>CM066032.1:659982774-662464036 GCA_033557465.1 Ichthyophis bannanicus | reverse complement strand
GCCCTGGGTATGTTCTGGGAACCGCTAGTTTCACACCCACACATCGCACATTGTCATGACCACTGCACTGGTCACATGGCCGGTGTGTGTGTGTGTCAATCTGCTCGACCCCCAACGTTCACTGCCTGTATGACATCCCCATATCTCCTACTCATTGTGTATCCCCTGGTGTTTGTTTGCAGTCAGTTCGCACACTCCTCCAGACCACCCACACAATGGTTACCCATTATCTGCTTGTCTGTCTCTAATAGTATGGTACTTTGATGGACGTTGTCTAGTTCTTGCACACACAGTGTATCCGTGTGCCTGTGTCTCACAGCACGTTCTCAGACGGCTGCCTAGTGTGGTGAACCTACCCAATCATGATGATGCATATATTCATATGATTACATGAAAGGTATTGTGGGTAATGTAGTTCATTTACCACAACACAGCCGGAGACAATACCTTTGTTGTGAAACCAGTGGTTAAAGCCAATAACCAACGTCCTTATATTGATGGGGTTTAATTCACCCAGCACAAGTATGCGTGGTAGCATATAAATGAGGTTACTTGCGTGCAGTATTTAAATTGATAACATAAAGTCACAAATCAACTCATGAAACAACCTTCACCCTGTCAGGCAATTAGCTATGTTTTCCTAGCAAAGAATACCAAATGAAAGGTCACAAATAATGATACACCTTGCTGCTTAGGTAACCTCTGCTTATGTCCCACACAGATCCTGCAGTGATTCTCGTCCTTGCTCACACACACAATTAGGTGCAGCTTTCATTAATATCAATTCCCCAGCTGAAAACCTTGAGCTGGCTGGCTGATACTGTGTGCGGCCATAATCCTGCTTTAGGAACTGTTCGTAGTGCAATAAAGAACAAGGTTAGGTTTCTTTGTGATGGCTGATGTGTTTCCTCACAGAGAGCTAGCAATCGCACTTTGATAGAGAACACTCCATGTAAACAATAGTTTCATCTGCTGTGATTTCCCCCTCATCAATAAGCATAGGGTGACTATCATAAAATAGCACAGATGAGTCTTTCAGTAGGGAACTATCAAGAGAATGCTCATTGCCCTGCTGCCATTCCCTATTAGAGATAGGGTCGGGATCAGTGTTCATACCTGAACCGCCCTTGCTGCCATGGTTCCTCTCTGTATAGCCTGGCCAGTATGTACTCCAGTTCTTATGTCCAGCCTTCCAATCTTTATCCCTGGACACTGGATCTCCTCTCACATACCTTCTGGCATAGGTCCTATGGTCCCTTCCACGTGCAGTCTTCTCTCTCACCAGTAGCCACAGGTGATTCCTATCTCTGCCACTCCATTCCTCTGGGTGACCCCAGTCCAATGGTCTCTGCTGGCACTTGGAATACCTCCCAGTATAGGTACTGCCTTGGGACTCTCCTAGATCTCTCAATGGCCTTTCTGCTCTTCCTTCCAGAGGGTTTCCTTCCTTCTCTATCCGTTTGGCTTGGCTTCTGCTTCTACAGGTGATGTTGGAACCTGT
Source organism: Ichthyophis bannanicus (assembly GCA_033557465.1). Lineage (NCBI taxonomy): Eukaryota > Metazoa > Chordata > Amphibia > Gymnophiona > Ichthyophiidae > Ichthyophis > Ichthyophis bannanicus. Next base: position 662,462,535 of record CM066032.1, on the reverse strand, counting down.
AGCCCTTGCTGTAGCTGGGCTGGAGCTTGTAGCTGGGCTGTAGCTTGTAGCTGGACTGGAGCTTGTAGGTCTTGCTGTAGCTGCTATCTGTAGAATAAGCTCTATTGTTATGCTGTCTTGATGTGTGCTCCTCCCTATCACAGCGCAGCTGTGCTGAATCAGGCCCTGCCCTTTGAGATGAGTGCCTAGGATTACCTCATAGCTCTCTTGATTGAACACATGTATTCTCACTTCAGCCCCCCTCATGGATGCTGGACACCTGGTGCATTCTGGGACTGGTAGTCTTTTATGTGTGAGCTATGTGTTATTACCTCTACCAGGACTGACAGGAGTCTTGTTCAGAGTCACATCACCCTTTCTATAACTCCTACCTGAGCCATGATAGGCTTCCTTAGCAAAACGTACATGGTGTATGTCCTGTGTGTGGCCATGGACGACACCTTTGTGTAATGTTTCTATACATCAAAATATGTATCTCAGTAGTACAGTTTGTACCATGCAAAGGGTATTTGTGTGATATGTTTTGCCTAGTTCTGCTTGACAATTGTAACCCGCCACAGGTAACTCAATGACCACCATCTCTTCCCCACACAGGCATTCGTCGGAACTTGCAGCTATACGGCACAATGGAGAAAGCCTCATACAGGAGGTGGTGCTTCTGCGCCAACACATCCAAGATATGCCTTTTGGGAGGATGTGTGTGGCCATGGAGTGCATCCAAGCTGCCCTGGAAAGGATGGCACCACCGCCCCTGCCGCCCACACCGCCACCACCACCACCACCCACACCCCCGCCACAGGCACAAGATGACCGTGTGGGGCCAGCTGCAGGGGAACGTATTTTGCAGCGTGCCAGACGTGAGAGGCAGCGCCGTCGCCAATAGTGCAATACCTATTACTGTAACATTGCATACATATAAAGTCTCCGTCCAATGTTTCTCTCCTTTTTATAGCATAGTTTGTGTGCACATGCATGCCCTGACCATTACCTGAGGGGTTCAGATCTGGCCCGGTATTGCCGGGGTGTCCATACTGTCTTGTATTACTGCACACATGGCATTGCCTGCCATTTCATAACTGCATACGATCTGTGCATTGGCCCTTGGCTGCAATACACCAATGTTCACATAGGCCCAATGCCACATTTTGGGCAGCTGCAGGGTTACAACAACACTATCGTGGCCATTCCACGGTCACACCCCCTGATACTGTGCACATTGGGTGAGGCTCTGTGGCCATTGGCCCTGTCATTGGCAGGGGTGACATGCGTGTCCCGCCCCTCCATGGCACACATGTGTCAGAGGGACACATGGGTGTCATGCGTGTGTGCGATGCTGCTCTGCACCAGCAATTGTTGTGGGGACAGACACATCCCTGTGACATGACTGTTTAGGCGGGAGATATTAACAGCAACATGACCTGTGGTTACCCATGTCCCATTCCTATGCACACATGTTCATCACACAGCTACGCATGTGGTGCAGGTAACATTATGATGGCCATGGCCACGCTACATGTCCAACCAGGTGTATGGACCTTCCCATGCTTGCCTACATGTTGTGTGGTGAAGGTACACACGTGACCAGTGAGGCAGGTTCAAAACATGTTTATTATGAAAAACTAACACACAATGGCCAACATGCCCAACATAAACACACGCATGAGGTGGGGGCGGGGGAAACACAGCGCAGCAGAGGGCACATAGGGGCATCACAGGTGCCAGCCGTGGTACCTGTAATGCTGTTCGGCAGGTGGCCATCGGGATGCCAGATGCACCACATCACTGGCCACCTGCCGAACAGCCCCAGTCAAACACTGCAGGGCGTGGAACACGACACGGATGTCGTGTCGTACGTCATCCAGGGCCATGCACACATCGTCGATACACCTGCCAGCACACAGACACACATTGTCTGTGGTCTGTGTGCTGGCATGAGCATGAGGTGTACCAGTGGCCCTGGGTGACGCACGATCGTGCTCACGTCCGTGCCGTGCAGACGCCTGCAATGCCGGACTGGTGCCCCGGTGGCCCTCTGCTGGGCTGTGTTCCCCCCCAACCAACTCCAACCCCTCCCCGCTCCTTCCATACCCACCCCCCACCCTCCCTGCCCACACAATCACCCCAACTCCCCCCTCCCTGCCTGCACCCCTGCCCCCGTTGCCCCTCTGTCCTGCACCCCCCTCTGTCCCATCCCCATGCTGCCCCTGGTTAGGGGTGTGCCTGCTGCCATCTGCCTCATCCTCTCCCACATCACTGGAGGAAACCACTACCACATCTGCCCTCTCTGTTCCTGGATGTGGCTGCTCCATCCCACCAGGCTGGTCGTCCTCCTCCTCCACCTCCTCCTCCTCCTCCTCCGTTGTGTGCCGGGTGGTGGGCCTCCGGAGACTGTGGGCAGAGGTGTGTGGCGAGGCGTCGCTGGCATCACTGTCTGTGAAGGATGACATACATCAGGTGATGTCCATGTGTGTCACATACCAAATATGCAGATGCAGGTGGGAGACAGGCTGGTGGCCCTATGGCACACCTGAACCTGTGAGTTGCCCATTCCAATACTCACCATCGTGGTGGTGCTGGCGCTCCCTGCAGGCACGTGTAAGGAACTCCGGGTGGAATTTGCGAAGTTCGCGCCCCTTCTTCCTCAGGTCCTCCACCTGTGGATATGCAAAAGTTGTCAGGTGTCAACACATACCACCTGTCACTGGGGCTATGGGTGAACATACGTTGACTTGTCTGGCCCACACCATGCTTCTCCCCCACCCCTGCTGTTTGGGGCATATAGAGCATAGTAACCGACCTCCAGCAGTCAGTCCCTCCCACATGTGCAAATAGGTTAGCACATAGGTGTCACTGCCGTATGACATGAGCATAGCTTACATCCACCTGCACTGTCATGTAGGGCATCACACATCAGCATCACAAAGTGACTGCATGCTGCTCCTCACCCATATCCCCACAACAACCTGTCAGAACGGTGGACTGGTGGGGGTGACTGTGAGAGACAGGGGTGTAGACGAGTGGCCATAGGTGGGACGTCACAGAGACAGAGGGGATGAGGGAGGGAAGATCACCTAGGGCACATGGTGTGCATTGTAGGTCACATCCCTGCTGTGCAATGACAGCAGCTGTCAAAGGTGTGTGTGTTTGATGTATCCCGGAAGGGGCAGGACATGGTGAACGCTGGAGGTGACCAACTCTGAGCGTTTGCCACTGTATGATTCCCATAGTGTGTATCCCCTGTGGGGCAGCTCACCTACACAGTTGGCTTCTGTGTCCCCCTCTATGGGTGTTGCCTCATGGACAGCCATGTGTGTACCTGGTCTGTCACAGCAGCACCATAACACATCGCATCCCTATGTGTCTGTGCCCTCATGTAGTGTTGCTTAGGCGCATATTGGGGATGTGTCATACACAACCCGCCTGCTGCGATGCCCCTACTTGTACCCCTTGTAAGCTAGTGTGGCCAGCTCCCACACGGCATGCAGGGGTAATAGTATGAGATTTGTCCTCACATTGTGTTGTGAAGGGTGGGTGTGTTTGGGTGTTTTGCATGGGCCACCTCCCATGGTTGACAGTGTCCAGTCCCCCTATGGTGTGTAGCAACACACATGCATGGGGGTACATGGTGATCATGAGCTGTCCCATATCTCTGTCAGTGGTTTGCAGGGCGGTGGGGATGTACCTGACCAGGTGGTGGGATGTCCTCTATTTGGTATTGCGACTGTACAAGTTACGCCTGGTTGTTTCCCAGATATGTTGGCGTGTGGAACATGTACATTTCTGTCATGTAGAGCTGGGTGTGGTCCATGATGGCCATATGACCGATGGGCTACATTAGACATGCACAGTGTGTAGTCATTGTTGTCCTTGCATTTGCTGTGTAGTACTGTTTGACCACCCTGCACAGGCCAGACGTGTCAGCATCCACCTCATAGATCCTTGCTGTCACATTGTCCATGACAGTTAGACACACATACAGTGGGTGTATCAGACATTATCGTGTGACAGACATGTCACTTTTGGAGGCATATGCCACAATGTCAAGGGCAGGGACTCACCCCATGTGTCCACACCAGCCCAATGATAACCTTTTGCCATCATTTGCCCTCGCTACAACCATGACTGTCAGGCACGAACCATACCTTCCCCATGTCATATGGGAGGGCCACATCTAGGTGCTCTACATGTTCATGAGACGCCATTCCAATACATCCCCTGCAACCTTGTTTGGGACAGTATCCTGTGTGAGGGCAAGGATCCATGGCACACACAGCAGCCACACAAGCTGTGTTCATACACCAGTAACAGAGTGTCTGACAACATGTCATCTGTGACATTGTGTTGTGAACATAACCGACTACACCACAATGGGGTGCACAGGGGGCTTTCCATTTTGCACCACTGCTAACGTCTAACGCTGCCTAGTTATTATCACAAAATGTGCCATGTGGGTAGGGTTGGGGGGGGATATCCCCTCCTGTTCAGGGTGTTATCCTGTATGTCTTGATGTCCAGCCAGGGTGGGACCGGGACCCTCCCCTGGCGTATGTGGCTATGGATGGATATCAGCCTCATGTCCCCTGTGTTGCATCTCATTTTCGACTGCAACTGAGTGGAACATGTCCACAGGCCAGGCCAGCCCCCAGTGGGTCTGAACGTAGGGTGTGACTACTTTCCGTTTTGGACATGCTGGCACCCCCTTGCAATTCACATTACTGGACTCTGAGCCGTCCCATTCTCTAGGCACCTAGGGGGATTGCACATATGTTGTCCCTGTGGTTTTTGGGAGCATGCAGTGTTGGAACACAGGCGCGTAGTGTCTGCGTTTACATGGTACCAATGTGTCCCACACAATAGACATCTGCATTGAGGGTCCATATGCCCATGCTGTGCGCCAAAACATTGTGTGTGCCAATGACACAATATGTGTGTCCTGGGGGGTTGTCTGGTACCCTGGTGTACTAGGGATGGCTGCAGGCCCGTGTCTTTGCCACATCAATCTGTGTGCTAGTGACACCTGCTATGCCTTTGCAGTTGTCATGGACACATCCCATGCCCCAATGCTAAACACGTGGTGTTATGACGCATGTGCCGACTCCCCACTGGTATAGTGGTTATTGACTCCCTTTGTTGGGCCTGGTGGTAACACCAGAGCTGTTGTCACCAACTGCATTTGTCAGTGCCACTGCCAGGGCATCCCTATGTTGTGGGGTTTATGTCCCTCTGGGAACATGCCACAATATGTTGGTCTAGATGTGATCCACACGACACATGGTGAAACACTGGGGAAATGGCTACCAACACAGCCACATTGTGGGGGGTGGGGGGTGTTTGCGCATGGCTGGACGTCTCGGCCAAACCACACCCCTGGATGCCATCCCACTGGTCAATCATGGTGACAGGTCACATGTGGGGCCTTGGCAGTCAGCACACTAGGCATGGCTGACAGTGACCAATGAGTGTTTGGCACTCCTGGAGCATGTCCTCCCGCACATGGTGTGTTCTCCATGCTAATGGCATGGTTTGGGCCTATGCATACATAGAAGAGCAACGTACTTGGGTAATTCTCAGTGTTCCCCTGGTGTTGTCTTTGAATCATGTCAACACAGCTACTAGTGCTGGGATATCAGATACACCAGTGTCACAGTTAGTGGGGCCCTCAGCAGAGACACACACAGGGGTTGCTTTCCCATACAGGTGTATTGCACTTAGACGGACACAGAGATGACATTTTTCCGTGACATTATGCACTGGGGAGCAGCAATTGGGCTTTTCAACAGGGCAGACCACATGAGCTGTGGGGTACTCCCATAGGCTTTTATGGTGGATGGGGGGGAGCAGTCGCATGCTGTCTTGCACACTGCATCACAGACAGATATGGGTCAGTGCCCTCATGCCTATTCCAGGTGAATATCTGTCCCCAGTGCCACATACATGCCTCAATGTGGGTGTGGACATGTGTGCAGCGACACCTATGAGCAATGTCCATGTCTCCCTAAATGCATGGGGACGTCTCCCTTTGGCACCCTTGACAGACATGGCATTGGCATGGCACATTTGTTTGGCCAATGTGGATGTCCATGGGGAGGCCTTTAGCCCAGTAGGTATTACATTAGATACATGTGGGGTCACATTAACTGTACATGTCATGCAATCCAAACGCAATGGCACCCAGATGTAACGGTAAACATGTTTGTGTTCACATACATGTGACATTGAGTGGTTTGCCCTAAGCACCGTGGCAGGGGGCAGGTCCATGACACATGGATATCTAGATGGCCATGGATGTAATTACCTGACCCAACACATGAGTTGTGTGTCCTGTATGTCATAGGGCTACTGATAGCTACATCAGACGTACCTTGACGACTGTGAGACACAGCATACTGGCGATGGTGGACATGCATCTGTCACCTTCCAGCTTCTCGGGTGGTTTTATGTTCCTCTGACCTGTGTCCCTGAGGGTTCTATGAGATGTGCGTGCACACACTACGGACAATGACACATTACACGGATATGTGCTGTTTCGGCCCCTGTACATTTGTGGATGATAGGCTGTAGTGTGCAACCTGGATGTGTGTCTGGAACCCCCCAGAGGCAGCTGTGAGGTACATGTAGACAAAGGGTCATTGTGCCTGTAGGCTTTTGTGTAGGTAAACCTCAATTCTGCATACATAGCTGTGCACATGTCCCTCTCGCAAGGGTTTGGGCTTCCATCTCGAGGCTACTGTGTGATAGCTTTTGTGAACGCACAACCATATCAGCATCTACCATAACATGTCCATACATGTACAGTGCGTGTGTTGGACTATGTGCCACATAGGGCAGGTGTGAGTTGCAACCAGACCACTATACCCTAGGTGACATATGGGACTGAGATAACCTCCGTTACAATAAGCTATTAGCCACCACGGTATTGGGTGTCCTACGGCATATCATCAGCAAGATACAGCATTGCAACATGGTGACACCCTGGACGCCAGATGCATGTATCAGGCCTGCATGAGGTACAGATAATTGACTGAACACCAACCTCACACTGCACCATATCACCAGGGTGACTGTGGCATACTGTGATGGGCTGGACAGACAACTGGGGATTGGTGGATGTGTTAGCCTACACTGTCACATGCATACCTATCTCCATGGTGGCAGACAACCCACTTGGATGGCCTCTCTGCACTCCTGGAGTTAGGGAGGAGGGTTCAAACTACATTAGGACACACAACCATAGCCCCAGGGTGATAGGGGACCCACTTGGATGGCCTCTCTGCACTCCTGGAGTTAGGGAGGAGGGTTCAAACTACATTAGGACACACAACCATAGGCCCAGGGTGATAGGGGACCCACTTGGATGGCCTCTCTGCACTCCTGGAGTTAGGGAGGAGGGTTCAAACTACATTAGGACACAGATCCATAGCTCCAGGGTGATAGAGAGCCCACTTGGATGGCCTCTCTGCACTCCTGGAGTTAGGGAGGAGGGTTCAAACTACATTAGGACACACAACCATAGGCCCAGGGTGATAGGGGACCCACTTGGATGGCCTCTCTGCACTCCTGGAGTTAGGGAGGAGGGTTCAAACTACATTAGGACACAGATCCATAGCTCCAGGGTGATAGAGAGCCCACTTGGATGGCCTCTCTGCACTCCTGGAGTTAGGGAGGAGGGTTCAAACTACATTAGGACACACAACCATAGGCCCCGGGTGATAGCGAGCCCACTTGGATGGCCTCTCTGCACTCCTGGAGTTAGGGAGGAGGGTTCAAACTACATTAGGACACAGATCCATAGGCCCAGGGTGATAGTGAGCCCACTTGGATGGCCTCTCTGCACTCCTGGAGTTAGGGAGGAGGGTTCAAACTACATTAGGACACAGATCCATAGCTCCAGGGTGATAGGGGACCCACTTGGATGGCCTCTCTGCACTCCTGGAGTTAGGGAGGAGGGTTCAAACTACATTAGGACACAGATCCATAGCTCCAGGGTGATAGAGAGCCCACTTGGATGGCCTCTCTGCACTCCTGGAGTTAGGGAGGAGGGTTCAAACTACATTAGGACACAGATCCATAGCTCCAGGGTGATAGAGAGCCCACTTGGATGGCCTCTCTGCACTCCTGGAGTTAGGGAGGAGGGTTCAAACTACATTAGGACACAGATCCATAGCTCCAGGGTGATAGAGAGCCCACTTGGATGGCCTCTCTGCACTCCTGGAGTTAGGGAGGAGGGTTCAAACTACATTAGGACACAGATCCATAGCTCCAGGGTGATAGAGAGCCCACTTGGATGGCCTCTCTGCACTCCTGGAGTTAGGGAGGAGGGTTCAAACTACATTAGGACACAGATCCATAGCTCCAGGGTGATAGAGAGCCCACTTGGATGGCCTCTCTGCACTCCTGGAGTTAGGGAGGAGGGTTCAAACTACATTAGGACACAGATCCATAGGCCCAGGGTGATAGGGGACCCACTTGGATGGCCTCTCTGCACTCCTGGAGTTAGGGAGGAGGGTTCAAACTACATTAGGACACAGATCCATAGCTCCAGGGTGATAGAGAGCCCACTTGGATGGCCTCTCTGCACTCCTGGAGTTAGGGAGGAGGGTTCAAACTACATTAGGACACAGATCCATAGCTCCAGGGTGATAGAGAGCCCACTTGGATGGCCTCTCTGCACTCCTGGAGTTAGGGAGGAGGGTTCAAACTACATTAGGACACAGATCCATAGCTCCAGGGTGATAGAGAGCCCACTTGGATGGCCTCTCTGCACTCCTGGAGTTAGGGAGGAGGGTTCAAACTACATTAGGACACACAACCATAGGCCCAGGGTGATAGGGGACCCACTTGGATGGCCTCTCTGCACTCCTGGAGTTAGGGAGGAGGGTTCAAACTACATTAGGACACAGATCCATAGCTCCAGGGTGATAGAGAGCCCACTTGGATGGCCTCTCTGCACTCCTGGAGTTAGGGAGGAGGGTTCAAACTACATTAGGACACAGATCCATAGCTCCAGGGTGATAGAGAGCCCACTTGGATGGCCTCTCTGCACTCCTGGAGTTAGGGAGGAGGGTTCAAACTACATTAGGACACAGATCCATAGCTCCAGGGTGATAGAGAGCCCACTTGGATGGCCTCTCTGCACTCCTGGAGTTAGGGAGGAGGGTTCATACTCCATTGGGACACCGACCCATTGCCGCTGGGTGCTGGGGGACCCTCTTGGATGGCCTCTCTGCACTCCTGGAGTTAGGGAGGAGGGTTCAAACTACATTAGGACACAGATCCATAGATCCAGTGTGATAGAGAGCCCACTTGGATGGCCTCTCTGCACTCCTGGAGTTAGGGAGGATGGTTCAAACTACATTAGGACACACAACCATAGGCCCAGGGTGATAGGGGACCCACTTGGATGGCCTCTCTGCACTCCTGGAGTTAGGGAGGAGGGTTCAAACTACATTAGGACACAGATCCATAGCTCCAGGGTGATAGAGAGCCCACTTGGATGGCCTCTCTGCACTCCTGGAGTTAGGGAGGAGGGTTCAAACTACATTAGGACACAGATCCATAGCTCCAGGGTGATAGGGGACCCACTTGGATGGCCTCTCTGCACTCCTGGAGTTAGGGAGGAGGGTTCAAACTACATTAGGACACAGATCCATAGCTCCAGGGTGATAGGGAGCCCACTTGGATGGCCTCTCTGCACTCCTGGAGTTAGGGAGGAGGGTTCAAACTACATTAGGACACAGATCCATAGCTCCAGGTGATAGAGAGCCCACTTGGATGGCCTCTCTGCACTCCTGGAGTTAGGGAGGAGGGTTCAAACTACATTAGGACACAGATCCATAGCTCCAGGGTGATAGAGAGCCCACTTGGATGGCCTCTCTGCACTCCTGGAGTTAGGGAGGAGGGTTCAAACTACATTAGGACACACAACCATAGGCCCAGGGTGATAGGGGACCCACTTGGATGGCCTCTCTGCACTCCTGGAGTTAGGGAGGAGGGTTCAAACTACATTAGGACACAGATCCATAGCTCCAGGGTGATAGAGAGCCCACTTGGATGGCCTCTCTGCACTCCTGGAGTTAGGGAGGAGGGTTCAAACTACATTAGGACACAGATCCATAGCTCCAGGGTGATAGGGGACCCACTTGGATGGCCTCTCTGCACTCCTGGAGTTAGGGAGGAGGGTTCAAACTACATTAGGACACAGATCCATAGCTCCAGGGTGATAGAGAGCCCACTTGGATGGCCTCTCTGCACTCCTGGAGTTAGGGAGGAGGGTTCAAACTACATTAGGACACACAACCATAGGCCCAGGGTGATAGGGGACCCACTTGGATGGCCTCTCTGACCTCCTGGAGATATGGGTTATGTTTCATAGTACATGAGGACGCAGATCTATATCTCCAGGTTGCCAGGGCACACTTTGAGTGGCTCTCTGTAGCCCTGAGGGGAGGGGAATGTATTATACCACATTTGTTAACAACCCCTGGCCACCTGTGTGCGTCAGGGCCTTTGTGCTGAAGGTTCCACGACCCCTGATGGTTGCCCCTATGTGTTACCCTCCAGATGCAGATACCTCCATCAGCACATGGTGATTCTAGACACTCCTTAGGCTGATGGTTGGCCTAGCTGTGTTACAGTGGTCTGTAGTACATCAATGCCAGCAGCTGTCATGAGGCCATGGGGTCATCATGCCCTCTGTGGGCACATGGATCTGAACATGGCTACATGGGCAAACACTCAGATGTGGTACACAATGCATCTGGCATGTGGTTTCCCTACTACACGTAATTTATCTAGCCTACTTACACACAACAGCATGGACAGCTGACATTAACCCTGTCTGTGTATATGGTTTTGTGACCTGTGGCCATTCACTTACCTCACGTGGGTGGTCTGCCTCACGGTTAAAGCGCCTGGTCACCCTCTCCCAGGCCCTCAGCACCTTCCCCATGTTTATCCTCCTGGAGGGCCCTGGGAAAAGGATTTTTTGTTTCGGGCCAATAAGGGAGGCCAGGAGGCACAGCTCCCTGTAGCTGAAGGCGGGCTTCCTGCTCCTTGACGCCATTTTGTTTGTGGGCGTGTAGACGCGCGAACGCTAACGACGCCACTTCCGCATTTGCGCGTATCGGAGCAAGCACGTGCGCGCCGCATGGCTGCGGCCCTCATAACTGCTTGCCCATGCGTTCCGCATTGCTGCGCTCCTGAAAAGTGCAAATATTAGCGGCACGCATCATTCATACACATGTTTTACATTTATTAATACAAATAGGTTTCATGTTGTTTGCATGCTCACATAGCTACAAGGTATCTCTCATCTCCCTATAACATAATTTAATGATTCTGAATATTACTTGTTCACACAATGTGGTCTTGAACCTCTGGACACATATGCACTGATTCCAAGGCCATTGTCAGATGAGGTGTGCTATGTGTGTCACATAGCAGATAGTGCTCTGCCACTGATAGCAATGGGTGCAAACAAACCATCAGCGTCAGGGGTCAAGCAACCTGGTGATATGGCATGATGTGTGTTAGTTGGCTCTGTTCTGTGTTGACTCACCATGTACAGACATCAATGATTTGGTGGTTGCCATAGGTGTTTTGCGGGGGTTCATATGTGTGCATTACACAGGAAAAATAGGTTGCGTGTTAGACATTAGGGGGCAATGTGGACAGCATGTCACCACAATCCACATTACAATTTGGTAGATCTGCTGGCATACAGTCCTGGGGGCTGAGATATAGCGCAATGGTGGATACATTGGCTGCTTAACGAGGCATCATGGCTTACATCTTCCTTTTGCGCTCTGGAGTGCCTGTCTCAGGCAGCTCACATTATCATACGTTGTAACACCATTGGCCATGGTGCTTTCCATCTACATCTATGCTGTGCACAGCATATATTTTCATACTTTGCAACATTATTACTTGCCCCAGAGCCCTTTCTACATTACAGAGGTGCTGCTGGTGGCAAGACACTCACACTGCTGCAGACATCATATGTCATACACCATTCTCACTGATGGAGCACCACAACCCTGGTAACAACAACACACTGTCTGCATGATTGCCTCTTTGGCCAGCCAGGCATCTGTTCTTATCAATCTAGCTGTGGCCCACACCTAACCTTGCTGCATGGGGAGCCAGAGGTTGCATACGTCCATATACAGTGAGGTTATTGGTGGGTGCAGCCAATGACATGTCCATGACTGTGGAGTACTGGTGGTTGTTGTGAGATCCTCACAGTGCTGTCAGCAGCAGGTACCCCACAGACCACCTTATAGGGTCTACCTGGGTTAATGCACTGTGATGGTGTTTAAGTTGCCAGTACTTGAGGACATTACCCACGTTCCACACCTGAGAGCCCCCATGGACCTTGTAAAAACAAATTTAACTAATGTGACACTGCCTTGTTCAATGTATGTTTATTTTCAGAACGTTTCCCCACACTACTGCTGACTGGTGGAGTCTATGGGCCAAAGTCAGGATATATAAAATACTTTCCTTGTAGAACCACATTTAGAATTTGAACTAACAACCTTTTGCTCCTGAGGCATTGCAGTCACCACTGGACTACAGCTCTGGGGTTGTGATGAGACTATCTGGCTGTCTGCAATATGACCTAGGCAGACTTTGTGCTGCAGTTAACAGGGTAACGTCAGTCCACTCACCCCCATGATGCACTGCACATGCAAAGCAGCAGTCTACTAATGGTCCAACGATAGGGTGTGCAACCACACAGCACCTGGACATAGTTTTGTGGACAGACCTTCTGTGTTGCAGGTACAGAGTGGGTACAGAACCTCACAGTGTGTGTGGCTTTTAATCACCCTGAGTGTGAGGTGAGACACACAGCACCTGTCCTGGCTGAGAGGGCCAAGAACATCAGATCAGCTTGTCAGATGATGTCTGATAGGTTGATGCATACAGTCCTCCTTCAGGCATCTGTATCTCCCTGACCCATCTGGGCCTTGTGGGCTACAATGCTCACCCAAGGGTGCATCTCCTTTGTGAGAGCCCTGCCCTTCATAATATATGTGAAGGGGTAAGGGAGATTTCTGGCCACATTGGCTATATGTGTCTGACCACCTGCACTTTCCTGTCAAACACACTTTGCACAATATTACAATATGCACATTCTGTAGCCCAACTACGGTGCTAGCAGTTGCCAGCAACCTCATTCCGCCTGTCGTACCCAGTACCTACAGGTCACTCTCTGCAATTTTGAACATATCCATATGTCTAGATCAGGCAGACAAACAGCTGAGCCAGAGCCACCCAGCTCAACCAACACCATCTGACATTTTGCAGCAGAGGCCACAGTGTGTGGCCAGCTACTGACCCTGCAAGGTGTTCCAGCCAAACACATGGTAACTGCTTTCAGGCCGCTTGACGGTCCATACTGCATGCTACCAGGGACACTCTGTGCACCCATTACTGGGATGTTTGCACAACCCCCATGCAGTTGACTCAGTGATTGGGCCCCCTATATATATACACACGACCCATAAAAATCACAGAGGAGAACTACTGTATGGCAATATGTTGTAACCTAGCCATGGCGTGGTCACTGATCATTCGTGGTGAGGGTTGCCTCCTCACCGTACATGCTATGGGCACCATGTTTGTGGAGGTGATAGCAAGGCACAACATGGTCCTAGGCATGCACATTTGCCCTGTGTAGCTGCATCCTGCTCCTGCCACCCTGTGTGTTCTATACCCAGAGTACTTTGCTCCTCATTATGCACATTTGCAGACCAATACTGGCAACGGTGCTATCATTGTGGGCTGTGGGAGGTGTTGGCAGCCAGCACACACTGGATCAACAGACACACACTCCCTACACCTAGGACAGCAGTGAGACGATGTACGGTTATTTAGGAGCAGAGACCAACGCAACAGTAATGGGCACACTGGGGGTATGGCAACGTTGGGGTACATTTGTTGTGATATGTTCCAGGCTGACAATCTCTGGAGGGCACCTGACCTGACACACATTGTACATACATCTGAGACGTTGGTATGTTACAGCTCGATGATCTGCTTGTGCTTCGCATAGACATTTCTAACAGTCACTGCTCATACCAGGCTTCTGATATGCGTGTGAGGTATCGCCATGTGTAGTGTGTGATTGGTAATGTCTGCACATGCTAGTTATTGGAGGGGCACACAGGGCCCGACATCCTGCCACTGCATTGGTCATCAGATATTGGGGCCTGCAGGTGCAGCTGTTTCTGGCCCTGTTGCCCACTGCTGTAGGCCATATTTTCAGAAAACCCAGGCAATATGGCACACACACTGGTCAGGTTTTCATGATGTCCGTGATGAATATGCCTCTCAGACAGATGCATACCATGGTGGTGTTCAATTAACTTGCAGCACACGCATCTTTATTGGATACATCAGCGAACATGGGTGTTCTTTGTGCCTGCATGGCTGCATTTGGGGGACTGTACTGTGGGCGAGGCATATGTTTATGTGGTGTGTGCTGTTTATTGTAAAATAAGTTGTCTTTTCCAACGCTTCTGTCATCAGCAGGGGAATTGCAGTCTTTAATAGCAGGTTTTGTGCATGTGAAAGAAAATGGGGGGTGGGATGGCAGGTGCCCCAGCTGAGATTTGAACCTAGGGCCTTCTGCTCTTGGGGCACTTGCTATGTGTACTGCACCACCGTCTTAGCACAGCAACAGCTCATTCCCGGGGGAGTCCATGGCTGTTTGTCACACAGTGCCTGTCTGGTGGATTGGACTGCAGCCACATGAGGGTAGCTAGGCCAGCATCTGCTGTGGTGCAGCAGCCACTGCCCCCTCTGCCAGCAGTAGGCGTACACCACCATGATAAAGAGGCGTTATATTGGGGACAGCATCACAGCTAACTGACATGTGGCCCTCCGGTACTGCATTGTGTGTACTCTGCTGTAGGTGTTGGACATTTCTGAGGGCTATGAGCTACTTATGGTAAAATAACAATCCTCATAAAAAACTTTTCTTCTCTGCAGGTGTGGGTTTTATTCCCAATAACGGTTTACTGGTGGCTAAAATATGTGCACTGTGTTGCCGATGGCCCCAGCTGGGAGTTGAACTTGTTATCTTTGTCTCCACAACACACTGGCTGTGTCCCCTGCACCACCATGCGGACACTGAGTCAATGTAGACCCTGCAAATAGCATGTCTGTTTGTCCTAGCGGCCCTTTCTGTTATGGGCCAGTGCACCCACGTGTCAGGGTCTCTGGCTCCATCTTCTCTGGCCACCTGCCACTGACCCCACTGATACCAGTACACCTCGGCTAACATGCTGCAGGCCCTGTTAGTGCTGGTGCCACTCAGTTGTTGAACATCCACTGTGCATGTATGCAACTACCTATGCTGTGCATTATGGGTTTGGGGTGACTACCTAGGGGAAAAAATCCATTGGTGTGGGGACACATGCTCTCTCCTTCAGCAATGTTGACTCATGCACATGTTATGCTGCATGAGCCAGAAACCCTTCCAACATGCCTATCTTTTAGCCCTGCCTTTCTTGTGAGTGTATGTTGATGTTTCACATTGCTGTGACCATTACCAGGGTTGGTCGTCTTGTGTGGTACAATCAAGTGGTTTAACAGCCCTATGCGACACAACAGTCCTGGGAACAGTACAGGCATGGATATGTTACACATAGCTGGTGGGGGTCACCCACCCAGGATGTACACACTGTCATACAACAGACCTGCTGCACACATGACCCACATCTGCATGATTGTCATGTGGTGCTCAATGGGCAAAATGTGCTGAACATATACATCCATATTTCACTGTGTTCAATGATGACATTAGATAGCTGTGTACCATGTCCCCAGGTGTGGGGTGGCATTGGTGACATCTGCAACTGCTACTATTGGCGGTTACAGGCAGGGCCCAATGTCCTGCCTTTCCAGGATGCATTGTCCAATGCAGCCTGTGGGCGTGGGTGTGTCAGGGCCTGTTGGCTGGTGCTTTTCATCAGGCATTCCCACATCATCTCATGGTGTGGCTGACACTGTTGTAGTTTTATGCTGTCCCTCCTGGATATGCATGTGCTACATCTGCATGACATGAGGGTGGTACATAGATATGCAGCACAGTCATTTGTATTAGAGGCAGCATGGAACCTGACTGTTGTGTGGTCGTCCAAAACTGTATTTGGGATACTCTGCTCTAGGTGATCGCCCTGTTCATGGTGTGTGTGGTTGTGATGGTAAATGTTGGGGGTTTTACTGAGGCCACTGTCCTCTGCCTTAAAGGTTTTGCTTACTACCATGGTTTATTTGTGAGTAAAATATGTGCTCATGATTGGCAATATCCCCAGCCGAACTTTGAACCTGTGACCTTCTGTTGTTTCATACACTTTCTGTGTACACTGCACCACTGTGTATCTACAGCTTGGCGGAGTTCCCTGGGACGTCCATGACTGTACATCCAACAGGGGCTGTCTGTCACTAGTGGACGGTGACAGCCTGCACCTCGCTAGTCAAATGTATGCTGTGGCTGGCAGCCACTTCCCTCTCCACCATCTGTACAGTCCCACCAACATACTAGCATGTCCTTATCTTAGCATAAGCATATGTCCTAATTGAGTGGAGCCACTCCAGGACTGCATTTGGGCAACTCGGATGTGGCTGATGCCCATTGTTCTGATGTGTGTGCGGTGTGGAGTATAAGAAGGATGTTTGCAACATGCTAATGTTCTCTGCAAAACAAGGGGTGTCTTCCATATCTCTGATTAGTGGTGGAGAACATATTGCCATGAGCCCCAGATGGGATTTGAACCTGTGACCCTATGGTCTTACAGGTACTGGCTCTGTCCACTGCACTACACTGTTGCCACAGAGATGGTGCAGTACCTGGGGATAATAAAACTGGCAGGATGGGGTCACACACCCTGCTCTGCACAATTTTACTATGGGCTCCTTCACCCTGTCCGGTGACAAACGTACAAATCATACCCAGACATGACCACGGAAAGGGGCGATAAGATATAACCAACATGGCCTACAGAGATTTTCATGAACAAACATGGGGGACACTCCCAGGACAGCTACAAAAGAGGGGTTGTTTTTTTTTTGGTTGAGTCTCCCCTCCATACACCTTTCCATGGTTCATTCATTTTTTTGTAAACTTTCCTGGGTGTGTTTCTTATTTGTGCCCATTGCTAGCACTGTTCCCCCGCAGACTTTTAATTTTTTAGATGTTGTTTGTGGTCATTTTCGCTTTTTATTTGCACTTTTGTTCTGTGCACATGTATCACACTGCTGACGTTTGCAGGTTTCCCCGGTTTTGCTGTACATTGATGACGGAAATGGTTTCTCTTCCCTTTAAATGCTTTCTACCGCGAGTGTTTCACTCGCGGTAGTTTTTACATGGAAATTCTGGCCCGGTACTGTGCGGGGAGACTCTCCCCTCCCACTCTCCACCCATTGACCCCGTCCCTCCGCCTCTCCGGGGCCTTCCTCCGCCCTTCTTTAGCCGTTCCACGCCTCTATCGTACATTTGCGGGCCCGCACTTGTACGGGGCCCGTTAGTGTGCCGTGTACCTGTGCGGGGGTGACACGCACGTGTGCGGGGCATTTAAACGCGTTTATGTGCGTTTCAATGCTGCGTTGCCGTGCGCTATTTTGCGGCGCGCAAATTAGCGGTTTTTAGTAAACATGCCCCTTAGTCTATCAATGAATTTCAGTCTTCCCGATAAGGATTAATGAATAGCAGACTGTTATTAGTCTTACGGACTGAATTATGATGGACAAATGTTGAAAGTGCTGGGAGAGTTAAATGACTAAAAGGCACATTATGTTCTCTAGTACGGCTTTATAAAATAGACTTAAAATAGGTGCCTTTTGGAACTTAACCCTACAGTAAATGTGAGAGGTGAGAAGAGCAGAATGAGCAGGTTCTGACTTTCAAACAGGCCAGAACATCAAAGACAACACTGGGATTAGACCTGGAGATCCAGTAGCAATAGGATGGTCCTTCATACCATTGTTTTTCCTAGATCGGTCACTACAAAGGCTGCAGGTTAGCTACTGGGGGCGTGTTCAGCATGTCCCCAGCTGCTAATGTGCAACAGCTTATCCTAACATGCACTGCTCTAGGTTGGGTTCACTTAAGGACTCTTATAGAGGAGTCGATAGATGAACCCACATTAGGAGCTGCTTTGCCGCTGAGCACACGGAAATTGCCCTAGTGCTAGCGGCAATGTGCTCTCCATACTCACTCTCCACCCATTCCACAGTCTATGCCATGATCGCTGATTAAAGTACATTTTAGCATGTGAAGGAGGCACTATCAGGCATTAGTGTTCCTGACTGTTTCTAGCTTCGTGTTAATATGCCTGTTAACTAGCTAACGGGCTTTCAGTTTATTTTGAACCTCAATGAAGATTCAGAATTTTTTTTCATACTATTGTTCCTCTACAGATACTATATTAACCTGTTCCTCTCTGTAAAGCTTATGTGTAACTGCAGTAACATAACCATCAACTGTTCCCATTCATTCCTCTTCTCCATCCAGCTTAATACTGCAGCTTGAGGCCTCTTTGGCTTTCGGGGGATCCACCTGCTTTGCCTACTTGTACTTCTTGCAAATGGAGCAGGGCATCCACTTTGCCTACATACTGGATGCTTCAGTGGTTTATGAATCCCTCCACGCTGTTTGCATTTCCATGTGCTCTCTTTCTCTTGTGACTTGCTGTTCTTATTTTCTTAGGATTTCATTGTCATCTAGAGTCCTGATCTGTCATTCTTCTACTTGGCCTCTTTCCGTGCCTGTAATATTACAGCTGCCTGACAGATCTGCAGTTTTCTTAAGTCCTCTTTCTTGTACCGTTTCTTCTCTCAGTTGTGGTTCACTTGATATTTATTCCCTGATCCCAACCTTTATTCTGCCTTTGATTGGAAACTCAACTATTTCTTCAAAAACTGCATAACAGTCTTTTAATTTTGAGGTTTTTGCAAACTCCTCTATTCGTTTACTCACAGGTTGTACTTAGGACTGGATCAAAAAGTTTACATAGATTCATTTTTTTCTAGCTATAAAATAACCTTCAAATTTCTGGAGATCTTCCTTGTAATCATTTTCTTTTCATCAGTGAACTGGAAGGTATTATAGACAGTCTATCCATGCCTACAATTTTAAACATATAAGGTTACTGCATGTTTATTACTTTCCTGACTTTTGGGTAAAATATGAATCCTAGTTGAAATTTTCCTCAAATGTCTTTCAAGTTGCCTTTGAATTTTAGATCCCTGGAATGTCTTAGATACTCCATTTTCGTATGCTTCCTTTATTAAGAATTGTTTTTTCTTTCCTTATTTCTTTCCTTGCGCGCTGTTTAAGCTTCTTAGTACCAAGTGTTATGTGGTACTATTGAGTCAAAGTCAACAAAACCTTGGATATAAAGCCATTTTGCTTACTGAAAATTGCAGTAGAAGCTAAAAGTAATCACATTCTTGGTCCACATGAATAGGACTGGCCCAACCACTAGGCAAACTAGGTGGTTG
Source organism: Ichthyophis bannanicus (assembly GCA_033557465.1). NCBI lineage: Eukaryota > Metazoa > Chordata > Amphibia > Gymnophiona > Ichthyophiidae > Ichthyophis > Ichthyophis bannanicus. The sequence continues at coordinate 662,443,027 of CM066032.1, read as the reverse complement.
CCTAAGGCATCTGCTTCTGAGGGGGAGGGGGAGCAGCAAAGAGCAGCTACAGTCAAAGCAAAGCAATGGGTCCTGGCAGCCCCACAAACTCAGAGAGTCATCACTGCATACTTTTACCTGCTAGAAGAATAGGAAATATGGTGCTTTCAGGAAAGGAGCCGTAGATGTGCATGGGCCTTCTAAAATCGCCACTTCCCCATGTGCATACACATGCCCTCCCACCATCGCAGGACTTGCACGTATGCGCAAAGGAGAATATAGAGTCGTGCATGTGAGAACTCCCATAAAGTACAGTGGGAGTACAAACATACAAGAAGGGCTACCATTAAAAAATCCTTATAGTGTTTAGTGTGGTGGAATGGATTAGGTAACTAAGAGGTGTTATGTTGTTGGATTAGTTATACTATTAGAGCAGTTTTTTTGGATAATGCACAAAACTAACCCATTTGGAGAAACTACCCCAAAAGCAGTTGCACTGCCACAGCAGTCAGAGCATAGGCTAGAATGGTGTCATGAAGGACAGAGCCCTGCACACTTCTGGAAAATGTCAAAGCAAGGGTCCAAGGTGTGTCCAGCAGGACATGGTAGCCACAAACACATGGATTGGCAGCAGGGGGGCTAGCAGCAAGGACCTGGGATCCACAGGAGGGGCCACATGGACAGAGAGAAATGTAGGGGACCCAGTCAGGTCAGGGTTCCCATATATGCTAGATGGTGATGGTATCAGAAGGTGAGACACAGGAGCAGGGTGCAGGTGACACAGTCAGCACCCAAGCACATGTGGAGGCCACAACACTGTGCATGATAGTTATGCCACAGAGTGCATCAATGGGTGTCGCAGGTAATGTACATTTATAACCTGCTCTGTTTGCTCAGTTCTGTAATTTATTGAATAATCAATTGGATAACTGTGAACTGGTGGTTGTTAGTCCCCCTACCGTAATCATACTGTATTCCTAAATTTTGTGCTGTACATATTCCCTTGTCTTGTCTTCCTAAGGACCGCTTCTGATCGCTAGAAGGAGCGGTGTATAAATTTATGCCAAATAAATAAATAATAAGTAAATAAATAATGCCTCCCGATACACAGATACTTGATGTTGAGAGGGCCACAGGTGCAAAACATCTCTCCTGGACACACAATAGCATTGATCCAGAGGATGTACAACATCCAACAAATAATGACGGAGACTGAAGGGGGATGCCATGGGGCCAGAATGTGCATAGCTCTGGCATGGTAGGAAAGCACAGCAGCAATCAGATAGTGATGTTTTATACATACATGGGGACAGCAGACCACCATGTAGATGTAGCACACAGTGCGCCCCTTGAAGGATTGAAAGTACAGAGCACCAGGCACCTCTGCCCCCCCCCCCCAACCTAATATGTGGCATAGATGTTCCATTTTCTTTTGCTGCAGTGGTCAACCACTGAACAGGTCAGACTGAGGAGCACATATAGGAAGTAACGCAGGGAACTAGTGAGGATTGAGCCATAATGGGCCAGTGCATGTGACACAACTGCATGCAGCCATGATCTCTCTGTTTCACAGCCACAGCAGCAGCCAGGAATGCAATGCCATCACTGCCACCACCACCACTGCTGCCAGGAACTCTGTCACCAGCACCACTGCCACCACCCCTGCTGAGACCCCTGCCACTAACACCACCACAGCTGAATGCAGACATTGAAGGAGCAGATGGAGACACCACTGCCATCACCACCAGCACCTCCACCATCGCCACCACCACTGAGGCAGAAGCCAGCAACAGCAGAGGCTCCTTGGCATGAGTGTTGGCTACATTATCAGAGGAGGGAAGAGAGGAAGAGGAAGTTGATGATGGAACAGTGGTGAGCTGCATTGGTGGTGAGGTTGACTGAATGGAAAGGACACATTGCTAAGTAGACATGTTTTTGTTGTAGAAACCTACATTACCTCTCTTCCCATGGGCATCATTGGGGTGTGATGGGGTCTATTGTGGGAGGAGGGTGGGGGGTTGGACAGGACAGGGGACTGGCTTCTGGAAGTTGGATAAGGGTGCTAAGCACTTGCGTAGAGGATGTAGTAGGATCTGTCACTGGGCTTGTTTGGGGGGTGTTGCATATGGCTGGTACTAGGGCATGGGGATGGTGATGTTGGGGGAGAAAGGGGCTACACAAGGCTGGTGTTGGTGTGGGGTAAGGGAGTTGGGAGGGGAGGGCCATGTGCGTAGGCTAGGGGATTGTGCAGGATGGGCATTTTCATGTTAACATTTTGTGCACCTGTGAATAAATACTAACCTTCACCTGTGTAAGAGGTCATTTCTTGCTGCAACACCTAGTAGGTATGGCTGCCTGATCTCCTGCTGCATCCTGTTGATCAGGGAGGGGTTGTCAATGCTTCAATGCCAGGTTGTGGAACATGCAGCATTCCATGTAGATGTGACATACCCATGCAGAGCTGTACAGCAGTTTGCCCCTCAATCGATCTAGGCACAGAAAGTGACTTCAGTTGGCCAAATGTCCTCTCAATGATGGCACAAGTGTTCCTGTGGGCCCTGTTGTAGCATTCCTCCACCTCTGTGTCAGTGTCAAAATAATGGTCAGTAGCCAATGCCTTAGTGGGTAACCTCTTATCTCCTGAATAGGGAGGAGGAAAAGAGACACAAATTAGGGTGTTTCCTGGGCTGGGTAAGGAATGTAACCCTGTGCTCTTTTGGCCACATGCTGCAGCACCCAGGTTATAGTGCCACCTCCATGCATATGAATGTCTAGATGATTGTGAGAGCTGGTATGGAAATACCTAGCAGCCACCCACTGGTGATCTCTCTGGTCTCAAACCTCTCATAGATGCCAGAGTGTGTGAGGTTATAGGAGTCATGGCAAACCTGGGGAAGATATCTGTTATCTTCCTCTTTGTATTGCAGACCACCTGCATGTTGAATGAGTGGAATGCCTTCCTGTTATCATAGGTAGCCTCCCTCCCTCATTGGAGCCTGAGGGCCACATTTGTGCAATCCATAATCCCTATTGCAGATGGGAAGTGGGCCACTTCATGGAATTAGATAATGGTTTGCTACCTCTGCTGCATAGTTATTTATTATTATTATTTATTATTTACATTCTCTTATATACCGCGCTATGCTGCATCAGTGCGGTTTACATTGAACAAACTGAAATTATATTGAACAGAGCATTATAACTTGGAGATAACTATTTTACAGGGAACATGGGCTATGGAGGGTTAAGTGGCTTGCCCAAGACCACAAGGAGCACCTGTGGGACTAGAAACCCCAGTCCTTCCGGCCCAAGGTTGCTGTCCTCTAGTGGGATGTCCTCTAGTCTATGAGAAGGCTACCTATTGTGCTGTGTTGATTAGAAAGGCCCTCAGGAACTCTGTGATGCACTGACAGCTGACTGGCTGAGACCCACAGTAGCAGCTAACACAGATTGGAAACTGCCAGTAGCAAGGAAGGCAAGGGCCGTAGTGATCTTGAGATGGGCAGGCATGGGAAGACAACTCTGTGTGGTGGAGCGGAGGAGTGGCTCTAGTTCCTGGCAGAGATAATGTATGACTGCCTTGTCAAAGTGAAACCTGGTGAGACACTGCTATCTGTGAGGTCAAGAAATTGGGTTTTGGTCCTGCAGACCTTCTAATATTGATGCCTCCTAGTGGCTCTCCTGTGCTCCCTGTGGGCATGAAGCAGAGCCAGCACAACCAATGTGTTAATCTCATCCATACCTCCAGCCTGCTGTCCCCAACACCCTGTGGCCCCCTCCACCAACATCCAGTGACTCATCACCAGCACCCACAGCATTGCACATGTACCTCCTCACCCATACCCACACATCTACTCAGCCACACACCCACACAGACAGGAAGCTAAATACCACACAAAGACAGTGCAGGGGATACTGGACCACACACAGACAGGCAGCAGGGAACTGGGAACTGAGGAGACTAATTTCACCAAGAGCCAGGGAATGTTTCACAATGCATTAGGGACTAGCACAGCTGGGGAGAGGGAATGAGGGATTGAGGATCTAATGGGGTCTTGGAAAGTGAGGAGCAGGGGTTGCACAGCAGAGATACAAATGGTATATCAAGAGACACCAATGTGGACACTGATGCTAATAATGCGTCAGCCAGGCTCTTCCAGTCACCACTGCCACAAGCAGTCCCAAAAGACAACAAAGTCCCATTCTTGTTTGTGATTTATAGCAGGTGTAGATTAAAATATCTGCTCTGTGCATCCCTGTCCTATGCAAAATATATCATGGATGTACAGCACATGCGCTGCCCAAGCTGCACCAGACATGCCCCTGTTACGCCCATGGTGGAGACATGCAGAGGTCGGCTTTCCTGGCATGGAAACCTGCATCTCATGGCCTTTCTGAAATGGCTTTTTAGATATGGGTGCAGCTTCCACATTTATCTGACTCTACATCCTTGTTTAAAATGCAGATAGGGTTTCTGAGATAACCCTCTTAATCTCTCCACTATGGTCGTCTCCTCCCTGAGCGCCCCTTTTTTACCCCCTGAGTCCAGCTAACTCCCTCACAGGTTTCATGCTTTCAATGTACATAAAAAAAGTTTTTATATACAGTTTCTGTATAGTTATGCACCATAAGTTTCTTTTCAGATTCTCTTTATGCCTTCCTTGTCAATGCTTTCCATCTGTCATGTTAGTGCTTATGCTGTTTCCTATTTTTTTCATTTGGTTTCTTTTTCCATATTTTGAAAGCTTTTCTTTGTGCTCTAATAGCATCCTTCAACTCACCTTTTAACCATTCGAGCTGTCGTTTGGCCTGCCTTTTCTAATACATGGAATACATCTGGTCTGGGTTTCCCAAATGGTATTTTTAAATAATTTCAAAGCTTGATGTAAATTTTTAATCTTTACAGATGCCCCTTTTATTTTTTTTCTAACCATTTTCCTCATTTTATCATAGTTTTCTTTTTGAAAATCAAATGCTAATGTGATAAATTTCCTTGGAACATTCATTCCAGTTATTTAGTCAAATTTGATCAAGATAGTCTGTCTGTCTATTTGTCAGTCTGTCTATCTGGGTTTTTTTCAGCCTACTTTTTTGCATTCTCTTTACCTTTGATTCTGTCCCTTTCCTATCATACCAATGGAGTTCTGTTTCTTCTATCCCTCTTTTTCCTGCAGCAACTTTTGATCTAGTCCCTGTTTTTGCCTATTGTAAACCACCCTGGTACCCATGGTGTGGGCGGTATATAAAGAAACAAAGATAAAGATAAAGGTATGATCACTATTTATTTATTTATTTATTTGTGAGGGGTTTTTTATAACGCAATATCTTGTAATCAGAGCGGTTCACAGTTAAAACAACACATACATTGAACAATTAATCAAATAACTATTGCCAAGTGGTTCCAACACAGCCCTTGCATCAAAGACTAGATTGTCAATTCTTGAACCAGCTGCTTCATGTAATAGTCATTTATTTCATCTTGAAATTTTACCTCCACGGCATTTCCTGAGGTGACATTTATTCAGTCAATATTGTGGTAACTGAAATCACCCATTATTGTGTTGCCAATTTTGCTAGCTTCCCTAATTTCTGTTAACATTTCGTCATCTGTCTGCTCATTCTAGCCAGGCAGACAGTAGGGTCCCCCTACCACTATTCTCTTCCCCTTCACACATGGAATTTCTATCCATAAAAATTCCACAGCGCCTTTTGTTTCCTGCCGAATTCTTATTCTATTTGACTCAGTGCCCTCTTTAACATATAGTACCGGCCCTCCATCACTTTGATCTATCCATCATTATGATATCATTTTACACCTGGGGGAATTCTGTGCAAAACATTTTAAAATTATGTGCAAAGATTTTGAAAATTCTGCACACAGTATTTTAAATTTTTGCAGGCTTTATTAGTAAATGTTTGCATGGAATTCCCCATCATAAAGCTTAACTTCTCTTTTAGACCTGAAATTTATCCTTAGCTCCCTTGCTCCACAGTTCTGTCCCCAACCCATCCTTGTCCCCCTCTGTTTTCTTTCCCTCTTACTTTTAGCCCCCAGCAAACCCCCGCTTCACCAGCAGCCCATCTCCAGCCCTCATCAACCCCCCTCGATACACCAGAATCCCATCTCTAGCCCCCAGCAACACCCCAATTCACCAGCAACCCATCTCCAATCCTCAGCAACCCCACTCACTCACCAGCAGCCCTTCTCCTGCCCTCAGCAACCCCTCCCCCGCATACTAGTAGCCCTTCTCCTGCCCCCCCCCCCCCCAACCACGCACTAGGAGACCGATCACAGCAACACAGCTGTGGGAGAAGTTCCGTTTGCTCCCATGGATGTGCTAGAGTCTGATGCTGGTGCATTTTCAAAGGTATACAGGAAGCGCTTCTGTGTACCTTTGAAAATGTGCTGGCATCAGACTCTAGCACAGCTGCGAGAGCAAATAGAAATGCTCCCGTGGTTGTGTTGCTGCTAACAGCGAGGCAGGACTGAGTGTTCTTAAAGCTCTGAGTGAGCGTGTAAGGAGCATGTGGGGGGGGGAGTGGTATGTGAGCTTGCTCTGGGTGCTGAGAGTATAGAGTGTGTATGTGTGTGGGGGGTTAGTGGTATGTGAGTTTGGTCTGGATGCTGAGAGTATAGAGTGTGTGTATGTGTGTGGGGTTAGTGGTATGTGAGCTTGCTCTGGGTGCTGAGAGTATAGAGTGTGTATGTGTGTGGGGTTAGTGGTATGTGAGTTTGCTCTGGGTGCTGAGAGTATAGAGTGTGTGTGTGGGGGGTTAGTGGTATGTGAGTTTGGTCTGGGTGCTGAGAGTATAGAGTGTGTATGTGTGTGGGGGGAGTGGTATGTGAGCTTGCTCTGGGTGCTGAGAGTATAGAGTGTGTATGTGTGTGGGGTTAGTGGTATGTGAGTTTGCTCTGGGTGCTGAGAGTATAGAGTGTGTGTGTGGGGGGTTAGTGGTATGTGAGTTTGGTCTGGGTGCTGAGAGTATAGAGTGTGTATGTGTGTGGGGTTAGTGGTATGTGAGATTGCTCTGGGTGCTGAGAGTATAGAGTGTGTGTGGGGGGGGATTAGTGGTATGTGAGTTTGGTCTGGATGCTGAGAGTATAGAGTGTGTATGTGTGTGGGGGGTTAGTGGTATGTGAGTTTGGTCTGGGTGCTGAGAGTATAGAGAGTGTATGTGTGGGGGGTTAGTGGTATGTGAGCTTGCTCTGGGTGCTGAGAGTAAAGAGTGTGTATGTGTGTAGGGGGAGTGGTATGTGAGTTTGGTCTGGGTGCTGAGAGTAAAGAGTGTGTATGTGTGTGGGGTTAGTGGTATGTGAGTTTGGTCTGGGTGCTGAGAGTAGAGAGTGTGTATGTGTGTGGGGTTAGTGGTATGTGAGTCTGGTCTGGGTGCTGAGAGTAGAGAGTGCATAGGTGTGTGGAGGGAGTGAATTCTGGAGAGTGTGTATGTGTTATGTAGAATGAGTGTGTGAGGGACTTCGGAGTGAGGCGTGCACAGTGATAGTAATGGAGGTCAGTGCACATGAGGGGCTGTTTTGGGGGGATGGTTATAGAGGTGTGTGGTGATGGAGGTGCATTTGTGCAGATGAGGAAGTTATGGGGACGGGGTGCTGGGGGGTGCATGCTGGTGGGATGTACAGGTCACCTTCTTTCCTCATGTCCTCTTTCCTCCCCTTCCTCCTCTGCCCCCAGACACCCAGCTGACTTTTCCCTTTTTCTGTTCTCCGTCGTCCAGGTGGGAGGCACATGGTCCCCCCCTCCCTGCTAGCACTATCATCAGTCCACTGGGCCTCTTCTTTGGGTGCCACAGCCTGGCTTCTCTGCCATTCCAGAGGCGGCTGAATTGTATCTTTTGCTCTGACTCTCTGTAAGTCTGTCCTTGCACACACAAACGAGCAGCATGAGAGACAGACAGACAGATGGATCAAGCCTCTGCGGCCTGCACCCATGCTAGAGCAAAATGCACCTGCAAAACAAATTAAACTATTTTCTGATCAAAAACTGCAGCTAGATCCCATAGAGATTTAAATGAGGTTTCCACAGAATAGCAAGGGAATCACCAACTACAAAATCAGAAATCTGTTCAAGCAAAAGATATCTGAAAGAATGCAAAAACCTAAGAGAAGGTGAGAAAATTCCCTGCCCAGAGAGCACCTGAGAGAATATTTACACTGCATCTGTTTCTGTAATCTGAGAGTTCAGGGAAAACTTAAAATGGAAACGAAACTGTCTGACATCAAGGAAGCCATAGATAACTCCTTCTGGGACATATGGAAGGGCTGAAATCCAAACCTAAGCTAAACTATACTGCGGGTTTTCAGCACCTCCCTAAACAGATCAAACCTGAGAAACTGATCCTGCTGGAAAGAGCACTCAAAGAATATCAAACCACATTTCATACACAGGAAATCAAGGAATGTCATCAGACACTAAAGGACAGCAGAGCACATGGCCAGGATAGGAAACTAAATCAAATACTCCACTGCACAAGTTCAGCAGTGGGTGCTGTCGCTTCTCATCACTTCCACTATCAGGAATAGTCCAGAAATCAGCACTAAAACGTTTAACCTCATTTGCTTTGTCAGACAGAGACATTGATCCCTTTTATGTAGAACATAAGAACATAAGATATACCATACTGGGTCAGACCAAGGTCCATCAAGCCCAGTATTCTGTTTCCAACAGTGGCCAATCTAGGTAATATGTACCTAGCAGTTTCCCCAAGAGACACAAGTTCCACAATGCTTGTACTGGGTCAAGCATTGATATCTTCGGTCACTTCTTAATAATGGTTTGTGGACCTTTCCTCCAGGAACTTGTCCAAACCTTTTTTAAACCCAGCTACACTAACAGCCTTTACTACATCCTCCGGTAACAAATTCCAGAGTTTGATTACACGTTGAGTGAAAAAATATTTTCTTTTATTAGTCTTAAATAGTTTACCCTGTAGCTTCATTGCATGTCCCCTAGTCTTTCTATATTCTGATAAGGTAAACAATCGATCTACGTTTACCCGTTCCATTCCGTTCATTAATTTATAGACTTCTATCATATCTCCCCTCAGCCGTCTCTTTTCCAGGTTAAAGAGCCCTAACCTTTTTAGCCTTTCTTCATAGGAGTATCCTTCCATCCCCTTTACCATTTTGGTGGCTCTTCTCTGTACCTTTTCTAAAATCGCTATATCCTTTTTAAGATACGGCGACCAGAATTGCACACAATATTCAAGGTGCGGTCTCACCATGGAACGATATAGAGGCATTGTAATATCTTTTGTTTTATTTTCCATTCCTTTCTTTATCATACCTAGCATTCTATTTGCTCTCTTGGCCGCCGCTGCACACTGGGCCGAGGGTTTTAACAATGACGCCTAAATCTTTTTCCTGGGTGGTGGTTCCTAATGTGGAACCTTGCATCGTGTAACCATAGTTTGGGTTGTTCTTCCCTAGGTGCATAACCTTGCACTTGTCCACATTAAATTTCATCTGCCATTCTGATGCCCAGTCTTCCAATTTATCAAGATCCTCTTGCAATTTTTCACAATCCTCTTGGGTTTTAACAACTTTAAATAGTTTTGTGTCATCTGCAAATTTGATAACCTCACTCGTTATTCCACTTTCCAGGTCATTTATGAATATGTCAAAAAGCAGCGGACCCAGCACAGATCCCTGGGGTATACCACTATTCACCTTTCTCCATTGGGAAAATTGGCCATTTAGCCCTACCCTCTGCTTTCTATCTTTTAACCAGTTCCTGATCCACAATAGTACACTGCCTCCTATCCCATGACTCTTTAGTTTTGCCAAAGTCTCTGATGAGGGACCTTGTCAAAGGCTTTCTGAAAGTCCAGATACACAATATCAACTGACTCACCTTTGTCCACCTGTTTATTCACTCCTTCAAAAAAACATAACAGATTAGTAAGATAAGATCTTCCTTGTCTAAAGCCATGTTGGCTGTCTCCCATTAGGTTGTGACTATCTACATGCTGAGTAATTTTATTCTTTATGATGGTTTCTACCATTTTTCCCAGTACTGACGTCAGGCTCACCGGTCTGTAGTTTCCTGGATCACCCCTGGAACCCTTTTTAAAAATTGGTGTTACATTGGCGATCCTCCAATCTTCAGGTATTAGAGATGATTTTAATGATAGTTCACAGATTACTGATAGCAGTTCTGCAATCTCATATTTCAGTTCTTTCAATACCCTTGGATGTATACCATCCGGCCCAGGTGATTTGCTACTCTTCAGTTTATCTAATAGTTGTAATACATCTTCCCAATGTATCGATATTTCCTTCAATTCTTCCGCACCTTTAAATACCACTTCAGTCATGGGTAACATCCCTATATCTTCCTCAGTAAAGACCGAAGCAAAGAATTCATTCAGTCTCTCCGCTATCACCTTGTCGCCTCTTAGTGCTCCTTTAACCCCTTTATCATCTAATGGACCAACTGACTCTCTCACAGGTTTTTTGCTATGAATGTACTTGAAAAGGTCTTTATTTCGTGTTTTTGCTTCCGCAGCAAGCTTCTTCTCAAATTCTCTCTTTGCCTGCCTTATCAATGCCTTGCATTTGACTTGCCAGTGCTTGTGCTGTTTCCAGGTTTCGTTGTTTGGCTCTTTTTTCCATTTCCTGAAAGATGCTTTTTTGGCAACAACAGCCTCTCTGACCTCACCTTTAAACCATGCTGGCAGTTTTTTGGACTTCCTTCCACTTTTCTTAAAGCGTGGAATACAGCTGGTCTGGGCTTCCAAGATAGTATTTTTCAACAACACCCAAGCTTGATGAACGTCTTTAACCTTCGCAACTGCTCCTTTTAGTTTTTTCTTAACTGTTTTCCTCATTTTATCATAGTCTCCCTTTCGAAAGTTAAAAGGTAGTACTGTGGATTTCCTTACTATCCCTCCTCCACTAATTAAATCAAAGGAGATCATGCTATGATCACTATTGCCAAGTGGCCCCAACACCCTTATCTCTTGCACTAGATCTGGTGTTCCACTAAGGACTAGGTCTAATATGGCTTCCCCTCTGGTCGGTTCATGAACCAGCTGCTCCAAGAAGCAGTCATTTATTCCATCTAGGAACTTTATCTCCCTAGCATGTCCTGACGTGACACTGACCCAGTCGATACCAGGGTAATTGAAATCACCCATTATTATTACTGCGCTGTAACTTTTGTTAGCTTCCCTGATTTCTTTGAGTATTTCATCATCCATTTGGTCATTCTGGCCAGGTGCTCGATAGTACATCCCCACTGCCATCGCCTTCCCCCTTTTATATGGAATTTCAATCCATATAGATTCTACAGCAGATTTTGTTTCCTGCAAAACTTTAATCCTTTCTGAGTCAATGCCCTCTCTAACATAGAGCGCAACCCCTCCACCAATTTGATCAGCTCTATCATTACAATATAGTTTGTACCCAGGTATCACAGTGTCCCACTGGTTCTCCTCCTTCCACCATGTCTCTGATATTCCAATCATATCTAACCTTTCATTTAGTGCTATATTCTAACTCTCCCATCTTATTCTTTAGACTTCTAGCATTTGCATACAAGCATTTTAGAGAATGTATTTTATTCATGTTAATTTGGCTATTGTTAGACATGGGTGAATTGGGATCTTTAAGCTCTGTCTGCTCCATACTTGAGGGCATTTGGGCTACTTTACTCTTTTTTGGAACTTCTCTGCTTTTGGTAGTATCCTTCAAGGATACATTCTTCCGAACCATCCGATCTTGGGCAACTGTCGGCTTTCCCCTAATATCTAGTTTAAAAGCTGCACTATCTCCTTTTTAAAGGTTAATGCCAGCAGCCTGGTTCCATACCGGTTAAGGTGAAGCCCATCCCTTCGGAAGAGCCCCTCCTTTCCCCAGAATGTTCCCCAGTTCCTAACAAATCCAAAACCCTCATCTCTGCACCACTGTCTCATCCACGCATTGAGACTCCGGATCTCTGCCTGCCTTTTGGGTCCTGCGCGTGGAACAGGAAGCATTTCGGAGAACGCTACCCTGGAAGTTCTGGATTTCAACTTCCTACCTAAAAGCCTAAATTTTGCCTCCAGAACCTCCCTACCACATTTTCCTATGTCATTGGTACCGACATGTACCAAGACAGCAGACTCCTCCCCAGCACCATCTAAGACCTTATCTAGGTGGCGCGTGAGGTCCGCTACCTTCGCACCAGGCAGGCATGTTACCAGGCGATCCTCACGTCCACCAGCCACCCAGCTATCTACATGCCTAATGATCGAATCACCAACTATAACGGCTGTCCTAACCCTTCCCTCATGGGCACATGGCCCTGGAGAAACTTCCTCGGTGCGAGAGGGTTTTACATCACCTGGAGGACAGGTCCTAGTTACAGGATCACTTCCTGCCACACCAGGGTGATGCTCTCCTGTCACGTGACCTCTCTCCTCCATGGCAACAGGGGTGCTGCCAGACTGGAGGTGGGACTTCAGGACTATATCCCTGTAGGTCTTGTCTATGTACCTCTCTGTCTGTCTTATGCTTTCCAAGTCTGCTACTTTAGCCTCTAGAGAATGGACTTGTTCCCTGAGAGAAAAGAGCTCCTTGCACCTAGTGCACACGTAAGACCTCTCACTAACTGGGAGAAAATCATACATGTGACACTCAATGCATAAGACTGGAAAGCCCCCATCCCGCTGCTGGACTGCTGTCTGCATCTTAGTTTTAAGTTTGTGTCTATATCTTTAAGTTCTTACTTACTAGGGGTTGCTATGGATATTTATACCAATAAAACTGTACCTAATACGTTTAATATACCTTGTTCACCTGAAGCTTAATTAATCTCAGGTCCTTAGTGTATGACTGATTTGGGTAATGAGCTTCACCTGAAAGCACCTCCTGTCTTTTAAGATGTGTAAGTACCTATAAAACTATGATTATCCCAGGGGAGGGTGGGTGTGGGGAGGGAGGGAGGGAAATAACACTTATTAAAAGAGGGCTGCTACACAGTACCCTGTCTTGTGCTGCTGAGGTAAGCTAAATTCTGATTTGATTTAAATTATAGCTCTTAGCTGCTGCTAGGCTCTAACTTCTGAAATTTAAACTACAAGCTCTCTGCTGGGTACTAAATTTAACCAGAAAGCTCTCTTCTGTGTGTTAAATTTAAACTAAAAGTACTTTGCTGTTACTTGGCCCTGAGTGACTATTAAATTTAAACTACAAGCTCTCCGCTGGGTATGAAATGTAACCAGAAAGCTCTCCTCTGTGTTTTAAATTCAAACTTTAATTGCTGCTACTAGGCCCTAACTGATCCAACAAAAAACAGTGGGTTCACAGATTAAATAGCTTTAATACAAATAATTCTTTTTAGAAAATTACCAGAAGTATATACTCACAGTTGCAGATTTCTCTCCAGAAGTAACAGTCCCCCTTTCTAGTCCTTCAGTAAAAGCTAGTAAAAGCTGTTAGTGTAGCTGGGTTTAAAAAAGGTTCCTGGAGGAAAGGTCCATAAACCATTATTAAAGAGGACCCAGGTAAGCCACTGCTTGCCCTAATACAAGCATTGTGGAACCTGTGTCTTTCCGGAAACTGCCAGGTACTTGTGGGCTGGATTGGCCACTGTTGGAAACAGGATGCTGGGCTTGATGGACCTTGGTCTTACCCAATATGGCATTCCTTATGTCCTTATATTTAAAAAAAGCCTCAAAAATAAATAAATAAATGCAATGCGATGTGAGCCTTCGAGTCATTGCTGACTCCTGGCAACCCAGAAGCTCCGGATTCACACAAACCATATGGTATTAAAGTGAAACACAGGAACTAAAAAAATATGGATGAGTATGTTCTCCATGAAAAGCATACAAATTGATACAGCTATAAAAATGTATATGCTCTAAAGGGATAAAATGAAGGGCCAACCAAAGGAATGTGGAAAATCTTACTTTATGTTTAAATCTGTTTATTGGCAAAACACAACAAATTCCACACAAAAAAAGCACATTCTATCTATTTTACAATCTGTATGAGTTAACTAAATAACATATTAGTTCGGGCCCTATTTTCCATAATAAAGTGAAATGATAGAACTTTGAACACTTATCCCCCCATAGTTTAACCTTTACATGGTTTGACCTCTGTCTGCATTACTCTGCAATGCAATACACTATGGTATAAAATATGGTGCAATGTATAACATATAATATGAGATAACCCCTCTTGTGAACAAACCAGTGTAATATATACCAATTTGTAAGTTCCTTGCGTCCAGCTGTCCAACTAGGTGGTATTTCTAAGTTTTCAAATTTCTGTGTCTTTCTTTTTCATTAATTTCCACCCCCCCCCCCCTTCTTATATTCCATGTCATCTTCTACAGTACTGCAGCCGGCAGGTGATCCTTACTGCCCAGCCACTGCTCTGTTCAACCTTTATTCTCCCCCCTCCCCCTCCCCCCTCCCCCTCCCCCTCCCTTCCTTACCCATACCCCACCCCTTTCCAACCCCCTTCAGAGCCACCAACATCTTATTTCTATGGCCTGGGGACTATGATTGATTCCTCTTTCCCCGGGGGTAAATCAATGGTATTGTCACAGGGTAAGTATGTCGTCCCTTGCTCATTGGGTTAGGCTGGCCAAGGAAAGTCTTATTTTAAAAGGAATAAAATAAAATTGCCTCCATCTACTGTATGTGAAATCTGAACTAACCACTCTAGACAGTTCAATGACATACATAGAATGGCAAAGGATTTGCATAATATACCATTAGATGAGGTTTAACAAGCATAGTAACTCTTTTATGTGGAGACACTGCCACCTACTGTTTAACCTCTGAACTTTACAATTCTTAAATCCAAAAACATGCATTCATAAAATGTTGTCAAAACTTGGCCATTAACGTAGCACAGTCATATGAAAAAAGTACATCTTTATACTTTTGTAGAAAGTCAAGAAATTTTGTCCATCACGCAACATTTAGAGGAAAGCATTCCAAAGCACTGGTACAGTAGAGGTCAAGCTACAAGAATGTACCGATTCTGATGTACTTCAGCTAGAGAAGGGACAGATAGCATACCTTCTGAAATAGATGTCAATGTGCAAGATGGATTGTAAAGTTTCAAAGAAAGTGACAATTCATTATTTGCCATTGAACAATGCAATTTAATAGAAGCCCCAAAGTGCATCGATTGACGCAAATGCATCTTCAAAGGTTTATACCAGCGCCACTGCTAGAACCATGTCAGTTATGTAATGATGTCACATACTGCACGTAGTAAACAAATAAGTAACTTCAAATTAATTCACATCTGCATTTCATGCTCAACGCAGTCGTCATGATAATGCGTCAATTGACGCACTTTGGGATTTCTAGGTAAAATGCCTTTTTGGGGCTTCTAGTGTTAAATACTATACATAAGCACTTAAATCACACTTGATATTTAATAGGCAATCAATGGAGATGAATTCAGGTGTAATGTGATCATATTTTCTTAAACCACTTATAACTACTACAACTACTATTAATCACTGTTATAGCGCTACAAGGTGTACACCGCACTGTATAATGCATGCTGTGACATTTTGAGTTAACTGCACAGGCTTTAGGACATACTCTGGCAGTCCCACATATAACATATTATGGCACAATTCTGAAATCCATCGGACAATATAACAAATTAAAATTAAAAACAGTATAAACTGACAGGGACAGCTTAAGTTAATCAGTTGCCTCAGGCAGGGTATGAAATGGCACTCCCCACCAAGGCACCTAAAAAAGAGGTCCCCCTCAGAACTCCTGTGTGGGAGCAAGTTGGGAGCCCCCTCATTCAGAACACAGATCATGCAATAAAGAAGAACACAACTTATATCCCCAGGCAATATAACAATAAAAAAAAACATTCTGCAATCCCTGGTTATACTCAGCAAATATTGTATAAAAAATACTGACCCCTGACCCTGCACACTGGACCATCCTCTGGCACTAACCTTTGAAAAGGAGAGAGAGCAGCTGCTAAACTAGTTAAGGGGGGAAAGCCAACAGTCACCCAGGAGCACATGGTTTGGAATAATGTATCTGTGAAGGATACTAGAAAAACAGGGAGGTTAGGAAATCCCAATAGAGAGGTTGCAATAAAGGTGAAAGTAGTCCAGGTACCTTTAAGTAAAAGGCAGACAGAGTTAAAAGATTCAAAACTACCCCTGTCAACTGATAAACAGATTGTTAATTTGAAGGAACAACAAACTTTGAAATGCCTTAATAAAAATGCCAGAAGTCTAAAACATATGATGGGAGAGTTAGAATATATAGCACTAAATGAAAGGTTAGATATAACTGGCATCTCAGAGATCAGGCGGAAGGAAGATAACCAATGGGACACGGTGATAACAGAGTACAAATTATATCACAATGATACACTAGATCAAATTGGTGGAGGGGTGGTGCTATATGTTAAAGGGAACACTGAGTCATAAAGCATAAAAGTTTTGCAGGAAACGAAATACACTGTAGAATCTCTATGCATAGAAATTCTATGTGAGAAGAGGAGGGGGGGATACTATCGTCCACCTGGCCAGAATGAACAGATGGATGATGAAATGCTAAAGAAATCAGGGAAGCTAACAAAAATTGGCAGCATAGTAATAAGAGTGATTTCAATTGCCCTGGTGTTGACTGAGTCAATGTCACATCAGCACATGCTAGGGAGATACAATAAACGAGTGCTTTATGGAGCAGCTGCTTCAGAAACTAAAACCAGGGGGAGCTCTGTTAGACGGAGTCCTTAGGGGAACACAGTTTCTGATGCAAGAGGTAATGATGTTGGGGGCCACTTGGCAGTAAAAGATCATACCTTTATCACATTTGATGCAGACGGATCAACAAGAGTTTGAGGAAGCCTCAATCTATTTTGGCACGTCTACCGGAGTTTGAACACAGTAGAATCTGAACAGTTTATGTAAGAAGGCGGAATTTAAAAGAACTGCTTAGTCCAGCTTTGACCAGAGGCAGCAAGAAGTTGCCTGCTGGAATTTGTGATGAACTACAAGAACCTGGACAATATAAGTGTGAAATGTCAGATTTTTGCCATCACTTTAGGAACTAGAGAGTTTCATACTAGGAAAGACGGTAAGTTATACACATTACTCTGGCATACCACATGGTACTCTACTCCACCTTTTGGGAACCTGACAGGTACTTGTGATCTGGATTGGTCATTATTGGAAACAGGATACTGAGCCTGATGGACCCTTGGTCTGACCCAGTATGGCATCTCTTATGATTATATGTTCTTACATATGTGGTGTGTGCTATCAAATGTCTTTGTGAGAAAGTTTATATCGGAAAAACTAAAAAGACATACATTTTTTTTATTTAGAGACATTTGAGAAACTATCTCCCATAAATAAACATCTAAGTTGTATACAAATTATTAAATTTAATTAAAAGAAAACAGTAAATAATAATAACAATCAAACACTTCCATGATTCTTCCCCAGCTCATAACAGTACAAGCAAGATAAGAGTATTGGAAGCCCCACTAACCCAGCACTGCAAGTTTTTTCAGTATTATTTAGAGGATTTATGCTGTCTTTGTATTGATCATATTCCCAAAATTCCTTGAGATGGTGACAGGAAAAAAAGATTGCTGATGTGTGAATAAAGGTGGATCTTCAAATTGGACACTTTAGAACCTCAAGATTTGAATATGAGTACTGATTGGCAAGTATGTTTTTCATCCGTTTTTAAACTTGTATTTTTAATTTTTTGGCTCTGACACAGTGATGGTTTCCCAAAGTTTTTTATGTATTGCTCATGGTCACACTCTTGATAATTGATCATACTGGGGGACTTTAATCTACCCAATGTGGATTGGAGTATTCCTTCTGAAAATCTGAAAAGTAAAAATAATTGTGGATGCCTTCCAAGATACATTGCTAAGACAAATGGTGATGCAACCAATCAGGGAAACTTCGATGCTGGATTTAGTATTTACCAACGGTGATAGTGTGTAGAATGTCCTTGTGGGTGCCCATGTGAGCAGCAGCGATCATCACACGGTGTGGCTTGAGATAAAAATCAAGGCAGAGTCCAATCACAGCAAACTCAAAGCCCTAGACTTCAAAAACGCTGACTTCAATAAAATGGCCAAGTGCCTGAAGGAGGAGTTGGAAGGAGGTAAGGAAAGTGGAATTGCAGTGGGCTAAACTAAAGGAGGCAATAAAAGGGGCAACAGATACATATTCTATGTAGGGAAAGTAAATAAAAACAAGAGGAAAAGGAAACCTATTTGGTTCTCCAAAGAAATAACTGCACAAATTAAGACAAAAAACACAGCTTTCACAAAATTCAGAAGTTCACAAACAGAGGAACACAGAACAGAATACAGAATAAAGCTAAAAGAGACAAAAAGAGAAATAAGAATAGCAAAATCAAAGGCAGAAGAAAAGATGGCTAAAGATCTAAAGCGTGATGACTAAACGTTTTTCAGGTATATTCAGGAGAAGAGGAAGATCAGAGGTTGAATCGCAAGACTCAAAAGTGCCGAGAACGCATTCGTGGAAAGTGACATTGAAAAAAGCAAAAATGCTAAACAAATACTTCTATTCTTTTTTTAATAAAGAAAATCCTGGAGAAGGCCCACTTGTGATTGACAAATATACAAATGGGAATGGAGTAGATACCACACCATTAACAGAAGATGATGTGTTTGAACAGCTTGCAAAACTGAACGTGGACAAGGCCATGGGATCAGATGGGATACATCCCAGGATACTGAAAGAGCTCATAGAAGTTCTTGCAGGGTCTATAAAGGATTTGTTTAATAGATGGACTATACTGGTCTTCATTTGCCGTCATATACAATGTTACTATGTATATTGGCTGGATGCTTAATTGGATGCATAAACTTAATTTCAGACATCAGTGCATATTTCTTTGGTCTGGAGTATTATGTGGAAGTGCATTTTTTGTGTGCACATTTAACCACAGATATAGGCACACATTTCTCGAGTGCACATTTTGATGCATAAGCTTAATTTCAGGAGTAAGTGCATACGTTTACGGTCTGGAATATTATATAGAGCCATACGTTTTGTACACACACTTACCATGGACATAGGCACACATTATTGAGTGCACATTTTGTAACATAATTTGGCCTCAGTGAGTGTATACATAGAGATTTTTGTTTTACAGTGCATGTGCAATGTTTTTAGTACTTTTGCCACTCTGGGAGCCCTATATGGGGACACCTGAATGGGTATACATGTATTTATGCCTGAAGTACTATGCAATGTATGAAATTATGTCTGAATCACTACAGGGCATGTTTACTAAACCATGATGCCAGCAAAGCTCAGGATTAGCGCGTGGTTTCGACACCAAGCAAAAAAGTAGCTGGATCCCCTGTGCTAAAAACCTCGGGATGCCCTAGTAGGGCAGGGCAGGGACTGGACAGGTGTGATGAAGCTGAAGCCATTGAAGCTATAGACTTAGAAAAAAACGCTGCTTATTATAAAGCAACTGACTCACAGAAGGTGCAATTACCTAAAAGTGCAGCTAGAGGGAGCAGGCACGAGGCTGCAAAAGCTAAGCTGACACACCCAGGTTTTGAGAATGCAGGAGCTAATCAGGTACACCTGAGTAGAGAGCCAGAAAGCTCAGTGGAGAAATGGCTTTATAAACAGTGCTCAGAAGGAAGAAAGCAGAGAGGACCTCGAGCTGAGAGAGGAACTGAGAGAGGACCTCGAGCTGAGAGAGGAACTGAGAGGGGACCTGAGAGAGGAACCTCACATACTGAAAGGCAGAGAAGCTTGGAGTACCTACAAGGAAGAGCTAAGTTCCAGGGAGGACAAGGCCATTCCAGAAAGCTCCAGGAGCCAGTCTTCAGGGAAGACGGTGATAGAAGGAGACTGCCAGGTAGAGCAAATACCAGCAGAGCACGTCTCAAAGATCCAAGGTACAGTTATATTTCCTTTCCGAGATGTGAGCCAGCTCCTAGAAAAGCTTATAACCCAGAGAACCGTACTGATAGGAAACAAAGCTGGGAAATATTTGCCAAACCCAGACCAGCAAGGCTGGGGAATATTGAAGAGATCTATTGAACTACAACCTGCCTTATCCAGGGAAAGCTCAGGACTAGCTGACAACATGGCCGAACAGGAACCTATGCAAATAGAGGTGATAGAACCAGAGCCATTGCAGTTGGAGCACCCGATGGACTGCTCACTCTGTGTTTCCAAGAGTCTAGAGCAGGGGTCTCAAACTCAAATTGCTTTGAGGGCCAAATGAGGACTTGTAAAGTAACCCGGGGGCCGCATAAGACGCGGGGCCTCATTTGCATAAGGGGCCTCATTTGCATAAATATTTGCATAGTTACCATACACTAACTTTTAGTAAACATGCCTCTTAATGAGTATGGATAAAGAAAGACTAAAAGATTTAGAAACAGGAAGACAATAATTAAACTGGGAACCCCAAAAGCCAAACTTGGAATGTACAACACTGTAGAAATAAAACTATAAATTAATTTCCTCTTGTACTAAACAAAGCACAAACATTAATGATGCACATTTCCCAGAGCTGACATATTCCAGTTAATAAATTCAAAATAAAGAGATATTTTTCTACCTTTTGTGCATTTTTTTCAGTTGCAATTGTTCCAGCCACTTTCTTCTTGTTTCTTCATGTCTTCTGCTAACTCTCCATCGTCTGCTGTCCATTTGTCCTTTCTTCTCTCTCCTAGTTTTTTTTCCATTCTCTCTCTACATCTGCTTTAACATACTAATCTTTCTCCTTTTGCTCTTTCCTCATTCCTATTTCATCCACTCAAATTTTACCCCTCCATCCTCAATCCCCACTTACTCTCCCAATACCTGGCCAACTGTAGATTTGTCTTCTCTCCCAGACAAAATATTTTTCCCCTCTCCATTTCACTTTCCCAGCTCCATCCCATTCTAATCCTCCCCCAACATCAGCTCCCTTCTAGTTCCAGCCTCACCCAGCATCTGCTCCTTTCTAGTCCCTGCATCAGTCCATTTCCAGTCCTATCCTAGCCTCACCATCAGCCCATTTCCAATCCTAGCCCCCCATCAGCCCATTTCCAATCCTAGCTCACCCCCCCCCACTCAGCCCATTTCCAGTGCTAGCTCCCTCCCCTCACAGCCCATTTCCATTCCAAGCTCTCCTCCCCATCAGCCATTTGCAGTTCAAGCCCCCCTTCCACTCAGCCCATTTCCAGTCCTAGCAACCCTCCCAGCCCATTACCAGTCCTAGACCCCCATAGCCCATTACCAGTCCTAACCTCCCCATAGCGCACTTCCAGTCTTACCCCATCACCCCATTTTCAGTCTTACCCCCCATAGCCCATTACCAGTCCTAGTCCCCCCCATAGCCCACTTGCAGTCTTATCCCCCATCACCCCATTTTCAGTCTTACCTCCCCTCATAGGCCATTACCAGTCCTAACCCCCCAATCAGCCCACCTCCAGTCCTAACCCCCCACTCAGCCCACCTCCAGTCCTAACCCCCATCTGCCCATTTCCAGTCCTAGCCCCCACCATAGCCCATTACCAGTCATAAACCCCCCTGCCATTAGCCCACTTCCAGTCCTAACCCCCATTACCCCATTTCAGTCAGCCCCTCCATAGCTCATTACCAGTCCTAACTCCCCCCATCAGCCCACCTCCAGTCCTTCCTAACCCCCATCAGCCCATTTCCAGTCCTACACCTCCCTCCCTCCCATCAGCCCAGGTAAATAAATAAAAAAAAAAAGCCTGGCTTCTGCTGCTGACAAGTGAAGTGCTACCGAGCCACATCATATAGAACCGGGGTCTCAAACACGCGGCCCGCGATGGAGGGAAACAAAAAACCAAAAAAAAACCCTGGCTTCTGCTGCTGCCGCTGCCACCGTGGCAGCGGCAGAATCAACTGTCAAATTTTTTAAAAAACTGGCTTCTGCTGCTGCAGCAGAAAATCAGCTGTCCCGTGGCCCCTTCCCCTCTGCCCGGAGAGCCCTGAGTCTGCTTCATCAGCGGTGGGCTTTTTAAGCCGCGAAGAGAGTATTTCCCTCTCGCGCGGTTTAAGCCTATTCACTTTTCAAGCCGCGCGAGAGGGAAATACTCTCTTCGCAGCTTGAAAAGCACGCCGCTGATGGAGCAGACTCAGGGATCTCCGGGCAGAGGGGAAGGGGCCGCAGGACAGCTGATTTTGCTGCTTGAGCAGCGAAGCCAGTTTTTTTTTTAAATTTGACAGTTGATTCTGCCGCTGCCACGGCGGCAACGGCAGCAGCAGAAGCCAGGGATTTTTGGGATTTTTGTTTGGGCCGCGTGTTTGAGACCCCGGCTCTAGAGGGTGAGGGGTGAACTGACATATTTTCCCTGGCTCTATGAGTGAGGTATAAGAATGTGTGAGGTGTAGGTGGCTTTCGAAAATGGGAATTTTTTTGGAGGACTCCTTTCTCTGAAAATACTGCTCTAATATTTCCGACTTCTGATCTGGTTTGTGTGTTTCATGTTTTCTTCCTGCATACAGAATTTGGAGAATTTTCATCCCTTTTTGGAGAACTATTGTGCCTTGAGACAGAAATATTCCAATTCCTTTTATCTTTTATGATATGGTGGATGGAGAGAGGCTCAAGTACTCTTAATTCTTTCTAAAAATGGAGTGTTGGAAATAATTATCAAATTTCCAACAGTCCATTTTCAGAAAAAATTAAGAGTACTTGAGCCTCCCTCCATCCACCATATCATAAAAGAAAAAGCAGGAGTGTACACTTACAGTGTGACTCAATGCCTCGATTCTTCTTCCAGCAGAGTTGGGCACTTTCCCATATGGGGTTCAGTGAGAAAAAGTGTGGTACAGTATGGTTTGGTAGGGTGCTAGGAGGTGTATGGGTGGGGGATGCATGTGATGAAGGGATGTGGGTGTGTGAGCTGGGGGAGGAGGTGATGTTTATTGGACAGATATATATGTGTATGCACAAATGGGGGCGTAGGGAGTACTGTCATTCATACTCCCCCCCCCCCAACCTTACAGATATACATACAGTAGTATGTCATTTTAATACATCTACATATGTATATGTATATAGACATATACATATGTATATAGTGGCATTTACACATGTAAATTGACAGCTTGCACATGCATCCCAGCCATTTTGTAAACCTGGATGTGTATTTATTATTTATTTAACAGGTCTTCTATACTGCCTGATCATTTACATTCAAGGCGGTTTACAATGAAACAGTTATAGCAACAAGCTTTACATTGAACAGGGTTATTCAACTTGGAAGGTTACACTGGGGTCAAACAAGCAATTGTGTAGATGCCACTAATGGACTACAAATGACTCTAGGTTTACAGCATTTCACTTTGGAGGGGGGAATTAAGGGGGATATCTCTTATAAGCTCTCCTGTGAAGGAACATCCAAAAGGAACACTTTAGAAAAATCTGTTTGTGTGACGAGGCAGGTGTAACTTCAAAGCAGCACATGTCATTAAGTCAATGCTGATTCCTGGCAAACCAGCCCCTGGGGGGGGGGGGGGGGGGGGTTGGCAAGATGACGGGAAGCAGATTGCCAGACCTTTCTTCTGCACTGTGAGTTTACAGCCCTTGGAATTCCAAGGTGGTCATCCACCCACGTTCTAGCACAGCCCAATGCTGCTAAGCTTCAGAGATCAGCTGAGAAAAGGAGCATTCAGTTCAGCTGTAATTCCAGTTGTACCTGTGCATCCCCAATATAAATTGGAAGATACACATGTAGAGTTTTATCCAACCTAGGCCATACCACCACGTTTTTATATAAATATGCCCAGGGTAAAAACATTTCAAATGTACCCTTTCCAAAACTGTGTTTTACACGTAGATGCAGCTTGCACATTTTTCTGCTACCACATCCACATTTAAAACATGAAAAGGGCTTCTAAAATACTCCCGATAAATATTAAGAAAATACTTATATATCAAAGTTTCTATGTGTTATTTGCCAGCATTCTTCTACATATTTTACAAAAGGCTCTGTGTTCAGTATAGCCTTTTGTAAAATACTAGAACAATTGTGAACTTCCCAACCTAGATATTCCAATTCTGTCCTGGTCACACTATTCAAAATGAGGCTTATAGCTTTCCTCTTAAAAGTTGGACATAGGGGTATTAAATTAGTCAAATAGAAATATCATTGTGTTATAAATAGCAAAACGTGTGTATAGCTAGTAATTTCCAAACTCTTCCAGAAATGACTATGAGCAATATGTGAGTGCAAAAGCTGTTAATGCTTAAAGTAGCCTGTACAAGGCCAGCTGTGTGTTATGTGGAACAAAACATGGTCTATGTCTCAGGAGCCTCACAGCTGACTGGTGAAGTGCTATCAAGGACTATCATAATCTTCTGTTTTCTCTCAATCTGAACTTCTCTTGAACTGTAAGCAAACCAGACTCTCTGCATGTGCAACTGCATGACTCACTACAATGAGAACTAACAAACTCACTTCACATCTTGTCTCTGAGAAATATCAAACTCACTCTGCTATCCTGAATGAATGAAATCAGGACTTAAGTGTAGATATGAAAGATATGTCTGGAGGCTTGCCAGTGCCAATGACTGACATTTTTGCATGTATAAAGGATAGTGGGGATCTACTAGAAGTTGAGAATTCACTTTGGACCAGCCGTGGTGGCAGGACTTTATCCACATGGTAGTGAGATGGCAAAGGGGATAGCATGCTAGAAGAAAATGGCTTGCTGGCTGAAATATCAGGCAACAAGACAGGAACAGCTTCACAAGAACACCCACAGGCTAAAAACAGATAAACTATTTTTACAACCAAGCTGACAAAAGAATGGGAAGGGGGAGGTAGAGAGATGCCTTTGCTAGAGGAAGACTACCTTCAAGGAGAGGTGCCAAAGTGAGCACGTCACCATCGGCTCGAAGGGCGGTTGCGTTAGCTGCATGTGCACGATGTTCAGCTCTCACTCTGCTTATGGAGGTGGGATGGGGGGCTTGGAAAGTAAGAGGTCCTGCATGAAGCGGGAAACCAGAGGCTGGCCCGAGAGGGGTTTGCCCTCGACGGGGAAGTGGTTGGCCGAGATGGTGCTCAGGTGAACCAAGACCAAATTGGACTTCAGCCCCACCTGCGAGAGGTGGAGGAGGTACTAGAGAACCCACCAGGTGGAGCAGGAGAATGGGTCGATCTGGAACTCGGAGCACCAGACCGGGAAGCACCGCCACTTCAGAGCATAGGCCCGAATCGTTGAGTCCTTCCTCAACGCGAGGAGGACCTCTTCTGGAAGGTGTAGCGAGGCTAAAAAGACATGTTCAGCTGTCAGGGATAGCGAGATCAGGTATGGGTGAAGCACCCATCTCTCCTCCTGTGTCAGCAGACCTGGGGTACTGCCCAGGGGGACCGATGGTTCTGACGAGAGCCGGAGTAGAAGCAGGAACCAGGGCTGTTGAGGCCACGAAGGAGTCATGAGAATAACCGAGGCACGGTCTCGTTGAATCTTGTGGAGGGTACTCGCAATGAGAGGAGTGGGAGGGAACACATACAGAAGCCCGGAGGCCCAATTCAGGAGGAATGCATCCGTGGCCACCTTGCTCAGGTGTGGTATCGGCCCACAAAAACGGGGAAGCTGCGTGTTCGCCGGGCTGGCGAACAGGTCCATGGACGGAGTCCCCCGGCGGCGGAACAGGTGGAGAACCACCTCTGGACTCAGGCGCCACTTGTGTGGGTGAAGGAGCCTGCTGAGTTTGTCCATGAGGACATTGTCCTGGCCCAGGAGGTAGACTGCTCTTAGGGTCATGCCCCAGCATACGGCAAAGGAGAAGAGGACGACTGCCTACCGACAGAGGAGGCGGGAGCCCATACCCCATCCTTGTTGATGTAGAACTTTGCGACTTTGTTGTCGGTCTGCACGAGCACTGACTTGCCTTGCAGATGGTACTCGAAGACATTCAGGGCCAGCCGGACCGCTCAAAGCTCGAGCAGGATGATCTGCCACAGTAGGCTCCCCAGCTCAACAGTGAGGCATCCGTCTCAAGGATGAGCTCATGTTGCTGAGTCTGGAAGGGCATGCCCTGAAGAAGACTTTGGGGGTTCTTCCACCAATCCAGGGAACTTGGGCCCATTGAGCTCTGAGGCACCATTGGGCCACTCGCATGTGCATGCGAGCATGGGGGATGACATGGACGGTCAAGGCCATGTGTCCCAGAAGGTGCAACATGGCCCGCACTGAGACCCTGGGCTGGCTTTGGACCTCAGCGGCCAGAGCATGGAACCAATCCACGCGCTCTTGAGGGAGGAAGGCAATCACTTGTTCCATGTCGAGAAGAGCACCGATGAACTCCAGGGTCTGCACCAGCTTGAGGTGGAACTTGGAGTAGTTAATCAGGAAACCGAGGCGCTCGAGGAGGACCTTGCGTGACGCTGAGAGGTGAGCCTCCTCTGCCGATGTGCCCATGATGAGCCAATCATCCAGGTAAGGGTAGATGGATATGCCCTGTAACTGGAGGTGGGTTGAAGCCACTGACAGGCATTTCGTGAAGACTCGCGGGGCAGACGTGAGCCCGAAGGGGAGCACTCTGTATTAGAAGTGCTCCCCTTGCACCCTGAAATGCAGGTACTTTCTGTGTTTGGGGTGGACTGGGATGTGGGCGTAAGCATCTCTGAGATCCAAGGAGCATAGCCAATCACCCTGCCGGAGGAAGGGCAGCAGGACACCAAGTGATAGCATTCTGAACTTCTCCTGCACCAGAAAATTGTTCTGATTCCTGAGATCAAAGATGGGGTGCAGGCCCCCCATCCTCTTCGGAATAAGGAAGTACTGGGAGTAAAACCCCTGACCTTGGAGGTGTGGTGGAACTCTCTCGACTGCCTGTTGACTGAGGAGGTTGTTCAGTTCTTGCTGCAAGCAAGCTTGGTGCAAGTGAAGTCAAGTAAGCTCCGCTGGGGAGAAGGGAGGAGGGAGTCTGTCTAGATGAAGATGATAACCGTCCTGGATTACCTGGAGGACCCAGGTGTCTGATGTAATGGCCGCCCATTCAGGGGTGAAAAGGGACAGACGCCCTCCCACGGGTGGAGGTGCTGCTGGGAGGTGAGGGGCTATGCACTTGACGTCAAAACCCTGGGGCTGACTGGGATGGTGTTGGTGGTTGAGTTTTGGGCCTCTTCAGCTTCCAGTGACCCTGAGCACCCCTTTTGCCCTGGCCACTTGGCACCGGCATAGGAGCAGGCAGGTAGGGTGGGTATCCCCATTAGGGGAGCCCCTCCATCTGGAAGAAAGGCTTCTTGCTGTGTTGTTTCTTCTGCAGAAGAGAAGTTTTACAAGAGAGATGGGTGCGAGTCACGAACTCCGTCTCGATCTAGGCTGCCTTGTCCTCCATGGGCTTGCCGAACAGTTGTTCACCGAGGCAGGAGACATCCAAGAGCTTCTCCTGGACCCATTGTTCCAGGTCTGAGGATTGAAGTCACACGGGCGGAAGACTCAAACCCATCATATTTAGAGCAATCCGCGACTGATCTCAGAAGGGTCTGAAATCTGAAGAGGTGTTCACCTCCGAGGCCCGTGGAGAAACTGCTGAGTTCTTTAGCGAGATCACGAAGGAACATCCCCATATACAGCTGGTATGCCTGGATGCAGAACACCAGAATGGGTCCCTGGTAAGCCTTGCACCCAAAGACGTTGAGGGCACGGGATTCTCTACCAGGTGGGGGCTCTTCTGCTTCCGCATCACAGATTCAACTACCATGGAGGTATGGGGAAGTTGAGTCTTTCTGAACCCCGGGCTACGCTGGACCCTGTACATGGCATTGAGTCTTTTACTGACAATAGGGACCGAGGCGGGTGCTTCCCACATGCGGAGGAGCAGACAGGTCATGATGGATGGTACAGGGACTGTGAGAGACTCCCTAGGGGGAGACTCATATTGCCCTCGGCTCTTCCTCGGTCTGCATGGGCAGATTGAGGACTTGAGCCATATCCCGCACAAATACCAAGAAGGAGGTGTCTTTGGGAGGTGACTGCCTTTCCGAGGCAGGCGGGGATGGGTCAGAAGGAAGGTCCCCATGGGCACGGGTTTTAAGGGATGTGTCCCTGTCCGATTCCCAGCTCGAGAGGTCCGAGAAGGACTCGGAGTCGGGCTGATCCCCATGCCCAGTGGCCGAGGCCCATTTGGAGCCGGAGGCACTGACTCTGGAAGACTTTGCCCCTGAGGAATGGAACGGTGAGCGAGACTGGTGCCGAGGACCCTCACGAGGCCCATGGCTCTCAGGGATTTCCAAGGCAGTTTTTGGGACACCCTTCGAGGGACTCTCAGTCTCGAGGTGCGAACCAGCCGTGCTGGATAAAAGCACCTGCTGGGCAGCTAGGAAGGGAGAAACACTGCACTCCAGTGCCAGCATAAGGGACTCCCACTCAGGAGTGGGTCCCTTCGACATCAACACCGGGGTTACCGGGTCTGGCGTAGAGGAAGAGAGGGGGTCCTCGCCAGGATGACCCTCAGGAGACTAGGCACCATTGCCGGAGGCCTCCGCATCCATATGAGGTACCTTTCGAAGCCACTCCTTGTCTGACTCTCAGGAACGCCAAGGAGGGCTAAGGGAATGAGCGTGAGACCACTCATGCTTGTCTGGAGCCCCCAACAGTGACTTTGAGGTCTTCTTCTTCTTTCGCTGTTCCACCTCGGGCGAACCCTGATCGAAGTGATGCCTGGGGCATGGGGTCACTGTGGGGGACCCCGCAAGTGGTAGATTAGTGGGGTAAGGTGCCACCAGGGACTCCGGGGCTGCCCTACGGAAAATGTCATTGGACTTCTGCTTAAGGCTTAGCAAGGCCTTAGCATTTTCTTACAGAGTGAGCAGAGCTCTGGGTTGTGTTCGGCCCACAGACACCGCAGAAAACAGTCGTGGGTGTCCGTGAGTGACATATTCTTGGAGCATCTGTCACAGTTTTTTAAGCTGGTGGCCATGGGGACAAGAAGTTCCCTGCGAGGTCGAAGACCCTCGAGGCCTGCAGTTGGAAAAAAGGGCACAAAAAGAGCCCGAAGAGAAAAAAAACACTAAAGGAGAAAAACAGGATCCCCTGGCCCACAGCCGGAGCAGGGGCGACAGGGAGGATGGGATAGGACCGGTGCTACTGGAAGAAGGCCAAAAGGCAGGAGAAGAAAAATCTTTTTCCAAAGGATGAGGACGTGCGTCCGAAGGGCTCCATGGAAAAAGAGAGACTGAGCAAGATGGCACCCTTGGGTGGGAAGAGGATAACGCATGCGTGACAGCGGTCCCAAAGGCTTTCTTTTAAAGCTGGGGAATTGCTCCGCGCGGGCTCCCTCGGTGCCAACATCACCCATAAATGAGGACTGACTTCCTGCTTGTTCCTGGAGAAAGGAGTGATACCTTATTTTCTTGTGTCTTAGTGGGGGAATCATCTACAACTTGTTGACTTGCATTTCTACCTTGAGTTCTATTTTGCCAGCTCCACTTTGGGATGATGTGGTCATGAGGTGTGTTTGTGGGTTGGTATGCAGGGAAGCATGTGGGTGCATTGTGGAGTATGTGTCTGGGGTTATGGGGGTAGAGTGTGTAAAAGGGTGTGGGTTTGACCAAGAAGATGTATGGGGATGGGACTATGGGTATGTGTTGGGAGGGTTTGCATGTGGTAGGGAAGATGAGGGAAATGTATGTGGGGGTGGGTGGGTGGGAAGTGTGTGTGTCTATGTATGGGGATATGTCCTACTCTTCTCCATACTCCCTTTCTCACTGTCCATTACCCCCTCACTTCCACATCTTCTCCCCTCCCTATCCCCTTCTCCCCTCACTCTCAGTCTCTCCTCTTCCATCTCACTGTTGCCTACCCCGGTCCTCCTTGGCTCCCCCTCTGTCCCCTGTCCTGAATTCTTCTTGCAGCTCGCTCAATCTCTTTCTATATCTGCACTGCAGCTGACCGGAAACAGCATGGGGAGAGGGACACAGAGACTTTAAGCTTCAACTGCAGTTCCATTAGTGTTAAGCTGGTGGATCCTACTCCTTCTGTCTCCGCATGGCAGGTCACTTTCTTCCAGTTCCTTTTTGGGTAATGGAGCCTGAGCTTCCCAGCAGCCCTGCTCCTCCTTTGCTGCTCGCCACGCCTGTTTTCCCTTTGGCCTCCATCACTGAAGCTTACATCGGAAAGCATGTGCTGCACTTGCAGTATAACACTCCAAGCATATGGACAGGTGGAAACACACTTATCAACATTGCTCATTGGAACAAAATACACCTAAATCCCTCCCTGCTGTCCAAAAAGGACAACATGCTGGCCAGAGATCCTTTATCACTTCGTCCCTCTTTATGGACAGGAGAGAGCAGGACCGTAACAAGCTAGAAATGTGCCGTGTGCGACTAACGAATATGGCACCCTCCTTCCCTCCCCCCCCCCCATTCAGTAACTCACTCTTTCTAAGCTTGCCGGAAGCCTAGTGATAATATCAGTGCCCCTTCTGTGCTTGTGCCCTGTGAGGCTGCACTGCTCACACAGCTCTTGCTATGGCCCTGGGAGAGAGGGGTTATTTCCCCCCATGAATACTTTTAGTTTTGGACAGCAGAGGAACAGGAAGGAAACACCTCACTTGTAAAGACTGTCGTGACCCCAGCCCCGGCCGAGGGCCTAGAGGCATAGGGCTGCCAATTTTAGTCCTCTAATAAAGGAATTAAACACTATTCTTGTCCACAGGGAGGCATTCTGGGACTTGTAGTTTTTCCTCATTCAAGGATAGTCGTGTAAGCCAAGGGTTAAAGGCAAAGACAAAAGTTTATTTTTTCCCCAAAAAGCACTAAGGTTCAAACACGCAACGTCAGGATATTCTTCTCCAAGCAATACTTCAGAAATTATACATAAGCTGGAACTGAGGAAGCTTCATAAGCTTTTAAAACATGTGCAATTGTTTTCATAAGGTAATCAGCAAAACAAATTACAGCTTCTCTGTTTAAGCAAAGTTAAATGTCCTCATTTACCTTCTGCTCCTTTAAACAGCAAAAATGTAGAAGCTGGCAACGTTCTCTTGAGTTAGTAGGTATTTCTTAGCAAAACAAAACTAGGTTCATTCACACTGCTTCTCAAGACCTTTCTTTATCAAGCATTTCTTATCAACAGACTTTCATAGCTTCTGTCTGGCATAATGTACAATCCATTGGCAATTCACCTGATATGGAGTTTTGCTCCGCACAGTCCACTTGCACATCCTCTTGTTCTAAAGCATATACGTCTGGCTCTGAACTCCCACAATCTGCTCCTCGGTGAATGCTCGGGGGAAATCCCTGGACCTCCCTCCAGCATTGGTTTCCCCGGTAAGGAATGTCTGTACCTCTAGTATGGGATATCTCTCCCTGGTTCAGTTGCCTTGGTTCCTCTCCGCTGTTCAGCCACAGTTCTTTGCTCCAGGTTGGGTTCTGGTTACTTCTAGCTATAGCCTTGTTCACCCACCTTTTGAGCAGCTTGAAACCTTCGGTCAGAGACCCGAGGTAGAAGACTTCCCTGCTTTCTTTCTCTAAGCAAAGCACACGTGGTTTCTGGGCTCTCAGGCTCCTTCCACGTCCTTCTCCTTCCCCTGATGTTTCCTCCTCTGAGTTCCTCTCTCTGAACTCCTGGAATAGCTGAAACACGCTGAACTCTCTGAACTTGCCCAAGATTCTGGACTGGAACTGGAACACAAACAGTTTGAACCGCAACCTGATCCTGAACCCCTTTCTCCCCTTCTGAGCAGGGTTTATAAGGCTGCTTCTTAGCTAGCCTTTCTCTGTCTCTGCACAGGTGTTTGCCATTACCCCCTAAGCTTGCACTTACGTCAGCAGAGCTTGGATGTGGCAAACTGGCTCTATCAACTCCGTGCTTTCTTTCTTTGACTGCAGTCTGGAACCTGTGAATTTCAGGAATGTCTCTTTCCTTAAAGGTATATTCACTATCTTTTCCTATTTCCATCGGTTCAGCAGGGCTCTCCTCATCACAAGATCCATATCCTGTCATCAGCAGGGCTGGTGTGACCATTCATGAACTAAGCGGACACCTAGAGTACCAATGGTCTAAGGTCACCCCGTTGCCATCACTGTCACCCCTCCTCGAGACCTACAGCAGCGGCAATGTTACAATCAGCCCCACAGGGCTTACCTTCAACCTCCGGCACTGTGAGTCTTTTTCCGTTCTTACTGTTCCACCCTGCCAAGGCCTTATGCCGACTTCCTGTTTGTAGATCTCAGAGAGGGGCCGGGGAAGGGGAGAGAGAGGGGGCACAAGGGATAAGGTTCACCTAGGGCACCTCATTTCTTTGCTTTAGGCCTGGTCACCAGTGTACCAATCTTTCATGTATGAATTAAAATTCCTTGTGAGGGTAATTCCTTTTGCAAGTGGCAAAAACAATCTAACCATAAGAAGTATTTCTTAAAAGTATGTGTGAGCTGCTAATACTCTATTTCTCACTAATTTCACTTCCTAGACAAAAGATTTCCTAACTCTACCTGCAAACCCTTTTGTCCCCTTAAACTAACTACCACTGGAGAGCAGCAGAGCCAACATTTTCATTAAGAACAGGTATTTTCATATGTTCACTGATGAGACTAAGCAAATTGCAGTCAGTTTTCTGTCAGTTTTTCTCTCTTTGAATGAAATGTGATACTTTTAAGTGATGCTTCCATCAGTAGTAGTATTATATGCCTTTATCAGAGCCAGCTCCAGCTGTGAGCAAATCCTCATGTATAAATTTACACTTACTCCGAAGAAAATATAAATTTGTGTGTGTACTCTATATGTATCCACCCATATGCTATAAAATACATCACAATTCTTCTACTCGACCCATCCTACACCCCCCAGGAAAGCCTACCTATAACATCGCAGAAGAAAGTAGGGACACCCTTTCTATGTACCTACATTTTACATGTCTAGCCCTGGGCAATTTTAAAAAACTCCCTTTCTGCTTTACAGGCCGAAAATGCTTGGTAAAATTAGCGAATAGACTATTTGGACGTGCACTGGAGATAGATTTCTACTGAAAAAGTCTACGGCCATATTCTGAAACCCATCTCCCGTGTCCATCCACAGCGCAAATACAGGGATCTCAGAATGTGCCTGGGAGGGGAAGGACAGGGGTATGGTTTGCCATGGAGACATATAAAGCTTATTCAGGAAAGGCCCATGTACAATTTCTGTTTTCCCCCGCAGACGTGCTGGTTATTCCTGCAGAAACATGGAATAAGGCCAGTACTTAGAAATATTTCTGCTGTGCTTGATTAGAGGTTGTGACAAGCATGCTTCAAACTGGTGTGACTGCAGTCTGTAAAACACAGCTAGATGCATGTATAATGGACAGAAGTCAGGGGTGAGAGAATCGTGTAAGCTAAGGAGCATTAATAACTACCCCTAAAGACATTGGAAAACCAGCAATAGTGCATATGGTGGCTCTGCTGACAGCTGCCGTTTGTGCTACATGAGCTAATCTGGGGCCCTGACACGTCCTGTGCTCTGTAAAATGGGACTGTTGATGTTAGAAGTGTGAGTGAATCTGCCACAGGAGTTTATTTGAGTGATAGAGGGGGATCAGATATGTAGCACTGGCACTGCATGCTTTTATATATACCAGCTTTTATCTATAGGCCCTGAGCATGTTTCCCAGAATTATGTCTTTTGTGACAGCACGTGAGAGTGTGCGTGTGTGTTTTGTGACAGCACGTGAGAGTGTGCGTGTGTGTGTGCGTGTGTGTTTTGTGACAGCACGTGAGAGTGTGTGTGTGTGTGTGTGCGTGCGTGTGTGTTTTGTGACAGCACGTGAGAGTGTGCGTGTGTGTGTGTGCGTGCGTGTGTGTTTTGTGACAGCACGTGAGAGTGTGCGTGTGTGTGTGTGTGTGTGTGTGTGTGTGTGTGGTTTGAGGGTTGCACGGAAGGACCTGGTGTGCTGATCTGCAAATCAGGGAGGAGGGAGGCACTGGGAGACATGACTGATGTAATGTCAAGAGTCCCTAGATTGTGCCATGCAGCATGCCATACCCAGGGCATACATTTGTGCTCAGAAATCGTTTGCATCCCTTGGGGAATTGTTATGTTAATGTTTGTTTTTGTGCACATGATGAGGGTCCATCCTGAGCATTTTTAAGAGTGTCTGTACAACTGACCAATGCAGGCCTCACTGAATCCTTTTTATGATGCTAAGTACCATGTGATGCAAGGTATGTTCTTTCATTCATGTTCATATTTACATTCTCTCATACTATCTTAGAGTATCCTGGGATGACCTAGCACAGTTCTGGGCATGTAGGGGACTAGGATGTGGTCTAGTTTATATCAGCATGCATTTATCATTAGTTTCTATGTCTTGTATGCATCAGCAAACTACTGTCAGTGAGCACAGCAGTTTAGGAGATGCACATTTTTATAGTGGAGGTGTGGCCATCTTGGAGACAGGCATGATAGGAAGACGGCTAACTTTACAGAATATGGTGAGGACAGACACGTCCAAAACCTGATTGCCGTTTATCCATATCTCCCTCTATTGCCGGAGATGTGTTTCTCTGCTTTACTCTATGGCTTGGGCCTCTACCCGTGCACGGGCCTCATGCTGGATATGTGCATGGGCCTGCTGAACAGCATGTTGGATGTGCCACGGCAGCCTCTTCTATGATCCCAATGCCAGAAATGCAGGCACGTCCAAACCCATGTTTTTGGAATCAGGTGGAAATCGCACCCATGTCAGACTTGAATGTTTTCGTGTTTGCTAGCCGGCCTATATAAAATTGGCCTCATAATGAACAATCCCTTCTTTCTGAAACTTACAAGCTAATAAAGAGACACAGACAAAATATACATAAGACAAATAAAGGCTTTGCAATAAAGAGGCATGATGGAAAAGAAACTAACCAGGTGTAGAAGTTCTAAATTGTAAAGCTATACAGCAGTGATTTTCAACCTTTTTCATCTCACGGCACACTGACAAGGTGCTAAAATTCTCAAGGCACACCATCAGTTTTTTAAGGATGCATTTTATCATTTAAAAAACAAGCATTAAGACTGTGTTTAAAGTTCAATAACTAAAATTGTATCATTGTGTTATTTAAAAAAAAATAAATCAGTGGGAAATCTGTGCCTGGTAAATTATTTAGCCTGACATGTTTGATCAGCTATAACCCTTCTAAAATAATCAACTGGTTTCTCGCATATATGTGCGTGCTTTGTTGGAAGGTGTTTTTTCAGCTTGGTTTGCCAGTTTCTCACCACAAACACACTTAGGACGTGGCACTTCTCCAGATGAAATGATTCCAAGGACAAATAGTCTCCATTATACTGGAGCAAGAAGGTTTTAGAACTAACACTGACGCTACTATGTGCTTTACTAGTGCCAGCCACACCTGATGCACTGTCATCATCTAACATATTTTTCAATTAAAAATCTAAAACTGCATTAGCGTAAGCTTACACGGAATAACACACCTGATCCGAACAGCTGGCCGAAGAATAACACTGGTTCTGCCCTCTCTCATACTCCTGTGGCACACCTGTGGACCATTCGCAGCACACCAAACTCCAGAGGCACAGCGGCTGAAAATCGCTGCTATAAGGAATCCCAGCTTTTGTATGCTTTTAATGTTTGGTGGCATCTAAATAGGGAATAGCCTAGTGGTTAGAGCAGTAGCTCAATGACCAGAGATACCAGTGTTTGAATCCCATTGCTGTTCCTTGTGGCCTTAGGCAAGTCACTAAACCTTCCTCTATTGTCTCAGGTGCAAACCTAGGGGGCCGATTCAGTAATGCCAGCATGACATCTGTGCATATTTTTCATGCATTACTGTTGCACCACGGTGCAGAGAGGAGATTGGCACCAGCATTAGCTGTGTAGATTGCAGCACAGTGCCTATTAAAATCACATGATAATGAGCTATGATATACAAATGACACAATAATGAGGCTATTTGCTATTTCATCCCGATGCAAAACGCGCAGATGGCCAAGCGCAGAGTTCAGTAGCACCAGTGATCAAATGCATGCTCAGAGGCAAAGTAAAAGTTCAGCACATGTAGGAGGAAACAGAAATATTTTCCTGTATGACTTACCCGCTGCTGGCTTTGCGGTTTGCACTGGCTGGAGGTGAACATGAAAGACAAGATGGGGAAAACGAAAGAGGAAACAGACAACACAACAACAACCAGAGGCCAGGGAAATAAAGCAGACAAAAAAAGGAGAAAGAAGGATGCGCCCATCCTGTCTGTGGGGCCATCATCATGAAGCCCTGCAGACAGGCAAGACAGTGCATATTTCGAGCAAGGGCAGAAATGGAGGGACTACTGGAGATGTATGTTGTGCGCAGCCACTATTTCTGTATAAGAGCAATTTTGTCCTTGTATGAACAAATCAAACCTGATAGAGATCTGATCACAGCATGTGGCCAGGCCATACCAGGGCTGCAGGGTTGGTGCTACCTTTTTTGCAAGGGATTACTTATGCAAGGGATTACTGTGCTGTCCCCTCCTCTCTCCCCCTCCCCCCCATGCTCTAGTGGTTCTAAGGGATCCCTGCATAAGCCTCTCTTTTGTCCCAACATGATGACAATTTTGCAAGGGGGTGCTGTAGCATAGTAACATAGTAAATGACGGCAGATAAAGACCAGTATGGTCCATCTAGCCTGCCCAGCAATATGGCAGGAGTAGGTGCACCCCTTCCCATGTCTTTTAGGGAGTAGGTGCACCCCTACCCATGTCTTTGCTTAGTGGTGCACCCACCAGGAGCAGGTGAACCCTTCCCCATGTCTTCACCCCTCCCCATATCTTTGTTTCTTTGTTTGTTTAGGGGTGAACACACCACTCCTCCCCCCATCACTCCAATATCTGGAGTAGCAAAAATGACAGAGGCAGGTGGCACCTTATAGACTAACAAATTTATTAAGGTTCATGCCTCAATAAATTGGTCAGTCTATAAGGTGCCACCTGCCTCTGTCATTTTTGCCCCAACAAAAACTTAATAAGTGTATGAGTGTCTAAATATCATTTACATGTGCAGTGGGGTTAGAGAGACACTACCAGATTTCTACATGACTTCCCTCCAGCATCAACTACCATATACATGAAAAAGTACTATAAAACCCTGCAAAAAGACCACAGTCTATAGCAAATCTGTCATAACATAATAGCAGGACTCAACAATTTGAAAAGTAACAAATGGAAAATTGTACACTAGTCACAAAGGTGCATTTCCCCCATTTCCACAATCAGGCATGTGGGGTGTTCATATGTCTCTCTCACAGGAAGTCTGAGATGGTATCAGGGGCTAGGTCGGTGCATGTGTGTGTGTGTCAAGGGGATTGTCAGGGACTGCCTACATGTGTCTCTGTTATAGGGATTGTTGGTGGCCAAATGTATGTCTGTCATGGGGAATGTCACAGGGTTGTGTGTTGTGTGTGTATGTCTCTCTCATAGCCCCCCCCCCCAGCTATTACCCATTATTTCTCTCTCTCCTTTAGCACCTCCTCAGCCATCGCCCATTGATTGCATAACTTCTTCCTCTAGCCAATGATAGCCCATTCTTTTTTTGGGTTTGGAACGAGGCTGGGTTTAAAATCCATGGGGGGAAATTGTAGTTTAGAGACGTAGGTGCAGGAGGAAGGACCAGGAGCTTCAGGGTCCAAAACACGGCGTTGTTTACACATTTTCAGAAGGGATAATGCTTCCGTCGAAGATAGTTCACCTTTGGACTGCTGATTGAGCCCCACCGGAAAATATATAGGGGGGTTGAATGGACTCTCGTTTCGGAATTGAATCATTAACTCGATTAACTGGCTGAATTTGCTGGGAAAGTGTTTCAATGGCTGGATACAGCATTGGCGAGCGTCTTCTGATTTGCAAGGAGGACGGGTGGAAGCGCGTTGACTCCCCCGAACTATGAGATAAGTCTTCTCTTTACATTGACAGTTCTTTGGTGATGATATAAGATTGAGGAGTGATTTTGTACCCTGCCTCATTGCTGGAGAGTTTATTCTCTCTTTTTAATAAAGAGAAAAACGGAGGGTTTGCTTCATGAGAGAGGACATGTTTTCCTACTCCCAGGGCAAATGATCCGACAAAAAATTATCTTAGTTGGAAAAATCGGGCTAATTCACAAGTAGAGTTATCTCTTATATGGATATAGGTTTTGTGGGGTAACTGTATCAGTTTAATAGATTATACATCCAATCCCCAGGCACCTGTCACTCCCTGGCCGCTCTGACAATATGAGTGAGAGAGGGCCCTTGGGGGCACATAGTGTAGACCACTTTGACTGGTAGGGAAACTGCTACATATCCCCCATGTGATCCTACCCCCCCCCCCCCAGGTGTCCATGGCAGCCAGATCCCAACACTGTGTATGCAGTGACATAGTTGAGGTCTGGTGCCAGCAGACCACATGTGATTGCAGAACACAGATGGGCACAGAGCCACTCTCAGATGCACTGTTACGAACACCTGTCACCCACTGGTAGGAGTGGGGATTTGTAGCAGGACCTTCCTTTAGCGGCACGTGTACTGCGTACCCAGTGCTGTGCACCCACCTATACCATCAGGGCGAACACAGAACCTGCCGAATGGCAGGGTCTGTAGCTACTTTGTGGCAGTATCACACCCTGGCAGGCCGGTACACCAAGCTGGGGAAACAGAGAGGTGCAGACACCATGTGGAGATCAGATGTATAGCACTGTTCTGCATGTGCAATGCATCATGGGTGCTGGTACAGCTACCCTATCCTTGCGCATACAGCTGATGGCTGTGTGCTGAACTGCAGTCCCCCTGTACCCAGCCAGTCCAAAAGGGCAGAGAGGTAAAGAACTCTGGCCAGTACCATGAGGATACAAACAGTGGTCATGGGTCGGATTCACCATTGTTACCTCCCCTCATGCTGTAGCGACCAGTATAATTTGCATTGCCGCCAATAGCCGTACCCTTGTGGATTGGTACTGCCAGCCCCCAACAGCTATGCCACAGTCCCACTGTCCATCCATCTGCGTGTGTCAGCTGTACATAGTCCTGTCTGCCTGTGCAGGCTGCCACCCCATAGCATGCGCCGGTACCCTGTCCTGCATTGTACCTCTGTGTGTGTCCCCACCTGTGCCCGATCTGCATGATACCACCACCCTGCTGTCGCCCCACCATTTCAACTATGTTGCCACCACCATCCCCACCGGAAGATACGTACACCCATCAACTGCCACCCACTGTCGCACAAGCATGTCACATTGACAGAGCCCTGTGCCGTGGTACAGTCGCCCACAACATGTTGGTCTACCGTACTGACAGCAACATGGGCTGGCCGCAGATATGGCACCTGCAGCCCCCCACCCCCTATCAGTCAACTGTGCAGTGCCGCCCCCCCCCATGGCCACCCAGTGCCAGGGTGACAGCTGTCCCAATGCCCCTAGGTGATGCATGTCAAGCTGAGGCACCTTGCAGCCCATAGGGCACACTAACTGAGGGAACCCTACCCTTGTCAGGACACTGTAACCATTAGTGCCATATCCCCGAGTTCCACCAAAGGTGACCTGTCTAGGGGTGCCTAGTCCCATGCCATGCATAGAGACCCAGAGAAGGTACCCTGTACGGCGCCTCACAAAGCACCTGGGGAGCGATACGGCACCGTACAATATGGCAGCCACCAAGGCACATACTAAGGCGCCATGTATGGCACAGAAACCACAAGAGCCTAGAACACGCCATGTCCAGGAGCGTGGGTCAGGGTGCCATATGACATGCCTATGCCCTATGGAGACAGATGACGCGCTTGGTAGCGTATCGAGGGCAAGGTGCGCTGCAAGGCGCTGTAACCAAAGTACGCCTAAAGCACGCATGATAAGCCTGGCACGCTGTGATGTTAAGCTGCAATGCCCACAAGATCATGGTCCAACAGAGCAGCCTAATGTGTGTGTAGAGCAGTGGGAGGAAATATGTCTCATAACAATGTAATGTGGGTTCAAATCCCAGTAGAGGGGATCACATGTCCAAACAGATAGGAATATGGCACAGCACACTGGGAAATAACACAAAACCCGAGCATGGGAGGCACATGACAAGGCACGTAGCAACGCCTGCACTGCTCATGCATGCTTCCACTGCATCACGGGTGAACTGACCACATGAGTCATACAAGATGGCTGCCAGATCTAGAAAGCCTGCATTTTCCCATGCAGACCTATATCTTCTTGCGGAGCAGATCTGCAGCCGCTAGGGGCGCCTGTTCCCTGACTCCGCCCGCCGGCAGAACCTCAGCAGGGTGAGGAGGGCCTGGGTGTGCCTCACAAGGTGCTACAATATGGTCGCAGACTACCCACGTGAGGTAAGTGCATGGGGACAGTTACACCAAGCAAGGAGTGCAACACAGTAGCCAGCAACCACATCAAAGATCAAGCACGCACAACAAGTGGAAAGGACATTTCTTTGGGGTAAAACCAGGAGCAATGTAGTCCGCACAGCTGATGCTTGCAGGTCTGCCCTACCCCCAGGATGCTCTAGGCCTCCTTATAGAGGAGTGTCACCCATCCTGGTGCTATGGTCTTGGCTCCTGTTGCAGTTCCATAGCCCTGCACCATCCCCAGGATGCTCCAGGCCTCCTTATAGAGGAGTGTCACCCATCCTGGTGTTATGGCCTTGGCTCCTGTTGCAGTTCCATAGCCCTGCCCTACCCCCAGGATGCTCCAGGCCTCCTTATAGAGGAGTGTCACCCATCCTGGTGTTATGGTCTTGGCTCCTGTTGCAGTTCCATAGCCCTGCCCAACCCCCAGGATGCTCCAGGCCCCAACACAGAGGAGTGTCACCCACCCCGGTGCCATGGCGGTTGCAGCTGCTGATGTGTGCAGGCCTGCACTGTCCGCACGTGGACCCTGGACCTCAGACGGAATGTTGCAGCACATCCCCGTGCAACACCCTGGTGTGTCTGCCGTTGTGCCCAGGGCGCAATGGTGGGACACATGAACCACACCCCCGTCACTGTGCACAATGGCACCTGCCTATGCAGCCTCCATATGTAGGACACATGTCGCAGATAGGCCCCTGGGTACAGGTGGCATATCGACAAAGTGCATATTTGTGGCCTGGGACATGTGCCCCCCCCAAGTACCCTGTGCACAAGGCACACCATCATGCAGCCCCCATGGCATGCTGCCCATGGCACACAGCGTGACGATGGCACGTGTGGCATGGTGGTGCATGGCCATGCATGGAGAGGCTGCTGCTCAAGAAGGGGGCCATGAGGTGTATGCCCACAGCACCTAGGTCAAAGGACAAATATGTGCAGCTGCACCTGTACACATGCAGGTGGCAGAGGCAACAGGAAGTGGGGGACAGATAGCACACAGCAGAGTCAGCCAGCCGCTGCACCCAGATATGTGTGACGAACAACAGCAGATGGCAAGGGATGCATGCCCCCTAACAGTCCCACCCACGGTACCCATGATTCCTGGTGCGGGTGCTACGTGACCAATGGCAACAACAGGACGGTGAGTGGCACAGGCCATGCCATGCACCATGACAGGCTCCAGTGGGATGGCAGCCATTGTGGCCACAGGACATGTGTGCATGGTGTGCCAGATGTGTTACCGTGGTGCTAATGTATGTCTTACCCCCACAGCGGATGCAGCTGGAGACCAGGCACCAGCAAGGCTGGACGCTGGAGATGGCCAGCCAGCCAGCGCCGGAGGAGTGACAGCGGATGAGCCCTGTGGAGGCAGATGGCAGAGTGGCTGGAAAGGAGGGAGGGGGTGGAAGCAGGGAGGGGTAGGGGAGCACAGATGGGGAGGGGGGAGGGGGGAGTGGGGAGGGGATGGAGGTGAGCAGGGAGGGGATGGATGGGAGAGGGGGGAGGGGGAGAGGAGTGGGGAGGTGGGGAGTGTGGAGGGGGAGGCGGGGAGCAGGGAGGAGGAGGAGGGGGCATGGGGAGGGGGGAGGCAGGGGTGGGGAGAGGGCAGGGAGGGGGATGGGGGGGTGGCAGGTGTGGGGGTGATGGTGAGCATGGAGATGTAGCCAGCATAGAGTGGCACAGGCTGTCACAGGGCACTGGGGGCCCCTGCCATCTGCTCCATGGCACCAGTGACGTACCCCATCCGGGAGCAGAGCCTGCGCACATCAGCATGGGATGGCAGGCCGCACATGTAGCCACACAGACAAGGGGCGATGTGTGTCTTTGTGGCTGCATGTGCAGCCTCCACATGGCTGCAGTGATGCACGCGCAGGCATACACCTTGCGGGAGCAGAGCCAAGCTGTGGGGCAGATGGAAGTGACCATAGGTGTGGTGACTGACCAGCTGCGCCTGCTGTGTGACATACTCACAGCAGGCACAGCTGACCAGCCACCCAGCCATGGCGGCCCCCAGGGGGTGTGAGTGCCAGCCAGACCAACGTCACCCCTGCCCTCTGGCGCCCTGTGCCCCAGGGCTGACAACACCGGTGGGGTAGGGCGCGGCTGGGAAAGGGCCCTTGGAAACACACAGCATGCATTTGTAACCCCCCCTAATGTAAATAAACCTCTGTTGTTGCCATGATCAAAGCATCCCAGTGTCTCATTTCACAACATGGCATGTGCGGTGTGATTGAAAAGGTGTGTGCATGTCCCTGTGTGTCCCCCAGGGTGTACCGATACCAGAAGGTATCATGGCAGTGAGGGGGGAACGCCACTGGGGACAGGCCCAGGGGACGGCCCAAACATCAGTGGGCAGGGGTAGGGTCAGCAGTGCGGGTGGACCTGTGTTTGGGGGCACAGACCCCAGAGGGCATAGATGGGGCTGCGACCCGGTGTGGATCACTGTTGGGTGCGGGACAGGGGAGCGGGGTGGGGGGTTGGCGGAGAGGGTGGTGGGGGGCCATGAGGGGTAGGGGGGCGACAGCAGGGGACCCATATGCAGTACGGTATGGCAGCAGCATAGGGGCAGGGGTGGAGGGCGAGGACAGAAGTGGGTGGGGCGACTGTGGGGCAGGGACAGACCAGTAGGCAGGACATAATGTGCATGGAGCGCCAGCAGCGGAGGTGCTGCAGGATGGACACGGGTCCTGCTCAGTACAGTGCGT
Source organism: Ichthyophis bannanicus (assembly GCA_033557465.1). NCBI lineage: Eukaryota > Metazoa > Chordata > Amphibia > Gymnophiona > Ichthyophiidae > Ichthyophis > Ichthyophis bannanicus. Next base: position 662,400,061 of record CM066032.1, on the reverse strand, counting down.
GCAGGTACGGTAGCGATGGTGGCACTCGCGCAGCGGATCAGACAGAAAGGGGCAGTGCCGCCACAGATGCCCCGTCTGGCTGGGCTATCCATGGGAACAGAATGGGCCTGCGTGAACCCAGGGGTGGCGGTTATGCCAGGGGTGGTGGCGGAGGCAAGGGTAGGTGGCACTGGGGTGCCAGGGGGCGGGGGCTGTGCCATGGCCTGTATATGTTGCCAGTGGCAGGGGATGCGAACACATGTGGGCGAGTCACAGGGCACCTGGGGTGGGGACCTGTGTGTGGGTTGCGGCACAAATATGGCGGGGAGGGCCATTCTGGGTGATGGCCATGTGGGCGGGGGTGGCAGGGGGGCAGGGGAGGCCTGGGTTGCAACCAGCAGGGATTGGTAGGGGAGGGAGCATCCTGAGCAGAGAAGTGTGAGGGATATGTGCCCAGGGCAGCCACATGTGTGACAGGGGGACATGGGCCATTCAGCTGATGGTATGGACACGTGGCCACAAGCTACACCTGTGATGACTTTATTATGCACATGGAACCCCCCACCTACACCCCCCCCCTGCGTCCTCTGCCCTTTCTGCCATGTCTGCGAGCACCATGTGGGGTGGGTGCTGCTTGTGCCACTGGCAGTACTGCGACTGGCTGGCCCATGTGTGCCAACATGGCCTCATGCACCACCACCATCCTGGTCATGCTGGCTGCCATTGACCCTGCCATGTCATTCAGTGTCCGCACCTTGTGGAGGAGGCCGCCCTGCACCAGTCATTGGCATCACACCTCACGCCACAGGCGGTCCTGTCCCACCGCCATCTCGCGCAATGCCATCTGTATGCCTGTGGGTGAGACACGGTGGAAGCCGTGAGACATGGGTTGCACATTCCACCTGTACACATGAAATAGATGGCCAGACGGATCGGCCACTCACCCTCTGCATCCTCATGTGCTGCCTCGGAGTGGGAACGCATCTCCCTGATGGATGGCTGCCTGTGCGGGCCATGGTGCTGTGCCTGGGGATGGCGGTCCAGCTGTGCCACCAGCTGCAGCCCCCACCATGACATTGCTGTCGCCTGCCTCATCTTCTGCCACACTGTCCTCTGAGAGGTGGTGTACTGCTGCATCCCCCTCCACCTCCAGGGCTGCCTCATCCTCCTCAGGCACCTCTACATCCGTACCCACCTCGGACGGGGGACATGATCTGGGCCCATGGGGCTCCACCTCCACAGCCACCTCCATGGCATGTATGTCACCTGTGGGGGGTGAGGGTACATAGCTCAGTTGTGCCGTGCCTGACCAGCCACTTACATGTACCTGTCCCATCGTGGCCTGCCAGGCAGGGTGGGCTGCGGGATACATGGGGCAATCGGGGCCATCCCCAGCTGTGTATTTGTAGCCAGGGACTGTTCCAGGGCAGGGGCATGTGGTACACCATCAGTTGTATATGTCCCCAGTGTCAGCAGCACCTCACTGGTGGATGTGTAGGCGTGCAACTGGATACGGGCCATGTACACTGCTGGGACTGCTGGAGTACTGCTTGGGTTGGTGGGCCGCCATTGCCTGGGACAGGTGTGCCCTGTGGTGGCAGGGATCCGTGCACAAGGGTGCATGCCCTGTGGCGACATGGGGCCATGTCAGCACAACCGGCATTCCACATTGGGTGGCTGTGCAATGCAGGTGCATGGATTTGTGTGTGCCACATGGATCTGGCCTTGCTGCACCATCCACTCTACCCATGCCACCCCCTGAATGGTGGCCTGCCCCGTGTCCAGCATTCAAGGCTGCCCTCGCATCCCCCTTGCCCCCCACCCTACCCACCTCGGGACACCCACTCCATTGATTGCCGCCGCACATTGCAGCTGTACCACCACCACCATCCACCGCACATATGGGTGCAAGGGGACACCATCACCAACACACCCTGCATCACCGGGTGCTATGCTGCCCCCACCCCCTCCAGTGTGGCTCCACTGCACATAGGTGGTCAACGATCCCTGCCCCTGCCTGTCCCCCTCTGTGCCTGCTGCCTCACACCTATCCACCCTCATCCATGTGCACCTTCATCACGTCACCCTCCCATGGCCCCCTGGTTCCAGTGTAGCCCAGCCTGTACCAGCCACCCTCAGCTGCTGTATCACTGTCACAGGTCTCCAGTGAGATGTCTATGACATGCCACATGGGCCTTCACTGCCATCCTCACCCATGGCCGCTCTGATGAACCTGTCAGTGGTGGCCACATTATCCCTCTTGGTACCCTGTCCATGCATGGTCCTATGGCTGTGACCTGTCCCCAGCCTCCCCCCAACCCCTGTGTATTGGCACACTCTAGAACACATTCCTATGTCCCACCTGCACGTGGGTCCGCTGTATCCAGCTCGGGTGGCAGGCCATGGAGGTAGATGGGCCCCAGTCTGTCGGTCAGTTGCTGTCCAGCAGCGACAGTGTGACTCAGTGTGGTGCACCCCCTCCTGTTGCACAGGCATGGCACCTCTCAGTGATGGCATGAGCCCAGACCGAGCGCTTGATGTTGCAGAAGCGTTTCCTAATACTCTCAGTATCGCGGGTAGGTCCCCCTGCTGTGGCCACTGCTGTCGTGACCTCCTCCCATCCGTTATTTCTCTGGCTAATGGTGGTGGTGCTGCTGAGCCTCCCAAATAGCACCTTGTAGCGCTCCAGGATGGCTGCCAGGAGGAGCTCATTCTCCTCTTGGTTGTAGCGGGCTGCCTCCTCCTGGCATCGTCTGGCACTGGCCTGCGATGGTACCTGCCACCTGCCACACCTCCACACTGTTGCTGCCCCCCTGGCTGTGGTTGGATGGGCCTGCCTCGCCCCCCTGAGGCTCCTCCTCTGTAGGGTACACCGCTGCCTGTGGCTGCTTGGGTTGCTCTCGGTCATCTCTCGTGCTCCACTCTGTACCATCGTGTGCCGCCATTGCTGACCTGCTATGCCCCTTTTAAATATGCGGTGTGTGGTTCATCTGACATGCAGTCTGAGCAATGCGTGTTTCTATGCCTATAGGGGGTGGCGTAGGTCACGTCACGCGCATGTGTCAAGACGTGCTGTACGGGCCCTGCCCCCCCTTTGGCATTGCTCTACGGTATGCACATGTGCAATGTGCGTGTTGAGCATAACGCGTGTTTGTACACGCTCTATGCCATTACGCACCTGTGCGCTTTACGTTCTGTACGTTTGGACCTCTTCATTGTCTGCCCCTACACCCACGGGTACTGTGTCCTCTTCCATATTTGGTGCCACATATCTTTCATTTCTGGTATGTAGTTTTACTCAGTGTGCTATGCCATCGCTACAGCGCGCTCCGCCGTGCATAGGTACCCCACGTGTTGCATCTACGCATATGTTGTGCATGCCGCATACCCCTCCCCTTTCTACGTGTGCTCCACCCTTCCTACGCATGCTCCGCATGATCCAATCACGAGGTGCACTTTTGTGTTGTGGTACGCGTGCTAGTGCACGTGCTATGACATTCCGCTTCCGTGCATACTGTGCGGTTTGCAAGCCTGTTGCTTGTGTGCGTTATGTTGGTTCTGATTAGTTGCCATGCCCTACAATGTATTTAGCGCCCCACATCGCTCAAGGCCTCTGTCCATGATGGCTCACACTGACCATGCGGGTTGTGCAGTGGTGACATTGCTGGGAGTCGAAGAGCTGCGGTTGCCTGATGAGGGAGATGGTGCCCTTGGGGCTGTGGAACTGGGCATGGGTGCAGTCCCCCTGCAACACCAACCTGCTGCTGTGGAGGCTCCACAGGCTGAGGTATGTCCAGCACGGTGCCATAGGCATGCTGAGGCATGCCCTCGCCTGCCTCAGCTCTACAGGCCCAGGCCCCTGCTCCAAGACATTCATGAGGACCAGGTCATCTCCCTCTAACGTCTGAGCACAGGGGGCTATTAGGGAGCTCTATAAGGATCTGAGACTTGACCTCGAGCCCCGGACTGCCCGGTCACATGCAAGGTGTGTGTCTTCTAGGTGTGTGTGGTGGAGCCTGGGTTGGCTCACATATTCGTTTTCATGCTATGCTGTGTGTTAGAGGGCCCATCCCCATTTAACTCGTCTGTAGCATCACGTGGCTGGCATTGTGGTGCGACGTTGCATCCCACATGTCTGCTCTGTGTTGGGCAGCGTTGGTGTGTAGTTTCACCCATCTTGGCTACACCCCTACTGTATATGTTACTGTGCCAACATGTGTGTGTGCACTGTACCATGGCCGTCACATTATTGCATGCATGCTGGTCTCTGTCCCATTCCTGGGGCACTGCCATGTATCCACCTGCTGCGTTCAGGGATGCTACTTGTGTTTGAGAGCTGCCGGTGGTTGGTGATGTGATTGGTCTGGGTACTGTTGGTGTGTGCTGCCCTCATTGACCCACCCCCATGTCATATATTTCACACCCCCAAACGCTGGTGCACAGCTGCCATGTGCCATTATGAGACGTCATCTATATGTCTCATCGTGTATCTGTTGACCTTTCGCACATAGATGCTTGTGCACACTTGTGTGACCACCAGTTCATGATTGACCTTACCACATTTCTGTCTGCAGGTGATGTGGGATATGGCTGTCGTGCCTGGCTGCTGACCCCTGTGCATCTTCCATGGACACATGCAGAGAGGAGGTACAATGAGCCCCATGCCTCCAGCCGCTCAGTCATCTAGCGCACCTTTGGCATTTTGAAGAGTCGCTTCAGTTTTCTGGATAGGACCGGTGGGGCCTTACAATACAAACCCATGACTGTGGCACAGATCATTCTGGCCTATTGCATCCTACACAACATTGTACTCAGGCACAATATCTGGGTCGACATTAATGAGGATCTTGAGGAGGATCCACTGTGCCCTCCTGCAGGTGGCCGTGATGACACACGTGCGGGGACAGTGGTCAGGCAACGTCTGATCAAGGAGCTGTTCTCATGTAAGTCCTGCATATGTGGTGACATGCATATTTGTCTACATGTACATGCTGCGGTGTATGTTTCTGGCCTCTCTCTGCACATATGTATGCTTCCCTTCTGTCTTTACATCCCCAGGAGTAGCCACTGTTCATGGCCATCGCGGCGGTGCAGTGGTACTTGTGAGTACGTCCATCAACCTGCAGGTAACTGTGTTGGGTGAACATAGCGGTATATGTACTGTGGGTGCACTGCAGCATAGAACATTTCTGTTGTTCTCTGTCCACTGCACACATGTTGTTGTGCACCTGTTTGGCCTGCGCCTCCCTACCCCACATGTTTGGTTTGGCACCCATATGGCCATTAGTTCAGGTCAGGTTCTTGGTTTTCATAACTGTATTTGTGGCAACTGTGATGGAGCCGTGTGTGTCCGCAGGCGCAGGGTGTGGTGGTGGCGGGCAGCACATATACCCCTTCCCTAGCATTGTGCCATTATACCACATCAGTGTCTCCTTGCATGGACTGTGATGCTTGCCTCCACTGGTCTCAGCTTGGGCTCACAGGGGCTGTATGCTACTGGCGGCATGCTCTCCCCATCTCACTGTGTGTGTGTGTGTGTGTGTGTCTGTGTTTTTGGGATGGGTCTATGTGACGGCATACTCTCTGCTACCCTTGTGCGTTGTCTGGTGATGGGATGTGCCTGGACACCTGTGCGGTGGTGCTCACTGCTCTATCTCTAACCCTGTGCTGGTGCCCTTGTGTACATTGTGCATGTCTTCTATGTTTTCTACTGACCTGTCTCCTGTTTGCTGCCAGTCCACTATGCATCAATGCTTCCATTTCACGGATCTCGCCAGACCTTGAACATGTGGCACTGCCTGCTCGACATGCAGCCATGGTGAATCCACGCATTCCAGTGACACACCCTACCTTTACTGTGACCTCTTGTGGCCTTTGCCTGCCTCAGATAGTCCCTATCGGACACCTGCTGCACACAGATGGTACGTTGCATGTTTGATCTGTTTTGACTCACATCACACTTCAAATGTTTCTTATGAGCTGTTTGTTTTGTCGTGGACCTATGTGGGATCTGTGTGCACCAACACTGCTGGACATGCTGTGGCCCACTGGGAAGCCTGTGTTACATGGCCATAGACATGGTCATGTCGAGATGGCAACCTGGTCGGCCGTGCCATCTCCAGCTGTGGCCAACACGCACTGTGTTCTTTGTTGTGATCGTGTCCTGTGTACATGTCTGAGATCTCATTATGTACATATTGTTTTTTCTCTCTCCATTGTGACCTTATTTTGTGTACAGCATACCATGACCTGTTTCTCCTTCCTCTATCACAGGGCGCAGCGAACACACACGGCATATCGTCTATACTGCAGCTGGCCTACCCATCACAGTACCATTGGTGGACAGAGCACCTCGATGAAACGATCCCTGGGGGATGGTGCTATTGGGTGATGGGCCTCAGCGAGTGGGACACATGCCTATGATGGACATTATTGTTTGACTAATACTTTGTGCCGAACAGGGACAACTGACACAACATTGCTGCCGTACTCTCGATGTGTGTCGTGGTCATCATGATGGACATGCAGTACAGTCTGCATTACTGTGGCACACTGAGTTGTCGCACGTAACCTTGCATGCCCATGGATCTGTGTCATCCGTACTGGGACATGTGTACTTTCGGATGACATTTTCACTATGGACAATGTCTACAGGTCCAAACATATACAGCAGGATGTCACATGCTCACTGTATGTTGTGCATCTATCTGACAATGTGTTGATGTGGGTGGGCCATGTGTGTGACCTGCAGTGCAGTATATCTACATATGTTTGTATGGACCGTTGCATGCAGCCACGTGTGTGCCATGGGGGGAACATCCTGTAGTCCCTGTTGCTATGTCTGGCTACCTTCTACTTGGACATGACAAACTGTTTGCCACCACACCACTGTGATGCGTGCCACCATCTGTGATTGGTGTTTGACCCTCGCAGGGGGTGTTACAGTTCATCTGGGGCAGCACTCTGTCATGGTTTCACGTACACGCTGCATGTGCATCTGCCTGATTCCAGGTTTGCAATAGTGCATGTGCCTACGTGGATTCTGTGTGGGTTCGTGCACCATTTTTGTCCTTTCGTTCTAACTCCACATACATGTTATTGTGTGTGGTTCCTCTACAGATGTGCCGCTGTACAATGATTTACCTCCCCATCAATGCATATGTGCCCAAACCTCCGTATGACATAGCATTGTGCCACTGACATTGCAGCATTACCTTAGCTGTGGTGCGGGGGGTGTCTCATTTTTCTGCCTTAGGTTGTGCATCCTCTGTTCATTGGCATATCTGTGATGCTTCTCTATCCACAACACCCATTGCAGCAGGCCTTCTGCATGGTGCTACCTCTTTGTCTGTGAGGTTCGGCTATGTTTGTTCTTTGGCAACATGTGCATCTCCTATCTGTTTCCATGTCCTCCTTTTACCTTGTGTAACTGTTATTGATCCCATTTGGTCATTTATGGTGTTTCTGTACATGCGTAACTGATGTCTGCTGATTCTCACGCACATCACAGACTTTTGACTGGCCATCTACACTGCTGTAGGACCCATTGATACACACACATATGGTCTACACGGTTGAGGGCTGGTGCTGGGACATTGAGACATGACATTTTGTTAATATTTTTGCATTTGCCTGTGCATTGCAGATCTACATTGCTGTATGGCAGCATGGCATTACATCCAGGTATCCTCTGTTCTGACCCTATCACCTTCTGGTTATGTGGGCAGCTTGGTGCACCTGCCTGGACCGTGCCCCCTGTTAGTTGTGTGTTCCTATGCTATTCCCATGATGCTGCTGACAGCACACTTCAGTGCCATCTGGTTCACTCACATCACTGTGTCGCCAGTCGACCTTTCAGGTTGTTGCCCAATGTGTGTGTTCTATCATATACAACATGTGTGTAGTGTATTAGATGTTCTGCTGCTGCATTCCTACGCACAGATGGTTTCACTGATGGCCACATACATATTCCATTTTAACACAGGTAATTTATCACTCCCATGTGCCTGTACAATTGGATGTCATCTGTTTGGAAGCATTGTGGCTTCTTGTTGGTGGGCATCTCTACTACTTGGGCACATGCATGCCCAGGCTGCTGCCTCTACATCCCCGCCTAGGATGTGTGTGTCAGACATAGCTGGCATTGGCGTTCATTGGCTCTGGTGCTGGCGGTGACTGTGGGACTGATTGGATATGCGCCTGCCTCCTTGTCTACACATCATCCACTGCAGAGATGTTGATGTGTTGGTGTGGCACTATGGTTCTTGCACTGGTCTGCGTACCTGGGGACCAGGATTCAATTCCCCATGTAGCATTTGTCAGGCCACATTCCCTGCATTGCTCTGACGGGGTCCAGTTAATCATTGTCACCGTTTGATGTACATTATGAGGGTTATGTTGCCATGTACGCTGTTTTGCTTGATATCATGGCCAGGCTCTGACACCCATTACATATATCTGTGTGTAGGCTATGTCACTCACCTACTACCCCAGAGGCGGAAGGCCTGGGGCCTCAGTGAGGATCCTCTTATGTAGCAAGGATGGAGTAGTGTCCCCTGGGATTTTGAGTCCCAATAGCTAATCTAATAAGAAGGTAGCTGTGGTCGAGTAGCTATGCTTAAAGAGGTATTTATTTCCCTTCCCGGGAGAATTCTTGCAACAAGGGTCAAAAGAAATTAAACCATAAAACTGGTACAACACAAGTGGGAACTACAAATTGCAACAAAAATGCTTCTTGTCAGCTTTAAACAAACAAAAAGGGAAAACAGGCTTTTTCTCTCACCAAAGCTTTCCGGTGAAATCTGTGTTCCTCCACAGATTTCTCTTAGGCAGGGTTTTACTCAGGCTTTAACAAAAAGAGGTCACGCTGTCTGAAAACACCATTGTACAGTCCATTTTACAAATATCTGAGCTCTCTTCACGGAAGTCACATTCCATGTCCTCGTGTGCTTCTTGGGAATTATATTTGTCAGGGCTGTAATGTGTATCAGTGTTTAAAAGTTCCCTCTCTTCTTGGCTAGAGCTTCTCTCCCCTCTCCCCCTGCAGAAAGGCTGGTTACCATGCACTATGGATTCTCTCCTTAGAGGGCCATATCCTTCAGGACCAATGTAGTTAAAATCCAGTGCCCCTCTATTCAAGGTACTATTCCTTTCTTCAGGCTGAGCTCTGACTCTCCGTTTTACAACCGGGAAGTTGAAACTTTTCTCCCTTTCACTTCCCCTCAAGGGACGTCTTTCTCTCGGGTAGGAACCCACTTCTGGATAATAGCTTTTGCTCTCCAGGTACCTGCTCTCATGGGTATTCCCTCTCCCAGCTCCTCATGGTTTGCAGCTTGGAATCTCTCTCTGTCCCCAACCGGACTTTGGCTTAGTGCAGCCCAACTTTCCAGCACTAACCTCTGAGAATTCCTCCTGGGCAAACCCCTCTGAGGTGCAGATGGAATCCACATCAGAAGCTTTCAGGTATGACTCCTGGCTCTCCTGAGCTCTGCTCTTTCCTCTCCAGTGAATCCTCTCAAGGTCTCTTTCTCCCTCGGCATCAGAGAATGAGTCTGACTCCCTGCTCCCGTCTCTGTTTCCCTTGCGTGTGTGTCTGCCTCTGTCTCTGTTCCCGAGACTGAGTCTGCTCCTCTCTCGGTTCTCCTCTGCTTTGCTCAAGACTGACTTTTTAAGTGCGTCATTCTTTGAGACTCTTGTTAGCTCAAACTGCCGCAGCTGTGTCTGCTTCCCTGATGAGCTATGATGTAATGCTGTATCTGGGCGTTTACCTACAGCCTGTGCTCTTGTTTTGCTTGGTTGCTCATAGCAACCCCTAGCCATGTGCTTTGCACTGCCGGTTTTAAAACTGCCCTGTGTGTTTTCATCTACTTCCATAGGCACCATCTGCCTTGCACCATGACAGCTAGCAGACATCTAGCTGTGCATGCTTTTCCTGGCTTGTGTGTCCTGTATTGCCAGGCACATATGCCTTTGTGGACATTTCATGACTCCTGTGTGTTTGGTCCTCCACATGCAGCACCCACTGTGTACATGTGCACAGCATGCATCTCCTGGACATGATCTGTCCTGCTCCTCATCTGTTGATGGACCAGTGGCTTTGATGTGACATTTTTTACAGATATTTGTCTCTGCTGCTGCATCACCACACTGACCATCCTGGACCACTGGCAGTTGCCTGTGCCAGCCGTCTGCCGCCTCACACGGCGCTATGACTTTGCATACACACATGCCATTTAGTGGTACATATTAGCATTGCAGTTGCTGTGGTTATTTGGCATAGTGGTTGGAGTCATGCATTGGGCCATCATAGGTTGTGGGTTTGATCCCAGCATGTTCCATTCCTCTTCTTTTCTTGTGTGCTGCTAACCTTACCATGCAATGGCTGCAACTTCATCACCACTCTGCACACCCTCCCTTCTCTTCGCTGTGCACCATGGTGTGCCCTCTATGCAACCTATCTTTCACATATTAGCTGTTACATATGGTTCTCATCATTATGCTATCCAGGTGAGCAGTTGGCTTGGGGGATTGGTAGTGCTGTTGCGATGCTGTTGTTGGACACGTTGTGTAGGCTCGATTCTCATGTGCTCCTTTTTGGTTCTATTCCCTGTTTTGCCCTGGTCCAATGACCATGCACACAGCTGTCCCCTCTCTATTTTGGATCTTCGCTCCTTGGCATGCTTTGTTCAGGGCATTCCATATCATGGTGTGTGTGCATATGTTTATCTGTGTCTCTTGTCCCACTTACAGACTGCGATATCAGCTGTGGATGTCTGTTCTGCATTTGTGTTGCATCATGGGTACTGGTGGGCACTGTTCCAAGCTGTGCGCGTGTGCGCGCGCACACACTTTGCCGAGAGAGCGCACATACTTTACAACACAGCGCACAAAAATTACGGCTCTGATTCTGATAGAAAACAACACAGACATCTTAAAATTTAAAAGTTATGATTGTAATTACTAGAAATTTCCCGCTTCATTTAGTAATCATCTATTTTCATTTAATTTGATTAAAATCAATGTGGTGTACATACTGTATTCTAACGTGTAGTTAAATTTTAAAGTATATAACTCTGAGTGTCGTTATGTGGCGCACAAAAATTTAACCTTCCTTCAAAAGCCGCACACAGCTGATATTTTATGCGCACACAGCCTACAGAAAATTAGAGGGAACATTGCTGGTGGGGTTGCCCTATCCTGAAACACAAAAAAATCACCCAGCTCAAGGCAGAGAAATACCAAAACACAAAAATAACCCAAGCTTCAAACCTCCGTGTATAACGTTAAAACCCAAAAGTGCAATTCATTTTCATTTTCTTTTTGTCGGAAAAGCCGATCAGAGGATACAGGAACTGTCACCCGTCCCCCACCACGGTCATTCCATTTTAATCATTAAATGCTTGAAAACACTTCACAGCGTTACTTATCTTGTTTGACTTCAGCCATTTTTACGGGATTCTGGTTTTCCACCTGATGCAGAGCCGGTGATTGTTGGAGGGCTCGAAACGTGGCACGTTGTGTCTTTTGAATTCCTCATTGGCTGAAGTCAAACAAGATAAGTAACGCTGTGAAGTGTTTTCAAGCATTTAATGATTAAAATGGAATGACCGTGGTGGGGGACGGGTGACAGTTCCTGTATCCTCTGATCGGCTTTTCCGACAAAAAGAAAATGAAAATGAATTGCACTTTTGGGTTTTAACGTTATACACGGAGGTTTGAAGCTTGGGCTATCCTGAAACACAGCAGGCATTTTGTGTGGTGTCCTGCAGTGTTCTTGTATGCAGACCTTGCTGTGGAACTCAACATGGTGGTGTAGCCTGCTGGTTTGTTCACTGACTTTCTGCCCACTGGTCATGGGTTCGATTTCTGTTTGTTCCCGTTTTTTATGCCTGTCCTATACAACTACTTGTCATTCCTTTGGACAGTCATATCTCTGCGGATCTGTGCTGCCAGCCCATAGTACCCTCACCACAGTTGCCAACAATCCTTATAAGGCATTATAGGGCACCTTATTAGGCACAGTATGAGGCACGTTACAAGGCACCTTATTAGGCACAGTACAAGGCACCTTATTACATGCCTTGTACTGTGCCTAATGAGCTGCCTTGTAACGTGCTTTATAACGCGCCTTATAATGCGCGTTACCTGACATGCTTGCCATAATGCTGCCCCGCCCATGCCTTTATATGGGCATCTGTACCTTTACCGTGGAACCTAACACGAATGACATTACCGCAGTTTAGTAAACATACCCCAGTATTTGCCACCAGCACCATAATTCAAAGACATCAATTTTCTTCCTGTCTATCTTTTTCACTGTCCAACTTTTGCTTCCATTTTATGTTACTGAAAATACCATGGTTTGAACGAGTCAAATTTTTGTATGGAGAGAGACATCTCTGCTCTTGAGAATCTTGTCTAGTTCCTTCATAGCCATTCTGCCAAGAGCAATACTTCATTAGATTTCTTGACTTCTTGTTGCTTCTGTATTGATAGTTGATCCAAATAGGTTAAAGTTTTCCACGATTTCAATTTCTCCTCCCTCAACGATGGAGAACAGCTTTTATTACATCCTCTGGTAACAAAGTCCAGAGTTTGGTTACACGTTGAGTGAAAACATATTTTTCTCTTATTAGTCTTAAATAGGTTAACCTTTAGCTTCATTGCATGTCCCCTAGTCTTTCTATATTCTGATGATGTAAACAATCGATCTATGTTTACCCGTTCCACTCCATTCATTAATTTATAGACCTCTATCATATCTCCCCTCAGCCGCCTCTTTTCCAGGTTGAAGAGCCCTAACCTTTTTAGCCTCTCTTCATAGGGATATCCTTCCATCCCCTTTACCATTTTGGTGGCTCTTCTCTGTACCTTTTCTAATAATGCTATATCTTTTTTAAGATACGGCGACCAGAATTGCATAAAATATTCAAGGTGCGGTCACACCATGGAACAATACAAAGGCATTATAATATCCTTTTTTTATTTTCCATTCATTTCCTTATGATACCTACCATTCTGTTTGCTCTCTTGGCTGCCGCTGCATATTTTAATATGTTATCCACGATGATGCCTAAATCTTTTTTCCTTGGTGGTGGTTCCTAATGTGGAACCTTGCATCATTAGTGTAGCTGGGTTTAAAAAAGGTTTGGACAAGTTCCAGGAGGAAAGGTCCATAAACTATTATTAAAAGGTACCCGGGATATCACTGCTTGACCTAATACAAGCATTCTGGAACCTGTGTCTTTTGGGGAAACTGCTAGGTACCTATGACCTAGATTGGCCACTGTTGGAAACAGGATACTAGGCTTTATGGACTTTGGTCTGACCCAGTATGGCATATCTTATGCTCTTATGTTCTAACTTATTGATTTTGCCAGTTGTCATGATCTTTGTCTTCTTTACATTAAAGTGCAGGCCCATTTTAAGACTATGTTCCTTGATCTTGAGAAGCAAATGTTTCAGATTATCTTCACTCTCAGCCAGTAATGTGGTATCATCAGCATAGCGAAGGTTGTTGATGAGTCTTCCACCAATCTTCACACCTCTGTTGTCTTCATACAATCCTGCTTCTCTGATTATTTGTTCTGCCTATAAATTAAATAGGTACAGTAGGGGGAAAGTATGCAGCCTTGTCGTACACCTTTGCTGATTTTAGACCATTCTGTTTCTCCTTGTTCCGTTCGAATTATTGCTTCTTGATCAATGTACAGATTGTGCAAGAGAACAAGCAGGTGTTCTGGAATATCCATGCTTCTTAAAGTGGCCCAGAGTTTCTCATGGTTTACACAGTCAAAAGCCGTGCTGTAGACAATAAAGCACAAATAAATATCCTTTTTGTATTCTTTAGTCTTTTCAAGGATCCAACTCACATCTGCGATGATGTCTCTCATTCCTCGCCCTTTCCTGAACCCTGCTTGCACTTCAGGTAGTTCTTGTTCCAGGTATGGTTGTAGTCTCTGTTGGATAATCTATCTTGCTGGCATGTGGGATCAGAGCGATTGTGCAATAATTTCCACAGTCAGTTGGATCACCTTTCTTTAGTAGTGGTATAAACACAGATCTTTTCCAGTTAGTTGGCCATGATGTTGTCTTCCAAATTTCCTGCAGAACCTTGTAAGTATGGTAATAGCTGCATTAGATTGCTGTAATACTTCTATGACAATGCCATCAATGCCTGTTGCTTTGTCCTCTGATAAGGCTTTCAATGCTGCTTTTTCATCACCAATGGTTCTGGATCATAAGGTACAGTTTGAAACAGCTGTTGGTTCACTTGATTTTTATCATATAAAAACTCTGTATATTCTTTCCACCTTTTCTTAATCTTCTCAGCATCATTCAACATAGATCCTTCAGCATCTTGTAGCATTTCAATTCAAGGCTGGAATTTTTTCTTTAACTCTCATAGCTTTAGGAAAGCTGATCTTGTTCTTCCTCTAATAGTTTCTGATTCTATTTCCTTGCATACGTCATTGTATTTCTTTTCCTTGTCCTGTCTTGCTGCACGTTGGAAATCTCTGTTGAGTTCTGCGATTGCCTTTCTCCTCTGATTTTAGCTTCTCTGTGTTTCTGGGCAATTTTCAGTTTCTTCCATCATCTATTTTGGCCATTTTTGCTTTTTCACCTTTTGTAGAGACTTCTCACTTTCTTCTAACACAACCTTCTTGATGTCATTCCATAACTCCTCTGGAGCTCTGTCATTTGTATCTAAAGCAGCTCACCCTCCAGAACCGAGAACATAATCGGACACCCCCGTCGCTACCAGTCAATGCTTTTGCAGTTGTTATTTCCCCTCCCATGTCAGGTCCCACCCCTCCCCCCACAGCCCTTTCTTGTGATTCCTTTGTTCAGTGGGAAGGAGAAAGGGATCACATGATCCTCTCAGTTGTCCCCAGGATGCAGTTCCTCCTGTTGCCGCATCCTCTACTACCGCACTGCAGTTCAGGAGGGGCTTGGCAACATGCTGGTTGCCTTGTGGAGGTTAGGGGGATGGCACAGCAGCTGGTTGCTATGGATAACACTCTCAACCACCTCACTGAAAACTCTGAGTATAGTGCTCAGCAGTTTCCAGCTGCCATACCACCCCACCCCACCAAACCAGGCCATGTAATCCTCTTCTTCCCCTGGACATACTGGTGCACAATTTTTGCAGTACTCTCATGATAGAAAGGTATATGCACAGCTCTAAATACATGGCTCTAATGCCAGCTTTCTGTATCGGCCCCTTAGTTTGAACCTGAGAGCATACAGATATTATTTTAGATTAAAAGGACAGCAATGGGTTTCCCTAGTGATAGTGGGTTGGAACCTGGCTGTTGGGCCGAGATTGAATTAATAATCTCTTTGATAGATATTTTATTATATAGTATGTATTTTTGATTATATAAATGTGTATTTTTAATGCATTTCTATTTTATATGTATTTTGCAGTTTGTGCCATTGTAAACTGTACTGGCTGATCCCTTGGTGGGCCAGAAAGTTGATATAAAAGAACTCAGAATAGACTAGATAAAGTAGTAGCAGTAGGATGAGAAAGGGAAAGAAGGTGGTTATCGCTGCTTGAGCAGGCACTGCTGATAAAAGAGTGGCACTGATGGATTCAGGTTTAGATATTATCCCATCAACAACTAGCTAACTAGAGAATCTGAAGTCACTCCGACCGGTTACGGGGAGAGGGGTTAAAAACAGAAGAAAATAGGGACAAAATGATTTTAAAAAATATTCAACATCTCTCCCTCCTCCCTACCTATCTAAATTTAAATGTATGCAGTTACATTTTTACTCCACTGCTTCAAAAAAACGGAGAAATGAGCTGAACAGGTTTTTCTTTTTGGCCCTAAAGGGAAAAAGGCAACCATCCAGGACTCACATTAACAACCTTTCAAGAAAGAAAGCATGACATGTGATGCAATCGGGACATGCATTTCCATTTTTGTTCTTTTAATTAATAGTTCTTTATAAATGTTCAAGAAGTTGAGAACAGTCAAAGGTAAAAAGAAAAAAAATTAAGTGGAACAACTTCAAAACACTGTTGAACTGTCCATTGCATTAATTATACTGATTAAAATTAAAGCCATAGGCCAAAAAAAAGCATTCTTACTCAAAGAGCCTCAATAAACTAATTTCCCAATGCTGCCCCATGTAAAAATGGAACAGAATGTGCTAGCAGCAGGGGAATATAAAATAATGATGTTTTTTCTTTTCATATCTATTGTATTAAGTCATTCAATCTTGTTGGTCATTTGCTTTGCATCTGTGAAACTGTGACATGACTTACTGTTTTAAGATTTTTAGCACTAAAATTATAAAAGCAAGCATAATTTATTTATTTATTGAAAGTTGCTTCTATACCACCTTTCTACAATTCAAGGTGGTGTACAAATGTGTAACAGGGCTTGGTCAGCACACTGTTTTACGTGAAACAGGAACAGTAAAAATAGTTTAACAGATTAACTTCAACTATTTACACTTAAGGATTCACTGGTTAGATTAGACTACTTATGTTTATACAGCAGAATATTTGGCCATTGTGTACTGTGATAAGGAAGCTTATCATAGCTCAGGAAGGAGCTATAGGAAAGGTGAAGTGACTCTGAACAAGCAACCTGTCAGTTCTGGTAGAAATAAGAAAACAGAATTTTCCCATAAAAGACTACCAGTCCCAGAATGCACCAGGTTTCCAACAGCCATTAGAGGAGCTGAAGTGGGGAAACGTGTGTTCAATCAGGAGGGCTATGAGGTAATCCCTAAGCACTCATCTCAAAGGGCAGGGCCTGATTCAGCACAGCTGCGCTGTGTTAGGGAGGAGCACTCATCCAAGCAGAATAAAGGTAGAGTTTATTCTACAGAGAATCAGCTTGAGCTTGATCATCTTCATCATCAAGAGGATCATCAGAAGCAGAAGCCAAACCGGACGGACAGAGAGGGAAAGAAACCCTTTGGAAGAAAGAGGAGAAAAGCCTTTGAGAGGTCTAGAAGAGTCCAGAGAAGTACGTATACTGGGAGGCATTCCAAGGGCCAGCATACACCATTGGACTGGGGAAAGCCAGAGGAATGGTGCTGCAGAGCTAGGAATCTCCAGACGGTACCTGTGAGGGAGACGGCTGCACGTGGAAGGGACCCTAAGACCCGTGCCAGAAGGTATGTGAAGAGAGATCCAGTGTCCAGGGATCTGGATTGGAAGGCTGGACATAAGAACTGGACTACATACTGGCCAGGCTATATAGAGAGGAACTCTAACAGCAATGGAAGCTCAGGTATGAACACTGATCTATGCCCTAGCTATAACCTTGAAAGACAGCAGGGAAACAAGTATTCTTCTGAAAGTGCTCCATTGGGAGATTCATCTGTGCCAATCCATGATATTGAACCCATGCTTGTTGAAGAAGAGGGGGTGATAGCAGATGAAGAATCTGTTTACATGGACTGCTCTCTGTCTAAACTCCTTTGGTGATTTTCTGTTACAAAGTACAGCAACCGTCACAAAGAAATACAAACTTGTTCTTTAATCTACTCAGAAAAGCTCCTGAGTAGGATTTTTTGCCACGCAGTAGAAAGCAAGCCAGCTAAGGGGTTTCAGCTGGATAACTGCTAGCAATTGAGCCTTACCTAATTGCTTGTGAGCTCTGAGAGAATCACTTCTGAATCTATGTGGGAGGATACAGGAAGTTAACCTGAAAAGAACAGGTTTTTTTTCCTTTCTTTGTGGATCTTGTTTGTTGTTTGATACATTGCTAAGAGAATATTAGCTAAAGCCTACAGAAAAGACCAGTTTGTTGCCAACCAGGTCTTATTTCTTTTGCTTTGATTGCCTGACAAGTTCAAATGTTGTTTCCTGATTTTGTTTTTTCAAGTTTAACACTGAAAGCAAGTAACCTGATTTATGTGCTACCAAGCATATCTGTGTTGGGAGAAATAACCCCATAAATAAATATCTTATTGGCTTTACCCAAAAGCACAACTAATTATTGTGAGCAGCTGTGTCTGGTGTGAATGAACTGCATTGCCCACAATCCCTTGCAAATCATATAGATATATGCACTTGCCAAGACTGTGAAGATTCTCACCCAGGCAGCCGTTTGACAGTACTTAGTGTGTATTTTATGGTGACTGAGTCCTTGATTCCATGTCTACATTGTATTCATTACTGAAGAGGTAAGTTTTAAGCTTTTTTCAGAATTCTGATAGATCTGGGCATTCTCTTGGAGTTGGCGGGAGTGAGTTCCATAATGTGGGGGCGAATAGCGAGAAGAACAGATGAACTACTTGCTCTTGATTTTCTGGGTTGGAATCTTTAGGAGGTTAAGAGCAGAGGTTATTCAGGAGCGCTCAGCTGTGGATTTGGAGATTAGAGGCAGAAGGCAGTTTTCAGATTCCTTGTGTAGGATTTTAAACGTTATGGTAAGAGCTTTGAATTTGATTCTGGCAGTAATGGGAAGCCAGTGGAGCTGTATAAGTAATGGAGTAATATGGTCTTGATGAGGGGCTCTGGTGATTATTCACACAGCCTGGGCCATTTACAAGGTGTGGAGGGTGTGTTTGGGGATGCCTTGATAAATGATGTTACAATAATCCAGAACAGGTGTAACTTTGGCTTGGTAGATGGCACAGAATAGGTCTGTAGAGAGAAGGGGGTGGAGATTCCTCAGGGTTTTTAGCTTTTGTTAAACAGCGGATGTTCTCTTTATATGTGGCTGGAAAGTTAGGTGCTGATTGAGTGTTATGCCCAGGTATTTTATTTGAAATTTGACTTTTATTTCTACATCATCCAGTTTCACTACTGGTGGTAAGCAGAAGGTTGAGTCAATGGTTATGTATAAGGTTTCCGTCTTTTCGTTGTTAATGTGAAGGTTGTGTAGGGTGAGCCATTCCTTTGCATCCTTGAAACAGTTTCAGAGGGTAGTGAGGTCTGGAGAAAGGAGGTTAATGGGTTTGAAGATCATTATGTCATCTGCATAAATTTGATATCGTATTTGTGGAAGATCTGGCAAACTGGTTGTATGAAAATATTAAAGAGGAGGGCTGAGAGGCTTGAGTCTTGAGGAACTCCTGTCTTTAGAGTGAATGGGGATGAGGTCTTTCTGTTGATTCTTACCTGCTGCTTTTGAGAGTCTAGGTAAGAGTGGAACCAGGAGAGTGTGGTCCCTTGGAGTCCGATTTCAGATAGCCTCTGAAGTAGCATATGGTGAGGAATGGAGTCGAAGGCAGAGGCAATGTCAATGAAATGTAGAATGAAACCATTTTTGTGGGTTTTTAATCCTCTTATGACATATTTAGCAGATAGGTGATAAGAGTTTGTACCCCATGATGCTGACTGAATCCATGTTGAAATGGGTCAAGTGGGGCATTTTCTGTAAGGTGGTCTTAAAGTTGTAGAGGATGATTTTCTCTAGTATCTTTGCAACAAATGGGATGCTTGATATAGGTCTGGGCAGGCTAGGTCAAGTTTGCCACTTTTTATGAGAGGTGTGATGGGGAAAAGATATCCTGTGATAGGAAAGCAGAGGAACCTAGCACTAATAGGGCTGTTTCTAGCAGGAAGGAAGATATCAGGACACCCAGTTGCCAAGAGCAACACAAACATTCCCAGCCACGAGGGAGAGAACCCTGCACAGCTGATAGGCATTCCCCAGCTCTTAGCTCTGATAGCCTTCACCTGGGAGGGGGAGGAGCTGGAGTAGAGCCTCAGCAAATGTATAAGGGACGTTCATTAGAGAATAGAGAGAGAGGTGGAAGCAGCAACAGTAGAAGTGGAAGCAGCAACAGTTGTAGCTGGAGAAGGAGATCTAACGTGGGCTTTGGCAGCGTTGATAACTTCAGAGAAAGCAGTTTTAAGGATACAGTGAAACCAGCAGTTGAAAGCAGGAGAGACGTGTTGGATCAAGACCAGCTGAATAATGAGTGCAAGCTGAGGTCTGAACCTGGGAAACAACGTCTGCTTTGGGCTGGTAGGAAAACTGATATAACTGACTTTGATTCTAATTGTGAGAGAGGCTGGCAGAGAACAGCTGATAGTGGTAATTGGAGGAGAAAGGAAAAGAAAGCTTTTAACCAAACCTCCAAACATATACCTTATGCTGAAGATAGTTATAAGGGGAAATTACCAGTCAGGACAGCTGGAGAGCCAGTACAAGCCTCAAGAAAGAAAGGATACACAGTGTCAGACATCTGCATGTGGGAAGAGGGTGACAAACAGCTAAAATCTAGAGAAAAGCCTCTGAGATTTAAACCCTTACTGGAAGAAGCAGTGCCTAGTTTTTCTCCTGACTCAAACCCAAGAGATAGGCTGTTTTACAAGGGTAAAGCTGTGCCCAAGTCTTTTCCTCATAGAGGTTATAAAGGACATAAAGCCCACTGGAATTATATACCAGGATATGCTGACAGTGACCCTTATCTGCTGGAGGAACTAATAGGGAAGTCCAGAAAGCTGGCAGAGGAGAATAATCTGCCAACATCATATAAGCAGCAATGTATTATAGATGATAGTCAGGTTGAAGCAATGATCATTGATCCTCCTGAACCGGACGTGTCTGACTATCAAATGGATTGTACATTGGCTGTGTTTAATGAAGAAATTTCATTGTGCTGAAGAGATACAGTGTTAGAAGTGAGTTAACTGCCTGTTATAAAGCACAAGACTTTATTTTTGTCTTTATCCTTTTTGGCCAGAGCATGGCATATGTTCTTTTGTATTTGTGTTACAATCCAAACCCCGGGAGGGGAAATAAAACCCTGATTTAAGATTTACCACTCGAGCTTCAACTACCTTATTGAAAAGGAATCCTTTCAGTAAAAGGTCCCCCTGTAGCCCAACCAGCCTGCCACGCTGCTGGTGGACCAGGGTGTGACAGAGGTCAGATTGATGATTGCTTCAGTGTGGTGGGTACTTGCCCTAAGGACAAGGAGGTGCAAATTATCTTCATTAGATAGGTGCTAAGGTGAGGATGAGTGACTTTTACTCATGATACTGGACATGGGTCAAGGGTGGAGGTTGTTGTGTTGAGGGCCTGTATTATGTCTTCAATGTTTCAGAGTGATGGGAGGTCAAATTGTGACCAAGGGTTCTGGGGTGTGGCAGTAAGGTCAGCTTTCACTGAGGAGTGGCTCTTCGGGGGGGGGGTGTATATCTGCTTGGAGATTAGATAAGTGGTAAAGTTATGTAGACGTATGTCTTCTTTCGGTCTTCCTTTGGATGGCAGATGCACAGGCACAGTGGAGTGCTCCCAAAGGCTTTCCTATTGGATGCTGGGGAGCATTCCCATGGGACATGATATGGGACTTATGATAGTAAGGGAAGGGAAGGGATAGTATAGGAAGGGAAAGCTTAATTACTCATCTGCAACAGGTGATCTCCAGGAACAGCAGGAATCAGTCTTCACAGTTGGGTATCAGCAGCACCGATAGGAAAGCCTTTTGGAGCGCCCCATTGTGCCTGCACATCTATCTTCCCACCTTCCAACTCCTCTCCTCAGTTGAGTTTGTAGCTGAGAGGTAGAAGAAAATATACCCTATTCCTAGGAAGGAGGATGGGTAGTGAAGACTGATTCCTGTTGTTCCCAGAGCACCTGTTACAGGTGAATAACTACAGGTGATCTCCAGGAACAAGCAGGAATGCAGTCTTCATGTATGGGACTCACTAGTTCCCTGGCATCAGACTGAAAAGACATCTCTGAGGCTAAAAAATGGAGCCAAGAGGCATGGACATTAGGTGGCCAGCAAACTCAAGTGCAGAAAGTCAGAGCAGAAAGCCAGGAGTCAGGTGCCAGAGAAGTATAATTATTGGTAGTCGTAATTAAGTCCCAAAGCGATCCTGAAGAACAGCCTAGCCAAAGACTGCACCACGACAGGAGTCCCTGTCAAGGCAGTAGTGAGCAGCAAAGGTGTGAACAGAGGACCAGGTAGCTGCCCGACAGATCTCCTCTTTGGAGACAGAACGGAGGTTGGCAACTGAGGCTGCCATGGACCTCATGTTGTGAGCAGTGACATGACCCTTGGGGAGAATCCCGCCTGAGCACAGGCAAAAGAAATGCAGTCCACAATCCGGTTGCTTGGGTCAAAGGAGATAAATAATTGAGAGGATTTCCTAAAATCCTTGGTCCTATCCAAGTAGAAGGCAAGGGCTTGCTTGCAATCCAAAGTATGCAATGCTGCCTTAACCCTAGAGCAGGGGTGGACAATTCCGGTCCTGGAGGGCCGCAGACCAGTCAGGTTTTCATGATGTCCCTAATGAATATTCATGAGATCTATTTGCATCCGCTGCCTTCCATTGTACTTGGTTGTCTGTCTGGACTAAGATGTGTTTGCCCAATAGTTGGGATTGAAAAACCCAAAGGGCATTCATGAGAGCAAGTAGCTCGGAATTCCCATTCTGTCTACTTCCTCTGTGTAGTGAGATTGTTCAGATATCCTCCCCACTTGAGTTTGAAAACATCCGTTTTTAGGGTACATTGGGGTGGAGCCATCTGAAAAGGTGACCCTCTGAGAAGATGTTGGGGGGGGGGGAGCACCACCACTGAAGGGAGTTGACAAGAGGAGGAGTGATGCAAATCTTGTCTGAGAGACATCCAGTTGCCTGACTTCATTGGGACAAGTGTCCCTTGGGCCTGTCTCTTGTGTAGACAGGAATATGGGATGACGTGGTCCATGGAGGCCATGTGCCCCAGAAGACGTAGCATGTCTCGAGCTGTCACAGCACTTTGACCTTGTATGACGAGGGTCCGCTTGATGAGACGAGCAGAGCGATCCTGAGGAGGGAAAGCTTGGCCCTGACAAGTATCGAGAAGTGCTCCAATGAACTCGAGTTGCTGTGAGGGAAGCAGGCTGGATTTTGGAAAGTTTAACACAAAGCCTAGATTTTGGAGCACTGTGATGGTGTGAGAAAGCGACCTACTACTACTGAGCATTTGTATAATGCTACAAGATGTACACAGCACTGCACAGACACATGTAAGAGACAGTCCCTGCTCATCAGTACTTACAATCTAGTCAAGACAGACAACACAGTAGCTGTAGACATGGGATATGTCTAGGGGGAATGATAAAGAAACACAAAGGAGATCAGGTGAGTCAAGATCTGAAAGCCAATCATCTAAGTAGGTGAAGACAGAGATCCCCAAAGTATGCAGCTATGCTGTGATGACTACCATGCATTTTGTGAATACTCTGGGTGTGGAAGCTAACCCAAAGGGAAGCACCCAATACTGGTAATGGATTTGCTGAACCCGGAAACGCAGATATTGCCTGTGGTGAGGGTGTATCAGCATCTTTGATGTCTAGAGAACATAGGCAGCTGTTCCTCTAAATGTATGGCAGAAGGGTGCCAAGGAAAATCATCTTGAACTTTTGTCGAACAAGAAATTTGTTGAGATTCCTCAGATCTAGAATGTTTTCTTTGGGATAAGAAAGTAAGGAGAGAAGAAGCCCTTGCCTTCTTGGGCAGGAGAGACTCTTTCGACAGCCCCCTGAGTTAACAGGGTGGCCTCCTCAGAGGACAGGAGATTGCCTGCAAATAGTTTTCAGGATAATCTCTTGTGGAGGTGGTTGGGGGTAAGCTTTGAAAGTGAAGCAGATAGCCCCTTTGACCAATGTTGAGAGTCCACTGCTCTGATGTGATGAGATGCCACCTGTGGGCATAAGCCCAAAGTCTGCCTACTATGTAAAGGGGCTGTGGACCCTGCAGAGGCAGAGTATTTATGCTCTCTAGGAAGGAGTCAAAAACTAGGTGCTGGCTGTGGTGAAGCAACTGGTTAAAGTTTAGGAGTCTTGTCGTTCTTACGCTGATGGGGACCCTGTGGCCTTTGCTGTTGTTACTGAGGTTGAAAACCAGCAGAGGGTTGGTAAGAAGAAAAATATCTCTTCTTTTTGTGTAGAATGACTTCTTGTTAGCAGCTTTCCTTTTAGAGGGGTCAGAAGTCTTTCTTGAGAGGTGCTTGAGGAGAAGATCATCTGCCTCAAGCTCTTCTGCCTTCTCTCTCCAACCTTTACCAAATAGGTTTTCTCCAGAGCAAGGAATATTGGCCAATTTTTCTTGAACCCACTCCTTGAGATTCGATACCTGAAGCTAGGCCATCCTATGAGCTCCTATGCAAACTGCAGCTGCTCTGCTGGTAGGCTCAAAGGTATCAAAGGCTGCCCTGATCAGGAACTTAGAAGTGTTCCGAGCCTGCGTGATAATAGCTATGTATGCATCGCATTTGTCATCTGGGAGAATAAAAGTGAAATTTCCTAGATCCCTTGAGATGTCCTTGAGGTACATGCCCATGTAGAGGGTGTAGTACGTAATTCTAGAAGCAAGCATACATGCCTGAAAGAAGCAACGTCCAAAGGTATCGAGAGTTCTGTAATCTTTGCCAGACGGTACCAATGAATGAGTCTTAGAAATCTTGATGCGCCGCATCACCGATTCCACCACTATAGAATGGTGTGATAGTTGAAGCTTTTGAAATCCCGGGCATGATGGAACTCTGTACATGGTATCGTGGTGTTTACTGAAAGGCGGGGCCTTCCATATTTGTAGCATTAAATCCTGTAGGATCCGATCTACCGGTAATGTTGCCACCTCTTTGGGTGTCGAGGGGTATTGGAAGATTTCCAGTTCCTCAGCCCTCCGTTCCATTTCCAATGTTATTATGATTTGGAGACCTGCTACCATGTCCCGAATGAAGTCATGTCTCCTGGAATGCCTCGCATGAGGAGGAGAGGGATCGGAGGGGATATCCTCCGATGTCTCTTCAGAGTCAGAAGAAGAAGAAGAAGACGACTCTGATTTGGAAAGAAAGTCAAAGTATCAACAATCTCGAGCTGATCTCGTTGCTTGATGCCAATATCAATGTTGAGTCCATGCGGTACTCAAACCAGGAACCTGTTGGGTACCGATGATGGTTACTGATTCCAACAGAGGAATTGGAGGGAGGGGTCCTGTCGATACTGATTCCAGCAGAGGAATTGGAGGGAGGGGTCTTACCAATACCAGTTCAAGGGCTGGCATCAGACCCAGAGGTACTAGTGCTGAGCTACAAGATGGTACTGGATTCATCGGGACTGTCGATACCTTTGGTACTGCAGCAGCCAGGAGTGCTGCCAAGGTCCTCTCGATAGCTAAGAAATGCTCTCCAGAAGTCTATGCCTCAGGAGCATCATGGAGCCCCTGTGTGCCTTTGGAGGGCTGGTCCTCCCATCAGGGCTATTTGGCAGGCCGGTCAACATCAGATGCCCCTCTCAGCGCATCTCGTGGAATATGGGACTTACCTCGATACTCAGAATTGGGTTTCAATGCTGAGGACTTAGTCTTTAATTTCTGTTTGGACTTTCTGGAGATTTGGGAACCAGCTGAAGAGGCCGACATCCTCAACGATGCAGAGGCCACTGAAATCAAGCCTGGGGCAAACAGTGAGTCATACTGCTTGGCCCTGTTCTTTAGGCCTCGTTTGGTCATTTGCTTGCACAAAGAACAATTGTCTGGTCTATGGTCTGGGCCCAAACATTTGAGACACCAGTCATGGGAATCAGTGACTGAGAGTGCCAGAGCACTTGGAACATTTTTTAAAGCCACTGACGGGTTTGTCCATGGTGACAAACGTGAAAACTTAGGCCAAGGCTTAAAGTGGCAGTGAACCACCATAAAGAAAAAGAAAAGAATATTGGGGCCGGTTTCAGGAAGGTACCAGCGTCGATGGAAAGACAGAGCACAGAATTAAACCAAAAAATAATCTGTTTTTTGGCACTGACAAGAAAGGGCTTTCTGCTGGCTCTGCGGAAAACAAAGAACCGAGGAGAGGAGTTGGGAAGGCAGATGCACAGGTGCAGTGGAGTGCTCCCAAAGGCTTTCCTATTGGACACCGGGAAATGTTCCCGTGCGGGCTCCGTCAGTGCCAAAGAAACTCATACATGAAAACTGCATTCCTGCTTGTTTCTGGAGATTGGTTGAATTAGGACAAGTAATACCAATTTAGACTTGCCAGTTACTGACACACCCTTTACATACTGTAAAGGAATATAAAACACCTACCCCCAAAACAATCTACATGTCTAAAGTTATATCAAACTGATCTTTATTTAACATGAGATTAATTGTTGCTTGCATTTTTTTTCTCTTACTGTAGATCCGAGGTATGTTATCTTCAAACTTATCTTTCCTTTGCGATCATATATTTAACAATGCTCCACTGTCAATTATTGTGGTCAAAAAGCTCTCAAGTTTTATTTACTGTCATATATAGAATGAGCTTGACTGCTTTATGACCATATTCATGTAGGCAAAGTTTGGGATGGGCATGGGGGCAGTGCCCTCCCAAATGTTGAAGATACTAATGTTAAATTGGTGCCCCTCCCACCACAGCCAATCTGACTTCTTATCCTTTCCCCCCCCCCCCCCAAACGTAAGCAGGGAAACTGCACAGATGATAAATAATTGGAACTCCTGCCATTGAGAATCTGTCCGGTAGGATTCTAGTAGTAGTCGCAAGGTTCTATAAATGCTACACTGCTTAAATCTGGAACTCGGTAATCCATGAACTGTCTTTCTAAAAGACTGACAATTTTCAGAGCATATCTATGGAAATGCTCAGCTAATTTCAGTGTATTGGATGCTTCTATTGTGCCTTTGTTTGAAAGCTTTAAAATCTCAGTAAGCCTCATATTTCTATTATC
Source organism: Ichthyophis bannanicus (assembly GCA_033557465.1). Lineage (NCBI taxonomy): Eukaryota > Metazoa > Chordata > Amphibia > Gymnophiona > Ichthyophiidae > Ichthyophis > Ichthyophis bannanicus. The sequence goes on along the minus strand of CM066032.1, from coordinate 662,373,436 downwards.
AATTGACATTCTCATCATGTTTGCACTCACCGCAATCATATTTATTTATTTATTTATTTAGCTGTGTTTATATACCACTGTATCAATATGTCAAAGCGATTAACATTAAACAATTGGCCAAAAATGGCATTACAAAGAACAAGAAACAAGGGGGGTAGGGGGTGGAGTTGAGAGTGCACGAATATGAAGTATTAACAATTGAAAGTGGGTACTAATACAATCTTTTTACATCGCCCGGGAGCAGAAAAAGGCCAACAAACCAAAAAATATCTAAAGGGATATATGCATTTTTTTGCATTTATGTCTTATTTTGTAAGGACAAGTGTGCACATACTTAAAAAATAGGCATAAAACATGCACGTGAAAACACACATGTATGAGGCGCAACGTTATAAAAATACCCTCTTACCCACAGCAAAATATTTTTTCTAAGTGGTAACTGCGTGAGTACAAGCTGGAAATACCCCAACAGCTACCACACAGGCTCTTCACTTATGCATCGTACTTTGGGCACTTATCTCACAGTAGGTGTGAAACTTTAACTCACTCAGAAAAAAGGACCCTGCAGGGGTAACTGACGCAAAGTACACAGGCAACTGCACATGGGTACAACACAAGATGCAGAACAGCTCTATAAAATGGAGTCTGGATCAACTTGGCCTTACTAAGTGAACTCTGCTTCATCAGATGCTTGACAATTTGCACATACACTGCATCAGTCCAGAGACAGACACTGAAGCTACTGACTAAGAGGTGGACATTAACATAAAACAAATATTTTTGGAATTTTCCATGGGGCCCAGTGTATCTCTAACCATAAACAGACCAGTCAAATTCTCCAGACCATGATAGCACTACCCAGATCAGGAGGTTCAAATATCTGGTATCCAAAGGACACTTTTTGATTTGCTGATTTGGCCAATAACCTGGTGACACACCAGTAAACTGGATGACTGCATGGAAGGAAAAAGATATATAATCTGAGGGAGAAGAAAGAAAGGGGGTCAGCCATGCTCTCTGGCAAGCTCCTGATGACCCTGCTGGACAGTGTTCTTAATCTCTCTCTGTCTCAGACACCATCCTTCCCTGCATGCAAGTGCCTTCCTAGCATAGACTCATAAAAGGAAAACTCTTACGGGAAGTCTGGCTTATACAGCTTGCTCTGTCTCCCTTACTATGAAGAATAGGGCTACCAGCAATGGAATTTTTCAGGCAATCTACTTGGATTCAGTAATTTATTACAATATTTATCATATTCCTGAGTGGGATATGTAGCTAGTTTGTGCATACTTGGGGGCTTGTTTCCTCACTAGTGGGAATTATAATGAGAGAATGGTTGTATTTTCTCAGCTAATTGTAACCAAATAATAACCTAGGCTGTGATCTATCATCCTATGATCTTCCTGAACAGAACTGGAATAAAACCCAATTCAGTAAAGAAGTTCCTGTCTCTGAGTCAGTATCTCTGGCTGTGCTAATCTCGTAACTTGGGGCAACTGGCAACTGGAGAGCATTATTCATGAGTTATGCCTAACCAAGTATCCCCACAGCCCCTAGGTTAATACATTTCTTCACTAGCCTAAAGGAATTACAACTCCCTTCCTCAGGTCAAAACAAAACAAGCAGGTCAGAACAAAAGATGATGCCTGTGCAGACAAATGATTCTTAGACTATATTACAATGGTGGCATGAAAGGAAAATGAGAAAGGCACTGATGTGCTTGTAGAATGATAAACAAGGTGACAGAGACAGAAGTTTTGCCTCTGATGCTGAAGTCAAAATGAGTCAAAAACCTAGCTATGCAAAGAAGCCTGGATAAATGTCCAGTCTTAGTTGCAGACTTTGCTTAAAACACACTGTTTAAAGATGGTAACCATTTATATGCCAGTCAAGTGCTTCAACATGAGTTCCATCCATCCATCCTGCCATGTATATGGTAGCAAAGGCTTCAAGGACTATACCAACTCAAAAAGAATCATTCGAAATTCCCCATGATACACCCATCATGCCTGAAACTACATCTGTGCAGTGGCCTGCAGTAGGTTGCAATGCTGTTCCTAAAATAAGGTTCTTTGGGGATAAAAAGAGCACTGGTATTCTAACAGTGGAGGATTGGGATCATGATCTTAAGCGAATTATGAAGAATGAAGAAGTTATGATAACTTGATACATTCCCATTCAAACCTTTCAGAAGCTCAATGCCAAATAACCAGACATAGTGATGAAGGAGAAAAACATGAGAACGGCATTGATAATAGAGGTGACTGTGCAGGGTCGGTGCAAGGATCACAGGTGCCCTAAGTGGACCCTCCATCCTGCCACCACCATTGCCGCTGCTGCCTCCCCTCTCTGGGGCCTGTTGTGGTGGCAATAACTATGAAACCATAATGCGGTGCTTACCTTAGGGCTCCGTTGGGGGAGGGGGGGTGGAAAGGGCAACTAGTAAAAGACTGAAACTGCAGCACAGCATCGGCTCCCTAAGGTATCCACTGAGAGGGATATTCAATGGCACTAACATGGTTAGTGCCGCTGAACATCCCCGATTATGAGCTTTATGCGCCCCGATGCTTACCACTGGGGCATGTTGTGGGCGTTCCAGGGAGGAACTGAGGTGGAGAAGATCGATAACTGGGCAGCAGTGATATTGCATGCTGCCCGGTTAGTGACCTGCGTCTAAAAGACAGGTGAGAAAAAACCTCGCTATCCTTTAGGTGCAGGAGCTAACCGGGCAGCATGTAATAATCGCTGCTGCCCGATAAGCTACTGTGGCTTCTGGTGTGTGCGGTGATCCCTTGATATTCAATGCCAGGGCTACATATCACCCCTGCATTGAATATCCAGGGTTAAGGGTCGGCAGGCATGGCTATGTGCCATAGCGGCACAGTCTGCCCAAGTGAATATTGGGCCCTTAGTTAACTTTAAGGGAACCAATTTGCTACCCCATTCAGTGGCAATTTCCACTCCTGATTCAGAAGAGCAGGAAGTCAAATAATAACAGCTATCATAATTGAATCCACATTAGTTAACTTTAAACATTCAGAAAAATAATTATTAAGCAAAACCCTAGGAGATAATAAATGAGTCTTGGAAACATTAATAAATCTCAAATTCTTCCTACGAATAATATTCTCCAAAGACTGGTGGAATCTGGTGTAATGTGGATGGGCCACCAAAGCCTGGAGTTCACTGACACGGCAGGCTAATGTGACTGCCAACAAGAACAGGACCTTCCAGGTCAAGTACTTGAGAGAACAAGCATAGAGTGGCTCCAAAGGAGCCCACATGAATTGTATTAGGACCACATTGAGATCAGAAGCCTCTGCAGGAGGCTTGATGGAAGGCTTTGAGAGAAGCAAGCCCCGCATAAAGCAAGCCACCAGTGGGTGAGCCGAGATGGGCCAGCCACCTGAGACGCGATGGTAGGTGCCTATCGCACTGAGATGAACCTGGACAAACTTGGATTTCAGCCCGAGTCTGAGAGGTGCAGAAGACATTCCAGAAACCGATCCACCATGCAGGAAAATGGATCCAATGCCCTACCATGCACCAAGTGACAAACCTCTGCCAATTGAACGCACAAGCCCAACGTATCAGGTCACTGAACAATGACAGAAGGACATCCATGACATTGTCAAGTAAACTGAGCTCCTAAAGGCCTACCCGCTGAGCATCCAGGTTGTGAGGGCCAAGGAGCAGATAATGGGATGCAACAAGGTCCCCTCATCCTGGGAGTTGAGATCTGGGGCAAAGCCCAGTAGGAGATGTTCCCGCCAGTACAGCTGAAGAAGAGGGAGGAACCACGGCTGCTGGGGCCAGTATGGGGCCATGAGGATCATGGTGCCCCTGTCAGCCTGAAGTTTCAGCAAAGTTTTTGCCACGAGTGGGATCTAGAGAAAGGCATAATGCAGACCCCCCCCCCCCAGTGGAGGAGAAAGGCATCTGAGGCCAGCCAGTCATTGGATGGCCTCCTGAAGCAGAACTGGCCCACCTGGGTGTTCTGTGATGTGGCAGAGAAGTCAATCATGGGAGTACCCCACTCTCGGAAGATCTGCTCCACTACCCCTCTGTGGAGGGTCCATTCACGTGGCTGGAGGACTCTGCTCAGCTGATCTGCCAGGATGTTGAGCTCACCAGGCAGGTAGGCTGCCCTGAGCTCCATGCTGTGGTCCAGAGCAAACCTCCATAGTCAGGCCAATTCCCAACAGAGGAAGTATGGGCCCATGCCTCTGTTTGTTCACATAGAACATTGCCACCTGGTTGTCCGTCTAGAACAGGACCAACTTATTCGCCAGATGTGCCCGGAAGGCTTGGAGGGCATTCATTATTGTTCACAACTCGAGGACATTTATCTGGTGCAGGTTCTCCTGCAGAACATAGGCTCTGTGTCCACAGGCCATCCAGATGAGTCCCCCATCCAAGTTTGGATGGATCAGTGGTCAGCATCCTGCAGGGAGGCTCTGCTTGGAACAGGAGACACTGAAGCAGGTTCAGCAGCTCCAACCACCAGTCAAGGGACTGTAACAGGGGAGTGGTGACCACCACCCTAGTCCCAGAGGCGGCCCATGGACTGCTTCCATTGTATGCAGAGAGTCCATTGTGCTTGCTGCATGGAAAAGCAGGCCAAAGAGGTAATGTGTGTGGAGACCATGTGACAGAGAACTTTCAGCATCCCCTGGGTCATGGTGTGACACCGATGCCGTATGCTGTTAATCATGTCTGTCAGCTGCTGCATGCGGTCCAGTGGCAGAATTGCCCATGCTCAAGTAGTATTTAGGAGGTCCCCGATGAACTCCAGCCAGTGTGTGGGCTGGAGGTGGGACTTGGGGTAGTTGATGATGAACCCAAGTCACTCGAGGACTTGTATGGTGAGGCGAGTGGACTGCCAGACAGCATCTGGAGTTGGGCCTTTGATGATCCAGTCACCCAAATAGGGGAGGACGAAGATTCCCATGGCCCAAAGGTAGGCAGCCACCACTGCGAGATACTTGGTGAAGAACTGAGGTGCTGACATGAGCCCGAAGGGGAGCACCCAGTACTGATAGTGCTGATCTTCCAGCATGAACCTAAGGTATTTTCTGTGACTTGGGTGGATCGGGATGTGCTGTGAACATCCTTGAGATCCAAGGAGCATAGCCAGTCGTCCTTTAGAAGGTAAGGGAGCCGCACCCCGAGTGAGACCATCTTGAACCACTAACACATGAGAAACTGATTGAGGTTCCGGAGCTCCAGAATGTGTCAAAGCCCCCCCCCCCCTGTCTTTATGGGGACCAGGAAGTACCTGGAATAAAACCCCTTTTCAACCTGAGCCAGCAGAACTGGCTCAATGGCAAGGTCGATGAGCAAAGTGGAGACCTCCTCCTGCAACAGGCTTTGGTGCAGTGGGTCCATGAGGTACTCCCCTTGGAAGAAGGGAGGCAGCAGCTAGGTAAAGTGCAGCTGGTAGCCCTGCTAGACAAGCTGCAGCACCCAGGTGTCTGAGATAAGGGGCCAACTGTGAGAGAAATGGACGAGCCCCCCCCCTACCTGAGGTGGAACTCCGACAGGCAAGGGACGGTTGGCTATGCTCCAGAGGGACCAGTCAAAAGCCCACCCCCAGCTTAGGCTGTGGGGCTGGTTGGGCCTTCTGAGGCTTCTCCTGCCACTACTGGCGGGATTCCTGTGCCTTTGGCTGGACACTCTGGGGCACCAGTGTGGGCACAGGTAGAAGGCCTTCTTACCCTGGTATTCATTGGCTAGCATATCCTGGGTCCATTACTCCAGGTTGGAGGACTGGAGCCAGGTCAACTGCCAGGCACTAATGCCCACCACTGCCATTCAGCAGGCAGACTCAAAGGTATCCTACGTGGCTCGCATGGCATACTTAGAGTAATCCTTGTTGTTGCCTTCCAGGGCATGGAAGGAGTCAAGGCAGTCAGGAGGGACATGGGAAGCAAACTCCATCAGGTCCAACATGATGTCCTTCAGGAACATACCCATATATAGTTGGTAGGAAAGGATCCGGGCCACCAGCATGGAGCCCTGGTAGCATCTCCTCCCAAAGGAGTCCTGCCCCAGGGGTCCTGAGGAGTGAGATTTGGTGTCCTTCATGCGCTTCAAGGCCAACTCAACCACAATGGAGATGTGCGATAGCTGGGGCTTCTCAAAGCCTGGTGCCTTCTGGACCCAGTACTACTACTACTACTAAGCATTTATAAAGTGCTACCAGGCGCACACAGTGCTGTACAATGAAAACACAAAAAGACAGTCCCTGCTCAAAAGAGCTTACAATCTAAAAAACATTGAGTCCAGCCACTGAATGAAGGCGGGAACCATGAGGGAATTCTCCCACAGCTACAGCAGCAGTCTCGGCAAGACATGGTGTACCAGCCCCATCACTGCCTGTGACGAAGGGTACTGTAGGAGCTCAAGTTCCTCCACCCTCGGCTCATCCTTTGCCTCAGGGGAGAAGGATATGGCCTTGGCTAAATCCTGCACAAAGTCCTAGAAGGACATGTCCTCTGGAGCGATTTACACTGCTCATACGGAGAGGATGAATCAAAGGGAAGGTCAGGAGATCTCCTGTCTGAGATGGCTGAGACCTCCTTGGTTTCCCGGTCCTCAGACTCAGATTCTGAGAGGAAATCGAAGTAGCATTTGGTTTCCTCCCACTGCCTACTCCAGTCATATGGAGAAGGCAGATGGCGGTGGGATCCATGGCGCCCCAAATGAAAATGGGGGTGTCCCAGGACATCGGAACCCGATACGCTCAACAGGGAGAACATAAGATAGGCCATACTGAGTCAGACCAAGGCCCATCCAACCCAGTATCCTGTTTCCAACAGTGGCCAATCTAGGTCATAAGTACATAGCAGTTTCCCCAAAAGACAGAGGTTCCACAGTGCTCGTAGGTTGAGCAGTGATATCCTGGGCCACTTTTAATAATGGTTTATGGACCTTTCCTCCGGGAACTTGTCATCTACACTAACAGCTTTTACTACATCCTCTGGTAACAAACTCCTGAGTTTGATTACACATTGAGTGAAAAATAATTTTCTCTTATTAGCCTTAAATAGGTTACCCTGCAGCTTCATTGCATGTCCCCTAGTCTTTCTATATTCTGATGATGTAAACAATCGATCTACGTTTACCCGTTCCACTCCATTCATTAATTTATAGACCTCTATCATATTTCCCCTCAACCGTCTCTTTTCCAGGTTGAAGAGCCCTAAACCTTTTAGCCTTTCTTCATAGGGGTATCCTTCCATCCCCTTTCCCATTTTGGTGGCTCTTCTCTGTACCTGTTCTAATAATGCTATATCCTTTTTAAGATACGGCGACCAGAATTGCACACAATATTCAAGGTGTAGTCACACCATGGAATGATACAGAGGCATTATAATATCCTTTATTTTATTTTCCATTCCTTTCCTTATCGTAACTAGCATTCTATTTGCTCTCTTGGCCGCCGCTGCACACTGGGTCGAGGGTTTCAACATGTTATCCACAATGACACCTAAATCTTTTTCCTGGGTGGTGGTTCCTAATGGGGAACCTTGCATCGTCTAACCATAGTTTGGGTTGTTCTTTCCTAGGTGCATAACTTTGCACTTGTCCAAATTAAATTTCATCTGCCATTTGGATGTCCAGTCTTCCAATTTATCAAGATCCTCTTGCAATTTTCCACAATCCTCCTGGGTTTTAACAACTTTAAATAGTTTTGTGTCATCTGCAAATTTGATAACCTCACTCATTATTTCATTTTCCAGGTCATTTATGAATATGTCTGATCTCCATAACTTGGATAACTTGGGAAAGTATTTACATCTAATCTTCCATTACCTGTTCATTGTAAGCACAGTTCAGTAAATGCAATGTGTATGTTATGTTCCATGTAAACCGCACTGATGTTGAATAGCGTGGTATAAAAGAAATGTAAAATAAATAAATAAATAAATCTCCTGCTCGATGGGCCTGCCTCTACTGGCAGTGCATGGGTCTCCGGGATAGGCTGGATGGAGTGCAGTGATGACACCGAAGCCATCGCAAAGCCTACATGCCGCAAGGCTAAGACTCTGCCATATGGGTCTCGAGGGCCCTCAAGCATTCATCCAGCACCACCAACTCAGAAGTGACTGGGCCGGGACTGCAACTTCGGCCACTGGTGCCGATACCTCTGGCGGGAACTCAGCTATGACAGGCTTGATGTGAGACATCCAGCTGCCCTCCAGGGCTGTAGGGGTCAATTCCTCCCATCTGGGAGTTGATTCCTCCCACCAGTAAGCTTGGCAGGCTGCTTCCAGTCCTCGCTATCTGCATCACGCCAGGAAGGGCTGCAGTGCCGATGCACCTTGGACTTGTCCCTGTGCTCGGACACTCCTTTCAACACTGATGGGATCAGTGTCAGGTCCTTCCTCGATTCCAGTTGGACATCAACGGAGGATTTCTGCTTGATGTGTCGGTTCTGAATGCGCCCAGGCATCCCATCCAGTTGATGCCTCCGTGCAACTCAATGATGGCGTCGACAATGCTGAGCCATGGATGCTGAATCCGACGTTCTGAAGAGGGACTCCTCATGCTTTTCCCTACCCTTCAGGCCCCTCCTCATCATCTGTGGACAAAGGTTGCAGGATGTGGGCAGGTGGTTAGGCTCAAGGCACTGCAGGCACCAATTGTGTCTATCCGTGACTGAAATAGGGCGGCCAAATTTTGTGCATTTCTTAAAGTCATTCACTGACTTAGCCATGTCCGGGAAGACCACGTCTATGAGGTTGAATGTCTCAAACATGATGGCAGGAGAAAAGGCCTGGAAAGGGAAAAGCACAAAAGATAGCAAAAAAAAAAAACCCCTTAGAAACCAAAAAATATTGTCTGGAAGCAGACTAACCGGTGAAAATTACTCAAGAAAAAAGTACCTGCAGTGCCATAAATGCAGACAACATCATGGTCTATACCCCAATCCACCTTGCCACAATGGACTACACAGCAATTACAAAATGTCTCCATGAGATGAGCAACTGGCTTTCCTTCAACAACCTTCAAGTCAACTTTAAAAAATCAGAGGCACTATTTATCACTCGTGACGCTTCCTTCCCCCCCCCCCCCAAACTCAATCACTTTGTCTGACACTCCAATCCCAGTAAAAGAGGAAGTTCATTACCTAGGTGTCACCCTTGACTGCCACCTAAATGTACAAGCCCACATCAACAGAACCTCCAGGAATGCATTCCACAAACTGGCCACATCCGAAGACTTAAACCCCTTCTCAGTCAAGAGCATTTCCATACAGTCTGTCAAGCAGTAATTACTCCCATACTGGACTACTGCAACTCCCTTCTCCAAAGACTTCCAATTCAAACCACTCGTCCTTTGCAATTAACCCAGAACACTACCGCCCGCTCTATCACAAGGTCTGCAAAGCATGATCCATATTACCCCACTTGATTCAGCTACATTGACTATCAATCACCTCATGAGCCAAATACAAAACAGTGTTGACCATCTTCAAAATCAGAAACATGTCAGCTGGAATTCTGCAGGACCAGATATGCACAAAATCAAACAACAGACCAAGGAGACAGAGCACCAGAGACACTATTGTAACTCCCAGGTCATACACCAAAGCTAACAAGTCTACATCAAAGAGGGCTCTCTCATTAGCAGCATGCGCCATCTGGAACTCACTTACAGAGAAATTAAGGACTGCCATGGACATAAAGGACTTCAGGAAACAACTGAAAACATTCCACTTCACTGACCACTTCAGAGAAGATACCTAGCCCTCCCCAATCATGACATGTTCAAACACCAATTGACTTATGTATATATGTTTTACTGTAAATACGTTATGCTTCCAAGCATCCCCCACATGTCACCCCTCCCCATGATTACAACTGAGTTCTCTGTTCTGATCTGAGTTGTAATGTAAACCGCTTTGATTTTCTGATAAGACGGTATAAAAAAAAGCTTGTTAAATAAATAAATAAAATAAAATAAATAAACAGAAAATGTTTTTCCATTGGTGCAGGACATGTCCTATGGGCTCCGCAGAATAAAGGAGACTGGAGAAGATGGCATTGTGGCAGTTGGGAAGGCAGGCACACATGGGCAGTGCAGCTCCCAAAAGCTTTCAATAGAAGCTAGGGAGTGTTCTGCATGGACTCAGTCGGTGACATCACCCATACATGAGAACATAAGAACATAAGAACATAAGATATGCCATACTGGGTCAGACCAAGGTCCATCAAGCCCAGTATTCTGTTTCCAACAGTGGCCAATCTAGGTCATACGTACCTAGCAGTTTCCCCAAGGGACACAGGTTCCACAATGCTTGTATTGGTTCAAGCATTGATATCCTGGGTCCCTTCTTAATAATGGTTTATGGACCTTTCCTCCAGGAACTTGTCCAAACCTTTTTTAAACCCAGCTACACTAACAGCTTTTACTACATCCTCCGGTAACAAATTCCAGAGTTTGATTACACGTTGAGTGAAAAAATATTTTCTTTTATTAGTCTTAAATAGTTTACCCTGTAGCTTCATTGCATGTCCCCTAGTCTTTCTATATTCTGATAAGGTAAACAATCGATCTACGTTTACCCGTTCCACTCCGTTCATTAATTTATAGACTTCTATCATATCTCCCCTCAGCCGTCTCTTTTCCAGGTTAAAGAGCCCCAACCTTTTTAGCCTTTCTTCATAGGAGTATCCTTCCATCCCCTTTACCATTTTGGTGGCTCTTCTCTGAACCTTTTCTAAAATCTCTATATCCTTTTTAAGATACGGCGACCAGAATTGCACACAATATTCAAGGTGCGGTCTCACCATGGAACGATATAGAGGCATTATAATATCTTTTGTTTTATTTTCCATTCCTTTCCTTATCATACCTAGCATTCTATTTGCTCTCTTGGCCGCCGCTGCACACTGGGCCGAGGGTTTTAACATGGTATCCACAAGGACGCCTAAATCTTTTTCTTGGGTGGTGGTTCCTAATGTGGAACCTTGCATCGTGTAACCATAGTTTGGGTTGTTCTTCCCTAGGTGCATAACCTTGCACTTCTCCACATTAAATTTCATCTGCCATTTTGATGCCCAGTCTTCCAATTTATCAAGATCCTCTTGCAATTTTCCACAATCCTCCTGGGTTTTAACAACTTTAAATAGTTTTGTGTCATCAGCAAATTTGATAACCTCACTCGTTATTCCACTTTCCAGGTCATTTATGAATATGTCAAAAAGCAGCGGACCCAGCACAGATCCCTGGGGTACACCACTATTCACCTTTCTCCATTGGGAAAATTGGCCATTTAGCCCTACCCTCTGCTTTCTATCTTTTAACCAGTTCCTGATCCACAGTAGTACACTGCCTCCTATCCCATGACTCTTTAGTTTTGCCAAAAGTCTCTCATGAGGGACCTTGTCAAAGGCTTTCTGAAAGTCCAGATACACAATATCAACCGACTCACCTTTGTCCACCTGTTTATTCACTCCTTCAAAAAAACATAACAGATTAGTAAGACAAGATCTTCCTTGTCTAAAGCCATGTTGGCTGTCTCCCATTAGGTCATGACTATCTATATGCTGAGTAATTTTATTCTTTATGATGGTTTCTACCATTTTTCCCGGTACTGATGTCAGGCTCACCGGTCTGTAGTTTCCCGGATCACCCCTCGAACCCTTTTTAAAAATTGGTGTTACATTGGCGATCCTCCAATCCTCAGGTATTAGAGATGATTTTAATGATAGTTCACAGATTACTGATAGCAGGTCTGCAATCTCAAATTTCAGTTCTTTCAACACCCTTGGATGTATACCATCCGGCCCAGGTGATTTGCTACTCTTCAGTTTATCTAATAGTTGTAAGACATCTTCCCGATGTATCGATATTTCCTTCAATTCTTCCACACCTTTAAATACCACTTCAGTCGTGGGTAACATCCCTACATCTTCCTCAGTAAAGACCGAAGCAAAGAATTCATTCAGTCTCTCCGCTATCGCCTTGTCGCCTCTTAGTGCTCCTTTAACCCCTTTATCATCTAATGGACCAACTGACTCTCTCACGGGTTTTTTGCTACGGATGTACTTGAAAAGGTCTTTATTTCGCGTTTTTGCTTCCGCAGCAAGCTTCTTCTCAAATTCTCTCTTTGCCTGCCTTATCAATGCCTTGCATTTGACTTGCCAGTGCTTGTGCTGTTTCCAGGTTTCATCATTTGGCTCTTTTTTCCATTTCTTGAAAGATGCTTTTTTGGCAACAACAGCCTCTCTGACCTCAGCTTTAAACCATGCTGGCAATTTTTTGGACTTCCTTCCACTTTTCTTAAAGCGTGGAATACAGCTGGTCTGGGCTTCCAAGATAGTATTTTTCAACAACACCCAAGCTTGATGTACGTCTTTAACCTTTGCAACTGCTCCTTTTAGTTTTTTCTTAACTGTTTTCCTCATTCTATCATAGTCTCCCTTTCGAAAGTTAAAGGGTAGTACTGTGGATTTCCTTACTATCCCTCCTCCACTAATTAAATCAAAGGCGATCATGCTATGATCACTATTGCCAAGTGGCCCCAACACCCTTATCTCTTGCACTACATCTGGTGTTCCACTAAGGACTAGGTCTAATATTGCTTCCCCTCTGGTCGGTTCATGAACCAGCTGCTCCAAGAAGCAGTCATTTATTTCATCTAGGAACTTTATCTCCCTAGCATGTCCTGTTGTGACACTGACCCAGTCGATGCCGGGGTAATTGAAATCACCCATTATTATTACTGCACTGTAACTTTTGCTAGCTTCCTTGATTTCTTTGAGCATTTCATCATCCATTTGTTCATTCTGGCCAGGCGGACGATAGTACACCCCCACTGCCATCGCCTTCCCCTTTTTACATGGAATTTCAATCCATAGAGATTCTACAGCAAATTTTGTTTCTTGCAAAACTTTAATCCTTTCTGACTCAATGCCCTCTCTAACATAGAGCGCAACCCCTCCACCAATTTGATCAGCTCTATCATTTCGATATAGTTTGTACCCAGGTATCACAGTGTCCCACTGGTTGTCCTCCTTCCACCATGTCTCTGATATTCCAATCATATCTAACCTCTCGTTTAGTGCTATATATTCTAACTCTCCCATCTTGTTTTGTAGACTTCTAGCATTTGCATACAAGCATTTTTGAGACTGTATTTTATTCATATTAATTTGGCTATTGGTAGACATGGGTAATTTGGGATCTTTAAGTTCTGTCTGCTCCATACTCGAGGGCATTTGGGCTACTTTACTCTTTTTTGGAACCTCTCTGCTTTTTGTAGTATCCTTCAAGGATATATTCTTCCGAACCATGCGCTCTTGGGCGACTGTCGGCTTTCCCCTATTATCTAGTTTAAAAGCTGCTCTATCTCCTTTTTAAAGGTTAATGCCAGCAGCCTGGTTCCATCCCGGTTAAGGTGAAGCCCATCCCTTCGGAAGAGCCCCTCCTTTCCCCAGAATGTTCCCCAGTTCCTAACAAATCCGAACCCCTCATCTCTGCACCATTGTCTCATCCACGCATTGAGACTCCGGAGCTCTGCCTGCCTATTGGGTCCTGCGCGTGGAACGGGAAGCATTTCGGAGAACGCTACCCTGGAAGTTCTGGATTTCAACTTCCTACCTAAAAGCCTAAATTTAGCTTCCAGAACCTCCCTACCACATTTTCCTATGTCATTGGTACCAACATGTACCAAGACAGCAGACTCCTCCCCAGCACTATCTAAGACCTTATCTAGGTGGCGTGTGAGGTCCGCTACCTTCGCACCAGGCAGGCATGTTACCAGGCGATCCTCACGTCCACCAGCCACCCAGCTATCTACATGCCTAATGATCGAATCACCAACTATAACTGCTGTCCTAACCCTTCCCGCATGGGCACTTGGCCCTGGAGAAACCTCCTCGGTGCGAGAGGGGTTTACATCACCTGGAGGACAGGTCCTAGTTACAGGATCACTTCCTGCCACACCAGGGTGATGCTCTCCTGTCACGTGACCTCTCTCCTCCATGGCAACAGGGATGCTGCCAGACTGGAGGTGGGACTTCAGGACTATATCCCTGTAGGTCTCGTCTATGTACCTCTCTGTCTGTCTTATGTTTTCCAAGTCTGCTACTCTAGCCTCTAGAGAACGGACTCGTTCCCTGAGAGCAGAGAGCTCCTTGCACCTAGTGCACACGTAAGACCTCTCACCAGCTGGGAGAAAATCATACATGTGACACTCAATGCAAAAGACTGGAAAGCCCACATCCCGCTGCTGGACTGCTGTCTGCATCTTAGTTTTAAGTTTGTGTTTAGATCTTTAAGTTCTATATGTACTAAAGGGTGCAATGGATATTTATACCACTAAAACTGTACCTAAGAAGTTTAATATACCTTGTTCACCTGAAGCTTAATTAATCTCAGGTCCTTGGTGTATGACTGATTTGGGTAATGAGCTTCACCTGAGAGCACCTCCTGTCTTTTAAGTTGTGCAAGTACCTATAAAGCTGTGAGTTTCCCAGGGGAGGGTGGGTGTGGGGAGGGAGGGAGGGATATAACACTTATTAAAAAAGGGCTGCTACACAGTACCTTGTCCTGTGCTGCTGAGGAAAACTATATTCTGATTTGATTTAAATTATAGCTCTTTGCTGCTACTAGGCTCTAACCTATTATGAAATTTAAACTACAAGCTCTCTGCTGGATTCTAAATTTAACCAGAAAGCTCTCTTCTGTGTTTTAATTTGAAACTAAAAGTACTTTGCTGATGCTAGGCCCTGAGTGACTATGAAATTTAAACTACAGCTGTCTACTGGGTATGAAAGGTAACCAGAAAGTTCTCTTCTGTGTTTTTAAATTGAATCTTAAACTGTTGCTACTAGGCCCTGACTGATTTAACAAAAAAAATAGTGGGTTCACAGATTAATTAGCTTTAAAAGAAAAAAAATTCCTTTCAGAAAAATTCCCAGAAGTATATACTCACAATTTCAGATTTCTCTCCAGAAGTAACAGCCCCCCTTTCCAGTCCTTCAAGAGAATTTACTTCCTGCTTGTCCACGGAGAGGTAGTAATTACCGCTGGCTGCCACTGCTGCAAATTACTCCTCCCTCCAGAGAGCCCTCTCCAACCTCTGATTAAAAGGCATTTTCAAGCACAACTGGATAGGTTGCCTATGCATGCTACATCTTATGAACTCCAGAAGGAAGTTCTCTTTCGCATAATACAAGTAATACAACAACCATTTGCTGTAAATTTGAGAGACTGAGATCATACTTCACATACCCTGACTAAGAAGCAACGTTCATTACTGTCATAGTATACATAAACCTAATCCATTTGGAGACATTGCCTCAAAGGATACTGCTGGTAAGGATGAACACAATAACCCCAAAAATGATCAAGCCATTGAGGATATCTTCCATGAAAAAGCCTCAAGTGGCATCTGGGATGAATCTCAATGCATTCTTTAAGGACTAGCTGCTGGGTGAAAAGGTTTGGTGACTATCAGCAAGGCTGAAAGAGTGCCGAGACAGAAAAGTAGGTGCGGTGCGGAGAGACAGATCTGCTTATGTTCCTACTTGGTTAATGTAAAAAAGGGGGAAGAATCAAAACAAATGGGTGAGAGACAAAGCAATAGTCACCTTGCACAAGAATACCTGCTTTAAACATCTACATACCACTGATTATGTTTTGAGTAATGTCATTGATGCTATCATGGATAAATTTACTCGCAGGAACATTAGGATGCATTTTGCCGAGTACCATCAACCTCAGAAAAGAAGGAAAAAAGTGTTAAATAACAAACAAACGCATCTAACAAAAGAGAACTTTTGCAAAAGTGAGATCCAGACTGCTCTGAGTAAACAACTTTAGATGGCAATTTGTTTGTTGACACTTTACAGGGGGGGGGGGGCAGACTTGCTTACCGCATTAAGCTCACTGCGCAGGAGACTTAGCAGCACATACCTGGTTTGTGTCCCTGAATATTACCAGTAACATAAGGAAATACTTTTCAACGGAAAGGGTGGTGGATGCCTGGAATCCCCTCCCGAAGGAGGTGGTGTGGTGCAAAAACAGTGACAGAACTCAAAAAGGCATGGGATCACTACATAGCAACAGGATGGAATCAAAGCAAACATAAATAACTTCTTAAATAGAGAAGGAGGATAACCAGTCTGAAGTGACAGGTGCAAGCTTAAAGGCATAGAGGGGAGTAACCTGTCCAGAGCGGCAGGTGCAACTCTACAACTCTAGCCACCTTACTGGGCAGACTCAATGGACCATGCTGGTCTTTATCTGCCATCATTCACTATAAGGACCAGTGCAAGGAGATGAGGCTTATAGGTGAACCTCATCCCTTGTGCCCCCCCCCCCCCTGTCCCTTTTCCATCTCCCATTGCCATTGCTGCCGCCCCTCTCCGGGACCTGCTGTGGCGGCAAT
Organism: Ichthyophis bannanicus; assembly: GCA_033557465.1. Taxonomy (NCBI): domain Eukaryota; kingdom Metazoa; phylum Chordata; class Amphibia; order Gymnophiona; family Ichthyophiidae; genus Ichthyophis; species Ichthyophis bannanicus. The sequence goes on along the minus strand of CM066032.1, from coordinate 662,357,028 downwards.
GGCCTCAAAGTGCCTCGTGGTGCTTACCATAAAACTTTGGCTCCATGGGGCTGTTTTCTCCCCCCCCCCCCACCCCCCACCTCCCCATCTACATCTGATGCAGGCTTCTTTTTGTATGGGGGCGGAAGCTGCAGATACCAGAGAGGGGCAGCAGCAGCAGCGGCAATGAACCACATCTCAACCACTGGTTCTCTAGGGAGCTGCCTAGTTTGCCTGGTGGTCGCATCGCCCCGCTCACTATGTTACTATGTAACTGGGTAGGAGTCTATGCAAATAATCCTCTTACCAAAGTAGTGCCTATCAGACTGCTCCAAGTTAGCAGGAGGCAGAATTCCCTTTTCTGAGACACTCTGAATGAACCTTCGCTGAACTCATGTCTTAGTAAGAGAGAAATACACATGTCTGGACTATGGTCCTACTAACCGTGTCCAGAATCCAGAAAAAAAGTGTGTGTTGGGATGAAAAGTGCTGACCTAGTGCTTTTTTATTAAGCAGAAACAACAAACAATGTTGCGTTGTATGTCTCACATTAGGTAGATTTAGGGGTGTGCTAACTCTGTTGTACTATTTAACAAACTGTCTGAGATGTGTAAGTTGGACAGAGAATTTTACTGAGTGTCTGTTCCCCAGGTTTGTGACCAAAAATGAATAAAGTTCTATTTTTGCAATATCGTCTGGCTAATTTCCATGACACAATAAAATAATCAAAACATTTAATAGCACATTTTAGATATACTGTGACACACGGAGACGGACATCTATGTGCAGTGGGAGACGCTATTTTTACAAACATATAAACACGGCATGGGAACCTCAGCAACTGGCACATGTAGGGATTAGCATTTCAGAACATGCACGTGTAAATGCCGGCACTTACATGTGCATCCTGGTCATTTTGTAAACCTAGGCATGCAGCCACTCTTAATCAATCACAGGGTACTTTATGTTTACCTCATTTCAATTTATAGAGGGGAAAAGGGGATATGCCCCTTAATCTCCTGTAAAGGCCTGGCTGAAATAAGCACTTTTCAAAAACCTATTCATGCCAGGGAGCAGATGTAAATCCTCACACGAACATCCCTATATGAAAGCAGCTTTCTCTATTCTGCCCGGATCACGTCCCTGCACGCCACAGTGTAATGTAGACATGGTGGGGCAGATGTGCAACCAAACACAAAGCGGAGAAATCACAATTTTACATTGACACTTTTAAGTTGCATATGCACGACGTTTCTATTTTACCCGCGCTATCATTTTATTTATTTATTTAATAATTTTTCTATACCGCTTTTCTTGCATTGTTACAGATTGTGGGTAAGTTGATTGTTTAGTTGGGTGTTTGAGACAGGCTGTCGTTATTGGTTGGTGTGGATTGGTTCAGATTTTATTGTAGTAGCTTCTTTTCGCATGGTGGTTCTGCTTCTGGTCCATAGTACTCTGAAAAGGTGTGTTTTTAAGGCTTTACAAAAATCCCATAAGTCATCGGTGGTTCTTATTCTTTCCGCGAGTGCATTCCAGAGAGATGGAGCATATATTGAGAAGGCTCTGTGACAGGTTATCTGTTTTGCTTTAGTTTTATTCTTGGGTATTATTAATAATACCTAAGAATATGTTGAATGGAGTATGTACCATAATGTCATCGGCATAGATATCATAGCTTATGTTGTATTTGGTCATTATGTTGCAGAGTGGCTGGAGATAGATATTAAACAGCAGGGCGAAGAGTGCTGATCCTTGTGGTACTCCTTGTAGTTGCTCAATTGGTGTTGATCGACATATTCCAGATTTAACTTGTATTTTTTTGTGGGTGAGTTATGATGTGAACCATTTCAGGGTAGTTTCCTGAAGTCCAATTTCCTTTAGGCGTTTGCTAAGTGTGTTGGTTGATTGAATCAGAGGCAGTTTTTATATCGAGCAGTACCATTAAACAACATTGTTTGATGTTGTCTAGGCTGGTTATTAGGTTATCCAGGAGTAATGTAATGAGCGTTTCTACACTGTGTTTGGGATTGAAGCCATGTTGGTGGGGATCCAGAGAGGCGTGCGTGCCCAGGTGATCTTGTAGCTGAAGTTAGACCACTTTCTCAATTATCTTTGCTGTGAATGGAAGACTTGAGATTGGTCGGTATGAGTTAGGATCATTTGTGTCTAGGTTGTTCTTTAGGATTGGTCTTACAATTGATTTTTTAAGTATGGGAGGGATAGTGCCTTGTTTAAGAGAGATTTTGACTATTTTGAGTAGAGAGGGGGCTAAATGTTCAGTTGTCGCTTTGATACAGGATATTGGGCATGGATTAAGGGGGAAGGTTGTGGTGTTGAAATTGGTTATGATGATGTTTTTTATTTATTTATTTTTATTTATTTTAATTCTCTTATATACCGCGCCTGAAGTACCTTGCCCCAACCACTAGGCCACTCCTCCACTCCACTTTTAATTCTTTTATTGATGGTAAGTGAAAAGTGTTCCATGGGTGGGCTTGTTCTCCCATCGGGTGAAGGTCTGTTGTTGAAGGCTGGCATTGATTCATGTTAGGTTTGATCTTTGATTGAAGAAAGTCAGCCATGGCTTGGGGGTCGATTGGATTGTGTTCTTTAGGGTTGTCGTTTGTTAAGGTCCTTGTTATGTTGAATCATATTGACGGTAGGCTTTTGTGCTTGCCGGTTTTCTCTTGATGATGTATTTTAGAATTTCAATAAAGATCTTAACAAAACACCATACAATGGATCTATTGCTTTTGAGTGTATGTTCACTTGGTGCTTTATGACATTGTTTTTACTCTTTTTAATTATTCAGTAATAGCAGATGCTTCACATTTATTCTTTCTATGTTTGTTTTAGTTTTGCAATTTCTCTTCTCTGTAGTGAGAATTAGTATTACACTCAAAATCCCTATTGCTTTGATCTTAATCTTTTGGGGGCTAAGCTCCCCCTTTGTTGAATGACACTGAAGAAAAACATTTGAGATTTATACCTCTAAGTTCTTTCTCTTTCATGACGTTGAGTAATCCTAATAACATTTGTATGTTTCCTTTTTCCCTCCCTCCTTTATTTTCCTTTCCTTTCTCCCCTCCCCCAGCTCCTTTTTGACTTTTAAGTATTCCAATATTTATTTTTTGTAAAGTTTTCTTTGAGAATTATTTAGGCACTTTATATCAGCTCTTATGATTTTGGTTTATAGATTGCCAATTTTTAACGTTTTTTTGCTGGCTTAGCTTATTTCCACCTCTGTATAATGAGTAATGACTATGATTAACTCTCCCAACAACAGTTTGCACTATCATTGGACATTTCTAAACAATCAGACTGGTAATATGTTTTTTTCTGTGTTTCTATTTTTATTGTTCTATATTTATAAGTTTTTAATTATATTTTTATAGACCCCTGATGCAGGCCTGAATGCTGAAACTTGGCCAAGTCGGGTCACTAAATAAAACTGCTTGTGTGAAGACTTATCGGTGTGGCTGTGGTTCTGATTTCTCCGCTTTGTGTTTGGATGGACTTAATTGCGGATTACCCTTCTCCTTTGTTTGTTGTATGATTATTAAAACATACAAATGAGCCTTCTATTACAATATAAGCAAAGTGAATCCTTTAGTGAGCTGATATGTATATTATCCTACATTAAGAGGCATGTTTACTAAAGGTTAACGTGCATTAATGAAAGTTCATGCACGTTAAGTGCTGCAATGACCCAAAGAAATGATTGGGCAATGGCAGCATTTAATGCAAGTTAATTTTACTTAACGTGCATTAACCTTTAGTAAACATGCTCTTAAGACATCATCACATATTGTTCATATAATTTGGAAGCACAGGTATGTACTAACTCATTTTTGGAGAACTTCTGCTTACAGCATTTTCTTTTGGTAAAAATATAGGCAAATTAAAATGTCATCTTAAGAAACATGTTGATAATACATCTGATAGTAATGGCAGTTTTGCTTGTGGATGTTGCTCATGGTGCACATCAACTTTAGAAAACATTGAATGAGACACCCGATTGACAATCGTTGGTTTAAATCTCTTAGCTCCACCATCTGTGACTCCTCTTACATTATTTATATGTCCATGTCATTTGTTAAATTATATATACAGGGTGGCCCAAAAAAAGTGAGAACATCTCGTAAATTAAAAGCTTAAATAGTTTACTTATTTACATACCTTTTTTAGCTATATAACATCTTTAGTTCGGCAATTTCCAGTTGCCATCTTTTTTTTTTATTTGTCAATCGTTTACATCTGTCTTTTTGAATTTTTAAATAACTTATATGCTACGAGATGTTCTCACTTTTTTTGGGCCACCCTGTATGTATATATATATATATATATGTATATATATTCACACAAAATATAAAATCAGATTTAGATTAAATGAGCATAAAATTTGGATCCCAAGTGAATCCACTCCTACAGTGAGCTACTGGATTAGAGAGAGGCATACCATGGAGGAGATGCGATGGTGAACTATAGATTCCGTGGATTTAGACTAGAGAGGTGATGATTGAGATAAACAACTTAATTACAGAAAGCAATACTGGAGTTTTTAATCTACATTCAGTAGCTCCTACAGGGGTTTAATTTGTATATCAAATCGATGTAATTGATTTGATTGAGTAGAATATGATTGACTGTGTATGATTGATTTAAATGTTCGGATGCCATTCTTTTATTTCAGACTTAGAGAGATCGCCACACTGCAGAATCTAATACTTTGAGACCTATAGACTAATCTAAAGCAGTTTTGAGATCATTACCCTAAAGCAGTAGTTAAGAAACATGGTTCCATGTCGGTATTGTGTATTTGCTCAGCTGAGAAGATATATTGGAATAGGTTAAGTTCTTCTGATGGAGTATGCCAATGCCATTTTGATCATATAGCTTTAATGTATGCTTCAATATGCAATTCATTTTCAGGTTGCTGAAATAATATTCTATAAATAAGAAGACTAATACGATTTATACAAATGAGAGGACCGAATACTAATACCACTTCCTTCATTAATGCTGCCACCTGAATACCTCATGGTGTGTAATGATTAACCACGCTCACCACCGCTGCGTTGTCACACCACCACCACCCAGTGGTTACGAAGCCTATCGGGCCACAACTGAAATGCTACTAAAATGGGAAATAATTCCTGGAAGGTTATGTTGCTGGTTAGACTAGATTCATACCATGAACACGGCCAGCGATCTGCACCCCAAACCTGTATTCCTCACTGCATCCGTGTATAGCTGTAAGTCTACACTGGACCTTTCCATCTCCATAATCACCAACATCTCATTAAAGTCCATTCCAGAAGACATCCCAGATACCCAAATCGTCTTTACTCACTTTAGAGACCCTAATCCAGTGATGCGGTTTACGCACACCGGCCGTGGATGCCGCCAGCTGCTGCAGGAACCCCCTACCCAGCAGGATGACCCTACACGCGAAATTCAGGTAGCCTATAAAGCCCGCATCTCTCTCACAGTCAACTTAGTGGAAGCCAACACATTCACAACCCACACCCGCAGGATCAGATGAGGTACCCTCTCCACCGGATCTACATCTACCCCCACCCAGGTGGTCCCTGTTGATGGGCCTTCCATCTGACCCACCACCAAGGGCACCCAATTCACCTGACAATTCTACAAAACCTTCTAAAAGCGGAAGACACGCCGCATAAGGAGCTAATAAATTCCATCCTCAAACGGAAACCTAACAACTTAACCGCTGACGGGTGTACTGGTAACAAACAGAATGCTGATTCAATGTCAACTTTCGCCATCCAAGCCTTACGCCCAGATTCTCCAACTCACTCGACCGCCCGTTCAAACGAAGTGTATCGAACAGTACACCACTCCCGCGGGATGTGATCCTCTACCGAGGCTCCTAATGGGCAAGAAAAATTATGAATCCGGCGAAACTTCCCTGGTATGATTCCCAAAGGTAATACCATCATATTTGGGATAGGTTGCTCTCTCAAAGGCCCGCAATTCGTCCCAAATTCAGTTCTACCGTTAACTTATCTCTCACTGTGCTTGCAAAGTGCCGCACTGAGGGGGAATTGCTCGCCTTTGATACTAAAACATGTCCGCGCACCCGTATAACGAAGCCCCCACTGGAACCCCCACTGAAATACCTCCCAATCTGCCCACTTCCGGGTAGTATCAAAGTCAAATCCGTAAGGCCTCTACCCGTATTGGTGTAGAGGACCGGCTGAAAACATCGTTATGGCTTGGGGACCAACCCTGAAGCCAAAGAGGCCCCGTTTTAACGCATTTTGAAACTGAATGTCCCTCGCCACAGATCAAGCACACCTGTCGGAAGTTGCAATCGGGAAAAAGGGCAATAGGACTTGTTGAATCTCCAGCACACATCACCTGCTCCCCCAGCCCCAGCTATCTGCTGCGAGGCGGCCCCCCCCCTCTGTCTGAAAGGAATGACCCCCATCTGTACTGGCCACTGCCCCCCTTTTGCTCCCCCAAATCCGCCAGAACCAGCCTTGGCAGACCTCTCCGTCCGCCAACGGTTAATATCCTGTGCGCCCCACATTAATAATTTGCTCTCCATATTTGTCCCGGAATTTCTCATCGTAATTTAACCATGCCCATCCGTCATGGGACTGCGCCGCTTCGAGAATTGAATCTGCATACACCAGCAACATCCCCTAATGCTCTGGATAGTGATGGCCCCCATACACTCGCCAACCGCAGAAAAGCCCTCATCCAGTTCACTATGTTACATGAGACTTTCTTAACTCGGCCTGCCTTTTTTTTTTTGACCACTTCCAACCCTCTAGCAAGCGAAAAACATCTACATAATGCCTCTTCTTAATCGTGTGATGCAAATTTCTTGGAACTCCTTCCCCTAATTCTGAAAAGACACTAATGTAGGAGCTCTGCCCCCTGCACTTTTTCTCTCTTGCCCCCCCCCCCCACTACTTACCTCCTGCCCAGCGCGTTCGCCTCCCCATGATGACGACGCAGATTCAGAGGACGATGAGGAGAATGCGTCAGAGCCATGATGCCACCTGCAGGAATGCTCTCTTTTCTTATGTGCTTTACCCCCCCCCCCCCCACCCTATCCTCTCCCGCTAGCTACGTCGCTCCTGGACCTCTCCATGCTCTGTCTGCACTTGCCTGCTATCACCATAGCAGCCGCCGATGCCACCATGGGACAGGTCGGACATCCTGTCAGACATCCTCACCTTGCTGGTGCAACCGAGCCCTTCTCGCCAGAGCCGCCTCCGCAGACAAACTCCTCCTAGCCTCTGATCGCCGTCCATGCTCTTCAGATGTACTGTTTCGTTGCTGGTGCCTGTGGAGATATAAAGGAAAAAATAGGGGTAGGGGGAACCACAGGGGGCCAAAAAGGTTGCCAGGCACCCAACCGCTCTGCCCTAGCCAGACCTTGCCCCCTCCATTGCAATGCTCCCATGATGCAGGCCCTCTTCCTAGCACATAATACCCCTGAACAGTCGGCCAGGGAATACTTTGCCCTTCATGACTGGAGGTCACTAGAACCAGACTGACCCTACCCCCAGCACCCATATCCCCCCCCCCCCAAGCAGAAGGCGCAGCTTCACCCAGTGCACGCTCAGGTCCCCTACCACTGGAATAGTCAACTACTCCCTCCAAACTGCCACTGCCCGGTCCCCCAATATGCATAGTATTACCATCTTCTGCTACACAAATTTCTCCTTCCAGACCCCTAGCTTGTGACCCTGTCTCACTTCTGCATAGCCCCTCTCTTCCTCAAACCCGAGCACAGCTGCATTAGACCTAGCTCCGCCCCTACTCTGCCTGGGTAGAGATCTTGACCCCACCCGCCTTCATACAGGCCCTTTAGCCCTTGTCGCCCCCGACGAGAGGCCGTTAGAACCAACTGCCCCATAACCCCCCCCCCCCCCCTGTCATTCTCTCCGTCCACTACATTCCCTTCCAACCCTACCCTGGAATGCACCTAATGCTGTCCTGAAGCCCTACCTGCCCTGCCAGGCCCTCCAACCCGGCCCTGCCGCCCCCTGCACAGAGTCATCACACAACCTTACCCAATCGCCCAAATTATTGCCAGGAAGCCCCAAGGAGAGTTAATTGGTTTGGCAAAGGCCATCAAATAGCTGAAAGACTAATAACCCCCGTATCTCCAGCCCCAAGACTGCTGCCTCCTGGTGGGATTGAACCCCTGGGCCTCTGTCCCAAACAACCGAGGTTTTGTCTGCTCTAACAAGTAGCACTTAAAATGATGCGGGCCGGGAAGCAGCCACCACCGAAAAACAACCGCTCCTGACCACCTTATGCCCCACAGCTTTACCCCCTGGGAAAAACACTCACCTGTCCTGAGAAGCCATCCAAAGCGGCCAGCTGCCCACCTTAACAAAACTGTGAGGGCCGCCCAACTCCCCGGCACGCACTGTCTCTGCAGCCGCGCTGTCTCCGCAGCCCGCTCTGGCATAGCCGACCAGCTCTTCGCCCTCGCTGTTGCAACTGGTACCCTATGTCCGACGCAGGTGCTCTCCTCTCTCCTCTTCTTCTTAGGATCCTCTTTTCTTTAGTTTTTCACTGTTCTGAGCCAGCCGACATCACCGTGAGCCCTGCGGGTGCAGAGGAGCAGGCGAACTGACATGTAAGCCTGCCTCCTCCCACCTTCCCTCCACAGATCCTCAAGCCTCATTGGCTCCCCCGCCCTCGTGCACGCGGGTGGAGCCAATGAAATCAAAATATGCCTCCAGTGTCAACCCCAGCCCGCCTCCTCTGATGGCCTCACACGGGGTCCCCGCACCGGGCTGAACACCCGGTTACGGGCGGCCGTCGCAACTGGGCACTGCGGCCTTACACTTTTTAAGGTGCCAAATATCCTGAGGTCAAAGAGGAGCCTGCTTCTGCTTATTCTAAGGCCAGATCCATATGCTGCTTGAAGGCGGGCCATTATGGCAGTATGGTCTTCCTCTGCTTTTATGGCTTTCCAGTCATCTCGGACAGTCCCCACTCATACTCGTGCTGTCTGGTCTTGCCTATGGGCACTATTTATGACCTGATGCCTTACCTGATGGTTTCAGTGCTCAAGATGCTCTTCAACACAGTGGATCCAAACTGTTTTAAGAGAAAAAATTGTGATGTTCACTTGGAGTAGAGCACTATTAATTACCTAATGGTACCTACTAATATAAAACATACATGGTTATGTTCTAGGAGGAAGAAGTGCATCAAATTGATTGCAGATGTTCTTTAATTAGTTTGCCTTTGTGGGTACCGAACATGAAATATTCTTGTCTTATTTTAGATCACCTCATGGTGTCTAATGTGTTTTAAGTGTACCTAAGTCAACTAATGAACTTATTTTGTAAGTCATTAATGTAAAGTTCTCCTGAGGGCAGGAAAATGGTTCACTTACGGAGATAAAACTCTTGTCCAATTTGGGTCCTTAAACTTTATCCTGCTTTAATCCTTACCAAAGTCTAGCATTCCTTTTTCCTTTTCTTTTTTTTAATAGTTCTGTAAAAAACAATTCTGTCCATAAGATCAGATGACATCAGAACTAACTACTGGATATAAAGGGTGAGAGGTACAGTAGTTTTGGTCCCTTGTAATTCTCAAAGCCACTTCCCCAGGTAAAGCAGTGCTTTACTGACAGAAATGGGCTTTTACAAAATGTTCTCAACAAAATGTATGGGTAAAATTATGTGCTTGCAGCCTGCATGCAACAGGCCCCTCCACTTTTGATTGTGGCTCCACCCAAAAAGTTCCTAATTTACGTACTGAGTGCAGCTCTGCCTGGCCAATCAGGTTACTGCTGCGCTTTCCTTCAGGCGGCAGGCACGTCCAGTGTCGGTAGTTAATTAAGGTGTCTTAAATTTGCAGATGCAGGAACTCCTGTCATGATGCAGCCCTCTTTCCCTTCTGCGGTCCCTCCAGCATTGCAGCTGGCCACTGATATAATATACTACACTAGCACAGCTAGGGTCTGGCACTACACTGTGAGCCTGCATGATGTCAGAGGGAGCAACAGCAATAATCTTACTGCCCCTGCCAAGCCAAACACACAGAACTCGAGTCTGGTCTTGCTCGCCTCAGCCCCTGTACGTTGCTGCTGCCAGCTGGTTACTGTGAGTGCAGAGGGCGTGCCCCTGCATACAACTCAATTTCTGGTCCTCCACTGCTACTCTATCCTGACTTGCTGGGTAGCTGCGCAGGCAGATTGAGTGTGGACTTGGGAGAGAGGAAGCTTAGGAGTTGGAGAAATAGAATGGAGACTTGGGATGGGGAGGACAATGATGATTTGGGAGAGAGCAAGGTGTGGGATGGGGTGTGGGAGCAGGGAATGAAAGACAGAACTGGAGATGTGATATGGGGAGTCAAGAGGGACTGGTAAAGAAGTGAGAGACAGAAGAGGGAATGGAAGGGATAGGGAGGGGGATAAGAATAAGAGTGATAGGCTGTAGGTGAGGAGGCTGCAAGAATGAAAGATGGGGAAAGGTAGTGAGGAGGGATAAGAAAAGATATTGCAATGGGATTGCATGAGATGGTAAGACTGGAGGGGATGGGAGAGCTTAGAAGGGGTGAGAGGGAAAAAGAATGGTTGGGAGGACAGGGTTATTCGGAAAGACTCAAAAAGAGGGCGGGGTTTGTGAGAACTAGAAAGGAGGCTGCTCTTAAGGGTATGGACTAGGGAGGCTGGTGAGGTGGAATGGAAGGGAGAGTTGGGGAACTGAAGTGATTAAATCTAGCTGTGCATAAAATAGGCAGAGAAGAGGAAAATTAGATGAACGGGAAAGATCAATGTCAAAGACAAGTATGGGAGGAAGCAAAGAAGACAGGTGAAGAGAAAAGAAACTGAAAAGAGAAAGGAAATCCTAGAAAAGAAGTTTGATGTTTAACCAGAAGTAGAAAAAAGACAACAGACAAACATGATTAGAGGAGAACATCCAGTGAAAGACAACAACACCATCTATTTTCAGTTTAGTCAACAACTCTAGTTTTCTAGTTTGTCTGGTACAGGAAGAAATGCATTCCTGTGATGAAAATGTCCAAACAGTAGGTTTTGTCTCCATATATCCATTTATAATTTGTGGTGCTTTATTCTGTATTTGGTGAGGAAGAGGAGGAGTGCACGGTCGAAGGTTTGCCTAGAATGTCTGATACCTTAGCATCGGCCTTGTATTGAACAGTATAACTAGGGTTCACACCTATGCATGCCTAGTGCACACCCATGTTAACTCTGGTCCCCTCTCCTAAAACTCAGGTCTGGCTACGCCACTGGTATGGATGTATTTTAGAGGTGTGCACAGAAGAAAAAATTCAATCTATTTTCAGATTTTTTTTAAACTTTTTAGGACATTACAAATGTATGCACGGTGAAATTGTTTTACAGCTCAGCAAAAGAGGGCGGAAGAATAGAATGAGGTGATGAGACAGTGACACTTTACAGTTCAAAGACTCTATATCTGACAATGGGTGAGAAAGCCAATGTCTCTATTGAGTCCTTTTTTGTCAATTTCTTTTTTTTTCTGTTTTGTCATTTCTATCAAGTAAATACAAGAAATGCAAGTTCAAATTTTAAAAAAAGATAATATGATGGTTCATTTCTATATTATACTTATGTTTAGTCCTCTTCATGAGGAGAAAGAAAGATAAGATATATTAACAAGGGAGAGGCCTAAACAAAAACAAAAAAACAAAACAAAACATAAACTGAAAAGAATATTGTTCAAAGCAAGAAAAAGAAAATAAGAAAACAAATTAATAAAGAAATGGAACACAGAAGGATAGTATTCCAGCATACTCGTTACTTATCCAACAAAGTTTCCAAATGAAAAGGGTCACTAAAAACATGTTGAATATCTTGATATGTTTTTCATGTAAATGCTTAATTACATAAGAAAAAGGTTGTCCCCAGAGCTGAGACCCGAGATCTCATTTGACGAGATTATTTCCTGATGTAATTAGGGTTACTCAAGTTTGCAGGACACAAAATAATTTTCTGAACACAAAAATATGCTTTCAGTTTCTGAATTTTATCATCCTCTACTGCCAGTGAAATGAACAATGTAGCTCAAGTAGGAATATCCTCATTTGATGACTCAAGGAAATCTGAAAGAGATAAACTCAAAAATGGATCACCTATTGCTTGAGTTTTCTCAGTCTCCCTGGCAGCAGATTGCTCTAGATAAAACATAATACAATATTGATATAGCCCTAGAATCAACATGGGGCAATTCTAACCCCTCATGAAAATATTTTTTTAATAGAATGGTTGGAGACGTCAAACTAGTTTTCTGAAATTTTTAGCTCTCATTAAATTCTCCAAAATCGCAGTCTGCCTATACAAATGGAAACTATCCTGGCTATACCCCAGCAGTTTGTAAAGCTGCCACCTGGGACTCAATTTTAAGCATGTTGTTCTTTTTACTTATCCCAGTCTTTTGTGAGGTCCTTGAAATTTATTTACAGACTCTTGCATAAAAAGTCAGCCATTTGCTCTTTCAAACCATGCAATAGTAAACCAGTGCGTGATACATCCTGCCAAGTATCTATCAAGGAAATACAGTATCTGGGGGTGATGGGGCTCGGACAGTTGACGGAAGCTCTAACTCCACTGGCAACTGAATGACCTTGGGGAAGGAAGTAGCAACATATTGCAAAGTAGCACGAAGGGAAACTCCTGAAATACACCCAGCAAAGTTCTCACCAGGAGTTCCAGAATTTCCGATTCCTTGGGTCTGTCTTGTTCCAGGAGATAGAGGTCGAGACCTCAAAATGGAGCTCAAAGATTCTTCTGAGAGAGGGGAAAAGGAAGGAGGTACGAACTCAAGTCAGGAAGTTGAAACCTCCAGACTCTCAGCAATGATATGAATCCATAGGTCTACTCACCTTAGATTTTAATTTAATCTCTTATATCCCACCTAATCACGGACTTCTAACTACCAGTAAGTCAGAGCAGCTTACATTACACATCAAACAATACAAAAAAACCCACAAAGTACAATAACAGAATTATATAAATAATGATAATCAGGAATGAAATTGATCATCAGTACCAAAAATTTTTCTAAACAGCCAAGTTTTCAAAGATTTACAAAAGTTGGCAATGATATTTCCAAAAGCAACTTCAATGGGAGTTTATTCCACAATAAAGGGGCTACCCCTTGAAAACCTTTTTTACTTGACCCTAATAATATGAATTCTGATGCTGACGGAGTTTTAAATCCGAAATTGTGGCATCGCCTCTTAGGAACAGTAACATTTTCCTTCCTTTTCCAGACAATATAGCACAAGACCTTGCAAAAAGATTCTCAGAATCAGACTTACAATACCATGACAACCCTAATTCTCAAGGATTGAAGGAAGAAAATTCTATAATCTGGTGCCTAGTCTAATGCAGCCAAAATGCACCTATTTTAAACAGAAAAGTAAGTGTCTACTTTTTCATTATAAAATACGAACATAAGTGGCTGAAAAGGTGCCTTTAATTTAAACAGCGATCAGTAACACCTGCCCTAGAGCTGCTGTAAAGGCTTGCACCTAGATTTACAAAGAATACAGGTAAATTAAGAGATTTTATCATTTACGCACACACTTGTATGTTCTGTCCATGTTCCGCCCAAACTTCACCCATGCACATGCTCACAGTGAAAACTATGTGCCATCGGATCTACAACCTTACCTATTAGACAGCACTATAAGTAACACCCCAGACCCTAGAGTACCAATACACTTGCTCTTTGAAAACAGAACAAGGAAAACTGCTACCGGCTCCTCTAGAGAGCCCTACATGCTAGCGGAATTCTTTACCTCAGTCACACACACAGAACATAGTCAGACCTTCAGCAAACTGCAGAACAAGAGATTACAAGTAAGAAACAAACATGCCTAATACTGACAAAATGGAAACCTCCCCAAAAACCTACCATCTGATATTCACAATGGGAGATGTTTAATCACCATGGAGGTCAGCGATATTTACATATCCTCTGGATATTCTGCAGCAGTATCAGGATAGTGACTGCTACTGAATTTGGCAGTGACAATTTTCGGCCACTATCCAGATAATTTATTTGGATAGCAATCTAGGTCAGCTTTTCCGTTGGCCTAACCAGAGGTTCCCAACTCCAGTCCTGGAGGGCCAAACACCATTCAGGTTTTCAGGCTGTCCCTGATGCATTTGCATGCACTGCGCCCATTGTATTCAAATGTATCTCATGCATATTCATTAGGGACAGCCTGAAAACCTGAATGGTGTTTGACCCTCCAGGACTGGAGTTGGGAACCTCTGGCCTAAACGATCCAGATAAATTATTCGGATAGCGGATTAAAATTGCCGCTATCTAGATAACTGCTGCCATTATTCGGATAATGGCTGCATCACCCTAACTCCACCCATGGGCCATCCCTGCAGTAACTGGATAGTGCTGGGGCGGTCTGTGGAAATAGTGCTGCTGAATATCTAGATAGTACTTCTAAATCTCTCTTCCAGTGCCCTTATCTGGATAAAAACTGTGGTTGTCTGGATAAGGGCTTTTAAATCTTGGACCCCTAGGGTCTATGAAGAGTACAATACTGGAAAAAGAAATGCATTTCCTCCTCTAGTGAGCAAAATGCACATGCAATATTAGGCAAACTAGGCAGCCGCCTAAAGTGCCAGCCCTCCAGGGGCACCCATTGGTGCCGCTGTTGCCCCTCTCTAGGGACCGACCATGGCAGCAATAGCCTCAAACGGCCCCATAGAGCTTACCTCGGTGCTGCTGGACTGTTTGCATCTGCCCCTCTCTGACTCTCGATGCCGATTTTGGAGAAAGGTGGAAGCAAACAGACCCATGGCACCGAAGCTTGAAGGTAAGTTCCGCAGGGCTGTTTGTGGCTATTGCCACCATTTTCAGTCCCAGAGAGGGGCGGCAGCGGTGGCAATGGACACAAGGGATGAGGTTCGCCTAGGGCACCTCTTCTTCTTGTGTTGGCCCTGACTAGAAGAGATGAATATATCACAAAGCAGAAACCTTTCAGTCCTTGAGGAACAAGAACAAGACTTCCAAGTAAACATTTCTCCTGTTTCTGACTCATGCGGGAAGAGGAAGAGGAGTACACAGAGGGGTGTGCAAGGTGGAGTGGGGGATCACACCAACCACTGAACTGGGAAGAAAAGTGGGCTGATGTTCCTTTCTGTTTGATCTCAGGGCAGCCTCCCTTGTTCTCCTTCCTCGCCCCCTATACTCCCCAGTTCTGCGCTGGCCACATGAAATCTGAATGACTCCTTTTTAAGTCCAGTCTCCCTTGTCTTTCTCTCTCCTCATTCATGTCTAGTTTGGTGTCTTGAGTACTCTCCTGTCATCCATTGTAATTTCTTTTCCTGTTCAGGCCTATTGGCCCCTCTGTATATGTTTTTGAGTTTTTTGTAAACCGCCGTGCTCTAATTGGAACTGCGGTATATCAAGCCTAATAAACATAAACATAGTACAGAGTAGCTGCTGGGGCAGAGCTTCCTTTACAATCTGTGCTTGCTGCATTAGTTCACTTTAATGGTTAATAGATAAAAAGAAACTAACAAAAGAAAATAAGGTCCTGACCTGAGGAAGAAGGTTTCAAGCTAGCCGAAAAAGGTATTAAATTAGTCCAATAAAAAGCTACCACTTTATTTTCTTTTTTTTGTTTCCTTTTTATTTATCAACAGTTTTGGAATTTGTAAAACTTCAGAAAGGTATTTTTTAAATAGATCATTTGGTGAAACATTTTTAATTGCAGGAAAAACAAAACAAATAAGTCCTAGGGCTTGAAGGAATTCTCCACATTTTCCAAGCCCCAGTTAGTGAATTGATTTTCCTTAATTAGGGAGATAGCCACTGCCTGCAGCGCCACTGTTGTGTTTTCTGGGTGTGCACTTTTCCATAAGAGAGGAAACTTTTTATTTGGAGTGGAAAAGTTAGTATCCAAAAATAGGCCAGCAAAAGTGCTATTACTAACTTTAGAAAGAGCCACCTCGAAGCACAGGATTACTTGTATTTATTTGATTGTATTAGTATTTAGTTCATGTCTTTCCAATAGTAGTTCAAGGTAAGTCACATTCGGGTATAGTAGGTATTTTGCTGTGCCCAGAGGGCTTATGATCTAAGTTGGCCATGTTTGCTCACTTCACTTAGTTGAAATCCCTGATGAAACCAGTTGGTGAAACCTATGGCGAAGGTCGGTTTCACGTATTTAAGAACATTATAATATTTGTGTGGAGCAGTCATTTTTTTCATCCCTGCATTGTTTGGATTTATACTATAAGTATGCACATCCAACTTGTTTAAACTGATAAGCGCCCTGAGTTATGTGGTGAATGATAGAGTTGCCAAGTTACATAATTCCAGGAGTGAGATTGCAAACCAGTCCTGGATTTTTGATAAGCTCATCCTGATGCGTTATGGGACTTGCAGCACTGATTCCAATGGGTAAATTCAGGGACTACAAGTACCATACTTCATTGCAATGCAAATTTAAAATTAGAACTAGCAAAAAGATCTCACTCCTGGAACTGGGTAACTTGGCACCTCTGGAACGCATAATGTTTGTGGATTCCCTTATAAGTCAACTAAAGGCTTAATCGTACATACAATTCAAAAAACACAATTTATAAAAGTTCATTATACCTTTTACAAGCTTCCTGTAGCCTGACCTGTAATCAAGAAAGGAAAGATCCATTTTATCAACATTTTCTCCCAAGAACTGTGAACATGTGGGTATTCTCTCTGTCAGATAGCGTGCCTCTTCCTCTCCCTTTGATGGCTTCAGCTTCTTCAAAACCGCACACCCTTGACACTTAGATGCAGCCAGCTATCACACAAAGAGTCAGATATGCATAACCCATGTTTACATTTTCAGTTTGGAGCAGAGTGAAGACCAAACTTCAGACTAGCCTTTGACCCAGGTTTGCAAACAATAAGCAGCTGACTCCCATCTACAGATACACTGCAAAATCTAATCAAATAAAGCATTCCGCTGCCAACTTCTAGCCCTAAATGTTTACTTGTTCAGATGATTCTACTCAAAGGATGAGGGGAGTTTTAAATAAACGCCTCTTCCCATCACTTTGATTATGTTTTATGCAGTCTAAACTAAGGAATTATGCAATACTGGAAAAACAATCAGGGAATTCCAGGACCCAAAAAATTAAATTTATTATGACATACTTCTGTGCACATTCCATATATACATTCTAGGTCTTTGGCTTACCAGAAACATTATTTATTTTGATGAGAGCTCGAATATTGTGTTTAACAGAAGGGAAAACTAAATGAGGTAGATTTTCAAAGAGCTGATGAGTGTCTGATATTTGGCTGGTTTTAGATGACTCTTTTCAGGCCAGCTAGGTTGTGGCTGAAAGTTATCCTAGTCAATTTTGTGGGCTGAGATCTAGCCACTAAGCAGCTCTTTGAAAATTTACCCTAGATCCCATCCCTAGCAGCAGGAGAAAGGGCCATTTCAAGCCATCCCCGTGTGGTAGTCATCTCCCACGCCCAATGCATAAAACATTCCCCCACACCACTGATAGCTCCTGCTGCCGCCCTAGCAAGCGCAAATGCAGAGAGCAATACCCTAGGCAGCTTCTAATTTCCCCCAGCAGCTTTCCAATGCACACAACAATCCATTTCCCATCAGCAACCCTCAAATGATTATGTAGGCTTCCAGACCCATTCTCTACCCTTTGGAGGTCTTTCTGGAAAGGCCAGTGGCACGAGGGAAAGTATATACTTTCTGTCCTGGCCAAAGCCAAATTCAAAAGTGCGCTGCAGGGCTGGAACTAGATATCTTAGCATCTGGGGCCAGCAGTATGAAACATTGTCAAATGCAGAGGTGGAACTGCATTAGGCCAGCTGGGCTAAAGCTGCATTGGTGGTGGCAAAACAATATCTTCTTTCTCCCCATTCCTCATCTTCAGCTCTCATAGGCATAGCTTGCCTATTACGTGTGAAGGAGCAAGAAGTAGAAAGGTCAATATGGGCAGGTGGTTAACTTTTACCCCCTCCTCAGATTAGCATGTATTGGTGTATTGGGGGGGGGGGGAGAGGTAGAGAAGACAAGGTGAAAACATTCACCGCCTCTGCCTCTGAATCTCTCCCTCATATACACTCTCTCTAGGCCCAACTCCACCAGCTTCAAGCCTCCCATCTGTTCAATTGCAGCTGCAGCAGGGTAATACAAAGCCCCGCTTACTCCATGCTTCTTCTGACTTTGTGGTGTTGGCTCACCTGATGATCAATATGTGTGGCATAGTGTCAGACTGGTTGGCACCATTTT
Source organism: Ichthyophis bannanicus (assembly GCA_033557465.1). Lineage (NCBI taxonomy): Eukaryota > Metazoa > Chordata > Amphibia > Gymnophiona > Ichthyophiidae > Ichthyophis > Ichthyophis bannanicus. The sequence continues at coordinate 662,338,773 of CM066032.1, read as the reverse complement.
GATTTTGGAATGAGTGGGCAGAAGGGACATCTTCTCCTTCCTACCAGTGGCTTTTTTTAAAATACGAGGTGTGACAAAAAATAAACAAGACTGTGGCAGCCATGTCCATGACTCAATGCCAACTGGCTAACCGCTTATGTCACTGTGTTGTGCAACATCTCGCCACTATTCTGCTATAATATTTTTCATCTCTCTCACTCTGTTTTTATATTTCAGGTTTTTTTGTAGCACACTGCTCCATCGCTTTGTCATGCAACTTGAGGTGGCAGAAATATGGAGCAAAGAATCAACTTGAAATTTCTGGTTAAGTTGGAGAAGGGCCCAGCCCCTGCACCAAGATGGTGCACACTGACTCCCTGTTCAGGCTGAGCTCCTCAGCTATCATCTGCACCGTCAATCTGCAATCACTCCGCACCAGCTGGTTCACTCTGTTAATGTAAAAAATGTAAGGTCATGCATTTGGGCTGCAGCAATCCAAGGGAGCAATATAGTATAGGGCAGTGATGGCTAAGCTTTTTGAGCCCGAGTGCCCAAACTGCCGCACAAAACCAAAGAATTTCCTCAAAGTGCCAGCACGTCAATTAAACCTTAACAACAAGATTTTAGTATCTAAAAACTCTTTATAAAGTTGCCTGAACTATGTAACATCATTTGTAAAGGTTGGAATCTTTGTATTGTCAGAGAATCAATTTGATTCACAATCCTTTGGTTTTCATTTCAATTTATTGGCAATTTATAATGTTTTAATGATTTCATTCAATTTAATGAATTTAGGAAGAATTTGATTCAGTTACACAATATATTTTAAATGTATTATTCACATAACATGTCAAATGTATCCTGAGTAAAAAAAAGATAAACTTCTTAAAACTGTTAACTGTGTCAGGACTTGGTGTGTATTCCCAAAGAATCTATACATGAAAAAAATTAATGTGATGTTTGTTGTTGCATGCATGCTGATAACTTGTCAAAGAGATATCTTTCTACCTTTTGTGCATTTTTTTTCAGTTGCAATTGCTCCAGCCACTTTCTTCTGGTTTCTTCATGTTTTCTGCTAACTCTCCATCATCTGCTGTCCATTTGTCCTTTCTTCTCTCTTCTAGTTTTTTTTTTCCATTCTCTCTCTCTACATCCGCTTTAACATACTAATCTTTCTCCTTTTGCTCTTTCCTCATTCCTATTTCATCCACTCAAATTTTACCCCTCCATCCTCAATCCCCACTTACTCTCCCAATACCCGGCCAATTGTAGATTTTTTTATCCCTCCCACACAAAATATTTTTCCCCTCTCCATTTTACTCTCCCAGCCCCATCCCATTCTAATCCTCCCCCAACATCAGCGCCCTTCTAGTTCCAGCCTCACCCAGCATCCATTCCCTTCTAGTCCCTGCATCAGCCCATTTCCAGTCCTAGCCCCCCATCAGCCCATTTCCAGTCCTAGCAACCCCCCAACCCAATACCAGTCCTAGCCCCCCCCATCAACCCACTTCCAGTCCTAACCCCATCAACCCATTTCCAGTCAGCCCCCCATAGCCCATTGCCAGTCCTAACCCCCCCATCAGCCCACAGCCCATTACCAGTCCTAACCCCATCAGCCCACCTCAAGTCCTAACCCCTCCCTATCAGCCCATTTCCTGTCCTAGCCCCCCCATAGCCCATTACCAGTTCTAACCCCCCCAACAGCCCACAGCCCATTACCAGTCCTAACCCCATCAACCCACCTCAAGTCCTAACCCCTCCCCATCAGCCCATTTCCTGTCCTAGCCCCCCCACAGCCCATCAGCACTCCTATCCCGCCCACCATAGCCCATCAGCACTCCTAACCCCCCCCAGCCCCCCCATAGCCCATCAGCACTCCTAACCACCCCAGCCCCCCCATAGCCCATCAGCAATCTTAACCCCCCCAGCCCCCCATAGCACATCAGCACTCCTAACCCCCCCAGCCCATCAGCACTCCTAACCCCCCCAGCCCCCCCATAGCCCATCAGCACTCCTAACCCCCCCCAGCCCATCAGCACTCCTAACCCCCCCCCAGCCCATCAGCAATCCTAACCCCCCCCAGCCCAGCCCAGCCCAGCCCAGCCGAGGGAATTTTTTTTTTTTAAAAGCTGTCTTCTCCCGCTGCCGGGGCCGCTGCGGCAGAATTGAGTGTGCCGCAGGGCCCCCCCTGCCCAGCACAGCCTGCCCTCCCCCTCTATCCGCTCTCTCGTCGCAGCTCACAGTGACACGCGCCAGCTTTCAGAGTGCGAAGGGATTAGTTTCCCTTTCGCGGCTCTGTTAAGCCCGCGGGGGCTGATGGGAACTTTTTTTTTTAATTTTACTTGCGGACCTTCCCGCGTGCCAGCTGCAAGGCCTTCGCGTGCCATAGGTTCGCCATCGCTGGTATAGGGGGTGAAGTACTTTTGTCCACTAAAGGATATTATAATGCCTCTGTATCGCTCCATGGTACGACCGCACCTTGAATATTGTGTGCAATTCTGGTCACCGTATCTTAAAAAGGACATAGAGTTATTAGAAAAAGTTCAGAGAAGAGCCACCAAATTGGTGAAGGGGATGGAAGGCTACTCCTATGAAGAGAGGCTAAAAAGGTTAGGGCTCTTTAACCTGGAAAAGAGACGGCTGAGGGGAGATATGATAGAGGTCTATAAATTAATGAATGGAGTGGAACGGATAAACGTGGATCAATTGTTTACGCTATCAGAATATAGAAGGACTAGGGGACATGTAATGAAGCTACGGGGTAAACTATTTAAGACAAATAAGAGAAAATATTTCTTCACTCAACGTGTAATCAAACTCTGGAATCTGTTACCAGAGGCTGTAGTAAGGGCTGTTAGTATAGCTGGGTTTAAAAAAGGTTTGGACAAGTTCCTGGAGGAAAGGTCCATAAACCGCTATTAAAAAGGGACCCAGGATATCAATGCTTGACCTAGTACAAGCACTGCAGAACCTGTGTCTTTTGGGGAAACTGCTAGGTACGTATGACCTAGATTGGCCACTGTTGGAAACAGGATACTGGGCTTGATGGACCTCGGTCTGACCCAGTATGGCATTTCTTATGTTCTTATGTTCTTAGAAGAGCGGGACCTGGGCGTGGTTGTGTCTAATGATCTTAAAGTAGCTAAACAGGTAGAAAAGGCAACAGCAAAAGCTAGAAGGATGCTTGGGTGCATACGGAGAGGAATGGCTAGCAGAAAAAAGGAGGTGATAGTGCCTCTGTATAAGTCTTTGGTGCAACCTCATTTGGAGTATAGTGTGCAATTCTGGAGACCGCACCTTCAAAAGGATGTGAACAGGATGGAGTCGGTGCAGAGGGTGGCTACTAAAATGGTTAGTGGTCTTCATTATAAAGCATATGAGGACAGACTTAAGGATCTTAATATGTACACCTTAGAGGAAAGGTGGGATAGAGGTGATATGATTGAGATGTTTAAATACCTCCGTGGCATATATGTTCAGGGAGAGAGCCTCTTTCAATTGAAAGCAACTTCTGCTACGAGGGGACATGGGATGAGGGTGAAGGGGGATAGATTCAGGAGTGATTTGCGGAAATATTTCTTTACGGAAAGAGTGGTGGATCCGTGGAATAGTCTCCCAGTGAAGGTGGTAGAGATGAGGACAGTAACTGAATTTAAAAAAGCATTGGACAAACACAGAGGATCTCTAAAGGAAAAAAGGGGACTGTTGTAGTTGTTGATATGGAAGGACAGACTAGATAGGTCATGTGGTCTTTTTCTGTCGTCATATTTTTATGTTTCTATGTTATCAGTCGTCTCTGTTGTGGAAGACTGTCCTGACTTGGGGTCATCCTCCACCTCCTCGCGGCCAGTCTTGAAGCGTTTGTGCCACTCGAAGACTCGCGGCCTTGACTTTGCATCTTCTCTATAGGCCTTTTGGAGAAGTTGGAGACACTCAGTTGGGCCCTTCTCCAACTTAACCAGAAATATTATAGCAGAACAGTGGCGAGATGTTGCACAACACAGTAACATAAGCGGTTAGCCAATTGGCATTGAGTCATGGGCGTGGCTGCCACAGTCTCGTTTCTTTTTTGTCACACCTCGTATATGGTTATATTTAAGACGTCTGTTGCAGCTCCAAGGTTTAATCAGATAAGTTGTGAATCTAGCACTGAAAATCCACAATAATCTCTCAATTTCACCCCTCCCTTATGACTGACCAGATTTTGAGTGACTAAATTTAGCTTTCTTGTGAAAGTAAGCTCAAAATTTGGCTCATGAGCATGGATTTATTTTTGAAGGCTTTGATCTATTTGGCTAAATCTGTACTTAGGCTTAGATCCTTTTAAAAACGTACTCCAATATGTTTAAACAAAAAGGAATTAAATGGTAGTTAAATGGTAAATAGTTTGAGGTTTAATACAATTTTGGGTGACAATTAACTGTTTAAATTCCCTACTTATTTTGTGTGATCAACACACTCTTTCTTGCAAGTAAGATTAAGAAAAAAATTAAATTAGGAGTAATTTTAAAAGATATTTACACACATAAAACAACAATTTATGCGCAGAAATAGGTTACTATTAAGTTACCCTTCTGATGTGATTGCTGACAGATGCCAAGAGACGGTACAAGATTATTGCTGAGAAATTTGCACTGGTTCTCAATGAAAAAACATTTATTTATGCTATCGGTGGTTGTGTTTAATGTATTACAAACCCAAAGACCAGGTTATTTAAAAGAAGGATTATCTTATGTTCCTGCCGTAAACTTGTGTTCTTTGCAGGGAAACCTCTTGATGGTTCCCACAGTGAGAATTGAAGAAAAAAGTGGGTTGGAGGTGAAAGATGTTTAGGGTGGTGGCACCTGAAAGATGCAATAAACTCCCAGCTAAGGACAGGGATGCACTGATCTGTTAGGGTTCAGGAAATTATTGAATTATTGTTTTCTGAAAGTAATGGAGGGAACGAATAGTGGGTACTTTCAGCATAATTTTTCTCATCTTTGTTTTGTGATGATATATAAAAATTCTATAAATATGTGGGTAGACTTATGAACATAAGACCATATGCGCATACGTTTATCCGGCCTCTGCAGAGCCATTCCTTGGTGTGGGATTGGGAAGGGCTTTGCATTGACATGCATACTTCATAAAATTAATCGCTATGCAAGCAATTAATCAGGGAGATCTGTACATGCCAAAGAGCAGGTGTAAAGATATGCAGAGCTGCTTTTACCTATAGGCAAAAGGCGCAGACGTCCTGGGCCCTGCATAAAAGGATGACCATAAGTAAAAGCAGCTTTGATGTTACTGTAAGGTGGCAAGTAATCTCCTGTTATCCTCTCCTAGAGTCAGCGGCAGAAAATGCACTTAATTGTCATCGTCTCCTGCTGCAGTGGAGCTAGTCTTGCATTACCTGTGAGATTTTGAGACTTATCCCACAAGACTGGCCCCACGATAGCAGATGATGTCATGCAAGTGCTTGTCCTGTCTGCCTGCTGTAAGTTTGCGACTGGGGCTGTGCCGAGTGGCTAGAAGAGCTGTGGGGAGGTGGGGACAGGGGCAGCTCAAGGCAATCTGTTGCCTGAGGCGAAGTATGAGAAGGCGCCTCCCCCCCCCCCCCCGCCACCTTAGAGGGGGCGGGGCTTTTTCAGAAATCCAATCAGAGACTGGACCAAACCAAAAAGCCGATTAGATTATATGGAGGAAATGCAAGATGTTTGCACACAGGGGCGTACCGAGCTGCAATCACACCCTGTGAGACTTGCAGCTCGGGCGCACGCCCCCCCCCCCTCTCTCCCCATACCTCCGTCCAGCGCTGCCTGCTCTTTCCCTGCTGCTGCTGCCCTCTGTTTTTTTACACGGAGGCGCCAGCAGGAGGGAAAGAGCAGGCAGCGCTGGATGGAGGTATGGGGAGGAGAAGGTGGGCGTGCGCCAGATCTGAAAGGCACCAGCATAAGGGCTAGTTACGGTCCCGTTTGCACACCAAGAAACTAAAAGACAGCAAGAACCAACGGCACAGTTTATAAAGCTAAATTATAACTCATTTTTATATTGTTGTTATAAACTGCATTATGGTTCATGCTTTTTCTTTTTCAACATATATTTTGCTTCCACAGTAGGTGCAGAGCAGAACCAGGACATTCACCCACGGAACTCAATATTTAAAAAAAAAAAATCTGATTCTGATCATCTCACTAACAACAACAACCACTATTCTCCAGTATCAGGCATATTGTGAACTAATACAAAACCCTAGAACAAAGAGCAAACCTACTATACCATACCATATCAGCACAAACTTCAAAAACTCACATAAGGAGCCCATCCAAAAAAAGCATCACTGTAAATACTACAGTGGGCCCTGGAACATCCATACACCTATTTGAAAAGCTGAACAAGTCAAATTACTAGAGAACAGTATAGATCTTTATGTACAAACTCCATGTTAACAGAACACCTGAATTCAGTCACACACTCGCAACATCGACCCTCACCAAGTACAGAATAAGTAACCACAATCTAAATAATAATATGTAGACTAAATTTAAATTGAAACCCCAAGAAGTCAGAGTCCACATGCAGTGCAACATCAGATAAATAAGAGATGCAGCTCCCCAATACTGTGTAAAATATAAAAATAGCACAATGTCCAATCAATAAAATTAAATTAAATGATTTTTTCTACCTTTGTTGTCTGACCATTTTATTCTCTGATCATGCTGGTCCCGATCTGAGGCTTCTGCTTTCCTGTCTTCTCTTAGCTCTCTTTCTGTGGTCTAAGGTCCATGGTCCATCTGCCATTTCTTATCTCTTCTTTTGTTTTCTTCACTTCCTTCCATCAGCCCATTTCCAGTTCCAGTAACCCTCCCCAGTATCAGCCTCCTTTCCAGTCCTTCCCTCCCAGTACCTTCCAATGTCAACTGCCTTGCATTCCCACGACTGCAACTGGTGTCCATTCCTTTCCAGTCCCCCTCCTTCCCCACTGTCCAGCCCCTTCTGGTCCAAATACCATCCCAGATATTAGCTCACGTCCATTCTCAGTGCCGCCGCTCCCCCCCCCAGTCAGCTTCCTTCAAGTCATACTACCCTCTGTCCATCCCCATTCCAGTGCCATTTGCATGTCAGCTCCCTTCCAGCCTCTTCCCCATTACCCAACCACCTACCACTCCCATCCCCAATTGTCAGCTCCCTTCCAGTCCCCCTTCAGTACATCCCAGGTGTCAGCTCCTTTCCAGCCTCCTTCTTCCCCATGTCAGCTCCCTTCATGCCCCCTCCTTTCCCTGGCAGACACTCCCATTATCCGCTCCCTTCCAGTCCCATTCTACCATCCTCCCGCATCAGCCCATTTGTAGCCCTAGCCCCTAGTTTTCTTCCAGGGCCAGCAGCACTCTCCTCCCCTCCCCCATTAGCCCATTTCCAGTCGCAACCCATTTCCAGTCCAATCCCCCTTATCAGCCCACTTCCAGTCCTAACCCCACCCATAGACCATTACCAGTCCTAAACACCCCCCATCAGCCCATCTCCAGAACTAGACCCCCATAGCCAATTACCAATCCTAACCCCCCCCCAATCAGCCCATTCCCAGTCCTAGACCCCCCCCATAGCTCATTACCAGTCATAAACCCCCCATCAGCCCATTTCCAGTCCTAGCCCCCCTGTAGCCCATTACCAGTCCTAGCCCCCCTGTAGCCCATTACGTCCTAAACCTCCCCATCAGCCCATTTCCAGTCCTAGCCCCCATAGACCATTACCAATCCTAAACACCCCCAGCCGCCCACTTCAATTCCAAAACCCCCCAATCAGCCAATTTCCAGTCTTAACCCCCCCCCAGCCGATTTCCAGTCCTAGACCCCCTCATAGCCAATTACCAATCCTAACCCCCCATCAGCCCATTACCAGTCCTAGCCCCTCCATCAGCCCACCTCCAGTCCTAGACCCCCATAGCCAATTACCAATCCTAACCGCCCCAATCAGCCCATTTCCAGTCCTAACCCCCATCAGCCCATTTCCAGTCCTAAACACCCCCCATCAGCCCACCTCCAGTCCTAACCCCCCATCAGCCCACTTCCAGTCCTAACTCCCCCATCTGCCCATTTCCAGTCCTAACACCCCCCCCCCCCATAGCTGATTACCAATCCTAAACACCCCCCATCGGCCCATTTCCAGTCCTAGTCTCCCCCATAGCCCATTACCAGTCCTAACCCCCCCATCAGCCCACATCCAGTCCTAACCCCCCATCAGCCCATTACCAGTCCTAGCCCCCAATAGACCTTTTCCAGTCCTAACACCCCCCATCAGCCCACCTCCAGTCCTAACACCCCCCATCAGCCCATTTCCAGTCCTAGACCCCCCCCATGGCCAATTAGCAATCCTAACCCCCCTCCCCCCATCAGCCCATTACAAGTCCTAAACCCCCCAGGGAAATAAAAAAAAAAAGGAACCTGGCTGCTGAAGCTGCTCTCTGCCGTGGCAGCAGGAAGTGCCCCGCGGCCTCCCCGGCAGAGCCCTCCTGTCTCCCTCAGTTTTAAATAGAAAGGGAAACCATTGCGAAGCCTTCCCGTGTCTGTGAAGGACCGACCCCGTGCAGCTTTGTCCCGCCCCCAAAGGAAGTTACATGTAACTTCCTTTGGGGGCGGGACAAAGCTGTACGTGGTCCTTCACGGAGGTGAGAAGGCTCCGCACCAGTTTCCTTTCTATTTAAAACTGGCACTGCAGATGACAGCACAGCAGCAGCGGTTCTCTAAGCGGCAGGGAGCCGCGGCTGCCAGGAAAAGACAGCCTCTAGAAGGAAGGAAGGGAGTCCGATTGTAGGGAGCAAGAGAGAAGGGATCAGAGTTGAGAGGATGTGAGAAGGAGGAGGGGTGAGAAGAGGCTCAATTTGGAGGGAAGGATGGTGTGAGAAAGAGGTCAGAGTGGTGATACTGCGGGTTGGGAAGGGAAAAGAGTAGAGGGAAAGGTGAGAAGGAACTCAGAGTGGAGGGAAGGAGTGGGTAGGAAGGTGTCAACGTGGACTATAAATTCCATTGTTACACAATGTCCCTAATCATTCACTTTGATCAGGAATAGAAGTTTGATTGGCTTTACCATTAGCAAGATCTTTCTATTTACGGGATACTAAAATGCCAAATTCCTTACCTGCAGAAATGCATAATTTAATCTTTTATAGCCAGTTTTGCCATGATTTAATGCAACCAGTGGGGGTTACTAATTTTATTTTTTAGATCTGGGAGCATGGCTGGGCTGGGAAGATTCCCAATGAAAATGTTTAAGCTGAGGTCTGAGATGCTTTAGGGACTATTTTCAGTGAAGGAATACTATTTTTGAAGGTTTCAGAAAAGAACCCTGCCTAAGTGCCAAGCAGTTGTTCAGTTGAGCTTCCTGGGCTAGTAGAGGCAGGGTGTACGTATGCTGTAACTGCTTAAGGTGGAAGAATTTTGAGAAACTTTCAATGAGCTGTAATTTCTATCTCTGTAGGTGAGTGCCTATGACCTGAGAAAATTGGAAAAATGTATTTGCAGTGTGGGAGAAGAGCACTACCAATACAGGGTGCTTCCATTCGGCCTGACCTTCTCACCAAGGGTCTTTACAAAGTGCCTGGCGGTCACTGTTGCGGCCACCCATATGTGCCTTCAAGGAGCCTTCATCTTCCCCTAACTGGACTGGCTTATCAGAGGCAGCATGGTCCTTGAGGCCGGTCAAGCTACAGAGAGAACAATCTGCCTCCTGCAGCACCTGGGATCTGTCATCAACTACCCCAAATCCCACCTCCCTCCAGCCTGAAAACCTGGAGTTCATAGGTGTCCAGCTGGACACACTACTGGTCAAGGCCTTCCTCCCAAAGGAAAGGGTCCATTGCCTCGTGCAGTTGGTGGCGGAGGTGCAGACACACTGGTCGGTACCAGCTCGCCACCTCCTCAGGTTACTGGGCAACATGGCCTCAACAGTCCACGTCACGCTCTAGCCCGCTTACACATGTGGGTGGGCCAGTGGTGTCTCCACTCCCAGTGGACCCAAGCCGGTGGTCCTGTCGTGGTTCGGTCCTCGGCAGCCTGGAGCTAGGGAGTCACATATGTGAAGACTGACTTCCTGCTTGTTCCTGGAGAAAGCGTAGTTAGTCACTTGTAACAGGTGTTCTCCAGGGACAACAGGAATCAGTCCCCACAACCCTCACTCCTCCCCTTGGAGTTGCCTCTCTACATTGTTTAAGTCCTTTTTCGCTATGTCATATGACTGAGCAAGATGGCACCCTTGGGCGGGAAGGGGACCATGCATGTGTGGTAGCATATCCCAAAAGCTTTCTTTGAAAGCTGGGGAAATGCTCCGAGTGGGCTCCATCGGTGCTGACATCACCCATATGTGAGGACTGATTCCTGCTGTCCTAGGAACTTTAATATGGAGATTCATTTCCTGTTGCACACTCCCAGAAATAGGAAGTGACTAATTATTGTTGATGGACCGTTTTTAAATCCAGCTTCACTATTAGCCATGACCACAACTTCCATCAACATTATACCTTGAATGAAAAAAATATTCCTAAATAAATTTTAATTATGTTACCTGTTAATCTGTTTCCATATCTTGCCACTAAAACCCAATGGATAGTCACAACAAAACAAATTGCACTATAGTGCTGGAAGAGGAGACTTCCAGGTCAGAGGGCACTCAACTGGCTACTGGGGAGGAGCTGAAGACTCTTCAAAGTAAAGCCAGCATTTATGATGTGGCTGGATCAAAATCCTTGTGATGTCTGACTGCTGATGTAGCTGCACATGAAATGAGAGTCAGAAGCTGCAGAGAGGACTTACATATTGCGACATGGAACATATGAAGCATGAACCAAGGGAAGTTGGAAGTGGTCAAGAATGAAATGGAATGTGTACAACTCAATCTGTTGGGTTTTAGCGAACTGGACTGGCATCAGGCACTTTGCATCTGATGATCACATAGTGATGGACTGAAAGACAAAGAAGAAATGGCATTGTATTTATAATTAAGAAGAAACCCGCAAGAACTGTAATGAAATATAATGCAATCTCTGAATGCTTCATTTCAATTTGGCTATGGAAAATGTCCATCAACACAACTATTATTCAGGTATTTACCCCAACAGCAGCTGCAGAAGAGGAAGAAGCTGAAACTGACAGAACATCCAAAGAGGATATACTGATAGTCATGGGTGACTGGAAAGCAAGAGTTGACAACAAAGGCAAAGTGGTTGGAAAATATGGACTTGGCAACAGAAATGATGCAGGAGAAAGACTGACAGAATTCTGCAAGACCAATGATCTATTCATCTCAAACACTTTTTTCCAACAACACAAGCGGCGACTGTAGACATGGACTTCACTCAATGGATTGTACAAAAATCAAATTGACTGCATCTATGGAAGTCAACATTGGGAAAACTCAACAACATCAGCAAAGACAAAACCTGGAGCCGACCACGGTACAGATCACCAACTACTAGCATGCAAACTCAAGTTAAAGCTGAAAAAGAGCAAGCCACTGAGGCATGTTGCAAAATATTACCTTGAGAATATACCACTGGAATTTAAAGACTGCCTGAAAAATCGATTTGCTGCTTTGGATAGAAATGACAGAGCTCCACAATAGCTATGGGATGACATCAAAAACGTTGTGGTCAAAGAACATGAGAAGTCTCTACAAAAAGTAAAAATACAAAAAAGGCCAAAATGGATGATTGAAGAAACTCTGAAAATTGCCCAGAAATGCAGAGAAGCTAAAGTCAGAGGAGAAAGAGAGGCAATCACAGAACAGAGATTTCCAATGTGCAGCAAGAAGAGACAAGGAGAAGTACTACGATGACGCATGCAAGGAAATAGAATCAGAAACTACTAGAGGAAGAACAAGATAGGTTTTCCTAAAGCTATGTACATTAAAGAGAAAATTCCAGTCTCCAATTGGAATGCTACAAGATGCTCAAGAATCCATGTTGAATGATGTTGAGAAGATCAGGAAAAGATGGCAAGAATATACAGAGCAAAGATTCAAAAAGAGGAGGAAATAGCCAATGCAAAAAAATGGGGGGATAAGGGGAGGCGGAGCCAGCTACCGAGGGAGATGGCTGCTTAGCCCGATAGCTCCCTGCTGAATCCATTCTAAATGCTGCCCCCCCCTCCATCCTGTTTATTTTCGATATTTCCCCCTTCTGACTGGTTCATGGTTGTATGGCTATGGCGGTCAGCAAGCAGACACGGCTCGAATTTGGGACAGGATCGAATCCGGGAGCGAAAAGGTCGAAGCCTGACCCTCCATCCCCTCTCAAGATGGCGTCTACCCGAGATAATGTGGAGGGCCTACAAGAGCTCCTGCAAGAGATCAGAGCAGTTCGTGAGATGGTCGCCACAAATGGGGAGATGCTGGCTGGGGTTCAAACGGACATTTTGGAATTAAAGGAGCTCAAAGATCAGCTGATGGCGATCGCGCCTCGAATGGAAGCAATAGAGAATCGCATTGCAGCGCAAGATGAAAAGCTGAAGGTAGTGACAAAGCATGGAAAACGAATTGAGGCCCTTGAGCGTAGCCTGGAAGACCTTAACAATCGCACCCGCAGAAATAATATTCGGGTGCTTGGTATACCGGAAGGAGCAGAGGGTGTCAATACGGTTGCATTCATGGAAAAACTGATCCCTAAGATTTTGCGGATAAATTTTAATCCAGCGTTTGAAATTGACAGAGCTCACAGGGTTCCATTCCAACCGAACCCTCATTCTAGCCAACCGAGGCCAATTATTATTCGGGCACTGCGTTACTCTTAAGTCGTGCAAATCATGGCTGCGGCAAAATCTGGAGCCCCGGTAAAATTTGAGGAGCATTCGGTGGCTTTCTTTCCGGATTTCCACAAATCAACTGTAGAAAGGCGCAAGCAGTTCCTCGCCTTCCGGCCTCGTCTCCAAAGGCTCCAGGCTAGATACGGGCTCTTCTTCCCGGCACGGATGCGGGTCACGCTTTTCAACCAAACCAGAACTTTTGAAGACCCGTCGGCCCTTCAGTCTTTTTGGAGGAAAAAGAAGCTGAAGTGATGCGGTGATTGTCTCTACTTTCAGGACTTGCTGTCTGCAGGGACTATGTGCTCAGATCCCCAGCCATTGGCGAGGTGGCGATGCCAGCGATATATATAAAATACTGGTTGGATAACTGAACGCCCAGAAGGAGAGAGAGTTTTCGTCTGCATACAAGGAACTTCTGTCTTGCTTGGCCTGTTTTGTGCATGATAACATAATGTTATATTTGTTGTGATCTCCTGAAGATAAGGGGGTTACTTTCTTAATTTTTCTTTGCCTTTTCTTTCTCATGGCTCCTTCTCCTGCTCCCGCCCTTATTCTCTGTGCTGACATCTGATTTTAATCCTAATTGTGTTGTGCTCTGCTAATCAGGTGTCGGCGTTGGGGGGATAGACATTGTAAAGATGTGTATGTACGAACTTTTATTTCATTATGCTTGATCTATGTCCTGTAATGAAAATGCTCTCGGGGCCCTTTATTGCTTTCAGTATTAAATGTGTATAGCAGTGGTGATGGAGACCTTGTTTGTGGTTTAGTAAGGATGTCGGAGGCCTGAGCAGGGCCCCTTCGATGCTTCTGTTGGGCACTCTCATGGTTATTGGTTTAAAGGGCTGTTAAACCAAAAGAGGGAGCGGAGGGGCGGAGCCTGATGTCCAGCGGGATGGTCGCATAACGCTGAGGCTCTCGAGAGGCCTACTCAGAATCCTGAATTAACACCTCACATACTTGGAACTTCTACTTTGATCTTGCCGGGGCACATTGGTGAGATGGCGGGGACCAAACCAACGCGCCTGGAATTTGGATCTCCAGCGGCTTCTCACGGCAAACGCTCCAAAACTGAACCTCCGTCCCCGCAGAAGGGGCCGGCCTTGTGCGAGGGCCCCGAAATGCAGCAGGAAATCCTCGTAGAGGTTAGAGGGGTCAAAAACCTCGTGCAGGCAAACGGTGAAGCACTCCGAGCGCTGCGGGAAGATTTTGGTGTGCTGCAAAGCAAGCTAGAAGGGCTTTCTTTCTTCGCGTCAGGACAAAATAGAGAGCATATTGGACTCCCATGCGGCCCGGTTGTCCAAACTCGACAAAGTTGAACGCCAGGTGCGGGCCTTGCAGAAAGAGGTGGAAGATGGCAATAATAGAGCGCGCCGCAACAACATACGACTTGTGGGCATACCGGAGGGAGCGGAATCGGGAGACATGAAAGAGTTTTTATGCAAAATCCTCCCTTCCCTGCTCCAAATCACCTTTACCAAAGATTTGGAGATTGATCGCGCTCATCGTGTACCCACAAGCATAACGCTCAACAGGAAGACCCCGCGGCCTATCATTTTTCGACTTTTGAGATATCAACACGTGGAGCAAATTCTAAGTGCCTCTCGGGCAAAGGGCCATATGGAGTTTGAGAGCCACAAGATCTCCTTCTATCCCGACTTGGCTAAACCCACGGTCGACCGCCGAAAGCGCTTTCTGGAATTCCGGCCGAGGCTTCAACAACTACAAGCACGCTATGGCCTGATATACCCAGCCAAGCTCCGAGTCACGCTTCACAATCAGACAAGAACATTTGAGGACCCTGATCTACTAGCGGAGTTTTTGGATTCCAAAGAAGCCGACTTGATGCGCTGACTTCCAGAATATTCCTGCAAGTCTCCTCATATCCGCTGTACCTGCCATATTGGCTCTGCCGCAGCCTAGCAAAGAGTCTGGCGTGGGCAGTCTGTTGCCTTACTCTTGATGGTATCTGTGACCCGACTCCATCTACCCACAGTAGCCTCGATGAGTATCAGAGACAGTGTTAATTATGGACTCTGGTGTTTCTTTTCTTTTTTTATATGTCTTTCTATTTCCTCTCTAGGGCCTCCTCCCGCAGACATATGGTCGCCATATTCTTTGGGGGTTTTGCTTCTTCTCTAAGATACGTTGGTACATACTTTTCAATATGGGGTGTATTAGCCAGAATACTCGGTGATTATGACATTGTTGTACAGATTCTGCTTATGTTATATGTTATCAAGCGCCCTTACCTAAAATGTCTATTACCGATTGATGGCACCATGTAAGATATTTCTCATTGAACGTAAAAGGAATCAATAATCCGATGAAACGGAAGAAAATCCTAAGCTACCTCAGTCAGGAAGCAGCGGATCTGATTTTTCTCCAAGAAACGCATTTAAATTCGAAGGAAACTCTTAAACTCAATATTAAACCTTACATGGTGGCCGCCTATTCCCCAGCCGTTTCTAAGAAATGTGGGGTTGCCATACTGGTTAGGAAATCTCTGCATGCTACTATTATTGCGACTAGCTCAGATACAGAAGGTAGATGGTCTAGAGTTCACCTCAAGATAGGTAGCCTTGAAGTTACATGTATATGCCTTTACGCTCCTAATGTTGATGACCCTGCCTTTTTTGCTACCATTGCTCAGGTTGCGCAGGCTTCTGCTAATACTTCATTGATCATTGGGGGGGATTTCAATCTAGTCCTTGATCCCCTGATTGACAAACAGCCGCCTAGGACGAGTGGTCCCCCCAAGAGTCACGTCACGCTTACCTCCCTGATCAAGGATCTTGCTTTAGTTGATCTATGGAGGTTACTACACACCCCAATGAGCTTGACTTCACCTTCTTCTCCTCCCCTCATAAATCTCAGTCTCGCATAGACTTCTTTCTAATCTCAAAACTGTTAGTTCCTCAGGTGGACACTGCAAAGATTCACTCCCAACATATTTCAGATCATGCTGCCATTTCCTTTCAATTACACACTACTGCACCCCAGGGGAACTCGGGAGCCTGGTTCTTTGATAGAGCCCTGTTAACTCAGCCAGCGTTCCAGTCAGAAATTCGAGCAGCCATACAGGATTACTTCCATTTTAATCTACCCCAAGATACTGCGAATTGGGCTTGGTGGGAGGGCTTCAAAGCGGCCATTCGGGCAACGATCACTAGCTATCAAATCCGCCTGCGGAAACAACGCAAACAGCAGCTGCTCATACTAGACCAACAAATAAAAGCAGGCGAACGAGTTCTAACTTCACGTACTGACCCATGTGTATTAATTCGATTACAGCGTCTCCGTTTTCAATATAATTCAATCCTCTCAACTGCAGCTTCTAAGAGTATTGAGCTTCAGCGAGGGACATATTATCGTGAAAATAACCGAGCCGGTCGACTCTTAGCCAATGCCTTGAAAGGTCAAAAAGAAGCCAAACGCGTAGCGGCCCTTCGAGCTCCACAGGGAGGGGGCATAGTGACCACAGACTCCGACATTGTAGAGCTCTTTCGGGATTTCTATACCCGCCTATATCAATCTGAATGTGAGTTCTCGTCAGAGACATTCGAGCGATTGCTTTCTGGCATTCAGCGGCCGACCCTCTCTGAAGATGATAGGGATGCGATGGATGAACCCTTCTCTACTTCAGAGATCCAATCTGCCCTAAAACGAACAGCCTCGGGCCGTGCCGCAGGGCCCGACGGTCTCCCCCGACCGAATTCTACAGAACGTTCAGTGCAGATTTAGTTCCCTATTTAAAACTCTATTTTACTGCCTTTGCGGTAGATACATCCTCTTTGGGATCCTTTTCTGCAGCTAATGTGGTAGTATTTGAGAAAGAAGGCAGAGACCCGCTACTGACCGCCAACTACCGTCCAATCTCCCTACTTAATGCCGATTATAAGATCTTCGCAACGATCTTGGCCACCCGGCTATCTGACATGATGGCTACCCTAATTCACCCCGACCAATGCGGATTTATACCCGGCAGATCAACTGCTGACAATGCTCGGACCTTGTGCCATGTGCTATCCAGTGCTGCCAATCTCGACCATCCATGGGTGGGTCTTTCCCTGGATGCCGAAAAAGCCTTTGATCGTCTAGAATGGCCCTTCTTATTTGCAGTTCTCCGATGGTATGGCTTTGGAGAGGGCTTCCTCCGATATCTCCAAGTCATGTATACTCAACCCGTCGCCAGTATTTATGTAAACGCCATCAAATCCCAGCCATTTAACCTCCAAAGAGGCACGCGTCAAGGTTGCCCCCTATCACCAATGCTCTTTGATCTCGCTCTTGAACCCCTAGCCCTCCTTATTAGACAGTCTGCACGTATTCGAGGTGTCCCCTTTAGTCATAGGGAGATTAAACTCTCTGCATATGCAGATGACCTTATGCTCTTCGTATCCCTCGATTCGGTTCCAGCTGTCTTGGATCTGATTGACGGATACTCACAATTATCGGGCTATAAAATTAACTGGACCAAATCTGTAGCATTCCCACTGAACCGCTGGGTACATGAGGCTGACATGCAGGCCTTTCCTTTCCTTTGGCAATCCCGCATGGTGAAGTATCTCGGGGTCCATTACTGTTCTCCTTTAGAAGACACTATCAGTTTTAATGCCAAAGAGGTAGTCTCCAAAGTCCGTGAACTCACAAATCGTTGGTCTCCCTTATCTCTCACATGGTGGGGCCGCTTAGAAACTGTGAAAATGATGATAGTCCCCAAAGTGAACTACATTTTAGAAATGCTGCCATGCTTACTTCCGTTACATACTTATAAAGATATTGAGGGCCTTCTCGTCCGTTATCTCTGGCAGGGCAAGCCACCAAGGATAGCTAAACATAAACTGCAGTCTGCAAAGGAACGAGGGGGTACCAGATTTCCTGATTTTCTTAGATATCATCAAGCCTTCCTACTTAAGCAAGGTGCCCGATGGCTAGCTGCCTCAACAGACAGCAGACCAGTTTGGCTTGACATAGAAGAGGAGCTTAGTAGCCCAATTCCGTTGACCCATCTCCCCGGTATGTCCTATCAAGTAGACACCCGCCATCCACCAATGATTGTCGATACTCTTGCGGCCTTTAACACTCTCATTCTATCACTGGGCCCGAATGTATGTCCTCTGGACGGACTCCCGCTATGGAATAACCCCAGAATTCAAGTCCTAAATAGAACAATAGCCTGGAAACCCTGGTACTCCAGGGGGATCTGGACACCCCAACAGCTTTTCTCTGCAGCTCGTTGGAAAACCTTTTCTGATTTACAAAAGGAATTTGCGTTACCAGCGAAACACTACTTTCAATTGATGCAGCTTCAACACTGCCTTAAAAGTGCTCGAATCATGCCGCCCTCTGCCCCTACTGAGGATGGGCTATTAGAGATAGTTCACTCTATTAGTAGTACACATGGGGTAGCCTCTAACTTTTATAAAATAATATGTCAGGGTACAGACACGGCCACTTTTAGAGCCCAACAAGCCTGGGAGCGCGAACTGCAAACCACTTTAACCCCTGTGCAATGGAGCGTTTTCTGGAGCAAAGTAGTGCGGGTTTCCCGGTCTGCCTCTGTTACCCAAACTCTCTTCTTTTTTGCACACAGATGCTTTTATACCCCAGAAAAAATAGCCAAATGGAACCCAAATGCTAGGGACCTGTGTTGGTCTTGCCATACTGCTGTGGGAACCTTCGCTCATGTTATTTATGAATGTCCTCAACTACAGGTCTATTGGGGGCGGGTTCTGGGGTCGTATTCAATTTATCTTACACTTTCACGAACCTCTCTCTTGGAAGGTCGTGGGACTCCGCTCTGTGGCGGAGGTCCCCTCTCTTCCTAAGAAGGGTCGCTTTCTCCTTGATTTCATGCTGGGTATAGCCATATGCTTAATCACGAGGAATTGGAAGGATAGCTCTCGACTTACTGTCAATGAATGGTGGAACCTCGTCTGCTTATATAGTAAATATGAGCAGATACCTCGGAGAGCTATTCCCCATGTCCAAACTCACTCTCGCTTGTCTAAATGGCAGATGCTTAATGATTATGTACAATCTGCTCATTGCTCCAACATGCCTGTATAATGTGCACTCATCATGTTTTAGATCACCGTTAGGTTTTGTAACACAATAATGTAAGTACACGCCCGCTTCGGGAATGCTTAGTTTTCTAGAGAAGAAGCAGGGGGGAGGGGGGTGGTAGGGGTTTACTTTGGTGTATGTATTCCACGTTATGTATCTGTCTTTTAGCTGTATGTCTTCCTTTTCCTTTGTTGTTATAAAACGAAAATAAAGAATTTAAAAAAAAAAAAAAAAAGAGGGAGCGGAGGGGGGAGGGGGAGGGGGGGCAGGGAGTGGGGAAGGTGGAGAGAGGGAGAGGAGAGGAAGGCATCTAAAAAGGGAGAGGGGGAGGAAACAAACACAAAAAAAAAGTGGGGGGAAATTTGTTTTTCTGTTTGTTTAGGTCAGGAGAGGAGGGGGGAGGGGTATTCAAAGTTCTTGTTGATGTGGGGCGGGGCTGGGTGGTCCTGTTCTCGCCTGGGTTCTGGCTCACCCTATTGTGTCCCCCTGGTGGAAGGGGTTAGGCACCTGGGTGCTGTTTTTGTTGTTGTTGGGGTTAAAATGTTGTTGGGTCGGACCTATTAGAAATAAGAATGCTGACAATAGACTGGCGGATGATGACTGTTTCTTGTTTCTTTTTGGCAGACTCTGATGAATCCTCTTAAATTTCTCTCTCTGAACGTTAAGGGTATTCTGAATCCAGCCAAGCGGAAAAAAATCCTGCTTTATTGCAAAAAAGAAAGGGCGGATGTAGTTCTCCTTCAGGAGACTCATCTCTCATCCTCCGAAACTGCGAAACTGGGGTTGGGTCATTATATTCTGGTGGGCCATTCAGCTGCTCAGAAGAAGAAAAATGGCATTGCTATTTTGGTCCTCAAATCCCTGGCGCCCGTGATTGTGCAAGCTAAATCGGATTTGGAGGGGAGGTGGGCAAAATCAATGCTTCAAGTGGGTAACCAAAAACTGGTTGTTATTAATGTATACGGCCATAATCATGACGATGTGGCCTTTTATCACGCGTTAGCCGAGGAAGCGCAGGAATGGGCTGCATGTGATACTGTCATGGGGGGAGATTTTAACCTTACGCTGGATCCCCTTTTGGACCGACAGCCGTGGAGATCCCTAAAACAGTCGAGGGCGAATTTAGCCCTGTTATCTATAATCCAATCATATGAGTTAACGGATATTTGGCGGTTGCAGCACCCCAAAGACAAGGAATATACATTTTACTCCTTGCCTCACGGCTCCCATTCGCGAATTGATTTTTTTTTAATATCTAAGACTTTGGTTCCGTCGGCTACTCATTCAGCGGTGTGTGGCACCCACATATCAGACCACGCTGCAGTAACCTTGACATTGCAGCTAGGTGATCCTATTAAGCGGGTCCCTACGTGGTTCTTCCCGAGAGACCTACTGAATGATGCCGGTTTTCTAACGTTTATCAAAGCGGCAATCAAGGACTACTTTGAAAATAATATCATTCAAGATACATCTGGTTGGGCCTGGTGGGAGGCATTCAAGGCATATATGCGTGCTGAATGCACTAGCTATAAAATTAAACTGGACAAACAAAGGAGGGCTCTCTTAGAGGGCTTAGATGTACAAATCCACGCGGGGGAGAGACTCTTGAGAGATAAGACAGACCCATCGATTCTCATACGCCTACAGAAGCTATGGTATCAATACAATTGCATCCTTTCCACGGAGGCCGCAAAGCTAGCATCCGCTCAGCAGGCTACTTATTATGTTAAGTCAAATAAGGCTGGATCCTTCCTCGCGCATACTCTCAGACCCAGACCGCCTAAAAGAAGAATCGAAGCACTTAGGGACGATAATCAGACCCTGTTTACAGGCCCAGAGGAAATAGCTGAGTCTTTTAAGGCATTCTACGCTCAGCTGTATTCGTCTGAAACACATGCTGTGCCCGACGACTTTCAGGCGCTGTTCGGACAGGTTCCTCATCCCTCCTTGTCCGCCTCCCAAAAGGAGGGACTTGAGAGTCCCATTACTATTGGTGAGATTAGATGGGTTTTACAAGGGCAGTCAAAGGGGAAGGCCGCAGGGCCGGACGGTCTACCTTCTGAATTTTATCAGAGCTTTGCGGAAGACCTTATTCCTTTTCTTCAACAATACTTTATGGGCTTACATGCGCAGCCGTCGGCTATTGGCTCCTTTAGCGAAGCGACTATTGTTGTTTTGGAAAAACCTGGTAGGGACCCTTTGCGAGTAGAAAACTATCGCCCTATTTCACTATTAAATGCGGATTATAAAATATTTGCAGCCATCCTTGCTCATAGATTAGAGAAAGTTGCCCCTTTGATTATTCATCCGGATCAATGTGTCTTTACGGCTGGAAGATCGACTGCTGATAATGCCCGCCTTCTCTTAAACCTGATGGCGCTAGCTGAACAGTCGACCTATCCGGTGGTAGGGCTGTCAGTCGACGCAGAAAAGGCATTTGACCGATTGGAATGGTCTTTTTTGCAGCAGGCCTTGAGATGGTTTGGATTTGGGGAAGAGTTTTTGCGGTGTGTGCATTTATTATACGCTAATCCGACGGCTCGTATTTTAGCGAATGGGCTCCTTTCCACGTCGTTTTCACTGTTTAGAGGTACGCGTCAGGGCTGCCCTCTTTCACCCCTATTGTTCAATATTGCGCTTGAACCGTTGGCGTTATTGCTTAGATACTCGAAGGAAGTTCAGGGAATTCCTATTGGTGATATTCATATCAAGTTGTCTGCCTATGCGGATGATTTGTTCTTGTTTGTCCAACCTGACTCTGTAGGGGAAGTTCTGCGGTTAATGGACTCCTACTCGAGTCTCTCTGGGTACAAAATAAACTGGAACAAGTCGGTTGCTTTTCCGTTAAATAAAATGACTTTTTCGTCGATGCTTGCCCCCTATCCCTTCCAGTGGGAGGACAAAGCTATAAAATACTTGGGTGTCAAGTTTGCCTGCTCCTTGGAGGATACAATACAGTTAAATTGTAAAGAAATGGTTGAATCGGTTCTTTCGTTTACTTCACGGTGGTCGCTGCTGCATCTATCTTGGTGGGGCAGGTTGGATTCCATAAAAATGGTGCTGGTCCCCAAGATAAATTATATGTTAGAGATGCTTCCTTTGGTTTTGCCGAATACATTTTATAAGAAATTAGAGCGACTTCTGGTAGACTTTTTATGGCAAGGTAAACCCCCCAGGGTCGCAGCTTCCAAGTTAAAGGCAAATAAACTCAAAGGGGGAGTTCAATTTCCTGACTTCCGATGGTACCACATGGCCTTCAAGCTAAAGCAAGGCGCAGAATGGTGCTTCCCAAAGGATGAAGGGTTGAAGCAGGTGTGGCTAGCTGTGGAGGAACAATCGGGTCCCTCTCTTCCTATGGAATTGTGGATGGGTATGCGGTTTGGGGGTTCATTTAAATGTCTTCAAATTATTCAGGCCACTCAAGATGCGTTTTCTTTTCTTGAGGGCCGAATAGACAGAGGGGCTTTTCCCTCCTCTCAAGTCCCGATCTGGAATAATCCGAAATTTAAAATCGCCCATAAGGCGATAATGTGGAATGAGTGGCAACTAAAAGGGGTTTGGACAGTTGGGCAGCTTGTTAGCCGGAATAAATGGAAGTCTTTTGAGGAATTGCAACTTGAGTTTGGGTTACCTTGCGCTTGGCGATATCAATGGATACAGCTTCAGCATTGTCTAGGTGGGAAACTGGGGGACCCTAAGACATGGGGAGAGCACTGGGAGCTATCACGGGTAGTGGAACTATGCCAGGGCGCGAAGGGGACTGCTTCCAAGTTTTATGCCACGATAAGAGACAATCTGGGGCATTCTTTGGCGGGGTTGGAGAAGGCTTGGGAGTCCGATCTGGGCTTACCTATCTCCGCTCAATCATGGGGTCAAATTTGGGGTCCAATAAATAGAGTTTCCAGGGCAGCGGCTCTATCCCAGTCGCTATTCTTTCTAATGCATAGGGCTTATTGTACGCCAGTCGGAGTCTCAAAGTGGTTGCCCTCGGTCACAAACAACTGTTGGTCATGTGCAGGTGAGCCAGGTAACCTGAAACATATGTTGTTCGAATGCCCTTACGTTCAGAGTTTCTGGCAGCAGGTATGGGAGAGGATTCAAAGAGTTCTATGGTTTCAAGGCCCTCTACAATGGCAGACTGTAATTTTGCGCTCTACAGCGGATGGAATAGATTTACCTAAGGAAAAGACCTTCCTATTTAATTTTATGATGGCAATCGCCATTAAGCTAATTGTTTCTCATTGGAAGGACTCTTCCAGGCTGAATATCTATCAGTTGGGGAATACGCTCTGTTTATTTGCCAAATACGAGAAAGCCCATGAGCGGTTGTCTCTATATAGGGGCCAAAACCTTTGTTTTCCTAGAACTTCCAATAAGTGGGAGTTCTTAGATGATTTTGCAGCAGGGGCTAAATGCCCTGTGGAGTTTTCGTAATTCATAGAGCCCTGTTAGAGCGTTGTCTCTTTTTCTTATTTATTTAATTTTATTTTTTCTTTCTTGTTGTGGGTCCGACCCAGGGGGGGGAGAGTTGGGGAGGGAAGGGTTTCTCTTCCTGTTGGGGGGGGGGGGTAGTGCAATTATGAATGGTGACAAGCTTTCTTTTGCTGGGTACTCTGGGTGTTTTCTACTGTTTTGATCTGTACTCCTGTTGTGAGAAGTGTTGTGTATTTGGTATTGTGTTTCTTGTAGTAATTTCTAGTGTAAAACTAATAAAAAAAAAATAAAATAAAATGGGGGGATAAGACATTTTTCAGATATGTTAGTGAGAAGAGGAAGGGCAAAAGTGGTATTGTCAGACTCAAGGGTGAAGAGGAGGAATATGTAGAAGCTGATAAGGATAAAGCGGAATTGCTTAACAAATATTGCTGTTCTGTGTTCACAGATGAAGAACCAGGAGCAGGACCTCAGAAAACACCCACAAACAGGAACAGAAGTGAAGAACATTTTGAACAATTTTCAGAAGACTGTGTTCGTGAGAAACTAGTTCAACTTAAAGTAGACAAAGCGATGGGACCGGATGGGATACACCCTAGAATACAGAGGGAACTTGGGGATGTTCTAGCAGCTCCACTGACTGACCTTTTCAATGCCTCGTTGGAGTCAGGAGTGGGGCCAAAGGACTGGAGAGAGGCTCATGTGGTCCCTTTACACAAAAGCAGAAGTAAGGATATGGTTGAAAACTACAGGCTGGTTAGTTTAACTTTGGTGGTGAGAAAATTATTGGAAAAGCTGCTGAAAGAGAAAATAGTGAGGTTTCTGGAGTCCAGCGGATTACAGGATCCGAGACAACATGGATTCACCAGAGGCAGGTCTTGTCAGATTGATTTCTTTGACTGGGTGGCCAGGGAGTTGGACCAAGGAAGAGCCCTAGATGTGGTGTATTTAGATTTCAGTAAAGCCTTTGACACCATTCATCACAGGCGACTTATAAACAAACTGAGCACCCTAGGGATGGACCCTTAAGTTACTGCTTGGGTTAGAAACTGGTTGAGTGGGAGGCAACAAAGGGTACATGTAAATGGAGCTCACTATGAGGAGAAGGATGTTACCAGCGGGGTGCCCCAGGGATCTGTCCTTCGTCTGACTCTTTTTAACATCTTTGTTAGTGATATAGTGTAAGGGCTGTCAGGTAAGGTTTGCCTCTTTGCAGATCATACCAAAATCTGCAATAGAGTAGACATCCAGGAAGGTGAAGATAACACGAGGAAGGATCTAGCTAAGCTTGAAGAATAGTCTAGAATTTGGCAGCTGGAATTTAATGTTAAAAAATGAAAGGTCATGCATTTGGGCTGCAGCAATCCAAGGGAGCAATATAGTATAGGGGTGAAGTACTTTTGTCACTAAAGAAGAGCGGGACCTAGGCATGGTTGTGTCTGATGATCTTCAAGTAGCTAAACAGGTAGAAAGGTTGACAGCAAAAGCTAGAAGGATGCTTGGGTGCATAGGGAGAGGAATGGTTAGCAGAAAAAAGGAGGTGATAGTGCCTCTGTATAAGTCTTTGGTACGGCCTCATTTGGAGTATTGTGTGCAATTCTGGAAACTGCACCTTCAAAAGGATGTGAACAGGATGGAGTCAGTACAGAGGGTGGCTACTAAAATGGTTAGTGGTCTTCATTATAAAGCATATGATGACAGACTTAAGGATCTTAATATGTACACCTTAGAGGAAAGGCGAGATAGAGGTGATATGATTGAGACATTTAAAAACCTCCATGGCATAAGTGCAGATGGGGAGAGCCTCTTTCAATTGAAAGCAAGTTCTGCTATGAGGGGACATGGGATGAGGGTGAAAGGGGATAGATTCAGGAGTGATATGTGGAAATATTTCTTTACGGAAAGAGTGGTGGATCCGTGGAAAAGTCTCCCAGTGGAGGTGGTAGAGATGAGGACAGTATCTGAATTCAAAAAAGCATGGGACAAAAACAGAGGATCTCTAAAGGAAAAAAGGGGACTCTTGTAGTTGTCGATATGGAAGGACAGACTAGATAGGCCATGTGGTCTTTTTCTGTCGTCATTTTTCTATGTTTCGATTATACCATAAAGATCAGGTGGACCAACAGTTTTTTCAACCTGTACCTCATGATCAGCAACCATTGGTGATAAAGAAGAAGTCGAAGTAGCACTAAACACATTATCAAAGAACAAAGCACCGGGTACTGATGGCATTCCCATTGAAGTATGCAGCTTTTGCCATACTTACAAGGCTCTGCCAGGAAATTTGGAAGACAACAACATGGCCAAGTGACTAGAAAAGATCTGTTTATACAAATACTGAAAAAATGTGATCCAACTGACTATGAAAATTATTGCACAATTGCTCTGATCCCACCTGCCAGCAAGATTCTACTCATCATCAGGGCCGGCCCGTCCATTGAGCGAGAATGTTTTTTGCACAGGGCCCCGCGTTTCAGGGGGCCCCGCGCAAAAAACATTCTGATCCTAAAGTTAAATTTAAAAAAAAAAAAAAAAAAGCTGTCTTCTTCCGCTGCCGGGGGCCGCCGCGGCAGCATCGAGTGTGCCGCGGGGCCCCCCCTGCCCAGCAGAACCTGCCCTCCCCTTTATCACCTCTGTCTCTCGTTGTAGCTTCAGTCACACGCGCCGGCTCTCAGAGCGCGAGAGGAGAGTTTCTCCCTCGCTGCTCTGTTAAGCCCGCGGGGGCTGATGGGAAGTTCCCATCAGCCCCCGCGGGCTTATCAGAGCCGCGAAAGGGAAACTGGTCCTTTCGCGCTCTGAAAGCCGGCGCGTTTGACTGAAGCTACAATCAGAGACAGAGGTGATAAAGGGGAGGGCAGGTTCTGCTGGGCAGGGGGGGCCCCGCGGCACACTCGATGCTGCCGCGGCGGCCCCGGCAGCCGGAGAAGACAGCTTTAAAAAAAAAAATTTCCCGGGCTATGGTGGGGGTTAGAAGTGGTGATGGGCTATGGGGGGGGGGGGTTAGAATTGGTGAGGGGCGATGGGGGGGGGGTTATAAGTGGTGATGGGCTATGGGGGGGGGGGGTTAGGAGTGGTGATGGGCTATGGGGGGGTTAGAAGTGATGGGCTATGGGGGGTTAGAAGTGGTGATGGGCAATGGGGGGGGGTTGGAAGTGGTGATGGGCTAGGGGGGGGGTTGGAAGTGGTGATGGGCTATGGGGGGGCTATGGGGAGTAAGGAGTGGTGATGGGCTATGGGGGGCTATGGGGGGGTTAGGAGTGGTGATGGGCTATGGGGGGTGGTTAGGAGTGGTGATGGGCTATGGGGGAGCTAAGTCTGTATATGGGCTGATGGGATTAGGACTGGCAGTGGGCTATGGGGGGCTAGGACTGGTAATGGGTTGGGGGGGTTGCTAGGACTGGAAATGGGCTGGGGGGATTAAGACTGGAGGTGGGCTGATGGGGTTAGGACGTAATGGGCTGTGGGCTGTTGGGGGGGTTAGGACTGGTAATGGGCTATGGGGGGGCTAGGACTGGGAATGGGCTGATGGGGGGGTTAACACTGGAGGTGGGCTGATGGGGTTAGTACTGGTAATGGGCTGTGGGCTGATGGGGGGTTAGGACTGGTAATGGGCTATGGGGGGGTTAGGACTGATAATGGGCTATGGGGGGCTAGGACAGGAAATGGGCTGATGGGGAGGGGTTAGGACTTGAGGTGGGCTGATGGGGTTAGGACTGGTAAATGGGCTGTGGGCTGTTGGGGGGGGGGTTAGAACTGATAATGGGCTATGGGGAGGTTAAGACTGGTAATGGGCTGTTGCTGATGGGGGCTGTCTGGTAATGGGCTATGGGGGGGATAGGACTGATAATGGGCTATGGGGGGGGCTAGGACAAGAAATGGGCTGATGGGGAGGGGTTAGGACTTGAGGTGGGCTGATAGGGTTAGGACTGGTAATGGGCTGTGGGCTGATGGGGGGGTTAGGACTGGCAATGGGCTATGGGGGGCTGACTGGAAATGGGTTGATGGGGTTAGGACTGGAAGTGGGCTGATGGTGGGTTAGGACTGGAAGTGGGTTGATGGGGGGGGCTAGGACTGGTATTGGGTTGGGGGGTTGCTAGGATTGGAAATGGGCTGATGGGGGGCTAGGACTGGAAATGGGCTGATGCAGGGACTAGAAGGGAATGGATGCTGGGTGAGGCTGGAACTAGAAGGGAGCTGATGTTGGGGGAGGATTAGAATGGGATGGGGCTGGGAGAGTAAAATGGAGAGGGGAAAAATATTTTGTGTGGGAGGGATAAAAAAATCTACAATTAGCCGGGTATTGGGAGAGTAAGTGGGGATTGAGGATGGAGGGGTAAAATTTGAGTGGATGAAATAGGAATGAGGAAAGAGCAAAAGGAGAAAGATTAGTATGTTAAAGCAGATGTAGAGAGAGAGAATGGAAAAAAAACTAGAAGAGAGAAGAAAGGACAAATGGACAGCAGATGATGGAGAGTTAGCAGAAAACATGAAGAAACCAGAAGAAAGTGTCTGGAGCAATTGCAACTGAAAAAAAAATGCACAAAAGGTAAAAAGATCTCTCTTTATTTTGAATTTATTAACTGGAATATGAAAGCTCTGGGAAATGTGCATCATTAACGTCTGCGCTTTGTTTGGTACAAGTGGAAATTAATTTATAGTTTTATTTCTACAGTGTTGTTGTACATTCCAAGTTTGGCTTTTGGGGTTCCCAGTTTAATTATTACCTTCCTGTTTCTAAATTGTGATTCCTTGTTTGGTGATGGTCTATGTTCTGCATGTGTAACTGAGCTGAGGTATTCTGTTTATGTAATTCCTATTTGACATTGCCACTTGTTTTCTTTCCCCAGTAGGTCATGTATTGTTGTACTCTGAAATGTATTGGTTTAATATTTGCAGTGTTGCTTTTTGATAGGTAGGGTATGGTGCTTTGTGAGTCCTGGTAGTGCTGTTAGGATACGGCGGGTGGTTTGCTATGGATTCTAAATGGGCAGTGTTTGTAGAAGTTCCTAATGTGCCTGGCGGTTGGCACTGCATTATACTGTAGTCTGGGCAGTGTTTGTAGTAGTTCCTAATGTGCCTGGGCAGTGTTTGTAGTAGTTCCTAATGTGCCTGGCGGTTGGCACTGGATTATAGTCTGTCTTTATCCATACACTCATTAAGAGACATGTTTACTAAAAGTTAGTGTATGTTAGCATTATGCAAATATTTATGCAAATAAGGCCACTTATGCAAATGAGGCCCCGCACCGAGTCTCCGCACATGGCCCCGCACCCCCCTTGGGCCGCCCCTGCTCATCATCCAGCAGAGACTACAAACATACCTGGAATGAGAAATGCCTGAAGTGCAATGAGGGTTCAGGAAAGGGAAAAGAACAAGAGACATCATTGTGGATGTGAGATGGATCATTGAAAACACAAAAGAAAAGAATATCTGTGTTTCATTGACTACAGCAAAGTTTTTGACTGTGTAACCCATGAGAAACTCTGGGACACATTAAGAAGCATGGATACACCAGAACGCCTAATAGTTCTACTGCACAACCTTTACATTGATCAAGAAACAGTTCAAACTGAACAAGGAGAAACAGAATGGTTTAAAATAAGGAAAGGTGTGTGACAAGGCTGCATACTTTCCCCATACTTACTTTACTTATATGCAAAACAAATTAACTGAGAAGCAAGACTGTATGAGATAATCAAGGTGTGAAGACTGTTGGAAGACTCAACAACCTTCTCTATGCTTATGATACCAGAATACTGGCTGAAATTGTAGATCTGAAACATTTGCTTCTCAAAATCACGGAACATAGTCTTAAAATAGGTCTGTACCTTAATGTAAAGAAGACAAAGATCTCGACAACTGGCAAAAAACAATAAGTTCATCACTGATGGAGAAGAAATTAAAATAGTAGACAACTTTAATTTGCTTGGTTAAATAATCAATAAAGAAATGATAAGCAGTCAAGTAATCTGACGATGCATTGCTCTTGGCAGAATGGTTATGAAGGACCTAGACAAGATTCTCAAGAGCAGAGATGTCTCTCTCCATACAAAGATTTGACTTGTCCAAGCCATGGTATTTTCAATAACATCTTATGGATGTGAATGTTGGACAGTGAAAAAGATAGACAGGAAAAAAAAATTGATGCCTTTGAATTATGGTGCTGGTGAAGAATAGTGTGTATACTTTGAACTGCCCAAAGAACAAACTAGTCAGTACTAGAGGACATCAAACGTAAGCTTTCTTTAGAAGCTCAGAAGACAAGACTTTGACTTTCATACTTTGGACACATGGTGCGAAGAGATAGATCATTAGAGAAAGCCATTGAAGTTTAATGTAAAGAGGAAGGCCAGCAATGAGATGGATCAATAAAATAACAGCACCTATGGATGCCACTTTATCAACAATGAGCCGCCTGACTGAAGACCGAATATGGTTTAGGACAGTTATCCAGAGGGTCGCCATGAGTCAACACAGACTTGACAGCACTTAACAACAACAACCTGTTAGTTTCATGAAATGTCCCTTAGTCTTAGTACTATTTACCATTACTTTATAACTAGCTCCATATCTCTTTCACATCCTCTCTCACAGTTCGATTCAACAAAGTATATTGCTGTTAGCGCAGTATTTGCAGAGAATTTCTGCACTAGGGTGCGTACAGAATGCAGGAAGGAATTTAACATGAGCATCAATAATATGCAAATACATGTGCTGTCATTTAAATGGATGGTAATGAAGCAATTAGCTATGCAGCGCAGATGCAGTGAAGGGAATAGATGATCAGAAGGCTGAGCTCAACGTGAGATTTTAACGCGAGGGTTGAGGAGGCTTTAGGGTTTAACTCATAGGTCTGTAGTCAGTGCTGCTGGAAATTTATGCCTGTTTCTTCAGCATACAGCACCCGCGACGTTTCTCTAGCTTTGCTGAAGACACCGCTGAAGTACTATCAAAAATTAAACCTCTGTGAAATGAACACACTTTATATCTAGAATCTAAAGATCATTCACTGATCAGACACCGCTGAAACAACAGTAGGGGATGTGTGTGTGTAACAATGTTACCCACAGGTGCTGGATTGCTGTCTGGTGCATAAAAGCAATGTGATTCTCAGCAGAAGCTTATGCGCCAGATAGTAATCCAGCACATACACAAATGCCAAGCTGTTTTTTTTATGTGCAGGATATACGTGCTGCTAATGCAAACCCCTGGGTGTATGTATTTAATTAATTAATTAATAGTAATTAGCTCACGCCTTTCCAGTAGTAATTCAAGATGAGTTACAGTCAGGTAATTCTCTGTCCCCAGAGGGCTTACAATCTAAGTTTGTACCTGAGGTGATGGAGAGTTAAGTGACTTGCACAAAGCCACAAGGAGTGCTGGGCTTACTGTCCTTGTTTAGCACAGGCTTTTTGCACACAGCTCATTTGCCTGCTGTTCACTTACAGCCCTGTGGAGCAAAACATCTGTACTAAACTTGCCTTGGGAAACCCTGTACTAGAGCTTTAGCGATGGGCTCTAGTGCAGGGTTCCTGCATCGAGCCCTCAGTCATATCTTCTCCAAGTTTGAAGAGCCCTAGCCTATTAAGCCTTTCTTCACAAGGGAGCTTTTTGCTCCCTTTTAGCGTTTTTGTTTCTCTTCTTCGTTTTAATGATGTACAATCACACAACTGTGCTCACAAATTGGCTTGTATTCAGAACTCAAAACTGCTCTGACTCAGCTATGCAGCAGTCTTAACATGGCTGGCAATGACTTCCAGGTTAAAAGTAAATTGATTTTCCCCTTAGGGGGCTGTCTAAAAACTCCCTCCACAGGAACAGGACACTAACAATCATCTATCAATAAGCCCTGGGAAGTACCTAGCAGATCCCAGTAGGAAAATATGTTCCAGAATGCTCGCTCCTAAAGGTAAAAGGTAAAGACACTCAAGTCCATCTGGTTAATAGATATCTATGGATCTTTCCTCCAGAAACTTGTCCAAACTTCTTATAAATTCAAACATACTATTAGCACAATGCTTGGCAAATATGACAATTTTTACCATAATAATTAGTAGTACTCATTCATCTATCACAGCCTTCATATTAAACACTCAAATCACAAATCTTAGACTTGGTTTGTAGAAAAAATCATTTGCGGCCTGTTTTCCAGTAGGTCACCCTCCCTCTCTTGTAACTTATAAATTGCTAGCAAAGCAATGCAGACCATAGTAAGATTTTTCTAGCATATAGGAGAGTATGCTTATAGAGTCTCAATGACTACAGACAAAAACTGTCTGCAAGGAAGTTACCACAGCAGTCATCTCTGACAAGCAGACATACACCATATTAACTAACCAAACCAAACAAGCTCTGCAGATTTGTCGCCTATTACATGCTTGCCCACAAACCCTCACACTTACGTAGCGGCTGAGAAAATGAAAGGGTGGTTTGATGCACTCACAAAATCCACTTTACTCTCCCAGTTTTTAAGTGCTTAAATATAATTTACTAGAATCCAACATGATAAAGAGTTTTCATTTGTCTGAACTATATGAAATGCTAATCTAAGTAAATGAAATTGACCAAACTTTAGAAAGCAGCCTTCCAAGAAACATGGAAAAAAAGACTTAAAACTTAGAATTCAATAGGAAATATCAGACATTAGAACATTTTCCATTCTTACATATCTAAACAAACCTTCTTCTGCATAGGGGCTTTCCATGTAGCTATTTGGTCACTTGTATCCCTCTGAAACTGCAGTAAATGATGGTTATTACAACCTTTTTAGTGAAAGCACTCAAATTCATGGAGAATAATGGGTATCAAAACATCATGGGGCTTACAATTGCCTAGCATGATAAATACGGATCTAGAAAGAAAATATCTTTGTTTCTTTTAATTTTGTTTTCCCATTTTTGCTGCCATTATCTTAATTTTGTTTCTCAAGTTATTTCATGTATTTCAGTTATTACTGTTTCTTTCCATTAAAGTCAATAGGGGAAGCCATTCTTCTTATTTTAGTCTTTGACATTGGGGTTGTCCATATTGTGTTTTATGAAACCTGCAGGCAGACATCAGTAGCAGAAGTAACAGCATCCCAAGACACCAAGAGTGGGGCAAAATGGCTAAAACCATTGCAAGAACAACCCATAGCAGAAATCGAAGGGATATGTATGTGATGGGGGCGAGAGGTTGGTGTGCATGGTCCAGGAGAAGGACCTTGGTGTGATTATTTCTGAGGATCTCAAGGTGGCAAAACAGTGCGACAAGGCGGTGGCAAAAGCCAGGAGGATGTTGGGTTGCATACAAAGAGGAATTACCAGCAGAAAGGAAGAGGTACTAATGCCACTGTATAAGTCACTGGTGAGATCTCACTTGGAATACTGTGTTCAGTTTTGGAGACCATATCTTGCAAAGGATTTAAAAAGACTGGAAACAGTTCAGAGGAAGGCGACCAAAATGATTTGGACCCCTGTGTCAGAAGCCTTATGAGAAGAGACTTGAAGACCTAAATATGTACACTCTGGAAGAGAGGAGGGATAGGGAAATATGATTCAGACCTTTAAATACTTAAAAGAGAAATAATGAACAAACAAACCTTTTCCAAAGACAGGCAAGCTGTAAAACTAGAGGGTATAACATGAAGCTGTAAGGGGGTAAATTGAAATGGCAATGTCTGAAAATATTTTTCACTGAAAGGGTGGTGGATGCTTGGAATGTCTTCCCGATGGAAGTGGTGGGGGCAAATACAGTGACAGAATTCAAAATGGTATGGGACAGACACAGTGGATCCCTTTACAGCAACAGGATAAAATAAAAATAAACTTAACTATCTAATTTCTCAACAAATAGGGGTGTCCTACACGGAGAGGTGGGTTCACCCCTAAGCAAAGACATGGGAGGGGTGGCCTGCACAGAGCAGCAGGTGCACCTACTCTTGCCATCTTACTGGGCAGACTAGATGGATCATACTGGTCTTTATCTGCAGTCATTTACTATGTTACTATGTTAAGACATGGGCAAAGCAGCACCAACAGTGGCATGAAGACCTAAAGACACCTTGAGAAGGGCAAAACAGCACCATTAGTGGCCAGAAGACTCCAAAATACGGAGAGGGGCAAAGCAGCACCAACATCAGCAGAAAGTCTCTTCAGCACCGAGAGACATGCAAAGTAGCACAGACTGGCATGAGGGGCAAAAGGTACCAACAAAGGAGAAAAGTAGTATAAGCAATGGTGTGAATAGACCATTGACTATAAGGGGCAGGGCATCAGAAGCAGTGTTGCACTTTGCATGTGTTCTGTATGACTTGGAAGTGACAGGGAACGGACGATTTGAATGGAACTGTTCCCAACATTGGAAAGATCAATAAAACAAAACGAAGTGTGATAATATATTTCACTATTTGAAGACACTGCCACAGGGTGCTGCTGTTCAAGAGCAAAGTATATTGATGTGCTTCTCCACCACTAGTTGACAGTTCACACAGCGATTAGAAGCAAACTACTTGGTTTGTTCTCTAGTTGTCACTGTACATAGCAAACAAGAAAAAATAATATATAGATGGAGGAGTGGCTCGGTGGTTGGGATAGGTTACCTCAGGCCAGGGGTTCAATTCCCACATGGGGACAAGTAACTTCAGGCTGGAGGAACTGGGGTCTCTAGTCCCATGGACACTCCTTGTGGCCTTGGGAAAACCACTTAACCCTCCATTGCCTCAGGTACACTAAATTGTGAGCCCTTCAGAGACAAGGGAATAAAAAGTACCTGTTAGTATACATGTAAACCACACTGATTCTAAAGAGCATGGTATAATTAATAAATAAATATAAATCAGTCTCTAGATTTCACAACATAATTTACAGCAAAGAAAACAAAATACACATCTATATAACTTAGAGCATGCCCTGCCAGGCTATGGTTGTGGCAGCACTGGGGGGTGGGAAAAGCATGAGGAGGTCTCATGGAATTGTTTCTAATTCCTCTGTGTATGTTTGCCTGACTGTTTTCAATAGGTCTGTGTGTGCCTGTGTTTAAGTCTATATTTTGCTGAGGAGGTCACATGATGTGGTGAGATCGGCTGATTGAGATCTGCTCGAGCTCCGGGCCTCCACCTCCTCCACCAGCAAAAAGAGACGTTTTTTAAGCCTTTTGGCTTCACCGAAATCGGGAGAGGAGAAGCGGACAGCCCATCGGGTGTCCGTGTCGGCGAGTGGGTTATGGCGGCAGTGGCAAAAGCAGGCAGGCGTGAAAAGAAGCGGCTGAGTGGGCATTCTAAGATGGCGGACTCAGAGCCAGCCCCAGCACTCTCCTTGCCTGTATCTCTGGCAGTCATTGAAGAAATCTCGGCAGCGGTGTCCTACGCATTGGTGGCTCAGTTTGAGACTCTCCACAGCAAAATGGATGCCCTGCAAAACTCCATGGACTCGCTGGGAAGCCGTATGCGGGAGGTGGAGGGCCAAATTGGGACAACTGAGGAGGCTGTTGAGGCACTGCAGAATGAGGTAAAGAGACTCCAGGCAACCTCACAGATGTATGAGGCCAAACTCGATGATTTAGAAAATCGTTCCCGCCACAATAACCTCCGTTTTCTGGGTGTTCCTAACAGCATACTGGACAGAGATTTAAAAGCCTATTTGGAAGCTTTAAGTCTGCAAGTGCTGGGTGGTGAAGAGGAACATGGCAGGCTTATACTGGAGAGAGTACACCGAGTGGGGCCTAGACAGCCAATTGAAAATAGGCCACGTGTGGTGTTGGCGAAGTTCCTGCATTTCCCTCAAAAAGAAGCAGTGCTAAGAATGGCTAAGAAAGCTGGGGTCATTGTAAGACAATGCAAAAGTGAGAATTGTACAAGACTATTCAGCGGCCTTGAGCCAAAGACGGAGGGCTTATGCCCCCCTTTGCCAGAAACTTGTGATGGCTAATATCAGGTTTACTGTACAATACCCCTCACGGCTCCATATCATACATGGCGGAGCACAGAGGAGCTTCGCTACCGCAGCAGAAGCCTCCAAGTATGTTGAGGAACTGACCAAACATCAGCCATCCCCAAGCAGGGAGCCCGATGAGGAGCGCTGAAGCTGGACTGTGACTGGTTGATAGCTCCTAGAGAGCCTGTAACATGCATGGACAAGGACAATAGCATGGCATAGAATGGCGGCTTCAGGCCTCCGGTGTTCGCAATGGATGTTATGTGGCTTACATATTAAGTTTGGTGAATATATGTAGGTATAAGTGAGAGGGAGACAAGAGTGAGAAAGTACCCAGGATAATCTGATGGGGGGTGGCTGGGGTCAGTGCATAAGGCGGGTTAAGGGGTAATGTGGAATGCGATTAGAATATATATTATGAGGGTGTAGCACCCATTTAATACTAGTCTGCCTATGGGGCAATGTTGGATGTTGTAATGTAGTGGATCCTTCAGAAGCCATGAAACTGGGTAAAGCTGAAGAAAGTGTGTCTGAAATTGACAGCATAGAAAAGCACATGGCCCAGGGTTGCCATGAGCAACGTAAACAAGGAGTGTCACGAGGGGAGAGAACACGCCCAAACTGCAAACAAGCCCCGAGCTCAATGTGTAATGAGAGGCAGCTGGATGAGGGTGGGGTGCAGTTAAGCCCTAGGACACACGCACATAAAAATTACTCACCTGAAGATAGTGAGAGAAGCACAGGAAGGAGGACAGGAGGAGCAGGAAGAAGGATAGGACTCAGAATCAGGAGTCTCAGCAGGAGAGTTGATGAGAGACCCAGCTGCAGGACTGAAGGAAGCCTTGGTCGTAGGACTGGTTGGGGAACCATTTGGAGAAAGGGACCAGAGGAAAGTGTCCAAGTTGAAAGCTGCAGGTCCAGAGAAGCAGAGACGTCCTGGCCCAAGGACATTTATATGTCAGAGAGAAAGCAAAGGGTAAAAGGCAGGAGAACGCAGCCGTGCTGTGAAAGCCTTATTGACCCAGCTGTGTTGAGAGGTTCCTGTGTGAGAAAGCCGGAAGGTAGGCTGTATAAACCTGATAGAAGAGAAACTGAATGTAAAAGTTTTCCCTGTGACTGCCAGAGTTTGTGGGGCTCTCCTATAGCAAACTCCAGTAATTGTTTATAAGAGCTGAAGATATAGAAGCCGTTTCTGTTCCTGTTTCGTTTCATTTTTGTTTCAGAAGTATGGTCATTTTTGTTCTTGTTTTTCTTGCAAATGAATCCACCCGGAAGGGGAAATAAAATCCTGTCTTTTGCCTAACTCCACTCAACTACAACTCATTCCTTGCTTAGTAAGAGGGACTACAACACCCAGAAGGCAGTGCAGGGCCAACTGCACTCCCTACTTGCTAGGTTTGGACACGCCCAGGCTGATCTACCCCCATGCTTTTGCCTCTGGGGAGGGTTACTGGTGACAATGTTTACAGTATGATGTGGGTTGCATGTTTTGTGGGACATGATTGTATGTTGTTAATTACCATGTTAATCTCAATCTCAATTTGGCTATGGGGGAGGGGTTTGAGTGGGGGGGATGTGGCTTGTATTTAGTAAGCTGGTGTGGGAGGGGGTCTACATACACATTTTAGTGACTATGAGTAGAGGGTTAGGGTTAATGAGAGTGAGAGGGGATGGAGGGGGGTACGGGGTAGGAAGGGGGAGGTAGGAGGTGGGGGTGTTTGGGGAGGAAGGGGGCATGGGGGGAGGGCAGCACAGCTCTAAAGGGAAAAGAAGATTGGGAATAAGAACTAGAATTGGAATATGGGAGGAGCCTCAGGCTGGGGGGGGGGTCTTCCCGGGAGGCCTTTGGGAATCGAGACATATGGACCAAGTGAACACAGGGTCCTCTGAAGGTGATTTCATAGAACGTATGTGGGATTGGGAACCCAATTAAGAGATATAAAATATTGCAAGCCTTAGGCTAGACAAAAATGTGATGTTGCGCTGCTGCAGGAGACCCACCAGACTGCTGATGAACATCTGAAACTGCAACGAGAATAGGCAGGCCAGGAGTGGAGGGCCCCAGCGAAAGGGAAAAAAGGTGGAGTGGTCATCCTGATCCATAAGCGGGTAAGATTTGTATTGGAGAAGGAATATGTTGATCCTGCTGGAAGATATGTATTAGAATATGGCACACTGGAGGGGAAGCCTGTCATGATGGGTAACATTTACAGCCCAAATGTGTTGGATCAAGCACTATAAGCGCGTTTAGCCTCTAGAATAGAGCAATTGCCCAATGTCCCCTTGATATTAGGGGGAGACTTTAATGGGGTGCTGGACACGGATTTAGACACCTCATGAGGGGCAGGAGAGAGAGCACGGGGGGCCACGGCCAGGGCTTTGCAGAGCCTTCGAAGGCGACTGGGGGTGGTTGATCCATGGTGTTTGTTGCACCCAACAGAGAGAGATTTTACTCACCAGTCGGGAGCACATGGTACCAGTGCTCAGATCGACTACATTTTCGTATCAAGAGGTTCTTTCACGCACGCAATGCATGCACAAATTGGCCCATTGGAAATTTCTGATCATGCCATGATCTGGGTGGAAATGGAGTGGGCTCAGAGTGATACGCATTCATGGATTTGGCGAATTCCATTGGAACTTTATAGAGACGCGGATTTCCAACTTTACCTTAAACAGCATTGGCAAGACTTTGAGTTAAACAACGAAAGGCACAAGGTTGATCCGGAACTCTTTTGGGAAATGGCTAAGGTTGTTTTACGTGGGGATATTATTGGCTATTCGGCATGAAAAAAGAGATTGTTAACAGAACAGATATTTTGATTAGAAAAGCAAACAATTAGGGACTGGCACAAATAACGCGAGCAACCCCAGCGCCCTCAATAAGAAAGTGCTGTGGGAATCCCAAGCAGTGCTTAATGAATTGCTCCACTGACGGGCAAAAAAATCGTTTCAGTATTATCGCTATCAGTTATATAGGTTTGGGGACAAACCAGGGAAACTACTAGTACGTTGCCTCCAGGGTAGTAGGGGCCAAGAACGGTTGCAGCACTAAGGGACACTCATGGTACATTACAGAGGGACAGCAGGGACATTGCCAAGGTTTTTCGCCTTTTTTATCAAAAACTGTACCAACGGGAGGGAGGAGATGGAACCCTTATGGACAACTACCTGAAAGGACTGCAGTTACCAAGCTTGGGGCAGGAACAAAGGGCCCAATTAGAGTGCCCAATTACGCTAAAGGAGGTACACCATGTAATACAGAGGGCTCGTTGCCATAAGGCACCGGGTCCAGATGGGATGGGAGCTGAATTTTACAAGTTACTAGGGGACTTGGTACCTCCCCCACTAGTGGCGATGTATCACAAAAGGATAAACCAGGGGGGTTCACATGGGGGGAAAACCATGCGCATATTATTTTATTGCCCAAGCTAGGTAAGGATCATCTGCAGGCTGCAGCATATAGGCCTATATCACTATTGAACTTTGATCTGAAAATATTGGCAAAAGTATTAGCGGAGCGACTGGGCCCGCTGCTGGGGGATCTGATCCAGGAGTCACAGGTGGGTTTTGTACAGGGCCACCACGCGGTGCGTAACCTGCGTAGAATCATAGCATCTTTGGAATGAGTCCGGGATCAAGAATGGCAATCTCTGCTGATTAGCTTTGACGCGGAAAAAGCGTCTGATCGCATGAATTGGGGATATCTGCAGGCTCTCCTACCATACTATCGCTTCAGGGAGACCTTTTGCAATATGGTCAAGCTCCTTTACATGGGACCCACTGCAAGTGTGCTGTGTAATGGAGTTCTCTCTGATAGGTTTCCCCTGGCGAGGGGGACAAGACAGGGGTGCCCTCTTTTGCCGCTGTTATTTGTGCTGTCCCTGGACCCTTTCATATGGAAAATAGAGCAGAATAAGGAAATACGGGGGGTGCATGGGGGGGGGGGGTCTGGTTTAAGATTGTGGCCTTTGCCGATGACCTCCTAGTACACATGCTTTCACCGCAACAATCACTACCTAGGTTGTTAGAAGAATTTTCTGTGTTTGGCAGGTTTGCAGGGTTATGCATTAATATGGATAAGTCTGAAGCCCTAAATGTGCTGGGAACGCTGAAGGGGAACTGGAGGGGTGTGTTCCCACTTTGTTGGGCAGGGGATTCCTTCCTCTACTTGGGAATTCTCTTAACTAGAGAACGAGCAGAACTATATAAGCAGAACTTCGAGATGGTTTTCCTCAAACTTCAAGCACAATTGCAAGCATGGCGTCCCCTTCCCTTGTCTCTAGGGGGGAGAGTAGCGGCAGTGGGGATAGTAGTCATGCCCCGGGTGTTATACTGGATGCAGCAGCTTCCAGTGTGGTTGGCACAACAAGACCTGGTGCGTTTGGAAAGGGAGATACGGGGATTCTTATGGAAAGGCGAGAGCACGCATCCCGATGGTTCGGTTGAAGGATGGGTGGTGGACTGGAGGGCTGGGTATCTCGGATTTACGGCTGTATGCCCTGGTGTGTCAGGCACGTCATTTAGGGGATTGGTTGGGAGATACAGAGATCTATACAGCCAGGGCACTGGAGGAATCCCTGGTGGCTCCCCAGACGCTACTGGCAGCGTTACACTTGGAGGGAGCCCAGCTTCCGAGGCGGGTGA
This sequence comes from Ichthyophis bannanicus, assembly GCA_033557465.1. NCBI lineage: Eukaryota > Metazoa > Chordata > Amphibia > Gymnophiona > Ichthyophiidae > Ichthyophis > Ichthyophis bannanicus. The sequence goes on along the minus strand of CM066032.1, from coordinate 662,298,959 downwards.
CTCGAAGTGTTTTAGTGAGCCCAGTACGACGCACATGGATGCAATTGTGTCGGTACTGGGGTAGGTCCCCAGTTGTCTGCCTCTGCAGGGCAATGTTACTTTTACCCCTGGTTCTACATCAGTGATATTTCAGAAGTGGAGGGAGAATGGTATCCACTACATTGGACATGTGGTGGATCCTCAAGGGAAGTGTAAGTCCTTCGAGACTCTTGGTAAGGAGTACGGGCTGAGTGGCCGCCACTATTTAGCATACTTTCAGATTTCTTACTATGTAGCGTCTTTACCAGTAAATGAGTTAACATCCGAAAGTTCGGCGAGGATATTGGAGTTTTTTGCGCTGGGGGAGGGGTCGCCACCTACGATATCGACATTGAGGAAAAAATCGGTTCCCTATATTAAACCGCCGGACTATTTGAGAGAGGAGACTCGGTGGGTGGAAGAGTTGGCCCAGGAGGTGCTTTCGGGATCTATTCGGGAAGCCCTGAGCCAGATTGGGAGATTGGTGGAGGGGACTAAGTGGAGAGAGATGCAATTCAAAAGTATTATTCAATCACACTTCTCCCCAAGAAGAGCGTTGCGGAGTGGCCTGGATTGTGATGGGCGATGCCCTAAATGTGCGTCACCCTTAGCAGGCCTGGGGCATATGTGGTAGGGCTGTCGGAAAATCCGTGCATATTGGGAATGGATTAGCCATTATATGAGTGTTTTGCTTCAGCAACAGAATAAATGGTCTGGAGCCTTGGTAGCACTGGATCAGTTGGGGCCACTCCACCCAAAGGGCAGATGGCAATACACTCTGGTGAGAAAGGCATGTCTGGTGGGGAAGGGCCCGATACTCCACCAATGGAGAGAACAGATCCCCCCCTACCTTCTGGGAATGGCGTAACAGTTTTCATCAACTGATGCTTTTCGAGAGGAGGGGGGCTAAGGGCAGTGGTAAACGCTGGGCTTCCTTTCTGTTGATCTGGGAACCATATGTCCAACAGCTTGGACCATATGCCCATAATGAGGTCTTACAAATGGGGTAAATTAGATGGGATCCTGTTGACAGAGAGTGGGGGTGGGTCTTATAGGATAGTTCTTGCATAGGATAGTAGGAGGGGAGCTGTGCGGTGGTGGGGAGGGGGAGGAGGGGGGATAAATAACATAAAATGATGTACCACATTCTGTTGACAACTAGCCTCTGGACTGGTGGACAAGAGTCAGCCCCACCCAGTGGCGTTGTGTTTGTATGTATCTATACGATTTGTGATTTTTTTTGTGTGGTTTCATAAATACAGAGTTAAAAAAGTCTATATTTTGCTTATGGATGTCTGTGTGTATGTTCTATATGTGTATGTATATTGTTTGTGTGTGTGTATGTATATGTTTTGGTTTTGTTTGTGTGTGTAAACATTTGTTGGCTTTGGGTTGAATCTACTGGAAGCAACAGAGAGGTGACAGATGGTTTGAAAGCAGCAATTCCCTAACTGCTGCCTGCCAATGTTTCTATAATACAGAAACTGGAATTGCTTTTCCCACAGAAAAGCATGGAGCCATTTTTGTATGTATGTGTGTGTATGCGTTGGAGGCAGGGGGGGGGCTTATTTCCCTGGAAGCCCCTATCTGATTTGGCCCACTTTCAAACTCATAGAAACACAGAAAAATAAGAGTGAATAAAGACCATATGGCCTGCCCATCTACACCAACCACTAAGCTCTACAGTATCTTTATCTACCTCTGAGATTCTCTATACTTGTCCCATGCTTTCTTGAATTCAGACACCATTCTCATTTCTACCACCTCTGCTGGAAGGCTGATCCACATGTCTACTACCCTTTCTATAAAAAATATTTCTCAAATCTATCCCCTTTCACTCTCACCCTATGATCCACTCCTTCCAGAGCTTCCTTTTAATTAAAATAGGCCTGCCTCTTGTGCATTTATACCATGAGGATATTTAAATGTCTGTATCATATTCCCCATCTCTCCTTTCTAACAAAGTATACATATGTAGATATTTAAGTCTCTCTCCATATGCTTTATGATGAAGAACATTGACAGCTGCCATATCACAAAGGATATAAAAAGACTTGAAATGGTTCAGAGGAAGGAGACCAAAATGATTTGGAGCCTACGCCAGAAGATGTATGAGAAGAGACTTGATTACCTAAATATGTACAGTGGTGTGCAAAAGTCTGGAATCACTTGTAAATTTGACATTTTTCAACTTTGTGACCTTATATCTTAATTTCTTTTTCCTCCCAGTGGCTTTTTCTGTGTATCGCATGATAAGTGATAGATATGGCTATTAGGGCCAACTTTTAGTATTGGTTTGGCCCTTATTTTCTGAGTTTGTTCCCATAGTTGTCCTGTTGATAGATTTTCTGTGAAAATCGTGTAATGTACATCATTGACCAACGATATATTATTGTAAGTATGCTTTAAAATATTATGGACGCACGCCAGGTTTCCTTCAAATTAATGTATGTGGCCTTGAAAAAGGCTGTTTCTATGTGTCAGTGATGGCTCAGTATTTGATGGGCCACCCTTTGTTCTTGATCACCTGTTGGCATTGAATGAACCAGTCTGACAAGGTGATCGTTGGTGACAACGTGGTTCCAAGCTGCAATGAGTGACTCAATCAGCTCACGTTTTGATGTTGGATGCCTCTTGGATATTTTCAAGGCCACCTTGTGCCACAGGTTTTCGATTGGATTCAGATCTGAAGACTGGGCAGGCCAGTCCATTGACTTGATGTTGTTCCACTGCTTCCAGCTGATCACCTGTCTGGAGCGATAGCAGGGTGCATTGTCATCTTGGAACAGGAACTGGCCAGGAAACAGCTGGTGTGCTGATGGCACCATGCACTTTTGCAGTATGGTGATGTATTTGGCCCAGTTGACCATTCCATTGACGATGTGAAGACGTCCAATGCCACTGGCAGCCATGCAGCCCCAGACCATGACCTTCAAAGGATGCTTCACAGTGAGGTTGAGACATTCAGGCTTGAATTCCTCTCCAGGAATTCTCCTCACATAGGTGTGGGCCTGGTTACCAAACAGGCAGAAGGCGCTTTCATTGCTGAATAGCACCTTTTCCCACATTTCAGTTGACCAGGTTGAGTGCTTTCTCGCCCAAATGATCTGGTTGCGCCTTTGTATGTCAGTCATCAGTGGCTTATTCCATGCTTTGCAGCCCCGGAGACCAAACTGCAGGCACTGGCAATGAACTGTTGATGTGCTGACACTGACCTCACTCTTGTCTGACCACTCTCGAAGTAGCTGAGGAGAGGTCAACTTGCGATTAGTCAGTGAAATGTATCATAGTGCACGGTCCTGGCGTGATGTTGATGCACGTGGACGACCTGAACGAGGTTTGTCCACCACTGAACCCATTTCTTTCTTCTTCTGTACAATCTTAACAGTGCTCTGACTGCAGCCAACTTTCCTGGCTATCTGATGGCTTGAAAATCCTTCCTCGCTCATAAAGGACACACGAACACGCTCCTCCAACGTCAGGGTCCGAGTCATCTTCATGGTCGATCCAGAAAGCGTATGAAATTCAAAAATTACGCACGTTCTTATAGCTGCACTGTTGGCTAGATATCTGCATTGTGATTGGCTAGTGAAACCAGCCTCCTGATTGGTCAGAAATAACGTGTGCATATTGGATAATCTCGATCCAGTTTTGACGCAGGATCCACAAAAATTGCAAAGCTATCTCCCAGTGTCTGTAAAGTATTTAAACTGGAAGCAAGGAATGCAAAAAAGTCAACTCTAATAGCCAAATGTATCCCTTTTAACATGGTAGAAAGATGAATATGCTGGGCTAACGCAAAATTTAAAAAAAAAAAGTTAGAAAGTACGCAAAACGCAAAACTCACAAGTGATTCCAGACTTTTGCACACCACTATATACCCTAGAGGAGAGGAAGGACAGGGGAGATATGATATAGACTTTTAAATACTTCAAGGGTATTAATGAACACATAAACCTTTTTCAAAGGGGAAGCTGTAAAACTAGAGGGCATACAATGAAGCTGCAAGGCAGTAAACTTAAAAGCAACATCAGGAAATACTTTTGCATGGAAAGGGTGGTGGATTCTTTGAATGCCCTCCCGATGGAGGTGGTGGGGGCAAAACCAGTGACAGAATTCAAAATGGCATTGAAGAGACACAGTGGATCCCTTTATAGCAAGAAGATAAAATCAAAGCAAACTTAAATATCTCTTATATGTCAATAAATAGAGGTGAAGGTGACCTGCACGGAGTGGCGGGTACAACCCCGAACAAAGGCATAAGGGGGTTGACTTGGACGGAGTGTCGGTTACAACCACTCTAGCCACCTAACTGGGTAAACTAGATGGACCATACTGGTTTTTATCTGCCTTCATATACTATGTTACTATGAATGTTATTATGACAATTTCAGTAACTAACCTCTGGGCTAATGCCGTCTGGTTGAAATACTTTTGAAGATGCAATCTCCTGAACAACATATAGTACTCCAAATAAGATCTCATGAGAGATTTACAAAGAGGCACTATCACCTCCCTTTTCCAACTGGCCAGTCCTCTCCTTATGCATCCAAAGATCCTTATTTGCCACTCTCAGATCCCACTATTCTTTCATACACAGAATCGCTAAAGTGTGTCACTCCCTGGAATTTTTGCAGCCCAAATGCATCATGCTACATTTTTTAACAATGTATCTTTGCTGCCTCACTGTGGACCATTCTTTAATATTTGCTCGTTTCCCTTTCCACACGTTCCAGGATGTCTATATAAGAACATAAGATATGCCATTTTGGGTCAGACCAAAGTCCATCATGCCCAGTATCCTGTTTCCAACAGTGGCCAATCAAGGTCATAAGTACCTAGCCGTTTCCCCAAAAGACACAGGTTCCACAATGCTTGTATTGGGGCAAACTGTGAATTTTCCAGATCCCCTTTAATAATGGTTTATGGACCTTTCCTCCAGGAGCTTGTCCAAATCTCTTTTAAACCCAGCTACACTAACAGCTTTTACTACATCCTCTAGTAACAAACTCCAGAGTTTGATTACACATTCAGTGAAAAAATATTCTCTCTTATTAGTTTTAAATAGGTTACCCTGTAGCTTCATTGCATGTTCTCTAGTCTTTCTATATTTTGATGGCATAAACAATCGATCTACATTTACCCGTTCCACTCCATTCATTAATTTTTAGACCTCTATCATATCTCCTTCAGCCGTCTTTTTTCCAGGTTGAAGAACCCTAACCTTTTTAGCCTCTCTTCATAGGGGTATCCTTCCATCCCCTTTATCATTTTGGTGGCTCTTCTCTGTACCTTTTCTAATAATGCTATATCTTTTTTAAAATATGATGACCAGAACTGCACACAATATTCAAGATGTGGTCGCACCATGGAATGATACAGAGGCGTTATAATATCTTTTGTTTTCTTCTCCATTCCTTTCCTTATAATTCCTAGCATTCTATTTGCTTTCTTGGCCACCGCTGCACACTGGATGAAAGGTTTCAACACGTTATCCACGATGATGCCTAAATCTTTTTCCTGGGTGGTGGTTCCTAATGTGGAACCTTGCATCGTGTAACTATAGTTTGGGTTGTTCTTTCCTAGGTGCATAACTTTGCACTTGTCCACATTAAATTTCATCTGTCATTTGGACATCCAATCTTCCAATCTATCAAGGTCCTCTTGCAATTTTCCACAATCCTTGCATTTAACTTGCCAGTGTTTGTGCTGTTTCCAGTTTTCGTCATTTGGCTCTTTTTTCCATTTCCTGAAAAATGCTTTTTTGGCAACAAAAGCCTCTCTGACCTCACCTTTAAACCATGCTGGCAGTTTTTTGGACTTTCTTCCACTTTTCTTAAAGTGTGAAATACAGCTGGTCTGGGCTTCCAAGATAGTATTTTTAAACACCCAAGCTTGATGTAAGCTTTAACCTTTGCAACTGCTCCTTTTAGTTCTCCATGGACAAGCAGAATGCATCAGCCACACCAGGTGACCTCCTCCGGGCAGTGCCATTTACGGAAGTGCTCTCTAGAGCTCAGATTTCTGAGCATGAGTAGTAGAGCCCACCTCCCAGGCCCGCCCCTAGCCCAGCCAGTTTAATTTCTTCCGCCTTGCCACTAAGACGGACTCTCTCCACTCTCCTACCTACAAACCTAAGAAACCACTTAAAATCCCACCCGAAAGGGTTTAAGAAGTGTCCACGATGCGGCAGGAAAATGAAATCCACCGACAGCCATGACCGCTGTATTCGCTGTCTGGAACTGGATCACCATGTACAGGACTGCTCCAGATGCTCCCGTATGTCCCCCAGAGCGCGAAAGCACTGAGGGCATGCTCTGCGGGAATTCCTGGCCTCCTCCGTTATACCTAATGTGCCTGCTTCCTCTGATGTGCCTGCAGGGGCTGTGTCCTGTCAGGCTTCCACCCCGGCGCAGCAGCGGAGTCCTCCGGCCCAGGATGTGCCCACTTCGGCCTCCATCCCCGGCCGGCAACCTGCCTTCCAGCCCGAAGCGTCTCCTCCGAGTCTGCCTGGCCTGCCTGGGTCCCCAGCAAGGCTTCCACGAGACTCACAAGATGGCGCCGACATCGTGCTGCTTAGCTCTGCCCACCGGAGCCCTATTGGTCAACCCGGAAGCTCCGCCTACCGAATCTCCATTGGGCAATCCGGAATCGAATTAGAAGGCTTGCCTCACTCCGTTGCCTCCCGGTGCCGTGGGGCTTCCCCGGAGCCCAGGGAGCTCCCCCCCTCAGCTCCAGACACTGCCGCACCGAGAAAGGAAAACCCTGATGGCGCGAAGAAGGCAGAGGCAACTGCGAAGAAGGCAGAGGCAGCCGCCGCGCCGACAAGGGAGACCCCGGTCGGTGCAAGGAAAGTAGCAGCAGTGGCAGCCTGACTCACGGAGCCATAAATGTAAGCGGCACAGCCACAGTCAAGCCAAAAGGCATTACAGCTCCAAGGGCTCTAGCAGATACCGATCCAGGCATCGCAGTCCCAGTCACTACAACAAGCGCAAGCACCGATTCAACAGTGGGGACAGGGGACTCACTCCAAGAGAAGAAGGAGCCCCAGCAGCCCCAGCTTCAGCGACAGCTCCAACAACAGCTCCTCCTGCAGCCATAACAAAGCATCTTCTAGCAAGGCATCTTCTATGGGCAATTCTGAAACCATCATCATGCTACTCTCACGCCTGGTCAAGCAAACTGCTCCGCAAGATCCAAAAACAACCCTTACGGCGGTAAACCATGCAGCTCCAGCTGCCGGATCTTCTCCAGCTGGCGGATTTTTCCCAACTGCAAACACGAATGCACTCCGATCCACATCTAGTTCCTCCTCCCCCGACGGGGCCCCCCTGTCAGAGGCGAGCGAGGGAGAGATCAATGACTCCGCACCCGTAGGATCCATGACTTCAAAGAAATCCCCTGATTCGGAGATACTGGCTAACGGCAAGGAGGACCTATCCAGCAGAAGTTCCCCGGAGGACCTCACCTACCCAAAGTTCCTAAAAAAGGTGATGTCAGCCTGGAACCTTTCAACAGACAAGACGGAGGAACAGGAGCCAGATGTCATGAAATACCTCCACGGGCCCAAGTCCGCCATGGCCATGCCTGTACACCAGAAACTTAGAGACAATCAGCTTTCACTGTGGCAGACCCCGGCCTCCAGCCAGGCAGCTTCCAGATGGCTGAACACAAAATATCAGGTCCACCCCATCCCCGGATTCCACAAACAACTCCCGCATCAGTCCATTGTTGTCTCCTCGGCTCTGAAAAAGATCAAATCTTCCAGAACCCAAACCAACCACCCACCGGGACGAGACCCAAAGCTCCTGGATGACGTGGGAAAGAAGAAACATAGAAACATAGCAATATGACGACAGAAAAAGACCACATGGCCTATCTAGTCTGTCCTTCCATAACAACTACAACAATCCCCTTTTTACCTTTAGAGATCCTCTGTGTTTGTCCCATGCTTTTTTGAATTCAGTTACTGTCTTCATCTCTACCACCTCCACTGGGAGACTATTCCATGGATCCACTACTCTTTCCGTAAAGAAATATTTCCGCATATCACTCCTGAATCTATCTCCCTTCACCCTCATCCCATGTCCCCTCGTAGCAGAACTTGCTTTCAATTGAAAGAGGCTCTCTCCCTGAACATTTATGCCACGGAGGTATTTTAACATCTCAATCATATCACCTCTATCCCGCCTTTCCTCTAAGGTGTACATATTAAGATCCTTCAGTCTGTCCTCATATGCTTTATAATGAAGACCACTAATCATTTTAGTAGCCACCCTCTGCACCGACTCCATCCTGTTCACATCCTTTTGAAGGTGCGGTCTCCAGAATTGCACACTATACTCCAAATGAGGTCGCACCAAAGACTTATACAGAGGCATTATCACCTCCTTTTTCTGCTAGCCATTCCTCTCCGTATGCACCCAAGCATCCTTCTAGCTTTTGCCGTCGCCTTTTCTACCTGTTTAGCTACTTTAAGATCATCAGACACAACCACGCCTAGGTCCCGCTCTTCTTTAGTGGACAAAAGTACTTCACCCCCTATACTATATTGCTCCCTTGGATTGCAATATAGTATAGGGGGTGAACTACTTTTGTCCACTAAAGAAGGTCTACCAGGGTGCAATGCTAAATGCCAGAATTGCAGCGCACCAATTTCAACACATTCTCTTCCAGGATGAAGTGCTGGCGGCCCTCAGAGACAAACTCTCTGCCCTACCTAAGAACCTGCAAGCCGAGGCCACCTCATCCATCCAGGATCTAACTGAGTGTAGCAGACACCTGCTCGCCACAGCCTTTGACTCTTTCGACACTGCCATCATGACAGCAGGTACAGTGATTTCCACCTGAAGGTGGGCTTGGATAAAGGCCTCTGGCCTGAGAGAGGACACCCACGATAGGATTGCCGACGCTCCATGCTCAGGCAAGTCCCTCTTCGGCGACAAGGTCACGGACGCTGTCAATGACTTCAAGGAACATTGCACTACCCTCCAGACCCTGGCGGCAGATGGGTTGGAATGCCACTCCACAACACATAAAACAAACTACTACCCCAACAAGAGGTACGCCCCCACCCGCAAGTGGCAGGCCCCTCGAAATTACAAACAGCCTTACCAGTCCTCCAGCAACCAAAGACAGAACCAGAGGGAGCGCAAAACTAAGAAGCAGGCTTCCTCGCAGCAGGCTAAACCCTCCTTTTGACATACAACATCCGGCGAGCACTGCCCTCAACTCCCCCGTAGGGGGTCAACTATCGGACTTTCTCTCAGCCTGGAAGGCCATCACAACAGACAACTGGGTCCTGCAGCTCATACAGGAGGGATACCAGTTACGCTTCACTTCCCCGCCTTCACAGTGTTCGCACCCAACAAGCGAGCCACCCACTCACCTCCAGACCACCATGTCCGACCTGCTACAACACCTTCTCGCATCTCGGTCCATCGAAAGAGTTCCTCACAAAGATTTCGGCTCTGGCTTCTACTCCAGATACTTCCTCATTGGCAAAAAATCTGGAGGAGTTTGCCCAATCCTAGACCTCCGCAAACTCAACAGGTTCATCGCGAAGGAACACTTCAGGATGTACTCACTCAACTCCATCCTACCTCTCATCTGGACAGGGGACTGGCTTGCCTCCTTGGATCTGCAGGAGGCATACTCCCACGTCCCCATCCACCCCACTCACAGGAAGTTCCTCCGCTTCAAGGTGTGGGACCAGCACTACCAGTACAAGGTGCTTCCCTTTGGCCTATCTCCAGCGCCTCGAGTCTTCACGAAGTGCATTCCGGTAGCTGCGGCACACCTCCATAAACAGAGCATTGCCATCTTCCCATACCTGGATGACTGGCTCCTCATGGCACAATCGGCCACGGAGGCTCGGATAGCAATGCGAAGAACGACCAAGCTACTGTCTGACCTTGGATTCCTCCTGAACCTGGACAAGTCCCAACTCCAACCTCGTCAGAGGTTGCAGTTCATAGGAGCTGTCATCGACACCCAAGCCTCGAAGGCGTTCCTGCCCAGACAATGCACAGAGACAATTGTATCCCTAGCCACAAAGATGTCGGCGTCCAAGCTAACCTCGGCTCGGTCCATCCTTCGTCTCCTGGGGCACATGGCGGCAACCACCATTGTCCTCCCCCTCGCAAGGCTGCACATGTGGAATCTCCAATGGCACCTACGTGACCACTGGAACCAACTTTCACAGCCACTGAACACAACAGTGCCCATGGACAGTCTGGCACGGGAAGGCCTCTGCTGGTGGACCCACCAGGACAACCTAGCCCAAGGCAAAAGCCTCCAGCAGCGCCCACACCAGATTGTCCTCATGACAGACGCATCCTCCAAGGGCTGGAGAGCACACTTTCTGCATCTCAATACTCAAGGAATGTGGACAGTCAAGGAGCAGGGCCTGCACATCAACCTGCTCGAGCTCAGAGCCATTAGATATGCCTTACAGGCCTTCCAGTCTCAGCTGAAAGGGAAAGCCACCCTCGCCCAAACAGACAACCAGGTGGCCATGTTCTACCTAAACAAGCAAGGGGGCACTGGCTCTCGATCCCTCTGCAGAGAAGCTGTCACGATCTGGTCACTGGCTCTGTCCAACAGATCCCACCTTCAAGCCTTCTACCTTCCCAGGGAAGAGAACATACTAGCCCACAAGCTAAGCAGGCAGCTGGAACCACATGAATGGTCGCTGCACCCGGTGGTCGCCAGGGCCATCTTCCGTCGGTGGGGGACATCACATCTCGATCTCTTCGCAACACAGAACAACGTGAAGTGCCACCTCTTCTGCTCAAAGCGCCTGTTCAACACGTGCTTAGCACAGGATGCATTCGCCGTGTTGTGGGGGGGGGGGGGCATGGTCTCTAGTGCACGCCTTTCCCACCACCCCCCTAATCTCGGCGGCACTACAACGAGTCATCTCGGACAGGGCGTAGGTGATCCTGATCGCACCCTACTGGCCCCGCCAGATGTGGTTTCCCCTCCTCCTCTGCCTTTCACTAGAACCTCCGGAGAGGCTGCCACTGCGCCCGGATCTCCTATCTTAGAATGACAGGAGCACGTTGCATCCCAACCTACAAGCTCTCGCCTTGACGGCCTGGAAATTGAGCAGAGACACTTGTCAGCCCTAGAACTGCCCGCTGAAGTACAGCATGTGGTCCTGGTGGCCAAACGCTTGTCCACACGCAAGTCCTATGGGTTCAAATGGAAACGCTTCACCGTATGGTGTATTGCACAAGACCTTGACCCGGTATCCTGCCCCATACCGATGGTCGTCAAATATCTCACGCACCTCTTCGATCTCGGGCTAAAGACACAATCCATCAGGGTATACCTTTCTGTGATTGCGTCCCTCCACGCCAGCAGAGCGTGCGACAACACCTCCATAGCATCTCTGCCCATTGTGGCTCAATTCATGAAGGGCCTCGCCAACCTCTGCCCCCCCCCTCCTGCGACAACCGATGACAACCTGGGACCTCAGCACCGTCCTCTAGCAACTGACGCTGCCATCCTTCGAGCCGTTGCTGACAGCGAACATGATGTTTGTCTCCTGGAAGGCGCTCTTTCTCATTGCAATAACCTCTGCCAGGCGGATTAGCGAACTCCAGGCCCTCGTGGTCCATCTATCGTACACACAGCTCCACCCGAACCGCGCATCTCTGCGCACCCATCTGAAGTTTCTGCCTAAAGTCTCCTCCTTCTTTCACATCAACCAGTCCATCGACCTTCCTTCCTTCCTCCCGGCTCCGCATGGGTCCGAGGAGGATCATAGGCTCCACACCCTGGACTGTGTCAGAGTCTTGCACATCTACCTCAACAGGACAGCAGGCGTAAGGCAGGGGACCCAGCTCTTCGTATCCTATGACCCCAACAGGCTGGGAAGGCCTGTCACCAAAAGGACACTGTCCTCTGGATATCGAGTTGCATCACCTTCTGACTGGTTAAGGCCGAAACCCATGCAGGAGGTCACATAAGAGCCTGTGCTCAGTTCCCGTGGATGACATTTGCAAAGCCGCCACCTGGTGCTCCATGCTCACCTTCCAGAAACACTACTGCCTGGACCTCGAGGTGCAGTCTGACAGCGCTTTCGGTCATGCGGTCCTCACAGCGGTGGTTGGAATGTCCCGCCCTGCCAACAACGGCCAGAACGAACTTACCACCTAGACTGGACCTGGACTGCTTACTGCATGTCAACAGTTTACTGTTCACATGCGCTACTGATCATGCACTGTTTTACATGCTTACTGTTTACATGCACTATTGATTATTCACTGTTCACTTGCACTGAGTTTACACTGTTGGCACTGTTGTACTTTGAGCTACATTGTTCTGCACTATGCACTGAGTTTACATTGTTTGCTATGTTTGAATGTTTGGAAAATAAAGCACATTTCTTGATGCATCTGTTGTCCACCTCCCTCATCCACTGCAGCGTGCTCTTGCCTAGCTAGGGAGTCACCTGGTGTGGCTGATGCATCCTGCTTGTCCATGGAGAAAGCAAGGTTACTTACTTGTAACAGGGGTTCTCCATGGACAGCAGGATAAGTCAGCCACACTTCCCACCCACCTCCCCTGGCTGAGGTCGGCCGACAGACTCGCGCCCTAGCAGGAGAGTCAAGCTAATTAATCACTGGCTGGGCTAGGGGCGGGCCTGGGAGGTGGGCTCTACTACTCATGCTCAGAAATCTGAGCTCTGGAGAGCACTTCCGTAGATGGCGCCGCCCGGAGGATGTCACCTGGTGAGGCTGACTTATCCTGCTGTCCACAGAGAACCCCTGTTACAGGTAAGTAACCTTGCTTTTTTTCTTAACTATTTTCCACATTTTGTCATAGTCTCCCTTTCGAAAGTTAAAAGGTATTACTGTGGATTTCCTTACCATCCCTCCTCCACTAATTAAATCAAATGCAATCATGCTATGATCACTATTGCCAAGTGTCCACAACACCCTTATCTCTTGCACCAGTTCTGGTGTTCCACTAAGAATTAGGTCCAATATGGCTTCCCCTCTGGTTGGTTCATGAACCAGCTGCTCCAAGAAGCAGTCATATATTTCATCTACGAACTTTATCTCCCTAGCATGTCCTGCCGTGACACTGACCCAGTCGATACTGGGGTAATTGAAATCGCCCATTATTATTACTGCGCTGCAACTTTTGTTAGCTTCCTTGATTTCTTTGAGCATTTCATCATCCATTTGTTCATTCTGGCCAGGCGGTCGATAGTACACCCCCTTTTTACATGGAAGTTTAATCCATAGCGATTCTACAGCAAATTTTGTTTCCTGCAAAACTTTAATCCTTTCAGACTCAATGCCCTCTCTAACATAGAGTGCGACCCCTCCACTAATTTGATCAGCTCTATCATTACGATATAGTTTGTACCCAGGTATCACAGTGTTCCACTGGTTATCCCCCTTCCACCATGTCTCTGAGATTCCAATCATATCTAACCTCTCATTTAGTGCTATATATTCTAACTCTCACATCTTATTTTTTTTTACTTCTAGCATTTGCATTTTAGAGACTGTATTTTATTCATATTTTCTGGCTATTGATAGGCATGGGTAATTTTGAATCTTTAAGCTCTGAATGCTCCATACTCAAGGGCATTTGGGCTACTTTACTCTTTTTTGGAACCTCTCTGCTTTTGGTAGTATCCTTCAAGGATACATTCTTCCGAACCATGCGCTTTTGGGCGACTGTCGGGTTTCCCCTATTATCTAGTTTTAAAGCTGCTCTAACTCCTTTTTAAAGTTAATGCTAGCAGCCTGGTTCCATCCCAGTTAAGGTGAAGCCCATCCCTTCGGAAGAGCCCCTCCTTTCTCCAGAATGTTCCGCAGTTCCTAACAAATCCAAAACCCTCATCCTTGCACCATTGGGTCCTGCACGTGGAACAGGAAACATTTTGGAGAAGGCTACCTTGGAAGTTCTGGATTTCAACTTCCTACCTAAAAGCCTAAATTTAGCCTCCAGAACCTCCCTACCACATTTTCCTATGTCATTGGTACCGACATGTACCAAGACAGCAGACTCCTCCCCAGCACTATCTAAGATCTTATCTAGGTGGTGCGTGAGTTCCGTTACCTTCTCACCAGGCAGGCATGTTACCAGGCAATCCTCATGTCCACCAGCCACCCAACTATCTACATGCCTAATGATTGAATCACCAACTATAACGGCAGTCCTAACCCTTCCCTCATGGGCACGTGGCCCTGGAGAAACTTCCTTGGTGTGAGAGGGTTTTACATCACCTGGAGGGTAGGTCCTAGTTACAGGATCACTTCCTGCCACACCAGGGTGATGCTGTCCTGTCACGTGACTTCTCCCCTCTATGGCAATAGGGATGCTGCCAGACTGGAGGTGGGACTTCAGGACTATATCCCTGTAGGTCTCATCTATGTACTTCTCTGTCTTTCTTATGTCTTCCAACTCTGCTACTCTAGCCTCTAGAGAACGGACTCATTCCCTGAGAGCAAAGAGCTCCTTGCACCTAGTGCACACGTAAGACCTCTCACCAACTGGGAGAAAATCATACATGTGACACTCAATGCAAAAGACTGGAAAGCCCCCATCTCACTGTTGGACTGCTGTCTGCATCTTAGTTTTAAGCTTATGTTTAGATCTTTAAGTTCTTTACTTACTAAGGGTTGCTGTGGATACTTATACTAATAAAAGTGTACCTAATATGTTTAATATACCTTGTTCACCTGAAGCTTAATTAATCACAGGTCCTAAATGTATGACTGATTTGGATAAAGAGCTGCACCTGAGAACAGCTCCTTTCCTTTAAGATGTGTAAGTACCTATAAAGCTACAATTATCCCAGGGGTGGGTGGGTGTCGTGGATGGAGAGAGGGAAATAAGACTTATTAAAAGAAGGCTGCTACACAGTACCCTGTCGTTTGCTTCTGAGGTAAGCTCTGACCAACTTCCTGGGTGATTAACAGTCCTTGCTTGGATAGGAGTCTTTCAGAATGGCCTTTTGACCTCACAGGTCTCTTGCCCCCTAGGTAGAAGGCCTCTTTGTAAAGGTCTCTAGAATAATTTATTTAGTACTCAAAGAATACTGACCCTGTTTTGCCTTTTATGCTAAGTTATATTCTGATTTTATTTAAATTAAAGCTCTTTGCTGCTACTAGGCCCTGAATGAGTATGAAATTTAAGCTAGAAGCTCTCTGCTGGGTTCTAAATTAAACCAGAAAGCTCTCTTCTGTGTTTTAAATTTAAACGTAAACTGCTGCTACTAGGCCCTGGTTCACAGATTAGTCAGCTGTAATCCAAAGAATTCCCTTCAGAAAAAGTCCCAGAAGTATATACTCACTATAGCAGATCTCTCTCCAGACATAGCAGTCCCCTTTTGTAGTCCTTCATGACTGTATGATGTTAGTGACGTTTTGTGCAAGGTTTTGTTTTTTAAAATTAGGCGGATGAGTGCATTTTTAAGTGAGGTTGGTAACTGGCCATTTTGTAATGAGAGATTGATAATGGGTAGGATAAAAGATGAAATTTACGATTTTGTTTCTTTTATCCAGCTTACAGGACAGGGGTCAAGTAAGAAGTGGTAGTATTTAGTTTGGAGATGATGTTTTTGATAGTGCCCTTGGTTGTAGGGTAGAAGTATGACCAAGAGTTGTTTTGGGCAGTGTAGTCAGGGATCTCATTGATTGTAGTTGATACTTGTTGTTTTAGTTTATCCTTGTAGTAATTGGCTAGAGTCTGGGGTGTTATTACGAGGTTGGTTGAGTCTTTGTTGGCAGTATTAATAGAGATTTTACTATCTCGAATAATTCCCTTGGGCGGTTTAATGATTTAGAAAATAATTTGGAATAAAGGTCTTTTTTAGTGGAGTTAATGGTTTCCCTATAGAGTTTGAGGGTGTATAGGTATAGGGGTTGATGTATATTAGAATTTGGGTGACGCCATTTGTGCTTAGTTTTTCGGAGGTCTGTTTTCAACTGTTTAATACTGGGAAGGTACCATGGTGCAATTTGCCATTTTGTGGGATGAGTGTAGAATGTTTGTAGTTTTGCAGCCTCTGACAGTGTGTCATTCTACAAGGTCACTGCTTCATAAAGATTTGTAGGTGTTTGGTTCAAGTATAGCAGGGCTTGATTAAAAAATCCATCTTTGTTGAATTTCTTAAATCTTTTGGGTCTAGGTGTATGTGTGATTTTAGTTTGCAAGTTGTCATGATATGGGAGATGGAATTTTATTAGGTGGTGGTGTGACCATGGTATAGGTTGTACTATTAATGATTTTTGATCATAGGCATAGAATAAAGAGTCAGGCAGGAGTACTAGGTCCAGTGTGTTACCTTTGGTATGCGTGTGGGTATTGGTTATTTGGTGGTAGTCCATCTCTTCAGTGGAGGTTAGGAATGTCAACATCTGACTAGGTGGGAGAAAGGGTAAGTTAAGGTCAGAATATCAATGTTTGCTATATTTTCAGAGGTGATTAGTGAGGCTTTTAGATCTTCTTTTATGATTATGAAGGCACCTCCTACTTTTTTTGATGTTCTGTGGGTGTGGAATATTTGGTATCCTGGGGTTTTCAGTTGATTGATGGTGATGGTGTCAGTGTCTGACAGCCAGGTCTCTGTTATGCATATGATATCTGGGGAGTTATCTGTTAGGATGTCCTGGATAATTGGTATTTTATTTTTTAGTGATCTAGAATAGACAAGATAGCATTTTAGGTTTTTGGTCTGCAGTGATATAAAGGTTGGGGCAAGGTGTGAGATTGTTTTTAGCTTTAAGTTGATTAGTCTGTTGTGGTTTGGCTTGGGATGACATCCATTCCTATACTGAAGAGGTGTGTATATGTATCTAGTTGGGTTGTATATGGTAGGTATGGTGTGGGGATAGCTGCAAATTTGATTACCTCATTCATTATTCCCATTTCCAGGTCATTTAAGAGTATTCTAAAAAGCAGCGGACCTAGTTCAGATCCCTGGGGTACTCCACTATTCACCTTTCTCCATTGGGAAAATTGGCCATTTAGTCCTACTCTCTGCTTTCTGTCTTTTAACCAGCACTTGATCCACAGTAGTACACTGCTTCCTATCCCATGACTTTTTAGTTTCGCCAAGAGACTCTCATGAGAGACCTGGCAAAGTCTTTCTGAAAGTCCAGATACACCAACTCACCTTTGTCTACCTGTTTATTCACACCTTCAAAAAAGCATAACAGATTAATAAGACAAGACCTTCCTTTGCTAAAGCCATATTGGCTGTCTCCCATTAAGCCTTGACTATTTACAAGTTCATAATTTTGTTCTTTATAATGGTTTCTACGATTTGTTCTGGTACTGACGTCAGGCTCATCGGTCTGTAATTTCCTGGATCACTCCTGGAACCCTTTTTAAAAACTGGTGTTACATTGGCCATCCTTCAATCTTCAGGTATTACAAATGATTTTAATGATAGTTTACAGATTACTAATAATAGGTGTGCAATTTCCCACACCCTTGGATGTATACAATCTGGTCCGGGCGATTTGCTACTGTTTATTTTATCAAATAGTTGTAATAATCTTTCCGGTGTATCGATATTTCTTCCAATTCTTCTGTGTCATCATCTTTAAATACCACTTCAGTCATGGCTAACTATCCATTGGGTTTTCATTGCAAGATAAAGAAAGGTGATACAACTGACTATGGAAATTATCGCACAATCGCTCTGATCCCACATGCCAGCAAGATTCTAATGAAGATTATTCAACAGAGACTACAACCATACCTGGAACAAGAACTACCTGAAATGCAAGCAGGGTTCAGGAAAGGCCAAGGAACGAGAGACATCATCGCGGATGTGAGATGGATCCTTGAAAGGACTAAAGAATACCAAAAGGATATCTATTTGTGCTTTAATCGACTATAGCAAGACTTTTGACTGTGTAAACCATGAGAAACTCTGCACCATATTAAGAAGCACTGGTATACCAGAACACCTGATTGTTCTCTTGCACAATCTGTACATTGATCAAGAAGCAACAGTTAGAACGGAACAAGGAGAAACAGAATGGTTTAAAATAAGCAAAGGTGTAAGACAAGGCTGCATAATTTCCCCCTACCTGTTTAATTTATATGCAGAACAAATCATTAGAGAAGCAGGATTGTACGAAGACAAAAGAGGTGTGAAGATTGGTGGAAGACTCATCAACAACCTTCGCTATGCTGATGATACCACATTACTGGCTGAAAGTGAAGATAATCTGAAACATTTGCTTCTCACAATCAAAGAACAGTCTCAAAATGGGCCTGCACCTTAATGTAAAGAAGACAAAGATCATGACAACTGGCAAAATCAACAAAGTTCATCATTGAAGGAGAAGAAATTGAAATTGTGGACAACTTTAACCTACTTGGATCAACTATAGTTACAGGTACACTAAAAAAAATATTTTTAAACTGCCTCTAATGTTTCGATTGATTTTTACGTTTTTTGGTGCGCTGAATCCAAATCTGGTAACCAATTTGCTCCATCATGTACAGATTTTTTGCTACATTGGGTTAGCAGTTTGAGGTGAACGTTTCAGATTGAGTGTGATCGAGATAAAAGTTTCTTGGATGAATTCTTTATACTAATTGTTTAGAAGTTATTCAAATAAGAATAAAGAAAATTATAACAAGGCAGCACATAAGAATAGAGTAATGTCAACAAAACACACTGTGATGGTAGCAAAATTGTCTGCACTTAAAACAGTCACATACATGTGCACAAACATTGAGCATATAAGAGCGAGGTTAGACACAAAGCAAAGCAAAGAAATGTGCAAAAAATGTTGTACATGTATGTAAGAATAGAAAACGCAAACCGCACCATTGCAATACATGAAGACAAACACCCGATGGTGTGAAAATAAAATTCTAATAAATGAGATCCGACACTGTGGTAATAACTAGCAAATTTTTATTTCAAAGTTTAGTAAAAACACGATATTTGTCAACACAGTTTAGATTTTAAAGTCATTCTTGGGTCAATCAATCTCCTGGTGGGCCCGTTTCTTCTTCCCCCGAATGCTTCTCTTGGTGCGCTGCTTGGCGTATTTTTCATCTGGGGTTTCCCGCAGCAGCAACCAGCAGAAATCAGCCATCATAGTGGTGTTCCATCTTCCTTGGTACCTTCTCTCTGCGTCCTTGATGTCCTGGTGAAACCTTTCACCTTGTTCTTCACTGTACGCCCCCAAGTTTTTGGGAAAGTAGTTCACATGGGAGTGCAAGAAATGGACTTTCAGGCTCATGTTACAGCCTTGTTCTTTGAAGGCATTGAGCATCCTGGCAACAATATCCTTATAGTTCTCATCCCGCCTGTTCCCCAAGAATTTGAGAACAACATCTTTGAAGGAATCCCAGGCTTCTTTTTCCTTCTCAGACATCGTTTCAGCGAATGCTCCATCTGAAATGAGTTTCCTTATATCAGGGCCAACAAACACTCCTTCCTTTAGCTTTGCTTCAGAAAGTCGGGGGAACTTTGAGCAAAGGTACCGAAAGCACTCACCATCTTTTGGAAGGGACTTGATGAATTGCTTAATGAGACCCAACTTAATGTGGAGAGGTGGTAATAGAATTTTATCACGAGGTACCAAGCTCTCATGAAGAACATTTTTCTCACCGGGTCTCAAATACTCCCAAATTGGCCAGTCTTTTTTCCCCCAGTGTAGGTCGCGGGCCCGGCTATCCCACAAGCAAAGGAAGCAGGGGTATTTGGTGAAACCGGATTGCTGCCCTAATAGCATGGATAGAATTTTAAAGTCTCCACAAATCATCCACTTATGCTCATCATAACGAATCTTCTGAAGAATCAGGGCCAAATTCTCGTATTTTTCTTGGAGAATAACAGTGAGCAATAGGAACTGAAGCGAATGTGATGCCATTATGAAGAAGAACACCTTTTATGCTGTCTTTTGACGAATCAATGAACAGCCGCCATTCAGCAGGATCATACTTGAGTTTAAACTTTTCCATCACTCCGTATATATCGTTGCAAAATACTAAATCTTCCTCTTTGCTGAAATATGTCAAAAATTGTGTCTCGCGGTTGCGGTTCCAATAAAAAGTTGTTCCTGGTGACAATAGATTTTTCTGTTTAAGCCGAGAACCTAGCAGTTGGGCAGCATCTTTTGGGAGTCCTAAATCCCGGACTAAATCATTCAATTCAGCTTGAGAGAAAAGTTCAGGTTTCGGATCTGGTTCAGTTTCAAACTCGGAAGTACTGGACTCATTGGGAAAAGCCATCTGATGAGTCTCATCATGATCAGAACCGTCCACACAAATATGATCCAAAGATTTTGGTGGTTCAGGCACAGGTACTTCGTTGCTATGAGGCATAGGCCTAATTGCTGAGGGAAGGTTGGGGTAACTTATTACGTTCTTATTTTTTAAGTTGTATCCCTTCACAATGCAAGAGCAAAAATAGCAGTCACTGCTGTGGTCTCTTTGTTCACGCCACATCATAGGTATTCCGAAACGAAATGCTTGTTTTTTACCTTTCATCCATAAGCGTAGATCTTCCTCACATGTCTTGCACACTTTGTGAGGAGCCCACGGTTTGTCTTGATCGCCTAACTTCAAACCGAAATAGGTGAAATATACTTCTTTAATAAATGCAGAAATGTTCCTCTGCCGCTTTTTCACGGTATATTCCCCACAAATAAAACAAAAGCTGTCCGGAGAGTTGACGCAACCTCTGGCTCTGTGAGCCATCACAAATACACAGCACTGCAAACTACAACTGTAGTGAACCACTTCGGAATAAAGCTGGATTACGACTGAGCAAACAAAAGGTAATAATGAACTTGCAAGAAACTGAAATTTGACAGGAACGTTCATGTCGCAACCACCGTGTTTGAGCGAGCTGCGAACGAGGCGAACAGGAAAGAACATGCGCCAGCGCGAGTACTGGATTTAGCCCCCCGCCTCCCAATTGTCCTGTTAATGTATAAAATGAATACAAAACACTCTAAAATATCATGAGGGAGTGTTTCTAGTTAGTTAACCATTACAACCTCTATTTTGGGCCAAGAAAATAAACTGCAGTCGGCTAAAAAGAAATTATGTGAACA
The DNA here is from genome assembly GCA_033557465.1 of Ichthyophis bannanicus. Taxonomy (NCBI): domain Eukaryota; kingdom Metazoa; phylum Chordata; class Amphibia; order Gymnophiona; family Ichthyophiidae; genus Ichthyophis; species Ichthyophis bannanicus. The sequence continues at coordinate 662,277,879 of CM066032.1, read as the reverse complement.
TTCCTTATATGGGTAAGAAATCTAATTTTGCAAGAAAACGTGACGTGATGGAACATTTTGGCTATTTTTCCTGGATTCAGCACCCCAAAATCTATAGGAATCAGTTGCAAAACTGGAGGCAGTTTTTTGGTAGTGTACCTGTGTTCAATAAGGAAGCAACAAGCAGTCAAGAAATCCAATGACACATTGCTCTTGACAGAATGGCTATGAAAGACCTAGACATGATTCTCAAGAGCAGAGATGTCTCTCTCCATACAAAGATTTGACTTGTTCAAGCCAAGGTATTTTTAATAACATCATATGGATGTGAAAGCTGGACAGTGAAAAAGATAGACAGGAAGAAAATGGATACCTTTGAATTATGGTGCTGGCAGTGAATACTACATATACCATGGACTGCCCAAAGAACAAACCAGTCAGTGCTAGAGGAGATCAAACCTAAGCTTTCTTTAGAAGCTCAGATGACAAAACTTTGACTTTCACACTTTGGACACATCCATGCGAAGAAAGAGATCATTAGAGAGAGACAACATGCTTGGCAAGATAGAAGGTCAATGCAAAAGAGGAAGGCCAGCAATGAGATGGATCGATACCATAACAGCAGCTATGGGTACCAGTCTGTCAACAATGAGCCGCCTGACTGAAGACCGAACACAACTTAGGACAACTATCCAGAGGGTCGCCATGAGTCGACACCGACTCGATGGCACTTAACAACAACAACATGGCTAACATCCCTACATTTTCCTCAGTAAAGACCGAAGCAAAGAATTCATTCAGTCTCTCTGCTATGGCCTTGTCTCCTCTTAGTACCCCTAAAATATGCCCCTATTGCATATTTTGGTATCATCTGCAAAAAAGGCAAACCTTACCCTTCAGGAATATTGCTTCCAAAAATGTTACCTTGCAGCACACACTGGTAATGTCCTTATCCTCAGAATGAACTTTATTTACTACTACCCTTTGTCACCTCCCACTCAGTCACTGTAAGGCCTATCCCAAGGATACATAGTTTATTTATAAGTCTCCTATGCAGAACCATGACAAAGGCTTTTCTGAAATATGAATATGCCACATCTAGCACTCTTCCTTGATCCAACTCTTTGGTCACACAGTCAAAGAAATTGATCAGATTTGTATGACAAAATCTACCTCTAGTAAAACCACGCCATCTTGGATCCTGTAAATCCACTGTTTTACAGAAAATGAACTATCCACTGTTTTAGCGACACATCTATTCATTTTATTTAGTATAGAGGTCAAACTTACTGGCCTATAGTTGTGCATATCCACTGTTCTCCAGTCCTGCAGGACCACTCCTGACTAAAGTCTTGAAAAGGTCAGAATGTGGAGTAGCCAGAACTTCCTTAAGTTCCTCAGTACCCCCCAAATGTATCCTATCTGTCCCCATCACCTTGTTTAATTTTAGTTTAGCTAATGCTTCACAAAAGGTCTTGTGAAAATCATTCAAGATCAACCTCACTTTCATTCCTATTTATGTTTGTTTTCTGGGGTCCTACTTCTGGCCTTTCATCTGTGAACACAGAATAGTATTACTTTCCCCATGCCATTAGTTTTAGCAATTACCAAACATATTGCACATGATTGAGTCCAGAGCCTATTATGAGACCAGGAAGGCTGTCCTTTCTGCAACAAGTCTAGGGCCTCCTATTCTGCAGTGAGGATCCCATCCTTGGAAATAACTAATTCACTATCTCAGCTGTGCCACATGGCATGTTATTCTTTCTGCAACCAATCCAGAACTCCCACCATACAGCCAGGGAGCCCATTCACAAGTTGTATCTGACACACAGTGGAAGTTATTCTTTCCATGGTACCTTAGAAGTGCGAGGATATATCCAACCATTAGGTATCGCTGTCAGATTTTAAAGGATGGATTTTACAGTTTAACCACAAAGTTCCACTGTCACATGGCAACAAATATTTTTATGCCTTTCCACCACATACAGTAGCAAACTTCATAGTTTCATCACTAGATGTCATTAAAGCAGCCATTAAGAAAACTATACGGTAGATTTCACAGCAGAATGTACAACAAAGAAAATAAAAAAACACATCTGAATCATTAAGAGCCAGCCCAGAAGGGATAACGATGTAGCAGCACATCTGTATACATTGCTGATTATCACGTTGCGCTATAGCAGATCAGTAACTTAAATGTTCCACAACATTGAAAAAGAAGTTGGGAAGTGCAAAGTGTGACACAATGGTGCATTTTCCTTTTCTTCCATTTGCAGCCTTGGGCAAGTCCGTGTGAAGAACTTGGTTGTAATAGCCATGGTAAATTGTGTCTCAGTATATAGCAAGAGACGTGTGAATGGGTGTTAAGTGTGGGAAGTGACTGATGGTATTGTATGAGGTGCCTGTGTATCAGTGGTATGAAGTGTGTATTTTTGTCTTGAGGATGGGGAGATTGTTCATATATGTGATGGCAGTGTGTGTGGGGGGGGGGGGGGCACGAGTATGGCATGTGTATGGCTGTGGGCATGTAGGCTTCTGACTCCCTTTTACTCATTCCCTGTCACTCCCACCCTCTTGCATTACTACCTTCCTGGACCTCCCTTGCTCTTGAACTTTCTCTCCCTTTTCCTTCTCTCCCATTGCTTCCCTGCCACTCCTTGCACTTTCCCCAATTCCACTCCTCCCCTTTCACTCTTTCCTTTCCCTGCACTTCAATCTCCTCCTCCCCATAGCTTTTCTTCAGCATAACTCAATTTTTTTTTTTAACCATGCCCTCAGGTCTCCTTCTCCAGTTCCAAAAAGGAGATGGATCCAAGTCAGCACACTGCATGTTTATTCACTACAGGTGCAGTTCAGCTCTTCTTTTGAAGAGCAGGGCTCGACCTGTTCACCATCCATGGCTACTGCATCCATTCTCTGCCGGCTCAGCTCTTCTTTTGGGTAGTGGGGCCTAGCTCTCCCTCACTACTCAAGGCTACTTCAGCATTCATCCTCTGTTACTTACAGATGATTCTTCAAATAAATAACACCATATGCATCCATTTGCACATGTGCAAACAGACAGATGCTTAGAGACTGATACTTCCAAAAAGGAGTGATTGCTTATGTGAAATGTACCTAAAAGCACTAAGCTTCTCATTTTAAAACTAGTAAATTCACATCAAATTTGATTTTCTACCCAGCTTCTTGTTATAGTGTTTGGACACATCACAGAGAAAATGTGAGCAACCTTACACCAGTGAGAGATCTGTTCTTCCATTGATAACTACCCTTCCCACAGCCTTGAGGTCATCATCTGTGACACTACTACTCTTCCTTATCATTTATATAGCGCTACAAGACATACATACTATGTAAGCATTGAATAAGAGCTTGAATGTTCCGATTTATCTTAACCTGCGTATATTTCTAAACCTCCTTCTTAATGAAGTTTCCCTAATGTGATGATGATATGTTTTTAAGAGCAGAGATGTCAAGTTCCCAGGATTTTTCACATGGAAATTCTGTTGTATATGTGTAAAAGGCCTCTTATAAAGTTACCCCATGCATAAAAGTATGCATCATGGTAAGAAGGAGCATATGTTTATGCAACTCTGGGGTAGGCGTATTCATGGTAGAGTCTGGGTGGGACACAGCTGGAATCACAAAGTACACATCTTGATAAATTACCCATACATGTAACATCTTCCGAACTCCAGATGGCTTTTTGGCACTATGCATGTACTACGCTGAGCATTAGCAGTAAATTTGAGAAACTGAGATCATACTCTACATACCCTGGCTTAGAAGTGAGGTTCATGACTGTCATGGTATGCGCAAGACTTACCTATTTGGAGAAATTGTCCCAGAAGTACACACATACATAGGTTATAAAATATTCACCTTAGTGGCTGCAATCTCAGTTGTTTTTGTTTTTATAGTCATGTCAAGGCACATTTTAAATGGTTGGTGGAGATCAGAAATGAGACACTGAGGCTGGGACATACACATTTTGGTGGTATGTCAGAAAAGGTTCTGCCAAACAAAGCCTTTTCCAGAATACATATAAGGATGTGCAAGAGAGCACATTTGCCAACACGCTGCACTGGAGAAGACATTTTAAAAATCTACACAACAATTTACTGTTTCAAATAATTTTTATTCTGAACAGGCTTTTTGAATTTCAGGATTTTCCTGACAGGACTGTGGAAACTGGCAGGTATGGGGCTGCATTCAGGACAGCAGTATCTGATTTTAGTTTCTATCCTATGTTTCCTGCACCCTATTTCCCATTAGAAATTGTAGTTTTTAATTTCTCGTTCTATGTTCTGTCAGTGATTTTATTGTGCGTTAACCACTCTGGAATGGAAACAAAGGGCAGTATAGAAAATTCAAAGAAGCATAAACATAAGTACTGCCACTTACACATATAGGTTGGTATTTTGCAAACCTGTATGTTTAAATGCCACCAATAAACTACAGATGCCATTATCTTTGATGATTTCAATTTGGAGGGGGTTAAGGATGGTAACCCCTTAATCCCTCCTGTAAAGTGCAGGCCGATTTTAAAAACCTATATGTGCCAGGGAGCAACTATAAATCCCAATGTAGACCGTACATGTGCATTCCCTATATAGTAACATAGTATATGATGGCAGATAAAGACCAGTATGGTCCATCTAGTCTGCCCAGCAAAGCGGCAAGAGTAGGTGCACCTGCCGTTCCGTGCAGGTAACCCCTCCCCATGCCTTTGTTTAGGGATGCACCCACCACTCCGTCACCCCTATTTGCTGAGATAAAAGAGATAGGATAAAATAAAAATAAACATAACTATTGCTATAAAAGGGATCCACTCTGTCTGTCCCATGCCATTTTGAATTCTGTCACTGTATTTGCCCTCAGCACTTCCATTAGGAGGGCATTCCAAGCATCCACCACCCTTTCAGTGATAAAGTATTTCCTGACATTGCCTTTCAGTTTACCCCTTGCAGCTTCATGTTATGCCCTTTAGTTTTACAGCTTCCCTGTCTTTGGAAAAGGTTTGTTTGTTCACTAAATACTCTAAGTATCTAAAGGTCTGAATCATATCTCTCCTGTCACTCCTCTCCTCCAGAGTGTACATATTTAAATCAAGTCTCTTCTCATAAGTCTTCTGACGCAGGCTCCAAATAATTTTGGTCGCCTTCCTCTGAACTGTTTCCAGCCTTTTTATATCCTTTGCGAGATATGGTCTCCAAAACTGAACACAATATTCCAAGTGAAGCCTCTCCAGCAACTTGTACAGTGGCATTAGTACCTCTTCCTTTCTGCTGGTAATTCCTCTCTATATGCAACCCAGCATCCTTCTGGCTTTTGCCACCACCTTGTCACACTGTTTCGCTACCTTGATATCCTCAGAAACAATCACTCCGAGGTCCTTCTCCTGGTCTGTGCACACCAACCTCTCTCCCCCTATCGCAAACAATTCCCTTGGATTTCTGCTTCCTAAGTGCATGACACTGCACTTCTTCACATTAAATCTTAACTGCCAAGCCGTATACCATTCTTCCAGCTTTTGTAGATCTTTCCTCATGTTATCCACTCCCTCAGGGGAGTCCACTGTGTTGCAAATTTTCATGTCATCTGCAGACAGACAGACTTTTCCATTCAGTCCTTCAGCAATGACACTCACAAATACATTGAACAGTACCGGTCCCAGGACCAAACACTAGAGCACACTGCTTCCTTTCATCAGAGCGAGTTCCGTTTAACGTCACCTTCTGTCATCTGTCAGTCAACCAATTTCTGATCCAATTCACCACCTTGAGATCCATCCCCAAGCTGTTGTGTTTATTGATAAGCCTCCTATGAGGAACAGTATCAAAGGCTTTGCTGAAATCTAGGTAGATCACATCCATTGCATGCCCTTGATCTAGTTCTCTGGTTACCCAGTCAAAGAACTCAACCAGATTTATTTGGCAAGATCATCCTTTGGTGAAACCATGTTGCCTTGATATGAAATATGGAAAACATGTGCAAATATTTGAACCACCCAGGCTGTCATAACCACACCTGAACACACACCCTTGTAACTTTTAGGTTTTATGCACATCCATGTGTAAATTTAGTCCTTTATAAATCACCATTTACACATTTAAATCACCAATTTCCTGTAAGGAAATTCTGAATAAGGCTTCTAAAATAACATCCTGTGCGTATTTATAAATGAACCTCAAACTAGGTATCTACTTAGACTTCTAACTTAAGTGGCCTGTTCTAAAATTACCCTTCATGAGGGTAAGATTATAAATTCCCACAGAGTTTAAGCATACTAGTACATGTGTAGTTTATAAGTGGTTTGCAAATGTGCGCAAACCAGGCAGGAGTAAATGCCTACAACTAGATTTTGTATAAATGTACACATGTTATATATATTTTATAACTTGTATGCGTAAATTTGTGCTCTGCCCAAACTCTGTCCTGTACACGCCCTCACGGAAAGTACACAGAATTGGTCTTACGCAAGTACTGCGACGTCCTTGTTACCTGGGCCCAAGAGCTTACAGGTAGGGACGGCCTTTTAAGTGTCCTTTAGGAGTGAAGCTCTAACACTTGGCCCCAGGAGTTCTGGGATATGTAGTTGCTTGGCCTCCTGTGGGACTGAGTTGTAGTTGTAGCTCGAGTAGAAAAGGGCATGCAAGAATATTTATTTTTAAGAGGGTTTATTCCAGCGCATCAAGATTCAGTATCTCAGACGCAAAAGGATACCATTCCAACATAAGGGTTGAAAATAAACACACACAAAAGATGCAACAAAACGGCTCAGCTCTACTTGGCTGTTTCACAGTTCCTTTAGTCTCAGGCTAGGCAATCATGTGATCCTTCAGCAAACTGAAACAGGTGCTCTTCCTTACGGCACGGCTTCTCAGTTTTACCATGTGATTAAGCTTATTAAACAATTCATAAGGTTTTCTCACAGTGGCAGCAGGTATGGCAAACTTTATACTATATTACTTCATATAGCATTCAGTGCTCATTAACCTGGTTATTCTCAATTACACAAGTAGAACAATCCATAGGTGAATCAAGCTCTACTGAAGGTAGACAAACATCCAGTTGCATAGCTTCCTCAGAGTTACTGGAATTCTGGTCAGGGTTATTATTCTGCTCTGCCCTTTTCTCCAAAAATTCCTTAAACTGACTTAGAAGTAATTCAGCTTGCTTGTGCACGTTTTCAGACTGATAGCCTTCCTCCTTCTCTAACAAACGTTTACTTAGGACTCCCAGCTCCAGGTAATCAGCTATCCTGCCTTTGTCAAAGGAACAGTTCTCAGTAAGGGTAAATCCCTTCCCCCACTTATCACTAGCTGAATATGCTGGGTTTGTTCTCAGGAGGTTAACACATGCAGGAGACTTCTTGAACAAGGGTCATAACAAGAAATGCCAGCTTTACCTTTTCCAAGGTCTTTTAGATAAGCATTGGTACCTTTTCTCCTGTTAATTCTCAGGCTTTGTACTTCAGCTTTCTTATCCTTACTTCCAGTGCCTTGCAGGTAAATGTCAGGCTGAACAGTTTCCTCGTAGCTTTCTCTGAAACTGTCTTGGCTTTTATGGCTGTGAGTCCGGCTGCCCTTATTCCAGGTATCTGGCCTGCTGGCTTCCTTAACCAAAGGCTCTATCTTGCAGTGAGACTTCCTCCAGGGTGAATCCTTGTACCACTGTTCACTGCTCCCAGGTTCTGCTCGGGTCTCTGGTTCTAGCTGACTTCTCCTCCAAGCAGTTCTCTCAGCTGTTCCAATGTTTTCCCTTCTGCTGCTCCTGACCTTGTGCTTGCACTCGCTCCTCCTCCTCCTCTCTCCCTCTCTCTTCATTGCTTGAGTATTTAACAAGCCTTCACTTCCTTGCACTTCCTGACTCTCCCTTGGGCGTGCCCAATCAGTGAACAGACCTGTCTCCTCCCCTGAGGTGAGGTATGGCTTTAGGTCATCAACTGGCTGTGTTTTTATTCCTGAGGTGAAAATCCTGTTTGTCAATGCAGTATTGTTTGCCTCATCAGGATTTTCTCCTATTTCCATCTCTTCTTGAGGGGCTTCCTCATCACAGCACTTAACAGAATAGCAACCACCTATGTGCATAGGTGCTCATTCATGCACGAAACCTCTTGAAAATACTAATCATGCATGAAAACTGCTTGCACCTTTATGCAATTACCTTATAAAATTATCTCCCTGGCATATAGACTATAGGAATAAATTATGTCATTACATACTGAACAGTGCTTTTAATGTTGATTTGCCCTCAAAAGAAAATACATTAAAGTATATCCCACTTCTTAACAAAGTTAACCTGAAATGTAAAAAAACAAAATGTGAGTGTGCTAACTCCTGGCAGCCCATAGAAATAATTTTATTATACCTTGAGTTTTTAAATGTGGCAGTTTTCACCCTGAAAAAAAGAGAGATTCAAAACACTTTTCACAGATGAACAGCATTCAAGTTAAGCAGTACCGTATTCAGAAACTGTTTATGCTTATTAAACATTTAATATACCGCTTTAATCAAAAGATACCAAACCAGCATATAAATCAAAATCTAGAAGAAAAAGAAAAACTCATTTTTCTATAGGAAAGAAAAAAGACAAGACAAAATTGAGCAAACAAAAAAGAGAAAGGGCAAAAGAACATGATCTTAAAACAAGCATATACCAGACAGGGAAATAAGACATAGGAGAAGAATTCCATCCTCACAACCATACTGACCTTAACAGAAGACAGCTTCATTATTGAAAAGAATTAAATGCTTGGGTAAAAAGATGAGTCTAAGTCTAACCGGAATTTCTTGTAGCAATCTTTTGTACACAGAGCCGAAGGAAGAAAATGTCACAGTTTAGGAGCCATAAAAAAGGAGGCAGACTGCAGAGATGACTCGAAATGGGTCTTGGAAACTGAAGAAAGTATCAAGAGATTCTCCTGTGAAGAGCAGGTAGAACAAAGACAAGGAATAAGAGTGTGCAAGTACACAGGGATGCCTGTTTTTAAGACTTTATAGTTGAGAACAAGTATCTTAAACTGAATATGATAGAATACCAGTAACCAGTGGTGATGAAATTTCTGTGCATGGGACAGTAAGCAGATAGTTGCATTCTGTATCGACTGAAGATGTTTTAAGATTAGTGGAGTGGAGACCAACGGAGACAAAGTTGCAATAATCCAAGTGGCTTGTAATAAAAGCATGGATAAAAAGTTTGCTGATCGATAGGTTCAAAGAAATTTTGAAAGAGCAAAACTGACACAAAACAAGAAATAGAGATGATTGTTTCAAAGTTATTGGACTCAAAATACAGCTCACAGATATGTAAAAGATTATACTAACTGATAGAATGACCAGAGATGTTGGGAATAGTATTCGGGTGCAAAGTACATCCAGTAACCCACATAGCAATTGATTTATCAGGACTGAATCCGAGTTGATGTGCATCAAGCCAGGTAGCAAATGAAGAGATGCATTCATAGGAACTATGAGAGCAAAAAGATTTAGTATGGGATGAATTAACAAAATATCATCTGTATAATGGAAACCAGTAATGTGGTTTTGTACTAGAGTGGCCAGAGGAATAAAAAAGGATTTAAAGAGCAATGGAGCCAGGAGAGAATCCTGGAGTACTCCACATAATAAAACTCATGAAATGCAGATGTCGAAGAATAAACTGAAACAGAGAACTAACAGCCAGAGAGAGAAGAAAGAAACCAATGAAGAACAATACCTGAGATTCTAATATCTTATAGATGTTAGAGTAGCAAGTCATGATTAACCAAGTCGAAGGCAGATGATAAGTCAAGTGATAGCAGAAGAATAGCTCTCATTGTATCCAGAACACTACATAATTCACTTTGCAAGGCAGCTAGTAGAGTTTTGGTACCATTACCTGTTCTAAAGCCCAACAGACGTGGATAAAGCACATTTGTTTTATGAATGAAATTAGTTAGATGTGAAAAAAATTTTTTTTCAGCAATCTTAGAAATAAAAGGCAAATTAGTATTGAGCCGATAGTTACTGACAAGGGAGGAATCCAAATTAGGGTTTTTTTTAAGACTGGGTGAATTAGAGAGTTTTTCCAGTGATTTGGAAAAACATCCAGCATAAAACTGATTTATAATTTGCAAAAGAAATGGCAGTAGACCTAATGATGAATCCTTAATCTACTGTGATGGACACGGATCTAGATAACATGTGGTAGCCCTCATGGCAGACAAGGTTTTCAGTAAAGAAAACTGACTGATGGTAAAAAGGACAAAGTAGATGAGTTACAGTACTGTCCTGTCTCTAATCTGCCATTCCTCTCAAAACTAGCCAAGAGTTTTGTTTTTAATCAATTTTCCAATCCTATGACATTATGCATACAATTACTACTGAACATTTGTATAGCACTACAAGATGTATGCAGCGCTGCACAGACATGTAAAAGACAGCCCCTGCTCATCAGAGCTTACAATCTAGTCAAAACAGACAACACAGTAGTTGTAGACATGGGATACATCTCGGGGAAATGGTAAGGAAATACAAAGGAGATCAAGAGAGTCAAGATCTGAAAGCGGCAGCAAAGAAGTGAGTTTTCAGCCTAGATTTGAAAAGGGTCAGAGAAGGCGCCTGATGAACAGATTCAGGTAGTTTGTCCCTGGCATAAGGAGCAGCAAAGTGAAAGGAGCAAAGTTTGGAGTTAGCAATAGAAGAGCACAGATAGAAGCGATTTGGGATGTGCTCTTAGTCTCACTCTCTTAGGTGTGAAGTCCTCCAGGGCACAATTCTCGCCCCCTCCCTCTTCAATCTTTTTTAATCCTTTGCTGACATGGATCCAAACAACAGGTATTATGTTTAATGTATATGCAGATGATATCCTTCTTGTTTCTTTCACTGACAGCACTGCCCCGGATCTCATCTTCATTAATCTTTGCTTGGACATGATCGCAGATAACTATCTGCAGCTAAATTCAAGAAAATCTACTGCCACATGGGGCTGTCTGTCCTCTAATATGGCCCCAACAATCAAGGGACAACCTGTTTCACTAACTACCTCATTTCGATATTTAGGACTACTTATGGACTCTGACTTGTATTCACTTAGCACATCAATCAAGTAGTCAGATCTTTCTTCACACTATGTCACTTTAGAGCAATTTGCCCATATCTTGATGTCCAAGCACAAACCAAGCCTAGAAATGATTGTGCTCAAAACAATAACTATTAGAACCCTGTCTACACTGGCATATATTGCGCAAAGCTGAAAAGACTCCAAATAGTACAAAACACCACCATTTGGATTCTTGTTCATGCCCATAGATATGATCATGCCACCCTGTTACTTCTCCAGTATCACTGGCTTCCTGTTAAATACCATATCTAATATAAAATTCTCATTCTGACTTACAAGGCCTTGCATCAGTTAGCCCCCGATTGTTTATCTTCACTACTTATTCCCTATTACCCAGCTCGTTCCCTGCAGTCTTCACATGGAAAATGATTATGCTTACCCTCTCCAAATCTTGCCTGGTATGATATCATTCTGCCTTTTTTTCCCTTGACCCCCTGTTAAGGAATGGACTTCCTCCGGAGCTTTGTTTTTAACCTTCGCTCAAATGTTTTAAGGCAACATTTAAAACATACTAATTGAAGTATTTGAGCTTCCTGACCAATCAAAGGCATTGCTGTACTGACACAGCCTGGGGGAAAAATAAAACTGTACCCGTGTAGTTGTTTCTACTGATATGTTCTGTTTGACCCCCTAGAATTGTGTGCTCTTCTCTTTGTATGCTTGTCTTGCACTTCTCCCCCTGACTCTTCTACTGACTGGAGTTCCTTTCACTTTTCTCCCCCTTGTTATAGTAATTTGTAAACCGCTTTTTGTACCCTGAAAAGGCAGTATAGTAAAACCGAATAAACCATAAGAAAGGAGTGAGACTACTCCAGAAAGATTAGATGGAATAAATCGAGAAATTGAAGGATAATGCTAATGAATAGAAGACATCTTTGTAAAGAAATAGAAGATTGTCTGCAGAAGAATCCGAGGAAGCAGTGATAGAATTAGGGGTCTTATCAGTAAGGGTAGATATTACAGAAAATAATTTATTTGGACAAATCGCTCAAGAGGCGATAAGCCGTGTAAAGTTGTTCTTTTTGGCTTTCTAAACTTCCCAAATACAATATAAACATTGTTGTATATCTTTTGAAAGAGAAGAGATTTTACTTTGTTTACACCAGAGGTGCTCCAAGTGATGAGTCTTGTGCTTAAGGAGGCGTAAGCCATTATGATACTAAGGGTGATAAAACTTGGAATGGTTAATACTAACTTTGGGAGAATAAACAGAATTTAAAGCAGAACCGAGTAATATATTCCAGCGTGAAATCTTATGAGAGAGAAGGAGTTGAGAAGTCATCTAGAAAGTACATAAGGATACTACAGCATCATGATCTATATGAGCCAGATTCTGAACTTGTCTGGAGTGTTGTGGGTTAATAGTAATAATAGGGTCTGCAATGGTAAAGGTAATGAGCGAGTGATCCAACCAAGTGATATGAAGTATGCTTAATGAATGAGAAAGAGAAGTAGTGGGAAGAATAAAAATCAAGTGAAGCATATGTCCAGCTGAATGGGTAGGACCCAGGATGTGTTGAATGAAGCCCGAATTATTCATTAAGGTGATAAAAATCAGTAACAGGGTCTAAATGGGTGATTATAATGAATGTTGAAGTCTCCTGGGACCACTAAATTAGTGAATCATGTAGAAAATTCAATAATATTACTGTAAATGAGGTCTCATGTAGAGCTGTCAACACCTGGTGGACAACAGATAAGAAGAAGAGTGGAGGGTTGAAAAGTGGTCTTGACCAACGAAGTCTCAGGACAGATAAGAAAGGCAGGGGAGAGATTAATCAATGAGAGTCTGTTGGAAAAGATCATAGGAATCCCTTCACCTGTGCTAGAGGATCTATTCACCACCACAAAAGGAAATGTCTGGGGGCAGGCTGGAGAGAAGCAAAGCTTCCTCACCCTCCTTCAACCACGTTTCTGTAATGCAAAACAAAATTACTAGAGGAATCAGATATGAGGTCAGCGACTAGAGTAGCTTTCCTACATATAGATCAACAATTCAATAAGGTGACATTTTACTTACCGGATAATGTCCTTTCCTCGAGTCCTGCTAGACTAGTCCAGATAAGTGTGTCGTGTTTCTCTACCAGCAGATTGGTGGAGACAAAGAACTAATGAAAAGCCCAGGTTTCAATGACATCACTCCCATGCCTTTATCTGCCTCAGCCACCAGAGTTCCCTTCAGTATTTGTTCCAAAGCATATGGGAGATACAGAGCAAGCCTCACAAAATCTCAGTGAGAGCAACAATGAGTAAACAATATAGAGAACTATGTACAGGAAGGCAGAAACAGATGGCTGTCAGTAGAAGATGAGCTTGCAAAGGAAAATAAAAAATCATGGCGGACTCAAGGGTACCGCAGCAGAAGGACAAAGCAAACAGTTTCAGGGGCAGGTCCTGGACTGGTCTACAGGACTCAAGAAAGAGACATTATCTGATAAGTAAAATGTCACCTTCCATATCGTCCTGCTAGACCAGTCCAGACAAGTGGGAGGTACCAAAGCTACAACAGCACTGGGTGGGAAGATGACACAGCAGCTTGCAAAACTCTTGAGCCAAAAGCTGTGTCCATCTGTGCATGAACATCAAAGCGGTAATGTTTGACTGAAGTAGAAAGCCACATTCCCACCCGACAACAGTCTGCAGGGACTGCTAAACTCTGCTTCGCCCATGAGAATGCTTGTGTTGGGTAGAAAAGGGAGTGAAAACCCTCTGGAAGCAGCCGGTTCTGTAACAGATACGCCAAGCCAATAGCCTTCTTAATCCAGTGCCCCAAAGTTGACTCGGGTGCCACATCATCCTTGCGCAGGCAGGCAAACAGCACAAAAAGATGATGTGACTTACGAAAGGAATTCGTAACCTCCACGTACTTGAGAAGCACTCTCCAAAGATCCACAAGGAGAAGACCTTTATTCTTCCCCTGACACTGCTCCTTAGAGAAGAAAGGCAGGCAAACCACCTGGTTAACATGAAAGTGAGACAGCCCTTTAGGCAAGAAAGAAGGCATAAGCCGAATGCAAATGGCCTCAGATGAAAAGAACAGATAAGGATCTCAGTAAGACAGAGCCTGCAGCTCAGAGATCTGCTTTACAGAACACATCGCGACCAAGAAGACAGTTTTGAGCATCAAATCCTTCAAGATAGTGTGCTTTAATGGATTAAAGGGGGCTGCCATCAGGGCCCTGAGCATCATAGACAGATCCCAGGAAGGAATCACAGACCGAAGGGGATGACGGAGACGAGCCCCTTGGAGAAAACGTGAGATGTCCAGGTGTATGGCCAAGGACTTGCCCACCACCAGACCAAGGAAATAGGCCAAAACTGCCACCTGAACCTTCAGGGAGCTAAGTTCAAAATCCTTCACTAGGCCATCCTGAAAAAGGGACAACATGGAGGACACTTTGGCCACCTCAGGAGCCAAGTGCCGCACACCGTACCAGCAATCAAAGAAGCACCATATCCGACAGTATGCTAGCTTGGTAGATCTCCTCCGGGCACAAAGTATGGAAGAGATCACTGCTGGAGAGTAGCCCTTATGAGCAATCTCTTTTCAAGAGCCATGCCATAAGCGAGAAGGGAGCCAGGTCTTCCAGGATGATTGGTCTTCGTCGCAATAGCCCCCAAGAAAGAGGTAGCCGAAGAGGAGGCGCTTGAAAGAGCTGCATCAGGTCTCCAAAAACACACTCTCCGTGGCCACTCCGATGCTACCAGAACAATCCTATCTGGGTGGCGTTCTATATGCCGAATCACATGCCCCACCAAGGGCCACGGAGGAGACACATGCAAGGTGAAATTAGACTTACCTGCTAATTGTTGTTCCTTATGGAACTCCAGTCTGGTCCCGAAACCTCTGGGTTCCACTCCTCTTCCAGCAGCTTGGAGACTGAGAAACATCACACTTGTGATGTCACGGGTACATAAGCTCCAGAACTGCCTCCAGACACCAGTAACCTATTGACAAAGCAGATTCCCCGGAGCAACAATTAAGTAGTAAACAATATATATCCAACAAGAACACTGACTAACCTTATTCAAAAAAACCCCAACAATCACACCTGGACCGCAGACTGTTCCAGAAATGCCCCGGTCCGCCTCCCCCCCTGTAGGGATTATGGCATCTACTTAAACTGCAAGAATGCCTAAGTTGGGGAAACAAACGCACTCACCTGATCTCCTCTTGCCTGTACTACTTACTTGTAACTTCCCCGTGCTTCAGGCGCTCGAGAACTACAAACCCCAGGGCGGGATACGGGACCAGACTGGAGTTCCGTAAGGAACAACAATTAGCAGGTAAGTCTAATTTCACCTTCCTTAACGTCCCTCCAGTCTGGTCCCGAAACCTCTGGGGATGTAACAGAGCAGTGAAAAATCAATGGGTGGGATCCTGCAGACCTGCCTGAAGCACCGCAGATCCAAAACAGATATCCCTTCCAGCCTGGACATCCAGCCAGTAATGCTTAACAAAGGAATGCAGAGACAACCAGGTCGCTGCCTTACAAATTTCCGCAGCCGGCACCAAACTCCACTCCGCCCAGGACGCCGCCTGCCCCCTCGTAGAGTGAGCTCTCAACCCTTTTGGCACTAACCTGCCCTTCAGCAGATATGCAGACGCGATCGCCTCCTTCACCCAGTGGGCGATGGATGCCTTAGAAGCTGCCTCTCCCTTTTGCGCCCCCGCAAAGAGCACAAAAAGCCTATCCGACTTCCGGAAGGACTCCGTCCTACGCAAGTAGAGCTTCAAAGCCCTCCGGACATCCAGGCCGTGTAAGCGCTTTGAGGAAGAGCTGTCAGCTGCAGAACCAAAAATGGGCAAGCAAACCACTTGGTTCAGATGAAAAACCGAGACCACCTTTGGCAAAAACGATGGTACCGGTCACAGGACTACCTTTGACTCACTAAAGGATAGAAAGGGTTTTCGACAGGATAGCGCTTGCAGCTCGGAAACTCTCCGCGCTGACGCAATAGCCACCAAGAATACCACCTTCAAGGTCAGATCCTTAAGCGACGCCCTCGACAGCGGTTCAAAAGGTTCGCGCCCCAAAGAGTCAAGAACTAGCGGCAAATCCCAGTTCGGTACCACCGGCCTCCTTGGAGGGCACAACAGGGCTACTGCCCTTAAAAAACGTTTAATATCCAGATGTACTCCCAACGACACCCCTTGAACCTTGCCTCTATAGCAGGACAGAGCCGCTAACTGCACCCTTAGGGACGAGGCTGCCAAACCTTTTTGAAAACCATCCTGCAGAAACGACAGGACCTGCGAAATAGAGACTCTCAACGCCTCGAGCTGCCTCTCGACACCAAGCCTCAAAAATTCGCCAGATCTGAATATAGGCCAAAGAAGTCGAATGCCGACGAGCCTTAAGCAAAGTGGATATAACTGCCGCCAAGTACCCCTTTGCCGTCAACCTTGTCCTTTCAAGAGCCAGGCCGTAAGCGAGAACCGATCCACACGAGGCATGACTAGTGGTCCTTGAGTAAGAAGGTCTACCCACCGAGGAAGCCGCCACGGCTGTGCTATCACAAGCCTCATCAAGTCTGCATACCACGGTCTCCTGGGCCAATCTGGCGTGATCAATATCACCTGACCCTGATGCCGCTCTATGCGCTGCAGCACTCGCCCTATCAACACCCAGGGCGGAAACACGTACAGAAGCTGATCCTCTGGCCAAGCCTGAATAAGAGCATCCAGCCCTTCTGACACTCGCTCCCTTCTCCTGCTAAAGAAGCGACCCACCTGAGCCGACCGAAAAGACGCCATGAGATCCATCACCGGCGTCCCCCAACGACGGACCAGCAAGGCGAACACTTCCGGGTGAAGGACCCACTCTCCCGGGTCTACCTTTACCCGACTCAAGAAGTCGGCTTCCACATTGTCCACCCCTGCTACATGTGCTGCCGACAGTGCCAGAAGATTCTCCTCGGTCCACGCAAACAAATCCCCAGCCTCGGCTTCGAGAGCCACACTGCTGGTGCCCCCTTGACGATTGATATACGCTACCACCGTCGCATTGTCGGAAAACACCCGAACGACTTTCCCTGCGAGAGCCGGCTGAAGACCGAGCAGCGCCTTTGCCACCGCCCTCAACTCTAGCCTGTTGATGGGCCAGCTCCTTTCCAGTTCTGTCCATTGCCCCTGAGCGAAACTGCCCTGACAGCGAGCCCCCCAGCCTGAGAGACTGGCATCCGTCGTCAATGCTACCCACTCGGGGGCCTCTAAGGACATTCCTCTTTCCAGATTTCCTGGGCGCAACCTGCAGTGCAGTGCAGTGCCATGCAGTGCAGTGCCTCGCGCATCTCTGGAAGACAGGGCAGCCGCCTTGTCAACGTATCCGTTTGATGGGACCATCTTCGCAACAACGCCCGCTGTAACGGCCTCATGTGCGCTCGCGCCCAGGGAACCAACTCGAGCGTTGCCGCCATTGTCCCGAGCAACTGCATGTAGCTCCACGCCGTCGGGGACGATACGCGGAGAAAATCCCAGACAATCTGCCGAAGACATTGCGCTCGCAGCTGTGGTAGAAATACTTTCCCTAAGTTTCTATCGAAGTGCGCCCCGAGGTAGTCCAGGTGCTGCGATGGTGTCAACTTGCTCTTGGACATTTTGACCACCCAGCCGAGACTCTGTAGAAACGCCACCACCTTGGCGGTTGCCGCTTCGTTTTCTGCTCTCGACTTTGCTCGGATCAACCAATCGTCTAGATAAGGGTGAACTAGCACCCCCTCCTTTCTCAGAGCCGCTGCTACGACCACCATCACTTTGGTGAAGGTTCGCGGCGCCATCGCCAGCCAAATGGTAACGCTTGGAACTGAAAATGCCCCAAAGGCACCGCAAACCTGAGAAACGTTTGGTGCTCTCTTCGTATCGGGATGTGCAGATATGCCTCTGAGAGGTCCAGGGACGTGAGGAACTCCCCTCTTTGAACCGTCACTATCACCGAACGCAAGGTCTCCATCCGAAAATGAGACACTTTGAGACAACGGTTTACTTGCTTTAGGTCCAAAATTGGCCGGAAAGTACCCTCTTTCTTCGGCACTATGAAATAGATGGAGTATCGACCGCTGCCACATTGGTCTGAAGGAACCGGCAGTATGGCGTTGAGGGCTAATAACCTCCGCACCGTGTCGTGCACTGCCCTTCGCTTGAGCCTTGCCCCACACGGTGACCACACGAAAGAATCTCTCACTGGTCTATGGAACTCTAAGGCATAGCCCTCTCGAATCAATTCCAGCACCCACTGATCCAACGTGATCTGGACCCAAGCAGGGTAAAAATCCCGTAACCGACCCCCGACGGGAACCAACCCCACTTGGGCCCGCTCGGCTTCATTGTGACTTCCGAGAACCTGAGGAAGCGGAGGAGGAGGTGGCCCCAAACCCCCGACCTGCTCCCCGAAACCACTGGTTTCTGTAGGGAAAACGCCCATGCTGAGTTTGTCCAAATCTGGGGAAGCGAAAAAGTGTCAAAATTCTCGAAGCGGACCCTTAGGTCCGGAAGAGAGACACCCCTGTTTCTGTTTGTCCTCTGGCAATCTGCCGCCCTTAGACTCCCCCAAATCCTTAACCAACTTATCCAAGTCCTCTCCAAACAATAGCTTCCCCCTAAAAGTGGCCTTGGGCAAGTCACTTAACCCTCCATTGCCTCGGAAGAAAGGCCTGGCAATCTACTTCCGGTGACACTGCCAAGAAAACCCAGGAGCTTCTGGGTCGCCAGGAGTCAGGACTGACTCAAAGGCACACATTGCATTGCAAAAGGAAGCTTACTCAACCGTGCTTTGGAAGCTCCATCCGCTGCCCAGTTGCGTAGCCACAGGTACCGCCGAGCAGCCACCGCCGACACCATACTCTTAGAAAGGCCCCTGATAAGGTCATAATGAATATCCGCCAAATAGGCAGCCCCGGATTCCAACCTGGCTGCCTCCGCCGAAATCTCCTCGGCTTTATCTGTCCGAATACGCTGTACTCATCTCAGGCATGCTCTCGCTACCCAAGCCCCACAAATAGACGCTTGCATCGAGAGTGCATTGACTTCAAAAACCTGTTTCAACAGAGCCTCCAATCTCCGGTCCTGGGGGTCTTTAAGGGCCGCACCCCCTTCAACGGGAATGGTAGTTTTCTTAGTAACTGCCGACACTGCAGCATCAACTCTGGGAGACTTAAACAACTCCCGATCCTGGTCCACTAGCGGATAAAGCCGCGCCATCACTCGAGAGCCCTTTAGAGCAGACTCCGGCAAATCCCATTCTTCCTGAATCATCTCCTTAACAACTCTGTGCACCGGGAAAGCACTCTGAATCTTCCGAAAAGCCTGCAACAACGGATCCTCCAGGGAGGAAACCTCCGACGGCCCCCCTGTCGGCATATTTAGTGCTTTCTGCGCTTCCGAGATAAGAGCCGGCAACTCCTCTCTCCGAAAAACGCACACGACCCTGGCCTGATCTTCATGCTCCACAATTTCGCCGTCCTCCAGGTCGTCCTCCAAATCTAACTCGATATCCTGCTCCTCCGAAAGGAGGCCCTCCGATAGAACAGACTGAGCCGACCGCTCCCTGTCGGCCCTGGACATCTTCGCCAACAGACCTGTCATGTCTGCATCCATTGGCGCCCCAGGCCGTTTCAGCCCTGAGGTCCCTTCTGAGGCCCCCAAAATCCACATACCTGAAGAACTGCTAAGGGCTTTCTGAAGCAGCATCACAAAATCTGGAGAAAAAAATCGCCGCTAAGCCCCCTGGCAGTACGGGCTACGTGGTAAGAGGCTCAGAGAAGGGAAGCTTGGGGAACCTGGCTGATGAGGGGATATGGGGACCTTCCCCCTAGCGTCCTCTGCCTGCTCTGCGGCCAGTTCCAGGGCTGCAGTCTCCTGAGTGCAGTCCTTACAAATCCCCGCTTCTGACAGGGTGCCTTTTTTAACCCCACAAATTAAACAAAGAGGTCTAGGCATCCTGTCCTCTGAACGGTGCTCTAACCCTATCCAGCACCGTGCTGCAGCAGACTTCAACAACTACTCCTAAGTACTATGTCCTGCTCCCAGCACCGATCAAACTACTGCGCTGTGCTATGGCTTCCTATTCTATTTTTTTTTAAATTAAATTAAATGAAGCACTTTCCGTGCCTCCAAATGAACCGCCAGAGCCCCGCCATGAAACGAGGCTGCCCGACACTTCTAGGAGCTGCGGAAGGCCAAATAAACTCAACGCGGCCTTTTTCCTGCACTTTCTCCACGCGGCTCGACTGACCCGCCGACGCCGCGGCGTTGCGCTAGACGGCGCCCTAAGCCCTGCCGGTTCTCCCGATCAGCGAGGGCCCTCTTACCTGCGGCCTGGGACACCAAGACATGATTTCTGCCGCTCCGGGCTCTACTGCTGTGCGCGGGAGCCGCCGGGCCAGAGCTCTCAGCGCTGGGCAGGAATGTGAGGAAGGAACTTCTCTCCTGCTGCACTGCCTGTATCCCTGACGGCCTCGGTAGCTCTAGCAGGCAACACTTCTGCGCGCTACGGGCCTCGGTACCAGACTGCTTCTGGTAAGTCTTTGCCCCCTCCAGTCAAGCAGATGCCACGGGGGTGGGGGGGAGAGAGGACCTTAGCACCTACAGCACAGTACCTACACGGCCCAGCCAAACTGAAGGCCTCAGAATAAAATAAAGAAAATAAAGAATAAAGAAAATAACTGAGTAAAATAAAGGACTCTTAACCAGCCAAAGCCCACTGGCTCCTAACTCTCCTTAATTGCTCCTCTGGTGAGCCGTACTCCAGCTGCTCACCACCCTCCAGCTGCTTGGAGACTGAGGTAACTGGTGTCTGGAGGTGGTTCCGGAGCTTATGTACCAGTGACATCACAAGTGTGATGTTTCTCAGTCTCCAAGCTGCTGGAAAAGGAGCGGAACCCAGAGGTTTCGGGACCAGATTGGAGGGACGTTAAGGAACAGCTGTTGACTGGGCCAAGGCTGTATCAGGGCATCGATGCCCTTGGATCCCATCTCCATGTGGCAATTGAAGAAGTGGCACACTTTGACACCGGAGCGGGTCGCCATGAATCCATTTCGGGGAGACCCAAGCGGCATAGAATCAACTCAACTGCCACTCGCCAGGATCCAAAATGCCAGCTGAGGAAGTTTGCTTCTACATTGCCCACTCCAGCTCAGGACATTGCCAACAAGGCTGTGCCCAGGCAAAAAGGAGATCCATCTCCAGGACCACCCTGGTACTCCTTATGCCACCTTTCTGATGGACATAGACCACCACTGTGGCGTTGTCTAAAAACACTCAAACTGCTCAGCCCTCATCCAGGGGCCGGAAATGCACAAGAGCCAACCTGATGGCCTTCACCTCGAGGCAGCTGATGGACCACACCGCTTTCCTGTGGTTCTAACGGCCCTGGGCTGTGTGATCTCGGAAATGGGCTCCCCAGCCCAAGAGACTGGCATCTGTTATCATCAGGATCTAGGAGAAATCGCCCAGCAGTATGCCCTTCTTCAGATGACAGGGTTGCCGCCACCATTGCAGGCTGGCCCTCACCCTCAACATGAGCAGAAGCCTGCACAAGAACTCCAGAGAATTTGGGGACCATCGAGTCGACAAGGACTGCAGGAGTGGCCACATATGAGCATGCACCCATCTCTGTGGTCACTGCCATCAATTAGAGGAGCTGATGCTGTTCCAAGGCTTGCAGAGCAAAGATGGCATCCATGTGTCCAAGAAAGATCGACGCATCTTCAGTAGTAGACTGGTTAATCTACTGAAGAGGGCTTTAAACTAGATTCATTGGGGATGGGTGAAGAAAGCCCCCAGGTAAGTGATACATTAAATATATTTATGGAAATGGGTAACAGGGGTAAAATACAGAAAGCAGTGTGTATAAATGCCCGTAGCATGGGAAATAAGATCCCTGATGTTGAAGTTTTGGTGGGAGTGGCCGACTTGGATTAGTGGCAGTTACAGAAACATGGTTCACAGAAAACCATGACTGGGATGTAACTATACCTGGCTATACTTTATTCAGAAAGGACAGGGTAGGAAGAAGGGGAGGAGGAGTGGTACTATATGTGAAAAATACTATTAAAGCTTTGGAATTACAGAGCTTAAAAAGGGAGATAGGAGGCATTGTGGGTTAAACTAGAAAGAGGGAAAGAGAACTCTGTTTGCATTGGCGTGATATACAGGCCTCCCTCACAAGAGGAAGAGGTGGACAGAGAGTTAATTAGAAACATAGAAACATGACGACAGAAAAAGACCACATGGCCTATCTAGTCTGTCCTTCCATATCAACAACTACAACAGTCCCCTTTTTTTCCTTTAGAGATCCTCTGTGTTTGTCCCATGCTTTTTTGAATTCAGATACTGTCCTCATCTCTACCACCTCCACTGGGAGACTATTCCACTGATCCACTACTCTTTCTGTAAAGAAATATTTCCGCATATCACTCCTGAATCTATCCCCCTTCACCCTCATCCCATGTCCCCTCATAGCAGAACTTGCTTTCAATTGAAAGAGGCTCTCCCCCTGTACATTTATGCCACGGAGGTATTTAAACATCTCAATCATATCACCTCTATCCTGCCTTTCCTCTAAGGTGTACATATTAAGATCCTTAGGTCTGTCCTCATATGCTTTATAATGAAGACCACTAACCATTTTACTAGCACCATCTGTACTGACTCCATCCTGTTTATATCCTTTTGAAGGTGTGGTCTCCAGAATTGCACACTATACTCCAAATGAGGTCGCACCAAAGACTTATACAGAGGCACTATCACCTCCTTTTTTCTGCTAGCCATTCCTCTCCGTATGCACCCAAGCATCCTTCTAGCTTTTGCTGTTGCCTTTTCTACCTGTTTAGCTACTTTAAGATCATCAGACACAACCACGCCTAGGTCCCGCTTTTCTTTAGTGGACAAAAGTACTTCACCCCCTATACTATATTGCTCCCTTGGATTGCTGCAGCCCAAATGCATGACCTTACATTTTTTAACATTAAATTCCAGCTGTCAAATTTCTAGGCCATTATTCAAGCTTAGCTAAATCCCTCCTCATGTTATCTACACCTTCCTGAGTGTCTACTCTATTGCAGATTTTGGTATCATCTGCAAAGAGGCAAACCTTACCCGACAGCCCTTCCGCTATATCACTAACAATCGGACCAAGGACAGATCCCTGAGGCACACCACTGGTAACATCCTTCTCCTCAGAATGAGCTCCATTTACCTGTACTCTTTGTCGTCTCCCACCCAACCAATTTCTAATTGGTGCTTACCAATGGTGAAAGTGTTTCTGATGTTATAGTGGGAGATCATTTTGCATACAGTGATCACCAGATGGTGTGGTTCAGTAATAGGACTAGGGCTGTTAGAATCCATTCAAAGGTGAGGGTCTTAGACTTTAGGAAGACTAACTTTGCCAAGATGGGCCAATACCCCAGGGAGTTGTTAGCGGGATGGGAATAGCTGGGGGATGTAGAAAAACAGGGCCACCAACCTTTTTGTTAAAATGGTAAATAAAGGTAAAAGGAAAAGGAGACCACTATGGCTTTCAAAAGAAGTAGCTGAAAAGGTGAAGAAAAAGAGGGAGGCCTTCATGAAATACAAGAGATCACAGAGAGAGGAAGACAGGCATCTATATTTGGAAAAACTTAAGAGAAGCTAGCAAAGTAGTCAGGAAAGCAAAGATTTAAAAAGAGGAGAGAATAGCCAATGCAAAAAATGGGGGGATAAGACATTTTTCAGATATGTTAGTGAGAAGAGGAAGAGCAAAAGTGTTATTGTCAGACTCAAGGGTGAAGGGGAGGAATATGTAGAAGCTGATGAGGATAAAGCGGAATTGCTTAACAAATATTGCTGTTCTGTGTTCACAGATGAAAAACCAGGAGCAGGACCTCAGAAAACACCCACAAACAGGAACAGAAGCGAGGAACATTTTGAACAATTTTCAGAAGACTGTGTTCGTGAGAAACTAGCTCAACTTAAAGTAGACAAAGCGATGGGACCGGATGGAATATACTCTAGAATACTGAGGGAACTTGGGGACGTTCTAGTAGCTCCACTGATTGACCTTTTCAATGCCTCGTTGGAGTGGGGAGTGGTGCGAAAGAACTGGAGAGAGGCTCATGTGGTGCCTTTACACAAAAGCGGAAGTAAGGATGTGGTTGAAAACTACAGGCCGGTTAGTTTAACTTCGGTGGCGAGTAAATTATTGGAAACACTGCTGAAAGAGAAAATAGTGAGGTTTCTGGAGTCCAGTGGATTACAGGATCCGAGGCAGGTCTTGTTAGACAAATCTGATTGATTTCTTTGACTGGGTGACCAGGGAGTTGGACCGAGGGAGAGCCCTAGATGTGGTGTATTTAGATTTCAGTAAAGCTTTTGACACTGTTCCTCACAGACAACTTATAAACAAACTGAGTGCCCTAGGGATGGACCTTAAAGTTACTGCTTGGGATAGAAGTTGGTTGGGTGGGAGGCGACAAAAAGTACAGGTAAATGGAGCTCACTCTGAGGAGAAGGATGTTACCAGTGGTGTGCCCCAGGGATCTGTCCTTGGTCCGATTCTTTTTAACATCTTTGTTAGTGATATAGTGGAAGGGCTGTCAGGTAAGGTTTGCCTCTTTGTGGATGATACCAAAATCTGCAATAGACACCCAGGAAGGTGTAGATAACATGAGGAGGGATCTAGCTAAGCTTAAAGAATGGTCTAGAATTTGGCAGCTGGGATTTAATGTTAAAAAATGTAAGGTCATGCACTTCGGCTGCAGCAATCTAAGGGAGCAATATAGTATAGGGGGTGAAGTACTTTTGTCCACTAAAGAAGAGCGGGACCTAGGCGTGGTTGTGTCTGATGATCTTAAAGCAGCTAAACAGGTAGAAAAGGCAACTGCAAAAGCTAGAAGGATGCTTGTGTGCATACGGAGAGGAATGGCTAGCAGAAAAAAGGAGGTGATAGCGCCTCTGTATAAGTCTTTGGTGCAACCTCATTTGGGAGTATAGTGTGCAATTCTGCAGACTGTACCTTCAAAAGGATATAAACAGGATGGTGTCAGTACAGAGGGTGGCTACTAAAATGGTTAGTGGTCTTCATTATAAAGCATATAAGGACAGACTTAAGGATCTTAATATGTACACCCTAGAGGAAAGGCGGGTTAGAGGTGATATGATTGTGATGTTTAAATACCTCCATGGCATAAATGTACAGGGGGATAGCCTCTTTCAATTGAAAGCAAGTTCTGCTATGATGGGACATGGGATGAGGTTGAAGGGGAATAGATTCAGGAGTAATGTGCAGAAATATTTCTTTACGGAAAGAGTGGTGGATCCCTGGAATAGTCTCCCAGTGGAGATGGTAGAGATGAGGACAGTATCTGAATTCAAAAAAGCATGGGACAAACACAGAGGATCTCTAAAGGAAAAAGAGGGGACTGTTGTAGTTGTTGGTATAGAAGGACAGACTAGATAGGCCATGTGGTCTTTTTCTGTCATCATATTTCTATGTTTCTAATCCCAGACTCTGGGGGCTTGCTGTGCACAGAACATCACCAGGCAATTCAACAGTTTACTTTCTCCTCTGGTAGGAAACATCTGCCCAGTTGAGTGTCGAAACATGCTCCCAGAAATTCCCAAGAATTGCAAAGGCAAAAGCTTGGCCTTTTATCTGATTGATCACCCAGCCGAGGCTTTCCAAAAAGGACACGACTCAGGACGTCACCCAAGACACTTCTGACAGAGAACAGGCTTGGATGACCCAATCATCCAGAAAGAGATGGACAAAGATCCCCTGGCACCACAGCCACTGTCACCATGACCTTTGAGACCATCCTTGGGGTGGTGGATAGCCCAAAAGGAAGGGCAGTGAACTAGTAGCGAGAGCCAAGCATGGCAAAATGCAGATACTTCTGCTGATCCTTCTGGCCAGATCCAGAGAAACCAAGAATTCCCTTCAGCGCATTGTTTGAATCATGGAGCATAAGGTTTCAATTCAAAAATGCAGGATGAGCCAAGTGCTCATTGACCCCTTTGAAATCCAGGATGGGCCAGAAGGAACCATTCTTCTTTGGCACCACGAAGTAGATGGAGTATCTGCCCTTACTCCGCTCATTTGGGGGGATGGGCATCACCTCCTTTAGGCGAAGCTACTTGTCCAAGGTGGTCTACACCGTGGCACCTTTGATCATAGACTCACAAGGGGAAATGATGAAGGCATCAGTAATTTGCTCCCTGCATTCCAGGACATAGCTGAATTGAATGGTGTCTAGCACCCAGCGATCCTTGGTAATCCGGGTCCGTTCCTGAAAGAAGAGGCAAAGCCTGCCGCCCACCAGAGGTGCCAGGGAATGGGCCCCCAAACCGTCAATGTGTAACCATGGAGGGTTCTCTTTTGGAGGGGGCTGAATCCCTGGTTCCACGTGCTCCACGAAAGGGCTGAGAACTAGCCAGAGGCCCTGAAGTAGAGGAGAAGAAAGGTTTCCCAGTTCAGTAGTGACAATAGTCACAAGACCCCCAGGAATCCGGCCAGCTTGCCTTGGTAGTCGGGCAGAGGCTGACGAGAAAGAGGTACTGGCCCGCTTCACAGTTCTCCTGGACCTGTCTTCTGGGAGGCAGTAGGTCCTTCACCAGCTTCTCCAAATCAGTTCCAAACAGGAGCTTCCCTGTAAAGGCCAGTTGAGCCAACTGGGCTTTGGAAGATGTGTCCGCCACCTACTGACAGGGCCAAATCCAGTGCAATGACTCCGTCGTCAGGGCACCATCCCTGGCCACCAAACCTACCAGATCATATATGACTTCAGAAAGGAAGGCCGTAGCCGACTCCAAGAGAAAAGTAGTATCATCAGATGGAAGAGACTGAATTCACTGGAGCAGGACTCAAGATATCAGGCTGGTACATATCCCCAGCTGTAGAACAGCCACCGCCATGGCAAACTGGCACTTCACTAAGGAATCGTCCTTGCGGTCCAGAACATCCTTTAAGGCTGATCCACTTTCCACGGGAATGGTGGTCCATTTTGTAACCGCCGTAACCTGTCATCCACCTTGGGAATATCAAACCATTTGCCGCGCTCCTCTTCTGGGAGAGCATAGATCTTCTTATAGACCCTCAACCCTTTAGGCAGGGAGTTGGGCAACTCCCACTCGGACCAGATTATATCTCTGATCACCTCCGGGAATGGAAAGACAGTAGTGTATTTCTGCACCCCTTGAAGAAGCAGGTGTACTTTTTGCTCCTCCTTGCCGGAAGCATCTGTCAAATTCAAGGTGGATAAGACCTTGGAAATCAATGCTGCCAGTTTTTCCTTCCAAAACTGGTGGATCACGTTGGCCTCTGCATAGTCTTCTGAAGGTGAGAGTAGGTCCTCATCCACATCAGAGCCCAATACCGATTCATCTGGGTCCAAGGCATAGTCAACATCTCGGATAGCTCCCAATTGTTCCTCACCTTTTTGGAGTGTCCTGAGCCTGTTTGGCATGAGACTGCATCTGGGGGCAGCTAGTAGCTGCAGGGTCTGAATTTCCATGCCAGAAAGACCAAGCCTGTTGCAAAGAAGGAAAAGAATTCCGGGAGGACAATCCAGACTCTAAATGCTCTCCTCTCAGAAAAGGCTCCCCGATATCAGCGTGCATAGCCGCCACAGATGCCCTAGAGAATGAAGAGTGGTTCACAGCACAGTCACCGGAGCCTCCAGCCAGCTGAGGATCCCTACCCCTAGCGCCATCCTGCACCTCCTGCCCTAAGGCAAATAAGCACTGTGCCATGAAAAACCAAGGAGAACAAGTCCAAAACGCAGCACAAGGAAGGTTTGAGCTTGAACACTTTATTTTGCACTCATTTGAGACTGCGTGCCAAAGACCCGACACAGACCGTGTTTCGTCACACCTTCATCAGGGGTATTGACATACTCTTTTAGCAGTATGTTCAATATTTAAAATTATCGTTTAGATAATTTGCCGCTTATGCACAATTCTTATTGCGTTGTCGTAGCTAAACTTCTTAAACTATAACACAAAGTTTCAAACACGAGCTCTTGCTTCTAGAAGGTGATTTTCAGTCTCAAATGAGTGCAAAATAAAAAGTGTTCAAGCTCAAAACTTCCTTGTGCTGCGTTTTGGACTTGTTCTCCTGAGGCAAATAAGGGCAGACTAACTGTATCCCCTGGCTGAGAGGGAGAAAGCATGCCCTCCAGGAGCAACTCAGAAGCTGCCAATGAGGAAAGGCAGAGTCCAGAATACAAAGATGCGGCTCCTAGCTTGTCACAGGTCACACAACGTTTCCTGGGAGAAGACATAGAAAGTTAGGGTACGTATCACAAGAGCACACGCGAAGGCTGTGTCAATTCACAAGCGTGCGTTAACTGTGCTTTTACATAAAGCACATTAAAGGCACTAGAGAAGGAGCTCACATTGGAGTTGCTTGCGCGGAACGTACGTTAGAACAGTGGAACCCCCAGGCACACAATAAACAAAAATGTTACTAATGCGTGCAGAAAACGGCTGGAAACCCCAACCCAGTGCCAACGGTTGCTAGCAGTCCATCCTGAACTGCATCCCTCAGAGATGGAACCGTGAACCCCCAACAAGGACAGGGACAAGATCAAACCTTCGCATTCCATGAGAGCTCCAGGTGAAGGAGCTGTGCCGCAGCTCTACGCCTCCAAAACTGCTTCACTGGCTGGGTTTATATTTAACAGCGCTGTGTGAAAGGCAGCTGGCAGGCAGATCCCTCTGAGAGCCTTCTGCAATCTTTGGGAGAAAGCAGTTGGGAATGGAGGAGGAGAGAGAGGACACTGAGGTTGTGTGAAGTTGCTGTACTCTTCCAGATTCTTCCTAATCCTTCCAAACTGTGGCAGTTTAACAGGCCGTTATCATGATTAGGGCATGGAGCTGAACCAATTTTCCCTCCTCCTATGGGTACCAAAAAGACTTCAGTCTAGTGGAGCCTCCCACATCACATTCAAGTGAGAGAGTCACCTTTTTAGGGCTTAAGGTGATTGTTCACTAGCATTTAATCAATCTCTTGTCCTCTTAATCCTCAGATTTTCTTCAAAGAGAAAATGTATCCACCATCTGCTGGAGACAGGGAAATAGTGAAGGGACCTCTGGTGGCTGATGCGAATAGAGGCATGTGAGTGATGTTATTGAAACCTGAGTTTTTCATTGGCTCTTTGTCTCCACCAATCTGCTGGTAGGGGAACACAATCCACTTATCTGGGCTGGTCTAGCAGGACTATGGAATGCAAAGGTAAATAAGGTTCTCCATGGAAAAGCACTATGAGTCAGCCACACATAGGTGTGTCACCCTCTGGGACCGGAGTAGCTCTCCAATAGTTCAGAGGAATTCAAATTTTTAAATTGTTTTTTAAAATTCCTCTGAGCTTTCTGTCCTTCCCCTTCCTGTTGGGTCCCAGCCCTTCCTGCTTCAGTTTTTTTCTTCCGCCCTACGGGACAGACGGACTAATCAACGCTCTCCTCTCCAAAAAAATAAAAACCCAGAAAAAGAAGAGAAACCCAACAAATCTCAGGCAAGATGGACCAGGCCAGGAAGTGCAGCATCTGCAAAAAGAAATGTCCTCCAGCGCTGCTCAGAATCAGTGCCCCAAATGCCTCAACCCACACGTGCTCAGCAAGCAAGAGCACAGGACCTCAGCTGCCCCCACAAACATCTGGAGGAGCGAGCAGGTTGATCAGTCAGCAAAAGTCACAGTCAAACCTCAGCGATCCCTTCCACGTGCTCCACGGGCCCCTAGGTAAACCTCTTCGGCTGTCTCCCCTTACCTCAGCTCCTGTATGTTTCCAATGCTGCCTCTTCCCGCAGAGCCTCTGCCGACATCCCCAGCACTGCAGTCTCTCTCCCGGGATCTTCGGAGCCCCCTCTCCTGCATCGTGCCTCTCTCACAGCTGCCTCTCTTCTTCAGGCCTCCTGCCAGGCTTCCACTACTCACTGATGCCGCTGCAGCTCCAGTCCTTCCCGGACTAGCAGGCACAGTTCTTGTGGTTCCCGCCGCCACCACAGGAGCAGGCACACCCACCGGAGCAGTTCCTCCTGACACCGGCACTCCTCCTTGGCACGCCATCGTTCCAGAAGCTCCCATCACCGGCATCCCTGCACTAGCAGTTCCTCTACTGCCGC
Source organism: Ichthyophis bannanicus (assembly GCA_033557465.1). Classification (NCBI taxonomy): domain Eukaryota; kingdom Metazoa; phylum Chordata; class Amphibia; order Gymnophiona; family Ichthyophiidae; genus Ichthyophis; species Ichthyophis bannanicus. The sequence continues at coordinate 662,247,690 of CM066032.1, read as the reverse complement.
CTCTGGCCGAGAGGTACATCTTCAGCATTTCAACCCTGCTACATTGAGCCCTGCTGCTGCGAGCTCAGCTCTCCCATGCCATCTACTGGCTGCCATCAGAACTCACCCTCCTTCAGCTCAAGGACTGACTGGCAATAACTGTGAGCCCAGAGCTGCCATGCAACACCCCAAACTAATGGAATTGTGGGGCAGATTCATGGCACAGAAACTCTTGGGAGGACGGAGCTCCTCGAACCCCAGAGCACTGCCTCTTCAATCACGCCAAGTCTCCTGGTCCCCCCCCCCCCCCGGCTCTCCCCTGGAAGACACTCCGCCGGGGGAGGAGGACGAGATCCTGGATTCCGCCTGGGAATCAGAAGGCGACAACCCTCCCACTTTTCCGCCCTCTCCTAGACCGCTTCTGGACACACCTACACCCCCCTCCACACCGGCCTCTCCCCCGGAAGATCTGACTTACCCCAAGTTCTTCCAGGAAATCATGGCACACCTGGGGCTACCACTGGAAGACACCCCGACCCCAGGAACGACGTTCTGGGGATCCTCAAATTCCTGGAGGCTCCCAAGGCCTTGGTGGCAGTCCCCATCCATCAGGTACTCCTGGACTGCAGGGAGCACCTCTGGCAGACTCCCGCAGCCTCCCCTGCCATCACCAAGCGCCTCGACCTGAAGTACCAGGTCCGACCGGCTCCCGGTTTTGACAAACCTCAGCTTCCGCATCAGGCCATTGTGGTAGAATCTGCCCTGAAGCGCAACAAGAATTCACGCCCCCAAGCCAACGCACCTCCGGGGAAAGAGTCCCACAACCTCGATGGGGTCGGAGTGGAGGATGAAAACCTGATCAAGACACAGGATAGGATTCTTACCTTTGAAGAAACAAGAGCTGGGCGTGGACAAGGCCTGTGGCCATACTGCACGGGAATTGGGGCAAAATCATGGATAATGCACAGAACTAAAATAACCGTTATGCTGTTCATATACCCAGTCCGTTCATATATATTGTAAAAATAACTAAAAACTCACTGCAGCCACATTTATTCACTTTTCAGCAAAGTTATCTTAAAACATGCCAAGATTCTGATTCCTTTCCCAGAAAATACGGTTTCCATAAAATAAATCCCATGTCTTCTAGTACAGGTTACCAAACTGCAAGCACAATATCCAGTTTAGTTCATTCTTTGTGCATCTATCATTACAATGAAAACACACACACACCTTTCTCATGATTCTCCTTGGAAAAGTTATACAAAGTCTCTGAAATCAAAAGTAATAGTGTTAAAGGTGAATGTAACCTCCTCTTACCACCACCCGTGTATGTTATTCTAATACAAAGTGTTTCCAATTACAATGGCACTCCTGGTATCTGGCTTCATCTCCCACGAAAGCCTCTGCAGTTCACGCCAGACATATGGGATCAATCAGGGCTTTTTGTGCCGATGTTTTTTTTTTCTGGTCGGGGAGCGGGGGGGGGGGGGGGGGATGTTGACAGCTTGATAGACACGGAGATCTGGTGACATGGAATCTCAGCAACTCAGCCACGGTTCAAGAATGGGAGGAGGGAGAGACGAGAGTGCAAGAAAGGAAGAAACTCACCGTGACTGCTCCCTTCCCCTCAGACAATTTACTGTTTAAAAGAGGGAGAGAAGAGAGGGGAGAGTGTAATTTAATTCGCAGAACAGGCGGAGAAAGTCTTCCATCAAGCCGTGGTGCAGCTCTCTTGTCTTGCAAGACTGAATCAAAATACCCAAGGGGGTTGGGGGGAACTGCTACTTCAACGCAGGACCTTTCCAAAAAACTTCTTGATCAGACTCCTTTAAAGGACAGAAAAGAGAATCCCACTCCCTGAAAAATCAGAGCACTCGACTCCCAGGGCTGCGCTGCAGGTGGTAGAGGGGCGCAATGTGGCTCCTGCTGTGCCTCTGCTATTGCCCCTACTTCTCCCTCGTCTCTTGCTGGAGCTCAGCGGCAGCCTTGCAGCAGATCCCCCTGCCCAGCAGGAAGGGGAGCCCGAGCTCCTCCTCGTACGCTCTCCAGCTCGCCGAGGCCAGGAGACAGGAGCAGCAGCAGCAGCCGCCGTCGTCTGACAGCACCGAGAGCAAAGTGGAGAAGCTGGGCCACTACTTCAAGCGCAACGTGCGCAAGCTGCGCGAGCGGAGCGCCAGCCTGGACCTGGTCTTCCTGGTGGACGAGTCGTCGAGCGTGGGGCCCACCAACTTCCTCAGCGAGCTCCGCTTCGTCAAGAAGCTGCTCTCCGACTTCCCCGTGGTGCCCTCAGCCACCCGCGTGGCCATCGTCACCTTCTCGTCCAAGAGCCACGTGCTTGCCCGCGTGGATTACATCTCCGCGAGCCAGCCCCACCAGCATAAGTGTTCGCTGCTCAACCGCGAGATCCCCGCCATCACCTACAAGGGGGGCGGCACCTACACCAAGGGCGCTTTCCAGCAGGCGGCGGTAAGAGTTCCCCCTTCTTCTTAGGTGGTTCGTGCCATGATCCTTTCGCTTTCGAGTCCTGGGCAAAACCAACAAAAAAGAGGGGAGGAGGTTTTAGAGTGTATGATGTCTGTGACCATTTTATAAGAGGTTCTATTTTTTCTAACGGCTCATTACTTTTAATATTAGAAGGCGTTTTGTCTTGTAGGTGGGATGTTTGGAATGTTGTTTGATTAAATGATTCTAGGTATGATTATGAAGCTAATTTATGAGTTTGTCTTAACGACATACTAGTGTTTGTCTCTGTTCTGTGTGATGGGAGAGGGTCATTACATTGTTGCACAGCACTTTGTGCAGTTAGACTAAAAAGGCGTTTGATACATTTTCAAATTAAATTCACTTGAATTCATCTTGTTCCCTTGAAGATGTATCAGGCTCTGGAAACTGTCTTCCCTTCCTTCCCCTCCCCAGTCTTTAGTCGTCTTTTAGATAAATGAAGAGTCTACCTCCTAAGAGCTATGGAAGTTTAAAGTTAAAGATAAGTAGCCAGGGATTTTAAAAGCACGTACCCCTTGGGGGATTGATGGGGAAAATAGAGAGTTCTTCTAGAATGGTGGTCAGCATTTAGCAATTATCATGTCCTTGTTTGTACCTTTTTTAATTCTTCCTCTTCCTTCCAGCATTGCAGAATTATTCCAGAACAGAGACTACTGTTTTATTTATGTACATAACCTTTTGTAGTTGCTCTGGCCAGCTTTTAAAGATACCAGACTTAAGGGGATAGTTACTAGGGTGCACCAACCTTAACGGGTGTTACAGTGAACTATCGCATGCTATTAGTAACTGACATTGCTCCCATAAAATACAGTTCATGCAAAATAACTCCCATGTCTTTAAGTGCAGGGTACCAAATTGTAAGCAGAGTATCCTTAGTTAATTCTTTAAATTGATGGCAGATTGGAGTATGATAGAGAGCAAATGAGAGAGTGGAAAGCAGAGAGCAGTGATAACAACATATAAAAAATGTTCAAGGTCTAGAAGCATGGATTAAACAAAGGGGAAAGCTGAACACAGAGAGACCTGGTGCATGACAGCTGCCAACTAGGGCAGTCAGCTGGGTACAATGGTGCCCAAGGCAAAGGTTGGTTTCAGTGCCTTCTGCCTTCTCTTTTGGGCTTTTAGACTAACTCAAAAAGTAGCATGCCCCCAGGGCAGTTGCTCTTCTTGCCTCGTTGATTGGCCCTGTTGATGAATATTTTTAATAATTTTGCATTATACTTTACTAAGCTTCCCTCACTCATCCCAATAAGGGCAGAATAGGAGATAAGCCCTAGTCGATCAGACTTGAACATCTGAGATTGTTTAAAATGTTTTTTTGGGTTTTTTTGTGAGCATTACTTACTAAATTTAGTTACGTATGTTAGACATTAATTGATCACATTATGTAAACAACTGAGTTCAATGATTTAAGGAAAAGATAGTATATAAATACTGTTAAATAAAAATAAAATAAGGGAAGTCTTTTTTTTATATATCTTTTGGGTTCAGAACAGGGGTTCTCAACCCAGTCCTTGGGGCACACCTAGCTATTCATGTTTTTAGGATAATCACAGTGAATATGCACAGCAGAGATTTGCATTCAGTGTAGGCAGTGCATGCAAATTTCTCTTATGTATATTCATTGCGATTATCCAGAAAACCTGACTAGCTGGTATGTCCTGAAGACGGGGTTGAGAACCCCACTCTGATTTAGAAAAACTTAGGAAAGTTACAATGAAGTAGCTGCTTCCCATCATTCTGTTCAATAGAAGAAAGAGGATGTGACAGTGAAGTATGTATACAATAGGGATATGTTTATGTTAAAACTTTCAATACCGTCCTGGACAGAGTAACATCTGAGCGGTTTACAATTAAAAATCTAACAAACTACTTGGACATACACTTAGAAAGGGAATGCCATTTTAAGACAGAAAAGCAGAGAGAGAGAGAATAAGATTAAGCCCTTAAACTGTACTGGTCAGTCCAAAAAATTTCATTTTGATTTTTTTGTTTGTTTTCGTCTTCAAAATGTTTTTTTTTCCAGTGCACCCTATTCATCATTAGTGTGCACTATTGCTCAATAGAGGGCACTCTTGCAAAAGAGTGCATGCTATTGATGGGAAACAGGAAATGATGACACGGTCATCATTTCATTTTTTGCCGAGATCCCTGCTTTCATTTCAAGTGAAAGCACATACCTAGTATGCAGTGGTTTGTAAAAATCTTCACATGCTTGTATACTTTTCACATTCTGTTTTCTAAAAAAATACAATTAACAATGCATTAAAGTAAGAGCTTATTTCACTGATGTATCTAATATGATTTACCCTTTCAACATGAAGACATCTATAGAAATATTCAAGAAGTAAATAACAATAAGAAATGTGAAGATTTATGCAATCATGGCTTTTTCATATCTTGACTCAGGACTTGGTGGAAGCCCCTTTCAAAGCAATAACATTCACGAGTCATTCAAAAGTGCTTTTGCACAGCAGAATGTTGCAGTTTTTACCCATTCTTCTTGACAGAATAGTTCAAGCTCTTTGAAGTAGGCTCTTTCAAGATCATCTGTGGACGGCCATAAATTTTCTATTGGATACAGGTCTGGGCTATGACTGGGCCACTCAGGGATATTCACTTTTACATTGCTGAGCCATTCCATTGTTGCTTTTGCTTTGTGCTTGGGATCAGGTCAGTGGCAGACTGGAACTGTTTTCCCTCTATTATCTGCCTGTACTTTGCATCATTCGTCCTTCGTTTGATTGTCACAAGCCTCCCTGTTCCTGCTTCTCCAAAGCATCCCCAAAACCATAGTGCTATAACATTATGCTTTACTGTAGGGATGGAATTTGCATGGTGATTTGTTATTATAAAACAAACTACATGAAAGAAGTAAAACTTCTGCAGTATAGTAGATAGAGCAGAAAACAAACCTGGCCTTGCAAACAAAAATCTTTATTCTGAGATGCCCAACTTGGCCAAGTTTCAGCAGTCAAGCCTTCATCAGGGGTATACAATAATAGTAACAAAGGAACATAAAAATTTGCACTCAATAAGATTTATTTTATTATATATTTATTTATTTGGTTTTATATATCGCGCTATTTAGACTTCAGTGTGGTTTACAAGGAACAATGGAAATTACATAGAACAAGCTTGGAGAACAATAAAAATAATGATAAATATAAATACAAATTATCAGTAATAAAAGTAGTAAAAGCAAATATAAAAATTTTCCTCGAAATTACATAAAGCAAGACAAACCAGACTCTCAAAATGACGATACAAGCACTCCTAAAAGGGATGTGTCATAAAAACAGCATTTACTAAAAAGGGGGATAGAAAATGTGAATGTTATCTTTAAATGTGCATATAACTAAAGAAATATACATGATGTCCAACAAATGAACAAGGAAAAACACAAAAAGGAGCAGCGTGTCTTGCACTACCAGCCGGGAAACACAATGAAGCAAGAAACGGAGGTATGGATGTTTGTTGAGCCTTTAATGATGAAGGTTAGAGACCCCGACGCGTTTCGGCGTGGGACGCCTTCTTCAGGGGGTACAAATCTTAAAAACGGGGAAATAATACATGATATTTGATTAAAATAATAAATATATATGCAAAAATAATAATAATAATCAATACACAGAAAACACATTGATGACAATCAGATTAATACCATAAATACATTAAAACACCTAAATATATTACTACGATTAATGAAGTGATGCACCCTTATAACTGTGTAAACTAATATAGAATTGTGTGCATGAACCATAAACTCTCTATATAAGTTATGGGGATCACATGAATATACAATAAAACTTCAAAGGAGTACTAGGGAAACGCAGGACATGAGGAGTTAAACCATATTAACAGACAGACAACCTAATTGAATAATTGATGTATGTAATAAACATGTACTAAAAATAAGTGTATAAAAGGGATGATACTACAATGAAAATCAAAATCATTATGAAACAGATGAGCATAAGAAATAACTATGAGTGTGTTAAATAACTATGATAGTGATATACATCTATGAAGTAAAATCTGTTGTAAAGTTAAAATTAAAAATGAAATCTTGAATTACTGCTGCTGATGAATCGAATAAGAACTGTGCCATTGAACATTCAGAAGATATAATTGTTCTTACTGATATAATTAAAATTTAAGAAACATCTAAAAGGGCACTAACCTGGTCGTTCTACTAAGTCGTTTGCATCATATTCTTAAATTCTTTAATAAACTGTTAAACAAAGGAACAAAAGCGGAGACGAGATCAAACTGTAAAAGTAAAAAACCTTACTGGTTTATGGAAAGATTAATATGTTCATGAAGACATATAATTTATGCGTATTCTGAGTGTGGCCAATGTAAAATTGTCATGAGAAAATTGAAGGTAAAATAATGTAATCAGTCTATTCTTATGATGCACATAACTATTACTGTGCTGCTCACATAAAGTTGATGATGCCGGGAAACTATCTCAAACGGGAATGGCAAAAGATCTAGTGATTGACTATTGAAGCACTAGTTTATCTGCTTCGAATTGGAAGTCAGATAAATTACAATGAAAGAATTGTGGTGAAAAGAATACGGTGGGAAAAAAGTGCCTTGCGGTGTAGATGTTTAAATAACCAGATAAATGGAATAAACCAAGCTATTCACTCAACTAATGCAACCGTCACAATATTATACCTTAAAAATCATACTAGAGAATCGATTTGGAGCGATGGCTATCTAAGACAACATACTGAAATACGGTGAATTTAATCGATGATGTTAACAATATGTGCAACAGCTACTAAAAACACGTCTGTAAAACTGGCGATCCCTGCTAGTAGCGCTAAAAACTTAAATAGTTAAAAGAAATCAAATTGATTAAGACAATTGAATGCTAATAAAAATAAATATAAATAAAACTCTCTTAAAACATGTGAGGCAGACAGACGCATGATGTCTAGTATTTTCAGTTGCTTATCCATGACTTGTGTATCCATCAGCTTTACGCCGTAACGTTGGGTATTGAGGACAAAACAATGTAACATTATAAACCAAACTGCTTGTAAGACATTTAGAGAGATCATGGTGCTGTGAAGTTAAATACATAATAGTCATGTTGTATAAAGAAATGATGGATGAATATATTTATAAACTGACCCAACTTCAAAAGCCGTGTTGATTATGTCATCCTATTGCAGGGCGAGAGGAGCCGCCGTTCTAAATGTAAAAGAAAGTACGGTATATGTTATATTAAAATGAACTATTAGTGCGACTAAAATCACGCATTGTAAAAGAAGGGGGAAATAATTATACTGTCCCTGATAAATAGTGATTGTTACTGTTACATAAAATTATTTGTATTAGAGATGTATAATCGAAAGTGCTTATTCGAACTGTGGAGCCACGTGAGCCCCGTGTATTCACTATGTTGAAAGTAACGCCGCGTTTCTTGGCTTGAAAACTCAAAGCCCGAAAGAAAACTAACTACAATGTAAAATCAGATGAAGAGGGGGATATTCCTCGATAAGGATATGAGCAAAAGTCTATCATCATACCTGAACAGCTGAAAGTCTTGCCTGCAGCAGTTTAAAGAGAATTTTGTGAGGCGCTCGCAAGAAGCCAGGCTATAAACCGTTAAATTTCCCGCCAAAGGGGGAGGAGTTTCTAAGTGGGGAGGAGCTTGTTGACAAGACTCGTCAGCAGAGTTATGGTGCCAACTATAGCTTTGTATATTAGAAAGGCCGACACGCCAGAGTAAACGAGTAACAGTTTTATAAGTGTAATAACTGTGAATATAGACAATTAAAGATTAAAAATTAAAAAACATGAGAACCATACTAATAAATGGTATTGTTCAGGCTAGTCAACAAGCTTGTATGATAAACCTTCTTAGTGAATGCTGCCACGTTGTAACAGTTATATTTGTAATGGCTGTCAATATGAACAATTGAAAATTAATAATCCAAATTTAAAAGATGAGAACATCAAAATTATATATACCTTGCTGATAAGCATAAACCAAAGTCACTGATAGGATAAAAGGGTATCTATAAGAATACAGAGAGGTCTATTTCTTGGTTAAGGCCGTTAGGTTCCAAACTGTTAAATTCATAAATAAACCTTTGTTCAAGTTTTAAAAGGGCCTTATTGATGTCTCCACCCCTCCAGTGTAGTGTAACTTTTTTGAGGACCAAGAACTTTAAATCGCTAATTTTATGACCTGTTGTGATCCAATGCATAACTAGAGGTTTGTCTTTAATTTTTCTTAGAATACTGCTTCTATGCTCAATGATGCGTGTGCGCACTTCTCTTGTAGTCTTACCAATATATATCAAATTACAGGGACACAGCACCAGGTATATAACATTGGACGTTTTGCAATTTGTGTAATTGTGTAAATATACTTTATGTGATGTGATAGGATGAATAAAGCTGTTTTTAACTGTAATGGTGTGAAGGCAAACTGAACAGTTGCCGCAACTGAAGTGTCCCTTGATCTTAGGCAGAGGATTGCTCCTTGTAAGGGCTGACGTAACTAATAAGTTGGAAAGATTAGGATTCCTCTTATACGCTATCATCAATCGTTTATTGGAAAACTGAGGCAGTGAGGTAAGTAAATGCCATTCTTCTTTAAGAATATTGACTATTGGTTTAGAAAGTTGTGTATATGTAAGGGCGCAAACTATTTTGTCTGCATCTTTTTGTCGGTCTTTATTCTGCAATAGAGTGGAGCGTTCTGTATTGCATGCTCTAGCGTATGCTTTCTTAATGCATTTAGATGAATAGCCACGTTCTTTAAACTTCTGCAGTATAGTAGATAGAGCAGGAAACAAACCTGGCCTTGCAAACAAAAATCTTTATTCTGAGATGCCCAACTTGGCCAAGTTTCAGCAGTCAAGCCCTCATCAGGGGTCTACAGTAATAGTAACAAAGGAACATAAAAATTTGCACTCAGTAAGATTTATTTTATTATATATTTATTTATTTGGTTTTATATATCGCGCTATTTTGACTTTAGTGTGGTTTACAAGGAACAATGGAAATTACATAGAACAAGCTTGGAGAACAATAAAAATAATGATAAATATAAATACAAATTATCAGTAATAAAAGTAGTAAAAGCAAATATAAAAATTTCCTGGAAATTACATAAAGCAAGACAAACCAGACTCTCAAAATGAAGATACAAAGCACTCCTAAAAGGGATGTGTCACAAAAACAGCATTTACTAAAAAGGGGGATAGAAAATGTGAACGTTATCTTTAAATGTGCATATAACTAAAGAAATATACATGATGTCCAACAAATGAACAAGAAATAAATCGCAATAGACGTGTGTGTGTTTGTATATACATATATACGCATACACATAATGCAATGTGTGCCATTGAGTCAGTGCTGACTCCTGCAACTCAGCAACACAATGGCAACAAAATACAGCTATATAAGGGATAAACTATTCCAAAAACATAACATAAAGTACAATAAAAAGTTAATAAATAAATAGAAAATGGATAAATAGCATGTAAAAATAAAGGAGGTCAAAAATGACTCCTGATCTATATTAAGGGGCTTGTTTACAAAGCTGCGGTAGCGGTTCGCAATCGTTATCGGAGCCGCGGCCCCTTTGAAATCAATGGGGCCGCGGCTCCGATAACGATCGCGAACCGCTACCGTGGCTTTGTAAACAAGCCCCAAAGTGTCATAATGTATCAAAGGTACAAAAGGAGATGCCCTGTAAAAATTAACATAACATAACATAACATATGCCATACTGGGTCAGACCAAGGTCCATCAAGCCCAGTATCCTGTTTCCAACAGTGGCCAATCTAGGTCATATGTACCTAGCAGTTTTCCCAAGAGACACAAGTTCCACAATGCTTGTACTGGGTCAAGCATTGATATCTTCGGTCACTTCTTAATAATGGTTTATGGACCTTTCCTCCAGGAACTTGTCCAAACCTTTTTTAAACCCAGCTACACTAACAGCCTTTACTACATCCTCCGGTAACAAATTCCAGAGTTTGATTACACGTTGAGTGAAAAAATATTTTCTTTTATTAGTCTTAAATAGTTTACCCTGTAGCTTCATTGCATGTCCCCTAGTCTTTCTATATTCTGATAAGGTAAACAATCGATCTACGTTTACCCGTTCCACTCCGTTCATTAATTTTTAGACTTCTATCATATCTCCCCTCAGCCGTCTCTTTTCCAGGTTAAAGACCCCTAACCTTTTTAGCCTTTCTTCATAGGTGTATCCTTCCATCCCCTTTACCATTTTGGTGGCTCTTCTCTGTACCTTTTCTAAAATCGCTATATCCTTTTTAAGATATGGCGACCAGAATTGCACACAATATTCAAGGTGCGGTCTCACCATGGAACGATATAGAGGCATTATAATATCTTTTGTTTTATTTTCCATTCCTTTCCTTATCATACCTAGCATTCTATTTGCTCTCTTGGCCGCCGCTGCACACTGGGCCGAGGGTTTTTAACATGGTATCCACAATGACGCCTAAATCCTTTTCCTGGGTGGTGGTTCCTAATGTGGAACCTTGCATCGTGTAACCATAGTTTGGGTTGTTCTTCCCTAGGTGCATAACCTTGCACTTGTCCACATTAAATTTCATCTGCCATTTTGATGCCCTGTCTTCCAATTTATCAAGATCCTCTTGCAATTTTTCACAATCCTCTTGGGTTTTAACAACTTTAAATAGTTTTGTGTCATCTGCAAATTTTGATAACCTCACTCGTTATTCCACTTTCCAGGTCATTTATGAATATGTCAAAAAGCAGCTGACCCAGCACAGATCCCTGGGGTACACCACTATTCACCTTTCTCCATTGGGAAAATTGGCCATTCAGCCCTACCCTCTGCTTTCTATCTTTTAACCAGTTCCTGATCCACAATAGTACATTGCCTCCTATCCCATGACTCTTTAGTTTTGCCAAAAGTCTCTGATGAGGGACCTTGTCAAAGGCTTTCTGAAAGTCCAGATACACAATATCAACCGACTCACCTTTGTCCACCTGTTTATTCACTCCTTCAAAAAAACATAACAGATTAGTAAGACAAGATCTTCCTTGTCTAAAGCCATGTTGGCTGTCTCCCATTAGGTTGTGACTATCTACATGCTGAGTAATTTTATTCTTTATGATGGTTTCTACCATTTTTCCCGGATGTCAGGCTCACCGGTCTGTAGTTTCCCGGATCACCCCTGGAACCCTTTTTAAAAATTGGTGTTACATTGGCGATCCTCCAATCTTCAGGTATTAGAGATGATTTTAATGATAGTTCACAGATTACTGATAGCAGGTCTGCAATCTCATATTTCAGTTCTTTCAACACCCTTGGATGTATACCATCCGGCCCAGGTGATTTGCTACTCTTCAGTTTATCTAATAGTTGTAATACATCTTCCCGATGTATCGATATTTCCTTCAATTCTTCCGCACCTTTAAATACCACTTCAGTCATGGGTAACATCCCTACATCTTCCTCAGTAAAGACCGAAGCAAAGAATTCATTCAGTCTCTCCGCTATCGCCTTGTCACCTCTTAGTGCTCCTTTAACCCCTTTATCATCTAATGGACCAACTGACTCTTTCACAGGTTTTTTGCTACGAATGTACTTGAAAAGGTCTTTATTTCACGTTTTTGCTTCCGCAGCAAGCTTCTTCTCAAATTCTCTCTTTGCCTTCCTTATCAATGCCTTGCATTTGACTTGCCAGTGCTTGTGCTGTTTCCAGGTTTCGTCATTTGGCTCTTTTTTCCATTTCCTGAAAGATGCTTTTTTGGCAACAACAGCCTCTCTGACCTCACCTTTAAACCATGCTGGCAGTTTTTTGGACTTACTTTTCTTAAAGCGTGGAATACAGCTGGTCTGGGCTTCCAAGATAGTATTTTTCAACAACACCCAAGCTTGATGTACGTCTTTAACCTTCGCAACTGCTCCTTTTAGTTTTTTCTTAACTGTTTTCCTCATTTTATCATAGTCTCCCTTTCGAAAGTTAAAAGGTATTACTGTGGATTTCCTTACTATCCCTCCTCCACTAATTAAATCAAAGGCGATCATGCAATGATCACTATTGCCAAGTGGCCCCAACACCCTTATCTCTTGCACTAGATCTGGTGTTCCACTAAGGACTAGGTCTAATATGGCTTCCCCTCTGGTCGGTTCATGAACCAGCTGCTCCAAGAAGCAGTCATTTATTTCATCTAGGAACTTTATCTCCCTAGCATGTCCTGATGTGACACTGACCCAGTCGATACCGGGGTAATTGAAATCACCCATTATTATTACTGCGCTGTAACGTTTGTTAGCTTCCTTGATTTCTTTGAGCATTTCATCATCCATTTGGTCATTCTGGCCAGGTGCTCGATAGTACAACCCCACTGCCATCGCCCAGCAGTATCCCCAAAAGACACAGGTTCCACAATGCTTGTATTGGGTCAAGCATTGATAGCCTAGGTCCCTTTGCTGGCCAAAAATGTAATCCATATATGTATTCTTTGCCACAACAGCATGATGAGAGCAAAGGAAGGCAGTCAGTAGATAGATGTAAATCTATGCGTCTAAAAAGGCAATATTGGCACAGACTGCAGCGATTGCTCTGCTGTAGAAGAATACATATTGATGGCTAAATAACTTGTAATAGCCTCACTAAGACCAACAGCTCTTTTTAAGAGAAAATATGCCAGGAAATTTTTCAAAAAAGTAAAATTCTGCTTCAGTCATAAAAACAGTATTTATGAGGCAAGAAAAGTGTATTCTTACAAAGGGCATGTGGGACAGTTATATACCGCAAATATGCATTGGGAATGCATCTCCAAACCCTGTGGGTGGGTGGGTAGCCAGCCAACATCAATGTCGGCTGCGATCTTCAGCAGTTCTGCCCGTGGGGGCTGAGATCCCTGTGGGCATAGAGTGTCAGTTTCCGCCACAATTTGTCATTAATTTGGGGTCTCTATGCTGCTGCAAGGATCTCTGAGTTCAAGGCACCTTGTCCAGGGTTTTGTTGTGTTTTAGTCAACATTGTGACCTAATGCCTGGGGTTTGTTAAGTATTGCTCTAATCTGTACCTTTTGAATAACTTTTGCTTCACATTCATTTCATGCAATAGAAACAGCTTGATTCTCCATCTAAGAATATTCAAACCAGCTCCGCTACTTGAGTGCCATTTAAAATTATGGGTCTTCTCAAGGCAATTTTGGAAATGGAGTACATTTGGATTTGCTATGACAGGAGATCAGAACCTTTTGGTGTCTTATTCTTAATTGCCTTTTGAACATTTCTGTGATTTTTGTTTTTTCACACTGAAAGTGCAAAGTATGTTGTGTAGATCAGTCAAACAAGCTACTATTGTAATGCATTTTATTTATATAGCAGAAAGTGAAAAATGCATAAGTGTGAAGACTTTTTAAGTCGCTGTATATGTTTGCAAAGTTAGAATATTTGGGATAGTGTTCTTAGGCCTTCCTTTTTTTGGGAAAATGAGATCTCTGTCAGGCTGTGCTTTCCTGCTTATGCTGTCCAGTCTTGTGGCGAACAGCAGTATCTTTTTTTTTTTTTTTTTAAATTTTGTAGTATGGCGCTCTAATCAGTATATTCTAAGACCTTAGACCTTCTAAGGGTGGTGGCATTACCTAGGGCAATGGTTCTCAACCCAGTCCTCTGGGACCCCCAGGCCAGTCAGGTTTTCAGGATATCCACAATGAATATGCATGAGAGATCTGCAAGCACTGCTTCCATTGTATGCAGATCTATCTCATGCATATTTATTTATTTATTTATTTTATTTATTAACATTTCTTATATACCGCACTATTCGACATCAGCGTGGTTTACATGGAACAGAAAACATCCGACAAGTTACATATGTCTGGTCTTACAATTAACAGGAAGTAGAAACCTGGATAACGGGAGAAACTATTTACAAGTACAGAGTTGCAAAAAAGGGAGACTGCATGGTGGTTTAAAGTGTTGGGGCGACATGTTGAGAGGGCTTGCCTGACTGATTGCTAATGTTGATGATGTCATCGATATTTGGGTGGAGCTGAGATTCGGTATGGTTTGTGAAAAATTTGGTGAACAGGAAGTGTTTAAGGGCCTTCCTGAATTGGCTCAGATTGGGGATTGCCCTGATGTGTGTCAGTAGGGTGTTCCAGAGTCTTGGGGCACAGAGTTTGAAAGCCCTGCTAGCTGTTGTCGCATTGCATCTCGTCATATCTTTTGGGACTGTCAGCATATTTAACTCTGCGGTTCTTCTGGGTCTGTTGGGTGCAGTTGGTTGGATGAGATCAGATAGGGAGGAGGAGGAGAGCCCCTTGACAGCTTTGAAGGTGATAAGCAGTGTCTTGAAAATAATTCTGGCTTGAATGGGAAGCCAGTGTAACTGTTTCAGGAGGGGTGTAACATGGTCTCTCCTGGATGACCCGAACAGCACCCTCGCTGCACTATTCATAGCGAGTTGCAGGGGGTTAAGAGTAGATTAGGGGAGCCCTTGCAGTATGGAGTTTGCGTAATCAAAGTGGGGAATGATCAGGGCTTGGTAAATGGTACGGAAATCATCTGGATCGAGCAACGGGCGTAGGTGTCTGAGAGATCTGATTTTGAAATAGATTGCTTTTACGGTGTTGGCTATGTGCTTCTTCATGTCGAGGTTTTGATCCAGAGTCACTCCAAGGTATCGTATGGTGGGTTTTACTTGTAGTTCGACCTCATTTACCTTTACACAGTTGGGTGGTATGAAGTTCAGATTCCTTGAGATGAAGAGGACCTCGGTCTTCCTGTGCTGAATTCGCAGATTCTGTGAGAGTAGCCATTCCGATATGGCGTTGAAACAGTTGGTTAGAGGAGCGAGGTCCATTTTCTCCAAGGCTACTGGCATGTATAACAGGACATCATCAGCATATATCATAAAACTGACATTGAAAGATCTAATGATGTTGCATAAGGGTTGGATGTATATGTTAAACATCAAGGATGATAGAGAGGATCCTTGCGGCACCCCTTGACTTTGTTGAAATGGTTCAGATTTAGTCCCGTCTGCCCGCACATGCTGCCATCTTCCGGACAAATATGATTTGCACCATTCGAGGGTCGTTCCACTGATACCTTTCTCTCTTAGCCGGATGAGCAGTATCTCATGGCATACTGAGTCGAAAGCTGATGCAATATCTAGAAAAATGAGCGCGAAACCATACCGGATGTTGTCAATGCCGGCAATTATGTTGTTGAAAAGGGTGGTGAGTAATGTCTCCACTCCATGTGACTCCCTGAATCCATGTTGGCATGGATCTAGTGGGGCAGCAGAATCGATATGGTCCTGTAATTGCCTATGCACTATTTTCTCAATGATCTTTTCAAACATAGGAATACTGGATATAGGCCTGTAAGACTCTACTTTCTGGGGGTCTAGTTTGTTGTTTTTTAGTAGAGGTCTGACAGAGGTCTGCTTGAGAGCAGAAGGGAAGGATCTGGTGTTGAAGGATCGGTTTATGATATTGGCTATTATCGGAGAGAGGTCACTTTGCAGATCTTTTATCCAGAATGCTGGACAGGGATCTGTGTGTGCAGTGGTAGTGTTGAGGGATGAGATGGTGTCTTCAATGAGTTTTTTTGAGGGAGTAGAGAAAGCTGTTAGGGCTGCTGGGGACCCTTGATCGTCGGTCGGGATCGGTATTACTATTTTATCCGTCTGGCACATCTTGGATTGCATGAAGACTGCATAGTCCTGCGGGTGAATATTGCACTGGTGCTCAAGGGTCGGTTCTTTAGCCAGTGTTTTGACTAGGTTAAACAAGTCGTGCGGTTTATTTAGTGAACGTCTCAAGGTGTCAGTATGAAATTGTCTCATTTTGTCCGTGATGGCTTTGCGGTGGGCAGTTAGCTGTTGGAAGTATGCTGCCTGGTCTCTGATGGTTTGTGACTTCCTCCAGCGCTTCTCAAGCCTCCGTAGGCGCGTTAGTGATGTTCTCAGGTCGGCTGTGAACCATGGGGCTGATGCTCTTTTCCTTGGAGTCCTGTTTGTTTGAGGATGGATCGCGATCGCACTGAGCTTGTTGTTCCAGGCGGTGATCAGGTCATCTAGGTTTAGGTCAGTCTCATCCATGAGTGCTCGGGTGTCGGCTAGGATGCGTTCTCTATTGAATGGGAGGAAACCTCTGGCAGCTGGACTAGAGTTCATGTTTGTATTGACTTTGACTTTTGGTTGACTGTCGTGAATAGGCATCTGAAAGAGAATTTATTGTGGATATTCTGAAAACCTGACTGGCCTAGGGGTCCCAGAGGAATGGGTTGAGAACCACTGAACTAGGGCAACGTTTTGAGCTTTGTCCTTGGATTTGTTAATGAACTTCTGGTATTGGCTATTTACTAGGGCATATGACAAAGTTGTGCTATTCAATTTTAGTTCACCCTCAAGCAGAAGGAATTCATTTTGGTTTTCAGACAAATTCAGATCCTTTAAAGCAATGATTTCCAAAGTGGGCAGCACCGCCTCCTGGGGGGCACTGGGCTAATCTAAGGGGGCATTGAAAGGCAAGGTGGCTGCACTGCCCTAGAAGGGGCGCTGGAGGGATAAGCACAATATAGCAGCATGAACAACTAAGAAACTATATACGTGGAGCCTGATGCAGAATGGGGCCTGTCCAGATGTCCAAAATCTGGACAGGCTGGATTTGCACCCGATTCTGCACCCTCGGGAGCTACAGTCCCCTGTCCATTCCTGCCGCCCCGGACATACAGGGCCATGACCGGGATTGGTCCTCTATGTCCGGGGTCAGGGTCCCAACTCCACTCCTCCCACTCTCCTCCCTGTCACTGCCCCCATCCAGAGCTTCCCACACAGCGGCCTTGTTCGTGTGGGGAGCTTTGGTGCAGGAATCGGGTCCCACGGCATAATGGGGGTTGAATGTCCAGGTCGGATGTCCAACCCCGCTATTCAAGACTCTGCATGCCGACCATTGTGCAATATAAATTGACTGTATACTAAAAGAATATGTTTGAATTGTTGTGAAAGAACCATGCAGATGTTTACATTACATGATTACACCAGCGGGGTTTCACTAGCGTATTTGACAGCAATAATCAGTAAGTTGCATCCAGCATGCCAGATTTGTAAGAGTGAACTATATATACTGAAAGCAAAATGCAGTAGATAAACTTGTAAAACAGCCATTGGCCAGTCTTAGATGGTGGGAAGAAATAATCTATGGCGGGAATGATATTAGTGCTTGGAAGGTGGAGAATCTGTGTGCAGCATATTCGTTTTGGCCACACTAATTGGCAAAACTGTGAGCTAAAAGAACAATAGATTTTGCAAAATCTTTTTATTAATCTGTGATTACACTGTTTTAAATGAACGAAGCATTGCAAGAGTCATATGAGAGGTCATAAATAAACTTTTAACAACATTTTAATGATTTATTTTGAGTAATAGCCTCCATTGGGTGAGGGGGGCACTGTAATAAATTTATGGAACCAAGGGTGCGACAGAGTAAAAAAAAATAGTGAATCACTGCTTTAAAGCTAATTGTAGAAGGGCAGAAGGGACCTGATGTAAATCTGGTTGAATGAAGCATCAGGTGCTTGTTAAGTGCTGTCAAGTCAGTGACGACGCATAGTGACTCTCTGGATAGTTGCCCATTGTTGGCTCATTGTTGATAGAGTGGCATTCGTAACTGCTGTTATTGTATCTATCCATCTCATTGCTGGCCTTCTTTATTTGCATTGATCTTCAACTTTGCCAAGCATAATGTTTTTCTCTAATGATCTCTTTCTTTGCATGATATGTCCAAAGTATGAAAGCCTTAAGTCTTGTCCATCTGAGCTTATAAATAAGGCTTAGGTTTGATCTCCTCTAGTACTGACTGGATTGTTCTTCAGGCAGTCCATCATAAACACAATATTCTTCGCCAGCACCATCATTCAAAGACATCTATTTTATTTCCTATCTATCTTTTCTTCACTGTCAAACTTCTCATCCATATGACATTGCTGAAAATACCATGGCTTGTCTCGCTCCATACAAAGATTAAACTTGTACATCTCTGCTCTTGAGAATCTTGTCTAAGTCCTTCATAGCCATTCTGCCAAGAAAAATGCATCATTGGATTTCTTGACTGTTTTGTCATTTTGTTATCGATTATTGATCCGAGCAGTTTAAAGTCCTCCACTGGAGGAAGGAGTGGCCTAGTGGTTGGGACAAGGTAGCTCAGGCCAGAGGGCCAGGGGCTTGATTCCCCCTTAGGGACAGTAATCTCAGGCCTAAGGGACTGGGGTCTCTATTCCTATAGGCGCTCTTTGTGGCCTTCAGCAAGCCACTTAACCTTTATGTTGCCTCAGGTATGCATATAGATTGTGAGCCCTTTGGGGACAAGGGAATGTATCCAGTACCTGCTTGTAGTGTTTGTAAACTGCTGTGATGTCTTTCAGCTTGGGCAGTATATCAAGTAATTACATAAACACTGTTTAAAAATTTTCTCCATCAACGATGAACTTATTGATTTTGCCAGTTGTTAGGCTCTTTGCCTTCATTTTAAAGTGCAGGCCCATTTTAAGACTATCAGGCTGATGCAGAAAACTAGTGCGGCCTTTAAGCACAGATACTGCTACTGTCAAATGCAAAAAAGGGACAGACGCACGCGTAAACAGAAAAAATAGCACACAATTAACGCCAAGCGTGCTTAAATGTATTTAAATTATAGGCAAATGAGCTGCACATAATAAACTGGTATGCAAATATTGGCTGAGCCTGATGCAGAGAAATGCATAGAGGATTTTACAACCAGCCTTAGCATCAGTATCCCTGGGACTGCAGTGTCTTAGTGCATCCCCTTAACAGTATTTTGATGGCATTGGGGGAAATGTCAAAGATGATCCAGGCATCAGGGAAAGCCCCTGATATTATCAAAATACTGTCAGAGGCCGATGGCCCCGACAGAAAGCAAATCCCCAGTGGCCCCGATTCTCCACCCCACCCCACCTCCATCCCAATTAAAAATAATCCTGGTGGCCCTGAAGCCCCCACCCTACTTAAAATCATACTGGTAGCCCAGTGGCCCTGAACCCCTACCCTCAATAGTGATCATAGCATGATCGCATCTGATTTAATTAATGGAGGAAGGATGGTAAGGAAATCTACAGTGCTACCTTTTAACTTTCGAAAGGGAGACTATGATAAAATGAGGAATATAGTTAAGAAAAAACTAAAAGGAGCAGTTGCAAAGGTTAAGGACTTACATCAAGCTTGGGTGTTGTTTAAAAAAACTATCTTGGAAGCCCAGACCAGAAGTATTCCATGCTTTAAGAATAGTGGAAGGAAGTCCAAAAAACTGGCAGCATGGTTTAAAGGTGAGGTCAGAGAGACTGTTGCTAAAAATGCATCTTTGACTGATCTATTTTACAGTACATTTCAAGGACCTCACATAAAGTTTCTACCTCAAGACATTACAGGATCACGATCCTACCTCCAATACATTACAGAATCTCAATCCTAGCACGCCTCTCAAACAGCCCCATTTTGTATATATGTATATAGCTCATTATGTAAATAGTTCACCGATATAATCTAACACACTGCCCCACACACTACACTTCTCAGTTCTCACACTGCATGCTACAAACCACACTTTATTATTGATTTTGATTGATGTGCCACACCGCCTTGATTTAACGATAAGGCGGTATACTAAATCCTCCTAAATAAATAAATAAATAAATCTTTCAGGAAATGGAAAAAAGAGCCAAATGAAAACAGCACAAGCACTGGCAAGTTAGATGCAAGGCATTGATAAGCCAGGCAGAGAGAATTTGAGAAGAAACTTGCTTGGAAGCAAAAATGCATAATAAAGACTTTTTCAAGTACATCCATAGCAAAAAACCTGTGAGAGAGTCACTTGGACCATTATATGATAGAGGGGTAAAAGGGGCACTAAGAGGGGACAAGGCCATAGTGGAGAGACTGAATGATTTCTTTGCTTCGGTCTTTACTGAGGAAGATGTTGGGATGTTACCCATGACTGACGTGGTATTTAAAAGTGATACTGCGGAAAGATGTATTACAGCTGTTTGATAAATTGAAGAGTAGCAAATCACCTGGAACGGATGTTATTCATCCAAGGGTGTTGAAAGAACTGAAATATGAGATTACTAATAGCAGGACTGCAATCTGTGAACTGCCATTAAAATCATCTGTAATATATTTGCCATCCTCCAATCTTCAGGTAACACCAAGTTTCAAAAAGGGTTCCAGGGGTGATCCTGGAAACTACAGACCAGTGAGCCTGACGTCAGTACTGGAAAAAATGGTAGAAACAGTCATAAAGAACAAAATTACTGAACATGTAGATAGCCATGGCTTAATGGGAGACAGCCAATATGGCTTTAGACAAGGAAGATCTTGTCTTACTAATGTTATGTTTTTTTAAAGGTGTGAATAAACAAGTAGACAAAGGTGAGTCGGTTGATATAGTGTATCTGGACTTTCAGAAAGCCTTTGACAAGATCCCTCATCGGAGATTTTTGGCAAAACTAAAAGTCATGGGATAGGAGGCAGTGTACTATTGTGGATCAGGAACTGGTTAAAAAATAGAAAGCAGAGGGTGGGGCTAAATGGCCAATTTTCCCAATGGAGAAAGGTGAATAGTGGCGTACCCCAGGGATCTGTGCTGGGTCTGCTGCTTTTTAACATAGTCATAAATGACCTGGAAATGGGAATAATGAGTGAGGTTATCAAATTTACAGATGACACAAAACTATTTAAAATTGTTAAAACCCAAGAGGATTGTGGAAAATTGCAAGAGGATCTTGATAAATTGGAAGAATGGGCATCAAAATGGCAGATGAAATTTAATGTGGACAAGTGCAAAGTTATACACCTAGGAAAGGACAACTCAAACTATGGTTACACAATGCAAGGTTCCACATTAGGAACCACCACCCAGAAAAAAGATTTAGGTGTCATCGTGGATAGCATGTTATAACCCACCGCCCAGTGTGCAGCAGCGGCCAAGAGAGCAAATAGAATGTTAGGTATCACAAGGAAAGGAATAGAAAATAAAACAAAGGATATTATAATGCCTCTGTATTGTTTCATGGTGCCACCACACCTTGAATATTGTATGCAATTCTGGTCGCCGTAATGTTAAAAAGGATATAGTGGAATTAGAAAAGGTACAGAGAAGAGCCACCAAAATGATAAAGGGGATGGAAGGATAGCCCTATGAGGAGAGGCTTCTCAACCTGGAAAAGAGATGGATGAGGGGAGATATGATAGTGGTCTATAAATTAATGAGTGGAGTGGAATAGGTAAACGTAGATTGATTGTTTATGTCATCAAAAAGTAGAAAGACTAGGGGACATGCAGTGAAGCTGCAGTGTAACCCGTTTTTTAAGATTAAGTGAAAAATTGTTTTCTCTTAAACACATAATCAAACTCTGGAATTCGTTACCGGAGGATGTAATAAAAGCTGTTAGTGTAGCTGGGTTTAAAAAAGGTTTGGACAAGTTCCATGAAGGAAAGGTCTATAAACCATTATTAAAGAGAACCTGGGAAATCTATTGCCTGCCCCAATACAAGCATTGTGGAACCTCTGTGTCTTTTTGAGACCTGTCAGGTACTTGTGACCTGGATTGACTACTGTTGGAGAAGGGATACTGGGCTTGATGGACCTTGGTCTGACCCAGTATGGAATTTCTTATGTTCTTATATTCTTATGACGTTTTGGACTGCATAGTGGATTCCTAACTGAGAAGTCAGTTCACTGTGGCAGTGGCTATTTTCAGCTGGTGGTATATACCAGTCTGACATCTCATGCCCTACTACTACCACTACAACTTATTTGTATAGCACTACAAGGCATACACAGCACTGTTTAGACACTGTATAGTGCTCCAGTGGATTTAATCTATCCTGCCAGATGTTACTACCCCTCTTTTGGCTACGGCCTTTCTTTCTGATACCGTGTATGACCTGGTATGTTTGATGGTCAAGGATGGTGCCCTGATGACGGTGTCATGGTGTTGGATTTGGCTCTGGCACTGGGCAGTGGACACATCCTCCAAAGCCAAGTTGGCTCAACTGGCCTTTAAGTGGAAGCCTCTGTTTGGAACTCATTTTGGAGAAGCTGGTGAAGGACCTGGGTGAGACAAAATCTTACCACCATCAGGAAGATGGGTCCAAGGGGCTTGTGAAGTGGGCTGGTGTTCCTTTCTCATCAGCCTCCGCCCGTTCACGAAGGGTGCACTGGCTGGATTCCCAGTGGTCTCAAGACTATCATCATTACCAGCCTGGAAAACCTTTCCCTTAGCTACCTGAAAATTCAGATGGCAGCTCTGGCCTGTTTCTGTGGTTTGGTGGAAGGCAGGTCCTTGGCCTTGCACCTGGACATCTTGTGTTTTCTCCAGGACGTTTGGCATCTGCATCCTCCCCTTCAGTCTGTAATCCCTTCCTGGGATCTGTCTGGTGCTCAGGGCCCTGATGGCAGACCCCTTTTGAGCCATTGAAGCATGCCACCTTAAAGGATTTGACGCTGAAGATGTCTTCTGGGTCGCAGTTTGTTCCACCAAGTGGATTTCTGAGCTGCAGGCTTTGTCTTGCTGAAATTCTGTCTGTTTTTGAAGGAGGCCATTACCATTGGTCTGTTCCTTCCTTCTTGGCTAAGATGCTTTCTTCCTTTCACATGAACCAGGTGTTTTGCCTACCCTCCTTCCCGAAGGAGCGGTGGAAGGATAAGGATCTCCACCTGGTGGATGTCTGGAGGGTGCTCCTCCGGTACCTGGAGGATATGAATCACTTTCGTAAGTCCAAATATCTTTTTGTTCGGTTTGCTGGTCCATGCAAGGGTGCAGCAGCAGCCAAGTCGACTTTGGGATGCTGGATTAAGGAGGGTATTGCCTCGGCATATCTGTTATGGAACCGGCTGGTTTGAAACTTTCCACACCCATTCTGCCAGAGCACAAGCATCCTTGGAAGCCCCTGCAGACATTTGTCGGGCGGCAACATAGGCATCACATTCCACTTTTTTGTCAAGCATTACTGCTTGGATGTTCACATGTGGGAGGATACGGCCTTGGCTCAAGGGTTTTGCAAGCTGCTGTGTCTTCTCACCCACTAGTGTTGAAACTTTGGTACATCCCACTTGTCTGGACTGATCTTGTAGGACGATATGGAAGGTGGCATTTTACTTTCCAGTTAATGTCCTTTCCTTGAGTCCTGCTAGACCAGTACAGGACCTGTCCCTGAAACTGTATTTGATCTGTTCTTCTACTGTGTACCCTTCAGTCCGCTATGATTTTTATACTTTGCTCTGTAGGTTCATCTTTTACCAAGAGCCTTCTGTTGATTCTTTCCTGTGCATAGTTCTCTGCTGCTGATTACTCATTGTTGCCCACGATTGAGATTGTGTGAGGCTTTGCATGTTTCTTCCATATGCTTTGGGACAAATACTGAAGGGACCCCTGGTAGCTGAGGCAAATAGAGGCATGGGAATGATGTCATTAAAACCTGGGCTTGTCAATGGTTCTTTGTCTCCCACCAATCTGCTGGTAAGGGAACACAATCCACTTGTCTGCAGACCTAGCCCAAGGGTTTCTTCCACCCTAGAAAGAAGCCCGGCTGTGCTGTGCCGCTCCCTACCCCTGCGAGCCATGCCAAGCCAAACTGTGCTGCCCTCCCTGTGCTGAGCCGTGCTGCCACTGATTTTGGCAGTGGGGGTCAGGGGGCAGATTGGCAGCAGCGGCAAGCCATGTGCTTTGGCGCACATGGTCTGCCGTTTCTGACCCCTCCGACACTACCTCAGGGGATTAAAAGCGGCAGGCCACTGCTGCCTAGCTGAGCTGACCCTGCTGCCAGAATTGGTGGTGGTGTAGCATGGTTCAGTACAGTGGGAGGGGAGAGTGTGGCATGGAGGTCTGCTACCCTAAGTGGCTGCCTAGCCCTCCTAGTAGATGGGCTAGCCCTGCTTGTCTGGACTGGTCTAGCAGCTCTCAAGGAAAGGATATTAACTGGTAAGCAAAATGTCACTTTTGGGTTGTTCTTCCCTAAGTGCATAACTTTCTACTTGTCTACATTAGATTTCATCTGCCATTTGGTCGCCCAGTCTCCCAATTTCTCAAGTCCTCTTGCAGTTTTTCACAATCGTCTTGTGATAAAATCTGCATATAAAGAAATAAATTATCACCACCTCACTCATTACCATTATTAGGTCATTTATGAAGATGTTAAAAAGCAGCAGGCCCAGCACAGATTCCAGGGGTACTCTATTAGTCACCTTTCTCCATTGAGGGAACTGACTGTTTAGCTCTATTCTCCTTTTTCTATCTTTTAATCCGTTCCCAGTCCACAATTGTACACTGCCTCCTATTTCATGGCTTTTTAATTACACAGGTACACTAAAAAAAAATTTTTTTAAACTGCCTTTAATGTTTCGATTGATTTTTACGTTTTTTGGTGCGCTGAATCCAAATCTGGTAACCAATTTGCTCCATCACGTACAGATTTTTTGCTACATTGGGTTAGCAGTTTGAGGTGAACGTTTCAGATTGAGTGCGATCTAGATAAAAGTTTCTTGGATGAATTCTTTATACTAATTGTTTAGTAGTTATTCAAATAAGAATAAAGAAAATTGTAACAAGGCAGCACATAAGAATAGAGTAATGTCAACAAAACACACTGTGATGGTAGCAAAATTGTCTGCACTTAAAACAGCCACATACATGTGCACAAACATTGAGCATATAAGAGCGAGGTTAGACACAAAGCAAAGCAAAGAAATGTGCAAAAAATGTTGTACAGGTATGTATGTAAGAATAGAAAACGCAAACCGCACCATTGCAATACATGAAGACAAACACCCGATGGTGTGAAAATAAAATTCTAATAAATGAGATCCGACACTGTGGTAATAACTAGCAAATTTTTATTTCAAAGTTTAGTAAAAACACGATATTTGTCAACACAGTTTAGATTTTAAAGTCATTCTTGGGTCAATCAATCTCCTGGTGGGCCCGTTTCTTCTTCCTCCGAATGCTTCTCTTGGTGCGCTGCTTGGCGTATTTTTCATCTGGGGTTTCCCGCAGCAGCAACCAGCAGAAATCAGCCATCATAGTGGTGTTCCATCTTCCTTGGTACCTTCTCTCTGCGTCCTTGATGTCCTGGTGAAACCTTTCACCTTGTTCTTCACTGTACGCCCCCAGGTTTTCGGGAAAGTAGTTCACATGGGAGTGCAAGAAATGGACTTTCAGGCTCATGTTACAGCCTTGTTCTTTGAAGGCATTGAGCATCCTGGCAACAATATCCTTATAGTTCTCATCCCGCCTGTTCCCCAAGAATTTGAGAACAACATCCTTGAAGGAATCCCAGGCTTCTTTTTCCTTCTCAGACATCGTTTCAGCGAATGCTCCATCTGAAATGAGTTTCCTTATATCAGGGCCAACAAACACTCCTTCCTTTAGCTTTGCTTCAGAAAGTCGGGGGAACTTTGAGCAAAGGTACCGAAAGCACTCACCATCTTTTGGAAGGGACTTGATGAATTGCTTAATGAGACTCAACTTAATGTGGAGAGGTGGTAATAGAATTTTATCACGAGGTACCAAGCTCTCATGAACATTTTTCTCACCGGGTCTCAAATACTCCCGAACTGGCCAGTCTTTTTTCCCCCAGTGTAGGTCGCGGGCCCGGCTATCCCACAAGCAAAGGAAGCAGGGATATTTGGTGAAACCGGATTGCTGCCCTAATAGCATGGATAGAATTTTAAAGTCTCCACAAATCATCCACTTATGCTCATCATAACGAATCTTCTGAAGAATCAGGGCCAAATTCTCGTATTTTTCTTGGAGAATAACAGAGTGAGCAATAGGAACTGAAGCGAATGTGTTGCCATTATGAAGAAGAACACCTTTTATGCTGTCTTTTGACGAATCAATGAACAGCCGCCATTCAGCAGGATCATACTTGAGTTTAAACTTTTCTATATCGTTGCAAAATACCAAATTTTCCTCTTTGCTGAAATACTTCAAAAATTGTGTCTCGCGGTTGCGGTACCAATAAAAAGTTGTTCCTGGTGACAATAGATTTTTCTGTTTAAGCCGAGAACCTAGCAGTTGGGCAGCATCATTTGGGAGTCCTAAATCCCGGACTAAATCATTCAATTCAGCTTGAGAGAAAAGTTCAGGTTTCGGATCTGGTTCAGTTTCAAACTCGGAAGTACTGGACTCATCGGGAAAAGCCATCTGATGAGTCTCATCATGATCAGAACCGTCCACACAAATATGATCCAAAGATTTTGGTGGTTCAGGCACAGGTACTTCGTTGCTATGAGGCATAGGCCTAATTGCTGAGGGAAGGTTGGGGTAACTTATTACGTTCTTATTTTTTAAGTTGTATCCCTTCACAATGCAAGAGCAAAAATAGCAGTCACTGCTGTGGTCTCTTTGTTCACGCCACATCATAGGTATTCCGAAACGAAATGCTTGTTTTTTACCTTTCATCCATAAGCGTAGATCTTCCTCACATGTCTTGCACACTTTGTGAGGAGCCCACGGTTTGTCTTGATCGCCTAACTTCAAACCGAAATAGGCGAAATATACTTTTTTAATAAATGCAGAAATGTTCCTCTGCCGCTTTTTCACGGTATATTCCCCACAAATAAAACAAAAACTGTCCGGAGAGTTGACGCAACCTCTGGCTCTGTGAGCCATCACAAATACACAGCACTGCAAACTACAACTGTAGTGAACCACTTCGGAATAAAGCTGGATTACGACTGAGCGAACAAAAGGTAATAATGAACTTGCAGGAAACTGAAATTTGACAGGAACGTTCATGTCGCAACCACCGTGTTTGAGCGAGCGAATGACGCGAGGCGAACAGGAAAGAACATGCGCCAGCACGAGTACTGGATTTAGCCCCCCGCCTCCCAATTGTCCTGTTAATGTATAAAATGAATACAAAACACTCTAAAATATCACGAGGGAGTGTTTCTAGTTAGTTAACCATTACAACCTCTATTTTGGGCCAAGAAAATAAACTGCAGTCGGCTAAAAAGAAATTATGTGAACATTCCTTATATGGGTAAGAAATCTAATTTTGCAAGAAAACGTGACGTGATGGAACATTTTGGCTATTTTTCCTGGATTCAGCACCCCAAAATCTATAGGAATCAGTTGCAAAACTGGAGGCAGTTTTTTGGTAGTGTACCTGTGTTATCTGTGGAGGCTCTTATGAGGGACCTTGTCAAAGGCTTTCTGAAAATCCTGATACATTATATCAACCGTCTCACCTTTATCTACATGTTTATTCACACCTTCAAAAAATATAGAAGATTAGGCATACAAGACTTTCCTTGGTTAAATCCATGTTTGTTTATTCATGATTTAATGGAATAATCTGTGTTCAGTAATTTTGTTTATAGAGGCTTCTACCATTTTGCCCCACACTGGCATCGGGGTCACCGATCTGTAGTTTCCTGGATCACCCCTGGAACCCCTTTTTATAAATTGGTGTTACGTTTGCCACTCTCCAGTTTTCTGGTGTAATAAACTATTTTACTGATAGTTCACAGATTGTAGATCTTTATTAGTAATCTCACTTTTTAGTTCCTTCAGCATCCTGGGCTGTATACCATCTGGTCCAGGTGATTTCCTACTTTTTAGTTTATCAAATTGCTATATTACATCTTCCAGGTTTATCAAAATTTGTTTCAATTCCTTTGATGCATCACCTTTAAATATTATTTCTATCATGGGTAACTTCCCTATATCTTCTCGGGTGTGGCTTTGTCCTCCCTTAGAGGGTTAAAAGGGGCACTATCATATAATGGTCCAACTGACTTTCTCACAGGTTTTTTTTCACAGTAATGTACATGAAACGGTTTTTATCATGAGTTTTTGCTTCCATGGCAAGCTTCTTTTCAAATTCTTTCTGGGTTTGCTTTATCAATTCCTGCATCTAGCTCACCATTACGTTTTTTTTTCTGTTTTCATTATTTGGCTCCTTTTTTCCATTTTCTGAAAGATGATTTTAGGCTATAACAGCCTCTCTGACCTCTTTCACTTTTCGTAAAGCATAGGATACATCTTATCTGGGCTTCCAAGTTAATGGTTAAAAAAAAAAACGCCCAGGCCTTAAGCTTTGCAGTTGCTCCTTTTAGTTTTTTTTCTTAACCATTTTTCTTATTTTTTCAGTCTCCCATTTGAAAGCGAAATGCTAGCGCAGTGGATTTCCATACTACCCTCCATTTATTAAAATAAATGTGACCAGGTTAGGATTACTATTGCCAAGCGGCCCCAACATTCTACCTCTTGCATCAGATCCTGCATTCCACTAAGGTCTAGGTCTAAAATAGCTTCCCCTCATGTTGGTTCATGAACCAGCTATTCCGTGATATTGGGATAACTAAAATCATCCATTGTTCTTGTTGTAAATTTAGTTAGTTTCCTAATTTCTGTTAGTATTTTGTCATGTGTCTGTTCATTCTTTCCAGTGGGACAGTACTACACCCCATCGCCATTCCCTTCGCCTTTTTACATGGAATTTCAGTCCCTAGAGATTCTGTAGTCTATATTTTTTGCTGCAGAACTTTTATCCTGTTTGACTCAATGCCCTCTTTAACGTATATCCGCCACCTTTCCATGAATTTGATGTACCCTATCATTGCGATATAATTTGTATCCTGGTATCAGTGTCCCATTGGTTATCCTCCTTTCACCAGGACTCTAAGATGCTCATTATATCTAACCCTTCATTCAGTGCTATATATTGCTGTGAGGGCTTGTGTGCATCAGTGATGTTGAGGGCTAAGCTATCAGTAGCTTAACTACTGGCACGGTCTCCCAAGATGGACAGGTCTCAGCTGAGGGGCCAGATCAAGACAAACCACCCATCTGGGCAGCAGCAGAATGTGACAGTGTTGGTGGTGGAGGATCACATTTCTGTGACACTGGCAACAACTCTAAACTTAAACTGTGCAGAAGAAAGGCCTGGCAATCTACTTCAGTATCTTGCCACGAAAACCCAATGGATTGTCGCAACAAAACAAATTGCACTATAGTGCTGGAAGATGAGACCCCCAGGTCAGAAGGCACTCAACTGGCTGCTGGGGAGGAGCTGAATACTTTTTCAGAGTAAAGCCAGTACTTATGATGTGGTTGGATCAAAGCCCTCAGGACGTCTGACTGCTGATGTAGCTGCGTATGAAATGAATTGAAAGCTGCAAAGATGTCTTACATATTGGGACATGGAACGTATGAAGCATGATCCAAGGGAAGTTGGAGATGGTCAAGAATGAAATGGAATGTGTATAACTTGATCTGTTGGGTGTCAACGAACTGAAATGGACTGGCATCGGACACTTTGCATCTGATCATCACATGGTCTACTATGGTGGAAATGAAAGACAAAGAAGAAATGGTGTTGCATTTATAATTAAGAAGAAACTTGCAAGAACTGTAATGAAATACAATGCAATCAGCGAACGCTTAATTTCTATTTGTCTACGAGGAATGCCTATCAACACAACTATAATTCAAGTATATGCCCTAACAGCAGCTGCAAAAGTGGATGAGATTGATGAGTTCTATGAACAAGTACAAGCAGAAATTGACAGAACAGGCAAACAGGATATCCTGATAGTCATGGGTGACTGGATTACAAAGGTTGGCAACAAAGAAGGCGGCAAAATGGTTGGAAGATATAGACTTGGCAACAGAAATGAAGCTGGAGAAAGACAGACTGAGAGATTTCTGCAAGACCAACAATCTTTTCATCTCAAACACCTTGTTCCAGCAACACAAGTGATGACTGTACACATGGACTTCACCCAATACATTGTACAAAAATCAAATTGACTACATCTGTAGAAGTCAACAATGGAAAAGCTCTATAACATCAATAAAGACAAAACCTGGAGCTGACTGTGGTACAATTCAGCAACTACTAGTATGCAAGCTCAAGCTAAACTTGAAAAAGAGCAAGCCACTCATGAATGTAGCAAAATATGACCTTGAGAATATACCACCAGAATTTAAAGACTGCCTGCAAAATCAACTTGCTACTTTAGATACAAATGACAGAGCTCCAGAAGAGTTATGGGATGACATCAAGAAGGTTGTGTTGTAAAAAAGTGAGAAATCCTCTACAAAAGGTGAAAAAGCAAAACTGGTCAAAATGGATGACCAAACAGAGAAGCTAAAGCCAGAGGAGAAAGAGGCAATCGCAGAACTTGACAGAAATTTCCAGTGTGCAGCAAGAAAAGACAAGAAGTACTACAATGACGCATTCAAGGAAATAGAAGCAGAAACTATTAGAGGAAGAGCAAGATCGGCTTTCCTAAAGCTACGATAGTTAAAGAAAAAATTTCAGCCTCGAATTGGAATGTTACAAGATGCTCAAGGATCCATGTTGAATGATGCTAATAAGATCAAGAAAAGGTGGAAAGAATATACAGAGTTATTATATGATAAAGAGCCAGCAGACTAACCTGTACCTTATTATCCGGAACCATTGGTGATGAAAGAGGTCGAAGCAGCACTGAAAAACTTATCAACGAACACTAGGCATTGATGGCATTCCCTTAGAGGTATTACACTTATAACACCACATTTAGACTACTGTAATGGTATTCTTCAAGGGACCTCTAAGAAAAATATACACACACTTCAATTAGCCCA
Source organism: Ichthyophis bannanicus (assembly GCA_033557465.1). Classification (NCBI taxonomy): domain Eukaryota; kingdom Metazoa; phylum Chordata; class Amphibia; order Gymnophiona; family Ichthyophiidae; genus Ichthyophis; species Ichthyophis bannanicus. Next base: position 662,216,543 of record CM066032.1, on the reverse strand, counting down.
AAATGTCACTGCAAGGATCATCTATAAAGCGAAACTATCAGATCATATATCTTCGATTCTCTACGCTCTCCATTGGCTACCTGTCTCATGCAGAATCATCTACAAGTCCTTAGTTACTACGTTTAAGATCTTTAATACTATAGCACCATCTTTCTTATCTACGCTCATCAACATCCCACATGAAAATAGATCAAGAAGAAGAATAAACCTTCACACGATACAAGTCCCTGATTCTATTAGAAAGACAAGTCAGAAGACAAGTAACACAGCTTTCTCATTCTTCGCCCCTACGTTATGGAACAACCTCCCAATTGAAATCAGAGAAATCAAGGACCTTCAATTATTTAGAAGAAAATCTAAAAACCCATCTATTTACTCTGTACTACAATAACCTCCAAATTGAAGATAATCCAAACTCAGAGAAAAGCACCGAACATCAGTCACTCACTGACCCTACCTAGACAGGGCATAAAATCTTTCCCTCACATCCACATTGCTCACCTAGATTAATCTTACTCTTGAATGCAATTTGCTTATCGCTAATGTAAATAATTGTAACTAATGTAAATAATCCCTTTAATGTTGACATATTATGTTTTGAAACATTAACTAATGCATACCCAGTTTCAAACGTTCCTACTTCTCCTGTTATCTTATTGTATTAGAGTTGCATTTAATAGTTGAATGTTCTTTGTTCTAAATCTGTTCTATGTAAAATAATAGTATTCTACTATTAAAGTTTGTTACCTGTAAACCGCCACTGATCTCTGGAAGTGGCGGTATAGAAAAGATGTATAAATAAATAAATAAATCTAATGCAGCCTACTATACTTACAAGACTTTGCCAGGAAATATTTGGCAGACAACATCATGGCCAGCCGATTGGAAAAGATCTGTGTTTATACCAATACTAACGAAAGGTGATCCATCTGACTGTGGAAATTATCGCACAATCACTCCCACAAGCCAGCAAGATTCTACTGAAGATTATTCAGTAGAGATTACAGCCATACCTGGAATGAGAACAACCTTAAGTTCAAACAGGATTCAGGAAAGGGCAAAGAATGAGAGAGATCATTGCGGATGTGAGATGGATCCTTGAAAAGACAAAAAAATACCAAAAGGATATCTATTTGTGTGTTATTGACTACAGCAAGACTTTTGACTGTGTAAACCATGAGAAACTCAGGGCCACATTAAGAAGCATGGGTATACCAGAACACTTGATTGTTCTCTTGCGCAGTCTGTATTTTGATAAAGAAGCAACAGTTTGAACGGAACAAGGAGAAACAGAATGGTTTAAAATAAGCAAAGGTGTACGACAAGGCTGCATAATTTCCCCCTACCTGTTTAATTTATATGCAGAATAAATCATCAGAGAAGCAGGATTATATGACGACAACAGAGGTGTGAAGATTGGTGGAAGACTGATGATACATATTACTGGCTAAAAGTGAAGAAGATCTGAAACATTTGCTTCTCAAGATCAAGTCTTAAAATTGTCCTGCACCTTAATGTAAAGAAGACAAAGATCCTGGCAACTTACAAAACCAATAAGCTCATTGTTGATGGAGAAGAAATTGAAATAGTAGACAACTTTAACCTACTTGGATCAACTATCAATAAAGAAGCAACAAGCAGTCAAGAAATCAGACGACGCATTGCTCTTGGCAGAATGGCTATAAAGAACCTAGATAAAATTCTCCAGAACAGAGATGTCTCTCTCCATACAAAGATTCAACTTGTTCAAGCCATGGCATTTTCAATAACATCATATGGATGCAAAAGTTGGACAGTGAAAAAGATACAGGAAGAAAGTCGATGCCTTTGAATTATGGTTCTGGCGACTAATATATAATGTATACCATGGACTGCCCGAAGAACAAACCAGTCAGTACTAGAGGAGATCAAACCTAAGCTTTATTTAGAAGCTCAGATGACAAGACTTGACTTTCATACTTTGGACATATCATGCAAAGAGAGAGAACATTAGAGAAAGACGACATGCTTGGCAAGGTAGAAGGACAACGCAAAAGAGGAAGGCCAGCAATAAGATGGATCGATACAATAACAACAGCTACGGGTGCCAGTCTGTCAACAATGAGCCGCCTGACTGAAGACCGAACACAGTTTAGGACAACTATCCAGAGGGTCACCATGAGTTGACACTGACTCAACGGCACTTAACAACAACAACAACAACATTTGCTATAAGCATTTCAAAGTTGGTCTTTTAATCATATTAACAGTCTGGTTATCCGATGACAGGGGCAATTTGGAATCTGTCAACTCTGTCAACTCTTTACTTAGAGACACCTGGGTTATTTTTATCTTATTGGAACCTCAGTATCAGGATGCCTTAACTTTTGTGTTTTGCTAGTATCCTTCAAAGATGCATCATACTGAACCATGCATCTCCAGACGGCTGTCGGCTGGCATTACTTTTATTTTGAAAAAGCACATCAGGTCCTTCTCAGTGTGCATGCTCCAGGCCTGTTGCTAAAATACCAATTTTTCTTAAATTACTTGAATTACTGATAACTGGTCAGTTTATATAATTTTTCTGGAGTAAATCATTCCCTGGATCCAGCCCAATTGGGATTTAGATGGGACCTCAGCGCGAAAGCAGTTTTACTGTTGCTGCTAGATAATTTATATTTATCATGGATGAGAAATTTTGGCGACTAGAGGGACTGTTAACTATATCACTTCCTCCTTAGATAAATGATCACAAAGTGAGATGTATAGTAGCTGTTTGCTCTTTGGAGGGACTCCTTCATGTGATGTTCCATAGTCATTTTTCCTTGTGTTTTTGTTTTGCTTTGCTTTGTTTGTGTTTTTGTCCAGCCTTTTGGTGTTTATTTGGCAGATTTACTAGAGAAGATATTTTCAATATTTAAAAACACTTTTTTGCCATCATCAGCAACTGCAAGCAGTGCAGTGGACTAAAATTAAATCCATAGAACATGGAGCTGCTTTGGGTGGGTAGGCCAGTCATGCTTGTCTTTTTCAGTGCCTAATGTAGGAGTTGTTACTCTTACACTGGTACATAAAGTCATTATTAAATCTGCTTTATTCTTGGCTGTCCAACTTTTGCTGTTCATTAGAGTTTTCTTAAATCTGTTTAGTGAGGTAAATTTGATCTTTGTTGCCTTACTCAGACTTGCAAGATTGTGAATTACTTGAAACAAGCATTGTTGGTAAAGCCTGTTCTTTTGAAAAATGTACAAGTCCCCTATCTGAATTTTCAATGGCATTATATGGATAGTGCTGAGGAAATTCTGTCTAACCTCTCCAGCACTATCTGTATAGTTCCAGGGCAGAGCAAGGCTGTTTTGCCCAGCTATATGGCTAGTAGTGATATTCTGTCACTATCCATCTAGCTGAGCACAGTTTAGGTTAAGACAGAAAAAATGCTGCCCTACAAACATATGGTAGCTGAATATTATGGTTATACTGTAGTGAACTGTAGTGTGGTAAGCACTGTATGTATGTATTCAGTTCAGTTGCCTAGATGTATAGTGGTGCTGAATATACATTTTTTAAAATGTCATGGCTAGCTTTAAAAAAAACTACTTAAGATATTTTGGAGAAAGCTAAAGATGTGACTTTTCCAGAATTTATTAGGGTCCTGATTTTATTTGTGTGATTTCAGGGGGTTGCCTATAGAATGGATTCAAAGCTGCAGTGGGTCAGTCTTTGTTCTATATGAAATCAATTATAACTTGCATTTTTATGATATTTGATGTATTCTATTTCCATTGTATGTAATCCATATTAAAGTGAGGTTTTTCCAGGAAAGACGGAATATAACTCTAAATTAAATGATTTGCTCTTGGAAGCAATTGGATTGTTTACAGCTTATGGAACATTTCATTAGAACCAGTGCAGAGAAAAACACAAATAACGACTAAAGACAGATACCACTAACAAGAAAACAAATCAGGGACTCGAGCTTGGGTGATGTGGGGGGTGGGATTTCTGAGGAGAAATATTGAAAGCCAACTGGTAAAAGTGAGATTTTAGAGCTGCTTTGAATCTGAGAAAGGAGGGTTCTGAGTGTAGCAAAAGGGGAAGGGAATTCCACAGAGCAGGGGCCAGGAAAAAGAAGGCAGCATGACAAGTTCACTCCAAATAGACTTGCGAGACGAAGGAAAGGGCCAAGCGGTGATTGTGAATGGAATGCAGAAGGTGGGGGGGTGGAAGCAAATAAGGTCAGCCAGATAATGAGGAGTGGAGGTATGGGTTACTTTGAGTCATAATAAGAACCTCATACTGAATGCGATAGTGGATAGTGGGATGAGTGCGTAAGAACACGTGCCACAATGTTTTGTAATAACTGTAATCTATGAAGTTGGAACTGAGGAAGACCTGCCAGAACTATGTTGCAATAGTTGATCCATGAAATGACTAGGGACAGTAGGAGTGTGGATAGCGCTTCAGGAGAGAGAAAAGGATGAACCAAACAAATCTGGCGGTGATGGAAAAATCAGCATCGGGAGATAGAGGAAATGTGGTCAGAAAAGGACAGGGCGAAATCCAAGATGAATCCCAAATAACGGAAAGAGGGTACCATGGGAATAGCAATGGACGCAAAGACGGGCTAGTGAGGGGGAGGGGGAACCAAAAGTAATCCAGATAGCCGATGATGGTTTAAGTGGATCTGACAGTCTAATTCTTGAGGTTGAACAGCTATTTGTAACACATTTTTATAGCCCCATAAAGTCGTCCAGTTTATTTCTGTAGGATGAAGCTGTCAATTACACTAGAACCAATATGACATACTGATAATATAACTGCATTTCTGTAATACTGTAATACTGATGCATTCTGATCAATCACTTAAGTGTCCAAATTCTAAGCCACTTAGCATTAACCTTCCAGGCATTAGGAAATATATTAAAGTGGTCAATTACACCAATGATTTCTGATAGTACCTTAAATTGTTCAAGCAAATATATGTGCAAAAAGCTGAAAAGTTTATTTTTTAATCGGAAGTGCTACATTTTACAATTTGGTAAGGTTCTCACAGTACTTGCAGCATGAGTTTTTATGCCTCCATAATTTTTCCTGTGGAATTTTTATTTTCTCTTCCAGAACTTGCAGGAAATGAAATCTTTGGCCAAAAGATGTGCTTTTTTTTTTTTTAAACAAATGAGGAAAACATGCAGATTATGGCTCATGGAATCTTTCAAGTTCATTTGCTTGTACATGCATTTGTGTGTATTGTATTTCTGACCTGGAGGGAAGAGGGGTGAGATGGTTAGATTGGAGCAGTACTCCAACCATTCTCTTGGTTGAATGAAACCAAGCATGTTAATATGTCTAACCGTTAAATGTCGCTGTCAACAGACTTCAAAGGGTAGATTTTCTAATTTCATCACACAAGTGCCAAATCTCAAGGTAACAGCTATTGCCATGCTTCTTTATATCACTACATCTAGAAGGCAATATGCATAGTCATTAACAAATTATGTGGTTCAGTGAGTAGATGTCGCTGTTCTTAGCAACTAGTAAAAAAGCAACACAGTTTAGTCACTAACTTTCATAGAATTTACAACAAAGAAAATAAAATGCACATCTGGATTACTAACAGTCAGCCTGTGTGTGTGTCCCTGTGCAGGCCCGGATTGCATTTTGAAGGTGCCAAATATCCAGAGTAGCCTGTCACAACTTAACTTTAGGTCCATGTGCATGTGCTGTTTCAAAGAGGTGCTACTATGGCATGGGGGTCTTTTCTGCTCCTCTTCTGACTTTCCAGTCTTTGAGATCTCTGACAGCACCCCCCCTCCCCCGCCAACGCTTTGGGATCTGCTCTCTGCTCTTACCAATGGTTGCCAATGTCACATATCCAGACCTGTTCCTGTGTATTTTGGGCTTTTTTGAGTACCTGACCAAGAAAGTAGAGGGGAGGAACTGTTTCTATTTTACAGTAGTTGGAACTACAGCTCATATAGGAATTTATTGGGCCATTTTTTGGGGAACTTAATTTTTCTGGAACCTCCAGATCGATCTGGTCCATTATCAAACTTTGTGCCTTTTCTACAGTTTTTTTCCCCATACCAGATTTGGTCCTGTTCCATAAAATTTTCAGTTATTTTGCCACAGACTACTTATGTATAATTTCTTTCCAGTATTCCATTGGGTTGGAAAGAAGCTGATTAACAAGCCTTTTTGCACTTTTTTTTTTTGCTTGACGTTTATATAGGTCTGTGGTTATCTTTAGGTGAGATATACCAAAGAGTTTATCCAGTTTGTAGCTAGAGTTACTAATATGTACTATTGTGTTAGCACAAACAAGCACTCTTAACACATTATTTTACTGCAGGTTTCATTTTATGTGATGGAGTCTAGCTACTAATAAAATGTGTTAACACGGTCGCACACTTTTATTAACACTAGCTGTTAGTGCCTGTGGGAAAAATCCATAGTAGCTCTGGCCTTTTATGCTTTTCACTTTGTAAGATCTTTAAATCTGTTTTTTAAACTTTTGGCATATCAGTTTTCTCCTGTTCTAGACTGGAACTAAAGCACCATAGGCTTTCAAAATCAGTAGCAGTACTCCAAACACAACTGTATGCATAGAAAAAGGTACATTATAAATGATTATGGATTCTGATTGAAAATGTCTGTCTTTGTGTTTTTTATCATGTATCCCCAATTAATGTTTTATCACTTTTGTTAGTTTTTAATTGCATTGAAGATACTTGTCCTTTGGATAACACACACATACAAATATAGGTACATCTTCAAAAAAGAGTTCTGTGGGAACAAGCAGGAAGTCAGTCCTCACATATGGGTGACATCAGTGCCAACAGAGCCCGCACGGAAGCATCTCCCCAACTTTCAGAGAAAGCCTTTGGGAGATGCACCACGCATACATTGTCCACTTCCCGCCCAAGGATGCCATCTTGCCTCAGTCTCCTTTTTTTCACAGAGCCCTTTGGACATTGTCCTTTTTTCTTTGGAAAAAGTCTGTTTTTTGTTTATAGTTAAATTTTGTCTGGTTTGCGTACCGGTTCCTTCCTGCCCCGCGAAGCTAGAGCCTCTAGGAGTCCCACAGCTATGGTTCCACCAAGCGGACGCCACCAGTGGTGGGGCATAAGAAGAAGAAATCCTCGAAGACTGCATCTGAGGACAGATCAGGGAAGAAGGTGAAATCCCACCCAGGTGTGAGTCTGAGGAGTTGGCGCAGGAGTGGCCCTCCAAGTTGCCCCGCAAGGAGTCACCTGCTCCCACTAACCGGCCTTGGGCCTCCGAGGCCATCTTCATGGAAGACTCCTCCCTTGACAGTACCAATGCCAGGCTTGAAGTCCTCGATGCCTGCGTTGAACGCTGCAGAACCAACTGACATGGAGGCCAGAATGGCAGCCCTAGAGAGCAGTATATCTGCCCTGGTGGCCATGCAGCAGGTGTTTGTCTAGCTTGTCCGGTTCATCTGCCCCGATGACAGGGCCCTCAACATTGAGGGCTTCCCCGCACAATGAGCTGGTCCTCGAGCGCCATCGGCCTTGAGAGCTCCTGGTCCCATTCTTCAGGACACTGGTACTCCCTGGTGAGCGCCCACATCTCGAACCAATGATTCTCCAGAGGTCCTACACCGCGGAGAGCTGTCCTCAACTGAGGTTATCATGCGGTGTTGGACTTGTACTCAGACTTTGAGTCTGAATGGGAGACCGAGGATAAAGAGTCCCCAGATAGGAGGCGACACCGTGACATGCCCTCAGACCCATCTCCCCCAGCAATCCAATGCCGCTCCCCACCCAAGGATGTTGCGTTCCTTGATTTTGTGAGGGATATTGCGACCGAGGCCAAGGAACATCCACAAACCAAGGAATTGGAGATACTCCAATACGAGGCATCTCTGCAGGAAATTCTTACAGTTTCAGTGCCCCTGATCCTCGACCGTCTCCTCCTCCGGATTTGAGAAACACCGGAGTCGGTACCAATTGTCAGCAGGCGCCTCGACACCATGTACCGGGTACGCTGGAGCCCTGGGTTCCAAAAGGTTGTCTTCCCCACAACTCAATGGCCATAAAGTCAGCCATGGGCCGGCTTAAGAGCCAAAGACACACTCGTCTGTACTACCCGGCAGAAAGGACTGAACCCTCGATGCCCTCGGCTGAAAGTTTTTTCAGGGTTCGATGCTAACATGCCAAATCGACTCATATGAATTCTACATCAGCATGTACCTGAAGGAACTGTCAAGGGAGTTCAGGGGATACTCCGGCAGGCCTCGAAGAAGAACCCCTACAGAGGTTCAAGACTCTAACCTCAGAGGTAAAGGAATGTTCAAAGTTCCTGTCTTGAGCAGCCTATGATGGCTTTGAGTCATTTGCTAGGGTGGCCGCCATAAGCATTGGGGCGCAATGCCAAGCATGGCTGCTGTCATCTGACCTGTAACGATAGGTATAGGACAAACTGATTGATGTCTCCTGCAGAGGTGAAAATCTGTTCAGGAAGCTCATGGCTGACAAAGCAGTGGAGATAGAGACCGAGTATTTGACGAGAACACCGAAAGACAACCCCGGGGGAAAAAGCCCTTCTTCCCAAGGAAGAAAGGGGGCTTCAGTACTACTCTACACTTCAAAACCTTCTCAGACCCTCAGCAGGCCCAGCAACAAAAAGGCCAGGGACATGGTCCCAGAAAGCATAACGCCCCAGGCACCAGCTCAGGCCCAGCGCAGCAGAGGCTTTTGACTGCTTGGGCGTGACCCCACCCCCCAGGGGGTCCTATGCTGCCCATGAGGGGGGGAGCTAGCCCTGTTTGCCCACCGGTGGACAGCCATCACCAACGATGCTTGGGTGTTACAGGTGGTGAAGGAGGGTTACCTCTTCCAACTACATCAGACACTGCCCCTGTTCTTCCCATTAGAGTCCACCAGGCCTCTCCTTCACCAGATCCTGCTCTTCAGTGAGCTAGCAGGACTACTCTGGGACAAAGCAGTGGAGCCAGTCTCAAAACACCTCTGGGGCACCGGCTTCTATGCAGGTACTTCCTCATCCCTAAAAGAACTGGAGGCCCATCCTGCACCTGTGAGAGAGCTCAACAGGTTTCTCCAGGAACAAGCAGGAAGTCAGTCCTTACATATGTGTGACGTCGGTGCCGATGGAGCCCATTCGGAACATTTCCCCAGCTTTCAAAGAAAGCCTTTGGGACATGCTACCACATATGCATGGTCCCCTTCCCGCCTAAGGTGGCTATCCTGCTCAGTCCTTTATTCTGCGGAGCCCAGCAGACGTCTGCCCTGTTTCCCCGGAAAAATTTCTTGCTATATCCTTAAGTTAGCTTTTCCCGGTTTGCGTACCAGTTCCTCTTCCCACCTCGAGTCGGCACCGGACCCTATGCTGTTCCCGACTTTTCCCCCTTTTTGATTAAGACTTGCTTTGATGGTGTTCCCACCTTTTTTCGCCTGGGGGTTGTTGACTCCGGCCGGTTGTTTCCCACCATGTCCTGGTGGGTTCAAAAAATGTGACCACTGCAGTCAAACCATGTCAGTCACAGACTTCCATGAATGCCTCTTACTCTGCTCGGGACCAGACCATGAAAGCAGGCCATGACGCCTAAGGCCAATAAAAATAGAATTGAGTTGCAGGAGAAACTGTTCCCAAGGTCTGATTCAGCACTGGCTTCCCAGATGTGGAGCTCCAAGCCCAGCACTTCCCATCAGGCCCGAGCGTCCTCGGAGTCCCGCAGTGGCGGCTTCTCCGAGAAGACACTGGACCCCAAGAGAAAGAAGAGAATATCCTCAAAGTCCGTTGATGTTCCACCAGAGAAACCCGGGAAAACTGCTAGAGAGACTGGCGGCTCCGAGAAGCGCCCTACCAAGGTCCTCAAAAATGATTCCTTGGCTGGCAGAGGCTGTGCGAGGTTCCTTGAGACCATAGTTCTCGTCAAGGACGTACTTGTGAGAGTGCCAGTGCCGGTGCTGGGGCTGAGATCCTTGGTGCTCGCACCAAAAGCTGCAGAGCTTTCTGGCTTGGAAATCAGAATGTCTTTATCTTTATTTGCACAATTTGATAAACCGCCCAGGCCGAAGCATCAGGGCGGTGTACAATACAAAGGTAAGGCTACTGGAAACAAAGTCAGAAAGGAACGCCAAAAACCAATAGGACAGGGAGAGACAGATTAAAAGATAGAGAGCAGGAAAGGCCCAAGAGGGGCAAGAGGACGGGAGGGGGGAGAAAGAAAAGGAAAAGTGGGGAAGCGGGCCAATGAGGGGGTAATCATGAGGGGTGGGGAGCGCGGCTGGTGGATAAGGCACCATCAGCGGGGGGGGGGGGGGGGGAGATCGAAGGCCTGACAGAAGAGATGAGTCTTGAGGAGAGTTTTAAAGCGGGGATAGGACGGTTCTGTACGAAGAGATAAGGGGAGCGAGTTCCAGAGAGCGGGACCTAAAAAGAAAAAGGCGGAGTGACGGGTGAATTCTAGATGGGCCTGGGCAGGGGGAGGGAGAAAGAGACGGTTACCATAGGCCGATCGGAGGAGACGTGGGGAGGGCTGGAGATGAATAATGTCCGACAGGTATTGGGGAGTGCTGGTGTAGAGAGCTTTGTGTGTGAGGATAAGCACTTTAAAGATGAATCGAAACTTAACCGGAAGCCAGTGTAAAGTAAGGAGGCAGGGAGACACATGGGAGCGAGCTGGGGAACCAGTGATGAGACGGGCAGCGGCATTTTGTACTAATTGGAGACGACGAAGCTGGGAAGAGGGGAGGCCTGCGTAGATGGCATTACAATAATCTAACTGGGTCATTACCAGAGACAGGACGAGGGTGACCACAGAGGAAGGGGGAAGAGATGATTGGACAGCCCGGATCTGACATAGATGGAAGAAAGAGGTACGTATGACAGAAGAGATGTGTTGATGAAACGAGAGGGAGGAGTCCAGAGTGACGCCTAGATAACGGAGGGTCGGGACTAGGGGGATGGAGCGAGAGGACATAAGAGACAAGCTGGGAGAGGGAAGCCCAAAGGAGAACCAAATCGCGGAGGATTTGGCGGGGTTAGCATGCAGAAAGTTAGAGTCGAACCGGAGGAAAAGACAACGATTGAGTGGAACAAGGTCAGGGGCGGAGGAGGAAGTGTGATGAACCAAAAGGATGTCGTCGGCGTAAATGTAAGTGGAAATACCAGACTGTTGGATGAGCAGGGCTAGGGGAGCTGGTGGCCCTGGAGCAGAACATCCCTGCTATCCTGGCACTGCAGCAGGCAATGATGGCTGGTTTGTCCGCATCATCTGCCCTGATGACTGGGCCCCCGACTGCGGGGGAGTCCCCGGTTGTGGAGCCAAGCTCCAAGTGCCACCGGCCTCTGGTATGTCCTTGATGCTGGTTGAGGTCCCAGTCCTGTTCCTCAGGAATCTGATCCTCCCCTGCCAGTTTCCGTGACTCAGACCCCTGGTCCTCTGGAGGCCCCAGGCCACTCAGGGCTGGCCTTGAGGCAAGGAGGCACAGGGCCTTGGATTCGTCGTCACCCCTCGATTCTGAGTGGGAGATTGACAACGAGGCATCCCCGGAAACCAGACAGTACCAAGACATTTGCTTGGACCCATTTCCCCCGGCACCCCAGCACAATTCTCCTCTGGAGGATGTGGCCTTCCATGTCTTTGTCAAGGATATGGCCAGAGCCCTTTTGATGCAAACCAAGGTTGAGGAGGATCCATACATCGAATAACTGGAAATTCTCCAGTACAAGTCTCCACCCAAAGAAACTCTCATGGTGCCGGTGCAGCTGTTCCTCGAGCGGCTACTGTTGAGAATGTGGGAGACCCCGGTGTCATTACCGGTGGTCAGCTGGTACCTTGACGCCATGTACCACGTCAGGAAAGGGTCGGGGTTCCACAAACCCCCAACTCACACATCTCCATGGTTGTCCAGGCAACCATGCAAAATCATAAGAGCCAGAAGACCCAGTCTTCTAGTCCCCCAGAAGGGAGGCTAGGGCCCTTGACACCCTTGGGTGCAAGTGCTACCTGGGCTCGAAACCGGGGTGTCAAATCCAGGCATATGAGCTATACATAGGCATGTATCTGGAGGCCCTAACCAAAAAGTTGTCTGGGTTTTCAGCAGGGCTTGCCGGGAGCTCCAACTGTTCCAAGCTCTGACCTCTGCGATCAAGTTCTAAGTTCCTCTCTTAGGCATCCTATGACAGCTTCGAGTCAGCAGCTTGAGTAGTAGCAGCTGACAACAGTCTTCGGACCTCGAGTAATGAATCCAAGACAAGCTGCTCGATGTCCTCTGTACCAGAGAAAACCTGTTCGGCAAACCTATGGCCAACAAGGCGGCCAAGATAGAGGCCAAAGTGGTGACCCGTCAGGCTCTCATAAAAGACCTCTGCCTTTCCCCATAAGAAATCCTCAGGGAAAAGATGCCTGTTCCCGAGGAGAAAGGAACACTTCCAACAGTCACCACTACCAGCCCTTCTCGGGTCAGGAACAGGGTTCTCACCCTAAGAGGCAAGGCCATGGAGCTCAGAAGCCCAAGGCTCAGAAACCCTAGACTCTGGCTTCAGCCCTACCTGGGGGCAGCTTTTGTCTCCTAAGACAGGACCTCCTCTCCCCGGGAGACCTTCACCAGCCCACAGGGGGCTGCCTGGCACTCTTCTCCCACAAATGGGCCAAGGTCACCTCGGACCAGTGGGTACTGCAGGTGGTGTAGAGAAGGATACCTCCTCCACCTACATAGATACCACCCAAGTTCTTCCCAGGAATTCCGGTGCGACCTCTCAGAGCTCGCAGGTCTGCTCAGGGACAACGTAATAGAGCCTGTACCCAAATACCTATGGGGAAAAGGCTTCTACTCCAGGTACTTCCTTTCCCCAAAGAGACTGGGGGGCCTCATGCCCATACTGAGTGGAGGAGTGGCCTAGTGGTTGGGGCAAGGTACTTCAGGCCGGAAGGTCGGGGGTTCAAATCCCACTAGAGGACAGCAACCTTGGGCCGGAAGGACTGGGGTTTCTAGTCCCACAGGTGCTCCTTGTGGTCTTGGGCAAGCCACTTAACCCTCCATTGCCCATGTTCCCTGTAAAAATAGTTATCTCCAAGTTATAATGCCCTGTTCAATGTAATTTCAGTTTGTTCAATGTAAACCGCACTGATGCAGAATAGCGCGGTATATAAGAGAATGTAAATAAAATAAATAAAAAATACTAGACCTGAGAAACTTGAATAAGTTTCTGGTGAGAGAGAAGTTCATGATGCTTTCTCTTGGACCATTGCTACCTTACCTCCACCAGGGAGATTGGCTGTACTCCTTGTACCTAAAGGATGCATACACTCACATCCTGATCCACCCCTCCCACAGATGGTACCTACGGGTTATGGTGGGAGGGAGGCACTACAAGTACAGGGTGCTACCCTTTGGCCTGACCTCCTCGCCAAGGACCAAATGCCTGGTGGTGGTAGCCTGCCCCTACAAGGGGCTTTTGTCTTCCCTTACCTAGATGACTGGCTAATCAGGGGTGGTACAGCCTCAGAGGTCAGTCAGGCCGCAGAGTGGGCATCCCTCCTGCTGCAACACCTGGGATTCATCATCAATTGCCCCAAATCCCATCTCTCTCTCTCCAGCCCAAAGTCTGGAATTCATAGGTGCACATTACAGGTCAAGGTCATCCTCCCAAGAGAAAGGGCAGAACATCTCAGGCACCTGGCATGAGAGATACAACACCACCGGTAAATTCCAGCTCACCTCCTCCTCTGCTTGCTGGGCCATATGGCCTTGACAGTCCATGTCACGCCCTTAGTCCACTTACACATGTGGACAGCTCAATGGTGCCTCTACTTGCAATGGATTCAAGCCATGGGCAGGCTATGGGACAGGGTCAGTTACCCGCCAACTGGCAGAATCCCTCAACTGGTGGCAAAATTTGCACCACCTGCAGGAGGGAATGTCTTTTCAAGCACCCACACCGCAGAGGACCCTGACCACAGATGCCTCCCTCCTGGATTGGGGGGTGTATTGTGGGGACCGCTGCATACAGGGCAGCTGGTCTCAGGAGGAGTCATTCTTACGGATCAATCTTCTAGAGCTCAGGGCAGTCTTCTTGGCCCTACAAGCATTCCGCCACCGCCTGCAACACCAGCCTGTGCTAATCCAGACGGACAACCAGGTTGCCATGTTTTATATAAACAAGCAGGGGGGGGGGGCAAGGGCTCATACTCCCTCTGCCAGGAAGGCAGTGGCCCTCCTCTCCTTCACAACAGCATGTTTCTGCGAGCGGTGTACCTCCTGGGTCATGACAACTGCCTAGCGGAAAGGCTGAGCAGAGTCCTTTATCCACATGAGTGGTGCTTAAATCCCAGGATAACGGAGCAGCTACCTCTGGGGCAGGCCCGTGATGGACCTATTTGCCTCCCTGGACAATGTGCAGCTGCCTTACCTCTGCTTGCGTCAGCCACACCTGGAGAGAGTGGCGGCAGATGCTTTCCTGCCTACCAATAGCCAGATTAATATGAATAAAATACAGTCTCTAAAATGCTTGTATGCCAATGCTAGAAGTCTAAACAATAAGATGGGAGAGTTAGAATATATGGCACTAAATGAGAGGTTAGATATGATTGCACTCTCAGAGACATGGTGGAAGGAGGATAACCAGTGGGACACTGTGATACCTGGATACAACTATATCGTAATGATAGAGCTGATGAAATTGGTGGAGGGGTTGCGCTCTATGTTAGAGAAGGCATTGAGTCAGAAAGGATTAAAGTTTTGCAGGGAACAAAATTTGCTGTAGAATCTCTATGGATTGAAATTCCACTTATGAAGGGGAAGGTGATGGCAGTGGGGGTGTACTATCGACCGCCTGGCCAGAATGAACAAATGGATGATGAAATGCTCAAAGAAATCACAGAAGCTAACAAAAGTCACAACAGAGTAGTAATAATGGGTGATTTCAATTACCCCGGTATCGACTGGGTCAGTGTCACGGCAGGACAAACTAAAGAGATAAAGTTTCTAGATGGAATAAATGACTGCTTCTTGGAGCAGCTGGTTCATGAACCGACCAGAGGGGAAGCCATACTGGACCTAGTCCTTAGTGGAACGCCAGATCTGGTGCAAGAAATAAGGGTGTTGGGACCACTTGGCAATAGTGACCATAATATGATCATGTTTGATTTAATTATTGGAGAACAAATAGTAAAGAAATCCACAGTACTACCTTTTAACTTTCAAAAGGGAGACTATGATAGAATGAGGAATATAGTTAGGAAAAAACTAAAAGGAGCGGTTCCAAAGGTTAAAGACTTACAGCAAGCTTGGGCGTTATTTAAAACTACTATCCTCGAAGCCCAGACCAGCTGTATTCCACGCATTAAGAAGAGTGGGAGAAAGTCCAAAAAACTGCCAGCATGGTTTAAAGGTGAGGTCAGAGAGGCTGTTGCTGCCAAAAAAGCAACCTTCAGGAAATGGAAAAAAGAGCCAAATGATGAAAACTGGAAACAGCACAAGCACTGGCAAGTTAAATGCAAAGCATTGATAAGGCAGGCAAAGCGGGAATTTGAAAAACTTGCTGCGGAAGCAAAAACACGAAATAAAGACTTTTTCAAGTACATTCGTAGCAAAAGGCCTGTGAGAGAGTCAATTGGACCGTTAGATGATAGAGGGGTAAAAGGGGCAGTAAGAGGAGACAAGGCTATAGCGGAGAGACTGAATGAATTCTTTGCTTCGGTCTTTACTGAGGAAGATGTAGGGATGTTACCCAAGACTGAAGTGGTATTTAAAGGTGATACTGCAGAGGAATTGAGAGAAATATCGCTACACCGGGAAGATATATTACAACTATTTGATAAACTGAATAGTAGCAAATCACCTGGACCGGATGGTATACATCCCAGAGTGTTGAAAGAACTGAAATATGAGATTGCAGACCTGCTATTGGTAATCTGTGAACTTTCATTAAAATCATCTGTAATACCTGAAGATTGGAGGGTCGCCAACGTAACACCAATTTTTAAGAAGGGTTCCAGGGGTGACCCGGGAAATTACAGACCAGTGAGCCTGACGTCAGTACCAGGGAAAATGGTAGAAACCATCATAAAGAACAAAATTACGCAGCATGTAGATAGTCATGGCCTAATGGGAGACAGCCAACATGGCTTTAGACAAGGAAGATCTTGTCTTACTAATCTGATATGTTTTTTTGAAGGTGTGCATAAACAGGTAGACAAAGGTGAGTCGGTTGATATAGTGTATCTGGATTTTCAGAAAGCTTTTGACAAGGTCCCCCATCAGAGACTTTTGGCAAAGCTAAAAAGTCATGGGATAGGAGGCAGTGTACTATTGTGGATCGGGAACTGGTTAAAAGATAGAAAGCAGAGAGTAGGGCTAAATGGCCAATATTCCCAATGGAAAAAGGTGAATAGTGGAGTACCCCAGGGATCTGTACTGGGTCCGCTGCTTTTTGACATATTCATAAATGACCTGGAAAAGGGAATAACGAGTGAGGTTATCAAATTTGCAGATGACACAAAACTGTTTAAAGCTGTTAAAACCCAAGAGGAAAGTGGAAAACTGCAGGAGGACCTGGATAAATTGGAAGACTGGGCATCCAAATGGCAAATGAAATTTAATGTGGACAAGTGCAAAGTCATGCACCTAGGAAAGAACAACCCACACTATAGTTACTCGATGCAAGGCTCCACATTAGAAGCCACCACCCAGGAAAAAGATTTAGGAGTCATCGTGGATAACATGTTAAAACCCTCCACCCAGTGTGCAGCGGCGGCCAAGAAAGCAAACAGAATGCTAGGTATCATAAGGAAAGGGATGGAGAATAAAACAAAGGATATTATAATGCCTCTGTATCGCTCCATGGTACGACCGCACCTTGAATATTGTGTGCAATTCTGGTCACCGTATCTTAAAAAGGACATAGCGTTATTAGAAAAAGTACAGAGAAGAGCCACCAAATTGGTGAAGGGGATGGAAGGCTACTCCTATGAAGAGAGGCTAAAAAGGTTAGGGCTCTTTAGCCTGGAAAAGAGACGGCTGAGGGGAGATATGATAGAGGTCTATAAATTAATGAATGGAGTGGAACAGATAAACGTGGATCAATTGTTTACGCTATCAGAATATAGAAAGACTAGGGGACATGTAATAAAGCTACAGGGTAAACTATTTAAGACAAATAAGAGAAAATATTTTTTCACTCAACGTGTAATCAAACTCTGGAATCTGTTACCGGAGGATGTGGTAAGGGCTGATAGTATAGCTGGGTTTAAAAAAGGTTTGGACAAGTTCCTGGAGGAAAGGTCCATAAACCACTATTAAAAAGGGACCCAGGATATCAATGCTTGACCCAGTACAAGCATTGTGGAACTTGTGTCTTTTGGGGAAACTGCTAGGTACGTATGACCTAGATTGGCCACTGTTGGAAACAGGATACTGGGCTTGATGGACCTCGGTCTGACCCAGTATGGCATGTCTTATGTTCTTATGTTCTTATGATCTCATGGTCTGAGGGCCTACTCTGTGCATTCCCACCAAGACCCTCCTCCCCTCAGTCACTAGGGCCCTCTTCAAGGTCCAGAGCGAGAGGGTATCAGTTATACTGACCGCCCCCAGATGGCCCAAGCAACCTTGATTCCCTCTGCTTTCCCTGTCAGTGGCACTCCCAGTCCCACTGGGTCTGGCCCTGGACCCCTGTCCCAGGAGGAGGGCTCCCTTCTGCATCCCAGTCTAGGGTCACTAACGTTAACTACGTGGCTACTGAAAAGGTAGTGTTGGCCCCCTTCAACCTTCGAGAAGAAGTTGAGGAGATCCTACTAGCCTCCCGAAAACCCTCCACCAGATGGGCTTATGCCTTTAAGTAGAAAAAGTTCTCCGCCTGGTGTGTGGAAAAGAAGAAGAATCCCTTCGCCTGCCATGTGCAACTAGTACTTCAGTACCTACTGTACCTCTCACACACTGGGCTGAAATCTAGCTCTGTGAGGGTGCATCTGTGCGCCATAGCCGCTCACCACCACCCTTTCGAGGGGAGACTCTTCTCAAGCCAGCCTCTGGTCTCCAGGTTCCTCCAGGGCCTCCTGTTATCTAAGCCCCCTCTCCATCCTCTGGTGGCGGTTGGGACCTCAATGTGGTGCGCTCCCAGCTCACCAAACCGCCATTCAAGCTCCTAGCCACTTGCCACCTGCAGTATCTGTCTTGGAATGTGGTCTTTCTGGTGGCCCTCACATCCGCACAAAGAGTGAGTGAACTCCAGGCCCTGGTGGCAGATTCATCATATACAAGATTCTGAAAGAACAGGGTAGTGCTCCACACACACACCCCAAATTCCTCCCAAAGGTGGTATCTCCTTTCCACCTCAACCAAGAGATGGTCCTCCCTACCTTCTTTCCACAGCTTCACTCCAGCAGTACTTCATACACTAGATTTCAAACGGGCCCTGTCCTTGCACTTTCAGCGGACACATGCCCATCGCAAAGCTCCTCAGCTTTTTGTATCTTATTACCCCAGTAGACTGGAGTTTCCCGTGACTAAGTGAATTCTGTCCACTTGGGTGGCGGACTGTATTGCCCTTACTTATGAGCAAGCTGGCCTCTTCTTTGAGCACCAGATCACAGCACATTGCATGAGGGCAATGGCCATGTCAGCGGCCAACCTCCACTCAGCGCTAGTGACTGAGATCTACAAGGCCACCACATGGTCTTCAATTCATACATTCGCAGCTCACTGCTGCCTGGAGAGCGAGTCCCACAGGGACAATCTTTAACTTTATTCAACTTTAACTTTAACTTTATTCCATACTTGATAGACCGCTTACGTTAAAAACATTAAAGCGGTGTACAAACAAAATAAAAGGCGGCACTGCAAACTCCGGGCAGTACTCCATAATATTCTTGGGATGTAGGCAACTCCTGTCCTCCGACCCTTCTGTGTTCAGGCTACTGGAGTGAAAGTGTCACTGGACTCTAGGGTCTTACAGAGTCTCTCAGTGAGGACTCGCCTTCTGCAACTCACAGCTGTCCAGTTGGTCACCGTTGGTGCTGTCCTGGAGCTACGGAGTCCCATATGTGAGGATGGAACATAAGAACATAAGATATGCCATACTGTGTCAGACCAAGGTCCATCAAGCCCAGTATCCTGTTTCCAACAGTGGCCAATCTAGATCATACGTGCCTAGCAGTTTCCTCAAAAGACACAGGTTCCACAATGCTTGTATTGGGTCAAGCATTGATATCCTGGGTCCCTTTTTAATAATGGTTTATGGACCTTTCCTCCAGGAACTTGTCCAAACCTTTTTTAAACCCAGCTACACTATCAGCTTTTACCTCATCCTCCGGTAGCAAATTCCAGAGTTTGATAGCACATTGAGTGAAAAAATATTTTCTCTGATTTGTCTTAAATAGTTGACCCTGTAGCTTCATTGCATGTCCCCTAGTCTTTCTATATTCTGATAACGTAAAACAATCGATCTACGGTTACCCGTTCCACTCCGTTCATTAATTTATAGACTTCTATCATATCTCCCCTCAGCCGTCCCTTTTCCACGTTAAA
This sequence comes from Ichthyophis bannanicus, assembly GCA_033557465.1. Taxonomy (NCBI): domain Eukaryota; kingdom Metazoa; phylum Chordata; class Amphibia; order Gymnophiona; family Ichthyophiidae; genus Ichthyophis; species Ichthyophis bannanicus. The sequence continues at coordinate 662,197,047 of CM066032.1, read as the reverse complement.
GAGCCCTAACCTTTTTAGCCTTTCTTCATAGGGGTATCCTTCCATCCCCTTTACCATTTTGGTGGCTCTTCTCTTAACCTTTTCTAATAATGCTATATCCGTTTTAAGATATGGAGACCAGAATTGCACACAATATTCAAGGTGCGGTCGCATCATGTAATGATAGAGAGGCATTATAATATCCTTTTGTTTTATTTTCCATCCCTTTTTCTTATGATACCTAGCAAGGGTGCAGGGGGGGAATATGTAGAAGCTGATAAGGATAAAGCGGAATTGCTTAACAAATATTTTTGTTCTGTGTTCACAGATGAAGAACCAGGAGCAGGACCTCAGAAAACATCCACAAATAGGAACAGAAGCGAGGGACATCTTGAACAATTTTCAGAAGACTGTGTTCGTGAGAAACTAGCTCAACTTAAAGTAGACAAAGCGATGGGACCGGATGGGATACACCCTAAAATACTGAGGGAACTTGGGGACGTTCTAGCAACTCCACTGACTGACCTTTTCAATGCCTCGTTGGAGTCGGGAGTGGTGCCAAAGGACTGGAGGGAGGCTCATGTGGTGCCTTTACACAAAAGAGGAAGTAAGGATGTGGTTGAAAACTACAGGCCGGTTAGTTTAACTTCGGTGGTGAGTAAATTATTGAAAACGCTGCTGAAAGAGAAAATAGTGAGGTTTCTTCAGTCCAGCGGATTACAGGATCCGAGGCAGCATGGATTCACCAGAGGCAGGTCTTGTCAGACAAATCTGATTGATTTCTTTGACTGGGTGACCAGGGAGTTGGACCGAGGGAGAGCTCTAGATGTGGTGTATTTAGATTTCAGTAAAGCCTTTGACACTGTTCCTCACAGGTGACTTATAAACAAACTGAGCACCCTAGGGATGGACCCTAAAGTTACTGCTTGGGTTAGAAATTGGTTGGGTGGGAGGCGACAAAGAGTAGAAGTAAATGGAGCTCACTCTGAGGAGAAGGATGTTACCAGTGGTGTGCCCCAGGGATCTGTCCTTGGTCCGATTCTTTTTAACATCTTTGTTAGTGATATAGCGGAAGGGCTGTCGGGTAAGGTTTGCCTCTTTGCAGATGATACCAAAATCTGCAATAGAGTAGACACCCAGGAAGGTGTAGATAACATGAGGAGGGATCTAGCTAAGCTTTAAGAATGGTCTAGAATTTGGCAGCTGGGATTTAATGTTAAAAAATGTAAGGTCATGCATTTGGGCTGCAGCAATCCAAGGGAGCAATACAGTATAGGAGGTGAAGTACTTTTGTCCACTAAAGAAGAGCGGGACCTAGGCGTGGTTGTGTCTGATCTTAAAGTAGCTAAACAGCTAGAAAAGGCGACGGCAAAAGCTAGAAGGATGCTTGGGTGCATACGGAGAGGAATGGCTAGCAGAAAAAAGGAGGTGATAATGCCTCTGTATAAGTCTTTGGTGCGACCTCATTTGGAGTATAGTGTGCAGTTCTGGAGACCACACCTTCAAAAGGATGTGAACAGGATGGAGTCGGTTTAGAGGGTGGCTACTAAAATGATTAGTGGGCTTCATTATAAAGCATATGAGGACAGACTTAAGGATCTTAATATGTACACCTTAGAGGAAAGGCGGGATAGAGGTGATATGATTGAGATGTTAAATACCTCCGTGGCATAAATGTTCAGGGAGAGAGCCTCTTTCAATTGAAAGCAAGTTCTGCTACGAGGGGACATGGGATGAGGGTGAAGGGAGATAGATTCAGGAGTGATATGCGGAAATATTTCTTTACGGAAAGAGTAGTGGATCCATGGAATAGTCTCCCAGTGGAGGTGGTAGAGATGAGGACAGTAACTGAATTCAAAAAAGCATGGGACCAACACAGAGGATCTCTAAAGGTAAAAAGTGGACAGTTGTTGATATGGAAGGACAGACTAGATTTATTTATTTATTTATTTAACAGCTTTTATATACTGCGCTATTTATTATCAGTGCGGTTTACATATAACAAAGATTGCACAGTCAGACAACTGATCTGTGTTTACATTGTAACAGGAGTTTGAATTTGGAGCAACAGGGTAACTATATACATATGTACAACAAACATAATTAGGTCAGGTTGATATTTTCAAGTAGAGCTCGGAAATCTCAAAGGTACTTGAGACAGAGTTATTTATGTGGAGAATGAAGGTTTGTGAGCGTTGGTGTGTGGAAGATCAGAGGGTGGGGTGGGTGATTGTGGATGATTGTGCAAAGTGACGTAGGAAAATGTGGTGTTTGATTGCCTTACGGAACTGGATAAGGTCTTTGATTGATCTTATTTCTGGTGGAAGGTCGTTCCAGCACCTTGGGGCGTAGAAGGCGAAGGTTCTTTTCTTAGTCGTCTGGGTGCACTTGATGGACTCTTTAGGGATGATTAAGGTGTTGTCAGTTATCGACCTTCTAGTTCTGTTTTTCGGGGTGAGGGTGATAAGGTCACTGAGTATCGTGGGGGCTAGGTTATTGATGATCTTGAAGATGATGAGAAGGATTTTGTATGTTAACCTGCAATGGATTGGTAGCCAGTGGAGATCCTTAAGTATCGGGGTGATATGGTCTGATCTTGCTATAGCACAGAGTACAAGCGCAGCTGCATTCATAGCGAGTTGCAGCGGATTAAGGGTGTTCTTGGGGAGTCCATATATATAGATAGGCCATGTGGTCTTTTTCTGTCATCATGTTTCTATGTTTCTATTCTGTTTGCTCTCTTGGCTGCTGTTGCACACTGGGTGGAGGGTTTAACATGTTGTGCACAATGACGCCTAAATCGTTTTCCTGGCTGGTGGTTCCTAATATGTAACCTTGCATTGTGTAACCATAGTTTGGGTTGTTCTTTCCTAGGTGCATAACTTTGCACTTGCCAACATTAAATTTCATTTGCCATTTTGAAGCCCAGTCTTCCAATTTATCTAGATCCTCTTGCAATTTTCCACAACCCTCATGGGTTTTAACAACTTAAAATAGTTTTGTGTCATCTGCAGATTTGATAACCTCGCTCGTTATTCCCTTTTCCAGGTCATTTATGAATATGTCAAAATGCAGGGGACCCAGGACAGATCCCTGGGGTACACCACTATTCACCTTTCTCTAATGGGAAAATTGGCCATTTAGCCCTACCCTCTGCTTTCTATGTTTTAACCAGTTCTTGATCCACAATAGTACACTGCCTCCTATCCCATGACTCTTTAGTTTTGCCAAACGTCTCTGATGAGGGACCTTGTCGAAGGCTTTCTGAAAGTCCAGATGTACTCTGTCAGCTGACTCGCCTTTGTCTATCTGTTTATTCACAAATTTAAAAAACATAATAGATTAGTAACACAAGATCTTCCTTGCCTAAAGCCATGTTGGCTGTCTCCCATTAAGTCATGACTATCTACATGTTCAGCAATTTTGTTCTACTGAGGTCAGGCTCATCGGTCTGTAGTTTCCCAGATCACCACTGGAACCCTTTTTAAAAATTGGCGTTACGTTGGCCATCCTCCAATCTTCAAGTATTACAGATGATTTTAATGATAGTTCACAGATTACTAATAGCAGGTCTGCAATCTCATATTTCAGTTCTTTCAACACCCTTGGATGTATATCACCTGGTCCAGGTGATTTTGCTTCTCTTCAGTTTATCAGATAGTGGTAATACATCTTCCCCATGTATCGATATTTCCTTCAATTCTTCCGCATCTTTAAATACCACTTCAGTCATGGGTAACATCCCTACATCTTCCTCAGTAAAGACCGAAGCAAAGAATTAATTCAGTCTCTCCACTATCGTCTTATCGCCTCTTAGTGCTCCTTTAACCCCTCTATCATCTAATAGACCAACTGACTCTCTCACAGGTTTTTTGCTACAAATGTACGTGGAAGAAGTCTTTATTATGCATTTTTGCTTCCGCAGCAAGCTTCTTCTCAAATTCTTCCTTTGCCTGCCTTATCAATGCCTTGCATTTAACTCGCCAGTGCTTGTGCTGTTTACAGTTTTTGTCATTTGGCTTTATTTCCATTTCCTGAAAGATGCTTTTTTTTTGGCAACAACAGCCTCTCTGACCTCACCTTTAAGTCATTCTGGCAGTTTTTTGGACTTCCTTCCACTTTTGTTAAAGCGTGGAATTCAGCTGATGTGGGTTTCCAAGATAGTATTTTTCAACATCACCCAAGCTTATGCAAGTCTTTAACCTTTGTAACTGCTCCTTTTAGTTTTTTCTTAACTATTTTCCTCACTTTATCATAGTCTCCCTTTCGAAAGTTAAAAGGTAGTGCTGTAGATTTCCTTACCATCCCTCCTCCACTAATTAAATCAAACACGATCAGGCTATGATCACTATTGCCAAGTGGCTCCAACACCCTTATCTCTTGCAGCAGATCTGGTGTTCCACTAAGGACTAGGTCCAATATGGCTTCCCCTCTGGTCGGTTCATGAACCAGCTGCTCCAAGAAGCAGTCATTTATTTCATCTGGAACTTTATCTCCCTAGCATGTCCTACCGTGACACTGACCCAGTCGATACCGGGGTAATTGTAATCACCCATTATTATTACTGTGCTGTAACTTGTTAGCTTCCTTGATTTCTTTGAGCATTTCGTCATCCATTTGTTCATTCTAGCCAGGTGGTCGATAGTACACCCCCACTGCCATCGTCTTCCCCTTTTTACATGGAAGTTCAATCCATAGAGATTCTACAGTAAATTTTGTTTCCTGCAAAACTTTAATCCTTTCTGACTCAATGCCCTCTCTAACATAAAGCGCAACCCCTCCACCAATTTGATCATCTCTATCATTACGATATAGTTTTGTACCCAGGTATCAGTGTCCCACTGGTTGTCCTCCTTCCACCATGTCTCTGAGATTCCAATCATATCTAACCTCTCATTTAGTCCTATATATTCTAACTCTCCCATCTTATTTTTTAGACTTCTAGTATTTGCATATAAGCATTTTAGAGACTGTATTTTATTCATATTAATCTGGCTATTGGTAGGCATGGGTAATTTGGAATTTTTAAGTTCTGTCTGCTCCATACTCGAGGGCATTTGGGCTACTTTTTTGCCTTTTATGCTAAATTATATTCTGATTTGATTTAAATTAAAGGTCTTTGCTGCTGCTAAGCTGTGACTTAGTATGAAATTTAAACTAGAAGCTCTCTGCTGGGTTCTAAGCTTAATCAGAAAGCTCTCTTCTGTGTTTTAAATTTAAAGTTAAATTTAAATTGCTGCTACTAGGCCCTGCCTGATTTAACAAATACACTGGATTCACAGATTAATCAGCTTAAATCCAAAGAATTCCCTTCAAAAAAATTCCCAGAAGTATATACTCACTATTGCAGATCTTTCTCCAGAAGTACCAGTCCCCTTTTGTAGTCCTGCTTGTTCCTGGAAAAAGCATAGTTACTCACTTGTAACAGGTGTTCTCCAGGGACAGCAGGAATCAGTCCTCACAACTCTCTCTCCTCCCCTGGTTGCTGCCTGTCTACCTTGTTTTAGTTTTTTACTGCCGTCCTTGCTATGTCATCTGACTAAGCAAGATGGCACCCTTGGGCGGGAAGGGGACCACACATGCTTGGTAGCATGTTCCAAAGGTGTTCTTTGAAAGCAGGGGAAATGCTCCGCATGGGCTCCGTCGGCATAGATGTCACCCTTATGTGAGGACTGATTCCTGCTGTCCCTTGAAGAATACCTGTTACAGGTAAGTAACTATGCTTTCTGGTCAGGGAGAAGTTCAAGATACTCTCCCTTGGAACACTGCTGCCATTCCTCCAGCATGGAGACTGGCTTTGTTCCTTGGACCTAAAGGCTGCTAATATTCACATCCTAACCCCCAAGCCACAGAAAATACCTCTGTTTTGTGGTGGAGAAACAGCACTACCAATACAGGGTACTGCCCTTCGGGCTAGCCTAGTCTCCAAGGGTCTTTACAAAGTGCCTGGGGCATCCCAGTGATAAACCTGTTCGCCAGCCCAGACAACTTGTAGTTGCCCCATTCTGCTCCTGCTGACCGCACCTGTCTCGGGTAGCAGTGGATGCATTCCTCATCCCATGGTCGGAAGACCTCCTGTATACCTTCTCCCCAACACCGCTGATAGCCAAGACCCTGTTCAAGGCTCAACGCGACAGAGCGTCATTAGTGCTGATAGCCCCTCTGTGGCTCAGACAGCCCTGATCCCCACTGCTCCTCTCCTTATCGACGGTACCGCCAATTCCCCTGGGCCGAGCCCCAGGACTACTCTCATGGAGCAGGGCACTCTCCTACACCCCAACCTGGGGTCCCTCTCGCTCATGACTTGGCTGCTGAAAGGGTAGCACTAACCCCTTCAACCTTCTACAGGATGTGGAAGACATCCTCATGGCCTCTTGGAAGGCTTCCACAAGAAGGGCATACACCTTCAAGTGGCAATGTTTCTCACTATGGTGCACAGAGAAATGGACAAACCCGTTCGCCTGCTCAGTGCACATGGTGCTTCAATACATGCTCCACCTATCGCAGGCGAGACTGAAGTCCAACTCTGTCAGAGTACACCTAAGCGCCATTGCGGTGCATCACCACTCCATTGAGGGAAAGCCCCTTTCGGCTCAGCCCCTTCTGTCTCAGTTCCTACAGGACCTCATTTTGTCCAAACCCCCTGTCCGTCCTCCGGCAGCAGAATGGGACCTTAAGTTGGTGCTCTCGTAACTCACTAAGTCTCCGTTTGAGCCTTTATCTACCTGCCATCTGCGGTACCTCTCCTGGAAGGTTGCTTTCCTCGTAGCACTCACATCTGCTTGCAGAGTTAGCGAGCTCCAGGTTCTGATGGCAAAGCCTCCTTACACGAGGTTTACAAGAACAGGGTGGTGCTCCTCACACACCCTAAGTTTCTGCTGAAGGTGGTGTTCTCATTCCACCTCAGTCAGGAGATGGTGCTTCCCACCTTCTTTCCCAAGCCTCATGCCGGCAGGTCAGAGACTGTTCTCCGTGCTCTGGATTACAATAGAGCCCTGTCCTTATTTTATTTATTTATTTGGTTTTATACTGCACTATTCATGATCAGCACGGTTTACAATAGAACAACTTACTACATGGAACAGTTTACATTGAACATGTGAACAAGATATAATACAATTTAACACATGTACAGTAACAAGTAGGAATGGTGAACTATGTACAGTATAACAGAATTTAAAGTACTATACTATTTATAGGATAACCAAAATTTAGAGTATGATGTTGACAGACTGGGCTTTATGTTACGTGGTCAAAAGCAAGATGGAATAGGTGAGTTTTGATTGCTTTGTAAAAGGTGGCCAGATCTGAAATGAGACGAATAGGAGCAGGTAGGGCGTTCCAAAGTATAGGGGCGAAGAGGGAGAAGGCTCTGTTCTTAGCAAATTGGGAACTTTTTCTAGCTTTAAGTGGGATGTTAGGAGTGTTAGTCATATTTGATCTTCTTGCTTTGTTGTTTAGTTCAGTGTAGGAGATCTTCCAGGGAGGATGCAGATAGGTGATGAAGAATTTTAAAAGTTATCAGGAGAGTTTTGTACTTGAGTCGACTGCTTATTGGGAGCCAGTGTAGATGAAATAAGAGAGGGGTTACATGTTCATATCTGGAGGCTCCATAGATGGTTCGTGCAGCAGTATTCAATGCTAGTTGTAGAGGATGGAGAGTTTATCCAGGAAGACCATGTAGGATGATATTGGCATAGTCGAAAAGCGGAGTGGTAAGGGCTTGGAAGACAGAGCGGAAGTCTATAGGCTCCAGTAAGGGTCGGAGATGAAGAAGGGAGCGTATTTTATGATAAACAGATTTCGTGATATTGTTTATATGGGACTCCATGTTCAGGGACTGGTCCAGGGTGATGCCCAGATATGTAACCTCATGATTTGACTTCAGATCAGCATTCTTAACCTGTAAGGTTGTTGGGGGTATGAATGTTGACTTTTGTGATAGTCTACCTGCAGTGGACCCAGGGCCACTGCAGAGTTCAATAGCTTTTCATATCCTATGACCCCAGCCATCTGGGGCTCTCAGCAACTAAGCGAACTCTGTTCACCTGGCTGGCGGACTGAATTACCCTTGCCTGTGAGCAAGCAGGGATCCCACTGGACCAGAGAGTCACGGCACACGGCATCAGAGCTATGGCCAATTTTCTGTGGCCAATCTACGTTCCGACGCCATGATGGAAATTTGCTGGGCCGCCACCTGGTCTTCGGTCCATACCTTCGCAGCTCACTACTGCCTGAAGAGGGAGTCCCAAAGGGACAGCGCCTTCAGCCAGGCTGTACTCCATAATCTCTTCAGGGTGTAGGCAACTTCTGCCCTCTGACCCTTCTGTGTTCAGGCTACTGGAGTACTGGTGTTCACTGGATGCTTGCGAGAGTCTCTCCCTTGGGACATGACTGCTGCTGATCACAGCTCTCCCTTTGCAGGTTGCCGTGTAGCCTGTAGCTGGGGAGTCCATATATGAGGACTGACTTCCTGCTTGTTCACCTGTAATAAGTGTTTCTCCGGGACAGCAGGAATCAGTCCTCACAACCATCCTCCCCTTGGAGTTGCTTCGTTGCCAGCTTATATTTTTGCCATCTTAGCTATGTCATTAGACTGAGGCAAGATGACACCCTTGGGCGGGAAGTGGATCACACATGTGTGGTGCATCTCCCAAAGGCTTTCCTTGAAAGCTGGAGAGATGCTTCCGCAGAGGCTCTGTCTGTACTGACGTTACCCATATGTGAGGATTGATTCCTGCTGTCCCCAGAGAACACCTGTTACAGGCGAGTAACTACGCTTTCCCCAAGTTGGTTCCAAGAGGTTAGTATTCAACAGCTTAAATTTTGCAGTCCAAGAACCCAAAAGAGGTCATATTTATAAAGAATTGTAATCCACAAGAATAGAATGTAATCATGTAATTTGTGTCCTCCTTTCCCAAACAGCTTGTACCTTTATTTTTAGTTGCAAATGCAATTTTATAACTCTGTTTAGTTTGGATGAATGATGCTTCTTATTTTTGGAAATTTCATGAATGAGTTCCCCTTTCTTCTGCCTTGATTGTTACTTTGCCAATATCCTCCTCCTCTTAGAACAGCCATTCTCCATCTTAGAGCTGTTGATGTAGGTTATAATTGGATAGTTGTGCATGTGCATCTTTTTCTCTTTCAGATATTTCCTTTAGATTGGATGATGCTTTTGTTTGAATGGATGTGCCATATGATTGTCTGCAATGTCTTAAGTAGAAATGTGGGCATGGGTGGGCCATGATCCTCATCATTTTGCAGTCGGGCCCACCCATTTAGTGACAGGAGGCATGGACCAGTGCAAAGAGAATCACAGGCTGTGTGAACATCAGCACTGCCTACTGCCCCTCCATGTTACCCTCAGGCCAGTCCTGCCTTTGCCACTGAAGAACTGGATCTCCTTTTTTATTTGGTATGGTTCATGGCTTTGTGTTTCAATCCCTCCCAGGATTTTTTCAGTGTCATTATATGTACGTAACGCTGTTGTAACTAAAAATGAAGTGTGCAGGCTGTTTGCAAATGAAAGGACACAAATGCAATGATTAAGTTCTGTACCTCTGAAATAGTTCTTTCCAAATGCAGTTTGAATCCATCTTGCAGTCAATATGGGAAAGTATTTATGTTTATGCACAGAAAGCTATGTTTTGTGCATTTACATGTAGACTATTTAGAATATCTGATTATTATATTAGGGGCTTTGTTTTTTTTATTTAACAGTATCTCTGATCATTTAATTTATCCCTTTATCTCCAGGAACAAGCAGGAATGTAGTCTTCACATATGGGTATCGTCGGTACCGACGGAGCCTGCGCGGGAACGTTCCCCAGCATCCAATAGGAAAGCTTTTGGGAGCATCCCACAGCACCTGCATGCTGCCTTCCGCCTTTCCCAACTTTCCCTCTCCAGTTCTTCGTTTTCCGCGGAGCCGACAGGTCGCACATCCTGTCACCGCAGAAAATTTCCCTTCTTATTCTTCTTTTTTGTGGTCGCGTCTGCCTTCCCTCGACGCTATACCGGTACCGCCGGTTCTTCTTTTCACTTTTTCTAAAAAAAACCCCCTTTGTTTCTGGAGTCTTTCTCTAGTAATTTTCTTTTCGGGTGCCACGTGCCATTTTGGGCACTAGGCCCAATTTTTTCCCTCAAAATGGAAAAACCCGCTTCGGGTTTTAAAAAGTGTTCTAAGTGTGGTGGTACCATCTCCGTCACTGACATCCATGAGTGGTGCCTCAAATGTTTAGGTCCTGACCATTCTATTTCAGAGTGTGTTGCCTGTGGGATGATGTCAAAAAGGGGCTGGAAAAACCGAGCTGCTAAGCTTAGCACCCTTTTTCCCTCCAATGCAGCCTCCGTGGCATTGACGTCTTCCAGGGCTTCATCTTCTTCCCATGGATCTCAGGTAACTAAACATAAATCAAGCCATTCCTCAAAGGGTAGATCTCCTTCTAGACAGCGAGATGCCTCTGGCGTTGCCCTTGAGGGACTTTCACCGGCAAAATTGCCCCGGCGGGAGGCTTCGGCTTCCAAAGCACTAACGGGGCTCCAGGATGTTCTCGAGGCTTCAACCTCGGCAGAACTACTGGTGCCATGCTCTGGGGTTCCGGCCATTTCATCCGGCACTGATACCCAAGCATCGGCAGACCAGAGATTCTTGACTATTGAAGGCAGTCTGGCGGCTCTTCTCATGGCCTCGATGCCCCTGAAACCGCTTCAGACAATTCAACCGGTACCGGCACCGACTGCATCGACATCGGCAGGTATTCTACCGGGACCGAGTCATGCGTCTCTATCCGGCATCGACAAGTCAGTACCGGACCACTCTGATGCCGACTTTGATCGGTACCGGTACCGTGCCTTGCACGATCACCCGGATCGGAGATACTTCGAATCCTCGGATGAGTCTGAAGACTCTGAAAGCTCTGCCGATACCAGAGTACTTCTTCCTGAGGATTTCTCTTCTCCTCAGCATAGCTTGTCTCCACCAGAGGATATGTCCTTTCAGGATTTTATCCGAGATGTGGCCCGAGGTCTTTCCATCACAGTGGCTCCTGAAAAAGAGCCTAGGGCAAAGGAATTAGAAATCCTACAATACCCTAAAGCTCCCAAGGAGGCAGCTACCTTACCTTTTCATGAGATCTTGCTTGATCTTATGTTAAGGATGTGGGAAACACCTCTGACCACATCTCCTCACTCTCGAAGACTCAACACCATGTATCGAGTTCCTCCTTGTCCTGGGTTTCATAAGACTCAATTACCACACCATTCCATGGTGGTGGAATCAGCCATGAGACGGATAAAGAGTGCAAAAAGACATGCATCTAATCCTCCAGGACGTGAGTGTAGGACTCTTGACGCCTTTGGATGTCGATCCTTCCAGGCTTCCATGCTTTCTGCTAGGATCAGTTCCTATATCTTGTATATGGGAATGTTCCTTAAGGAGGTCACAGGAGACTTAGAGCTTATGAACCCTCTCCTTCCTGATGATAAAAGGCAAGATTATCTTGCTCTTGTTAAACATGCTCAGGATGTTTCCAAGTTTGTGAATCGTGCAGCCTTTGACTGCTTTGAATGCATAAGCAGAAACTCTACTATTGCCATAGGTGCACGTAGAATTGCCTGGCTCCAGGCATCTGACTTGGAAATCTGGGTACAGGACAAACTGGGGAATATACCTTGCACAGGAGAGAATCTCTTTGGCAAGAATTGGCAGGAAAAAGCTAATGAGATAGATGTTGACAATATCACTTTTGATAGATTGTCTTAATCTACAGCTGATCCTGCCAGGAAAAGATCCTCTAAGAAACCATTCTTCAGCAAGAAGAAAAAGTTTTATCCCTCCTGTACCCAGCAGGGACATCGTTTAGGTCAGTCTGCCCAAAAGGGACAGCAGCAGCAACCTAGGCAACAAAGGAAACCAAAAGCAGCTAAGCCTCAACCAGCTCAACAGACTCAGCCTCCACAGGGGCTTTGACTCCTGTCTAGAGAACTTTGCCTGGATACCAGACAAACAAGGACCTACCTTCCACAGCCCTGCTGCCTTCGCATTGTGCAGTTAGCTTCCCAAGCACTGCTAAAATCTCACCTCACTGCTTGGGAAATGTTACAGTTGCTAGGCCACATGGCATCCAACGTGCTTGTGGTTCCTTATGCTCGCCTCCATATGAGGGCAGCCCAGTGGACCTTATCCACTCAGTGGACTCAGGCGTCAGGTTGCCTGTCAGACAAAATAGCAAATTCAGATCACCTTATTTTGTCCCTCAAATGGTGGCAGTCACCCCAAAACCTTTTGGTGGGGTCTCCTTTTCAGCAACCCCTACCTCAAGCCACTCTAACAACAGATGCTTCACAGATGGGTTGGGGAGCCCACTTGCAAGGCCTCTCTACCCAGGGTACCTGGACTCCACAGGAGGCCAATCTCCTGGAGCTCAGAGAAATCTTCCTTGCTCTTTGAGTATTTCACACCCAGCTCAGCTACAGGACAGTCCTAGTTCAAATGGACAATCAAGTAGCCATGTTCTATGTGAACAAGCAGGGCAGAACAGGCTCTCTGTCGCTCTGCAATGAAGCTTTGCGACTATTTGCCCTCACCAGAGAGCATCAGATTCATCTCCTTGCGGTGTATCTTCCAGGCATTCAAAACTCTTGGGCAGACAGACTCAGTCGAGTTCTGCTTCCAGACGAATGGTCTTTGCAAGTCCGCTGAATGCCAAACTTCCCCGGTTCTGTTCCAGAATTCCGGCTCGGGGTTGTCAGGCCAGGGATGCCTTCCTCCTCCATTGGGGTCAAGACTTCCTGTATGCCTTTCCACCCATTCCCCTAATTCCCAAAATCCTGTTCAAGCTTCAGAGAGACAGTGGTCATATGATTCTCATAGCTCCACGTTGGGCACGGCAAATGTGGTACCCTCTGCTCCTATATCTCTCTCAAGCTCCACCTCTGGAGATAGGATCTGCTCTAGATCTCCTTTCTTAAGAGGACGGGATGCTGTGGCATTCCAATCCCCAGTCTTTGCATCTCAGGGCCTGGTTGCTGAAAGCCTAGAACTTCACGGTCTTAACCTTTCCCAGCAGGTAAAAGATATCCTTCATGCTTCCAGGAAACCTTCCACAAGACGCTCTTATGCATTTAAGTGGAAAAGGTTTACCATATGGTGCTCGCAGAAGGGTCTTAACCCTCTTGCGATACCTCTGGAATCATTACTGGAGTACCTCCTTCATTTATCAAATGGAGAGCTTAAGACTAATTCAGTGAGAGTCCATTTGAGTGCTATTGCAGCTTCTTTCAAGCCTCTAAATGGGCAACCTATTTCCTCCTATCCTCTCATAGCGAGATTTATGAGAGGCCTTCTTTTAACGAAGCCTCCCATTAAGCCACCACTGGTGGCATGGGACTTGAATCTGGTACTTGGGCAGCTCATGAAACCGCCCTTTGAATCATTAGCCACTAACTCTTAGATAACTTCCCAGAAAAGGAATTTCATTCTCATTGCAATCACATCAGCATGTCGCATCAGTGAATTGCAAGCATTGGTGGCCGATCCTCCTTATACAAGGTTCCATCATGATAAGGTAGTCCTTAGGACTCATCCACACTTTATGCCAAAGGTGGTTTCGCCCTTTCATTTGAACCAAGTGGTTTACCTTCCTGTATTCTTTCTAAGGCCTCACGCCTCAAATGCAGAAAGGAACCTTCATACTTTGGACTGTAAAAGAGATTTGGCCTTTTACTTGCAAAGGACACAGCAACATAGAAAATCCTCTCAACTCTTTGTTGCTTTTGATCCTAGTCATTTGGGACTTTCAGTCTCCAAAAGGACACTGTCCAACTGGATTGCACAGTGTATATCTTTTGCCTATGAGAGTAAGAACCTTCCTCTTGAAGGCCATGTCACAGCTCACAATGTGAGGGCCATGGCAGCCTCAATGGCTCATCTTCACTCTGTGTCTATCGATGACATCTGTCGAGAATCTACTTGGGCTTCGGTTCATACCTTCACAGCCCATTACTGCTTAGACAAGGACTCCCGCCGGGATGCCTTGTTTGGTCAGGCTGTTCTTCAACACCTGTTCCAGACTTAATCAACTCCTACCCACCATCCCTGGTAGGATGCCAGAGATCCATTGGGGGGAAGTGGAGCCCTTTCACAAGGGCACACAACTTTCTGGGGCCATCTCCCTGGCATCTGCAGCTAGGGAGTCCCCATATTTGAAGACTACATTCCTGCTTGTTCCTGGAGATAGCATAGTTACTCACCTGTAACAGGTGATCTCCAGGAACAGCAGGAATTTAGTCTTCACAACCCGCCCACCTCCCCTAGGAGTTGTATCTCTCTATCTCTCTCTCTTTCTCTCTTTCGTCTCAGCTATAAACTCAACTGGAGAGGGACAGTTGGGAAAGGCGGGAAGGCAGCACGCAGGCGCTGTGGGATGCTGCCAAAAGCTTTCCTATTGGACGCTGGGGAGCGTTCCCACCCAGGCTCCGTCGGTACCAACGATACCCATATGTGAAGACTAAATTCCTGCTGTTCCCGGAGATCACCTGTTACAGGTAAGTAACTATGCTTTCCATGTATGCAATTGTTATATTTAGGGTTCTACTTCTGATTTCGGTCAGACTGTTCTGCACTTAAGGGCCTTGTTTCTTCCAAGTTTTTTTTTTAATATCAGTTTGCACGATACATTTAAATTTATAGCCACGCAAGGATTTTTCCCTTTTTAAATCTTTCCCACCCCACATCAAGCCAACCATCTCGATGATTGGCCATAGCCAGTGACCTCACACTGTGGCTCCCTCTAGAACCTGACACGCATACCCTAGCTGTCACTGTTGTGCAATGGCTGAGACTCCCTTCCCATTAACTTGATGGCTGAGAACACTTTCTCCACAGCACCTCTAGCCTGCTTGGGAGTCGAAGCATTGATACTTGATATACTCCCTTAATTAAAGAACAGTTTACAATAATAGAACAATGAAGAAAGAGGGATTATGTCAGCAGCCATCTATTACCAGACCCATGAGCATGCTAGATGGAAGCCGACCCAAGTACCTTAGAAAAAAAGATATATCTTCAGTGACTTCTTGAAGCAGAATTTGAGGTTTCACATCTAATTGATGAATGGAGTTTGGCGCGTAGTAAACAAAGGCTTTACGCCTTATAGTTTGTAATACAACTTCTTTCACTTGGCAAAGGGGAGGGGGGGGCGCACTATAATTATACTGGTGAATATGCCACTTTTAGGCATATTTGAAAATCCTTTGTTATGGATATTTCCGCAGCTGAGATGCTGTTATTTTTAAAAAAGGTTTTATTGACAAAATTCCTTTGCATGACAAAATGTTTCCTTTGCTCTTCTGTGCTATGTTGCAAATCCTGGCATCTTTGCTCATGTTTGCTAAACTGCTGGACAGAACACCACTGTCTCGTGGAAACTGAGAATGTGTAAATAACATTTGGTTTTCAGTTTCTGAACATTCTAACAAATTTTGGAACTTGGAGATGCATAATTTGCATGCTCAGATGAGCATTCCTTCTAATAATATTTGAAAATACATTGCTAACCATTGAAATCAATGAAGAAAAAGTGGTCTTTCAGTGTCGAATAGAGCAGCTTAGAGCTTGTTTCTGTCAGACTTATTACTGTGTGAAAATCATTCAGAGTGACATTTGGAGACACAAGTGAAGAAAAAATTCAATTCTGTATTCAAAAATAGGTGTGCTGGAGACTGTTGCCGCTCTCAGCAAAATCATGTAGCAGAATCTGAGGCTGGTCCCCTGCCTCTGGCTATGGATTACATTATCAGCCTCAGCTGGCTTTCCGTTTCCATCATTCCTTTCTGGATACCCGTCTCCTAGCTAAACATGAAGCACATCTGGAACAGAGACAGTGGAATGCTACTGATCATGTCCCAGCTGCCAATGCCAGAATGGAAGAAGGGCATGAAACCACCAGGGGATCTGTATGCTGAATAGAAATTCAGTTCTATAGTTCCCTCATGCTTGCAAGTCACAGCAAAAGGGATGAATGTAAAACTTTTCAGCCTTTCTTAGACATGTCACCATTTCCACTTGGTAAAAACTTATTACAGGCGTCATACATTCACACATCTGCACTTCAAGACTTGTCTGAAATCTAAAAATATAATGTTTTTGTATTAAAATCTCTATCAGAAGCTGCGCTCTGCATTTTAGTGTTGAAGACTCCAATTTAATCCCCAAATCAGCTGGGTCTGAGGTTACTGCAGAAACGGTGTGCCCAACCCCTGAGAGGAATCTTTGCTAAGGCAGCACCTAGTGGCTGGATTTAGAGCCCATGATACAGGATCCTGGAACGAACTGTGATGAGATGTATGGCTCCCAGCTGTAGGACTGTAACATGCACTAAATACAAGTCCCTACTAATCATTTTCAAAATCCTGCACGATCTATCTTCAACCATCCTCCAACTGTTGATCACCAAAGAGCCTATGAACAGACTAAGAGGTACCTCAAACAAAAGCATCTTGGCCATTCCTATAGGCCAATCAAAAACCAAACAGATAACCTGCATTGGAGCATTTTCATTATACATACTATCACCATGGAATGAACTGTTGGAGAAAATAAGATCCATCAATGATATATGGGATCTCCAGGAACAAGCAGGAATGAGTCTTCACATATGGGTATCGTCAGTACCGACGGAGCCCACGCGGGAACGCTCCCCAGCGTCCAATAGGAACGCTTTTGGGAGCGTGCATCCACGCATGCTCGCTGCCTTCCCGCCTATCTACCTCCAGTTCTTCGTTTTCTGCGGAACCGACAGGACGTAAACCCTGTCACCGCAGAAAATTCTACTTTTATTTCTTATTTTTTGTGGTCGCGCCTGCCTTAGTTCGACGCCCACCGGTACCACCGGTGTTTTTCTTTCTTTCTTCAAAAAAAACCCCCAAACAGAACTTGTGTTTTTTCAGTCAGGGTTTTTTCCCCCTGCTTGGTGCTTGGCGCCATTTTGGCCACTAGGCCTCTTCATTTCAACATGGAGAAACCAGCTACTGGATTCAAAAAACGTTCAAAGTGTGGCAGCACAATTTCTGTCACAGACACCCATGACTGGTGTCTTAAATGTTTAGGTCCTGACCATTGCCCAGCAGAGTGTCTCTCCTGCAGGAAGCTGACTAAAAGAAGTCTTCAGAATCGAGCAAATCAACTCAGTGCTCTGTTTGCATCGGACACAATGTCGGTAGCATCAGTGTCCTCCAGGGCCTCTACTTCTTCCCAGGGATCTCAGGGAACTAAACATAAATCTAAGTCTAGCCGGTCCTCGAGAGGTAGATCTCCCTCTAAGTATCAAGATGCCTTTGGCGTTGCCCTCAAGGATCCTGCACCGGCAAAACAGCCTTGGCGGGAGTCTTCGGGCTCCAAAGCATTGTTGGGGCTCCAGGATGTTCTCGAGCCTTCGGCCTCGATGGACATTCCTGTTCCATGCTCGGGGGTTGTGGCCGCTTCCATTGGTACCGACACCCCGGCATCGGAAATGGTGATGGATAAAAGAATCCTTGCCATTGAACGCAGTCTAGCGAATCTTTTGGCTACTTCGGTACCGCTAAAGTCGCTGCAGACTGTTCCACAGGCACCATAAGAACATAAGATATGCCATACTGGGTCAGACCAAGGTCCATCAAGCCCAGTATTCTGTTTCCAACAGTGGCCAATCTAGGTCATACGTACCTAGCAGTTTCCCCAAGGGACAAAGGTTCCACAATGCTTGTATTGGTTCAAGCATTGATATCCTGGGTCCCTTCTTAATAATGGTTTATGGACCTTTCCTCCAGGAACTTGTCCAAACCTTTTTTAAACCTAGCTACACTAACAGCCTTTACTACATCCTCCGGTAACAAATTCCAGAGTTTGATTACACGTTGAGTGAAAAATATTTTCTTTTATTAGTCTTAAATAGTTTACCCTGTAGCTTCATTGCATGTCCCCTAGTCTTCCTATATTCTGATAAGGTAAACAATCGATCTATGTTTACCCGTTTCACTCCGTTCATTAATTTATAGACTTCTATCATATCTCCCCTCAGCCGTCTCTTTTCCAGGTTAAAGAGCCCCAACCTTTTTAGCCTTTCTTCATAGGAGTATCCTTCCATCCCCTTTACCATTTTGGTGGCTCTTCTCTGAACCTTTTCTAAAATCGCTATATCCTTTTTTGAGATACGGCGACCAGAATTGCACACAATATTCAAGGTGCAGTCTCACCATGGAACGATATAGAGGCATTATAATATCTTTTGTTTTATTTTCCATTCCTTTCCTGATCATACCTAGCATTCTATTTGCTCTCTTGGCCGCCGCTGCACACTGGGCCGAGGGTTTTAACATGGTAT
This sequence comes from Ichthyophis bannanicus, assembly GCA_033557465.1. Lineage (NCBI taxonomy): Eukaryota > Metazoa > Chordata > Amphibia > Gymnophiona > Ichthyophiidae > Ichthyophis > Ichthyophis bannanicus. Next base: position 662,178,700 of record CM066032.1, on the reverse strand, counting down.
CCACAATGACGCCTAAATCTTTTTCCTGGGTGGTGGTTCCTAATGTGGAACCTTGCATCGTGTAACCATAGTTTGGGTTGTTCTTCCCTAGGTGCATAACCTTGCACTTGTCCACATTAAATTTCATCTGCCATTTTGATGCCCAGTCTTCCAATTTATCAAGATCCTCTTGCAATTTTCCACAATCCTCTTGGGTTTAACAACTTTAAATAGTTTTGTGTCATCTGCAAATTTGATAACCTCACTTGTTATTCCACTTTCCAGGTCATTTATGAATATGTCAAAAAGCAGCGGACCCAGCACAGATCCCTGGGGTACACCACTATTCACCTTTCTCCATTGGGAAAATTGGCCATTTAGCCCTACCCTCTGCTTTCTATCTTTTAACCAGTTCCTGATCCACAATAGTACACTGCCTCCTATCCCATGACTCTTTAGTTTTGCCAAAAGTCTCTGATGAGGGACCTTATCAAAGGCTTTCTGAAAGTCCAGATACACAATATCAACTGACTCACCTTTGTCCACCTGATTATTCACTCCTTCAAAAAAACATAACAGATTAGTAAGACAAGATCTTCCTTGTCTAAAGCCATGTTGGCTGTCTCCCATTAGGTCATGACTATCTACCAGTATCGCTGCCGGTACCAGTGCCGGTACCCTCGGTACCTGCTTTGGCAGGCTTACTTCCCCCAATGCCGAGTTTAGAATCACTCTCAAGCATGGGGGATCAGGTACCGACTCGCTTCGGTACCGACCTCGAGCGGTACCGAAGACATCTTTTGAAGGAGAACCCGGTGCTTCCTCCCTTTTGAGTCTTCCGATTCCGATGACTCAGATTACTCCACTGGTACCAGAGCTGAACTTTTACAAGATTCAACTCCTTCTCCTCAACGCAGGATGTCCCCTCCTGAGGACATGTCTTTCATGATTTTGTGCGTGATATGGCAAGGGCACTTGCCATTACAGTGGTTCCTGAAAAGGAGCCTACGGCAGAAGAATTAAGAATTCTGAAATACCCCTTGGCTCCAAAGGAAGCAGCTATGCTTCCTATACATCAGATCTTGCATGATCTAATGTTACGGATGTGGGAAACTCCTTTAACAGTATCCCCACATTCTAAATGCCTTGACACTATGTATAGAGTGCCACCTTGTCCAGGTTTTCAAAAGACTCAACTACCACACCATTCTATGGTGGTGGAGTCTGCCATGAGACGGATTAAGAGTACAAAGAGACACTCTTCTAATCTACCAGGTCATGAATCTAGAATCCTGGATGCTTTTGGGCGTAGATGTTTTCAGGCCTCCATGCTTTCAGCAAGGATTAGTTCCTATATTTTATACATGGGAATGTTTCTTGAGGAGGTTACAAAAAACATAGAGCTTTTGAACCCTTTCCTTCAAGATGATAAAAGAGCAGACCATTCATCACTAGTCAAACATGCTACATTTCTAGTACAGAGTCCTTCCCTTTGGGCTGGCCTCTGCTCCAAGGGTCTTCACAAAATGCATGGCAGTAATAGCAGCATTCATGAGGACCCTGGGGATTTTTGTCTTCCCTTACTTGGACGATTGGCTCATCCGAGCACAGTCATCTCAAGAAGCTCATCAGGCCCTATTGCGAGCAAAACAAATACTCCAGTATTTGGGATTGGTCATAAATCTTCCAAAGTCCCAGCTCGCCCCATCTCAAACCCTCGAGTTTATAGGTGCTCGCTTGGACACACAGCTTGCAAGGGCTTTCCTGCCCCAACCACGCTGTCTGCGAATCATCGAGCTAGCATCTCAAGCAGCGCTGCAGACCTTCCTCACTGCTCGACAGATGCTTCGCCTACTAGGTCACATGGCATCTACCGTCCATGTAATACCTTATGCTTGTCTTCACATGAGAGCGGCCCAGTGGACCTTAGCTTCCCAGTGGTCCCAGGCCTCAGGAAGCCTTTCAGACAAAATCAGGGTTACCACACACCTGATTCTGTCTCTCCGTTGATGGCAATCTCTGGAAAACCTTTTAATAGGCTCTCCTTTCCAGCAGCCACAACCTCAGGCTATCCTCACAACAGATGCCTCGAAGATGGGTTGGGGAGCCCACTTGGACAATCTATCAATGCAGGACCTTTCGTCTTCACAAGAGGTTCTTCTTCATATAAACCTCCTAGAACTCAGAGCCATCTCCAATGCTATTCAAGTCTTTTGCACCCAGCTCATAAACAAAACAGTTCTGGTGCAAACAGACAATCAAGTAGCCATGTTTTACCTCAACAAACAAGGCGGAACAGGCTCTCTGCATCTATGCAACGAAGCTCTGCAACTATGGGCCTTTGCCAGAGAACATCAGATTCATCTGCAAGCAGTCTATCTTCCAGGCATTCAAAACATTTGGGCAGACAGACTCAGTTGCGTACTCCTGCCACACGAGTGGTCACTCCACTCCTGTCATCTTGCTCGAGTTTTTCGTGTCTGGGGAACACCAGACATAGACCTCTTTGCAAGTCCACAGAATGCCAGACTTCCCCGTTTTTGTTCCAGACTTCCAGCACAGAACTGTCAAACCAGGGATGCATTCCTGCTTCACTGGGGTCAGGATTACCTATATGCATTTCCACCAATCCCTCTAATCCCCAAAACCTTATTCAAGCGCCAGAGGGACAAGGGACGCATTATACTCATAGCGCCTTCCTGGCCAAGGCAAACATGGTATCCTCTTATCTTGCATCTCTCTCAAGCCACCCCTCTGGAGTTAGGGAGTGCTCCAGATCTTCTGTCCCAGGACAACGGATCTCTACTGCACCCCAGTCCCCAGTCCCTACATCTCAAGGCCTGGTTACTCAAGGCCTAGACTTTCAAGATCTAGACCTGTCTCAACAAGTGAAGGACATTCTTCTGGCCTCCAGGAAACCTTTCACAAGACGTTCTTATGCTTTTAAGTGGAAAAGGTTTTCTTCCTGGTGTTATCAGAGAGGACTTAATCCCTCTTTGGTACCAGTAGACTCTCTTCTAGAGTATCTCCTTCATTTGTCGGCTTCTGGTCTTCAGACCAATTCTGTTAGAGTCCATCTTAGTGCTATTGCTGCATCTCATAAGCTCTTAGATGGACAACCAATTTCCTCTCATCCACTTATTTCTAGATTTATGAGAGGACTTCTTCTAACAAAACCTCCCATTAAACCACCTCTGGTGGCATGGGATCTTAACCTTGTTCTAGGTGTGCTCATGGAGCCACCTTTTGAGCCTTTGGCTACTTCGGATCTAAAGTTTCTTTCATGGAAAGTTGTTTTCCTGATTGCCATCACTTCTGCTAGACGCATTAGTGAACTTCAGACTTTAATGGCTGATCCGCCTTTATACAAGGTTTCATCATGATAAGGTGGTTCTTAGGACCCATCCTCATTTTCTTCCAAAGGTGGTTTCACCTTTTCATCTAAACCAGTCAGTTTATCTTCCCGTTTTCTTTCCTAGGCCTCATTCCTCCTCTGCGGAAAGGAAACTTCATACTTTGGACTGTAAAAGAGCTCTAGCTTTTTATCTCCAAAGGACCCAGCCTCACAGAAAGTCTTCTCAGCTTTTTGTGGCTTTTGACTCTAGCCATTTAGGACTTCCTGTTACTAAAAGAACCCTCTCTAAATGGATTGCAGATTGTATTTCCTATACATATCAAAAGTAAAGGAATACATCTTGAAGGCCATGTCACAGCTCATAATGTCAGAGCCATGGCAGCCTCAACAGCTAACCTTCGTTCAGTGGCTATTGATGAAATCTGCAAAGCAGCAACTTGGGCCTCAGTACATACTTTCACTGCCCATTATTGTCTGGACAAGGACTCCCGCTGGGATGTCTTGTTTGATCAAGCTGTTCTACAGCACCTTTTCCACTCTTAGTTCAACTCCTACCCTCCATCCACTTGGATGCCTGAGGTCCCTGGGGGAAGCATGGCCCATCTACATAGATTTGCTACATGCTGGGTCTTCCCTAGGCATCTTTCAGCTCGGGAATCCCCATATGTGAAGACTCATTCCTGCTTGTTCCTGGAGATAGCGTAGTTACTCACCTGTAACAGGTGATCTCCGGGAACAGCAGGAATAAGTCTTCACAACCCACCCGCCTCCCCTAGGAGTTGTCTTTCTCTCTCTCTTTCTCTATTTTTATCTACTTCTCTCCTTCGGTCTCAGCTTTAAACTCAACTGAAGAGAGGGAGGTAGATAGGCGGGAAGGCAGCGTGCATGCGTGGATGCATGCTCCCAAAAGCGTTCCTATTGGACGCTGGGGAGCGTTCCCATGCGGACTCCGTCGGTACCGACGATACCCATATGTGAAGACTTATTCCTGCTGTTCCCAGAGATCACCTATTACAGGTGAGTAACTACGCTATTTCAGAAAAGCAATAAAAACGCTCCTATTCACGGAGCACTATGTATCCACAAGATAAACATATTCAAGCCTCTGCCCACTGTACTGCTGGACAAATGTATCCCCATTCCATAAATATCTCCCTTCCCTCACAAACCATCTGTCTTGTAAGCCCCCCTCCCTACCCTCGCCTGTGGCACTCTCATGCCCCCTCCAAATGTCTAACTATATAAAAGATTATAATAAATAAATAAATAATAACTAGCCCTGAACCATTCTGGTTAGGGGTTCCCCCTCGATTCCAAGCTTAATTCATGGTACTCTATACTTCTACTAATCTCTTTACTATTGTTATCCCCCTATATAATTCTCCAAATTTGACCTTTGTTCTTTGTACTTTGCATAGTTATTGTTATACTGTAAACCGCCTTGAATACATAAGGCAGTATAAAAAACTTGTTAAAAAAATAAAATACCCAGACAGAAAACAGAGGGAGGAAGGGTCTTTTACAATAGGAGAAAAAGTCCTGGGTGTTTGTGAATAAAAACTCATGGTGCCAGATTCCCAGCATTGATCCTGACAGAGCTGGAGAGAAAAAAAGAGGAGGAACTAATGAGCTCAAAAACCCCAAACACTCCCAGCTATAACACATTTATACATTTCAGGGATTGTGATTGTTTTCATAAGTATTTTATTGCTTGTTTCCTATTCTCAATCAGGAGTATTTTTATCCAGGAACATCCATTGGTTAGAGCAAATTGGGGTGACTGATACAGGCCCTGTACACTGGGGAAGCTCCACACTTCAATACTGTCCAGCAACATGCTATTTCCCTCCCCCTTCCCCGTCCCAACACTTGACATCATCCTCCATCTGAGCCTTTGTTCCCACAGTACAGTCCCCCCCTGATACTTAGCATCCTCCTCCTTCTGAGTCTTTGCCCCACAATGCAGTGCTCTCCTCCCTGACCCTTGGCATCCTCCTCCTCCTCTATCATATCTCCCCTCAGTCATCTCTTTTCCAGCCTGAAGAACCCTAACCTTTTATGTTTAAATTTGTTTATTAATCCACATATCCAACAGAATACATAATGTACAAAGCATAATGCACTATCCTTTGTCAACTATATAACAAATACCCTTTACATTCCACCGATTGCTCAATTTTACATTTGTTATAGATGTTCAACTTTCTTGCTAGGATAGTACCATCAAGCCATGCTTATACAATTGTAACCATCTTCTGCTTTAAGTAGCCAATACTGAGACAACAGAACAATAGCATGTATTCTCCAGGACCAAGCAGGAAGTCAGTCCTCACATATGGGTGACGTTGGCGCCGACGGAGCTCCTGTGGGGAGCATTTCCCCAGCTTTCAAAGAAAGCCTTTGGGAATGCTGCATGCCTGCGCGGTCCCCTTCCCGCCCAAGTGTGCCATATTGCTCAGTCTTTCCTTTTCCGCGGAGCCCAACGGACGTGAGTTCGTGTCACTTGGGAAAAGTTGATTTTTTTTCTGCGATTTTTCGCTTTGTCTTATCCGGTTTGACGCCGGTTCCCCTTCCCGCCTGGGCTCGGTACACTGGTATCAAATCCAGAGTTTTGATTTTCGTTTTTTGTCCTTCGTGACTAGCGCTCGCGCTCTTTTTGTGTTTTCATTGGCAGCCCGGTCTTTTGACCTTGCAGGGGCCCTTTTTCCCCCGATGGCTGCCAGCGGGTTCAAAAACTGTGATTGGTGCAAGAAACCGACACTGACACACATGACTGCTGCCTCCGTTGCCTCGGGCCCAACCATGACCCGCTGGCCTGTGGCCCGTGCGGCAAGATGTGGTCGAAGGCGCTTCGGAGCCGTCAGCATCAACGTGAGCGAATTTTCTCTGACTCCGTGTCTGGCCGGGCCCGGACTTCGTCAGAGGCCTCGACATCTCGGGAGTCTGACCCCGAGCGCCATCGGGGTTCCTCTGAGAGGGAGTCTCCCACCTGGGAGCACAGAAGGAAGAAAAAGCTCACGAGGGCGGCATCAGTGGCGGTTCCTGGTTCCTCGAGGGCCAGGTCGCGTAGCCCTGACCGCCGCCCCGGGCTCTCGGAGTCAGAGAGGCTGTCCAAGTTACCTCGTGTGGAGCCGGAGTCACGTAAGTGCAGTTGTCCTCGTGGACTCTCCTCCGGGGTAGCCAACGTCGGACCCGAGTCGGGGGCTGCTGAGTCTCCTGAGCTTGGACTCAGGTTGACGGCCTTGGAGAGCAGCTTGGCTGCCTTCATGGAACAGCAGTGGGTGCTGATCATCGGTCTGACCGGTGCATCTGCCCCGACCACCGGGACCTCGACGTCTAAATCGACCCCGGAGACCGAGCCCATCCCCGAGTCAATAAAGTCTCGAGTCGATCCTCGGTCAAGGTCTCCCTCGATCTCCCGTGCAGGGCCGAGGTCGTCGACGCCGATAGCCTTGGCGTCTGGGCGGGTGGCACCGAGCCCCACGCAGCCGGAGCCACTCGATTCCTCCTCAGAGGAGTCTGCATGGGAGGCGGAGGACGACGAGTCCCCGGATACCTTCCGGACCCGGTGCATCCCTTCGGACTCACTGGAGTCCGAGCCTCGGAGACGGTCCCCCCCGGAGGATACCCGGTTATCAGACTTCATGAGGGACATGGCCAAAGCCTTGGCCTTCCCTGTGGATGCCAAGGAGGAGCCTCGAGCCGAAGAGCTCGATGCCCTCCAGTATGACTTTCCTCTGAAGGAAGCCTTTACTGTACTGGTTCCTCCGATGCTAGAATGGCTGCTCTTCCGTATGTGGGAGGCACCGGCCTCGATGCCAGTTCTTGGCAAATGGGTCAATTTCCATTTATCGAGTCCATAAGAGCCCTGGGTTCCAAAAGGCGCAGCTACTGCACAACTCCATGGTTGTGGAATCAGCCATGCACCGCCTGAAGAGTCAGAAGATGCACGCCTTGGTGCCCCCCCGGCCGGTAGGCCCGGAACCTGGATGCCCTCGGTAGAAAATGCTTCCAAGGCTCTATGCTATCTTGCCGTGTCCAGACCTACCAGCTGTACATGGGCATGTACCTACGAGACCTGGCAAAGGAGATTGCCGGGTTCTCAGCTTGCCTCTCCGAGGAACCTTTGCAGAGGTTCAAGGCTTTGTCAACAGGGATTCAAGAGTGCTCGAAGTTTATCTCTCGAGCAGCCTATGATGGCTTTGAGGCTTCGGCCTAGGTAGCTGCGGCCGGCATCGGTGCACGCCGTCAAGCCTGGCTACAGTCATCGGACCTGGAGTCATGGGTGCAGGACAAGTTGGTCGATGTCCCTTGCCGAGGTGAAAACCTTTTCAGTAAGCCCATGACTGAAAAGGCTGAGGAAATCGAGACTGAGACTCTCACCAGGACAAGGCTGTCCAGGAAGACTTCTGCCCCTTCTCAGAAAAAGGAGGGCTCGGGGAACAAGCCCTTTTTCCCGAGGAAGGGTGCTGCCTATAAATCCCACCCTCAATATCAGGCCTCTCCAGCTCCCCAACAGGGCCAGCAGGCCAAGGGGCAGGGGCATGGGCTTCATAGGCAGAAGACCCCCAAGCCGCTAGCTCCGGTAACTGCACAGCAGGGAGCGTGGTTTTGACTCGCACAGCATAGCCTCTTCTCCACAGCTGGCTCCACTCAGCACAGGAGGTCAGCTGACCCTGTACGCCTACAGATGGCCAGCCATCACAGGGGATACCTGGGTATTGAGCATAGTCCAGAAGGGCTACATGCTCCACTTCCACCAGCTACCCCTCTCCTACTTTCCAGGGGAGCCTCCAAGAGCCTTCAGGAGTTGGCAAGTCTTCTAAAGGAGCAGGCGGTGGAACTGGTGCCTCACCACCTGAAAGGGCAAGGCTTCTACTACAGGTATGACAAAGCCCAGAGATATGTAAGAAAAGTAAACAAAAACAAGAGGAGATGGAAACCTATTTGTCTTTCCAAAGTGGTGGCTGCTCAAATAAAGGCAAAAAACACAACTTCCGCAAAATTCAAAAGCTTGCAAACAGAAGAAAACAGAAATGAATACAGGATCAAGCTCAAAGAGTCTAAAAAAGAAATAAGGATAGCAAAATCAAAGGCAGAGGAAAAGATGGCTAAAGATGTTAAGGGTGGCGATAAAACTTTCTTCAGGTATATTCGGGAAAGGAAGAAGATCAGAGTTGGAATTGCAGGACTCAGAAGTGCTGGGAAAGGACTCGTGGAAAGTGACACTGAAAAAGCGAAATTGCTAAACAAATACTTCTGCTCTGTTTTTACTAAAGAAGATCCTGGAGATGGACCAGCTGTGACTTCCAAATATAAAAATGGGAATGAAGTAGATACCACACCATTCACAGAAGATGAGGTGTTAGAATAACTTGCTAAACTGAAAGTGGACAAAGCCATGGGACTGGATGGGATACATCCCAGGATACTGAAAGAGCTCAGAGGTTCTTGCAGGACCGTTAAAGGATGTCTTCAACAGATCCTTGGAAACAGGAGAGGTTCCTCAGGACTGGAGAATGGCTGATGTTGTACCTCTGCACAAAAGTGGTGACAGGGAAGAAGTGTCAAACTACAGGCCTGTGAGCCTTACCTCGGTGGCGGGAAAAGAGAGCGAATAGTGAACTTTCTCAAAACCAACAGGTTGCAAGATCCGAGGCAACATGTTTTTACCGAAGGACGGTCTTGCCAAACAAATCTGATTGAGTTCTTTGACTGGGTGACCAGAGAACTAGATCAGGGGCATGCGATGGATGTCATCTACCTGGATTTCAGCAAAGCCTTTGATACTGTTCCTCATAGGAGACTTGTCAATAAACTCAGTAGCTTGGGGATGGGTCCCAAGATGGTAAACTGGATTAGAAATTGGTTGACTGACAGACAACAGAATGTGATGGTGCACGGAGCTCACTCGGATGAGAGGAAGGTGATTGGTGGGGTGCCCCAGGGTTCGGTCCTGGGCCCGGCACTGTTCAATGTATTTGTGAGTGATATTACTGAAGGACTGAATGGAAAAGTCTGTCTTTTTGCAGATGACACAAAAATTTGCAACAGAGTGGACTCCCCCCGAGGGAGTGGTTAACATGAGGAAAGATCTACAAAAGCTGGAAGACTGGTCTAATGCTTGGCAACTACGATTTAATGCAAAAAAAGTGCAGTGTCATGCACTTGGGTAGCAGAAATCCAAGGAAAATGTACACGATAGGGGGCGAGAGGTTGGTAGGCACAGTTCAGTTGGTGTGATTATCTCTGATGATCTCAAGGTGGCAAAGCAGTGCGACAAGGCGGTGGCAAAAGCCAGGAGGATGTTGGGCTGCATACAAAGAGGGATTACCAGCAGAAAGGAAGAGGTACTTATGCCACTGTACAAGTCACTGGTGAGGCCTCACTTGGAATACTGTGTTCAGTTTTGGAGACCATATCTTGCGAAAGATGTAAAAAGACTGGAAACGGTTCAGAGGAAGGCGACCAAAATAATTTGGAGCCTGCGTCAGAAGCCTTATGAGAAGAGACTTGAAGACCTAAATATGTACACTTTGGAGGAGAGGACAGGGGAGATATATGATTCAGACCTTTAAATACTTAAAGAGAAATGATGAACAAACAAACCTCTTCCAAAGACGGGGAAGCTGTAAAACTAGAGGGCATAACATGAAGCTGCAAGGTGGTAAATTGAAAGGCAATGTCAGGAAATATTTCTTCACTGAAAGGGTGGGGGATGCTTGGAATGCCCTCCTGATGGAAGTGGTGGGGGCAAACATGGTGACGGAATTCAAAACGTCATGGGACAAACACACACTGGATCCCTTTACAGCAGCAGGATAAAAACAAAATAAATGATACCATCTAACTTCTGAACCATCTAACATCTCAAATAGGGGTGTCCTACATGAAATGGTGGGTTCACCCCTAAACAAAGACATGGGGAGGGGTGGCCTGCACAGAGCGACAGGTGCACCTATTCTTGCCATCTTGCTGGGCAGACTAGATGGACCATGCTGGTCTTTATCTGCTGTCATTTACTATGCTACTATGTTACTATGTAGGTACTTCCTGGTACCAAAAAGGACAGGAGGCCTCCAGCCTATCCTAGACTTGCGAAACTTGGACAAGTTTCTGGAGAGGGAAAGTTCAAGATGCTTACCCTTGGGATACTGCTGCCCTACCTCCAGCATGGAGATTGGCTATGCTCCTTAGACCTAAAGGATGCTTATACTCACATCCTCATCCATCCAGACCACAGACAAAATTTCAGATTTGTGGTGGGAGGAAACCATTTTCAGTAAAGAGTACTTCCCTTTAGCCTAACTTCCGCCCCCAGGGTTTTCACCAAATGCTTGGCGGTGGTGGCGGCCTATCTCAGAAATCGGGGAATTTTTGTCTTCCCATACCTGGACGACTGGTTCATCAGGGGTCAGTCTCTCCAGGAGGCCAGACAGGCCACTCTTCACACTGTCTCTCTTCTTCAGCATCTGGGCTTTGTCATAAACTACACAAAGTCCACTTTGCTTCCATCACAGAACCTAGAGTTTATAGGGGCAAGATTAGACACCCTGCAGGCAAGAGCTTACTTGCCCGAGGACAGGGCCCACAGACTGATGGACTTGGCCATCCAGTTCCAAAGCAATTATCAGGTCTCCGCCAGGCACTACCTGCGGCTCTTGGGCCACATGGCATCCACGGTACATGTGACCCCAAATGCCTGTCTGCACATGCGGGCTGCTCAGTGGTGCCTCAGAGCTTTGTGGGCGCAGGCCACCGGCGACCTCCGAGACAGAGTAAAGGTGTCCAAACCACTCTTGGACTCCTTGCAGTGGTGGTTACATCTCCCAAACCTTCTCAGGGGGGTACCTTTTCAGGCCCCAGCACACACAAGGGTGCTGACGACCGATGCTTCCTTAAAGGGCTAGTGTGCACATTGCCAGGGCACGTGTACTCAAGGCCTCTGGTCTCCTTGGGAGGCCACACTGCACATCAATCTTTTGGAGCTGCGAGCAATCCACTTTGCTCTACAGACTTTTTCTCATGCCCTCTCTCACCAGTCTGTCTTAGTTCAGAAAGACAATTAGGTAGCAGTGTAATATGTGAACAAGCAATGGGGTACAGGGTGTTGTTGTTGTTGTTAAGTGCCGTCGAGTCGGAGTCGACTCATGGCGACCCTCTGGATAGCTATCCTAAATTGTGTTCGGTCTTCAGTCAGGCGGCTCATTGTTGACAGACTGGTACCCGTAGCTGCTGTTATTGTAGCGATCCATCTCATTGCTGGCCTTCCTCTTTTGCGTTGACCTTCTATCTTGCCAAGCATGATGTCTTTCTCTAATGATCTCTCTCTTCGCATGATGTGTCCGAAGTATGAAAGTCGAAGTCTTGTCATCTGAGCTTCTAAAGAAAGCTTAGGTTTGATCTCCTCTAGTACCGACTGGTTTGTTCTTCGGGCAGTCCATGGTATACACAGTATTCGCCGCCAGCACCATAATTCAAAGGCATCAATTTTCTTCCTGTCTGTCTTTTTCACTGTCCAGCTTTCACATCCATATGATGTTATTGAAAATACCATGGCTTGAACAAGTCGAATCTTTGTATGGAGAGAGACATCTCTGCTCTTGAGAATCTTATCTAGGTCTTTCATAGCCATTCTGCCAAGAGCAATGCGTCGTCTGATTTCTTGACTGCTTGTTGCTTCTTTATTGATAGTTGATCCAAGTAGGTTAAAGTTGTTCACGATTTCAATTTCTTCTCCTTCAATGATGAACCTGTTGATTATGCCAGTTGTCATGATCTTTGTCTTCTTTACATTAAGGTGCAGGCCCATTTTGAGACTATGTTCTTTGATTGTGAGAAGCAAATGTTTCAGATCATCTTCACTTTCAGCCAGTAATGTGGTATCATCAGCATAGCGAAGGTTGTTGATGAGTCTTCCACCAATCTTCACACCTCTGTGGTCTTCATACAGTCCTGCTTCTCTGATGATTTGTTCTGCATATAAATTAAACAGGTAGGGGGAAAGTATGCAGCCTTGTCTTACACCTTTGCTTATTTTAAACCATTCTGTTTCTCCTTGTTCCGTTCGAACTGTTGCTTCTTGATCAATGTACAGATTGCGCAAGAGAACGATCAGGTGTTCTGGTATACCCATGCTTCTTAACGTGGCCCAGAGTTTCTCATGGTTTACACAGTCAAAAGCCTTGCTATAGTCGATAAAGCACAAATAGATATCCTTTTGGTATTCTTTAGTCTTTTCAAGGATCCATCTCACATCCGCAATGATGTCTCTCGTTCCTCGTCCTTTCCTGAACCCTGCTTGCACTTCAGGTAGTTCTTGTTCTAGGTATGGCTGTAGTCTCTTTTGAATAATCTTCAGTAGAATCTTGCTGGCATGTGGGATCAGAGCGATTGTTCGATAATTTTCAGAGTCAGTTGGATCACCTTTCTTTAGTATTGGTATAAACACAGATCTTTTCCAGTCAGTTGGCCATGATGTTGTCTTCCATATTTCTTGGCAGAGCCTTGTAAGTACGGTAACAGCTGCATCAGATTGCTGCAATACTTCTATGGGAATGCCATCAATGCCTGGTGCTTTGTTCTTTGATAAGGCTTTCAATGCTGCTTCAACTTCTTCTTTCATCACCAATGGTTCCTGATCATAAGGTATAGGTTGAAACGGCTGTTGGTCCACTTGATCTTTATCATATAAAAACTCTGTATATTCCTTCCACCTTTTCTTGATCTTCTCAGCATCATTCAACATAGAACCTTGAGCATCTTGTAACATTCCAATTCGAGGCTGGAACTTTTTCTTTAGCTCTCGCAGCTTTAGGAAAGCCGATCTTGTTCTTCCTCTAATAGTTTCTGCTTCTATTTCCTTGCAAGTGTCATTGTAGTACATTGTAGTACATTGTAGTACTACAGGGTCCAGACTCCTATGTCAGGAGGCGCAGGCCCTTTGCTCCTTTGCAGTCAAACAAGGCATGTTTCTCAAAGCAGTTTATCTACCTGGTCAGGAGAACTTCTTGGCAGACAAACTAAGCAGGATTCTCCAGCCTCACGAATGGGCAGTTGAATCCACTGGTGGTCGAGCAGATCTTTCTACGATGGGGACTTCCATCCATCAGTCCCTTTGCAAGTCCACTGAACCGTCAGCTGCCCAGGTTTTGCTCCAGACAGCCGCATCCCCTGAGAATGGCAGCAGATGCTTTTCTGATCTCTTGGTCTACGGGCCTCCTGTATGTGTTTCCTCCCACGCCCCTGGTGGCCCGAACTCTGTTCAAGATTCTCTGGGACAAGGCCTCGGTGATTCTGATAGCCCCCATTTACACTTCCTTTCTTGGAAAGTGCTCTTCCTGGTAGCTCTTATCTCGGCCAGACATGTGAGTGAACTACAAGCTCTGGTTTCTGATATACGGTACACACGGTTCTATAGGAACAGGGTGGTCCTACGGACCCATCCGAAGTTCTTTCCGAAAGTTGTCTCCTCTTTCCATCTCAACCAGGAGGTGGTTCTTCTGACATTCATTCCCAGGCCGCATACCAGCTGGGCTGAAACAGTCTTGCATACCCTGGACTGTAAGAGGGCGTTGTCCTTTTACATAGAACGTACGTGGGGGCATCGAAGGGCTACTCAGCTCTTTGTCTCCTCTGACCCTAATAAACTGGGGTTACCTGTCTCCAAGTGTACGTTGTCCACTTGGGTAGCAGATTGTATCGCCTGGGCGTACAAGGCAGCTGGCCTCCCCTTGCAGGATCGAGTCACGGCCCACCGTGTCAGGCGAAAGCCGCGTCAGTAGCTCATCTCCGCTCTGTTCTGTTGGCAGACATCTGCCGGGCCGCTACTTGGTCTTCAAGCCAGACTTTTGCAGCCCACTACTGCCTCGAGAGAGAGTTCCAAAGGGACAGTGCTTTCGGACAGGCAGTACTCCGCAATCTCTTTGAGGTTTAGGCAACTCCTACCCTCCGGCCCTTTTGTTGGGCTACCGTACGGGGGCGTTCTCAAAGGATATTCTTATCACGTATGCTGAGGCTCTTCAGAGGGAGCCATTTTTTCAGCTTTAGGTTCACGGTAACCTAGAGCTGGGGAGTCCCATATGTGAGGACTGACTTCCTGCTTGGTCCTGGAGAAAGAGTAGTTACTCACCTGTAACAGGTGTTCTCCGGGAGCAGCAGGAATCAGTCCTCAAGACCCTCCCTCCTCCCCTGGAGTTGCAGTCATATACTTTATTTTGATTTTTTTGCTGTCTTTTAGGTATGTCATCAGACTGAGCAAGATGGCACCCTTGGGTGGGAAGGGGACCGCGCAGGTGCGCTGCATTCCCAAAGGCTTTTTTTGAAAGCTGGGGAAATGCTCCGCCCGGGGGCTCCGTCGGCACCGACGTCATCCATATGTGAGGACTGATTCCTGCTGTTCCTGGAGAACACCTTTTACAGGTGAGTAACTACTCTTTCTGTCTAATACATAACAAGTTCTATCTAATATCTCAACTTTTCTTTTTGCCTCCCATCCTTTCCTTTTACCCTAACTTTTTAAAGCCTTTCCTCGTAGGAGTACCCTTCCATCCCCTTTATCATTTTGTTCACTCTTCTTTGTACCTTTTCTAATTCTGTTATATCTTTTTTTTTTTTTTAAATATGGCAACCAGAACTGCAGACAGCATTTAAGGTGCAGTTGCATTGTGCTGCGATACAGAGGCATTATAAATCCATGGTTTATTCTCCATTATGATTCCTAGAATTTTGCTTGCTTTCTTGGCCACTGCTGCACATTGAGCAGATGGTTTCAATATATTATCCATGATGATGCCTAGATCCTTTTCCTGGTTGATGATTCCTAATGTGGAACCTTGCATCGTGTAACTAGTTTGGATTGTTCTTCCCTAAGTGCATAACTTTGCACTTGTCCACATTAAATTTCATTTGCCATTTGTACTCTGTTTCCCAATTTCCCTCTTCATTTTTTCACAATCCTCTTGTGATTTAACAGTTTTGAATAATTTTGTGTTATCTGCAATCTAATCATCTCATTTGTAGTTTCCATTTCCAGGTCATTTATGAATGTGTTAAAAAGCTGAGGGCCCAGCACAGATTCTGGGGCACTCCACTATTCATCTTTCTCCATTGAGAAAATTGGCCATTTATCCCTAACGTGTTTTCTGTCTTTTAACCAGTCCCCAGTCCACAATAGTACACTGTCTCCTATCCCATGACTTTTTAATTTCTTCAAGAGTCTCTCATGATGGACCTGGTCAAAGCCTTTCTGAAAATTCAGATATACTATATTCAACCGGCTCACCTTTATATACCTGTTTATTGACACGTTCAAAAAAAATATCAGATTAGTTGAAACAAAGCTTTCCTTGGCTAAATCCATGTTGACTTTGCCCCATTAAGCCATGACTCTATATATATTCAGTAATTTTGTTCTTTATAGTGGTTTCTGCCATTTTTCCCAGTACTGATATCAGACTCTGCAATCTGTAGTTTCTTGCCACTAGACCAAGGGCAATGTGGCAGCATGCATGCACCTAACGACATCTCTGTGGGTGTCATTAGGTGCTCTCATGTTTAATGTGCAGTGTGCTAGCATTCACAGTCATGCACTATCTGCCAGGAACATGTCAGACATGGCCCTGATGGCGCATGAGGGGTGCACTTACCATGCAATTGCCAATAATTATATGATCAGTGCACATCTTTTAGTAAAAAAGCCCCATAGATACTTATGCATCTTTATAAAATACTAGGGATAAGTTGGCAGAAATCATGGCTAGTTTGAAGTCGCAGGCATTTATGCCTGCTCAAGAGCAGGTGTAAACAGGGACAGCCCAATCATTAGGCAAGATTAGGCAGTCACATAATGCAGTAGCTTCTGGTAGACAGCAAAGAGCGGCAGCAGTAAAAACAAAAGAATAGATCTTGACGGCTATACAAACTTGGAACAATTGGCACATTCTTTTACCTACAGGAAGAGTGAGCACATGCATACACACAAGAAAGTTTAATTTTTAAAAGTATGATGTCCATTTATGCATTTTATTGAAATCTCAAACACAGTATCCCATGAAGTACACAGAACACAGTATTTCACAATGAAGTATTGGAAGTTGTGTAATAGCAAACACCGGTTCCCAAAAAGAAAAACATAGCTCATATCCACAATTATTTCCCCCATTCCCCACCCCCACCCCAGCAGAGGCTTCCAAAGGTCCTGTATTGCTGAAATTAGGGCTACTTGTACCTGTTCCCCTGAGTGTTCATCCGGGGACAGTGGTGGTTCTTACACTACCCCCGATGCAAATGCTCATCTGTCCTACATCCCATTTTACCCACTCTTGAGCTATAGCTGTTTGCAGTGAGACAAAATAGAATGGGCAGGCATTACTATTTCCCTAACCTTGGCCTCCTACCAGAATCTCATCAATGTCTAACGCCCATCACCACCTCATATCACACTCACTTTTACACCACATTCCGTTGCATCCCATTTATACATTTTTAAAGGATTGGTGGATGATGGTGACTGTTGATTTTAATTATCCAAATCTTGAAGGGGGGAGGGGGTGCATAAAGCGGAAGATTTGCCTAGGTCGCTTAATGTCTTGCGTCAGCCCTGGGTGTAAATGCTCATGTATAAATCGCGACTCTGCCCACATCCCACCCCAGAAAATGTTTACACCTAGTTTGTGTAAAAGTATGTACTTTCTTCTCACCATGTGTACTTTTATGTGTCTAACTCCTGGGGTAATTTTATAAAAGCCATTTACATGCAAAACAATTTGTAAAATTTATCCAAGCAGAACCTTTTTTACATTGCTGCTTACATATGTGATTTACATGTGTAAATTCACATTTTACAGCTTTTGTAAACGGGGGCGCTGGGTGAGAATGTCCACAGTCTTGGCAAAGGCAAATATTAGTATGACTTGCAAAGGATTGTGGGAAATGTAGTCCATTCATACCAGAATCAGCCGTTCACAAATAAATGAGTTGTGCTTGTTCGAGTGTTAAGCAAAGAAAATATATTTTATTTATAGGGTTATTTCTCCCACACAGATTTACTTGGTAGCACAAAAGGATACTTGCTTTCAGTATTATACTTAGGAAAAACAAATCAGGAACAACAACTGAACTTCTTAAGCAATCAATCAAACAATAAAGACCTTGATGGGAACAGAAAGGTCTTTCTGTGGGCTCTTGCTAATACCTTTTAGCAGTGCTCCAAAAACAAAACAAAACCCAAAAAGTAATCACAAACTGTTCTTTTTCAAGGATAACTTCTTGTATTTTCACACACACCCAGAAGTGTCCTTTCAGAGCTCACATGCAATTATGCAAGGCTTAATTGCTAACAATTAACCAGCTGTAAACCTCTTGGCTGGTTTACATTCTATACGTGGCTCAAATCCTACCCAAAAGCTTTCTTGTAAACTTTTCTGGGTAGATAAAAGAACAAGATATATTTCTTTTTGATGGTTGTTGTATTTGTGAAAGTATATTACCACAGCAGCCTAGATAGAGAGCAATCCATGTATTCACTCTGATCATTTAAAATATCTCCTTCTTCTTCAACTATCATAGAATCAATATCATGGACTGGCTCAGGGGAATTCCTTAATGTAGCACTCTCAGGACAATACTGGTTTCCCTGCTGTCTTCCAAGTGAAGAGCTAGGGCATAGATCAGTGTTCATACCTGAGCTTCCATTGCTGTTAGGGTTCCTCTCCAGATATCCTGGCCAGTAAGAAATCCAGCTTTTATGTCCAGACTTCCAATCAAGATCCCTGGACACTGGGTCTCTCTTCACATACCTTCTTGCACTGGTCTTAGGGACCCTTCCAAATGCAGCCGTCTCCCTCACAGGTGCCGTCCGGGGATTCCTGGCTCTGTAACCCCATTCCTCTGGCTTCCCCCAGTCCAATGGAGTATGCTTGCCTCTGGAATGACTCCCAGCACACGTACTGCTATGGACTCCTTTAGACCTCCAAGATGCTTTTCTCTTCTTTCTTTCACGCTGCTTCTTGCTCTCTCTGTCCTTGAGCTCTGGGTTCCTCATCAACTCCAACTCCAGCTCTCTGGTCTGCAACTGCTGCTGCTGCTGATTCTGTGTAGAATCTGTTTTACTTTTAACCTGCTTAGAGGGATACTCCACCCTAGCACAGCTCAGCTGTGCTGAATCAAGCCCTGCCCTTGGAGATGAGTGCTTGGGGATTACCTCATAGTTCTCCTGATTGAACACACGTTTCCCCACTTCAGCTCTTCTATAGGGTGTTTGAAACCTGGTGCATTCTGGGACTGGTAGTCTTTTATGAAAACATTCTGTTTTATTATTTCTACCAACAAAGACAGGTTGCTTGTTCAGAGCCAATTCACCTCTATTACAGCTCCTTCCTGAACTATGATAAGCTTCCTTATCACACTTTGCATATGGTGTCTTAAATATACTCTGAAGATTTTAGTTTGAATGAGTGAGTTACTGCCAATATCATGCCCATCACAGATTCCATCGAGCTAAATTGAGGAAAGCAAAGAGTTTTTCTTCCACTTAATATTGTACTGACAAGGCGGAGTGCATCTAATGGATGCAGCAGCGCCCCATGACTCATGAAGAGTTTGCATGGAAGGTGCCAGGGAAAGCCAAATTCTTTCTGATTTTTGTATGAAATGGAAACCACTTCTCTCTGTCCCAAGGCACAAATTATGAACAATAGTTTTTCCATGCATTCTGTGTGGTAATTGAATATCAATCTTCTTCCTCTCCTCTGCCCCCTTCTTCTCTCTCACTATTAGTGTTTTGCTTCAGTTGTTTGGCAGGCTTCCTTAGTACTTTTTCATCTTGGTGTCAATGTCTCCGAATGAGTTAGTTTTAGTCAAACTTTGACAGAAATGGACCTTATTTCTAATTGGATATAATCTCAACTCTTAAATTTGCTGATATATGTGTTAAGAACTTTTTCTCTAAAAAAATTCTTGTGGTTTTTTTTGTCTCCTTTATTATTATTTTATTATTTATTATTATTAATTATTTATTACATTCTCTTATATACCGCGCTATTCTGCATCAGTGCGGTTTACATTGAACAAACTGAAATTACATTGAACAGGGCATTATAACTTGGAGATAACTATTTTACAGGGAACATGGGCTATGGAGGGTTAAGTGGCTTGCCCAAGACCACAAGGAGCACCTGTGGGACTAGAAACCCCAGTCCTTCCGGCCCAAGGTTGCTGTCCTCTAGTGGGATTTGAACCCCCTTTACCACAATGTCCAGTTTTCTTGCATGAAGCTTTTTGTCACTTGTACAAGTGATGTTCTGGATAATCATAATTTCATTTTCACAACTCTGTTGGTGCTATGATACCAGGGTTTTTCTGGTATGGTGATATTTTTTAGTGTTTGTACAGTTTACAGTGGGTGAGACATGCAAGCTTTTTAGTTACTACTGGAAAGACCCGAGCTAAATCCAATAAATAAAAAAATAAAATAAAATATTATTCCTTTCTGTAAACAGACATGAGCACATTACAGCCAGCAATGAGATGTGTAATCATTTCTAGTACTTTGCTACAGAAATTGCATTTGGGTGTTTTCAACACTTTCCTATGCTGGCTATAAACTGTCTTGTTTCTATCTGGCTTGCTGTCTTTGTGAACTTCCTTGATTTAAATGTAGGGTTTGTGGCAATAAAAATAATAATACTTTAGCCTCTTTCTGTCTTCAGCAGTCCATGCAGTTGAATTTAGTCTTAATTTTGTGGTCTGTCTCCTACGATAGCCGGTCCATGAACAGGTTTCACTGGGGCGTTGTCTTCACCTGAAGATTCTGTAATATCACTACTACTATGATTAACTCTCATGCAGAGGATAAGGGTGGGCATCTTTTTATCATGGACAGTGTGCAACCAGAATGAATTTTTCTTTTTTTCATGCTTCATTAATAGTGCTTCCCTTGCTGAGATTGATCTAGATGTTTATACAAAGAGATCACTGCAGGAAGGATCTCGGTAAACCTTGGTAAAGTGTGAAGGCACATTTTAGATAGTACGTGGAGACTGAAATTGAGACATCAAGGTCACAACCTCATAATTCTCCAGGACCAAGCAGGAAGTCAGTCCTCACATATGGGTGACGTTGGCGCCGACGGAGCCCTCGCGGAGCAATTTTCCCCAGCTTTCAAAGAAAGCCTTTGGGAATTGCAGCGCGCATGCGCGGTCCTCTTCCCGCCCAAGGGTGCCATCTTGCTCAGTCTTCTTTTTTCCGCGGAGCCCTACAGACGTTGTTTGTAATTCCCCGCAGAAAAGTTGATTTTCTTTGTTTTTTCTCGGTTTCGACGCCGGTTCTTTTCCCGCCCGGACTCGCGACGCTGGTTGCGAGTCCGTTCTTTATTTTTCGTTTTTTTGTCCTTCGTGACAGATTTTGCGCCTTTTTTCTTTTTCACTGGCAGCCCGGTCTTTTGACCTCGCAGGGGCCCTTTTTCCCCCGATGGCTGCCAGCAGGTTTAAGAAGTGTGATCGGTGTAAGAAACTCATGTCTCTTACCGACACACACGACTACTGCCTCCGCTGCCTCGGACCCGATCATGACCCGATGATCTGTGGTCCGTGTGGCAAAATGTCCTCAAAAGCGTTGAGGAGTCGGCAGCATCAGCGGGAACGTATCTTCTCTGACTTCGGCTGGGCTCGGACCTCATCAGAGGCTTCGACGTCTCGGGACTCTGGTCCTGAGCATCGTCGCAGTTCCTCTGAACGGGGATCTCCTACCCGGGAACATCATCGGAAGAAGAAACCCGCGAGGGCGGGGTCGGTGGACGCTCTGGTTCCTCGAGGGCCAGGTCGCATAGCCCCGATTCCCGTCCCGAGTCCTCGGAGATGGAGAGGCCCTCTAAACATCCTCGTCTCGAGATGGACTCGCCCGCTCACGTGAGTACTGTTGTCCTCGTGGACTTGCCTCCGAAGGACCTGACGTCGGGCCCGACGCCGTCGGGGCCCGAGTCGGGAGCTGCTGGGTCTCCTGAGCTCGGACTCAGGTTGACGGCCTTGGAGAGCAGTTTCGCTGCCTTCATGGACCAGCAGCGGGCATTGATCGCTGGACTCGCCGGTGCTTCTGCCCTGACCACCGGGACGTCGACGTCCAAGTCGACCCCAGAGACCGAGCCGATCCTCGAGTCCATGAGGACTCGAGTCGATCCTCGGTCGCGGTCTCCTTCGGCCTCCCGTTCGGGACCGAGGTCGTCGATGCCGACTCCCTCGGCGTCGGGGCGGACGGCATCGATGCCCGCCCGATCGGAGCCGCTCGACTCCACCTCCGAGGAGTCAGCCTGGGAATCTGAGGACGAAGAGTCACCTTGCTTCTTTTCGGACTCGGTGTGTCCCATCGGACTCCCCCGAGTCCGAACCTCGGAGACGGTCCCTCCCGGAGGACACCCGGTTCTCGGACTTCGTGCGGGATATGGCCAAGGCCTTGGCCTTCCCCGCGGATCCCGAGGAGGAGCCTCGAATCGAAGAACTCGATGCCCTCCAATATGACTCTCCCCCGAAGGAGGCCTTTATTGTACCGGTTCCTCCGATGCTGGAACGACTTCTCTTCCGCATGTGGGAGAGCCCGGCGTCCTCGCCGGTGTTAAGCAAGCGGGTCGATTCCATTTATCGAGTCCGCAAGAGCCCCGGGTTCCAAAAGGCACAACTACCGCACCATTCCATGGTGGTGGAATCGGCCATGCATAGACTTAAGAGTCAAAAAATGCACTCCTCAGTGCCTCCCGGTCGGGAGGCCCGAAGCCTGGATGCCCTCGGTAGGAAGTGTTTCCAGGGCTCTATGCTTGCTTGTTGAGTCCAGACCTACCCGCTCTACATGGGCATGTATCTCCGAGACCTGGCTAAAGAAATAGCCGGGTTCTCTGCTGGTCTCTCCGACGAACCTTTGCAGAGGTTCCAAACCTTGTCAACTGGTATTCGGGAGTGCTCAAAGTTTATCTCTCGAGCAGCCTACGATGGTTTTGAGGCATCGGCTCGAGTAGCCGCAGCCGGCATCGGTGGCCACCGCCAGGCTTGGCTTCAGACATCCGACCTTGAGCCATGGGTGCAGGACAAGTTGGTCGATGTCCCCTACAGAGGTGAAAACCTCTTTGGCAAGCCCATGGATGAGAAGGCTGCACAGATCGAGACCGAGACTCTCACCAGGACTCGTCTCTCAAGGAAGACCTCTGCCCCTTCTCAGAAGAAGAAGGGCTCGGGGAAAAAGCCCTTTTACCCGAGGAAGGCGGCTGCCTATCAACACTACCCTCATTATCAGGCCTCAGCAGCTCCCCCACAGGGTAAGCAGGCCAAGGGACGGGGTAATGGGTCCCGTAGGCAGCAAGCCCCCAAGCCTGCACCACCGGCCCCTGCTCAGCAGGGTGGGGGTTTTTGACTTCATCAGCATAGCCTCTCCCCCTCAGCTGGTTTCTCTCAGCACAGGAGGCCGGCTGGTCCACTTTGCCCACAGGTGGTCCAACATCACCACAGATACCTGGGTGCTTCACATAGTTCAAAAGGGCTATCTTCTTCACTTTCACCAGGTACCTCCCTCCTATTTCCCAGGGGAGCCTCTTCGACTCCCTCTGCACAGGGACTTACTCCTTCAGGAGTTAGCAAGTCTTCTTCAGGAACAGGCTGTGGAACCGGTGCCCCACCACCTGAGGGGTCAAGGGTTTTACTCCAGGTACTTTCTGATACCAAAAAGAACAGGAGGCCTCAGACCCATCCTGGACTTGCGCAACCTCAACAAGTTCCTCGCAAAGGAAAAGTTCAAGATGCTTACCCTTGGAATCCTGCTGCCCTACCTCCAGCAGGGAGACTGGCTATGCTCCTTAGATCTAAAGGATGCCTACACTCACATCCTCATTCACCCCAGCCACAGACAATATCTCAGGTTTGTTGTGGGGGGCAATCATTACCAGTACAGAGTACTACCCTTTGGCCTATCCTCCGCACCAAGGGTGTTCACCAAATGTCTAGCAGTGGTGGCGGCTTATCTGAGACTTCAAGGCCTCTTTGTATTTCCATACCTGGACGACTGGCTCATCAGAGCACAGTCTTCCCAAGAGGCCATTCACGCCACACACCGCACTGTGGCTCTGCTCCAGTACTTGGGCTTTGTCATAAACTTCGCAAAGTCCACTTTGCTCCCCTCTCAGGATCTCGAGTTCATCGGCGCAAGATTGAACACGCTTCAGGCGCGAGCTTTTCTGCCTCTGGACAGGGCACACAGGCTCATGGATCTTGCCAACCACTTTCGCAGCAATTCCATGGTCTCTGCCCGGCAATTTCTGCGACTGCTCGGCCATATGGCTTCCACAGTCCATGTGACCCCCAATGCCCGCCTAAACATGCGCTCAATGGTGCCTTCACACACAATGGCATCAGGCCACTGGGAGCCTAACGGACTCCGTACAGATCTCCGACCCGCTGGTCTCTTCTCTACAATGGTGGCTTCATCTGCCAAACCTCGTGCTAGGCATGGCTTTTCAGCCTCCTCCGCCTTCTCAGGTCCTGACGACCGATGCTTCTCTCCTGGGCTGGGGAGCTCATTGCCAAGGGAAATGTACTCAAGGCCTCTGGACTCCTTGGGAGTCTGCTCAGCAGATAAACTTCCGGGAGCTCAGAGCCATCCGCCTAGCTCTGAGCCTTCTCCCACCTGACTTCTCACCGGTCTGTGCTGGTCCAGACAGACAATCAGGTTGCAATGTTCTACGTGAACAAACAAGGCGGAACAGGCTCCTTCCTTCTCTGTCAGGAGGCACAGAAATTGTGCTCTTGGGCCGTCCACCATGGCATCATCCTCAAAGCTGTCTATCTCCCAGGTCAGGAAAATTACCTGGCAGACAAGCTAAGCAGGATCCTCCAGCCACACGAGTGGAGGTTGGATCCGGTGGTGGTTCAGCAGATCTTTCTCAAGTGGGGCCTCCCCACCATGGATCTGTTTGCCAGTCCTCTGAACCGGCAACTTCCCAGATTCTGCTCTCGACAACCGCATCCTCTCAGAGTAGCGGCGGATGCTTTTCTGATTCCATGGTCCACAGGCCTCTTGTATGCCTTTCCTCCCATGCCGCTGGTGTCTCGGACACTCTTCAAAGTTCTCAGAGACAAAGCCTCGATGATCCTAGTGGCTCCCCGGTGGCCGAGAAAACCTTGGTTCCCGCTTCTGATGCAGCTGGCGGTGGACACTCCTCTTCCTCTGGGGTTTCAGCCCGACCTCCTGTCACAGGATCAGGGGACTCTCCTGCACCCCAACCTCCGGTCCCTTCATCTGATTTTTATTTTTTATTTATTTATTAACAATTCTTATATACCGCACTATTAGACATCAGCGCGGTTTACATTGAACAAAAAACATCCGACAATTTACATATGTCTGGTCAATTACATTTAACAGGAGATATAAACTTGGGAAATAGGGGAAACTATATACAAAGGTGTGTTATCTGACAAGAGATATCATAGTTAACTATATACAAAGGTGGTGCAATAGTATATGGAACTGTTTGTATTTACATTGTGTAGTTGGCCTGTTGCGATGGTCTGTCTGTTTGGCCACTCCTGCTATTCACCTGGAGGTTATGTTCTGAGCTGTCATTGAGATATTTAAGGAAGAGGAAATGTTTCAGTGACTTTCTGAACTGACTCAAATTTGGTACTGATCTGATTTGTGCTGGTAAGGTGTTCCATAAAGTGGGGGCACAGAGTCGGAATGCTCTGTTGGCTGTTGATCTGGCACATCTTGTGGTGTCGTTTGGGATAGCTAGTGTGTTCATTTCTGCTGTTCTTCTTGGCCTGTTTGGTGCAAGTGGTAGTATGAGGTTGGAGAGAAGAAGAGGTGAGCCCCTTGGTCGCTTTAAATGTTAGCAGTACAGTCTTGAAACTGATCCTTGCTTGAATGGGAAGCCAGTGTAGCTGTTTTAGGAATGGTGTCACGTGGTCTCTCCTAGATGCCCCGAGGAGTACCCTCGCTGCACTATTCATGGCCAGTTGCAGGGGGTTCAGGGTGGACCGGGGGAGCCCCTGTAGAATAGAGTTTGCAAAGTCGAAATGGGGAAGTATAAGGGCTTGATAAATGGTACGGAAATCATCTGGTTCAAGTAGTGTGCGTAGGTGTCTGAGGGATCTAATTTTAAAGTAGATTGCCTTGACTGTGTTGGCTATGTGACTCTTCATGTCAAGGTTTTGGTCCAGTGTTACTCCAAGGTAACGTATTGCAGGTTTCACTTGGAGCTGGGCATCCTTTACATTAATACAACTAGGAGGAGTGAAGTTGGTGTTCCTTGAGACGAAAAGGACTTCCGTCTTTTTGTGTTGTATTCTCAGGTTTTGGGATAGGAGCCACTCTGCTACGGCGTCAAAACAGTTAGTCAGCGGTGTGAGGTCCAGGCAATCCAATGATATTGGCATATATAGTAGCACATCGTCTGCATATATCATGTAACTGACATTAAAGGATCTGATGATGTTGCAGAGGGGTTGAATATATATATTAAACATCAATGCAGATAAGGAGGATCCTTGGGGTACACCTTGACTTTGTTGGAATGGTTCAGATGTATCCCCGTCAATTCGGATGTGCTGCCATCTGTCGGACAGGTAAGATTTGCACCATTCAAGTGCTGTTCCGCAGATGCCTTTTTCCCTTAACCGGCAGATGAGAATTTCATGGCATACCGAGTCAAAGGCCGCTGCTATATCGAGAAATACAAGAGCGAAACCTTGGCGTATGTTATCCATACCTGAGATTATGTTGTTGAGGAGTGTTGTAAGTAGTGTTTCAACTCCATGTGACTCTCTGAAACCATGTTGAGCCGGATCAAGTGGAGCAGAGGTGTCTATATGATCCTGTAGTTGCCTGTGCACTACTTTCTCAATGATTTTTGCTAGCATAGGTATGCTAGATATGGGCCTATAAGATTCTACCTTCTGAGGATCAAGTTTAGTGTTCTTTAACAGCGGTCTTACAGAGGTCTGCTTGAGCGTAGTTGGAAATGAGCCGGTGGTGAAGGACTGGTTTAAAATTTTTGCTATAATTGATGATATGTCACAACGCAGGTCCTTTATCCAGTGTGCAGGGCAAGGGTCTGTGTGCGCAGTGGATGTATTTAGTGCTAGGATGGTATCTTCAATGGTTTTCTTTGAGGGAGTGGAGAAATATGCCAGAGATACTGGGTAGTCTTGTTCATCAAGAGGTTCCGGTATTAATATTTTATTAGTTTGGCACATTTTAGATTGCATATAAATTGCATAGTCCTGTGGGTGGATCATGCTGTGGTGCTCCGGGGTTGGTTCTTTGGCAAGTGTTTTAACTAAGTTAAACAGGTCATGAGGTTTATTCAATGACCGTTTCAGGGTGTCTGTGTGGTGTTGTCTGATTTTATCTGTGATGGTTCTACGGCTGCTGAATGGGTAGTCTATCTGATGTTTATAGTAGTTTATCTATCTGATGGCCTGGCTGCTGAAAGGGTAGTCCTTGCTCCCCTCCGGCTGCCTCCAGATGTGGAGGAGGTCGTCTTGGCCTCCAGGCGGCCCTCCACCCGGAAGTCCTACGCTCTTAAGTGGCGTCGGTTCTCCGTCTGGTGTGCTCAGCAGTCTCAAGATCCCTTCTCCTGTTCAGCATCAGTGGTCTTGCAGTACTTGCTTTGCCTCTCCAATCTTGGACTTAAGTCCAACTCGGTCAGGGTCCACCTCAGTGCTCTTTCTGCGCATCACATGCCGATAGATGGCAGACCTCTTTCCAGCCACCCTCTAGTGGCTCGTTTTCTCAGAGGCCTCCTTCTCCTTAAACCACCTTTGCGCCCGCCAGCCCCTGACTGGGATCTGAATGTGGTTTTACAGCGGATTACCTGTCCGCCTTTTGAACCTATGGCTACCTGTCATCTTCGTTTTCTTTCTTGGAAAACCTTGTTCTTGGTAGCCCTCACTTCTGCTAGACGCGTTAGTGAGCTACAGGCCCTAGTATCTGATCCTCCTTACACTAGGTTCTACAAGAATAGGGTAGTCCTACGGACTCACCCTAAGTTTCTTCCCAAAGTGGTTTCCCCTTTTCACATCAACCAGGAGGTGGTACTTCCGACCTACTTTCCCAGGCCACACTCCAGCCGAGCTGAGATGGTCCTGCATACCCTGGACTGTAGAAGGGCGTTAACCTTCTACCTTGACCGTACGCGGGAGCACAGAAGAGCTGTTCAGCTCTTCGTCTCTTATGACCCCAATAAGTTGGGGCTCCCTGTCTCCAAGCGTACTCTGTCCATCTGGATTGCTGACTGTATCACTTGGGCTTATGAGGCAGCCGGCCTCTCGTTGAAAAGTCGAGTCACGGCTCATCGTATTAGGGCGAAGGCTACGTCAGTGGCTTACCTCCGCTCTGTTCCATTGGCAGACATCTGCCGGGCCGCTACTTGGTCTTCAAGCCAGACTTTTGCAGCCCATTACTGCCTGGAGAGGGAGTCCCGCAGGGATAGTGCTTTCGGACAGGCAGTCCTCCGTAATCTCTTTGAGGTATAGGCAACTCCTACCCTCCGTCCCGGATGTTGGGCTACCGGTTGGAGGCGTATTCAGAGAAGATTCCTTCCTTCTGTGCTACTGAACTTGAGGGAGCTCCTTTTTGAGCTTAGGGTCTCCGGTAGCCTTAAGCTTGGGAGTCCCATATGTGAGGACTGACTTCCTGCTTGGTCCTGGAGAAAGAGTAGTTACTCACCTGTAACAGGTGTTCTCCAGGAGCAGCAGGAATCAGTCCTCACAACCCTCCCTCCTCCCCTTGGAGTTGCAGTTCTATGCTTTCGTTTTTTGCTAATTTTTTGCTGTCTTTTCGCTATGTCATCAGACTGAGCAAGATGGCACCCTTGGGCGGGAAGAGGACCGCGCATGTGCGCTGCAATTCCCAAAGGCTTTCTTTGAAAGCTGGGGAAAATTGCTCCGCGAGGGCTCCGTCGGCGCCGACGTCACCCATATGTGAGGACCGATTCCTGCTGCTCCTGGAGAACACCTGTTACAGGTGAGTAACTACTCTTTCTGGCAGTATTTTAGAAAATATTCTAACCATGGAGCCTCTTCTATAATTGTGCAGCAGTATTTGTATTTGCCAATATGTGCAGCTTGAGAACCTATTTTGCAAATAAACACATGGGAAAAATCAATGGGGGAAGCTTGGCAACTTCCACATGTTGGTGCAAGCATATACTCCTTGCCCTGATTTCCCCCCTCCCCCAGTCCACCATACAAAATGCAGATATCAGAGCAAAGTGCCTGCCATATCTGCATTTCCACTGCATATAGCTGCTACCGCCGGACAGCATTTCCGCGTTAGCTCCATGGTAGCAGCTAATACGGTTAAGGAAACTTGCCCCTGAGTGTTTGTAGCCCATTTTATTGTTAAGTGGATGCTTGACATAAATTAAAATGCAGTAATAAAATTAAAGAAAACACATTTGTAATCTAAAAATGTATTTTTATTTGCATTTTTGAAATATTATATTTCAAAGCAACACAGACAAAACAGGCATTTCCACCATACTTCAGCAAATAAGACAAAACACATTACAAAGATAATACTTGCAAACCTCACTTCTAAATAATGAGGTCCAAAATCAACTTAACCACCCTCTTTATCCGTCAACTGTTTTGGTAACATTCTTATCAACGAGAAATTTCTCCAGATGCAATGGCTTAACCATTCTCTTGATATGTTTTTCTTAAGTCATTAGGCCCTTTCAGGGGAACCTAAAAAAAAGATTTCTTTCCCCAAACACAATTACCTAAGGCTTCAAGGAAAGAAATAACTTACACTGCACTTGCATAGCTCATGCCACATCAGGAAACATTTGACTATTTTAACCACACAAGAATAGATCTTTCTTAAAAAAAAAAAAAAAAAAGAAATGGCTAGGAAACCCTAGTAGAGATTACATCAGTTAAACTTTACAGGAAGATAGTCAAATTCCGCCCCTCCCCCACAACCATATTATCATTTTTAGGCTCATTTGTTAAACCTTTTTTATTCTATAATAACAATTATGTGATCATGCGTAGGGATACCCAGGATCTCCTTGAAATACTTCATCAATAGGATCTGTGCCAGTAATAAATGTATATTTGGAAAATTAAGAAACTGAAGGTTTTTACTTTTACTGGCTTTTTCCAATGCTTCTAATTTATGATGAATAATTAAACAGTACTTAAGTGATACACCTATTGATTGCAAAGAGAGCAACTGCTTCTCAACAAAGGAAACGTCCCCTCCCTTTCACCCCTCCAATCCTCTACTACATCCTAGCATCCTGTAATATAGGTCCTCATTTTATACCATCCCTGTATCTTACTCCCTCCCCATGTTAAATGCCGTTTATAAGTTAACTGTATCTGTTTTAAGTTGCCTGTATTAGTTCTCAATTGTTCCATGTAAACCGTTTTGCCTCGTAGAAAAACGGTATATTAAGACCAGTTAAATAAATAAATGTACTACTGCTCTAACTTTGCATAGCTGTGCTACAGTTCTCTTAATCATGTCCTCAGTCCTTGTGACAACCCTTCAAATGTCCATCAAGGATTTTTTTTGAGAGCCTAAATTTAACGGCTCCTGTTAAATTTACTGTTTCCACAGGGAGGAGACCAATTCTGGGCATAACTATCACAGAATCTTTAGTCAGGCCTTATGGACAAAGAATAGCTGAGCACTCCACCTAGGAGTCCAATGATAATTCCAAGGAAGTCCATGGTAAGGGAGGAGGAGATCTTTCAGCCAAGCTTAAAGAAGCCCTTCAAAAGGGGGAACCCAGCAATCCACTACCACTTTGAGTGACAGCTATTGTCAAATATTTGTCCATTGGACCTTTTGACGTTAGGAGTCAAAGCTGAAACATGTTTTTTTTTATTTTCCACTTACCCATGCTGCAAATTCAGACACAAATTGTTTACTTCTAAATAATGATTTCATCATGGAACCCATGACTCTACTGATCCTCTGCCACTGCTCCACTGGGGTACCGAAGAGGCATTCTCCTTCGGTCATGCTCCTACTAGTACTACTACTGATCATTTGTATAGTGCTACAAGGCAAACACAGCACAGAGACATGTAAGAGACAGTCCCTGCTCATCAGAGTTTACAATCTAGTCAAGACAGACAACGCAACAGCTGGGTTGTAAGATTTATTTATTTTATTTAAAAGTATTTATATCCCGCTTTATCCTTCAATCAAGGTGGATAAGATATGTCTAGGGGAATGGTAAGGAAACTCATAGTTGGAGAGCAGGAGACTATGCGGATCAAGATTCAAAAGCAGGTGAGTTTTTAGCCTGGATTTGAAAAGGGGAAGAGATGAAGCCTTACATACTGTCTTGGGTAGTTTTGTTCTAGACATAAGGAGCAGCAAGGTGGAAAGATTGAAGTCTGAAGTTGGCAGTGGAAGAGGATGTCACAGATAGAAGCGATCTTCCAGAAGAGCAGAATTCCAAAGGAGGGGTGTAGGGAGAGATAAGAGGACAGGTAGTGAGGAACAGCAGAATGAATGCACTTATAGGTCAGTAGAAGACGTTTGAATTGGATACAGAAACAGCCTATAAAGCGACTTGAAAAGAGGGATTACATGAGCATAGCGAGACTGAAAGAAGATTATCTGCACCGCTGATTTTTAAACAGATTGAAGGGATATGATTCAGAGGGAAACCAGCAAGGAGGAGGTTGCAATATTCTAGATAGGAGGTGACTAAAAAGTGGATAAGGGTCTTAGTAATGTGTTCAGAAAGGAAGGGATGAATTTTGCTGATGTTGTAGAGAAAGAAACGATAGGATTTAGCTATCAGTTGGCTGTGTGTGGAGAAGGAGAGAAAGGCGTCAAAGATGACTTCAGGCACACTTGTGGCCCATGTGCTGTAGTACTGCTGAGCTTTTAATGGCCTATCTCGGCACTATTCTGATGATGGCACTGGGGTGCCTCCACCTTGTCTGTCTGCTGTTCTCTGTAGACTCCACTTATGTTTTCTGGCTTTTGGGCAACAGAAAGTGGCACAGTCCATCCCAGCACTGGTATTGCCAAACAGATACCTTTGCACCCCTCCAAAATGTAAAGTATTTTTTTCAGTGTGCAATTGAGAGAACTAAGCAAAGGTGTAATGACTAGATGGCAACCCACTCACATAGTTCCCTTTCAACTAGGGCCGGCCCAAGGGTTTCTGCCACCCTAGGTATAAACCCTGGCCTCGCTGCCTCCCCCCCTCCCCAGCTTCTGCTGCTTTTGGAAATGCTGCTGCCTACCTCCCCCCCCCAATGGAATTGGAGGCAGCTGGAGGGGGGTGACACGGCTACCCATGTGTGCCGCTGCCACTGGCTGCCCATGTGTGCCGCTGCCACTGGCTGCCCTAGGCAGAAGCCTAGCTCATTTAGTGGACGGACCAGCCCTGATTTCAACCCATTTTTTACGAAATCTTTTTATGAGTTGGAAAACAGACACAAATGTAATCTAGCCAACAATTTCTAGGCGTGTTCAAGCAACCTCATCCTCTGATCATTTTATACTCTGAAAATCTAGCCACAAATGTATGCAGTAAGTTCAGTAAAATTATATTACCTTTGTCATGTTTGCTGACCTTTATTTCTAGATACTCAAACTGGGAAATTTATTGCAAGAAGAGAAGATCTATTTTGCAAGAGATTAAAACAGTCAAAATTTTGACGTTTTATGCATCTAAATCATGAACACATCCAAGCTCTTCTGTTTACTCTGAATATTTTGAGTTCACAAGATCAACAAGAGAGCTTCTATACAAATAATGTAGGTCTTTGAAGAGGATCATTTAGAATTTGCATTCCTTTCTATGGTTTTGAAGAAAGTAGCCTTTAGAACACTCAGTCTTTGGATTTTTCCCCTTAATTGTTATGTGACTGTTATTCAGTTCCATCTGTCACAAATTAACTCAGATTAATAATCCAAACTTTCTCTGAAGAATTGCTGTTTGTTAATTGGGGCATTTCATTTATCATTTTTCTCCTCTTTGACAGAGTCCTAATAGCTTTATTGGTCCTGGCGAATAGTAAATTCATTAGGCATGTGCATGCCAAAACTTTTCTGGCTCATTTTTATTCGTCAGAATATACCTGCTCAGTTAGTCTTTGGGGACTGAACCATTCGTCCCATTCATTCCCATTAAAGTCTATGGGAAAGCTATTTTGCAATGCAGTAGTTAGGTTTGCCATCTTATAAATCAAACCTGCTTGGAACTTGATGACAGACATCTGCAACAGCACTACAATCCTTCACCATAGTGAAGGCCCCAAAAGCAGTGGGAGTGGGGCTGCAGCACTGGTGGCAACAGCCAGGGGTGACTCAAGGCAACCCGCTGCCTGAGGCGAGGGATGAGGTGGCACCCCCCCACCCCCACCGAACAGGGGGGTGGGGAGGCTTTCTCAAAACTCCAGTCAGGAACTGAACCAAACCAAAAAGTCAATTAGATAATGTGGAGGAAATGAAAGATGCTTACATACCAAGAAACTAAAAAGAGCGAGAGCCACAGCCCTGTTTATAACACCAAATTATAACTCATGTTTATTTTGTTATAAACTGCGTTATGGTTCTTGCTTTTTCTTTTTGAACATATATTTTGCATTCACAGAACCCCCTCCCTCAACAGTGGATACAGAGCAGAACTAGGACATTCACCCACGGAACTCAATATCTTTAAAAAAAAAATCTGATTCCAATCATCTCACTAACAACAAAAAAACATTCTCCAGTATCAGGCATGTTGTGAACTAATACAAAACCCTACAACAAGGTCACTGAGGATCTGTAGAGCAAACCTACCATACCATACCAGCTCAACTTCCAAAACTCACATAAGGAGCCTACCCCAAAAAAAGCATAACTATAAATACTGCAGCAGGCCCTGGAACATCCAAACACCTATTTGAAAAGCTGAAACAATTCAGATTACTACAGTACAGATCCCTGCATACAAACTCCATGTTAACAGAACACCTGGCCTTGGCCACAAATGCAGAACAAATTACAGGACAAGTGACCATAACCTAATAATAAACGTGTTTGGTTAAAAATTAAACTGCAACACCAAAAAGATTCTGCATACAATGCAATGCCAGAGAAATAGAAAGAGATGCATTTCCCTGTACTTTATAAAGATAGCACCAAGGCTGTTCATTAAATTGAAAATGAAATTCTCTTCTACCTTTGACCATTTTATTCTTGATCATGCTGATCTCAATCTGAGATTTCTGCTATCTCCAGGAACAAGCAGGAATGTAGTCTTCACATATAGGTATCGTCGGTACCGATGGAGCCCGCGCGGGAACGCTCCCCAGCATCCAATAGGAACGCTTTTGGGAGCATCCCACAGCGTCTTCGTGCTGCCTTCCTACCTTTCCCACTGTCCCTCGTCAGTTCTTCATTTTCTGTGGAGCCGCCAGGTCACATTCCCTGTCACTGCAGAAAATTCCTTCTTTATTCTTTATTTTTTTGTGGCTGCGTTTGCCTTGGTTCGACACCTACCGGTACCGCTGGTTCTTCTTTCTTCTTCTTTTCTTAAAAAAAAAAAAAATAGTTCTGAGGTATTTTTCTTCAGAAATGTTTTTTGCTAGGTACCATTTTGGGCACTAGGCCCATTTTCCTTAAAAATGGAAAAACCAGCTACTGGTTTAAAAAACCCCCCAAAAACGTTCTAAGTGTGGCGGTACCATATCCATCACCGACACCCATGAGTGGTGTCTTAAATGTTTAGGCCCTGACCATTCTCCATCGGAGTGTCTCTCCTGTAGGAAGAT
Organism: Ichthyophis bannanicus; assembly: GCA_033557465.1. Taxonomy (NCBI): domain Eukaryota; kingdom Metazoa; phylum Chordata; class Amphibia; order Gymnophiona; family Ichthyophiidae; genus Ichthyophis; species Ichthyophis bannanicus. The sequence goes on along the minus strand of CM066032.1, from coordinate 662,144,587 downwards.
GACTAAAAGGGGCCTGCAGAACAGAGCTGCAAAAGTTGGTACCCTTTTTGCTTCAGATGTGATGTCCGTTGCATCAACGTCTTCCAGAGCCTCATCTTCCTCCAATGGATCTCAGGTAACTAAACATAATTCTAGCCGGTCCTCAAAGGGTAGATCTCCTTCTAGGCATCAAGAGGCCATTGGCGTTGCCCTTGAGGAAACTTCACCGGCAAAACAGCCCCGGCAGGAAGCTTCGGCTTCCAAAGCACTAACGGGGCTCCAGGATGTTCTTGAGGCCTCCACCTCTGCAGAACTACTGGTGCCATGCTCTGGGGATTCCGACCGTTTCTACCGATACTGACACCCAACCATCGGCAGTGTCGATAGATCAGAGGTTTCTCGCTATCGAACGCAGTCTGGCAGCTCTTCTCATGGCTTCAGTACCTTTGAGACCACTACAGATGGTTCAACAGGCACCGGTACCAATGGCACCGGCTTCGGTGGGTATACCCCCCATGCCGAGTCTTGAGTCTATCGCTGGCATCGACAGATCGGTACCGAGATACCTCGATACTGACTTCGATCGATACTGGTACCATGCTGTGCACAAACACCGGGATCAGAGATATTATGAATCTTCCGATTCCAATGATTCTAATGACTTTGCCGATACCAGAGTACTTCTTCCGGAGGAACCATCTTCTCCCCAACACAGAATGTCTCCTCCAGAGGACGTGTCCTTTCAGGATTTTATTCGTGATGTGGCTCGAGGCATTGCAATCACGGTAACTCCTGAAAAGGCGCCTAGGGCACAGGAATTGGAAATCCTTCAATACCCTAAGGTTCCCAAGGAAGCAGCTACTCTGCCTCTTCATCAAATTCTACATGATCTTATGCTGAGGATGTGGGAAACACCTTTAACCACATCGCCTCACTCTCAGAGCTCGATAAAATGTATCGAGTTCCACCTTGTCCTGGCTTCCAAAAAACTCAGTTACCACACCATTCAATGGTAGTGGAATCGGCTATGCGTAGGATGAAGAGTGCAAAGAGACATGCTTCCAATCCTCCAGGCCGTGAGTGCAGGACTCTTGATGCCTTTGGGCGTCGATGCTTCCATGCTCTCAGCCAGGATCAGCTCCTATATCCTATATATGGGAATGTTCCTCAAAGAGGTCACAGGAGACTTGGAGCTTATGAGCCCCCTTTTCCTGATGATAAACGACAAGACTTTCTTAATCTTGTCAGACATGCTCAGGATGTTTCCAAGTTTGTAAACCGTGCAGCCTTTGACTGCTTTGAATGCATCAGCAGAACCTCTGCTATTGCCATTGGTGCACGTCGGATTGCCTGGCTTCAGGCATCTGACTTGGAACATTGGGTACAAGATAAATTGGGAAATATCCCTTGCACAGGAGAAAATCTCTTTGGTAAGAATTGGCAGGAAAAGGCTAATGAAATAGATACTGACAATATCACCCTGGATAGATTGTCAAAATCTACAGCCAACCCAGCCAAAAAGAAATCCTATAAAAAACCCTTTTTCAGCAAAAAAAAAAGGAAGTTTTATCCTTCTTATGCCCAGCAGGGGCACGGTCCAGTTCAGGCTGCCCAAAAGGGACAACAGCAACAAACTAGACAACAAAAGAAGCCAAAAGGGCCAAGAGCTCAGCCAGCTCCACAGGCTCAGCCTCCTCAGGGGCTTTGACTCCTACATAGAGAACTTAGCCTTCCTGTCCCTGAACGGTCCAGAACACTTAGCCATCCCTGGCAGGTTGTGTCATTTTGCTAACAGGTGGCACCAAATAACAGCAGAAAATTGGACTCTGTCCATTGTACGAGAGGGGTACAAGCTTCATTTTCACAGCATTCCCCCTCCTACAATTGTAAGATGGTTCAGACACCTGCCAACAATCTCTTAGGTTAGGAGGTCACAACACTCCTTGCTCAAGGAGCAATAGAAGAAGTATCCATTCTACAACAGGGTACAGGGTTCTACTACCCCTATTTTCTTATCCCAAAGAAAACAGGAGGACACAGACCCATTTTAGACCTCAGAGAATTGAACAAATATCTGTTCTGAGAGAAATTCAAAATGATCTCTCTAGGAACTCTTCTGCTATACCTTCAAAGTCAGGATTGGCTTTGTTCTCTAGATCTAAAGGATGCATATACTCATATTCTCATCCATCCAGATCACAGGAAATTCCTCCGGTTCCTTTTCCAGGGAAAACACTTCCAATACAAAGTTCTTCCCTTTGGTCTGACTTCAGCACCAAGAGTATTCACAAAATGCATTGCGGTAGTAGCTGCATTCCTGCGAACTCTAGGGATATTCGTCTTCCTTTACTTAGACATCTGACTCATTCGAGCCCCCACGGCTCTAGAAGCCAGCTCTGTTATGTGTCGCACAATGCGAATCCTTCAATATTTGGGATTGGCCATAACCTCCCAAAATTCCATCTTGCTCCTACTCAGTCCCTAGAATTCATAGGAGCTCGTCTAGATACCAGACAGTCAAGGGCTTTCCTTCCACAGCCCCGCTGTCTGCACATAGTGCAGCTAGCTTCCCAAGCAGCAGTGAAGACTTACCTGACTGCTCGAGAAATGCTCCAACTACTGGGACATATGGCATCCACTGTACATGTGGTTCCCTATGCTCGCCTCCACATGCGAGCAGCCCAGTGGACCTATCCACTCAGTGGACACAGGCCACAGGTCGCCTGTCGGACAAAATAACAAACTCACATCAACTTGTTTCATTCCTCCAATGGTGGCAATCACTGGAGAACCTTCTGGTGGGGTCTCCTTTCCCACAACCCCTATTCCAGGCCACTCTAACAACAGATGCATCACAGTTGGGATGGGGGGCCCACCTGCACGATCTCTCTACCCAGGGTACCTGGACTCCACAGGAGGCTTGTCTTCACATAAACCTCCTGGAACTCAGAGCAATCTTCCTTGCTCTTCGAGTATTCCAAGCCCAGCTCAGCTACAAGACAGTCCTAGTCCAGACGGACAATTAAGTAGCCATGTTCTATGTGAACAAGCAGGACGGAACCGGCTCTCTGTCGTTATGCAACGAAGCTTTATGACTATGGGCCCTCGCCAGAGAGCATCAAATTCACCTCCTTGTGGTATATCTTCCAGGCATTCAAAACCTTTGGGCAGACAAACTCAGCCGAGTACTGCTGCCACACGAATGGTCTCTCCACTCAGACCAGGTTGCCCAAATATTTCAAATCTGGGGAACCCCAGACATAGACCTCTTTGCAAGTCCACTGAATGCCAAACTTCCCCGGTTCTGTTCCAGAATTCCGGCTCGAGATTGTCAGGCAAGGGACGCCTTCCTCCTTCACTGGGGTCAAGACTTCCTCTATGCCTTCCCACCCATTCCCCTCATCCCCAAAACACTATTCAAGCTTCAGAGACACAGAAGTCGTATGATTCTCATAGCTCCACGTTGGCCATGACAAACGTGGTATCCTCTGCTTCTACATCTCTCTCAAGCTGCACCTCGGGAGTTGGGGTGTGCTCCAGATCTTCTCTCCCAAGAGAACGGGACGCTATGGCACCCAAATCCCCAGTCCCTGCATCTCAGGGCCTGGTTGCTGAAAGCCTAGACCTTCAGGATCTCAACCTTTCTCAACAGGTAAAAGATATCCTACAGGCTTCTAGAAAACCTTCCACAAGATGATCATACGTGGAAACGGTTTACCATATGGTGTTCTCAAAAGGGATTTAACCCCAATGCAATACCTTTGGAACTGGTACTGGAGTACCTCCTTCCTTTATCAAATGCTGGTCTTAAGACCAATTCAATAAGAGTCCATCTTAGTGCTATTGCAGCTTCCTACAAGCCCCTAAATGGACAACCTATTTCCTCTCATCCACTTATAACAAGATTTATGAGAGGTCTTCTATTAACAAAAACTCCCATTAGACCACCACCGGTGGCATAGGATTTGAATCTTGTTCTCGGGCAGCTCATGAAATTGCCCTTTGAGCCTTTAGCCACTGCATCTCTAAAATTCCTTTCCTGGAAAGTCATCTTCCTAATTGCAATCACCTCTGCACGCCGCATTAGTGAATTGCAAGCTCTAGTGGCTGATCCTCCTTATACAAGATTTCACCATAATAAGGTCGTTCTTAGGACTCATCCACACTTTATGCCAAAGGTGGTTTCCCCTTTCCATTTAAACCAAGCGGTTTACCTTCCTGTATTCTTTCCAAGGCCTCATGCCCCCATTGCAGAAAGGAACCTTCATACCTTGGACTGTAAAAGAGCTTTAGCTTTTTACCTACAAGGAACACAGCAACATTGAAAATCTTCTCAACTCTTTGTTGCTTTTGATTCTAGTTATTTGGGACTTCCAGTTTCCAAAAGAACTCTGTCTAACTGGATTGCACAATGCATATCCTTTGCCTGTGAGAGTAAGGGCCTTCCTCTTGAAGGCCATGTCACAGCTCACAATGTGAAAGCCATGGCAGCCTCTGTGGCTAACCTTCACTCGGTATCTATCGATGACATTTGTCGAGCAGCCATTTGGGCTTCGGTACATACCTTTACAGCCCACTACTGCTTAGACAAGGACTCCCACCGGGATGCCTTGTTTGGCCAGGCTGTTCTTCAACATCTCTTTCAGACTTAATTCAATTCCTACCCACCATCCCTAGTGGGATGCCAGAGATCCATGGGAGAAAGCATGGCCCATCTCACAATGGGTTGCAGCTTCCTGGGGCCATCTCCCTGGCATCTTCAGGTAGGGAGTCCCCATATGTGAAGACTACATTTCTGCTTGTTTCTAGAGATAGCTTAGTTACTCACCTGTAACAGGTGATCTCCGGGAACAGCAGGAATCTAGTCTTCACAACCCACCCACCTCCCCTAGGAGTTGTCTCTATCTCTCTCTCTCTCTCTCCTTTGTCTCAGCTATAAACTCAACTGAAGAGGGACAGTGGGAAAGGCGGGAAGGCAGCACACAGGTGCTGTGGGATGCTCCCAAAAGTGTTCCTATTGGACATTGGAGCACGTGCGGGAATGCTCCCCATCGGTACCGACAATACCCATATGTGAAGACTAAATTCCTGCTGTTCCTGGAGATCACCTATTACAGGTGAGTAGCTATGCTTTCTTCCATCCCCACTGTCTACTTCCTCCCAGGGGCAGCATGAGGGTGATGCAGGGCCATGTTTGGAGATTCGTTGCAGCATTATTTGCATACATTGAGTATACTTTTACTTAAAAACGTATATACCACCAATCTAAAATCTTTGGTGGCTTCCAAACATATACAACCAATTTAGTAAAACAGATGTTACAATAAAACAAACATAATAAAACATTTAATTTGATTGATGAAAAGCCATTTACACAGCCTCTCTCCCATCAGACCATCACCAATCTGTACATCAGATTTATTTTGCTATGGCCAGATTATTGATGAGGAGGGAAGATATAAAATGAGAAACTAATCCTGGTAGCCATGAATTAAAATACTGGATTGGATTGTGCTAGAGGTGGAATAGTCCGGAACTCAGCAGCGGTGAAGCTATCAGGCTATTAAGCAAAAATAAACTGAGACGTTCCCTTAAAATGTGAAATTTCCTTGAATCTGACCTGACAAAATATTTTTAATTTCAGTCTGGCAGCATAAAGAACACAAATCTCAAAGACGATATATATTCCAGTACCCACCCCAACCAATACCCTAAAGTTGACCTTATGAAAAACCCAGAGTGCAGGAGCCATAACAGCACTTACATCCAAAACTCACACAGCATGGAGCATATCCAGAAAGGTCAGCACCACAAATATTGCTAGAGCATCCGTACTCCTATTCAGAAAACTGAACACACCGGATTACTACAGCTCTCTATATAGAAACTCCATGCTAATAGAACATGTAGCCTCAGTCACACATGGAGAACAGAGACAGATCTTCACCAAGTAGGGAATATATCAATATAAACTAAAAATAGACATATGTAGTAAAAAAATGCTTTTACCCATTACACCTTAGGTTTACAGGATTTCTTTACCAAAATTATTCTTTACTGCAGAATGAGGCAAGAGAAAAAACTCACACACAGGTATCTGCATTGTCAGCAGAAACTTATATAATGGCTCAGTGCAAGTAGTGCAACTAATGCCACCTCAGTGTGCGGTCCTAGATGCACCTACAGCTGTTTTGCCACACTGAAATGCGGTAACTGCAGGGGGATATAACTGCCTCCCTGCAGTTAGCCTATGGCCCCACGTAATCAAACTCTGGAATTAGTGGAGGAGTGGAGGAGTGGCCTAGTGGTTGGGGCAAGGTACTTCAGGCCAGAAGGTCAGGGGCTCAAATCCCACTAGAGGACAGCAACCTTGGGCCAGAAGGACTGGGGTTTCTAGTCCCACAGGTGCTCCTTGTGGTCTTGGGCAAGCCACTTAACCCTCCGTAGCCCATGTTCCCTGTAAAATAGTTATCTCCAAGTTATAATGCCCTGTTCAATGTAATTTCAGTTTGTTCAATGTAAACTGCACTTATGCAGAATAGCACAGTATATAAGAGAATGTAAATAAATAAAAATAAATAAATAGTTACCAGAAGATGTAGCAAAAGCTGTTAGTGTAGCTGAGTTTAAAAAAGATTTGGACAAGTTCCTGGAGGAAAGGTCCATAAACTATTATTAAAGAGTACCTAGGAAATCCACTGCTGCCCCGGGATAAGCATTGCGGAACCTGTGTACCTTTTTGGGAATCTGTCAAATATTTGTGACATGGATTGGCCACTGTTGGAAACAGGATACTGGGTTTGAGGGACCTTGCTTCTGACCCAGTATGGTGCTGAGCTTAGGAAACATGCTACTAAATATGCCAAACGAGGGGCTCACAGCACCCATGCAGCACCTCCCACTTCCACAAAAACAGGAGTAACTTGGCGTCCCAACACAGTACTTCCCACCCTCTGAAAAACATGAGACATTGTGACCAAGAAGGACTTGACAACCCCAACATAACTCCTGAAAATGCACACTGGACCAGCATAGCTTTAATGTAAATATATATTCTTATTAGAAACATAGAAACATAAACATAGAAACATGATGACAGAAAAAGACCACATGGCCTATCTAGTCTTTCCTTCCATATCAACAACTACAACAGTCCACTTTTTACCTTTAGAGATCCTCTGTTTGTGTCCCATGCTTTTTTGAATTCAGTTACTGTCCTCATCTCTACCACCTCCACTGGGAGACTATTCCATGGATCCACTACTCTTTCCGTAAAGAAATATTTCCGCATATCACTCCTGAATCTATCTCCCTTCACCCTCATCCCATGTCCCCTCGTAGCAGAACTTGCTTTCAATTGAAAGAGGCTCTCTCCCTGAACATTTATGCCACGGAGGTATTTTAACATCTCAATCATATCACCTCTATCCCGCCTTTCCTCTAAGGTGTACATATTAAGATCCTTAAGTCTGTCCTCATATGCTTTATAATGAAGCCCACTAATCATTTTAGTAGCCACCCTCTGCACCGACTCCATCCTGTTCACATCCTTTTGAAGGTGCGGTCTCCAGAATTGCACACTATACTCCAAATGAGGTCGCACCAAAGACTTATACAGAGGCATTATCACCTCCTTTTTTCTGCTAGCCATTCCTCTCCGTATTAGATTGTGAGCTCTGATGAGCAGGGACTGTCTCTCTTCTATGTTTGTACAGCGCTTCGTATGTTGCGGCGCTTTATAAGTCTTTAATAATAATAATCATAATAATATTCTGTAAAAAAAACAAACAAAGGAAATGCAAGATGCTCATACACCAAGGAACAAAGAAAAAGTGAGAACAACGGCACAGTTTATAGTAACAAATTATAAAATTATGACTCATTTTATTTTGTTATAAACTGTTATGGTTCTCATTTTTTCATTTTGAATATATATTCTACATCCACAGAAATCTCTCCCTCAACAGTGAGTGCAGAGCAGAAGTTTGACATTCACTATAGAACTTAATATATTAAAAAAAAAAATCTGTTTCTGGTCATCTAACAAACATTCTCCAGTAACAGGCATATTAGGAACTAATATAAGACCCTGCAAAAGTCACTGAAGATCTGCAAGGCCAAATATACCATACCATACCATACCATACCATACCAAGATAAACTTCTAAAACTCAAATAAGAGGCCTACCCAGAAAAATGACACACTATAAATACTGCTGTAATCCCTAGAAAATCCATGCACACCTATTTGAAAAGCCAAACAAATCAAATTATTACAGTTCAGTATAAATCCCTATGCACAAACTCCATATTAACAGAACACATAGCCTCAGTCACATACTCAGAACACAGACCCTCACCAAGTACAGAATAAGTGACTACAACCTAAAATAAAAATATGTAGACAAAAATTAAACTGAATTCCCAAGAAGCCACACTCTGCATGAAGTGCAACATCAGATAAATAAGAGATGCAGTTCCCCATAAAGATTGGGCAAAGTCCAATCACTAAATTGAAAATAAAATTATTTTTTCTACCTTTTGTTGTCTGACCATTTTATTCTCTGATCGTGCTGGTCCTGATCTGAGGCTTCTGCTTTCCTGTTTTCTCTTAGCTCTCTTTCTAAGGTCTATAGTCCATCTACCATGTCTTGTCTCTTCTTTTGTTTTCTTCACTTCCTTCCATCAGCCTATTTCCAGTCCTAATAATCATCCCCAGTATCATCCCATTTTTCAAGTCCTCCCCTCCAGTCCCTTCCAATTTCAACCCCCTTGCATTCCCAGGACTTCCACTGATGTCCATTCCCTTCTAGCCCCCTCCTTCCCCACCGTACAGCCTCTTCTAGTCCAAATACCATCCCAGTGCCAGTGCCCCCTCCCTTCCAGCCCCCACCCCCATTACCCAGTCACCTAGTAGTCCCATCTCCAAGTGTCAGCTCCCTTCCAGTTCCCTACAGTCCCATCCCCAGGTGGCAGTTCCCTTCTATTCCTCTCCTCCCTTCCCTAGTATCACCCTTCCAGTCCCCCTCCAGTACCATCCCCAGGTATCGGCTCCTCTTCAGTCCCCCCTTCCCCCCTCCCCCGTGTCAGCCCTGTTGCAGATTCCACCTTCCCATCATGGCTGTTCTCTTCCAACCCCCTCCTCCCCTCCCCCCCATGTCAACTCACTTCCAGCCTCCACCTTCTCCCATGTTAGTGTCCCTGCAGACTCATCCTCTCTTTTCTATGGCAGTCACGGCTCCTGCCTCTTAGAACCACGACTGTGCTAGCAATTGTCAGTTTAAACAGAAACAATTGGTCAATTACCGAACGATGAACTCACAGCTCAAACAGTAGAAAGAATCTTCCCTGCAGCAAGAAGTAAAGGATAAGAAAATTAAAAAATTAAAACGCGATGACGCTGACTATACCACCGGATACGTTTATCCTTGGATGAACACCAAACGAGTATTCAATAAAAAGCCTAAGAAACGCGTGAACTTTGAGGTTTCTTCTGATGAATTATCTTCTACTGACTCAGTAGCTTCCTCACGGAGATTTTTCGGAGGACGATTCAGGGCGCAAGGAGAAGTTCAAGAAACAAGTAGAACCACAAGGGCAAACGAAACAGCGGGACCGGTACAATACACGCAAGAAATAAGTTCCTCATTGATGGTTAGCTCCCAGGAAGATTTGTTGATTAACATCTCAGGGAGATCCATATCGGTGGAAGCCACTAATATCTTGAACAAAGGACTGTCTTTTGTGCCTTTTATTAGGTTTGACTCTTTTCAATTCAGACTGGACTTTGAGCGATTAATGAGGAAGTTAAGTCTCAAACATTATTTTGGTGTTTCTTTTTTTTTTTAATACGTTTATTTTCATTTTACAACAAAACAAAGTAACAACACACCAAAAGAAACAAATACACACATACAGTAAAGAAAGCAACCCCAATTACCCCCCACCCCAATGCTTCTTCTCTAAGCTGATAAGAATCATCATATGAGCGCTTACATACAGCAATTATTGTACATCAAACAAACAGAAGTAAAATCTATGATACCGGATGAGCATGTGACAAAGATTAATACAGGATCAAACAGTCAACTGAGAGCATTGAAATTTTAAACATAATCGTTGAGCGTCTTCTAGCCAGACCAATAGGGAATAATTGAACGGAAGAGGCAGCCATACTAGGTATTTGCACATATTTACAATAAAGACAGATATATTTCACCATTCAATAGAACTCAAAAGAGCTATTTTCCCAATATTTCGTGATTAAGGAAATAGGAAATAGCAATACCCAGAATGAAGACGACCCCAGACCCGACTCCAGTAATACTGTAATGCGGGACATTCATACTTAACAGGAGTTTAGTAGACCAAAGGCCACATGGCATGCTCAGCATCAAGCGCACTGGATGGCATTCCAATTGGCCAACCTATCAGGAGTATTTGTCTACTTGGGATAGCAGTACTGAGGAGATAAGAAACAAAAAAATCTGATCTAGAGTATGAGTGGTGGGGGGGGGCTGAGAAAAGATGAGCTCTAAGTCTGAGGGGTGCAGCAACTTCCATATATCAACTCACGCAAAATCTTTCATCAGGGCTAGCAGGGTGTGGAGACTCTTGGGCGGACCACTCGTTCTAGGCGGCAGTCTATCTATCAAAGGAGCAAATACTTGGTAGAAGCACCGCCGGGTAACAATAACAGGGTCATCCACATTCAGAGCATAAATACCAATACACGCAAATGCACTATCTCCAACCTTAAAATATACACAGGCCCAGCTACCCTCCCCATCAGAGCTAGTATCCACTACAGTGGTTGGCCAAAATTTCTCAACTAGGGTGGCTACCTCGCCCGCTCAGAAACGGCGGGAGAATAGGCAGCCACCATATAAGGTTTGGCAGCAAATTTCAGTGGTTCGACAGAGGTGAAATGGATTTCCTAAAGAAACACTAAATCAGTATGGTCAGGATTAAAATAACTAAGGATGGTCATTCTATTGATTGGACTATTAATGCCTCTTACGTTCAGTAATAAGAGCATACATAAGGCCATACAACAAGGTCAAACATTCTGAGAAAGGAACATGATGGCGCACCGAGTTGCGCAATGTCCCTCATATCAACTATAAATGACTGTACACACGATATGATAGAAAATAAGCCAATGAAAAATCATGAAGCGCCCAATATAACAATAGGAGCACCGAAGTGCCTTAGAGAAGAAGCAAAACCCCAAAAATTACAGGCGACCTGATGTCTGCGGGGTGAAACCCCAGAGAAGGCCTAAATTAAAGCATATAACCGGTATAGCTGTGCATGCTCCGAATCCAACCGAGGTGCACATCATGAAGGAAAAGGAGACCAAGAAAGGTAGAAATAAAAGAAAGGAAGGTCCAGGCAGTCTCTATTCCAGGCAGTGAACACCGCGCCGGGCCATTCAAAATGGCGGGCAGTTCCAGCGGAGTCTATCCGAATTGTTGACTTAGCGCATCTGGTCTGCCTCTTTGGAATCTAAAAATGTTGCTAGCAGAGCAGGATCTTCGAAGGTTCTAGTTTGGTTATGGAGAGTCACTCTGAGCTTCGCTGGATAGAAGAGGCCATAGCGAGCCTGTAACCGTTGAAGTCTAGGACGAAAAGCAAGGAGTCCCTTCCGCCGGTCAGCTGTGGATTTTGCCAAGTCGGGGAAGAAAGAGACTTTATGATCGTCAAACTGCAGATGTTGCATCACCCGGGCGGCTTTGAGAATTTGCTCAACCTGCTGATACCTCAGCAAACGGAAGATAATGGGCCGGGGGGTCGTCCGATTGAGTGCGATGTTAGTAGGAGCACGATATGCGCGGTCAATTTCCAGATCTCTACAAAAGGTAATCTTCAGCAAGGAAGGGAGAGTTTTGACCAGAAATTCTCGGATATCTCCTGCTTCCGCCCCCTCTGGAACTCCTATGAGCCTTACATTATTACGACGAGCACGATTATTGCAATCCTCTAACTCTTTTTGAAGATTCTGTATGTGACGCTCAGCCTTGTCCAGGTTCACCAAGCGCACCGCGTGCGAATCGAGGACCCCCGCCATATTGTCCAGCCGCAGTGAAAGACCTTCTTTATTTTGGTGTTTCTGACTTGTTGCCCGGTTGTTCAAATGCTGAGGATGTACTACGAGTGCCGTTGCCCCTAAAGTCTACATGGTCCCCCCCTGGTCCGCTTCATCCAGCGCTTGAAGTGTTCAAACGTTTGGTCTTGACAGATGTGCAGGCCTTAGAGGGGCGCCATAAGTTATGTAATACAGCTCTATCCCGAGATGAAAAGAAGGCCCTTAGTGAGTTACAGCAACAACATGATATAGTCATCAAACGGGCCGATAAGGGTGGAGCGGTAGTGGTCCTCTCTAGGGATGCTTACATCCAAGAGGCTTTGTCTCAATTGCAGGATGTAACAGTATATAAAAAGTTGGAGATAGACCCATGGGAGTTTTTGCAAAGAACAATTCGATCCGTGACCCAACAAGCTTTTACGAATGGCTTCATTACTAGGAAAGAGTACATGTATTTGAACGTAGTTGCCCCTATAACAGCTAAATTTTATATTGTCCCCAAAATGCATAAACGTTTACAAGACCCCCCTGGTCAACCCATAGTCTCCACCAGAGGTAGTGTCCTCGAACCGTTATCCACTTATGTTGATTCCTATTTATGCCCTTTATTACCAACTATTCCATCCTACATCCGCGACACCACCCACTTTTTGAACACTCTGAGGGAAATGGATGTATGGTCTCAGCATTTGGATGTGTTTTTAGTGACGCTGGATGTGGTATCACTATACACACACATCCCACAAGAAGCAGCGTTACAAGTTGTACAACAAGTGCTTCAATTACGGGGTGATTTATCTGAGTCTAAACAGCAGTTTATTATGACTATGGCTAGATTGGCGATCACACATAATTATTTCCTTTTTCAGGGGGACCTGTATCAACAAATAGCTGGGGTCGCTATGGGTGCTACCTGTGCCCCGTCAGTGGCCAATTTTTATATGGGGCTGTTTGAGAAAAAATGGGTCATTCCATCATGTTTTACCCCTCAGATTCTGATATGGCGGAGATACATAGATGACATCTTTTTAATGTGGCGGGGTACACAGGAGTCCCTAGTTCATTTTTTTGATTGGCTAAATCAATTGGATGACAACATTACCTTTACTTACTCTTTTCATAAAGAGACTCTCCAATACTTAGATGTGGAGATTCAGCGATCCACAGAGGGGTGGTCCACTTCGGTATTTAGGAAGTCGGTGGATAGAAATACTTTTTTACATTTTCGCAGTTTGCATCCTCGTAGACTGAAAGAAAGCCTCCCCTACTCTCAGTTCCTGCGTTTTCACAGGAACTGTTCTGATGTTAGGGATTATAAGCATCGTGCCAAAGCATTGTTTGCTGATTTCCTGTCCAGAGGGTACCCCCTGTCAATAGTTAAGAGGGCATATACTCGAGCGCTCTTTAATCATCGTGCCTTGCTGTTGGAGCCCCGGTTGAATTCCATACAAGCGGTAGCTTCTACACATGTAGACTTCATCACGAAATATTCCCCGATGAGTTCAGGGATACAGCAGATTATTAAAAAACACTCTAATATTTTGGCTGCAGTCCCTGGTTTAAATGATAAGGCTGTCAGATGTGTGTGGACCCGGGATCGCAATTTAAAGGAACTTTTAAGTCCTACTGTTCTGTGGCCGATAGAGGGGGTTGGGACTGAGACCCCCCATATGGGTCATCACCAGTGTGGAAATTGTGATATTTGTTGCATGACTATAGAAGCTTCTCATTTTGAATATAGTGGTTTTTGTAGAGGGTTGAAATCCTCTACGACTTGTGGTTCCATGAATGTTGTTTATGTCATCTTGTGCCCCTGTGGCTTAGCCTATATAGGGAAGACCACACGGGCGTTTTGAGTTCGGATAAAGGAACATAAGAGCCGTTTGAAACATACAGTAATGGAGGCCCCGATAGTTCAGCATTGTGTGGTAAACCATCATCAATTTGAGCAGCTTCGGGTTTTATGTGTGGATCAAATACTACAGGGGGAAATGAGCGTGCCTTTGGATCAGGCTTTGATAAGACATGAACAATGGTGGATCTATACTTTTGACACGGTGTCTCCTAAAGATTTGAATGCCTCTATTGAATGGGCGCGTTGTGTATAATATCATTATTCTTTTGAATAAGGCATCGGCTTAGTTTAAATTTCTGGGTTCTGAGCGCTTTATTATGACAGAGAATGGGATGATAAAACATTGATATATTATATGATTAACGACAAATGTTTAATAGCTGCACAATACAAGAACGGTTGGTGAGGGTACGGTTTTCGAGTCTGGGGAGAGGAGTGTCTTTGGATCGGTCAGCTGTTGAGTGTCACCTTTACATCTTTTGGATTTAGGATTTGGTTTAATTGGTCTGGTAATGATGATTAGTGACGTGTGAGCCTCCAGTAAAGTGGGTGGGTTCCTGACTAGGTCCCTGATTGGGTAACAAGGTGACATATGATTGGTTTTGGACCTTTGAGCACTCCTTATAAGATTGAGGATTTTTCTTTAGTCCGCATGCGCGGCGTTCTAAGACATAGCCGGTAAAAAATTTTTGAGATGATCTTTGTTAGAACGTGGGCAGCTTAATATAAGTGAAAGGTGAGGTTTTTCTCTATAACTTTTATGGTGGGAACTGGATTTCTGGGGTTTGTCTGAGGTGTTTATGGGTGTTTGTGTTAGTGATACCTTGTTTTTCTGTTGGTTTGTTTGCTAGTGTATACATTGTTGGATGAGAGTGTTGGAGCGATCCCCTGAAGAAAGCTTGAGTCATGAAACGCATGACTGGTACCTGCGAAAGGCGTCGGGATCTTTGCTCGATCCACTAGGGCAGGCTGTTTTGGTAACACAGATAACTATAGTGCTTTACGATACCTGCAAAGCTGCTTGGATTCTGTGACTGTGTTGCTTAACTTGCCCAATTTGAGAGGTCGCTGATGCAAACGGGCAATCTGCTGTAAGAATGGACGTGAGTCCTGGTGGCAGAGCCAAAGTACTCTGAGACCTCTGATGTTTAAGAAATTGGAAATTCATTAATGATAGTGATTGATAATTATATATTACCCTTTGATACATGAACGATTCTGTCTACTGTTTGAGTTTAAACAGAAAGTCAAACTGGTGCGGTGCCTTCATGCCTTTGTGAAGGAACCCGTGCAACTGCATCCCACCCCCAAAGAAAGTTACATTAACTTCCTTTGGGGGCAGGATGCAGTTGCACGGGTTCTTTCATTGAGACGGCAGGAAGGCTCTGCACCAGTTTGACTTTTTGTTTAAACTAACAATTGCTAGCCGCAGTTCTAAGATGCAGGAGCTGCAGCTGACATAGAAAGGAGAGGGCCAGTCTGTTGCTGCCAATAAGCGGACTCTGCAGCAGCAGCAACTTATGCGCTTGGGATTTTTTTTTTTAACTTTTGAAGGTGAAGTGAGGCGGCTGTTTTGGGGACATTTTTTGCCACCCTCAAAACTTTGCTGCCTGAGTCAGCCGCCTCACTTCGCCTCATTATAGAGCCGCCCCTGGCGACAGCCTAGAAGAGCTGAGGAAGACCAATTTAGTAGCAAGATAGGCTGGAAGCCCTATAATGAAAGGTTTATACTTGTGGTAGAAGACCGATAATCAACAAGTACAGTAGTGCAGGATGGTGGATAGGAGGGCAGTCTGTCATCCCATGATAGCTGGAGCTGATTCAGCTATTGAGCTGACTAGGTGGGTATCCCCTTTCTCTGCCAGTGCCTCATGCTAATCCTTCTTAATAGAAATACTGTTCTTCGATCAGGGGTATAACAGTAGCTTCACTCCCCTGCTAGAACATCCAAACAAGTCAAGTAATGATATTTGAAAAGAACTTTGAAGAGAGCATTCAAGGCTTGTTAATGGTGGTAGACTGGTAGTGTCCCCAAAGTGTGCAGGATTCGGTTTCTCCCGGACTGCGGTTGTTACAAACTGCATGCCAATGTGGGTAGTAGAACACCCAAAGAAGCATATAATAACAAGCCAAAGGCACCCACAAATATGCAAAGCAGGAGGAGGATAAGGAGTGACCTAGAAAAAGCCAATGCAGTGGTCATAGAGCCATGCAGCTAGAAAGGTGGTGACTGCCTGGCATGGCATTTAAAGAGGGTAAAAGCCATACAGTGGCAAGCGTAAGGCACTCAAAAAGGTGTAAAGCAGGAAGAAACATAGAAACATAGAAACATGATGACAGAAAAAGACCACAAGGCCCATCTAGTCTGTCCTTCCATAACAACAACTACAACAGTCCACTTTTTACCTTTAGAGATCCTCTGTGTTGGTCCCATGCTTTTTTGAATTCAGTTACTGTCCTCATCTCTACCACCTCCACTGGGAGACTATTCCACGGATCCACTACTCTTTCCGTAAAGAAATATTTCCGCATATCACTCCTGAATCTATCTCCCTTCACCCTCATCCCATGTCCCCTCGTCGCAGAACTTGCTTTCAATTGAAAGAGGCTCTCTCCCTGAACATTTATGCCACGGAGGTATTTAAACATCTCAATCATATCACCTCTATCCCGCCTTTCCTCTAAGGTGTACATATTAAGATCCTTAAGTCTGTCCTCATATGCTTTATAATGAAGACTACTAATCATCTTAGTAGCAACCCTCTGCACCGACTCCATCCTGTTCACATCCTTTTGAAGGTGCGGTCTCCAGAATTGCACACCATACTCCAAATGAGGTCGCACCAAAGACTTAAACAGAGGCATTATCACCTCCTTTTTTCTGCTAGCCATTCCTCTCCGTATGCACCCAAGCATCCTTCTAGCTTTTGCCGTCGCCTTTTCTATCTGTTTAGCTACTTTAAGATCATCGGACACAACTACGCCTAGGTCCCGCTCTTCTTTAGTGGACAAAAGTACTTCACCTCCTATGCTGTATTGCTCCCTTGGATTGCTGCAGCCCAAATGCATGACCTTACATTTTTTAACATTAAATCCCAGCTGCCAAATTCTAGACCATTCTTCAAGCTTAGCTAGATCCCTCCTCATGTTATCTACACCTTCCTGGGTGTCTACTTTATTGCAGATTTTGGTATCATCCGCAAAGAGGCAAACCTTACCCGACAGCCCTTCCGCTATATCACTAACAAAGATGTTAAAAAGAATCGGACCAAGGACAGATCCCTGGGGCACACCACTGGTAACATCCTTCTCCTCAGAGTGAGCTCCATTTACTTGTACTCTTTGTCGCCTCCCACCCAACCAATTTCTAGATGAATGGTCCAGAAAAATTCAAAGCACACTGGTTGCAGAGCCATACTGAAAGATGGATGGCATGAAGCACCCAATTTGGCAGAAGAGGAGTGAAGGGCAACAACAAGGGAAGCCATGAGAGCAATGCCAATAAAGTGATGCAACAGCAGCAGAGAGGCGAGTGGAAAGAAGGTCTCTTTTTAGGTATTTCATTTATTTTTTTATTGCCTTTTTTTTTTTTTTTTTAAAGTTTTGTCATGTGGGCCTAAACAGATCCACTGGAAACGTGATAGCAGGCACAAAGTAGCTGTGCAGGCAGGAGCAGGATTTGTGACAACTGCAATATGGCTATGGTTCAGATCTCAAGATCAGCACTGGCTGGCAACAGAGGGGCAAGCCGTGACACACATAGCAGAGCTTTGAGAATGGCACCAGCAGCAGAGGGAAACTTTTCTCAGCTCTTTTTGTTTTATTTTCTTTGTATTTGTTTTAGCTTTTTAGTTTTTCTTTTTTATCTCTTGCTTTTTCCTTTTAAATTTTGGCATGGGGATAGAAAGGTAGTCACTGAAAATGAGCACCATTCCAGATAGACTGCAATGCAAATTTTCAAAATCAGTTAGTAGACACACGGAAGACAGAGAGTATAGGCAACTGCTCCTCAATATAGCTCTACACTTATTCCTTCTCCCAGTTACATGAAAATGAAGGGAAACCAAAAAGAGAAAGTTTTGTCTTCAGAAACGCTAGCTTTTCCACCAACTGCAGTGTTAGCCGTGAATGATAGGGAACCACAATATCCTCTGCCATGGAAAATATGCATTCACAGGGCACACTAGTTGAAGGAAAGGACAGGAAATGCTGTGCAGCATTGACCAGGTTTGGCCAAACTACCAGCTTATATGCCCAGTATGCCAAAAGATCTGTGTGCATATCCCTGAAATCTGTGCAGAGGTCTGACATGTGATAGGTTGATCTCTGCAGCTGAGCATTATACAGAGATTGCCCCTGGAGGGGCTCATGGCCCATAGGTACATAAAGCCGGGTGGGGGAGGAGTGCTAGGTGATAAGGTGGTGTTCATGGTACCAGTACTGCTTGCCAGAATGCTTGGTATTTCCCCTGCTGCGTCACCACAACTCCCACATCCCTGCCTCTGAAGCTTCTTTTTTTCCCATCTCAATCACTAGCTTTTCTTTCCAGTAAGTCAATGAGCTGCACCACAGAGCAATATAGCTCCTTTTATCCATGGGTCATAGCGACCAGTTAGCATATAAACATTCTTCTTCATAAGGGGTTGCAACCTCTTTCCCACTTGACCGTGCAAGAAGTCCACAGTCACCAAAACCTATGCTGTGAATCACTATCACAGCCAAAAACCCTCTAATTTTGCTTTTAAAATATTCACTTCTGGGATGACAAGGCTCAGGATAGCCCTTGTGGAATTCAATTCTTCCTTGTCATCCTTAAAGGGCTTCTGTTGCCTGCGTCATATTTGCACAAGCCTGATGACCCAGGGACCTGTCTGCCGATCTTGGTCTTCGATGATATTTGATGCAGGACCACCCATTGCTCCACTGATCTCTCCAGCATGCCATAAATGGAATTCACCTGGTGGCAACATTCTGCCTGAGCTGGTGTGTGGGTGCCCCTGTTGCTTCCTGCTTCTCACACAGCTCACGTCCACCTTTCACACTCCAGTGAAAATACCCAGCTATTTTTTGGCACTTCTCATTCAGTTCCCTCAGGACAGGGCTGCCGCTTGCCTTACTCCCCCATCCTAGGGAGTCTGACAACCAGGTGCAGCAAGTGTGCAAAGCATCTGATCCCCTGAAAGTATCCCCTCCTTCACTGCCGTAGCCATTTTTGTCCAATCATCTGTTAGAAAGAAATCTAGATGCATGGTGTTCTGTTTGTGCCCAATGTGTCAGCCCTGCAGCATTACCCTTATTTATGCTAAGATATGGATCTACATGTGGCTACCATCTATTATTTATTTGGCTGTGCAGCATAGCACATTGGTATCTTTCTTATATTGCTCTCCCTTTAATCTCGGTTGGCTGCTACCTGTGTGCTGTCAGGGAGAGGTTGGTGTATATAGCATTCTGACTAGTCCAGATGTCAGTGGTGAAATGCCCACTACTACTGGCCTCTGCTTTTGCCAGCTCTGTCTGCAGTTGGTGATGCAACTGATTTTACAGGTTGGGGATCACCTGCCTACTAAACATTGTCCCAGGGAGCACTTAATAAATAGGAACTAAGAGATGCAGCAGCCTCTCAAACCCTTTCTCAACCATGTTCAGGGGATGGTCATCCAGGGTTATCATTTCCTTGATACACCGTGTCACCACCTTTGATGCTGCCTGCCCGTGACAGTGTTATTCAACACCACGTCATCTCTTCTATGGAGGCTTGCTTTGATGTGTGTTGGGCCTGCTGCCATTCTATCTGGCTAGTGGAAGAGGATAGGGGCTCTACTTGGGAAGGGGATTTTGCTTTTCCTTTCCCACCACTGCTGTTAACACTCCTGGACTGAGTTCCAAAACTAAGAGTAGCACCCTCCTTTGGACCATGCTGGAAAGGTTCCTGTTTTCCAAATGATGCAGCATGCCATTATTCTTAAGATGACCCATCAGATTCCCTCTGTTAAGAACACAAGAAATGCCATTCTGAGTCAGACCAAGGTCCATCAAACCCAGTATCCCATTTCCATCAGTGGCCAATCCAGGTCAGAAGTACCTGTCCGGTTCTCAAAAAGGTACACAGATTCCACAATGTTTATCCCACGGTAAGCAGTGGATTTCCCTGGTCCTCTTTAATAATGGTTTATGGATTTTTCCTCCAGGAACTTGTCCAAGCCTTTTTTAAACCCAGCTACCTTAATAACTTTTACTACATCCTCCAGTAACAGATTCTAGAGTTTGATTACTTGCTGAGTGAAAAATATTTTCTCTTATTAGTCCTGAATGGGCTACATTGTAGCTTCATTGCATGTCCCCTAGTCTTTCCACTTTTTGAAGGAGTAAACAACCAATCTGTTTTTCCATTCCACTCCATTCATTAATTTATAGAGCTCTATCATATATCCTCTCAACCATCTCTTTTTTCCAAATTGATGAGCCCTAACCTTTTAAGCCTCTCCTCATAGGGGTATCCTATCTCCAGGAGCAAGCAGGAATGTAGTCTTCACATATGGGTGACGTTGGTACTGACAGAGCCCGTGCGGAAATGCTCTCCAGCGTCCAATAGGAAAGCCTTTGGGAGCATCCCACTGCGCTTGCATAGCTGCCTTTCCAGCTTTCCCTCCTCAGTTCTTCACTTCCCGCAGAGCCGACAGGAAGCAAATCATGTCGCTGCAGAAAATTCCTGTTTTTCATATCTTTGTGGTTTGCGTCTGCCTTCCTGTTGATGCTGGTGCCGACTTCAGTCAGTTCTTTCTTTCTTTCTTCTCTTAAAAGAACAACAACAAACTGAAGAAGAAAGTTCCACTTTCTTCAGGCGCCTCGACACCATCTTAGGCATAGACTTTCCATTTGTCTTTGACAAAATGGAGAAACCATTCAGTGGTTTTAAGATGTGTGGCAGTGTCTAAAATGCGTAGGGCCTGATCACCAACCATCAGAATCTACTCTTTGCAGAAAAATGATGAAGAGAGGCTTACAGAATGGAGCTGCAAAGCTGGGCACCCTCTTCTCCTCAGACGCAGTCTCTTTAGCATCGATGACATCAAGAACTTCATGTTCCTCCCATGGATCTCGGATATCAAAACTTAAGTCTTCATCGAAGGCTAGCCGCCCCCCTCCTAAACATCGAGATTCCTCAGGTGTTGCCTTGTGTGTCCCCCACTGGCAAACAACCCCGGAAGGAGGACCTTCCCTCCAAAGCCTTAGGGGGTCCCAGGATGCTCCCGAGGCCTCCACCTCCAGAGAGCTCCTGGTGACATGCCCAGGGATCGTGGCCCACAGCAAGCTCCATGGATCAATGTATCCTTGCTATCGAGTAGAGCTTAGCGGCCTTACTGGTGGCCTCAGTTCCAATGAAACCCTTACTATCTGCTCCACAGATGTTGGTATCGGCATCTGTACTGATACAGGCTGCATCGACTTTCTTGCCATTTTCCATGCTACCGCCCATGCTGGCGCTCAGATCTGTTTCTGGTACCAAGGTTCCAAATTACACAAATTCCAAGTACCAGCTTTGACTGGTACAGAGTTTGTACGGAGCAGGAACACCCTAAAACCCTCCAGGTAGGGAATCGAGAACCCTCAACACTTTTGGTCAACGTTGCTTTCAGGCCTCCATGCTATCAACCAGAATCAATTCCTACATACTGTATATGGGTATGTTCCTCAGAGGTGGTTAAGGTTTTGGAGTTAATGGCTCCTTTTCTCCCCAATAACAAGAGAGCAGATTATCTCACCCTGGTAAAGCATGCTCAGAATGTCTCAAAATTTGTCAATAGAGCAACTTTTGATTGCTTTGAGTACATCAGCAGAACTACATCCATCTGCATCGGTACACGTGAGGTTGTTTGGCTCCAAGCATCAGATCTTGAACAATGGGTTCAAGATATGCTGGGTAATATCCCTTGCACCAGTGAAAACCTTTTTGGCAAGGATTGGCAAGACCTCTCAGTTGGAGTCTGAGAACACTACCCTGAATAGGCTCTCTAGATTTACTGCCACCCCAGCTAAAAAGAAGGCAGCAGCAAAGAAAGTCCTCTTCAATAAAAAAAAGTATTATCCTTCTTATATCCCTGCTGTTCAATGTCAGCATCATGCTCCTCAGAAGGGACAACAATCTCCAAAACATCAAAAGAAGGTTTAGACTCCTAAGTCTCAACCACCTCAGCAGGCTTGGGCTGCTCTGGGTTTTTGACTTCTTTCTAGAGGACATAGCTCTCTTGCCTCTAAAAAAAATCCTGACCTGATCCACATTCTCAGCAGACTCTGCCATTATACCCACAGATGGCATCTCATCACCTCGGAGCAGTGGACATTTAACAATAGTATGGGAGGGATACAGACTTCATCTGCGAAGCCTACCCCCTCCAGCTTCACCAAGAGAGTTCCATTCTCAACCCCCTCTCACTGCTCTATTACTACAAGAGATCACCTCCCTTCTATTGCAGAGAGCAATAGAGGAGGTTCCAACATTCCAGCAGGGAATAAGAAAACAGGGGGATACAGGCCCATTCTTGACATCAGGGACCTAAACATCTACTACGGGAGAAGTTCAAGATGGTCTCCCTAGGGACCCTTCTTCCCTATCTCCAGAGTCAGGACTGGCTTTTTCTGGATCTAAAGGAAGCATACACTCATATTCTTATCCATCCAGAACACAGAAAATTCCTGTGCTTCATGTTTCAGGGAAGACACTATCAATACAGAGTCCTACCTTTCGGCCTTGCCTCTGCCCCAAGAGTCTTCACAAAATGCTTAGTGGTTGTAGCCATATTTCAAAGGACTCTAGGGATATTTGTCTTCCCTTATTCCCTTACTTAGATGACTGGCTCATAAGAGCAAGCACCTCTCAAGAGGCCAGTCTGTCCCTTTCACGCACCATGCAGGTATTACTATACTTGGGATTTGTCATTAATCTTCCAAATTCACAACTCGTTACCTCTCAAACTCTAGAGTTCTTAGGGGCCCTCTTAAATACTCAGCACTCAAAGGCATTTCTGCCCCATCTCTGCTGCACTTGTCTCAATCAGTTGGCATCTCAAGCATGTCTCAAGAACTATCTTGCTGCTTGAGAAATGCTGCAACATCTGGGCCATATGGCATAAACAATGCATGCAGTTCCATATGACTGTCTACACATGCACAGAGCCCAGTGGACACTAGCATCCCAGTGGTCTCAAGCTTCAGATTGCCTAAGGGACAAGATAAGTCTCCACCCTTCTGGTCTCGTCTCTCCAGTAAATCTCCCCAGAAAATCTCCTTGTAGGGTCACCTTTTCAGATGCCTGCACATCAGTGTACCGTGACAATGGACGCATCCAAAGTGGACTGGGGAGCCCATCTGGGATTTCTCTTTACTCAAGGTCTCTGGTCTCAGCAGGAGTCACAACTCCACATATCTGCTGGAGCTCAGAGCCATTCTTAATGCTCTCAAAGTGTTCCAGGACCTTCTTCATTGCCGCAGAGTCCTAGTTCAAACCAAAAATCAAGTGGCCATATTCTACATGAACAAGCAGGGCAGAACAGGATCTCGGACCCTTTGCAGTAAGGCTCTACATCTCTGGTCCTTTTGCCATACATCATCACATTCACCTCCAAGCGGTGTATCTCCCGGGCAAGCACAATGTGTTAGCGGACAGATTAAGTCAAAGCCTTCTCCCCTACGAGTGGTCTCTTCATGTAGACAATCTCCTACATTTTTCAGATCTGGGGGACTCCAGAGATAGACCTTTTCCCAAGTCCTCAGAATGCCAAGCTCCCTCGCTTCTCTACCAGGACTCCTGCATCGGTCAGCCAACAGGTGGATGCTTTTCACCTCCACTAGGGATATGGCTTCCTATATGCCTTCCTCCCATTCCCCTAATTCCCAAGACTCTTTTCAAACTCCAGGCAGACAGGGGCTTCATGATACTCATATCCCCACGCTGGCCACATCAACCGTTGTACCCTCTCCTTCTACGTCTGTCTCAGGCTCAGCCCATAGATCTGGGATCTGCTCCAGATCTCCTCTCTGATGCTGCTCCATCCCAATCTGCAGTCTCTCCATCTCACAGCCTTCCAGGGTCTTGACCTTCCCCAGGAGGTTAAGGACATCCTCTTAGCTTCTAGTAAGCCATCCACCATACAGTCCTATGCTTTCAAGTGGCATAGGTTTTCTATCTGGTATTCTCAGAAGAATATGAATCCCTTCTCAGTTCTGGTGGGACGTTGCTTGAATACCTCCTCCACCTAACTTATTCTGGACTCAAGACCAATTTGGTAAGAGTACATCTAAGTGTTGTAACTATCCATTGCGTTTTCATGGCAAGATAGAGAAATAGATTGCCGGGCCTTTCTTCCGCGCAGTTTAAGTTTGGTGGTGTTGCCGTTGTCACAGAAATGTAATCCTCCGCCGTCAACACTATCCCATTCTGCTGCTGCCCAGATGGGTGGTTTGTCTTGGTGTGGCACCTCAGCTGAGACCTGTCCATCTTGGGAGACCCTGCCAGTAGTTAAACTACCGATAGTTTAGCTCTCAGCATCACTGATGCACACAAGCCCTCACAGCACGACAAGCTGCAAACCAAGTGAGGGTTTATACCAATACTAAGAAAGGTGATCCAACTGACTCTGGAAATTATCGCACAATCGCTCTGATCCCACATGCCAGCAAGATTCTACTGAAGATTATTCAAAAGAGACTACAACCATACCTGGAACAAGAACTACCTGAAGTGCAAGCAGGGTTCAGGAAAGGGCGAGGAACGAGAGACATCATTGCGGATGTGAGATGGATCCTTGAAAAGACTAAAGAATACCAAAAGGATATCTATTTGTGCTTTATCGACTATAGCAGCGATGGTGAACCTATGGCACGCGTGCCAGCTGTGGCACGCGAAGGCCTTGCAGCTGGCACGCGGGAAGGTCCGCAATTAAGATATGCGGCGCGGCGGGAGGTGAGTGTGCTGGCAGGGCCGGCCCGTCCATTGAGCGAGAATGTTTTTTGCACAGGGCCCCGCGTTTCAGGGGGCCCCGCGCAAAAAACATTCTTTTCTAAAAGTAAAATTGAAAAAAAAAACAAAAACCTGTCTGCTGCCGCTGTCGGGGCCGCCGCGGCAGAATCGAGCGTGCCGCGGGGCCCCCCTGTACCCGGCAGAGCCTGCCCTCCCCGTAGCAGCTCTCTCTTTGGAGCTGCAGTCAGACGCGCTGGCTTGCAGAGCGCGAAGGGAAGAGTTTCCCTTTCGCGACTCTGTTAAGCCCGCGGTGGCTGATGGGAACTTCCCATCAGCCCCCGCGGGCTTAACAGAGCAGCGAGGGAGAAACTCTTCCCTCGCGCTCTGCAAGCCGGCGCGTCTGACTGCAGCTCCAAAGAGAGAGCTGCTAAGGGGAGGGCAGGCTCTGCCGGGTACAGGGGGGCCCCGTGGCACGCTCGATTCTGCTGCGGCGGCCCCGACAGCGGCAGCAGACTGGTTTTCTTTTTTTTTTAATTTTCCCTGGGCTGGGCTGGGCTGGGCTGGGGGGGGTTAGGAGTGGTGATGGGCTGGGCTGGGCTGGGCTGGGGGGGGTTAGGAGTGGTGATGGGCTGGGCTGGGCTGGGCTGGGGGGGGGTTAGGAGTGGTGATGGGCTGGAGGGGGGGTTAGGAGTGGTGATGGGCTGGGCTGGGCTGGGGGGGTAGGAGTGGTGATGGGCTGGGCTGGGGGGGGTTAGGAGTGGTGATGGGCTGGGCTGGGCTGGGGGGGTTAGGAGTGGTGATGGGCTGGGCTGGGCTGGGCTGGGGGGGTGTTAGGAGTAGTGATGGGCTGGGCTGGGGGGGGTTTAGGAGTGGTGATGGGCACTGGGCTGGGGGGTTAGGAGTGGTGATGGACACTGGGCTGGCTGGGGGGGTTAGGAGTGGTGATGGGCACTGGGCTGGATGTGGTGGTTAGGAGTGGTGATGGGAGATGGGCTGGGGGTGGTAGGAGTGGTGAAGGGCTCTGAGGGGTTAGGAGTGGTGATGGGTGCTGGGGGGGGGTTAGGAGTGGTGATGGGCGCTGCGGGGGCTTAAACTAAAAATTGGGTGATGGGGGATTAGGACTGGAAATGGGCTGGTGGGATTAGGACTGGAAGTGGGTTGATGGGGGGTTGGGACTGGTAATGGGCTATGGGAGGGCTTAAACTAAAAATTGAGTGATGGGGGATTAGGACTGGGAGTGGGCTGATGGGGAGGTTAGGACTGGTAATGGGCTATGGGGGGGCTTAAACTAAAAATTGGGTGATGGGGGATTAGGACTGGAAATGGGCTGGTGGGATTAGGACTGGGAGTGGGCTATGGGGGGCTAGGACTGGTAATGGGTTGGGGGGGTTGCTAGGACTGGAAATGGGCTGAGTGGAAGGGGGCTTGAACTGCAAATAGCTGTTGGGGATGGGGCTTGGAATGGAAATGGGCTGAGTGGAAGTGGGGGGCTTGAACTGCAAATATAGCTGATGGGGACGGGGCTTGGAATGGAAATGGGCTGAGGGGAAGTGGGGGGCTTGAACTGCAAATAACTGATGGGAAGGGGGGCTTGGAATGGGCTCTTAGGGGAGGGAGCTAGGACAGGAACTGGGCTGATGGATGGGCTAGGATAGAACTGAGAATTGGGTGTTGGGGGGAGCTAAGATTGGAAATGGGCTGTGGTGGGGGCTTGGATTGAAATGGACTCATGGAGGGGCTAGAAATGGAAGTAGGCTCATGGGGGGCTTGGATTAGAAATGGGCTGAGTGGAGGGGAGCTAGGATTTAACATGGGATGATGGTGGGGCTAGGAAAGGACTAGAAATGGGCTGATGGGAGGCTGGTATTGGAAATGAGCTGATGAAGGGACTCGGATAGGACTGGAAATGGATGGGGGAGCTAGGACTGGAAATGGACTGATGAGGGGACTAGAAGGGAGCGGATACTGGGTGGGGCTGGAACTAAAAGGGAGCTGATGTTGGGGGAGATTAGAAGGGGATGGGGCTGGGAGAATGAAATGGAGAGGGGAAAAATATTTGTGTGGGAGGGAAGAAAAATGTACAATTGGCCGGGTATTGGGAGACTAAGTGGGGATTGAGGATGGAGGGGTAAAATTTGAGTGGATGAAATAGGAATGAGGAAAGAGCAAAAGGAGAAAGATTATTATGTTAAAGCAGATGTAGAGAGAGAATCAAATTGATTCTCTGACAATACAAAGATTCCAACCTTTACAAATGATGTTACATAGTTCAGGCAACTTTATAAAGAGTTTTTAGATACTAAAATCTTGTTGTTAAGGTTTAATTGATGTGCTGGCACTTTGAGGAAATTCTTTGGTTTTGTGCGGCAGTTTGGGCACTCGGGCTCAAAAAGGTTAGCCATCACTGGACTATAGCAAGGCTTTTGACTGTGTAAACCATGAGACACTCTGGGTCACATTAAGAAGCATGGGTATACCAGAACACCTGATCGTACTCTTGCACAATCTGTACATTGATCAAGAAGCAACAGTTCGAACGGAACAAGGAGAAACAGAATGGTTGAAAATAAGCAAAGGTGTAAGACAAGACTGCATACTTTCCCCCTACCTGTTTAATTTATATGCAGAACAAATCATCAGAGAAGAAGGATTGTATGAAGACAACAGAGGTGTGAAGATTGGTGGAAGACTCATCAACAACCTTCGCTATGCTGATGATACCACATTACTGGCTGAAAGTGAAGATGATGTGAAACATTTGCTTCTCACAATCAAAGAACTTAGTCTCAAAATGGACCTGCACCTTAATGTAAAGAAGACAAAGTTCATGACAACTGGCATAATCAACAGGTTCATCATTGAAGGAGAAGAAATTGAAATCGTGAACAGCTTTAACCTACTTGGATCAACTATCAATAAAAAGACAACAAGCAGTCAAGAAATCAGATGACGTATTGCTCTTGGCAGAATGGCTATGAAAGACCTAGATAGGATTCTCAAGAGCAGAGATGTCGCTCTCCATACAAAGATTCGACTTGTTCAAGCCATGGTATTTTCAATAACATCATATGGATGTGAAAGCTGGACAGTGAAAAAGATAGATAGGAAGAAAATTGATGCCTTTGAATTATGGTGCTGGCGGCGAATACTGTGTATACCATGGACTGCCCGAAGAACAAACTAGTTGGTACTAGAGGAGATCAAACCTAAGCTTCCTTTAGAAGCTCAGATGACAAGACTTCGACTTTCATACTTTGGGCACATCATGCGAAAAGAGAGATCTTTAGAGAAAGACATCATGCTTGGCAAGATAGAAGGTCAGCGCAAAAGAGGAAGGCCAGCAATGAGATGGATCGATACAATAACAGCAGCTAAGGGTACCAGTCTGTCAACAATGAGCCGCCTGACTCAAGACCGAACACAATTTAGAATAGCTATCCAGAGGGTCGCCATGAGTCGACTCCGACTCGACGGCACTTAACAACAACAACATCCATAATAACTCTGAGTTCCTTTTATTGAGCCATAATGCCTCTAACGAACCTCAGTATTTTTAAAAAATGTGATCTTTTAAAACATTATAATTATTCATCATGCTACCAGGTTAACCGGGTATTGATCTGTGAGGCAATTTTGGTGTCACATTAGTTCTTACACTCAAATTTGTAAAAATACAGTTTTTAACAATACTGAGGTTCATTAGAGGCATTATGGCTCAATAAAAGGAGCTCAGAGTTAATATGGATACACCGGTGGAAAGATTAATCTCCAGGAACAAGCAGTAATGTAGTCTTCACATATGGGTATCATCGGTACCGACGGAGCCTGCGCGGGAACGCTCCCCAGCTTCCAATTAGAAAGCTTTTGGGAGCATCCCACAGCGCCTGCGTGCTGCCTTCCCACCTTTCCCAACTGCCTCTCTCCAGTTCTTCGTTTTCCGCGGAGCCAGCAGGTCGTCGTTCCCGTCACCGCAGAAAATGTTTCCTTATTCCCTTCTTTTTTGTGGTCGCGTCTGCCTTCCTCGACGCTTTACTGGTACCGCTGGTTCTTTTTTTCTTTTAAAAAAAAATAAATAAATATATATATATATACTTAGTTCTTTTTTCCACGTTCACACGCCATTTTGGGCCCTAGGCCCAAAATTCCTCCACAATGGAAAAACCCGCTTCAGGTTCCAAAAAGTGCACCAAGTGTGGCGGTACCATCTCCGTCACCGACACCCATGAGTGGTGTCTTAAATATTTAGGTCCTAACCACTCCATCACGGAATGTATGGCCTGTGCCATGATGTCCAAAAGAGGTCGGCAGAACCGAGCTGCCAAGGTCAGTACCCTGTTTCCCTCCGATGCAGCCTCGGTGGCATCGATGTCTTCCAGGGCTTCCTCTTCCTCCCGTGGATTTCAGGTAACTAAACACAAGTCTAGCCGGTCCTCAAAGGGTAGATCTTCTTCTAAGCATCGAGATGCCTCTGGCGTTGCCCTTGAGGATTCTGCACCAGCAAAATTGCCCCGGCGGGAGGCTTTGGCTTCCAAAGCATTATCGGGGCTCCAGGACGTTCTCGAGGCCTCAACTTTGGCAGAACTACTGGTGCCATGCTCTGGGGTACCGGCTGTTTGTTTTCTCCAGTACCGACATCCAGGCATCGGCAGCATCGATAGACCAGAGGTTTCTGGCTGTTGAACGCAGTCTGGCGGCTCTCCTTGCGGCATCGACACCCTCGGAACCGTGTCAGACAGTTCAACCGGTACCGGCACTGGTATCGGTACCGGTACCGACAGCATCGGCATGGACATCGGTGTCGGCATTGCCTGCACCCAGTCATGCGATGCCCTCCGGTACCGATACACCGGTACCGATTCCCCCCGGTACCGACTTCGGTCGGTACAGGTATCGGGCTCTTCAAGAAAATCCGGACAGAAGATACTTTGAGTCCTCAGAGGAATCTGAGGATTCTGACAGTTCTGTCGGTACGGGAATACTTCTCCCAGAGGAGCCTTCCTCCCCTAAATGCAGGATGTCTCCTCCAGAGGATATTTCCTTTCAGGACTTCATCAGGGAGGTGGCTCGAGGTCTGTCCATTACTGTGGCTCCTGAAACAGAGCCCAGAGCAAAGGAGTTGGAAATGTTACAATATCCCAACGCTCCTAAGGAGGCAGCTACTCTACCCATCCATGAAATCTTGCATGATCTCATGCTAAGAATGTGGGAGACGCCTCTTACCACCTCTCCTCACTCTCATAGACTGGATACTATGTATCGAGTCCCTCCTTGTCCTGGTTTCCAGAAGACTCAGTTTCCTCACCACTCTATTGTAGTGGAATCAGCTATGAGAAGGATCAGGAGTGCAAAGCGGCATGCCTCTCATCCTCCAGGACGTGAGTGCAGAACTTTGGATGCTTTTGGACGTCGTACTTTCCAAGCTTCCATGCTTTCTGCCAGGATCAGTTCCTATATTTTATATATGGGAATGTTCCTGAAGGAAATCACAGGAGATTTAGAGGTTTTGAGCCCTCTTCTTCCTGAGGATAGAATGCAGGATTTTCTCACATTGGTCAAACATGCCCAGGATGTTTCTAAATTTGTCAGCCATGCAGCTTTTGACTGTTTTGAATGCATAAGCAGAACCTCTGCCATTGCCATAGGTGCATGTAGAATTGCCTGGCTCCAGGCATCTGATTTGGAGCTCTGGGTACAAGGCAAACTGAGCAATATTCCTTGTACTGGTGAGAACCTGTTTGGCAAAGATTGACAAGAAAAAGCCAGTGAGTTGGATGCTGACAACACCTTGGATAGATTATCCAAGGCCACAGCTGATCCTGCAAGAAAGATCTTTCAAAAAAACATTCTTTTCCAAAAAGAGGTTTTATCCTGCTTATTCTCAGCAGGGACGCTCTGCAGGTCAACCTGTCCGGAAAAGTCAGCAACCTCCCAAACAAAGGAAAGCAAAGGCTGCTAAGCCTCAACCGTCTCAGCAGTCTCAGCCTCCACAAGCCCTTTGACTTTCATCTAGAGAACTTAGCCTTCCTGGCCCTCAGTGGACCAGAGCCTTCCACCATTCCAGGAAAGTTGTCAGTTTGCCCCCAGATGGGGGCAGATAACAGCAGAGAATTGGACACTCTCCATCATAAAAGAGGGGTACAAGCTCCATTTTTTGAGCATGCCCCCTCCTACAATGGTAAGACAGGTTGATAAGAGAGGTCTGAGAATTGAACTATTAGATCAAGAGGTCACTATACTTCTTGCCCAAGGGGCAATAGAAGAAGTACCCATTCCTCAACAGGGTACAGGGTTTTACTCCCCCTATTTCCTTATCCCAAAGAAAACAGGAGGACACAGACCTATTTTAGACCTCAGAGACTTGAACAAATTTCTGTTCAAGGAGAAATTCAAAATGGTTTCTCTAGGAACTCTGCTGCCATACCTTTAGAGTCAGGATTGTCTATGTTCTCTAGATCTCAAGGATGCGTACACTCATATTCTCATCCATCCATCTCACAGAAAGTTCCTTCGGTTCCTTTTTCAGTGAAAGCACTACCAATACAGGGTGCTTCCTTTTGGCCTGGCCTCATCATCAAGAGTGTTCATGAAATGCATGGCTGTGGTAGCAGCATTTCTCCGCACTCTAGGGATATTCATCTTCCCCTACTTAGACGACTGGCTCATTCGAGCCCCGTCACAGTCAGAGGCCAGGACCTCCCTATCTTGCACAATGCGTATCCTTCAGTATTTGGGTCTTGTCATAAACGTCCCAAAATCCAGTCTAATTCCCACTCAGTCTCTAGAGTTCATAGGAGCTTTGCTTGATACCAAAAAGGCAAGGGCCTATCTTCCCCAGACCCATTGCCTTCGCATAGTGCAGTTAGCTTCTCAAGCAGTGCTAAAGCCTCATCTCACTGCCCGAGAAATGCTACAACTACTAGGCCACATGGCATCTACCGTGAATGTGGTTCCTTATGCTCACCTCCATATGAGAGCATCCCAGTGGACTTTATCCACTCAGTGGATCCAGGCCTCAGGGTGCCTGTCAGACAAAATAGCAAACACAAATCGCCTTATTTTGTCCCTCCAATGGTGGCAGTCCACTCACAACCTGTTGCTGGGGTCCCCATTCCAACAACCCTTACCCCAGGCAACTCTCACAACAGATGCTTCACCAATGGGTTGGGGAGCTCATCTGCAAGACCTCTCCACCCAAGGTACTTGGACTCCAAAGGAGACTCATCTACATATCAATCTTTTCGAGCTCAGAGCAATCTTCCTTGCTCTTCGAGTGTTCCATACTCTGCTCAGCTGCAAGACAGTCCTTATTCACACGGACAACCAAGTAGCCATGTTCTACGTGAACAAGCAGGGCGGAACAGGCTCTCTGTCGCTTTGCAACGAAGCTTTGCGACTGTGGGCCCTCGCCAGAGAGCATCAGATTCATCTCCTGGTAGTGTATCTTCCAGGCATACAAAACTCTTGGGCAGACAGACTCAGTCGAGTTCTGCTTCCACACGAATGGTCTCTACATGTAGACCAGGTGACCAAGATTTTTCAAATTTGGGGAACCCCGGACATAGACCTCTTTGCAAGTCCGTTGAATGCCAAACTTCCCCGGTTCTGTTCCAGAATCCTGGCTCAGGACTCTCAGGCCAAGGATGCTTTCCTCCTTCACTGGGGCCAAGACTTCCTTTATGCCTTCCCACCCATTCCCCTAATTCCCAGGACCCTATTCAAGCTTCAGAGAGACAGAGGCCGTATGATTCTCATAGCTCCACATTGGCCTTGGCAAGTTGTGGTACCCTCTGCTTCTACATCTCTCTCAAGCTCCTCCCTGGAGTTAGGGTCTGCTCCAGATCTCCTATCTCAGGAGAAGGGAATGTTATGGCATCCCAATTCCCAGTCAGCATCTCAGGGCTTGGTTGCTGAAGGCCTAGATCTCCATGGTCTTAGTCTCCCTCAGCAAGTAAAGGATATCCTTCATGCTTCGAGAAAGCCTTCCACAAGATGCTCTTATGCTTTCAAGTGGAAAAAGTTTACCATATGGTGTTCGCAGAAGGGTCTTAACCCCCTTGCTGTACCTCTGGAATCATTACTGGAGTATCTCCTTCATTTATCCAATGCAGGACTTAAGACTAACTCAGTGAGAGTCCATTTGAGTGCTATTGCAGCTTCCTTCAAGCCTCTAAATGGATAACCTATTTCCTCCCATCTTATAGCAAGATTTATGAGAGGCCTTCTGCTAACTAAGCCTCCCATTAGGCCACCACCTGTGGCATGGGACTTAAACTTGGTTCATGGTCAGCTAATGAAGCCACCTTTCGAAACCTTAGCTACTACCTCCTTGAAATTCCTTTCTTGGAAGGTTATCTTTCTCATTACAATCACATCAGCATGTCGCATCAGTGAGTTGCAAGCACTAGTGGCTGATCCACCTTATATAAGGTTCCATCATGACAAGGTAGTCCTTAGGACTCATCCACATTTTATGCCAAAGGTGGTCTCGCCTTTTCATCTAATCCAAGCGGTCTACCTACCTGTGTTCTTTCCAAGGCCTCATGCATCAAATGCAGAAAGGAATCTTCATACTTTGGACTGTAAAAGAGCTTTAGCCTTTTACTTACAAAGAACACAGCAACATAGAAAGTCCTCTCAGCTCTTTGTTGCTTTTGAACCTTCTCATTTGGGACTTCCAGTCTCCAAGAGAACACTGTCTAACTGGATTGCTCAGTGTATTTCCTTTGCCTGTCAGAGTAAGAATCTTCCTCTGGAGGGCCATGTCACAGCTCACAATGTGAGAGCCATGGCAGCTTCAATGTTTCATCTACACTCTGTGTCTATCGACGACATCTGTCGAGCAGCCACCTGGGCCTCCGTTCATACCTTCACAGCCCATTACTGCTTGGACAAGGACTCCCGTCGGGATGCCTTGTTTGGTCAGGCTGTTCTCCATCACCTGTTCCATACCTACGCACCATCCCTGGTTGGATGCCAGAGATCCATGGGGGGAAGTGGAGCCCTTTCTCAGGGAAAAACAACTTCTGGGGTTCTCTCCCTGGCATCTAAAGCTAGTGAGTCCCCATATGTGAAGACTACATTCCTACTTGTTCCTGGAGATAGCATAGTTACTCACCTATAACAGGTGATCTCCGGGAACAGCAGGAATTTAATCTTCACAACCCACCCACCTCCCCTAGGAGTTGTATCTTTCTATCTCTTTCTCTTTCCCTCTCTCTCTCTCTCTCTTTGTCTCAGCTTTAAAACTCAACTGGAGAGAGGCAGTTGAGAAAGGCGGGAAGGCAGCACGCAGGCGCTGTGGGATGCTCCCAAAAGCTTTCTAATTGGACGCTGGAGAGCGTTCCCGCGCAGGCTCCGTCGGTACCGACGATACCCATATGTGAAGACTAAATTCCTGCTGTTCCCGGAGATCACCTGTTACAGGTGAGTAACTATGCTTTACACAATAAGTTAGCTCCATCTAAAGAAAAAAATATATATGTACATAAAGCATAAAACCCTATGGGTTGTTTGTGCATATTTCATAACGGCATGCTACATGTTATTGAGTATATGAAGATGGGTTCTCGCATCCTTTTTGATTTAAAGAAGAGATAAAAACAAATATGTCCCTAATGTATACACAACACTCATTGAGGTTTGGGACCCTACAGCTGGTTAGACAAGTTTTTTCATACAAGTTTTTTATACAAGGTCTGCCATATTCACGTGGGCAATTCACTCCTGCTTCCTGTAAATCATTTTCTTGGTTTTATCTTTTATCTTTTCATGTTTATCTCCAGGGACAAGCAGGAATGTAGTCTTCACATATGGGTATCGTCGGTACCGACGGAGCCTGCGCGGGAACGCTCCCCAGCGTCCAATAGGAATGCTTTTGGGAGCATCCCTCAGCACATGCGCGCTGCCTTCCCGCCTTTCCAACTGTCCCTCTTCAGTTCTTCGTTTTCCGCGGAGCCGATGGGATCTATTCCCGGTCATCGCAGAAAATTCCATCTTTAAATTTGTTTTCTTGTGGTCGTGTTTGCCTGCCGCACGACACTTACCGGTACCGCCTGTTCCTTTCTTTTCTTTAAAAAAAGAAAAAAACAAAAACTTATACTTTAAACTGTTTCTCTTCAGAAACATTTCTCTTTTGGTGCTAGACGCCGTTTTGGGCACTAGGCCCCATATTCCTAAAACATGGAAAAACCAACTAGTGGTTTTAAAAAATGTACTAAGTGTGGCGATACCATTTCCATCACTGACACGCATGATTGGTGTCTTAAATGTTTAGGGCCTGAATATTCTCCAACTGAATGTCTCTCCTGTATGGGGATGACTAAAAGAGGAAGACAGAACCGGGCTGCAAAGCTCGGTACCTTCTTTTCTTCGGATGCCAGATACATTGCATCAACATCGTCAAGGGCCTCTTCTTCCTCCCATGGATCTCAGGTAACTAAACATAAAAGCCGGTCCTCAAAGGGTAGCTTTCCTGCTAAGCATTGAGAGGCCATTGGCATTGCCCTTGAGGGAACCACACCGGCAAAACAGCTCCGGCGGGAGGCTTTGGCTTCGAAAGCATCGATGGGGCTTCAGGATGTTCTCGAGGCCCCAACCTCGCAAGAACTACCTGTGCCGATGTCGGTACCAACGATACCGATACCAACGGCACCGGCCACGGTGGGAATTCTTCCCATGCCATCTCTGGCTGGATTCGACAGATTGGTATCGGGTCAGCTTGGTACTTTGCAGGAGCATCGGGGTCAGGAATACTTCCAATCCTCCGATTCCGAAGACTCTGACAATTCTGCTGGTATTAGAGGGTTTCTCCCAGAAGGATCCCTCTTCTCCCCAACGCAGAATGTCACCTCCAGAGGACATGTCTTTTCAGGATTTTAAGTGACTAAACAAAAAACAACTATGTATCTGTAAAAACCAACAGGAACCAAAAAACAGATACGAGGACTGGCAGTGATTCAAATAAAAGCTTTCATTAGATGACCCCTATGCGTTTTGGCCAATAGCCTTCCTCAGGGGGTAATATAAAAGAGGGCAAACCTCAAAAAGAAGAAAATAAATACAATTAATAAATGATGAACAATCATAATAATAAAATAAACATAATAATAAATTGTTTTAACATAGACAATGACCAAATATTAAAACATTAAAAACAACAATCATAACTAGCAATGATAAGAGACAGCCTTATATCAATCAATGTCATAGATAACTAATAATACAAAAGTAAAAAGCATAAAAAGGTTAATAAATCTCAACATAGAGACCTGTATAGAAAGAGATGAGGAGGATCCACTAATGAAATAGTGGTATATTTAAGAACGACGCTATGGCCATGATTAAGAATAAAACATGGTTAGACTATCAAGTAAGAGCGTGTTTAAATGAGCAAACTTAAACGCCATTACACAGAGGACGGGAATACCCATTGAATAATATAACATAAATTGATAGATAAAACAATAAATAAATCAATAAAACAATATAAAAAAATGAAATCATATAGATACCTTCTAAAATGTGATTCTCGAGAAATGTGATTCTTCCCTTTTGCTGTTACAAAGTTTGGCAAAATCCACATTACTATAACTTAGAGGTGTATTTTTGATACAATAATCGTGATACTCCCTGGTTAACTTAAAATTTGAAATTTAACATGGTCCTTTAATTTGCTTTAATGTGGCATTCACCATGGGGAAACAGCTCTTTGAAAGGTCACGTATCTGCCGCGAAAGTACAAACGGAGCGTGCACAACAGCTTTTAAATTTATGTGTCTATTCTCGCTGGACCTTCTATGCCACATCTTTACCAACACAATTGTGTCAGTATTTGAAACCCAATATAGTCTTTAACTCAGATGCGGCATTTACCGCGATTAACATTGTTTTTGGATATTCAAATATGTGCAGCGCTAGTATTCACGAAGCGAGCATACGCTCCTGAAAACTTTTGGCAAAGATGATTTGAGCAAGTCCCTTTGGATATTAAATTATTATACAGTCACTTCATATTGGTATATACTGTTTTGTATATTTAAATACTTGCAGTTCTAGCATTTACGGAGCGTGCATATGCTCCTGTAAATTTTGATAAAGATGTCGTGAGCAAGTTCCCTCATATATTAGATTACCACACAGCTGGTCTAATTTACTCTAATTCTCTTTAGTAAGCAATATTAGCATTTTAGAGATACCTATGTAATGGTTGAGAGCTCCTCCTTTAATCCCATTTCTTGAGAATCAGTACCTATTCTATGTATGGTTACCACTTCTCTCACGTGAGAACTTTCTTGCTCCCCCTTTTCTTCTACCAGTTTCAGAGTTATATAACATACAGTAACTGTTTTATGTGTTATTTATTTATATTTCAGTGGTTTATATTGTCATTTATGTGGAAACACAATTTAGAAGTGATCTATATTGTCATTCATGCGAAAACACATTTTAGAAGGTATCTATATGATTTCATTCTTTTATGTTGTTTTATTGATTTATTTATTGTTTTATCTATCAATTTATGTTATATTATTCAATGGGTATTCCCGTCCTCTGTGTAATGGAGTTTAAGTTTGCTCATTTAAACACGCTCTTACTTGTTAGTCTAACCATGTTTTATTCTTAATCATGGCCATAGCGTCATTCTTAAATATACCACTATTTCATTAGTGGATCCTCCTCATCTCTTTCTATACAGGTCTCTATGTTGAGATTTATTAATCTTTTTATGCTTTTTACTTTTGTATTATTAGTTATCTATGACATTGATTGATATAAGGCTGTCTCTTATCATTGCTAGTTGTGATTGTTGTTTTTAATGTTTTAATATTTGGTCATTGTCTATGTTATAACAATTTATTATTATGTTTATTTTATTATTATGATTGTTCATCATTTATTAATTGTATTATTTTGTTCTTTTGAGGTTTGCCCTCTTTTATATTACCCCCTGAGGAAGGCTATTGGCCGAAACGCATAGGGGTCATCTAATTAAAACTTTTATTTGAATCACTGCCAGTCCTCGTATCTGTTTTTTGGTTCCTTTTCAGGATTTTATCCATGATATGGCCAAAGGTCTTTCAATCACAGTAGCTCCTGAAGAGGAACGCAGAGCAAAGGAATTGGAAATTCTCCAATATCCTAAAGCTCCTAAGGAGGCAGCCACTCTGCCTATCCATGAAATTCTGCATAACCTGATGCTCAGAATGTGGGAGACACCTCTGACTACTACTCCTCACTCTAGGAGACTTGCTACTATGTATCGAGTTCCGCCATGTCCTGGATTTCAGAAAACTCAGCTGCCACACCATTCAATGGTAGTGGAGTCGGCCATGCGTAGGATGAAAAGTGCAAAAAGGCATGCATCCAATCCTCCAGGTCGTGAATGCAGGACTCTGGATGCTTCTGGGCGCCAAACATTTCAGGCTTCTATGCTTTCAGCTAGGATCGGTTCATATATTTTATATATGGGAATGTTCCTCAAGGAAGTCA
Organism: Ichthyophis bannanicus; assembly: GCA_033557465.1. Taxonomy (NCBI): domain Eukaryota; kingdom Metazoa; phylum Chordata; class Amphibia; order Gymnophiona; family Ichthyophiidae; genus Ichthyophis; species Ichthyophis bannanicus. The sequence goes on along the minus strand of CM066032.1, from coordinate 662,106,217 downwards.
CAGGAGACTTGGAACTTATGAGCCCATTTCTCCCAGATGACAAGAGACAAGATTTTCTTGCTCTAGTTAAGCATGCTCAAGATGTCTCCAAGTTTGTAAATCATGCAGCCTTTGACTGCTTCAAATGCATCAGCAGAACCTCTGCTATTGCCATTGGTGCACGACGGATTGCCTGGCTACAGGCATCAGACTTGGAGACTTGGGTACAGGACAAGTTAGGCAACATTCCTTGCACAGAGGAGAATCTCTTCGGCAAGAACTGGCAGGAAAAGGCTAACGAGTTAGATGCTGACAATACTACTCTAGATAGATTGTCAAAATCTACAGCCACTCCAGCCAAAAAGAAACCTTATAAAAAACCCTCTTTCAGCAAAAAGAAGAAATTTTATCCTTCCTATACCCAGCAGAATCAAACTCTGGGTCAGGTTGCCCAAAAGGGACAAACTAGACAGCAAAAAAGCCAAAAGGCCCAAGAGCCCAACCAGCTCTCCAGGTTCAGCCCCCTCAAGGGCTTGCTAGAGAGCTTTGCCTTCCTGCCTCTGAGGGGTCCCCAACCCCCCCAATGTTCCGGGCAGGTTATTCCACTTTGCCAATAGATGGCATCAGATAACAGCAGAAGATTGGACTTTGTCCATTGTAGGAGAAGGGTACAAGCTTCATTTTCACAGCATGCCCCCTCCTACAATTCTAAAGCAATTCAATTCTCAAACCTCCGCAGACAATCTGCTAGATCACGAGGTCTCGACACTTCTTGCCCAAAGGGGCAATAGAGGAGGTACCAATTCTTCAACGGGGTGCAGGGTTCTACTCCCCCTATTTTCTTATTCCAAAGAAAACAGGAGGACACAGACCCATTCTAGACCTCAGAGAATTGAACAAATACCTGTTTCGAGAGAAGTTCAAAATGATTTCTCTAGGAACTCTTCTGCCATACCTTCAAAGCCAGGATTGGCTTTGCTTTCTAGACTTAAAGGATGCATACACTCATATTCTCATCCATCCAGATCACAGGAAATTCTTACGTTTCCTTTTCAGGGAAAAACATTTCCAGTACAGGGTTCTTCCCTTTGGTCTGGCTTCAGCACCAAGGGTATTCACGAAATGCATGGCAGTAGCAGCTGCATTTCTACGAACTCTGGGGATATTTGTCTTCCCTTACTTAGACGACTGGCTCATTCGAGCCCCTACAGTTGCAGAGGCCAGCACTGCACTGTCCCGTACAATGCAAATTCTCCAATACTTGGGATTGGTCATAAACTTCCCAAAATCCCAACTTGTTCCTTCCCAATGCCTGGAATTCATAGGAGCCTGTCTAGATACCAGACAGGCAAAGGCTTTCCTTCCACAGGCCCGGTGTCTTCGCATAATGCAACTAGCTTCTCAAGTAGCAGGCAAATGCTCCCTCACTGCTCGAGAGCTACTACAGTTACTGGAACATATGGCATCCACAGTTCACGTAGTCCCTTATGCTCGCCTCCACATGCGAGCAGCTCAGTGGACCCTATCCACACAGTGGACACAGGCCTGAAACAACAAAATACTCATCTCCATTATTACCTTTCTTTATCTCATACTCAGCCTTAGTAGACTTAAAAAACTAACAACACCTTAACCCGCTGTTGACACAACACTCGATGTGTATCAATGCATGGAGATGAGTATTTTGTTGTTTCAGTATTTTACTCTTGATAATAACGTTTTTTCGGGTAATCTACAGCCGGTAAGATTTTAGCGATTGGTTCCTCCCGCAGAAGGTGCATACCGTAAGGCGCATGTTCCGGCGTCTTAGTATTAACGGTTTGGTTTAGTAATTTTAAAATGAACACCACGGCATGATTTTTATGCATTTTTACAGATAAGTTGTCATTCCGGTATAAATACAGTGAGGTTATAACTGCCGTGAGGCAAGTGGGTTATATTTGCGATGCGAAATGATATACACCGGTGGTTGTAATAGATAGATGAATGGAACTAGAAAGTTCATGGTTTATCGGGCATCTACAATGTGTTTTTTATTTTAGTTATTTATTTATTTATATTTTTAATTGGTAGAGGTATAATTTTTGGTTTGATATTTGAATTATTTTTCTGGTAAGGTTGTTTTTATTTGGCAGTAGTGTTATCTTGATGTTAAGAAAGAGATAATGGAGACACGATGTTCATCATGCAGGCTATGTGGTTGGTGGTTTTTGTGTTTTTATATGAATAGTAGGAACGAGAACCAGCATGTTCAGTTGTATGTTTAGAGCAGTTTGTTTAGCAAGTACAGTAAAAGTTCAACTATGTATGCTGATGGCGTTTGTTTATGATATCTTGTTGTTTTTTTAGCATTCCACATCAGCCAATTTGGTTAGTTTTACTTCAATTTATACCAAAAGACATTAGCACGTAATATATGTTTTCCATCACTACTTGATTTTAAGTCCAGAAAGATAATAATGAGTAATGTAAGGTGATTCACACACTCATATAATCAATTTCCGTTTGTTACCTTTTGTCACCTTTAATTTGGATCGTTGGCCCCATGGGGCAAAGATGATTTGGTGCACATATCCATACAGTCTCTCTTCCTTGTCCCTCTTTTAGAGAATGCAGTATTGAGGAAGGTTAGACGACTGATAAAGGTATGCTTGATACTAAGTTTTGGTGCAATATTAAAGATGTGGCAGTGTTTTTAATGTTTAATTAATTATTTATGTATATTAATTATTTATTTGTTATGTGTTATGATTATCTTATGAGTGTTAAAATATTTATATGATTATATCTTTGTTATTTTTATTAATATACATGTATAAAGGGAGCAGTTTTATGAGATATATGTTGTCTTAACACAGACGGACTAGTCTGTGCTTGCTTTGCTGTGCTGATTTTATGTTTTAGTTTTATGTTTTATCATTTTATGGTTTTAATATTCATTAATATTGATTGATATTCATCCTTTAGGTCCTTATGTTGCATTTATGATTTACTTATTGTTTTTATTATATATTTTTATTATTGTGTAGCCTGCCCCTGAAGAAGGCAACGAAACACGGCCTGTGTCGGGCCATAGGCTTTTTAACTAATAAAGAAGGTCTTCCTACTGCTGTCCACGTCTCAGACTGGGTTTTTTTAGCTAGCACGTGGATCCGTGCTCATTTTGTTGGTACCTGTTCTTAGAACTCATCCACACTTTATGCCAAAGGTGGTTTCGCCTTTTCATTTAAATCAATCAATTTATCTTCCTGTATTTTTTCCGAGGCCTCATGCCTCTAATGCAGAAAGAAACCTTCATACTTTGTATGTAAAAGGCTAAGGCCCTTTTACAATCCAAAGAACACAGCAACATAGAAAGTCCTCGCAACTTTTTATAGCTTTTGACCCTAGTCATTTGGGACTTCCAGTCTCCAAAAGAACTTTATCTAAATGGATTGCCCAATGCATATCCTTTGTTTATGAGAGTAAGGGTCTTCCTCTTCAGGACCATGTCACAGCTCATAATGTGAGAGCCATGGCTACTTCCACGGCTAATCTCCACTCTGTGTCTATCGATGACATTTGTCAAGCAGCCACATGGGCTTCGGTACACACCTTCACAGCCCACTACTGCCTGGATAAAGCCTCCCGTCGGGATGCCTTCTTGGCCAAGCTGTTCTTCAGAATCTCTTTCAGACCTAATTCAACTCCTCCCACCAACCCTGGTGGCTTGCCAGAGATCCATGGGAGGAAGGATGCCTATCTTTCTGGGGTGGCACCTTCCTGGGGCTATCTCCCTGGCATCTTCAGCTAGGGAGTCCCCATATGTGAAGACTACATTCCTGCTTGTTCCTGGAGATAGCGTAGTTACTCACCTGTAACAGGTGATCTCCGGGAACAGCAGGAATTTAGTCTTCACAACCCATCCACCTCCCCTAGGAGTTGTCTCTCTATCTCTTTATCTCTTTCCTCTCTCCCTCTATCCTTTCATTCAGCTACAAACTTAACTGAAGAGGGACAGTTGGAAAGGCGGAAAGGCAGCGCGCATGTGCTGAGGGATGCTCCCAAAAGCGTTCCTATTAGACGCTGGGGAGCATTCCCGCGCAGGCTCCATCGGTACTGACGATACCCATATGTGAAGACTAAATTCCTGCTGTTCCCGGAGATCACCTGTTACAGGTGAGTAACTATGCTTTATGGTTCAATCCTTTTTGTTTTATTTTCTTATGTTTGGCTCATTTAGTTATTTATTTCATTTTACTTTATAATTTTAGTATCTTAGCACATGATTGTGCACAATCGACACAACCCTCCGAAGTGAAATTGATACATTTTTCAAGCATTAATAGCAAATGCTGCAGAAGACAGCCAAGAGAGGTATTTGCATTATTCATAGTTTTTATGAGAGTCTAGTTGTTGTCTCATCTTTAATTCAAAGTGTTCATATATTATAAAGATTTTAATTGTATTTATTATTTTAGTAATAATGCATTTAACATTTATTAAGCAATATGTGTACATAGGTGTGTATATGAATTATTACACAAATTTCCTTCCTGGTTTCTTATATATTGTATATGTTTTACTGGTTAATATTTATGATTTTAATGTACTTTGTTATGCTTATTTATATGTGTTTTAATTATGTTTGTTTTATGGTTTTAGTATGCCAATACCCCTGACGAAGTTGTGACGAAACATGGCCTGTGTAGGGTCTTTGGCACGCAATCTCTAATAGAAATAAAAATAAAATTTTGGAAGTAATCCCTTCTTGGTGCTTTGTTTTTGGACTTGGGCTCCTGTGTCTCTTTCTGTGCACTGGTGCCAGTACTGCTCTCACCTTCGCTTCCTTCTTTTACAACAGAGCCAGTGGCAGTGGTAGAGAGGTTACTGGCTTTGTTGTAAAAATGCGCATGGCACAGCACACCTCCCCCCCCTCGATGTTTTGGAATAAAAGCAATGGAATTGGGAAACTGTAGTATAAAGGCACTCCCTGCCTTTCCCAAACCTTTACAGATGTCGATATTGGTACTTATTCCAGGATGAGTATTTCACCTAATAGTGCAACAGAAATCCTTAAAGCTTATTTGGCTGTAAATTTTTGTTGAACTCTGTTCCAGCACTATGGTATATTTACTATGTTGGTTCTATCACTTGAGTCCTTTTTAATTTAATTCTTAACTCTAAAGCTGTTCTCAGTCGCAATTTCCACATTCAAATTTATTAGCTCATATATTTCATTTGTCCGACACAGCGCTATGGTTTGGATGATAACTGCCAATACTGGACCATCATGAAGATGTTCATAAACTGCTGCAGGGAGAACTTGAATATGTCAGAGTTGTATGACTGGATAAATTAACAGCATGAAGATAAATGTGATTTTTTTTTTTAATCCCCTGAAGTAGAATGATAAGATATATATGGCAATTATCATCCGAAACACAGCACTGTGTCTGACAAATGAAATATATGAGTTAATAAATTTAAATGTGGAAATTAGGACTTCAAGAGAACAGTTTTACCCAAACCTTTACAGTACCTAGTTGTGGAGGAGTAACCTAGTGGTTAGGGAAGCAGCCTGGGATCAGCTAAGACCAGAGTTCAAATCCCACTGGCATTCCTTGTTACCTTAGGCAAATCACTTAACCCTCCATTGCCTCAGGTACAAACTTAGGTTGAAGGCCTCTGGGGACAGGGAAGTGATTGTAACTCACCTTGCCTAAAGGAGGCAAGAAATCTTTTGTTGTGCTTTCGAGAAGCAAGGCAAGCAAGACCTGTCCTTCCTCAATGCCTGCATATTATGCTTGAAACGGTGTATTTTTCTCTTTTAGGATTCTCCTTTGCCCCAGACACATTTTTAGCCAAGCTGCTATATTTTGTTTTCTTCTTTGCAATCCTCAACCCTAACCACAGCCAAGCTGCTATATTATTTCTCCCTTCCAGTCCTAAATTCAAGCCAGCACTCCTTCCTCACTTTCTGAAAGTCAGAGGAAAAATGATTCTCTGGGGTTTGTTCTGGGTTGTGTCTTCCAGGCATGGGATTTGCAGAACTCAGACAAGGATATGTTACTGTGGTTGCTTGTCAAGGATTTGAGCCAAAACAAACCCCTCCCCCAACGTTTTTCAGGTCAAACAATAGAACTAGTCACAAAAGACCCCCAAAAATGGACAGGAACATATATATTCATCACAAATGTCCATGAGACCAATAAGGGAGCGAATATGTGCCTTCTCAGAAAAGCGCTGTTTGCTGTTGGTTGGATCTGGGAAACTTCATAACACCTAAAGCACGGCCGTATTCATTTGGCCTGAAAACGTGGTATGTCATGAGAAGATCCTCTTATGATATTTTGTCCTGAAGCGCTTTTTATCAAAATAAGTACAAAAAAGTACAAATAAAAAAAAATGTTTGAAAAATAAAAATGATTAAAAGGAGACACCTTTTCTGAGAAGGTAAATTTTCGCTCCCTTATTGGTCTCTCCGATATTTGTGAGATATATATATTCATGTTCCAGTCCGTTTTTGGGGTCCTTTTGTGTCAAGGATTTGCAGCATGATTGATTCAAGTGTATTGTGCTGACTGCTAGTGACCCCTCCTGAACACCTCCCCTCTGAGATTGTCTCCAATGTGTCTGGCCGTGCACACATGCATGATTAAAATGAAGTTCATGAATAGCGATTCATGCAAATTATCTGAGCATGTGCTTTTTGGTAGTTGATGAAAACTAATGCACATGCCTAGAATCCATACTGGCTGCGATGTGTTGTATTTTACACCCCCTTGTCTCCCCACCAAAAAATAAATTCCCAACCATATTTTGGACCTCTACTGAAAAACTGTTTGGAACTATTTTGTTTTTAGAAAAGGAACATTGAAAGGTCCCAAGAAGTGTACCTTAGTACTTGAAAAAAATTTTGGTCTCTCAAAGAACTTATAACATGGGTGGCATTGAGAAGCAGCTGAGCACTGTTTGCCCAGTGCATGTTAGATAACCATTGCACAACTGCTTCTCAATACCTCCGTAAGTTATTCAGCTGTTTAAGTTTGTGCATAAAAATGACCTAAAGATGCATATTGCACACAAGTATTTGAAATCGTCTGGCTCCATTCTGAAGACAGGGCGCATGTGTTCTTGAAAGCTCATGGGTAGCAGCTTCTTTTTTGATTCAAGAAAAGGTACCTGCAAAAAGTCTAATTTTCTCCTCTCCCTTTTTTTCTCGAAAAACCTTACATCTTTACTTTCTGTGGTCATGTTTGTTGTGTTTTTTTTTTTAGGAATGAAAAATACATGGCTAGCCCTGTGCTTTAAGAAGTGTCCTTGCTAATGATATCATCCTGTAAAATGCAGACTTAACTAATTTGTTTTCTACCACAGTACTACAGCTTTATAATTTTGTTAAACATTGTGCTGTCGGGGAGAAAGGGCTTTTCTGTCAGATATTTATACACTCAGACAAGAGTGAATATAGCACAGATGGTAATGATTCTTTTATTCATGAGAAAAGAATGCCAAATACCACTTTACTGCTTAAGGAGCTAAGTAAAAGTAACCAGTAAAAAAGAACTGTGGTGTCATTGGAGAAGAAAACAATTATGCTTCTAGACTATCCTAATGAGTGCTACTATGGGGGTCATTTTGGAAGACATACAGTATTTGTACTTTGGACATCCAAAAATGGGCATAGAAACATCTCCAGAGCCATTTTAGAAGCCGGCTCTGGGACTGTTCAAGTCTGAACAGGGTGTAGTGGAGGCATGGCTGTGGCGTTCCCAGGAAACCTGGATGTCCCCACCTGATCTCAGAAACCTCATGGATATCTGGCACCATTCCTAAGTTCAGACCTGCTCCAGGCACAAACAGCAATCTGAAAAGTGCTTATTTTGGCTGCAAAACATCTAGAAGGTGTAGAGAAGATAGCACTCCATTATTCCCAGTACTCAGCACAATGTCATTGATAGCAGCAGTGGGATTTGAACTCTGACTGCCTGGTTTCTAGCCTACTTCTCCAACCATTAGGCTATCTTAGATGGCCAGATTTTGGAATATGGTTCTGAAGATGTCTATATAGATGTCTATGTCCATACCAATACTAAAGAAAGGTGATCCAACTGACTGTGGAAATTATCGCACAATCGCTCTGATCCCACATGCCAGCAAGATTCTACTGAAGATTATTCAAAAGAGACTACAACCATACCTGGAACAAGAACTACCTGAAGTGCAAGCAGGGTTCAGGAAAGGGCAAGGAACGAGAGACATCATTGCGGATGTGAGATGGATCCTTGAAAAGACTAAAGAATACCAAAAGGATATCTATTTGTGCTTTATCGACTATAGCAAGGCTTTTGACTGTGTAAATCATGAGAAACTCTGGGCCACATTAAGAAGCATGGGTATACCAGAACACCTGATCGTACTCTTGCACAATCTGTACATTGATCAAGAAGCAACAGTTCGAACGGAACAAGGAGAAACAGAATGGTTGAAAATAAGCAAAGGTGTAAGACAAGGCTGCATACTTTCCCCCTACCTGTTTAATTTATCTGCAGAACAAATCATCAGAGAAGCAGGATTGTATGAAGACAACAGAGGTGTGAAGATTGGTGGAAGACTCATCAACAACCTTCGCTATGCTGATGATACCACATTACTGGCTGAAAGTGAAGATGATCTGAAACATTTGTTTCTCACAGTCAAAGAACATAGTCTCAAAATGGGCCTGCACCTTAATGTAAAGAAGACAAAGATCATGACAACTGGCTTAATCAACAGGTTCATCGTTGAAAGAGAAGAAATTGAAATCGTGAACAACTTTAACCTACTTGGATCAACTATCAATAAAGAAGCAACAAGCAGTCAAGAAATCAGATGACACATTGCTCTTGGCAGAATGGCTATGAAAGACCTAGATAAGATTCTCAAGAGCAGAGATGTCTCTCTCCATACAAAGATTCGACTTGTTCAAGCCATGGTATTTTCAATAACATCATATGGATGTGAAAGCTGGACAGTGAAAAAGATAGACCGGAAGAAAATTGATGCCTTTGAATTATGGTGCTGGCGGAGAATACTGTGTATACCATGGACTGCCCGAAGAACAAACCAGTCAATACTAGAGGAGATCAAACATAAGCTTTCTTTAGAAGCTCAGATGACAAGACTTTGACTTTTATACTTTGGACACATCATGCGAAGAGAGAGATCATTAGAGAAAGACATCATGCTTGGCAAGATAGAAGGTCAACGCAAAAGAGGAAGGCCAGCTATGAGATGGATCGATACAATAACAGCAGCTATGGGTACCAGTCTGTCAACAATGAGCCGCCTGACTGAAGACCGAACACAATTTAGGATAGCTATCCAGAGGGTCGCCATGAGTCGACTCCGACTCGACGGCACTTAACTACAACATTTGCAGTTTAGACAGTCTTCAAACTGACATGCAGAAGGTGGGTCTGTGGACAATCCTACTACTACTACTACTACTACTACTACTACTACTGTTTATCACTTATAAAGCGCCACGCACGCAGCGCTATACAGCCAACCAACAAGAGTTAGCCAGAATGCAAGAGACAGTCCCAGAAGTCATGCTCATCGGAGCTTACAATCTAGTCAGAACATTACAGGGTAAAGGTCAGATCAGTGCAAGGCACAGTAAGGTCAATACAAGGCACAGTAAGGTTGATACCATATGGACATGAGAGTTGACGGGGTTAAGATAAGATAAGGATAGAAGTCAGGATCTGAAAGCGACGGTGAAGCGGTGAGTCTTCAATCTGGATTTGAAGAGGGCCAGGGAGGGTGCCTGACGTATAGACACAGGTAGGCTATTCCAGGCATGAGGTGCAGCAAGGTGAAAGGAGCGAAGTCGGGAGTTAGCGGTGCGGGTGAACGGCATAGATAGAAGTGATTTGCTAGCAGAGCGCAGGTTCAGAGAGGGGATGTAGGGAGAGATAAGAGATGAGAGGTACTGAGGGGCCGCCGAGTGAATGCATTTATAGGTCAGTAGGAGGAGTTTGAATTGGATGCGGAACTGGACAGGGAGCCAGTGAAGCGACTTGAGAAGAGGAGTAATGTGGGCATGGCGAGGCTGGCGGAAGATTATTCCAGCAGCGTGATTTTGTATAGATTGAAGGGGAAGGAGGTGGCTGATGGGGAGACCAGCAAGGAGTAGGTTGCAATAATCGAGGCTTGAAAAGATTAAGGAGTGGATAAGGGTTTTGGTGGTGTGTTCAGAGAGGAAGGGGTGGATTTTGTCAGTGCTGTAGAGGAAGAAACAGCAGGTCTTGGCTACATGCTGGATATGTGCGGAAAAGGAGAGAGAGGTGTCAAAGATAACCCCTAGGTTGTGGGCCGAGGGAACAGGAAGGATAATAGCTCCATCCACATAGACTGAGAAAGGGGGAAGAGGAGGGGAGGAGTTGGGGGAAAGACAAGGAGTTCAGTCTTAGCCATGTTCAGTTTCAATCGGCGAAGAGACATCCAGGTGGCGATGACAGAGAGGCAGGCAGAGATCTTGGACTGGGTTGCTGGAGAAATAGTAGGTGTAGAGAGGTAGATTTGGGAGTCATCGGCATAGAGATGGTACTGAAAGCCGTGGGAGGAGATAAGCATGGCAAGGGCTTGGGTGTAGAGGGAGAAAAGGAGGGGGCCCAAGACGGATCCCTGGGGTACACCTACATGGAGCGGGGTAGGGAGGAGGAGGAGCCGCCAGAGCATACACTGAATGAGCGATGGGAGAGGTAGGAGGAGAACCAGGACAGTACCAGGTCCTTGAAGCTAAGGGAGGACAGGGTGGTGAGGAGAAGATTGTGGTCAACGGTGTCAAAGGCAGCGGAGAGGTCAAGAAGAATGAGGATAGCATAGAGGCCCTTAGATTTAGCCAGGAATAGGTCATTGGAGACTCTTGCAAGCGCCGTTTCAGTGGAATGTAAGGGACGGAAGCCACATTGTAGTGGGTCCAGGAGGGTCTGGGAGGTGAGGAAGTCGAGGCAGCGGCAGTGGACTTCATGTTCTAGTAGTTTGGATATGAAGGGAAGGAGGGAGATGGGTCGATAGTTAGAATGGCATGTGGGATTGAGTGAGGGTTTCTTAAGGAGAGGTTTGACAACAGCATGCTTGAAGTCAACAGAGACGGTTGCAGTAGAGAGTGAGAGGTTGAGGATGTGAGAGATGGTGGGTACAATAGTGGAGGAAATGGGGTGTAGGAGATTGGTGGGGATGGGGTCAGATGAACATGTGGGTTTGGAGGAAGTAAGGAGGAGTGTGATTTCTTCTTCAGAGATCGGAGGGAAGGAGGAGAGGGTGGCAGAGGAAGGACGGGTGGGGGGAGAATTGGGAAGGGGGAGGTAGATGAGGGGGTGGGGAATTGGAGAATAATCTTGTTGATTTTGTCATAGAAGTAGTCAGCTAGGGTTTGGGCAGAAAGGGAGGGCGGGACTGGGGGTGGGGGGACTTTGAGGAGAGAATTGAGGGTATTAGATGACAAGGATCAGAGGCAAGGGAGTTGGTCAGGTGAATGTAGTAGTCTTGTTTGGCAAGTGCTATGGCTGACTGGAAGCAGCCAAGCATGAATTTGAAATGTAGAAGGTCCTCTGGGGAGCGGGATTTGGACCAAGCACGCTCAGCAGAACGTGCACAGGTGCGTAGATAACGGGTTGTGGGCAAAAGCCAGGGCTGGGGAGTAGATCGTTTGACTGGACATGGGCTGGGTGGGGCAAGAGTGTCGAGAGCTGAGGAGAGTATAGCATTGTAGTGCCTCATCGACGGACTTGGAGGATATAATGGAGGAGAGAGATGGAGAAATGGTGGAGGAGAGAGTCAGGAGATCAATATTATGGAGGTTTCTAAATAGGTCGGACGAGACAGGACGAGGTTGAGATGGCGGAAGCTGAAGAGTAAAGGTTAAAAGGTGATGGTCAGATGAGGTAAGGACTGAGTTGTGGAAGTTAGAGGGAGAGGAATTGGAGAAGAGTATTAGGTCAAGGCAGTGGCCGTGTATGTGGTGGGGGCGGTGGAGCAGAGTTGGAGATCGAATGAGGAGATGAGGGCAAGGAATTTTGAGGCGTGGGGGTCAGAGGGGTTGTCGACTGTCGCCAGCTCACCCTCCCAGAGGCCACGGGCGTGAATAGAGTGAGCGGGGTAAAGTTCCTTGATAACTGTGGAATATTATAATGAGGCTTAGCAGAGCCTTTTGGGTAGTGTAGTTCCACAGCCAGTAGAAATAAGTAGTTGCAGTCAGAGTGATAAGGTCAAATAGGATTTATTTCCCTTCCCAGGTTTGGATTCTTAAACCATGAAAACAAAGTAACACAAAGACCATGCGTCTGGAACTACAAACAAAGAATTCTTGAATAATCCTCTCTTGCTGGGTACCTTGAGCTGTAAGGCTGGAATTGCCTTAACTGGGCTTCAGAGCAATTCTCTCTGCTTCCACGACAGCAGAGCTCTCCGGTGCAATGGTCAGCCGTGTACTGCTCTTCCAGGCAGTCTCCCTTGGGCTTCACAGCGCAGCACCGTCCTACTAGTCTCCTCTGGTCAGCATGTTTCTCAAAGCTTCCTTCCTCATTGAAGCTTTCTCTCTCAATGCTTCTCCTACGACTGGGACTTCCTGTGCTTGCCGTTCTCCCTGTGTTTGCTGCCCTCTCTGTGTTGGTTGCTGTCTCTGTGTTTGCTGCTCTCTCTGTGTTTGCTGCTCTCTCTCTGGTAAGGGATTTTTAAATGTGTTGCATTTGGTATTTGTTTGGGCTCCGCCCCCTATCAGCTGTCCCCTATCTCTTGATGAGCCATGAGGTAGCTTTTGGTTTGGGCGTTCCCTAGCACTACGTGAATTGGTTTGTGTACAGTTTCTATGCCAACCCTCCTCCATGTTTATTTCTGAACTGTCAAAATTAGCTTTATTCTGATCCAAATCTCCTGTCTCCGCGGGCTCTGATCTCTGCACCTCATGACAGATCCCCCGCCTTAAAATATTACGTGCTGCCGAACTTTCCATCGGACAGTGCGTAATCCTACCTTTGGATCTGTACCGCTGCTCTACATATACCATACTGGCAGTGGCAGACCTATCCTTCCAGGGTTTCAAGAGGTTTAGGTGATACACCTGTCGGCGACCCTTCGCATTCTCTACTCTATATGAGACCGGGCCTACCTTTTCCACCACAGTGCGTGGCCCTTTCCAATGGGCCTCGAATTTTGGTCCTGGATCTGCCACCTGGACAAGCACTCTATCGCCCACGTCCAATGTTCTAGGTTTTGTGCCCCTATCGTAATAGTGCTTTTGTTTCTGTTTACTGGCCTGTAAATTTTCCATCGCGGCCTTTGTCGTCCTCTCCAGACGTTCCCTCAGACCTTTTAAGAACTGAGGTACTTCCACTTCTGCGGTGTCCGGTTCTACCCACTGCTCGTGTAGAATATCTAGTATTCCCCTAGGGGACCTACCGAACATGAGCTCGTATGGGGACGCTTTCAAAGAGGTTTGAACGCGTTCTCTACAGGCGTATAATACGAACGGGAGTAGAGTATCCCAATATGATATCTCTCCTTTTTTCAAGCCCCTCCTAAGCATTTGCTTGATGGTTTGATTCATGCGTTCCACTAAACCATTCGTTTGGGGGTGATACGTCGCTGTTCGTATGTGCTTTATCCCAAAAGCCTCCCAAACGGTAGACAAGTGTTTGGATAGAAAGTTGCTACCCTGAATCGTAAGCACCTCCCTGGGAAACCACACCTCACAAAATAGTTTCACCAGCTCCTGGGCTATGATCCTCGCGGAGGTGTTCCTTAAGGGAATAGCCCAGGGGAATCGGGTGGCATGGTCCACTATCACCAGCAGATACTGGAAACCCCTGGGTGTTCGGGTCATCGGGCCTACCATGTCCATTCCTATGCGACTCATAGGCACCGCTATAGTGGGGGTAGGTACTAAGGGTACAGCTCTAGGTTTTAATGCTGTCACGCTCTGACATGGAGCACATGACTCGCAGTACTGCCTGGTTTCTTTGAACACCCCTGGCCAATAAAAGCGGCCTAATATTTGGTCCAGGGTGCCCTGGATCCCCTTATGGCTACCTATAGGGTGGTCGTGGGCCAGACGCAACACCGTGGCCTTAAACGTCGTCGGCACCACCAATTGCTTTCGAACTGCCTCGGTATAAGGGTCAATACTTTCCCTGTATAAAATTTCATTTTCCAGGAAAAACCTGGGCAACGTAGGCCGGGTTTCCTGGGCCCATTCGAAGGCTCTCTTGAGCGCTGAGTCAGCCCGCTGTTCCGCAGGGAACGAAGGAAACTTATTTACAAGTTCAGCCGGTACCCACGGTAAACTCGCACCTGCCTCCAACTCGGCCCTCCCGCGGGTTCTAGACTGCCTCGTGGCGCCTCTTGGCCTTGGCCTTTCTGCCTTGCTTAACGGGCTCGTGCACTAAATCATCATGTGTAGGAAGGATATTTAAGTCTTCCTCATTTAACTCCCCCTCCTGGGATTCTACTGCCCCCTTAGGCTCCTCCATGCCTCTAGACGATGTCTCTCCCATCCCTGGGGTCACGGGCTGCGCCCGGGTGGAAACTAAACCTGACCGGGTAGTTAAACCTGCTACCAGCCCCTTATAAAAGGGTGGCCAATCCCTGCCTAAAATAAGGTCCCTAGGTAACGTCGGGATTATAGCGACTGGTATCACTTGTTCGGTGTCTAGTGCCTGCACAGACAGTTTCTGTAGAGGATAAAATGAGAATGCACCATGTATGCATTTTACCCTCACCCGGCTTTCTGCTTGACTTGGGGGTGACGAACGGCGCCTCTCAACGGCTTCCCAGAGCCTGCGGGAAATCATGCTCTGGTCAGCCCCCGAGTCAAGCAGTGCCAGCGCTTCTACTCCCTCTACCTGGACATGTAGTAGAAATCCATCTGGCGTTGGCTTGTCCACTCCAGACATGAGGACCGTCCACTTGATACAGTCTTTCTGGAGATGTCCCGCTCTCCTGCACAGATAACATTTTCCTTTACATACAAAGATATTATCATTAGCATTCATACTTTGCGCATTATAGCTTTTCCCTTTGGGATACCTGCCCCCCTTACAATTTGCCATGCCTGCAGCCTGCATTACCCCATACCCCGAGGGGTCAGCTATCTGGGCCTCCAAGAACCTATCTGCCAGACTAGCTGCTTCATCTGTAGATTGGCAGTTTTGTAAAGTGAGGTATGTTCTCATTTCAGTGGGCACAGCTTGGATAAACTGCTCCAAGACCACTGTGTCCAGTATACTTTCCAGGGTTCTCCTCTCTGGAGTTAACCACTTCCAGGCCAAATTTCTTAATCTTTGACGTAACGCTTTTGGGGTCTCCTGTGCCTTCAGATGGGCGTCCCTAAACATCCTCCTATAGTGTGAGGTAGTAAGCCCTAACCTATCCTTAACTGCCTTCTTTATTTCATTATAGTCAGCAGCAAGGGTTGCAGGCATTGCCTTGTAAGCTGAAAGGGCTTCACCGGTAAGTGAAACCGCAAAGCAGGTTGCCCATTGCTCACTAGGCCATTTTAGTGCTTCCCCAATGCGTTCAAAAGCATTGATAAAGTCATCGACATTGTCATGCGGGCTTAATTGAATTAAAGAAAAAGCATGACTAGCATGTAGTCCTAGCCCTGGTATGACCGTGGGATTCTCAGTCACCAACTCCTGTGGTTTTCTTAACAGCGCCTCCATAGCATCTAACAGAGGTTTCTGTTGCTCCCTCATCATGCTGGCACTCTGCTCCTGGATATGCTTCGCTAGTTCAAACTGCTTATCCCACTGCAGTTGCATCCACTGCATGACGTCTCTGGGCTCCATTCCTCTTGTCGGTACCTGTGAAAAAAAGAAAGGAAAAACACCAAGTGCGGCTCCTTTTTTTTTTTTTTTTTTTTTCTTCTGCAGCGCCCCCTTTCCTGCACAAAATCCTCCCACACTTATGCCCTAGGTGACATTACCTGAGGCTTCGTGTAGAGGTCAGCAT
The DNA here is from genome assembly GCA_033557465.1 of Ichthyophis bannanicus. Taxonomy (NCBI): domain Eukaryota; kingdom Metazoa; phylum Chordata; class Amphibia; order Gymnophiona; family Ichthyophiidae; genus Ichthyophis; species Ichthyophis bannanicus. The sequence continues at coordinate 662,090,260 of CM066032.1, read as the reverse complement.
TCAGGAAAGGTCACTGTTTCTTTCACCAGCCATCTTTCAGCCAACTTGCTTCAACAGGGGTCCTCTGGTGCTGTAGTTTCTTCACTGTGTCCTTTATTTCAAGGTCAAAATCCTGCCAACTACGCCAAATGTCACCCGCTCACCCTCCCAGAGGCCACGGGCGTGAATAGAGTGAGCGGGGTAAAGTTCCTTGATAACTGTGGAATATTATAATGAGGCTTAGCAGAGCCTTTTGGGTAGTGTAGTTCCACAGCCAGTAGAAATAAGTAGTTGCAGTCAGAGTGATAAGGTCAAATAGGATTTATTTCCCTTCCCAGGGTTGGATTCTTAAACCATGAAAACAAAGTAACACAAAGACTATGCATCTGGAACTACAAACAAAGAATTCTTGAACTCAGGCAATGCTTTTCTTCAGCCAAAAAGAAATAAAAATGCAGAGAAACCAGTTTCTTTCCCAAAACTCCTTTTGTCTGTTTTCTCCCGTGAAACAGCCCTTGTAGCACTTTAACACAAAGATTGTATGCTGTCAGAAAAAGTATATGTATAATCCATAAATACCTCAGTGTCCGGGTCCTCATAAAAATCACATTGCATGTGTTCAATGTCTTGACCAGTTTCCCGTGGGCTGAAACCTTTATCTTGCCTGCCGGGTTCCTCTCTATAGCCTAAGGTATTTCCTTCCCCCAACAGCTTAGAGGAGTATGGGTATTTACCGTAATTGCTGCTGTTTCTCTCAACTGAGTCACAGAGCTCCTGGTAAGTACAGGGAATTTGGCTATACTCTTCTTTCCTGCTATTAGGGAGAATACTCCTGCCTTCTAACAAGTTTCTTCCAAGCTTCCTCCCTTGAGCACAACTCTGCACGGGGAAAAACTCTTCCCTTCGTGTTTGCTTAGCTTTTCTTTTGGGCAACAAATTAGCCTCAGGAAAATAATCCTCTCTTGCTGGGTACCTTGAGCTGTAAGGCTGGAATTGCCTTAACTGGGCTTCAGAGCAATTCTCTCTGCTTCCACGACAGCAGAGCTCTCCGGTGCAATGGTCAGCCGTGTACTGCTCTTCCAGGCAGTCTCCCTTGGGCTTCACAGCGCAGCACCGTCCTACCAGTCTCCTCTGGTCAGCATGTCTCTCAAAGCTTCCTTCCTCATTGAAGCTTTCTCTCTCAATGCTTCTCCTACGACTGGGACTTCCTGTGCTTGCCGTTCTCCCTGTGTTTGCTGCCCTCTCTGTGTTGGCTGCTGTCTCTGTGTTTGCTGCTCTCTCTGTGTTTGCTGCTCTCTCTCTCGTAAGGGATTTTTAAATGTGTTGCATTTGGTATTTGTTTGGGCTCTGCCCCCTATCAGCTGTCCCCTATCTCTTGATGAGCCACGAGGTAGCTTTTGGTTTGGGCGTTCTCTAGCACTATGTGAATTGGTTTGTGTACAGTTTCTATGCCAACCCTCCTCCATGTTTATTTCTGAACTGTCAAAGTTAGCTTTATTCTGATCCAAATCTCCTGTCTCCGCGGGCTCTGATCTCTGCACCTCATGACACGACGTGAATGCTAAAGTCACTGAAAATAAGAGTGGGGGAAGAGGGATCAAGAAAGGCGGAAAGCCAGGAATCGAAGTCGGTGAGGAAGGTTGATTGGGATTTGTTGGGTGGGCGATAAATAACAGCAACATGGAGGGGAAGTGGTAGGAGGAGGCAAATGGAGTGGACTTCAAAGGAGAGGGGGGAGGGTGACTGAGGTAGCAGGAGAGGTTGGAATTGACAGGAGGGAGAGAGTAGGAGACCAACACCACCACCATGACCAGTAGATCGAGGTGTATGGGAGAACTGGTATCCCCCATAGCAGAGAGAAGCAATGGATACGGTGTTGTCTGGGGGGATCTGGGTCTCAGTCAGGGCGAGTAGGTGTAGGACATTAGAGATAAAGAGATCGTGGGTAAAAGGAAGTTTGTTGGTAACTGAGCATGCGTTCCATAGGGCACATGAGAACGGGAGGGAGGAAGGAGAGGGATATGGATAAGGTTAGATAAGTTACGTGAGGATTTCTTATCAGAGTAACGTGATGCTTTATTTCTAGAGAAGTGTAGAGATTTGGAGGGAACAGGGTGCGGGTGGATATGTCTGGATGCGTGTGCCCTCCAAGAGGGCCTTGAGAGAGGGGAAGTGTGGGGCGAGAGAGGGGTGATATTGCTGGTATCAGTTAGGTTATGTGAGGATTTCTTATTGGAGATAAGGTTGGGGTTGTTATCGCTGTATGAGAGATTGGGGGATGAGTGAGGGAGGGTGGAAGGGGGAGGAGCCAGATGTGGATGAGATTAGATAAGGTATGTGAGGAACTCTTTTTTAGTGTGAGAAAGAAAACGAGGGGGGCCAGGGTTGGGGTTGATGTTGCCTGATGAGAAAAGGAGTATTAGAGAGCGTGGAAAGGCGGAGACGGTACTGTGGAAGCGAGGGTGGGGTTGCCTTAGAGAGAGAGAAGGGTTGGTTGAATGCGGGGGATGGTGTGCTGAAGCTCAAGAACAGATGCTAGGTAAGGGGAAAGAATGGAGGGCAAAGTGAGGAAGGTAGGAGGGGTAGGGGGAAGAGGAGGGGGGTTGGAAGGAGGGGAAACTGTTGGGGAGGATGAGGAAGAACAGGACAATGTGATCTGGGGCCATGGTAATTGGGCACAAGTTCTGCGCAAACACTGGGTGGCAGTTCTAAGCAGGCACTGAGTGGCAGTTCTAAGCAGGCACTGGGTGGCAGTTCTAAGCAGGCACTGGGTAACAGTTCTAAGCAGGCACTGGGTGGCAGTTCTATCTGGGTAGCCGCTCAGTGCAAACACTGGGTAGCCGTTCAGTGCAAACACTGGGTAGCCGTTCAGTGCAAACACTGGGTAGCCATTCAATGCAAACACTGGGTAGCCGTTCAATGCAAACACTGGGTAGCGGTTCTATGCAAACACAGGGTAGCAGTTCTATGCAGGCACTGGGCGGCAGTTCTAAGCCGGCACTGGGTAACAGTTCTATCTGGGTAGCCGTTCTATGCAAACACTGGGTAGCAGGTCTATGCAAACACAGGGTAGTGGTTCTATGCAAACAGTTCTATGCAACACTGGGTAGCAGTTCTGTGCAGGCAGTGGGTAGCAGTTCTGTGCAGGCGTGTGGGTAGCAGTTCTGTGCAGGCGTGTGGGTAGCAGTTCTGTGCAGGCGGTGGGTAGCAGTTCTGTGCAGGCGGTGGGTAACAGTTCTAAGCAGACAATGGGCAGTGGGTAACAGTTCTAGGCAGACAAAGGGTAGCAGTTCAATGCAAACAATGGGTAACGGCTCTATGCAGGCAGTGGGTAACAGTACTAAGCAGGCAATGGGTAGGAGTTCTATGCAGACAATGGGTAGCAAGCTAAAGGCAGGTAATGGACAGGAAGATCAATGCCAGCAGTGGGCAGCAAGTCAAGGAAAGTTACTTGAAGGTAAAGGTGGTGGTGGTGAGATGGTTGGGGTCGGGAGGCGCAGTGTGGAGGAGCGATCGTGCCTACTCGGTTCCAGGGCCGGCTCCAGGCAGCTATGGTGATTAGAAGGAGCAGTGATCACGGCTCACACCAGAGCGCTCCCGGACCCGCGCCTAAGGGCCACGCCAAAGGGCCCTCTGGCGAGGCCCTCAGGCACGGGCCTGCCTGATGGAGCACGCCGCTTTTAAAGGGCCTCTTGCCCTTTGATCTCCCATCGGCGGCGTGTGAAGGAGCTCTCTAGTGTGGGGATGTCCAACTCTGAATGGGAGCATGGCAGAGGCATGGCTTGGGCATTCCTAAGAACTTGAACATCCCAGCATGATCTCAGAAATGCCCAGGATGTCCCAAATCACATCTAAAGTTATACCTGCCCCAGGCAAGAACAGGCATCTGAAAAGTGTTTGTTTTTGTCAGGCAAATATCTGGAATGTGTAGAAATGATCAGTAGGAGTAGTAGTAGTAGAAGGAGCTACACCAGTGGTTCTCAACCTTTTTTGTGTTGTGACACACCTAAGAGAGTGTATTCATTTGCATGACACACTGAACACTACAATCTGTGGTTGAACAAAAAACAAGCCCAAATATCATTTTGTTTTAGCTAAAAGTAATGTTTGGGCTGGCGTCAACAGTGATCTTTGGAGTGGGAGAGCAGAGTTAGGGAGCAGTTGTAGGAATTTTAAAGTACCTGGCTCTTTGCTTTGCAGTTTCCCCAGCCTGCTGGTGCACATAGTTGATAGGGAAGGCATGGGTTTGCCATCTGTCACATTTTTGGTGAAACACCTCCCAGCCCCTGCCCTCTGGAACTCTCTTCCCCTCCCACTTCGCACTGAATTATCCTATACCCGTTTCAAGGCCCTCCTTAAGACACACCTTTTCTGTCAGGCTTTTGATCTGCCCCCCCCCCCTGTTGATGGTGTTTCCTCTCCCTAGTTACGCCTCCCATTCCCCTTTCTCCTACGTCCCTCCCCTCCTCTTTCCTCCTTCCCCTTTAACCTTCCTGCACCTTGGCTATCTGCTATCTGTTTTATTATTACTTCTCCTACTATTTTATGGTTTTACAATCCCTCCCTCTGTCCTATTATTTTATGGTGTTCCCTTCTTTCTTTATTAGCAGTCGCTATTTTATGATTGTACACCGCCCTGATGCCTCGGCCTGGGCGGTATATCAAGTATTTTAATAAAGATAAAGATAAAGCCCTTTGCGACACACCACTGTGTCCGGACACACTGGTTGAAAACCACTGAGTTACACTAATACCTCCTGTATTTTAAACTATGTCAGCAAACACTGACAAGGAATGGGGGCTCATGTTTTCACTTTGCTATGTCATTGGATGTCCCTTTATGCTAGCTTGCCTTAGATGGATGTCCCCAACCCAAGCGTCCCTAATGGGGACATCTCTGTGCCGGACTGTGTGCACTCCCACATCGGGGATGTCTATCTACCTGAAATCATCTGGAGACATAGACATCCCTGGTGTTTTTCTGCACGTTTGGCCCTGGACGTCCCTAATTTCACTTGGATGTTCTTTCTAAAATCCCCCTCCAAATGTACAACAGTCAGTGTGTTACCTTTATCTTCATTACAAATACATGGGATAGAGACCAATTTGTTTGCTATGTACATAGTCTGCTATAACAGAATTGGTGCTGCTATAACAAATAGTCAGGCATAGTTACTAATGCATGCTACTAGTTTTGCATGCATTAATATGTTAATGTGTATTCCTGTGCGGATATCCAGTTTAGTCCTCCACAATCGGGTAGTGCACCTTCTACTGCAGCCTGGAGACTGGACCAATCAAATCTTCTGTAGTACATATCCAGCAGGAGCTCCCAGAAGCCCCCCAGTGTGTCCAGTCTCTTGCAGCTTGAAGACGTCTGTGCCCTTGCTGGGCACACTGAGTGACTCTTGAAGGAGCAACACTTGTTAGTTAGTCTTTTAGGGTTTGTTTTTGGGACATTTATTTGCTATTTATTTAATAGCTAGTGTATCTTTAAAAGGAAAAGTGAAAGAAATATGCCTCTCTAGTGCTTTGGCACAGGAGACTCGGGAGGAAGTCAGACCTGTGGGCTCCTGTCTTCTTGCCTGGCTAATTTTATCAGCCTTGGGTGAGCTTCCCCTTGACTGTACGGGGAAAAGCCATACCTGATACAGCAGTGGCTGACACTGTGTGAAGTTGGCTGTGTCCTTGCTGTTCCTGAGCTGGTAGGAGTTTTCATTTTATGTCTGTATTTGTGAGCAGTGCTCTCTTGTCAGAGCTGCCAGCGTTCTGTAGGCTCTCCTGAGCCCATTTGGCAATTTTTCCTAAATTTGATCGTTTGCCCTGTATCTGAGGGTCGTTTTCTTTCTTTTACATATTATTTATTTGTCTTTGTATTTTCGCGCCGTTTTTTACCGCGGGTTGAAAAAGTGCGGCGGCCATTTTGGATTTATAAAGTGTGCTTTTAGAGGCACTTTTGATCACTTGTGCACAGGTTCCCCTGGGGTTTTTGGGGTTCCTTTTGCTGGCGATTTTGCTCAGGGCACCCCTGGGAGTCTGGGGAGTGTTTTTGTTTCTTGCAAAAAAAAACAAAAACAAAAAAAAACGTTTTATTATTCAACCGGGACTGATTTGCATGAGATTGCCCCTGTGGTGTGGGTTTTTCCTGTGCCGGTTCCCTTCTATCCCGCTGGGCAGAGGTGGTCTTGGGATGGCTTCCAAACCCCAATGTGTGATTTGTGGGTCCCGCAGAGCGGCAGGGATTGACTCTGGCATCTGCAGGGGCTGCGCTGCAGTGCCCGCAGAGCTGGAACACTCTGTGCATGTCCAGGAGCAGGCTACCCCTGGGGATGCTTCTACTTCAGGGGACAGTGTCCTTTCTCCGAGCATCCCTCAGTCTGGGTCGGTTCCACCGGCCAGTGGGTCGGTGGCTGCGCTCCAGCAGGGGGCTATAGTTGTCCCACCTATGGAATTCTCCCCTGATTTTGTTCTCCTCATGCATCAGGCTTTCCACTTGAGCAGGTCCGGTCAGTGGCCGGAGGTTGGGCCCCCCTCTCTCCCCTCGGGGGTCACTGGGGTGGCTCAGCGCTCCTCTCCACCCGGGGTCAAGCGGCTCCGGTTGGGGGAACAGGAGCAGGACGCCCTGGGGCTTTTGGAGTCCGAGGCGGAGGGCGATCCTGAGACTGAAGCGGAGGAATTGGAGGATGGGGAGATCCCCGAGCCGGAGGATCAGGCTCGGATCATTCGGGTGTTTCGGAAGGACGAGCTGGTTCCTCTGGTTACGGAGTCCCTTCAGGCACTTAACCTTTCGGCAGTGCGGTCCCTGGAGGAAGAGGGTCTGGAGGATCCTCTCATTCAGGCCGTCAGGGATACCCAGGTGGTTTTTCCCGTCCACCGCGTGGTGGAACAGATGATACAGGCGGAGTGGGAGCACCCGGAATCCGGTTTGAAGGGGATTCGGACCATGAATTGGCTTTATCCCCTCGCCGACAAGGACAGGGACTTGTTTAAGTCTCCGCGAGTGGATGCTGCGGTTTCCGCAGTGACCAAGAAAACCACCATCCCGGTTGAGGGGGCGGCGGCCCTCAAGGACGGGCAGGATAAGAAGATTGATAATTTGCTGAAGCAAACCTTCGATACGGATGCCGTGTCATTGCAAGCCTCTATTTGCGGGGCTTGGGTGGCTCGGTCGTGTCTGCGGTGGTCGCAGCGCTTGCGCTCGAGCCCCGGCTTAGACCAGCAAGACCTGTTGGAGGTCACCCGGCTGGAGTCCGGCTCGGCCTACTTGGCGGATCTGTTTTATGATTTAATCCGCGCCTTGGCTAATAGTATGGCGTCCGCGGTGGCAGCGCGCCGGTCCCTATGGTTGCGCAACTGGGCGGCTGACGGTTCTTCCAAGTCCCGCCTCGGTAAACTGCCCTTTAAGGGCAGATTGTTATTTGGGGAGGCTCTCGAGAAACTGGTAAAGGAGCTCGCTGAGTCCAAGGGGGACCGGCTTCCGGAGGATAGGCCAAGAGCCAACAGGTCCTCCACCTCGGCGCGGGGGTCCTTTCGGGATCAGCGCAGGTTTCGGGCCTCCCGCCTGTGGGCCTCGCAGCGGGGCCGGTTTGGAGCCCGTAATCAGGGATTTCGTGGTTTCAGAGGGGCCGGCAGAGGCTTCTCCGGAGCCGCCTCTCCCTCGGCGTCTTCCTTTGGGCGCAAGCCACAATGACGCGAGGCGGGCTCTGGAGGGAGGCCCGATTATCGGGGGTCGTTTGCACGACTTTCTTCCGTCTTGGGCCCAAATTACGTCAGATCGCTGGGTGCTACAGATTATAGAAGAGGGTTATGCTCTAGAATTTGCATCCCCGCTTCCGGATGCCTTTGTTCTGTCGCCCAGCAGGGGCGAACAAAAGACGCGGGACATCCGCGTGACCCTGGCTCGGTTGTTAGCACTGGGAGCGGTGGTCCCGGTTCCTCTCTTGGAAAGAGGCGCCGGTCATTACTCCATCTATTTTGTGGTCCCCAAAAAGGGCGATTCTCTGCGTCCGATCTTGGATCTCAAAGGCGTCAATCGCGCGCTCAGGGTGCCGCACTTCCGTATGGAAACTCTGCGGTCAGTCATTGTAGCAGTACGACAGGGGGAGTTTTTGACGTCCCTCGATCTTACAGAGGCCTATTTGCACATCCCGATACATCCATCTCATCAGCGGTTTCTCCGCTTTGCGTTTCCGTGGGGCCACTTCCAGTTCCGGGCCATGCCGTTCGGCTTAGCCACGGCTCCGCACACCTTCACAAAGGTGATGGTGGTCGTTGCGGCGGCCTTGCGCAAGGAGGGCATCTTGGTCCATCCATATCTCGACGACTGGTTGATTCGGGCAAAGTCCAGTCGGGAGTGCTTGCGAGTCACGAGCAGGGTAGTGGCTCTGCTGCGGTCTCTCGGCTGGGTGGTGAACGAACGAAAAAGTTGTCTGCGTCCCACGCAGGACCTCGAGTATCTGGGGGTGCGCTTCGACACCGCCCGGGGCTGGTGTGCCTCCCCGAGCGCCGCGTCCGGGCGTTGCGGGCTCTTGTACGACTCTTTCGGGGCATGCCCGCTCCGTCGGCGTGGTGGTACCTGAGGCTTCTCGGAACGATGGCGGCGACCTTGGAGGTGGTACCGTGGGCGCGGTTCCACATGCGCCCGCTGCAGAGGGCGCTCCTTCGCCGGTGGTCCAACCAGTGCGACTCCTTGAACAAGAGACTGCCCTGCCCGAAGGCGGTGCGTCTTTCGCTCCGTTGGTGGCTCTCGCCTGAGAATCTGACGCGGGGGGTTCCCTTGGAGCCTCCTCTGTGGGTTCCCCTCACAACGGATGCGAGCTTAGCCGGTTGGGGAGCGCACTGCGAGACCCGCTTCACTCAGGGGATGTGGTCCTCCCAGGAAGCGTCTTGGTCGATCAACCGTCTCGAGCTTCGGGCGGTGCGGCTAGCACTATTGGCCCTGGAGCCACTGGTCCGGGGTCGACCTGTCCGGGTCTGGTCGGACAATGCGACCACGGTGGCTTACATCAATCGCCAAGGGGGCACAGGGAGTGTGGCCCTGGAAACAGAGGCGGCAGCCTTGTTCAGTTGGGTGGAGACTCGTCTGCCGGCAATATCAGCGGCGCACATAGCGGGCGCGGAAAATGTCCAGGCCGACTTTCTCAGCAGAGTGCGAGTGGACCCCGGAGAGTGGGAGTTAAATCCACAGGTGTATGCACAAGTAGTACGGCGGTGGGGTCCGCCCATCATGGATCTCATGGCGACCTTCCAGACGGCCAAGACGAGTCGCTTCTTCAGCAGACGGCGGGAGCGAATGTCCGAAGGGCTCGACGCTCTCATTCAGCCGTGGCCGACGTCCGGGCTTCTGTATGTCTTCCCTCCGTGGGCGCTGATCGGCCGGGTCGTCCAGCGCATCGAGTGTCATCAGGGCAGAGTGCTGCTGGTGGCTCCGGATTGGCCCCGGAGGCCCTGGTATGCCGAGCTAGTCAGACTTCGAGACGGCGTGCCTTGGCGCCTGCCCGCGCTGCCGGACCTTCTTCTTCAGGGCCCCCTGCGGATGCCCCAGGTGGCTCGATTCTCGCTTACGGTTTGGCCATTGAGAGGGCTCGGCTGAAAAAGAAGGGTTATTCGCCCGCGGTGATTTCCACCCTACTGCGGGCAAGAAAGTCATCCACTTCTCTTACTTATGTTCGAATCTGGAGGATTTTTGAGGACTGGTGCTCCCGGCGGGGAGTCCGGGCGGCGACGGTCTCTGTGCCCGTCGTGTTAAGCTTCCTTCAGGATGGGTTCGAGAAAGGCCTCGCGGCCAGTTCCCTGAAGGTTCAGTTGGCAGCGATCTCCTGCTATAGAGGCAAGGTTTTAGGCCGCATTCTCAGCGCTCATGCGGATGTGCGGCGTTTCTTGACCGCTGTTTTTCATTTGCGGCCTTCCCGCAGAGCACAGATTCCCCCGTGGGATTTGAATTTAGTCCTGCGGGCTCTGGTGCGGGAACCTTTTGAGCCCTTGCGGAGGGCGTCCCTGAAGGATCTCACTTTGAAGACGGTCTTTCTTGTAGCCATTTGCTCGGCTCGGCGCATTTCGGATCTTCAGGCCTTGTCCTGCCGAGAGCCTTTCTTGTCGTTTTCCGCGGACCGGATTGTGATCCGGCCGGTGCCTTCTTTTCTTCCAAAGGTGGTGTCTCCCTTTCACTTGAATCAGGCAGTGTTTCTGCCGGTCCTTTCGGCGAACTCGGTCGAGTCGGTGGACAAGGGTCTCCACCGGCTCGATGTGGGTCACACGCTGCGTCGGTATTTGCAGTCTACGGAGTCCTTTCGTAAGACCGATCGGCTTTTTGTGCTCTTTGGGGGTGCAAGAAAAGGGGAGGCGGCGGCTAAGGCCTCCATTGCTAGATGGCTCAAGGAAGCGATCGCATCTGCGTATCTGTTGCAGCAGCGGCCAGTTCCGGAGGGGCTTCGAGCTCATTCTACTCGAGCTCAGGCGACCTCTTGGGCGGAGCATTGCCTGGTTCCGCCAGCGGATATCTGTAGGGCGGCCACTTGGTCGTCTCTGCACGCTTTCAGCAGGCACTATCGCCTGGATGTATTAGCGGCTCGGGATTCCTGTTTTGGATCGGCGGTTCTGCGCGCCGGCTGGCAAGGTCCCGCCCGGTCTTAACTGCTCTGTTACATCCCGATTGTGGAGGACTAAACTGGATATCCGCACAGGAAATGGAAATTACACTAACCTGGTAATTGTAGTTACTGTAGGATCCAGTTTAGTCCTCCTTCCCTCCCAACTCTCTGTGTAGTCTTGCGGCGCGCTGTTCCGAGCGGTTGACTGTAGGACGGTTCTTCGTCCCGTTCGGGTTCTGTTGACAGTCGTGCTTATCGCTATGGCTCTTCCCTTTCTTGGAGTTCAGTCAGCTCCCTAGATTTCTGGGGAGGGGAGCTCTGTGTAATTTGGAAGGCGTCGGTTTCGGCGCCAGGCGGTGTTCTGACTTCCTCGTTTGGGGAGGGAGTTGGTTATTACAGGGGGGGAAGAAAAGGGTTTACTGATAATGTAATGATAATTTAATGATTATTTAATGTGTTGCTTCATTAAGTATGCTTTGTTACTAGTACACTGGGGGGCTTCTGGGAGCTCCTGCTGGATATGTACTACAGAAGATTTCATTGGTCCAGTCTCCAGGCTGCAGTAGAAGGTGCACTACCCGATTGTGGAGGACTAAACTGGATCCTACAGGAACTACAATTACCAGGTTAGTGTAATTTCCATTTATTGTACTGCAAGTACCATTATATTTGGTGAGACGTAGTAACAAATAGTGGGGCTTATTTACTAAAGTGCAGAGGGACTGCAAAAGTGCACTTTGCACAAAAACTAGCACAAAACATCTGCATTTAAGCATTTTTGCATGTTTCATACTTTGAGTGAAAGTACACTTTGCATGAAAGCTTATGTAAATTTTACATTAGTGAACTGCTGCAATACCAAATCATGTAAAGCAGCTTACTAATGCAAAGATAAGCACCCAAAAAGGGCTTTGTAGGCCCATTTTCACTGAAAAAATAGCTACAGCTCAAGAACTGTGGTTATTTTTTCTTGAACTGGCTGTGAGAAAAAAATGTCCTTTTTGCATGGCAGCTGCCCTGAATCAGAGACCTCCCACTAACACGCTTTTCCACCTTAGAGGGTCCAGAGTATGATGGGGGCAGGAGCCAGGGCTGTTGCTACCCGGGGGGGGGGGGGGGCGCCATTGCTAGCCATCCGCCATATACTGCTTTCCAGCAGTAATGAGCATTTCCTTATCGTTCCTCCAGTTTAGTCCTCCACCCCTGGGTAGTGTACCTCCTCCTGCAGCTTGGAGACTGGGCATTTCAAAATCGTGATATCACTGGATATAGCCTGCTGGTCTCTCCCATCAGCCCCCAGTGTGTCCAGTCTCCATGCAGCAGGAGGACGTAGTGAGCCTAGGTGCTGGGCTCACTTGAGGAACAGATAAGGAGCAGTTTAGTCAGGGTTTAGGTTTTTTCTTTCAATTGGCAAAAATTAATTACAATTATTTTAATTACCTTAATTTAAGGCAATTTAATTCCATTTAATTCAATTAATACAATTTAGTTTAACTTAATTTGATTTCTTTCTTTTCGACAGGGGAACTGTCCCTTTAAAAAAAAAAAAAAAAGACCCCGTCTAGCCTTTTTTCTTCTTCCTCTCTGATCGCAACCAGCCAGCTTACCGCTCAGGATCTCTCCCCCTGACTGTACGGGGGGAGCTCTGCGAGCCGTACCTGCACGCTGCGGGTGTGTGGGCTGGCAGCGTTTCTTCACTGCTGGATCCCCTTGTCAGTTGAGCAGGCAGAGCAGCTCCTGCAGCGGCTTCCGCTTGCGGCAGTGTCCAGCGGCGTCCCGGCTCGAGAGGCGGCACTTCCCTGAGTGAGAAGAGCGCCCTTGTTAATTTTCTATGCATTCTCATTTCAGCAAAATGCAGGTAAGGGCCGCGTGCTTAAAGGAGATTGAGGAGAGAAGTACAGCAGCAGTGGAGTTTTTGGCGCCAAACAGGCCCGACAGGGTTGTATTTGAGGTCGGTTCCGCATGGCGGGGATTGCAGAGGCCCGCGCTTTGGGAGTACGTACCAGGGCACAGGTCTGAGGAAATTCTTTGTTTAATTTGATTCCCATTTCTTTCATGTGCCTTATTTAAATTTTTTTTTGGGGGGGGCTCCCTTCAGGTTTCAACAGGGAATTCTTGGGGTGATAATTTCATTTCTTTCTTTTGTGTTTCATTTCCCTTGGTTAATTAAAAAAAAAAAAACAGGGGGGTACAGCTTCACTACCAACCTTGCTTTCACTTGGCAAGCAGTTGGTGGGGGTTTAGCTAATGTCATCGCGCCCGTAGTATGTGGTCTGTGGTACCCGCAGAGGCACAGTCGCTGACACTGGAACCTGTCAGTGCTGCACTTCTGTTTCTACCAGCGTAGAACAGCAGATGGAGAGTTCTGTGGTTTTAGAACCCCTGGGGCCATCGGCTGGGACCAGAGAAGAGGCGCTGATGGTCACACCGCCAGGGTCCTGTCAAGAGGGCCTCGCGGGTCCTTCAAGTGCGTTACCTCCTGTGGGATCGAGACCGCAGGTAGGGATTTCTTTCCGGATTTTGTGTTAATTGCACAGGTCTGCAAAAAATGTTTTTTCGAGAGCTGTTTTGGTTATTCCATGTAATCTTTATGTGTTTTGGTGCGCTGAATCCGAAAATGACCTCCATTTTGTCATAGGACATCACGTTTCCTGACAATTTAGGTAACTATGTTAAATAAGGCAATACCTCAAAATAAATGGAAATAGACTTATAAAATTAAAGTTTTATTACAATATTTTCATGAAAATCCTTTTTTGAACTGAAATGAGCTCACCTATACACACTAAACTCGATTCTTCTTCCTTGTGAGGCTCCTCTTGGTGCATTTACGCTTATGAGTAGCATCTGGAATGTCTCTCTGAAGCATCCAACAGTAGTCTGCCATCATTGTAATGCTCCATTTTCCCTGGTATCTCCTTTCCATCTATTTAATGTCTTGGTGGAATCGTTCACCTTGTTCCTCACTCACAGCTCCCAAATTTTCAGGAAAGTAGTCAAGGTGAGACTGGAGGAAATGCACTTTCAAACTCATCAGGCAACCTAAAGCTTGAAATGCTTTCAGCATTCGTCCGACGATCTTTTTGTAGTGAGGATCTTTGTTATTGCCTAAAAATTTCTGTATGACTTCTTTAAATGCAATCCACCCTTCTTTTTGAGGATCCGTCATGGTATTGACAAACTCTTGATCAACTATAAGCCTTCTAATGTCTGGTCTGACGAACACACCTTCCTTCAATTTTGCCTCCGACAGGCCTGGAAACTTGGTGACCAAGTATTTGAAGCATTCTCCATCTCTTGGAAGTGATTTTACGAATTGCTTCATCAATCCCAATTTTATGTGGAGAGGTGGTAGAAGAACTTTATGGGAAGGTACCAAAGTTTCTCAGAGGACATTTTTTTCACCAACTGTTAGCACCCTCGGCTGCCAACTCTTCTTGGTCCAGTGATTTTGTCGGTCTCGACTGTCCCATAGACACAGAAAACAAGGATATTTGGTATACCCAGCTTGTTGCCCGAGCACTATGCACAAGACCTTCAAGTCCCCACACACTTGCCAACCATGGTCTTCATATTTAAGTTTATAAAGAACCAATTCCAAGTTCTCGTAGGTTTCCTTCAAGTGTATGGAATGACCTACAGGTATGGACGTGTAAAAACCGTTGTGGAGTAAAACTGCTTTGAGACTTTTTTTTGAAGAATCTATAAAAAGACGCCATTGCTCTGAATCATATTGGATTTTAAATTGACCCATCAGACCTTCGACATCGATGCAATAAACTAATTTGTCTTCCTGGGCGAAGTAAGGAACGAACTCCTTTTCACGATGTCTGAACCATGAAGATGACACTCCTGGCAACAATAAATTCCTGCTTTTCAGCCTTGATCCGAGTAACTCAGCGGCATGCTTGGGAAGATTCAAGTCTCTTACCAAATCATTCATCTCCTCCTGAGAAAACAATTTTGGTCTTGTATCATCTTCAAAGTCAGAACTTGATTTGTCATCTGGTTCAGATATGACTTCACCTTCATCGGAGCTAGGTATCTCTTCCAAGGTAGCAGGGGGTTGGGTACTGGTATATCTGTGCTATGGGGGATGGGACGAATTGCCGAGTGAAGATTGGGTATGAAATGGAATGCTTCCATTTGGAATTAAACCCTTTCACATCGCATGAACAAAAGTAACAGTCATCACTATGGCTCTTTTGCTCTCGCCATACCATAGGAATCCCATAACGGAAAGATTTTTTCTTACCCTTGAACCAGTTTCGGAGGTCCTCAACACACCGTTTGCACACTTTATGAGGCGCCCAGACTTTATCTTGATCTCCAATTTTTAGTCCAAAGTATGCAAAGTATCCTTTTTTCACAAAGTCTGTAATATTCTGCTCTTGCTTCAACACTGTATATTCACCACAGATGAAACAGAAACTGTCTGGCGAATTAATACACTTTCGCAGAGCCATAACATAACGGTTGAAGAATGACGAGCTAACACGAATTGCGATGAAAAAGTGCGAACAGCCTAGAACCAAGAACCTGATGATGATTCGTGCACAAGTGTGGCATGCAGGAGAGAGCAGCTCAGTGTCTGTACACGAGATGTCACAGTGCTGGCCACGCCCCCCTGCACTGACCGGAGCTGCTGCTATCTGTCCTGTGTCTCCATCCCACTGGATTCTTCAGGAAAGATTAACCCCTTCTACCATTAGAAGCACGGACTTAAAACTTGCTTAGCTTATGTATATATTGCTGACCATCAGATTTACAGTGCTACATTTTTTTTTTTACATAACTCGGACAACCCCTTTAAGGTTTTTTTGGCATTTTATATCTTAAATGCACTTATGTGAATTAATAAATAGTAAGTTGAAAAAATTTGATAAATTTGAAGACAATTTTGCATGTTGTGGCAAATCATGATGTCTAGGAGTTTTTTCAATATTTTATTTGTTTTCAGCACATCAAAATACATGGAAATTAGATGAAAATAATCAAACAGCTTTTTAGTCGCAGACCTGTGTTATGCATCGGGCCTTCTGTTTGAGGCATCAGGGGAAGTTTCCTGAGTCTTTGCCGATGGCGAATGCTATGCAACAACCCCGACTAGGGGAGCCTGGTACCATGGCTCCAAGGACTCAAAGAGATCACGGCCTCGGGATCTTTCTCCCTCAGATTTTGAGTGGCAGGAGACAGAGGAGGCCGAGGTAGAACTCGAAGCCGGGGTTGAGGAATTGGAAGAAGGAGACATTCCTGAGCCTGAGGATCAGGCAAAAATCATTTGAGTCTTCCGGTTGGATGAACTGACGGCACTTATCACGGAATCTCTCCGGACCCTAAATCTCGCTACGGCGCAACTGATGAAAGAGGAAGATGTGGAAGATCCTATCATTTAAGTGGTGAGGCAAGCACAGGTAGTGTTTCCCGTCCACTGGGTGGTAGATCGGATGATCCAGGAGTGGGATCAGCCAGAAGCAGGGCTGAGAGGAGTCAGGACCATGAGAAGACTCTATCCCTTAGCAGATAAGGACAAAGAGAAGTTCAGGTCTCCAAGAGTGGATGTGTCAGTCTCAGCCATCACGAAGAAGACCACTATTCCGGTGCAAGGTAGCGCGGTCTTAAAAGATGTGCAGGATAGGAAAGTAGATGGTTTATTGAAACAGTCCTTTGACACTAACACACTAGCCTTGCAAGCTTCCATTTGTGGAGCTTGGGTGGCGAGAGCATGTCTCAGATGGTCTCAACACTTACGCCAGTCTTCACAAGAAAGTATAAGGGAGCTGGATCGGCTATAGTCTGGATCGGCATGTTTGGCGGATGTGCACTATGACTTGATCAGAGTGTTAGCAAACTTTATGGGTTCATTGGTTGCTGTCCAGAGATCCCTGTGGTTGAGGAATTGGGCAGCCGATGGTTCATCTAAGTCACGTCTCAGTAAGCTTCCTTTTAAAGGGAAGTTGTTGTTTGGAGAAGATCTTGATAAGTTGGTTAAGAATTTTGGGAGAGTCCAAGGGCGGAAGACTTCCGGAAGATAAACCTAAACAAGGGAAGTCTTTGCCAGCCTTTCGGGGTCAGTTTAGAGACTTCAGGAGATTTCGTACTTCCCGCATGGGTGGTTTCCAAAGGGGAAGATTTGCTTCTAGAGCCCATGGGTTTCGGGGGTTTTCGTGGAGCAAGTAGGGGTTTTGCAGCGGCCTCCGCAGTGACAACTCGTAAACCACAATTAAAGGAGGCAGGTCCCGGTGGGAAGCCAACCGATAGGAGGACGGCTTCGGGGATTCCTTCCTGCCTGAACCCAAATAACATCCGACCAGTGGGTGTTGGAGATTATTTGCGAAGGGTATGTGCTGGAATTGGCAAGACCGGTGCTAGATTCGTTTGTGATGTCTCCCTGCAAAGGTCAACAAAAAACACAGGCTAGACCGGCTTTTACAGTTGGGAGCATTCGCGCCGGTGCCCTTAGCGGATTACA
The DNA here is from genome assembly GCA_033557465.1 of Ichthyophis bannanicus. NCBI lineage: Eukaryota > Metazoa > Chordata > Amphibia > Gymnophiona > Ichthyophiidae > Ichthyophis > Ichthyophis bannanicus. The sequence continues at coordinate 662,073,220 of CM066032.1, read as the reverse complement.
GCAAGGGTCGCTATTCCATTTATTTCATGGTGCCAAAGAAAGACTGGACACTCTGTCCTATTCTGGACCTAAAAGGGGTGAATCGCTGTCTTCGAGTGCCGCATTTCAGGATGGAAACGTTGAGGTCGGTCATTGTGGCGGTGCACCAAGGAGAGTACTTGACTTCCCTCTACCTCACGGAAGCGTACTTGCACATCCCAATCAGAGACGTTCATCAGAAGTTCCTGCGGTTCGCTTTCCCTTGGGGACATTATCAGTTCCAAGCATTGCCGTTTGGTCTGGCGAGGGCCCCTTGGACCTTCTCCAAGATCATGGTGGTAGTAGTGGTGGCATTACGAAAGGAAGGAGTTATGGTTCATCCTTATCTCGACAATTGGTTGATTCGGGCAAAGCCCAAGGCCGAGAGCATTCAAGTTACAGACAAGGTGGTGAAGTTTCTGCAGAGTCTCGGCTGGGTGGTCAATTCGACCAAGAGCCGATTAGTTCTGTCCCAGAATCTCGAATATCTGAGGGTATGGTTTGACACTCGGAGAGGAGCGGTGTTTCTGCCGAATCATTGAGCACAAGCCCTTCGACAATTGGTGTGCAATTTCAGGTCTGCTCCGGCGCCTTCAGCGTAGAGTTACCTTCGCCTACTGGGAACAATGGCGGCGACTTTGGAAGTGGTTCCATGGGCCAAGTTTCATATGCGACCTTTACAGAGAGCTCTTCTTTGCAGGTGGTCGCATCAGTCTGACTCACTGAACAAACGACTTCCCTGTCCCCTCCGGATCAGGCAGTTCCTTTGGTGGTGGCTGCTTCCAGGATCTCTGAAGGCAGGAATGCCGCTGGAACTGCCGGAGTGGCTCCCATTGCTGACGGATGCGAGTCTTGCGGGATGGGGAGTTCATTGCAGAGATCTCTTTGCGCAGGGCACTTGGACCATACAAGAGAGCAAATGGTCAATCAACCGGCTAGAACTGAGAGCGGTCTGCCTAGCGTTGCAAACGTTTGAAGCTGCGGTGACAGGTTGAGCGGTGCGAGTACTGTCCGACAACTCCGCAATGGTGGCCTACATCAATCGTCAGGGCGGTACAGGAAGTGTGGCCATGGAAAAAGTAACAGAGGCACTGTTCTCCTACGTAGAGTCTTGGCTACCAGTGATCTTGGCGGCGCACATTGCAGGGAAGGACAATGTGATGGCAGATTTTCTCTGCAGGATCCAAGTGGATGCTGGGGAATGGGAATTGCATCCGGACGTGTTTGCACAGATAGTTGGTGGCCCCGGACTGGCTGAGACGCCTGTGGTATGCCTATCTCATTCGGTTGCTCGACTGGGACCCTTGGAGGTTACCAAAGTCTGAGAATCTGTTGCTACAGGGTCCGCTTCAAATGCCTCAAGTGGATCGGTTCTCGCTTACGGTATGGCCATTGAAAGGGCTAGCTTAAAGAAGAAAGGTTACTTGGCAGCAGTCATCGCGACTTTACTTCGAGCGCAAAAGAAGTCCACGCCTCTCGCATATGTGCGCATATGGTATATTTTTGAGGACTGGTGCTCGTGGAGGCAAGTACGCATGACTACAGTGTCTGTGCCCGTGGTGGTCTTACAAGACTGGTTTGATAAGGGTCTTGCAGCCTGTTCCTTGAGGGTTCAGTTAGCAGCCCTGTCCTGCTATAGAGGCAAAGTCCAGGGAGTGGCCCTAGGGGCGCATGCAGATGTGTTGCGTTTTCTTAAAGCAGTATCCAGGCTGTGGTCCTCTCATAGAGTCATGATTTCGCTGTGGGATCTCAATCTGGTTTTAGGAGAGTTAGCTAATGAACCATTTGAGCCCTTACACCAGGCATCGGTTAAGGATTTAACCTTAAAGACAGTGTTTTTGGTAGCCATATGTTCAGCGAGGCACATTTTGGAGTTGCAGGCGTTGTCATGTAGAGAGTCGTTTTTGGCTTTTTTCCAGAGAAAAGGTGGTGTTGCGGCCAGTTCCGTCGTTTTTACCAAAGGTAGTTTCTCTGTTTCATCTAAATCAAGCAGTCTCTCTTCCAACTCTAAGTTCGGTGGAGGGGAATGTTTTGGGCCGTAGTTTACGCCGTTTAGACATTAATAGGGTCCTGCAGTGCTATTTAAAAGTCTCCGAAGATTTTCGCAAGTCGGACCGTCTATTCGTATTGTTTGGAGGTCCCCGCAAAGGGGAGGCAGCAGCGAAAGCATCCATTTCCAGATGGATTAAGGAGGCGATTGCGTCAGCATATCTGTTGCAAGGCCGCCCAGTGCCAGCAGGCTTAAGAGCTCACTCTACTAGAGCGCAAGCGGTGTCATGGGCAGAACACAGTTTGGTTCCACCAGTGGAAATTTGTAGAGCGGCCACCTGGTCCTCTCTTCATACTTTCAGTAAGCACTACTGCCTGGATGTCTTGGTGGTGAACGATGCCTGTTTCGGGTCGGCAGTGTTGAGATCCGGCTGGAAAGGTCCCTCCCAATGATTACTACTCTGTTACATCCCAGAGGTGGAGGACTAAACTAGAGGAACGATAAGGAAATAGAAATTGCACTTACCTGGTAATTGTTGTTCCTTGAGGAACTCCAGTTTAGTCCTCATTCCCGCCCCGGGATGGATTTGGTTACAGTGGTTGTTCATTTGGGAGAAGTGCAAGACTACAGTTGGGTATAGCCTTTAATAGGGTCTTAATTTTCTTCATTCTTCATATCTCTTTTTCTGTTTATTCTCCTCTCTCTTGTTCTTGGCAAAGCATAGAGCGGAAAAGAGAGGGTGCAAAAAGCAGTCTCCTTTGGGAGAGGGGGTTTAGTTGTTAAATACATTAGGTTATGCGTTCAGTTTGAGTATGAGCTTGAAATTAATATGATAGCTACTTATTTGTTGCTCCTTTGAGTATGCTTTGTCAATAGTTCACTGGGGGCTAATGGGAGAGACCAGCAGGCTATATCCAGTGATGTCACGATTTTGACATGCCCAGTCTCCAAGCTGCAGGAGGAGGCACACTACCCAGAGGTGGAGGACAAAACTGGAGTTCCTCAAGGAACAACAATTACCAGGTAAGTGTAATTTCTATTTCCTATTTCTGGTAAGAAACAGGAAATGCTTATTACTGCCTTTAGAAACTCCATGACCCAGCAGTTTAAAAGAGAGCAGAGCTGCGGGAACAGAGAAATGTTCCCGCTGCTGCTTTCTTTTTTTGAAGGACGAATCAGTGGGAGGAGAGAAGGGGAGGGAAAGAAAGGGGGCCAGAAGGGAGCAGACACAGGGGGAGGGAGCTGGAAGGGAGCAGACACTGGGGGTTGGGCTGGAAGGGAGCAGACATGGGGGGGCTGGAAGGGAGCAGACATGGGGGACTACAAGAGAGCAGACACTGGGGGGAGCTGGAAGGGAGCAGATACGGGGGGGGGCTGGAAGGGAGAAGACTCTTGAGGATGGGGCTGGAAGGTGGCTGGGTAATAGGAGGGGTATTGGAAGAGAACTGACGGAGGGAAGGTGGGGGCTGGAAGGGAGCAGAAGAGAGGGGAAGGAGGGGGCTGGAGGGAAGATGGGGACTGGAAAGGAGCTGACAACTGGGGATGGCATTGGAAGGAGGATGGACAGAGGAGAGGGTGACTGGAAAGGAACTGACACGGGAGGGGGCACTGGGACTGGTAGTTCACTGATAACTGGGATGGTATTTGGACTAGAAGGGGCTGGACAATGGAGAAAGAGGGGGACTGGAAGGGAATAGACACCAGTGGCAGTGCTGGGAATGCAAGAGTGTTGACACTGGGAGGGGAGGCTGTAAAGGGGACTGATACTGGGGAGGGTTACTGGGAATGGAAAAAGGCTGATGGAAGAAAATGAAGAAAGCAAAAGGAGAGACAAGAAATGGCAGATGGACTATAGACCATAGAAAGAGAGCTAAGAGAAGACAAAGGAAAACAGAAACCTCAGATTAAGACCAGCATGATCAAAAATCGTCAAAGGTAGAAAAAATAATTTTATTTTCAATTTAGTGATTGGACTTTGCACTATCTTTATATTTCATACAGTATGGGGAACTGCATCTCTTATCTGGTGTGGCACCGCATGTGGAGTCTGGCTTCTTGGGGTTTCATTTTAATTTTTGTCTACCTATTTTTAATTTTACTTTAGATTGTGGTCACTTATTCTGTACTTGGTGAGGCTCTGTGTTCTGAGTGTGCAACCAAGGCCAGGTGTTCTGTTAACATGGAGTTTGTATGTAGATATCTGTACTGTTGTAATTTGACTTGTATAGCTTTTCAAATAGCTGTATGGATGTTTTGGGGCCCATTGCAGTGTTTTGTATGAGTTTTGGAAGTGTATGCTGGTATAGTATAGTAGATTTGGCCTTGTAGATCTTCAGTGACTTTTGCAGTGTTTTATATTAGTTCACGATATGCCTGGCACTGGAGAATGTTTGTTAGTGAGATGACCAGAATTAGGGTTTTTTTTTTTTTTGGACTATCACAGCCTGTTTATATGATAAGTATTTACTGCTAATTTTTATTTTGGCTATGCAATTGCTCTTTTGCTGCAATTTTCTTAAAACACTGGATTTGAAGGAGAAATACTAATATTGCTTAAAAAGAGTTCACAAAGCAGTTTTGGGAAAAAGGGGGGGGTAGGGTGCAGCCAACATTAATTCTGAGGGAAGGGTGCCGATTTATAGGTGCAGGGGGGCGCTAGAAACCCTTGCACTGGCCCTGGCAGGAGCGATCCCTAGCTCAAAATGGCACCAACTGACCCCTGTGGTTGGCGCACAGTATTAACGTTAGAGGTGTGATTATAACTCTGGATCTCCTAGTGTGAATCTGGGTGTCAAGGGTTGGTGGGGGGCAGGATGATTCATTACTTTACTTCATGAAAAGATGTGATTTAAACAAGGGGCAAGGCTTTGAGGAGGAGTGCTTTTATAACTTTTTAGCCTCACATCATTGCTAGAGGGAGGGTGTCAGCCCCACTGGGGCCACCAGGGAATTGAGGTGCCCTCCCAGGGGAGAACCTCTGATTCAGGCTGGAGGACCCTTTTGTTTTTTTGGTTGGCCAGCACACAAGGACAGTTTATTGTTCAAACCTTTCCACAACCCAGACTGCGCTAAGTTCCAGGCTGTGGCAGTGCATGAACAATTTCAAACTTTAACTAAGAATGTTAATGAACCAAGAGGTCACTTGCACATCCTACTAAATTTCAGAAAAACATTTTTTGAGATCCAAGATGGCAGCAAGAGAGCCAAGATGGCGGCAGCGTGTTAACCCTGTTCTGATTGGTTTCCTCTGTTGTGGCTCTACCTTCTCATTTTTGCCTAACAGTGTTGCTTTTCAACCCCTGTTCTCATGGGGGGGGGGGGAAAGGGGAAGGTTAAGTTTTTTTTTGTTTTTTTACCCTGCAAGAGAATCTTCCCCAGGACAGCAGCCTATAATGAAGTACTTGGCCGCCGGAGCTAGTGCAGTCAGGGTAATTGCTGGAGCTGGCATTGAGGTGGCCCTTTCAGCTTCAGAGGCGAGTCTGAGGCCCCAAACAGCGAGTCCTGCTGGGTGAGCCTCTATCACCCTGTGACCCTGCGTAGCTCCAGCTTCCTCCTATGGAGACTCGGTTTGGAGGCATTCAGTGTGGTGTGGGAGTGCTGCCAGCATCAAGTTCACCTGCTAACTTGTCAGATGATTCTGGGGAGCTGTGGGGGGTCCTCTGGTCATAGCTTGTGTCATGAGTGTCTTCATTGAAGAAAAACAATAAACCTACGCTCAAATGCACTGCATTATCTATGTCCTTGAATCCAAAACATGAGGTATGTTTTACTTGGGTCTCAGACTACACCATGGCATCAAAACCTGGGTATTGAAAAGTCCCCAGTGATATGCCTGTTAGCATCAATGACCTGGTCAGTTTTACTAATCCTCCCCTCTTATATTTCAACGAACGGAACATATAGTCCTCTACAAGGCTGTGACTTGTTGCATGCTTTTCAGATGTACTGTAGAGTTACTTAGCTCATTTGATCTTGCCTCCTTTTCTAAGGATTTCTCCCTTTCACTTATGGGCTGCTAGAGGGGAGTACTATATTTTTTTGTTTATTTCCTTATTTTGATTTTGTTTGTATTCTTCTTTAATATTGCTTTTGTACTTCCCTATTGCTATATTCAAGTTTTGTTGAATCTTTTTTTTTTTTTTTGCTTGATCCTAGCGCTAAAAAAAAGTTTGAAAATTCATAAATAAAAAGTTAAAAGGAAAATCTTTTGTTGATTACTAGATAGGCCGTAACATGTATTAATGGTGCTAATGCATGGTAATGCACAATAGTAACTATGCCTGATTGTGCAAGGCTAACTGTTGAGGAAAAATCTTCAGTTTGTTTTCATAACTAGTTATTAAAAAGTGTTTTTGCCACTATAATTGTGTTTTTGTTACTAATGTATTGTTACAGTAATTATAAAAGAAAAAATATAGCATTCCATTGATGAATTTCTAAGAGACTCTACATTTCATATGCTGTGGCTGCTACTGAAAATTCTGTATGTTCCTGGTGCCTCAATCCTATGAAAGCATGAGCATACCTCCCAAATGAGGCCATTTCCTCCCAACACAAGCTTTTTTAAGGCATCCTCCCCATAAGGACAGTCTTGCATGTCCCCCTGGACAGCTCATCCACAAACAGTGCCCTTCCCCCACAAGGACCTAACTTTGACTCTCCCGACCCCCCCCCCCCCCAGGTCTTACTCGGTGCATCCTTGGTGCCTAGTGGTCTTTAGAGCAGGAATGGTCCCCATCTGCTCCTGCCCTGACTGGGGGTTGTTGCCACTCCTGTATGGTATACCACTAGACACCAGAAATGCCCAGTGGGGAAGCTGAGGAATGTGGAGAAAGGGTCAGGTTTAGGCCTGGGTGGGACCTCCAGTAGGGTTCTAGCATGCCAGCTGGAATTCCTGCCCATTGGCAAGGGGGGAATGCACTCAGGGAGGGGTGGGGGTTGTGATCAGAGGGAGTCTTGTGTGTGATGCTAGAGATCAGAGTGGGGGGTCTGCGTCTCACGGCTGCAGCCACTTCTATTTTTAGAACGTTTTGGTCACTGGCCCATATTCCCTGTCTCTAGAAAAAATGATAGACGGAGTGGTGCAGTAAGGAAGGACAAAGGCTCTTGCATGGCCCAGTGGAGCCAGGGCTGAAACCGTGGGAACTTATTGAAGCATAGTAAGGAGGTGTGGACAGTCCTCCCTTCTCCTGAGAAGAACTGGACCATGGGTCTGTGCTCTCCTATTTTTAAGCTGATGTTACAGGCATAAGAGAGGCTGAAAGGGGGCTGAGGCATTTTAATTGAGCAATTGAAAAAAAAAGAAAAGGAATGAGCTACTGTGGCAGAAGCATAGCTGCCTAGGTGTGATGGGTCTTGACCCAAGAGTAACAATGTCTGGGAGCATGTAGAGGAGTCAGTGGTGCTTAGTTTGAAGCAGCCAATGGCAAAGTTGCATAATAGGCTCATTTTTCCACCATGCAAAGGAGGGAGTGAGTCAGAGCAGGAACACCCCCTGGGACAAGAAAGATCCCCTAAATGGAACAAGCTTTGCTTCTAGTGAAAGGAAGCCTGAAGAGTAAGACAGTAATGCAGTGAAGTGAAGCAGGTTCCACCCCACCATGGTAGGCCAGAGTTGCTCATGGAAAAGGAAGCCAAGCAGCAGGCAGAATATAAATGAAAATTCCAGAAGTGGCAAAAGATACTCTAGGGAGGTTTTCCCCAGATGTTATTTTAATGTATAAGGAATATTGTTCTATGCAGCAAGCTAATGCGGAATTCCAGAGACCTCGAGTAAAGAACTCATGCAGTTCTAGAGGATGTCAGATGAGGTGTCATTTATTTTTTGTTTGTTCTGACCAATTCTCCACTTCACTCTCGTGTCTGTCTTTTTTTTTTGTCAACTACTGTATAACATTGTAATTTTCTGATCCCCCATGTTTCCTTTGTGGCAGTAGATTTGTTTATCGGTCTTGTATTGTTTATTTGTTATTGTTTTAATCTCCCTTTTTTATTATTATATTCACCACTTTAATGTTAATTATGAAAGACTGTTAATTAAATCTAATAAACCTTAAACCTTAAGGCAATATCTTATAGTGACAAAACCCTTCAGAAGATTAGGCAGGCTTGTCTATATGGAAGAACAAAGAAAAGGAAGGCAGTTGATGATATTATAGGCAGCGGAATAAGCTGGGTCACTGGGGTCATAGCTCCTACAAGTATTTTGCCCAACAGAGCATTAGGAAAGAGCTTGAGGGTGGAGCTAGGTATTAGTTTGTTTTGACCTTCCAACCAAAAAGCCGTTCCACTATTCCTGGAAAAGATCTTTAGCTAGATAGATTAGAAAGGCTATAGCTTTATCATATATCTCCAAATGGTTTGTATGCATACTTGACTAGAGCCCACACAACCTCACTGCAAGAACATAAAAGCTTCCTGGCCCAAATACACAAAGTATTGGAATATAAAGGTAAATGACCAGAATCTTGCTCCATCCTTAAATTTGGACAAGCATTCTGATAACTAGAAGGAAGGAGTAAGAATCCACCTATACACGTAGGGAAGTAAGCAACATAATTTACAAAACAAGAGAAAATCTCTTTAAAAGAATTAGATTGGCCAACAAGAAAAATCAATTGGCAAGTGCACAAATGGAGTGGGAAATACAAAGTATTCTTCTAGGAGCTGTATATTGTTCAAAACTGGACACATGGATGGTTAAGGAGAAGTGAATTTAAACCTAAGGATGAAAGATTGATAATTGCAGCCACGGACAATAGATTACAGGCAAGATGGTTCATAGGAAGCATAGAAAACACTGCTGAAACAGAGCTGGAAATGGTTACTTATCTCATAGCTGGTTGCAAAGTTCTTTTGGGGGAAAAATGTCTTACAGGAAGGCACAATAAGGTGGCCATTTCATCCAATGGAAAATCTGTAAACACGTCAGCATTATTGTACCAGAAAAGCACTATCCTAAGAGACTTATGAGGAATGAAGAGGTTGTGGTCATCTGGGACATTCCCATATCAACTGATAAGAAAACTTTGATGCAAGAAAACTGGATATGGTAAGGGAGGAAAATACAAGAATGGCATTGCAGTGATTGTTGTGCACATCATCTGGGGAGAAAAAAATCCTCACATACCAAGCAATACAATGAGACACCAAGAAAATATTGCAGAATGATAGATATATTTCACATCATATTGGATGTCCAGACTTGATTAAAAACAATTTCTAACCATACCTTGATAAGTTACCTACATATATATTGCATTTTAGGAAGTCCTGAAAGAATCGCTCTTTGGCACAATGGAGGTATTATGGCTAGTTAGCATGTATTTGAAAGATTGAAATCATAATCTTCATACCCTGGCTTGGGAGAGAGATCCATTGCTGTCCTATTATGCACAGAATCAACCAATTTGTAGACATTTTCTTAAGAGTATCAGTAGGAAAGCAGCTTGGTCTTTTCTTCATTTGTTCACCCAACATCACAGACTTGTCCTTCAAGCTAGAAAGGAGGTGGACTTTGGTGCAGGGGAATTTAGGGCTGTTCTACTTCTAGCCTTTTCATTCCTAGTAAGAAAGTAGCTTTGGTCCATATCATACATCTGGGCTGGGCTAGCAATGATGAAGAGAAAGATGAAATTATGCTTACTTGATGATTTTATTTCCTTGAGTCCTGTCATATCAATCCAAAACCTACTCTGGGAGGATTTAAAATAAAATAAGACACATCTCAGCAGGGCACTTTTCCCAGGAATAGAGCATTGGAGAAGGAGAGAATCTAGCCAAAGAGTGAAAAGAGGGTTTAGAAAGGAAAATAAAGAATGTCTAGCTTGGTGAAGAGAAAAATGACAAACTTCCTGACTACAATCTTTTATATAGTGAGGTCAATCAATTAGTCTGTCTCTGTTTGCTGGCAGGAGGAATATAATTTTATGTCTGGAATGGCCTGGCAGGATCAGGAAAGAAAATTATCAGATAATAATTTCACTATCTGAGATTTTCAATGAATGTTTTTTTTTCACTTTGATTTGGAGTTCTGCTGATAAGACAAAGTATGCAAAGGAGATTGGAAATTTTCATTTTCAAGATGTTTACACATGTGAGATATCTGTAACTTTTATATAATTTTTCTTTGCATCAAACCATGGGGAATGTGAAACTACTGGTTCTTGCTTGTTTCAAATTAATTTTCCTGATTTTCAGGCATTTTTTTCATGTTTGTGTTGCATATTCATTTTTTGCATGCACATGCTTGAATAAATGCTAGAACACTTTCATGCATGCAGATCTTTTGTATGTGGCTTAATTCATAGATATACACACATAGCAATGATTAGCAAACACTTTCAGTTTTTCAGCACCCAAACAAAGCAAGCCCTTAATCTGGAGCTTGGCAGTAATCTTTGGAGTCTGTCTCTCTGTTCTCTAGAGTGTGAGGGTTGAGTGAGGTCGTGGCAAATGTACATTCCTGGGAGTTAAGTATGCTGCCAGCTCTCTAAAGACTGTATTTTGAATGGAGCTTAGGTGAAGATTATTAGTTCTGAAATAAACTTTATAGATCTATGCTTCAGAAATTCGTAATTTTGCTTCAGGGCAGGTCTGATTTAAATCAATATTTAAATAATGATTTAGATTATTAGCAAGCAGTGTCAATTTGATTTACATTAGATTCAACACTGGCAAAAGTGAAACTTAAAAGAAAATCTGCCAATTTTATTTTAACTGGATGAAAAATGTAAGCATTATAAAATAGCAACTATATTGTTGCTGAAACATGAGACTTCAAAGTAGTAGACACAAGTCTACCCAAAAACCCTGGTCAGGAAAGACAGGCAGTTCCTAGAAACACGATTGCTACTACTAATCATCTGTATAGCACTAAAAGGTGTACGCAGCACTGTATATATAGATTTCATATGCAGTCCCTGCTTATCAGAGCTTACAATCTAATAAAGATGAAAAAACATTGCAAAATGGGGACTAGAGTAAGGCAAGATACACATGACTAGTGGACAAGAGAATGAGGAGCATCAGGATCCAAAAGTAGCCTCTAAGAGGTGGGTCTTCAACCTAGACTTGAATAAGGTCACTTACAACAGCCCCATCTTAAATGTAATTAACTGGTTAGCACACTTTAGTAAAAGGGCCCTAAAGAGTCAAAAAATCATGAACAAATGATCCACAGTTACACAATGTTGACTTTGGGAGGCCAAATAGTGGTTAATGAGATTTATCCAGCCCAGAACGCCCTAAGCACTGGGTCTCTGTAATAGCTAGGAATCACATATAAGCACTTGGGATTTTCCTGGGATAGTGTGGACAATGAGCCTTGAGGAAAAATGGAGCCAGTGAGAAAGGGAATGGCTGATGAGAGGAGCACAGTGGCACAGCCCCCAAAAAGAAATGAAGAAACATTAATAAATATTTTTTATCTGAAGATTCTGCAAGTTTGGACTCTTCAAAGAAAGAACAATTCTCATAATGTTTTGTTCAAGCAACCAGATCTTTCATTTCCATATTGCACTGTTTGCATTTTGTATGCATGCTTGCCTTGCTGATAGGTTCAAGAACTCTATTAAAACATTCCCAGATGGTGCCTCTCTTGTGGCCCTATATCATGATAGGTTTCTCCTGCTATAAAAATAAATAGGGGGAGGGGGTACATTTAAGGGCCCATTTACTAGGGTGTTGTACCTAATGCATCAAAAGCCTGGTTACACTTAACTCCACCTATTGAGATGGCATTAGATTAACCCAGCACTAAGTGCTCTGAGCTCACCATGCTCACTTTCTGTTCCTAACCCACCCACTCGTAACCCTAACACAGGTTGCATAGTTAGCACAGGAATTGTCCCATGCAGTTAGAGCCCTGTGCTAGCTGGAAATGCATGTCCTAGATATTAAGTCTGTTCTCTCTTTTCCATCTAGTGCTGTTGACAAGCATGTTCACTGAATATATTCATGATGATATCATTGAGCTATTTGTTATATTTGTTCATTTTTATATACCGCTCTGTCCTGGAGTCAGAGTGATTTACGTATAGCAATAACAAGGTTCTAAAATTACATAGAATATTTTAAATAATGGTTTACATATAACATAAACAAGGCAGTTAACAGTGGGCGATGCTATAGTGGTCAGAAGAGTTGGAGGGTGTTAAAGGAGCGAACCAACAAGGTTAACATAGGAACTGGAAGGAAACCATGCTAGTGATGGTACTGCATCACAAGAATGTGTTGGTTGTTGCACTACAAGTAAGTTCACTTAGGGTCTTGTTTACTAAGTAGCGGTAGCGGCTTCCGACTGATACTCAGTGGCTCCAATATCGGTTGGAAGCCGCTACCGCTGCTTAGTAAACAAGCCCCTTTGGAAATGTAACATGGCCTATTTTAATAAGACTAAGGGGCTTGTTTACTAAGCAGTGGTAGCGGCTTCCAACCGATATTGGAGCCACTGAGTATCAGTCGGAAGCCACTACCGCTACTTAGTAAACAAGCCCCTTAGTCTTATTCAAATAGGCCATGTTACATTTCCAAAGTGTTCTTGGAATAAGTTGGTCTTTAGCTCCTTGCAAAAGCTAATGAGATCAGTGCTGGCCCCCTATTCTATTTGGGAGCTGTCAGACGGCTGCCTGGGTGAGAATCTTCACAGTCTTGACAATGCATATATTTATATGATTTTTGCAAGGTATTGTGGGTAATGTAGTTCATTCACACCAGACACAGCTGCTGACAATAATTTAGTTGTGCACAAGTGTTAAAGCCAATAAGATACTTCTTTATTTATGGGGTTATTTCTCCCAGCACAGATATGCTTGGTAGCACATAAATTAGGTTACTTGCTTGCAGTGTTTAACTTGGTAAAACAAAGTCAAAAATCAAAATCAGGAAAACAACCTTCAAACTTGTCAGGCAATTAGCTAATGTTTTCTTAGCATATCTCTAACAAACGAAAAGCCACAAAGAAATAAATAAACTGTTCTTGTAAGGTTAACTTCTGATTACTTTCCACACAGATCCAGAAGTAATTCTCTCCTAGCTCACAAGCAATTAGGTGCAGCTCAATTGCTATCAGTTATCCAGCTGAAACCCTTTAGCTGGATGGCTTCCTACTGTGTGAGTCAAATCCTGCTTCAGGAGCTTTTCTTAGTGGAATAAAGAACAAATTTATATTTCTTTGTGATGGCTGCTGTGCTTTATATCACAGAAAGTTACCAACGGAGTTTGGATAGAGAGCAGTCCATATAAACAATATCTTGATCTGCTATTATTTCCCCTTCATCAACAAGCATAGGGTCACTATCATGAATTGGCACAGATGAATCTTTCAATGGAGCACTTTCAGGAGAACACTTATTTCCCTGCTGTCTTTCAAGGTTATAGCTAAGGCATAGATCAGTGTTCATACCTGAGCTTCCATTGTTGCTATAGTTCCTCTCTATATAGCCTGGCCAGTATGTAGTCCAGTTCTTATGTCCAGCCTTCCAGTCCTGATCCCTGGACACTGGATCTCTCTTCACATACCTTCTGGCATAGGTCTTAGAGTCCCTTCCACGTGCAGCCGTCTCCCTCACAGGTAGCCTCTGGTGATTCCTTGTTCTGCAGCACCATTCCTCTGGCTTTCCCCAGTCCAATGGTCTATGCTGGCCCTTGGAATACCTCCCAGTATACGTACTGCCTTGGACTCTTCTAGACCTCTCAAAGGCTTTTCTCCTCTTCCTTCCAGAGGGTTTCTTTCCTTCTCTATCCGTCCGGTTTGGCTTCTGCTTCTGCTGATCCTTCAGATGAAACTGATGATCAAACTCAAGCTGATTCTCAGGATACTGAGGACAATTCTCTGAATATCCAAGGTGATCATGAAGTTGGTCATCTGTAGAACAAACTCTATTCTTATTCTGCCTTGATGAGTGCTCCTCCCTAATACAGCGCAGCTGTGCTGAATCTGGCCCTGCCCTTTGAGATGAGTGCTTAGGGATTACCTCATAGCCCTCCTGATTGAACACACGTTTCCCCACTTCAGCTCCTCTAATGGCTGCTGGAAACCTGGTGCATTCTGGGACTGGTAGTCTTTTGTAAGAAAATTCTGTTTTCTTATTTCTACCAGAACTGACAGGTTGCTTGTTCAGAGTCACATCATCTTTTCTATAGCTCCTTCCTGAGCTATGATAAGCTTTCTTATCACAGAGCACATTCTAGAGACTCAATGCAAATAGAATGCTTTGGAACAGGCCATTTGGCTGCTTCTTGTTCTTCTGGCTGGGATGGTGGAAGTATTCTGTGTACTCTACCTTCTTATTCTGTTTTCGGGTTTCTTGTGTAGGATGGTCTGGATGTAGATCAAGGAAAAGTTATGTGAGATTTGAAATATCATTATTAAGTTCATATCTTAAGAAAAATGTAAAATCTTAAGTAAAAATTAAATTCGTAACTACAATTTTTTTAAATTGCTGATTTGTTTTTGTGCCATCTTATTAGTTTCAAACTGCAGAATAACAGTTTGCACAAGTTGGGATTTGTACACATTTCTGTAAATCTCCAGGAACAAGCAGGAATGTAGTCTTCACATATGGGTATCGTCGGTACCGACGGAGCCTGCGCGGGAACGCTCTCCAGCGTCCAATAGGAACGCTTTTGGGAGCATCCCTCAGCATATGCGTGCTGCCTTCCCGCCTTTCCAACTGTCCCTCTTCAGTTCTTCGTTTTCCGCGGAGCCGACAGGACACATACCCTGTCACCGCAGAAAATTTCTTCTTTAAACTTGTTTTCTTGTGGTCGCGCCTGCCTCCACACGACACCTACCGGTACCACCGGTTCTTTCTTCTTTTCTAAAAAAATTTAAAAAAATCTATTTTTGAACTGTTTCTCTTCAGAAACTTTTTCTTTTGGTGCTAGGCGCCATTTTGGGCATTAGGCCCCATTTTTCCCAAAAGATGGAAAAACCAGCTAGTGGTTTTAAAAAAAAATGTACTAAATGTGGCGGTACCATCTCCGTCACCGACACCCATGACTGATGTTTAAAATGTTTAGGCCCTGACCATTCTCCATCTGAGTGTTCCTCCTGTATGGGGATGACTAAAAGAGGAAGACAGAACCGAGCTGCAACGCTCGGTACCCTCTTTTCTTCAGATACCAGGTCCATTGCGTCAGCGTCTTCGAGAGCCTCGTCTACCTCCCATGGATCTCAGGTAACTAAACATAAGAGCCGGTCTTCCAAGGGTAGCTCTCCTTCAAAGCATCGGAGGCTATTGGCATTGCCCTTGAGGAAACTACACCGGCAAAACAGTCCCGGCGGGAGGCTTCGGCCTCCAAAGCATCAACGGGGTTTCAGAATGTTCTCGAGGCTTCAACCTTGGCAGAACTAATGGTGCCATGCTCAGGGGTTCTGGCCGCTTTTACCGGTACCGATACCTAAGTATCGGCAACATTGATAGACCAGAGATTCCTCGCTATCGAACGCAGTCTTGCAGCTCTCCTTACAGCTGCGGTACCGTTGACACCGGTGGTTCAATGGGCACCAGTACCGATGCCGGTACCAGCACCGACGGTACCGGCCCCGGTGGGAATCCTTCCCATGCCGACGTTTTCTGGCATCGACAGATCGGGACCAGACCAATTCGGTACCGACTTCAATCGATACCGAGACCATGCTTTGCATAAACATTGGGATCAGAGATATTTTGAATCCTCCGATTCCAATGACTCTGATACTTCTGCCGGTACCAGAGTGTTCCTCCCGGAAGACTCCTCTTCTCCCCAACGCAGAATGTCTCCTCCAGAAGACATGTCTTTTCAGGATTTTATTTGTGATGTGGCCCGAGGCCTTTCAATCACGGTAGCTCCTGAAAAAGAACCTAGAGCAAAGGAATTGGAAATTCTCCAATACCCTAAGGCTCCCAAGGAGGCAGCCACTCTGCCCATTCATGAAATTCTTCATGATTTGATGCTCAGAATGCGGGAGACACCTTTTGACCACATCTCCTCATTCTAGGAGACTCGATACCATGTATCGAGTTCCACCATGTCCTGGTTTTCAAAAGACTCAGCTGCCACATCATTCAATTTTAGTGGAGTCAGCCATGTGTAGGATGAAAAGTGCAAAGAGACATGCATCCAATCCTCCAGGTCGTGAATGCAGGACTCTTGACGCTTTTTGGGCGTCAAACGTTTCAGGCTTCCATGCTTTCAGCTAGGATCAGCTCATATATTTTATATATGGGAATGTTCCTCAAAGAGGTCACAAGAGATTTGGAGCTTATGAGCCCCCTTCTCCCTGAAGACAAACAACAGGACTTTCTTACTCTTGTCAAGCATGCTCAAGATGTCTCCAAGTTTGTAAACCATGCAGCCTTTGACTGCTTTGAATGCATCAGCAGAACCTCTGCTATTGCCATTGCTGCACGTCGGATTGCCTGGCTTCAGGCATCAGACTTGGAGATTTGGGTACAGGATAAATTGGGAAACATCCTTTGCACAGGAGAAAACCTCTTTGGCAAGCATTGGCAGGAAAAGGCTAATGAGAGAGATTTTATTTAGACAGTTTTGTATACCACCTTATCCTTCATGCTTATGCTGACAATATCACTTTAGATAGATTGTCAAAATCTACAGCCACTCCAGCCAAAATGAAACCCCGTAAAAAACCCTTTTTCAACAAAAAGAGGATGTCTTATCCATCCTATACCCAGCAAGGGCAATCTCAGGGTCAAGTTGCCCAAAGGGTCAACAACAACAATCCAGACAAAAGAAGCCAAAAGGCCTTAGAGCTCAACCAGCTCCACAGGCCCAGCCCCCTCAAGGGCTTTGACTCCTTCATAGAGAACTTAGCCTTCCTGCCTCTGAAAGGTCCAGAACCCCTAAACATTCCAGGCAGGTTGTATCATTTTTCCAACAGATGGCACCAAATAACAGCAGAAAACTGGACTCTGTCCATTGTGGGAGAGGGGTACAAGCTTCATTTTCACGGTATGCCCCCTCCTACAATCTTAAGGCAGTTCAATTCCCAAACCTCTACACGCAATCTACTGGATCAAGAGGTCTCAACACTCCTTGCTCAAGGAGCAGTAGAGGAGGTGCCCATTCTTCAACAGGGTGCAGGGTTCTACTCCCCCCTATTTTCTTATTCCAAAGAAAACAGAAGGACACAGACTCATTCTAGACCTCAGAGAATTGAACAAATATCTGTTCCGACAAAAGTTCAAAATGATTTCTCTGGGAACTCTTCTGCCATACCTTCAAAGTCAGGATTGGCTTTGTTCTATAGATCTAAAGGATGCATATACTCACATTCTGATCCATCCAGATCACAGGAAATTCTTACGTTTCCTTTTCAGGGAAAAACCTTTCCAATACAGGGTTCTTACCTTTGGTCTGGCTTCAGCACCAAGAGTGTTCATGAAATGCATGGCAGTAGTAGCTGCATTTCTGCGAACCCTGTGGATATTCGTCTTCCCTTACTTGGACGATTGGCTCATTCGAGCCCCCACGGTTCCAGAAGCCAGCTCTGCACTGTCTCGCACAATGCGAATCCTTCAATACTTGGGATTGATCATAAACCTCCCAAAATCACAACTTGCTCCGTCTCAGTCCCTAGAGTTCATAGGAGCTCGTCTAGATACCAGACAGTCAAGGGCTTTTCTTCAGCTGTCTTCATATAATGCAACTAGCTTCTCAAGCAGCGGTGAAGTCCTACCTAACTGCTTGAGAACTGCTACAACTATTGGGACATCTGGCATCCACGGTTCATGTGGTTCCCTACGCTTGCCTTCATATGTGAGCAGCCCAGTGGACCCTATCCACACAGTGGACATAGGCCACAGGACATCTGTCGGACAAGATATGAAACTCACAATGACTGATCTTGTCCCCACAATGGTGGCAATCACTGGAAAATCTTCTAGTGGGGTCTCCTTTCCAGCAACCCCTATTCCATGCCACCCTGAGAACAGATGCATCACAGGTGGGATGGGGAGCACACCTGCATTATCTCTCTACCCAAGGTACCTGGACTCCACAGGAGGCTTGTCTTCACATAAACCTCCTGGAACTCAGAGCAATCTATCTAGCTCTTTGAGTATTCCATGCCCAGCTCAGCTACAAGACAGTCCTAGTCCAAACGAACAATCAAGTAGCTATGTTCTACGTGAACAAGCAGGGGAGAACAGGCTCTCTGTCATTATACAACGAAGCTTTACGACTATGGGCCCTCGCCAGAGAGCATCAAATTCACCTTCTCGTGGTATATCTTCCAGGCATTCAAAACCTTTGGGCAGACAAACTCAGCCGAGTACTGCTGCCTCACGAATGGTCTCTCCACCTAGACCAGGTGGACAAGATATTTCAGATCTGGGGAATCCCAGACATAGACCTATTTGCAAGTCCACTGAATGCCAAACTTCCCCGGTTCTGTTCCAGGATTCCGTCC
Source organism: Ichthyophis bannanicus (assembly GCA_033557465.1). Taxonomy (NCBI): domain Eukaryota; kingdom Metazoa; phylum Chordata; class Amphibia; order Gymnophiona; family Ichthyophiidae; genus Ichthyophis; species Ichthyophis bannanicus. The sequence continues at coordinate 662,054,795 of CM066032.1, read as the reverse complement.
CAAAATTGCCAGGCAAGGGATGCCTTCCTTCTTCACTGGGGTCACGACTTCCTCTATGCCTTCCCACCCATTCCCCTCATCCCCAAAACACTCTTCAAGCTTCAGAGAGACAGAGGTCGTATGATCCTCATAGTGCCACGGTGGCCACGCCAAACGTGGTATCCCCTGCTTCTACATCTCTCTCAAGCTGCACCTCTGGAGTTAGGCTATGCTCCAGATCTCCTCTCCCAAGAGAACGGGATGCTATGGCACCCGAATCCCCAGTCTCTGCATCTCAGGGCCTGGTTGATGAAAGCTTAGACCTTCAGGACCTCAACCTTTCCCAACAGGTAAAGGATATCCTTCAAGCTTCTAGAAAACCTTCCACAAGAAGCTCTTACACCTTCACGTGGAAACGTTTTACTATATGGTGTTCACAGAAAGGGTTAAACCCCCTTATGATACCTTTGGAATCGATACTGGAGTATCTACTTCACTTATCAAATTCTGGTCTAAAGACCAATTCAGTAAGAGTCCATCTTAGTGCAATTGCAGCTTCCTATAAGCCTCTAAATGGACAACCAATTTCCTCTCATCCACTCATATCAAGATCTATGAGAGGTCTTATATTAACAAAGCCTCCCATCAGGCCACCACCGGTGGCATGGGATTTAAACCTAGTTCTTGGGCAGCTCATGAAACCACCTTTTGAACCTTTAGCAACTACAACCCTAAAGCTTTTGTCCTGGAAGGTCATCTTCCTGATTGCAATCACCTCTGCATGTCGCATTAGTGACTTGCAAGCTTTAGTGGCTGATCCTCCTTATACTAGGTTTCACCATGATAAGGTTGTTCTCAGAACTCATCCACACTTTATGCCAAAGGTGGTTTCGCCTTTTCATTTAAATCAATCAATTTATCTTCCTGTATTCTTTCCGAGGCCTCATGCCTCTAATGCAGAAAGGAACCTTCATACTTTGGATTGTAAAAGAGCCTTAGCTTTTTACCTACAAAGAACACAGCAACATAGAAAGTCTTCTCAACTTTTTATTGCTTTTGATTCTAGTCATTTGGGACTTCCAGTCTCCAAGAGAACTCTATCCAAATGGATTGCACAATGCATATCCTTTGCTTATGAGAGTAAGAGTCTTCCTCTTCAAGGCCATGTCACAGCTCACAATATGAGAGCCATGGCAGCCTCTGTGGCTAACCTTCACTCTGTGTCTATTGATGACATTTGTCGAGCAGCCACCTGGGCTTCGGTACACACCTTCACAGCCCACTACTGCCTAGATAAAGCCTCCCATCAGGATGCCTTCTTTGGCCAAGCTGTTCTTCAAAATCTCTTTCAAACCTAATTCAACTCCTACCCACCAACCCTGGTGGGATGCCAGAGATCCATGGGAGGAAGCATGGCCCACCTTACTATAGGTGGCAGCTTCCTGGGCTATCTCCCTGGCATCTTCAGCCAGGGAGTCCCCATATGTGAAGACTACATTCCTGCTTGTTCCTAGAGATAGCATAGTTACTCACCTGTAACAGGTGATCTCCGGGAACAGCAGGAATTTAGTCTTCACAGCCCACCCACCTCCCCTAGGAGTTGTCTCTCTATCTCTCTGTCTCTTTCCTCTCTCCCTCTATCACTCAGCTACAAACTTAACTGAAGAGGGACAGTTGGAAAGGCGGGAAGGCAGCGCGCATGTGCTGAGGGATGCTCCCAAAAGTGTTCCTATTGGATGCTGGGGAGCGTTCCCGTGCAGGCTCCATCGGTACCGACGATACCCATATGTGAAGACTAAATTCCTGCTGTTCCCGGAGATCACCTATTACAGGTGAGTAACTACGCTTTCTAAATGGGATTTGTACACATTTCTGGTAATTCTAAAAAATATAAAAAAATGGAGTTGATATGTGTGCTACAGTACTTCATTACTGCTACACTATAGAGGCTTCATGATGATGAAATGTCTGGATTGTATTCTAAGGAATCATGCAACGAAAGTATTATTTACAGTGTGCAGGTAAGACATGTTGCATCGGAAAAGCAAGAAAGCATTTTAGGCCTGTTGTCCTTAGTTGGCTGATAACATGGACTGAGAAAGGGAGGGAGGCAGATACAGGTAAAAAGTGCTTCACTCCTGATGGCAGAAGAGGATTGTGCGGGGGAGGGGGAGGAGGGGAGAGATTAACAAGGAGAATTGTGTCTAGAGACAGAAGATCACACCTGAAAGAATCAAAGTGCAGAGTCCCTACATCTTGGTACTTGAGACTGTTATCACAATTAATCTAACCCTAGAGATGACTTTCTTCCCTCAACCAGCCCTATCTGTGCACTGTATCCCGTCGTTTTTGTGCACTCTCTGTTTCCTCTATTTCCACATCTCTCTCCCTCTCTCCTCCATCTCTGCACTTTTTCCTCTCAACCATCTCTCAAGTCCTTCCCTCACTTTCCTTCTGCAGTTTCCTTGGTATTGTGGTAGACACAGTGACCCAAACTGTTCCTAAGGGGTCCTTTTACTAAGTGCCATTAACTGTTAATGTGTGTTTTAGCGAGCACTAACTGGCTGCGGTGAACCCTAACATGCAGGCATGTTGGCTACGGACTGCTGAAATGCACGTTAACTGGCATTTGCAATATGGACAGTGAGCAGGTTAGAGGCAGCATGCTTTAGTGTGTGAGTGAAATTGACATGTCGCTTTGTACCAGTTTACCTCACTGCACCTCTGTAGGTAGTATTAGATGCACCCACAGTACTTTGCCACTCGTTATGGTACCCTGTAGAGCACTAGCTGCCAGGAACTCCCCTGACAGCTAACGTGAAGACTTTGCACCTAATGTGCTTTGGTAATGCTTGTTAAGTGTGAAACCTTAGTGGCTAGTAAAAGGGCCCCTACAACTACTGTAGCCTGCTCTTCCTGCCAGCCATCTTCTTTGGGAATGTGCTGCTCCATTCTTTCCACCAGCTGTGTTTCTTCATTTCTTTTTTGGGGCTGTGCCATTGTGCTCTTCTCCTTTCTCATTGAGGTCATGCTGCCCTGCTGTTCTCACTGGCTCCATTTTTCCCAAGGCTCATTGTCCACATTATCCCTGGAAAACCTCAGGTGCCCCTGTGTGATTCTAGCTGTTACGGTGACCCAGTGCTTTATGGCGGTCTGGGCGGGATAAACCCCAATGTTTGCAGGATAAATCCAACATTGTGTAACTGTGGATCATATGTTCATGATTTTTTGACTCTTTGGAGCCCTTTTACTAAAGTATGCTAACCAATTTAATACACATTTAGAACAGGGCTGTTGTAATTGTTACCATGCTGGCATGATAGTGCACACTAATGCTTGTGTTAATTGCTCATCACATGATGGGGCTGGGAATTGGCAAGTTATGGGCAGAGAGTGGTTGTGGATTTCACATTTCATTTAGCATACAATACCACACTCTATCAATGTTGTAGTTTAGTGTAGGTTCACTTAACTTTCTTAATAGGTGATGCTACATGGACCCGCAGTAATTGCAAATGACCTTAACGTGTGGTCTACGAGGCCCCTTTTAGATCCTGATCTGCTTAGTCTCCAATTTGTACCATTCCCCTAGATGTACCCTTGTCCTCAGCTGTTATGCTGTCCTGATTAGATTGTAAACTCTGAGAAGGGACCGTCTCTTACTTGTCTGTACAATGCTGCGTATGCCTTGTAACACTGTACAAATGATCAGTAGTAGTAGTACTTTACCTTATGGTAAGTTCAGGGAATACGCTGGGCACACCCCTGACTGTCACTGCATGACTTTTGTTCTTAGCGTGCAGTGGCTTTTGCTCATAACGTTTTGCACTTACCATACCTTAACACACTTTAAGGGGCCACTTTATGTTTATAAGCATGTGAGAATAGAAAAAAACTGTTATAGACTGGAAAACGTCTTTGTTTCTTGTTTGTTTGTCCTTAAATAAATGTGAGTAAGCTTGCTAATGTTTCACATTCATGTTTTTAATCTGCTATGCAGAATGTCTGCAAGTTGGCCAGAGTGCATTTAGAGAAGGGCCAGCTTCAGTCCCATTATGCAGGAGAACAAAATGTACTGCAAAAGGAAAAGATTTGGCCCAATATTCAAATCAAGTTACAGGTCACTGTCAGCCTATAAATGTATAACTTGCTTATCCATGTATTTTGAAAAAATATGCAGACAATATCATGTCAAATGAATAATCAGATTTTGCCTGTATAATGTTGGCCTGGGTTAGGAATGGAGTGAGGGTCAATAGAAAAATTCTGTGCCCAATAAGTTTTATGTTTAGTTTAGGTCTAAAATAAATAGCCAGTGTTGGCATAGTGACTGCACTATCAATATGTTCAGCAGTGTTTCTATATGAATGGTGGCACTGAATTTACATACTAATGAAGTGCTGGCACTGTGCCAGCTCAGTATCATGCCCTATGATTTTTCTAGTTCCTTTGAAACTTCTTAAAGCATTGTTTTTGTAAATCCCTGATTAGAATTGTAAATATAAGGCCAGACTGTTTCTCTGGGTACTGTAAAAATGAATCACTTTGTAGGTTAGCTATCTGAATGGTTCAAGAAACATCTAGGAATGGAGGAGACGTCAGAGGAAAAGACAGACATTAAAATAAGGGAGAGCAAATTGATTTAAGAACAGCATGTCTGTGACTTTTACCCTGCTGCTTTTGTTCTCCTCTTTTGCCTCTTAGAGCAAGGATTCCACCTCTGCGTGAATACAGATGCTGGCCTGAAGACCATGCTGAGAAACATATTTGTTAGCAGCATCTGGAATGTCTGGCTAGCTCCCTTGTGGTCTCCTGGGCTGGTTCCCCAGCAGTCTAAAGGGTCATCTCCACACCTGCTAGCTCTGGAACAGTTTAAAATTGTTTTGGATTAAAGATACTTACAATTTGGCATATACTTCATTTCCAATATCATGTCATTTTAATTTGGCTCATCTATTTTGTTGTTTGCTCAGTTGATGAGGAAATCACTTTTATTTAATATTGACCTAGATGAAATACTTCAAAGACCACTTAGGGCCCAGTTCATCAAGCCTTTTCTCCCTTTCTTCTTCTGAGGGAAAGGGCCTAGTGAATTAGGCCCTAGATCTATATAGAGAACGTAGTGCTTGCTATAATGACTCTGTATGTTTTTTTTATACAAATAATGTATTATAGCAGCATCTGGTAATTTGACTTAGCTTATGTCATCCACTAAATGCTTCTATTTGAGGGATTTCTTTGTGAACCAGGGACTTAGTCTGATTAGAAACCATTAACAGATGTTGCATTGGAACAGTATGAATCAGTACTGGTGGTATTGAAAGGATTGCTTTGACATTTTCATTTTAAACTGTTGCAGTTGAACGTTGAGATATAAGTGATATTCAATTGATGCAATATTGCATTTACAGTTGGACTCTGGCCATTGAATAAAATCAAGCTATTAGTTTTGCTGTTGTAGTCTGTCACTTGAGATTTTCATTTCATCAAATATTTTGGAAAAAACTTAAACATTTGATACCACATTCTATATTTTAAGAGGCCCATTTACTAATCTGAGGACTATATTGCTGCAGGAAAATTATCATGGGATTCACTAACCCGCACTAGTGAATGCCATATAGTTTTTGTTGCAGCTGGAAACATTGCATGTTGCTAGCCACAGCAATGCGTGATAGCAAACCCCAAATTGTGCCTGCTATCTTTTAAAGTGGCTAATGGGGAAAATGCAAAAAGTGTCCCGTGCCACCCAACACACACACCTAATGATCTAACACCCTTGTGGTCTAGTAATGAGGGGCCATGTCCTCCTCCCTCAACCTCACCTGGTCTATAAATGTGTAAAGTAAAATGTGGCTCTCAAGACCTGTCCTTTAAGCAAAAAAAAATTGGGGAACCATTTTTTTACTTTATTCTTGAGATTGTGTTAACGTTGGTTGAATAACACAGCCTATGAAGTTTAACGCAAACTGCATATTCTATTTGAATAATAAGCTGTTTTACATGCATGTTTATGCTTCACATCTCAGTATGTCAAAGCATATTCTCCCTGATATTTTTTTGGAGCTAAGTTGCATTATTGGCAAAACAGCACACATTTGTTACTTATTTACCCACGTTATTGCCATAATGCAGCATTGTAAATAAACCTTATACTTGAAATTGTTTGCTCTGGTCCCTCTGCATAACAAAGTTCCAGGGACCTAATTAATTTGTTTTTGCACAATTGGACTACTATAAATGCTATACAAAAAAAAACCACTTTGGAGGACAAGATTTCCATACAGTGGGACTACTTTTCTTTTAATATCTAATGAATGGAAGTGAAAAGAATCATGGTAAACTGAAGCCCAGGCTACAGTATTGAAAAGAGCTTCTCACATCGATAGTGTGTGACATCTTCTGGTAACTCTCAGGTTAATTTGTACCTATCAAGCATATTGCCTTTTCAGAACTATAGGAGCACCATTAGGTGTCTCCAGCTTTTAGTAGGAAAATTTGATCCTGCAGGAAGCCTATGAATCAGCTCTTGGCTCTTAGGCTGTTAGTATTTGTGGGTGGTCTAAAAACAAAAAAAGGGATGACGTACTATCTGGTATACTTAGTTATGTATCATTTTATAAATTCAAGAAGAGCTTTGATAAAGGAAAGCTTAGTATCCTGTCAGGTGACGTGACTGCTTTGTTGGACAATGAGTTTTGATGTGGGTTTTTTTAGTATATTTTCTTATGCAAACAGCAGTAGAGCAGTTCTGTCAGTCCAAATTTCATAATGATGCAGATGGGGTGAGACATGGTTATTACTCTGCTGCTTCTAAACCTGATCCATCATTAATAATGTCATTGGATATCTTCCAATAAACTGCTGATATTTCACAGAAGATCATTTGGGAATCTTGGCCTCATGTAAACATTTTTTCCGTTGAAAAGTCATGACATCAGTGTATTGTATTTCATTTACTATGAACACATTTTATTTATTAGACCTGCCAAAGTTTCTTCTAGGTTACTGTTATGTCTAGTAGATTTAAGTTGGTAGTGGACCTGTATTGGGCCAGAGAGACGTGATTTCCATATATAAAGGTTTTGTGTCTTATTGATGCCATCACACTGGGTTTTGCCTCGTCAGCTGCAAATTAACTACTGATCTGTAGTTTCCTAGTTCCAACTTTGAGTCAAACCCAATGTTTGTCATTTTTCAAAGAAAGGCCTCGAAGCCCATTTTCAAATAGGATGTCCAGGGATTAAATGGAACCATCTAAACAAGATGTGTCCATTTATGCCGATATTAAGCGGAGCTAAGCATTTGCTTATCGCTGCTGAATATAGGCATCTGGGTGTGCATAAAAGTGGGCCATGTCTAAATGTCTGGGCACTGAAAATAGTCACCTATATGTTTAGACTATGCTTTTGGCTAGGTGCTCCAGGTAAGACCTGCTTTTGTGATGCCTAAACCAAACACTTAGTCTAAATGTTTAAGTGCTGAAAACTGGCATCAATGCATCTAAATTATGCATTCTGGTGACTGTCCCAGGAACATCCAAAACCTGTCTCCCCACAAAACATACAGTGTTATACTTGAAGTGAGATACTTAAATCCTGCTCTACATATAATGCCACTGAATGCTGAGAATTACAGTCACTTAGGTGAAACCCCCCCTTAATATTATAATTCTTTTATATTGTTGCTGTATGCGAGTTTGCTGCAGCTTCCAACTTTGGGAACATAAGTCCGACTCATTGAGGTTTAAATTCTAATCATCCATTTTAGTTTCATATGGTTATTTTGCTTTTCATTACAGCAAATATTGCAGCACTCTCGTGGGAACGCCACAAAGGTAATATTTCTTATTACTGATGGCTATTCTAATGGAGGTGATCCCAGACCCATTGCAACAAGCCTACGTGACCTTGGCGTGGAGATCTTCACTTTTGGAATATGGCAGGGCAACATCCGAGAACTGCATGATATGGCCTCTCATCCAAAAGAGGAACACTGTTATCTGCTTCATAGCTTTGCAGAGTTTGAGGCTCTGGCACGTAGAGCTCTTCATGAAGGTATTACACCTGCACCTGAAATAGCTTTTGGCTAGTTAATATACTTCTTAGGAATGCAATACAAAATCGTTTGACTTATTTTTTATCAGTCTCTCTCCGCTTTTTCTCTTTTGTGTGTCCTATTGCTGGACTCCTCTATAATGAATAGATTTTATGCAGTATACGAGTAGGTGTTAAATATGATTGATTATGCATATGAGAAATTGAGTTAAAATGTTCTGCTTGGGGAAGAGGTGGTTGGCCCCTAAATAGCAACGGTTAGATAAACAGGATCATTCTGTAACATTGTCCATTTTCTTCCATGTTTCAATTTTATTTGCATTTCTAATTCATCAATCCAATCCCTTTTTACTTTGCCTCTCTGTCGAGCTTCCTTCTTCACTTAGCTAATGTTTCTCTTATTCTTTTAGATTTCCTACATAGTTCTTGTCTTTCTCTCTAATGTGCCCTTCTTCTCTCTCATCCTCTCAACATGTATTACTACTGCTACTTATTTCTAAAGTGGTCCTACACATATGCAGGTCTGTAGGAAAAAGATTTTGAGGCGATCATATCTGATATCAAGGTCTCAAAACTATGACAAGTCAATGAGCAGAGTCAGAGGAATTCTAGGGAACATAGGGAGAGGTATAACTAGTAGAAAAAAGATAACGCCTCTGTACGTTATTGCTGAGACTTCATCTGGAGCAGAGGTTCCCAAACTTGAGGTTGGGACCCCAAATGGGGTCACATCAGTGGATGGGGTCATCACAGAAACAAGGCCATGTTCTCTTCTATCTGGACTTTCACTGTGATCTATGCCAAGTAGTGACAGTCACAATCAGCCTGTTGCCTGTGAACCAATAAACATTCATAGGTCCCTCCTGTTAAGACTGGAAACTCATGCTGAGTACTAGGGTCTGTAAGCACACACTGCACGCTGACAAGGGACCTTGTGCCAATTTCTGCTGCTGTTGCCACTACTGTTGCTGCTGTCTCCCTGCTTTAGATGAGTGGAGGAAAGGGAAGGAGGCTGGAGACCTGCTATTTTGACTTCATCATCATCTGGGGGTCACGTGAATTTTCAGTTGCTAAAATGGGACCATATGGGATAAAAGTTTGGAAAGCACTGATTTGGAGTATTGTCTCTTGTTGAAGGCTGTACTTTCAAAAGAGAAGCTACCAGAATGATGGAGTTGGGTGGAAGTGGTGGAGGTGGCTCTAGATGAAGTAGCACCCATGCATCAGGTCTGGTTTAGCCAGGATCGACTTCATAATTGTTTGGTTTACTGCTGAGTTGAGGGAATTGACGGCTGAGTTACAGAAGTTGGAAGGGTGCTGGCGTAGGGCCATAAGTTTAGAAGATCGATACCAGTAGCGGCCATGGGTTTCTATCGCTGCCATCTCCAAGAAGATAAGCAGCAGGCTTGTTTGGCTCAGGTTTTGGTGGCAGGGAACAAGCCACAGGTGGTATTTCAGGTGGCTCATCATCTTTTAGGATGAGGAAATTGATGTCAATCTATTTATTTATTTATTACATTCTTTTATATACCATGCTATTCTGCATCAGTGTGGTTTACATTGAACAAACTGAAATTACATTGAACAGGGCATTATAACTTGGAGATAACTATTTTACAGGGAACATGGGCTATGGAGGGTTAAGTGGCTTGCCCAAGACCACAAGGAGCACCTGTGGGACTAGAAACCCCAGTCCTTCCGACCCAAGGTTGCTGACCTCTAGTGGGATTTGATCCCCCGACCTTCTGGCCTGAAGTACCTTGCCCCCAACCACTAGGCCACTCCTCCACTCCACATCTAGTAGCAGATTATTTTCTGTGGAAGATGGAGAGCTTGCAATCAACAGTGCAACATGCTCAGGCAGTGGTTGAGGTGATTGGGATGGAAGCTAAATGGTCTTCCTTTTAGTCTGGTTTCGGTAGCAGATGTTAAGGAGCTGCTTCAGGGATTACATCTCACCTGGATGCATTTGGACCCTGTGCCAGAGCAGATCCTTTGGCGTGCTCCAGATTCTCTTTTGGAGTGGTTGGTGGATTTAATTAAGGCATCCCTTAATCAGGGTTGCTTTCCTATTGAACTGAAGGAGGCCATGGTTACCCCTATTCCAAAGAAGAGCACAGACTTGCAATGTTCTAATCTGTACCCTATTTTGTCCTTCATGAGGTTGGCGAAGGTGGTAGAGAAGGCGGTCATCTTCCAATTGATGACATTTTTGGAACATGAGGGCGGCTTGGATTGGGGGCAAGCTGGCTTTTGGAAAGGTTCCGGTACAGAATCTTTATTGGTGTCTATCATGGATTCTTTGGGTATTGTGTGGAACAAGGGAAGGATGGCCCTTGTTGTAACCTTAGATCTGTCAGCTACATTTGATCTTGTTGATCCAAAGATTATGATTTTGTGGTGTAAGGCTTTGGGGATTGGAGGTCAGGTTCTTCAGCGATTGACTTCTTTCATGACCAAGTGTCGGTTTTGTGTTTGCTCGGGAAAGTGTTATTCTCAGGTACAGAGTTGGAGTTGTGGGGTCCCCCAGGGCTCTGCTCTTTCCCTGACCTTTTTTAATATCTATGTGGGTCCAGTGGGGGTGATTTGTCAGAGCTATGGGTCTCTGGGATTCCTATATGCGGATGATATACAACTTTTGATTGTTGTTGAAGAAGATGAGAATGTGGTGCTCCAGGCTTACCACTGCCTGGAGGATATTGCAACCTGGTTGAGGTCTCATTGTTTGGTTCTTTAATATTACTAAATTGGAAGTTTTACTTTGTGGTAAGTTAACTGAGGCAAGTTTGCAGACAGGGCTCTTGATAGGGGGTACTAGCCTGTCTTGACAGGGTAATATATGTGATTTAGGTGTCATTTTAGGTGTTATTTTTATTTATTTATTTAACAGTTCTTCTATACCGCTCTATTTTAGATCAGAGCGGTTTACATTTAACATCAACTATACAACACAGGCACTTTGAGTTGTATTTACAATAAACAGGGAGATCAACTTGGAAATAACTGGGGGGAAACTATGTATATTGTGTAATTATTAACATTGTATTACACTGGTACCTGATTTCAGGCAGAACATATCTACATCTTATTTACACTGGGAGTCTGAATTCTAGTTCAGAGGGTACTTCTTAGAGATCGGTTGGTTATCCTTTTTCATGCTGAGTCTGCTTGTTTAGTTGGGGTGAGTGATTGTCTGAGGGGCAATAAGTATGCTTACTAAGGCTGGATTCAGGGTAGTATGTGGTGAACAGGTGCTGCTTTAATGCCTTCCTGAATTGGGTTAGGTGAGTGATGTTTCGAATAGAGGTGGGGAGAGCATTCCATGCTCTGGGAGCATAGATTGTAAAGGCCCTATTTGTTGTTGCTTTTGTGCATGTCGTCATTACTTTTGGGACCTCTAGGGTGTTTTGCATCATGGGTCTTCTGCTTCTGTTCGGTGGTACCTTATGTATCATCTTGCTGATAGTTGTGGGGGTCAAAGTGTTTAAGGCTTTAAAGGTTAAGGTTAGAACTTTATGCAGGGTTCTTGCTTGAACCGGTAACCAATGGAGGTTCATCAGTACTGGCGTTATGTGATCTCTCCGTGAGGCCCCTGTTAGTACTCTTGCAGCAGTGTTCATTGCAAGCTGGAGAGGGGCTTGCGTTGCTTGAGGTAGACCGTGAAGAATTACGTTGGCATAGTCGAAATGTGGTAATATTAATGCCTGGTAGATCGATCGGTAGTCGCTGAAGTCAAGTAGCGGTCGGAGATGTTTTAAGGTCCTTATTTTCATATATACTGTTTTTACTGTGTTTTTTATGTGGGTTTTCAGATCCAGTTGTTGATCCAGTGTAACGCCAAGGTAGCGGATGGTGGGTTTGGTTTTTAGTTCTGTGTTGCCGATTTTTAAAGAGAGTGGAGGGGTGAAGTCCTGGTTCCTTGAGATGAAAAGGACATCTGTTTTGTTGTAGTTGATTCTCATGTTTTGTGTGCTGAACCATTCTGCTACTGCCTCAAAACATCTTGTTAGAGGGGAGAGGTCTGGTTGGTTGGTCCTGAATGGGATGTATAGAAGGATGTCGTCAGCGTAGGCTAGACAGTTGACCTTGAATGCACGTGCTAGGGCACATATGGGCTGCATGTAGATGTTAAACATCAATGCAGATAGTGACGAGCCCTGTGGTACACCCTGGTTTTGTAAAAATGGTTCCGAGGTTGTAGAGCCTGATCTTACATGTTGCCATCTATTAGTCAAGTATGACTTGCACCACTTTAGGGCTGTTCCCTGAATTCCTTTCTCGCTGAGGCGTTGTATGAGGATCTCGTGGCTAACCGAGTCGAAGGCCGCTGCTATGTCAAGGAATATGAGGGCGAATCCTTGATGAATTTTGTCGGTTCCAGAGACTAGGTGATCAAATAGGTTGGTGAGGAGGGTTTCCACCCCATGCGCTTCTCTGAACCCATGTTGGGCAGGATCGAGTGGGGCTTCATTATCAATATGCTGTTGGATTTGACGCTGTACTAACTTTTCAATTATTTTGGCAAGCATGGGGATACTTGAAATTGGTCTGTATGATTCCACTTTCGTTGGGTCCAACTTGTTATTTTTTAGCAGTGGTCTGATTGATGTTTGTTTCAGACTTTGTGGAAACGATCCGGTTGTAAGGGATTGGTTTATTATTTTGCTCAGATATTGGCTTAAGTCACATCGTAACTCCTTTATCCATAAAGCAGGGCATGGGTCATTGGGTGCGGTAGTGGGGTTGATAGCGGCGATAATGTCTTCAATCTCTCTGCGTGATATTTTTTCAAATTTGGATAGCGGTGATGGTTGGGGCAAGTTATGTTGAGAGCTGTTTTCAGCGGAGCTCGGAGTTGCACCAGCCTGGGTCACTTCAGGTTGTAGGTAGTTGGTTGCAGATGCAGTAGTCTGGATCATTTTTGACTGTAAGTAGTTGGAGTATGCCTGAGGGTGTGGCATCTGTGACTGGTCTGCGGGAGGTTCTCTTATGAGAGATTTCACTATATTGAAGAGGTCGTGGGGCTTGTTTAGTGACCGCTTCAAGATGTCAGAATGATATTGTTTTCGCTTTTTTGATAATTCGTCACGGTGTGCTCTTAGGTGAGCCATGTAAGTATCTTGTGCTTCAGTAGAGTGAGACCGACGCCATCTTCTCTCAAGCCTGCGCAGGCACTTGAGTGAATCTCGGAGGTCTTTGGTATACCATGGTGCGTGCACTCGTTTCTTTGTTGTTTTTTTATGTGTGGCTGGTATGCATGCGATGGTCTTGAGGCTCTCGTCCCAGGTGGTCACCATTTTGTCTAGGTCATGTGGTATGTTGTTGAGGAGTGGGAGGATCTTCTCTCGAAGCTCTTCTTTATCAAAGGGGCGGAAGCGCTTCAAAGAGGTTTCGTGGACAGAGATGGCTTTGTTGGAGTTTTTATTGTGTGTTTTAATAGGTATCTGGAATTGGAGCAGACTATGGTCAGACCATGGTACAGGAGTTACGGTTGGTGGCATTGGTTGGGTGGTATCTTTATCTGTCTGTGGGGCAAAGATCAAGTCAAGTTTGTTTCCCTTGACGTGGGTGGGATTATTGACTAGTTGATCGTAACCTAGCTCTTGTAACGCTTCTAGGAAAGCAGAGGCTTGAGAGTCCTGTAGCGTAGGCAGGTTGAAATCACCTAGGATCCAGTTCTGGGATCGAGGTCTGTTTGAGTTGCAGGCGAGGCCTATTATCGTTGCAAGGTCTTCTGAAGATGGTGTTGGTGCTCGGTACAGTAGGTTGATCGTGCAGGTGTCATTTGTTATGGTGAGGGAGTCCAGGTGGACTGTGCTGGTTGCGTTGCACATCTGGTGTTTATTGTTTATTGAGAATTTAATAGACCACCCATCACAATAGCGTCTGGGCGGTTTACAATGTGCAAAGGCTGCTTAGAAAGTTAGGAAAGGAACGCCATAGTGTGATAGGAAAGAGGAGAGAAGAGTAAAAGGTTAAGGTTAGAATACAAGTAACAGTAGCATGGGAAACAACATCATGGGGGTGGTGAAAAGGGGGGGTGCAGTGGAGGAGAGAGGCCAAAAGCTAAACAAAAGAGGTGTGTTTTCAGATTTGCCTTGAATGTTTTAAATGAAGGTTCCAAGTGAAGGTCAGTGGGGAGCGAGTTCCATAGGCGGGGACCGAGGAAGTGAAAGGCAGAGGAACGGGTGGTTTCTAGGTGGGCCTGGGATGGGGAGGGAAGAGTTAAGCAGTGGAGTGGAGGAGTGGCCTAGTGGTTGGGGCAAGGTACTTCAGGCCAGAAGGTCAGGGGTTCAAATCCCACTAGAGGACAGCAACCTTGGGCTGGAAGGACTGGGGTTTCTAGTCCCACAGGTGCTCCTTGTGGTCTTGGGCAAGCCACTTAACCCTCCATAGGCCATGTTCCCTATAAAATAGTTAACTCCAAGTTATAATGCCTTGTTCAATGTAATTTCAGTTTGTTCAATGTAAACCGCACTGATGCAGAATAGCGCAGTATATAAGAGAATATAAATAAATTATAGATGAGGATCTTTGTTTGTGGCAGCAGGTGCCAAGTGTGGTTAGAGAAGCATATGGGTACTTATGGGTAGTCCGGCAGCTCTGGCCCTATTTGGATCAAGAGGCTTTGCGTTTAGTAGTCCGGGCGTTGGTGCTTTCCCACCTGGACTATGCTTTGTATGTTGGGCTGCTGGGCTGCCTGTTGAAAAAATTGCAAGTTGGGAGATCACGTGATGCGTGAGTGAGGTTGGACGTGTCCTGCTCGCTCTGGGGCTGCCCCAGCAATTATTCTGCATTTTATCTATAATAAATCCAGCGAATCTGCCTCTCTACCTATCCGGGACTTCCCCACCTTGAGTGTTCCTGGGAACAGCACTTACACAAGTCGCTGATGCCGCTACCCGCGAGGAAAGACCGGGAGAAGGCGACCAAGTCGGGGCCTTCGACCTCAGCCACGCTGCAGCCAGCTTCGCCGGGCGCGGAGAGCACAGACTCGGCCTCAGTAGAACTGGAAAAAGAGGTCGTTAAGTTATTAGACCCGAAATTCGACCTACTTTTGAAAAAGATGGACGGCATGGAAGAGGCGCTCACAGACTTTGGACACCGCGTGGAGGAATTGGAGCAGCGCGTGGCACTGGTTGAGGAAGGCGAGGGGAAGCGAGAGAAAGAGGATACAGAGTTGAAGCGGCAAGGTTCTCTTCAGGGTAGAGTCTCTGGGATGATAGCAGGGATATTAGCATTTGGGAAGGACTATGGAAGACTCGAGGGAGTCGTTCTGTGTGGCCTCTGCGTAGTGCTCTATGGCGTGGGGTGGAGGCTGGGCTGCCCTGCGCTCTCCTATCTGTTTGTCTGTCTTGGTATTCTCCCGGGTGTACGCTATGCCCTCTGACTTACGGTTTGTAACCTGGAACGTGGGAGGGATAGGTACCCCGGTGAAGCGTACAAAAATTTTGCAGGCTCTTAAGAGGGGGAGGGCGCAGGTAGCTCTATTACAGGAGACCCATTTGAGCAAGAAGGAACATGACAAATTATGGAGGGATTGGGTGGGCCAGGTTCTCTCAGCGCCCTCTGGGGGTAGAAGGAAGGGGGTAGCGATCTTAATACATAAGAGTGTGCCTTGTGAGGTGCTTGCACAGGTGGGCGACCCTCTGGGTAGATTTCTTTTTTGTGCATGTTAAACTCCAGGGGGAAGAATTTTTTATAGGTAACCTTTATGCTCCTAACACGTATGATCATCTGTTTTTTCGCAGCATTCTGGACAAGGTGCTGGCCGCCCCCCCGGTCCCTGTATTTCTTGCTGGTGACTTCAACTGCCCTCATGATCCTGCTCTGGACAGGTCCGCGGTGCTCTCGGGACATCGTTGGTCTGGCAGGGGTGTGGATTATCTGTGTGAGTTGGGAGATCTGGTGGATTCGTGGAGGGTCTTACATCAGGAAAGTAGGGAATACACACATCTGTCACGGGCCCATCATACATGGTCGCGGATAGACTACATCTTGGTTTCGAAGCGGTGGTTTGGTAAGGTGAGAGCGGTTGAGATTGATCCCATTGTGGTCTCGGACCATGCTATGGTTCGTCTGGACTGGCGAGGTGAGAGGTCTGTGGGCGGTAAGTGGACGTTTCCGGTATCTTTATGGCGGACAGAGGACTTCCAACGTTACGTGGAGCGTCATTGGGTTGAGTACCTGGCCTTTAATGAGGGCACGGTCAGTTCAGCTGCTATGTTTTGGGAGGCGGGGAAGGCTGTTCTTCGGGGTCATATCATAGCGTATGTGACAGCGGAGCAGCGCCGGCTCAATGAGGAGCTTCTTAGTCTGACCAGGGAGCTGCGTGTGGCGAAAAGGCAGGTGGAGAGCCAGCGGGGAGGGGTTAGAGGGTATCTTGCGATTCAGAAGCGGCTGAATGCGCTGTTGCAGGAGCGCACGATCTACTCATTGCAGAGCTATAAACACCACTTCTTCAGATATGGGGATCGCTCTGGGAAATTGCTGGCGCGATTGGTACGAGATAGGGCAGGCCCCCGGGGGGTCACGGTGATTCGGGACTCACAGGGGCAGAAATACAACCGGGCCGTGGATGTGGTAAAAGTGCTCCGCAGCTTCTATGCAGAACTATATACGGCGGATGTGAGTGATGTGGACGCCATGGCTGCTTTTCTGGATGGGTTATTTATTTATTTATTTATTTATTTAACAGTATTTTTAAACCGCCTTATCTTATTAATCAAGGTGGTATCACAGCAAACAATCGGGTAAAGTGAGTGTGTTAATCATGCAGTGAGGGTGCAATTTAGTTGAGTGTGTGTTGTATCGTGTGCTAGATTGGGGTGAGCTATGTACAAGGTGTGGTGTGTTGCGTGCTAGAATGGTTTGAGCTATGTACAGTGTGGGCTATATACAGTGGTGCTGTAAAACATTATCTGTACAGGCAGCAATATGTGCTGTTATACATTCTCTTAGGTTATGTGGTGTGTCCATAGTGTTCTATGAACAGCATGGTTTTTAGCTGTTTTCTAAAGTCTTTGAGGTCTGTAGTTGTCCTCAAGTCGTCTGGTAGATTGTTCCATATAGTTGGAGCAGCCATGGAGAGAGCTCTGTCTGTTGTGTCCTTGCGTGTGTGTTTGAATTCACCTGGGGTGCTGACTCGGTTGCGTGTTTGTTTTCTTCTAGGACGAGTGCTGTTGTCTGGTTGAATGAGGGTGTGTAGGCTGTTGGCTGATGTGTGCTGATTTATCTTAAATAGGTTTATGATAGTTTTGTATCTGATGCGTGCACCGATTGGGAGCCAGTGTAAGTCTTTTAAGGTGGGTGTGATGTGGTCCTGTCTTGCCGTACCGGATATTATTCGTGCTGCGGTGTTTTGTGCTAGCTGGAGTGGTTTGAGGGCTTGTTTCGGTAGTCCCAAGTATATCGGATTGCAGAAGTCCAGTATTGGGGTTATCAGTGCTTGGAGGACGGTACGAAAGTGTTCTGGGGCAAGGAGTGGTTTCAGTCTCCTGATGATTCGCATCTTGTAGTAGACTTTTTGTATTGTTTTGTCTATGTGTGGCTTGAGGTTTAGCTTGTTGTCCAGAGTAACTCCAAGGTATCTCACTTCTGATTTTATTGGAATAGTAGTGTTTTGTATCTTGATGTTTGGCGGGTGTATGAAGCTTTGGTTCCGAGTGATTATTAGAGCTTCAGTCTTGTTGTAGTTTATTGCGAGGTTGTTGTTTTGACACCAGCTTGTCATTTGGGTAAGGCAGTCTGTTATCTTGGAGAAATCCGGGTTGTCGATTTCTATCGGGGTGTATATCATGATGTCGTCTGCATATATTGTGTATTGAATGTTGTTCTCTTTCATGATGTCGCATATCGGTTGGATGTAGATGTTAAATAGGAGGGCTGAAAGTGCGGATCCTTGAGGTACTCCTTGGCGGACATTTATGGGTCGGGAGGTGTTGTGTCCCACCTTGACCTGTAGCTGTCTTTCGGTTAGGTATGAGTGGAACCATTTCAAAGTGATACCGTGTATACCAGTGTTCTTTAGTCTTTCCAGGAGCGTGTTGTGGTCCACTGTGTCGAAGGCTGAGGAGATGTCGATGAAGATCATTATGATTCCCTTCCTGTTGTTGTCAATTATTCTTAGGATGCTGTCGAAGAGGTAGATCAGTAGCGTTTCGACTCCGTGGTTGGGACGAAAGCCGTGTTGGTTGTCGTCGAGTGTTTCATGTTTGTCGATGTGTTCCTGGAGTTGTAGTTGTACCGTTTTTTTTGATGATTTTTGCCAGGAAGGGTATGCTGGAGATCGGTCGGTATGCTGCTGGATCCTTTTTGTCGAGTGTTGTTTTCTTTGTTATTGGTCTTACTGAGGCAAGCTTTAGTTGCTTTGGCATGAGTCCTTGAGTGAGTGAGTTGTGTACTATTTTGTGTATGGTGTGAATGAAGTTTGATTTGGTGGCTTTGACCCATGATACTGGGCATGGGTCTGTAGGAGCAGTGCTTGTGTTGATTGTAGAGATGATGTGGGATATCTGCTCTGTTGTAGGTGAGTAGAATGTGCCCCAGGTTTTGGTGTGTATGTCTGTCCTGGTGGTCCCACTGGGTGTTGTACGCTCTGTGGAGTGGAATTTGTCTTTGATGTGGTCGGCGAATTCCTGTGGGTCCACTTGTACTTCCCCTTCTGTTGTTTGCTCTTTTGTGAGGATCTTGACTATTTCAAAGAGCTCTCTGGGCTTGTTGATGGAAGTATTTATCAAGTTTGTGTGGAATTCCCTCTTTGATTGGTTGATGCATTCATTGTATTGCTTTTGTTTTGTTAGGTAGAGATGTTGGTCGGCTGCTGTTTTGTTTTTTCTCCATCTCCGTTCAATCTTCCTGAGCTCCCTCTTTTCCTGACGTATTTTTGCTGAGTACCAAGGTTTGTTTTGTCTCCTGTTGTGTTGGTGTTTCACGTGCCCTCCACCGGATGGTTTGGCGGCGTTAGCTAAGATGCTGTTCCATCTGGAAACTTGTTCCTCCAGGTCATCTGTAGGAATGTTCAGGTGTTGTGTTGTGTTCTGTATGAATTCGTCCCTGTCGAAATTCTTGAATCGTCTTTGTGTGTGTGAGTTGTTTGTTCTTTCGTTTGTCTGGTCCTCTTGAGATCGTATCTTTGTCTCAATTAAGTAATGGTCAGACCATGGCACTGGGGTAATGGTGGGTGGAGAGATTAGGTCTCTTGAAGTTATGTAATTGGATGCGAAGATGAGGTCTGGAGAAGATCCATGTCTGTGCGTTGGAGCGTTGATTATCTGTGTGAATTGAAGTGAGGTCATTGCTTGCAGGAAGGCCTCTGCGTCTTTGGCATTGGTGGACTTGAGGTTGAAGTCTCCAATCAGTAGTGCTGGTTTGTTGTTTGTTGTTATGGCACAGGCTTCTTCGAGTATGAAGGCTAATTCGTCGGGTGGAGCTCTGGGTGCTCTGTAGGTTAGGCAGATTGCAATGTTTTTGTTTTTGATGCTGATTGTGTTACATTGCTGAGTATTGGAGAAGCTATGTGTCTTGAATTTTAGTTTTGTCTTTGCTATTATTAGGACTCCTCCTCCACGCTTGTGGGTTCGTGGGCAGTTGTACGCTGAGTAGTTGTCCGGTACGAGTTGGTTGAGTAGTACATTGTCGGTAGGGTTGAGCCACGTCTCTGTGAAGCATATTATGTCGGGCTGTCGCTCCTCTATGTGGTCTACAAGAGTGTGTATCTTGTTGCATACTGATCTGGCGTTTATGAGCTCAATCGTTGTTACCTTTGTTGAGTAGGTTGCTGTTACATGTGCTTCCTTTGTGCAGGAAACTCCTGGTTTTGTCGGAAGCACAGCGAGCAAATTTGAATCAGCCTATTGGGGGGGAGGAGATTCAACGGGTGATTCGAGCGGGAGCCTCTAATAAGGCTCCGGGTCCCGACGGGTACCCGGTGGAATTTTATAAGATGTTGGAGAGGCAAGTAGTTCCGACCCTGGCCGCAGTGAATGGTGAAGCATTGGAGCTTGGTGGTTTCCCTCGTGATATGCGCACTGCCAGCATTATCTTATTACCGAATCCGGGGAAGGATCCGGAAGAGGCGGCTTCATATCGGCCGATCTCGTTGATCAATGTGGATATGAAGCTCTTGGCCTCGGTGCTGGCGCAGAGATTGCAGGTGCTCCTTCCGACCTTGGTGGGTCCGCATCAAGCTGGATTTGTGAGGGGGAGGGAGGCCGGTGTTAACATCAGTAGGATCTTGCTAGGACTGGAAAAAAGTTTGTTGACCTGTGATCCTGTGATCCTGGTCAGCTTAGACTCTGAGAAGGCCTTCGATAGAGTGGCGTGGAGCTACATGTTTGCAGCTCTGCAGAAGTTTGGTATCACGGGTGCCTTTTTGGCATGGATACAAGCTCTCTATGCGGATCCGTTGGCGGTGGTCGATGATGGGGGGTTCGCTCGCAGCCCTTTTCCTTGCATAGGGGCACTAGGCAGGGTTGCCCGCTATCTCCGCTGCTATATGTGCTACAACTGGAGCCCCTCTTGGTGTCGCTTCTTGAGTCTGACCAGATTGTAGGCATAACGTGGGACGGGGGTTCCATTAAGCTTAGCGCGTTTGCGGATGACTTGTTGCTTTGTTTGGGCTCCCCGGAGAGCTCGTTATCACATGCATTGAGGGTCATAGAGCAATTTGGTGCCTTCTCTGGGTTGCGTATTAATCGGCTGAAGTCCATGGTCTTGGATGTCGACGGGCGTTCCCGAGGGAATTGGCGTGGAGGGTTTCCGCTTAGTTGGGCGTCGGGGAAAATCCGGTACCTGGGCATCCAGATCCCAGAGCATCCGAGGCGTTTGTATGAGGTGAATGTGATGCCGATACTTGATTCGATGATACGGAGGCTGCAAAAATGGCGGAACCTCCCTGTTTCTTTGTTGGGTCGAGTGGCTTTAGTGAGGATGATAGAGTGGCCCCGTTGGTTGTATGTGCTGCGACACCTACCGGTGTGGCTCAAACGGAAGGATCTTTCTGTGCTCCATAAGCATCTTGGGCGGTTTCTTTGGAGGAATCGCCGGGCGCGAATCTCTCTGGTGATGCTTATGCGCACGGTGGAGGAAGATGGTGTGGGCTTAACGTCCCTGCATAACTATAATCTTTGCTACTTGGCGCGGCGTATAAGCGATTTGGTTTTCGGCGTGGAGGACCGTCTGCCAATTGCGTTGATTGATCAGATGTCAGAGAGTTGGCATAGGGTCTACTTGTTGCACTGTGCGAGGATGTTGCTGCCACGATTCTGGAGGACGTCGAGCTATATGGGTGCACTTCGTGAAGCTTGGCAAGCTTTGTGTAGTTTGAAAGGTGGCAACTGGGAGGCCACAGACTGCCTCCCACTGAGGGGTAATCGGAGCTTTCCACCAGGGAGGGGGAGGGGGATGGGGCTTACTTGGTGTAGGGCCGGTCTTGAATATTTGGGATAGCTGAGAATGGCAGACGCGGATCAGTTAGCTGCGTTTTCGGAGTTGGTCCACCGCTATCACTTGTCGGTGCACACGTTCTATTTCTATCTGCAGGTTCGCCACTATGTGTTCAGCTTTTCTGACCATGGAAGGGTGCTCGCCCGGAGTGGTAGCGTTTGGTTGTTGCTGGAGAGATTACAAGAGAGTAGTTCGGCACGGCGTTTACGGGGAGAAATTTTCTTGGAGG
Organism: Ichthyophis bannanicus; assembly: GCA_033557465.1. Classification (NCBI taxonomy): domain Eukaryota; kingdom Metazoa; phylum Chordata; class Amphibia; order Gymnophiona; family Ichthyophiidae; genus Ichthyophis; species Ichthyophis bannanicus. Next base: position 662,033,084 of record CM066032.1, on the reverse strand, counting down.
GGGATCAGGCGCATTTGTTGCCATTAGTTGTGCGGTGGAAGGCGGATGGGCTGGGGGATCTTACTGTGGAGCTTTTGGGACGTGCTCTTCGGAGAGCGTGGGGCGTCTCTGAGGCCATGCGTTATCGGGAGATGCAGTATAAATTGGTATGGCGAGCCTATGTAGCGGAGTTCGGGGCTATGCGGATGGGCCTGTTGAAGACAGATGTGTGTGGTCTGTGTAGTAGGGGGAAGGGTTCTTTATATCATCGTTTTTGGTCCTGCTTGGTAATGCAGACCTTTTGGGGGGAGATTTGGGAATCCCTTGTTTCTTGGACGGGACTTCGGATTGAGCTTCGCCCTATTTGGTGCCTCTTTCAGCTCTCCTACCCGGGTATTGAGGGGTCTAGCTCTCAACGGATTTTTTATGAAAAAGGTTTTTTAGTAGCCAAGCAATGTATTCTGCGGCGGTGGCTTTCAGGGGCGCGTCCCTCACTTTTGGAGTGGGAGCATCAGCTGCGGGAAGTCATGCTCATGGAGAGTAAATCGGCCCAGTTGCTGGGGGGAAGGCCTGGTCGCGGCATTCTGCCGTTTGGGAGCCTTTGCGGGGGGGTCTTGGGGTGCCTACAGAACCAGAGGGGGAGGGGGAGGGTAGCCGGGTTGGTTATTAGGGATGGTATTTTGGTGCTATGATAAGAGGCTGGTTGGAGAGTTGGGGGTCTGCCCTGAAGGGGGGGTGGAGGGGAGGGGATGGGCTTGGGGGGGCGGGTTAGGGAAGGTGGGTAGCATTGTTCTTTGTGGAGCCTGCATTGTGAGGTTAGTGTTTTGCTGTACTTGAGACTGTTATGCCTCCATTACTGACTGCGGGGGTGTGTTTATTTGTTTGCTATGTTAACAAAACTAATAAAAATGATTTTCTCTAAAAATTGCAAGTTGTTCAAAACTCCACTGCCTGTGTTATCTGGGGTCGCCATAGACGAGACCCGGTGGCTGTAGTGTAGCATTAGCTACACTGGCTCCTGATTAAAAATGCTGCTTCCTCATCGTCCCTCCAGGCCAGTCCAGGCCACGCTTGGGTAGCTGCCATTCCCCAGCAGCTGCTGATAACTGAGCATGTTCAAACTCTGAACCTCTCCAGGAAGAGCTCCCCCTTGAGCCATAACCACCAGTCTTCAGTTCTCAGCAGCTGCATGAAGAGCTCCCCGAGGTGTCTCTGGCTGGGCAGTTATCCCCACATCGGTGTTTTGTCGGTGCAAGAAAAAAAAGAGAGAGTTTTGGATTCAGGCATTGATCACCAGCTGAGTTAGATACCAGGCCAGTGCCGGTGGACAGCAGACAGGGGGATAGGGCCTGCCTCCGTCCTGATGTACCACTCAGTTCAGGGTCTGCCAGGGGGTGAAAATACCTGGGAGCCCCAGGTCCCTTTCCCCACTTAGCACAGTGCTCCAGACCCTGTTGGCGGCAGAGAGCTGGTCACCGATTCTGCCTGTGTTGTGGGGAATGTACAGGCAGTGAGAGTGGGACTCAGGGCAATGCTTCAGTGCAGCAATCAGGCAGGCCATTAGTGAGCAGCATGTGGTGGTTGTTGCATGCGACCGAAGCCGTCGGCGTGCTCATGTTGCTGGGGCATTCGTGGCTTGCTTCCATCGAGGATTTGGAGGGCTTGTTGCAGGTGGGGCAAGTCGGTGGAGGTGCAGTTTGGGGCTGCAGTGATGGAAGGCAGCAGTGTAGAGCCTGGGGCGTGCATGTGGGAAACGGCAGATCCGGCAGGCAGTTTAGTGTGGGAAGCGGCCATTTTGGGACCATTGGCCATTTCTCAGGAGGCCAAGGTTAAACGTGGTAAAAAGAAGCCTAAGAGTGACAGTGCTCCGAGGCAGCCTGCTCCTTTGCTTGAGGCAACCTTGGGCCAGGCTGGGGCTGAGTCTCAAAGTACGGCAATTGACGCAACCAAGAAAAGAGTGGTTTTCACAAGTTTCATACAACGACTAATATAAGAACAATGTTAACTAAATGTAAAAGTAACTGCAAATTCAAAAGTAACTGCAAAGTCCATGTCAGTTAACGAACGAACAGGATAAGCATGTACACCTGCACAACTTGTAACATGTAGGTCAGTGTTTGAATCTGATTTTGCACCAGCACATGTAGGCACTGCTGTCTTCTTATGAGGTCTCAGCATTCTGTAAATAGAATCGTAAAAAAGAAATGAATAAAATTTCAGGGAGGAAGCGATATGCTAAAAGTTCTGGAGTGTCGGCCTATTCTAGGGCGTGTTCGAAAGTCACGACATTGTACATACCTGTGTAACAGAGTAAATTTCAGTTTTAAATCAATCACTGTTTACAGTTTTACTCCGACATTACAAAACAATAAGCACACGATGACATCATGTAATGACGTCACATACTGCACGTATTTAACAAATAAGTAGCTTCAAATTAATTCACATCTGCATTTCATGCTAAATTCAGTCGTTGTGATAATGTGTCAATTGATGCACTTTGGGGTTTCTAGGTAAAATGCCTTTTGGGGCTTCTAGTGTTAATAAAACTGAGATACTTAGGTCATCGCTCTTGCTTTTTCTTGCCACTTCACTGCCATCCCAAAATTTTTTTGGCCGATGGTTCAATGTCGTGTCTCTCTGGTTCTTAGTATTCTTTTAGCTTGGTGACAAATGATTTCACTGGGAAAATACCGCTGACTATGAAACCATCATCTTCATTTAATGATCCAGTACTCTCATACTTAGGAAAGTGATCCACATGTAGTATTTTACTTTCATGGGTCCTATGATAAGGACAAGCCTTGGCCTGGAAGCATGCTATTGCTTGACCATTGTGAAAAAGCTGAAAAGGGAGCTTAACTGCGAACGTTGTAGCAATCCAATCACCCAAACTGGTCAGCTGTTGTCAAACATTTGGTGCTTGTTTATGGAAGGGTCATCAGTTATGGCTGCTCTTTGCAGGTTATCCTAGGCTTTGTAGTTTCCTGATCAGGGCTGGCCCTACCACTAGGCACATTAGGCCTTCACCTAGGGCAGCACAAGTCAGGGAACATACTTGGAGCACTTCTCCTTCACCAACCCCTCCCCCTCCCCACTGCTGTGTTCAGAATTGCTGCCCCATCCCTCTTTTCCTTCTCAGGAACTGTGGCAGTAAGGAAACAGTACAGCAGCCATAGAGCACTCACATAGAGTAAGCTATAGAACACTTGCATATGCTCAAGGCCTGTTGCATTGGTTCCTTCCAAAACAAACTTCCTTTCTGAAGGGGCAGGGCAGGTTTAGAGTGCATATGAGTGCTCTAAGGCCCACTGCTGTGCACAGCTTACTTACCACTGGGTTTCTGAGGCGAACAGAGTTAGAGTAGCGGCAGGGGGAAGGGAAAAAGGTTTGGTAATCCTGGAAAAAGCAGGGATCAAGGGGGGTGGGGTTAGCAAAGGAGAAATTCTGGCCTACTGGGTGGTTCATGGAAGGAAAGAGGAGATGCTGGACTATTAAAGAGGGGGAGGGTACAGAGCTGAAAATTCACCTAGGGTACTGGATACCCTTTGCCAGCTCTGAGCCTGATGCAGCCATACCTTCACTCTTTGCCCATTGACTTGTATTCTTCCCACTTTGACCCTCAAGTTCTTTGTGACCGAACACTCAAGTTCCCTCCCTTATATCTTTTACCTTTTACCTCCCACATATCTTTTACCTTTTACCTCCCACCTGTCCTTACCATCGTTCCAAGCATGTTTAGATTCTGTCTGCTTTTTGAATACTATTGCCTCTGCTAGTAGGCTATTTCAGGATCTACCACCTTCTCAGGAAAAACATAATTTCTTTGGTATTCTCTGATTCTTTCTTTTCACAACATCATACTATCTATTTGTGTATGTAATAGTAGAAGTCCTTTGTTCATCTTTGTCTGACCATGCATGTGAGATGTAAAATGCGCCTATGGCTCCCTCACTCACAAGACACACCTTCTCTCACTCACTTCACAATCCACACACTTCCTCTCACCCATTGCACAGTCCACATACTCCTTCACCTATCACACATCTACTCACCAGCCACACACCACACCATCCCAGATACAACAGGCTTGCATACCCCTGCTCCCCTACCAATACAGTATACACCCCACACCCCACCCACACCAGTATACACCCCTGCTCCCGTACCAATACAGTATACACCTGCATAGTGAACCTCCATCTCATACAAACATACTCCATGTCCTCTGACAACCCCACCAATACCCTATACTCCCACACTCACTGCACTCCATCCCTAGTTACATACCTCCTGCCCCAGACACAGGCACCCAGTCCAGATACACACTTTGCCCTCATACACATGCCCACTCTACCACTCTCCGCCCCCAGATACAGAGACCACACCCACCACACCCACTTTTTGCCTCCATACACACCTCTCCCTAGAGACAGACATATAGACCCCCTTTGCTCCCAAGCACACCTCACTCTCAGACACACACACACCCACACACACACCCTCAACATGTGCTGCCCTTTCCTACAGAAACACACATGCCCCATTCCAGGTATACTACACTCCACCCTACACACATACCCACTCCATGTTCCCTACACATGCCCTTCCCTCCCTCCACATACACACACCCAGCCCCCAGACAGACACGCACAAGCAAAAGCCTTCAGTGAATTCATGCTAGTTTAAGAATATTGCTCTAGGGAGAGGCTAGAAAGCACTTGGATGCTACCATTGCACAGTCCATTTGCCTTTAAATTCTTTTCTGACTGACCCTTCTCACCTCTTTTCTTATCAATAACTATTACTCCTTGGAGCAATATTAGCCCATAATAATTTTATTTTATTACCCACCAAAAAGTTCACCTAAGATAAATAGTAAACTGGCATGTATATCATGTTGCTTAAATGTACTTTACATTTGAAAGAGATGTTAAAAACAAATTCCTTTTTCCCTTCTGGTTAAATACCTTGAGCATGGATCTTAGTAAGAAGCTTGAGTTTGGGAGAGAGAAACTAAGAAAGAGAGCAAAATTAAAAATATAGGAATAAATACTTTAGAGATGGCTTTTGTTCTGATCTTTATCTTTTCAGTAATATTGCAGTCCTAATTTTCAATTCAAAATTCATCCGAGTAAAAAGAAAAGCTACCAAGAATGATTAATTATTTTAGGACCTGAGCTGAATAGTACTGTTCTAATTGCTTTGTTCCCCCTTTTTGGTTGGGACTGGTAATATACAATATGATCTCTTGCTGAGCTCACTCTAGGATTTTATTACAGGCAACTAGAGAAAGACTCAGCAGATATAATGGCAGACATCTGGCTTGTTAGTGCAGTGTGCTTCCTGCTGGGCTATCGGACTTGTTTTAACTCCCATTATAAAGTGATCTGTTCTTTTTAATGCTGTATTTCCCATTGAGATAAATATTAATCTATCTAGATAATCCATTGGAATGGAAGTTACAAGAATTAGGACAGAATAAAAATGTTGCATTGTACATTAAGGGGCATGTGTACTAAGTCCTGCACTGGTAATGCACATGTGGGCCATGTTGCAAGCATGGGGCTCATCACTAAATGTACATCTGTTGTCTTGCAGTTGGCATAGGAAAGTCACACAGTACTGCAGAGAGCAGACTGTGGGTGCTACGAATGTCACCCATTGAGGTGGTGTTAGTTGCACCTGCGCTAGCCATGATGCTCTGGGAATTCTATTTTCCTACCCAATCCCTGCCCTTACAGGGTAGGCTGGGCTGCTAGCACTAGATTTTAGCACAGCCCCCAAATCGTGCGCTATCCCTGCACTATCCTAGTAATGTGGTTTAGTGAAAGTGCACCTATGTCATTCTTTTTTACTTAACATTGTTTATATCTCCAATTATTTTGAACTAGCACAAAGTGGGAACATAGGATAACTGCAAATTTAGGGTTCTTCCATTTATATTGGGAGAGAACTCAAAAGAATGGGCCTCATACTTAAATTTCTTATTTAAATAGAAGTTTGTAGTTTTAAAAGTTCAGTTGTGTTCATGTAAAAACTACACATAAATATATTTCTAAATCCTAAGCTTTCATGGTTCTAAGTTTGCCATAGGCAACAAGTGGGAAAATTTTTGAAAATAATTTTTCTTCATATTTTTCTAAGTAAAAAACAAAGATATGACACAGCACATAAACTAATGATTCCTGTTCTTCAGTAAATGCTTATGTTTCTCTTTCTTTATGGTGGTGTGCTGCTAGATCTACCATCTGGTAATTATATCCAAGAAGACATTTCCCACTGTTCCTATTTGTGTGAAGTGGGGGAAGACTGCTGTGATGTGATGGCCAGCTGTAAATGTGGTACTCACACAGGCCAGTTCGAGTGCATCTGTGAGAAGGGATACTATGGGAAAGGACTGCAGCACGAATGCACAGGTCAGCATCCACATCCATGACTTCATAATGTTAGATACTGAATGCGTAAGCTCAAATCATGAGCTCCTGTTTACAGAAAATTTTTATCAAATAGAAAATGGTGAGAAACTCTTAGCAAAGAAGTCCACTATGTATATTCATACCACAAAGGGCTCAATATTCAGTGGAGACGGCTATGCACCACAATGGCACATAGCTGTCGCCGCCAACCTCTAACACCACATATTCAATGACCGGGGTCATATGCACCCCGACATTGAATATCCAGGGTCACCAAACAGCCTCAGATGCAGCAGAAGCTAACCGGGTAGTGGTGCAATATTGCTGCAACCCGGTTAGTGACTGTCGCTGCCCACGACATGCTCCAATGCTAAGTGGTTAGCATCAGTGCATATAGCGGCACTTATTGGAGATATTCCTGGAGATAAAATCAAGAAATTTGAATACATGAACATTTTTATGCAAAACTAAAGAGAATTACAGAAATACAACAAGCATCACAAAAGTTACTGAAATGTATCAATAAATTAGAAACCTGCATCTACTTCTGAATACATAGTAGAATGAAGATGATAATTTGTTACATTGGGTGGCATAGGGTTAACAATTGTATTTACAGGGTACTTATTAGCCATCTCATGCCAAATATTCTACATAAGTTAAGATTTTATCCTAGAACATTTTTCCATTAAAATCTCTCTATGAGAATATGAATACGATAATAAACATTGGTTTCAAAATTCAGTTATAAATTGTGGCTTGTTCCTTATCATTCCTCCAGTTTAGTCCTCAACCTCTGGGTAGTGAACCTCCTCCTGCAGCTTGGAGACTGGGCATGTCAAAAACTCATGACATCACTGGATATAGCCTGCTGGTCTCTCCCATCAGCCCCCAGTGTGTCCAGTCTCCATGCAGCAGGAGGACGTAGTGAGCCTAGCTTCTGGGCTCACTTGGGGGAACAGATAAGGAGCATTTAGTGTGACAAATTCTATTCTGATTTTACTTTTGATTTTTACCTTTAATTTTACTTTTAATTTTACTTTTAATTCAGTTACCTTTGGTTAATTGGCAATCAGGGATTAGTTCCCTTTAGTTGTTAGGAGCAAATTTCCTTATATTTACAGTAATTTTAAATTTGAGCCTAGCTCCTTAAATTAGTAGCAGCTCTTGCCTTCCCTCCTTGTCAGTTATTTTCACTTGCTGCAGACATTCTCTGGTACGGATCTGTCTCCCTGGATGGTACGGGAGAGAGCTCCAGGACCCGTACAGCCACACTGAAGCTGTGTGAGATGGAGCCTCTCTGTTGCTGCGGGATTTTAATTTTACTCTGTGGAACCGGCTGAGCGGTCCTCGCCGCGGCTGCCAGGCACAGCAGCGCGGCTTGAGGATCGGATGAATTCAAGGCGGTAGGAGCAGGCTGCGTGGCTTTCGGCCCTGCAGGTAAGGCCTTCGGGCTCTGTCGGTCTGCTGAGGCCTCCTTTTTTGCAGCGGCTGTTGTTCTTGGTGCCAAAATTCGTTGGCAAAGGGGCGGCCATTTTCTCTCTAGGTATTTGGACCGCATGGCGAGAGTTGCCATGAGCTGCCTGTGTGAGGAGGATGACAGGCAGAATAGCTAGATTTTTAGGTCTAGTGTTTCTTTCTTTTGTTTGTAGGCTTTTTGAGGCTCGGGGGGGTTCCTCAGCCTTAAGGGGGCTGTTGTCAGTCCTCTTTATTTTTAAGTTTATTCTTAGTTTTATAGGACAGCAGTTTTGTCATTGATCTCTGATGCCACATGTTCTTTCCCTCCTAATCATGTCTCTGAGGAGCATCTGTTAAGTCCCAGGATATTAGGCAAATTGTCAGTTTTTAGGTTCTTCAAGAGCAGAGCCCTAACATGTAGGTGGAAGGAGGGACAGGCTGGAAGTGTGCTTTTGTGTATTCTATAGTGAAAGTTGCCCAAACGCCTGTGGTTTCACAGGGACAGGTTTAGGAAACCTTAGGATATAAAAAATATATAAGTTAAACTGTCAACCAAGAAGTGCCTGTGCTACGGTCTATGGCCACCAGAGGGCAGCTGGTACACTCAATAGTGCCTTTCTGTGACTGTGTGTATGCAGCCATCATCAGATTGATCTCTGCAAGTCAGGGAAGAAATAACCACAGGGCCACCTCATGGGCACTCAGGGGTTAATGACTAAACAAGCAACTGTAATGTTCTGCAAATCAAGATTATATGACCAAGATTTAAAGCTCTTAACTTCTGTATCGTTTGTCGGGCTCTGGTGCCCTAAAGGCCACGCTGCTCATGAATCACATATAGTATTCAGTGCCCCCATCCCGGGGGGGGGGGGGTAAAATACAAAATCGTATTCCTCATCAGGTTCACACAGGCAGCAACCTCTAAGACCTCCACTTGCAAGGTTGTCGGTGTATCCCACTGCTATTTCTCTGACTGCAGGAAGGCCGGGGGGGGGGGGCGGGGGGGTGCCTGTGTGTTTCATAGCTCCACTTAGCATGCCCTTCCCAGGAAATTCTCATCTATTTCTAGAGCCTGTGCTGTCAGAGCAGGACTTTAAGCACTTAGCAGGGGCACTGACCCGTCTTGCCATCTAGTTAAAGGGCCCATGTTGAGGGTGAAGAGAAGAACATCTAGGTAGCGCAGTCTGGAGCTTAGCGCTCCAGGACACTGGAAGGTTTCATAGAGGAAGTCAATACTCTGTGTATGCTCCATGCATTCAGCCTATGTTCAAGCGTGCTCACTGCACTGTGTTTGGGTGACAGGTGCTGGGTCACCCGTATATGTAGATGTGCATTTTGTATGTGCTCACACTTGCTTAGACATGATTTTTGGGTGCACTCTTTGCAGAGTGAGACTGCATTTCTTTGCTCAGACTGTATTATCAGACTAAAGTAATTTCTCCAGTAATGGGGGGATGTCAATTGTAATAAAGTGTGTGAGGTCCTCATGGTGTTACATGGGGTTGGAGATGCAGTCGTGGGATCTGCTGTGGAGTGAGCCATCCGGAGGAGCTACAGTGTCACAGTCACCAGCTTCTCTTTCTCTTTGGGCTTTGCTCCCAGATCCTAGCCCCTCTTTCTCTCTGATGTCCAGGACACAAGGTCCCCGGCCCACTGGACAATCTATTCTCAGCCTTTTCTCAAAGCTGGCAGAAGGACTGGGAGAGCGAGAAAGGAAGACCAGGAACCAGCACCAGCTCTGATGTCTCTCCACTGCCAGTGTTTGCTATGGTCACATATTCCCAGTCAGTTATTTATTTGAGTATACTGATTGTCTACAGGTCAGGGTGGCATACAGTCGATTATGGTATTTCTATTTCCCTTGTCCCTGAAGGGCTCACAATTTATGTTTTGGTACCTGAGGCAGAGGGTTAAGTCACTTAACGAAGGCCAGAAGGACCACCTGTGGGACCAGAAACCCCAGTTTTTATGGCCCAAGGTTGGTTGTCTCGATTGGAATTCAAACCCTTGGTCCTCTGGCAACTTGCCTCAACCACTAGGCCGCACTGCTCCGTGTGAGCTAGCCACAGGGTCATAGGGCCAGGCGCAGTCTGTTACTTCCAAGGCAGAGACCTTGGGGAGGTTCCGTTCATAAGGATACGAGAAATGCCATACTGGGTCAGACCAAGCTCTTTCAGGTCCAGTATCCTGTTTCCTAGGGTAGCCAATCCAGGTCTTAAGGACCTGGCTGGTTTCCAAAAAGACGAATAGGCTACTCAATGCTTGTATTGGGGCAAGCGGTGGAGTCATGTGTGCTCATATTTTAAGGGTTCCGTTGCATGTACAACAGATGTGACGCTCTGTTGGGTTGTGTGCCTTGTAGAACATCTTGAATTGGTGAAAGTTGGTATAAAAAAAATAATTTTCCAGCTTCTCTCTAATAAAAGGTTATGGACCTTTCCTCCGGGAGCTTGGCCAAAAACTTTGTTAAACTCCGCTATGTTCGGAGATCGTTTCGCGCAAGGCTCTTGGAGTACACAGGAGACCCAGTGGTCAATCAACCGACTGGAAATGTGAGCGATACGCCGGGCGTTGCAGGCGTTCGAAGCTACGGTGACAGGTCGAGCGGTGCGAGTACTGTCCAACAACTCCACGGCGGTGGCCTACATCTATCGGCAGGGCAGAACCGGAAGTGCGGCCATAGAGGCTGAGGCAGAGGGTCTGTGTGTGTGGATAGAGCTTTGGCTGCCAGCATTTTCGGTGGCGCATATTGCGTGTAGGGACATTGTGATGGCGGATTTCCTCAGCTGGGTCCGAGTAGATGCCAGAGAATGGGAGTGGCATCCGGAGGTGTTCGCACAGATTGGTCGCATATGGGGACAGCCAGTAATGGACCTCATGGCGGCGTTTCACTCTGCGTAAACGGGTCGCTTCTTCAGCAGACGATGCGAAAGGAGGTCGGAAGGCATCGGCGCACTGTTTCAACGGCGGCCGTTTTGTCCGGTCTTCTCTGTCTTTCCACTGGGGGCACTCATAGGCGAGTGGTTCTGCGTATCGAAGCGCTTTGGGGAAACGTGTGGTTGGGGGCCTCAGGCTGAGGTGCCCGTGGTATGCCTGCCTCATACGGTTGCTCGACGGGAATCCATGGAGGTTTCCGACATTGGAGATTCTGTTGCTACGAAGTTCCCTTCGAATGCCTCAGGTGCATCGGTTTTTGCTTACGGGGTGGCCATTGAAAGGGCAAGCTTAAGGAAAAAGAGTTGCTCAACAGCAGCAAAAAAAAAAAAGTCTATGTCCCTTGCATATGTGCGTATATGGCGCATCTGTGAGGACGGGTGCTTGCGGAGGCACGCTCGCATGACAACAGTGTCAGTTCCCGTGGTATTAAGTTATCTCCAGGAACAAGCAGGAATGAGTCTTCACATATGGGTACGTCGGTATCGACGGAGCCCGCGCGGGAACGCTCCCCAGCGTCCAATCAGAAAGCTTTTGGGAGCATCCCTCAGCGCCTGCGTGCTGCCTTCCCACCTTTCCAACTATCTCTCCTCAGTTTTCGTTTTTCCGCGGAGCCGGAAGGACGTCTTCCTGTCACCGCAGAAAATTTTTTCTTTAATTCTTGTTTTCTTGTGGTTGTGGCTGTTTCCCCGCCTCCACCGGTACCGCCGGTGGGTTTTTTTCTTTTCTTTTTCTCAAACTCAGGGAGAGTTTTCCCTCAGTTTCTGTCTTAAATTTTTGGGCCTGTAAGGCCTCTCCATCATGGAGCCTTCTTCTCCTAAGAAGTGCCTTAACTGTGGAAACACAGTTTTCTTTCTAGACTCCAATAACTGGTGTCTAACCTGTTTGGATCCTGACCCTTTTCCTCCGGAGCCATTAGGCTACAATTTTGTGAGAAGAGATTTTCTATTTCAAGTTTCCCTCGATACCGTTTTCCCCTCCAGTGTCAGGGCACCGACCATCTCTTCTCTGCAGGATCAGGTAACCCACAAACAGTCTATTAAGACTAGCCAATCCTTGAGTGGTAGGTCTCATGCAAAGCATGATGATGGCTCCGGCCTTGCCCTCAAGACCCAATTGGCTTCAAAACCCCGGCGGGAGTCTTCGGTCTCCAAAGCATTTCAGGGGTTTCAGGTTGTTCCTGGGGCTCACCCCTCACAGAACATACCTGAGCCATGCTTGGTGATGGCATCCGCTTCGAGCGGTACCGATACCCTGGCATCGGCACTGGTGTTGAGCGATCCACTCCTCACCAGGGATCGTCATCTGGCGTTCTCGGTACCTTCGGGACCGATCGATATGTCCCAGATTGACTTTCCAGTATTGGCAACACCGCCGATACAACCACCGACGTCGGTACCCTCTAGACATGCATCGATAGACTCGCTTCCTTCGATGCCGAGTCTAGAGTCGATATCTAGTCTGGAAGACTGGGTACCGACGCGTCTCGGAACCGATGCTTACCGATTCCGGATGCTCAGTACCGAGGATAATCACCAAGGGTTTTTGGTTACCTCGGTACCGTTTGAGCAGCCTCCGATGACTGCTTCGATGTCGGTATCGCCTTCGATTCCGGCACAGTCACCGGTATCGGTATCGATGCCGGTACCTGCAGTATCATCGGGACCAGCTCCTTCCATGCCTTTTTCACCGGGATCGCTCCATTCGATACCCAGTTTGGAGTCGATACCTGGCATGGACGATCCAGTACTGACTGTCTCAAGTCATATCCGCCAGTACCAGTATTCATCCATTAGAGCTCCCTTTCTGCACCGGACCAGTACATCCTCCGGTGCCCAGGCTAGCTCTTCAGGGTTAGCCTGTCCAGGGATCGTTCCCATTCGAGATCCTTCTTTTCAAAAATTTCTCCTTGACATGGCAACATTCCTTGCTATTCCTATCCCTGGCTATGATCCTACACAAGGCTCTTCTGGGGAAAAGGAAAATATAATGCTTCCTTTACATCATTCTTTGCAGGATCTTCTTCTGAGAATATGGGAAACACCTTTAAGGGTTTCCTCACCTTCTACAGCAACTGATCTTCTGTATCAGGTGCCCCCCTCTCCTGGGTTTCAAAAGACTCAACTTCCCCATCATTCCATTGTAGTGGAATCAGCAATGAGGAAGGTAAAAAGCAAGAAGAAGCATTCTTCTTATCCGCCAGGTCGTGCTTCTAGAACACTGGATGCTTTTGGACGTCAAACCTTCCAAACATCTATGCTGGCATCTAGGATTCTCTCATATATTTTTTATATGAGTCTATCCCTTCAGGAGGTCACAAGGAAATTCTCTTTTGACTCCTTTTCTATCAGAGCCCAAGGCTGCAGACTATTCTTTACTTCTTAGTCATAGCCAGGATATCTCTTGCTTTCTTTCTCGTGCTTCCTTAGACTCTTTTGAGTCTGTTAGCAGAACCTCTGCTATAGCCATAGGAGCACGACGCAGAGCCTGGCTCCAAGCTTCAGACTTGAACAGATGGGCACAGCAGAGACTGGGTAATACTCCTTGTACTGGAGAAAATCTCTTCAATAGGGAGTCTTTACGTCAGGTTGCTCATTGTTCCACTGACTTCCCTGTTTCTGAGGGCCATCCTAAGCCTTCTCCTTCTCCAGCAGGTAGGAAATGCCCTACCAAACCTTCTTTCCCAAAAAGAAGAAGGTTTTATTCTTCTCCTGCCCATCATACAGATGTTCCCAAACAAGGGAAACCTCGTCCTGGTCTGAAGAATCCAAACTCAAGCCAGGGAAATTAACCCTAAATAGGGTTCTAATTAATCCCTTACAGTTCACTTCTTCTCAGTAGACGTTTTTTCACTGTTTTTTTCATTTAAACCTCTACACTTGGATTCCTGTTTCCAGGACATCCACTTACTCTTAGGTATGCTGAGCTGTCAGGATATTCATGTCTATGGATCACAGGTTTCCTCCTCTTCCTACAATGAAGAGAGGTTTGCCATCTATCTCATGATAGTTTTTCTGTACCTCCATGAATTTTCCTTCTACAGACTTACCTTATGGCAAGTCACCCTTCAGCTCCTATTTTCTCTACCCTCTTTTCCAGGGTTCCCCTGTAGAGTGGTACCATACCAATGGAAGGCTTTCTTAGCCTTTCCAGTCTTCCTTTCCATTCCAGTGTAGAGTTTTTTCTCTTGAGTAAACCCCCTTTTTCTCATCTGGGCAGTTCGTCAGACAGGGACAGGATATTCTCCTCTTGTTCTGTCTGTTCTCTCTGTTAAAAACAGAAAGATTTTCTATGCTGTGCCATTCAGCAGCTGCCCATGCAGGAGTTTCAGTGATTGGACTACTGGTACTTTTCCACTGTTCCAGTCTAGTCTTCCACTACTTTCTGTCTAGCCTTAGTAGTGCTTCCAGGATAGTACCCATCTATCTTGGATAATCCTTATAACTTCTTTCTGCCATCTCCAAATCCTTGGAGTTGGCAGTATAGTTGAGGCAGCTGGTTGTCTTCAACAGCCAGTTTTATTTCCCAACTCTCCTGCATAATGCTCTCTGCAATCCTACAGAGAAGCTTTCCACTATGGGCCCTTGCTAGAGAGCATAAGGGTTTTTTCTCTAAAGACTATCTTATATGTTGAAAAAGGCTTCCTCAGTCATTCCCCATGACAGTGAGGGTTCTTTACACCTTTCTATTTTCTTTTAATAAAGGACATAAGCCTTCTCTACGTGACAGTCTAAGGAGTTCCCAAATTCCTACAGGAAATATGCTCTTTTTCCCTGCAGCTTGTCCTCATGGTATCCTAATCCTCATGGACAGCACATATTTAACTAAATAACGCATGATACCCCACCCCTTGTCCATCAAGTGGGTCTAGCTGGTGTCTCTTCCTATGCGTGTTCTGTCCATTCACCATGTTAGAGTTCTACCGGACTCAGGACTTGCTGTTTACAGACTAATATTATCCTCTGTTTCTCACAACCATCCTGGTTATTTCCCTGGATAGCATTCCTGCTCCATCTTAACCAGAGGGAATAGATTCTCTATATCTTCTCAAGTAGGTTCCACCTTCTTGTTATAAAATGAATCATTTCTCTTCACATCTCCCATGTGAAGCTTCCTGTAGACATATCTCTGTCTGCTTAATTGCAGACATTTATCTTTAGACCTATATATTCATATATGTACATATGTCTATATGCATTCTTTAGATACATATGTCTGTCAGCCATGTGTGCATATGTTATGCCCCCTGGATCCCGCCATACACATAGGTATATATATATATATATATACCCCTATATCTATCTATCTATCTATCTATATATATATATATATATATATATATATATATATACATATATATATATATATCTATACACACATATATATCTTTGTGTATCTGTCGAGATACTTCCTTTAGATGGATATGTATTCACATACTTATCTCTCTAACTGTCTGTGCTCATAAAGGTGTTTTCCTTCCTATCTGTTCCAGACAGTGGGCTTACACATGTTCATACTATTCCTCAGTATGTTTAGGCTATTATG
Organism: Ichthyophis bannanicus; assembly: GCA_033557465.1. Lineage (NCBI taxonomy): Eukaryota > Metazoa > Chordata > Amphibia > Gymnophiona > Ichthyophiidae > Ichthyophis > Ichthyophis bannanicus. The sequence continues at coordinate 662,017,749 of CM066032.1, read as the reverse complement.
CACACAACCACTGCTGTGGTACTGACAGTTTTTACCATAACCCTAGGTTCAGGTATCCATGAAGCTCCCTATTCCTTTATCTTCCTACCTCTCGTCAGTTAGGAGAGACATGGGGGATCTTCAGTGGATCTCAGATTTTCAACTCCTCGAACATCTGTCCTTCCTTGGGAATACGGAGTTTTTCTCCATACCCCTTCTTCCCTCAAGGACTAGGCCAGTTTTTGTCAAAATCGGTCAGTCTTCCTCTTTTGCTCTTGACTATCAATAACTCTGTAGCCAAAAGAGTTTTCAGCTTTTTCCATAAAGCTTTCCACTAAAGACCAACCGTTTTTTGTACTACCCCAGTTGATTCCTGGGGTCTCCTGTCACTTCTACAGTTTGACCTTCACTTTTACGTCAGTGAGGTCACCTTGAAAATTCCTCTACTGGATCCCCAGTAGATTCCATCAACCTCTCTACTTCCTGCAATCCAGTAGGTAAGGTCCATATTGTGATTGTTCATTTCAATATATTCATGATGAGTATCACACATACAAGGACTCCTTGCCTGTAGTCCTATCTTAGGTCAGCTGTTTTTCCTACAGCTCCTCTCTTATTAACTCCTGCCCTTCATCCTCTGGATGCCTGGCCATATGAGGTGTAGCATTTTTCATTCTCCAACTTGTGGAGGCTCCAGGCATCTTAGCTTTGGAGTCCCCATATGTGAAGACTCATTCCTGCTTGTTCCTGGAGATAGCACAGTTACTTACCTGTAACAGGTGATCTCTGGGAACAGCAGGAATAAGTCTTCACAACCCACCCACCTCCCCTAGGAGTTATATCTCTTTATCTATCTTCCTTTCCTCTCTCTCTCTCTTTGTCTCAGCTATAAAACTCAACTGAGGAGAGACAGTTGGAAAGGCGGGAAGGCAGCACGCAGGCGCTGATGGATGCTCCCAAAAGCTTTCTGATTGGACGCTGGGGAGCGTTCCCACGTGGGCTCCGTCGGTACCGACGTACCCATATGTGAAGACTTATTCCTGCTGTTCCCAGAGATCACCTGTTACAGGTAAGTAACTGTGCTTTCTGCAGGACGGGTTTGGTAAAGGCAGGTCCTGGAGAGTTCAGTTAGCAGCTCTGTCTTGCTATAGGGGCAAAGGACAGGGAGTGGCTCTCATGCACATGTCGATGTGGTATGCTTTCTCAGGCGGTTACCAGACTGTAGCCCTGTCGTAGGATATTAATTCCACCGGGAAAGCTCAAGTTAGTTTTAGGAGCGGTAGCTAGCACACCATTGGGGCCCTTGCAACAGGCATAGGTTAAGGGTTTTGTCTTGAAGATGGTATGTTTGATGGTCATCTGTTCGGCGAGGCGATTTTCGGAGTTGCAGGCGTTGACCTGTCAGGAATCGTTTTTTGTCTGTCTCCAGACAGAAGGTGGCCTGGCGGCTGGTTCTGTTGTTGTTGCCAAAGGTGGTTTCTGCGTTCACCTAACAAAAATGGTCTCTCTTTCAGCGCTATGTTCGGCGGAGGGGAGCATATTGAACCATAGCTTGCGCTGTTTGGACGTCAAGCGAGCGCTGCGGCAGTGTTTAAAGGTTTCAGAAACTTTTGCAAGGCGGATCGTCTCTCTTTGGGGTGTTCGGAGGGCTCCACAAAGGGAAGCAGCGGCGAAGGAGTCCATTTCTGGATGGATTGGAGCGGCGAGTGAGTCGGCTTATCTTCTATGGGACCGTACAGTCCTAGGGAGCTTACAAGCTCACTATACCAGAGTGCAAGCGTCTTCTTGGACGGAACACAGTTTGGTTCCGCCAATGGACATCTGTAGGGAGGCTTCTTGGTTGTCTCTCTCTACTTTCAGTAAGCACTACCGCCTAGATGTTCTGGCGGCTAAGGATGCTGTTTTCAGGGAGGTGGTGTTGAGATCCGGCTTGAAAGGTCCCTCCCAATGATTACTGCTCTGATACATCCCAGAGTTTGAGGACTAAACTGGAGGAACGATAAGGAAATAGGAATTACATTTTCTCCAGGACCAAGCAGGAAGTCAGTCCTCACATATGGGTGATGTCGGCGCTGACGGAGCCCCCGTGTGGAGCATTTCCCCAGCTTTCAAAGAAAGCCTTTGGGAATTGCAGTGCGCATGCGCGGTCCTCTTCCCACCCAAGGGTGCCATCTTGCTCAGTCTTCTTTTTTCCGCGGAGCCCGACGGACGTAGTTCGTTTTTCGCCGAGGAAAAAGTTGATTTCCCTGTTTTTTGTTCTTCTTTGGTTCGACGCCGGATCCTTTTCCCGCCCGGGCCTGATACGCCGGTATCGAGCCCACTCTCTATTTTTAATTTTTTGTCCTTCGTGACTAGCGTTCGCACCATTTTTTCTCTTTTCACTGGCAGCCCTGTCTTTTGACCTCGCAGGGGCCCTTTTTCCCCCGATGGCTGCCAGCGGGTTTAAGAAGTGTGATCGGTGTAAGAAACTTATGTCTCTTACCGACACACATGACTGCTGCCTCCGCTGCCTCGGACCCGATCATGACCCGATGATCTGTGGTCCGTGTGGCAAAATGTCCTCGAAGGCGTTGAGGAGTCGGCAGCACCAAAAGGATAGAATCTTCTCTGACTCCGCGTCCGGACGGGCCTGGACCTCATCAGAGGCCTTGACGTCTCGGGACTCCGGCCCCGAGCAGCGTCGGGGTTCCTCTGAGCGGGGGTCTCCTTCACGGGAGCAGCGCAGGAAGAAAAAACCCATGAGGGCGGCGTCGGTGGATGCTTCTGGTTCCTAGAGGGCCAGGTCGCATAGCCCCGATCGTCGTCCCAGGTCTTCGGAGTCGGAGAGGCCTGCCAAACAACCTCGTCTCGAGATGGAGTCTCCTGGGCACTTGAGTACTGTAGTCCTCGTGGACTCTCCTACAGGGGAGCCGACGTCGGGCCCGACACCGTCGGGGCCCGAGTCGGGGGCTGCTGGGTCTCCTGAGCTCAGACTCAGGTTGACGGCCTTGGAGAGCAGCTTCGCTGCCTTCATGGAACAGCAGCGGGCATTGATCGCCGGTCTCACCGGTGCATCTGCCCTGACCACCGGGACATCGACGTCCAAGTCGACCCCGGAGGCCGAGCCGATCCTCGAGTCCATGCGGGCTCGAGTCGATCCTCGGCCGCGGTCTCCCTCGGCCTCCCGTTTGGGACCGAGGTCGTCGACACCAGTACCCTCGGCGTCGGGGCGGAGGGCATTGGTGCCCGCCCGACCGGAGCCGCTCAATTCCTCCTCCGAGGAGTCGGGCTGGGAGACGGAGGACGAAGAGTCACCAAACACCTATCGGACTCGGTGTGTCCCATCGGACTCACCGGAGTCCGAACCTCGGAGACGATCCCCACCAGAGGATACCCGGTTCTCGGACTTCGTGCGGGATATGGCCAAGGCCTTGGCCTTCCCCGCGGATCCCGAGGAGGAGCCTCGAGCTGAAGAGCTTGAGGCCCTCCAGTATGACTCTCCCCCGAAGGAGGCCTTTACTGTTCCGGTTCCTCCGATGCTGGAGCGGCTGCTCTTCCGCATGTGGGAGACCCCGGCCTCGACACCGGTGTTAAGCAAGCAGGTCGATTCTATCTATCGAGTCCGCAAGAGCCCCGTGTTCCAAAAGGCACAATTACCGCAGCACTCCATGGTTGTGGAATCGGCCATGCATCGACTGAAAAGTCAGAAGATGCACTCCTCGGTGCCTCCTGGTGGGGAGGCCCGGAACCTGGATGCCTTCGGTAAGAAGTGCTTCCAGGGCTCTATGCTTGCTTGCCGTGTCCAGACATACCAGCTCTACATGGGCATGTACCTCCGGGACCTGGCAAAGGAGATTGCCGGGTTCTCTGCTGGTCTCTCCGAGGAACCTTTGCTGAGGTTCCAGGCCTTGTCCACTGGTATTTGAGAGTGCTCAAAGTTTATCTCTCGAGCAGCCTACGATGGCTTCGAGGCTTCGGCCCGAGTAGCCGGGGCCGGCATCGTTGCCCGCCGACAGGCTTGGCTACAGTCATCCGACCTCGAGCCATGGCTACAGGACAAGTTGGTCAATGTCCCCTGCCGAGGTGAATACCTTTTTGGCAAACCCATGGCTGAAAAGGCTGCTGAGCTCGAGACAGAGACTCTCACCAGGACTAGGCTGTCCAGAAAAACCTCTGCCCCTTCTCAGAAAAAGAAGGGCTCGGGGAAAAAAGTCCTTTTACCCGAGGAAGTCATCTGCCTATAAACAATACCCTCATTATCAGGCCTCTGCAGCTCCCCAACAGGGTCAGCAGGCCAAGGGGCAGGGTCATGGGCCCCATAGGCAGAAGGCCCCCAAGCCACCAACACCGGCCCCTGCTCAGCAGGGTGGGGGTTTTTGACTCAGAAAGCATAGCCTCTTCTCCTCAGCTGGCTCATATCAGCACAGGAGGCCGGCTGGCCCACTTTGCCCACAGGTGGTCAGCCGTCACATCAGATACCTGGGTGCTCCATATAGTCCAAAAGGGCTATCTTAAGAACATAAGATATGCCATACTGGTTCAGACCAAGGTCCATCAAGCCCAGTATTCTGTTTCCAGCAGGGGCCAATCTAGGTCATATGTACCTAGCAGTTTCCCCAAGAGACACAAGTTCCACAATGCTTCTACTGGGTCAAGCATTGATATCTTCGGTCACTTCTTAATAATGGTTTATGGACCTTTCCTCCAGGAACTTGTCCAAACCTTTTTTAAACCCAGCTACACTAACAGCCTTTACTACATCCTCCGGTAACAAATTCCAGAGTTTGATTACACGTTGAGTGAAAAAATATTTTCTTTTATTAGTCTTAAATAGTTTACCCTGTAGCTTCATTGCATGTCCCCTAGTCTTTCTATATTCTGATAAGGTAAACAATCGATCTACGTTTACCCGTTCCACTCCGTTCATTAATTTATAGACTTCTATCATATCTCCCCTCAGCCGTCTCTTTTCCAGGTTAAAGAGCCCTAACCTTTTTAGCCTTTCTTCATAGGAGTATCCTTCCATCCCCTTTACCATTTTGGTGGCTCTTCTCTGTACTTTTTCTAAAATCGCTATATCTTTTTTAAGATATGGCGACCAGAATTGCACACAATATTCAAGGTGCGGTCTCACCATGGAACGATATAGAGGCATTATAATATCTTTTGTTTTATTTTCCATTCCTTTCCTTATCATACCTAGCATTCTATTTGCTCTCTTGGCCGCCGCTGCACACTGGGCCGAGGGTTTTAACAAGGTATCCACAATGACGCCTAAATCTTTTTTCTGGGTGGTGGTTCCTAATGTGGAACCTTGCATCGTGTAACCATAGTTTGGGTTGTTCTTCCCTAGGTGCATAACCTTGCACTTGTCCACATTAAATTTCATCTGCCATTTTGATGCCCAGTCTTCCAATTTATCAAGATCCTCTTGCAATTTTTCAGAATTCTCTTGGGTTTTAACAACTTTAAATAGTTTTGTGTCATCTGCAAATTTGATAACCTCACTCGTTATTCCACTTTCCAGGTCATCTATGAATATGTCAAAAAGCAGCGGACCCAGCACAGATCCCTGGGGTACACCACTATTCACCTTTCTCCATTGGGAAAATTGGCCATTTAGCCCTACCCTCTGATTTCTATCTTTTAACCAGTTCCTGATCCACAATAGTACACTGCCTTCTATCCCATGACTCTTTAGTTTTGCCAAAAGTCTCTGATGAGGGACCTTGTCAAAGGCTTTCTGAAAGTCCAGATACACAATATCAACCGACTCACCTTTGTCCACCTGTTTATTCACTCCTTCAAAAAAACATAAAAGATTAGTAAGACAAGATCTTCCTTGTCTAAAGCCATGTTGGCTGTCTCCCATTAGGTCGTGACTATCTACATGCTGAGTAATTTTATTCTTTATGATGGTTTCTACCATTTTTCCCGGTGCTGACGTCAGGCTCACCGGTCTGTAGTTTCCCGGATCACCCCTGGAACCCTTTTTAAAAATTGGTGTTACATTGGCGATCCTCCAATCTTCAGGTATTAGAGATGATTTTAATGATAGTTCACAGATTACTGATAGCAGGTCTGCAATCTCATATTTCAGTTCTTTCAACACCCTTGGCTGTATACCATCCGGCCCAGGTGATTTGCTACTCTTCGGTTTATCTAATAGTTGTAAGACATCTTCCGGATGTATCGATATTTCCTTCAATTCTTCCGCACCTTTAAATACCACTTCAGTCATGGGTAACATCCCTACATCTTCCTCAGTAAAGACCGAAGCAAAGAATTCATTCAGTCTCTCCACTATCGCCTTGTCGCCTCTTAGTGCTCCTTTAACCCCTTTATCATCTAATGGACCAACTGACTCTCTCACAGGTTTTTTGCTACGAATGTACTTGAAAAGGTCTTTATTTCGCGTTTTTGCTTCCGCAGCAAGCTTCTTCTCAAATTCTCTCTTTGCCTGCCTTATCAATGCCTTGCATTTGATTTGCCAGTGCTTGTGCTGTTTCCAGGTTTCGTCATTTGGCTCTTTTTTCCATTTCCTGAAAGATGCTTTTTTGGCAACAACAGCCTCTCTGACCTCACCGTTAAACCACGCTGGCAGTTTTTTGGACTTCCTTCCACTTTTCTTAAAGTGTGGAATACAGCTGGTCTGGGCTTCCAAGATAGTATTTTTCAACAACACCCAAGCTTGATGTATGTCTTTAACCTTTGCAACTGCTCCTTTTAGTTTTTTCTTAACTGTTTTCCTCATTTTATCATAGTCTCCCTTTCGAAAGTTAAAAGGTAGTACTGTGGATTTCCTTACTATCCCTTCTCCACTAATTAAATCAAAGGCGATCATGCTATGATCACTATTGCCAAGTGGCCCCAACACCCTTATCTCTTGCACTAGATCTGGTGTTCCACTAAGGACTAGGTCTAATTTGGCTTCCCCTCTGGTCGGTTCATGAACCAACTGCTCCAAGAAGCAGTCATATCTCCAGGAACAAACAGGAATGAGTCTTCACATATGTGTACGTCGGCGCCGACAGAGCCCGCACGGGAATGCTCCCCAGCATCCAATCAGAAAGCCTTTGGGAGCATCCCTCGCGCCTGCGCGGTGACTTCCTGCCTTTCCCACTGCCTCTCCTCAGTTTTCGTTTTTCCGCGGAGCCAACAGGACGTACCTCCTGTCACCGCAGAAACGTTTTTCTTTAAAATCCTTATTTTCTTGTTTTCTTGTGGTCGCAGCTGTCTTTCCCGCCGATACCGGTACCGCCGGTGCTTTATTCTTTTCTTTTCCAACTTAGAGAAATAATTCTCCTCAGTTTTTTCTTTTATCCTTTTGAGGCCTACCAGGCCTTTCCAACATGGAGCCTTCTTCCCCTAAGAAGTGCCTTCACTGCGAAAACTTAGTTTTCTTTTTAGACTCCAGTGCCTGGTGTCTAACCTGTTTGGGTCCTGACCCCTTTTCCCCTGGTCCATCAGGCTATAGTATTGGGAGAAGACCTTCTCTTTTTCGGGTATCCCTCGATGCCGTTTTTCCTCCTGAGGTGAGGACACCGGTTTATTCTTCTCTCCAGGATCAGGTAACCCACAAACAGTCTGTTAAAACTAGCCAATTCTTGATGGGTAGGTCTCATGCCCACCATGATGACGGCTCCGACCTTGCCCTCAAGACCCCATTGGCAATAAGACCCCGGCGGGAGTCTTCGGGCTCCAAAGCATTTAAGGGGTTTCAGGTTGTTCCTGGGGTTCACTCCTCACAGAACATACCTGAGCCATGCTCGGGGGTGGTATCCGCTTCGAGCGGTACCGATCCCCTGGCATCGGCACCGGTGTCGAGTGCTCCACTCTTCAATGAGGATCGTCAGCTTGTGTCCTCGGTACCTTCGGGGCCGATCGACACGACCCAGACTGGCTTTCCTGCATCCCAGCCATGCGCGGGGTTGGTACCGGCTTCGAGCGGTACCGCTCCCCCGGCATGAGCACCGGTGTCGAGTGCTCCACTCTTCACCAGGGGTCGTCGTCTGGTGTCCTCGGTACCTTCGGGACCGATCGACCCGACCCAGACTGCTTTTTCTGCTTCCCAGCCATGTGCGGGGTTGGTGCTGGCTTCGAGCGGTGCCGATCCCCCGGCATCGGCACCAGTGTCGAGTGCCCCGCTCTTCACCAGGGATCGTCGTCTGGAGTTCTCGGTGCTTTCGGGGCCAATCGATACGACCCAGTCTAGATTTCCTGTATCCCAGCCAACCATGGGGTTGATACCGGCGTCGAGCGGTACTGATGCCCCGGCATCGGCATCGGTGTCGAGTGTTCCACTCTTCACCGGGGATCGTCATCTGGTGTCCTGGGTACCTTCGGGGCCGATCGATGCGCCCCGGATGGACTTTCCTCTATCTACGCCATGCTTGGGGGGGGTACCGGCTTCGAGTGGTACCGATCCCCCGACATCGGTGCCGGTGTCGAGTGTTCCTCTCTTCACCGGGCGTCGTCCTCGGTGCTTTCGGTACCGATCGATACGATTCCGATTGACCTTCATGTAGCGGCATTGCCGATTCCACCACCGACGCTCGTTTCGATGGCCAGTCTAAAATCCATATCCAGTCTAGATGACTTGGTTCCGACGCGTTTCGGAGCCGATCCATGTTGCCTCCGACTACGCAGTACCGGGGATAATCACCAAAGCTCTCTGGTTACCTCGGTACCGCTTCGGCAACCTCCGATACCTGCTACAATGGCATTACCGTCCCCAATGCCGGTACCGGTATCGATGTCGTTTCCTGCAGTTCCATCGGTGCCATCGATCCTTTCTATGCCTAGCTTGGAATCGATACCGGGAACCGATGATGCAGTACTAACTGCCTCGAATCAGAACTGTCAGTATCATTCTCCATCTAGCAGGATTCTTTCTATGCACCAGTCCAGTAGGTCTTCTGGTGTTCACACTGCTCATTCAACCTCAGCCTACCCAGGAATAGTTCCTCTGGGAGATCCTTCTTTTCAGAAATGTCTCCTTGACATGTCAGCCTTTCTTGCCATTCCTATTCCTGGTCCTACTCTTGACCAAGATCCTGCAGGAAAGGAAACCATAATGCTTCCTTTGCATCAGTCTTTGCAGGACCTTCTTCTGAGGATTTGGGAATCACCTTTAAAGGTTCCTGCGCCTTCTACAGCCATGAATGTTCCGTATCAGGTGCCTCCCTCTCCGGGGTTTCAGAAAAACCAACTTACACATCATTCCATTGTAGTGGAATCAGCAATGAGGAAGGTCAGAAGCAAGAAGAAGCATTCTTCTTTCCCACCAGGTCGTGCATCTAAAGCACTTGATGCCTTTGGACATCAAACCTTCCAAACTTCTATGTTGGCTTCAAGAATTATTTCATATATTTTTTATATGAGTCTCACACTTCAGGAGGTCACAGAGAAGTTATCTCTTTTGTCTCCTTTTTTTGTCAGAACCTAAGGCCTCTGACTATTCCTTGCTTCTTAATCATAGCAGGAATATCTCTTGGTTTCTTTCACGGGCTTCTCTAGACTCTTTTGAGTCTGTTAGCAGATCCTCTGCTATTGCCATTGGAGTGCGTCGTATAGCGTGGCTGCAGGCTTCAGACTTGAGCAGATGGGCACAACATACACTGGGTAATTCTCCTTGTACTGGAGAAAACCTTTTCAATAGAGAAGCTTTACGTCAGGTTGCTCATTGCTCCACTGACTTTCCTGGTTCTGGAAACCATCCTAAGCCTTCTTTTTCCCCAGGACGTAGGAAATGTCCTACCAAACCGTCTTTCCCGAAGAAGAGAAAGTTTCATCCTTCTTCTGCCCATCCTCCCGGTGTACCCAAGCAAGGGACATCTCATCCTAGTCTGAAGTCTCCAGACTCTACCCAGTCTACTCATAACCAGCGCCCATAGGTTCCTGTGTATTGCAATCTACAGTTAACTTCTCCTTAGCAGAAGTTTATTCTTCAAACTCTACACTGGTTTTTCTTTTCCAGTATGCTATGCTCTTTGGATACTTTTGTCCATGGGTTACAGAATTCTCCCATTCTTACTACCACGAAGGGAGGTTACAACTATCCCATGATAGTTCTGTCCCCATATGGACATCTTTCCCTCAGCTGACTTACCATATGGTAAGTCACTTTCCAACCCCCTCTCTTCCAGGGTCTCCCCTGCTTGAGTTGGTGCCATACTGAAACACTTCCTTGTCTTCCAGTGTAGACTGTTTGTTTTTCCTTCAGTGCGTGCTCTGAACAACTCATCAGACTGGAACGGAAATCTTCTCCGCTGCCTTTGTCTGTTTTCTCTCTGTTTTCATACAGGAGAATCCCCTCTGTTGTTTGGTTCAGTTGCTGTATATGCAGGAGTTCCAGTGATTACTTTAGTGCTCATTGCAAGCTACTTGCAACTATCTTGCATAATACTATTCACTGCAGCTTATCTTCTTCTAGCCATATCCTTTCCTAGGATATGGCAACACACCTGACTTCTGTCAGTTTTATCTTATAATTCTCCTGCACAATGCTCTCTGCAATCTTCAGAGAAGCTTTCTGCTATGGGCCCTTGCTACAGAGCATTGAACTTTGTCTCTGAGGGTCTTTCATATACAGAGGACAAGTTTTTTCTACGTGAATGTCCACGGAGTTTCCAATCTGGCCGGAATATACTCCTGTTCCTTCCAGCTTGGCATTATGTTTTCTACTCCACTTGGACAACGCATACTCTTTTACCGTACATGATGCCCCTGAACCCCTTGGCTGGGTCACTTTGGTATCTCCGTCTCTGCGTTCTTCATGTCCTTTGGACATATCAGAGTCCTAAGGTACTGCTAACGTACTCTTGCCAGACTGCTGTTATCCTCTGTGTTTCACGCAACCATGCTGGTTCTTCCACTGACCTACATTCCTGCTCCACAGAAATAGTTTCTCTATATTTCTTCAGGTGGGTTCCACCCCCTATTATTGGATGAATTTTTTCCCATCACATTCACCATGTGAATGTTTTTCTGTGGCTCAGTTGCAGGCATGTATTCTTAAAATTATTTTCCTGTATGTATGTGTCCTGTGCATACATGTTTTTATACCCTGGGTGGGCATCAGCCACCCCGTCTCTATCTATACATATATCTATCTACATTTCTATATGTAGATATATATATATCACACTTGCCTAGGCATATATATTCTCATATGTATAGATATGTATGTCTTCCCATATATATATACATATATATATATATATATATATATAGGTATGCGCATATTGGGAGATGTCCATAGCACCCTATGTCTAACCTATCTCCCTGACTGTCGGTGCTTAGGTTTTTATTTTCTTATGGGGTCCAGACAGTCAACTTGCCTATTATCATATGGCTCAGTAACTGGGACTGGTTATACTAACAATTACTGCTGTGACGTCAACAGCTTCTATTTTTGTTATACATTTCCTTTTCTATGCAGTCTCAAACTTCAATGTCTTCCTATCTCTTACCAGCTAGGAAAGACAGTGTACATCTTCAGTATTCCTGGGTACACTTCTGTTCTCCTTGGGAATAGGGGCTTTTTTCCATACCCTCTCTTCCCTTCCGGACTGGGCTAATTTTCCAGATCGGTCAGTTTTCTTCTTTTAGTCCTCAATGTTTATGACTCTGTACCTAAAAGAGTTCTCAGCTTTTCCCATAAAGCTTTTCATTGGAGGCCTGCCGATCTTCTCCTGCCCCGGTTGACACCTGGGTCACCTGCCCATTCCAGATTGGAACTTCTTCCTCACTGCTGTGGAGTTCTCTCGAAGATTCCGCTACTGCATCTACTGTCTACTTCCTACAATCCAGTAGGTAAGCTCTATATTGTGCTAGTTCATTAAATATTTTACTGATACTTGACATACATTCTAAAGACTTTTTTCCCTGTAGACTTTAGATTCGCTGTTCCTCTGCAGCTCTGCTCTATTCAACTCCTACCCCCCATCCCCCAGGGGATGCCGGAGATCCAGGTTTGGGAAATGCCGTCCTGTTCCAGGGATACGCATTTTATGGGATCTCCCCTGGCACCCGCAGCTAGGGAGTCCCCATATGTGAAGACTCATTCCTGCTTGTTCCTGGAGATAGCACAGTTACTTACCTGTAACAGGTGATCTCCGGAACAGCAGGAATTAGTCTTCACAACCCACCCACCTCCCCTAGGAGTTGTATCTATCTATTTCCTTTCCTCTTTCTCTCCTTCTGTCTCAGTTATGAAACTCAACTGAGGAGAGGCAGTGGGAAAGGCGGGAAGTCACCGCGCAGGCGCGAGGGATGCTCCCAAAGGCTTTCTGATTGGATGCTGGGGAGCATTCCTGTGCGGGCTCCGTCGGCGCCGACGTACCCATATGTGAAGACTAATTCCTGCTGTTCCGGAGATCACCTGTTACAGGTAAGTAACTGTACTTTATTTCATCTAGGAACTTTATCTCCCTAGCATGTCCTGACGTGACACTGACCCAGTCGATACCGGGGTAATTGAAATCACCCATTATTATTACTGTGCTGTAACTTTTGTTAGCTTCCTTGATTTCCTTGAGCATTTCATCATCCATATTGGTCATCTTCTCCATTTTCACCAGGTACCTCCCTCCTATTTTCCAGGGGAGCCTCCCAGACTCCCTCTGCACAGGGACCTACTCCTTCAGGAGTTAGCAAGTCTGCTAAAGGAACAGGCTGTGGAACCGGTGTCCCACCACCTGAGAGGTCACGGCTTTTATTCCAGGTACCTTCTGGTACCAAAAAGAACAGGAGGCCTCAGACCCATCCTAGACTTGCGCAACCTCAACAAGTTCCTGAAGAGGGAAAAGTTCAAGATGCTTACCCTTGGAACCTGCTGCCCTACCTCCAGCAGGGAGATTGGTTATGCTCCTTAGATCTAAAGGATGCTTATACTCACATCCTTATTAATCCAGACCACAGACAATATCTCAGGTTTGTTGTGGGAGGAAACCACTACCAGTACAGAGTACTACCCTTTGGCCTAACCGCCGCCCCCAGGGTGTTCACCAAGTGCCTGGCGGTGGTGGCGGCCTACCTGAGGCTTCAAGGTCTTTTTGTGTTCCCATACCTGGACGACTGGCTCATAAGGGGCCAATCTTCCCAGGAGGCCAGTCAAGCCACCCTTCGCACTGTGGCTCTGCTTCAGCACTTGGGGTTTGTCATAAACTTCGCAAAGTCCACTTTGCTCCCGTCCTAGAACTTGGAATTCATAGGAGCAAGACTGGACACTCTTCAGGCGAAGGCTTTTCTGCCTGTGGACAGAGCCCACAGATTGGTGGATCTAGACAGGCAGTTTCACAGCAATTCCCTGGTCTCCGCCAGGCAATTCCTGAGACTTCTCGGCCATATGGCTTCCACGGTTCATGTAACCCCCAATGCCCGCCTGCATATGCGGCCTGCTCAGTGGAGCCTTCGAACTCGGTGGCATCAGGCCACAGGGAGCCTTGCAGACTCAGTAAGAATATCCACACTGCTTGTCTCCTCTCTACAATGGTGGCTTCATCTTCCGAATCTGGTGCTCGGAGTGGTTTTTCAATCCCCTCCGCATTCTCAGGTGCTGACGACAGATGCTTCTCTTCAAGGTTGGGGAGCGCATTGCCAAGGGGCATGTACTGAGGGTCTCTGGACCCCTTGGGAGGCTGCTCAGCAGATAAACTTCCTGGAACTACGGGCGATACGCCTTGCTCTGAGGGCCTTCTCCCATCTCATATCTCACCAGTCTGTACTGGTCCAGACGGACAATCAAGTTGCCATGTTTTACGTGAACAAGCAAGGAGGCACAGGCTCCTTCCTTCTCTGTCAAGAAGCACAATGGCTGTGCTCCTGGGCCGTCAATCACGGAATCCTTCTCAAAGCCGTCTACCTCCCAGGTCAAGAGAATTACCTGGCAGACAGACTGAGCAGGATCCTGCAACCACACGAATGGAGATTGAATCCATTGGTGGTTCAGAAAATCTTTCTGAGGTGGGGCCTCCCCACCATGGATCTTTTTGCCAGTCCTCTGAACCGGCAACTCCCGAGATTCTGTTCCAGACAACCGCATCCTCTCAAAGTAGCAGCGGACGCGTTTCTGATCCTGTGGTCCACAGGCCTACTGTATGCGTTTCCTCCCATGTCACTAGTGTCCAGAACACTGTTCAAAGTACTCCACGACGGGGCCTCAATGATTCTGATTGCCCCCAGGTGGTCGAGGCAACCGTGGTTCCCACTTCTGCTGCAACTGGCGGTGGACACTCCTATTCCTCTGGGGATTCAACACAATCTCCTGTCTCAAGAACAGGGATCTCTCTTACACCCCAACATCCAGTCCCTTCATCTGATGGCCTGGCTGCTGAAAGGGTAGTTCTGGCTCCCCTACTACTGCCTAGAGAGGTGGAAGACGTAGTCTTAGCCTCTAGAAGGCAATCCACCTGAAAATCCTACGCTCTTAAGTGGCGTAGATTCTCCACATGGTGTGCTCAGCACAGCGAGAATCCCTTCTCGTGCTTGGTAGCGGTAGTATTGCAATATTTGCTTTACCTCTCCAATCTAGGCCTTAAGTCCAATTCTGTCAGAGTTCACCTCAGTGCTCTCTCAGCGCACCACTCGCCGGTGGACAGGAGGCCTCTTTCCAACCACCCTTTGGTGGCTCGTTTTCTCAGAGGCCTTCTCCTGCTTAAGCCTCCTCTGCGTCCACCGGCCCCTGAGTGGGATTTAAATGTGGTCTTACAGCGGATTACTTGTCTGCCCTTTGAACCTATGGCTACCTGTCCTCTCCGTTTTCTGTCCTGGAAAACTTTGTTTCTGGTAGCTCTTACCTCTGCTAGGCGAGTAAGTGAACTTCAGGCGCTAGTGTCTGATCCCCCTTACACTAGGTTCTACAGAAATAGGGGTAGTCTTACGGACTCACCCTAAGTTTCTCCCTAAGGTTGTCTCCTCTTTCCACCTCAATCAGGAGGTGGTTCTTCCGACTTTCTTTCCCAGGCCGCATGCCAGCCAGGCTGAGATGGTCCTGCATACCCTGGACTGTAGGAGGGCGTTATCCTTCTACCTTGACCGTACACGGGAGCACCGGAGGGCTGTTGAGCTCTTCGTTTCTTTTGACCCCAATAAGTTGGGGTTACCCGTCTCCAAGCGTACTTTGTCCATATGGGTCACTGACTGTATTGCCTGGGCTTATGGGGCAGCCGGCCTCTCGTTGGAGGGTCGAGTCGCGGCTCATCGTGTCAGGGCGAAGGCTGCATCAGTGGCTCATCTCCGCTCTGTTCCGTTGGCAGACATCTGCCGGGCCGCTACTTGGTCTTCAAGCCAGACTTTTGCGGCCCATTACTGCCTTGAGAGGGAGTCCCACAGGGACAGTGCTTTCGGACAGGCAGTACTCCATAATCTCTTTGGGGTCTATGCAACTCCTTCCCTCCGGCCCTGATGTTGGGCTACCGGTCGGGGGCGTTCTCAGAGAAGATTCTTCCTTACGTTCTGACGCTCTAGAGGGAGCTCATTTTTTCGGCTTGGGGCCTCCGGTAGCTGGGGAGTCCCATATGTGAGGACTGACTTCCTGTTTGGTCCTGGAGAAAGAGTAGTTACTCACCTGTAACAGGTGTTCTCCAGGAGCAGCAGGAATCAGTCCTCACAACCCTCCCTCCTCCCCTTGTAGTTGCAGTCATATGATTTATTTTTGCTAATTTTTTGCTGTCTTTTAGCTATGTCATCAGACTGAGCAAGATGGCACCCTTTGGCGGGAAGGGGAACGCGCATGCGTGCTGCAATTCCCAAAGGCTTTCTTTGAAAGCTGGGGAAATGCTCCGCATGGGGGCTCCGTCGGCGCCGACGTCACCCATATGTGAGGACTGATTCCTTCTGCTCCTGGAGAACACCTGTTACAGGTGAGTAACTACTCTTACCTGGTAATTGTGGTTCCTTGAGTGACTCCAGTTTAGTCCTCATTCCCGCCCGGGGATGGGGTCTTAGCAGTTGTTTTTCTGTTGTGGGAAGTGCAAGGTTAAAAGTGGATATAGGCCTTCACTGGTGTTCAGTTGTTTTGATGCTTCCATTTGTTTTGTGCTATATTGTTTATTTATTTTTATTTTATTTATTTAACAGTATTTCTAAACCGCCTTATCTTAATAATCAAGGTGGTATCACAGCAAGCAATCAGGTAAAGTGTGTGTGTTGTACATGCAGTGAGGATGAAACTTGGTTGTGTGATGGCGGTGTTGGGTGCTTGATTTGTTTGAGCTATGTACAAGGTGGGCTATTTACAGTGGTGCTAAAAACACATTTTATATACATACAGTTGTTTAGGAGGATTGGAATGCTGTTATCCATTCTCTTAGGTTATGTGATGTGACCATAGTGCTCTATGAACAGCATGGTTTTCAGTTGTTTTCTGAAGTCTTTGAGGTCTGGAGTTGCCCTTAGATCGTCCGGTAGATTGTTCCATATTGTTATGTTATTATATTATGATATTGTTATATATATTGCTATATTGCTCTGGATTGTTTAGGACTAGGCATTTGACGGAAAGGAGAGCATACAGGAAGCAGTACCTTTCCTTCTGGAAGGGAAGTAGTAGATAGGTTATATGTTCTGCGTGCCCTTGAATATAATTAAAAAAAAAAAAAAAGTTACTGATTTTTTTGCTCCTTTGAGTCTGCTTTGTCAGTAGTTCACTGGGGGGCTGATGGGAGAGACCAGCAGGCTATATCCAGTGATGTCATGAGTTTTTGACATGCCTAGCCTCCAAGCTGCAGAAGGAAGTTCACTACCCAGATACTGAGGACTAAACTGGAGTCACTCAAGGAACCACAATTACCAGGTAAGTGTAATTCCTATTTCCTGTAGTGAAAAATCAGAATAGACTTTTCTAATTGATGGGACTGCACTCTTCTTGTGAAATGAGAACGTCAGAAAATCCCACAACAATAAACTGAGCAACTAAACAAATGCACCCAGTATATTTTAACTCTGCAACCTTTTGTATAGCTGCTATTTTTCAAAAAAGTTACTTACAGTTGTGGTCAACATTGACACTTTTGCATTTTAGGTTTGTTGTGTACAATATCTTGAGAAATAATTGGAAATATTCCAGTTGTATGAGTAGTATGTTCAAAGGTATACAACAAAAAAAAAGATATTGGTGCAACTTAGACATAGTAATTTCTGAGAAAAAAATAAACTATGATGTGGACAGGATTAATGACACCCTTCACTAATATTTGATTGCACAACCCTTAGCAGTGATGACAGCCTCCAAATGTTTCTTGTAGCCATCTTTGAGTTTTGTACATCTGTCTGCCGGTAGCTTCTCCTCTTCTTCAACTGTGATTTGTTCCAGCTCATGAATGTTTCCAGGATTCTTTCTACCAATGGCAGTTTTCAGCTCTTTCAAAAGGTTCTTGATTGGATTGAGATCAGGACTCACTGCGGGCCAGTTTAAAACAGTCCATTTATTCCCTTTTAGCTATCCTTTTGTACTTTTGGATGTATGTTTTGGGTCATTCTCCTACTGGAGGATCCATGACCTTCGACCCAGACATAGCTTTCTGCCACTAGTAACACATTTCACGCCAAAATACCTTGTAGTCCTCTGACTTCATGATTCCTTTAATATGTTCCAGGGTTCCTGAGGCAGCAAAACAGCCCCACAAGATTATGTAATCTCCACCATATTTAACTGTAGGAAGTGTGTTTTTTTTCCTTTTAAGCTTTATTTCTTCGCCTGTAAATGTATCACTGCTCTGCATTGCCAGAGAGCTCAAGTTTGGTTTCATCTGTACACAGAACATTTTCCCAGAAGGATTGTGATTTCTCAAGGTGGGTTTGAGCAAAAATCAGGCATGCCTTTTTATGTCTGTCTTTGAGCAGTGGTTCCTCCTTAGCCTTTGCCCACGAAGTCCTTTTCATGGCGTATGGTGCAGGTTGAAACCACCACTCCAGATTGCTCTAGGTCAGCCTTAGGCTCTTTGGATGTTGTGCATGGTGTTTTTCCAACAGCTCGCACTAACCTTCGAAGACGACTTAGATTAATTTTCCTCTTCCCACCATGTCCTGGGATGTTTTGCCAGTTCCATGAGCAGAAAACTTCTTAGCATTGCAAATTGTAGGCACAGGAATCCCAAGGTCTTGGAGATGGCCTTGTACTCCTTTAAAGTTTGATGTTTGGTGATAATGGCTTTTCTGACAGTCTCAGGCAGATCTGTTGTCTTCACCATCCTGAAAATAGAACAGGGAGTGAATGTGGCCATTTTAAACATTAGTGCCATCGTTCATTGGTTGATTCAAGTCATGTAAGTACTGACAATTGATCACAGATGCATCTAATTTTATTGCATTGGGAATGTGGCTCTTCTGTTCAAACTGATTTGAATTGTTTATAAGAGTGCCAGAAATCATGCCCTACAAAAGGATAAAACTATGCCCTAAATAATCATCTGTAATTAACAATTTTATGTCGGAGCCCTTGCCTTGAACTCTTTCTCGTGGAAAACCCTCCTTTTTATCTGTTTAAAAGGGAATCAACCCTTACCACATACCAAGAGATAATGTGTAATGTCCCCTAGTATCAGAACATTAATCAAAAGTGTTATATTTCAATAAGAATATTCTCCCAGTACTTAACTGACAAAAGATATTTCAACTTCATCTTCCAGAGTTGACTCCCAGGAGTAAAACCTCCATAACAAGGAGAAACTTCACAACCTCAACACTTGAAAAGCATCCCTGCCGATTCACACACTGCGGGGCCATCAAGAAATGAACTCAATGCTCCCACTTCTTTCTATTCATTGGTCCGGACTTCTTCTTTTAATAACCCATTAAAGTAATGTAGTATCCAAACACTCAGCGGGCAGTGGCTGTCTTCCTAAACCTATACTTCAGTTTGGTATACTTACGTACGGATGTGGTCAAGATATTTGGATGACATATTTTTTATGTGGACACATACGGAATCACATTTGAAAGCTTTTTATGAATGGATCAATATGTTGAGTCCCAATATACAATTTGTACCTAAACATCATAAAGAGTCAATAGAATTTTTGGATTTATGGCTTTACAAATGAAACTTTACTCTCCATTCAACATTATATAGAAAGAAGGTACAAAGAAATACCTTATTGCATTATCATAGTTATCATCCAGGTCCCTTACTTAGGGGCCTCCCGGTGGGTCAGTTTATTCGTTTGAGGAGGATTTGTTCCACAGAAATTGAGTTTCAGAGACAAGCAAAAGATTTGGAAAAACGTTTGCTTGAACGAGGATATCCGGAAGCCATTATTAAAAAAGCATATAGAAGAGTGAAATACAGTCATTCAGAGTGGTGGGGAAAACCAGGAATCGACTACAGATGGATGCAGAGGAGGTGAAGCCGTTTGTAGGGATTTTGCCATATATGCCAAATTCCACCTTGGTTATGGACATTTTGAAGAAGCATTGGGCAGTATTGGCATTACATCCGTGTTTTAGTAAACGTTTAATGATGGCTTTTCAGAGGGGCCATAATTTGGTGGATTGGGTAGTGCACACAACACAGGAGCAAGAACTTACCAAGGATAAAGGACATTTTCAATTTAAAAATTGTGATTTTTGCAACTCTACTATGGAAGGAGTATATTGGGAACATCCTGTTACTAAACGACACTTTCATACAAGATATTATATGACTTGCCTTACTTCATTTGTAGTGTACATTTTGATATCTCCCTGCAATAAAGTTTATGTGGGTCGTACAACATGATCAGTGAAGAAATGCTTACAAGAGCACCACTCACGGATCAATTTGAAAGTGTTGACAGTGCCAGTGGCACTTCATTGTGATGAATATCATCATTCATTTCAGGATTTGCTTTGGTGTATATCGGATCATGTACCGGAGAAGATCAGAGGAGGTGATCATATGTCCCGTTTGCAGTATCGAACAATTTTGGATATATCAGTTGAAATCTGTAGCTCCAGCTAGTTTGAATTTATCACAAGATTGGTGGAGGTTGTTTTTTTTTAAATTTATATTTATTAGGATTTTATGATCTGACAATACAATATCAGAAAACACATGAAAACAGCAACAAAATAGTCATCATATAATCATTACAAATAATCATCATCCGAAGTACAGCAGCCCACATCACAGGGATAACAAAAAAGAAAAAGAAATCTCAAGAAAACAGTCAGGTCAACTACCAAGAGCCCCTGACTAACATCCAAACCTAACCTACAGATTCCCTCCAGCAAAGAAACATCCATATAAACAATAGGATAAAGAGGATAAAGAAACTTTCAATGCCTCTTTTCCCTCTCTAGGAGCCATCGGTCTAGGTCAGTAGAAGACATAAAAATAAACTTATCCTGACCCATAGTTATTATACATTTACAGGGATAGCGGAGGAAAAAGGTAGCACCAAGAGCGACGATTTGCGTTTTATAGGCAAGAAAAGCTTTCCTACGAAGCTGCGTTGATCTGGACACATCAGGAACATAAACATAAGAACATAAGATATGCCATACTGGGTCAGACCAAGGTCCATCAAGCCCAGTATTCTGTTTCCAACAGTGGCCAATCTAGGTCATATGTACCTAGCAGTTTCCCCAAGAGACACAAGTTCCACAATGCTTGTACTGGGTCAAGCATTGATATCTTCGGTCACTTCTTAATAATGGTTTATGGACCTTTCCTCCAGGAACTTGTCCAAACCTTTTTTAAACCCAGCTACACTAACAGCCTTTACTACATCCTCCGGTAACAAATTCCAGAGTTTGATTACACGTTGAGTGAAAAAATATTTTCTTTTATTAGTCTTAAATAGTTTACCCTGTAGCTTCATTGCATGTCCCCTAGTCTTTCTATATTCTGATAAGGAAAAATGGAAATCTTCTCTCCACAGAACAAAAGATCTTTCTTCTGAAAATAAGCCTTAAGAATGGAGATCTTTTCCTCCTCCGAGGACAATGTGATTAACAAAGTTGCCCTAGTGGAAATAAGGTCCTGTGTGTCCTCCAAAAAAGCAGTTAGATCAAACGCAGCAGGTTCCTCCAAAACAGCTAAATCGTCGTCATTGGTATGTGTAGCTACCTTAGAAGAAACATAATAACACTTAAGTAATGTTAAGGAATCCGCACTAGGTAATTGCAATATATCTTTCAAATATTTCTTAAAAAGAATAAGAGGAGAAAGCAAAGAAATACAGGGAAAGTTCAATAACCGTAAATTTTTACACCTATGCATGTTCTCTAAATTTTCTAACTTCTGAGAAAAAACTAAGCTATCCTTGACACTAACTGATTGAAAAGAAGACAATGCCTTAACCTGAGTATCTAAGGTAGCTAAGCTGGAAAACAAACTCTTCACTTGCAAATCTACAGACTGAAACTTAGAAACAACATCATTAGTGAAGTGGCAAAGCGAGGGAACAGTCTCCATTAAAACTCGCTCAGTTCTTTTAACCACATGCCATATATCCGTCAAGGAGACTGAAGCACACGAAGGGCTTTCAACCGACGAAACCGTCTCTTTCCAGCTCACAGACCTAGGCAATACACCAACCTCCAGAGGCTCCGAAGGGAGAGAAGGCACCTCTGAAAGTTCCAAAAAACCCGGAGGTAAAGGTGGAGTGTGCTCCACCGAACTGAGGCTAGCACCCTCAACGGAGGGGACAGAGAAAACAGTACCTGGCTTCACAGGAACCGGCGTCGACACCACATGTCTATCCATAGGGCTCTCCGTCGTCCCCGCTGCAGTGGCCTTTTTCTTTCTTTTACCCCCAGGCATGATGGCAAACTCCACAAACACGCTCCAAAGTTGCTCCTAAGGGGCTCCCAAGGGGCGTGTCCTGCCCCTTTCGATATGCCCCTTAGGAGACGCCCACTGCAGACGCCGACGGCAGACGCCGAAACAGCTCAGCTCAGCTTTATCCAAAAAGGAAAAAGAAGGAGGGGACAAGAAGGGGCCTTTGATGACATAGCTGGAACTGCCCCGAAAAAGCCGGCAAGCTGCACAGACCAGGTGAACTCACCCCCTCCGCAGGAGAACAATGATGGCAATCACTCCCGAACACCAAGGGCTTACAGAGGTCTTTTATGGGGGCCTTTGATGACGTAGCTGGAACTGCCCCGAAAAAGCCGGCAAGCTGCACAGACCAGGTGAACTCACCCCCTCCTCAGGAGAACAATGATGGCAATCACTCCCCAGATTGGTGGAGTTTGATATAATTAAAGTGAGGTAATTGTTGAGGTTTAGGATGACAGCCACTGCCTGCTGAGTGTTTGGATACCACATGACTTTAATGGGTTATTAAAAGGAAGGGATAATGTGATGATGCTTCAGTTATGCAACAAGTTTGAAGAAAGGGCCGGGAGGTTCAAAGGCCTGAAACACAACGTTGTGTCGCGCTGAGTTGCGCTGCACTGTGTGGTGCTGTGTTATGAGAAGTATTCTCTCTACTCAGAAGAAGTTTGGACCAAATGAATAGAAAGAAATGGGAACATTGAGTTCATTGCTTGACAGCCCCGTGGTGTGTGAATCGGCAGGGATGCTTTTCAAGCGTTGGTTATGAAGTTTCTCCTTGTTATGGAGGTTTCATTCCTGGGAGCCAATGCTGGAAGATGAAGTTGACATACTGTGGTACTGAACATCTTTTGTCAGTTAAGTACTGGGAGAAAATTCTTATTGAAATAAAACACTTTTGATTAATGTTCTGATACTAGGGGACATTACACATTTATCCCTTGGTATGTGGTAAGGGTTGATTCCCTTTTAAACAGATAAAAAGGAGGGTTTTCCACGAGAGAGGAATCCTTTCAAGGCAAGGACTCCGACAAAAAATTGTTAATTACAGATGATTATTTAGAGCATAGTTTTATCCTTTTGTAGGTTTGTAGCAATTAGGTGGGGATAAGGAGTGGTTTGGGGATTTTGATAGTAATCATGCCCTGGCAATGTCCTAGTTTTTATAATAATTCCTACTATTTCCTTTTTTAATTGGTCTTGTTTTAGTTGATTCTTTCATGTATCAAATATGTGTGCATATATAGTCCAAAGCCATTTCACTGGCCACTTTTTTTTTTAGGAGATATTGGACATTAAGGGGTTGAGTTGTTAGGGTACTAATGATGTTGACCACAGCTGTGTATTTGTTTACAGATGGAACCCTATAATGATACTTTCTAGAACATAAGTACATAGGAAATTGCTAAACTGGGTCAGACCAAAGGTCCATCAGGCCCAGTGTCCTGTTTCTAGCAGTGGCAAATCTAAATCACAAGTACCTGTCAGGTTCTCCAAAGGTATACAGATTTCAGGGGTAAGCAGTGGATTCCCCCTCTGACTTCAATAACGGTTTATAGGCTTTTCCTCCTGAAACTTGTCCAAACTTTTTTTCAGCCCGGCTAAACTAACACCTTTTCAATGTCCTCCGGCAACAAAGCTTAATTTATGCATTGCGTGCAAAAATGTTTTCAACGATTAGTTTTTCTTAGGAACTTCATGGTGCATCTCAAATCTTTGTACTTTTTGATGTAGTAAACGATTGATTTCAGTTTACCTATTCCACTAAACACGTTTTTTTTTATACCTATATCATGTTTCCCCTCAGTTTCTCTTCTCCAAGCTGAAGAGCCCTAACTTCTTTTACCTTTCCTCAAAGAGGGAGTTATTCCATCCTTCTTATCATTTTAGTTTCCTTTCTACTACTGTTACTGCTACTACGTCTCATCATTTGTATAGTGCTACAATGCAAATGCAGTGCTATATGTATATATGTAGGAGGCCATCTGTTCATCAGAACTTACAATCTAATCTCGATACGTTTTCTAATTCCGCTATATCTTTTTAGAGATGCGGCAACCACAATTGAAGTTGCATCATAGAGCGCTACTGAGGTATTGCCATCCTTAGTTTTATTCTCCATTCATTTCCTTATAATCCCTAACATTCTGTTTAGCTTCTTGGCTGAACAGAAAATGTCAACGTATTGTCCTCAGTGATGCCTAGATCCTTTTCTTCAGTGATGAATCTTTGGAGGCAGTTTTATAAAGTCCTTAACATACATACAGTACGTGACAATTTACACATCTTGGTGGGCCTCTTACAAAATATCAACTGGCATAAAAGTACAAAGTGCGTGTGTTGGCAGGAAAATGTGTGATTTGCTGGTAGACACAGCTCAGGGTATGGTCTAGGCAGAGCACAGGCATAATTTGCAAATAAGTATATTGATTATGAAAGACTTAGACTTTATATGTGTGCATTTATACCTGCTATAGAGCAGGTGTAACTCTGTGCCTGAATTTAAGACAAGATCTCTGCTACTTATGCTATTATTTTATAAAGACAAGTGGGCGCCTACTTGTCTTTCTTAAATAAGCTTAAAATAGATGGATTTTGGCTCCCTTAACCTAGGTGCCCTATCTTAAAATTACCCTCCTAATGTGGAACTACCATTGTGTGGGTTTTTCTTCTCTGTGTGCATCATTTTGCACGTGTACATATTAAATTTCATACGTCATTTGGATGTTCACTCCTCCTGCAATATCTCCAGGAACAAGCAGGAATGCAGTCTTCACATATGGGTATCATCGGTACCTATGGAGCCCGTGCGGGAACGCTCCCCAGCATCCAATAGGAAAGCATTTGGGAGTACTCCACTGTGCCTGCGCATCTGCCTTCACCGCCTTCACAACTCTTCTCCTCAGTTCTTCTTTTTCCGCGGAGCTAGCAGGAAGTACCTATCTCCAGGAACAAGCAGGAATGTAGTCATCACATATGGGTATCGTCGGTACCGATGGAGCCTGCGTGGGAACGCTCCCCAGCGTCCAATTAGAAAGCTTTTGGGAGCATCCCACAGTGCCTGTGTGCTGCCTTCCCGCCTTTCCCAACTGCCTCACTCCAGTTCTTCTTTTTCCGCGGAGCCAGCAGGTCGTTCCTGTCACCGCAGAAGAATTCTTTTTTATTTCTTTCTTTTATGTGGTCGCGTCTGCCTTCCTCTACGCTTTACCGGTACCGCCGTTTTTTTCTTCTTCTTTTCTGTCTTTAAAAAAAAAAAAAAATATATATATATATATATATATATATATAAACTAGGAGTTTTTCCTATTTTTCCCAGATGCACACGCCTTTTTGGGCCTTAGGCCCAAAATTTTTTCCTGCAATGGAGAAACCTGCCTCAGATTTCAAAAAGTGCACCAAGTGTGGCAGTACCATTTCCGTCACCGACACCCATGAATGATGTCTAAAATGTTTAGGTCCTCACCACTCCATCACAGATTGTATGTCCTGCACCATGATGTCTAAAAGAGGTCGGCAGAACCGAGCTGCTAAGCTCAGTATCCTGTTTCCCTCTGATGCAGCTTCGGTGGCATCGACGTCTTCCAGGGCTTCCTCTTCCTCCTGTGGATCTCAGGTAACTAAACATAAGTCCAGCTGGTCCTCAAAGGGTAGATCTCCTTCTAAGCATCGAGATGCGTCTGGCGTTGCCCTTGAGGATTCTGCACCGGCAAAATTGCCCCGGCGGGAGGCTTCGGCTTCCAAAGCATTATCGGGGCTCCAGGATGTTCTCGAGGCCTCGACCTCGGCAGAACTACTGGTGCCATGCTCTGGGGTACCGGCAGTCTTCTCCGGTACTGACATCTAGGCATCGGCAGCGTCGATAGACCAGAGAGTCCTGGCTATTGAGTGCAGTCTGGCGGCACTCCTTGCAGCATCGACGCCCTCGGAACCACGACAGACAATCCGGCCAGTACCGGCACCGGCCCCAGCCCTGGCATCGGTACCAGTTCTGATAGCATCAACGTCGGTGTCTGCTTTGCCGATACCCAGTCATCCGATGCCCTAGGGTACCGATACCCCAGTACCGCTTACTCATGGTACCGACTTCGGTTGGTACGGGTATCGGGTTCTTCAAGAGCATCCGAACAGACGGTACTTCGAGTCCTCAGAAGAATCTGGGGATTCTGACAGTTCTGTCGATGCAGGAATGCTTCTCCCAGAAGAGCCCTCCTCCTCTAAGCGCAGGATGTCTCCTCCAGGGGATATTTCCTTCCAGGATTTTATCAGGGAGGTGTCTCGGGGTCTGTCTTTTACTGTGGCCCCTGAAACAGAGCCAAGAGCTAAGGAGTTGGAAATTTTACAATATCCCAAAACTCCTAAGAAGGCAGCTACCTTGCCCATTCATGAGATTTTGCATGATCTCATGTTAAGGATGTGGGAGACACCTCTTACCACCTCTCCTCATTCTCGCAGACTGGATACTCTGTATCGAGTCCCTCCTTGTCCTGGGTTCCAGAAAACTCAGCTTCCTCACCACTCTATTGTAGTGGAATCAGCTATGAGAAGGATCAAGAGTGCAAAGAGGCATGCCTCTAATCCTCCAGGACGTGAGTTCAGAACCCTGGATGCTTTTGGACGTCGTGTCTTCCAAGCTTCCATGCTTTCTGCCAGGATCAGTTCCTATAGTCTCTACATGGGAATGTTCCTGAAGGAGGTCACAGATGATTTAGAGGCCTTGAGTCCTATTCTTCCTGAGGATAGAAGACAGGATTTTCTCACATTGTTCAAACATGCCCAAGATGTTTCTAAATTTGTCAACCGTGCAGCCTTTGACTGCTTTGAGTGCATAAGCAGGACCTCTGCCATTGCCATAGGTGCACGTAGAATTGCTTGGCTCCAGGCATCTAGTCTGGAGCTCTGGGTACAAGACAAATTGGGAAATATCCCTTGTACTGGTGAGAACCTGTTTGGTAGAGATTGGCAGGAAAAGGCCAATGAGTTGGATGCTGACAACTCTACCTTGGATAGATTATCCAAGTCCACAGCTGATCCTGCTAGAAAGAAATCGATCAAGAAACCATTCTTTTCTAAGAAGAAAAGATATTATCCTGCTTATGCTCAGCAGGGATGTTCTGCAGGTCAGCTTGTCAGGAAAGGTCAGCAACCACCCAAGCAGAAGAAAACAAAGACTGCTAAGCCTCAACCATCTCAGCAGTCCCAGCCTCCACAAGGCCTTTGACTTTCAGCTAGAGAACTTAGCCTTTCTGGCTCTTGTGGGACCAGAGCCTTCCACCATTCCAGGAAGGTTATGTCACTTTGCCCCCAGATGGGGGCAGATAACAGCAGAGCATTGGACACTTTCCATCATAAAGGAGGGGTACAGGCTTCATTTTTCAAGCATACCCCCTCCCACAATAATAAGGCAGTTCAATTCTCCGACACCTCTCATCAACCTGTTAGGTCAGGAGGTCATTATCCTTCTTGCCCAAGGGGTGATAGAAGAAGTACCCATTCCTCATCAGGGTACGGGGTTTTACTCCCCCTATTTCCTTATCCCAAAGAAAACAGGGGGATACAGACCTATCTTGGACCTCCAGAGAATTGAACAAATTCCTTGTCAAGGAGAAATTCAAGATGATTTCTCTCGGAACTCTGCTGCCATACCTTCAGAGTCAGGATTGGCTTTGTTCTCTAGATCTCAAGGATGCGTACACCCATCTTCTCATGCATCCAACTCACAGAAAGTTCCTTCGGTTCCTTTTTCAGGGAAATCACTACCAATAGAGGGTGCTTCCTTTTGGCCTGGCCTCAGCACCAAGGGTGTTCACGAAATGCATGGCTGTTGTAGCAGCATTTCTCCGCACTCTAGGGATATTCGTCTTCCCCTGCTTAGACGACTGGCTCATTCGAGCCCCAACAGAGTCAGAGGCCAGGACGTCTCTATCCTGCACAATGCGTATCCTTCAGTATTTGGGTCTGGTAATAAACATCCCAAAATCCAGTCTAACTCCCACTCAGTCTTTGGAGTTCATAGGAGCTTTGCTGGATACCAGAAAGGCAAGGGCCTACCTCCTCCAGGTCTGTTGTCTTCGCATGGTGCAGTTAGCTTCTCAAGCAGTGCTAAAGTCTCATCTCACTGCTCGAGAAATGTTACAACTACTAGGCCACATGGCATCCACCGTGCATGTGGTGCCCTATGCTCGCCTCCCTATGAGGGCAGCCCAGTGGACTTTATCCACTCAGTGGACCCAGGCATCAGGATGCCTGTCAGACAAAATAGCAAACACAAGTCGCCTTATTTTGTCCTTCCAGTGGTGGAAGTCCACTCAAAACCTGTTGTTGGGGTCCCCTTTTCAACAACCTTTACCCCAAGCAACTCTCACAACAGATGCTTCTCCGATGGGTTGGGGAGCTCATCTGCAAAACCTCTCCACCCAAGGCACCTGGTCTCCACAGGAGACTCATCTACATATCAATCTTTTGGAACTCAGAGCAATCTTCCTTGCTCTTCGAGTGTTCCATACCCTGCTCAGCTACAAGACAGTCCTCATTCATACGGACAATCAAATAGCCATGTTTTATGTGAACAAGCAGGGGGGAACAGGCTCTCTGTTGCTTTGCAATGAAGCTAGAAACATAGAAACATGATGACAGAAAAAGACCACATGGCCTATCTAGTCTGTCCTTCCATAACAACAACTACAACAGTCCAGTTTTTACCTTTAGAGATCCTCTGTGTTGGTCCGATGCTTTTTTGAATTCAGTTACTGTCCTCATCTCTACCACCTCCACTGGGAGACTATTCCACGGATCCACTACTCTTTCCGTAAAGAAATATTTCCGCATATCACTTTGCGACTACGGGCCCTCGCCAGAGAGCATCAGATTCATCTCCTCTCAGTGTATCTTCCAGGCATACAAAACTCTTGGGCAGACAGACTCAGTCGAGTTCTGCTTCCACACGAGTGGTTTCTGCATGCAGACCAGGTGACCAAGATTTTTCAAATTTGGGGAACCCCAGACATAGACCTCTTTACAAGTCCTTTGAATGCCAAACATCCCCGGTTCTGTTCCAGAATTCCGGCTCAGGGCTCTTAGGCCAAGGATGCTTTCCTCCTCCATTGGTGTCAAGACTTCCTGTATGCCTTTCCACCCATTCCCCTAATTCCCAAAACCCTGTTCAAGCTTCAGAGAGACAGAGGCCATATGATTCTCATAGGTCCACATTGGCCACGGCAAGTGTGGTACCCTCTGCTTCTACATCTCTCTCAAGCTCCCTCCCTGGAGTTAGGGTCTGCTCCAGATCTCCTATCTCAGGAGGATGGAATGTTATGGCATCCCAATCCCCAGTCTCTGCATCTCAGGGCTTGGTTGCTGAAGGCCTAGATCTCCATTATCTTAATCTCCCTCAGCAAGTAAAAGATATTCTTTTTGCTTCCAGGAAATCTGCCACAAGACGCTCTTATGCTTTCAAGTGGAAAAGGTTTACCATATGGTGTTCGCAAAAGGGTCTTAACCCCCTTGCGATACCTCTGGAATCATTGCTGGAATATCTCCTTCATTTATCCAATGCAGGACTTAAGACTAACTCAGTAAGGGTCCATTTGAGTGCTATTAAAAGCTTCCTTTAAGCCTCTAAATGGACAGCCTATTTCCTCTCATCCTCTTATAGCAAGATTTGAGAGGCCTTCTTCTAACTAAGCCTCCCATTAGGCCACCACCGGTGGCATGGGACTTAAACCTGGTTCTTGGGCAGCTCATGAAGCCACCCTTAGAACCTTTAGCTACTACCTCCTTGAAATTCCTTTCTTGGAAAGTTATCTTTCTTATTGCAATCACATCAGCACGTCGCATTAGTGAGTTGCAAGCGCTAGTAGCTAATCCACCTTATACAAGGTTCCATCATGACAAGGTAGTCCTTAGGACTCATCCACACTTTATGCCAAAGGTGGTCTCGCCTTTTCATCTGAACCAAGTGGTCTACCTACCTGTGTTTTTTTCCAAGGCCTCATGCATCAAATGCAAAGAGGAATCTTCATACCTTGGACTGTAAAAGAGCTTTAGCCTTTTACTTACAAAGAACACAGCAACATAGAAAGTCCTCTCAACTCTTTGTTGCTTTTGATCCTTCTCATTTGGGACTTCCAGTCTCCAAGAGAACACTATCTAACTAGATCTCTCAGTGTATTTCCTTCGCCTATCAGAGTAAGAACCTTTCTCTGGAGGGCCATGTCACAGCTCACAATGTGAGAACCATGGCAGCCTCAATGGCTCATCTGCACTCTGTGTCTATCGACAACATCTGTCGAGCAGCCATCTGGGCCTCGGTTCATACCTTCACAGCCCATTACTGCTTGGACAATGACTCCCACTGGGATGCCTTGTTTGGTCAGGCTGTTCTCTAACACCTGTTCCATACCTAATCAACTCCTACCCACCATCCCTGGTAGGATGCCAGAGATCCATGGGGGGGAGTGGAGCCCTTCTCAGGGACACACAACTTCTGGGGTCTCTCCCTGGCATCTAAAGCTAGGGAGTCCCCATATGTGATGACTACACTCCTGCTTGTTCCTGGAGATAGCATAGTTACTCACCTGTAACAGGTGATCTCCGGGAACAGCAGGAATTTAGTCCTCACAACCCACCCACCTCCCCTAGGAGTTGTATCCCTCTATCTATCTCTTTCCCTTTCCCTCTCTCTCTTTGTCTCAGCTTTAAAACTCAACTGGAGAGAGGCAGTTGGGAAAGGCAGGAAGGCAGCACGCAGGCGCTGTGGGATGCTCCCAAAAGCTTTCTAATTGGACGCTGGGGAGCGTTCCCGCGCAGGCTCTGTTGGTACTGGCGATACCCATATGTGAGGACTAAATTCCTGCTGTTCCCGGAGATCACCTGTTACAGGTGAATAACTATGCTATATGTGAGGACTAAATTCCTGCTGTTCCCGGAGATCACCTGTTACAGGTGAGTAACTATGCTTTCCTGTCACCGCCAAAAAACCTTTTTTTTCTTTTTTTGTATCTCTGCTGCTACCTTTCCTGGCCCCGATAATATAAACTATAGACTAAATGCTTGGATTCAAAATCAGATACCGAGTATTGAGTAAGTCCCTGCACTCACAAAATGCATTGAAAGGGGCATTCGATGTTGACCGGCCAGCCAAACAGCCCCAGCAGGAGGAGTAATCCTCCAAAGCCACACAGGGGCTCCAGGATGCTCCCGAGGCATCGACCTCCGAAGGGCTACTGGTATCGTGCTCTGGAACGATGGCACACAGCCCAGCACACAATTCAACCCAGGCATCCGTGTCCTCCATCGATCAGAGGACTTTGGCGGCACTCCTCACTGCTGCAGTACCAAAGGCATCGACACTCACAGCCAGTCAGGCACCTGCTTCCAGTTCAGCACCGGAGCCTCTGCCTCTGATACCAGTCCTAGAACAAGTATTGGTGGTTCCTCTTCCTCTAATTCCTCCACTGGAATCTGTATCTGTGGGGCCCCCACCTCCGATTCCTACCTTGGAACCAATAACCACTGTCAGTACCCAGTCGGTTCCCAGTTCAGGTACCACATGACTTGAACATCGACATCAAGCATTGTCATCAGCTCGAGATAACTAATACTTTGATTTCCTTTCTGAATTGGAGTCATCTTCTTCTGACTGTGAAGAGACATCGGAGGATTCCTGGTCCACCCGGGATATCCCCTCCGATCCCTCTTCTCCTCATGCGAGGCATCTGTCCCCACCAGAGGACATGTCCTTTCAGGCTTTCATTAGGGACATAGCAGTGGGTCTCCAGATCACCGTAACATCTGAAATGGAACTGAGGGCTGAGGAGTTAGAAATCCTCCAATAGCCCTCAACCCCCAAAGAGGCAGCAACATTACCAGTGCATCGGATCTTACAGGATCTAATACTACATATGTGGGAGGCCCCGCTAATGGTTCTGCCTATTAGTAAACGCCTTGATACTGTGTACCAAGTCCCACCATGTCCAGGGTTTCAAAAGTGTCAATTACCACACCACTCAATGATAGTGGAATCGGCAGTGTGATGCATCAAGAGTTCTAAGAATCATTCATCGGTACCGCCTGGCAAAGATGCCAGAGCTCTCAATGCCTTTGGTCATCTCTGCTTCCAGGCATGTATGCTTGCTTCTAGGATTACATCCTACACCTTCTACATGGGCATGTACCTTAAAGATGTCTCCAGGGATCCAGCAAACTTTGCTCCTATTCTCTCAGATGACAAATGCAAGTCCATGCAAGCTCAAAATATTTCCAAGTTCCTGACCAGGTCAGCCTTCAATATCTTTGAATCGACTAGCAGAGCTGCTGCAGTCTGTATATGAGCCCGTAGGATGACTTGGCTCCAGGCATCAGACCTCAAGCAGTGGGTTCAAGATAAATTAGCCAATATTCCTTGTTCTGGGAAAAACCTGTTGGGTAAGGGTTGAAGAGAGAAAGCAGGCAAGCTTGAGGCAGAGGATCTTACTCTCAAATGTCTCTCAAGAAAGACTTCAGATCCCTCTAGGAGGATAGCTACTTCCAAAAAGTCTTTCTATACCAGGAAGAAGAGATATTACTCTTCATACCATCCCTCTGCTTCTTATCAACCTCAGCAGCAGCAAAGGTCTCAGAGCCTATGAAGGCTAAAGATCCTAATCCCCAATCAGCTGCTCAGCCTCAGCCAGCACATGGTTTTTGACTCCTTCCTAGAGAGCATAGCTACTCTGCCCCTGCAAGAACCCCAACCCCTGCACATAGTAGGCAGGCTTTTGGCTTATGCCCACAGGTGACATCTCATTACATCAGAGAAATGGACTCTCAACATTGTTCAAGGGGGCTATCTGCTTCACTTTCAAAGCTTACACCTAAACGCCTCCACAAGAGATTATCCTGTAAATCCTCTGCAGGCTAATCTCTCGTCCTCAGAGGTGGCCACCCTGCTAGCCAAAGAAAGGGCAACACAATAAATATTGCAGCGGGCCCTAGGACATCCATACACCTGTTTGAAAAGCTGAACAAGCCAAAGTACTACAATACAGTATAGATCCCTATGTACAAACTCCATGTTAACATAACACCTGGCCTCAGTCACACACTCAGATCTTCACGAAGTACAGAATAAGTGACTATAACCTAAAGTAAAAATAAAAATATGTAGACAAAGGTTAAACTGAAATCCCAAGAAGACAGACTCCACATGCAGTGCAACATCAGAGAGAGATACAGTTCCCCATACTGTGTAAAATATAAAGATAGTGCAAAGTCCAATCACTAAAATGAAAATAAAATGCTTTTTTTTCTACCTTTGTTGTGTGAGCATTTTATTCTCTGATCATGCTGGTCCCAATCTGAGCTTCTGCTTTCCTGTCTTCTCGTAGCTCACTTTCTATGGTCTATTGTCCATCTGCCATTTCTTCTCTTTTCTTCACTTCCTTCCATCAGCTTATTTCCAGTCCCAGTAACCCTTCCCAATATCAGCCCCCTTTCCAGTCGTCCCCTCCCAGTACCTTCCAATGCCAACTTGCATTCCCAGAACTGCCAGTGGTTCCATTCCCTTCCAGTCCCCCTCCTTCCCCACTGTCCAGCCCCTTCTAGTCCAAATACCATTGCAGGTATCAGCTCACTTCCACTCCCAGTGCCACCCTCCCTTCCAGTCAGCCTACCCTCTGTCCATCCCCCTTCCAATGCCATCCCCATGTGTCAACTCCCTTACAGCCCCAGTGGCCCCTCCCTTCCAGCATCCTCCCCATTACCCAGCCACCTAGCAGTCCATCCCCTAGTATCATCACCCTTCAAGCCCCCCTCCAGTACCATTCTCAGGTATCAGCTCACTTCCAGCCCCCTCCTTCCCCCCCATATCAGCTCCCTTCCAGCACCCTCATCCCCCCGAGTCAGATCCCTTCCTGCCACCATCTCTCCCCCCATGTGTCAGCTTCTTTCCTGCCCCCTCCTTCCCCTGGCAGCCCCTCTCAGCATCCATTCCTTCCAGTCCCATTCTCCCATGCCCTCCACCCCGGATCAGCCTATTTGTAGCCCTAGCCCCCAATTTTCTTCCAGGGCCAGCAGCTCTATCCTCCCCTCCCAGCCATCAGTCCATTTCCAATTCTAACCCCCAGTCTTCTTCCAGGGCCAGCAGCTTTGTCCTCCCTCCCCCCCCCCATTAGCCCATTTTAGTCCTACCCCCCAATCAGCCCACTACCAGTACTAGCCCCCCACATCAGTCCATTATGAATCCTAGCCTCCACCAATCAGCTCATTACCAGTCCTAGCCCCCCAATTGGCCCATTTCCAGTGCTAGCCCGCCATTCGGCCCATTTCCAGTCCTAGCCTTCCCTAATCAGCCCATTACTAGTCCTAGCCCCCTCCCCGATCTGCCCATTACCAGTGTTAGCCTCCCCTAATCAGCCCATTACAGTCCTAGCCTCCACTGACCAGTCCACTTCCAGTGCTAGCCCCCCATCAGCCCATTATCAACCCTAACCCACACTGAGATCAGCCCATTTCCAGTCCTAGTGCCCCCCTCCTCCCCCCGGAGGCCCCACATTTGCCTGACCGGCAATGTCCCATGCCAAGGAGAAAACCTCTTTGGCAAACCCATCTGCCGAGTTGGAGACAGTTCATGACAAGGACCAGGCTCTCACAAAGACCACTGTCCCTAACCCAGTGGAAGGGCCCAGGTAAAAAGCCCTTTTACCTGAAGAAAGGGGCTACTTACAAAAACTATCCATATTTTCAGTCCTTCCCAGCAGGGTCAGCAGGCCAAGGGACGTGGGCATGACCCTCATAAGTAGAAGGCTCCCAAGCCCCAGGCATTGGCTCCGGCCCAGCCAGGGGGGAGCTTTTGAATCCTTGGACATAGCCTCTCTACCCAAGGAAGAACCCACAGGGGGACGTCAGATCCACTATGCCCACAGGTGGCCAGCCATCACCACCAATTTTTAGGTGCTCCAGGTGGTCAGGAAGGGCTACTCCTCCATCTGGCTCAGACACCGCCTCCTTTCTTCCTGTGAGAGCCCCCCAGGTCTCCCCTTAACCAGGACCTCCTATTGAAAGAACTTGCAGGCCTTCTTGAGAACAAAGTGGTAGAACCAGTACCCAAACATCTCAGGGGCAAGGGGTTCTACTCCAGGTATTTCCTCATGCCAAAAAGAACAGGGGGCCTAAGGCCCATCATGGACCTGCGCAACCTGAACAAGTTCCTGGTGAGGGAGAAGTTCAAGATTTTCCCCCTCTTGGATCAGTGCTGCCTTACTTCCAGTAGGGAGACTGGCTGTGCTACTTGGATTTGAAAAATGCCTATACCCACATCCTCATCCACCCCATCCACAGGCAGTACCTTCACTTCATGGTGGGGTGGCCACTACCAGTACAGAGTACTACCCTTCGTCTTGGCCTCAGCCTCCAGGGTCTTCACCAAATGCCTGGCAGTAGTGGCCACCTTCCTCCAGGGGGTATTTGTCTTCTCCTACCTGGAAAACTGGCTCATAAAGGAGGCATGGCCACAGAGGTGCAGCAGGGCACGGCATGCACCATCCAGGTCCTGCAACATCTGGGGTTCGTGAAAAACTACCCCAGATCCCACCTCTTCCCGACACAATGTCTGGAGTTCATAGGGGCAAGACTGGACATGCTTCAGGCAAAAGGCCTTCCTTCCCCTAGACCGGGCAGACCGTCTCAGGGCACTGACCATAGATGTGCAACACCATCCCTCGGTGTCGGCTCAGCTTCTACTGTGCTTACTCAGGCACATGGCCTCTATGGTGCATGTCACCCCAGATGCACATCTGCACATGAGGGCCGCTCAGTGGTTCCTTCAGGACCAGTGGACACAGGCCATCTCCAAGACAGTCTCAGTGACCCAACAGATGGCGGAATCTCTGACTTGGTGGCAAAATCCCCAACACCTTTAGGCAGGGATGCCCTTCCAAATCCCAAGCCCTCTATTTTTTATTTATTTATATTCTCTTATATACCGTGCTATTCTGCATCAGTGTGGTTTACATTGAACAAACTAAAATTACCTTGAACAGGGCATTATAGCTTGGAGATAATTATTTTACAGGGAACATGGGCTATGGAGGGTTAAGTGGCTTGCCCAAGACCACAAGGAGCACCTGTGGGACTAGAAACCCCAGTCCTTCCAGCCCAAGGTTGCTGTCCTCTAGTGGGATTTGAACCCCTGACCTTCCAACCTGAAGTACCTTGCCCCAACCACTAGGCCACTCCTCCACTCCACTCCTAAAGGTCCTCACTACAAACGCCTCCCTGCTGGGATGGGGAGCCCACTGCAAAGAACTCCATACCCAGGGCAGCTGGTTGCAAGCTGAGGGAAACCAGCAGATCATTCTCCTGGAGCATCAGGCAATATAGCCCTCTAAGCCATGCTGTCACCGCCTGAGGCACCAGCCAGTGCTGATCCAAACAGGCAATCAGGTGACAATGTTCTACATGAGCAAGCAGGGGGGCACGTGGTGTGACGCCCTCTGCTGCGAAGTGATGACACTCTGCTCCTATGCAGTTCAACAGGGAATACTCCCAAGGGCGGTATACCTACCAGGCCAGGACAGCACTGGTGGACAAACTGAGCAGTGTCCTCCAGCTGCATGAGTGGCAGCTGGACCCCAGAGTAGCCACCCGGCTCTAGGTAGTTATCTTCTTTGCCAGCCCGGACAACTACCAGTTGCCCTACTTCTGTTCCCGGCAGCCCCATCCATCTCGGGTGGCAGCAGGCGCTTTGCTCATTCCGTGGTTGGAAAGTCTCATGTATGCCTTCCCAACCATGCCGCTGATTGCCAAAACACTCTTCAAGGCTCTTTGCGACAATACCTCACTGATCCCGATGGCTCCACGCTGGCCCAGGCAGCCGTGGTTCCTTCTGCTCCTCAGACTATCAGTGTAGACTCCAATCCCACTGGGGAGCTCCCCAGTGCTCTTGTCTCAGGAGGGGGACTCTTTCCTGCACCCCAACCTGGGATCCCTATCACTGACTGCGTGACTGCTGAAAGGGTGACCCTAGCGTCTTTCAACCTCTCAGGAGAAGTGGAAGAGATCCTGCTGGCCTCCCATAAGGCCTCCACCAGGAGAACTTACGCCTTCAAATGGCACAGGTTCTCAGTCTGGTGCACGGAGCAATGGGTGAACCCATTCTCCTGCCTGATGTAGCTGGTGCTTCAGTACCCTTCATCTCTCGCAATCCAGGCTCAAATCAAACTCCGTTAGAGTGCACCTCAGTGCCCTGGCGGCGCATCACTACCCAATTGAAGATGAGCCCCTCAGTCGAGCCTCTGGTGACCTGCTTCTTGAGAGGACTTCTGCTGCCAAACCCTCCGTCCACCCTCCGGCGACTGAATGGGACCTCAACATAGTATTGGCGCAGCTCACTTGCCCATCGTTTCAGCCTCTGGCTACCTTCTACCTGAGATATCTCTCATGGACGGTCATGTTTCTAGTGGCGCTCACCGCCGCTCACAGGGTCAGTGAGCTCCAAGCCCTAATGGCAGAGGTGCTGTATACCAGATTCTATAATAACAGGTCATGCTATGTACAGACCCCAAATTCCTTCCAAAGGCTGTATCTCCTTTCCACCTCAACCAGGAGGTGGTGCTGTCCACCTTCTTTCCAAGGCCTCACTCCGGCCGGAGACTGTCCTTCACACCTTTGACTGTAAGAGGGCCATTCAGTGTACCCAGGGCCACAGGAAAGCTTCTCAGCTTTTAGTTTCCTATGACCCCAGTCGGCTGGGGGAAGCAGTGACCAAATGGACACTGTCCACCTGGGTGGCAGACTGCATCGCCCTAGCCTATGAGCAGGCTGGGCTCATGCTGGATTGCCGGGTCTCGGCAAACAGTGTCAGAGCCATGGTGGCAAATCTGCGCTCCGTCCTGATGATGGACATGTGCTGGGCCGCCACCTGGTCTTCAGTCCATACCTTTGCAGTTCATTACTGCCAAGAGATAGAGTCCCAATGGAACAGCGCCTTTGGCCAGGCCATGCTGCATAATCTTTTCGGGGTCTAGCTAACTCCTACCCTCTGACCCTTCTGTGTTTAGGCTATCAGAGCGTTGGTTTCCACCGGACACACTGGTCCTACTGCAGTCTGTATCTGTGGACTCAATTGCTGCTGCTCGTGGCTCTCCTTGAGGGCGACCGTGGTTTTTCCCTCCAGGCTTGCAGTAGCCTGTAGCTAGGGATTCCTATATGTGAGGACTGACTTCCTGCTTGTTCCCCGAGAAAGCATAGTTACTCACCTATAACAGGTGTTCTCCAGGGACAGCAGGAATCAGTCCTCACAGCCCTCCCTCCTCCACTTGGAATTGCTTCTTTACCATCTTTTATTTTTTGCCCTCTTTTAGCTATGTCATCTGACTGAGCAAGATGGCACCCTTGGGCAGGAAAGGCACCATGCATGCGTGGTGGCATCTCCCAAAGGCTGTCTTTGAAAGCTGGGGAGATGCTTCCACTAGGGCTCTGGTGCCGACGTCACCATATATGAGGACTGATTTCTGCTGTCCCCAGAGAACATCTGTTACAGGTGAGTAACTACGCTTACCGGAGGATACTGAGGGGTTTGATCTTAGGGCCTTTGTGGAACAATTTGTGCCAAAATGGTTGAATATATCCTTTCAGCGGGTCTTTGAAGAGGAGTATGCCCATCACATTGTGCCACACAGAGACCTTGATTCACGCTATCTGCGACCTCTTATAAAAATTCTCTGGCATCCCCATGTAGAGGAAATTCTTGCAGTGGTTTGTGGAAAAAGTCTCATCATGTGGAATGGTAATAAGATATGGATTTCCCCTGACTATACTCCAGTAGTGGCACAAAGGCAGAAATATTTTCTGGACTTTCAATCTCAGCTGAAGACTTTGGACACTCGATACGGAATTTTCTACTCAGCCGTTCTGAAAGTGATGTACCGTAATAAATTGTGACCATTTTGGAACCAGAAGATTGGAAGTTCCTAGCCACCATGAGAAAACCTGTATGGAGGTACACTCAGGCACATTGGTAGCGACAGAAATGTAATGAGACTTTTTTTTTTTACAGTTAGTGAGGTGCGTCTCTTGCCTTTATCTATGTGGATGTAGGTTCTTGCTGGTTTGCTGTACATGGGTCTGCGATGGATAGCCTTTTTGTTTCACCTTTATGCTTCAGTTCTCTAACCTTCCTTGCCTTACCAGTGACCTTGTGGACCAGCAGGACCCAGGAGTCTTGGGTTTATAAAGGATGGTTGATGCACATGTTACTATGTTTGCACTGCACTATTCATTGTTGTTCTGTGCAGATAGTATATGACTCTTGGATATAATTGGCTGGTGTGAGTGCAATGGTGTGTTTTGGCCTACTCTTTTGGTAGTGGTATGTGATTGCAATAAAGGGGGCTTGGGTGTAGTTTTTAAGGAATATGATTTTATGTGTATGTCAGCTTGGAAGATTGCATGGGATGTTAAGGTTGCGTGGAATGCTAGTGGTGAATGATATGGGGTATACCGGGCAGTCAGTATTTGTGGAGGCTTGGGTTATGTAAACTTTTTATATCTGGTGGGGACAGTACTATAGTTTTGCTGATGTGAAGGGTTTGCAACACCTCATCAAGTGAAAAACAGGGTTTGCGTTAATCCAAGAAGTGCATTTGAACGTGATTGAGCGGGGCAAATCTGCACGAGACTGGCTAAAGGAAGATATGTTTTTTTATTCAATGCAATCTAAAACGAATGGAGTTGCTATATTGAGTAAATATGTGGATTATCAACGTTGTGTCCTCTGCTTAGGATAATCATGAGAGATGAGATATTGTCAAGTTGCAACAGAGCAGGCAAGAGATACTGGTGTTTGTATGCCTCCAGTGCGGATGCACCAGAGTTTATTTAATAGTTTATTTACTCAGCTGGCAGGATAGGACTCCAACTCCATAGTGATGGGAAGGGACTTCAATTTGCCTATGGATGGCCTAGTGGTTGGGGCAACTTACCTTGGGCTAGAGGGCCAGGAGTTTGAATCCCGCTAGAGGACAGCAACCTTGGCTTGGAAAGACTGTGGTTTCTGGTCCCACAGGTGCTCCTTGTGGCCTTTGGCAAGCCATTTAACTCTGTTGCCTCAGGTACAAAAACATAGACTGTGAGCCCTTCGGGGACAAGGGAAAAATATATATATAGTCCCTGAATGTACACCGCTTCGACTGGTAGAAAAACGGTACATAAGCCTAGTTAAATAAATAAAATAAATATCAGATTGGAAATTATGCCCATCTAAGACCTCAGCCAGTTTAAGAAACATAGAAACATGATGGCAGAAAAAGACCACATGGCCTGTCTAGTCAACCCTTCCATATTAACTACAATAGTCCTCTTTTTCTTTTAGAGATCTTCTATATTTGTCCCATGCTTCCTTGAATTCAGATACTGTCCTCATTTCTACTATCTCCATTGGGAGACTATTCCACGCATTTACCACTCTTACCGTAAAGAAATATTTCCGCATATTACTCATGAGTTTATCCCCTTTTACCCTCATCTTATCGTAGCAGAGCTTGATTTCAATCGAAAGAGGCTCTCCACCTGTGCATTTATGTCATTGAGGTATTTAAATGTCTCTATCATATCTCTTTACCCCACCTTTCCTCTAAGATCTTTAAGTCTGTCCTCCATATGCTTTATAATGAAGGCCACTAACCATTTTAGTATCTACCCTCTGTACTGCCTCCATCTGTTTATATCTTTTTGAAGCTGTGGTCTCCAGAATTGCACACAATACTCCAAATGAGATTGCATTACTTATACAGAGGTGCTATCACTTCTTTTTTCTGTTGGCCATTCCTCTCCCAGTGCACCCAAGCATTCTTCTGGCTTTTGCCATTGCCTTTTCTATCTGTTTAGCCACTTTAAGATCATTAGAAACAATCACTTCCAGGACCCTGCTCTTCTTTTGTAGACAGAAGTATTTCGTCCCCTACACTGTACCGCTCCTTTGGATTTTTGCAGCCCAAATGCTTGATCCTTCATTTTTTAGCATTAAATCTCAGCTGCCAAATTCTCAACAATTCTTCAAGCTTAGCTAGATACTGCCTCATGTTATCTTCTTCTTCTTGGGTGTCTGTTCTATTATTATTGATTTCGGTATCATCCTCAAAGAGGCAAACCTTAGCTAAAAGCCCTGCAATACCACTAACAAAGATGTTAAAAAGAATGGAACCAAGGACAGATCCTTGCAGCATACCACTGGTAACATCATTCTCCTTAGAGTGAGCTTCATTTACCTGTACCCTTTGTCACGTCCCACTCAACAAATTTCTAGCCTAGTCACTTTAGGGTCCATCCCTAGGGTGCTCAATTTGTTTTTAAAGGTCGCCTGTGCAGAACGGTGTCAAAGGCTTTACTGAAATCTAAATATATCATATTTGGGGCTCTTCCTCGATACAATTCCATCTTGTCCTATCACTTTGTCTACTTTTAATTTAGTTAGTTCCTCAGAAACACAGTTTTCTGAAAGTCATTCAAGATCCCCTTTCACTTCTTTTCCTATTTGTGGGTGTTTTCTGAGGTCCTGCTCCTGTCCCTTCATCTGTGAACACAGAATAGAAAGATTTGTTAAAATTTGTACATATTCCTCCCCTTCATCCTTGAGTCTAAAAATACCACTTTTGCCTTTACTCCTCTCACTAACATATCTGAAAAATGCCTTATCCCCCTATTTTATTGCATTAGCTATTTGTCTTCTTTTTGTATCTTTGTTTTCCTGACTACTTTCCTAGCTTCTCTAAGTTTTTCCAAATATATAGATGCTTGTCTTCCTCTCTGTGATCTCTTGTATTTTAGGAAGGCCACCCTCTTTTTCTTCACCTTCTCAGCCTATTTTCCTTTTACATTTATTTACCTTTCCAACAAAAAGTTTTGTTGCCCTTAAAATATCCTTTCAGTTTTGCCCATTGCTTTCTACATCCCCCAGCTGTTCTACTATTACTACTACTACTGAACATTTGTATAGTGCTACAAGATGTACGCAGTGCTGAAGAGACACATGTAAAAGACTGTCCCTGCTCATCAGAGCTTACAGTCTAGTCAAGACAGACAGCGCAGTAGTTGTAGGCTTGGGATACAGCTAGTGAGAATGGTAAGGAAATACAAAGATCAAGTAAGTCAAGATCCGAAAGCGGCAGCGAAGAGGTGATTTTTTTCAGCCTTGATTTGAAAAGGGTCAGAGAGGGCACCTGACATACAGACTCGGGTAGTTTGTTCTAGGCATAAGGAGCAGCAAGGTGAAAGGAGCGAAGTCTGGAGTTAGCAATAGAAGAGAAGGGCACAGATAGAAGCGATTTGCCAGAAGAGCGGAGTTCCCGAGGAGGGGTGTAGGGAGAGATAAGAGAGGAAAGGTAGTGAGGAGGTGCAGAGTGAATGCAGTTATAGGTCAACAGGAGAAGTTTGAACTGGATGGGGAAACAGATAGGGAGCCAATGAAGTGACTTGAGAAGAGGGGTAATATGAGCATAACGAAGCTGGCGGAAGATTAGCCACGCAGCAGAGTGTTGAACAACTCCTTGAGGTATTGTACCATCTTGGCAAAGCTAGTTTTCCTAGGGCCTCATTTTCAACAAGGAGCCAAGGTATGCCATACTCGCAGAAAGATACCCGCAAATGAAAAGTGCTTCAGTCGTGAGTCATACACCTCCAAAATGGCCAAGCTTCAAAAATGCAGCACATACCGAGCACAGCGGCAGGCACCCAGTGTGGCATAGACAGGAAGGCACAGAGTCCGGAACCCGGGCTCGGCACCTAAGAAGATATTAGCCTGTGATACCCGTGTATGCATCCAAACCATCGGCCAGAGAAACAGGATGGCATAAACCCGTGTATCGCTCGTCCAGCATACCCATGCATTGATGACAGTCACGCAGGCCCTGTGGACCGCCTATGCAAGAGCCCCCTATGGCTGAGCAGA
The DNA here is from genome assembly GCA_033557465.1 of Ichthyophis bannanicus. Lineage (NCBI taxonomy): Eukaryota > Metazoa > Chordata > Amphibia > Gymnophiona > Ichthyophiidae > Ichthyophis > Ichthyophis bannanicus. The sequence continues at coordinate 661,975,108 of CM066032.1, read as the reverse complement.
TAGACACCACTGGCATGGTGGCAAGGAGGACAGTGATCTAAAGTCCCGATGAGTCTGAGGCCCTTGCCCGATCCGTGCTGTGATATGAGGGGGTGCTATACCCTGGGGGGGGGGGGCTGGTGGCTGAACCTGCATCTGGCCATGGCCAGATGGAGGGCCATCCAACTCCGCCTGCGCAGGTAAGGAGACCTGAACTAGCAGGGTTTGGGCTGTGCACCATGCTAGGCCAGCTGTGTGTCTGCACAGGGAGACAGGGCTGTGGGGCCAGGGAACATGCTGGTGGCAGCCCGAGTGGTTGCAGAACAGGTGATAGTGGGGGGGTGGGTGCTATGCATGGTACAGGTGCCATCCCTGGCTGCCCACAGCATTAGGCATATCAGACACAACAGGCGGGGAGGCCGCTTACCCCCCTGGTGGCGGATGGCAGCAACACCACAGGCTCGCACAGCAATGGCATTGCTTTGTGCATGGGGAACTGTGGTTGGGCTGCCCACCACAGGGGACTCTGCTGACCAGTACAGACACCCTGGACACATGCCCCACCCCCCAGCCCCTGCGACCTTGGCTCTGGCCCTGGGGTCAGAGGGGGGCCAGTGGCAGTATCTATATATGTGCTGTCCATCTGTCCCTGCAAGCAGATCTGCCACCCCTGTCCAGCTGTGGCAGCATGTCGAATATGTGATGCCACAGAATCGGACAGATGTGTAATGGCGAGCATGCACAAACCGTGACACCCTGTCCTGCACGGCGCCTAACAAAGCATGCAGTGATGTGGCCCCTGAAGCAGTCTTCCCCCAGGCACGACACATGCTCACAGCTGAGGCCACTCGCGGTCCACCACATGCACCCCACACCTACTACCTATGGGTATGCCCCTGCCTCTAGGATGGGCAGGCCACAAAGCTGAGGGAGGATACAGGTATGCACAGTAGGCGATGTGGAAGCACTCAACTGAGCCCATGTGTGTCCCCACCCCCTCTCTCCCACAGAGAATATAGCATGTGATGTGCCCTGGAGGCCCTAAAGTGCCACTATCGGACACTGTGCAGGAGGTGACTGAACCAGCTGCAGTACATCAGGGAGCGGATGGCGGCTGAGGAAGGTCAGTGGCGTGTAGAGTGGAGCCCAGCAGATGCAGGGAAGGGCAGCCATGGCTGCCAGACAGGTGCAGGCAGACCATCTGGTGGTGGATCCCCTGTACACAATGATGGGAATGTGCTTGGGGCAGCTGTACCATCCCCCAGTGCCACTATCCCGTGTGTGCACCAGTTGGCACCCAGTAATGCAGGTGAATGCACACATGGCTGGGGCACACCACCAGCGGTGCCACAGATGCACATTGCGCACCTGCTCACACTGCCCCCTGTGGGTGCCCATTGCCCGGGGGGAGGCCGGCAAGCCAAAGTTGGGCATGTGAGGGGGAGAATAGAGCTGGCTGGAGGTGGGCAAAGGGGAGGGTGTGCAGTGTACAGTGTGGAGTGGCACTTCCCCATGGTCCAAAGGTGGATTGCTCACTACTTGTGCAGGCCCCCCGGAAGTGTGCCATTCCAACCCCAGGGCCATGCCTGTGTGTACCTTTAACCCCATCTCCTTCTTCCCCCACAGCTGGTTTCAGGGAGGCCCCAGACAATACTAGCCCACCACAAGCATCATCCAGGAACAGCGGTCCAGCGCTAGCATAACTGTCCCAAGGTGCAGAGCCCAGCAGTATTTCAGCAGTGATGGGGAGGAGGAGTCCAGCAACACTGTGTCAGAGGACAGCACCACGGAAGGGGGAGGGCAGTGAGGGGGCCACTGTGCAACAGCAGGATGAGGTGACTGAGGGAGAGGAAGGATCAGAGGGGCAGGGGCTGGGCGGGGAGTCAGGGGGAGGAGGTGATAGTGGGACCAGACCTGTACCCTGTGGCCAGAGCTGAGGTGGACTCAGAGGGAAGGTAGCAGTGGAGATGCAGGCACCACCCTCCAAGTGCCCTAGGTATGGTGGTACAGCATAGTGCATAGCCAGCAGTCACCCGGCAGGGGGGCCAGAGAAGGAGCTGCACCCCCCCCCCCCACTGTGCCCTGAAGTCCACAGCCATGCCTGCCCATGTCCCTAGCAGGGGGCCATGTGCTTATCGCATTGCTTGGCACAGACCATGCGCAACGTGCAGCAGAGCTATGGTCCACATTCTGCAGCCGTGGGCCCCTACAGCCACCCCAGCACTCATGGGCATGCCATGGCCGTGCCGCACCAGGTCCCTCTGCGTCACCATCAGGTGACTGGGCTCTGGCTGCCCTGGTGGCGGAGGTGCAGCTCTTCAGGGAGGACGTGCGGACTGGAGCATAGACCATTGGCATGCACCTGGATGCCCTCACTGATGCAGTGTAAGAGGAACACAGAGGTAGCAAGACCCTCGCAAAAGCAAGCAGGGAAACACAACAGGCAAGGGACGAGTGAGGTCACAGGTGCTTATTTATTCAAAAGAACCCCTATGTGTTTTGGCAAACTGCCTTCTTCGGGGGGAATGCATCTTAAAATGTAAAAAGTAAAAAATGTACAATAAATAAAAATATAATAAAAATATGTATATGATATTAAAATTAAAGCAAAAGTATATATTGTGTATATAAGATGTCAATAAATAAATAAATAATTATATTGCTAAATAATAAAAGAATAACAATGAATAATATAAGTCAATTTATTTTATTATTTATTTATTTCAACTTCTTATATACCGCACTCTTTGACATCAGCGCGGTTTACAAATAACAGAAAGGAACCAGAACAACAGGCTGTTTGGTATTACATATAACAGGAGTATCAACTTGGATAACATGGGAGAACTATTTACATGGAGTATATAATCTATTAGCTAGATAGCATGCTCGAACTATTTACATAAAATTAGCAGTGATGCTTGGAACAAGAGGGATATTGTGGATTATACTAGGGTGAGGCTGTTATGTTACGGTTCATGTAGGGTAGTATTTGATGAAAAGGTGCAGTTTAAGGGCCTTTCTGAACTGGGTTAGGTTGAACAGACATACAGATCCGTTACATTAAAATCAATGATAAGGTAATATTAGGAAGGGAGAAGAGGAGATGAGGAGGATGAGGAAACGCCTACAAAGGGCACCCTGTGAGGAGGTAGTCTTTAAAAAGACACCATTTGATCTGGAGCTCAGAGGCTAGAATATATAAATGGAACATGGTATGATGTAATTGTACAATTTAGAATTTTAAATTTTCTTGGATGGCCAGCTGGAAACCTAGTAAGTAAAACATACAGGTGTACTACTCAAATTTGAGGCAGGAGGAGGTCAGAGCGAGAGGAGGCTAGCAGCACATGAGCAGTGATATTGTATTATTGTATAAAATGCTGTAACAGTGAAACATTGCCGGGACATGGCTTCATTCCAACAAAAAGTGTTATTAGCTGTCTGTGTTCAAAAACGAAAACGAATTTTAAAGGGGTGTTTTATAAAATGTAAACAATAATTTGAGTCATTGAAATTGTTAAAATGAGAACACTGGTGTTGCCAAAAATACCCCCATGGTGTAGGGCTCGAAAATATACTCAGGAGATTCTACGAATGAGCACATCCACTTACCCAAAGGCTGTATAAGCAAAAATGCTATTTGTAAATATTGTGGTGAAGAGTTCTGTCAGCCGCTTTTTAGAAACACTCCGAGATGGCGTCTTTTAAGTACTAGTGATTCGCGCCCAAAAACAAAACAAATTAGCATGAAGTCGCGCATGACAGCACCGGTCTGTTGCGAGGGACATGTTAGATGTTGCATGGTCAGAATGCAATTACTGCTAAGCTCAAAGAGGGCTAAAGCTATACCAAAAAAGGAATCAACAATTCTGAAAGCAAGACAACTGCAAAGCCATTTCTATGGCAGTGTAAAGTGTATATAGCGCTTGAGAGATGAAGTGCCCAGGGGTGTGTGAGCCAAATGCATTTTTTAACAGGCTGTGGGAATACTATAATGAACAGGACAAACATTCTGATAGCCGTTTCTTCAAGAGATCAGAAAACGGACAATGTCTCTTTAGGGAAGGGCATCTGATTGCTCTGGCATAAAACAGTGTCTGGTACAGCTAAAAATTGTATATAACCTGTATTTGTATGAGTAAAGAACATGACACAGTGTTCTGTATGCAAAACCAGAGGGAGGCAAGGGGACTGAGTGAACTAAAAAAATAGCTTTTGCCTTCTTTAAGCTTAGCAGTAATTGCACACTGACCATGCAACATCTAGCATGTCCATCGCAACAGACTGGTGCTGTCATGCGCGACTTCATGCTAATTTGTTTTGTTTTTGGGCACGAATCACTAGCGCTTAAAAGATGCCATCTCGGAGCGTTTCTAAAAAGTGGCTGACAGAACTCTTCACCACAACATTTACAAATAGCATTTTTGCTTATACAGCCTTCGGGTAAGTGGATGTGCTCATATTGCCTTCTTTGTAGAATCTCCTGAGTTTATTTTCGAGCCCTACACTACGGGGGTATTTATCTCCAGGAACAAGCAGGAATGAGTCTTCACATATGGGTACGTCGGTACCGACGGAGTCTGCACGGGAACGCTTCCCAGCGTCCAATCAGAAAGCCTTTGGAAGCATCCCAACACGCCTGCGTGCTGCCTTCCCGCCTTCCCAACTGTCTCTCCTCAGTTTTTGTTTTTCCGCGGAGCCGGCAGGACGTCCTCCTGCCACCGCAGAAAATTCTTCTTTTATTTTTTAGTTTCCTTGTGGTCGCAACTGCCTTCCCCGACGCCACCGGTACCGCCGGTGTTTCTTTTTTCTTGTCTTGTAAAATGTTTCCTTTTTAAGGAATATTTTTTTCCTCCTCAGTGTCTCACGGTTTCTCAGGCCTGTTAGGCCTCTCCTTTTTTCTTCATGGAACCGCCAGCCACTATCCCCAAGAAATGTACACACTGTGGCGGTACAAACTTATTTTTAGACACTCACAATTGGTGTCTAACCTGCTTGGGTCCTGACCATTTTCCTCCGGAGCCCTCTGGCAATAGTATTGTGGGAAGAAGTTTTCAACATCGAGTTCTCCTCGACACGCGGTCCCCATCCAACTTCAGGGCACCGACCATATCTTCTTCTACACAGGATCAGGTAACCCAAAAACTGTTAAGACTAGCCAGTCCTTGAGCGGCAGTTCTCATGCACAGCATAGAGATGCCTACGGCCTTGCCCTCGAGAAACCACTGGCTTCAAAACCCCGGTGGGAGTCTTCGGCCTCCAAAGCCTTTGTGGGGTTTCAGGTTGTTCCTGAGGTTCACCCCTCACAGAACATACCTGAGCCATGCCCGGTGGTGGCATCCGCTTCGAGCGGTACCGATACCCCGGCATCGGCAATGGTGTTGGATGAAACATTCCTCGCCAAGGATCGTCGTCTGGCATTCTCGGTACCTATGGGGCTGTTGGATACGCTCCAGACCGACCTTCCAGTATCGGTGTCGGTACCGATACTAGTACCGACGTCGGTACCCTCCAGACGTGCATCGATAGACTCGCTTCCTTCGATGCCGAGTCTGGAATTGATCTCTAGTCTGGAGGACTGGGTACTGACTCACCTTGGTACCGACACCAGACGGTACTGAAGGCTCGGTTCCGATAATTCGGTTCCGCAACTCTCGGTTTCTTCGATACCGTTAGAGTTGTCACCGGCTGGCCTTCATCCACCGGTATCCACATTACCATTGCTGTCGGTGCCTTCCATGCTTCTCTCATCAGGCTCGCTTCCCTCAATACTGAGTTTGGAATCAATCCCTAGCATGGACGATGTGCTACCGACTGTGGCTGGTCCCGACCTCCTGTGGTACCGGCGACCATCCTCTAAGGACCACCATTCAGGATCTTCTATTCCTATAAAGTTGGATAGATCCCTCGGTGCCAATGCTAGTTCTTCAGCAGATCTAGCCTGTCCAAAAGAATTTCCCTCTGGGGATTTTTCTTTTCAAGCTTTTCTCCTGGATATGGCAAAATCACTTGCCATTTCTATACCTGGACAGGATCCTACACAAGGGAATACAGAATCCCTGTATATTCCTGGAAGAGCAAAGGAGAACATCATGCTTCCTTTGCATCATTCCTTGCAGGATCTCCTTCTACGAATGTGGGAAGCTCCTTTAAAGGTACCCCCGCTTTCAAGAGCAACTGATCTTCTATATCAGGTGCCCCCTTCTCCAGGATTTCAAAAGACTCAACTTCCTCATCATTCCATTATTGTAGAATCAGCAATGAGGCGGGTGAAGAGTACTAAAAAGCACTCTTCTTATCCGCCAGGTCGTGAGTCTAAGACTTTAGATGCCTTTGGACGCCAAACTTTCCAGGCATCCATGCTTTCAGCAAGAATTCTCTCATATATTTTTTATATGGGCTTATCTCTTGAGGAGGTCACAAAGAAATTACATCTTTTGACTCCTTTTCTTCAAGAGCCCAAGAGTGCAGACTATTCCTCACTGGTTCGTCATGCTCAAAATATCTCTAAATTTCTTACTCGTGCTTCCCTAGACTCCTTTGAGTCTGCTAGCAGGACTTCTGCTATAGCTATAGGAGCACGACGTAAAGCCTGGCTCCAGGCATCAGACTTGGACAAATGGGCACAAGTTAGGCTGGGAAATACTCCTTGCACTGGAGAAAATCTCTTTAACAAGGAGTCTTTACTCCAGGTTGCTCAGTTAACAACTGACTGTCCTGTCTCCAGAGGCTGTTCTACGCCTTCTTCTTTCCCAGTTGGTAGGAAATGTCCTGCCAAAATTTCTTCCCCTAGGGGAAGAAGATTTTATCCATCTTCTGCCCATCATACAGATGTTACCAAACAGGGGAAACATCACCCTGGTCTGAAGAATCCACAACCTCAGCAGGGTCAACAAACCCAGCAGTCGCAGGGTTTCAAATAGATCATCATTGCCCCTCTTGGTTGGTGGTTAGAGTAGCAGTCTGCTTGTTTTCATTTGCAGTATCTGCACTAAATTTATTCTAACCTTCCTAGATATCTCTTCATGAGACATCTTTTCTTTAACTTTCAGAGTCTTTATGATGATCGTGCCCATACTTAACAGGGTTTTCCTCTTCCTCTTGGAGGACAGAGAACTAACAACTATTAATAGACAGTTGTTTTCCCTGTACTGGCATGTATCATCTCACCTATCAGACTTCCTCCATAGTCAGTATCTTTTAGCTCTGTCTTACCTCCCTCTTACTATAACATTTGGTTTGTAAGAGGGACCCCTTTTACACTGGTAAGCCCCTATGATCCTCTACCTGTACTACCAGGGGATTCTCCCTTCCGGAGTTGTCTCCCCCCTTCTTACCTTAGGGCAGCCCATCAGACAATAGGAAATCCTACCACGTCTGTTGTTTCTTTTTCCCAATCTAAAAGAGGGACAGGGAAAAGAAATTTTCTCCACTGCTCTGGTACATTGCTGCAGATACAGCAATTCCTAGTGGTTAAGTCACTGGTTCTGTCCACCACACAACCAGGGATTCCCCTCCACTAGCAATCCTTCTAGCCTCAGTGCTAAGTCCCAAACAGGTTATCAACCTCGTTTGGGAAACCCTCTTATCACAACCTGGTTGGTTAACTATTCTTCGCCCCCTTGTCCTTGGCAGAATACTTGGTTACCTGCTGGCTTTCCACAGCCAGTTTTTCTTCTAACCAACCTGCAGCATGCTCTCTACAACTCTACAGAGTAGCTTTGCACTATGGGCCCTTGCTAGAGAGCATTAGTATCTTGCCTAGCAGATAACCCCAGATGGTTAAAAGGGGGTTACCCCAGTCATGTTTCCATGACTGGTAGGTATTTCCTACCCTTACTATCTCATCTTAAATCTCTTTTGAGACATCAGTCTCAGGCCTTTCATTACGTGAAAATCTAAAGAAGGGCCAATTCCCTGGCTTGGCACATATCTCCTTTGGTCTTCTCGTCAGAGATAATTTTCTTCAATGGCAGCTAGAGGACGCCCAATACCCCTCTTGCCCTCATAGGCAAGTCACTAGGGTATCTTCCTCCAGTAGCATCCTCTATCCATTCTCCATATGGCAATTCTGGAGAAATTTGGACTTCCTGCCTACAGTCTGAAGTTATCCTCTGCCTTTTTCACTTAGGCCATCCTGGTTATTCAAGAGCTCAGATTCTGAAAAGAATCCAGACTTCTTCTTGTCAGGAAGACCTCTCCTCTGACTCTTCCAATCATAACCAGGAAAAGAGTTTTTCTCTGTATGTCTATTCAAGCAGGTATTAACTTTCCTGCTCTTAGATGAATCTTCCTCTCTCCCTATATCTCTAGGGGGGATCAGCTTCTATAGACCTCTCTCCTTCCACATACCTGGAGATATGTGTCTATATGTCTACATATTTATATATATATATATATATATATATATATATTCATCTATATCTATCTGTGTGTTTTCGGCCCCTACATATCTCCTATAGATATATTCATATATACCCTATATATGTATATATTCAATATATATATGTATATATACATAGATATATTTATAGATCTACTGAGATATATTTTTAGATAGATATGTATCCATATACTCATCTATCTGTTCTGTTAGGTTCAGATATCCTTATATTCCTATATGATCCTGACAGATGGGCACTACCCCTGTCATTGCTATGCCAGCATACTTAGGGGGCGACACTTATAACCACTTCCTGTGGTACTTAACAAAATTTTCCTTACCATATAGGTTGGATACTCCTGAAGCTCTCCATGTACCTTTCTTCTTTCCTAATTGACCCCAGTTAGGAAAGACATTACGGAGCTTCAGTTAACCTAACGCTTAACGCTCCTGAGGCTGTCCTTACTTTCTTATCAGATACAAGGGTCTCCATACCCTTTCTCCCCTACATGGACTGATTCCATCCCCAGTCCAGTTAGGTCAGACTCATTTTTTCTTTGGGTCCTAAATTTATACTGTTTTTGGACCTAAACAGCTTAAGCTTTCTTTAATACTGCCTTCTGCGTCTCCGCTGAAGCTCTACCTCTTATACTACCCCAGTCTTTCCCCTGGGGCCATTTCTCACCCTGAAGGGTTCTGACCACTGTTCCCTCTAAGCTGTGCGCGTGTGCGTGCGCACACACCTTGCCAAGCGAGCGCACATACTTTACAACAGAGCGCACAAAAATTATGGCTTTGATTCTGATAGAAAACAACACAGATGTCTTAAAATTTAAAAGTTATGATTGTAATTACTAGAAATTTCCCACGTCATTTAGTAATCGTCAATTTTCATTTAATTTGATTAAAATCAATGTGGTGTACATACTGTATTCTGACATGTAGTCAAATTTTAAAGTATATAACTCCGAGTGTCATTATGTGGCGCACAAAAATTTAACCTTCCTTCAAAAGCTGCACACAGCTGATATTTTATGCGCACACAGCCTACAGAAAATTAGAGGGAACATTGGTTCTGACCTCCACTTGTTTTTCTCTGCTTTTATTACCTCTACTTTCCAGTGAGGTACCCTTCAGCACATTCACTGGCTCTTCTAATAGATCCATATGTACCTCAGTAGAATTGTGCAAGGTCTACAAGGGAGGCCCAGATTACAATATTTTACTATAAAATACCCTCTATACAGGGTCTTCCCCTTTAGAAACCCTGTTCTATCCAGCTGTTCCACAGCTCCTCTTCTGTATTCAACTCCTACCCTCCATCCCCAGGATGCCTGAGGTCTTAAGCAATAGCATGGCTCGTTCTAGACTTGCAACATGCTAGGACTCCCTCTGGGCATCTGAGCTTGGGAGTCCCCATATGTGAAGACTCATTCCTGCTTGTTCCTGGAGACAGCACAGTTACGTACCTGTAACAGGTGATCTCTGGGAACAGCAGGAATAAGTCTTCATAACCCACCCACCTCCCCTAGGAGTTGCTTTTTCTCTATCTCTATCTCTATCTTTCCCTTCCTTGCTCTCTCTCTTTGTCTCAGCTTTCAAACTTAACTGAGGAGAGACAGTTGGGAAGGCGGGAAGGCAGCACGCAGGCGTGTTGGGATGCTTCCAAAGGTTTTCTGATTGGACGCTGGGAAGCGTTCCCGCGCAGACTCCGTCGATACCGACATACCCATATGTGAAGACTTATTCCTGCTGTTCCCAGAGATCACCTGTTACAGGTAAGTAACTGTGCTTTATAAAAACAGCATTTATGCAAACACCAGTGTTCTCGTTTTAACAATTTTAATGACTCAAATTATTGTTTACATTTTATAAAACACCCCTTCTAAATTCTTTTTCGTTTTTGAAATGAAGCCATATCCCGGCGACGTTTCACTGTTACAGCATTTTATACAATGATACAATATCACTGCTCATGTGCTGCTAGCCTCCTCTCGCTCTGACCTCTTCGTGCCTCAAATTTGAGTTGTACACCTGTATGTTTTACTTACTAGGTTTCCGGCTGGCCACCCAAGAAAATTTAAAATTCTAAATTGTACAATTACATCATACCATGTTCCATTTATATATTTTAGCATCTGAGCTCCAGATCAAGTGGTGTCTTTTTAAAGACTACCTCCTCACAGGGTGCCCTTTGTAGACGTTTCCTCATCCTCCTCATCTCCTCTTCTCCCTTCCTAATATTACCTTATCATTGATTTTAATGTAACGGATCTGTATGTCTGTTCATTATATGTTTTTAATTGTCTTATGTTATTCATTGCTATTCTTTTATTTAGCAATATAATTATTTATTTATTGACTTCTTATATACATAATATATATTTTTGTTTTAATTTTAATATCATATACATATTTTTATTTATTCTGCATTTTTCTGTTTTACATTTTAAGATGCGTTCCCCCTGAAGAAGACAGTTTGCCAAAACGTGTAGGGGTTCTTTTATTAAATAAGCACCTGTGACATCACTCATTCCTCACCTGTTGTTTCCCTCCCCCTCACTGATGCAGTGACAGGGCACAAGCAGGGCCCCCTACACCATAGGCCATCCTCATGCAAGGGATTGCCCTGCAGTGCAGTAATGGTGTAGACTGCATGGCCACGGACATGGTTGCGCAAAGTCCCCGTTGCTGTATGAACCTCTGTCGTGTTGTACTGCAGTTGATATTGTACTGCTGTTGCCATGCCCACATACTGTGCTATCTGTCCTACCCAGGTATTACCATTTGGGCATTCATGCACACATATGTTGCCACCATGCTGTAGTGTGCACCTGTGGTGTCCTACGGTGGCTAGTTGTCACGCAGATTTTCATACCCTTGGCGCTCAGGAACCTACGTGGGTACCGGATGTGCCTTTGGATGGGGCATGGCATGGTTGCACGTCATAACCGCATATGTGTTAAAAGGCCTATGCGGTTAGCCTAACACTGCCATAGTGCCTGAGATACACAATGGCAGACATGGCGCCATCAGCCATCAGCCCACAGCCCATTACCAGTCCTAATCCCCCTCCCCCCATCAGCCCAGGGAAAGTTTAAAATATAAAAAAAGCTGGCTGCTGCCGCTGTCACCATGGCAGTGGCAGAATCGAGTGTCCTGCGCGGGGGCCCCCCTGGGTCCTCCCTCCCTGCATCAGTCCCTTCGGCGCAGCTTTCAAAGCCGCAAAGGGGGAGTTTCTCCCTCGCGGCTCTGTTTAGCCCACCGGGGCTGATGGGAAACCTCAAGACGAGTTCTCACACCCTGAAGACCCCCTTTCCCAAACCTTTTTTGTATTTTTTAAAATTTCTTTTATGTCATTATATCTACAATTCTAAATGTCTCACAAATAATGCGCGCACACAACAGAAAACAGATGAACCTAACACATGACAACTATTTACAGCATAAAAAAATATAGTCAGGCCTACTGACTGACTTCTTGATCTGCAACAGACATCCATCATGCATTACCATAAGTCTTGGAAAACAAAAATGTTTTCAGCATTTTTCCTAAATCTCAGTTTATCAGAACTTACTTGCAATGCCTCTGGCACAACCTAATTTTTGAAACTGAAGGTATAGTCAATTTCTGAGTAGTATTGGATCATAAATTAATAGTTGATATTGCTGGTTTCAGCAATGCAGCAAGAAACTCAGGTTTACTGTCATTACGAGCTGAAAATCTGAACAGTCTAGCTTAAATTGTACCCACCCTTTTTACAGGAAGCCAGTGAAACTGGCTACAGTAAGGCATTATATATTCTCCATGGACTAGCAGGATTGCATCAGCCACACCTGGTGACGTCCTCCGGGCGGCGCCATGCATACGGAAGTGCTCTCCAGAGCTCAGAAAGGTGAACCTTTCTGAGCATGCTCAGGTAGCCCACCTTACCGGCCCGCCCCCTAGCCCGGCCAGTATTCTTCCTTCTGCCTTGCCAGCAAGACGGACCCTGCTCTCCTACACACCACAATCTTAAACTAAACTTTCAACGCAAGTCAAGACCTTACAATTCGGATTCCAACAACAGGATCTACAACGATGCCAAAACCTGGTTTTAAGAAATGCCTCCACTGCAAGAGGAAAATGAGCAGCGCAGACACCCACGATATCTGCTTGCGCTGTTTGGGCCCGAACCACAAGGTGGAGGACTGCAATCACTGTGGGAGAATGTCCCCAAGAGCCCGAAGATTTAAAGGCCACACTCTGCAAGACTACCTCTCAGCAAAAGCAAGTACCTCAACTGCTATGGCTGTGTTGCCGGCTCCGGATGTGCCCGTGGCGGCCTCTATCCCCTGCCGTGCCATGGATGCCCCCTCCATGCCTCCAACGCGTTCTTCAATGTCCCCTGCACCTGTGGACTCCTCGGGGCTCATGTTGGCAGTGGCTAGATCCTGGCCCGTGATCTCCTCCAAGCACGGCCATGCGGCACAAGATGGCGATGGGCTTCAGTCCTCCAAGACTCTGCCTCAGTCCTCCAACCCCGCCCACTTTAAAGGCGGGGCTGATGCCTCTGGGAGCACAGAGCAGCGCAGCATCGGGGAAGCCAGCTCTCGGCGCCGTTCCTCCAACTCCGCCCACTTTAAAGGCAGGGCTACTGCCTCTGGGAGCACAGAGTCGTGCAGCATCGGGGAAACCAGCTATCGGCGCCATTCCTCCAGCCCCGCTCTGAGTCCGCCCCCTCAGCTGACCACCCCAGTGAGCCCTATCAGTGCCGTTGATTCCATCGGCGCCGGATCACCGCGGCACAACGCCTACAGGCGCAGCAGAAGTGTCTCGATCTCGGGCCGTAGAACACACCGCAGCAGGAAACGGGCCAGGGGTAGCAGGCACAGCAGATCCAGCTGCAGCAACAGCGACTACAGCCACAGAGAAGAGGGCACCCGATGCTCAAAACGCCGCCATCGCTCCAAGCACCGCAGAAGCCATGAAGGTCATTGCCGCAGCCGCAAAAACAAACACCGGAGTCCTTCCAGCTCCTCCAGCCCTAGCAGACGCCACTGCAGCAGATCCAGCTGCAATGTTTCTTCAGAGATCATCAACTTATTAACTCAACTACTAAGGCAACCTGCCTCCATTACGCCCATGGCGCACCCTTCTCCTCCCACCGAATTGGCTCCCACAGAAAGGGCCTCTTTGCATCACCTGACATCCACTCCGGACATGAGAGCCAGGGACCCCCCCATTAGGCCTTTGCCTGATCCGGCACCGGGAAATCCGTCTCCAGACAGCACCGCTGAGGAGCACGACATCGAGGCAGCGGTTGTGGGGTCGGCATCCCAGGAACACACCAACTCAGAGAAGAGGCAATCTCCGGAGCGGGAAGATCCCCCCCCCCCCCGGAGGATCTCACATACCCTCCACAAACTTGCCTCCACCTTGGCATTGAAAGTTTCGGAAGAGAAAGGAGAACCAGTCCCCGAGGTTCTGAAATACCTCGCAACTCCAAAACCAGCTTTCGCGCTGCCCATTCACCAAACACTGCTGGACAACCACTTGAGGCTGTGGCAGACGCCGGCTTCCGGCCGGCCGTTCCCCAGATGGCTCGACTCTAAGTATCAAGTGAAACCTATACCATGGTTCTCACAGCTCCAACTGCCACACCAATCCATTGTGGTGGTCTTCAGCTCTCAAGTGCATAAAGTCCTCACGCACTCACACCAATAGCCCCCCGGGCCGAGACCACAAGTTCCTCGATGACATCGGAAAGAAAGTGTTCCAAGGAGCTATGCTCAACGCTAGAATTGCGGCACATCACTTCCAGCAAGTTCTCTTCCTAGACACCTGCATGGTGACCTTCAGAACCGGCATCGCATCTCTTCCCTTCCCAAGGAATCCCAGGCGCTGGTGTCCAGCGCCCTCTTGGATATATCCGAGTGCAGCAAGCATCTGGCTAGCACAACCTTTGATTCTTTCGACACAGCCCTGCGAACTGCTGGCACGGCTCTCTCGGCAAGAAGATGGGCATGGCTGAGAGCCTCCGGCCTGCATGATGACACCCACGACGGGATCGCGGATGCACCCTGCACAGGTGAATCACTCTTTGGTGACAAAGTCAAGGACACAGTCAACAATATCAAAGAGCATTGCACCACGCTACAAACCATGGCAGAGGACGGGTTCGAGCGCCACAGCGGAACTCATAAAAACAATTTCCAGAGGAAATCATACTACACCTCCAACAAAAAATACCCCGCCAACAGGAGATGGCAATAGAACAAGTACAAGAACAACTCCTACCATGGCCCCTCGCACCAGCGCAACTCCCAGCGGGACCGCAAGCAGAAAAAGAGCAACAACGCACCCACTACCAAAAGTGGGCCATCCTTTTGATGACGAATCACAGGCATCCACCTCCTGCCAGAGTGGTGACGGATCTCCTCAGACTCCTGGGTTCTACAGATCATCTGAGACAGTTACCACATGTGCTTTGTTGCGACACCCCACCAAAGCACTCATCCCATCAGCGACACACCTCCGCACCTACGCTTAGCCATGGCCGCAGAACTGCTGCACCTGCTCACCTCCAATGCTATAGAGCAGGTACTCTCTGCCAAAATAAACTCTGGATTCCACTCAAGATACTTCCTCATTCCCAAAAGAACAGGCGGTGTCCACCCCATCCTCGACCTCCGCAAACTAAACAAGTTCATCATCAAGGAGAAGTTCAGGATGTACTCTCTCGGCTCCATCCTACCTCTGATCCAAACTGGTGACTGGATGGCATCCCTGGATCTACAGGACGCCTACACTCACATCCGCATCCACGAATCCCACAGGAAGTACCTCCGCTTCCATGTATTGGGGCAGCACTACCAATACAAAGTACTTCCCTTCGGGCTATCACCAGCGCCACGGGTATTCACGAAGTGCGTGGCCATGGCAGCAGCACATCTCCGCAAGCAGAACATCTCCATATTCCCATACCTGGATGACTGGCTCCTCACAAACCCCTCGGCACCAGAGCTTCAGGAGTCTCTGCGGATAACCAAGGCCCTGATCTCCTCCTTGGGGTTTGTCATAAACTTCAACAAGTCACACCTCATGCCCTCCCAGAGGCTGGAATTCATCGGAGCCGTGATCGACACCAAACTCTCAAAGGCCTACCTTCCCGAACGCAGACTGGTTGCCATCACCTCCCTTGCGTCCAGCTTGGCCTCCACGGGGACCTCTTTGGCAAGGTCCATCCTATGCCTGCTAGGCCACATGTCCGCCACGACATCGGTCCTCCCCATTGCGAGGTTGAAGATGCGCGCGCTCCAATGGCAACTAGGTACCCACTGGAACCAACACTCTCAACCCCTCTCCACCCGCATCCCGATGACCCCCCAGGTCAAGACTCAACTCCACTGGTGGACAGTACCGGAAAACCTCTCAGGTGGGAAAGACATACACCCGCACGAGCACCAGGTGACCCTCACCACGGATGCATCAAACTCAGGCTGGGGTGCTCACACCCTACAATTCAACACACAAGGAGCCTGGTCACAGCAGGAGAGGCTCCTGCACATCAACCTCCTAGAGCTAAGGGCCATCAAATAAGCTCTCAAAGCGTTCCTAACACACGTGCGCTGGAAATCCGTCCTCATCCAGACAGACAACCAAGTCGCCATGTTTTACATCAACAAGCAAGGGGGCACCGCCTCTCGCTCCCTCTGCAAGGAAACGCTGCAGATTTGGTCCCTGGCTCTAAGGAACGGTTCAGTCTCCGTGCCTCCTATCTCCCGGGAGATCAGAACACCTTGGCAGACAAACTCAGCAGACAGCTGCAACCGCACGAATGGACTCTCCTCCCAGAGGTCGTCGACAGTCTCTTCTGACACTGGGGATCTCCGAGCGTCAACCTATTCGCCACGGAACAGAATACGAAATGCCCCCTATTCTGCTCCAGACACCCGTCAGCCAAGAGGTTAGCAGCGGATGCATTTGACGTGTGCTGGGGGGAGTGGTCTCTGGTGTATGCCTTCCCACCGACCCCTCTCATCCCTGCAACACTTCAGCGGATCATTTGCGACAAAGCCCACGCCATCCTGGTGGTTCCCCACTGGCCCCGCCAGATGTAGTTTGCGCTTCTCCAACGCCTAGCGCAAGGGGTCCCGAAGCGCCTGCCCCTCATGCCGGACCTACTGACGCAGGATGGAGGCAGAACAAGACACCCCAACCTCAAAGCCCTAGCTCTCACTGCCTGGAGGTTGAATGGCTAAGCCTTTCTACACTCCAACTACCCACAGAGGTACAGGACGTGGTCCTGGCAGCCAGAAGACCCTCGACCAGGAAATCCTATGGTGTCAAATGGAAGAGGTTCAGCATCTGGTGTGCAACACAAGGGCTTGAACCCACCACGTGTCCACTCCCCAATGTCCTGCAATACCTTAGTTCTCTGTCTAACCTTGGCCTGAAAACACAATCCATCCGGGTGCACCTCTCTGCGATTGCGGCTTTTCACGTGCCGCCAGAGGGAGCCAACTCTATTGCAGCACTGCCCCTGACAACCCACTTTATGAAGGGACTGACAAATCTGAAACCCCCGATCAGACACCCTGTTCCGCCCTGGGACCTCAACATGGTATTGCTACGTCTGACACAGGAACCCTTCGAGCCGCTACAGGACGCGGACATGAAGTATGTCTCCTGGAAGACACTGTTTCTGGTAACCATTACATCTGCCAGGAGGATCAGTGAACTGCACGCGCTAGTATCACACCCCCTGTATACGCAGCTGCACCCAAACCGCGCGTCCTTGAGAACCAACCCGAGGTTCGTACCCAAAGTGGCATCTGCTTTCCACGTCAATCAGTCTATCGAGCTCCCCTCTTTCTTCCCGGAGCCTCATGCGTCAGACGAAGAGAGACGCCTGCACACTCTGGACTGTCTCCGGGCCCTCCGGATCTACCTACACAGGACACAGCCCACCCGCAAAGGCGAGCAACTGTTCGTATCTTTCAACCCAAGCAGGCCTGACAGACCCGTTAACAAGAGGACCCTCTCCCAATGGGTCGCCTCCTGCGTCTCCTATTGCCTCGACCCTACAGGCACCCAGGAACAGCCGAGAGTGGGCCCTCACAAACTCAGAGCGCTGGCCACCTCAATTTCCAACCTTCGCTCTGTCCCGCTGATTGACGTCTGCAGAGCAGCCACCTGGTCCTCCCCGCACACATTCCAGAGGCACTACTGCCTCGATATCAAGGCTCAGGAGGACTATGCCCTCGGCACGGCCGTCCTCTCCACTGCAACGGAGGGGAATGGGGCCGCACCAACCCCTTAGTTTATGGACTCCTGTTATGCTATGCCTGCTACAGGTTACTGTCGCTTGACTATGTTGTTTTGCACTGTTTGATTGCACTGTTTGCACCTTGGTATATGTTGCACTGTGTTGGTATATGTTGCACTGTTTGCACAACCTGCTAGCACCTTATTATATGTTGCACTGTTGCACAACCTGTTACACTGTTTGCACATAATTATTCCTGCCTCTTGCGCATCTGGAAATAATAAAGCTGTACTACATTGAGTAAATACTACTACTAGTTGCCGTACTTGTCTATTGTATGCTACCTCCTCCACCTCAGCATGCACAAGCAGCTAGGGAGGCACCAGGTGTGGCTGGCGCAATCCTGCTGGTCCATGGAGAAAATGAGGTTACTTACCTGTAACGGGAGTTCTCCGTGGACAGCAGGATAAGTCAGCCACACAATCCCACCCACCTCCCCTGGAGGAGGTCAGCCTATGGAGCCGCTCCCTAGCTGGTAACTAGCTAGCTAGGAACACACTGGCCGGGCTAGGGGGTGGGCCGGAAAGGTTCACCTTTCTGAGCTCTGGAGAGCACTTCTGTATGCATGGTGCCGCCCGGAGGACGTCACCAGGTGTGGCTGAGTTATCCTGCTGTCCACGGAGAACTCCCATTACAGGTAAGTAACCTCGTTTTCTCTAAATTGACATCCCAAGACTATTTGTGCAGCTGCATTCTTTATACCTTGTATAGCTTTCAACATTTTTTGAGGTAAACCAAAATACAGAATGTTACAATAATCTAGATTATTCAAAACAGAAAGTACAGTGGATCCAAAAACATTTTCACTTTATGCAAAAGCCTGCTGTTTTACTTGCTCCTTACAGGACAATTGACTATCCATTTGAAAGTCAAGATTCTGAACTATGGAGACCATGAGAATCTGACCATTTGACACAGTTAATGAGTCTGCTGCGGGTAAATGGCCTGTCAAATTGACTCAAAGAAACTCAGATTTCTTCAGATTTATAACCATTTAATTTACTTTCATTTATTCCATGACAAGCTGCAGGCGTGGAATCATTGATGCACTTAAATCTGAATCATGCTCCAGACTTCAAGAAAAGACCTCTCGTCTCCTGTAGACCCCTCCCTGAGCCCAGCTTTGCAATTCCTGGTGTCTAGTAGTATAAGACAGGAGCAAACCCCAATTCCTCCTGCCACAATCTGCTTCCAGGTTCAAAATGGTGTTGGATGACTCCTGGCTGCAGTTTCTTAGGATTACCATTTGGGGTCAAGCTGCTAGATAGGGCAAAATCAATTGAGCACTGCACCTGTCCCTTACTGCTAGATACCAGAGATTGCAAAGATGGGTCTGGAGGGGGAGGGGGGCGCTAAAGGGTATGGGGAGCTTGCCTTGAAGTCCAGGGGAGCTGAGTTGGGAAGGGGGTCTATGTGGCATTTCTTGACCAGTGGCCTCTTTAGGATGGCATCTGGGAGCATCAGGTCACATGTTAGCAGCCCGATGTTCCTTAGAGGAAAAAATAACACTGTCTGTTGCTATTATGGAGCATTACAGCTTGCAGATCTGAAACCTTGTTGCTTTTTTGATTTGATTTATTTTCTTGATATACCCTTGAACAAAAAGTATTCATGCGGTTTACAATAATAGACTGCCAGTGTTTTTGCTCATTCATTTCCACCTATGTTTTGTTGGCTTGGTCATCTATACTGTGCTGGTCCCAGAGTTGGTTCAAGGTGTTGGTGCCCTAGGCAGACCTTAAGCTTTTCACCTCCTCTGCTTGTCAACATTTATTTAGCTTTGAATGCTCTGCTCTTTTCCCACCCTCCAGAGGTTGCCAACCTTGACAGCTGCCTAGTTTGCCTAATAGTTGAACCAGCCCTGGTGTTAGGTTCTACCTATGTGTAAGGAGCTCCTTGTCAACTGCAATGGATTCAAGGGAAGTGGGTGGGTGGGTGGGTGGGGAGAGGAGTTATAGTCAAGGGGGAGCAAAGAAAATAAATAATAAATTATGGAAGTTGTGGTCTTGTGATGAGCACATGTCAAGGATGTTATGGTTTAACTGTGTGCAAGTTGATATCTGTATGCTTTTTTAAGTACAAAATCAATATACAGATTTGAACATAAAGACCTACCAATATAATGTCTGACTTTTTCACTTAGGATCTTTTTCCCTGCCACGAAAGGATGTAGCCCATCATTACAGTGTTTTTGTAGTCTTTGAATTGCCTCTGCAAGGTTAATGTTAGACAAAAAAATAAGACATAGGCCTCACCAACATCGGACTGTGTCTCGGTGACATCACTCAGCTTTGTGAAAAGGGGGGAGGGTGGTTCTTTGTGGTGCTGGGGTCCCAGGCAATTGCTCTGATTACTTCCCCCTCGCCAAAAAAATGTTCTTGTTTTTCTCCATGTTTGTTATTGAGTTATTCATTATGCTTTTGTAAAAACATTGAAAAGGGATAATCTTAATGTGTGTGCTGTTTTAAATGCAAACCATTCTCTAAATTGTATTTTTGTTACTATAGCAACTTTAAAGAAGTTATCATTTCTCTATATCATAAACAGAATATGTGATGGTTCTCCATTAAAGGGCTCTTCTAAGTTTTTTTTTGTTTTGTTTTGCATAGATTGGTTAGAGATATCCTCTGCTTTTACTTTGACTATTTGTGTATCAAGGATTCTATTCCCATTTTAACTAGAGGATTTCTACATGATGTTGGCCTCCGTTTACTAAACTTGTAACAATGCAGTAGCATAAGATAAATGCTGATTTTGCTATTTGCTGCTTGCTAAAAATGCATTCACGTGCATTTTACGTTGTAGAAATGCAAGTGCAATGTGCTCAAATGAGCTATGACCATATGCAAGTGCATGGGTAGGCTCACTGCTCCATTTTAATATTAATGTGGAGCTTTTTCTGTGTTTACATCGAGGAGAATGGGTGCAGGAGCTACATGGTCTTCAGAAGCTGAAGTTTAGTATTCATAGTATGTGACTGGGTAACAGAACTTTTGTCCTACATTTATTTGTTTCAATTTCAAACACTGGCACAGCTAATCTCCTTTGTGCAGCCATATAAGATATTTGTTTTAATTTTCTTTTCTTATTGAACCCTAAAGTGTGGCAAAATTTTGCAATTACTGTATGGTAGTTGCTAAGCCTCTGTGTTAATTATCGGAGGCATTTTCAGCATCCACTCATGTAGTTAACACAGTGAAAATTCACTTAGTACGATTAACTGCATCACAGAAAATGCATTTGCACATAAAATCGCCTGCTGAGGAGACATTAAGGGATTCTTTTCTAAGCATGAGTTGTGATTTGCATGTCTGGAAACACCCATTCAGAGGTGCCAATCACAGCCATGTTCGAAGAGCCATTTTAGAAAGCCCTGAATTTACACGTATCCAGCGTGATCACATCTGTCATATGGAGATGTGTTAGAAGCATGTTTGGGGCATTACAAAAAAAGATATACATACGTGCCACATGTCTCAACTCACCAGTGAACATGTATGTGTTTATATCTGCCCCTAGAACAAATAGTCATTTGAAAAGTGCTTGTTTCCATAACCTAAGAACTGTAGAGAGAAGAGGAGAATGCTCTCTCCTATCCCAATAATTTTCACCCCTTCAAAAAAGCATGCCAGTAAACAGCTGCTGTGCCGATGTATATCTCTGTTTGCAAAATAGCAAGCCGGGACATGTATGTGCCGAGAGATACACGTGCATGTGAAATAGCATCACAGACATGTCTGTATTCCTTGCCCTGCCTCTGTCCATAAATGACACATGCAATTGTCTAAACTGAGCGAAAACCTGCATATGTCTGACTCATTATTTTGTACGTCCGTATTTCTTTATCACTTGCCAGAGACATTCATATTTTAGGGTGAAGGCAAGTTGATTTTAGATAGCACTTACACCCCTCCCATGGAATTTCAGATGTTTTGACTTCGACGTCCCAGATTGCATCTAAATGGCTTTTCTAAAATGTGCCTTTTACCATGTTAATAGTTAACATGCAATAAAATACCTGTGTTATCTGCAGTCTGTAGTCCCTGCCTCATTCCATGCTGTAAAGTTAACACAGAAATTATCACTTGCTGCATGTCAAGCCATTGCCTTAACTTACCCGCTAACTGTGCATACCGATTCCCACATTAACTGCTTAACACATTTTAGTAAATGGCCCCCTTTATGCAGCATTCAGCTAAATGGAGATCTGTGTCATGTGATAGTGGCAAAGCCGGTGAGTTCAGTAAGTGATTATGGAAAAAATTTTAGAACTCGGTCTGTTTGGAAACTGTAACTGTTTCTGATGAAAAAATATTTTATGAGGAAAACAGGGCGCTTGATCATAAGTGCAAACTGATATTCTGTTAATTTTACTTGTTGAAAATAACACTTCAAATCACCAAGTTGCATATGGTCACTAATAAAGAAGTAAGCATGGCCATGCCCAGTATTCTTGGAAAATTGTTTATTCTCCAGGACCAAGCAGGAAGTCAGTCCTCACTTATGGGTGACGTCGGCGCCGACGGAGCCCTCGCGGAGCAATTTTCCCCAGCTTTCAAAGAAAGCCTTTGGGAATTGCAGCGCGCATGCGCGGTCGTCTTCCCGCCCGAGGGTGCCATCTTAGCCAGTCTTCTTTTTTCCGCGGAGCCCTACAGACGTCCCCGTCTTGTCCCCGCGAAAAAGTCGATTTTCTTCATTATTTTATTCTTATTTCCTTCGGTTCGACGCCGATCTTTTTCCCGCCCGGACTCGCGACGCCGGTCACGAGTCCTCTTACTTTTTTTCGGTTTTTTCTGACTATGTCAGCTTTCGTTTTCGATTTTTCCCTGGCAGCCCGGTCCTTTGACCTCGCAGGGGCCCTTTTTCCCCCGATGGCTGCCAGTGGCTTTAAGCGGTGTGGTCAGTGTGACCGAAATATGTCACTAACTGACACACACGACTTTTGCCTCCGCTGCCTGGGCCCGGATCATGAGGAACTGATCTGTGGGCCCTGCGGCAAAATGTCCTCAAAAGCGTTGAGAAGTCGGCGGCATCAGCGTGATCGAATCTTCGCTGACCCCAGCCGTACCCGGACCTCGTCGGAGGCCTCCGCGTCAAAAGGCTCCAGCTCGAACCGTCGCCGGAGTTCCTCCGACCGGGGTTCTCCCTCCGGGGACCATCGTCGGACGGTGAAACCCGCGAGGGCGTCGTCGGTGGACGCTCCTGGTTCCGCGAGGGCCAGGTCGCATAGCCCTGATAGCCGCCCCGGGTCCTTGGAGAAGGAACACCTCCCGAAGCGACCTCGCCTGGAGTCGGAGATGCCTGCTCGGGTAAGTCCTGTGGTCCTTCTGGACTCGCCTCCGCGACAGCCGACGTCGGGCCCGACGCCGTCGGGGCCCGAGTCGGGGGCTGCTGGGTCACCTGAGCTCGGACTCAGGTTGACGGCCTTGGAGAGCAGACTGTCTGCCTTCATGGACCAGCAGCGGGCACTGCTCGCTGGCCTCGCTGGCGCCGCTGCCCCGACCGCCGGGACGTCGACGTCCAAGTCGACCCCGGAGACCGAGCCGATCCTCGAGTCGATGAGAACTCGAGTCGTTCCTCGGTCGAGGTCACCCTCGGCCTCCCGTTCGGGACCGAGGTCGCCGACGCCGACTCCCTCGACGTCGGGGCGGCAGGCGCCGCGCCCTGCCCGGGCCGACCCCACCGAGTCCTTGTCGGAGTCGGTCTGGGAGTCTGAAGAGGAAGAGTCGCCTGATTCTTTCCGGACTCGGTGTGTCCCCTCGGACTCACCGGAGTCCGAGCCTCGGAAGCAGTCCCCCCCGGAGGATGCCCGGTTCTCGGACTTCGTTAGGGATATGGCCAAGGCTTTGGCCTTCCCTGCGGATCCCGAGGAGGAGCCTCGAGCCGAAGAGCTCGACGCCCTCCAGTATGACTCTCCCGCGAGGGAACACTTTACTGTACCGGTTCCTCCTATGCTGGAACGACTACTCTTCCGCATGTGGGAGAGTCCGGCCTCCTCGCCGGTCCTGAGCAAGCGGGTCGATTCTATCTATCGGGTCCGCAAGAGCCCTGGCTTCCAAAAGGCACAGCTACCACACCATTCCATGGTAGTGGAATCGGCCATGCATCGTCTTAAGAGCCAGAAGATGCACTCCTCGGTGCCCCCTGGCAGGGAGGCCCGTAACCTGGATGGCCTTGGTAAGAAGTGTTTCCAGGGCTCTATGCTCGCATGTCGTGTCCAGACTTACCAGCTATACATGGGCATGTATCTCCGGGATCTGGCTAAAGAGCTAGCCGGATTCTCCGCTGGTTTGTCCGAGGAACCCTTGCGGAGGTTCCTGGCCTTGTCCACTGGCATTCGGGAATGCTCAAAGTTCATGTCCCGGGCAGCCTATGATGGCTTTGAAGCGTCGGCTCGAGTGGCCGCAGCCGGCATCGGTGCCCGCCGACAGGCTTGGCTTCAGTCGTCCGACCTTGAGCCCTGGGTGCAGGACAAGTTGGTCGATGTCCCCTGCCGAGGCGAAAACCTCTTTGGCAAGCCCATGGCGGAAAAGGCTGCACAAATTGAGACTGAGACTCTCACCAGGACCAGGCTTTCTAGGAAGACCTCCGCCCCTTCCCAGAAAAAGAAGGGCTCGGGGAAAAAGTCCTTTTACCCGAGGAAGGCGGCTGCCTACAAACAATACCCCCATTATCAGGCCCCTGCAGCTCCCCAACAGGGCCAGCAGGCCAAGGGACGGGGTAACGGGTCCCGTAGGCAGCAAGCCCCCAAGCCTGCACCACCAGCCCCTGCTCAGCAGGGTGGGGGTTTTTGACTCACAAAGCATAGCCTCTCCCCCCCCGCTGGTTCCTCCCAGCACCGGAGGCCGGCTGGTTCACTTCGCCCACAGCATCACCGCAGATGCCTGGGTGCTTCAAGTCGTGCGAGAAGGCTATCTTCTCCACTTCCACCAGGTCCCTCCCTCCTATTTTCCGGGAGAACCTCCGCGACCCCCTCTGCACAGGGAATTACTCCTTCAGGAGTTAGGTCTTCTGCAGGAACAGGCGGTGGAACCGGTGCCCCACCACCTGAGAGGTCAAGGCTTTTATTCCAGGTATTTTCTGATACCAAAGAGAACAGGGGGCCTCAGACCCATCCTGGACTTGCGCAACCTCAACAAGTTCCTTGTGCGGGAGAAGTTCAAAATGCTTACCCTTGGAATCCTTCTGCCCTACCTCCAGCAGGGAGATTGGCTATGCTCCTTGGATCTAAAGGATGCCTACACGCACATCCTCATCCACCCAAGCCACCGCCAATACCTAAGGTTTGTGGTGGCAGGAAATCATTACCAGTACAGAGTACTGCCCTTTGGCCTGTCCTCCGCACCGCGAGTCTTCACAAAATGTCTCGCGGTCGTGGCGGCCCATCTCCGGCTTCACGGCCTCTATGTCTTTCCGTACCTCGACGACTGGCTCATCAGAGCAGCGTCCGCTCGGGAGGTCACCAACGCGACGCGCCGCACGGTGACTCTTCTGCAGCACTTGGGCTTTGTTATAAACTTCGCAAAGTCCACTTTGCTCCCCTCACAGGATCTCTAGTTCATCGGCGCAAGGCTGCACACTCCTCAGGCGCGAGCATACCTACCGCTCGACAGGGCTCAACGGCTCATGGACCTAGCCGGCCGCTTTCGCAGCCAGCCCCTGGTCTCCGCCAGGCGCTTCCTGAGACTACTCGGCCATATGGCTTCCACCGTCCATGTGACCCCCAATGCCCGCCTGAATATGCGGTCTGCTCAATGGTGTCTCCGCCAGCAGTGGCGACAAGCCACAGGCGGCCTAGCAGACCTAGTGCGCGTCTCTGAGCCGCTGATCTCGTCTCTCCGGTGGTGGCTCCGGCAGCCGAACCTGATATTCGGAATGCCTTTCCAATCACCTCAGCCGACCCGGGTGCTGACCACCGATGCATCCCTCCTGGGCTGGGGAGCACATTGCCAAGAGGCACGTACTCAGGGCCTCTGGACCACGTGGGAGTCTGCTCAGCAGATCAACTTCCTGGAGCTCAGGGTGATCCGCCTAGCTCTCAAGGCCTTCTCCCACCTGACTTCCCACCAGTCCGTCCTTGTCCAGACGGACAATCAAGTTGCCATGTTCTACGTGAACAAGCAGGGGGGCACGGGCTCCTTCCTCCTCTGCCGGGAGGCACAGAAGCTCTGCTCTTGGGCCGTCAGTCACGGCATTCTCCTCAAGGCAGTTTATCTCCCGGGCCAAGAAAATTGCCTTGCGGACAAACTCAGCAGGGTCCTCCAGCCGCACGAGTGGCGTCTGGATCCCTTGGTAGTTCAGAAGCTCTTCCTCAAGTGGGGCCTCCCCACGGTGGATCTCTTTGCCAGTCCTCACAACCGGCAGCTTCCTCGCTTCTGCTCTCGTCAGCCACACCCCCTTCGGGTTGCGGCGGACGCTTTTCTGATCTCATGGTCGGGGAGCCTTCTGTACGCTTTCCCTCCCATCCCGCTAGTCTCTCGGACTCTTTTCAAGGTTCTCCGAGACAAAGCCTTCATGATCCTGGTGGCCCCTCGCTGGCCCAGGCAGCCGTGGTTTCCGCTCCTACTGCAACTGGCGGTGGAGGATCCAATCCCTCTGGGGGTACAACCGGATCTCCTCACTCAGGATCAGGGGTCCCTACTGCACCCCAACCTCAGGTCTCTCAACCTCATGGCCTGGCTGCTGAGAGGGTAGTCCTTGCTCCCCTTCTCCTGCCGGCGGAGGTGGAGGAGGTCGTCTTGGCTTCGCGACGGCCTTCTACCCGCAAATGCTACGCCCTTAAATGGCGTCGCTTTGCAGTCTGGTGTACCCAACAGTCTCAGGATCCCTTCTCCTGCCCGGTGTCGGTGATCTTGCAGTACTTGCTACACCTCTCTAATCTGGGACTTAAGTCCAACTCCGTCAAAGTTCACCACAGTGCTCTTTCGGCACATCATGTGCCGGTGGACGGTAGACCTCTCTCCAGCGACCCTCTCGTAGCGAGGTTTCTCCGAGGTCTCCTTCTACTTAAACCACCTCTGCGCCCGCCAGCGCCTGACTGGGACCTGAATGTGGTTTTGCAGCGGATCACCTGTCTGCCTTTTGAACCTATGGCTACCTGTTCTCTCCGTTTTCTGTCTTGGAAAACACTGTTCTTGATAGCCCTCACTTCCGCTAGACGCGTAAGTGAATTGCAGGCCCTCGTGTCTGATCCCCCTTACACTCGGTTCTACAAAAATAGGGTAGTCCTACGGACTCACCCAAAATTTCTGCCTAAAGTGGTCTCCCCTTTTCACATCAATCAGGAGGTGGTACTTCCAACCTTCTTTCCCAGACCACACTCCAGCCGAGCTGAAACGGTCCTCCATACCCTGGACTGTAGAAGGGCTTTGAACTTCTACCTTGACCGTACGCGGGAGCACCGTAAAGCTGCTCAGCTTTTTGTGTCTTTTGACCCCAATAAATTGGGGCTCCCGGTCTCCAAGCGTACTCTGTCCACCTGGGTTGCGGACTGTATCTCTTGGGCTTATGGGGCAGCCGGACTCTCCTTAGAAAGCCGAGTCACGGCTCATTGCGTTCGGGCAAAGGCTACGTCAGTGGCTTACCTCCGCTCTGTTCCGCTGGCAGACATCTGCCGGGCCGCTACTTGGTCTTCGAGCCAGACTTTTGCGGTCCATTACTGTCTCGAGAGGGAGTCCCGCAGGGACAGTGCTTTCGGACAGGCAGTCCTCCGTAATCTCTTTGAGGTCTGAGCAACTCCTACCCTCCATCCCGGATGTGGGCTATCGGTGGGTGATAATTCAGCGAAGATTCTGTCCTTCTGTGCTGCTGAGCTAGAGGGAGCTCATTTTTGTGCTTAGGGTCTCCGGTAGCCTTGAGCTTGGGAGTCCCATAAGTGAGGACTGACTTCCTGCTTGGTCCTGGAGAAAGCGTAGTTACTCACCTGTAACAGGTGTTCTCCAGGAGCAGCAGGAATCAGTCCTCACTACCCTCCCTCCTCCCCTTGGAGTTGCAGTCGTCTGCTTATGTTCTTTTTGCAAATTTTTATGCTGTCTTTTTTAGCTATGTCATCTGACTGGCTAAGATGGCACCCTCGGGCGGGAAGACGACCGCGCATGCGCGCTGCAATTCCCAAAGGCTTTCTTTGAAAGCTGGGGAAAATTGCTCCGCGAGGGCTCCGTCGGCGCCGACGTCACCCATAAGTGAGGACTGATTCCTGCTGCTCCTGGAGAACACCTGTTACAGGTGAGTAACTACGCTTTATGGAATACTGAGGCAATTTTAGAATGGTTAGCTGCTGTTTGCCCATGTTTAAAGCCACGTTACATGTAGAAATAGACATACATATGTAAGTAATGATTTTAGAAAAGCTGCTACTTACAAGTTTATACCTTTGGATTGGAAGGGGGGAATTGGTTGGTTGGACCTTAGAAGTATGTGCATTTCCTATTTTGCAATGGAAATACAAGTTAGTTTCACAAAATGTAAATGTCGGTATTTATAACTGCTGTGTGGCACGCATAGGTGTAAGCTAACTACTTGTTTGAACTTGGGGTTTGGAGAGTAATTGAGGGGTCAACTGTGCTTACCTCGCTAACATTTAAAACCGGAATCATATGGGTATTTTACAAAGGAGCGAGTGACCCTTTCATGAAATACTCTCTAGAGGCGACATAACCATAAACTGTGAATGCCCAAATATGGATGTCCCTTTTTCTATCCAGATGACCTCTGCAAAATCAAGCTTATTGCTTTGTAAGTTCACTTCTCATCCCTCCCTTACCACCCTTACTGCCCCCTCCATTCTATCTTCTACCCTACCATCAGCTCTCCGGCTTCATCACTCTCTCCCTCTCATCCAACCATCCCCCCTCTCTCTAAGGCTACCTCACCCTCGTTTCTGCTGCACTGTCTCCTCTCTACCCTGTTCTCTGCTACTCCTTCTCCTCCTCTCAGCCGTTGATATCAACCCCAATCCTGGCCCCCCTAGATTTCCCTCTCACTCTGAGAAGAGGTCCTCTCGCAACATGTCTAATCTTATCAATATCCTTCTCATTTCCCCTTCCACTCTCCCTTTCTCATGTGCCTTGTGGAATGCGCACTCTGTCTCTTCTAAACTTGCTTTTACCCATGATCTTTTTATCTCTAATGCCCTACACCTCCTTGCTTTAACTGAGACCTGGCTTCTCCCAGATGACATCGCATCTACGGCCACTCTCTGTCATGGGAGCTTTCAGTTCTCCCACACTCACTGGTCGTGGTGGTGGTGTTGGGCTTTTACTTTCTCCCTCCTGCCAATTCCAACCCCTCATCCTACCTCACTCTCACTCCTTCCTCTCTTTTGAAGTCCATTCCATCTGCCTCTTCACTCCACTTCCTCTCCGAGTTGCTGTTATTTATCGTCCTCCTGGCACGTCTGTTTCTACCTTTCTCACCGACTTTGACTCATGGCTATCTGTCTTTCTTGTCTCCTCCTACCCCACTCTTATTCTTGGGGATTTCAACATTCATGTCGATAATCCCTCTGATTCTCATGCTTTGAAGCTCCTCTCCCTTACCGCCTCATTTGACCTCCAACTCTGCTCCATTGCGCCTACTCACCAGCTTGGCCACTGCCTGGACCTGATATTCTTCTCTAACTGCTTACCCTCCAACGTCTGTAACTCAGTTCTTCCCTTATCTGACCTTCATATCTTAAGAATTATTATCCATCACCCACCGCCTCAGCCTCGTCCCATCTCATTCAACCTATTTAGAAACTTTCATGCTATTGATCCCTTAGCTCTCTCTTCCACCATTTCTTCACCTCTTTCTTCCACTTTATCTAATTCTGTTGATGAGGCAGTAACCTCCTATAATGCTGCTCTTTCCTCGGCCTTGGATGCTCTCGCCCCGCCCATCTCACATCCTGTGAGGCGTTCTACACCCCAGCCCTGGCTCACATCCACTACCCGCTATCTTCGTTCCTGTGCACGCTCAGCTGAGCATGTGTGGCTCAAATCCCGCTCCCTTGCTGACCTTCTACACTTCAAATTCATGCTTATCTCTTTCCAGTCAGCCATAGCTCTTGCTAAACAAGACTATTACGTCCATTTGACTAACTCCCTTGCCTCTGATCCTCGCCGTCTCTTTACTACTCTTAGTTCTCTCCTCAAGGTGCCTCCGCCTCCAGTCCCTCCCTCCCTTCCTACCCAAACCCTGGCTGACTACTTCCATGATAAAATCCACAGGATCACCCTCCAATTCCCCTCTATTCCAACTACTTCATCTACTTCCCCTCTTCACTCTCTACCCTCCCCTCCTACCTCTGCTACCGTCTCTTCCTTCTCTATGATCTCTGATGAGGAAACCACACTCCTTCTTTCTTTCTCCAAACTCACCACCTGTTCCTTTGATCCTATCCCCACCCACCTCCTAAACCCCGTCTCTTCTGCCGTTGTCCCTTCCATCTCTTATATTCTCAACCTAGCGCTCTCCTCTGCAATTTTCCCTGCAGATTTCAAGTATGCTATGGTCACTCCCCTCCTCAAGAAACCCTCACTTGATCCCACCTGTCCTTCTAACTATCGACCCATCTCTTTCCTTCCCTTCATATCTAAACTACTTGAACGTGCTGTCCACTGCTGCTGCCTTGACTTCCTCTCCTCTCATGCCCTCCTGGATCCTTTGCAGTCCGGCTCTCGTCCCTTACACTCTACTGAAACGGCTCTTACCAGAGTCTCCAGTGACTTGTTCCTGGCAAAATCCAAGGGCCTCTACTCTGTTCTCATCCTTCTTGACCTCTCTGCTGCTTTTGACACTGTTGACCACAACCTTCTCCTTGTTACCCTGTCTTCGCTTGGCTTTAGCGGCTCTGTAGTATCCTGGTTCTCCTCCTACCTCTTCCATCACTCTTTCAGTGTGTGTTCTGGTGGCTCCTCCTCCTCTGCTACCCCATTCCCAGTTGCAGTCCCCCAGGAATCCATTCTGGGTCCGCTCCTTTTCTCTCTCTATACCCAGTCCCTTGGTGTGCTTATCCCCTCCCATGGCTTTCAGTATCATCTCTATGCCGATGACTCCCAAATCTACCTCTCTACGCCTGAAATCTCTCCGGTTATCCAGACCAGGATCTCTGCCTGCCTTTCTGACATTGCTGCCTGGATGTCTCACTGCCGCCTGAAGCTGAACATGGCCAAGACTGAACTCCTTATCTTTCCCCCCAAAACCTCCCCTCCTCTTCCTCCTTTCTAAGTCTCTGTGGAAATCTTGGTAATCCTTCCTGTTTCCTCGGCCCAAAATCTGGGGGTTTTCTTTGACTTTTCTTTCTCTTTCTCTACACATATCCAGCTTGTAGCTAAGACCTGTCATTTCTTTCTCTACGATATTGGCAAGATCCACCCCTTCCTTTCTGAGCATACTACTAAAACCCTTATCCACTCCTTAGACACCTCTTGTCTTGACTACTGCAACCTGCTCCTTGCTGGTCTCCCTCTGAGTCATCTCTTTCCCCTTCAATCTATTCAGCGTCCTGCTGCACGACTAATCTTTCATCAGCCTCACTATAGCCACATTGCTCCTCTTCTCAAGTCACTTCACTGGCTCCCTGTCCGCTTTCGCATCCAGTTCAAACCTCTCCTCCTGACTTCTAAGTGCATTCACTCTGTTGCTCCTCAATACCTTTCATCTCTTATCTCTCCTTACAACCCCTCTCGGGAACTCTGCTCTTCTTTTTTTTTTTTAAACTTTTATTTTCATTTTACAACAAGCAAAAAGAAACAACACACCAAAGGAAACAAATACAAACATACAATAAGGAAAAAGCAACCCCAGTTACCCCCCACCCCTATGCTTCTTCTCTAAGCTGATAAGTATCATCATATAAGCGCTTACAAACAACAGTAATTGTACATCAACACAAACAGAAATAGTATCTGCGATACAGAATGATCATGTGACAGAGATTTACACAGATTTAAACAGTCAGATGAGAGCATTTAGCAGTTTGAACATAGTCGTTGAGCATCTTCCATTTAGACAAGTGGTGAGGGGTCTGAGCGGAAGAAGCTAACATACGAGGTATTTGCTCATATTTACTGTAGAGACAGACATGATTCCACCATTCATTGGGGCTCAGATGGGAGCTAAAATCACGGAAGAGTTCTAATATTTCTGTATCTTTAGTGACCAATCTCCCCCCCGACGGATTGCGGAGAGCGGTAACACGCTTGGCTTCTTTTTGACCTTTCAGGGCATTGGCTAACAATTTGCCAGCACGGTTATTTTCCCGATAGTACATCCCTTGTTGTGATTCAATATTTTGTAGCAGCAGCGGTATATAAAAGCTGATTGTATTGAAAACGAAGGCGTTGTAAGCGAAGTAAAATACATGGGTCAGTACGGGACGTGAGGAGACGCTCTCCGGCTTGTATCTGTTGTTCTAGAGTCAGTAAATGTTGCTTTCTTTGTTTCCCCTGTCGGATTTGATAGCTAGTTATAGTTGCACGGATAGACGCCTTGAAACCCTCCCACCAAGCCCAGCTCGCAGTGTCATGGGGTGAATTAAAATGAAAGTAGTCTTGGATAGCGGCCTTTATGTCAACCTGAAAATCTTTTTGGTCTAGTAGGGATCTATCAAAATACCAAGCACGGGGATGTTCACCTTGCGTAGTGACATGTAATGAGAAAGATATGGCAGCATGATCTGAAATATGGAGAGGATGAATCCTAGCCGTGTCCACTTGGGGTATCAGTGCTTTGGAGATAAGAAAAAAATCTATTCTAGATTGTGAGTGATGGGGGGCTGAGAAAAAGGTGAACTCTAAGTCGGAGGGGTGAAGCAGCCTCCATATATCTATTAGCGCAAGATCTTTCATCAGAGCTGTAAGGGTATCAAGACTCTTGGGTGGACCACTCGTTCTAGGCGGCTGTCTATCTATCAAAGGATCAAGTACTTGGTTGAAATCGCCGCCAAGTATTAATGGTGTATTGGCAGAGGCCTGTGCCAACTGCGCAATACTTGCATAGTAAGCAGGGTTATCCACATTCGGAGCATAAATACAAATACACGTGAATTCACTATCTCCAACCTTAAGGTGTGCACGGGCCCATCTACCCTCCTTATCAGAGCTAGTATCCATTACAGTAGCTTGCAAAGACTTCTTAACCAAGATGGCTACCCCACACCGTTTGGAAACGGCGGGAGAGTAGGCAGCCACCATGTAAGGCTTAGCATTAAGTTTCAGCGTTTCAGCGGAGTTTAAATGCGTTTCCTGAAGAAACACTAAATCAGCATGCTCATGATTAAGATAGCTAAGGATTTTCTTTCTTTTGATTGGACTATTGATGCCTTTTACGTTCAGTGATAAGATCTTACATAAGGCCATTCAGAAAAGTTAAAAATTCTGAAAAAAGTACATGATAACGCACATAAGTTCACAATGTCCCTCATATTAACTGTATATGGCTGTACACATGACATGATAGAAAATAAGCTAATGAAAAACAATGAAGCGCCCCATATAAAAAAATAAGCACCGAAGTGCATTAGAGAAGAAGCAGAACCCCAGAAATTACTGGCGACCATATGTCTGCGGGGAGAAACCCCAGAGAAGGCCTAAAATTGAAACATATAACCTGTATAGCTGTGCATGTTCCGAATCCAACCGAGGTGCACATCATGGAGGGATAGGAGACCAAGAAAGTTATATATAGACAGAAAGAAAAGTCCAGGCAGTCTCTGTTCCAGGCTGTGATCACCGCGTCGGGCCATTCAAAATGGCGGGCAGATCCGGCGGATTACAGATCCAAGTTGTTGGATTAGCGCATCTGGTCTGCTTCTTTGGAATCTAAAAATGTTGCTAGTAGATCAGGATCTTCGAATGTTCTAGTTTGGTTATGGAGAGTCACTCTGAGCTTCGCTGGATACAATAGGCCAAAGCGAGCCTGTAGCTGTTGAAGTCTAGGGCGAAAAGCAAGGAGTCTCTTCCGACGGTCAACTGTGGGCTTTGCCAAGTCAGGGAAGAAGGAGACTTTATGACGTTCAAACTCCAGATGATGATTTGCCCGGGCAGCATTTAGAATTTGCTCAACTTGCTGATATCTCAGTAATCCAAAGATGATAGGCCGGGGGGTCGTCCGATTGAGCGCCATGTTGGTAGGAACACGATGTGCTCAGTCAATTTCCAGATCTCTGTGAAAAGTGATCTTCAGCAAGGAGGGAAGAGTTTTGACCAGGAATTCTCTTATATCTCCTGCTTCGGCCCCCTCCGGTACTCCAATGAGCCTTACATTGTTGCGACGGGCTCGATTATTGCTATCCTCTAACTCTTTTTGAAGATTCTGTATCTGACGCTCAGCCTTGTCCAGTTTCACCAAGCGCACCGCGTGCGAGTCGAGGACCCCCGCCATGTTGTCCTGCCGTAGTGAAAGACCTTCAAGCCGGTCCTGAAGCATACCGAAGTCTTCTTGCATGGCTCGGAGCGCTTCTCCGTTGGACTGTACCAGTTCCTTCACACCGCGTATTTCCTCCAAGATCTCCTGTTGCATTTCGGGGTTTTCCCGAAGTGGAACTATCTTTTGTGGGGAAGACAACTCTGTTTTGGAGCGTTTTCCGTGTGAAGAAGAGGGAGACCCGAAGTCTAAGCGCGCTGGTTTGTGGGCCGCCATCCCCCCCGAGGTACCCCGGTAAGTTCGGAGCAAAATATTAAGTTTAGGTAGGTATTAAGTCAGGATTCTGAGTAGGCCTCTCGGGAGCTTCAGCGCGAAGCGTCTAACCCGCTGGACATCAGGCTCCGCCCCCCCCGTCTAACCCGCTGGACATCAGGCTCCGCCCCCCCCGGGAACTCTGCTCTTCTAACAAACTACTTCTATCTATGCCCTTCACTCCTACTGCTAACTCCAGACTTCGCTCCTTTCACCTTGCTGCGCCTGGAACATGCTACCGGTGTCTATATGCCAGGCACCATCTCTAGCCCTCTTTAAATCCAGGTTGAAACCTCACCTCTTCTCTGTTGCTTTCAGATCTTGACTTTTGTTTCGTGACTAGATTGTATGTACCGTGTTTTGTCTTGACTTGATTGTTAGCTCTGTGTTTGTCTTGATTAAATTGTAAGCTCTGACAAGCAGGTACTGTCTCTTACATGTCTGTACAGCACTGCGTACGACTGGTAGCGCTATATAAATGCTCAATAGTAGTAGTAGTAGTAATAGCCTTTGGTAAACTCAGATTAGCATGCCGGCTGCATTCT
Source organism: Ichthyophis bannanicus (assembly GCA_033557465.1). NCBI lineage: Eukaryota > Metazoa > Chordata > Amphibia > Gymnophiona > Ichthyophiidae > Ichthyophis > Ichthyophis bannanicus. The sequence goes on along the minus strand of CM066032.1, from coordinate 661,940,228 downwards.
TTTCTTGCACTATCTGATCTGAAAACAGTGCTGCAGTTGCTAGTTATTTTCTGTGTCAGTTACTGTAAAACATTTAACTGTTGGACAGGCCAGATTGCAAGCTGCCAGTGGTAATGAAAGCCTCATCTAAGGTAATTTGGGGGCTTTAGGATAATAGACCGCATTTCTCTGGTCTTCAAAGATCTTTACTGGTTACCTTTCTGGTGTAGAGTCCATTTTTCAATTTTGAACTTGTCCTTAGAAGCACTACAAGCAAAGGCTCGTCTTATAGAATGTATTGTTTGCATTAGAAAACCCTGGTCCAGGTTCTCAGCTCTGCAAATTAGGTCGTCCTCTGTACTCAGTTTTTATCCTCTATGTGGATAAAAAAAACTAGGAGGATTTTTCCTTTGTATCCCCTCCCCTGCTTTGGGATTCTCAGGCCAAGGGAGGTAAATTCTGAAACTAATTTTCTGTAATTTAGATGTTTAGTCAAAACTTGTTGCTTTAACTTAGCATTTCCTCTCTAGAGCAGAGATTCTGCTGGATTGTAGTCGTTCTGGCAGTGGGTGAGGTACAATGTGAGAGAACATTTTGCTCTTTTGGTTTTAAAAGTTTTATGTTTGATGGAATCTATGTTTGAGTTCTGGGAATGGACAGGTTAATCTCCAGGAACAAGCAGGAATGAGTCCTCACATATGGGTACGTCGGTACCGACGGAGCCTGCGCAGGAACACTCCCCAGCTTCCCAAAAAAGGAAAGTTTTTGGGAGCTTCCCACAGCGCCTGCGCGCTGCCTTCCCGCCTTTCCTAACCAACTCTCCTCAGTTCTTCTTTTCCGCGGAGCCAGCAGGTCGTGTTCCTGTCACCGCTGAAGAAGTTCTTTATTTTAATTTATTTCTTTGGTCGCGTGTCTGCCTTCCCCGACGCCGGACCGGTACCGCCGGTCTTTTCTTTTCTTTTCTTTTCTTTCCTTTCCTTTCTAAAAAAAAAAAAAAAAAAAAGATATATATATTTTTCTCACTTGGTGTATTTTCTTCTTAGGCCTCCAGGCCCACAAGAAAATTTTCCCTTATGGAAAAGCCAGCCTCCGGGTTCAAAAAATGCACTAAGTGTAGCGGTACAATTTCTGTTACAGATACCCATGAATGGTGTCTTAAATGTTTGGGGCCTGAACACTCCATTCCGGATTGCCAGTCCTGCTCTCTGATGTCTAAACGAGGGTTACAGAACCGAGCAGCCAAGCTCCATGTGCTGTTTCCCACGGATGCACCGGCGGTGGCATCGACATCTTCAAGGTCTTCCTCTCCTGATGGGTCTCAGGTAACCAAACATACTCCTAGCAGTTCCTCGAAGGGCAAATCTCTCTCTAAGCATCGAGATGCCTCCGGGTTTGCCCTCGAGGATCCTGCCCCAGCCAAACAACCCCGGCGGGAAGCTCCGGCTTCCAAAGCTCCTCCTATGGGGTTACAGGTTGACATCGATGGCATGGCCTCGACCGATCACCTGTTAGACTGCTCTGGGGTACCGGCACAATCTCCCGGTACCGACATCCAGGCAGTCGTGGCGTCCATGGATCACACTGTTCAATCCATGCAGCAGGCTATAATGGCTTTCATTAAGGCTGCGACGCCGACGGTACCGCAACGAGTTCCGTTGTCGGTACTGGTACCAGCGCCGATACTGGTACCAACTGCATCGACATCGGCCAGGATACCGACTCCGGCTCCCTGTCCAGGGCTATTTCTCGGTACCGATCCGGTACCGGGGATGCCCGATGTCGATACCGATCGATACGCGTATCGTTCGTTGGAAGCGGGCAGACGATACTTCGATTCCTCTGATGATTCTGATTCATCAGATGACTCCCCTGAAGTATCCATTACCCTTCCTGAGGAGCCTGCATCTCCAAAAAGGAGAATGTCTCCTCCAGAGGATTTGTCCTTTCAAGACTTCATAATAGAAGTGGCTAGAGGACTCTCTATTTCAGTAACCTCTGAAACAGAGCCTAGAGCAAAAAAATTAGATATTTTAGGATACTCTAAGGCTCCCAGAGAGGCAGCCACCTTGCCAATTCATGAAATTCTTCATGAACATATGATTGACTTATGGGAGACTCCTCTCACCCTTTCTCCTCATTCTCGCAGATTGGACACTATGTACCGTGTCCCTCCTTGTCCTGGATTTCAGAAAACCCAGCTTCCTCACCATTCCATTGTGGTGCAGTCAGCCATGAAAAGGATAAAGAGTACAAAAAGACACTCTTCTACTCCTCCAGTAAGAGAATGCAGGACCTTGGATGCTTTTGGTAGGAAAATCTTCCAAGCCAGTATGCTTATTGCCAGAATCAACTCATATAGTCTTTATATGGGTATGTTTCTAAAGGAAATTGCACTAAAGCTGCACAACTTTCTCCCTTTTCTTCCAGAGGACAAAAGGGATGAGTTCCTCCTTTTGCTTAAGTATACTCAAGACATTTCAAAGTTTTCCAACAGGGCAGCCTTTGACTCCTTTGAAGGTGCCAGCAGAGCCTCAGGCATTGCCATAGCTGCTCGCAGAATTGCTTGGCTCCAGGCTTCTGATCTAGAGCCCTGGGTTCAAGATGGCTTAGGAAATCTGCCCTGCACAGGTGAAAATCTCTTTGGCAAAGAGTGGCAAATAAAAGCCACTCAAATGGATGCAGAGAATTCTGCTCTGGATAGACTTTCTAAGTCAACCTCCATTCCAGCCAAGAAAAAATCTTTCAAAAAGTCTTTTTACAAAAGGAGCAGATTTCCTCCCACTTCTGGCCAACAATCTTCTACAGGTCGCTTTGCTACTAAGCGTCAGCAACCTAAACAGGCCAGGCCTAAACCTGCAGGGGCTGCTACAACCCAGCAGTCCCAACCCCCTCAGGGTTTTTGACTTGATACTAGAGAACTTAACCTTTCTGGCTCTACAACAGCCAGAGCCTCTCACCATTCCAGGAAGGTTAGCTCATTTTGCTCCCAAATGGGAGCAAATCACATCAGAGCAGTGGACTCTCTCCATCATAAGAGAGGGCTACAAACTTCATTTCTCAGACCTTCCTCCCTACACCATGGTGAGACACTTCAATTCTCCCACATCGCTCCTCAACCTTCTGGATCAGGAGGTGACTACCCTTCTGGCCCAGAGGGCCATAGAAGAAATTCCTCTTCTTCAACAGGGGTCAGGATTTTACTCCCCCTATTTTCTCATTCCAAAGAAAACAGGGGGATACAGACCCATTCTAGATCTCAGAGAATTGAACAAATTCCTGTGCAAGGAGAAGTTCAAAATGCTTTCTCTAGGCCAGTGGTTCTCAACCTTTTTTGTACCGTGACCCCTTTTACCGTTGGTCAACTTGTGGTGACCCCCAATGATAAAATCAAATGTGTCTCTCTTCCTTTACCGTTAACGCATTGTCGCTGTAATCATTTGTTGAATTATTTATATATTATAGGACTTTGCAATATGTTTTTATTTATAAAATACTTATTTAAATAATCAAAACAACAAGTAACAATATTTGATTTCAAAATTATGATGATTTTGTAGTCAAATCACTAATATGAAATAAAATTATTTTTTCTACCTTTGTTGTCTGACCAATTTATTCTCTGATCATGCTGGTCCCGATCTGAGGCTTCTGCTTTCCTGTCTTCTCTTAGCTCTCTTTCTGTGGTCTATGGTCCATCTGCCAGTTCTTATCTCTTTTGTTTTCTTCACTTCTTTCCATCAGCCTATTTCCAGTCCCAGTAACCCTCCCCAGTATCAGCCCCTTTCCAGTCCTCACTCCCAGTACCTTCCAATGTCAACTTGCATTCCCATGACTGCCACTGGTGTCCATTCCCTTCCAGTCCCCCTCCTTCCCCACTGATCAGTCCCTTCTAGTACAAATACCATGGCAGCCCCTCTCAGATCCACTCCCTTTCAGTTCCATGCTCCCATCCCCTTGTATCAGCCCACTTGTAGCCTTAGCCCCCAGTTTTCTTCCAGGGTCAGCAGCTCTATCCTCCCCTCCCCACAATCAGCCCATTCCCAGTCAAAGCCCCCTAATCAGCTCACTTCTAGTGCTAATCCCCCTCAACCCCATTACCAGTCCTACCCCCCCCCCTAATCAGCCCAATACCAGTCCTACCCCCCATCAGCTCATTTCCAGTGCTAGTCCCCCCCTCAACCCCATTACCAGTGCTAGGCTCCCCTAATCAGCCCATTTCCAGTCCTAACCTCACTGATCAGCTCATTTCCAATGCTAGACCCCCATCAGTCCATTACCAGTCCTACCCCCCCTTGATAAGTCCATTCCCAGTCCTAGCCTTCCCTAATCAACCCATTACCATTCGTAGCCCCCCCATCTGCCCATTACCAGTGCTAGCACCCCCATCAGCCCATTATAATCCTAACCCGCACTGTCTCTCGCCTCTGTCCAGCATTTATCCCGTCTGTCCAGTATGTCCCCATGTCTCTCCCCTTTGTCCATGCCAGCCTACTCCCTCCATGTCAGCCCACCTCCCTCCATCCATCCATATCAGCCCCCTCCCTCCCTCCCTCCATGTCAGCCCCCATCCTTCCATCCGTCCATGTCAGCCCCCCTCCCTCCCTCCCTCCCTCCCTCCCTCCATCCATCCATATCAGCCCCCACCCCTCCCTCCCTCCATCCATATCAGCCCCCATCCCTCCCTCCCTCCCTCCCTGTCAGGCCCCTCCCTCCCTCCCTCCATATCAGCCCCCTCCCTCCCTCCCTGTCAGCCCCCTCCCTCCCTCCCTCCCTCCCTCCCTGTCAGCCCCCATCCTTCCATCCGTCCATGTCAGCCCCCCTCCCTCCCTCCATCCCTCCATGTCAGCCCCCATCCTTCCATCCGTCCATGTCAGCCCCCCTCCCTGCCTCCCTCCCTCCATCCATCCATATCAGCCCCCATCCCTCCCTCCCTCCCTCCCTGTCAGCCCCCATCCCTCCCTCCCTCCATCCATATCAGCCCCCACCCCTCCCTCCCTCCCTCCCTCCATCCATATCAGCCCCCATCCCTCCCTCCCTCCCTCCCTGTCAGGCCTCTCCCTCCCTCCCTCCATATCAGCCCCCATCCCTCCCTCCCTGTCAGCCCCCTCCCTCCCTCCCTCCCTCCCTCCCTGTCAGCCCCCATCCTTCCATCCGTCCATGTCAGCCCCCCTCTCTCCATCCATCCCTCCATGTCAGCCCCCATCCTTCCATCCGTCCATGTCAGCCCCCCTCCCTCCCTCCATCCATCCATATCAGCCCCCATCCCTCCCTCCCTCCCTCCCTGTCAGCCCCCATCCCTCCCTCCCTCCCTCCCTGTCAGCCCCCTCCCTCCCTCCCTCCCTCCCTCCATCCATCCATATCAGCCCCCATCCCTCCCTCCCTCCCTCCATCCATCCATCCATATCAGCCCCCATCCCTCCCTCCCTCCCTCCCTCCCTCCCTCCTCCATCCATATCCACCCCCATCCCTCCCTCCCTCCCTCCCTGTCAGCTCCCTCCCTCCCTGTCAGCCCCCATCCTTCCATCTGTCAATGTCAGCCCCCTCCCTCCATCCATCCATCCATCCATCCATATCAGCCCCCTCCCTCCATGTCAGCCCCATCCTTCCATCTGTCCATGTCAGCCCCCCTCCCTCCCTCCCTCCCTCCCTCCCTCCATGTCAGCCCCATCCTTCCATCTGTCCATGTCAGCCCCCTCCATCCATCCATCCATATCATCAGCCCCCTCCCTCCATGTCAGCCCCCTCCCTTCCATCTGTCCATGTCAGCCCCCTCCCTCCATGTCAGCCCCCTCCCTCCATGTCAGCCCCATCCTTCCATCTGTCCATGTCAGCCCCCCTCTGTCGATGTCAGCCGTGTTGCAGGTTGTCTGCCTCCCTTCTAATGCAGCCGCGGCTCTCTGCCTCTTTGGGAACCGTGGCTGTACCTGTACAATCATTGCGGCGCCCTTCCTGTCTCTATGGGCTCCATGCAGCTTTGTCCCGCCTCCAACGGAAGTTGTTTACCACTTCCTTTGGAGGCGGGACAATGCTGCACGGAGCCCGTCGAGACAGGAAGGGCTCCGCAACGATTTTACAAGTACAGCCGCGGTTCCCTAAAAGGCAGGGAGCCGCGGCTGCAGAAGAAGGCGGTGAGTTTGCCGGAGTTTGCTGCTGCCGAGAAGCGGACTCGGCAGCAACTTGTGCACATCTTAATTTTTTTTTTTAAACTTGGTGGAGGCTAAGCGACCCCCGCTAAATCCTGTGGCGACCCCCGTTGGGGTCGCGACCCACAGGTTGAGAACCGCTGCTCTAGGCACTCTCCTTCCATACCTGCAGAGTTAGGATTGGCTTTGTTCTCTAGATCTCAAGGATGCGTGCACTCATGTACTCATCCATCCATCTCACAGAAAATTCCTACGTTTTCTGTTCCAGGGAAAACATTACCAATACAGAGTGCTTCCTTTCGGTCTAGCCTCTGCTCCAAGAGTGTTCACCAAATGCATGGCAATAGTTGCTGCATTTCTACGCACTCTGGGAATATTTGTCTTCCCATACCTGGACGACTGGCTCATCCGAGCTCCATCTCAGTCAGCAGCCCAGATTTCCCTAGACCGCACAAGGCACATTCTGCAGTATCTGGGACTTGTGGTAAACCTCCCAAAGTCTCAGCTCACCCCTACTCAGTCCCTAGAATTCATAGGGGCCTGGTTGGATACCACTACTGCAAGGGCCTACCTTCCTCAGGCCCGTTGCCAACGTCTAGTGCAGTTAGCCTCCCAGATTCAGTCAAAGAGCCACTTAACTGCCCGGGAGATGCTGCAACTACTAGGCCACATGGCTTCCACAGTGCATGTGGTACCCTATGCTCACCTACACATGAGAGAAGCTCAATGGACTTTGTCCACACAGTGGACTCAAGCATCAGGAGCTCTCTCAGACCAAATAGCAACCTCCAAACGTCTCTTTTGGTCTCTCCAATGGTGGATGTCCACTCAAAATCTGTTGCTGGGGTCCCCCTTCCAACAGTTGTTGCCCCAAGCAACCCTCACAACAGATGCCTCCCAAACAGGTTGGGGAGCTCATCTACAAGACCTCTCCACCCAAGGCACCTGGTCCCTACAGGAGACCTCTCTTCATATCAACCACTTGGAACTTCGAGCAGTGTTCCTCGCTCTCAAGGTCTTTCATACCCTCCTCAGCTACAAGACAGTCCTCATTCATACGGACAATCAAGTAGCCATGTTTTACATAAACAAGCAAGGAGGAACTGGCTCTCTGTCGCTCTGCAACGAAGCTCTAAGATTATGGGCCTTCGTCAGAGAGCATCAAATCCATCTCCTGGCAGTATATCTCCCAGGAATCCAAAACTCTTGGGCAGACAGACTCAGTCGAGTTCTGCTTCCACACGAATGGTCCCTGCACATGGATCAGGTACTCAGAATCTTCCAGGAATGGGGAACCCCGGACATAGACCTCTTTGCAAGTCCGTGGAATGCCAAACTTCCCCAGTTCTGTTCCAGAATTTCGTGTCAGGGAGCTCTGGCCAAGGATGCCTTCCTCCTTCATTGGGGTCAGGACTTCCTCTATGCCTTTCCACCCATTCCTTTGATTCCCAAGACTCTGTTCAAACTTCATAGGGATCAAGGATCTATGATCCTCATAGCTCCACGCTGGGCACGCCAAGTGTGGTACCCTTTACTTCTGCATCTCTCCCAAGCCCCCTCCCTGGACTTTTGAGCTGCTCCAGACCTTCTGTCCCAGGAGGTGGGGACTTTGTGGCACCCAAACCCTAAGTCCCTTCACCTCAGAGCTTGGTTACTGAAGGCCTAGACCTTCAGGATTGGAATCTTTCTCAGCAAGTGAAGGATATCCTCCATGCTTCCAGAAAACCTTCCACTAATTCAGTAAGAGTCCATTTGAGTGCTATTGCAGCATTCTTTAAGCCTCTCAATGGACAACCTATTTCCTCTCATCCTCTTATTGCAAGATTCATGAGAGGCCTAACTTTAACTAAACCTCCCATTCGACCCCCTCTGGTGGCATGGGACTTAAACTTGGTTCTTGGTCAGCTTATGAAGCCACCATTTGAACCCTTAGCCACTACCTCCTTAAAATTTCTTTCCTGGAAGGTTATCTTCCTTATTGCAATCACTTCTGCTCGCCGCATCAGTGAACTGCAGGCCTTAGTGGCTAACAAGGTTCCATCATGATAAGGTAGTCCTTAGGACAAATCCTCACTTTATGCCTAAAGTGGTCTCACCTTTTCATCTTAATCAAGAGGTATATTTACCTGTTTTCTTTCCAGCTCCTCATGCATCCAGTGCAGAGAGGAACCTTCATACTCTAGATTGTAAAAGAGCTCTTGCTTTTTACTTGCACAGGACACAGCAACATAGAAAGTCTTCCCAGCTTTTTGTTGCTTTTGATTCTTCTCATTTAGGACTTCCAGTCTCTAAAAGAACACTGTCCAATTGGATTGCTCAGTGTATTTCTTTTGCTTATCAGAGTAAGAACCTTTCTCTGGAGGGCCATGTAACAGCTCACAATGTGAGAGCCATGGCCACCTCTATGGCTCATCTTCATTCTGTGTCCATAGACCAGATCTGTCGAGCAGCCACCTGGGCCTCGGTTCCTACCTTCACAGCCTATTACTGTTTGGACAAGGACTCCCGCCGGGATGCCTTGTTTGGTCAGGCTGTCCTCAGACACCTGTTCCATTCTTGAACAACTCCTGCCCTCCTTCCCTGGATGGATGCCTGAGATCCATAGGAAGACGAAGAACCCCTCAGGGTCTCATATCCTTGGGGATCTCCCAGGCATCTTAGCTAGGGAGTCCCCATATGTGAGGACTCATTCCTGCTTGTTCCTGGAGATAGCACAGTTACTTACCTGTAACAGGTGATCTCTGGGAACAGCAGGAATTAGTCCTCACAACCCTCCCACCTCCCCTAGGAGTTGTATCTCTCTCTTTATCTTTCCTTTCCTCTCTCTCTCTCTGTTGTCTCAGCTTTAAACTTGAACTGAGGAGAGTTGGTTAGGAAAGGCGGGAAGGCAGCGTGCAGGTGCTGTGGGATGCTCCCAAAAGCTTTCCTTTTTTGGGAAGCTGGGGAGCGTTCCCGCGCAGGCTCCGTCGGTACCGACGTACCCATATGTGAGGACTAATTCCTGCTGTTCCCAGAGATCACCTGTTACAGGTAAGTAACTGTGCTATATGCAAGATCACTCTCCCCCTGGGGGATCAAACTTTGGATTTCAGGGTTTTTGTGCACTTTTCATGTTTGATGTTTTTATGATTATCTGTGCTTTTATTCTGAGTTAATTTATTATGTTTGGCTTTACAGCTGTTATTTTCTTTTATGTTTTTATGGTTATTATATATATGTAGCCACAGCATTTTCATGTGAAGTTCAGCCAGCCTTTCTGCTTTGATCACGCTGTGCTAAAGGAATGCCTAAATGGGCTGAAGCAACACATCTTGCATGCCCTTCTTTGCAGACAAAGTGTAGAAAGCTAGTAAGTAGCTGACATGGAAAGACATCTAATGAGTATGGTTTGACACCTGAAGTGTTTACATTTGGTGGTTACTAGCTGGCTTGTGATTGACTAATTTTTTTTTCAAGTGTGAAAAGGAAGAAGTTTCTCAAGACTTAAATTTAAACATTTAAACAACAGATTAAAAAGACTACCAAAACAATATTCCACAAAGTAAAGACAGTACAACGGCTCAGGCCACTCATCGACCCACAGGACTTCAGAACAATCATGCAGGCTATGATGCTCCCCCACCTGAACTACTGTAATGCAATTTATCATGGACTACCCGCCACCCACACCAACCCCCTACAGACTGCCTTAAACACCACCGCAAGAATTATCCAGAGGGCAAAAAAACACGATCACACCACCCCAGTCCTGAGAGAACTTCACATTCTGCCTCTCGAAGCAAGGATTAAATACAAATCTCTCCTACTTATCCACAAAGCCCTCCATCAAACGCAGACTTCCCAACTCCGGACTCTACTACCTCAGCCTACCCTCAACAGACCAACCCGTCAGACCATCAGCAATACTCTCACTATCCCCCACGAACGAATTAAGTTCAATCAACAAACCTGTAACAGAGCATTCGAACTGTACGCGCCCTCCCTCTGGAACTCCCTTCCGAACCAGATGCGAAACAACAGAGACCTCTCCACATTCCGGAAACAGTTAAAAAACATCCTGTTTCATGAATATCTTGGATCTGAAACAGACATCTCTCACTGACTGCACATCCAGACTCTCTGACCTAACCCCTCTTCTACCAACTAAGAGACTTACGTCAACTGTCTAGTTCTGTTGCCTCTGTTGGCCCCCCTGGTGACGGCCCCCCCCCACTCTCTGAGTTGATTATTGTCGCCCCCCCCTTTTTGTTAAACCGCTTTGACCAGGTGAAAAGAGGGATATAAATACAGCTAAATAAATAAAATAAATAAATAAATCACACCCAGAAGCTGCCTACACCAATCGGGGCAGGCTAGAGAGGGCCTGAGGCATTCAAAAAGAAGAGCTGCCTGGCGCGCCCGCGCCTGAGGGCCACGCTAGAGGGCCCTTGGGCTCGGCCCTTAGGCTGAAGCCAGTCAATGAAGCCTTCAACTTTAAACGGACCAGCTCCCTACAGCTCTCCCAGGAGGGAGGAAAACCACCATAGAATCCGGTCCACCTCCAGCAGCTCAACTGACACGTGCTGCGTAATCGAGGCAGCCCCAGCTCCACAAAAGGAAACTCTAATGCGCGCACCCGCGCCTAGTGTGTGGCCGAATCTACCAAGCGAACTACTATCACAAACCACTGAAAAAAGACTACCGCAGGACAAGAAGCCAACGATAACTAAGAACTTATATAACATCGTATTGATAACTTCCTATTAAATTATGCTCTTTCCATAATGCACTGCTGTTTTACCAATGCATAAACTGAACCCATACTGAAAACTGTATCATTAGCATAGAACCTCCTACACACTGTTTTATCTGCCTAGAACCACCTAGAATGTATTATAAATTGTATTACTAGCATAGCTTTTCAATGTACCAAATACACAGCTAGCAGCCATAAGAACTTATGCCATTTTCCCTATACCTAAAATACAACACAACCTTGATGCTTGATATAAATTGTATTATCTCTCTATGTTAACATCAATTCTCCAGGACCAAGCAGGAAGTCAGTCCTCACATATGGGTGACGTCGGCACCGACGGAGCCCTCGCGGAGCAATTTTCCCCAGCTTTCAAAGAAAGCCTTTGGGAATTGCAGCGCGCATGCGCGGTCCTCTTCCCGCCCAAGGGTGCCATCTTGCTCAGTCTTTTTTTTTCCGCGGAGCCCTACAGACGTTGCCTGTGAATCCCCGCAGAAAAGTTGATTTTCCTCTATTTTTATCTATTTCTTCTTCGGTTCGACGCCGGTTCTGTTCCCGCCTGGACTCGCGACGCCGGTTGCGAGTCCGTCCTTTATTTTTCGTTTTTTTGTCCTTCGTGACAGTTTTCGCGCTTTTTTCCTTTTTTCCCTTTTTCCCTATCTGCCCGGTCGTTCGACCTCGCAGGGGCCCTTTGTCCCCCGATGGCGGCCAGTGGTTTCAAAAAGTGTGACCTCTGCAAGAAACTTATGTCTCTTACAGACACTCACAACTTCTGCCTCCGCTGCCTCGGCCCAGATCATGACCCCATGATCTGCACGCCATGCGGCAAAATGTCCTCAAAAGCATTGAGGAGTCGGCAGCACCAGTGGGAGCGTATCTTCTCTGACTCCGGCCGGGCTCGGACCTCGTCAGAGGCTTCGACGTCTCGGGACTCTGGTCCTGAGCATCGTCGGAGTTCCTCTGAGAGGGGGTCTCCTACCCGGGAACATCATCGGAAGAAGAAACCCGCGAGGGCGGGATCGGTGGACGCTCCTGGTTTCTCGAGGGCCAGGTCGCATAGCCCCGATTCCCGTCCCGGGTCCTTGGAGTCGGAAAGGCCGTCAAAACATCCTTGACTCGAGGTGGACTTGCCAACTCACGTAAGTACGGTTGTCCTCGTGGACTCGCCTCCGAAGGACCCGACGCCGGGCCCGACGCCGTCGGGGCCCGAGTCGGGGGCTGCTGGGTCTCCTGAGCTCGGACTCAGGTTGACGGCCTTGGAGTGCAGTTTGTCTGCCTTCTTGGACCAGCAGCGGGCATTGATCGCTGGCCTCGCTGGCGCTTCTGCCCTGACCGCCGGGACGTCGACGTCCAAGTCGACCCCGGAGACCGAGCCGATCCTCGAGTCCATGAGGGCTCGAGTCGATCCTCGGTCGAGGTCTCCTTCAGCCTCCCGTTCGGGACCGAGGTCGTCGACGCCGACTCCCTCGGCGTCGGGGCGGATGGCATCAGTGCCCGCCCGACCGGAACCAGTCGACTCCTCCTCCGAGGAGTCGGCCTGGGAATCTGAGGACGAAGAGTCACCTGGTTCCTTTCGGACTCGGTGTGTCCCTTCGGACTCCCCCGAGTCCGAACCTCGGAGACGGTCCCCCCGGAGGATACCCGGTTCTCGGACTTCGTGAGGGATATGGCCAAAGCCTTGGCCTTCCCTGCGGACCCCGAGGAGGAGCCTCGAGTCGAGGAACTCGATGCCCTCCAATATGACTCTCCCCCGAAGGAGGCCTTTATTGTACCGTTTCCTCCAATGCTGGAACGGCTTCTCTTCCGCATGTGGAAGAGCCCGGCGTCGTCGCCGGTGTTAAGCAAGCGGGTCGATTCCATTTATCGAGTCCGCAAGAGCCCCGGGTTCCAAAAGGCACAACTACCGCACCATTCCATGGTGGTGGAATCGGCCATGCATAGACTGAAGAGTCAAAAAATGCACTCCTCGGTGCCCCCCGGTAGGGAGGCCTGAAGCCTGGATGCCCTCGGTAGAAAGTGCTTCCAGGGCTCTATGCTTGCTTGTCGAGTCCAGACATACCAGCTCTACATGGGCATGTATCTCCGAGACCTGGCTAAAGAAATAGCCGGGTTCTCTGCTGGTCTCTCCGACGAACCTTTGCAGAGGTTCCAATCCTTGTCTACTGGCATTCGGGAGTGCTCCAAGTTTATCTCTCGAGCAGCCTATGATGGTTTTGAGGCTTCGGCTCGAGTAGCCGCGGCCGGCATCGGTGGAGGCCGCCAGGCTTGGCTTCAGACGTCCGACCTCGAGCCCTGGGTGCAGGACAAGTTGGTCGATGTCCCCTGCCGAGGTGATAACCTCTTTGGCAAGCCCATGGATGAGAAGGCTGCACAAATCGAGACGGAGACTCTCACCAGGACTCGTCTCTCAAGGAAGACCTCTGCCCCTTCTCAAAAGAAGAAGGCCTCGGGGAAAAAGCCCTTTTACCCGAGGAAAGGTGCTGCCTATAAATACTACCCTCAGTATCAGGCCTCACCAGCTCCCCCACAGGGAAAGCAGGCCAAGGGACGGGGTAATGGGTCCCGTAGGCAGCAAGCCCCCAAGCCTGCACCACCGGCCCCTGCTCAGCAGGGTGGGGGTTTTTGACTTTCTCAGCATAGCCTCTCCCCCTCAGCTGGTTGCTCTCAGCACAGGAGGCCGGCTGGTCCACTTTGCCCACAGGTGGTCCAACATCACCACAGATACCTGGGTGCTTCAGATAGTTCAAAACGGCTATCTTCTTCTTCATTTTCACCAGGTACCTCCCTCCTACTTTCCAGGGGAGCCTTCCAGACTCCCTCTGCACAGGGACTTACTCCTTCAGGAGTTAGCAAGTCTTGTTCAGGAACAAGCCGTGGAACCGGTGCCCCACCACCTGAAGGGTCAAGGGTTTTACTCCAGGTACTTCCTGATTCCAAAAAGAACAGGAGGCCTCAGACCCATCCTGGACTTGCGAAATCTCAACAAGTTCCTTGCAAAGGAAAAGTTCAAAATGCTTACCCTTGGAATCCTGCTGCCCTACCTCCAGCAGGGAGACTGGCTATGCTCCTTAGATCTGAAGGATGCGTATACTCATATCCTTATTCATCCAGACCACAGACAATACCTCAGGTTTGTGGTGGATGGACGCCATTACCAGTACAGAGTACTGCCTTTCGGCCTATCCTCCGCCCCCAGAGTGTTCACCAAATGCCTAGCAGTGGTGGCGGCCTATCTGAGGCTTCAGGGTCTCTTTGTGTTCCCATACCTGGATGACTGGCTCATCAGGGCCCAGTCTGCCCAAGAAGCCACTCAGGCTACTCATCACACGGTAGCTCTGCTCCAGCACTTGGGATTTGTCATAAACTTCGCAAAGTCCACTTTGCTCCCCTCTCAAGATCTAGAATTCATCGGCGCCAGGTTGGACACTCTTCAAGCGCGGGCCTTCCTGCCTCTGGACAGGGCCCAAAGGCTCATGGATCTCGCCAGCCGCTTTCCCAGCAATGCCCTGGTCTCGGCCAGGCAATTTCTGAGACTGCTCGGCCATATGGCTTCCACGGTCCATGTAACCCCCTAGCCCGCTTGAACATGCGACCTGCTCAATGGTGCCTTCGCAAACAATGGTATCAGGCCACTGGGAGCCTAACGGACTCCGTACGGATCTCCGACCAGCTGGTCTCCTCTCTGCGATGGTGGCTTCACCTGCCAAACCTAGTACTCGGGGTGACTTTTCAGCCCCCTCCACATTCTCAGGTCCTGACGACCGATGCTTCTCTCCAGGGTTGGGGAGCACATTGCCAAGGGACTTGTACTCAGGGTCTCTGGACTCCTTGGGAGTCCGCTCAGCAGATCAACTTCCTGGAGCTCAGAGCCATCCGCCTAGCGCTCAAAGCCTTCTCTCACCTGATTTCTCACCAGTCAGTACTTGTCCAGACAGACAATCAGGTTGCCATGTTCTACGTGAACCAGCAAGGCGGAACCGGTTCCTTCCTTCTCTGTCAGGAAGCACAGAAGCTCTGCTCTTGTGCCGTCCATCGCAACATCGTCCTCAAAGCTGTCTATCTCCCAGGTCAAGAAAACTACCTGGCAGACAAACTGAGCAGGGTCCTCCAACCGCACGAGTGCAGGTTGGATCCGCTTGTGGTTCAGCGGATCTTTCTCCGGTGGGGCCTCCCCACCATGGATCTGTTCGCCAGTCCTCTGAACCGACAGCTTCCCAGATTCTGCTCTCGACAGCCGCATCCCCTCCGGGTGGCGGCGGATGCTTTTCTGATTCCATGGTCCACAGGCCTCTTGTATGCCTTTCCACCCATGCCCCTGGTGTCTCGGACGCTCTTCAAGGTTCTCAGAGACAAGGCGTCGGTGATCCTAGTGGCTCCCCGGTGGCCGAGACAACCTTGGTTCCCGCTTCTGCTGCAGCTGGCGGTGGACACACCTCTTCCTCTGGGGTTTCAGCCCAACCTCCTCTCGCAGGATCAGGGGTCGCTCCTGCACCCCAACCTTCGGTCCCTTCATCTGATGGCCTGGCTGCTGAAAGGGTAGTCCTTGCTCCTCTCCAGCTACCTCCAGATGTGGAAGAGGTCGTCTTGGCCTCCAGGAGGCCTTCCACCCGGAAGTCCTACGCTCTTAAGTGGCGTCGGTTCTCCGTCTGGTGTACTCAGCAATCACAAGACCCCTTCTCCTGTTCAGCATCGGTGGTATTGCAGTACTTGCTTTCCCTTTCCAATCTTGGACTTAAGTCCAACTCGGTCAAGGTCCACCTCAGTGCTATTTCTGCGCACCACCTACCGGTGGACGGTAGACCCCTTTCCAGCCACCCGCTGGTGGCTCGTTTTCTCCGGGGCCTCCTCCTCCTTAAACCACTTTTGCGCCCACCAGCTCCGAACTGGGATCTCAATGTGGTTTTACAGCGGCTTACCTGTCCGCCTTTTGAGCCTATGGCTATCTGTCCTCTTTGTTTTCTTTCCTGGAAAACCTTGTTCTTGGTGGCCCTCACTTCTGCTAGACGCGTTAGTGAGCTGCAGGCCCTGGTATCTGATCCTCCTTACACTAGGTTCTACAAGAACCGGGTAGTCCTACGGACTCACCCTAAGTTTCTTCCTAAAGTGGTTTCCCCTTTTCACATCAACCAGGAGGTGGTACTTCCGACCTACTTTCCCAGGCCACACTCCAGCCGAGCTGAGATGGTCCTGCATACCCTGGACTGTAGAAGGGCGCTGAACTTCTACCTTGACCGTACGCGGGAGCACCGAAGGGCGGTTCAGCTCTTCGTGTCTTATGACCCCAACAAGTTGGGGCTCCCTCTCTCCAAGCGTACTCTGTCCATCTGGATTGCGGACTGCATCGCTTGGGCTTATGAGGCTGCGGGCCTCGTGCTGGAAGGTAGAGTCACCGCTCATCGTGTTCGGGCGAAGGCTACGTCAGTGGCTTACCTCCGCTCTGTTCCGTTGGCAGACATCTGCCGGGCCGCTACTTGGTCTTCAAGCCAGACTTTTGCAGCCCATTACTGCCTGGAGAGGGAGTCCCGCAGGGACAGTGCTTTCGGACAGGCAGTCCTCCGTAACCTCTTCGAGGTATAGGCAACTCCTACCCTCCATCCCGGATGTTGGGCTACCGGTTGGAGACGTATTCAGAGAAGATTCCTTCCTTCTGTGCTAATGACCTTGAGGGAGCTCATTTTTGTGCTTAGGGTCTCCGGTAGCCTTAAGCTTGGGAGTCCCATATGTGAGGACTGACTTCCTGCTTGGTCCTGGAGAAAGCGTAGTTACTCACCTGTAACAGGTGTTCTCCAGGAGCAGTAGGAATCAGTCCTCACAACCCTCCCTCCTCCCCTTGGAGTTGCAGTTATATGCTTTCGTTTTTGCTAATTTTTGCTGTCTTTTAGCTATGTCATCTGACTGAGCAAGATGGCACCCTTGGGCGGGAAGAGGACCGCGCATGCGCGTTGCAATTCCCAAAGGCTTTCTTTGAAAGCTGGGGAAAATTGCTCCGCGAGGGCTCCGTCGGCGCCGACGTCACCCATATGTGAGGACTGATTCCTGCTGCTCCTGGAGAACACCTGTTACAGGTGAGTAACTACGCTTTGTCTATGGTTACATTATCTTAATACTACAATATTAACCAATACTGAAATTGTGCATGAGATCTAGCTCTACATCACTGCTGAACACCACAAATTATACTCCATACTGCTCATCAGAACCACCTAATACAAAATTACCCCACAAGACATTACAAAAAGAAAAGAAACCCACCAAACAAATTAGTACCATCCTCTAGGTCTCTCTTACACAGGTTTCCCTCATACTCAAACCCCCCTCCTACCAAATCCCATAATGGCCTCCACAAAACTTAAAAGCCTTCCTCTTCCTCTCCTCCTAATAGCTCTCCTCATACAAAACATTTACTCATACAAATCTAACCAAACCCCTTATAATAGCATTCCCGTTATTCATAATCCTTACTGAAACCTACTACATGCCCCAATATACACCCACACCCATAACCAAAACTCACGCTACAATACCCACAGACACCATCCTAGACTAATCCAGATAAACCAGTAACAACATAACAATGTAAATTACTCCCCTATCACAACCACTAAAAGAAAACTCATCCTAATAAACATTCGATCCATACGAAACAAAATACCAATCATCAATGATATGATAAGAGATAAAAAACCTGACATTCTCTTCATCACCGAGACATGGCTTGCACCCACAGACACAATCCTACTAAACTTACTAGACACACAATATGACGTATTTAACTGCCACCGGGACGTAAAAAGAGGAGGCGGAGCACTCATACTTACTAAACAAGACCTACAATACACCCTAACAAACTTAAATAATATAGATGACATGGACATCATCAACATAGAAAATAAAACCCTTGCACTCACCCTCATCTATAGACCCCCATCAGCTGACCAAAAAAGCCTCACTCCCATCCTCAAACTCACATGTACAGCTTCACAAAGCAAACCACTCATCATACTGGGTGATTTGAACCTCCCATCACTAAATCCATCCCAGTCAGCAAACTTCACAGACACTATGATGGAAATGGGATATGAACAGTGTCACAACCCCGTCCCTTTAGCCACGTGCTTAAAGGTCAGGGTGGACATTATTGTTGTATTGAAGGTAGAAACTTTTGTTAACCCAGAAGCATTCTGGTACTAGTAGTCCCTTTCTTCATAATGAATAGTTGTGTAAGCCATGTGAATGGTAAAGTATAGGGTTTTATTCCCTTAATGCACAAAAGGTTCAAACGAAGACAACAGGATTTTCACCTTGTTCAGGATTTTCACATAAGGTATTTACATAGGTCAAAAACTTGGATATGCTTCACAGTCTGTTAGTTATGCAGGGTTCAAACAAAACAGGTTATACAAACAAAAGCAATGCTTCTTCTTTCAGCTTGTCAAACAAAACTGTGTTTCAAAAGTATATCCTGCATGCTATATTTCTCTCAAGGATTCTAAACTCCCAGTACAACAAAGCGTACAGCCCATAGGGCATTCAGTTAGCAAAGGGTCAGGTTCAGCAGGGTCTATCTGCATAGCCTCTTGTTCTGCTGAGATATCTGTTGTCCCTGTGCTTTCCTCATATATTCCTGGTTTTACTTCAGAACTTCTTTCTAAGGCTCTCCAGCCTGGCTGTACCCGGTCTGCCAAATATGCAACAGGACTTTTGGTAAGCACTCTTTCTATAGGTTCCCAAACCTTTCACCAGCTGCCTTGGCTGCTCTTACGACTCCCTGGCTTCCAGGCCTTTCTGTAACCTGGCCTCAGTTCCTGGTTCAGATCTGTGCCTCCTAGACTCCTGGGCTGAGTCTGGTTCACCCACCTCTGAACTCCTTGTGGCTCACATACAGGGGAAGAAGCATGAAGGTACCTCTGAACTCTTGGGTCTGTGTCTCTGGTATTGTCCCTACCAGGCACTCTCCTGGTTCTCCTTCTGTCCTTCCTGAAGACTTCCTTCTGGAGCTTCCCAGCCTGAAACTGGCTCTCTGGAACTTGTTCCTTTCCTGTAAGGGCTGCAAGTTCAACTGCCTTTTCTCCTCTCTTTGGAGCCATCTCCTTTCTCTTTCTTCTCTATCAGCAGCTGCTGCGGCTCGTGCCGCTCCTCTCCCCTCTGGTTTGTCTATGATTTGCTTATAAAGCTGTTTCTTAGGTAAGGATTCTGTCCCTCTGACCAGGTGTATCTGATTTATGCTTTGAATTAGTTCTTACATCATCCCAACCTGGGCATGTCAGCCTACCTTCTGAATCTCCGTGCATGCTCCCTCTAGCTGCACTTCTCACTAACTGCATTTTATGTATATCATTTCCTTTAAAGAGATTAGTGTTTTCTTCTACCTCCATGGGTTTACTGGCATCTGCTTCATCACAAAAGATAATACATGCCCCCACACACATAAAGGGTAACACATTAGACCTCGTCTTCCTCCCCACCCCCTTCAATAACCACCAACTACACCCCCCCCCCAATCATAACAGAAGTACCTTGGTCTGACCATCACTTGATAACCTTCCATCTCCTCTCACAAACACCCTCTAATTCTACAAACACTGTACCACACAACTCACGTTTCACCCACTTTGATAAAGATGCCTTCCTAGACAAGGTATTACCCAAACTCACTACAAACCCACCAGATATCAATACAACCATAAACCAATGGATCTTAACAATCCAAGAAGCAGCCGCCCCCACAAAAATCACACAAAAACAAACAAAAAAGTCAGAAAAATGGTTCACGAAAGACCTTGCCAAATTAAAAAAACAATTGAGAAAACAAGAAAAAAGATGGAGAATAACAAAATCAAATGAAAACAAATTCCAATATACAAGATTACTCAATGCATATAAAGATGCAATCAACAAATCAAAAAGAGACTACCACTCTAAAGTAATAAACATGGCCATCAATCGGCCTAGAGAACTATTCGCAATTGTAAAAACACTAACAAAGACACAGAACCATGAACCTGTACAATACACAATAAGTGTACAAACACTAGCAGCACATTTTGCTGAGAATCTAAAAAGTAAACCCCTTAACACAATAACATTGCAGGCAAGTCCAAAAACCAATAATGACTGGACAACTTTCCACTTGGTCGACCAAAAACACCTACTTAAGATCATAACAATGATCAATACCACAACCTCCCCTCTTGACCCATGCCCAGTATCATGGATCAAGTCCACAAAAATTGAACTCGCTGTAAGCATCCAATACATAGTTAACCAATCACTCTCCCAAGGCATCATGCCTGATGCCCTAAAGCTCACCTCTATCCGTCCTATCATAAAAAATAATAAACTTGATCCAAAAGACCCATACTCATACAGGCCCATAGCCAGTATACCATTCATTGCTAAAATAATAGAAAAAATTATACAAATACAGCTACAAGATCACATTGACGAGCACAAACCCCTTGATTCACACCAATTCGGATTCCGCCCCTTCCATGGAGTTGAAACCCTCCTAATAACACTGATGGATTTTCTCATCAGAGGTACAGATGATAACAACCAAGGTTTCCTACTCCTTTTCATAGATATATCCGCCGCTTTCGATAATATCAACCGCAACACACTAATTAATAGACTAGAAAACCTAGGAATAGGAGGAACAGTCCTCAAATGGTTCATGTCCTATATTTCGCACAGATTGATACGTGTACAAAGAGGCCAAGACACATCCGAAACATTCTCTCAAGGACAGGGAATCCCTCAAGGCTCTGCCCTCCTTTTCAATCTATACCTGCAGCCTATCACAAACATATTTAAAAACACAAAATTAACCATTTTATCTATGCTGACGACATCATGCTTGCTATCCCCATAAACACTAACAGCCCCACATACAACAACCTGTCCGAATGCATGAATGAAACCACCTCCTGGCTAGAAAATAACTTTCTCAGCGTTAACCTTAAAAAAACAGAAGCAATGTTTGTAACAAGAAAACCCGATGCTGATGCCTCCTACCCAACAACCATCACAATCAACAATATTACAATACCCGTCAAAAAAGAAGTAAAGTACCTAGGAGTAATACTAGGTCACGCGCTCACCATGTTACCTCACATAAAACAGACAGTAAAAACCATATTCTATAAGCTCAAGACCATACAACACCTAAGACCCCTCCTCGACACACATGATTTTAGATCTGTAGTAGGTGCTCTCATCACCCCCCACTTTGACTATTGCAATAGTCTCCTAATTGGCCTGCCACTTAAATACACTTATCTATTACAAAGAGCCCAGAACATCTATGCCAAGGTAACATCAAAAGCGCGTCTAACTGACCACGTGACCCCCATACTGCTAGAATTACACTGGCTCCCTATAAATAGCCGAATAAAATATAAAACATAGACAAAACCTTTAGAAAAACAAAGAAAACTACAAGCTCCAGAGCCTTCTCATTTGCTGCCCTCACCCTCTGGAACGAACTCCCAATAGCCCTACGCGTGATGAAAGACCTTCATCTATTCCGAAAAGAACTCAAAACCCACCTCTTCACTGAGCATTTTGAAATCCCCTACCTCCCAAGAGCCATCCCCCAGCAGTCACAGAAACACTTCCACCAACCTCCTGAACCCGCAAGCGACTAACTCAAACAAAACCACCTCTATTAGCACCCCGTATGTATTACAGAAGAAAAGTAAATAACTTCCTTAATGCACACAAGTTCCATTGTAATATATGTTTATTGTCTATTACTCTTTGTAATATTTGATTATTGTTCTTTGTAAATAGTTTTGACACAGCTGCTTGCAATGTTACCTGTACATAGTTACAAATAACTGTTCCATGTAAAAGTATATAAAAATTGTTAAACTGTTCCCTGTAAACCGCCCTTGATCTCTGGAAGGGGCGGTATAGAAGAAAAGATAAATAAAATAAAATAAATGCCCTTATTTCTTCACATCTTTAAGCATAATTGTTATCAAGACTGTTGTGGTAATCATCAGGCATTGCCTTACTCTCCATACTTGAGAAAATTATGTGCTTGCCCTACTCAACAGACTATCAAAGACATTAAGAACCTAAGAACATTAGATTTGCCATATTAGGTCAGACTAAGGTCCATCAAGCCCAGCATTCTGTTTCTAACGGTGGCCAATCCAGGCCATGAGTACCTGTCATTTTTCAGCAAGAGCCTTCTTTCTTTTACACTGCCAGAAAGATCACACAAAAGGACTTAGGATCCGTTCTTTGAATGGTGAATTGGAATACAGCCTAAAGCATCATCGGTACCATTTCCCAAGCTATCATAAAGGAGCCACTATTCACCAGTCCCAAACACAACTTCTGGAAAAATAATGTGGAACATGTGAAATCCAATAAATAGAGAAACAGTGGCAATGTACCACATCAACACTTTATATTGCCTACCACTACACCATCCCATCTCCTGCATGGTGTCTTGCTTATGTGGGCATCAGAGCTGTTTACCTACCAGATCACTGGGGGAAGAGAATGGAGGCTCAGCTTGGGAAACTCTTTTTGTAGCTTTCTTGTTGCAGCTACTTTCAGTGCAGGATTGAATCTCAGCCTATCAGTGCCCGCTCTTGAACATAGTTGGGAAGGGTATTGTTTATGCAAATGATGCAGCATGCTACTGCTTGAAAGATGGCCCATTGGTTTTCATCTATTAATGGTCTTCTGGCAGCACGTGCATTCTGCATATCACTGATCCTCAAGCTGGCTGAGCCCCACCGCTAGGCAGCAATGTTCCTGCTAAGCTGAACTGAGTCCTCTGCCGGCATTCCTGCTGGTGGGGTGAGCTGCAAAGAGATCGTGAAAGGGGAGGATACTGCACTACGGGGAAGAAGAGTACCTGGTTACAGGTTTATCTAGGACATTGGATATCCTTGGGCTGCCCTTCTTTAAGCAGCTTCAAATGCCTCTATTCTTCTAGTATTTTACAGGACTTCCTCTCTGTTTCCTTAGGATGGCAGCTGATGTTGTTGTTGCAGGAATTAGAAGAGAGGGTGAACCAGAAGATAAAAAGCCAGGGACATCCATCACACTGTCCACTACCTGCTCTACTTGTGGGGAGCTCTTGGCCCTGTTAATATCAGTTTCTACCTAGCACTTAGCACATTAACAACTAGATTTCCAAGACACTCCTCAGCTGTATAATGTTTCAGAATCTGACGATTTTGGAAATCCCTCATGTGCTGATTCATCATTCTCATCAGCAGGGAACAGGATGTGCTCTCTTGGCAATGGCTTCACCTGCTGCAGATCTTCTCCTTCCCTTCCCTACCCTGACTTGCTACTGCCTGAATTTGCCCTTCTGAAGAGATGGGAACAGACACTTCCTCTTGCACTTTTTAACTGGATGCTGCAACTCTTGACGAAATCTGTCTTAACCTTGACTGGTAGACTACAGGGGATCTGAGACAGTTCCCTCTGTTCCTTTCCACTATTGCTGTTGCTGGCCCTACATCTCTCAAGTGCATCAGTCTTCCTTTCTCTGCTTCTTCCACTGTTTTTCCATGTGGACCCCATCCAAGTACTGTAAATTCTATTGAAAAATAACCTTCTCTTTTATATGTGTCTGTACAGTGCTATGCATGCCTGGTAGTACTTTGGACATGATAGGCCTGATATTCAAAATGACTTATTCAGGTAGCAGGACCTGCTACCTGGATAAGTGTTGCTGACCAGGGCCATCTCTTGATTTTCAATGACATTATCCAGATAGTTTGTTGCATGTCATTGCAGAATGCCCTGGCACTCTTGGGATTTTTTTATTTAATTAGACAGTTTTGTATACCACCTTATCCTTCAATCAAAGCAGTCACAACACAATTGGGGGATACATTTAACACACGGGGATATGAGACACATACACTAATACCTACAGGGCAGTGGAGGGTTAAGTGGCTTGCCCAAGACCACAAGGAGCATCTGTGGGACTAGAAACCCCAGTCCTTCCGGCCCAAGGTTGCTGTCCTCTAGTGGGATTTGAACCACTGACCTTCTGGCCTGAAGTACCTTGCCCCAACCACTAGGCTACTCCTCCCTACAGGGATAGTGGCAGGGTGGTCCATTGGCAAAGTGAGGATTCTCCCTAGAATTATCTAGTTAGTGGTGATATAATTCTTTAACTGGTTAACTATGTGGATAAAGGAAGGTGAACTAAAAGTCTCTTTTGACTATCTGCTTAGCTATGCTGGCTAGCAGGTTGAATATCGCTGGCATCTTGATAGCACCAGCGGTCAGTGCTGAATCCCTATATTCAGCTCTGGCCATTATTCGGTTTTCACTGGTGAATGAGTGGATTTATTTCAGCTGCAGCAACTGGAATTTAAAGAAAAAAAGCAGTGATCATCCCAATTGAATATTGACCCCTAATAAGTAATAGATGACTGACTGCTTCTGCTTATCTGTTCATACTGGACTCTTGTGGTTTCTTTTATCTCTGACTTGAGTATGCAGGCTATGTGGACCCACAGAGCCTAAGAGGGTTTTTTTTAACTGTTTTCCATGAAGTGCACACAAGATCCAAAGGCTAACTTGTGCTTTTCTAACACGGGTTTTATTGCATAGTCAGAGGAGCAGTAAAACGTTAGCTCCCTTTTCTGTGGCTAGTGTTAGTGAAGGTTTTCTGCCTTTTTCTTTTCTTATGCTAGCATGAACCACCCACAACATTTTTTGTTTTGTGCAAAGGATGGGAAGACAATCTAATGAATAAAATAGAATGAAAAACAGGAAGGGAATGAGAAATGGAGTTGATTGGATCATGTGGGTGAATGCAGAATTAAAGAGGGGGGGGGGGGGGGATGCCACAACTGTGAAATGATGGGCAATGTGCTTGCCTGCAGAAATGTACATGATATCATACCAATAATATTTATACATGGAATATATATTTGACATTCCAGATATGTACATCTAATATACATAGCCTGATATTCATATGTTAGCAGTGTATGCACATTCAACGCTCCTTCAGGTCCTGATATTGTTCTCATGCTTTCTTCACTTTCCTTCTGACTTACTGACATCTTAGCTGTGAAGAGATGAAGCAGGGTTAGGCTGGTTTTAGTTGTGTGTCAAAACATTTCAGTGCTACTGGTGAAGTGACATCTGCTTCTGCCTTCTACCTCTTCAAAGTGGCTTAGCTTTATCTGGCCCTATGATCTGCATTGCAGTGGTGCTGAAAATTAATGTGCATGAACGAGGATTAGGCTTTTTCTAGTCCCATAAATCATTCAATTGGTTTAAAGGTATTCAAACTGTAAATGCCATTATTGTTCATGTATTACTATTCATCGAAAAGAATTGTACATCCTTGCTATGTAATATTTGTATATCTAACAAAAGCCATTGACTTTGGGAAGTCCTTAGGTAAACTGGTTTCCTTCACAAATTCATAAATGTTTTTCACTCCATTCATAAATGTTGATCTCCAGGAACAAGCAGGAATGAGTCTTCACATATGGGTACGTCGGTACCGACGGAGCCTGCGCGGGAATGCTCCCCAGCTTCCCAAAAAGGAAAGCTTTTGGGAGCATCCCACAGCGCCTGTGCGCTGCCTTCCCGCCTTTCCTAACCAACTCTCCTCAGTTCTTCTTTGCCGCGGAGCCAGCAGGTCGAGCCCTGTCACCGCTGAAGAAGTTCTTTATTTTATTTTATTTCTTTGGTCGCGTGTCTGCCTTCCCCGACTCCGGACCGGTACCGCCGGTCTTTTCTTTCTTTCTTTAAAAAAAAAAAAAAAAATCGATATTTTTCCTCACTTGGTGTATTTTTCTTCTTAAGGCCTCAGGGCCCACAAGAAAATTTCCCCCATGGAAAAACCAACCTCCGGGTTCAAAAAATGCACTAAGTGTAGCGGTACTATTTCTGTTACAGATACCCATGAATGGTGTCTTAAATGTTTGGGTCCTGAACACTCCATTCCGGATTGTCCGTCCTGCTCCCTAATGTCTAAACTGGGGTTACAGAACCGAGCAGCTAAGCTCCATGTGCTGTTTCCCGCTGAGGCACCGGCAGTAGCATTGACATCTTCCAGGTCGTCTTCTCCTGAAGGATCTCAGGTAACCAAACATAAACCTAGCAGGTCCTCGAAGGGTAGATCTCCCTCTAAGCATCGAGATGCCTCCGGGCTTGCCCTCGAGGATCCTGCACCAGCCAAAAAACCCCAGCGGGAAGCTCCAGCTTCCAAAGCTCCTCCTATGGGGTTACAGGTTGACATCGATGGCACGGCCTCGACCGATCACCTGTTAGATTGCTCTGGGGTACCGGCACCTTCTCCCGGTACCGACTTCCAGGCTTTCATGGTGTCGATGGATCAGAATGTTCTGTCCATGCAGCAGGCTATACAGTCCTTCATTCAAGCTGCGACGCTGATGATACCGCAACGAGCTCCGTTGTCGGTATTGGCTCCGGTACCGGCACCAGCGCCGATGCCGGTACCGACTGCATCGACATCGACCAGGATACCGACTGCTGCGGTTCCTTGTCCAGGGCTACTTCTCGGTACCGATCTGGTACCGGGGACGCCCGATGTCGATACCGCTCGATACGCTCGTATCGAGCGTTAGAAGAGCACCCTGACAGGCGATACTTCGATTCCTCTGATGATTCTGATACATCAGATGAGTCTCCTGAAGTATCCATAGCCCTTCCTGAGGAGCCTTCTTCTCCAAAACGAAGAATGTCTCCTCCAGAGGACTTGTCCTTTCAAGACTTCATAAGATAAGTAGCTAAAGGACTCTATTTCAGTAACCTCTGAATCAGAGCCTAGAGCAAAAAATTAGATATTTTAGGATACTCTAAGGCTCCTAAAGAGGCAGTCACCTTACCAATTCATGAGATTCTTCATGAACACATGATTGATTTATGGGAGACTCCTCTCACTCTCTCTCCTCATTCTCGCAGGTTGGACACTATGTATCGTGTCCCTCCTTGTCCTGGGTTCCAGAAAACTCAGCTTCCTCACCATTCCATTGTGGTGCAGTCAGCTATGAAGAGGATAAAGAGTACAAAGAGACACTCTTCTGCTCCTCCAGGAAGAGAATGC
Source organism: Ichthyophis bannanicus (assembly GCA_033557465.1). Lineage (NCBI taxonomy): Eukaryota > Metazoa > Chordata > Amphibia > Gymnophiona > Ichthyophiidae > Ichthyophis > Ichthyophis bannanicus. Next base: position 661,913,299 of record CM066032.1, on the reverse strand, counting down.
AGGACCTTGGATGCTTTTGGTAGGAAAATCTTCCAGGCCAGTATGCTTATTGCCAGAATCAACTCATATAGCCTTTATATGGGTATGTTTCTGAAAGAAGTGGCAGAAAATCTGCACACTTTCCTCCCTTTTATTCCAGAAGATAAAAGGGAAGAATTCCGCATGTGGCTTAAGCATACTCAAGACATCTCCAAGTTTTCAAACAGGGCAGCCTTTGACTCCTTTGAAGGTGCCAGTAGAGCCTCAGGCATTGCCATAGCTGCTCGCAGAATTGCTTGGTTCCAGGCTTCTGATTTAGAACCCTGGGTTCAAGATGGCTTAGGAAATCTGCCCTGTACAGGTGAAAATCTGTTTGGCAGAGAGTGGCAAATTAAAGCCACTCAAATGGATACAGAGAATTCTGCTCTGGATAGACTTTCAAGGTCTACCTCCATTCCTGCCAAGAAAAAGACTTTTAAAAAGTCTTTTTTCAAAAAGGGCAGGTTTCCTTCCACTTCTGGCCAACAAGCTTCTACAGGTCGCTTTACCGCTAAGCGTCAGCAACCTAAGCAGGCCAGGCCTAAGTCTACAGGGGCTGCTGTAACCCAGCAGTCCCAACCCCCTCAGGGTTTTTGACTTGATGCTAGAGAACTTAGCCTTTCTGGCTTTAACACAGCCAGAACCTCTCACCATTCCAGGAAGGTTAGCTCATTTTGCTCCAAGATGGGAGCAAATCACATCAGAGCAGTGGACCCTCTCCATCATAAGAGAGGGCTACAAACTTCATTTCTCAGACCTTCCTCCCCACACCATGGTGAGACACTTCAATTCTCCCACATCTCTTCTCGACCTTCTAGGTCAGGAGATAACTACCCTTCTTGCCCAAGGAGCAATAGAAGAAGTTCCTCTTCTTCAACAAGGGTCAGGGTTCTACTCCCCCTATTTTCTCATTCCAAAGAAGACAGGGGGATACAGACCCATTCTAGATCTCAGGGAATTGAACAAATTTCTATGCAAGGAGAAGTTCAAGATGCTTTCTCTGGGCACTCTCCTTCCATACTTTCAAAGTCAGGATTGGCTTTGTTCTCTAGATCTCAAGGATGCGTACACACATTTTCTCATCCATCCATCTCACAGAAGATTCCTGCGTTTTCTTTTCCAAGGAAAACATTACCAATACAGAGTGCTTCCTTTCGGTCTGGCCTCTGCCCCAAGAGTGTTCACCAAATGCATGGCAGTAGTTGCTGCATTTCTACGCACTCTGGGAATATTTGTCTTCCCATACCTGGACGACTGGCTCATCCGAGCTCCATCTCAGTCAGAGGCCCAGATTTCCTTGGACCGCACAAGGCGCATTCTGCAGTATCTGGGACTGGTGGTAAACCTCCCAAAGTCCCAGCTCATCCCTACTCAGTCCCTGGAATTCATAGGGGCCTGGTTGGATACCACCACTGCAAGGGCCTACCTTCCTCAGGCCCGTTGCCAACGTCTAGTGCAGCTAGCCTCCCAGATTCAGTCAAAGAGCCACTTAACTGCCAGGGAGATGCTACAACTGCTGGGCCACATGGCTTCCACAGTACATGTGGTACCCTATGCTCGCCTACACATGAGAGCAGCTCAATGGACTTTGTCCACCCAGTGGACTCAAGCTTCAGGAGCTCTCTCAGACCAAATAGCAACCTCCAAACGTCTCTTTTGGTCTCTCCAATGGTGGATGTCCACTCAAAATCTGTTGTTGGGGTCCCCCTTCCAACAGTTGTTGCCCCAAGCAACCCTCACAACAGATGCCTCCCAGACAGGTTGGGGAGCTCATCTACAGGACCTCTCCACTCAAGGCACTTGGTCCCCTCAGGAGACCTCTCTTCATATCAACCACTTGGAGCTTCGAGCAGTTTTTCTAGCTCTCAAGGTCTTCCATACCCTCCTCAGCTACAAGACAGTCCTCATCCATACGGACAATCAAGTAGCTATGTTTTATATAAACAAGCAAGGAGGAACTGGCTCTCTGTCGCTTTGCAACGAAGCTCTAAGATTGTGGGCCTTCGCCAGAGAGCATCAAATCCATTTCCTAGCAGTATATCTCCCAGGAATCCAAAACTCTTGGGCAGACAGACTCAGTCGAGTTCTGCTTCCACACGAATGGTCCCTGCACATGGATCAGGTACTCAGAATCTTTCAAGAATGGGGAACCCCAGACATAGACCTCTTTGCAAGTCCGTGGAATGTCAAACTTCCCCGGTTCTGTTCCAGAATTCCGTGTCAGGGGGTTCAGGCCAAGGATGCCTTCCTCCTTCATTGGGGTCAGGGCTTCCTGTATGCCTTTCCACCCATTCCCTTGATTCCCAAGACTCTGTTCAAACTCCAGAGGGATCAAGGATCTATGATCCTCATAGCTCCATGCTGGCCACGCCAAGTGTGGTACCCTCTGCTTCTGCATCTCTCCCAAGCCCCCTCCCTGGACTTGGGAGCTGCTCCAGACCTTCTGTCTCAGGAGGAAGGGACTTTGTGGCACCCAAACCCCAAGTCCCTTCACCTCAGAGCTTGGTTACTGAAGGCCTAGACCTTCAAGACTTGAATCTTTCTCAGCAGGTGAAGGATATCCTCCATGCTTCCAGGAAACCTTCCACCAGGCGTTCCTATGCTTTTAAGTGGAAAAGATTTTCCATTTGGTGTGCTGAAAAGGGTCTTGACCCTTTGGCACTACCTTTAACTTCTTTGTTAGACTATCTCCTGCATCTCTCCAATGCAGGATTTAAGACAAATTCAGTAAGAGTCCATTTGAGTGCTATTGCAGCATCCCTTAAGCCCATCAATGGACAACCTATCTCCTCTCATCCTCTTATTTCAAGATTCATGAGAGGCCTAACTTTAACTAAACCTCCCATTAGGCCTCCTCCGGTGGCATGGGACTTAAATTTGGTTCATGGTCAGCTTATAAAGCCACCTTTTGAACCCTTAGCCACTACCTCCTTGAAATTTCTTTCCTGGAAGGTTATTTTCCTCATTGCAGTCACTTCTGCTCGCCGCATCAGTGAACTGCAGGCCTTAGTGGCTAATCCGCCTTATACAAGGTTCCATCATGACAAGGTAGTCCTTAGGACAAATCCACACTTTATGCCTAAAGTGGTCTCACCTTTTCATCTTAATCAAGAGGTATATTTACCTGTTTTTTTTCCAGCTCCTCATGCATCCAGTGCAGAGAGGAACCTTCATACTCTGGATTGTAGAAGAGCTCTTGCTTTTTACTTACATAGGACACAGCAACATAGAAAGTCTTCCCAGCTTTTTGTTGCTTTTGATCCTTCTCACTTGGGACTTCCAGTCTCTAAGAGAACACTGTCCAATTGGATTGCTCAGTGTATTTCTTTCGCCTACCAGAGTAAGAACCTTTCTCTGGAGAGCCATGTCACAGCTCATAATGTGAGGGCCATGGCCACCTCTATGGCTCATCTAAATTCTGTGTCCATCGACCAGATCTGTCGAGCAGCCACCTGGGCCTCTGTTCATACCTTCACAGCCCATTACTGCTTGGACAAGGATTCCTGCCGGGATGCCTTGTTTGGTCAGGCTGTCCTCAGACACCTGTTCCATTCTTAAACAACTCCTGCCCTCCTTCCCTGGATGGATGCCTGAGATCCATAGGAGGACGCAGACCCCTTTCATGGTCTCATATCCTTGGGGATCTCCCAGGCATCTCAGCTAGGGAGTCCCCATACGTGAAGACTCATTCCTGCTTGTTCCTGGAGATAGCACAGTTACTTACCTGTAGCAGGTGATCTCTGGGAACAGCAGGAATAAGTCTTCACAACCCACCCACCTCCCCTAGGAGTTGTATCTGTTTTCTATCTTTCCTTTCCTCTCTCTCTCTATTGTCTCAGCTTTAAACTCGAACTGAGGAGAGTTGGTTAGGAAAGGCGGGAAGGCAGCGTGCAGGCGCTGTGGGATGCTCCCAAAAGCTTTCCTTTTTGGGAAGCTGGGGAGCGTTCCCGCGCAGGCTCTGTCGGTACCGACGTACCCATATGTGAAGACTTATTCCTGCTGTTCCCAGAGATCACCTGTTACAGGTAAGTAACTGTGCTTTCAGTGTTCACTCCATTCACTTGCAGGCATGTTTTGTTAAGTGCAGATGAATGAACAGAGAGCTTCCGAGTCTCCAGTGGAAGCAAATAAGGTTATATCCTAGCACCACTTTTGTCTGGTATTTTTGGTTTTTACAGGCTTGCTGCCTGTAAAAACTGCAGTCTAGGCATTCCTGTCCAGTTTCACTTGATGCTGGTTATCTTCAAAAATTGCAAGCCAAAAGAAAGCTACGTACAACTGCAATTCATGATCCTTTTGTAGACAGTTGTGTATAGTACTGACAGCTGCATGAAATTCAGCAGCTATTGGACTATTTGATATCATCCTCTCAGTGCTTTGAATTGACTGTGAAACTAAAAAAAAAAAGAAATCCTCTGAACTTATGCGTTAATGTTTTCCAACACTTAATTCATCTGTGCCAGAAGTGAATGTTGGAGACACCAGGTTAAGAGTTGACAAGCTTTCTTATCTTGGCAGTTTCTTATGTAATTTTGTCAACATTGGTGCTGAAGCAGGTGCCGGACTGGCTAAGATCAACGTTGCATTTGGAGGCTTGAAATGTTGTCTGTGGAATGAACATTGCATGCATATGGTGAGAAATACTGTTCCCTTCACAATCATATAGTATGGATTTGAATCCTGGGCTTTATTTCATCATCACATTCCATACTTGATCAGATCCATTTACGTTTCCTCCCCAGAACTGCTAATATTAGATGGGAAGAGAGAATTCATAGCACTGAGGTACTTCCTTCATGTAGCATGAGAGGCAATGGACCAATGCTAGTAGCAGCTCAGCTTTGCTGGGCTGCCACTGTTGTGTATATGGATGACAATTTTAATTCCAGAAGGCAATGATGGTGAGGCAGATGATTTAAGAGGCATAAAGACAGTTTGAAAACCCATTTAATGTGACCTGGAGAACTCAGACTTTTGCTCAGCTGCAGAAGCTAGGACATGGCAACCTCTGATCTTTCACATGGGTGTGTATCAGTTTGAGCAGCATTGCATCATCTTGCCGATGAAGAAACGTCAATACCACAAAATGGTGTGTATGTTTTGAATGTGATCTCTGCAGAAGGCTGGCTGTGCATTTAAAGAATTGTTCTACATTCACATTGTTGATGAGATCTTAGGATTGACAGCCCAGTCCGAGATATTTTTATGCTGTGTTTATTAGGTTGATGTTTATGGCTGTCAATTTGTTTTTTGGTTGTCAGGTATGCTCTTTATTGCTATTTGGTTCTGATGGTTTTATTGGTTGTATTTCTACTTGGAAATTGTTGAGTAAAAGCAGCATAGAGATTTTTTTACAAATAAATAAATGATAACATGTGGGAATTTTTTTTCTTTTTGAGTATAGTGAATACCTTCATAGGATGTGGAAAAAAAAATGGGTTCCACATCAGTGAGCCTCTCTTCTGTTTGTCTTATTTGCTTTTCATCACTCTTTTCTTTTTCTCTTGCTCTCACACCCACACACATTTCCTTGGTGTGCTTCACTGTTTTTTTCTGTATCTGTCTCTCATCCTCAGGTACAACTTAGATTGCAAGCCCTCCAAGGGATAGGAGAATATCGACTGTACCTGAATCTAAGTCACCTTGAGCTATTCCTGAAAAAGGCATAAACTAAAGCCAAAATCCCAGTCTCATCACATAAAAAACTTGAATATCCTTGCTTCAGTCCAGCTTATATGAAAATCATGAATTACACATTTACTGTTAAAAAAAAAGTCCAATCTTACCGAGTCTTTCTATAATCTAGTGAATAAAACTGATTTTCTCACCCTTCCCTGTGAAGACAGCTGCCACAAAACGTTTCTTTTCCCATATTTGAAGTGGCATAAACAGAGCAGTTATAGTGTCTAGATCATCATCAGATTGTGTTCCACGGGTAATTTAAAGGCATGGAAATGTTCCTTACATAGGACTACAATAGTGTGTTTCCTGATGGGTATAGAAGTGTTCAACTTTTAACGCGTACTGAAAGTTATGTCTAAATCGGTTTAACATGCAGTAAAAATTTCCTATGAAAACAAATGTGTGAAACTAACTGAAGGAACACCCAGGATATGGAAAAAATTGTGAACTAAAAACAAAAACTAAACACACTTTCTTGCTAGTGCCTACCCCCACAACACAGTATGAACAGTTTCAGCAAATACGGGCACAATTTATATGGAACAGCTTATTTGTTTTTTGAAAGGAAATTTTAAGAAGTTTGAATGTATCTGGAACCCCATTTTTGAAATTTTGAGAATAAATTTAGGGGCCTATAGAAGAAGATGACCTACTACTGAGAAGTACATTCCAGCAAAAGGATATTGCCTCCCTTTCTTTTTCCTATTTCTTTGTTCCCCTTCAGCTCTGGTTTAGTTTGGGTCCCTGTTTTCTAAAAGTGCATCCGTCTCTATATAATCAAACTCAGCTGGCAGTTATATGGTGCTAGAGTGAGGGAGCAGAGGGACTAAATGTTTGTTGGATCATAATGTTTGTATGCTATTCTTTGATCTGAGTTGCATTGTATAGAACAGGATGCTGTGCATTGTAAACAATTATATATTAAAATAAGACTTGCTCTTTTTGTAGTGGATGTTCCTTTCTGTTGAAACTGTTAATAAAATAATTTGCAACAACAAAACTCTTCATTACATGGAAAACATTAAAATTTGAACGAAAGAGAACCTACCGATAACAACTACAAACAATGCTAATTTCATAACATGTGGTACACAATTGGCAAGAGTATCACCCTTTTTTCCCCTTTAACTTTTATCCTAAGCCATTGCGTGTTCCCCAACTTTTATCAATTAAATGACACTGCCTGTTTCCTGCCCTCCACTGCTGAGTAAACATAGAGCTGAACACTTCCAGATGTTCTCAGTCAGCACTGTCTGTGGCTGTTGGTGTCATGACTCTAATACTAGGAACATTGCATAATGGGAGGAATTCAAAATTATTTGAGGAAAGTGTATTTAATTTTAAAGGATTACAACAGCCATGAACTATTTCATGTTGAGCTATTTCTTCTGTCCAGATTTTTCTTATTTTACTGTTGAGTCAGACCAAGATGGAAAGAGTAACTTTGCTATTTATAATGGCTGAACCTTTTGTGAGGTTGAGGCAAGTATTGAAAGACTAGATTCTCCATGGATGAGCATGAATAAAATCCTCACATATGGGCAGGGCCGGTCCTAGAGTTAGTCCAAAGTGTTCAAGCCCTAGACAAAACGTAAGCTTTATACCCTCTCTGGCTGTCAAAATCTATTATTTAACTTTGAATGGCCTGCTTTTGCTGCCCTCCAGAGGTTGCTGCCCTAAGCAACCATCTAGTTGCCTAGTGGTTGGGCCAGCCTTGCATATGGGTGATGTCACCAATGGATTCCCATGCCAGGTACGCTCCCCAACTTCTATTGGAAGCTTTTCGAAGGCTCCACCATACCTGCATGCCTGTCTTCCCACCTGCCAAGGTGCCATCTTTTCTAGTCTTCATTTTCTGAGGAAACCCATGGACATGAATCTGTCATCTGTCAGTAAACGTTTCGTTTTTTTCCCCTTCGGGGGGGGGGGGAGAATTTGTGCCTGCGTTGGCAGCATTGGGTCCATCAATCGCAGTTCTGGCTCTTTTATCAATAAGCTTTATTTGCTTTTTTTTTTCCTATGGCCCAACTGGGCCTCTGGTTACCATCGAGCCATTTGGATTTTGCCATGGCCATGTTCCCAGACATGTCCCAGAAACCAGCCAGAGGGTTTAAGAAATGCATCAAATATGCCAGGAATATCTCGGTCACAGAAAAGCACACTTGGTGCCTCCAGTGTCTAGGTCCCAATCACCAGCCCTCTTCTTGCAATTTGTTCATGTAGATGACAAGGAGAGGTCTGAAAGGTCAAGAGAAGCAGAGAGAATCCCTCTTTGGCCAAAGATCTTGATTCAGCATCTTTGGCACCAGCATCGGTCTCAATAACTCCCCTAGGATCTGCCAAAGGTGTATCAATATTGATAGGTTCCCAGGGTCAATCGGAGCAGAGGACCCATAGTGCCCCAGAGCTTTGGACATCGGTCAGTCTTCACATGGAATTGAAAAAGACCTTGGCTCCATTGGCATCGAAGGGGGGCCCTTCTGAGCACTGGACGCAGCCCCATGTGCGTTGGCATCAGAGCCCTTCCCAACACGATGTCAAGAGTGATGGCTGGGAACAGCTTGCCAAGGTGCCCCAAAGAGAGGAATTGACCTCCATAATTTTTGAAGGGCACTGACCGTCTACTGATGATGGAGGCCATGTCAATACCCCTGTGGGGATGCCTGAGACATTGGTTGAAGCTGCTCAGGCCCCTAGGCCTTCGGATTCAGCAACCATGTAAGAACACCTTCAGGTACTTGAGCCTTGCATCATGTTGCTCCTGGAGAACAGCTGGCTGGTCCTTCAGTGCCCAGGAAATTGTGCAGCCAATCCTCAAAACGTATGGAGTGGAGGAGTGGCCTAGTGGTTGGGGCAAGGTACTTCGGGCCGGAAGGTCGGGGGTTCAAATCCCACTAGAGGACAGCAACCTTGGGCCGGAAGGACTGGGGTTTCTAGTCCCACAGGTGCTCCTTGTGGTCTTGGGCAAGCCACTTAACCCTCCATAGCCCATGTTCCCTGTAAAATAGTTCTGTGTGCTGTGCTTTCCTGTCTAATCAATGTGTTTATACCTCAAAAATTTCCTGTCATGATTTGACAATTTCCAATCTGTAATCAAACTGCTGCTGATTGCTGGAAGTAGCGGTATACAAATGTATACTAAATAAATAAATAAATACTCTGCCTGCAGAGGCATCACCATTGGGGCTTCTAATAGATCCATTGCTGGTTCCCAGTGGGGAGTGTATCTGGTTCCGATGTCCCGATGAAGACCCAAAAGCACCCATTGCATCATTGATCCCATCAATGCTCCTACTCCCCTCGAGGCCAGAGGGAGCTCTGGGCAGAGAGGTACTTCGGCTTCCTCTCAGAGTTTGATTCTGATGACTGGATGGCCAATGTAGAATCGGAGAACCTGTCGAAGGGCACGTCCCTTGAGCTTTCATCAGACCCCTCCCCTCTGCAAAAACAGCGGAAGTCTCCTTCGGAGGATATGTCCTTCGAGACCTTCATGAGGGATATGGCCAAGGCCATCCCATTTTCACTGGAGACGGAAGATGAGCCCAGGGCAGAGGAGTTGGAGAGCCTCCACTACTCCTTGGCTCCTAAGGAAGCGCTGAGGGTATCAATGCTGGTGCACTGAATGTTACGAAGGCTGCAGATGAGGATGTGGGAGACCTCCCTCACTGTGCCCTCAGTCAGTAGGAGGTTGGACTCAATGTACTGGGTTTCAAGGCCACCTCAATCACACATTGGTTCTGCACACCCATTAGTCCAGCTGTTGTTCCTTCCACAATACTGAGACTCTGCTGTAACCTCTAACCTCAGGTGATTTGCTACTCTTCAGTGTTTCAAATAATTGTAATACATCTACCGGTTTATCGATTATTTCTTTCAATTCTTCCAATGTATCACCTTTAAACACCATTTCAGGCATGAGTAACTTTCCTACATCTTCAGTAAAAATTGAAGCAAAGAATTCATTCAGTCTCTCCGCTATGGCCTTGTCCCCTGTTAGTGCCTCTTTTACTCCTCTATCATCCAATGGTCCAACTGACTCTCTTATAGATTTTTTGCTACAAATACACTTGAAAAAACTTTCATTATGAGTTTTTGCTTCCACGGCAAACTTTTTTCAAATTCTCTCTTTGCCTGCCTTATCAATTCCCTCCATCTAACTTGCCAGTGCTTATGATGTCTGCCGTTTTCATCACTGGATTCCTTTTTCCATTTCTTGAAAAATGCTTTTTTGGCTACTACAACCTCTCTGACCTCTCCTTTAAAACATGCTGGCAGTTTTATGGCCTTCCTTCCACTTTTCTTAAACATGGAATACATCTGGTTTTCCAAGATAATATTTTTAAACACCCATTCTTGATATAAATCTTTAACCTTTGCAGCTATTCCTTTTAGTTTTTTCTTAACTATTTTCATCATTTTATCATAGTCTCCCCTTTAAAAGTTAAAAGGTAATACTGTGGATTTCCTTGCCATCCTTCTTCCATTTATTACATCAAATGTGATCATGCTATGATCACTATTGCCAAGTGGCCCCAACACTGTTATCTCTTGCACCAGATTCTGTTTTCCATTAAGGACTAGGTCCAAAATAGCTTCCCCTCGTGTTGGTTCATGAATTAGGTGTTCCAAACAGTCGTTTATTTAATCTAGAAATTTTCTCTCTAGCATGTCCTGCCGTGACACTGACCATCAATACTGGAGTAATTGAAATCCCCCATTACTGTGTTGTAACTTGTTAGCTTCCCTGATTTCTTTTTAACATTTCATCATCCATTTGTTCATTCTAGCCAGGCGATTGGTAGTACATCCTGTCACCACCAGGGGGCAGTTCGCTTCTGATGGTGAAGAAATAGTTGTGCAGACTCGAATGGTAAAGCAAAATGTGGATTTATTCCCCTCCCGGGGTGGATTAATAAACAAGTGAACAGAACACAAGCAGAAACAAAAGTATTCCAATCTTTTTGGCAAAAACACAAAGGACATACAGCAATAACTTCTTGCTTCAAGGTAGGAACTTAAACTGTAGCACACAGGCTTTTGCTCTGTCTAGCGCAGAGATATTCTTTCAGATGAGACTAATGTACAGTCCATTAGGTCAGATACAGATGAGGATTCACTGAGAGAGTCCACTAACATGGGTTCCTCCTCACGTTCCAAACCCTCTTGGTTGAAATATGCTTGGACATTTCCCTTTGGCAAGCCCTCACGGTAAGTTTCTCTGTTGCTATCTTCTGTTTGGGATAGAGGAACTCTCTGTCCCCTCTTGCTAACAGACTTTAGCTTGTAAGGCTTCTTTTGGGGTTTAAAGCTTACTGCCAGCTCCTCTTCTGACATATACACGTCTTCTGGCCAGTCTCTAAGCTTTTCTGATGGCTGTGAATGCTCTCTATTCAGGTAGTTAGGTTGGGAGTAGCTGCCCTGCCCCCACCTCTGGCTTCCTGTGTAAGGTTGCTCTGCATTCACTCTACAAACACTTTTATTCCTTTTAACTTTCAATGGCTCACATTCATTCCCCAAGTCCCAGCTTCTTGTTACATACTTTTTAGCTACTGGCTTGCAGTTCCTCTGGTTAGGACGTAGGTTCCATGCTGCCGTGTCTCTGCAATCAGCAGGAGCTGCCCAGCTGGCTTCGGCTCTAGCAAGCTGCTTCCTCCTAGTGGATTCTGGGTATCTCTGAGGTTGAACGCTTCCTGGTTCAGACTCTGAGTCACTTCCTATACTGAAGTGAGAGACTCTTCCTGGTTCCTCTCTGGTAACTGCTGTAGGTAAGACAGGCTGTCTTCTCTTCCTACAGTGCTCACCTTGTCCCAGGTTTCTCCCTCTCAGGGTTTGTTCCAAATCTGAGCTCTCTGACAATTCCTCTCCTCCTGGCAACTCTTTGGAGGTGTCGTCCTTGTAATGCTTCCCCCTTGTGTTCCCTGCACTATCCTTATAAGGGCTGTGCATACTCTTCCCTACCAGGTGTGTGCTATTGGGAATTAGGGCGTTTCTTCTTACTACACGTTTCTCCAGACCTCGTGGCTGCCTTTGTTGTCGTTGCCACTGACAACAGCTATCCACCTGGTCTGTTCTCCTGTCAGTTTTTGCACTGACATGCTGCATGTTTTGTATTTTAACAGTGGAAATTGGGGCTTCTTCATCACATATCCCCCCCCTTAAAACCTTACGTGTTGCTGACGTTTCCGTCTGACAGCACGTAAGCCGAGATAACGCATCTGCGTTGCCGTGCAACTTGCCCGCCCTGTGTTGGACATCAAAATCAAAGGCCTGTAAGGCTAGGTGCCATCTTGTTAAACGGGCATTATCGTTTCTCATGTGGTTGAGCCACTTCAGTGGCGCATGATCCGTGACTAGGACAAACTTGCGCCCTGATAGGTAGAAGTGTAATGCCTCCACAGCCCACTTGATCGCGAGGCATTCGCGTTCCACCGTTGAATATTTCCTCTCAGCATCAGAGAGTTTCCGGCTGAGATACAGAACGGAATGCTCAATCCCCTCAAAAGTCTGTGACATAACAGCACCTAAACCTGTCTCAGAGGCGTCGGTTTGCACGATAAACGTTAGCCGAAAATTAACCCCTCGGAGAACTGGGGCCTTACAGAGTTTCTCCTTTAAAGAAACAAAGGCCTCCTCAGCCTCTGGAGTCCACCGTACAACGTTTGGGGCGTTCTTTTTGAGCATCTCTGTAAACACCATACTAAGCTCCGCAAATTTAGGGATAAATCGCCTGTAATACCCTACAAGGCCTAAAAAGCTGCGGACGTGTTTCTTGTCTAGGGGCCTAGGAAAATCCCGAACACTGTCGATTTTTCCTGTGAGTGGCTTAACCAACCCATTCCCCACTATGTGCCCTAAATACTTTGCCTCCCTAGTGGCAAATAGGCACTTCGCCGGATTTAACGTTAAGCCGGCTTTTCTAATGGCTTGTAACACTGCCTCCACCCTAACCAAATGCTCGGCCCAAGTGTTGCTGTGGATAACAATGTCATCCAGATACGCAAGGGCGTACGAGTGGTGAGGCCTCAAGACCTGGTCGATGAGTCTCTGGCATGTGGCCGCTGCACCATGAAGGCCAAATGGCATACGCCTAAATTGATAGAGGCCCACCGGTGTGCTAAAGGCGGTCTTTGCCTTGGAGTCCCTGGTTAGCGGGATCTGCCAGTATCCCTTCGTTAAGTCGAGGGTAGTCAGAAACCTGGCTTGGCCTAACTTGTCCAGTAAATCGTCTATCCGTGGCATCGGATAGGCGTCAAACTGCGATATGTTGTTTACCTGTCTAAAATCGATACAAAATCGCAGTGTCCCGTCTGGTTTTGGGACCAGCACGATTGGACTTGACCATGGGCTTTTGGACTCCTCAATGATGCCCATTTTTGCCATTTCTTTTACCTGGGCTATTACTTCCATTTTTTTTCGCCTCAGGTAACCTGTAGGGGCGCTGTCTGACTATTTTCCCTGGTGTGGTAATGATCTCATGCGCGACGATACGGGTTTCCCCCGGTGTCGTCGTGAGAACATCTTTGAACCTATCCAGCACCTGTATCAATTCCTTCTGCTGGGGTACTGATAAGTCCGCGCCTATGCGTGGCTCTGGGTGTTCCCTCCAATCGGCAGGTTGGGGGCCTAAGTCTTCCTCCTTTTTCCTGTCTGTCATGGCCGTTAGACTTTTTACTTCCCCCACCCCCGTGGAGCCAAATCCGCCCGTACCTCGTGCTGTACTTGTTAAAGCAGAGACTTCTTCCACTAAGGGAAAACCTACTCGCTCACATATAAATTGGGCGATTCTGTCCCCTTTCTTTACTGCATAGTTTTCTCTACTGAAATTGAACAGCAGGACTTTTATTTCACCCCGGTAATCGGGGTCCACTACTCCCGCTCCAACATCTAAGAAATGTTTTGCAGCTAATCCAGATCGCGGGGCTATTCTGCCGTAGCAGCCTTCGGGTATCTGGATCTGCAAGCCTGTATTAATAAGGGCTTTTCCCTCCCTCGGGACCACCACATCCTCTATGCTACACAGGTCATAACCTGCTGCAGCTTCAGAGGCTCTCTTTGGACTCTGGGCCAAAGGAGATAGTTTGGCGAACCTCAAAACGAACTTTTTTTTCAAAGAGGCTTCCTCCACTACCTGAAGTTTTGTGGGACCCTTGGGCCTTTTTACCTTCTCAAATAAAGGTTTTGGGACCTTTTGAGCTATGGCCTCTGTCCTCAGTATCTCGGGTTCTTCAATAAGGCCTTCCTTCATCTGTCTGGAAAATGGGGGCCAATCACGCCCTAATACTACCTCATACGGAAGATGTGGGACTATGGCTACTTGTACTTTTTCCCGAGTACCTGCTCCTTCCACACACACGCTATATAAGGGATAATGGGACGAGGTGCCATGCACGCATCTCACACTCACTCTTCCGTCAATTTGTCCTTCTGCAGAAGGTTTATGGGCCGTGATGGTCTGCCATACCTCCTGGGAGACCATGCTTTGGTCAGCTCCGGAATCCAGGAGCGCCAAAGCTTTTACCCCTTCTATCTGGACTTCGACCTGAATGCCCTTCTCTAGGGGGTTCTGTCCTCCCACTACTAGAGCACTACGTTCAGTACACTTTTTGTACCCATGTCCAGGCTGACCACAGTTAAAACATTTCATTTGAATCATTTTCATCCTAGTGTTACCAGACATCTTAACATTACATGCAGTATCACCATATGCATTGCTTTTAAAAGACTTTCTCACACCATGCATTCTATCAATGCCAGCCATTTTTAAAATACCGCCTCCGGAGGTACTGGCTAATTCAGCCTCAAAATAGTTCTCCGTAAGGATGGCTGCGTCATTCGTAGAATTGCATTTTTGTAGCAATATAAATGCCTTTATCTCTTGTGGTATGGCTTCCAAATACTGTTCCAGGAGGACGGTATCAAATAAAGACTCGACCGTCGCCCTTTCTGGAACGAGCCATTTGGTCGCTAGACCTTTTAGTCGTTGTAACAAGGCTTTAGGCGTTTCCTTATCCAGGAGTTTGGCCTCTCTAAAGAGCCTTCTGTAGTGCATGGGCGTTAAACCCAGCCTATCTCTAATAGCTATCTTCACGTCGGGGTAACTGGAAGACAGATCAACGGGCATTGTTTTGTATGCGGCGAGCGCCTCACCAGACAAAGTCATGGCGAATCTTACTGCCCACTGATCAGTCGGCCATTTAGCCGCTGCTGCTATTCGCTCGAACGCTTCAGTGAAGTCATCAAAACTATCGTATGACTTTAATTGTCCCAATGACAGAGCATTGTATTCATGTAGTCCTACCGCCCTCGGTCCTGCAGACTCAACCTCGGCTGCGGTAGCAGTTTTCTTTATCAGAGTCTCCAGCAACTCTAGTAGCGGCTGCTGTTGCTCATTCATTGCATGGATCATTCTCTCTTGGCTTTGCCGGGCCAGTTCTCCTTGTGCTTTCCACTGGACCTCCATCCAGTCTTTCATTTGCTGGGGATCCATCTTTACGCACCTGTGAAGAAACAAAAGACAAGCCCACCAAGTGCGGCACCAAACAAAGTGTTTCCACTATAGGTAACTTTTTTATTTTTTTATTTTTTTCAGCTATTCCTCTTGCTGCTCCTAACACCACAGCTCCCCCCTTTCTCAGATCCAAATCACCCGTGCCCTCCTACCTTTACCTCAGCACGGTGAAGGATCGTGCGTTGAGAAAGCTGTAGGCTCGCTGCACTCCAGGTCAGGAATTTTGAAAAAAATCTGCTCCGGCTTTTTCTTTCTTTTTTTCTCCGGCGGCAAACTTTTCCTCCTTCAGCAAGGTAAATCCTATGTGTGTCTTCGGTGCTGTGTTTTTCATCCACTTGAAAAATCCGAAGAACTACGCCACTTTATGTCACCACCAGGGGGCAGTTCGCTTCTGATGGTGAAGAAATAGTTGTGCAGACTCGAATGGTAAAGCAAAATGTGGATTTATTCCCCTCCCGGGGTGGATTAATAAACAAGTGAACAGAACACAAGCAGAAACAAAAGTATTCCAATCTTTTTGGCAAAAACACAAAGGACATACAGCAATAACTTCTTGCTTCAAGGTAGGAACTTAAACTGTAGCACACAGGCTTTTGCTCTGTCTAGCGCAGAGATATTCTTTCAGATGAGACTAATGTACAGTCCATTAGGTCAGATACAGATGAGGATTCACTGAGAGAGTCCACTAACATGGGTTCCTCCTCACGTTCCAAACCCTCTTGGTTGAAATATGCTTGGACATTTCCCTTTGGCAAGCCCTCACGGTAAGTTTCTCTGTTGCTATCTTCTGTTTGGGATAGAGGAACTCTCTGTCCCCTCTTGCTAACAGACTTTAGCTTGTAAGGCTTCTTTTGGGGTTTAAAGCTTACTGCCAGCTCCTCTTCTGACATATACACGTCTTCTGGCCAGTCTCTAAGCTTTTCTGACGGCTGTGAATGCTCTCTATTCAGGTAGTTAGGTTGGGAGTAGCTGCCCTGCCCCCACCTCTGGCTTCCTGTGTAAGGTTGCTCTGCATTCACTCTACAAACACTTTTATTCCTTTTAACTTTCAATGGCTCACATTCATTCCCCAAGTCCCAGCTTCTTGTTACATACTTTTTAGCTACTGGCTTGCAGTTCCTCTGGTTAGGACGTAGGTTCCATGCTGCCGTGTCTCTGCAATCAGCAGGAGCTGCCCAGCTGGCTTCGGCTCTAGCAAGCTGCTTCCTCCTAGTGGATTCTGGGTATCTCTGAGGTTGAACGCTTCCTGGTTCAGACTCTGAGTCACTTCCTATACTGAAGTGAGAGACTCTTCCTGGTTCCTCTCTGGTAACTGCTGTAGGTAAGACAGGCTGTCTTCTCTTCCTACAGTGCTCACCTTGTCCCAGGTTTCTCCCTCTCAGGGTTTGTTCCAAATCTGAGCTCTCTGACAATTCCTCTCCTCCTGGCAACTCTTTGGAGGTGTCGTCCTTGTAATGCTTCCCCCTTGTGTTCCCTGCACTATCCTTATAAGGGCTGTGCATACTCTTCCCTACCAGGTGTGTGCTATTGGGAATTAGGGCGTTTCTTCTTACTACACGTTTCTCCAGACCTCGTGGCTGCCTTTGTTGTCGTTGCCACTGACAACAGCTATCCACCTGGTCTGTTCTCCTGTCAGTTTTTGCACTGACATGCTGCATGTTTTGTATTTTAACAGTGGAAATTGGGGCTTCTTCATCACAATCCCCACTGGCATCGCCTTCCCCTTTTGACATGGAATTTCTCTCCATAAAGATTCTATAGTGTATTTTATTTCTCGCAAAACCTTTATCCTGTGTGACTCAGTGCCCTCTCTAACATCGAGTGTATCCCCTTCACCAATTTGATCTACTCTATCATTGCAATATTTGTACCCTGGTATCGCAGTGTCCCATTGGTTGTCCTTCTTCCACCAGGTCTCTGAGATACCAGTAATGTCTAACCACTCATTTACTGCTATATATTCTAACACTCCCATTTTATTTTTTAGATTTCTAGCATTTGCGTACAGGCATTTTAGAGGTTGTATTTTATTCATATTAGTCTAGTTATCAGTAGACAAGGCTAATTTGGAATCCTTCAGCTCTGTCTGCTCTATACTTAAGGGCATCTGGACTACTTTTTTCTTTATTGGAACCTCTCTGTCACAATGCCCTAAATTCCCTCTTTTGCTAATATCCTTCACAGATACATCCTTTTGAACAATGCGCTCTTGGGCAACTGTCTGCTTTTCCCTATTATCTAGTTTAAAAGCTGCTCTGTTTTCTTTTTAAAGGTTAATGCTAGCTGCTGGGTTCCATCCCAGTTAAGGTGGAGTCCATCTCTTCAGAAAAGCTCCTCCTTTCCCCGGAATGTTGCCCAGTTCCTAACAACTCCCAAATCCTCTTCCTTGCACCATCGTCTCATCCATGCATTGAGAATCCAGAATTCTGCCTGTCTTTTGGGACCTGCGCATGGAACAGGAAGTATTTCAGAGAATTTTACTCTGAAAGTTCTGGATTTCAACTTCTTACCTAAAAGCATAAATTTGGCCTTCAGAACTGCCTCCCACACTTTCCTGTGTCATTGGTACCAACATATAATAAAACAGCAGACTCCTCTGCAGCGCTATCTAAAACCTTGTTTAGGTGGCGTGTGAGGTCTGCTACCTTCGCACTAGGTAGGCATGTTACCAGGTGATCCTTATGCCCACCAGCCACCCAGCTATTTACATGCCTTATGATTGAATCACCAACTAGTGACAGAACTTCAGAAATATTGATCGCCCCAACCCTGGTTTTCCCTGCTGCGCACTCTGTCAGCAGCACTTCCAGTCCCATTGGCCCTGGCCCCAGACCTCTTGTCTTAAGAGAGGGTTCACTCTTGCACACCAATATGGGGTCCCTGTTGCTAATGGCATGGCTGCTGAAAGGGTAGCATTGGCTCCTTTCAACCTTCCAGAGGAAGTCGAGGAGATCCTGCTGGCCTCCCGGAAGCCCCCCACCAGACGAGCATACGCCTTTAAATGGAGAAGATTCTCTGTCTGGTGCACGGAAAAGGGGGAGAATCCCTTCTCCTGCCATGTGCAGCTTGTCCTCCAGTAACTGCTGCACTTATCGCACATCGGTCTGAAATCTAACTCAGTTCGGGGGGCATCTGAGCGCCATAACCACTCACCACAGCCCATCAAAGGAAAACCCCTCTCCAATCAGCTCCTAATCTCCAGGTTCCTCTGGGGCCTTCTGCTATTTATTTATTTATTTATTTAACAAGCACTTATATACCGCAGCTTCCAGAGATCAGTTGCGGTTCACAAATAACAACAGTCAACAAAGCATGGTTTGTTTTACATATAACGTCATATAACAATAAACAATATAAAGATAACCAAACATGTTGAACAGATTAGCACAGAACAGTGCAACATTATATACATTATATACATTATTTACATGTACGTTTTAATTGGGTTTGTTTGTAATGAGTAGTTCAGGTGAAGATGGGGGTTATCTTTTTCTATTATAGTAAGCTATTAGACAAGAACTATTCAAGCCCCTCCCCCCCCCCCCACCCTCTGGCAGTGGAATGGGACCTCAATGTGGTGCTCTCTCAGCTCCCCAGACCACCATTCGAGCCCCTGGCCACCTGTCACCTGAGGTACCTCTCATGGAAGGTGGCCTTTTTGGTGGCAATCACATCCACTTGAAGAGTGAGAGAACTCCAGGCTCTGGTGGCAGACCCACCATGTGCAAGATTCTATATAAACAGGGTGGTGCTCCACACACACACCCCAAATTCCTCCCCAAGGTGGTATCTCCCTTCCACCTCAACCAAGAAGTGGTCCTTCCCACCTTCTTCCCGTGTCCTGACGCTGGCAGGGAGGAACTCATACTCCATACACTGAACTGTAAGTGGACTCTGTTCTTCTACCTACAGAGGACTCGGGCCCATCGCAGAACTTCTCAGCTGTTTATGTCTTATGACCCCAGTAGACTGGGGCTCCCCGTGATTAAGCGAACTCTGGGTGGCAGACTGCATTGTGTTCACCTATGAGTGAGCTGGCCTCTTCCTGGAGCACCGGATCACAGCGCATTGTGTGAGGGTGATGGCCATGTTAGTGACCAACCTCTGCTCAGTGCCGGTGATGGAGATCTGTAAGGCCGCAACATGATCTTCATTTCATATGTTCGCAGCTCACTACTGCCTGGAGAGTGAGTCCTGCAGGGACAGTGCCTTTGGCCAGGCACTACTCCATAATATTCTCGGGGTATAGGCAACTCCTGCCTTCTGAACCTTCTGTGTTCAGGCTACCAGAGTGATTGTGTCGCTGGACGCTAGGGTCTTGCAGAGTTTCTCAGTTGGGGACTCATCTTCTGCAACTCACGGCTAATTGACTGGTCGCCGCTGGTGCTGTCATGGTTCGGTCCTCGGTAGCCTGGAGCTAGAAGTCCCATATGTGAAGACTGACTTCCTGCTTGTTCCTGGAGAAAGCGTAATTATTTACCTGTAACAGGTGTTCTCCAGGAACAGCAGGAATAAGTCCTCACAACCCTCCCGCCTTCCCTTGGAGTTGCCTCTATGCATTGTCTTATTTTTACTGCCGTCTCAGCTATGTCATCTGACTAAGCAAGATGGCACCTTTGGGCGGGACGGGAACCACGCATGTGTGGAAGCATTCCCAAAGGCTTTCTTTGAAAGCTGGGGAAATGCTTTGCGCAGGTTCCATCGGTGCTGACATCACCCACATGTGAGGACTGATTCCTTCTGTTTCCAGAGAACATCTGTTACAGGTGAGTAACTACGCTTTTTGTGTGTGGGTGCAGTGGACTGGGAGCAGGGTGTCTCTGTATGCATGATGAGATGGACGGGTAGGATGTGTGTGTGTGTGTGTGTGTGTGTGATGGGATGGGTAGGTCGGATGTGCATGTGTGTGTAATGGGAGTGGGCGAGTAGTATTGTACATGTGTATGTGTATAATGGGAGTGGGTTTAGGGTATCTGTGTGTGCGTGTGTGTGAGAGAGATGCAGAGGGGTGTTTGTTGGAAGTGGGGGTAGGATGCGTGGAGGTAGTGTGTGAGATAGCAGTGGGGGGTAGTGATGGGAGTGGGTAATAGTGTGTGTATTTATGTGCAGTGGAGGCAGGGTAATATATTTGTGTATGTGATATGGGGATAAGGATAGAGTGGAGGTAGAAGGGGTGCCTCTTGGCATATAGGCATTCTGGCCTCCTGCCACCCATGCACTTATGTCCTCAAACTAAGAACATAAGATATCCATAAGGTCCATCAAGCCCAGTATCCGGTTTCCAACAATGGCCAATCCAGGTCACAAGTACATATCAGGTTCCCAAAAAGGTACACACATTATATGTTGCTTATTTCAGGGTAAGCAATGGATTTCCCTGGTCCTCCTTAATGGTTTATGTACTTTTCCTCCAGGAACTTGTCCAAACCTTTTTTGAACCCAACTATATTAATAGCTTTTACTAAATACTACTACTACTGATCATTTGTATAGCGCCACAATGCCTTATGCAGTGCTGCACAAGCACATGTAAAATACAGTCCCTGCTCATCAGAGCTTCCCGACAGCACAACAGCGGAGGACAAGGATACATAGAGGGGTATGGAAAGTTAAAGACCTAGGAGACTAAGTGGATCAGGATCCAAAAACAGTCTTTAAGAGGTGAGTTTTCAGCTTGGATTTGAAAAGTGCCGGAGAAGAAGCCTGACCCAGGAAGTTTGTTCCAGGCATAAGGAGAAGCAAGGTGAAAGGATCAAAGTCTGGAATTGGCAGTGGAAGAGAAGGGCACAGACAAAAGTGATACACGAGTTCCCAATGAGGGATGTAGGGAGAGATAAGAGAGGAAAGGTAAAGTAAGGAACAGCAAAATAAATGCTTATAGGTCAGTAGGTAATGAATTTCAGAGTTTACGCAATAAAGGAAAGAATATTTTCTTCATGAACAAGCAGGAAGTAAGTCCTCACATATGGGTGATGTTACCGACAGAGCCCCACACGGGAACGCTCTCCAGCTTCTATTGGAAGCTTTTGGGAGGCTCAACCTCATCTGCCGTGGCACCATCTTCTCCAGTCTGTTTTCCGCAGTGCCCCTCAGACGTGTTTTGGTAGTCTGATGGCAAACGTTTCCTTTTTCCCCTTGGAGGTCATTTTCAACTTGGTTTTTCTTTCTGCATGCCATAGGTAGCATTGGTCCCAATGATTGCAGTTCCTCTTCCGATTTCGGTGCTCTTTTTGGTAACTTATTTTTTTTCTTCTGTTCTCATTGTTCCTGCGGCTTTCACCATTGAATTGTTTAATCTCATTTTCCCAGAGATGTCCCAAAAGCTGGCCAGCAGATTCAGGAAATGCACCAAATGTGGATTTGATGTACTGGGTCAAAAAAAACCCTGGGTTTGAAAAGCCTCAGCTTCTGCACCACTCCTTGGTAGTGGAGTCTGCCTTTAAAGAGAATCAAGAGCTCTAAGACTCTTTCCACAATGCCCATAGTCAGAGAGGCCTGAACGTTGGACTCCTTCGGAAGGAGGTGCTTCCAGAGCTCCATGCTAGTGGCCAGAGTTCTCTCTTACCAGCTATACATGAGCATGTTCTTGAAGGACATCATGCTGGATCTTGCCGAAATAGATATGTACCCCCCATGGAGAAGTTGGACTCCTTTCGTGCCCTGGTGGGTCATGGCAAGGACTGTTCAGAGGACATGGTCCAAGCAACTTATGATGCCTTTGAGTCAGCCTGCAGGGCGCGGCAATGGGCATTGGGGCCTGCTGGCTCACCTGGCTCCAATCTTTTGATCTGGAACAGTCTGTGCAGAATAAGCTGGCAAATGTGCCATACCAAGGAGAGAACCCTTTCAGAGAGCAGGTGGAGGCAAAAGCTGATGATATAGAGAAGCAGCATATCACCAGGCTCTCCTCCGATCCCTTTCATAAGAGGTGTCAGGGTGGCCAGAAGAAGACTTTCTGCCAGCGTAAATGCTGGTCCTTCCCAAGCCTTCAAAGCTCGCAACAAAAGATGCAGGCCTCTTGCCCACAGTGACAAGAGAAAACACAGAAGGCTCAGCTCGCTCCGCAGCCCAAACTAAGGTCATGGTTTTTACTGATTCCTTCAGAGCATAGCCAATCTACCAGTGACCACAGAGGGGAACCTTCTGGTGGGGGGGCAGCTCCTCCTTTTCACCTACAGGTGGCCTCTCATAACCTCGGCTTGTGGGTGCTGCAAATAGTTCAAAGCTGCTACATGCTGCACTATACTGAACAGCCACCACCTTCCGTTCCAAGGGCATATCCCCCTCAATCCCTGGCATCACAGCCTCCTACAAGGAGAAATCTCCATCCTTCTGGCCGATCTCACCATATAGCCTATGCCTCCAGTTCAGGTTGAGTGGGGGTTTTACTCCAGGTTCTTCCTGTTCCCCAAGAAGATGGGGGTGTTTTGGCCTATTCTGGATCTCAGAAACCTCAACACCTCCCTGGTGCTAGAAAAATTCAAGAAGGTCTCTCTGCGGACCTTGCTACCTCCTCTCCATCTCCAAAGAGATGATTGGCTATGCTCCCTGGATATCAAGGATGTGTATAGGCACATCCCGATCTATCCTGCCCATAGGAAATATCTCCAATTCATCCTGGGAGAACAGAGTACTATCCTTTGGACTGGTCTTGATGACCCATGTCTTCAGAGTGCCCCATGGTGGTTGCCGCCTATCTCAGGACACTCGGTGTCTTTGTCTTCCCTTTATGGATGACTGCATCATAAAAAAACACCATTCCAGATGGAGTCCAGCAATCAGTATGGTTGACCATTTAGTTGCTAGAGCTGTTGGGGTTTGTGGCCAGTTACCCAAAGTCCCACCTTCAGCCCACCCGTCTTGAGTTCAAAGGGGTCCTCCTCAGCACGATGCAAACTCGGGCCTTTCTTCCACTGGATTGTCTGCAGCAGTTGACAACCTTGGTCTGCGATATCCAGCGGAAGCATCAGATAACAACTCATGGCATGCTGACTGTGCTTGGTCATTTGGCCTCCATGGTACACGGCACACCTCTGGCTCGTCTGTCCATGAGACAAGCTCAGTGGACTCTGAGTACTCAGTGGAAGCAGGCCATTGGTTGCCTCCAGGATTGGGTGGCGGTCACTGTATCTCTGGTCTAGTCTCTACACTGGTGGCTGGATCCTCAGAACCTGCTCAAGGGTCTTCCCTTTCAGAAGACGGCCCCTGACACTGACAACAGACATGTCCAAACTAGGCTGGGGAGCACCTCTGGATTGCCTTCACACACAAGGTGTTTGGTCCGAACAGGAGAGCCTCAATCAAATCAATGTCTTGAATTGCAGGCCATTGCAAATGCTCTCAGGGCTTTCCAGGATCTTCTAGTCAACCAAATGGTTCTGATTCAGAAGGACAAACAGGTAGTGATGTACTGCTTAAAAAACAGAGAAGCACAGAGTTGCATCTCCTGTGCTGGGGGGCAGTCCGCTTGTGGAAGTTTTCCATCGCTCATAGAATGGAGTTGAGAGCCACTTATCTTCTGGGGGAGCAGAATTCCCTAGCTGACCAGCTGAGCCATGTCCTCCAGCTGCACAAGTGGACTTTGAACAAAGAGGTCGTGGCCTGGATCTTTCAGAAGTGGGGTATCCCCTCGATAGATCTGTTCGCCACTCTGCACAATGCTCAAGTGGCTCAGTTCTGCTATATGCATACCCTCCTATACCTCTCATAGCAAAGACCCTGCTGAAACTCCAGGCCGACAGGGGAACAATGATTCTCATTGTGCCGTATTGGCCCAGGCAGCGGTGTTTCTCCCTTCTGCTTCAGATCTCCTGGTGGGAGCGCCTGAGGTTGGGCTCATCTCCATATCTCATCTCACATGGGAGGACGGCAGCCTGCTCCACCCCAATGTACAGTCCTTGCCCTCACTGCATGGATGTTGAGTGGCTAGTCCTGTTGGAGCTTCATCTACCCAAGGGAGTGACTGAGGTTCTGTTGACTTCTAGGAGGGCTTCAATGAGATGGTCTTACTCTTTCAAATGGAGGAGATTCACTTCCTGGTGTGTTGACTGGGCTGAGGATCTCTTTTCCTGCTCAGTCGACAGGCTGCTCAAGTACCTCCTGCATCTCGGAGTTGGGTCTCAAATCCAACTCTGTCAGTATCCACCTGAGCATGATCGGGGCCTACCATTGTGGCTCGGAAGGGAAGTCCATATCTGCCCAGCCTTTACTGGTTCACTTTATGTGGGCTTGCTCCTCTTTAAACCTTTCTTTCACGCCTCCGGCAGTGGTGTGGGACCACAATGTGGTCTTGGTGCAGCTCATGCTAGCTTCTTTTATGCTGCTCAACTCCTGCCTTCTGAAGTTCCTGTCCTGGACAGTCTCTTGTTTCTGGTGGCAGTTATCTTGGCATGCCGTGTTAGTGAGATGCAAGCTCTAGTGGCTTATCTGCATTATACCAGGTTCCATCATAATAGAATGGTCTTATGCATTCATTTGTGATTCCTCCCAAAGGCAGTATCTGCTTTCTATCTTAACCAGTCCATAGTTCCACCAACTTTCTTTCCCAGGCATCACACTCATAGAGGGGAAGCGATGCTGGACTGCAAGTGAGCCTTGGCCTACCTAGAGCAGATGAAGGCCCATTGATATTCCAGCAAGCTGTTTGTCTCTTTTGACACCAGCAAGTTAGGGGCTGCCGTTTTCCAAACGCACTGTCAATCTGGCTAGCAGACTGCTTCTCTTTTGCTTATGCCTAGGCTGGCTTGAGCCTTGATGGTCATATCAAAGCTTACAATGTCAGAGCCATGGCTGTGTCAGTGCCAACTTGCACTCGGTCTCCTTGGAAGAGATCTGCAGTGCTGCAACGTGGTCTTCAGTCCACACATTCACATCATATTACATTACTGTCTGGATGGGGATTCCTGATGTGACCACAGCATCGACCAGTCTGTACTCCAGAATCTGTTTGGGGATTAGATTCCAGCTCCATCCCCCCAAGGTCCTACTGTCCATCCAGGCTACCAAAAAAACTTTACACAGAGCATAAGAAGTGAAACTGTATGATGAAAATACTGAATCAGTTGAGTCCCCTCTGGGGACTACAAATGCTGTTCATTGTTGATTTTCCAATTCTTATTTAGTTTGCCCCGTTGGGCTTTTTGGCCTCCTTGGTTTTAAGTAGCCTGTAACTTGGAGTCCATACATGAGGACTTACTTCCTGCTTGTCCACAGAGAAAGTGTAGTTACTTACCTGAAGCAGATATTCTCCGTGGACAGCAGGAATAAGTCCTCTCAACCCTCCCATCTCCCCAAGGAGTTGTCTTCTGCTACAGCTTTGTTATCCTAATGGAGAAGGATGGCACTGCGGCAGGCGGGAAGACAGGCACAGGTGCAGTGGAGCCTACCAAAAACGTCCAATAGAAGTTGGGGAGCATTCCCACTTGGGCTCAGTTATGATGTCACCCTACGTGAGAGCTTATTCCTGCTGTCCATGGAGAATACCTGCTATAGGTAAGTAACTACGCTTTCTCCTATTCATCTTAAATAGGCTACATTGTAGCTTCATTGCTTGTCCTCTAGTTTTTCTACTTTCTGAAGGAGTAAACAACTGATTTATGTTTATCCATTCCACTCCATTCATTATTTGATAGACCTCTATCATATATCCCCTCAGTCATCTTTTTTCCAAGTTGAAGAGCCCTAACCTTTTAAGCCTTTCCTCAAAGGGATATCCTTCCATTCCCTTTACCATTTTGGTGGCTCTTCTCTGTACCTTCTCTAATTCTGCTATATCCTTTTTAAGATATAGCAACCAGAATTGCACACAGTATTCAAGGTGTGGTTGATTCAGAGGCATTATAATATCCTTTGTTTTAGTCTCCATTCTTTTTCCTTTTGATTCCTAACATGCTATTTGCTTTCTTGGCTGCTACTGCATACTGGGCAGAGGGTTTCAACATACTGTCCACGATGACACCAAAATCCTTTTCCTGGTTGTGGTTCCTAATGCGGAACCTTGCATTGTATAACTATAGTTTGACTTGTTCTTCCCTAAGTGCATAACTTTGCACTTGTCCATATTAAATCCTATTTGCCATTTGGACGTCCAGTCTTCCAATTTATCAAGGTCCTCTTGCAATTTTTTACAATACTCTTCATGTGTTTTAACAACTTTGAATAATATTGTGTCATCTGTAAACTTGATCACTTCACTGATTATTCCCATTTCCAGGTCATTTATGAATATGTTAAAAGGCTATGGGCCTAGCACAGATCCCTGGGGTACTCCTCTATTCACCTTTCTCAACTGAATAAATTGGATAACCCTACTTTCTGTTTTCTAACTTTTAACCAGTTCCTGATCCACAATAATACATTGCCTCCTATCCCATGACTTTTTTAAATTTCCCCTAAGAGTCTCTCCTGCGAAACTGTCAAAGGCTTTCTGAAAATCCAGATACACTATATCAACCGGCTTACCTTTATTTACCTGTTTATTCACACCTTCAACAAATATGACAGATTAATAAGTCTCTTCCCACCGTTACTCCCTCCTTCTCCTCTCTCCTGTAGCCATCACCCTTTCCCCTTACACTAGTGCCCTGCACTCCATTCCTCTTACCCAAGGTCTCTCTCCTCTCCCACACTCACCCCCCTCCATCTTTCATTCCCTCTGTCCATTTCAGTCCCCCTCCTCACACACTCTTATATTCTCCCCTTCTAGTCTCCCTCTTTCATCCTCAGCTGTTAATCAGATAAGTGCTTTTGAGTATCAGCCCCATGGTATAGGCCCCATTGAGAATATAGGTACCATTGAGAATAATGGTATCTACATCATTTAAAACATGTTAAATCTTGTTAATATGCATTAACTGATTAGGGCCTCATTTACTAAAGTGCATTAGTTTTGTCCTGTACAAGTATTGGGTGATAATACATACCTTTTTTCATTCCTGGTAATAGGAGATGTCTTTTTGCAAACATCATTAAGATGCATGTTAAAACAATTGTGATTTAGGGAAACAATGGCTCTTTTCTAAGATTATCATGAATGAAAATGCAAACTATTATAATAAACTCTAGATAAATTTCAGCTTTATTGAAAAATGATTCCAAACCATAGATTTAGTTTCTATTTAAAAAAATAAAAACAAGCAATTGAACTTGTAAAGAGTTTTAGGTAATGCTGTTTCAAAAGCATCTTTTTTGGTTGAGAAAGCATATAACTTTCTCCATAAATATGATTTATGCCTAAGGGTTTCTTGATGGCTCCTTGCCATAAAACACACAAATCACATTCTGACACAGAAAAATAAATGGCCCTGCCATAGAGATTTTCTTAGGATAATTGCTTTGATTTGCTACATGGCGTGCACTAACTCATGCAGACTTTAAATCATGAACTAGGCAGAAATACTCTACAAATGAAACATTCAAGTGGGCCATTTGATTCATTTTGGATTTATAGATTTCAGAAATAGCATTGGGTGGGCTTCTTTTTAAAATAGAAAACATTATTTGCTAATAAAATTCTCTCATTTCCTCCATTAATTTTGCCTCCATTTCCATTGCCTTCGAAACTGATTTAATTATACTATATCTCAGCTCTCACTTGGAGGAGAGAATGAAGCTACACAGCCTTCGTATATATACTGTTTTGCTAGGTCACTTGTATAGAAACGCATTTTCTGGGCTCTTTTTCAATGTTAATGTAGTCACTAAAGGATTAGTGCTGGCATTAACACCAAAAGCAAAACCAAAGCAGCCAAATATTCTAATTTTTAGAATTGCATTGTATTTTGAAGCTGTTCTGTTTTACCAACTTTTTTTGAAATGGCATCTCATTAGCACTGTGTAGCCTTGTAAATTTCCCAAACACTAAGATTTAGCACCTCAGCACACAGTTGTATTATTTTGCACTTCAGCTGGCACAATTAGCCCCAGAGTTTGTAAAGAAACCTCACCAAGTGTGCCCATTTTCCTTACCTACTGGGGACCCTAGTTCCCTTTACTTGGCCACCAATGAGGATCTTTGTGCTTGCCCTGTGCTTTCATTGATTGCAATACCATTTGCCCTCATCTTCCACAAAAGATTATTATGTATATCCACCACTCTTTCTGGTGAAACGAGACAAAAAATAAATTTAATGAAGTTAAAACCAGCTTACTTTTGGGTTTCTGTGGTCTGAAACATAATCATTCATAAGTCAGAACTTGAAATAAAAGTATATTTTTAAAGCAGAAATGTAAGCAAAGACCAAGTTGTACAGGCCTATCACAAGACTATATTTAAAACTGCACTATTAAGAATCACTTCTGTGATACAATAAATGATCTTTTACTACAAAAACACATATTTAAAATAACTAGTAATCTACAAAAAACATATTTAAAATAACTAGTAATAAGCAACATCTGTCTTCTTAGGGGGAGGGGGGCAACTTTCAAACTGTGCACACAAGGGCAAAGGATGCAGGTAGTTTTTATCTGCAGACTCTGTGTTAACTCCTAGACAGAAACGTTTGGCTTGCCCCCTTTCATTCCTTACTTGCCCTCCTGTTGCGACCAAAGTGATATTTCCACATATCATGCCCACAACCACATCATACAGTAGTGGCCAAAAAATTAAGGCAAGTATCTTTTTCTACAATTTATTGTTAAATAATGTACTGTGGAGATGTCACACTTGCTTTCTTATTTAATCAGCATGGCGATTAGTCACACCATGCGTCTGGCGTCCATTTTAGTTTACCTACACTCTGTAGTAGGTTTCTTGGATGAAGTTTTGAATTTTTACAACTAGAAAAAGATTGAAAGTTACATGTAAAATATACAATCAAGATGGGTAGAAAGTGTGATATTAATGACTTTGTAAAGGGACAAGTTGTCACACGCCATGCTGAAGGATATTTGCAATGTGCTATTGCAAAACATTTGCATATATCAAGGTGTGCAGTTCAGAATGTTCTGAAATCAGGTGGCCATACACCTCGTTCAAAATGTGGGCGCAGACGGATAACTACTGGATGAGATGACCGATTCCTCAAAAGCATTATTACATCTAGTCCACATACTTCATCTCAACGTGTGGCTCAGTTAGCTAATGATCGAGGAATAAAGATAAGTGCCAGATCTGTCCGACGATGGCTTGTGGATGAATTCAAACTCGTGACCAGAAGACCTGCCAAGAAGCCTATGATGACCAGGAAACAAATTGCTGCCCGCATACAGTTTTGTAGCAAGATGAAAGACAAATCTGCTGAATGGTGGGAGAGGGTAATGTTCACAGATGAAAGTACATTTCAACAAGTACGTGGGAGTGGTTACAACTACGTCTGTCGACCAGCAGGCGAGAGACTAAATCCGAAGTACACAATCAAGATTGTTAAACACCCACCATCGGTCATGGTATGAGGTGGTATCTCGGCAAATGGATGATGTGGCCTGCACATTTTTGAGAAAGGTGAAAGAGTAAATGCTGTAAAATACATATCCGTGCTGAATAGTAAAGTTAAAATACACATGAATGTTTCTGTCACAACTATATTTCAGCAGGGCTCGGCACCGTGCCACACTGCAAAAACAGTCAAAAAATGGTTCATGAACAACACGATCGAACTGCTACCAAGTTGGCCATTAAACTCTCCGGATCTCAATGTAATTGAAAACTGTTGGAATCTTATGAAGAAAAAGGTGGTAGCACACCGTCGAACTTCAGAAGCAGATTTAAAGGACATACTCAAGCATGTATGGGTCAATGAAATCACGCCGACATACTGTAAAATGCTAGTTAACAGTATGCCAACAAGAATCCAGGCTGTGCTGAAAAATCATGGACACCCTATCAAATATTGACACATATATTGTTTCCTGAATAAAACTTCGAAAATGACATATATATCTTTGGTTCTTAAAGCTTTTGACCATGAAAGTGACAATAACACGTACTTTTCTAATAAAATTCTGATATTTTGGACTCTGCCTTAATATTTTGGCCACTACTGTAGACCCCTTCCCCAATCTTTAAATTAGCTTTAATAGGACACTACAAGAAGTCCTCAGGGCCTTCTCTGCATAAAGAATCCCCCAAGCCAGTTTCAGCTATGCGATAAAACGGCCATTATAATAAATAGCATTTGTCGTCAGGTGCCCCCAGTGGCCAGTGGCTGTAAGGGCATGCTGAGCATTTTTATTATTTTTAAGGAGCAATGGCTCTTTAAGGCCAAGTGCAGTTTGGTCCTTGGAGTTTTAGCTCCTTGTGAGAACAAATTATATAAGCCAAGAGTGGAGGGTAATAAGGCTTTATTTCTCCTTTAACGCAAGGGTTCACTAAGACATAAGAAAATAAAGATAGTCCTTCTTTATAAAGGGTTCCACCAAATAAGCAGGCAAACAACTGTTATAAGCTTCACAATTGATTGCAGGGTTTAACTGAGGATTCTTTCATTCCAAAGTAAATTAAACAAGCATGCAAACAAACTGTTATAAGCTTCACAATTGATTGCAGGGTTTCTTTTATATTTACAGTTCTACTAAGGACTCAAGACTAGTAGTAGCACAAAAAGTACAATCCATGGATTCATCCTGAGGAATGGGAATAGTATTCTCAAACTCTATTTCCATGGACTCTGCGTCACTGGCTTCTCCCTCTGAATAAGTGCTTTCCCTTGCGGCTGCAAGTTTAGAGAGTCTGTCTGCTTCTTTGCTTCCAGTAAGACTCTTCTGTTAAGCCCTTAGGTATTGTTTTGAAAAGCTCTCCTTTGTTCCCTCTTCTCATATATTGAGCGTCTGCTTTATCAGAGTTTCTAGGAGCAAGGCTTTCTTCTAAAAGTAAAGAGCCACCATACCTTGGCTTCCTGCAGCTGCTACACCTGGAGCTCTCTCTCTGACATACTTCTCTCTGGAGACAGGTTTTCTTGTGCAGTGCTTTGCCCTCCTGAAGCCCAGGAAAACCTGGTGAGGATTCCCAACCTCTGTGCTTCTGTGTAAAGGTAGCTTTGCTATAGGAACCTCTCCTCCTTGTACCTTGTAATCCTGGTCCAGCGAACTCAGGTGAATGTAGGCTTCTCTTAAAGCATGGCTCCTTGGTTTTCTGTGCTCCTCTTTCAGCTGTTACTGCTCTTGTTGTGCTGCTTGATCCAGCTACGTTACTTGGGCTGGGAGTGTCACTCCTTCCAGCCAAACTGCTTCTCCTGGCAGCCTCTCTCTGGACTCCGTCTCTCTGTTCTCTGCCCCTCTGGACTCTATCCCTCTGGATAGTCTCCGTCTGGATTCTGTCCCTCTGGGCTTGCTCCGTGTGGACTCTCTCCTTCTCCACACTCCTTCTCCTTCCTCTGGCTGAACTGCTGCCGACTGAGTTCCCTCCGAATGGATTCCTCCTGACTGGATTCCTCCTCCACACCACTTCCTTCTGGCTGTCTTTCCTTTATAAAGGCATTTTACCTTTGAAACTCCCGGGCTTGCCTTCAGGTGCAGCTGGTTAACACTCATACAATCAGTGGCTGGGCACGTTGACTCAGCCTCTGTAGGATTACTCCTGCCCCCTCTAGCTGTGCTGCGAGATAATTGCATCTTCTGCACATCCACAGCTCTATGAAAGACAGGGTTTTTTTCTAAACCTGCACCTTCCGTGGCTCCAGCCTCATGACACATTACAACAAATTCTTCTATGTGAGAGTGAAATCTGATTCTCTACCGGATTCAACAAAATCTCAATATCAACCCTGAACTTCCAGTTCTGTATCACACACTCAGCATTCCCCAATAGTGGAGCTATCCCCTTTACAATCCATCATGCAAAAATATTTCAGTTGTGATGTCATCTCAGGAACAGCACGCACTCCTGCTGCCAGACACAAAATAACACAAAACCTCACAAAAGGGCACTCAGTCTATACAGGGAACTTAGCACACTATAAAAGCCCTGACTCTCAAGACAAACAACCACAATGCTATCTGTGAAAAGACAGCATTCTAAATATTATACTGGGCTCTAGAACACCAGTATATCTATTGTTGGGAAATTAGAACAAGCTGGACTTCTCTAGATACCTACACAGACTCTACAGGATAGCAGAATACTTTACCTCAGTCACAAACATAGAACATGGATAGACCCTCCCTTAAAACATGTGGGCTCCTGCTTCAGAGTGGTTCCCAAGTGTTACACAAACAAGTTTTTGGATGCTTAGTTCAGGCCCATGAAAGGCAAGGAGTAGTGATCCTCCAAGTGCTGAAGTTTGGCACAACTGGTAAACATCGGCCTTCTTGGGATAAGAGAATTACTCCAACAAAGTCACTCACACTTCTAAGATAAATGCTGCTTCAATGGAGGCCAGTTGTTTCAACTGGTACGTCCATCAGCTCGCCATAGCATATTTACAATGAGATAGGTACTTGATTTCAATTAAACAAGCACCAGATTGCTCTCCTCTTGTCCCTCAGTGGTTAAACAATTCTCCAGCTCTTTCACACCACTCACTCACGGGTTGGTTTCCTGTGGTTACAGGAATATATCCTGGGATAAACCCACTTGCAATTCTCTTACTTGGTTGGTAGGTGCCTCACGGACCCTTGCTTTCCTTCCTTTCCTTCTGGTTCTTTCATTTGCCTCTAGCCCAAGGCGAACCTGGAGATGCCACTGGCACTGGCTAAGTCAGCAAATGGGCCACCTTGGTAGAAATGGATACATGGCCACATTCCCTCTGCTTCAATGTTTGTGTGAGAGCAAACCCCAAATACAAGACAGCTTTCCTGATTAAGGCTCAACATTTTCCACAATCCTTATGTTAGTATTCTCCTAAATTCTTTTTTCCAGGGTCTTCTTTCTATTTCTTCTCTTAACCTCTAGTCTTCTTCCCTTCCTTCTCTATATCTGTTTGGCACTGATCTTCCCTTTCATCATTTTTCTCCTTTGATTCCTCTATGCTTGTTCACTCAGTTACATTTTGTTCCTCATTTTTCCCTTCTCTCACTCTTCATCCTCAGGCTCCCTGTTTTCATCTCCTACCTATATGTCTTTATGAAATACTAGTACAAATCCCGGAGAAATGGTGCCTATATTGAAAGCACAGACATTTAACATGCAATGGTATGGGCATGAATCACAACTCTTTCCACGCTTCCTCCAAACGCTTTCCCTGAGCAAGCCTACTCTACAAATACGTGCCTGCTTAAGTTGTATGTACTTTTAGGAATAACTTAATTTTATAAGAGGCCTTTTGCATGGTTAAATCAGCATTTCACGCACAAAAACGTTTATAAAATAACCTTCTTAGTAGCCAAGTCCAGAAATAAACTCTTGTCTTATATCCATTAGTCTTAACACATGTGAAGTTCACATTTGTTTAAAAAAATAAAAATGAGGCTCCTCTGCCTGCTGGCAAAAAAACCCACCATCAAAACATAGGTCTCTAATGATAAGCAGAATGAAGTTTTGTCAGCATCTGAGTAACACAGGTGTTTCAGCACCATAACCTGCCTGACATAGGGCGGAGTACTTCCAAATTATTCTTATCAAACGTGTCACTTTTTTATCTCTGTAAAACAACATGAAAAATATGAGACTTCTGCAAACTGTAGAATGTAACCTCCTACACATTAAAAGGCCATTGAAAAATCTGTCATATGTGTTCAACACCAGTGCTCACTCACCACCAATGATTACATTGAAACCTAAGCAAAGGTACTCTATCAATTAAAAACATTCCAATTAATTTCTCCATTTAACCCTTGCGGAGGGTAATTTCATCACAGTATACTGTGAATTTAAACTCACTAATAGTCCATCGAAAGAAAGAGTTAGATCATTATGTGTCTAAGAGCATACAAACTCTGTCAAAACTCGAAATGTAAGTGAAATCTTTGGAGGGGCAAAGCCACTCGAATAACAAAGTTTCTTATTTAATATTTTTATATACCAAAACCCATCAGGTGTCAAAAACTGTGCAAACTCCACAAAATGAAAACACAAAATTTATTTTTTAAAACAACTCCAACTTAGCTTTTTGTAACAAAAACCTGTGCCTCAAAGGTTTTCGAAAGGAATGTAGATCGAATCCATTCAAAAAATCCAACTTCTCTGAATAAATAGCAACACAGAACCATGTTTTGAGCTCAGACTATTTCCATGAGCTCTCCATCAGGCTTTTTTTGAAAAACAGGGCTGCGTTCAAAGGATCCCATCAACAGAATCAAATCACTTGCATTTTGAAGTTTGACTGAGTTTTTATGCTCTTGGACACACTATGATCTAGCTCTTTCTTTTGAGGGTGATTTTATAGCAGTGCGCCTAGTCAAAGCACATTTCAACATGCCTAAATTAAGCCTATTTTATAAAGACAAGTTGGCACCTACTTTTCTTTATAAAATACAAATGTAAGTGGCAGAGAATGCACCTTAAGTTAAATTGCTATCATTTACAACAGTCCTATGACTGGTGTAAATACGAGTGTAAATGATTGAATTTTATAATTAGGACTTTTATTCCTAGGTGTTTTATAAATTTGTAAATTTAGGTGTGGAATCAAACATGCATGTTTGTGTCACTTAGAGGTTGTTAATGTTGAAAAGAGAAAACTGGACTGCAGCATACAGGACAAACCAGGAGAGGCACAGAAAAGTACTGGGAATTGGTGTTTTTTCAGTGTTTTTCAGTTAAAACCTAAAATCAGATGCCCTATTTATAATTAGCACATGTATTTGTTTTCATTGCCCATGCTCCATCCAAAGTTCGCCCAGTGCATGCTCACAGTGAAAATACACATCATGCAAACAATGTGCATACTTTTATGGTGGGCATTTTATAAGAGGACATTTTACATGCACATGTGGCCACATATGTACAAAAATGACTAAAATGCTGCCAATTCTGCACATTGGTAAACCTAAAAATAGGTGTTCCTTTTATAATTACCACTTAAATAGGTGCTCCTTTTATAATTACCACTTAATTTTATATGGGGACACTTAGGTTTCAAGGTGGAGAAAACACCTATTTTTAACCTAATTTATGAAGATATGTGGAGGCCAGTTCTAAGTTGACAGCCCGGGGATGCACCAAATTCTTCTCCCATGGGGGCTGGATGTCCCTGTGGGAGCAAAATCATGGCATAGTGGCTGATCGTTTAGGACATTCCCCAATTCAGGCACCCGAAACGTCCAGCCAACTACCTGGCTAACTCAGCCAGGCTCCTAAATGGAGCCGCAGTGCCATCCATCACCATGGCACTGTGGCTCCATTCAGGATTTCCAATCCCTGGCTGCAGAATATAAACTTCTTTCCCTGCGCCCTGACCACCAATCTGGCCTTCCATGGCTAGAGTTGGGCTGCGGGGAGCCCCCCGTGCTCCCTCACCTCTTTGATTTCACCTGGCTCTGCAGTCTCCTGACATCCAGGGGGACTTATTCCACCTCTGAGATGGAAAAGGTCCCCCGTCTACATGGTCAACTCCGGACATACAGGGCCAACCTCAGAATCGGCCCTGTATGTCCCGGGGTCGCATTTCCGCTGACCACCTGGCCTCACTCCTCCCCCAGTCCACCACCTCCCGTCCACGAACAGAGCTCCCCGCAAAAGTCTGCTATACATGCTATTAGTGGTCTTGATCAGACATCCAGACCCACTAAACAAGGATCAGAATGACCCCCATAGGCTTCTATGTATCTTTTTTATAAATATTAGCAGAAAATTTGTAGAAATAATGCTTTGTAGGCATTGAGATTTCTGCCTGCCTGGGAACAGGTGTAAATATTAGCATGTACAAGGATTTCTCAGAAAGTAATGCCCCACATGTTTTTTCTCAGTCCAGAATTAAGATAGAGGTGTGAAATTGAAAGGGTAGTAGCTTGGAACTTCAAAGGACACATTGTGTAATTTTACAGTTGTCCGACAAATAGTGAGGCGGTAGTGATCCTTCAAATTGCATCTGTGAGTGACACATGGTACAAACAACGAGCTGTAATTGAATTCTTGGTGGAGGAGAAAGAAAGTGTGAGAAACATTCACAAATGGTTGTGTGCTGTGTATGGAAGTTCTGCGGTAGATAGGAGCACTGTTGGACGATGGGTGAAGAGAGTAAAGTCTTCAGGAAGTGATAAAATGGAACTGGAAGATCGGCCACGGTCTGGGCGTCCTGCCTCAGCCACCAGTCCAGACAAGTTGCAGCGCGCTGATGACATTATTCGTGTGGATCGGCGCATCACGAGTCGGGAATTGTC
This sequence comes from Ichthyophis bannanicus, assembly GCA_033557465.1. Lineage (NCBI taxonomy): Eukaryota > Metazoa > Chordata > Amphibia > Gymnophiona > Ichthyophiidae > Ichthyophis > Ichthyophis bannanicus. Next base: position 661,876,893 of record CM066032.1, on the reverse strand, counting down.
CGTACAGCTTCCTGTCAGTAGAGGTAGTGCAATGACAATTATTGACTCTTTGGGATATTCAAAGGTGGGTGCAAGGCACACCACAACAGCTTACAGTATTTTAATGCCCGCTGGCAGTTATCACAGGGCGCTGCCGATCTTCCAGTTCTCACATTTTGTTTCTCCTTCACCAAGAATTCAAGTACACCTCGTTGTTTGTATCATGTGTCACTCACATCCGCCATTTGAAGGATCACTACCGCCTCACTATTTGTCGGACGACTGTAAAATCACACACATGTGTCCTTTGAAGTTCCAAGTTACTACCCTTTCAATTTCACACCTCTATCTTCATTCTGGACTGAGAAAAAACATGTGGGGCATTACTTTCTGAGCAACCCTCATATAGAACATATATATGCACATATTTGAAGAAGTACATACGTAAACCATAACTCTGCCCATAACTCATTCATACTTCTCCCCTGAGCACGTCTACTCTATAGGTGCACTCCTGAGTGCAAAACGTATATTTCTAGGAATGACTGAATTTATGAGGAAAAGGTTTATAAAATTACTTCCTAAGTATGTTTGCTCCCAATATAAAAATCTATCACTGTTCACATACAAAGGGACATGTTTACTAAACCATGCTAACCATTAACACAGGATTTAGCATGTGATAAGTTCACCATTCTAAAAGTTAGCACAAAGCCCAATGTTAATACCATGCCAACAGGTTAACTTGTGATTGGGCAGATATAGAGCAGTTTGGGGGGTGGAATGTGGACGTTGACAGTACATTGCAGTTAACCTGGGCATTATGGGTGTGCACTAATCATGACTGTTGCCATTTGCATGGATGCACTTAACACCACCTCAATGGGCAGCATTAGCTGTACCTGTGTGCCAGGTTCACAATGTCATGCATTAGCAATGCCCCAATGGCAGGGGATGGACGCATATGCCCCCTGAAGTCAGCATGGGCCTCTGCTCTGGTTTCACGGCCTGATCATGCACTATCAGCACACTTTTAGGTAAATATGCCCCCCAGAAGTTGATCGACTTAATCTGTGCCTCGAGGACTTGGGCATGGAATATGTTTGCCACATCCAGAATTACGCGAGATACCAATGGTGCTTATATAATCTGACAATTATTAGAACTGTGTTCTCGAGTCCTGACTCTGAAGGTCCGTTGGTTTGACAAAATAGATTTTCTGGCAGGGACACCATATTATGTACACAGTTCCCACTGTGGCACAAGTGGAATTAAAATATAAACTGTGATCCATGCCAATAAAATGTAGCAGGTTATTGCCACAAAAAAACTGATGTATGTGCCTAAGGCTCATATAATTTTCTATCAAAATGGGACCAAATTCAATATGTCCCTCAAATTACTACCTCATTTAAAGGCAAAAACAAGTAACTGAGAATAGAGAATATAGCTGGAGAACATGCTAATATTTCCTAATAATTTGATTAATCAAATGTGTTTTGAATATAGTAAAACACATACAATCTGCAGCAACTCTTGATGTATATTGGGTTATAAAAAAACGGAGCTCTATTAGTTCATTAAGCTCTAAGGAGAAAGCTTGACTGAAATGGCAAGAAAGCCATGTTAAGAAACCGTGGGGGGGAGGGGGGGGGGGGAAATAATCCCTGTGCAGATGGTACAACTCCCAAATAAAACATGCAATGTGATGCAGCTGGTATGCCTGTGGATCAGCTCTCTGGCTGTATATTATGGTATCCTGGGCTAGACTGGTTACAAAAAGAATGACACGGCACGCGGCACAGTTTGTATAGTTGCACCTATGGATGGGTTCCTTTGCTGTACACCGAGGGGGGGGGGGGGGTCCTTGGACTGATTATAGAATGACAGCATTGCTGGTTTCATGGCAGGCTGGGGACTTAACCAAGCCGAGTTTGCTTGAGAATTGTTGAAAACCAATAGCATGGGGAAAGTAACCTGTACTTCATGGCAAATAACAACTTCCCCCCTCTCCCAATAAACACAAAGACATAGAGAAAGTAACCTGCACTGTGTTGCAATTTCTTCCCAAGCAACCCTACTGGGCAGAGTGGATGGACCATGTAAGTCTATCTTCTGTTATTTACTATGAGGCACATTCCATAAAGTGCATCCAGGCCCCTGTATGTCAAATTGGAATGGGACGCACAGAGGCAGACCCGATTCTGATCCTTGGGGGGGGGGGGGGGACTAGATGTGCCCTGCAGGATCAGAATTGGGCTTGTATGTGCAAGTTGGGACCCGATTCCAATCGGCCTGCATATACAGACCCCTGCCCGGCCAACTCAGTCAGGCTCCTGAATGGAGCCGCAGTGCCATAGTGTCCCATTGCTATGGCACTGCGGCTCCATTCAGGAGCCACGATCCCTGGCTGCCAACCACATTCTTTCCCTGCAGCCTTGCATGGCTAGGGTTGGGCTTGCGGGGAATCCCCTGCACTCCTCAACTTTTTGACGCCACCCGGGCCTACCATCCCCCATCCAGTTTGCCGACCCCAGATGTACAGAATTGGCCCTGTACGCCTGGGCTTACAGACTGCCCATGCCCTGCCCTCCCTATGCCTCTGCAACGCTCCCTCCCACCCCCAACTAAGTCTGTTCGTACAAACTCCTTGTTCTTACGGGGAGGCTTCTGCCATGAACAGAAGGGGGGCAAATAGCAGGGATAGATGTCCCAAAGGGGTGTCCATCCCCGCTATTTGCGATACAGAATAAACTCCTATGTTACTATATGTTAGTATGTTCTTGAAGTCGATTCACCATTTATTGAGCTTGAATCTTAAATGTATTATATGTTGACATGGCTTTTTTGAGGGGGTACATGGTTGCACTGTGTACCAAGACCGTTTTCATTATTGCCTAATATTGACCCATGGGTTCTCATATATTAATGAAGGAGCCCTGCATATAAGTAGCGGCACTTTTTTGCTAGGAAAAATATACTGAGTGTTGAACATTAGTTGCAAAAATTGATTCACTGGAAGATTGTCTCATAAAAGTTTGGAATGACAGCTAGAATATTTCAGTATTCCAATCAAATGGCTTTTAAAAAGGTAGAAAAAGAAAAATGTCCATCTCACAAACCAGCCATAGTATTCAAGACACCTTCTTATAGTATGCCTTGTATGTAAGTCATAAATTTGCATTCATTTATCCATCACAAAATTGAATCAAGTTATCCCTGTTGCTGGACCAATACAAAAAAATATCAAGAAAGTAATGCCATATTTTAAGGTGAAACCAAGAAAACTATTGTTCAAAGTGCTCCAAATATAAATGGGGAACATGGGGGGGGGGGCATTGTAGCTTCTATGGCTGTTACTTTTAACTAATGATAACGAATGCCATTAAATATAAAAAAAATGTTTCTTCATAGTTATACAGATTTTAATGGCGATCATTTATTTTTATCATGAGATTGTTTTATGATATTCAATATACTGTGCTTTGAACTCTCAAATAAAGGAGACTATCTCCATTGTGCAGAATGTCTCTGGCAAAATCAGCTCTCCCCCGAGCCCCTCCTTTACTTCTGCCACTATCACCACCATTACCGCTATTTAATTCACAATGCCAAACACTCCTACTACACAGACCTTATCTCCTCTTCCACCAAGTCCTCCTGTCAGCTTTACTCCATCCTACGATCTTTCATTTCCTCATGCCTCGCCCCCTATAACTACTCCCTCCATCTCTCCTGATCCATCCCAGCTTGCCACCACCTTCTCTGATAAAATACATTCTCCAGGACCAAGCAGGAAGTCAGCCCTCACTTATGGGTGACGTCGGCGCCAACGGAGCCCTCGCGGAGCAATTTCCCCAGCTTTCGAAGAAAGCCTTTGGGATTGCAGCGCGCATGCGCGGTCCTCTTCCCGCCCAAGGATGCCATCTTGCTTAGTCTTCTTTTTTCCGCGGAGCCCTACAGACGTAGTTTGTTACCACCGCTGAAAAAGTTGATTAATTCTTTGTTGTTTTCTCGGTTCGCGTGTCCTTTTCCTGCCCGGCCTCGATTTTTCCTTATCGAGTCCGTTCACATTTCTTTTTTGTTTTCAGTTTTTAACTGGCGTTCCCGCCACTTATTTTCCACCCCTGGCGGCCCGGTCTTTCGACCTCGCGGGGGCCCTTTTTCCCCCTATGGCTACCAGCGGGTTCAAAAAATGTGATCATTGTTCTAAATTAATGTCTCTTACAGACCCGCATAATTTCTGCCTCCATTGCCTCGGACCCAACCATGACTCTGGGAGCTGTGGTCCGTGTGGCAAGATGTCCTCCAAGTCGCTGAGGAGTCGGCAATCGCAAAAGGACAGAATCTTCTCTGACCCCGAGTCTGGTCCGGCCCGGACCTCGTCGGAGGCTTCGACGTCTCGTGACTCCGGCCACGAGCTCCGTCGGAGTTCCTCTGAGCGGGGGTCCCCTGGACAGGAGCATCGTCGGCAGAGGAAACTCGTGCGGGTGGCATCGGAGGACGCACCTGGTCCCTCGCGGGCAGGGTCGCATAGCCCCGCCAGCCGCCCCGAGTCCTCGGAGGCGGAGAGACCTTCTAAACTTCCTCGACTCGAGGTGGAGCCGCACGTGAGTACTATTGTCCTCCTGGACTCTCCTACGGAACCGTTGTTGGGCTTGACCTCAGATTGACATCCTTGGAGCGCAGTATCTCTGCCTTCTTGGACCAGCAGCGGGTTTGGATGACCGGCATCACCAGTGCATCCGCCCAGACCACCGGGACGTCGATGCCCAAGTCGACCCCGGCGGCCGAGTCGATCCTCGAGTCGATACATGCTCGAGTCGATCCTCGGTCGAGGTCTCCCTCGGCCTCCCGTTCGGGACCGAGGTCGTCGACGCCGGCTTCGGCGTCGGGATGAACCCTCGCCCGCACGGAGCCCCTCGATTCCTCCATGGAGGCGTCGGACTGGGACACAGAAGGGGACGAGTCGCCCGGCTCTTTTCAGACCCAGTGCGTCTCCTCCGACTCGCCGGAGTCGGAGCCTCGAAGGCGATCCCCTCCGGAGGATACGCGCTTCTCTGATTTTGTGCGGGATATGGCCAAGGCTTTGGCTTTCCCCGCGGATCCAGAGGAGGAGCCTCGCGCGGAAGAGCTCGAGGCACTCCAATACGACTCTCCCCCGAAGGAGGCCTTTACCGTGCCGGTCCCTCCGATGCTAGAGCGGCTGCTCTTCCGCATGTGGGAAAGCCCGGCCTCAACACCGGTGTTAAGCAAGCGGATCGATTCGATTTATCGAGTCTGCAAGAGCCCCGGGTTCCAGAAGGCGCAACTGCCACACCACTCCATGGTTGTGGAATCGGCAATGCATCGGCTTAAGAGTCAAAAGATGCAATCCTCGGTGCCCCCGGGTAAGGAGGCCCGTAACCTGGATGCCCTCGGTAGGAAGTGCTTCCAGGGTTCCATGCTTGCCTGCAGGGTCCAGACATACCAGCTGTATATGGGCATGTTCCTCCGAGACTTGGCGAAGGAGCTCGCCAAGTTCTCGGCTGGTCTCTCCGACGAACCTTTGCAGAGGTTCCTGGCCTTGTCCGATAGTATTCGAGAGTGCTCGAAGTTCCTTTCTCGGGCGGCCTACGACGGCTTCGAGGCGTCGGCCCGAGTAGCCGGAGCCAGCATCGGTGCCCACCGACAGGCCTGGCTCCAGTCATCCGACCTCGAGCCGTGGGTACAGGACAAGTTAGTCGATGTCCCCTGCCGAGGTGACAACCTTTTCGGCAAGCCCATGTCCGATAAGGCTGCGGAACTCGAGTCCGAGACTCTCACTCGGACTCGACTGTCCCGAAAGACCTCCGCTCCCACGCAGAAGAGGAAGGGTCCGGGTAAGAAGCCTTTTTACCCGAGGAAGGTGCTTGCCTATAAGCAGTCCCACCTTCAATACCAAGTATCGGCGGCTTCCACTCAGTGCCCACAGACTAAGAGTCAGGGGAATGGCCCCCGCAGGCCGTGGGCCCCCAAGCCCGCTGCACAGCCCCTGCCACGCAAGGTGGGGGTTTTTGACTATGCCAGCATAGCCTCTCCCCCTCCGCGCCTGTCGCTCAGCACGGGGGGCAGGCTGATCCACTTCGCTCACAGGTGGCCAGCCATAACATCCGATTCCTGGGTGCTGCAGGTGGTTCAAAGGGGCTACCTCTTGCATTTTCACCAGGTGCCTCCTCCCTACTTTCCGGGGGAGCCTCCGAGGCCCCCTCTGCACAGAGACTTACTCCTTCAGGAGCTGCAGGGTCTACTGGAGGAGCAGGCTGTGGAGCCAGTGCCCCAACCTCAGTGGGGTCAGGGGTTCTACTCCAGATACTTCCTGGTCCCAAAGAGGACGGGAGGCCTCAGACCCATTCTGGACTTGCGCAACCTCAACATGTTCCTGCAGCGGGAAAAGTTCAGGATGCTTACCCTTGGAATCTTGCTGCCCTACCTCCAGCAGGGAGATTGGCTATGCTCCTTGGATCTAAAGGATGCCTATACTCACATCCTGATTCATCCGGACCACCGACAATATCTCAGATTTGTAGTGGCCGGGAAACACTATCAGTACCGCGTGCTGCCTTTCGGCTTGTGCTCCGCCCCCAGGGTGTTCACAAAATGCCTGGCGGTGGTCGCGGCCTTCCTGAGGCTTTAGGGCCTGTTCGTTTTTCCTTACCTGGACGACTGGCTCGTACGGGCGCAGTCGGCCCCAGAGGTCGCGCAGGCCACGCAGCGTACGGTGGCTCTGCTTCAGCACTTGGGCTTCGTCATAAACGTCGGGAAGTCCACGTTGCGCCCCTCTCAGGATCTCGAGTTCATAGGAGCTCGGCTCGACACTCTGCGAGCTCGTGCCTTCTTGCCTCGAGAGCGAGCAGACAGGCTCATGGCTTTGGCCGGCAGGTTCCACAGTGCGTCTCCGGTTCCGGCCCGGAGGTTCCTGCAGCTGCTCGGTCATATGGCCTCCATGGTCCATGTCATGCCGAATGCCCGACTGCATATGAGGCCTGTCCAGTGGTGTCTCCGCACTCAATGGCATCAGGCCACAGGAGGTCTGGCGGACCTTCTACAGATCTCCGACTGCCTGGTCTCCTCCCTGCAGTGGTGGCTCCACCTGCCCAACCTGGTACGGGGTATGCCCTTTCAGTCTCCCGCACCCTCCCAGGTGCTGACGACCGATGCCTCTCTCTTGGGATGGGGAGCGCATTGCCAGGGAGCGCGCACTCAAGGCCTTTGGACTCCTTGGGAGGCGGCTCAACAAATCAACTTCCTGAAGCTGCGGGCAATCCGCCTAGCTCTGCGGACCTTCTCTCACCTCACCTCTCGCCAGTCCGTACTGGTGCAGACGGACAATCAGGTGGCCATGTTCTATGTGAACAAACAGGGGGGCACGGGCTCCCTCCTGCTCTGTCAGGAGGCCCGGCGATTGTGCTCCTGGGCTGTCGACCACAACATCCTCCTCAAGGCTGTTTACCTGCCCGGGCAGGAGAATTGCCTGGCCGACAGGCTGAGCCGGGTCTTGCAGCCCCACGAGTGGAGGTTGAACCCCGGCGTTGCCCAGCAAATCTTCCGCCGGTGGGGCACCCCCACCGTGGACCTCTTTGCCAGTCCCCTGAACCGGCAGCTTCCCCGGTTCTGCTCTCGGCATCCGCATCCCCTCAGAGTGGCCCCAGATGCTTTCCTCATTTCGTGGTCCACAGGCCTACTGTATGCCTTTCCTCCCACGCCGCTGGTGTCCCGGATGCTCTTCAAGGTTGCCCGGGACGGGGCCTACGTGATCCTGATAGCACCCCGATGGCCGAGGCAACCCTGGTTTCCTCTGCTCCTGCAGTTAGCGGTGGACACCCCTCTCCCTCTGGGGTTTCAGCCCGATCTTCTGACCCAAGATCAGGGTACTCTTCTGCACCCCAACCTCCGGGCCCTTCACCTGATGGCCTGGCTGCTGAGAGGGTAGTCCTGGCCCCGCTCTCACTCCCCCCGGAGGTGGAAGCTGTCGTCCTGGCGTCTCGGCGACCTTCTACCCGGAAGTCTTACGCACTCAAATGGCGTCGCTTCTCCGCCTGGTGTTCTCAGCGTTCTGAGGACCCCTTCGCCTACCTAGTGTCGGTGGTACTGCAATACTTGCTGCACCTCTCCGATCTAGGCCTCAAGTCCAACTCTGTCAGAGTCCACCTCAGTGCTCTCTCTGCACATCATTCGCCGGTGGAGGGCCAGCCCCTTTCCTCGCATCCCTTGGTGGCGCGTTTCCTCAGGGGCCTGCTTCTGCTTAAGCCCCTGTTGCGCCCTCCGGCTCCTGACTGGGACCTCAATGTGGTTTTACAAAGGCTTACTTGCCCGCCTTTCGAACCCATGGCTACCTGCCCCCTCCGCTTCCTCTCATGGAAAGCTCTCTTCTTGGTAGCCCTCACCTCCGCTAGGCGCGTTAGTGAACTACAGGCCCTAGTGTCGGAGCCCCCTTACACTAGGTTCTACAGGAATAGGGTTGTCTTACGGACTCACCCTAAGTTTCTTCCTAAGGTGGTTTCCTCTTTCCACATCAATCAAGAGGTGGTTCTTCCGACCTTCTTTCCCAGGCCACATACCAGCAGAGCTGAGACTGTTCTGCATACCCTGGACTGTCGAAGAGCCTTGTCCTTCTACCTTGACCGTACGCGTGAGCATAGGAAAGCTGCCCAGCTTTTCGTTTCCTTTGACCCCAATCGGTTGGGGTTATCTGTGTCGAAGCGTACGCTGTCCATCTGGGTAGCTGACTGCATCGCCTGGGCGTATGGGGCAGCCGGCCTCTCTTTGGAGAGTCGAGTCACGGCGCACCGTGTCCGGGCGAAGGCGGCGTCTGTCGCACACCTCCGCTCGGTTCCGTTGGCAGACATCTGCCGGGCCACTACTTGGTCTTCTAGCCAGACTTTTGCGGCTCATTACTGCCTGGAGAGGGAGTCCCGCAGGGATAGTGATTTCGGACAGGCAGTCCTCCACAATCTCTTTGAGGTTTAGGCAACTCCTACCCGCCGGCCCCGATGTTGGCTACCGGCCGGATTCGTATTCAGAGAAGATTCCTTCCTTCTGTGCGGTTGAGCTGGAGGGAGCTCTCTTTTCCAGCTTGAGGTCTCTGGTAGCCTTAAGCTAGGGAGTCCCATAAGTGAGGACTGACTTCCTGCTTGGTCCTGGAGAAAGAGTAGTTACTCACCTGTAACAGGTGTTCTCCAGGAGCAGCAGGAATCAGTCCTCACTACCCTCCCTCCTCCCCTGGAGTTGCAGTCATTCTTATGGTTGCTGTCTTCCGCTATGTCATTCGACTGAGCAAGATGGCATCCTTGGGCGGGAAGAGGACCGCGCATGCGCGCTGCAATCCCAAAGGCTTTCTTCGAAAGCTGGGGAAATTGCTCCGCGAGGGCTCCGTCGGCACCGACGTCACCCATAAGTGAGGACTGATTCCTGCTGCTCCTGGAGAACACCTGTTACAGGTGAGTAACTACTCTGTCTCTTCACGCCATCTTTCCAGCTTGTCCCACCCCCTCTTCCTTCAAGCCCTCCCCACTCTTCAGTCCTTCATCATCTCTCTCCCACGTCTGGTCCTCTTTCTGTACTTTCTCCTTGGCTGAATTGTCTAAAGCTCTCTCCTCCTCCCAAAAGACTACATGCTGCTCTGACCTGATCCCGTCTCATTGGCTGACCGAACCCTCCCTGGCTCTCCTTTCCCCTATACTCGCTATGTTTAATACCAGTCTTTCCACTGCCACTTTCCCATCCCCCTGGAATCATCCTTGATTCAACCTATCCTCAAGAAACCCACCCTGGACTCTCCCCTCATCACTGGTACCCTGTTTTGAATCTCCACTTACTAATTTCTCAAGGACTTTAGATAGAATTTGTTCAACTTTCTTTTCACCTCGATGCCACACACGTCCTTCATCCTCATCAATCTGGCTTCATCCTGGTCATAGCACTGAAACCATTCTCCTCTCTTTCCTCAATGAACTGCACTCCTCCCATGACCATGATGATATCTCTTTGGCTGTCTCCTTGGTTATCTCTTCAGCCTTCAGTCTTGTTGACCATGGGATAGGAGGCAGTATACTATTGTGGATCAGGAAATGGTTAAAAGATAGAAAGCAGAGGGTAGGGCCGAATGTCCAATTTTCCCAATGGAGAAAGGTGAATAGTGGAGTACTCCAGGGATCTGTGATGGGTCCACTGCTTTTTAACATATTCGTAAATGACCTGGAAATGGGAATAACGAATGAGGTAGTCGAATTTGCAGGTGACACAAAATTATTCAAAGTTGTTAAAACCCAAGAGCATTGTGAAAAATTGCAAGAGGATCTTGGTAAATTGGAAGACTGGACATTCAAATGGCAGATGAAATTTAATTTGGACAAGTGCAAAGTTATGCACCTAGTAAAGAACACAAACTATGGTTACACGATGTAAAGTTCCACATTAAGAACCATCACTCAGGAAACAGATTTAGGCCTCGTCATGTTGAAACCCTCTGCCCAGTGTGCAGTGTCGGCCAAGAAGGCAAATAGAATCCTAGGAATCATAAGGAAAGAAATGGAGAATAAAGGATTTTATACTGCCTCTGTATCGTTACATGATGCGACCTCATCTCGAATATTGTGTGCAATTCTGGTCGCCGTATCTAAAAAAGTATATAGTGAAATTAGAAAATGTACAGAGAAGGTAAAGGGGATGGAAGGATACCCCTATGAGGAGAGGCTTAAAAGGTAAGAGATTTTCAACCTGGAAAAGAGACGGCTGAGGGGAGATATGATAGAGGTCTATAAATTAATGAATAGAGTGGAACAGGTAAACATAGATCAATTCTATCTCCAGGAACAAGCAGGAATGTAGTCTTCACATATGGGTATCGTCGGTACCAACGGAGCCTGCGCAGGAACGCTCCCCAGCGTCCAATAGGAAAGCTTTTGGGAGCATCCCACAGCGCCTGCATGCTGCCTTCCCACCTTTCCAACTGTCCCTCTGCAGTTCTTCATTTTCCGTGGAGCCGACAGGTCGCATACCCTGTCACCGCAGAAAATTTTGTCTTTAATCTTTGTTTTTGTGGTCGTGTCTGCCTTCCTTCAACGCTATACCGGTACCGCCGGTTCTTTTCTTCTTAAAAAAACAAACAAACTATAGTTTCTGAAGTGGTTTACTTCAGGAACTTTTTTTCCTTGGTGCTAGGTGCCATTTTTGGCACTAGGCCCAATTTTTCCTTAAAAATGGAAAAACCTGTTTCAGGTTTTAAGAAATGTTCTAAATGTGACGGTACCATTTCCGTCACCGACACCCATGATTGGTGTCTCAAATGTTTAGGTCCTGACCACTCTGTTTCAGAGTGCCTCTCCTGTGGAATGATGTCAAAAAGGGGCTGGCAGAACCGAGCTGCTAAACTTAGCACCCTTTTTCCCTCAGACGCGGCGTCTGTTGCATCGACGTCCTCCAGGGCTTCATCTTCCTCCCATGGATCTCAGGTAACTAAACATGACTCTAGCCGGTCCTCAAATGGTAGATCTCCTTCTAAGTATCGAGATGCCCCTGGCATTGCCCTTGAGGAATTTTCACCGGCAAAACGGCCGCGGTGGGAGGCTTTGGCTTCCAAAGCATTTGCGGGGCTCCAGCATGTTCTCGAGGCCTCAACCTTGGCAGAACTACTGGCGCCATGCTCTGGGGTTCTGGCCACTTCTACCGGTACTGACACCCAAGCATCAGCAGCGTCGAAAGACCAGAGATTCCTTGCTATCGAATGCAGTCTAGCGGCTCTTCTCACGGCTTCGGTACCATTGAAATTGCTTCAGACACCTCAACCGATACCGGTACCGACACTGGTACCGGTACCAACTGCATCGACATTGGCAGGTATGCCACCTGTACCGAGTCATGCGTCTGTCTCCGGCATCGACAGATCGGTACCTGAACAACCCGATACCGACTTCGATCGATACCGGTACCGTGCTTTGCACGATCACCGGGATCAGAGATATTTTGAATCCTCGAGTGAGTCTGAAGACTCCGAAGACTCTGCCGATACCAGAATACTTCTCCCCAAGGATTCCTCTTCTCCTCAGCGCAGAATGTCTCCACCAGAGGATATGTCCTTTCAGGACTTTATCCGTGATGTGGCCCGAGGCCTTTCCATCACAGTAGCTCCTGAAAAAGAGCCTAGGGCAAAGGAGTTGGAAATCCTCCAATACCCTAAGGCTCCCAAAGAGGCAGCTACTCTGACTATTCATGAGATCTTACATGATCTTATGCTAAGGATGTGGGAAACACCTTTAACCACATCTCCTCATTCTCAAAGACTCGGTACCATGTATCGAGTTTCACCTTGTCTTGGCTTTCAAAAAACTAAATTACCACACCATTCAAAGGTGGTGGAATCAGCCATGAGAAGGATGAAAAGTGCAAAGAGACATGCATCCAATCCTCCAGGTCGTGAATGTAGGACTCTCGATGCCTTTGGGCGTCAATGCTTCCAAGCTTCCATGCTCTCAGCTAGGATCAGTTCCTATATCTTTTATATGGGAATGTTCCTTAAAGAGGTCACAGGGGACTTGGAGCTTATGAGCCCCCTTCTTCCTGATGACAAAACACAAGACCATCTCACTCTTGTCAAACATGCTCAGGATGTTTCCAAGTTTGTTAATCGTACAGCCTTTGACTGTTTTGAGTGCATAAGCAGAACCTCTGCTATTGCCATTGGTACACGTCGGATTGCCTGGCTTCAGGCATCTGACTTGGAAATTTGGGTACAGGATAAATTAGGAAACATTCCTTGCACAGGAGAAAATCTCTTTGGCAAGAATTGGCAGGAGAAGGCTAATGAACTAGATGCTGACAATATCACATTTGATAGATTGTCCAAATCTACAGCCGATCCTGCAAAGAAAAGATCCTCTAAGAAACCATTTTTCAGTAATAAAAAGAAGTTTTATCCTTCCTATACCCAACAGTGACACTGTCCAGGTCAGACTGCCCAAAAGGGACAGCAGCAACAACCTAGAAAACAAAAGAAGCCAAAAGCTGCAAAACCTCAGCCAGCTCAGCAGGCTCAGCCTCCTCAGGGGCTTTGACTCCTTTCTAGAGAACTTCGCCTTCTTGCCCCTGAAGGGTCCAGAACCCTTAACTATCCCAGGCAGGTTATGTCATTTTGCCCACAGATGGTACCATGATGATATTATGACTATGTTTATTAATTATATACCCTGTTATCCGAGTTATATTCTCCTGTTTTCTGTAAACACAAAGTACTGTTGAATTGTGTATCTCACTGTTTTTTGTGAACCGCGCTGATGCTTAATAGTGCGGTATATAAGAGTCTATAAATAAATAAATAAATAAAATAAATAAAATAACAGCAGAAAATTGGACTGTGTCCATTTTAAGAGAGGGGTACAAGCTTCATTTTCACAGTCTGCCCCCTCCTAAAATTATAAGACAGTTCAATTCTCAGACCTCTCTCAACAATCTCTTAGGTCAAGAAGTCACAATGCTCCTTGCTCAAGGAGCAATAGAGAAAGTACCCATTCTCCATCAGGGTACAGGTTTCTACTTCCCCTATTTCCTTATTCCAAAGAAAACAGGAGGATACAGACCCATTTTAGACCTCAGAGAACTGAACAAATATCTATTCTGAGAGAAGTTCAAAATGGTCTCTCTAGGAACTCTGCTGCCATACCTTCAAAGTTAGGATTGGCTTTGTTCTCTAGATCTCAAGGATGTGTATACTCATATTATCATCCATCCAAATCACAGGAGATTCCTCCGATTCCTGTTTCAAGGAAAGCACTACCAATACAAGGTTCTTCCCTTTGGCCTGGCTTCTGCGCCAAGAGTGTTCACAAAATGCATGTCTGTGGTAGCAGCATATCTCCGCACTCTGGGAATATTCGTCTTCCCTTACTTAGACAACTGGCTCATCCGAGCCCCTACTGTGCCAGAAGCCAGCTCTGCTCTGTCTCGCACAGTGTGAATCCTTCAGTATTTGGGAATGGTCATAAACCTCCCAAAATCCAATCTTGCTCCCACTCAGTCCCTAGAGTTCATAGGAGCTCATCTGGATACCAGACAGACAAGGACTTTCCTTCTTCAGCCCCGCTGTCTTCGCATAGTACAACTAGCTTCCCAAGCAGTGCTCAAACCTTGTCTCACTGCTCGGGAAATGCTACAATTGCTAGGCCACATGGCATCCACCGTGCATGTGGTTCCTTATGCTCGCCTCCATATGCGATCAGCCCAGTGGACTTTATCCACTCAGTGGACACAGGCCTCAGGTTGCCTGTCGGACAAAATAACAAACTCAGACCGTCTTATTTCGTCCCTCCAATAGTGGCAATAACCCAGAAACCTTCTGGTGGGGTCTCCTTTCCAGCAATCCCTATCCCAAGCCACCCTAACAATAGATGCTTCACAGGTGGGATGGGGAGCCCACCTGCACGATCTCTCTATTCAGGGTACCTGGACTCCACAGGAGGCCTGTTTTCACATCAACCTCCTGGAGCTCAGAGCAATCTTCCTTGCTCTTCGAGTATTTCACGCCCAGCTCAGCTACAAGACAGTCCTAGTTCAAACGGACAATCAGGTAGCCATGTTCTATGTGATCAAGCAGGGCGGAACAGGCTCTCTGTCGCTATGCAACGCAGCTTTGCGACTATGGGCCCTCGCCAGAGAACATCAGATTCATATCCTTGCGGTGTATATTCCAGGCATTCAAAACTCTTGGGCAGACAAACTTCCACACGCATGGTCTCTCCATGCAGACCAGGTTACCCAAATATTTCAGATTTGGGGAACCCCGGACATAGACCTCTTTGCAAGTCTGCTGAATGCCAAACTTTCCCAGTTCTGTTCCAGAATTCCGGCTCGATGTTGTCAGGCAAGGGACGCCTTCCTCCTTCACTGGGGTCAGGACTTCCTATATGCCTTCCCATCCATTCCCCTCATCCCCAAAACCCTATTCAAGCTTCAGAGAGACAGATGTCATATGATCCTCATAGCTACACATTGGTCACAGCAAACGTAGTACCCTCTGCTCCTACATCTCTCTCAAGCTCCACCTCTGGAGTTGGGATCTGCTACAGATTTTCTCTCCCAAGAGGACGGGAATGCTGTGGCAATGCTACGGGATGCTGTGGCATCCCAATCCCCATTCTCTGCATCTCAGGGCCTGGTTGCTGAAAGCCTAGAACTTCATGATCTTAACTTTTCCCAACAGGTAAAGGATATCCTTCATGCTTCTAGGAAACCATCCACAAGACGCTCGTATGCCTTCAAGTAGAAAAGGCTAACCATATGGTGCTTGCAGAAGGGTCTTAACCCTCTTGAGATACCTCTGGAATCGATACAGGAGTATCTCCTTCATTTGTCAAATGCAAGTCTTAAGACAAATTCAGTAAGAGTCCATCTTAGTGCTATTGCAGCTTCTTACAAGCCTCTAAGTGGACAACCTATTTTCTCTCATCCGTTCTTAGCGAGATTATGAGAGGCCTTCTTTTAACAAAGCCTCCCATTCAGCCACCACCGGTGACATGGGACTTAAATCTGGTGTTCGGGCAGCTCATGAAACCGCTCTTTGAACCATTAGCCACTACATCTTTGAAATTCCTTTCCTGGAAAGTCATCTTCCTCATTGCAATCACATCAGCATGTTGCATCAGTGAATTGCAAGTGTTAGTGGCTGATCCTCCTTATGCAAGGTTCCACCATGATAAGGTAGTTCTTAGGACTCATCCACACTTTATCCGAAAGGTCTTTTCGCCTTTCCATTTAAAGCAAGCGGTTTACCTTCCTGTATTCCTTCTGAGGCTTCATGCCTCCAGTGCAGAAAGGAAGCTTCATACCTTCGACTGTAAAAGAGCTTTGGCCTTTTACTTGCAAAGGACACAGCAACATAGAAAATCTTCTCAACTCTTTGTTGCTTTTGATCCTAGTCATTTGGGGCTTCCAGTTTCCAAAAGAACACTGTCCAACTGGATTGCACAGTGCATATCCTTTGCCTATGAGAGTAAGAACCTTCCTCTTGAAGGCCAAGTCACCGCTCACAATGTGAGAGCCATGGCAGCCTCAATGGCTCATCTTCACTCTGTGTCTATCGACGACATCTGTCGAGCAGCTATTTGGGCTTCGGTACATACCTTCACAGCCCACTACTGCTTCGACAAGGACTCCCGCCGGGATGCTTTGTTTGGCCAAGCTGTTCTTCAACACCTTTTTCAGACTTAATCAACGCCTACCCACCATCCTTGGTAGGATGCCAGAGATCCATGGGTTGAAGTGGGGCCCTTTCGCAAGGGCTGACAACTTCCTGGGGCCATCTCCCTGGCATCTGCAGCTAGGGAGTCCCCATATGTGAAGCTACTACATTCCTGCTTGTTCCTGGAAATGGCGTAGTTACTCACCTGTAACAGGTGATCTCCGGGAACAGCAGGAATTTAGTCTTCACAAACCGCCCACCTCCCCTAGGAGTTGTATCTCTCTCTCTCTTTGTCTCTCTCCCTCTTTCTTTTGTCTCAGCTACCTCGTATAAACTCAACTGGAGAGGGACAGTTGGAAAGGCAGGAAGGCAGCACGCAGGCGCTATGGGATGCTCCCAAAAGCTTTCCTATTGGACAAAGGGGAGCGTTCCCGCGCAGGCTCCATCGGTACCGATGATACCCATATGTGAAGACTAAATTGCTGCTGTTCCCGGAGATCACCTGTTACAGGTGAGTAACTATGCTTTACACCATCAAAAAGTAGAAAGACTAGGGGACATGCAGTGAAGCTACAGTGTAACCAGTTTGACTAATAAGAGGCAATATGTTTTCACTCAACACGTAATCAAACTCTGGAATTCATTACTGGAGGTTGTAGTAAAAGCTGTTAGTGTAGCCGGGTTTAAAAAAGGTTTGGACAAGTTCCTGGAGGAAAGGTCCATAAACCATTATTAAAGAGGACCCGGATAATCCACTGCTTGCTCCATTACAAGCATTATGGAACCTGTGTGTCTTTTGGGAAACTACCAGGTACTTGTGACCTGGATTGGCCACTGTGGGGAAACTGGATACTGGGCTTGATGGATCTTGGCCTGACCCAGTATGGCATATCTTATGTTCTTATGTTGCCACAGTAAAAGAACAGCAGTTTTATCATTTTAGAAACCAGGATTGTAGTTAGAGAGCTACACATAAAAGGTTAACTATAAATGAGTAGGAACCTCTATACACAATCCATACCAGTTTTCGATGATTCTCTGCCCTTATTGCACCAAACTACAAATGTAAGTTTGTTGATATCAAGGTCTGGTACTCCTTTAAATTATCAGTAAGCTTGCTATACCCTGCAAGGGTCCATTAATATACAAGCATGACCATATGCATTTGTTTCCAGTCCCTCTGAGGGCAACATGCAATAATGAAACATGTATAGCAGAGGGAAGTCATAACTGAAAGAAGAGTTGTCTGCTCGCAAGGGCCTGAAAGAGGCAAAGGAGTAACAATAGTGAATGCAGGTCAGAATGAATAGGCAACTCTGGATACATTTCCCTGCTGCTACCATAGCGGAACAGGAGGGATGGTTGTGACCATTGTGGTGAGGCTGGGAAGGATAAAGGGGTGTTTTGGAGGTTTAGGGTTGGGTCTGGAAAGGGGGCAGGGCAGAGAGAGAAACTGTGTGTATGAGAGAGAGATTGAGAGAAAATTTGATACGTGCTCCCAGGGCTGGTTTAACCATTAAGCAGACTAGGCAGCTGACTAGGGTGGCAGCTTCTCGAGGAGGTGGGGCAGCAAAGAGCAGCTGTAATCAAAGCAAAATGATAAGTCCAAAGGGCCACACAAATTGAAAAAAAAGCATTGGTGCATACTTTTTAGATATTTTTGAATATTGTTTTAGGAGTGGTGGAATTGAGGTAAAGTTTCCAGATGTCCCCGATTTTTGGGGATTATCCCCGATTTTAGAGCTGTGTCCCAGACTCCCACCTGTTTGGCAGTCTACTGTACCTGATTCCAGCAATAAGGACAAAGGGAGTAGAAGAAAAATGTTTTCAATTTATTGATTTGAATATGCCAGTTTTTAGAATTTATATCCGATATCTTTACATATCACACAGTACAGGGGAAATTTATCACTATTTCTGTTTTTCAGTTGACTTTCTGCTTGGAAGTGATATTTTATTTATTTATTTATTAACAATTCTTATATACCGCACTATTAGACATCAGCGCGGTTTACATTGAACAGAAAACATCCGACAGTTTACACATGTCTGGTCGTTACATTTAACAGGAAGTATAACTTGGCGAAATAGGGGAAACTAAATACAATGCAGGGTTATCTGATGAAGGATATCCTGGTTAACTATATACAACAGTGGTACAATGGTATATGGAACAACTTGTTATTTACATTGTGAAGTTGGTCTGTTGCGGGGTCTATCTGTTTGACCACTTCTGCTATTCACCTGGGGGTTATGTTCGGAGTTGTCATTGAGATATTTAAGGAAGAGGAAATGCTTTAAAGCCTTTCTGAACTGACTTAGATTAGGTATTGCTCTGATTTGAGCTGGTAAGGTGTTCCATAGAGATGGGGCGCAGAATTGGAAGGCTCTGTTGGCTGTTGATCTAGTGCATCTTGTGGTGTCATTTGGGATAACTAGTGTGTTTAATTCTGCTGTTCTTCGTGGCCTGTTTGGTGCAAGTGGTTGTATGAGGTTTGAGAGAGAGGAAGAGGTGAGCCCCTTAGCCGCTTTGAATGTTAGCAGTAAGGTCTTGAAACTGATCCTTGCTTGAATGGGGAGCCAGTGTAGCTGTTTTAGAAGGGGTGTTACGTGGTCTCTCCTGGATGCCCCGAGGAGTACCCTCGCTGCACTATTCATGGCTAATTGCAGGGGGTTCAGGGTGGACCGGGGGAGTCCTTGTAGTATGGAGTTTGAGAAGTCAAAATGGGGGAGTATAAGGGCTTGATAAATGGTACGGAAATCATCCGGTTCGAGTAGCATGCGTAGGTGTCTGAGGGATCTGATTTTAAAGTAGATTGCCTTGACTGTGTTGGCTATGTGGTTCTTCATATCAAGGTTTTGGTCCAGCAAGTGTGTTTATATTGTTGCTGTCATGGGATGGATGGGGATGGGGGGCAGGGTAATAATTCCTCTTTGCTTCTCCATGCCTTGTTGCTCAAATCTGGAACTAACGTATCCCTTCTCCCTGTCCCAGGGATAAATATCCCAGATTTGTCTGCAAAAGGTCTGGTAGCCTTAAATTGAGGTGATCATAATTGTTGTGCTTCCTTATCAAATTTTTGGGGAGATAGGAGCTTATAGAACTAAAAGTTAATTGGGGGGGTGCAAAACTGAAAGTGCATCTAGGGCACTTAATATGCTTCTACCATCCTGATCAGCTAACGCCACCACTAATCCATGTAATTCTTTTTTTTTAAATTTAATCTTTATCATTTTACAATCAATCCAAGCATAAACACACTTGCATGGAAATTAGGGTACAGAAAGAAACAAAACAAGATTGATACAACAATATCAATATCGTTCCAAAAAAGGAAACCATTAACAATGAAGAAAAACAAAAAATAATCCTGCCCCTATTATAGCCCACAACAAGATCAGGGGGAGAACCACTAAATAAATAATTAAACTTAAATTTGAGAAGATAAACCTGATGGGATCTAATAACAAGGCCAAAAACCTATTACAGTGGGGCTGAGTCTAACTCAGCAGGGCGGCGAGCACTCAAAAAGGACAGCAACTGTGATGGCTCGTAGAAAATATACAAAACAGAATTCAACCTACATACATTTGCATGGAAATTTCAGAAAGAATTGACCCCCCAACAAAAAAACACCTGGGCGAAGTAGTAAAAATTCTTTCCTTCTTTTCTGAGTTTCCTTAGACAAATCAGGAAAAACCCGAACAGTCAATACATGAAATATTACATTATGTTTCCTAAAAAACATACGCAAAAACCAATCTCTATCAGAAGAAAGAGAAAACGTTACAATCAAAGTTGAAAAAGAAACAGATTCAGTTACAGAAGTTTCCAAAATAGCAGATGCATCCAATACATCACCCTGCTCTATACCAGGAATTATCCCCCCACCAACCACCTTTTTACCCAAAGGAAGATAATACATTTTAAGCATAGGGGGATGGGATTCAGTAGGAACCCCCAAACCTTCCACTAAATATTTTTTAAACATCTCCTTTGCACTGATACCTGGAGCCTTAGGAAAATTTATCAGGCGAAGATTGGAATATCTTGAAGCATTCTCTAACATTTCAATCCAAACTTTTAAAGCCAATGCGTCCTTCTGATAAGAAGAACTGCCATCTTCACACCGGGAGACTCTGTTGAAGATCATTCACAGAAGATTGTAAAGCTGAAACTTCCAAAGTATGCTGCTGAAGTAAATTTGTATGAAGTTGAGCCTGAGCCGTCAAAGCAGAAACCTGGGGAGCAAACAGTTCCCTGAGCTTCACTATGGCCGACCATATAGACTCCAAGGTAAATTCAACAGGTCTCTCAAAGGAAAAAGAAACTGAAGCCTGAGCCATTCCTGAACCATTCTCCGAGGGCCGCCATTCCATTGCTGAAAACTCAGCAGCAGAGAAGGCGTCCACCGACCTGCTAGAAGCCCTCCTCAATACCGGGCTTCCTAGGCTGCCGGGGAGAGATATTCCAACTACTCCTCCACTCCTCAGCGCTGTCGACCCTCTGCTCTCAACACCTCCACTCAACCCAGAGGGAAATGCCTCCTCCAACAGTGCTGGGCTCCTCTGCAGCAAGGGGTCCTTGGGAGGGTGCCACTGCTCCGGGGGTGAGATTTCCAGCCCAGAACCCCCCGGCAAGCTATCAAACTCCAACGGGAGGTCAGCTGAGCTCAACACCGCTGGCAGCACTCCTGGCTGTCGCTGCGGCATAAAGAAAGGAAGGAGTGGACCCACCACTCGAGTAGGCAATGAAGAAGAGGCCGCCAGGGTAAGGGAGAACTTCTTAACCCCTTTAGCCTTTTTTTTCCCCATAGCAGGAAAAAAAAACGCTGCTGCACACAGAACACGTCAATCCGCCATCTTGATTCCCCCCAAATCCCCATAATCCATGTAATTCTGACTTGGGGGAAGGAGAGGCAATTTGCACTATTCTCCTCTATTACCAATCTGACCTCCTTCCACCCCACCCCACCCCCAAACTAAGCAGTCAGACTATATCTGTGATCTTTCTGAATCTGTCCTCTTTCAGCCTCGTATTCTAGAACTTTCTTTACTCAAATATGTGCTTCTAGTGCATTATTTGTACCTATGAGGTATTTGAATGTCCGTGCATTTCCCAACATAAACCACAGATTTCTTATGAATGTTTGTATTTGCTGGAAATGGAGAGTGTTTGCAAAGGCCGTATACTTCACGGAAACCAACGGGAAGAAACACAATGCATTTTGTCTAGGGGGTCAGTTGCAGTTTAAAAAAACAAGATGCTTAAAATAATAGATGTTCTCCTCAACCCCCTTAAACTGTCAGCTTCTCATCCTTGATTGGCAGTGTTCCATTGAAGGGGAAGTATGCCTGAATTATTCCCATGAGGGTGCTGACAAGAAGTCTATTCCTCATTGTGAGCCTGTCTTTTTGTCTCGGCATTTTCTTTAAGACCCTTAGCAGAAACAACTGCACACTACCTTTCTTAAATTTATTGTTGAATACTTCTCTGTAATCTTTAATCTGCAATGGTTCTCTGGACAGCTGTGGGCAATTTTGTGCTGCTATGAACATCTCAAATCTGCTAAAGTGCACAGAAACAGGAAGCAAAAATAACTTGCTTAGGCAGTAATATGACAGGCTGGTGTCAAGAGTACCAAGTACTGTACAGCTGGAGTTTATTTGTATGAGATGTGATCAAAAAGTATAGAGACTTGTTGTTTAGCTATATAATAATACATCATTCCACAATGCTATTAAGCATGCAGTGACCTAGTTATGTACTCTGCATGTGCAGAGTGTAGCATGGCTGCAGCACGCCTGTACTTTTTTAAATCATGTGTTGTTTGACATCATGTAAAAGCAGTTTGTAAAGATTTTGTGATGAGTGAAAAAATTGAACAGCAAATTTGCATTAAATTCTGCCAGAAACTTGGAGATTCATGCAAAGAGACTTATGACAAATTACATTTATTTTTATTTAACATTTCTTATATACCGCCTTTCTGTATATCAAGACGGTTTACATTGAACAAACTGAAATTACATTGAACAGGGCATTATAACTTGGAGATAACTATTTTACAGGGAACATGGGCAATGGAGGGTTAAGTGGCTTGTCCAAGACCACAAGGAGAACCTGTGGGACTAGAAACCCCAGTTCTTCCGGCCCAAGATTGCTGTCCTCTAGTGGGATTTGAACCCCCAACCTTCTGGCCTGAGGTAACTTGTATGGCGATAAATACATGAGTCATCCTTGAGTTTGACTGGTACAAATATTTCCAAGAGGGCCGCCAGCGATGAACATTCTGGAAGGCCATCCACAAGCAGGAATTAAGACAAAGTTGGAGCAGCGCGTGCTACAATAAACTCAAATCGTCGATTGACTATCAGGGAGCTTGCTGAGGACATGGACATTAGTTTTGGGTCAGTATAGTCCATTCTTACTGTCTATTTGGGGATGAGGCATCTATCTGCAAAATTCATGCCGAAACTCCTGTCCCCTGATCAAAAAGGTCAAGTGTCTGCAGTCAGGAAGTTGTTGGAATGTGCTGAAAATGACTCAGATTTCATAAAAAAAATTATTACTGGTGATGAATTATGGTTATGACCCGGAAACTAAGGCTCAATCCTCACAATGGAAGACTCTAAACTCTCAGACCCAAGAAAGCCCATCAAGTGAGAAGCAATGTCAAGGTCATGTTCACAGCTTTCTTTAGTTACCAGAGTATTGTTCATCATGAGTATGCTCTAAAAGGCTAGACTATCAATAAGGAGTACCATGTCCAAGTTCTGACTCGTTTAGCCTCTTATGACAGCTTATTTCAGAGTTGCACAAGAATGGTGAATGATTGCTTCATCACGATAACGCCCCAGCTCACGCATCACATCTTGTCCAGCAGTTCTTGGCCAAAACCAAATCAAGCAAGTCCTTCAGCCTTCGTCTCACCTGACTTCACACCCTGTGACTTTTTCTTGTGTCCAAAACTGAACTTATCACTGAAAGGAAGGAAATTTGACAACTTGGAGACCATTAAGCAAAATTTGACACAGCAGCTTCTTAGCATAACGAAAGAGGCATTTCAAAATTGTTTCCAGCAGTGGCAGGGATGCTTGAGGAAGTGTGTTTTATCAGAAGGGGACTACTTTGAAGGAGACTTTGCAATAACTGTCAGTGTTATATTACTTGTGTTATGGTACATGTCTCTATACTTTTTGATCGCACCTCGTGTGCACTGGCGTAAGTTCAAATTTGGGGCCCCCAAACAAATTTGTTGAGGGCTCTTCATGATGATGGCAGCAGCGGCAGCAATCATAGGGGGGGGGAGGGGGGAGAGAAAGATTTCCCTTCTCATCCCACTCCTTCCCTTTGAAAACTAAAAAAAAAAAAAAGCGGCAGCTGGCAAACATACTTTAACAGATGTTTGCTGCGCTACCTCCCGCTGCCTTTTTGGTCCAGCAACAGGATCTGCTTCTCCGGCTGCTGTAAAACAGGTTTTTTTTTAATATAATTAAATTTTACAATAAACCAAGAACCTTGGATAAAGAAATTCACAATCCATCATGCATATGCAAAAGAAATATAAACACAAAAGAACATTAAACAATCAATAACATGACATTATGCTAATAGTCCACCATAAAGCAATAAAGAAAAGGGAGGATTCAAGAACAATATACACCATTGGAGAATGGTTACAAACAAAGAAAAATATTACAAAGAAAAAGTAGGATGCAAAGCAAATTCAACTTACAAAGCCCACATTACTACCATAGGGTAAATTCACAATTGCTTAGCATCTAAAAAGAAACGCAATTTAGAGTGCTCAAAGAAATGAAAAGTCTTATGTTGATATCCAAGTACACCTTTACAAGGAAATCTCAACTGGAAACTCGCACCCAAAGCTACAGCCTCAGTGCGGAGTTCCAGAAATTTTTTCCTCCTAGTTTGAGTCCACCTGGACACCTCTGGGAAGATCTGTACCCTACCCTCAAAAAAAGAAACCTCAGATTTTTTTTAAATACATTCATAATAACACTTCCATATCCTGAAGAAATACAAAAGATGCCAACAAAGTAGCCCATATCAACCACCTTGGTAGATTGCTCTAACAACTCAGACATGTTCCCCAAATCCAAGGAGTCAGAAGACCCCTCTACCTGAGAGGTGTCAGCTTTCTGCAAAGCGTCCTTACCAGTCACTGAGGGGAGGAAATAAATCTACTGAAGAGGATGGATCCCAGACTCAGGATAGTTAAACAGCTCCTTAAGGAACTGAATAAATAGGTCCTAAGAGGAGGACAATGAAAGCTGTGGAAAATTCAGTAAAAAAGATTTAAATTTCTCTGTTGATTTTCCAAATTTTCAATTTTATGCCGGAAAACCAAACCATCCTTAGCTGGGACCTCTTACTGATCCTGCAGATGTTTCCATCAAATTGCGCTTGCTGTTGGAGCACCTTCGCCTTCACCCCCTCCAGTCTAGAAGTGAAGGGAGCAGAAGCCTGCAATATCCCAGCACAAACCCAATAGAGTAACCGTATTGCATCCCAAATGCAGTCAAGGGTCACCTCCTTAGGTCTCAAAAGTGGAGGAAGGTCCTGGATCATCACATTCTCCTGAACGAGGGATAAACCCCCTACCTGGCAGCAGTTGGACCCATTACCTCTAGCCACTGACACACCCAATGCCGAGGCCAAGAACTGCAGAGTGGCAGCATTTGAAACCACGCCAGGTGTGCTACCCTCAGCACCTCCAAGGGCAGGAGGATTGGAAGAGACAAGCAGGTTCAGCGAAACATTGCTGCCCAAATTGGGCAAACCTGATGTCAGGATTGAGAGGCTCAAACATTTCACCTGTGCAAAATCATCCAAGGTACACTGCCGCACTGATATAGCAACAGGAGTGGAGGAAATACCTCTCAGAACAGTTTTATAGACAGTCTCAGGTATCATGAGACTTGATGCATTAAGGATCTCCAGCTGCCATGGAAATTTTACAGGCAAGGGTGTGGTATGGCATGGCAAACACCTTTTAAAGTAAGTATGTTTGCTCTCGTCCAGCCTGGCTCCCCCTCCCCCGCATTGTGGGGGGGGGGGGCTGCTTGGTCAGTATTTATGCATAACATATGAGACAGCATACAAACAGTAGCATGTCTTTTGATGGATTTAAGCATGTATTTTATGAGTGAGTGCATTGAGGGGTTAGATAATGTGAAAAAACACCTAGAAATTCCAGTGGGCAGCATTCATATTATTTGATTTAATATTGGGTCAATGAACCTCAGTTGGGTCAATGAACACTTGCAGGTCCTGTGCTTTTGGATGGAAACATTGCACTCCGTGATTCAAGCAGTGTGCTGAGGGAAATTCTTGGCATCCCTGGATCTGGCCGAGGCATATTTACATGTCCCGATCTGGGTGGATCAGCAGAAGTGCCTGCATTTTGTCATGTCTGGCTCTCACTATCAGTTTGCTGCCCTTCCTTTTGGGCTATCCACCGCCCCAAGGTCATTTTCCAAGGTCGTGGTGGTTACGGTTGTGGCACTACAGCACCAAGGGATTTGTGTCCTTCTCTATCTGGACGACTGGCTCATCTGAGTCCAATCCCTCTCAGAAGCGTCTCAAGTGATGTCCTTTTTGGAATGCCTTGGCTTTGTGATCAATTGGGGAAAAGAGCCAACTGTTGCCTTCCCAGTCCTTGGAGTTACTGGGAGCACATTTTGACACTTGAGTGGACAGAGGTTTCCTGC
Organism: Ichthyophis bannanicus; assembly: GCA_033557465.1. NCBI lineage: Eukaryota > Metazoa > Chordata > Amphibia > Gymnophiona > Ichthyophiidae > Ichthyophis > Ichthyophis bannanicus. The sequence continues at coordinate 661,850,990 of CM066032.1, read as the reverse complement.
CAGGGGAGAGTCATAAGACTGTTGGATTGCCTGGTGCTGTTCTGTGTGCAGCAGGCCCCCAGAGTCTGGGATTAGCTTCATCTCCTCGGATTGACAGTGGTGACCATAGCGATGGTGTCGTGGGCATGTGCTCACATGCAACTGCTCCAGAGGTCCTTATTGACTGGATGGTTCCCGAGCTCTCAGGAGTTTGAGCACAGGCTTCCACTCCTGTTGATGGTGAAGGGCAGCCTACGGTGGTGGCAGCAGCCCTGTCATCTAAGGAAGGGCATACCACTGGATAGTTGCTTCTGGATCCTGATGATGACTGATTCCAGTCTTTTGGGTGGGGAAGCCCATTGTCAACACCGTACAGCCCCAGGATATTGGAAACGCAGAGAAGTGGTGTGGTCCATCAAATGCTTTGAAGAGAGAGTCATCAGGTTGGCTGTTCTGCATTTCCGGCCTCTGGTCATAGGCTGGGCGGTTCAAATGTTTTTGGACAATGCTGTAGCGGTGGCTTATGTCCATCAGTAGGGCAACACAAGGTGCACTGGGGTGGCACAGGAGATGAATCTCCTGTTTGCCTTGGTGGAGAAGAATCTTCTAGCCTTGTCAGCTCAGCCATTGCCGGCGTGGACAGTGTGGAAGTGGAATTTCTCAGCCGGCACTCTCTGAATCCTGGAGAGTAGGAGTTGAGTCAGGAGCCGTTTCAGTTGATTCTGGGCCATTGGGGTCGCCTCAAAATGGATCCAATGGTGACCTGCTCTAATGCAAAGGTTTACTGCTTCTTCACTCACCACATGGAGACAGATTATTTATTTATTTATTTACAGTCTCTTATATACCGCACTATTCAGCATAAGCGCGGTTTACATGGACCAAAAATGCTCAGTACAATTAACGCGTATGAGTTTAACAGATAACAGGGCAAATAACTTGGATAACAGGGGTAAACTATTTACAAATCTTGCTACATAGAGCATAGATTCAGAGAGCATTGACGTCCTGACCCAGCTGTGGCCAAGTCAGCGACTGCTGTATGGGTTTCCTCCGTGGCCTCAAGTGGGGCATGTGATTTGGCGTATAGAGTGCCACCCAGGCAGGATTGTGCTGGTAGCACCAGATTGGCTGCAGAGAGTGCGGCTCAAAGACTTGATGTGGCTCCTGCAGGCACCTCTTCGTCTGCTGCCTCTGTTTTGGGGACTATTGTGGCAATAATCCTCCCCCACCTCTATTACCTATTACTACAACTCTATCTACCAAGGTCTTCCACAAACGACCCTATTCCCACTATCCACAGCTCTACACACAACAGCATGTATTCTGCAAAGAGCATTGAAATGGAGAAATTTTACTTACCGATAATTTCCTTTCCTAGAATCCTGCTAGACCAGTCCAGACTAGTGGGTTGTGTCCCTCTGCCAGCAGATGGTGATACAGAGAAAAATTCCTGAAGCTTTGTGACATCACTCTTGGTATAAGAACCCATCCCCCAAAGGGAAATTCAGTATAACCATAACAAGCAGTAGAAGTTAAAACAGCCAAGGAAGCACAAAACCAGATCAAAAATGAGTTCATAAATGTTCAATTTAGCTTGTTATAAGAGTTATTTAATGTGAAACAAGACCCGTGGGCCAAAGACCTATGTACATGGTGAGGGACAGCTAGACAACAGACTAAACAGTTTAGAGGGGCTGGTCCTGGACTTGTCTAGCAGGATTCCAAAAAAGGAAATTATCAGTAAGTAAAATTTCTCCTTCCAAATATGTCCTGCTAGACCAGTCCAGACTAGTGGGGAGTACCATAGCTAAACCATTTCAGGGTGGGAAGAAATAGTGCAGCCAAGACAGAGGCTCTGAAGCAAGCTGCTCCTCGAGTTTGGACATCCAAGTGATAGTGGCATGCAAGAGAGTGAGGACCAGGTATCTGCCCTACAAATATCTAGCAGAGCTACCCCTGAGCATTCTGTCCAGGAGGTAGCCTGGGACCCACATAGAATGTGCTTGAAGACCTATAGGCACAGGTTTGATCAATGGTCTGCTTGATCCAGTTCGCAGTGGTCGCTTTGGAAGCGGCCGCTCCTTTTTGTGGACCAGAAGCCAGGACAAAAAGGTGATCGGAGAGATGAAACATATTAGTGAGTTTGAGGTAATGGTGTAACACCCTACCAGCATCCAACAGGTGAAGGACTCTGTTGTCACCTGAAGACAGCTCCCTTAAAAAGGGAAGGAAGCACAACTGATTGGTTGACATGAAAATCCAAAAGGAACTTAGGCAGAAAAGAGGGCATTGTTCAAATGGCAAATGAGGTGTAGGAATAGCCTAATGGCTAGAGCACTGGCTTGGGAACCAAGTGACCAGGGTTCATTTCCCACTACCACTCCTTGTGGCCTTGGACAAGTCACTTAACCCTCCATTGCCTCAGAAAATTCCAAGTTATCAATGTCCCTGTTTAATATACATTACCAAATTTAAGTTACAATGTAAACTGCTTTGATTGAAATGATAAAGTAGTATGGAAGACCTGTTAAATAAAATATAAGAACATAAGATATGCCATACTGGGTCAGACCAAGGTCCATCAAGCCCAGTATCCTGTTTCCAACAGTGGCCAATCTAGGTCATACGTACCTAGCAGTTTCCCCAAAAGACACAGGTTCCGCAATGCTTGTACTGGGTCAAGCATTGATATCCTGGGTCCCTTCTTAATAATGGTTTATGGCCCTTTCCTCCAGGAACTTGTCCAAACCTTTTTTAAACCCAGCTACACTAACAGCCTTTACTACATCCTCCGGTAACAAATTCCAGAGTTTGATTACACGTTGAGTGAAAAAATTATTTTCTTTTATTAGTCTTAAATAGTTTACCCTGTAGCTTCATTGCATGTCCCCTAGTCTTTCTATATTCTGATAACGTAAACAATCGATCTACGTTTACCCGTTCCACTCCGTTCATTAATTTATAGACTTCTATCATATCTCCCCTCAGCCGTCTCTTTTCCAGGTTAAAGAGCCCTAACCTTTTTAGCCTTTCTTCATAGGAGTATCCTTCCATCCCCTTTATCATTTTGGTGGCTCTTCTCTGAACCTTTTCTAATAACGCTATATCCTTTTTAAGATACGGCAACCAGAATTGCACACAATATTCAAGGTGCGGTCTCACCATGGAACGGTATAGAGACATTATAATATCTTTTGTTTTATTTTCCATTCCTTTCCTTATGATACCTAGCATTCTATTTGCTCTCTTGGCTGCCGCTGCACACTGGGCCAAGGGTTTTAACATGTTATCCACAATGACGCCTAAATCCTTTTCCTGGGTGGTGGTTCCTAATGTGGAACCTTGCATTGTGTAACCATAGTTTGGGTTGTTCTTCCCTAGGTGCATAACATTGCACTTGTCCACATTAAATTTCATCTGCCATTTTGATGTCCAGTTTTCCAATTTATCAAGATCCTCTTGCAATTTTACACAATCCTCTTGGGTTTTAACAACTTTAGTTTTGTGTCATCTGCAAATTTGATAACCTCACTCGTTATTCCGCTTTCCAGGTCATTTATGAATATGTCAAAAGGCAGTGGAACTAGCACAGATTCCTGGGGTACACCACTATTCACCTCTCTCCATTGGGAAAATTGGCCATTTAGCCCAACCCTCTGCTTTCTATCTTTTAACCAGTTCCTGATCCACAGTAGTACACTGCCTCCTATCCCATGACTCTTTAGTTTTGCCAAAAGTCTCTGATGAGGGACCTTGTCAAAGGCTTTCTGAAATAAATAAATAACCCCTCCAGGGGAAAAGACTGGAAAGGATCCTGGCAAGAGAATGCCTGGAACTCCAAAAGACACCATGCTGATGTGACTGCTATAAGAAAAACAGTTTTGAGAGACAAATCTTTGAGGGATGCCCTACAGAGGGGCACGGGTGAGCGCGTGAAGCACTAAGGACAGATCCCAAGAAGGGACAGTTGGATGAATGGGAGGGGGGGCCTTAGAAAGTGAACACCCCACAGAAAACTGGAAACATCTACATGAGAAGCAAGTGACCACCTATGGAGAGGCCCCCGAAACATGTTAAGGCCGCAGTATGCACCTTTAAAGAATTGAGGGTGAGATCCTTATCAAATCTGTCATGAAGGAAGGAAAGAATGTCTGTCTGGAATATCAACTTGCCAAGGGGAGAGGGATCTCTTAGAACACCAAGAAGAATAAAAGACACTGGATCCGAGCATAGGCACGTGAGGTAGAAGACTGTCTGTAGTAAAGTGGCCACTATTTGCAGCGAGTAACCTTTGCGATACAAGTGAAACTGCTCAATAGCCAGGAAGTAAGCGAATAAAGAGCAGGGTTGTCCATAAGAACCGGCCCCTGAAACAGGAGACTTCTCTGGACACCGAGGGGTAGGGGTGCCTCCTGCAGGAGGGTGAGGACATCGGCATACCATAGACACCGAGGCCAATCTGGGGCCACCTGCACTACCCATCTGGAGTGTGACTCTATCCGACAGAGTATGACTCTATACGATTACTGGCCAAGGAGGAAAGATGTAGAGAAGCTGGTTCGAGGGCCAGGTCTGAACCAGAGCATCTAGGCCATGAGAGTTCAGTTTCTTTCGACAACTGAAAAAGATTGACATCTTGGCATTAGAAGAGGTGGCCATTAGGTCTAGAGTCGGATGACCCCACTGACGCACAATGTTCGCAAAGCCCACAGAACTTGCTCCCACTCGCTGGGGTCCAGGATATGACATCAGGAAGTCCGCTTGAATATTCTCCATTCCCACAATGTGCTGCGCAGAAAGAGCCAGGAGGTTGGATTCTGCCCAGGGACTGCAACAGTTTAGACAACATAGATGTGCCCATAATGATATTTCAAAATGGTTGTGTGTATCCAATGTCTCATACACATTCTGGCCATCCAAAAACAAGTAGACACATGTAGTGCTGCGGCTACAAGGAAAAAGGTCTCTATAAAGCTGCATTGTTTTTCAAAGAGCAAAAAGTATTAGGGTAATGAGAGGGTTTTTATCCTCTCCTGTTGACAATTGCTGAAATGAGCACCAACAAGCATCTTTTTGATTTCTATTCATGTGTGCAAGTGATTTCAGACATGTGGCACTGTTCTAAAATCAGTTGCATATCTTTATATTTGTAGGAACAACCCAGGCATACCTCCACCATGCCCACGTGACCTGGATATGATCATACCAAGCTTGTGTAAATTTGGGCCTTTCTAAAATGGCTCTGGGGACGTTCATATGATTTTCACGTCTGAATGGGCATTTTCAGATGTGGAAATCACAAAGAGGGCTTCTAAAATGACCCCCCCCCATACGTTGGTTCAAGTTTTGATTGATTTGCTATTTTCTGTTCCTGCGCTTTCTGTATTTCCTTTATGTAAATGAGGAAATTGAAAATAAAAAAAAAAATGGTTGTGAAAAGTACCATTCCTGGGCATTATGTGGTCACTGAAATAGTGATGAGGAATCAATATCAAGCAGACATTAAGATCACTCAGCTCATTTGTGAATAATGCGCTGTTTAATATAAAAGTTTCAGTATGTCCGTTTAAAAAATAATTTAAATTTTTTATACATGTCATTTATTTTATTTATTTATTTGCAGTCTCTTTTATACCGTGCTATTCGACATCAGTGCGGTTTACAATGAACATAAGAGTTGCACATCTCAATTTCGTGATTTGTGCTTACAGTGAAACAGGTATAATAACTTGGGTATACATTAAACAGGAAAATTAAACTTGGGTATGCATTAAGCAGGTATAACAGGTAAAATAGGGTATAAATAACCAGTCCCTTAACAAGGAGACACGATGAATTAATACAGTCTACTTTATGCAACAATATAATGAGTTATGCGGCACTGCATAAGTTTCTCATGGTGGTTGGAGGGGAAGGTGTGATTGCGAGTGATCAGTCTGGGAATGTGACGTGCATGAGTTTGAGGTGCTGCATTGAGATGTGAGAGTGGGTGAGTGTGGGGAGAAGACTGCTTCATCGTAGTGATGAAGAAAGAGGTGCCGTTTCAGTGCCTTCCTAAATTGGGAGAGTTCACTGATGGTTCTGATAGTTGCTGGTAGTGCATTCCAGCAGGATGGAGCAAAGAAGGAGAAGGCTCTGGATCTAGTGAATTGAGAACACTTCGTGCTTGCCTTAGGTAATATGAGAGTATTTGCGGCATTCGATCTCCTTGCTCGATTGGGAGGTGTGATTGAAATTAGATCAGTAATGGCAGTAGCAGGGTATTTATTGATGGCTTTATGGGTCATAATTAGGATCTTGAATGAGATCCTGGCTTGTATGGGTAGCCAGTGCAATTGTTTTAGTATTGGGGTAATATGAGAACTTCTTGAGGCTCCATGAAGGATTCTTGCAGCTGAATTCATTGCAAGTTGTAAGGGGTTAGTCGTGCACTTAGGTAGACCATACAAGATCGCATTGGCATAGTCAAAGCATTGATATCCTGGGTCCCTTCTTAATAATGGTTTATGGACCTTTCCTCCAGGAACTTGTCCAAACCTTTTTTAAACCCTGCTACACTAACAGCCTTTACTACATCCTCCGGTAACAAATTCCAGAGTTTGATTACACGTTGAGTGAAAAAATATTTTCTTTTATCAGTCTTAAATAGTTTACCCTGTAGCTTCATTGCATGTCCTCTAGTCTTTTTATATTCTGATAATGTAAACAATCGATCTACGTTTACCTGTTCCACTCCGTTCATTAACTTTAAATAGTTTTGTGTCATTTGCAAATTTGATAACCTCACTCGTTATTCCACTTTCCAGGTCATTTATGAATATGTCAAAAAGCAGCGGACCCAGCACAGATCCCTGGGGTACACCACTATTCACCTTTCTCCTTTGGGAAAATTGGCCATTTAGCCCAACCCTCTGCTTTCTATCTTTTAACCAGTTCTTGATCCACAGTAATACACTGCCTCCTATCCCATGACTCTTTAGTTTTGCCAAAAGTCTCTGATGAGGGACCTTGTCAAAGGCTTTCTGAAAGTCCAGATACACTATATCAACCGACTCACCTTTGTCCACCTGTTTATTCACACTTTCAAAAAAACATAACAGATTAGTAAGACAAGATCTTCCTTGTCTAAAGCCATGTTGTTCCTCAAGGAACAACAATTAGCAGGTAAGTCTAATTTCACCATATATACAATGAATTCTGATATACAGTCATCATGATAATGCTTTTTGTAACTGCATCCAGCAATCAAATCTGTCCATGTCGGTCCTACAGTAGTGAGCCTATACCATCTGCAGTTACCACAAGCCATTTGAATAGCATCAGCAGTTTCCACTTGTTGGTTAAATTTAAATTGGGTAAAACGTTCTCCAATACCACAATGGTAGGATATAGAGTCTTTAAAAGTTTGTAAAGCAAGAATATACCAATATTTACAGATAACATTCACAAATGATTTCACTAGATTTGAGTAGAACAAAACACATACTGCACTATTTTATCCATTGGTTCATAAGATTTATATTCCAGTGAAACTTCTCTATGTGAATATTTTGCATGAAGATAAGCTTTCTTAATCAGATGTAAAGGATTGCTCTTCTCTAAAAATCACAGTTTCTTTAATTTAGCTTATTCTTAAAATATGCTATGGATGAATAAACTCTGCTGAAATTGACTGGTGGGCTGACTTGCTTTTAATCTATATGGATGACTACCCGTAAATCTTAAATAATTATTTCCATTTCCATCTGTTAGTTTTCGACATACCGTAGTACCATAGTATTCTTGGATGACAAAGAGAGTCATAAAAGTGCTAGAAAGAAAATCTATTTTGAAGAATCCTTTGAAGAATCAGAATAGAGTAATGATGACTATTCTGACAGGGGGGATAGTAGGTGTGAATGGGGGAGATTTTTTTTTTAGAGGATTCAAGACAAGTCAAATGGCAGGAATGGGGACATGGGCACAGTTTCAGGCAGAGGGATATGTTTCAAGCACAAGATTAACAGGGTTGTGTCACAAGATCAGTCTCACAAGACTCAGCTATAATTAATATGTATGTTTCCATTATCAAAATTGCAGGAATCTGTCATAAATTTAGGATTAGGATTTGTTCCTAAACCTGTATATGATACATTTACACGTAAGGTTTACATGTTTAATAAGCTGTACTAAAATTTATGGACATCTTTACTAAGCTGGACTAACGGTTAGCATGGGTTATTTGTAACTATGTCCCACTCAATAACATGGGACCTGGTTACAAATGGTCCATGTTAACCATTAGCCCAGCTTAGTAAAGATGTCAATAAATTTTATAAACCTTTTGTGGAGGATCCTAGAAATTTGCTTTAGAAATGTTGAAAATGAAATCTTAAATCAAGACATGACTTATTTTTGAAAATTCTGGCTGATATTGATAATGTACATTAAATTATTTGGTTGGTAACTCTTGACATTATATCTCTTTATTCACAAATCCCACAGGAAAAATCATTAAATATAATTAGAAATAGTTTGAATTGAATTGAATTGGTTTAGCATGTGGTAGGTGTCCCATGCTAAGCTAGAATAGGGCCCTATGCTAAAAATCTTGTGCTAACCAGGGAGCTTCTGATCAGGTGGGGACTGGGCAAGTTGTGAGTGGAAGATGGGTGTGAATGATGCTTTGTAGTTAGCGTGGATGTTTTTGGCATGTGCTTAACACGAAGGTAACTGTAAGTGAAGGTACACTTAGTGCCATCTCAGTGTGGCGTGGTAACACCCCAGTAACTGCAAGGGGACAGAAACACATGCCTCTTAAAGTTAACATGGGTGTCTTTTGGGCCCCAAAACGTGCCATGGTGCATTTCACAGTAAACATGCCTCAATGCTTCATGTGCGGATAAAAAAGCAAGCTGGTATAAAAACATAACGAACATAAGATATGCCATATTGGGTCAGATTAAGGTCCAAAGCCCAGTATCCTATTTCCAACAGTAGCCAGTCTAGGTCACAAGTTTCTGTCGGGTTCCCAAAAAGGTACACAGCTTCCATATTGCTTATCCCAGGGGTAAGCACTGTATTTCTCTGGTCCTTTTTAATAGTGGTTTATGGACTTTTTCTCCTGAAACTTGTCCAAATGTCTTTTAAAACCAGCCACAATAACAGCTTTTATTACATTCTCTGATAATGAATTCCAGTTTCATTATGTGTTGAGTGAAAACATATGTTCTCCGATTAGTCTACATTGTAGCTTTATTGTGTGTCCCCTAGTCTTCCTACCTTTTTGAAGGAATAAACAACCAATTTACATTTACTCATTCCACTCCATTCATTATTTTATAGACCTCTATCCTATCTCCCCTCAGCTGTCTTTTTTCCTCAGCTGTATGAGTATCAGTCCAGGTATCACCCAAAATGGTGTTAGCGCAATATAAACACGAACCACATACAGATATTATTTATCGATCTCGTTGGCGGTCGGACTGCACTACCAATTTTGTAGTGTATTTGATTATCTGTCCTTGCTCCCTCTATTACATTGGTCGCACATCGCGCTCTTTCAAAACACGTCTGGCGGAACATGCTTCGCGGTTGCGAACAAGGACTCTCACGGCCCCTATGATTGAGCATTGTTTACAGATGGCTCATAATTTTTTTGATCTACATTGGCGAATTTTGGATTTCATTCCTGTTCACCCGCGGGGCGGAGATCGCCTCCAGGCACTTCAAAATCTTGAACAACGTTGGATTTTTCGATTGGACTCTGTTACCCCAAGGGGTCTTAATTTACAGGTTGATTGGCACACAGTGTATTAATCAGTCAAGTTCTTTCATTTTTCCAATTGCTGTTTTAGGGGGACGAGCTGCTGGCTGTGAACCCTCCGTATTTAATAGCGATTGGTCCCTTTTTTGGTATCAGCTGACTTCCTATGATTTGGCGAGTTAGCGGAAGCTGTCAAGATTGGTCCCTTTAAATGAAGGCTGGTTGCTGCCCTTGCGGTTTTACAGGGCTGATGTTACTTTCTACGGCGGTTTTGACCTGAAGCAGGGGAAATAAGATTTTTGATTCCCCGAAACGTGTCACGTCGTCCTTTGCTGCCTTAATCCACAGCCTTTTCATTAATTCAGCTAAGTATTGCATTTTATTGCTTCATTTTTCTAACACAAGTTTAGTGTTTTAATTAAGTAAAATGGACGGGCCACAACGGCACAAGGTGTGCTTCCTTCTGCTTGGTTGGCCTCTCCGACAAAAATAATAGATTTTCGCTATAAATTCATTTAGCAACACGGGCTTTTTGGATCCCTATTTTCTGTGTGGTGTGACATTTTGGTTTCTTTAGGGATAGGTATTTATTTTGTGTGGTGTCACCTATCTTTTAGGCACAGGTCGCTAACCGGGCAGCATGCAATATCGCTGCTGCCCGGTTATCGATTGTCACTGCCTCCACTGCTCCCTGGAATGTCCCCGACATGCCCCGATGCTAAATGGTTAGCATCGGGGCGTGTAAGAGAGAAGAGAGGGAATATTCAGTGCAACTAATCATTTTAGTGCCATTGAATATTGTGGATAGCGGAATTTACATGGTTTATGGGGCTGTAAACCAGGTAAATGCCTTTCGAATATCAGGCCCAATAAGTTTAAGGTATTTTGTTCACCTCAAGATGAATCTCAGGGCCTTAATTAATCTAGTCCCGATGAGGATCACCAGTTGAATCTAAAAGTGAATTAGTTTACCTCTTTCCCCTTTCCTCTTAATAGGTTTAAAAGTCTATAAATCTAATATACCTAGGGTGGGTGGGAAAGAAACACTAATTGTAAGCTGACTTGCTACCTAGTTCCCCAGCTAACTTTATAAAAAACAGAACTTTAAAAGAGAGACAGATTTTTATCAGCTTAAACCCTAAGAATTCCCTTTAACCCAGGAGTCTGAGAAATTCCCAGCAGGTAAGAACTTATACATGCAGATTTCTTCTGAGCAATAGCAGCTTCTCTCAGTAGTCCTTCAGACTGAAAATTACTGAGCTTTGACTTACCTATTTATATCTGTGCACACAGGGCCGTACCGAGTGTAAATCGCTCCCTGTGCGACTTGCACATCGGGCGCGTGCCCCCCCCCCCCCCCGCAGTGGGAGAGAAGAGGCACGCCCGATGTGCAAATCGCCGGCATGCTAAGCAGATCTGTCCCTCCCTGCTTAGCATGCCAGCGAGAAGGCTTAAGGGGCGCATTTTAGCTGTCTGTCATTGCCTGCCACTGCTGAGAGAAGAAAAAGTGGCGGTGGCAGGCAATGGCAGACAGCTAAAATGCACCCCTTAAGCCTTTGCGCCCTGTGCGGCCGCACCGCTCGCACAGGGCTAGGTACGGTCCTGTGTGCATATGGCCTTACATTCACCATATGCTGCCCCTGGCTGGATCAGGCCAAACAGGAGAAAGGGAGGGCTGAGAGTCTAGACTCGAGTTATGTCTGGGGCTTGGGAGGGGGAATAAATGCCTGGAATAAACGTTATGGGATCAGTCTGGAACCAAGACACTTGAATAGGGCAGGAGGAGTGAACAGGATCCTCTAGTGAAGCTTACCAGGTGCCATCTTATTGTTTTTAAATATTGTTCTTGAAAGTAATAAATATATCCTAAAATATGTTTGCATCCTACTCTTCTTTCATTTCCAATTAATAAGTATCATTATCTTAATCTGCATGTTAGAAAGTGTAAGTGGATAGCTCCTGCATCTTTACTATTTCAGGAGATGTTGCCCTTTCTTCACAAAATCAGTAACTTCCCCCTTTTCTTCCGGAGCTCGATGCATAACCATAGTGACATATAACATGGGGATTTTGGAAATACATATTGAAACATTTACAATATGCTTTGCTAAGTTTTAATCCAGGTTTGCAGGGGCCACATTTTCCAACCCCATAATTTGGGATCATAATGTGATGAAAAGAAAAACAATTGAGAGGTGGCCATACTATGGAATGCTGTTATTGGTAGGGTAGGATACTATTAAGTGTGGTCTTTTGACTATTTTGCAAATGTGCATTTATTTACAGTATTTGTTCTCAATAAGGACAAACAACATTGGCCATATCATGTACCTAGTACTGAATCCCCTATTCTTTACTTGAAATTGTTTTTCTGAGAGCTGTGTAAAAGGTGAGAGAGGATGACCAAAAGTAAAAATAATTCATTTTGGTGGTGTTTTTTCTTTTGTTTACTCAATAGCTTGCCCGTCAGGAACATACAAACCTGAAGGCTCCCCCGGTGGTGTCGGCACCTGCATCCGTTGTCCAGATGAAAACCACACTTCTCCCCCAGGAAGCGACTCCATAGAAGACTGCGTCTGTAAAGAGGGTTATCGCGCCTTAGGTTCAATCTGTGAAGGTAAATATAACAAATAACATTGTAAATATGCTATACCCCCCTCCTGGGTGATGGTATCCCCCCTCCCTTGTATCTGTTCATTGTACCCGCCCCTTGTTTGTTGTAACCGCTTTGACCCGGCGAAAAGCGATATGTAAATATGGCTAAATAAATAACAAATAAAATGATAGCTTGCTTTAAAAGAAGGGTACTGTAAATAATATACAGCTAGTTTTATTGTTTAATTACACAAAGAAACTAACATTTACTTTTTCCTGTAGATAAGGGTCATAGTGGGTTGCAATCCAAAATTGTGTCCCAAACCAAGAATCTGCAAATTTGGAACAAGGTTTCAGATTGCAATACAAAACTCTAATTTTTTTGGATGTTATCTAGGTTTTTGCTGATCTATATATATGCCTTTAACTATATATGTCTATTTTTTTCTTTTGTTTTGACTGGAAGGTCTTCTCATCTCTTTATCTTTCAACTCGGAGATCTCTTGAAATACTGTCCCATCAAAGCTATTCACAATCTAAGGGCACTGTGGGGCTGTAGTATCTGCTGTTTATTTAGCAGTCTCTTGGGTGTAGATGTGAAAAGCAACATGAAGCTCAGCTCAGCATTGTATGTCTTCATATTATTTGATTTTCAGACTTTTTTCCTTCAAGATCACATTGAAGTTCTTAGTGATACACAGACTACATCTTAACCTCAATTCTAGAACTTATTCTTTATTTTGGAGATGATTTTCAAAAGGTTATGTGCCATATACATGTGTAAATAGCAAATTTGCACTTGTAAATTGGAATGCATGTATACGAGCACATAGGAGGCTTCTGGTCATGGTTTGGATGGTTTTTCAAAGCATTAGTGTATTCTGTATTTTATAACAGCAACACACTGATATCCAGGAAATTTTTTCCATGTGCATGTACGCCAGCTTTGAGTAACACATAAGTGTTGGCTAACGTAATGTTCCAGAGCTACTTAAAAATGCCAAAAGTCTGGGTTTTGGAGGCCAGTTTCTTAGTTCTCTTCAAATATACAGGTTTACAAAATCCACCACTTTAAACATGTGAAGGCATGTTTTAGAAAGGCCATTTAGGTGGTGGTGGGAACATGAAAAGCAAAACGTGAAAATCAATGCTGATTTTAGAAAAAGTGCCAAGCAAATGCATGAACTGCATATCTCCACCTCCAAATATATACATTTAGCAAAAGAAACGCAGCAGAGATTGGCATTTGTGTGTGATGGGAAATGGGCTGCCACATTTGTGCATACACTAAACAGCTGCAGTGATGTACATCTGCATACCAAAATAAAGATGCACGTGAATGTTTTATATTTTTTTTTGGGGGGGGGGGAAGATTGCATGTGCACATTCACTACTAGCAATATATATGTGCCTGTGGGACCCTTATGTGCCTGCATGCGCAGCACCCCCTCTTCCCTCCTCCATGGAATGCATGGGTCAACAGGAGAGTAGGATGACAGCCAAATGCCAACCAACCTTTGAGGGCAGAGACCCTCATGCAAGCTAGTATTCTCCAGGACCAAGCAGGAAGTCAGTCCTCACATATGGGTGACGTGGGTGCCGACGGAGCCCTCGTGCAGAGCATTTCCCCAGCTTTCAAAGAAAGCCTTTGGGAATGCAGTGCGCATGCGCGCTCCCCTTCCCGCCCAAGGGTGCCATCTTGCTCAATCTTTCTTTTTCTGCGGAGCCCAACGGACGTAGTTTGTGTCACCTGGTAAAAGTTGTTTTTTCTGCGATTTCTCGTGTCCCTTTGTCCGGTTCGATGCCGGTTCCCCATCCCGCCTCGGCTCGGTACACCGATATCGAGTCCGGAACTTTTCTTTCGGTTTTTGTCCTTTGTGACTAGTGTTCACACTTTTTCTGTTATTTTCACTGGCAGCCCGGTCTTTTGACCTTGCAGAGGCCCTTTTTCCCTTGATGGCTGCCAGCAGGTTCAAAAAATGTGATCGGTGTAAGAAACTTATGTCTCTCACCGATACACATGACTGCTGCCTCCGATGCCTCAGGCCCGACCATGACCCGCTGGTCTGTGGCCCGTGCAGCAAGATGTCATCAAAGGCGCTTCGGAGCCATCAGCATCAACGTGAAACAATTTTTTCTGAGTCCGCGTCCGGCTGGGCCAAGACTTCATCAGAGGCCTCGACATCTCGGGAGTCCGACCCCGAGCACCGTCGTGGGTCCTCTGAGAGGGGGTCTCCCACCCGGGAGCACAAAAGGAAGAAGAAACTCGTGAGGGCGGCGTCAGTGGAGGCACCTGGGTCCTCGAGGGCCAGGTCACGTAGCCCTGACCGCTCTCCTGGGCTCTCGGAGTCAGAGAGGCCGTCCAAACTACCTCGCCTGGAGCCGGAGTTCCCGAGTCATGTAAGTTCTGTTGTCCTCGTTGACTCTCCTCCGGCAGAACTGACGTCGGGCCCAACGCCGTTGGGGCCCGAGTCGGGGGCTGCTCAGTTTGCCTGAACTTGGACTCAGGCTGACGGCCCTGGAGAGCAGCCTGGCTGCCTGCATGGAGCAGCAGCGGGTACTGATCGCCGGTCTGACCGGTGCATCTGCCCCGACCACCGGGACCTCGACATCCAAGTCGACCCCGGAGGCCGAGCCGATCCTCGCGTCCATCAAGTCTCGAGTCGATCCTCGGCCAAGGTCTCCCTCAACCTCCCATGCGGGGCCGAGGTTATTGACGCCGGTGCCCTCAGCGTCGGGGCAGGTGGCATTGAGGCCCACATGGCCAGAGCCGCTCGACTCCTCCTCGGAGGGGGTCGGCATGGTAGACGGAGGACGAGGAGTCTCCTGACACCTTCTGGACCCAGTGCGTCCCATCGGACTCCCCGGAGTCTGAGTCTTGGAGACGGTCCCCCCCCCCCCGGAGGAGACCCGGTTCTCGGGTTTCGTCAGGGATATGGCCAAGGCTCTGGCGTTCCCTGCGGACGCCGAGGAGGAACCTTGAGCTGAGTAGCTCGATGCCCTCCAGTATGATTTTCCTCCGAAGGAAGCCTTTACTGTACCGGTTCCTCCGATGCTGGAACGGCTGCTCTTCCATATGTGGGAGGCAACGGCCTTGGCGCCGGTTCTTAGCAAGCGGGTCGATTCCATTTATCGAGTCCATAAGAGCCCTGGGTTCCAAAAGGTGCAGCTACCGCACAACTCCATGGTTGTGGAATCGGCCATGCACAGGCTGAAAAGTCAAAAGATGCACTCCTCGGTGCCTCCCGGCTGGAAGGCCCGGAACCTGGATGCCCTCTGTAGAAAGTGCTTCCAGGGCTCTATGCTGTCTTGCCGTATCCAGACTTACCAGCTGTACATGGGCATGTACTTACGGGACCTGGCAAAGGAGATTGCCGTGTTCTCAGCTGGTCTCTCCGAGGAACCCTTGTAGAGAGTGCTCGAAGTTTATATCTCGAGCAGCCTATGACGGCTTCGAGGCTTCGGCCCGGGTAGCAGCGGCCGGCATTGGTGCACGCCGTCAGGCCTGGCTGCAATCGTCGGACCTGGAGTCATGGGTACAGGATAAGTTGGTCGATGTCCCTTGCCGAGGTGACAACCTATTCAGCAAGCCCATGACTGAAAAGGCTGCAGAAATCGAGACCGAGACTCTCACCAGGACAAGACTGTCCAGAAAGACTTCTGCCCCTTCTCAAAAAAAGAAGGGCTTGGGAAAGAAGCCCTTTTTCCTGAGGAAGGGTGCTGCCTACAAAACCTACCCTCAATATCAGGCCTCTCCAGCTCCCCAACAGGGCCAGCAGGCCAAAGGGCAGGGGCATGGGCCCCGTAGGCAGAAAACCCCCAAGCCCCCTGCTCCGGCTCCTGCTCAGCAGGGAGGGGGTTTTTAACTCCCACAGCATAGCCTCTCCTCCGCCGGTGGCTCCACTCAGCACAGGAGGTCGGCTGACCCTGTAAGCATACCGGTGGCCAGCCATCACAGGGGATACCTGGGTACTGAGCATACTCCAAAAGCGCTATATGCTCCATTTCCACCAGCTACCCCCTTCCTACTATCCAGAGGAGCCTCCAAGACTCCCTCTACACAGGAACCTCCTCCTTCAGGAGTTGGCAAGTCTTCTAAAGGAACAGGCAGTGGAACCGGTGCCCCACCACCTGAAAGGGCAAGGCTTCTACTCCAGGTATTTCCTAGTATCAAAAAGAACAGGAGGCCTCAGGCCTATACTAGACATGTGAAATCTGAACACGTTTCTAGAGAGTGAAAAGTTCAAGATGCTTACCCTTGGGATACGGCTGCCCTACCTTTATCTTTATCTTTATCTTTATTGGTGACTTAATATACCGCTCAGGCAAAATGGGTCAGAGCGGTGTACAATATGCAAAACAGCTGCAGGGAAGAAAGAAAAGAATGCCAAATATATGACAGGAAAGATTAGGAGAAAAGGAGAAAGCAAAAGGGAGAGGAAAGGTAACAGGAAGAATAACTACAGAGAAGTCAGTGGAGGGGGGGGGGAGGGGAAGGAGGTGGGGAAAGATCAAAAGCAAGACAAAAGAGGTAGGTCTTTAAGTGGGTCTTAAAGGTTTTCAGGGAAGGTTCCAGACGGAGGTCCGGGGGAAGTGAATTCCAGAGACGGGGCCCAAGGAAGTAAAAGGCAGAAGAGCGGGTGGATTCAAGGTGAGCCTGTGAGGGGGATGGTAGAAGCAAACGGTTAGCGTGAATGGAGCGGAGCGAGCGGTGGGGAGTGTGGAGACGGATCTGATCTGCGAGATAAAGAGGGGTACCTGAGTGGATAGATTTGTGAACGAAAGTGAGGACCTTATATTGAATGCGGAAGGGGACAGGAAGCCAGTGTAATCGTATGAGAAGAGGAGTGACATGGTCGAAGCGGGAAGAAGAGCAGGTGAGAATGCGAGCTGCAGTGTGATGGACTCTCTGAAGGCGTTGTAATTGGGACTGGGGAAGACCGGCCAGGGAAGCATTACAATAATCGAGACGGGTGACAACAAGTGAAAGGAGAAGGGTGGTCATGGACGAGAAAGAGAGGAAAGGACGGACAGAAGACCTAAAGGATGCTTATACTCGCATCCTCATTCATCCAGACCACAGACAATACCTCAGATTTGTAGTGTGAGGAAAACATTATCTCCAGGGAGAAGCAGGAATGTAGTCTTCACATATGGGTATCGTCGGTACCGACGGAGCCTGTGTGGGAACGCTCCCCAGCGTCCAATAGGAAAGCTTATGGGAGCATCCCACAGCGCCTGCATGCTGCCTTCCCGCCTTTCCCAACTGTTCCTCTCCAGTTCTTCGTTTTTCGTGGAGCTGACAGATCGCACTTCCTGTCACCGCAGAAAAAATTTCCCCCTTCTTCTTTTTTGTGGTCGCATCTGCCTTCCCTCGACGCTATTTCTTTATTTTAAAAAACCAAAAAAACAACTTTCTTTCTGGAGTCTTTTCCAGTAATTTTCTCCTCAGGTGCCATGTGCCATTTTGGGCACTAGACCCAACTTTTCCTTCAGAATGGAAAAACCCACTTCGGGATTTAAAAAGTGTTCTAAGTGTGGCGGTACCATCTCCGTCACCGACACCCATGAGTGGTGCCTCAAATGTTTAGGTCCTGACCACTCTATTTCAGAGTGTGTTGCCTGTGGGATGATGTTGAAAAGGGGCCGGCAAAACTGAGCTGCTAAACTTAGCACCCTTTTTCCCTCCGATGCAGCCTCCGTGGCATCGACGTCTTCCAGGGCTTCGTCTTCCTCCCATGGATCTCAGGTAATTAAACATAAATCTAGCCGGTCCTCAAAGGGTAGATTTCCTTCTAAACATCGAGATGCCTCTGGCGTTGCCCTTGAGGGACTTTCACCGGCAAAATTGCCCCGGCGGGAGGCTTTGGCTTCCAAAGCACTAACGGGGCTCCAGGATGTTCTCAAGGCTTCAACCTCGGCAGAACTACTGATGCCATGCTTTGGGATTCCGGCCGCTTCATCCAGCACCGATACCCAAGCATCGGCAGCGTCAGTAAACCAGAGATTCTTGGCTATTGAACGCAGTCTGGCAGCTCTTCTCATGGCCTCGATGCACCTGAAACCGCTTCAGACAATTCAACCGGCACCGACACCGACTCCGGTACTGGCACCGACTGCATCGACATCGCCAGGTATTCTACCGGGACTGAGTCATGCGTCTCTATCCGGCATCGACAAGTCGGTACCAGACCACTCCGATGCCGACTTCGATTGGTACTGGTACCGTGCCTTGCATGATCACCCAGATCGGAGATACTTCGAATCCTCGGATGAGTCTGAAAGCTCTGCCGATACCAGAGTACTTCCTGAGGATTCCTCTTCTCCTCAGTGTAGGATGTCTCCACCAGAGGATATGTCCTTTCAGGATTTTATCCAAGATGTGGCCCGAGGTCTTTCCATCACAGTGGCTCCTGAAAAAGAGCCTAGGGCAAAGGAATTAGAAATCCTACAATAACCTAAAGCTCCCAAGGAGGCAGCAACCTTACCTATTCATGAGATCTTGCATGATCTTATGTTAAGGATGTGGGAAACACCTCTAACCACATCTCCTCACTCTCGAAGACTCAACACCATGTACCGAGTTCCTCCTTGTCCTGGGTTTCAGAAGACTCAATTAACACACCATTCCATGGTGGTGGAATCAGCCATGAGATGGATAGAGTGCAAAAAGGCATGCATCTAATCCTCCAGGACGTGAGTGTAGGACTCTTGACACCTTTGGACGTGGATCCTTCCAGGCTTCCATGCTTTCTGCTAGGATCAGTTCCTATATCTTGTATATGGGAATGTTCCTTAAAGAGGTCATAGGAGATTTAGAGCTTATGAGCCCTTTCCTTCCTGATGATAAAAGGCAAGATTATCTCGCTGTTGTCAAAGATGCTCAGCATCTTTCCAAGTTTGTGAATTGTGCAGCCTTTGACTGCTTTGAATGCATAAGCAGAACCTCTGCCATTGCCATAGTTGCACGTAGGATTGCCTGGCTTCAGGCATCTGACTTGGAAATTTGGGTACAGGACAAACTAGGGAATATACCTTGCACAGGAGAGAATCTCTTTGGCAAGAATTGGCAGGAAAAAGCTAATGAGATAGATGCTGACAATATCACTTTGGATAGATTGTCTAAATCTACAACTGATCCTGCGAGGAAAAAATCCTCTAAGAAACCATTATTCAGTAAGAAGAAGAAGTTTTATCCCTCCTATACCCAACAGGGGCATCGTTTAGGTCAGTCTGCCCAAAAGGGACAGCAGCAACAACCTAGGCAAAAAAAGACAAAAGCAGCTAAGCCTCAACCGGCTCAGCAGACTCAGCCTCCACAGGGGCTTTGATTTCTATCTAGAGAACTTTGCTTTCCTGGCCCTGAACGGCCCAGAACCCTCCACCATCCCAGGAAGGTTATGTCATTTTGCCCCCAGATGGGGGCAGATAACAGCAGAAAATTGGACTCTGTCTATTGTAAGAGAGGGGTACAAGCTTCATTTCCTCAGAATGCCCCATCCTATAATGGTAAGACAGTTGAATTCTCAAGAGGTTACTGTGCTCCTTGCTCAAGGGGCAATAGAAGAGGTGCCCATTCCCCAATGGGGTACAGGATTTTACTCCCCCTATTTCCTTATTCCAAAGAAAATAGGAGGACACAGACCCATTTTAGACCTCAGAGAATTGAACAAATACCTGTTCAAGGAGAAGTTCAAAATGACTTCTTTAGGAATTCTGCTGCCATACCTTCAGAGTCAGGATTGGCTTTGTTCTCTAGATCTCAAGGATACGTACACTCATGTTCTCATCCATCCACCAACTCACCGAAAGTTCCTTCACTTTCTGTTTCAAGGGAAGCACTACCAATACAGGGTTCTTCCTTTTGGCCTGGCCTCTGCACCAAGGGTGTTCACAAAATGCATGGCTGTGGTGGCAGCATTTCTCCATACCTTGGGGATATTCGTGTGCCCTTACTTAGACGACTGGCTCATTCGAGCCCCTTCAGAGCCAGAGGCCAGTGTTGCTCTCTCTCGCACAATGCGCATCCTTCAGTATTTGGGGCTTGTCATAAACTTCCCAAAATCCAAACTTGCTCCCACTCAATCCCTAGAGTTTATAGGAGCTCTGCTGGATACCAGACAGACAAGGGCCTTCCTTCCACAGCCTCGCTGCCTTCGCATTGTGCAGTTAGCTTTCCAAGCAGTGCTAAAACCTCACCTCACTGCTTGGGAAATGTTACAGTTGCTAGGCCTAATGGCATCCATCGTGCATGTGGTTCCTTATGCTCGCTTCCATATGAGGGCAACCCAGTGGACTTTATCCACTCAGTGGACTGAGGCGTCAGGTTGCCTGTCAGACAAAATAGCAAACTCAGATCGCCTTATTTTGTCCCTCCAATGGTGGCAGTCACCCCAAAACCTTTTGGTGGGGTCTCCTTTTCAGCAACCCCCACCCCAAGCCACTCTAACAATAGATGTTTCACAGGTGGGTTGGGGAGCCCACCTGCAAGGCCTCTCTACCTAGGGTACCTGGACTCCACAGGAGGCCTATCTCCACATCAATCTCCTGGAACTCTGAGCAATCTTCCTTGCTCTTCGAGTATTCCACACCCAGCTCAGCTACAAGATAATCCTAGTTCAAACAGACAATGAAGTAGCCATGTTCTATGTGAACAAGCAGGACGAAACAGGCTCTCTGTCGCTTTGCAATGAAGCTTTGCGACTATGGGCCCTCACCAGAGAGCATCAGATTCATCTCCTTGAGGTGTATCTTCCAGGCATTCAAAACTCTTGGGCAGACAGACTCAGTCGAGTTCTGCTTCCACACTAATGGTCTATCCATGCAGACCAGGTGGCCAAATTTTTCAAATTTGGGGAACCCCGGACATAGAACTCTTTGCAAGTCCGCTGAATGCCAAACTTTCCCAGTTCTGTTCAAGAATTCTGGCTCAGGGTTGTCAGGCCAGGGATGCTTTCCTCCTCCTTTGGGGTCAGGACTTCCTTTATGCCTTTCCACCCATTCCCCTAATTCCCAAAACCCTGTTCAAGCTTCAGAGAGACAGAGGTCATATGATTCTCATAGCTCCGCGTTGGCCACGGCAAATGTGGTACCCTCTGCTCCTACATCTCTCTCAAGCTCCTCCTCTGGAGTTAGGATTTGTTCCAGATCTCCTTTCTCAAGAGGACGGGATGCTGTGGCATCCCAATCCCCAGTCTCTGCATCTCAGAACTTCACGGTCTTAAACTTTCCCAGCAGGTAAAGGATATCCTTTATGCTTCCAGGAAGCCTTCCAGAAGACGCTCTTATGCATTTAAGTGGTGCTTGCAGAAGGGTCTTAACCCTCTTGCAATACCTCTGGAATCATTATTGGAGTATCTCCTTCATTTATCAAATTCAGGGCTTAAGACCAATCCAGTGAGAGTTCATTTGGGTGCTATTGCAGCTTCTTTCAAGCCTCTAAATAGACAACTTATTTCCTCTCATCCTCTCATAGCGAGATTTATGAGAGGCCTTCTTTTAACTAAGCCTTCCATTAAGCCACCACCAGTGGCATGGGACTTAAATCTGGTTCTTGGGCAGCTCATGAAACCACCGTTTGAACCATTAGCCACTACCTCTTTGAAATTGCTTTCCTGGAAGGTCATCTTTCCCATTGCAATCACATCAGCATGTCGCATCAGTGAATTGCAAGCGTTGGTGTCTGATCCTCCCTATGCAAGATTCCATCATGATAAGGTAGTCCTTAGGACTCATCCACACTTTATGCCAAAGGTGGTGTCACCTTTTCATTTAAACCAAGCAGTTTACCTTCCTGTATTCTTTCCAAGGCCTCACACTTCAAATGCAGAAAGGAATCTTCATACTTTGGACTGTAAAAGAGCTTTGGCCTTTTACTTGCAAAGGACACAGCAACATAGAAAGTCCTCTCAACTCTTTGTTGCTTTTGATCCTAGTCATTTGGGACTTCCAGTCTCCAAAAGAACACTGTCCAGCTGGATTGCACAGTGTATATCTTTTGCCTATGAGAGTAAAAACCTTCCTCTTGAAGGCCATGTCACAGCTCACAATGTGAGAGTCATGGCAGCCTCTATGGCTCATCTTCACTCTGTGTCTATCGACGACATCTGTCGAGCAGCAACTTGGGCTTCAGTTCATACCTTCATAGCCCATTACTGCTTAGACAAGGACTCCCGCCGGGATGCCTTGTTTGGTCAGGCTGTTCTTCAACACCTGTTCCATACTTAATGAACTCCTGCCCACCATCCCTGGTAGGATGCCAGAGATCCATGGGGAGAAGTGGAGCCATTTCACAAGGGTACACAACTTCTGGGGCCTTCTCCCTGGCATCTGCAGCTAGGGAATCTCCATATTTGAAGACTACATTCCTGCTTGTTCCTGGAGATAGCATAGTTACTCACCTGTAACAGGTGATCTCTGGGAACAGCAGGAATTTAGTCTTCACAACACACCCACCTCCCCTAGAAGTTGTATCTCTCTATCTCTCTCTCTTTCTCTCTTTCCCTCTCTATTTTGTCCCAGCTTTAAACTCAACTGTAGAGGGACAGTTGGGAAAGGCGGGAAGGCAGCACGCAGGCACTGTGGGATGCTCCCAAAAGCTTTCCTATTGGACGCTGGGGAGCATTCCCGCACAGGCTCCATCGGTACCGACAATACCCATATGTGAAGACTAAATTCCTGCTGTTCCCGAAGATCTCCTGTTACAGGTGAGTAACTATGCTTTCTGTGCAGGGTACTTCCCTTTGGCGTAACCTCTGCCTCCAGAGTTTTCACCAAATGCCTGGCAGTGGTGGCGATTTTTCTCAGGAATCAGGGGATTTTTGTCTTCCCATACCTGGACAACTAGCTAATCAGGGGCCAGTCTCACCAGGAGGCCCGACAGGCCACTCTTCGCACTTTCTCTCTTCTTCAGCATCTTGGCTGTGTCATAAACTGCGCAAAGTCCACTTTGCTCCCCTCTCAAAACCTAGAGTTTATAGGGGCCAGGTTGGACACCCTTTAGGCAAGAGCTTACTTGCCCGAGGACAGGGCCCACAGGCTGATGGACTTGGCCAACCAGTTCCAAAGCAATTCTCGTGTTTCCGCCAGGCACTACCTGCGGCTCCTGGGCCACTTGGCATCCACGGTACATGTGACCCCGAATGTCCGTCTGCACATGCGGGCTGCTCAATGGTGTCTTTTAGCTATGCCATCTGACTGAGCAAGATGGCACCCTTGGGCGGGAAGGGGACCATGCATGTGCGTTGCATTCCAAAGGCTTTCTTTGAAAGCTGGGGAAATGCTCTGCACGAGGGCTCCGTCGGCACCGACGTCACCCATATGTGAGGACTGATTCCTGCTGCTCCTGGAGAATACCTGTTGCAGGTGAGTAACTATGCTATAGCCAATGAGGAGGTCCTGTAAGATTTAAGGTTTAATTATTTGATAAAAAACGCCTTTCTGTTCCAACCAAGGCGGTGTACAATAATAAAATACCATAAAAATTCACCAAGGCCAGTAAAAAGAAAAGGAAATGTACAAAATTATAAAGGACAGAAAAGAAAAAAACAAAGATAAAAGATAATAGGGACAGGACAAGACACAAAAGGCAGACCTAATATACAAGAAGGGGTAAAACTCATACAAAAGGAGAAAGAACATTGAATGCCAGGGAGAACAGATGGGTCTTCAGGTTTTGCTTGAAAGTGACATATTGTGGTTCCAGACGGAGGGAGGAGGGAAGGGAGTTCCAAAGAGCAGGGCCAGCAAAGTAGAAAGCAGAGAGGCGGGTGAGCTGCAGGTGGGCACGGGAAGGGGAAGGAAGGGCAAGACGGTTAAGGTGAAAACAGCGGGGTGTATGCCTAGGAGAATGAAAGGAAAGGAGATCAATCAGGTATGATGGGGTACTAGTGTGAAAATCTTTGTGTAACAGAGTCAACAGCTTAAATTGTACCCACCAGGACAGTGCAGGCCACCACACACTCCATTAAGAAAGGTTTGGGAGAGCATTCATGTGTCCATAGCCAGGTGGGTCAACCATTGCACGCCCATTGGTTGGCAGCTGCTGGTAGACTCCCAGTGTTCAGACAGAGAAGTACAGTACAATAGGCAGTGGTGGTCCAAATATCAGACAAAATGGGAAGTCACCCAGGTCATCATTCTCTGAGGGTCTTTAAAGAGTAACAGCAGTCAAAGCAATGCAATAGATCATGCAGTCACATACACGCAGGCATCGAGAAACAGCCAGCACCCATCAGGGAGAGTGGCGCTCACATACTAACCAAGCAAATACTGCAAAATTGTGCCATGAAGCCTACAGACAGGATGAGATTTTCAAGTATGATGCCCAGATGGCCACAACCATTGAGTGTTCCAAAATAGTCAAAGGGGAGGGGGCACAAGGTAGCAGGTGTGCCCAGGGCACCTAACTCCACTGCTTCAGATATGAAGGCACTGCCATGAACACATGTGCAGCCTGCCAAAGAGCAGGCTCCCCCTCCATATTCCCCCCCCCCCAAACACAATCACCAGTGGTTTGGCCCATGCCTGCTCTGCCAATAGCAGGATCCAGCTAATCGGAGAAGAGAACCAGATGGACAGGTATGACGCATGGAAAGGGTGCAAAGATGTGCAGATTGTGGCATATGGAAATATCTGCAAAAGCTTTGAGCCATGGCCACAGATTGGGCATGCAACATGCCTTGCATGGCCTCACCCCCTAGAACAGGAAACTCGCAGATCACAATGATCACTTAGGCGCAGGTAATGCAGGCACACAGAGCAACACCAGAGTGAACCATTCATGCAGATGACTGCCACCATTTAGGCACACAGGATGTGTTGAGCACCAGGATGTCACCAGTGAAGACAGCAGATGTGCATGGCACCCTCGCTGTTCATATGACACAACTCCTACCCGCCAGGGCAGGGCGGACCCCTAAGACCAAGACCTGTCACCCAGGACCTCCAGAGGAAGCTATGTTGGGAGGATGGCAGGGGATGACCTATTGAAAAGAGTGGTTCTCAAAGCATGTGCATTCCACCTCTCCCTTACAAGAGGTTCCACTTTCTATAGGATTTGGAGTCCCTCAGGATGCACTTCAGGGGCATACATTACACCAAGCCCCACTGCTACAGCAGCAGGAAGGTAAGGAATGGCACATGTGTCGTACATGTAACACATAAGGAGGGTACCAAGGAGCAGCACAATGTGGCATCTTATGCAGTAGCACAGCAGCCAGGGTGTATGCTGGATTGGTAGCATGATTCAGAGAGCCATGTGTAGCTGTTGGCAAATGTGGAAAAGATGGCCAAAGGTGTGCACAATAGGAAATGATATCACCAAACACAAGAAATGTAGCAGGAATGGGGGCACCAGAAGTAAGGACCTATGACCCACAGGAAAGACCACATGGGCAGAGAGCCATTGTAAGGGAGCCTCCATGGTATCCAAATGTGGTGGATTCTGATGGCATGAGAAGGTAGAACACAGGAGCACTGTGCAGGTACCACTGCCAGTGCCCAGGCACATGTGTGAGCAACAACTTTGTGTGGGACACTGATGGCCAGCAGGATGCTTTGTGTACTGGTTTCCCAACACACAGGTACCATATGAACTGAGGGCTGCTGGTACAGTGGCTCCCCCACCCAGGGCACCCTGTGCCATGGGCCCAGTGGTATATAATAGCCAAATAATGACTAATGACACAGCAGGGGGGGGGGCTGCAGTGATACAATGGCTAGGTACTGTAGCAAAGGACAGTACCATTCAGGTAGTGATATTGCTGTCATGGAGACAACATACCAACAGAGGAACTGCACTCCTGTAACATGTCATATCTGCCATGTGCTACACCAGAGCTGGTCATGGTCAGGAGGCACATATAGCAGTTAGTGGAAGGGGGCTACTGTTGTAACATTTGTAACATACACGAGCTTGCTGCATAGCACTCACCAGGAGCTATCTGTTTCATAGATGCAGCAGCCACCACCGCCAGTACTCCAACTGCTACCATGGTCAGCACCCCTGCTGCCGCCATCACCACCACCATCATTGCCTGCAGCAGCAGCAATACATGCTGTGCCAGAGGGGAACTGTAACACCACAAACACAACCACTACCACAAATGAGAAAGATGCCAGTAGCAGTAGCAGCAAAAGCAGCAGCAGCAGTGGCTCCTCTGCATGGATGGTAACCATACTGGAGGGGGAAAGAGAAGAGAAAGACCTTTGTGGAGGTGCAGGGGCAGGATGGGCAGCCAGAGGCTGCAGGAACATTGGCAGGTTCCCACTAGTGTTTGCAGGGTAAGGGGAGTGGTGTTGGAAAGATCCATGCTGTGCAGGTGATGGAGCTGGAGGATAGGGAGGAAGGTGGGGTAGGTGAAGGAAGGAGGGAGGGAGGGGTGGAAGAGAGAGGGGCAGAGGCAGGTGGACAAGCTAGAGAACCACTGCTTCAACTAGTGACCCAGCCTGTCCAGCCTGCCTCCATGCTGGATCAGGTGTATCACTATGAGATTCCCAAAGTCTTGCTGACCTTCCATCCCTGCAAAGAGAGGTGCAGCAGAGCTTTGCTGTGGTCCCTGGTCACAAGGACATCTTGGTCATGCACCTGGAAGGCCTGAGAACAGAAATCCATGCCATGGTTGGGGCCTTACCAGCTTATGGCATGCATCTTTGTTCCAGCCACTCCATTCAGGAGAGGGGAGAGTGGGGAGTATGGCAGCACCCTGTAAATATTGTGTGGTCGTTAAAGAGAAGAGTGGATGAGGCAAGCACTGGAATAAATATGTTTGATTATGACAATATATATCCAGAGTTGTCTTTGCAGGTGCACTATAGCTATGCAGCTCTTCTCCATCCCATGACCCCAGCATGTGTAATGAGGGTCTGCCATGGAGTTCATGAGCACCTGCATGAAAGCTCAGTCGGCCACTTCATCTGTAGCAATCCCATTAAACCCTGGAGATATCTGTGCAAGAAAATGGCCACTGCAAGTGACTGTGATCTCAGCTTTAGTAGGCCTCCCTTACACAGAGCTACATGGCTCCAAACCATCCTCCAGGTATAGAACTGAGGCACAATCCCTTGTGGAAGGTCCCTCTCCCTGTAGCACACAGTTACTGCCAACATCCCCAGGTTAATGCGGGGCAGAGGTAACTTTGGAACCTTCCACAGTTATGCAGACGCTGGTCTGGTGGGGGACTACTTACATCCATGCCAGCAGATACACTATATCCAGTGCAGCACACTATGTCCCCAGACCATAGCTTCATAACAGCCACAAGGTACATTGCAAGACATAGCTCCTGTGCCAGGGGTCATCTCTGCCAAACCACAACTGACAGCAGTGTGGGTCAGGGGCTCAACATAAGATATTACCATGTCAGTGGACCACCATTGCTTGCTAATCCATCTACCCTGCAGTGGCCTACAATGACTGGAGCCTCATTGGGCAGCCTCTATGCCCACAGCAGGTGCAGAGGGATTCACCAGCATATCATGTTGGAGGAGTGGCAACATACCATGCACCACATATGCACACATGCATAAGGGAGGAGAGACACAGGATCTCAGTGGAGGTGACGTCTGCGGAAGCACAACACAGATACAGACAGGTCCACATGACAGTGGATGACATGAGTGTACAGCATGAGTGTAAGGCAATGATGCTGAGACTCAGTCCTCCTGCGCCTATGGGCTTGATAAAATAGATTGTGGGTGCCATCATGAGTATCTGTTTACAAAGATAAAACACAAGTAAAATCTGATTCTCCACCTTTACCTCCCACCCCTCACTAGAGTTCCACTGTCCCCTGTTTCATCTTTCCATCTGCAGGGCAAGGAGAGAAAATACTTTTTTAGTTTCTAGCATCTGACATGTGAACACACAAAGTAGTCTCACTCACCAACTCATCCTCCTCCACCAACACATAGTCAACTTTTGTAAGGGGCAGCCTCCTGTGGATTCATGCAGGTGTGGCATATTTAGTTGACAAACCAGCTCACAACAGAGTGTATCCTTTTATACACATGAGCCCTTGCCAAAGTCTGTGTGCTACATCCAAATCCTAAAGCTAGATTGGATAGAGTGAGATGTTTCAGTTAGCATCCCACTTGCTGTCCATGAGCTAGCAATTCTTCAGTGGAAAATGTGCAGCTTGCCTACATCTCCCCTCCTCCCATTTCTGAAATGGTCACTGCACCCATTGTATCCCATACATATGCCCACCCACATCTCATTTCAGAATGACACATGTGAAAATTGGGGATGTGCAGGCACCACTTTTATGCACATGTATAAAAACGGAACATACACATTTGTGATCTCATTTTAGAAATGCTGAGATCAGTACTGTCTTATGCCAAGTCATGGCACTGAAACAACGGTTGCGCACAAGAAAAAGAAACTTCTGCCAGTGTGCGGTGGAGCTCATTTGCAGGAGGCCTTCAAGCACCAGAGAATGTGCCCGGGCCAAGTGCATATCAGAAACAAACTCCGGCTGGGCTTCTGTCAGCGCCTGAATGCCATCTACTAATACTGCAAGTGATATGACAAGGAGGAGTGGCCTAGTGGTTGGGGCAAGTTACCTTGTGTCAGAGAGCCATGGGTTCAAATCCTGCTAGAGAACAGCAACCTTGGGCTGGAAGGGCTGCAGTTTCTAGTCCCACAGGTGCTCCTTGGACAAGTCACTTAACCCTCTGTTGCCTCAGGTACAAAACACAGATTATGAGCCCTTTGGGTTAAGTGAAAAATATATATACAGTATCTGAATGTACACTGCTTTGACTGGTAGAAAAGCAACATATAAGCCTAGTTAAATAAATAAATAAAATAAGACATAAGTGGAGGGAGGTGACAAGGAAGACCAAGAAGAAGGCTATGGAGAATAGTACAGGGAAGTACATCCTTCTATTTCTCTGGTGTGGCATTGTATGCAACATCTGGCTTCATGGGGTTTCAGCTTGATTTTTGTCTGGATATTTTTATTTTTATTTTCAGCTTTTGATCACTTATTTTTTCATTTGGCGAGGATCTATCTTTGCTCTGTGTGTGTGACCAAGAAGGGTATTCTGTTAGCATGGAGCTTCTATATAAGAATGTGTTGTAATATGGTTTGTTCAGTTTTCCTAATAGGCGTACCAATGTTCTAGGGATCACTGCAGTATTTATAGTGCAGTCTTTTTCTAGATAAATTACTTGTGTGAGTTTGGAAGTTAGTGCTGACATGGTAGATTTGCTTTAGTCCTAAGTTAGTTTTTTTGTAGTGTTTATATTACTTTACAATATGCCTAGTACTGAGAGGATTTATAATGACACTAGAATCAAAAGTTTTTCTTTGTATGGTAAGTTTAAAAGGGAAATGTTCTAGCTGTGCTCTGCACCCATTCTGGGGAGAGTCAGGGGGTTTCTGTGGATGCAGAATATATATTGCATGTAACACCGAATGAGGGAGCATATGTGTGTTGGGAACCAAGGAGGTAGTTCAATGGGGGCTAAAGAATGCAACCTTTTTTTCCCCCCATCCCTGCCCCAATGTGACCTGCAGTCGCTAAAGACTATATGACTGTTGTCACAGCAGTTATTGTGGGAGGTTGAGCAGGGGCAGAGCATGGGCAATGACAGGCTTTTTTCTCTTTCAGAAAGTTGGCCACCCTGGTTTGTATGTAAGTGCATTTATTTGTGTGTTAGTGCATTTATTATATCTGTGTTGTCTGTGTTTGAAAGAGGACACAATAGGGGATGACAGTACATTTTTCTTCCATCTCCCACCAGATTCAGAAACTTTATTTCTACACCACAGGAACTTCCCCTTGCTCATCATCTCCCTTCCTGTGACTAGAGCATCATTCCAGTGCTCCACCTCTACAGCCTTCCTAGCTACAGTAGTTACTCTGGAAGCAGGCAGGACAGGATTGGAGATCTACCGACATGTAAAAATCTGTTGAATCCTGAAAATGCCTTTGTGTTATTAATCCTAACCTCCTGAGTCCTGAGCACATCTAAACAGCATCCCCCTAAATTTTGAATTCTAGTATGTTCCTAATTTGCCAGGACCTTAATCTTGCTCTGCCCTTGGCAACAGGTATTAGGTGGTAGTACACATAAAGACACATTTTACAAAGGATTTTACAAAGGATGTCCAAGTGCAATCTGGGATGTCCAAGCCAGAATGTCTAGAAAAAAAAGGGCCCATCCAGGTTCAGGTTAGGGTTACCAATGGCTCCAGATGCGCCCGACAGGCTTGATCCAGTCATGGGTTTACCCCATTGCATGCAGGGATATATAGTCTTGCTTTTCGTATGGAGTGCAATGGAAAAATCAGAACTACAAAGTACTAAGGCAGGTGGCAGTTTGTGGGTTGATAGGGCAGTTGCAGGAAGCAGATTGGAGAGTAAGGGCAGTATGCAGGATAATGGGGCAGTTGCAGTGTAGCTTCTGGGGTAGAGGAAGTATGCAGGGTAGTGGGGCTTTTGTGGGTTGATGTAGCAGTTGTTAGGGGGATCGTTTTGGAGGGTTGAGGCAGATTTTGTGGTGGTGGTGGGATAGTAAGAACATAAGAAATGCCATACTGGTTCAGACCAAGGTCCATCAAGCTCAGTATCCTGTTTCCAACAGTGGCCAATCCAGGTCACAAGTATCTCGTGGTTTTGGGTGGTAGGACGGTTTATAGGGTTGGTTTTGTTTAGTTTCTTAAAACTTGATAAACCATCCTTTACATTAGCAGCAGGGCAGTTTACAATAAAATCAATTTAAAAAAGGAAACTGGAAAGGAACACCATAATTATTTATTTATTTATTATTTATTTATTTATTACAATTTCTTATATACCGCACTATTGTCAGCGCGGTTTACATACAACAAAATGACCATAACAAACTGTTTGGCTTCACATAGAACAGGAGAAAACAACTTGGATAACATGCTTATGCTTTACATAGAACAGGAGTAATAACTTGGATAACATGCTTATGCTTTACATAGAACAGGAGTAATAACTTGGATAAACGGGGAATGCAAACTAAACTACTTACATATGTACAATGAGATCTAGTATTGGGAATTCAGTGTGAACATGTGTACAATAGAGTTGATATATTAACTTGAGGGGGTGAGGGAGAGGCAATTATGTAGGGGTAGGGTTAATCTGGTAGTATTGAGTAAATAAATGGGATTTGAGAGCCTTTCTGAATTGTGATAGGTCAGTAATCGCACGGATGCCTGGTGGTAATGCGTTCCAACATTTTGGGGCATAGATACTGAATGCCCTGTTAGATGTTGCGGTTGTGTACTTTGTTGAAGCCTTTGGAATTACTAGCACATTTGTAGATGGGGTTCTCCTTGTTCTGTTGGGAGGAGTTGGCTGGATGATGTTGGTTAATGAGGGGGAGGTGATGCCATGGATAGATTTGAAGGTGAGTAACAAAGATTTGAAAGTAAGCCTTCCTTGAACGGGGAGCCAATGAAGTTGTATTAGGATAGGCGTTATATGGTCGCATCTTGCTGCTCCTACTAAGATTCTGGCTGCGGCATTCATGGCAAGTTGCAACGGATTTAGAGATGATTGAGGGAGACCTTGGAGAATAGCGTTGGCAAAGTCAAAGTGTGGCAAGATAAGTGCTTGGTATATTGTCCGGACGTCTTCAGTGCTTAGAAGGGATTGCAGGTGTCTGAGTGACCGGATTTTGAAGTATACGGCTCTGACTATGTTGGATATATGGGTTTTCATATCTAGTCGTTGGTCGAGGGTGACCCCTAAGTACCGAATTGCTGATTTGGTTTGGAGCTCAGCTTCTTTAACTTTTATATGAGGTGGGGGGCAGAATTTCTGGTCTCTGGTGATAAATAGCAGGAAATATTTTACTATTCATACTTAAGAAAGAAGCAAGGACAGCAGAACAGAGATGCAGAAAATGGAGCGGTCAGGTAGAGGGGATAAGTCGAAGGTTTTCTGAAAGAGTAGTGTTTTGAGCTGGGATTTAAATTATACATAGAATGGCTCTAGTCTGAGGTCTTGAGGTAGAGCGTTCAAGAGGATTGGACCAAGAAAGTAAAAGGCAGTGCGATGGGAAGTTTCAAGTCTGGCTTGAGAAGCAGAGGGCAGATGAAGACGGTTGGTGTGAATCGAGTAGAGAATTCGGTGTGGTGAATGTGGAACAATAAGGGCAGAAAGGTAGTAGGGAATACCTGTATGAAGTGTTTCGAGGACCAAAGTAAGAAGTTTATATTAAATACGGTAGGATTCTGTTATAGACGGTGGCATATTTTGGAAGTAGGGTAGTTTGGGGGGCAGTTGCAGGAAGGGTAGATTTGGGGGAATGGGGTAGTTTGCGGGATGGGAAATGTAGAATGAGGGGAGTTTTTGGAAGTGGGGCTGTCTAACCGGTGACCCAGAAGTTGTGGCTTGTAGTTTTGGGGATGAGAGTAGTTTGTGAGGTGACTGGGCAGTTTCATAGAGGTAGTATTGGGGGTGGGGCAGTTTACAGGATGGTCAGTAGTTGTGGAAAAGAGTTTACAGGCTGGGGTGTGGTTGCAGGGGGTTGGTATAGTTTGGAGGTGGAACAGTTTTCCCCACCACCCTTTCTCATGTTCCTTATGGAATGCACATTCCATATCTAACAAACTTGCCTTTACTCACAATCTCTTTATTTCTACTGCTTTCCATCTTCTGGCTCTTATCAAGACCTGGCTCCTCCCTGATGACACAGCTTCATCTGCTGCCCTCTGTCACGGTGGCTATCCGTTTTCCCACATGCCTCATCCCTCCTTCCTGCCAATTTCAACCCTTCCTTCTACCTCAGTCTCACTCCTTTCCCTCCTTTGAAGTCCACTCCATCTGTCTTTTTAATCCCTTACCTGTCCGGATATCTGCTATTTATAGAGACCCAGACAAGTTCACTTCTATCTTTCTCACTGACTTTGACTCATGGCTTTCCTTCTTTCTGGATTCATCTTCCCCCTTCCTTATTCTTGGTGACTTGAATATTAATGTTGATAACCATTCTGACCCCTATGCTTCCAAGCTCCTATCCCTTACCACCTCATTCATCCTCTAGCTTTGGTCTACTGCCCTCACTTATTAGCACGGTCATTGTCTTGACCTGGTTTTCTTCTCTAATTTTTTACCCCCTAATTTCCATACCTCAGTTCTTCTCTTAGCTGACCATCATCTGCTAAGCTTTACTCTTCATTACTCCCCACTTCAATCTTGCCCAGTCTCTACCTACCTTTTTAGAAATCTTCCTGCTATCTATCCATTGGCTTTCTCCACTATTGTCTCATCATCTCAATCTCCTCCTTGTCTTCTAAATCTTTTGTTGAGGCTGTAGCTTTCTATAATACTGCACTCTCCTCTGCTCTGGATGCTCTTGCTCTGCTTATCCCATGTCCTTTGAGGCACACTATACCTCAACCCTGGCTATCTTCGATGACTAGTTATCTTCATTCATGTGCCTGCTCAGCTGAACACATTTGGCTCAAATCCCGCAGCTTTCCTGACTTTCTTCACTTCAAATTCATGCTTGCCTCCTTCCAATCAGCAATAGCATTTGCCAAACAAAACTACTATGTCCATCTGACTAATTCTCTTGCCTCTGACCCTCGCCGTCTCTTTTCAACTTTCAATTCACTACTCAAGGCACCTCTGCCTCCAACCCCTCCTTTTCTTTCTGCCCAAATCCTAACCAACTATCTCCATGATAAAGTCCACAATATTACACTCTGTTTCTTAATCCCCTCTTCCCCCTCT
Source organism: Ichthyophis bannanicus (assembly GCA_033557465.1). NCBI lineage: Eukaryota > Metazoa > Chordata > Amphibia > Gymnophiona > Ichthyophiidae > Ichthyophis > Ichthyophis bannanicus. The sequence goes on along the minus strand of CM066032.1, from coordinate 661,816,942 downwards.
TCAATACCACCTTTTCCCCTCAATCTCTGGTACCCTTCCTTCCTTTTCTAAGCTTTCCGAAGAGGAAATCACTTATCTTCTTTCCTCTTCTAAACTCACTACCTGCTCATCTGATCCTTTCCCCACCCGTCTCCTTAACTCCATCTCCTCTTCTGTCATCCCTTCCATCTCTCATATTCTCAACCTTTTGCCCTCCACTGCAACTGTTCCAGCAGCTTTCAAGTCTACTGTGGTCATACCTTTCCTTAAGAAACCTTCACTTGACCCTACTTGTCCTTCTAATTATCGAGCCATCTCCCTTCTTCCCTTCATTTCCAAATTTCTTGAACGTGCAGTCCTCCACCATTGCCTTGAATTTCTCTTCTCGCAAGCACTTCTGGATCCTCTATAATATGGCTTTCGTCCTTCACATTTTACTCAGATGGCTCTTGCCAAATTCTCCAGCAACTTGTTCCTGGCTAAAGCCACAGGCCTTTACTCAGTCTTCATTCTTCTTGACCTTTCTGCTGCTTTTGACACCGTTGACCACCACCTGCTCCTCGACACATTTTCTTCACTTGGTTTTAGGGGCTCTGTACTGTCCTGGTTCTCTTTTTATCTCTCCCATAGTTCTTTCAGTGTTTGTTTTGGATTCTCCTCTACTGCTAACCCACTTTATTGGTGTACCCAAGGGTCTGTTCTGGGCCCTCCCCTTTTCTCTCTTTATACCCAATCTCTTGGTGTTCTTATCTCCTCCCATGGTTTTCAGTACCATTTTTATGCTGATGGCTCTCAGATCTATCTCTCTATACCTGATATTTCTCAGGAACTCCAGGCCCAAATCTCTGTCTATCTGACATCACTGCCTGGATGTCTCACTGAAGTCTGAAATTGAATATGGCCAAAACTGAACTTATTATTTTTCCCCTAAACCCACCTCCCCCCTTCTTCCTTTCTCTGTCTATGTGGATAACACTCTTCTACTTCCTGTTTCTACAGACCACACTCTTGGGGTCATCTTTGACTTCTTTATCTTTATCTTTATTTGTTTCTTGATATACCGCCCACACCATGGGCTCCAGAGCGGTTTACAATAAGCAGTTACTAAAATCAGAGAGAAGATTGCTGCTGGAAAAAGAGTGCTAGGCGAAACAGAAGTCCATTACAATGAGAGGAAAAGGACAGAATCAAGGATAAGCAGAGAGAAAGCTGAAGAAAAGAGGGGGCAGACAAGACAAAACAAAGGGTTCCAGGGGTGGCTGTGGGAGTGGAGGGAGGGGGTGGGAGGTCATAGGCAGTACAGAAAAGGTGTGACTTTAAACCGGTTTTGAATTTGGTAAATGATGGTTCGAGGCGGAGGGCAGCGGGGAGCGAGTTCCAGAGCCTGGGGCCGAGGAAGAAAAAAGCGACAGAACGGGTGGATTCAAGACAGGCAGAAGCAGGGGAGGGGAGGAACAGGCGGTTAGCATGGATAGAGCGGAGAAAGCATTGAGGGGCGCGAAGATGGATCAGGTTGGAGAGATAGTGAGGAACACCAGTTTGCAGGGCCCTGTGAACAAAAGTGAGGACTTTGAACTGAATCCGGTAGGGAATAGGGAGCCAGTGGAGACCAATGAGAAGGGGAGTGATATGGTCATAGCGTGAGGTAGAGGGAAGGTATAACCTGTTGACATGTGTTGAATGGAGGACACGGTGAAAACAGTGGAGATGGATGAGATCAGAGAGGTACTGAGGGAAACCGGTGTGAATGACTTTGTGGACCAATGTGAGAATCTTATACTGAACATGGAACCGGATGGGAAGCCAGTGAAGGTGAATGAGTATGGGTGTTATGTGATCTGTACGAGATGTTTGAGTAACTATACAGGTGGCAATATTTTGAAGAAGCTGAAGATGGTGAGTTTGATACAGTGGAAGACCTGCTAAGGCAACATTGCAGTAATCAAGCTGGGATGTGATGAGAGAAAGAGCCAGAGTGATGAGCGGACAAAAACAGTTGCACAGCTCGGATTTGATGTAAAACAGCAAAGGAATGGCGGATAAGTGAGGAGAGGTGACCCTGGAAAAACATGGAGGAATCGAGGGTAACAACAGCAGTCTGCGCTCAATCTAGATATTCTGCGCCAGCCACTAGCCTGATATTGGTGCTGAATATCTGGATTTATTTCAGCCACAGAGGCCAGCATTAAAAAAATAAATGCTTATCTTCCCAGCTGAATATTTAGCCCTAAATCTCCTCTCCTCCACACACATACAACTCATTGCTAAAAGCTGTCATTTCTTTATAACATTAGCAAAATTCACCCCTTCCTTTCTGAACACACTACTAAGGCACTTATCCACCCTCTAGTCACCTGTCGTCTAGACTATTGCAACCTCCTCCTTGCTGGTCTCACTTTGAGCAATCTCTCTCCCCTTCATTCTGTTCAGAACTCAGCTGCACTGCTAATCTTCTGCCAGCCGTGATATATTTGTATAACCCCTCTTCTCAAATCGCTTCATTGACTTCCTTTTTGTTTCTGTATCGAATTCAAAACTTTTCCTTCTGACCTATAAATGCAATCATTCTACTGCTCCTCACTACCTTTCCTCTCTCCTCTCTCTACTACACTTCTCTTTGTGAACTCCGCTCTTCTAGTGGATTGCTTCTCTATGCCCTTTTCTTCCACTGCCAACTCCACATTTTGATCCTTTCACCTTGCTGCTTCTTATGCCTGGAACAAACTACCTGAGTATGTGTGCCAGGCTTCATCTCTGCCCCTTTATCAATCCATTCTAAAAGCTCACCTTTTTGAAACTGCTTTTGGATCCTGATCCCCTGCTCTCTTATGTGTCTCCTTTCCCTTCCCTAGTTGTACCCATGTTCTCAGCTATTGTATTATCTGTCTTGATTAGACTGTAAGCTGTGATGAGCAGGGACCATCATTTTTGCATTTGTCTGTACAGCACTGTGTATGCCTTGTATCGCTGTATAAATGATTAATAGCAGTAGTAGTAGAAGTAGCGTGGGAGGGCAGTATCTTAATCTCGCTCTGCCCATGGCAAGATATTAGGTGGTAGTACAGACAGACAGACCAATGGATAGATAGACAGGCTTGACTGCTTTTGTATAAATCTCTCCAACGTCTGTTGGGTTGGAAAGAATAAAAACTAATTTTTGTCCATGGTGCTTTAGGAAGTTTCCTATAGGTCAAAGCAAAAGACAGGGAATGTGGTTTCTATTGTAACTTTTTGAATAGCTGAGTGACATATGGGTAGAAGAACATGCTTTGGGTGAATCCCTTTATAAAGGCACTGAAATACATAAAGAAATAGATGGATGAGAATTTTAGAAGGGATGTCCAAGTGCAATCTGTGTCTTTTGGGGAAACTACTAGGTACATATGACCTAGATTGGCCACTGTTGGAAACAGGATACTGGGCTTGATTGACCTTGGTCTGACCCAGTATGGCATATCTTATGTTCTTATGTTCTTATGTAATCTGGGACATCTCAGTCAGAATGTCTGGAGGGAAAAACAAAAGCAGGGACATCCAAGTGCAGACACAATTTTGCAAACATGGACATGCTCAATATGGATGTCTGTAGGGCATCTACATAAGCATCCCTAGAACTGTATTTCAGAACCTGGACTCGGATAGTCTAATGGTTAGAGCAGTGGGCTAGGAGTCGGGCAACCATGGTTCAAATTCCACTGTTGCCATTATTGACATTGATAGGAATTATGGAGTGCTATCTTCTCTCTGAATGTTTTTCATCCAAAAAAGGTGCCTGTTCATGCCTGGAGCAGGTCTAAACTTAATCCATGACGCTGGACATCCATGACATTTCTGAGATCAGACGGTGATGTCCAAGTTCCTGGGAACACCCCGGCCATGCCTCCACTATGCTCCTGTTCAGACTTGGATATTCTCAGAGCCAGCTTTTAAAATGGCTCTGTGCTTTGGACATCTCTATGGCCGTTTCTGGACATCCAAAGCATGAATAGGGCTTCCAAAATGACCTCCTATAGTCTTTATACTGTGTCTGCCCTATTTATCTTTCTCTCCTCTTCCCCACCCATGCCACCTCCAGTTCCCCTATTTTGCAAAATGCCATTGCTGAAAGTGCAGTACCAAATTGGGGTCCCTCCTTCCAGTGATGTGGCTGAATGTCCTGCCTACCCCCGCTTTAAACTACAGCCATTGTAGATGCAGAAGCAGAATTCAGCACTGTTAGAAGAAGGCCATAATAGCTGTTGTGGAGATTATACCATGCTGTTGGGAAGCAGGCAGGTTTTGGGCCATGAGACCCTGTTGATGCTAGTAGGAGACATGCTGGGGAGGTGAAGCATATGTGCTACTTGTAGCACAAGTGGCAGTGTTAGGCTACAAGGGTGGAAAAAGGTTGTGCGCCTCGATGGCTGCAGGCATTCTTACATCTAACAGCAGTGTGGTGTGTGTTTAGTTATTCACACCATAACCACTTAAGGGTGACAGCAAAAGCAGTTGTGGGTGTATTAGAAAGTTTGCGATGGGGTTAGAGAGTAAGCAATGGTGCCTGGAGGAAAGAAGCTGGTTTGTGCTGCTTGAGCAGGGAGAGAGGGAGTCAAGATAGTGACTGTGTGCACCATAAGTATATATTAGCAGAAGGCAGCTGAGAAGGGTGCACTATGCATTCTTCCTTTCTTACTCACGCATACACCAGCAAACATACACATTACCTCTTACTTAGTACTCATTCACTCGCACATTCCATCTATTTATACATATACAACCACTCACTCCCACACAGAGTTCTCCTCGGAATTTTTTGCCAGCTGAGTGGCATGAAGGAGTAAAAGCTTGCTGGCTGCAAATGTAACTAATCATCTTTCAGGAAGCTCCTTATATGATGCATTTATTGTCACTCTTTCAAATTCAAGTGTCCAATTCATTCATATTATATTTACATAAACTATTACATTTTAAGTATTAATTTCGAAATCAGTTAAATCATTTATCTATTCCTGTTTATTATTTTGTCATATCAATCCATCAGATTAGGTTAGTAAGACAGTCAGTAAAATTAGCTGGGTGGCATGCCCATTCAGAAGGTCCTGGAGAGAACATTATTGTCTCATATATACACACAACCTCCCTCTCTGCCCAGCCATACACAGCCCCCCCCCCCCCCCCACACACACACACTCTCTTATATGAAGAAGTGATTCTACTGGGGAGTGAGGAAGGAAAGGTCTGGAAGGGGAAAGTGAGAGGCAATCAGCAGAGGGGCATATTTACTAAGCCCAGTGCTGGTAATGTGCATATGGACCATGTTGCTAGCACGAGGCTGTGAGCTAACTACAGAGAGCTGGGTGCAGCTGTTCTCCTAGAGTTATCATGCTTCACTGCAGCAAAATGGCAACGGGTGCAACTAACGTCACCCATTGAGGTGGGTGTTAGTTACACTCGCGCCACTTGCACCGAGCACAGGTAGCATAGGCTAGCCGTGCAGTCACAGGAACATCCCCATCCCACCTAGTTGTCATCCCTTTGCATGCTACCAAGGTAGCATGAGGTTTTTAGCACATGGTCCCACGGTACTTTTTAGCATGGTGTCCAAACCCTGAGTAAACATGCTCCTGAGTGTGTAGTGCATTGTGAAATATTTAAACCATCCAATCCAGACACTATGGTGGAAATTCTGCTAGTGTAGAATATTTTTGATTTACAAAAAAATATATTGCTAGACCCTTTAGTGGAGTGATTGGTTTGATGACAGAAATTAAATAACTCCAAACATCAAGAGTTTTAAGAAATTTGAATCTGCTCTTAATTTCAGCTGAAGTTTAGCTTCTGTGATGGGAAAATAGCTTGAGAACTTAACTTTGCAAACAGCCTGTCCTGTGGCACTGCATTGCTTGGAAAGAGCTGAATCTATGGAACCTTATAATAACATTCTTGTGTGAAATACTTGATCAGTATTGTCTTTCTTCATCTTTAACTGGATGGGAATAAAATGTATAGCAGAATCTAATGGGTGACCCAGCAGTTGTGGCTCGTAGTTTTGGTGATGAGAGTAGTTTGTGAGGTGACTGGGCGGTTTCATAGAGGTAGTATTGGGGGGTGGGGTAGTTTACAGGATGGTGAGTAGTTGTGGAGAGAGAGTTTACAGGCTGGGGTGTGGTTGCAGGGGGCTGGTATAGTTTGGAGGTGGAACAGTTTCCCCCTCCACCCTTTCTCATGTGCCTAATGGAATGCACATTCCATAATCTAACAAATTTGCCTTTACTCACAATCTCTTTATTTCTACTGCTGTCCATCTTCTGGCTCTTATTGAGACCTGGCTCCTCCCTGATGACACAGCTTCATCTGCTGCCCTCTGTTCCAAAGGACCTCAGCATCTTTCATGCATTTCAGTTGCCACAGAAATGAGAGGAAACTGTGAGCAGGGACCTGCACTTTTCATGTTTTATGATCCAAAGACAAATATAATCTCCAACCTGCATTTTTTAAATTTTGTTCAAGAAGTTTTGATGTAGTCTTGTGTCAGACTTAGTGAATTACAATTGACACAGTTTCATATTTATAGAAAAAGAAATGAAAGAATGGGGAGATATAACAACCTTTCAAATATGGTCCACAAACCAATGCAAAAAGTTAATATTTGTAGAATAATTTCTCCACAAGGCTTATTTTTGTCCATTAGGGATAGCTTGCTTACCTGTGAAATTTCATCCTGATTGCAAAACATTTAGAGGTCGCTCCTTTCTGAACATTTTATGGATAGGAAAAGGCATTTATGTATTGAAGATATTCCTTTTTAAGGCTCAGTTCAGGATGACTGCACATGAGTCCAAGAATATCACAGATTTGCCTCTGTTTGTCTGTCTTGTTTACGTCACACAGTGGAATAAAGCACCATTTGCAATCCAAGCTTCTCTCAATGACATTGAATTTCTATCAATTCTTAAGACTTACCCAAACCAGGCTGTTGCATTTTCAAGGCACCTCTGGTTTTTGTCTGAACATTTGGCAGGCTAGCCCTTTTTCATGATAGTCTCAGCAGAAACAAAGAAAAAGATGGCACAGAACCCTCAGCGGCCACCTTTACCAGACATTCCAGTTATCTGTTGTTTAGTTTGGATAACATAAAAACTGCCAATTGCCTTTACCAATGCCATGAAAGCTCTTCAACTGCACCAAATAATCAAAGAGCCTACTCACTTTAGACTTTCTTTTCACACCCAAACACCTCCTTGCAACACATTTCAGCACCCAAATTGGCCCTGTGCCATGGTTGGATCATGCAATGATCTCCCTAATCCTATCAGCCATATTTCAGACTCACCACTGCCCCCAGCAGCAGCCCTGTACATGCCGCTTCAAGTCATTAAACAAGCAATCCTTCCTCCTGATTAGGTGTCAGCAGTTCCCAAAAGCTGAGAAGGTTACTAGAGTTTAAAAGCTACTCTACTACAGAAAATATTGCCACTAAACCACCAAAATGAATGTAACTTTGCTTTAGAAATATACCAGAACCCTTTAAGAGCTCCCAGTCAGAGAGCTAGCAATTTAATAAAAATAAACCCTTGTCTTGTCAGACAAATCTGATTGATTTCTTTAACAAGCTGACCAGGGAGTTGGACCGAGGGAGAGCCCTAGATGTGGTGTATTTAGATTTCAGTAAAGCCTTTAACACTGTTCCTCACAGGAGACTTATAAACAAACTGAGCACCCTAGGAATGGACCCTAAAGTTACTGCTTGGGTTAGAAATTGGTTGGGTGGGAGGCGACAAAGAGTACAGGTAAATGGAGCTCACTCTGAGGAGAAGGATCTATCTACATGCTGAGTAATTTTGTTCTTTATGATGGTTTCTACCATTTTTCCCGGTACTGACGTCAGGCTCACCGGTCTGTAGTTTCCCGGATCACCCCTGGAACCCTTTTTAAAAATTGGCGTTACATTGGCGATCCTCCAATCTTCAGGTATTACAGTTGATTTTAATGAAAGTTCAAAGATTACTAATAGCAGGTCTGCAATCTCATTTCAGTTCTTTCAACACCCTTAGATGTATACCATCCGGCCCAGGTGATTTGCTACTCTTCAGTTTATCTAATAGTTGTAATACATCTTCCTGATGTATCGATATTTCCTTCAATTCTTCCGCACCTTTAAATACCACTTCAGTCATGGGTAACATCCATCTTCCTCAGTAAAGACCAAAGCAAAGAATTCATTCAGTCTCTCCGCTATCGCCTTGTTGCCTCTTAGTGCCCCTTTAACCCCTCTATCATCTAATAGACCAAATGACTCTCTCACAGTTTTTTTTGCTATGAATGTACTTAAAGTCTTTATTTCACATTTTTGCTTTTGCAGCAAGCTTCTTCTCAAATGGGAGATATTTGCAAACTCACCCACAGCTGCAAAAAGGAATACTATGCAAGTATCATAATGAAATCCCTTAACTGTCCCAGAGAAATATTCTCCATTGTTTCCTCCCTCACTAAAGATCCCACATCTACATCCCCCATGAGCACAAATTTCAAACTCGATCCACAGACCTTGGCAGACTACGTATATAACAAACACTCCTTTACAGCGCTCCACCCCAATCCCGACTACACCCACCGGATAAGCCAATTCAGGTGCACAACTGGGACACTTTTTCAGATTAATCTCACTGCAGGAACTCTCAGATATTATCAGAGACATCAATACCACCACCTCCTCACTTGACCCATGCCCAGTTTCCTGGATAAAATCACTTTGGATGGAATTCTCTTCAGCAATACAAAAGACTGTCCATATCTCCCTTTCCCGAGGATACTTATGCCTCCTCTCCCCCCGCCCCGCACTGAAAGAAGCCTCAATAAGACCCATCCTAAAGAAACTAACACTTCACCAGTTGGCCCCAAGCTCATATCACCCTATAGCAAGCATCCCATTCCTAGCCAAAGTAATTGAAAAAACAGTACAACACCAACTCCAAGATCATGTTGACACACACTGTGATAAGGAAGCTTATCATAGTTCAGGAAGGAGCTGTAATAGAGGTGAATTGGCTCTGAACAAGCAACCTGTCTTAGCTGGTAGAAATACTAAAACAGAATGTTTTCATAAAAGACTACCAATCCCAGAATGCACCAGGTTTCAAACAGCCTCTAGAAGAGCTGAAGTGGGGAAACATGTGTTCAATCAGGAGAGCTATGAGGTAATCCCCAATCACTCATCTCCAAGGGCAGGGCTTGATTCAGCACAGCTGAGCTGTGCTAGGGTGGAGTATCCCTCTAAACAAGTTAAAAGTAAAACATATTCTACACAGAATCAGTTGAGGAACTCAGAGCTCAAGGACAGAGAGAGGAAGCAGCAGCATCAACGTGGAAGGAAGAAGAGGAAAACATCTTGGAGGTCTAAAGAAGGAGCCCATAGCAGTACGTGTGTTGGGAGTCATTCCAGAGGCAAGCATACTCCATTGGACTGGAGGAAGCCAGAGGAGTGGGGTTACAGAGCCAGGAATCCCCCGGACGGCACCTGTGAAGGAGACGGCTGCATTTGGAAGGGGCCCTAAGACCAGTGCAAGAAGGTATGTGAAGAGAGACCCAGTGTCCAGGGATCTTGATTGGAAGGCTGGACATAAAAGCTGGACTACATACTGGCCAGGATATCTGGAGAGGAAACCTAACAGCAAAGGAAGCTCAGGTATGAACACTGATCTATGCCCTAGCTCTTCACCTGGGAGACAGCAGGGAATCAAACATTATCCTGAGAGTGTTCCATTAAGGAATTCCTCTGAGCCAGACCATGATATTGATTCTATGATATTTGAAGAAGAAGGAGATATTTTAAATGATCCGAATGAATACATGGATTGCTCTCTGTCTAGGCTGCTGTGGTAAAATACTTTCACAAATACAACAACCATCAAAAGGAAATATAACTTGTTCTTTTATCTACCCAGAAACGTTTACAAGAAAGCTTTAGGGTAGGATTTGAGCCACGTAGAGAAAGTGAACCAGCAAAGGGGTTTGCAGCTGGCTAATTATTGGTAATTAAGCCATGCACAGTTGCACGTGAGCTCTGAAAGGAAACTACTGTTTGTGTGTGAAAATAGAAGAAAGTTATCCTTGAAAAAAAGAACAGCTTTTGGTTACTTTTGGGTTTCTGTTTCCCATCAAGGTCTTTATTGTTTGATTGATTGCTTAAGAAGTTCAGTTGCTGATATCATGATTTGTTTTTCCTAAGTACAATACTGAAAGCAAGTATCCTTTTGTGTTACCAAGTAAATCTGTGTGGGAGAATTAACCCCAAGAATAAAGTATATTTTTCTTTGCTTACACTCGAGCAACACAACTCATTATTTTGTGAACGGCTGATTCTGGTATGAATGGACTACATTCCCCACAATCCTTTGCAAGTCATAATAGTATTTTGCCTTTGCCAAGACTGTGGACATTCACGCCCAGCGCCCCCGTTTACAACACGCACCCCTAGACCCCCAGCAACATGGTTTTTGCCCTCAGCATAGTGTAGATACCATATTCTTCGACAATCTAATCAAGGATCTTGATAAACCACATCAAGGCTTCGCAATGATATTTCTTGACATCAGTGCTGCTTTCGACTCCATCTCACACCACACCCTTCTGACTAGACTCGGTGACATAGGCCTCCACAAAAACACATTAGACTGGTTTATCTCATACCTCTCTGATATACAATTATAAGTAAACATTGGTCCCCATTCAAATCCAACCATTTCAGTCTAGATCAAGGCATTCCACAGGGGTCAGCCTTATCGGTTCTGCTTTTCAATATTTACATACAACCCACCAGCGACTTGCTCAGAAAATTCAACATACATTTTCACCTATACGCTGATGATATCATGTTATACATGCCCTTCCACACTAACTCCGAATTTCTCTGCCATCTCAGACTGCTTCACTGCCACCACAGACTTCCTTGCAAGACTAAACCTAACAATGAATAGCAGCAAAACAGAAGCACTACTGGTCACAAGAGATGCATCCTTCATTCCCCCAGCAGAGCTTATGTTCCAATACACAGAGATCCCGGTAAAAGAGGAAGTCAAATACCTGGGCATATCCCTAGACAAGAACCTAAACATGCACTCCCATATCAAGAAATCAGTCAATAACGCATGCTTTAAAATGAAATGCTCCAACATTTATGACCGCTTCTTCACCACAACGACTGCAGAACAGTATTGCAGCCTATCGAAACACACTACCTAGATTATGGCAACATATTGTACCAGGGGCTTCCAAAGCAAGCACTGTATCCACTTCAACTAGTTCAAAATGCTGCTGCTAGAATCCTAACAGGCACCTCAAGATATCAACACATTACACATTACACCCGCCCTCAAGAGCTTACACTGGCTTCCAATATCCCAAAGGATAAAGCACAAGGTCATAACTATGATATACAAAATACTACACAACTTATCAGCCCCTTGCCTCGACTCTCTAATCAAAAGAACTCCTACAACAAGGGCAAGAAGATCAGCAAACCAAAACCTGCTAGCCATTCCACCTCTCAGGACAAAATGCACCAAGCAAACAAACAGTCCTCACCCTCTTCGCCCCCTTCAATCTGGAACCCACTCCCGGAACCATAAGATCCGCCCAAACTACATTATTAAAGACTCACCTTTTCATTGAACACTATGGTTCCAATGGAATCACATAACACCCACAAGATAATAACCTGTACTATCTCTTCTCAGCAATATGTTAATCCTCCTGTTTTGTTAACTCCAAGTTCACATCACCCGTAAGTTCTCTATAACTGCATTTCAATTAAGTTTGTTTTTTGTTCTTTGTAAACTGCCTTGGCCTAAAGGCAGTATAGAAAACTTGTTAAAAAATAAAAATAAAATAATTCTTATAGCAAATTACCTCTGCAGATAAATCAGGCTTTTTAAACCTTGTATCTGCTCTTAGACACCACATGATCTTTCATTTTAAGCTCTCTTTCTAGCTGTAGAGATACTAACAGCTTAATTTTATCTTAATTTTATCTTGTAAAAATTATATATGGCAAAGTTTGAAAAAGCAATGAAACAGATTATGGAGGTAATTTTGCACCTGTTTCAACCATTCAATGTTTATTTAGTTGCTTAAGGTTCATCTTGTTTTCCTTCATGTTAAATTTAAAAGAAACTCATTCAACATACAATAACCACTGTTCTTTGTTTTTGTGTGTTTGTGCTGGATGTCTTGACCACTGCCAGCTGTGCAGTGTCAAGAGCTGCTGGCCCCTGACAATGGCTACTTCATCCAGAATGTCTGCAACAACCACTTTGACGCAGCCTGTGGAATCCGATGCAAAATGGGATTTGATCTCGTCGGAAGCAGCATCCGACTCTGCCAGCCAAACGGCCTGTGGTCAGGTTCGGAGGCCATGTGCAAAGGTATGATGGATGCAGGATGGTCATATCTTGTTGGCTAGGAATTTTAAAAAAAATTTCTAATAACAGCTGTAAAAATCATCTAATAACTAAAATTCTCCTTGCATTGCATATTTGTTTGTCACAAATACAAAGTAAGAAAAAAGAAAGGAACTCCGATGTGTTTATTTATTTTATTTATTTAATTAATTAAAGAGTTTTCTATGCGGCTTTATCATAAATTCAAAGTGGTTTACATTGTAACTCAAAGTGGAACTTATAACAGGGGTACAGAATTTGGAGAATAACAGAGTAGAACTTACATTAGAGTCCAATCTTGGGGATTGAGCAAATTGGGCTTGTGGTGACAGGTGTGACATAGTCTTAGGTATGATTTAATGATAGGAAAGTAAAGAGCAGAGAACCTAATAAAAATAAACATAGGGATTCAGTGCCGACAGCACCAGGCCTAACTTGAAGAGAGACAAATTCAGAAGTTCTCGAATGTCAAGGTAAAGAGGTAGGTTTTTAGTACTGCTCAAAACTTCTATTTGGAAGATTCAGCGGAAAGACAAGGGGCAGGGAATTCCATAATTTAGGTGTTGCAAACAAGAGTGCTGACTATAGGAGTTTTTAGTATAGTTTTAGAAACTGGTGGAATAGACAGCAAAGAGAGGATATTCCAAGGCATTTATACAGGTTGCAAATCTGAAAATCATGTAAATGCCCTCCGAGCTGGATATTGATTGGCACGAAGAGGTTTGGTGCCACTGAATATCTGTGGGTGCCGCTACTACACGTCCTGATGCGAACTGTTAACATCGGGACATGTGGGGTGCGTTGCGGGGCAGTACCTGTGGCTAACCGGGTAGTGGCAATATTGAGCCGCTGCCCTGTTAGTGACACACGGGTAAAGTAAACTGTAACAAATGCTGACCTTTATACGTGGACGCTAGCTTGGCAGTGGCTTAATATCACTGCTACTTGGTTAGCTTTTGGGTTCTGTTGCAAACCCAGATATTCAATGCCAGTGGCTGGCTATAGCCCTGGCTTTGAACATCCAAGGTTAAAATTCAGCGGCAATGGCTAGCCACTTTACAAGTGCTAACCTCTGCCACTGAATATCCTCCCTCAAATTTTTATGTGTAGAGCATACTGGGCGAAAAGACATATGTGGATCAATATCAACAGAGAATAAAGATAAGTCTAAATTCTCCAGGAACAAGCAGGAAGTTGATCCTCATATATGGGTGAAGTCTGCGCCGACAGAGCCTGCGCAGAGCATTTACTCAGCTTTCAAAGAAAGCCTTTGGGAATGCTACCACGCATGCATGGTCCTCTTCCTGCCCAAGGGTGCCATCTTGCTCAGTCTCCTTTTTCCCCGCGGAGCCCAAAGGACATCCATCCTGTTTTCCCAGAAAAAGTACTTGCTAATTATCCTTAAAGTTAGCTGTTCCTGGTTGCGTACCGGCTCCTCTTCCCGCCTCGAGTCAGCACTGGGCCCAGCACTGCTCTTGGCTCATTTTCCCCTTTTTTGATTGAGGTTTGCCTCGACCGGTGTTCGCGCCTTTTTTCGCCCGAGGGTCATCGACCCCGGCCGGGTGTCTCCTACCATGTCCCCCGGTGGGTTTAAAAAATGTGACTGCTGCAGTTAAATCATGTCTGTCACTGACACCCATGACTGCTGCTTACGCTGCTTGGGACCGGAGCATGATAGCACCTTCTGCAACCTGTGCCAAGCTATGATGTCTAAAACCAACAAAAAGAGGTCTGAGTTGCAGAAAATGTTCCTGAGCTCCGACTTGGCACCAGCCTTCCCGATGCTGAGCTCCAAGCCTAGCACTTCCTGTGAGGGCCGAGCATCCTCTGAGTCCTGCGGTGGTGGCTCCTCCAAGAAGGCCTCGGACCCTGAGTGAAAAAAGAAAAAATCCTCGAAGTCTATTGAGGTTCCACCGGGGAAACCCTGCAAGAACGCTTGAAGGGACTCCGGAAACTCCGAGAAGCATCCCAACAAGGTCCTCAAAAATGATTCCTCGACCGGCGGAGACTGTGCAAAATGCCTTGAGGCCATAGTCCTTGTTGAGGATGCACTCACAAGAGTGCCTGCACTGGGCCCGAGGTCCTTAGTGCCCTTCCTGAAAGCTGCAGAGCTGTCTGGCTTGGAATCCAGAATGGCAGCTATGGAGCAGAACATCACTGCTATCTTGGCCATGCAGCAGACAATGAAGTCGGGTTCACCCACATCATCTACCCCAATGACCAAGCCCCCGACTGTGGAGGAGTCCCCGCTCATCGAGTTGAACTCCAAGCGCCACCAGCCATGGGTAAATCCTCAGCCCCAGTTGACGTCCCTGTCCCATTCCTCGGGTATCCGGTCCTCCTCGGCCAGTCTCCATGACTCAGACCTCAAGTCCTTGGGAGGGCTCTGACTTTTCGGCATGGGCCTTGAGGCAAGGAGTCGTGGGGCCTTGGATCCTCATCTCTCCTCGACTCAGAGTGTGAGACCAATGACAAGGCTTCCCCGGAAACCAGATGGCACTGAGACATCCCCTCAGACCCATCTTCTCCAGTGCCTCGGTGCCATTCTCCTCTGGAGGACGTGGCTTTCCACAACTTTCTCAGGGACATGGCCTGAGCCCTCTCGGTACAAACCGAGGTGGAGGATGACCCACGCACCAAAGAACTGGAGATTCTCCAATTTGAGTCCTCACCTAAGGAAACTCTCACTGTGCCGGTACAGCCAATCCTCGAGTGACTGCTACTGCGAATGTGGGAGACCCCAGCATGGGTGCTGGTGGTCAGCCAGCACCTTGACGCCATCAGGAAGGGGCTAGCGTTCCACAAATCCCAACTCCTACATAATTCCATGATCGTCAAGTCAACCATGCAGAAACTCAAAAGCCAGAAGAATTATTCTTCAGTCCCCCCTGGTAGGGATGCCAGAGCTCTTGATGCCCTTGGGCGCAAGTGCTACCAGGGCTCTATGCTAGGGTGTCAAATCCAGGCCTATTTGCTGTACATAGGGATGTACTTGAAGGCCTTGACCCAGGAGTTGTCTGGGTTTTCAGCAGGGCTTGCCGGGGAACCTCTCCAACGGTTCCAAGCCCTGACCTTCCGGGATCAAGGACTGCTCAAAGTTCCTTTCCCAGGCAGCCTATGATGGATTTGAGTCAGCAGCTCAAGTAGCGGCAGAAGGTATCAGGGCTCGACACCAGGCCTGGCTACAATTCTCGGACCTCGAGCAGTGGGTCCATAACAAATTGCACGATGTTCCCTGCACAGGTGAGAATCTATTCGGCAAACCCATGGCCGACAAGGTGGCCGAGATAGAGACCAAGGGGGTGACCCGCCAGAGACTCTCGAAGAAGACCTCTTCCTTTCCCTACAAAACGTCCTCAGGGAAGAGGCTCCTGTTCCAAGGGAAAAAGAGGCACTTTCAGCAGGTTCACCGCTTCCAGTCCTTCTCCAGACAACAGCAGGGTTTTCACCCTAGAAAGCAAGGCCAGGGGGCTCAGAAGCCCCAGGCCCCAGCTCCAGCCCAACAAGGGGGGAGCTTTTGATTCCTAGGGCAGGGCCTCCCCTCCCCTGGGAGGCCTTCACTAGCCCATAGGGGGCCGCCTGGCACTTTTTGCCCACAGGTGGGCCAAGGTCACCTCAGACCAATGGGTACTCCCAGGTGGTGAGAGAGGGTTACCTTCTACACCTGCAGCAAATACCACTGGGATTCTTCCTAGGAGAGCCGGTGTGACCTCCCCTTCACCAGACCCTTTTGCTCACAGAGCTCGTAGGTCTGCTTAGGGACAATGCAGTGGAGCCTGTACCCAAGAACCTATGGTGGAAAGGCTTCTACTCAAGGTACTTCCTTGTCCCCAAAAGAATTGGGGACTTCAGGCCCATCCTAGACCTTTAAAACGTAAACAAGTTTCTGATGAGGGAGAAGTTCAAAATGCAGGGAGATTGGCTTAAAGGATGCATACACTTACATCCTAATCCACAGGCAGTACCTAAGGTTTGTGGTGGGAGGAGGGCACTACCAGTACAGGGCGCTGCCCTTCAGCCTAGTGTCCTTGCCAAGAGTCTTTACCAAGTATCTGGCGGTGATAGCAGCCCACCTGCGCTTACAGGGAGCCTTCGTCTTCCCCTGCCTGGATGATTGGCTGATCGGGCATGGCATCAGAGGCCAGTCAGGCTGCAGAGTATGCGACCCTCCTCCTGCAGCACCTGAGGTTCATCATCAATTACCCCAAATCCAATCTTGCTCCAACCCAAAGTCTGGAGTTCATAGGTGTTCAGTTGGACACCTTGCAGGTCAAGGCCATCCTGACAAAGGAGAGGGCAGATTGCCTCATGCAACTGGCAGGAGAGTTGCAGAGCCACTGTTCTGGACCGGCCCACCACCTCCTCTACCTGCTGGACCATATGGCCTCGACGGTCCACTGCACCCCCTTAGCCACCTTACACATGCGGACAGTCCAGTGGTGCCTTCGCTCTCATGAACCCAAGCCACGGGCAGTCTACGGGACAGGGTCAGAGTCACCTGCCAGCTGGTGGTATCCCTCAATTGGTGGCAGTCCTTACGCCACCTCCAGGCGGGAATGCCATTCTAGGTACCCGCACCACAGAGTATCCTGACCACAGACGCTTCCCTCCTGGGGTGGGGCCACACTGGGGAGATCGCTGCACACAGGGCAGCTGGGCTCAGGAGGCGTTACTCTTGCAGATCAATCTCCTAGAACTCAGGGCCATCTTCCTGGCCCTACACGTGTTCCACCACTACCTGCGTAACCAACCTGTGTTGATCCAGACGGACAACCAGGTTGCCGTGTTTTATGTAAACAAGAGGAGAGGCATGGGCTCATACTCCCTCTGCTAGGAAGCAGTGGCTCTCCTCTCCTTCACAGTGCACAACATGCTCCTGCGAGCGTTGCATCTCCAGATCAGGAAAACTGCTTAGCGGACAGGCTGAACAGAGTGCCCACATGAGTGGCGCTTGAACTCCAGAGTGACATGAAGACTCTTTCGCCTTTGGGGCAGGCCTTTGCTGAACCTGTTCACCTCCCTGGATAACACGCAGCTACCCCGCTTTTGCTCACGTCAGCCACATCCGGGGAGAGTGGCAGCAGATGCCTTCCTGATCTCGTGGTCCAAGGGCCTATTCTATGCCTTCCCATCGACCTCCCCTCCCCCCTCCCCCGGTGGCCAAGACCGTCTTCAAGGTCCAGAGTGAGCGGGCATCAGTGATACTGATCGCCCCCAGGTGACCCAGGCAGCCCTGGTTCCCTCTGCTTCTTGCCTTGTCAGTGGCACTCCTAGTTCAACTGGGTCCGGACCTGGATCTCTTGTCCCAGGAGGAGGGCTCCCTCCTGCACCCCAATTTGGGGTTGTTAGTGTTGACAGCGTGGCTGCTGAAAGGGAAGCGTTAGCCCCTTTCATTCTTCCAGGAGAAGTCAAGGAGATCCTGCTGGCCTCCCAAAATCCTTCCACCAAAGGGGCATATGCCTTTAAGTGGAGAAAGTTCTCCATCTGGTGTGCAGAGAAGGAGGAGAATCTTTTCTTCTGCCACTTGCAAATAGTACTGCAGTACTCTTGCATCTATCACTCACCAGTCTAAAGTCTATTTCGGTGAGGATTCATCTGAGTGCCATAGCCGCTCACCACCATTCTATTGAGGGGAAACCCCTCTTGAGCTAGCCCCTGGTCTCCAGGTTCTGGGGCCTCCTGTTGTCAAGGCTCTCTCTACGTCCTCCTGCGGTGGAATGGGACCTCAGTATGGTGCTATCTAAACTCACCAGGCTGCCGTTCGAGTCACTGGCCACTTGCCACTTACGGTGCCTGTCTTGGAAAGTGGCTTTTTTGGTGCCCCTCATGTCTGCTCAAAGAATGAGTGAATTCCAGGCCCTAATGGCAGATCCGCCATATATAAGGTTCTATAAGAACAGGGTGGTGCTCTGCGCACACCCAAAATTCCTCTCCAGGGTGGTATCTCCCTTCCACCTCAACCAAGAGGTGATCCTTCCCACCTTCTTCCCGCAGCCTCATGCCGGCAGGGAGGAACTAATACTTCATACACTGGATTGTAAGTGGGCCCTGTCCTTATACCTGCAGCAGACTCGGGCTCATCACAAAGCTCCTCAGCTTTTTGTGTCTTATGACCCCAGTAGACTAGGGCTCCCCATAACTAAGTAAACTCTGTCCACTTAGGTATTGCCCTTGCTTATGAGTGAGCTGGCCTCTTTTTGGAACATCGGATCACTGCGCGTGTGAGGGCAATAGCCATGCCAGTGGCCAACCTCCACTCAGTGCCGGTGACAGAAATCTGCAAGGTAGCCGCGTGGTCTTCAGTTCATACATTCGCAGCTCACTACTGCCTGGAGAGCGAGCCCTGCAGGGACAGTGTCTTTGGTCAGGCAGTACTCCGTAATATTCTCGGGGTGTAGGCAACTCCTGCCCTCTGACACTTCTGTGCTCAAGCTATCAGAGTGATAGTATCGCTGAACGCTAGGATCTTGCAGAGTTTCTTTGTAAGGACTCACTTCTGCAACTCACGGCTACCCAATTGATCGCTATAGGTGCTGTTATGGTTTGGTCCCCGGCAGCTTGGAGCTAGGGAGTCCCATATTTGAAGACTGACTTCCTGCTTGTTTCTGGAGAAAGTGTAGTTACTCACCTGTAACAGGTACTCTCCAGGGACAGCAGGAATCAGTCATCACAACCCTCTCTCCTCCCCTGGGTTTTGCCTCCCTACCTTGTTTTACTTTTTACTGCCGTCCTAGCTATGTCATCTGACTGAGCAAGATGGCACCCTTGGGCGGAAAGGGGACCACACATGCATGGTAGCATACCAAAGGCTTTTTTTGAAAGCTGAGGAAATGCTCTGCATGGGCTCCGTCGGCACCGACATCACCCATATGTGAGGACTGATTCCTGCTGTCCCTTTAGAATACCTGTTATAGGTGAGTAACTGCGCTTTTCACATGATAAAAAAAAATAGGAAGGTAATGGATATGGAACAGTAAGGATGAAATGATGAATTCAGATGGCAGCATTTAGAAAAGGCTGAAGACATTTCAAGTCAATAAATATGAGTCCAGAAGAGATAAAGTTACAGTAGTCTAAACACGATGTAATAAAAGCATGCATAAGGGTATGCTGATCTGGTAGTTCCAGATATGCCTGGACCTAGTGGAACTGATGTGGAGCGAAAAATAAGGTTTTCATCATTCAGAGATATCAGCTTCAAATATTAATTGCCTGAGTATTTAATGGAATCTTCCAGTTAAAGTGGGGTACTTTGTATAGTAGGAGAAATAGAAGGATGACTAATTCTACTTGGATAAATAGCAGCACAGGATTTACTAGGATTCAGTTTAAGATGGTTTCTTTCTAGCCATCTGGCGATGGTATCTAAGCACTGAGTCACTGGAGTTAACCCTGGACTAAGCAGATCTGTATAGGACACAAGAAGAATCTTGTCTGCCTACTAATATGCACTGATGGGTGATTATCCTGTTGTATGAGCTTAGTCATCTGGATTGCTAAAAGAAAGCAAATTCTTTGTGAAACTGTTGGCTCTGAAGCATCCTAGGAAGTTTAGACTTCTGTCTCAAGCTGTTGTCTTAAATTTTATTAACTTTTTTTTAAGCATCTGGAGGAAATCATTTTTACAGTTCCCTGCCAGCGTTCTGAACTAAAATGGAGTGTTCCCGTAACAAAAAACAAACAAATAAAAGCTGGTTCTTAAATATTCTGCATCTGCAGATTTTGCTGATGCAGCCATGCTGAAGAAATCAAATATTATCTTGTCATTTGTCAAGTTTTAATAGTTTTGTTATACACTTGGTAAAGTGCTTGCTTACTGATTTATAAAAGTACACTAATATTTTAATGCAAAATCTGTGCGATATATGTCCCATTTTTGTCAGTGAGACACATGTACTGATAACACACATTTCCAGGTCATCCTGCTAGACCAATCCAGACACGTGAGTAGTGTCCCCCTGCCAGCAGATGTTGGAGACAGAGAAAGTACCAGAAGACTGACGGACTCAGCCCTGGTACCTGTAGCCTTACCCCTAGGGTCACCTTCAGTATTTCTTTGTCTCCAGCAGATGATGGTTGCATGTTCCAATATCTCTCTGAGTTGTTAGGTTTTGAGATGTTCCTCTGGAGCTACCAACTTTTCCTACTGGTTGAAGCTACTGGTCAGGAGGACTAGTTCAGCTTCCCTGTAAGGAGGGGGGATTAGCTCCTGGTCAGTTCGACCATTGAGCCTGGTTCAGGGGGGGAGCCTTCCTTGCTTCGGTGGCAGATCAGCAAGTAGTCCATTCCTTTTACAAATTTATATTAAAAAAAAGAAAATCAAAAGGAAGTTAGAAATCTTCTATCTTGCTACCACGCTGTGAAGTTGAGCTGTTTCTGTCATCTACCTCTCCCCCGAGGACGTCAGGGATTTGATATTCACAGTGAGTCTGCTCTTTCACCAAACCCCCCACCATCGAGGTTCCACTATCAGCATTAGGCCCCCGTGGTGTGGTTTGGGTGATTCCATCTGCCTATTCGGGTCCCAGCTGCCTCTCCACCTTGCCCGAGGCCCTAATTTTCTGTTCATGCCTTTTTTTCCTGCACTTCGTGATCACTCGTGTGTCTCTCAGTGCTCACAGCAGCCGTTTTGAAGATGAGGCTTTTGCAGGGTTTTCCCTCCTTAGTCCCCGCAACCGGTTTCATTCTGCAGTCAGGCTCTTTTGGAGTTACACGATGCCTGCCACCTTGCAGCGGTACATAGCCTGTGGTCATAAATGCCGGTTTCTGATTGACCGGTTGTGTTCCCTGTGCTTGTCGTATCTGAGGGAATCATCTTTAGCCCCACACAGCGTTTTGCCTCTGGCAGCTCACATTGCTGCTTCTCCTTCGGATTTGGTGCCAGCTATGGGGCTAACCGCATCCGCATATGCTCCCATCCTGCCTCTTCTCCTGCCCCAGCAGACTGAGTCGCCTATGGTACCACAGTCAGATTCTGAGCCGGATTCAGGACAGTTTATGGCCCTTTTTAAACAAGCCTGGGCACTGTGGAGATCTGATCCAGTTCCATCTCACTCTCCGCTGGTTGAGGCAACTGACAGGCCTCCCTTGGCACTTAAGTGCTCATGGGAGGATTCTACTGCTCGAGAGAGGGGGTATGCCCCCAAGTACAGCATGTGGGCCTCAGGGAATTGGGACTTCACCCCGCGAGAGGAGGGGGATCTCCCTTCGGCCGAGGATAGCCCGGCAGAGTCTGACAGGGAGGGCGGGGAATGGTCTCCCTCTGAGGAATGCAGCGATATTCAGGATGAGGCTCTGGACATGCAGCTTGTCCACTAGGAGGAACTACACATACTCATAGCGTAGGTCATGGCTGCTCTTCGCCTTGCGGAGGCTGAGCAAGACCCTGGTCAAAGTAAATCTAAGACAGACCCTATCCTGGTGGACATTTGAAAGCCTTCCCAGGCTTTTCCCTTCCTGCCGGAGCTACAACTGATGGTTTCCCTTGAATAGGATTCTCCTGATGCATCACTTCAGACAGCCAGATGCCTTGGTCGTTGTTATCCCTGGTCTCTGCCTGACTTGGACAAGTGGCCGCCATATCCTAAGGTAGACGCTGGAATTGCAGGCATCACCAAGCACACCACCATTCCCGTGGAGGATGGTGCTGCCCTCTGGGACCAGCAGGATCGTAAAGTTGAAGGCTTTCTGAAGACTGCATTTTTGTCCTCATCCTTGGCCCTGCAAGCGTCTGCCTGTGGAGGCATGGTGATGCGAGCCCTGCTCCGATTTGCCAGATGATCCAGCTGCAGCTCGTCTAGAGTCTGTCACAGCCTTTCTAGCTGATGCCTGTTATGATCTCCTCCAACTGCAGCCCACTCAGTGGCGGCAGTCACCATGGCTCGCTGCTGGCTCTGCTTCCGCAGAGCCAGCAGCGACCCACAGTGATCCACAGATGTGGCCTCCAAGGCCCAGTTGGCTAAGCTTCCCTTTAAAGGTAGGCTTCTCTTTGGGGGAAGACCTCGAGAAGGTTCATCAAGGATTTGGGTGGGTTCAAGCCACAGTTTACCGGAGGACAAACTGAGATGCCGATTTCGGGCTCTGGGTGTGAGTATATCATTGGCCTCTGCCTCTGACCCATTTCTGTGACTCCAAACACTACCAGCCTGGAAGGCTCGTGAGCACATCGATGACAGGTCGCCCAGGCTCCAGGACTCAGTCCTTTTGGGGTATCAGGCAGAATAGGAATCCATATTCTGCCCCCGCAAAGTTCACAAGCGCCAGTCATTCATCACGCTGACGGACTCCAGTCCCACTCCGGTATCCCTTCTGTGGGGGGTCGGCTGGCCCTGTTTTATTGCGAGTAGGTGCAAATCACCACAGATCAATGGGTGCTCAACATTGTCCATTTCGGTTACGTCCTCGAGTGCCAAAAGCCCATCAAAGATGCTTTCATGATTTCTCTGTGTGGACCCCGGCACAGGCAGGCTGCTGTGCCGTGCTGCATTTACAGGCCATCTGCCCAGTACCTTCTTCGGAGCGATGTTCTGGGCACTACTCCATCTACTTCATTGTTCCCAAGAAGAACGGCTCCTTCAGGTCCATCCTGGATCTCAAGGGAGTCAACGAATCCCTTTGAGTGCTGTATTTCCACATGGAAACCCTTCAGTCGGTCATTCAAGCAGTGCAAAAAGGGGAATTCTTAGCCTCCCTCAACCTGGCAGAGGCCTGCTTCCATATTACCATCCACGAGGATCAGCAGCATTTCCTCCACTTTGCGGTCCTAGGTCATCACTTTCAGTTCTGCGCTCTGCCCTTTGGCCTCACAACGGCCCCGCAGACCTTCTCCAAAATCATGGTAGAGGCTGCAGCCACCTCATGAAAGCAGGGCATTCAGGTACATGCCTACCTGGATGATTGACTTATCTGAGCAAAGTTGAGTGAGGAGGCCCGGCAGTCGATCTCCTGGGCAGTGGCCTTCCTGGAGCACCTCGACTGGGTGGTCAACAATGCCAAGAGCTGTTTGTAGCCCACCCAGTCGCTGGATTTTCTGGGGGCATGTTTCGACACCCGGAAGGGGAAGGCGTTCCTGTCACCAGAGCGGATCCGCAAGTTGTTCTCCCAGCTGCACCGATTTATAATGCAACTGAGACCCACCATATTGGACTATCCCCAGGTCCTAGGAACAATGGTGTCAACTATAGAGGTGGTCCCCTGGGCTTGGGTCCACATGCAACCATTACAGCGCTCCTTGCTGTCCCGCTGGTACCCGCTGTCACAGCAGTACGATATTTGCCTCCCGCTTCCTTGCATACTTCAGAGCAGCTTACGCTGGTGGCTGGCCCCAGGGCACATTCTCCGGGGAGTTTCACTAGAGACCCCACACTGGATCCTGGTCACAACAGATGCCAGTCTGTCGGGCTGGGGTGCCCATTGCCAGACGCAGATGGTGCAGGGCTCTTGGAGCCCCCAGGAATCAGTGTGGCCAATCAACCATCTTCAGGCCTAGCCTTTCTGCCACACCTTCACGATCAGGCAGTGAGGATCCTCTGCCACAATGCCAAAATTGTTGCGTACCTCAACCAGCAGGGGGCACGAAATGTCAGGGCATGGCCAAAGAGATGGTTCTTCTATTTCCTTGGGCAGAGCGGCACCTGCAGGCCATCTCAGCACAGCACAACGCGTGGCTCGACAACGTTCAGGCAGACTTCCTCAGTCACCATGCCCTCTATTCTGGGGAGTGGGAGCTAGCGCCCTGGGCTTTCTGCAAGGTAGTTGCCACTTGGGGCACACCCAACTTCGATTTGATGGCGAAGGTAGCGAATGCCAAGACTCAGGCCTTCTTCAGCCGCAGAAGAAAATGAGGGTCAAATGGGCTGGACATGTTGGGCCAGGACACGCCCCTCAACGGCTTGCTATATCTATTTCCGCTGTGGTCGTTAATCAGGCATGTTCTCTGCTGCATCAAAGCCCACCCCGGGCAGGTGGTGCTGATCATGGCCAATTGGCCACGGTGCCCATGGTATGCGGATGTGATACGACTCCTACAAGCCAATCCTTTGGCACGTGGAACCCAGCGGGGGCTGCTACGGCAAGGCCCCGTATGATGAATTATCTCTTTACTCGCTTACAGCCTGGCTCTTGAAAGGTGCCACCTAGTCCACAAAGGCTATTCCCGTCGGGTGATAGTCAACCTGCTCAAAGCACACTACTCCTTAACCTCCCTAATATATGCCAGGGTCTAGCGCCTGCTTAAATCTTGGTGTGTCCAACAGCACCTTTCACCTTGGTGAGTGCAGATCCCAGAGATATTAACCTTTCTACAGGATGATATCAACAAAGGCCTCACCCTGGGCTCTCTTTGTGTGCAGGTTTCTTTACTTACTTATTTCAAAGGGCCCATAGCAGGCCACTTGATTGCATCCCATGTCATCAGTCATTTCCTGCGGAGGGTGCGGACCCTGCATCCCCCGATGCAACCGTTGGTCCCTGCCTGGGACCTCTCCTTGGTACTCAAGAACCTCATGAGGCTGCCCTCGCTCGCAGGTCATCTCGCTCCCCTCCTTCTCTAAGAAACAGTGCGCTGGCGCAAATAGCGACCTTTGATCAATGGATGTTCAGAGAGTCCTCCGGCAATATCTGCAGTCTACTAATTCTTTCCGGAAATCAGATCACCTTTTTGGTGCTCTTTGCAGGGCTGCAAAAGGGCCTTGCAGCTTCTAAGGCTATCATTGTGTGCTGGATTCAGCACACTATTGAATCCGCTTACATTCTCCATGGGAAACCGGTGGCCTCAGGGCTTCAGTTCCTGGAAGCCTGCTAGACCAGTCCAGGGCCCTGTTCCGGAGTTCTCGGACAGGCTTCTGGGTGGAGCCTTATTCAGAATTCCAGCTTAACTTTCTCAGCTCGCCTCCTGCTACAGTAGGGCAGGTTGTACATAGTTGTTCCTCCGGCGCATGTATATATGTTTGCTATATTGTTGCACTTTTGTGCGTATGTTGTATTCTCTGGACGAGCTCTTCTGCTTTGTGAATGTATACTGAAAGCGACCCCTAAAGGTAAGGCTACCAGGGCTGAGTCAGTCAATCTTCTGGTACTTTCTCTGTCTCCAACATCTGCTGGCAGGGGAACACTACCCACTTGTCTGGACTGGTCTAGCAGGCTTCCAGGAAAGGAAATTAACGGTAAGTGAAATTTCTCCTTTTTCATGTTAAACCACTAGCATACCTTAATGAATCAGACTCTTGGTGTGAAATCTTTTCCCCACTGCCATAGTTTTGACACTTACATGTATCATTTTTAATTCTGATTTTGGAAAGATTTATGTGGTGTTAGAGGAAGGGTACTTGTAGGTTTTGCAATGCATGTATGGAAGGTGCATAATTTAATAAAGCCCTTTTACCCAAGCAAATCAGTATATACCCTTGAATAAATGGATTTGAAATCGTCTGTTAAAGCTTTAAAATACTTTATGTACATTGTATTCATAATGACATAAAAGATCAGCAGATCTAGGCTACCAGTGTTTAAAAGACAACTCAAACCATACAAGGAATGTGACTGAGTAAACAGAATTAAACATAGTGATGGATGCTGAAATCATATAGTTATGGCTTCAAGAATTGTATTCCGTGGACAATTTATAGCACATCAGTTCAGCATACTCATTTTCAACTTAACTGTAAGAAAATTCATGGTCTACCATGGATTTATTTCATCTTCACGGCTTCAGTATATTAGCATGCGAAACCTTTCACATTCTTCTTATCTTTCCTTAACTATTATTAGGATTTTATCTCTGACTTCTTTTTATATATTCATGCTCATTTCCCTCATTCTTCTCTAGATCATGATTTCCTCATCCTAAGAAGTGAATTTGTTTTGACCCAGCAGTCACATGACACCACTCACTCAGAAGAGCATTTACCTGATGTTAGTGTTTTCCTCTAGTATTAATCTTGTATCCGGAAATGAGTGTGTCATCATTCCTGCTCCTGGTTTGATCATTTTTCTAGCTTGCCCTCAAGAAGTTTTTGAGGAAGCTCTGCTCTGTTAATCTTTGCCATGATTGTCAGTGTATATTTTCTCTGTCATAGTTACTCAAACTACAATCTGAAATTCAACCTTGCAGTCGGCTTCAGATGAGGTTGCTGTTAAGAGGGAATAGATTACTTCACTTTAACATGATCATCCCTCATTTGACTTATGTCTCCCCCAAAAAAGCAGGTTATCAAACAGAAAGAAAATGGAGACAAAAACAGATATTTGGTTAATCTGAAAATCTGCAAGCAGTGACAGCAAAAATATAAATACTGTTTGTTTGCTCTAGTCTACAATGAAACTTAAGCATATCTTTGGCACATTTAATGCTCGAATTACTAGCTATGGTGGGCAGGGTGTCTACTGTACTTGGTTTCTCTTTCTTTTTTATTTCTCTGTACATTTCTGAGATTTTCTGATTGTAATCTATCCCCTCACTGTTGTATCTGGCTTGTCATTGTCTGTCTTTTGTTTTTGTTACATGATTCTGACTTTTATTGACAATATTGTAAACCACCAGGATGTTTTCGTAAATGTTGGGATATCAGATTAATAACTACAAGCATTTATCTGGATAAATTGATTGCCAACCTGCATTGTCTTGAGGCATTCGTGGGAGCCATGCTCAAGATAGAGGAGGGATATAATACATGTAGATAGCATTTTGAAATCTATGGCTCCTATTTAGTAAGAAGGTGCATTTAGGGTTTGCAGTCAAAATTAATCCACAGTGAATGCAAAACCTCTGCATTAACTGTTGAGGGCAGTCCCAACATTTTTGAAAGGGCTGTCATGCAGGAAAGCAGAGGAAAGTATGTTTTTGCTCATTAACTTCCTTGAGGTGGTGCTAACTGCTCTGTTATCCATCATCTTAACTCTTACATTGGCATTTTCTTTTAACTCTTTATTATGGTAATTTGCAGGCTTTGAAGATCATTTTATAAAAAGTAATCTAATGGGGTGATTTTAAAAGCCTTAATTGTGATTTAGAAGTCCGAAAACATACATGTGGATGTTCAAACCATGGAGATGTCCCAGTGCCGTTTTGCAAATGACTTTTAAAGACAGTTCCGATATGGGGATGTCCTTGTAGGCAGGGGGCATGGCAGAGGCATGTCTGGGGTGGTACAATGGACTTAGATGTCCCCACTTGATTTCAGAAATGTTGGAACGTCTGTGACCCCATCCAAGTTTAGACCTGTTCCAGGCACAAATAGCCATCTGGAAAGTGCTTGTTTTGGCTATAAAACATGCAGAAGGTGTAGAGAAGATGTAGGGTTAAATGACTTGCCCAAGATAAGGAGCAGCAGTGGGATTTGAATCCTGGCTTCCCTGGTCCTAGCCCACTAACCCAGGGGGTTCTCGACCTAGTCCTTGGGGCACACATAGCCAGTCAAGTTTTCAGGATAAGCACAATGAATATACATGAGGAAGATTTGTATGCAATGGAGGCAGTGCATACAAATCTCTCTCATGCATATTCATTGTGGTTATCCTGAAAATCTGACTGGCTAGGTGTGTTCTGAGGACTGGGTTGAGAACCCCCTGCTCTAACCATTAAGCTATTAGACATTCCCTGTCTTAAATACTATTCTGGGTACATCTATGTAGTTGGTCCCCTAGAAGTCCATATTGGGCATACCCATGTTTGTGAAATCATGCCTGAATTTGGATGCACTTGCTTTTTTTTTCTTTCAGATGTACATTTGTAAAATGTACCTTATGGGTGAAGGGCAAAAATGTGCCTCTTTGTACCTGTGTGTCTTTATAAAACAGAAGCATAAATCCTGCAGAACTTATCAGAAAAAGGAACTTAGAAATATAGTGGATGTTGTAGGATAAAGATGAGCTAGGTCCATCCAATCACCCCAGTGGGGTTTCTAGGGCAGAATCTGTGGTGCAGTGAAGGTTACTTTCCCCGTGCCTGTTTTTAACAATCCCCAAAGTTATTGCACTTGGTGAAGACTTCACCTGCTGTGGTACTAGCAAGGCTGTCCCCCTTTCTGCAACCAGCCTAGGGCCTGGTCCAGCATCGTCCGCCATACAGCTGGGAAACCCATCCACAGGCGCAACTATCCCAGCTGTGTCATGCATGCGTTTTTATTTGGGGGTTGTACCTACTGTGCAGTGTGCGTTACTATTCCCATAGTTTCTTATAAGAAGCAAAACAGTCATTTCACAACTGTTTTGTGTTCAGGTGCTTCATTCATGGTTATACTTTTCTTGCCCTTCAGGGATCCACTGTGTTCATCCCATTTCTTTATGAATTCCTGTACCATTTTTGCTTCCAGGTATCCACCACTCTTTCCGTGAAGAAATATTTCCTGATGTTGCTTTTGATTCTACCTCCTTGTAGCCTGATATCATGTCTTCTAGTTATACAACTTCCCTTCATTTGAAAAAAAGATTATTTGTTTTGTAATACCTTTGAAATATTTAATGGTCCGTATCATTTCTCCTCTGAGAGTCCTCTCCTCTAGTGCAGGTGTTCTCAACACAGTCCTCAAGACATACTTAGCCAGCCAGGTTTTCAGGATAATTACAATTCCAGTTCATCCTGCTAGACCAGTCCAGACAAGCGGGTTAAGTCCCCCTGCCAGCAGATGTTGGAGACAGAGAAAAAACCTCCAGAGCTCTGATTGGATGGCTAATATAGGTCCACCCCTAGGGGTCCTCCTCAGTATTTTCTCTGTCTCCAGCAGATGAGGGTGTTTGTTATTTTCTCTCCTCAAATTTAACTTTATCCTTTATTTCTGGAAGTACCCACAGCACACACGAGGTGTCCCGTTGGGTTTCCCAGAACTTATTACCTTCAGATCAAAAGGTCCTGAGGTGAGCTCCTGATCGCTGCGATCAGTTGAGCACTCTCCATCGAGGAATCCCCAGCATCAAGCCACGTGGGCAAGTCTGCTGGACGAGGGACTGACTGACTTCTTTAAATCCTTTCAGTTATTAAATTCAATTTAATAAATTTACTTAAATTTGGTCAGTTTCAGTCCTTTTTGGAGCCTCAGTGCTAACCGGTACTGTGAGTGACAGTTTCCCCCCTCCCCCTCCCTCTCCCTGCCTCCTTCTGCGGCGGGCATACCGGTTTCTTTTTTTGTCCCTGCAAGTAGCCGTCAGCACTCCTCTTTCCCGGCTTTCCTTCTTGGGGCTGTTACTCTTGCGGTTTTAGCAGCGCGGGTCTCCTTTCAGTGTCGCGTCTTTTTTTGGCCGGCGGCCATTTTCACGATTGTACGATTGCTATCCGGGCAGTCTTTTTTTTGGTGGGAAAGGCCTTTCAAAACGTCTCTCTTCAGTTTTTAAGTTCACGAGTTACCTTCTCTCCTGCAACTCATTTATTTAATTTCTTGATCGGAGAAGAACAGCCCAGAATCACTTTTACTTTGTTTTAAAAAAAAAACAACAAAAAAACCCGGCAATATGCCTTCTCTGCAGAGGTGCTTGGTATGCAACAAGAAACAGAAGGACCTAACAGATAGACTGTGTCCAACCTGCCATTCTCATCCAGGAGAGTCCTCTGGTACCTCTTCCACTGCACTCCCTGTGCTGGACATCTGTACAGCAACACCTTCTTCTTTAGGTCCTGCAGAGGCTTTACTAAGTGCCCCACAATTGAGTACGCAGCCTGCTCTTACGTCTTCACAGATTGACCTGCCCTTACATTCCTCTGATAGTCGATTCCTAGCTCTGTTTCGTCAGGCATGGGCAGTGTGGCATTCAGAATCCTCTTTAAATCCTTCAGACATTTTTGCCTGCTCCTGATAACATTCTTCCTGGATCTACACCTCGCAAGCGAGTTTGCAAGTCCTCTGACATTAAGGAGAGGCATTCTCCGAGGCGGAGCCTAGAGCGGAGAAGCATGGATGTGTAGAGCGTATGCTCCGGAGGGAATAGGCTTTAATCTGGTGTCTGCGCCAGTTCAACAGGCTAAAAGATTCAACAATAAGTGGAGGAACAGCCTGGGATGGTGAACCCCAAACCTGTCCGCTTGGAATTTGCGTCGGGGCAGAGTACAGGCACTAAAAGGTCAAAAACGGAGCCTCCGTCCCCACAGAAAATGGTGACGGCGCGAGAGCAGCCGGAGGCGCTACAAGAGCTGCTGCAGGAGATTCGGGCTGTGAAAGAAATCGTGTCAGCAAACAGCACGTTGCTTCAGAGCATGCAAGAGGACATTGGGCAGCTTAAAGATAAACTAGGAAGCTTAGCGGTTTGTCAAGAGCAAACGGAACAAAGGTTGGTGGTGCAGGAAGAAAGGCTGAAAGTTTTGGATAAACACACCAGGCAGATCGAGCATCTGCAGAAGGACTTAGAAGACATTAATAATAGGGCTCAGAGTAACAATGTCAGAGTGGTGGGGGTTCCTGAGGGGGCAGAAGGGAAGGATATGTTTGCTTTTGTACATAAGCTGATAACATCTACTTTAAAGATATCCTTTGATGTGCCATTTGAGATCAAAAGAGCACACCGTGTCCCCACGCAGGCCCTACCCCACACCAATAGGTCGCGGCAAATTATCTTCAAGACTTTACGCCATCAGGAAACTGTTAAGATAATGGAGACAGCTCGGGCTCGCTTCCCAGTGGAATTCGAAGGCCATAACTTAATGTTTTTTCCTGATTTTGCTAAGAGTACGGTGGATAAAAGGAGAAGATTTCTGGAACTGAGACTGAGGCTGCAGGCACGTTTTGGGCTGCTTCAACCTGCGAGAATGCGGGTTACGCTGCACAACGTAATGAGAACCTTTGATGAGCCGAGTGCTCTGTTTATATACATCGAAGGAAAAGAAGCAGAGTTGATGAACTGTTGAGCTGTGAATGCTGGACTATTATTTTTGAGCTGGCTGCATGTACACTGAAGGGTATATGGGTTTGGGTGTGTTGGGGATAGATCTAGCTCTGGGAGGTTTCTCCCGCGCAAATATCCAGGTGACTTGGCAGTCTGCCCGGTGAAAGGGGGTCAGTAAGAGGTGGCAGAAGGTGCAGGCACTTAGTGTAATGTTGGGTTTGGCCCTCTGTGTACGTTTTTAGCTGCTCTAAACTGGGTTCACCCGTTAATGTTGTAGGGGTCCTCCCCCCATGGAGTCCAAAGGTTGTGGGTATGGGTGGCTTAAAAGGGGCTCTCAAACAGAGACTTTAAGGGAAATGGAGATTGATTTTGACAATTGTGGGGCTGCATGGGAAAAAAAAAAGTTCATGGAGAGGGGAGTCATGCCAATAAGGGCGAGGGATGCAATGTAATATGAAGGGTAGTGTGTAATATATAGTAGAAGTAATATGGCCTCTTTGAGAATTCACTCCCTAAATGTCAACGGGGTGAATAACCCTTTTAAGAGAAAGAAAATAATACTGTATGGGAAACAGGTGTAATAGTGATTTATTAATGTTGCAGGAGACACATCTGAATGAAAGGGAATCATTGAAATTGAATATTAGACCCTTTTCTCTAATAGCGTTCTCACCAGCGAAGGGCAAACATAATGGGGTGGTTATTCTAGCTCGGAAATCCCTTAATCTGCAGGTGTCTCAGGCAAGGACAGACCAGGAGGGTAGATGGGCTAAAGTCCAGGTTAGAATTGGGGCAGTAGATTTGGTCTTAATAAATGTTTATGCTCCTAATGGTGACAGCCCTGCCTTTTTTAAATGTTTGGCAGAAGAGGTTTATGCTGACTCTTCCACTCCAATGGTTATGGGGGGAGACTTTAATTTAGTTATGGATGCGTTAGTGGACAGGAGGCCTCCTAGGTCCTTCAGGGTCGGTAGGGCCCAGGGGGTTTTACAATCGATGGTAAAGGAGGCTGGGATGGTAGATGCTTGGAGGCTGCTGCACCCAGGAGATCAGGAATTCACTTTTTCTCCAGGACCAAGCAGGAAGTCAGTCCTCACATATGGGTAACATCGACGTCGATGGAGCCCCTGCAGAGCATTTCCCCAGCTTTCTATGAAAGCCTTTGGGAATACTGCACGCATGCGCGGTCCCCTTCCCGCCTAAAGGTGCCATCTTGCTCAGTCTCTCTTTTTATGTGGAGCCCGTCGGACGTCTGTCCTAGTTCACCCGGAAAACAGTTCGATTTTTTCTTGTTATCCCTGCGATTTCTTCACGGTTTTTTCTCCGGTTCGACGCCGGTTCCCCTTCTCGCCGGGTTCGGTACACCGGTATCGAGCCCGATCTTATTTTTTCGGTTTTTGCCCTTCATGGCTGGCGTTCTTGCCCTTTTTTCTCTTTTCACTGGAAGGCCGGTCCTTTGACCTCGCGGGGGCTCTTTTTTCCCCGATGGCTTCCAGTGGTTTTAAGAAGTGTGATCGGTGCAAGAAACTAATGTCTCTCACCGACACACATGACTGCTGCCTTCGGTGCCTCGGTCCTGATCACCACTGTAAATAGCCCACCTTGTATATAGCTCAAACAAATCAAGCACCCCACACAGCCCTCACACAACTAAGTTTCACCCTCACTGCATGTATAACGCACACACTTTACTTGATTGCTTGCTGTGATACCACCTTGATTATTAAGATAAGGCGGTTTAGAAATACTGTTAAATAAATAAATAAAATAAATAAATGATCCTAAGATCTGTGGACCATGTGGCAAAATGTCCACTAAGGCACTGCGAAGTCGTCAGCACCAAAAGGAAAGGCTTTTCTCTGATTCGGCCTCTGGCTGGGCCCGGACCTCGTCTGAGGCCTCAACGTCTCGGGAGTCTGACCCCGAGCATCGTTGGGGTTCCTCGGACAGGGGGTCCCCCGAGCGGGAGCGTAAGAGGAAGAAGCGGCTCGCGAGGGCGGCGTCGGAGGAGGTCCCTGGCTCCTCGAGGGCTAGATCTCAGACCCCCAACCGCCGTCCCGGGCCCGTGGAACAGGAGAAGCCATCAAAAGTGCCTCATGTGGAGCTGGAGTCTGCTGGATACGTAAGTCCTGTTGTTTTCGAGGACTCTCCTCCCAGGGAGCCGACATCGGGCCCGGCGCCGCCGGGGCCTGAGTCGGTGGCTGCTGAGTCTCCTGAGCTGGGTCTCAGGCTGACAGCCTTGGAGTGCAGACTGTCTGCCTTCATGGATCAGCAGCGGGTGCTGATGGCCAGCCTCGCTGGCGCATCTGCCCCGACCACCGGGACATCGACGTTGAAGTCGACCCCAGAGACAGAGCCGATACTCGAGACCATGAAGACTCGAGGTCGTCCTCGGTCGCGGTCACCCTCGACCTCGGGACCGAGGGCGTCGACACCGGTGCCTTCAGTGTCGGGGCGGGTGCTGCCGGGCCCCTCGTGGTCGGAGCCCGACTCCTCTTCGGACGAGTCCGCCTGGGAGACGGAGGACGAGGAGTCCCCCGATACCTTCAAGACTCGGTGCGTCCCATCGGACTCACCGCAGTCTGAGCCCCGGAGTAGATCCCCTCCGGAGGATACCCGGTTCTCGGAGTTCGTTCGGGATATGGCCACTGCTTTGGCGATCCCGGCGGACCCTGAGGAGGAGCCTCGAGCCGAAGAGCTCGAGGCCCTCCAGTATGACTCTCCCCCGAAGGAGGCCTTTACTGTGCCGGTTCCTCAGATGCTGGAACGGCTCCTCTTCCGGATGTGGGAGGTACCGGCCTCAGCGCCGGTTCTAAGCAAGCGGGTCGATTCCATTTATCGACTCCGTAAGAGCCCTGGTTTTCAGAAGGCGCAGCTACCACACCATTCCATGGTGGTGGAATCGGCCATGCATCGTCTGAAAAGCCAGAAGATGCACTCTGCGGTGCCCCCTGGCCGGGAGGCCCGGAACCTGGATGCGTTTGGTAGAAAGTGCTTCCAGGGCTCGATGCTTGCTTGCCGTGTCCAGTCTTACCAGCTGTACATGGGCATGTACTTGCGTGACCTGGCGAAGGAGCTTGCCGGGTTCTCTGCTGGTCTCTCCGGGGAAGCTTTGCAGAGGTTCAAGTCCTTGTCTTCGGGGATCCTGGAATGCTCTAAGTTCATGTCCCAAGCAGCCTACGATGGCTTCGAGGCCTCGGCCCGTGTTGCGGCAGCCGGCATCGCGGCTCGACGCCAGGCATTGCTGCAGTTGTCAGATCTCAAGCCATGGGTGCAAGACAAGTTGGTCAATGAGAACCTTTTTGGCAAGCCCATGGCCAAGAAGGCTGCACAGCTCGAAACCGAGCACCTCACGAGGACAAGGCTGTCTAGAAAGACTTCTGCCCCTTCTCATAAAAAGAAGGGCTCGGGTAAGAAGTCCTTTTACCTGAGGAAGGTGACTGCCTACAAACAGTTCCCACCTTACCAGGCCTTCCCCGCTCCCCCACAGGGTCAGCAGGCCAAGAGGCAGGAACATGGGCCCCGTAGGCAGAAGGCCCCCAAGCCTCCGGCTCCTGCTCCCACTCAGCAGGGTGGGGGTTTTTGACTCCCAAGGCATAGCCTCTCCGTCTCTGCTGTCCCATCCCTGTACAGGAGGTTGACTAGCCCTGTTTGCCCACTGCTGGCCACCCATTACAGGAGACAATTGGGTCTTAAGCATAGTCCACAAGGGCTACATGCTTCATTTTCATCAGTTGCCTCCTTCCTACTTTCCAGGAGAGCCTCCAAGGCCTCCTCTCCATACAGCCCTCCTCCTGCAGGAGCTTCAGGGTCTGTTGCGAGACAAGGCGGTGGAGCTTGTGTCTCCCCACCTACAAGGTCACGGTTTCTACTCCAGGTACTTCCGCATACCAAAGAGAACAGGGGGCCTCAGGCCTATTCTCGACCTCAGAAATCTCAACAAGTTCTTAGAGAAAGAGAAGTTCAAGATGCTTACTCTTGGAACACTTCTGCCCTACTTCCAGCAGAGAGATTGGCTATGCTCTTTAGATCTAAAGGATGCGTACACTCACATCCTCATTCATCCAGACCACAGAAAGTACCTCAGGTTCATTGTGGGAGGAAACCATTATCAGTACAGAGTGCTGCCCTTCGGCCTCACCTCTGCCCCCAGGGTCTTTACCAAATGCCTGGCAGTGGTGGCGGCCTACTTAAGGAATCAGGGTATCTTCATCTTCCCCTATCTGGACGACTGGCTCATCAGGGGTCAGACGTGTCAGGAGGCCAGGCAAGCCACCCTCCGAATGATTTCTCTACTTCAACACCTGGGGTTTGTCATAAACTTCGCAAAGTCCACTTTGCTCCCCTCCCAAAACTTGGAGTTCATAGGGGCAAGGTTAGACTCTCTGCAGGCAAAGGCTTTCTTGCCAGAGGACAGAGCCCAAAGACTGATAAGCTTGGCAAACCAGTTTCTCAGCAGGTCACTGGTCTCCGCCAGGCTCTGCCTGAGGCTTCTTGGCCACATGGCTTCGACAGTACATGTGACTCCCAATGCTAGGCTTCATATGAGGCCTGCGCAATGGTGCCTCAGAACTCAGTGGTCACAGGCCACAGGGAGCCTCAGAGACAGAGTAAGGGTGTCCAGACCATTCCTGCACTCCCTAGGTTGGTGGCTGCATCCCCCCAACTTACTGAAAGGGATGCCCTTTCAGACACCGGGGTTCACAGTGGTGTTGACCACCGATGCCTCCCTGCAGGGCTGGGGAGCACACTGTCTGGGCAAGTGCACCCAGGGCCTGTGGTCTCCCTGGGAGGCCACGCAGCAAATCAACCTACTGGAACTACAGGCTATTCGCTTAGCCCTCAAGACTTTCTCTCAAACCCTGGCCCAACAGTCTGTCTTAGTACAAACAGACAATCAGGTAGCCATGTTTTATGTGAACAAACAGGGCGGCACTGGGTCCAGGCTCCTTTGTCAGGAGGTACAGGACCTTTGCTTGTTTGCGTTCAGGCGCAACATGTTTCTCAAGGCGGTTTATCTTCCTGGCGAGGAAAATTACCTGGCAGACAGATTGAGCAGGATTCTGCAGCCCCACGAGTGGCAGCTCCTCCCACTTCCTGTTCAGCTGTTGTGGTGAGCAGACCTGTTCTGCAGAGCTCCTGTTAGGGAGGAGTTCCTGCTTCCTTCCTGTGGCTGGATGTCGGGCCCTGGGCCACCTCCAGCAGGAGAGGCCCAGGCTCAGAGGCCTACCAGGCCTGGTAGGCCTCCTTTGGTGCAGACTACTGAGGATGCTGGGACCTGTCTTCAGCCGATACCCCAGGAGGGGGCCTCCCCAGGTAGGACTACAGATGGTCAGGGAACAGGGACCCACTTGCCCGGAGGTTTGGGCCCGCTGCCCCAGGGAGGAGGCTCCTCTCTCCTCCCCAGGCAGGGTGTGGAGGCTGGGTGGAGGCAGGGAGAGGCCCTAGGGAGGCCTTGGAAGCCTGCCCCGTACGGTGCTGGAGGAGGTGGGTTCCCCCCTCCGCCTCGGGTCCTGGAGAAGGCCTCTACCTCTTCCAGTGAGGATGAGGACGGAGGGTCGGGCCTGCCATCCTTCCAGAAACCAGCTAGGGCCCCAGAGGAGATTGTGGTGGCAGTACGGCGGCTCCAGGGTCTCCAGAAGGAGGCGGCCCAGCTGGAAACTCAGCTCTCCCACCTGGAGAGCCTGCAGGCCACCATTCCCGGTGAGGAGTGGGTGGCCTATACCATCTATAGAAAGGGGGTAAAGCGGGCCTTGAAGGCTAAACACCAGGAAATTCTCTATCTGAGGAGCCAGGGTTGTGGGTCCCTGTCTGAAGTGTATCACAACTATGATAGATGGCAGGGTAGATCTGTAGTCCAGGGGAGACCCCCGGGGGTGGGTAAGCCGGTAGGAAATCGACAGTCCCG
The DNA here is from genome assembly GCA_033557465.1 of Ichthyophis bannanicus. Lineage (NCBI taxonomy): Eukaryota > Metazoa > Chordata > Amphibia > Gymnophiona > Ichthyophiidae > Ichthyophis > Ichthyophis bannanicus. The sequence continues at coordinate 661,779,832 of CM066032.1, read as the reverse complement.
TTCTCTGTTGCCCTTTCAGGGTGAAGTTGAATTGGTGAAAGCTGGTGCCTGGGCATTTGGGGGCGGGGTCCCTGCCCACCTAGATTCTTTGGAGCCAATGAGCCCCGCCGACGACCCGATTGCAGACATCGATTTCCTGCACTAATGATTGGGGCAGTGAGCAGGGTGTCCGAGGAGTTGATCTTTCCCATCAGCAGGCCTTTCCCGTTCATTTTCCTGCTCTCCCGACATCAGCGTGTGTTGGTGGGGTGCCCCAAGATGGCCGCCAGGCAGTTCCCCGTGACGTCAGGCTTCTCACCGTTGCCGCCGATGCAAGGATTGCCCCGATGGAGGAGGTCTCTGCAGGGCTTCCCCCAGCCCGATCGACACTCCAAGATGGCCGCCGCCAGGGGTGTAACGTCACTTCCGGGTATTCCCGGAAGTGTGAAGCGAGCCGGGATTCTGTCTTTGCCTTGCCGCAGGAGCAGCGACGGCGGTCTGAGGAGGCTCTGCCTGGATTTCCCTGCTCGTCCTCCGCTGAAAAATGTCCTCGAGGTAGTGATTCGCACTCGGATCCGATGCAGCAGCGTCGGGGATCTCAAGGCTCTGTGCTGTTTGACCGCCGAGTTCATTCCCCTGCAGTGGGTACCGGATTTTCAGTGTGGACTTGGGGTGGGGGGGCTGCTGTGAATAGCGACTCCCCTGTCTTGGCTGCTCTTCCTGCTCCAAGACGGCTGCAGGATGGCCGCCCATCTTTTTCAGAGGTGGCTGTCTGGCACCGGAGGGGTGCAGGACAAGGGAAGGAGCGGGTAGGGGCTGCTGTTCGTTTTCTGCAGCCCCTGAGGGGAGTCAAGAGCAGGGACAGAATGTTTCTTTGTCTTCTGTGTCAGCGGAGCGGGAGGAACAGGCGCCTGCAGTTTCCGCCAGTGTGGATGAGGGGGGCCTGGCTCGCAGGGGGGCGTCCGCCCTTCCTGCTGGAACCGTGGCTACCGGCCAGGTGGTTCTGGACCCATGTGCCACGTCTGGCACCGACAACCAGGTAGGACCTGAGAGGGACAAGGGGCAGGGGGGTGGAGGTGTGGGGGATGTTCTGGGTGGGGGATCTGCCCTGTTGTCTCGGGCAGGTCCTGCCTTGTTGTCGGTAGCCGTAAAGGGGGTAGCGGACGGTGGGTTAGGGGAAGGGCGGATGGAGGAAGGGGGGAGCGGACGACTGGTCATATAGTGGGGAAGGAGGTAGTGGCTGATTTGGAACGAGGGAAGGAGTTGTTCTCAGTAGGGTCAGGGGGGGCGGTGGTCCCCCTGGATCCCGGGAATGAAGGGGAGCGGGGTCCGTCCCCGGTAGTGGTGGCCGAGACCCAGGAGCCTTGTGCTGGGTCGGGAACGCGGGAAGGAGGTTTGGGGGAGCCTTCCGGTCCCCTGGGTGTCACCGAGAACCAGATTTGTGATGCCCTGCGATTAGCCTTGGAGACCCCGACGGGCCCTCCTGGGGCTTTTGCTGCCTTTCAGCAGATGGAGGTGGCAGCAGGGGGTGATCCAGGGGTTCTCGGTGGCACCCAGGGATCCGGAAAGGATAGCATTCCAGATTCGGTTTTGGCAGAGATGATCTTGCCCAGTTCTCAGGTCGCCCCATGTGGGGAGATTGTGGATCCTGCAGACCAGCAGCAGGATCCCCCGCAGGTAGCAGCAGGGGAAGGCCAAGGTAGGCAGGGGATGGGAGCTGGGGGGTCGGCTTCCCCCCCCCCGTACCTTTGCGGAGGCTCTGAGGGGGTCGGGCACCACTCCGGGGAAGTCGGGTGAAGGTGGGGGGAGGGGAACTCCCAGGGGAATGGTCCCGCAGGAGGGGGAGGAGGTGGGGGAGGGTTCCAAAGAGGGGTAGGGGGTGCGGTCCGACGGCGCAACGTGGCGCAGATCCGATGGGCTGGGGAGGGGTCCCCTCCAGCCAGGGAACAGGTCTTGAGGATGGTCCTTGGGCTGGGGTTTCTCCCAGGAGATCTCTACGCCTTTATCCACATGAACAACACCATTGAATATGATGTTAGTTTCATGCTGAGATGGGGGCTGGAGATTTTCTGGGACCGATACCAGCAGCAGAGGGGGCAGGGAGGGTGGGCTGACTTTCGTGTTGTGCCTATCTCTCGCCAGGGGGCGGTACCTGTGACCATCCTATCCAGGAATGAGTCGCTCCCAGGGCAGGACATCCAGTTTTGGTTGTCGCGCCATGCGGTGCTCCTCGCACCCCTGGTTAAGGGCGCTGGGCCCCTAGGGGTGTGGGACGGGTCGTGGAAGGGCAGGATCCGTTTGCGTGAGGTGGGGAACGTGGTGCAGCACGTGCCCTCGGCTGGTTTTCTAGGTCGGGATCGCATCTTGTGCTATTACCCCGGGCAACCCCGCGAGTGTCACCGCTGTGGCTCATTTCGCCATTTGAGCATGAACTGTCCCGAGCAGGTCTGCACCCGTTGTGGTGGACGGGGTCACGCCTCGGCCGGGTGTCTGCTAATTCGGTGTAACCTTTGCGGGGAGTTGGGCCACCCCTTCTCCCGCTGCCCTCCGCGTCACACAATGGACCGGGGGGGGATGCCGTCACTCCACCTCGGGCTTCTGTGCGGGAGGAGGTTGTGGAGGCCCCTCTCCCTCAGGAGGAGTCCGAGGGCCCTAGGGTAGAGGAGTCCATCGAGCCGAGGGAGCCACCAGGGGGAGGGGATTCGGGTAGGAAGGAGGAGAGGGTTGATGTGGTGGAGGTTAATGTATCACGACAGGATAGTGGGTTGAGGGTGGTGCCACCTGAGGAATGGACTACGGTCCCTTCCAAGGGTGGCAAGTCCAAAAGGAAGAAACGGGAGACATCCCCGTTGCCGGATGCAGAGCCCGTGTTGGACATCAACCGTTTTGTCTTTTTGGCTACTGATGCGGCTGAGGCAGATGAGGGCTTGCCTGTGGAGGCAGGGCTTCCTGTGCGGCGCTCGGAGCGGTTAGCGGCGGGGGCGGCCCCTCTTCCTCAGCGGCGACCTTCAAAGATGCCGAAGGCGCGCCGCAGTCAGGGTCCTCCAATCAAGGGGGATACTGGCGCCCGACGGGTGAGGGAGGATGGGTTTGTACCCCCGCAGTTGGGTTCGGGGCCTTCGCAGGAGCCCCCTGCTGACCCGGCCGCCCTGGCCTCCCCCGCGGGGGTGGGCACTGTCGTATTGTCTCAGTCTTTGTCCGGGAGGGGGGGGCAGTACAGGTGGTGGACCCCACGGAGGAGGTCATTCCTCCGACCCCTGACCCGTTTGTGCCTCCTCATCCCGTGGGGGCTGGGTCTGCCCTCGCGACAGCTTTGCCTGGTGGTCCCGGGGGCGCCAGCACCTCCTGGGGTGACAGGGTCGAGCGGGAGGAGGAGGAGATCCTCAAGGTGGTCGACGTGGACCAGGAGGAGGTGCTCCAGCTCGCGGGCTTGTCCTGCAAGCGGGATTCTGGGGATCCTGGGGTTGGTGAGAAGAGGAGGAAAGGGTCACTGCACTCGAAATAGGCATGGCGTGCACTCCTGCGTTCTCGTGCGCCACCATCAACGTGGCCAGCATTTTCTCAGACCAGGCGCGGGCTACGGCCTATGATTTTCTTTCTACGAGTGGGCTGGATGTCATCTTCTTGCAGGAGACCAGGCTCACCTCGCTCGCTAGCCTTCATCGGGCGAAGCGAGAGTGGAGGTGGGGCCCTTCGTACTGGTCACTTGCGGCACAGCCCTACGCAGGAGTAGCGGTTTTGTTCACGTCTAACCGATTTCAGGTGCAGTACTGTGGGAACTGGAGCAGGGCCGGTGTCTGCTCTTAGACGGCTACTGTGGGCCTCATTGGTTTCGTTTCGTGGTGGTCTACGGCCCCCAGTCTAAGTTGGCGCGGAAGACCCTGTTTGGGGTCATCCGCCCCTACCTACACACCTCCCGTTTGGTGGTCCTCGCCGGGGATTTCAACACCACCACCTTTTTGCAGGACCGAGGGGGGGAGCATTGCCCACCTAGTTACGAGGGCCTCTTTTTGGCCGAGATGACCCGGACGGCTGACCTGGTGGATGTTTTCCACCGGGCCTTTCCACGGTCGCCGGGTTTCACCTACTACCATGGGACCTGCAGGAGTCGTATCGATCGGATATATGTGAGTGCCCGGGTGGAGTGTTCCCCTCCGCAGTTGCAGGCGGTTGACTTTTCGGACCACCGCGTCCTCTCCGTGTCCTTCCTGGCTAACCACGAGGAGCTTAGCAGGGGTCCTGGCCTGTGGCGACTGAATGTGCAGTTGTTGGCAACATCAGAGGTGGTCCAGGAGTTCTTGGCCTTTCTCGCAGACCAGGAGACCCTGCTGAGTGTTTTTCCTTCCCGTGGCGCCTGGTGGGATGAGGTGAAGACGCGTGCCCGACAACTCTTCCGTTCCCGGGGTACCTCCATGGCTCGATCCCGCTACCTCACCTACACTGTCCTCCGGAGGTCGCTGGATCGTTTGGTATCCCGAGGGGCAGCACGGGAGGAGGTTGAAGAGGTGCGCGTCCAGCTCCGTGGCCTGCTTTACGATCGCCATGCCTCCCTATGCTTCGAGGGGGTGGCCGGTGGGGGTGCCACTCCAGACCCTTTCCGGACTTGCAGGGAGAGGGTTCAGCGTCGGGAGGTCATGGCCCTGCGGGGCGAGGACGGTACCATTCATACCTCCCAGGAGGACCTTTTGCGGATGGTGGGGGAATACTTCTCGGACCTGTTTGGGGATCGCCCCGTGGACCTCACCCATCTCCGACCGTACCTGGGCCTTCCCCCGGTGTATTCGGCTGTGGTCCAGGCACAGGTTGATGCACTCGCTGCACCGATTCAGCAGGTGGAGGTGGAGAGGGCGATTCGTGCCATGCCGTTGGGGAAGGTGCCTGGGCGCGATGGGCTCCCTGTGGAGTTCTATCGCACTTTCATTGCCCAGCTGGCCCCCTTCCTGACCTCCCTGTTTCAGGAGATCATGGACACGGGGTATCTCCCGCGGTCATTTCGCGAGTCTGTCCTGCTGCTGCTCTCCAAGGGGAAGGACGATAGCTCCTTGGACTTCTGGCGGCCGCTCTCTCTTCTGAACGCGGACCGGAAGATCCTGGCCAAGTGTTTGGCCAACCGACTGGTGGAGGTATCGGGCGATTTGCTGTCCCCTTCCCAGTATTGTTCCGTTCGGGGGAGAGGGGTTCTGGACGCTGTCGCCACAGTCCGGGAGATGGTGGAAAGAGGCCGGTCGCTCCAACGGGACCACTGGTTGGTCTCCTTGGATCAGTCCAAGGCCTTTGATCGAGTCAGCCACCGGTACCTGTGGGTGGTGCTCCAGCACTTCGGCCTCCCTGCAGGTTTCCTCTTCGTCGTGCAGGCGCTGTACCGAGGGGGGGTGAGCTTCCCGTTTATTAACGGGTGGCTCGGACGGCCATTTGGTGTCGCCTCGGGGGTGCGGCAGGGGTGCCCTTTGAGCCCCCTGCTGTATGTTTTCTCCCTCGACCCCTTCCTCCGGAGATTGTCCTCAGGTGGGTTACGGGGCCTGGAGGCGCCTGGTGCGTCCCCGGTGACCGTCGTTGCCTACGCTGACGACATCTCAGTTTACGTGGACGGCACTGAAGGGGTAGAGGCCCTGCGGGAGGCCGTGGAGGAGTACTCGGGGGTAGCCCACTCTGTTGTCAACCACAGCAAGTGCCAGACGCTGTGGTTGGGCCCCTCGGAGGCCTCCCCGCCTTCCTGCGCCCCCTTTCCTCCTCCCGTGGGGGAGGTCCGCGTTTTGGGCCTCGTCTTCGGGTCGGAGGACTGTGCGGAGTCCAATTGGGACCGTTGTCTCGAGACTGCACGGTGTCGGGTGCTGCGGTGGAGGGGGTGGAGGTGTACGTACGAGGAGAAGATCAAACTCCTCGGGACGTTTCTGCTTCCTCTCTTTCTGCACGTAGCCACGGTCTTCGTCCTTCCGTTGTCCCGTCAGGCGTCTGTCTGTGCCGTCTTTTTCTGTTTTCTGTGGGGTAACCGCTTGAACCCTGTCCAGCGCATCATCGTCTGCCTGGATCGAGCAGAGGGTGGTTTGGGTATGTTGCACCCCCTTGTTTTCCTGTCAGTCTTGTCTATGGCGTTTCACTTTGGTAGGATGAGGGAAGGGGGTGGGGTTTGGTGGGTGGCCTCCTATCGGGAATGGTTCTCCCGCTTCTGGGAGCAGTGGGAGGGGGCGTCCTCGGTCCCACGTGTGCGCCGGAGAGGGGAACAGGCCCCATCGTACGTATTTGTGATGGTGGGGCTCATTCGGCGGTGGGGGGTGACCGACCCGCTCGCCCAGTCCTTGGGGCGAAAAGGATTATACCAGATGGTACTCACCTCTCACTATCAACCACGGTAGGCCCTGCGGGACTGTCCGGCGGATGTGATGCAGCGGGGCCTTCGGCTGTTGAACTCCCCTCGGCTACCGAAGAAGGTTCGGGATGTAGCCTGGTTGTCTTTCCACGGGCGTTTGTACGTGAGGGACAACCTCAAGTACAGGTCACAGGCCGAGCGGGTCTGTCCGAGGGCCGGGTGTGAGGGCAGGCGGAGACCATGGACCATTTCCTCCGGCAGTGCCCCTTTAACGTGGAGGCCTGCCGGTTGGTGTCCGCTGCTCTTCACCTGCGCGACCTTTCCCTCCTCACGTATGCGGAGTGGGTGTACGGGGCCTGGTCCTTTCCTCTAAGGCAGGACTCCGGGACCCTCTACCTCGTCACGGCTGTAGTGCGCTACCACCTGTGGCAAGCGCGCTGTCATGTCTCGACCCGGGGGTTGGTCCTGCCCCTCGATGAGGTGGTGCAGGACATTCTGGAGGAAGTGTCCAGCATGGCGCAACGTGAAAGGCGGGTGGTGGAAGCCCATCGTTGGGAGCGTCTGTGGCGTCACCTCACCCTCCGCCCCCCGTGAGGGGGAGGGGTTCCCTGGGGTTATCGTCCCTGTAGGGCTCTGAGGTTTGTTTTGTTTCACTAGGGGAGGGGTGTGGCAGGAGGGGTTGGGTTCCCTTCCCTGGGGTTTATTTCTGAGTATGACTTTGGGGTTGTTTTTCTCCCGGGGGGGTGAGCTGGTGCTGCTTCAGGGGTGAGACCACTTGTCCGCTCTCCCTTTCCTCTTCGAGGGGGCTGTCCCAATTGTTGTTGTTGTTAGTGGTTTTGTATGTCCTTTTTGTGTCCTGGGCATCCCGCTCCGCTGGCTGATCGCAGGGCAGCACAGGGGTTATGTTATTTTTGCTTTGTTTTTAGCCTTTGATTTGTATGATTAGTTATGCTTTGTTTTGGTGGGATTATGTTGGGGATGGGCTTAAGATGCCCTTCTGTTTCTGTTTGGGGGGTGGGGGTAGGGAGGCTTGTTTTTGATGTGTTTGGTTCTGTGGGACGGATGGGGAGGGGGCAGGGATTGGGGTGGAGGGAGGGGGAGCTGCTGCTCCCGCTGCAGGGGGAGGGATGGGGACAGGGGACTCTGTCTTTGAGGGGGGTTGGGGGGGGGAGTCTGGCAGTTCCCACACACTGGAGGACTGCATGAACATTTGGACTGGTGGGGACTGTTGTGTGGGGGAGGGGTTCAGGGATTGCAAGACGGACAATGTGTGGACTGCTTTGGGGTGTTCTTGCAGGGAGGGGTTGGGTCGGGCAGGGACAATGGACCGAGGGGGGGAGGGGACATGGACATTGTCAGAGACGTTTGTGGGTTGTTGTTGGGAGGAGGGGCACGTGTGTTGATTGCTGGGTTTGGTGGTGGGTTTGGGGAGGTGGGTCACGGGGGGGTTGTGATATTTGTTTTGTGATATGTCGGGGGGGGGGTGGGGGTTTTGGGGGGGTGTGGGACTTGGTTGGGGTGATTGTTTCTGCTTTTTGTATGTATTTTGTTGCTTGTTTAATAAACTCAAAATTTCCATCCCTTGGTGGTTCAGAAGATTTTCCTGAGATGGGGACTTCCATCCATAGATCTGTTTGCCAGTCCCCTGAACAGACAGCTGCCCAGGTTCTGCTCCAGGCAACCGCATCCTCTGCGGCTAGCAGCAGATGCTTTTCTGATTTCCTGGTCCCAGGGCCTCCTGTATGCGTTTCCTCCCACGCCTCTGGTGGCCCGAACCCTGTTCAAGATTCTACAGGACAAGGCCTTGGTCCTTCTGGTAGCTCCCAAGTGGCCGAGGCAACCTTGGTTCCCACTTCTGCTTCAACTGGCAGTGGACACTCCACTACCTCTGGGGTTGCAGCCCGAACTTCTCTCTCAGGATCAGGGGTCTCTTCTGCACCCCAATCTCAAATCTCTCAATTTGATGGCCTGGAGGCTGCAAGGGTAGTTTTGGCTCCCTGGGGCCTCCCTCAGGAAGTTGAGGAGGTCGTCCTGGCCTCTAGGAAGCAGTCCACTAGAAAAACCTATGCCCTGAAATGGAAGAGGTTTTCTGTGTGGTGTCAGCTGCGTACAGAAGATCCTTTCTCCTGTGCTGTACCAGTGGTGCTTCAGTACCTGCTGCACTTATGCAATCAGGGACTTAAGTCCAATTCTGTTCGGGTCCACCTTTCAGCTCTAGCAGCTCACCACTCAGTGGTGGAAGGACATTCTCTGTCGGTTCACCCCTTGGTGTCCAGGTTTCTCAGAGGCTTGCTCTTGCTCAAGCCTCCTGTCCGTCCTCCAGCCCCTGAGTGGGAGTTGAATGTGGTCTTGCAGCAACTGATTCGCCCACCTTTTGAGCCGATGGCTAATTGTCCTCTCCGCTTCCTGTCCTGGAAGACACTTCCTGGTAGCCCTAACCTCGGCCAGGCGAGTAAGTGAGCTTCAGGCCCTGGTCTGTGACAGGCCTTACACTCGCTTCTGTAGGAACAGGGGTAGTCCTTAGGACTCATCCAAAGTTCCTTCCAAAGGTTGTCTCCTCTTTCCACCTCAACCAGGAGGTGGTTCTTCCAACATTCTTCCCTAGGCCTCATGCAAGCCCAGCTGAAGCAGTTCTGCATACCCTGGACTGTAGGAGGGCCTTATCCTTCTACCTTGATCGTACGCAGGGGCATAGAAGGGCTACTCAGCTCTTCATATCTTTTGACCCTAATAATTTGGGGTTAGCTGTGTCCAAGCATACCTTGTCCATTTGGGTGGCTGACTGTATCACCTGGGCTTACAGGGCGGCTGACCTTCCCTTGCAGGGTCGGGTCACAGCACATCGTGTCAGGGCAATGGCTGCCTCAGTAGCTCATCTCCGCTCTGTACCGTTGGCAGACATCTGCAAGGCTGCAACTTGGTCCTCAAGCCAGACTTTTGCGGCCCATTACTGCCTGGAGAGGGAGTCCCGTAGGGACAGTGTTTTTGGCCAGGCAGTACTCCGGAATCTCTTTGAGGTTTAGGCAACTCCTGCCCTCCAGCCCTCCGTTGGGATACCGGTGGAGGTTCTTTCACTGAAAAGCCTTTCTTTGATACTGGGACTAGAGGGAGTTCTCTTGTTCAGCCTGGGTTCCCTGGTAGCCCAGAGCTAGGGAGTCACCCATATGTGAGGACTGACTTCCTGCTTGGTCCTGGAGAAAGAGTAGTTACTCACCTGTAGCAGGTGTTCTCCAGGAGCAGCAGGAATCAGTCCTCACAACCCTCCCTCCTCCCCTGGGAGTTGCAGTTGTATATAGTTCATTTTTACTTTTTGTGTGCTGTTTTTTAGCTATGTCATTTGACTGAGCAAGATGGCTTTCATAGAAATCTGGGGAAATGCTCCGCAGGGGCTCCATCGACGTCAATGTCACCCATATGTGAGGTCTGATTCCTGCTGCTCCTGGAGAACACCTGTTACAGGTGAGTAACTACTCTTTATTCTTCCCCCCATAAGACTTTATCCAGAATTGATTTTTTTTTACTTTCTAAATCCCTGATTCCTTACTTAACAACAGCAGATATACTGGCTTCTCTTGTGTCTGACCTCTCAGCCGTGCCCATAGTGTTGGAGGGCATGAGGCCAAAGTCGGGACCTGGGAGGTGGGGTTTCGATAGGGCATGGTTGGAGAATGTTGAATTCCATCTGAAGCTGCAAGCAGTGATAAAAGATTACTTTGAGTTTAATCCCCCACAATTGTCGTCTGGTTGGGCAAGGTGGGAAGGATTTAAGGCATATGTGAGAGCTGTAATTACTAGTTTTGGCATTGGGCAGGCGAAACAGAATAAAGGAAGACTTGAGGCATTAGATGCACAGATTAAAGCTGGGGAACGGATTTTGGCTAGAAGATCTGATCCCTGTATATTGTTGCGGTTGCAGAGATTGAGGTTTCGGTATAATCAGATTTTTACCTCGGAGGCAGTGAGGAATGTCAGAGCTCAAGAGGGTACCTACTATAGGGAAGGCAACAGGGCAGGCAAGCTGCTGGCCAATAAGCTGAGCGCCCAGAAGGAGATGGGTCGTATAGCTGCTCTTAGGGATATTCGGAGTACTGAGTTGGCGGTTAAGGATCCAGAGATCTTGGGAATTTTCAGTCTTTTATGAGCAGTTGTACTCCTCTGAAACAGATTGCACTTTAGAGGCATTTGCAAAGTTGATGGATAAGGTCCAGAGGCCAAGGTTGGATCCAGAAATGGCAACAGTTCTTGACCATACAATCTCCTTGGCAGAAATTGGTAGAGCCATAGACTCCCTAGCAATAGGGAAAGTGGTGGGCCCAGACGGGCTTCCCTCAGAGTATTTTAAAGCTTTTTCCCAAGAACTAGGCCCTTTTATGTTGCAGTATTTCCAAGCAGTATTAGAGGAATGTCCCCAGATAGGTTCCTTTGCGGCGGCAAATATCATTGTTGTAGAAAAACCTGGGCAGGACCCGCTAGAGGTAGGCAATTACCGTCCCATCTCGCTACTAAATGTGGATTATAAAATTTATGCCACCATCTTAGCGAATCGTTTGTCTTCGGTAACCCCGCTGCTTATTCATCCAGATCAGTGTGGGTTTATTGGGGGTCGCTTGGAGACCATTAAAATGACAATGGTCCCTAAAATTAATTATATTCTGGAAATGCTGCCAATTTTCCTACCGAACCAGGTATATAGACAGATCGAGAGAGTGAACATAAGAACATAAGAACATAAGAAATGCCATACTGGGTCAGACCGAGGTCCATCAAGCCCAGTATCCTGTTTCCAACAGTGGCCAATCTAGGTCATACGTACCTAGCAGTTTCCCCAAAAGACACAGGTTCTGCAGTGCTTGTACTAGGCCAAGCATTGATATCCTGGGTCCCTTTTTAATAGTGGTTTATGGACCTTTCCTCCAGGAACTTGTCCAAACCTTTTTTAAACCCAGCTATACTAACAGCCCTTACTACATCCTCCGGTAACAGATTCCAGAGTTTGATTACACGTTGAGAGAAGAAATATTTTCTCCTATTTGTCTTAAATAGTTTACCCTGTAGCTTCATTACATGCCCCCTAGTCCTTCTATATTCTGATAGCGTAAACAATTTATCCACGTTTATCCGTTCCACTCCATTCATTAATTTATACACCTCTATCATATCTCCCCTCAGCCGCCTCTTTTCTAGGTTAAAGAGCCCTAACCTTTTTAGCCTCTCTTCATAGGAGTAGCCTTCCATCCCCTTCACCAATTTGGTGGCTCTTCTCTGTACTTTTTCTAATAACTCTATGTCCTTTTTAAGATACGGTGACCAGAATTGCACACAATATTCAAGGTGCGGTCGTACCATGGAGCGATACAGAGGCATTATAATATCCTTTGTTTTATTCTCCATCCCTTTCCTTAGGATACCTAGCATTCTATTTGCTTTCTTGGCCGCCGCTGCACACTGGGCGGAGGGTTTTAACATGTTATCCACGATGACTCCTAAATCTTTTTCCTGGGTGGTGGTTTCTAATGTGGAGCCTTGCATCTTGTAACTATAGTGTGGGTTGTTCTTTCCTAGGTGCATAACTTTGCACTTGTCCACATTAAATTTCATCTGCCATTTGGATGCCCAGTCTTCCAATTTATCCAGATCCTCCTGCAGTTTTCCACAATCCTCTTGGGTTTTAACAACTTTAAACAGTTTTGTGTCATCTGCAAATTTGATTACCTCACTAGTTATTCCCTTTTCCAGGTCATTTATGAATATGTCAAAAAGTAGCGGACCCAGTACAGATCCCTGGGGTACTCCACTATTCACCTTTTTCCATTGGGAATATTGGCCATTTAGCCCTACCCTCTGCTTTCTATCTTTTAACCAGTTCCCGATCCACAATAGTACACTGCCTCCTATCCCATGACTTTTTAGCTTCGCCAAAAGTCTCTGATGGGGGACCTTGTCAAAAGCTTTCTGAAAGTCCAGATACACTATATCAACCGACTCACCTTTGTCTACCTGTTTATGCACACCTTCAAAAAAACAGATCAGATTAGTAAGACAAGATCTGCCTTGTCTAAAGCCATGTTGGCTGTCTCCCATTAGGCCATGACTATCTACATGCTGTGTAATTTTGTTCTTTATGATGGCTTCTACCATTTTCCCTGGTACTGACGTCAGGCTCACCGGTCTGTAATTTCCCGGGTCACCCCTGGAACCCTTTTTAAAAATTGGTGTTACGTTGGCGACCCTCCAATCTTCAGGTATTACAGATGATTTTAATGAAAGTTCACAGATTACCAATAACAGGTCTGCAATCTCATATTTCAGTTCTTTCAACACTCTGGTATGTATACCATCCGGTCCAGGTGATTTGCTACTATTCAGTTTATCAAATAGTTGTAATATATCTTCCCGGTGTAGCGATATTTCTCTCAATTCCTCTGCAGTATCACCTTTAAATACCACTTCAGTCTTGGGTAACACCCCTACATCTTCCTCAGTAAAGACCGAAGCAAAGAATTCATTCAGTCTCTCTGCTATAGCCTTGTCTCCTCTTACTGCCCCTTTTACCCCTCTATCATCTAATGGTCCAATTGACTCTCTCACAGGCCTTTTGCTACGAATGTACTTGAAAAAGTCTTTATTTCGTGTTTTTGCTTCCGTAGCAAGTTTCTTCTCAAATTCCCGCTTTGCCTGCCTTATCAATGCTTTGCATTTAACTTGCCAGTGCTTGTGCTGTTTCCAGTTTTCATCATTTGGCTCTTTTTTCCATTTTCTGAAGGTTGCTCTTTTGGCAGCAACAGCCTCTCTGACCTCACCTTTAAACCATGCTGGCAGTTTTTTGGACTTTCTTCCACTTTTCTTAATGCGTGGAATACAGCTGGTCTGGGCTTCGAGGATAGTATTTTTAAATAACACCCAAGCTTGCTGTAAGTCTTTAACCTTTGGAACCGCTCCTTTTAGTTTTTTCCGAACTATATTCCTCATTCTATCATAGTCACCCTTTTGAAAGTTAAAAGGTAGTACTGTGGATTCCTTTACTATCTGTCCTCCACTGATTAAATCAAACATGATCATACTATGATCACTATTGCCAAGTGGTCCCAACACCCTTATTTCTTGCACCAGATCTGGCGTTCCACTAAGGACTAGGTCCAGTATGGCTTCCCCTCTGGTCGGTTCATGAACCAGCTGCTCCAAGAAGCAGTCATTTATTTCATCTAGAAACTTTATCTCTTTAGCTTGTCCTGCTGTGACACTGTCCCAGTCGATACCGGGGTAATTGAAATCACCCATTATTACTACTCTGTTGTGGCTTTTGTTAGCTTCCTTGATTTCTTTGAGCATTTCATCATCCATTTGTTCATTCTGGCCAGGTGGTCGATAGTATACTCCCACTGCCATCACCTTCCCCTTCATAAATGGAATTTCAATCCATAGAGATTCTACAGCATATTTTGTTCCCTGCAAAACTTTAATCCTTTCTGACTCAATGCCCTCTCTAACATAGAGCGCAACCCCTCCACCAATTTGTTCAGCTCTATCATTACGATATAGTTTGTATCCAGGTATCACAGTGTCCCACTGGTTATCCTCCTTCCACCATGTCTCTGAGAGTGCAATCATATCTAACCTCTCATTTAATGCTATATATTCTAATTCTCCCATCTTATTGTTTAGACTTCTAGCATTGGCATACAAGCATTTTAGAGACTGCATTTTATTAATATTAATCTGGCTATTGGTAGGCATGGGTAATTGGGAATCTTTATGCTCTGTCTGCTCCTTACTCAAGGGCATTTGGGCTACTATACTCCCTTTTGGAACCTCACTGCTTTTGGTAGTATCCTTCAAGGATACCTTTGTCCGAACCGTGCGCTCCTGGGTGACTGTCGGCTTTCCCCTATTTTCTAGTTTAAAAGCTTCTCTATCTCTTTTTTAAAGGTTAATGCCAGCAGTCTGGTCCCATCCTGATTAAGGTGAAGCCCATCCCTTCGGAAGAGCCCCCCCTTTCCCCAGAATGTTCCCCAGTTCCTAACAAATCCAAAACCCTCATCCTTGCACCATTGTCTCATCCACGCATTGAGACTCCGGAGCTCTGCCTGTCTTTTGGGTCCTGCACGTGGAACAGGAAGCATTTCGGAGAACGCTATCCTGGAAGTTCTGGATTTCAACTTCCTACCTAAAAGCTTAAATTTAGCCTCCAGAACTTCCCTACCACATTTTCCTATGTCATTGGTACCAACATGTACCAAGACAGCAGACTCCCCCCCAGCACTATCTATGATCCTATCTAGGCGGTGCGTGAGATCTGCTACCTTCGCACCAGGCAGGCATGTTACCAGGCGATCCTCACGTCCACCAGCCACCCAGCTATCTACATTCCTAATGATTGAATCACCAACTATAACAGCTGTCCTGACCCTCCCCTCATGGTTTTTTGTGGAATAACAAACCCGCGTGCATTGCGCTGACTAAGCTTAAGGCTACCAAAGAGGAGGGTGGGGTGAGTTTCCCCGACTTTCGGCTATACCATTGTGCTTTCTTGATGAAGCAAGGGGGGAGATGGGTAGAAGAAGTGACTGAATTAAGCCCAGTCTGGCTGGCACTTGAGAGGGAGGCTGCGGCTCTGTTTCCTTTGAATTTGGCCCCTGGAATGCTCTTTAATCAGTCCCACCGGAGGTCTCAAATGATGGTGGACATGCAAAGGGCATTTCAGGATTTACTCTGTCAAGCACCATTGGAGGAGAGATTTTCTCTTTGCCTCCTGTTATGGTATAATCCCCTCTTCAAGATTCAGAAAAGTCATTTGCTTGGAGGCAATGGTATAGCAGGAATATTTGAACCCTAGAGCAGCTAGTTCATAACGGCAAATGGAAGGATTTTAGGGAACTTCAGCAGGAATTCAACATCCCAAGGGCGTTATTTTTTCAATGAGTGCAATTAAAGCATTGTGTTGGAAACACTTTGGGGGGTATAAAACTCTCAAGTGAAGAGGGAGTGCTACAGGTTAGGATTAAACAAGCCCGGGCAGCGATGGGAAAGGTTTCCTTTTTATATAAGGTACTGGTTCAGCAGCGCTCTCCACAACTGCTTGGTATACAAACTGCATAGGAGCAAGAAACAGGATCCGCACCATTGCAGAGGAGTTGGGTAGAATTCTGGGCCAAGCAAACACGTATATCCAAGTCGGCTTCTATCACCCAGTCATTTTTTTTTTTCTCAGAGAGCCCATCTTACACCAGTGAGGGTCGCTAAATGAGATACTTCGGCAAGTAATAAGTGTTGGATTTGTCAAACCGAGGTGGGAACTCTTAGGCATATGGTTTATGTGTGTATGTATCTCCATTCTTATTGGGTGCAGGTTTGGGAGTGCATTCAAGGGGTCTTGAGATTCTGGACCCCCTTTCATGGGAGATCCTGGTCTTTCGCTTTGGATCGATGGTTCCTCTGCGGGGGAAACATGACTACTTTCTCTTAGATTTTATGTTGGGGATTGCCATTTGTTGTCGCTTACGTAATTGGAAGGTGCTAACTGACCTTCAGTGGCAAGTCTAGTTGAATAGTGTTTGTATGTATAGCAAATTTGAGATGATCCTCGCAAGGGAACAAGGCACTCGATTGGCCACTGGAGGAAATGGCAACCTCTAGTAGAATTTTGTAATGCAGCTCGGTGTTCAAGTGAGGGAACAATTTTCTGAGCCCTGTCATTCAAGAATGTATAAACTGGTTATTAACCTGGAATGTGGAAGGTTGGGAGGTGGGTAGGCTGGAGTCTGAGGGACCGGAGTGGTTGGGGGAGGGGAGGGTGGAGGTGGGTTGGTGAGGGCTGGGGGGGGGGGGGTTGTTGTACTTATATATGTTTGTTTAAGTTTATGTGGAAATTTAAATAAAGATATTAAAAAAAAATGGAGAGGCATCCTCCCAAAGGGGTTTCAAAGATTCTGCAGGATGAACCGACAATCCCTGAGGACGGCAGATCTTCGGCAGAGAGAAGCCTAGAATCCTCTGATCGCAGGGATGGCGAATATTCTGCATCAGACTCCTCCATACTGGCAAATAAGGACTTGCAAGATATCTGACTTTTTCGTAAAGAGGTTACCCATCATAATAGGACAAGTGGTAGAAGCACTACGTCTCACGGATCCTCCTGAGAATCTGAATCCCCAATTACAGTCTCAACCGGACCCCATTTTGCAGGGAATTTGTAAGCCTTCCAAGTCTTTTCCCTTCCCAGCTGAACTACAACAAATAGTGTCTCGAGAATGGGAGACTCCAGATACTGCTCTACGTACAGCATGCTGACTTCGTCAACTCTACCTCTGGTCCCCAACAGAGCTAGAGTGTTGGCTAACATACCCAAAGGTGGATGCATTGGTGACTGGTGTCACTAAACATACCACTATTCCGGTAGAGGGCGGAGCAGCCATCAGGGACCAACAAGACCGGAAAGTGGAGAGTCTTCTAAAGACAGTTTTCTCATCTTCGGCTTTTTCACTCCAGGCGACCGTCTGTGGGGGTTTGACGGCCCGTGCAGTACTGCGCTGGATTCAACGAATGCCAGAAGAGCTGACCTCAGGGCATCTGGAATCTGCCGTATCATTATTAGCTGATGCTTTCTATGATTTGTTACACCTCTCAGCGTGCTCAGTGGCAGTGGTGACAGTAGCTAGAAGATGGCTTTGGCTCCATCAGTGGGCTGCAGATGTCGCCTCTAAATCACGGCTCTCTAAGTTGCCCTTTAAGGGAAGACTCCTCTTTGGGGATGATCTAGATAAATTGGTAAAAGATCTAGGGGAGGTTAAACCTCAATGGTTGCCGGAAGATTGGCCAAAGGCGTTTTCACGCTGAGCCTCTTGCTCTCAGCCTTTTCGATGTTTCTCTAGATTTCGAGATTCCCGCTGATACCGTTCTTATAAACCAAACTCCGCTACTGCTCCCCCCAATTGCTACGAACAGAAATCGCAGTTCTTTCGTGGAGCCCGTAAAGGCAATGACTCCTATTCAGGCCCAGGAACGTTTTCATCTACCACGTGCTCTTTCCGCTGACGGGACGAGCGGCCCACTCGAGTCCTTACCTCCAGTGGGAGGCCGCCTTGCTCTTTTTTCTCGAGAGTGGGCAAACATAACTTCCGATCAGTGGATCCTCGACATTGTCTCTCAGGGGTATTCCCTCGAATGTTGCCGACCCATTCGCGATGCCTTTATAGTCTCTCTGGCAGGATCTCACGAGAAAAGACTGTCTATTCAGACCACCATTCAGCGTCTCCTCTCCCTCAGCGCCATTTATCCTGTCCCTCCCTTAGAAAAAGGGTTAGGCCGTTACTCCATCTATTTCGTGGTGCCCAAGAAAGACGGTTCCTTGTGTCCAATTCTGGACCTCAAAGGGGTAAACCGCAGTCTTTGGGTGCCACACTTCCAGATAGAGACACTACGCTCTGTGATCCAGGCAGTGCGCAAGGGCGAGTTCCTAGCATCTCTCAATCTCGCGGAAGTGTATTTTCACATCCCCATTCGGACCGAGCACCAGCGATTCCCCCGATTTGCCATACTCGGGCAGCATTTTCAGTTCTGGGCAATGCCCTTTGGCCTCACTTCCGCACCTCGCACCTTTTCCAAGGTAATGGTGGTGGTAGTGGTGGCCTTGCGCAGGCAGGGAATCCGAGTACACCCCTACCTGGATGATTGGCTAGTTCGAGCAGATTCATTGCAAGATGCTTACAGGACCATATCCCTGGTAGTCCACTTCCTAGAGGACTTGGGATGGGTGATAAATCACGCCAAAAGCTGCCTTCAGCCGTCTCAGCTGATCGCCTTTCTCAGAGCGCTTTTCGACACCCATCAAGGGTGCGTATTCCTGACTCAGGAGCTCTTCCAAAAGCTGTCATCTCAGCTCCGTGTGTTTCTTCTTCAGCAGTCGCCTCAAACTTGGGACTACCTTCAATTGCTCGGGTCAATAGCGGCTACCATCGAGCTCGTCCCATGGGCCAAAGCACACATGCACGGTCTGCAAAATGCACTCCTTTCTCGTTGGTCGCTGGTGTCGGAAAACTATCAGCTCCGCCTACCGCTCCTACCATCAATCAGACACAGCCTTCGCTGGTGGCTGTCTCCACACAGTCTATTCTGGGGAGTGTCTCTAGAGACTCCACGCTGGATCTTACTGACGACAGATGCCAGTCTGTCCGGCTGGGGAGCTCACTGTGGAAATCACACAACGCAGGGAACTTGGTCACCATGAGAGTCTCAGTGGACCATTAATCATCTAGAGACACGAGCAGTCCATTTGGACTTACGGGTCTTTCAAACTCTTCTCCAAGGTCAAGCGGTTCACGTCCTGTCCGACAACGCAACTACAGTAGCTTATCTCCACCGCCAAGGCGGCACAAAGTGTCCAGGAGTGTTGAAGGAAATGACCCTCCTTCTCCCTTGTGCGGAGAAACATCTTCAAGCGCTCTCGGCACAGCATATCGCGGGGATGGCCAATCTCAAAGCCGATTTTTTCAGCCGACATACTCTCGATCCCGGAGAATGGGAACTCTCTCAAGAAGCACTTCAAAAGATAGTTCAAAGATGGTGTCGACCTGCAATAGACCTCATGGCAACAGCAGCGAATGCCAAGGCACCGGTTTTCTTCACACGTTGGAGGGACCACAGGTCGCAGGGCATAGATGCCTTAGCTCAACCTTGGCCGACGCATCTCCTACTGTATGTGTTCCCTCCATGGTCCATGATCGGGAAAGTTTGCCATCGGGTCAGGGAACACCACGGCCTCGTGATCTTGGTAGCTCCAGACTGGCCCCGGAGACCCTGGTATGCGGATCTGGTCCGTCTATCCTGGGCACCTCCATTGAAACTGCAAAATCAATCAGGCCTTCTTCGGCAAGGGCCAATCACCATGGAAAATCCCGCTCCTTACTCGCTTACGGCCTGGCTCCTGAATGCCAAAAGTTGATCCACAAGGGTTACTCGACCAAGGTAGTGGCGACACTTCTCAATGTGTGCCATTCTTCCACGTCTTTAGCTTATGCTCGAGCATGGCACGTGTTCGAATCATGGTGTTCTACTCACCAACTTTCTCCAGGACACTCTGGGATCCCAGACATACTCGTCTTTTTACAGGACGGTCTTGATAAGGGTTTGGCCCTCGGTACCCTCCGGGTACATGTTTCGTCCCTAACTTTTTTTCGTGGGCCGATTTCGCAGCCGTTCTCTTGCCTCGCACTCGGATGTGGCAAGATTTCTTAAGGGCATTAGAATTTTACCCCCCCCCCCCCCACGATTCGTCCACTTGTCCCTTCCTGGGATCTCGGTCTGGTGTTGAAAGCTCTTATGAGCCGTCCCTTTGAGCCTCTCAAAGACAGCTCTCTTCGAGATTTAACTCTTAAAACAGTATTCTTAGTGGCTATAACCTCGGCATGGCGGATCTCGGAGCTCCAAACTCTCTCTTGTCGTGATCCCTATCTTTCCTTCCCTGAGGAGGGAGTGTCTCTCTGAGCTGTTCCCTCCTTGCCTAAGGTCCTTACGCCTTTTCATCTCAATCAACCTCTCCTGTTGCCTTACTTTTCAAAACATCAATGTTCAGGGCAGCATAAGAATCTTCAAGCGGTAGATCTTAAGAGGATACTCTTTCACTATCTTAAGGTAACAAATTTGTTCCGTAAGACAGATCATCTCTTTGTTCTTTTTGCGGGATCTCGGTGGGGTCTCGCTGCTTCAAAGTCCACTATTGCTAGGTGGTTGCGTCAGTCCATTGAAGCGGCCTGTATTGTTCAGGGTAAGCCGGTACCGGCAGGCCTCCGGGCTCACTCCACGCGGGACCAGGCTACGTCTTGGGCAGAGCATTCTCAGGTGGCTCGTCTTGATATTTGCTGAGCGGCAGCCTGGTCTTCCATCTCCATGTTTGTTAGACACTATCATTTGGATGTCCAGGCTCGAGAGGATGCTCAGTTTGGGACTGGAGTGCTTTCGGTGGCTCTTTCTTCCCACCCTGACGTTCGTTAGCTTGGGTACTTCTCGCTTGTCTGGACTGGTCCAGCAGGATGCACTGGAAGATGAAATTTCACTTACCGTTAATTTCCTTTCCTGGAATCCTGCTAGACCAGTCCAGGACCCACCCTGTTGTCAGTTACAGTGCTTTAGTTGCTTTAGAGCCGACGCTCTTTCCTCAGACACTCCCAAGATCTTTCTCTTGGAGAACTTACAGATTTTTCATACAGCGTTGATGTTTTGGGGCTGTTTCAGGCACCTTTTCTTCTGCTACCTGTAGATAGTTGAGTACTTTTGCTCCCTAAGCCAAAATGATTGGTTTTCTTAAGTATTTTGTTAATAGTTTGGTTATTAGTAAAATTCATGCTTGTCAGAAGATACTGAGGAGAACCCCTAGGGATGGACCTATACTAGCCAGAGCCATCCAATCAGAGCTCTGGAGGTTTATCTCTGTCTCCAACATCTGCTGGCAGGGGGACTTAACCCGCTTGTCTGGACTGGTCTAGCAGGATTCCAGGAAAGAAAATTAACGGTAAGTGAAATTACACCTGAATATGTATGAGAAAGATCTGCTTGCACTGCCTCCATTGTATGCAAATCTCTTTCATGCATATTTATTGTGGTTATCCTAAAAACATGACTGGCTAGGTGTGTCCTGAGTACTGGGATGAGAGTCCCTACTTTAGGGTTATAAATATTTAGGGCCTCTGACCTCTTCTCGTGTCTTCTCATGGAGACCTCTTACCATTTTGATCACGTTCCTCTATACTGGCTCCAGCCTCTTTATAAGAACATAAGAACATAAGATATGCCATACTGGGTCAGACCGAGGTCCATCAAGCCCAGTATCCTGTTTCCAACAGTGGCCAATCTAGGTCATGCGTACTTAGCAGTATCCCCAAAAGACACAGGTTCCACAATGCTTGTACTGGGTCAAGCATTGATTATCCTGGGTCCCTTTTTAATAATGGTTTATGGACCTTTCCTCCAGGAACTTGTCCAAACCTTTTTTAAACCCAGCTACACTAACAGCTCTTACTACATCCTCCGGTAACAAATTGCAGAGTTTGATTACACGTTGAGTGAAAAAATATTTTCTCTTATTTGTCTTAAATAGTTTACCCTGTAGCTTCATTACATGTCCCCTAGTCTTTCTATATTCTGATAGCGTAAACAATCGATTTACGTTTACCCGTTCCACTCCATTCATTAATTTATAGACCTCTATCATATCTCCCCTCAGTCGTCTCTTTTCCAGGTTGAAGAGCCCTAACCTTTGTAGCCTCTCTTCATAGGAGAAGCCTTCCATCCCCTTTACCATTTTGGTGGCTCTTCTCTGTACTTTTTCTAATAACGCTATATCCTTTTTAAGATACGGCGACCAGAATTGCACACAATATTCAAGATGCGGTCGTACCATGGAACGATACAGAGGCATTATAATATCCTTTGTTTTGTTCTCCATTCCTTTCCTTATGATACCTAGCATTCTATTTGCTTTCTTGGCTGCCGCTGCACACTGGGCGGAGGGTTTTAACATGTTATCCACGATGACTCCTAAATCTTTTTCCTGGGTGGTGGTTCCCAATGTGGAACCTTGCATCGTGTAACCATAGTTTGGGTTGTTCTTCCCTAGGTGCATAACTTTGCACTTGTCCACATTAAATTTCATCTGCCATTTGGATGCCCAGTCTTCCAATTTATCCAGATCCTCCTGCAGTTTTCCACAGTCCTCTTGGGTTTTAACAACTCAGTGACACTTTTCAGATAATGCTGCTGAGTAGCACTATAGATTGCCTGAGCATGGTTTGGGTAGTGCTGGGGTGGTCTGGGGTGTGGAAATTATTCAGAGAGTGGTGATTTCTAGCACTGCTATCCAAATAATAGTTCACATGAATTAGGAAAGCAAAAAATTTGTCCAAAAGCTATTCAGATCCCAGGCTGAAAATTGCTGCTATACGGATAGAGTTGGCAGCCAATGCTGAATCTTGATTTACAGTGCTGGTCATTATCCAGATACTGGTGCTCAATATCTGTTGTTTTTTTTAAGAAAATAACTATTTGCCCTCAATAATAACAATTTTAAAAAGTAACAGAAAGGATGTAGTGGTTCATTGTTCATAAGATTTATCCGGTTAGCCTCAGAAATCAAATTGATAAATTTTTAAAATTTAGATCCTCCCAGGAGTTAAATTTTAATTGGACAGCTTACCTGGCTACAATTTAATAGGCTAAATATGGAATGGATCAAAAGGCTATTGGAGGCATGCCTTAAATTAAACTAAATAGTTAACTCTGTGTTTGTCCATGCTTTCTTGAATTCTAATGCTGATAAAGGGCAATATCTGAATTTAAGAAAACATGGGACAAGCACTGAGAATCTTTGAAGGTGAAGGAGATTGTAGAGACTTGGCTTTGCTTCTGATGTGCAGGCTGGATAAATCATCTGGTCCTTTTCAACCACCATTTTCTATGCATGTTTCCATGTAGTGGCAGTATTTTGCACAATTATGTTAACTTTACCTGGTTAAGTATGGCCTAAACAGATACCGGTCCTAAACGTATCCCAAATATTTTCAAATGGCCCATCTTAAATGGGTATCTTTATGAATATCCAGTTAAAGACAGCTGAACAAGTTATCTTTAACCAGATATCCATTATCTGAGTGTTGACCTCATGGATTCAAATCAGAAGCCAATGAGAAATGGAAAATGTGTTTCAGTTTGATTTTGTTGTGGGCCTTAGGCGGAAATCTTTCTTTAAGTGTAAATATAAAAGACATCTCTTGTGCAGCTAAGAAAGTTGATTTCAGGGCTCTAAGGCAAGCAGGATCAAAAAGGCTCTGGCACTTTAGGGATAGCTGTAATGAATCGCACAGACTGGATAAAGGAGGCTTGCATCATAGTGAGCAATTGGAATGTTCCTAAAAAAATTAATTGTATTAACCTTACCTTCTGTCTCTCCCCCATGTGTCAGTTCAGGTCTCTCCAGCTTTCATACCATAACTTTGCACTTGTCCACATTAAATTTCATCTGTCATTTGGATGCCCAGTCTTCCAATTTATCCAGATCCTTCTGCAGTTTTCCACAGTCCTCTTGGGTTTTAACAACTTTAAACAGTTTTGTATCGTCTGCAAATTTGATAACCTCACTAGTTATTCCCTTTTCTAGGTCATTTATGAATATGTCAAAAAGTAGCAGACCCAGTACAGATCCCTGGGGTACTCCACTATTCACCTTTTTCCATTGGGAATATTGGCCATTTAGCCCTACCCTCTGCTTTCTATCTTTTAACCATTTCCCGATCCACAATAGTACACTGCCTCCTATCCCATAACTTTTTAGTTTTGCCAAAAGTCTCTGATGAGGGACCTTGTCAAAGGCTTTCTGAAAGTCCCAGAAACACTATATCAACCAACTCACCTTTGTCTACGTGTTTATTCACACCTTCAAAAAAAACATATCAGATTAGTAAGACAAGATCTTCCTTGTCTAAAGCCATGTTGGCTGTCTCCCATTAGGCCATGACTATCTACATGTTCTGTAATTTTGTTCTTTATGATGTTTTATACCATTTTCCCCGGTACTGACGTCAGGCTCACCGGTCTGTAATTTCCCGGGTCACCCATGGAACCCTTTTTAAAAATTGGCGTTACATTGGCGACCCTCCAATCTTCAGGTATTACAGATGATTTTAATGAAAATTCACAGATTACCAATAGCAGGTCTGCAATCTCATATTTCAGTTCTTTCAACACTCTTGAATGTATACCATCTGGTCCAGGTGATTTGCTACTTTTCAGTTTATCAAATAGTTGTAATACATCTTCCCGGTGTAGTGATATTTCTCTCAATTCCTCTGCAGTATCACCTTTAAATACCACTTCAGTCTTGGGTAACATCCCTACATCTTCCTCAGTAAAGACCGAAGCAAAGAATTCATTCAGTCTCTCCACTATAGCCTTGTCTCCTCTTACTGCCCCTTTTACCCCTCTATCATCTAACGGTCCAATTGACTCTCTCACAGGTCTTTTGCTACGAATGTACTTGAAAAAGTCTTTATTTCGTGTTTTTGCTTCCATAGCAAGTTCCTTCTCAAATTCTCGCTTTGCCTGCCTTATCAATGCTTTGCATGTAACTTGCCAGTGCTTGTGCTGTTTCCAGTTTTCGTCGTTTGGCTCTTTTTTCCATTTTCTGAAAGATGCTTTTTTGGCAGCAACAGCCTCTCTGACCTCACCTTTAAACCATGCTGGCAGTTTTTTGGACTTTCTTCCACTTTTCTTAATGCATGGAATACAGTTGGTCTGGGCTTCGAGGATTTTTAAATAACACCCAAGCTTGCTGTAAGTCTTTAACCTTTGCAACCGCTCCTTTTAGTTTTTTCTTAACTATATTCCTCATTTTATCATAGTCTCCCTTTCGAAAGTTAAAAGGTAGTAATGTGGATTTCTTTACTATCCCTCCTCCACTAATTAAATCAAACACGATCATGCTATGATCACTATTGCCAAGTGGTCCCAACACCCTTATTTCTTGCACCAGATCTGGTGTTCCACTAAGGACTAGGTCCAGTAGGGCTTCCCCTCTGGTCGGTTCATGAACCAGCTGCTCCAAGAAGCAGTCATTTATTTCATCTAGAAACTTTATCTCCCTAGCATGTCCTGCCATGACACTGACCCAGTTGATACCGGGGTAATTGAAATCACCCATTATTACTACTCTGCTGTGACTTTTGTTAGCTTCCTTGATTTCTTTGAGCATTTCATCATCCATTTGTTCATTCTGGCCAGGCGGTCGATAGTACACCCCCACTGCCATCACCTTCCCCTTCATACATGGAATTTCAATCCATAGAGATTCTACAGCAAATTTTGTTTCCTGCAAAACTTTAATCCTTTCTGACTCAATGCCCTCTCTAACATAGAGCGCAACACCTCCACCAATTTGATCAGTTCTATCGTTACGATATAGTTTGTATCCAGGTATCACAGTGTCCCACTGGTTATCCTCCTTCCACCAGTCTCTGAGATTGCAATCATATCTAACCTCTCATTTAGTGCTATATATTCTAACTCTCCCATCTTATTGTTTAGACTTCTAGCATTTGTATACAAGCATTTTAGAGACTGTATTTTATTAATATTAATCTGGTTATTGGTAGGCATGGATAATTTGGAATCCTTACGCTCTGTCTGCACCGTACTCAAGGGCATTTGGGCTACTATACTCTTTTTTGGAACCTCACTGCTTTTGGTAGTATCCTTCAAGGATACCTTCTTCCGAACCATCCGCTCTTGGGCGACTGTCGGCTTTCCCCTATTTTCTAGTTTAAAAGCTTCTCTATCTCCTTTGTAAAGGTTAATGCCAGCAGTCTGGTTCCATCCTGATTAAGGTGAAGCCCATCCCTTCGGAAGAGTCCCTCCTTTTCCCAGAATGTTCCCCAGTTCCTAACAAATCCAAAACCCTCATCCTTACACCATCGTCTCATCCACGCATTGAGACTCCGGAGCTCTGCCTGCCTTTTGGGTCCTGCACGTGGAACAGGAAGCATTTTGGAGAATGCTATCCTGGAAGTTCTGGATTTCAACTTCCTACCTAAAAGCTTAAATTTAGCCTCCAGAACTTCCCTATCACATTTTCCTATGTCATTGGTACCGACATGTACCAAGACAGCAGACTCCTCCCCAGCACTATCTATGATCCTATCTAGGCGGTGCGTGAGGTCCTTAATGACATATGGCCTCCAAAACTGGGCACAGTATACAAGTAAGGTCTCATCGGTGTCCTGTACAGGGCATTATCTCTTCCTTCCTGCTGGTTATGCCTGTCTCTAAGCAGACTACTATCTTTTGGCTTTGGCTACCACCTTGTCACATAGTATCTGAGCTAATCAGTGGTGAAACAATCACCCCAAGGTCTCTCTCCTAATCCATGCACATCAGCCTCTCCCCTATTATTACACAGAGCTCCCTTGGGCTTCTGCATCCCAAATGCATTACTCCACATTTCTTCACAGTCAAGGTTAACTGCCAAGCATTTGACTACTCTTCTAGCTTTTAAAGATCACTTCTCATTTTGTCTACTCCTTCTGGGGTGCTCACTCTGTTGCAGATCTTCGGGTCTTCTGCAAACAGGCATATTCTCCCTTCTAACCTTCTGGCAATATTGCTCACAAAGTTATTGAACAGAGTTGTCCCCAGAACCAAACCCTGAGGCACTCCACTACTCACATTCCTTTCTTCAAATGAATGCCATTTAAGCAGCACCCTCTACCATCTGTCGTCAAACAATTTTTAATCAGTTGACTACCCTAGGATCCACTCCCAGGTCAGTCAGTTTATTTATAAGCCTCCTATGAGGAATCATATCGGAGGCTTTTCTGAAATCCAAGTGCACGACATCTACTGTGTGCCCTTTGTCTAGTTCTGTAGTTACCCAGTTAAAGAAATCAATCTGATTCATTTGGCATGACCTGATTGCAAAAAGTTCAGTATCCTGTCCTTCAATGGTGTCTCCATTACTTTTCCCACCATTGAGGTGAGTCTCACCCGCCTGTAGTTTTCCACGTCTTTGTTATTTTTGTGAAGAGAGACCATGTCTACCTTTTTCCAGTCACATGGAACCTCTTCCGTCTCCAGATATCTGTTAACCCTTTGAAGGCCTACTTTAAATTTTTAATCCACATTCTGCAGCCGGGTTAATTTTTGCATATTTCAGGAAAATTGTACCCATCTTATTCAATATGTTCTAATAGTGATTTTCCTTCTGCCATGGTCATGTATTATATACCATTTGATAGGAATATTTAGTCAGAATTTTGGATCCCAAGAGTTTTGGGCTCGGCCTGGAATGGGTTAAACATGTCCTTTAATGGACTTGCTATAACCTCTCTGAGCTCCCTCAGTATCATGGGATGTATTTCATCTGGTCCCATGGTTTTGTCCACTTTCAGCTCTGCAAGATCTTCACAAATATTTTCTTCTGTGAATGATTCGGTATTTGCTCCATTTTGATATTACTTTTGCTAGCTATCCATGGTCCTTCTCCAGGGCTTTCTTCTGTGAATACTGAACAGAAATATTTGTTTAGCATTTCTGCTTTTTCCTTAT
Source organism: Ichthyophis bannanicus (assembly GCA_033557465.1). Taxonomy (NCBI): domain Eukaryota; kingdom Metazoa; phylum Chordata; class Amphibia; order Gymnophiona; family Ichthyophiidae; genus Ichthyophis; species Ichthyophis bannanicus. Next base: position 661,752,465 of record CM066032.1, on the reverse strand, counting down.
TTTCCACATATCTGTCTTCAGCATCCATCAATTTTAGAATTCCACCCCTGGCCTTTCCCCTTTTCTGGATATACAGTACATGAAGAAAATCTTGTCACCTCGTTTAACATCGTTTGCCATTTTTTCTTCTGCTCTTCTTTTTGCCTTTGTTTTTCTCAACTTTACCTGATATACTTTTCTATGCCCCTTCTTTTGTAATTCTTTGACCTTTGACAATGCTAGCTCTTTAGCTCATATTTCATCAGCCACCTTCTTGGAAACCATAATGGCTTTCTTTTACTTTTACTTTTATTTACCTTCTTAACATGAAGATCTGTTACCCTTTTATAGCACCTTTCAATTTGACCTACTGCTTCTACACTTCCCCTAATCTCCTCCCACCTTGCCAGCTCGTCCCCCAGGTATTGCCCACTTTTATTAAAGTCTGAATGTTTGAAGTTCAGCACTCTGAGCTTGGTGTGTCTAGATCCGTGGCTCTCAACCTTTTTTGTACCGTGACCCCTTTTACCATTGGTCAACTTGTGGTGACCCCCATTGATAAAATCAAATGTGTCTCTCTTCCTTTACCGTTAATGCATTGTCGCTGTAATCATTTGTTGAATTATTAATATATTATAGGCCTTTGCAATATGTTTTTATTTATAAAATGTACTTATTTAAACCACAATAATTAATCACAATAACAAGTAACAATATTTGATTTCAAAATTATTATGATTTTGTAGTCAAATCACTAATATGAAATAAAATTATTTTTTCTACCTTTGTTGTCTGACCAATTTATTCTCTGATCATGCTAGTCCTGATCTGAGGCTTCTGCTTTCCTGTCTTCTCTTAGCTCTCTTTCTGTGGTCTATGGTCCATCTGCCATTTCTTATCTCTTCTTTCGTTTTCTTCACTTCTTTCCATCAGCCTATTTCCAGTCCCAGTAACCCCTCCCCAATATCAGCCCCTTTCCAGTCCTCACTCCCAGTACCTTCCAATGTCAACTTGCATTCCCATGACTGCCACTGGTGTCCATTCCCTTCCAGTCCCCCTCCTTCCCCATTGACCAGTCCCTTCTAGTACAAATACCATGGCAGCCCCTCTCAGATCCACTCCCTTCCAGTTCCATTCTCCCATCCCCTCATATCAGCCCATTTGTAGCCTTAGCCCCCAGTTTTCTTCCAGGGCCAGCAGCTTTATCCTCCCCTCCACACAATCAGCCCATTCCCAGTCAAAGCCCCCCAATCAGCTCACTTCTAGTGCTAATCCCCCCTCAACCCTATTACCAGTGCTAGCCTCCCCTAATCAGCCCAATACCAGTCCTACCCCCCATCAGCTCATTACCAGTCCTAGCCTCCACTAATCAGCTCATTTCCAGTCATAGCCCCCCCCAATCAGCTCATTTCCAATGCTAGCCTCCCATCAGTCCATTACCAGTCCTACCCCACCCCATTAGCCCATTACTAGTCCTAGCCTCCCCTAATCAGCTCATTTCCAGTGCTAGTCCACCCCCCCCTCAACCCCATTACCAATGCTAGGCTCCCCTAATCAGCCCATTACCAGTCCCAACCACTGTTCCCTCTAAGCTGTGCGCGTGTGCGCGCGCACACACCTCGCCAAGCGAGCGCAAATACTTTACAACAGAGCGCACAAAAATTACGGCTCTGATTCTGATAGAAAACAACACAGACATCTTAAAAGTTAAGTTATGATTGTAATTACTAGAAGTTTCCCGCTTCATTTAGTAATCGTCTATTTTCATTTAATTTGATTAAAATCAATGTGGTGTACATACTGTATTCTGACGTGTAGTCAAATTTTAAAGTATATAATTCCGAGTGTCGTTATGTGGCGCACAAAAATTTAACCTTCCTTCAAAAGCTGCACACAGCTGATATTTTATGCGCACACAGCCTACAGAAAATTAGAGGGAACATTGGTCCCAACCCCCCCTTGATCAGTCCATTCCCAGTCCTAGCCTTCCCTAATCAACCCATTACCAGTCCTAGTCCCCCCATCTGCCCATTATAATCCTAACCCACACTGTCTCTCACCTCTGTCCAGCATTTATCCCGTCTGTCCAGTATGTCCCCTTATCTCTCCCCTTTGTCCATGCCAGCCCCCTCCCTCCATCCATCCATATCAGCCCCCTCCCTCCATCCCTCCATATCAGCCCCATCCCTCCATCCATGTCAGCCCCCCTCCCTCCATCCATCCATATCAGCCCCCTCCCTCCCTCCCTCCCTCTGTCCATGTCAGCCCCCTCTCTCCCTCCATCCATGTCAGCTCCCCTCCATCCATGTCAGCCCCCCTCCGTCCATGTCAGCCCCTCCTCCCTCCATGTCAGCCCCCCTCCCTCCATCCATCCATATCAGCTCCCACCCTCCATGTCAGACCCCCCCTGTCCACGTCAGCCCCTCCTCCCTCCATGTCAGCCCCCTTCCCTCCATCCATCCATGTCAGCCCCCTCCCTCCATGTCAGCACCCCTCTGTCCATGTCAGCCCCCTCCCTCCATCCATCCATATCAGCCCCCTCCCTCCATCCCTCCATGTCAGCCCCCTCCCTCCATCCCTCCCTCCCTGTCAGCCCCCCTCCCTCCATCCATCCATATCAGCTCCCTCCCTCCATGTCAGCCCCTCCTCCCTCCATGTCAGCCCCCCTCTGTCCATGTCAGCCCCCTCCCTCCATCCCTCTATGTCAGCCCCCTCTGTCCATGTCAGCCCCCCCTCCCTCCCTCCACCCATCCATATCCGTCCCCCCCCCGCCTCCCTTCTAATGCAGCCGCGGCTCCCTGCCTCTTAGGGAACCGCGGCTGTGCCTGTAAAATCATTGCGGAGCCTCGCTGTCTATCGACGGGCTCCATGCAGCATTGTCCCGCCTCCAAAGGAAGTTTTTTAAAACTTCCTTTGGAGGCGGGACAATGCTGCACGGAGCCCGTCGAGAGACAGGGAGGCTCCGCAATGATGTTACAGGCACAGCCACAGTTCCCTAAGAGGCAGGGAGCCGCGACTGCATCAGAAGGAAGGGGGTGAGTTTGCCGCTGCTGAGAAGCAGACTCGGCAGCGGCCGCAACTTGTGCGCATTTTAATTTTTTTTTTTAACTTGGCGGAGACGAGGCGACCCCCGCTAAATCCTGTGGCGACACCCGTGGGGGTCGCGACCCACAGGTTGAGAACCGCTGGTCTAGATACTAATTTAGCTTTTATAATCAAACTATAATGATCACTACTGCCCAGATGTGCCTCATCTGGATAATAGATCTAGTGTCTTCCCTTCACTTTTGGGTTCTATCACTATTTCCCTGAGCAGAGCTCCTTGAAAGACATCCAAGATCTCTTGATATCTTTCATATTCTGAAGATGGGATATTGCAGTCCACATTAGGTACAGTGGTATGCAAAAGTCTGGAATCACTTGTGAGTTTTGCGCTTTTTCGTACTTTCTAACGTTTTTTTTTTAAATTAAATTTTGCATTAGCCCAGCATATTCATCTTTCTACCACGTTAAAAGGGATACATTTGGCTATTAGAGTTTACTTTTTTGCATTCCTTGCTTCCAATTTAAATAGTTTACAGACACTGGGAGATAGCTACTGTGATTTTTGTGGATCCTGCGTCAAAACTGTATCGAGATTATCCAATATGCACACGTTATTTCTGACCAATCAGGAGGCTGGTTTCACTAACCAATCACAATGCAGATATCTAGCCAACAGTGCAGCTATAAAAACGCGCGGAATTTTTGAATTTCATACGCTTTCTAGATCGACCATGAAAATGACTCGGACCCTGACGTTGGAGGAACGTGTTCGTGTGTCCTTTATGAGCGAGGAAGGATTTTCAAGCTGTCAGATAGCCAGGAAATTTGGCTGCAGTCAGAGCGCTGTTGTTAAGATTGTACAGAAGAAGAAAGAAACGGGTTCAGTGGTGGAAAACCTCGTTCAGGTCACCACCGTGCATCAACATCACGCCAGGACCGCTCACTATGACGCATTTCACTGACTAATCGCAAGTTGACCTCTCCTCAGCTACTTCGACAGTGGTCAGACAAGAGTGAGGTCAGCTCATCAACAGTTCGTCGTCGGTGCCTGCAGTTTGCTCTCCGGGGCTACAAAGTACGGAATAAGCCACTGATGACTGACATACAAAGGCACAACCGGATCGTGTGGGTGAGAAAGCACTCCACCTGGTCAACTGAAATCTGGGAAAAGGTGCTATTCAGCGATGAAAGCACCTTCTGCCTGTTTGGTAACAAGGCCCACACCTATGTGAGGAAATTTCCTAGAGAGAAATTCAAGCCTGAGTGTCTCAACCTCACTGTGAAGCATCCTTTGAAAGTCATGGTCTGGGGCTACATGGCTGCCAGTGGTGTTGGACGTCTTCACATCATCAATGGAATGGTCAATGGGGCCAAGTACATCATCATACTGCAAAAGTGCATGGTGCCATCAGCACACCAGCTGTTTCCTGGCCAGTTCCTGTTCCAAGATGACAATGCACCCTGCCATCACTCCAGACAGGTGATCAACTGGAAGCAGCAGAACAACATCAAGTCAATGGACCGGCCTGCCCAGTCTCCAGATCTGAATCCATTCGAGAATCTGTGGCACAAGGTGGCCTTGGAAATATCCAAGAGGCATTCGACATCAAAGCGTGAGCTGATTGAGTCACTCATTGCAGCTTGGAACCACATTGTCACCAACGATCACCTTGTCAGACTGGTTCATTCAATGCCAACAAGGTGCAGTCAGGTGATCAAGAACAAAGGGTGGCCCATCAAATACTGAGCCATCACTGACACATAAAAACGGCCTTTTTCAAGGCTACATACATTAATTTGAAGGAAACCTGGCGTACGTCCATAATATTTTAAAGCATACTTACAATAATATATCTTTGGCCAACGATGTACATTACGTGATTTTCACAGAAAATCTATCAACAGGACAACTATGGGGAACAAACTCAGAAAATAAGGGCCAAACCAATACTAAAAGTTGTCCATAATAGCCAAATCTATCACTTATCATGAGATACAGAGAAAAAGCCACTGAGAGGAAAAAGAAATTAAGATATAAGGTCACGAAGTTGAAAAAACATCAAATTTACAAGTGATTCCAGACTTTTGCACACCACTGTAGGTTGAAATCACCTAGCAATAGCACTCCCCCTTCATTCCCAACTTTTGGATATTTATCACCAGATCTCTATCCAGTTCCTTTGTGTGATATGGAGCTCTGGTAGCAACACCAGTGTATTGTAGATATGTGCCACCCTTCTTTCCAAGACATTCCACAGTGCTTCCTCCTTTCCTCACACCCCCTGCATTTCCATCACTTTGATATCATTCTTGTTATAAAGTGTTACTGCTCCCCTTTTTCTGCCTTCTCTATCCCTCCGAAGCAGATTATAGCCTGGTATGGTCATATCTCATTCATAGGTCTCATAGTGAACCATGTACATTTACACCAGCTCAAAAATAGGTGTAAATGTGTGCATATACAATACAATGGCACATATTTTATAAAGCGTGCATGTAAATTGCGATTCCACCCAAGCACCACCAAAGAATGGCTAGAACACGCCTAGAACAAAGTTGCTATTAAAGCTTTAAAATACTTTACGTGCATTCTATACATAATGACATAAAAAATCAGTGGCTGCCAATATTTAACAGACAACTCAAACCATACAAGGAATGTGACTGAGTAAATAGAATTAGACACAGTGGTAAGTACTGTAATCATGTAGTTATGGCTTCAAGAATTGTATTGTGTAGTCAATTTATATCACATCACTAGAGCACGTTCACTTTCAGCTTAACAATAAGAAGATTCAGAACCTTTTTTTTAAATGTGCATAGCCTACCATGAATGAATTTCATCTTCACAGCCTTAGTATATTAGCAAGTCTTTTCTTATTTTATAGTAGTTATCCCAGTTAAGAGAGAGAGTGAAATTTATTTTCACCAAGAGGTGATTAACCCTTCACATTATCAGTCCATTGGGAAGCAAACAAAAATAGCAGCATATAGTATACCAAAATAATCCTAAATGCCTTTATATTAGTTTAGGTAAAGCCAGCTCTTATTTGGATAGTGTTAATTTTCAGCATCATTATCCTGATATTGATTCGCATGACTTACACAGCAAAAAAAATTATATTGTAAGTGATATGCAGCTTGCCTATCTGGATAGTCCTGTTGTTGACTGCCATAACTGGATATTCAGCACCAGCCAGTGTCTGGTTACCAGCGATGAATATCTGTATTGTTTTACCCAAGGTGGACGGCATTTAAAAAAAAACATTGACTGCTGGCGGTGAAATATCTACAGTACATACTGGACATACAGTGGCCTATAATCACACATCCTGCTAACTAATTTTAAAGAAGAATATATCATGGGTAAAAAAAAATTTCCCTCTTTACCAAAGAAATAGCCGAGATGGACCTTAATAAATCATCATAAAAAACTGGTCAAGAACCAAAAGTTGAGTCCAAAGTCTTAGAGACACATTTCACAATGGGGCATCCAAGTGCAATCTGAGACGTCAAAACCAGAACGTCTGGGGGGGAAAAAAAAGCAGGCACGATTTCTGAAATATGGACTTGCCCGATATGCACGTGAATCAAACTTCTGTGTAGACATCCCCAGGATAGTAGTGACTTAAGAGCAGAGGGGTCAGGGTTCAAAACCCACTGTGGGCCTTTGTGATCTAAGGCTAGTCACTTAATTCTATCTTCTCTACACTCTGGATGTTTTTAAGGTGAAAACAAGCACTTCCCTGATGCCTGTTTGTGCCTGGAGTAGGCAGGGGGGTGCGGGGCCATGTGCGGAGACTCGGTGCGGGGCCTCATTTGCATAAGGGGCCTCATTTGCATAAATATTTGCATAATGTTACCATACACGAACTTTTAGTAAACATGCCTCTTAATGAGTGTATGAATAAAGAAAGACTAAAAGACTTCTACATTACTATAATCCAATACCAACCGCCAGGCACATTAGGAACTACTACAAACACTGCCCATTTAGAACCCATAGCAAACCCGCCGTATCCTAACAGCACTACCAGGACTCATAAAACACCATACCCTAACTATCAAAAGGAAACGCTGCAAATATTAAACCAATACATTTCAGAGAACAACAATACATGACCTACTGGGGAAAGAGAACAAGTGGCAATGTCAAATAGGAATTACATAAACAGAATACCTCAGCTCAGTTACACATGCAGAACATAGACCATCACCAAACAAGGAATCACAATTTAGAAACAGGAAGACAATAATTAAACTGGGAATCCCAAAAGCCAAACTTGGAATGTACAACACTGTAGAAATAAAACTATACATTAATTTGCTCTTGTACTAAACAAAGCGCAGACGTTAATGATGCACATTTCCCAGAGCTGACATATTCCAATTAATAAATTCAAAATAAAGAGATATTTTTCTACCTTTTGTGCATTTTTTTTCAGCTGCAATTGCTCCAGCCACTTTCTTCTGGTTTCTTCGTGTCTTCCGCTAATTCTTCATCGTCTGCTGTCCATTTGTCTTTTCTTCTCTCTTCTAGTTTTTTTCCATTCTCTCTCTACATCTGCTTTAACATACTAATCTTTCTCCTTTTTGCTCTTTCCTCATTCTTATTTCATCCACTCAAATTTTACCCCTCCATCCTCAATCCCCACTTACTCTCCCAATATCCGGACAATTGTAGATTTGTCTTCCCTCACACACAAAATATTTTTTCCCTCTCCATTTCACTCTCCCAGCTCCATCCCATTCTAATCCTCCCCCAACATCAGCTCCATTCTAGTTCCAGTCCCACCCAGCATCCGCTCCCTTCTAGTCCCCGCATCAGCCCATTTCCAGTCCTAGCCCCCCATAAGCCCATTTCCAGTCCTAGCTCCCCCATCTATTTGCAGTCCCATCCAAGTCCCTCCATCAGCTCATTTCCAATCCCAGCCCCCCATGAGCCCATTTCTAGTCCTTTCCTAGCCCCACCATCAGCCCATGTCAAATCCTAGCTCCCCTCCACTCAGCCCATTTCCAATCCAAGCCCCCCATGAGCCTACTTCCAGTTCTAGCCCCTTCATGAGTCCATTTCAATCCAAACCCCCACCACAGCCCATTTCCAATCTTAGCACCCCCCAACAGCCAATTTCCAGTCCTATTCTAGCCCATCAGCCCATTTCCTGTCCTAGCCCCCCCCCTCACCCATTTCCAGTCCTAGCTCCCTCCCCCTCACAACCCATTTCCATTCCAAGCCCCCGTCCCCATCAGCTATTTGCAGTTCAAGCCCTCCTTCCACTCAGCCCATTTCCAGTCCTAGCCTCCTCATAGCCCATTACTAGTCCTAACCCCCCATCAGCCCATTACGTCCTAACCCCCCATCACCCTATTTCCAGTCCTAGCCCCCCATCAGCCTATTTCCAGTCTTAGCCCCACTCCCATAGCAATTACCAGTCCTACCCCCCCATCAGCCCATTTCCAGTCTTAGCCCCCCATAGCCCATTACCAGTCCTAACCCCCCCATCACCCTATTTCCAGTCCTAGCCCCCCCATCAGCCTATTTCCAGTCTTTGCCCCCCCCCATAGCCAATTACCAGTCCTACCCCCCCCCCCCATCAGCCCACTTCCAGTCTTAGCCACCCCATAGCCCATTACCATTCCTAACCCACCCTTCAGCCCATTTCCAGTCCTACCCCCCCACTTCATGCCTTAGCCCCCTCCCCATAGTCAATTACCAGTCCTAACCCCCCCCATCAGCCCATTTCCAGTCCTACCCCCCCCCACTTCCAGCCTTAGCCCCCTCCCCATAGCCCATTACCAGTCCAAACCCCCCCATCAGCCCACTTAGCCCCCCCATAGCCCATTACCAGTCCTAACCCCCCCATCAGCCCACTTAGCCCCCCCCCATAGCCCATTACCAGTCCTATCCCCCCCCCATCAGCCCACTTCCAGTCTTAGCCTCCCCCCCCCCCATGGCCCATTACCAGTCCTAACCACCCCACCCCACCCCCCCCCCCTGGCCCATTACCAGTCCTAACCACCCCCCCCCCCCATCAGCCCACTTCCAGTTTAGCCTCCCCCTCCCATCAGGCTACTTCCAGTTTAGGCTCCCCCCCCTCCCATAGCCATTACCAGTCCTAACCACCACCCCCCCCCCTATCATTCCAAATTAAAATAAAAAAAAACCCAAACCGGCTGCTTCTGCCACGGCAGCTTCAAGAGCTCTGCCGCGGCAGCATCAAGAGCTCTGCCGCGGGGCCCCCCCCTGCCCGGCAGAGCCTCCGTGCATCTTCAGCTCTTCACGTCCAAAACGCGGGCTTCTTTCAGAGCCGCGAGAGTTTCTTTTCTCGCGGCTCTGTTAATCCCGCTGAGGGTGATGGGAAATCCCATCAGCCCCGCGGGATTAAGAGAGCCGCGAGAAAAGAAACTCTCGCGGCTCTGAAAGAAGCCCGCGTTTTGGACGTGAAGAGCTGAAGATGCACGGAGGCTCTGCCGGGCAGGGGGGGGCCCCGCGGCAGAGCTCTTGATGCTGCCGCGGCAGAGCTCTTGAAGCTGCCGCGGCAGAAGCAGCCGGTTTGTTTGTTTTTTTTTTTTTAACTTGGGATGCTTAAGAATGTTTTTTGCGCGGGGCCCCCTGAAACGCGGGGCCCTGTGCAAAAAACATTCTTGCTCAATGGACGGGCCGGCCCTGGGAGTAGGTATAAACATTGACATGCCTGCAAACGTCTCTGAAGTTTCTGAGATCGAACAGGAATGTGTAAGTACATTGCCATCCCCTGGACATGCCTCCGCCACACACCCTCGCCTACTTGGATGGCCCTGCACTGAAGCTGTTTGCGAACGTCATTTGTGGAATGGCTACAGAGATGTCTGATTTTGACATCCTCATGCACATCTTCAGACGTCCATATTACAACTAAACGTTTTAAAATGACCCTCTTAGTTTGGAAATCAAATAAAAGAACTTGGCGTTAAGTTCTAATCAGGACTAAGCAGTTGATTCTGAGTAGAGAAATAAAAAAAATGTTTAAATTTATTTAGTTGGACTTATCTTCTCCCTTGTTTTCTGTTTCTAAAGTATGCCTGTTTTTATAGAAGTTATAGAAGTAATTTTGTAAAATCATGAACGTTTGCATGTGGCGGTTTACATGCATTAATGGCCTTTTAAAAAGTAGTGATGGCCATAAAAGTATGTGTGTGCCAGGAGGCATGGTCTTGGCCAAGAATGGGGGGAGTTTGCAGATTCTTTCACTGATTATAAAATACCTTAATTTACATTATCTAGTAAATTTTGGTGCCTGAATTTAAGGTGTGATCTCTACAACTTACACTGGTATTTTTTAAATCAAATAGGCACCTGATTGTCTTTATAATATAGGCTTGGCCTAAGCACCCTGAAATTTTACATGCTCTCATTAGGAAAAACAGCTTAAATTTAAAGGATGTGTGCCTTCCTGTTTGAAGTTTTTGCTCGATATCCATTGGCTGCCCTCTTGCAGCCACTGCAGGGCCATGGTAGAGTGGGTGTCCTTGACAGAGTACAGCAGAAGGCTCTTACTCTTCTAGAGAGGGAACTGACAGCTGGTAGCTGTGCCCCTCCCCCACCTCCCCTATCAAATAGTTATTTCCAAACACCCCTTTTCCCCCACCCCCCAAGTGAAGGGCTGCACTTGCTAGTGGGTGCCATGGATGCACAATTGAAATGGTTTAAATCTGTATATGAGTTGTAGTTTGGCACTGTTAACATATCACAATTAGTCTATGGTAAGTAACTTCACTTATCAGCAGTAACATTCAGAGAGGTAGCCCAAAATGAGGCAGGCCCCCCAGATGCAAAGATAGTACTGGTAGGAAATTGTGCTGTTAACTGGGAAAGAAGATACAGGACACAGTACACCACACTTCTATCACATTACACCGTGGAATGTAAGTCTAGTATACATCTTATTGAGGCGTTTTTGTTTTGCTTGGGAGAGAAGATAAGCGGTCATTAAGAATGTAGCAAAAATGCCAAGGGTGAACCATCCCAGAGTGAGATTTACCACCCAGAGAGTCAGAATGAAGGCCAAAGAGTGAAATTTTTTTCAGATGGTGCATCCAGGGTTTAAATCTAGAAAGATTTAAGTGTAGTATTGCTTTGCAAATGAGAAAAAGCAGCATAAAATATTTGGTTTTCTTTAGAGCCTCAGAAATGATTCAGACATAGTGGAAGTAATATGGGGAAATTCTCTGGGCTGAAAATTTCTCTCCACTTAGTGGCTAACAGCATGCGCCTAGATTTCACAGCACTTGCGCTTGTAGGCACAGGGAAAAAGGATGGTGCAGGAGGAGGCAATGCACAGGAAGGGGAGCTCCGAGTTCTTCCTACTAGTTGGCAGGGTTGCCAACTGTCTCCAGATGCACCCGACAGGCTTGATCCAGCCCTGGGTTTATCCCATTGCAGGCAGGAACATGTCGTTCCGATTTCTCTATTGCATTCCATAAGAAAAGCAAGACTACAAGTCCCTGCCTGCAATGAGGTAAACCCAGGACTGGATCAAGCCTGTCGGGTGCATCTAGAGTCATTTGATAACCCTACTAGCTAAGCCACTTGGTTTTAATTAGAAACATAGAAACATGATGACAGAAAAAGACCACAAGGCCTATCTAGTCTGTCCTTCCATAACAACAACTACAACAGTCCACTTTTTACCTTTAGAGATCCTCTGTGTTGGTCCCATGCTTTTTTGAATTCAGTTACTGTCCTCATCTCTACCACCTCCACTGGGAGACTATTCCATGGATCCACTACTCTTTCCGTAAAGAAATATTTCCGCATATCACTCCTGAATCTATCTCCCTTCACCCTCATCCCATGTCCCCTCGTAGCAGAACTAGCTTTTAATTGAAAGAGGCTCTCTCCCTGAACATTTATGCCACGGAGGTATTTAAACATCTCAATCATATCACCTCTATCCCGCCTTTCCTCTAAGGTGTACATATTAAGATCCTTAAGTCTGTCCTCATATGCTTTATAATGAAGCCCATTAATCATTTTAGTAGCAACCCTCTGCACCGACTCCATCCTGTTCACATCCTTTTGAAGGTGCGGTCTCCAGAATTGCACACCATACTCCAAATGAGGTCGCACCAAAGACTTATACAGAGGCATTATCACCTCCTTTTTTTCTGCTAGCCATTCCTCTCCGTATGCACCCAAGCATCCTTCTAGCTTTTGCCGTCGACTTTTCTACCTGTTTAGCTACTTTAAGATCATCAGACACAACCATGCCTAGGTCCCGCTCTTCTTTAGTGGACAAAAGTACTTCACCTCCTATACTGTATTGCTCCCTTGGATTGCTGCAGCCCAAATGCATGACCTTACATTTTTTAACATTAAATCCCAGCTGCCAAATTCTAGACCATTCTTCAAGCTTAGCTAGATCCCTCCTCATGTTATCTTAGGCTTGTCTCTCATGAAAGCAGTGATTGGGATCAATGCACTGAAGCTTTAATGCTTGAGAGAAGGAGCTCCAAGTGTATGAGAGTGAGATCCCTAAAATGAGTATGACACACACTTAATGAGTGAGACTTGGCATCTTTGAAGTAGTCTTTGTAGTGACTGCCAAGGATGGTATTCTTGTGTTGCCGCTCTTATTTTGTGGTTAGATCTTTATTTTTGTCTGTTTATTAGAGAATCTGTCTAACAGGAAGATTTCTTTTGAAACTGCTTTGGAAATATCAGTGGCAACTCTTTGTGCAGCTGGTTTTCATTTGATTGAGATCTGAAAGAATTGGGCTCTTATATTTAGTTTTTGAAAGATATGCTTTGTGTTTGGCTTGATGCATGACAATTTATGCATGCACTTTCTAGTCAATTTAAAATGAAAAATTACATGAGAAAAAAAGAAAGGAAAGCTGCCAAGGTATTTAACTGTGGTTCATTAAAAAGAAGATAGATAATTTTATTTTATTTATTCATTTAATAAAACTTTTATACCATTTTAGAGACAAATATCATTCCAAATGGTTTACAATTTCAAACAGATATAACAACAGATGAGGAAAGACTGACAATACAAGATTGAATTATATACCCTATAAACTTCCCAACTATCCTATCAACAACCGCATGACAGCTTTCAGTTAGTGATCCAAGTATCACTCAAGACATCTATTCCTGTACTGAAAATAATCATGTTTTAAACCATTCCTGAATGTCAGTAGATTCCTCTCTTCCTTCAGATATATTGGTAAGTCATTTAACTGTTCTGGACCAAATGTTTGTTCTAAATGCCTTTGGGCGCCAAACTGCTTCATGAATGGTTGTTACCGCTGGGACTTCTCAAAAATTCCCCCGATCTTCTTGAATAGAGCGATGTAATCTGTTTCTTTTGGGTATAGGGGCTTTGAATTCCTCATCACTTTAAATATCATAACCAACAATTTAAAACTACATCTCTCTTTGATAGGTAGCCATAACAGAGGATGAGTACTCTCATACCTCTCTTCTAATAACAAAAGCCTAATCACTACTGCTCCAACTACTACTGCTTCTTTTCATATATGTAGCACTACACAGCATATGCAGCACTGTATAGATATATGTAAGAGGTTTGTAATTTTTATATTATGATCCATAATATTATATATTTTTTTAATGTTCTTCCTCTGACCCCCTTAGAGTGATTTCCTGGACAATGCTGATTCTATTTGCTGGTTAAATGGATTTTCCATTATGCAATAGAGAATATCACCATCAAATATTCAAGATTAGTAATATGTACCAATACTGGAACTTATTGCATTAAAGTGGTATTGATAATAGACCTTTAATGAAAAGACTCCTGTGAAACCATTGCAACCCTGTGATTAAGTAATGACATCTCCAAGGAATATCCTTGAAGAGAGTGACCCCATGTGGTTGGACCAGGGTGTTGCTGGGCAGTCAGTGAAGGAGAACCAACTGATCACTTGACAGGGTGGCTAATGTCCAAGATAGGAGTATGAGCTCTGGATAAGGAAACTCAAGGGTCAGAAAGGGAAGCCTCAAGTCTGTGAGTCAGAATATTGTAAATTTCAGGAATTGGGTACCTGACAAGGATCAAAATTTGGAAAGCATAATCCATTGCAGAAGAAAGGGATTCCTAAGAGTAGCAACCAGAGAAATGGGAAAATCAGTCAGTTGTCCTGGAAATTCTCCCTAAGTATATATGTTGTAAGGGACAACAGTAAATGTAGTGACTATGAAGTTATTTTGTCAATGCACAAGATAGTTTTGCAAGAATTGGATGATTCTTTTGAGAATAACATAAGATAGTTGCAAATCCTTTCAGTCGGTATAAAGTATGATGCTGTGCTTCAATGTAGTAATTCTGCTATAAACTATGGGGGTCATTCTGAATTGCATTTAGTGGGGATATATGTCTGGGTCAGACGTATATTCCCTGCTAAACACCCTGGTCCGATTCTCCCCTAAGAGCTCCCTGCACGTACAGCAGATCTCCAGGAACAAGCAGGAATGAGTCTTCACATATGGGTACGTCGGTACCGACGGAGCCTGCGCGGGAACGCTCCCCAGCGTCCAGAAAGAAAGCCTTTGGGAGCATCCCACAAGCATGCGCGCTGCCTTCCCGCCTAAACACTTCCCTCTCATCAGTTTTTGTTTTTCCGCGGAGCCGACAGGACGTGTCCTTGTCACCGCAGAAAATTCATCTTTTTTATTTTTATTTTTTGTGGTTGCGCCTGCCTTTGCTTGACGCCCACCGGTACCGCCGGTGCTTTTCTTTCTTTTCTTAAAAAAATGTCTTCTTTTTTCTGAGAAATTTTTTCTTATTTAGTGCCTGACCTTTTTCTGGCCACTAGGCCTCTATCCTTTCCATTATGGAAAAGCCGGCCACTATCCTTAAGAAATGTCTAAAGTGTGGCGGTACAACTAGGTTAATAGACACTCATTTTTGGTGTCTAACTTGTTTAGGTCCTGACCATTGTCCTAAAGAGTGTTTCTCTTGTAGGAGTTTAACCAGAAGAGGTCTTCAGAACCGAGCACAACTCGGTACCGGGTCTCCATCAACCATGATGTCACCAAGCAGATTCTCTTCTTCCTTCTACGGTCAGGTAACCAAACAACAGTCTGTTAAGACTAGCCAGTCCTCGAGAGGTAGATCTCTTTCTAAGCATCAAGATGGCTCTGGCCTTGCCCTTGAGGACACTATGGCTCAATCCTGGTGGGAGTCTTCGGGCTCCAAAACATTATCAGGATCTCAGGTTGCTCCCGAGGTTTTTACCTCTGTGGATGCACCTGTGCCATGCTCGGTGGTTCGGACCGCGTCGACCGGTACCAATACCTCGGCATCGGTTATGGTGTTGGATGGAAAACTCCTCGCCATGGAACGCAGTCTGGCGCATCTCTCACTAGCAGAGTCACCGCAGACCGTTCTTTGACTACCGATATCGGCGTCGACGCCGGTACCGATATTGGCATCGATGCTAGCACCGATGTCGGTGTCGGTATTCGTACCGACATCGGCATTGCCCCCGGTACCGAATTGGGCATCATTGCAGATGCCGGTATCGACATCGGTACCGGCATCGATGCTTTCGATACCTCTTTCAACAGGCTCGCTTCCCTCGATGCCGAATCTGGAATCGCTATCTAGCCTGGAAGATTCGGTACCAACTCGTCTCGGTACCGACATCGAGAAGTACCGATCACACCTCTATAAGGAGAATCCGATGCTTCATCCTCCCTGGTCTTCTAAGCCCGATGTCAGAGATGCATCCATCGGTACCGCAACTGAACTTTCAACAGTTTTAGTTTTTACTCCTCATTTCAGAGAATTTCTCTTAGAGGGGATCTCTTTTCAAGCTTTTCTGCTTGATATGGCAAGAATACTCGCCATATCTATACCTGGGAAGGAGTCTATACCAAGGGATTCAGAAATTCTGCAATCCCCCTGGTTTCCAGGGGAGGCAATCATGCTTCCTCTACATCAGATCCTACAGGATCTGTTATTAGGAATGTGGGAAACTCCCTTAACGGTATCCCCACATTCCAAAAGAGTGGACACTATCTATAAAGTCCTACCTTTGCCAGGTTTTCAAAAGACTCAACTCCCTCATCATTCTATAGTAGTAGAATCAGCAATGAGGCATGTTAAGAGTGCAAAAAAGCACTCCTCTTATCCGCCAGGTCATGAGTCTAGAACCTTAGATGCTTTTGGGCGTCGATGCTTCCAAGCATCTATGCTTTCAGCAAGAATCATTTCATATATTTTCTATATGGGATTTTCTCTGAAAGAGGTTGCCAAAGATTTAAAACTTTTCAACCCTTTCCTTCAGGAACATAAAAGAGCTGACTATTTATCACTAGTCAATCATGCTCATGATATTTCTACATTCCTTTATCATGCTTCCATGGATTCTTTTGAATCTATTAGCAGATCTTCTGCTATAGCCATAGGGGCACGACGTTTAGTCTGGCTCCAAGCTTCAGACTTGGATAAATGGGTTCAAGAAAAGCTGGGAAATAGCCCTTGTACTGGAGAACATCTCTTCAACAAGGATTGTCTATTTCAAGCTAGTCAGTTAACCACTGAAAATGCTACCTTAAGAGGATTGTCAAAACTTTCCTCTGTCCCAGCTAATGATGGATCTTCTAAAAAACTTTATTCCTCTAGAGGGAAAAAGTTTTATCCATCTTCTTCCCCTCAGACAGATGTTCCCCAACAGGGGCAGCATCAAACCAGGCTAAGGAAACCAAAACCTCAACGGACTCAGCAAACCCAGTAACTACAGGGTTTCTGATTTCTCTTCTTCCTGTATGAGGTTCAGGACCTGTACACCTGCCTTTTTATCAAAAGAGGCGTCTGGCTTGATTCTCATCCATACTGAGACAACACTGAGTTAACTCTAGGCATGAATCTCTTGTTTCAAGAGAACTTCATTCTACTAGCTCCAAGAGCTCTTGAGATATCTCAGGCCTACAGGTAATAAGTTTCTACTTCCCTATTTAAAACAAAAAAATACAAAAAAAAACAAAAAAAAAACAGGAGGGAAGGTCAGTCAAGAAACTTAACAGGCTGAGTGGTACCTTTCACCCTTTTTTGACACTTACCTGTAAGACCTTAACTGCAGAGGACCCTATCCATAAACACTTACTAAATTGTAAGTTTTTCAACTCTGTATTACTTCTATCTTTTAGTTGGGATATCTAGTCTCCATCCTGAATATTATTCAACTGGAGAGCTTCTTACTGAAGCTATAGGAATTCTTACTCCAGTAAATATTTCCAATACAGAGCTTTTTCCTTTTTGGGTCTTTCTGCACTGGGGTTTTTACAGGATGCAATTCAGCATTCTGAAAGCCCCTACCAGATTTAGTCTATACATTTGGGTAAGGTCAGCTTGGAAGGCTTCTAAAACCATCCATACTGGAAATATGAATAACCCACTTAGATGAGCTTCTTTGAACAGATAGCTCACATGGGTTTTCGCTATTCTATGCTACTTGCGTTTGTTAGAGCTGACCCCTCAAATACTTCCTGTTCAATTAATCATTGCAGGGCAAAAAGCCTCTCTACCATTTTTTGCCATCCTCAATTCTGTTTCAACAGAATTGATTCAGTTGCACACTGGCTACCCAACAGCCAGGTCTCATCTAAGCAACCTATAACATGCTCTCTGCAACTATGCAATGAAGCTCTACAACTATGGGCCTTTGTCAGAGAGTGTCGTAGTCCACCCCTGGTAGGTAACTTCCAGGCGGTTAAAGAACCTTTGACTGGCAGTCTCTACCCAGTCATGCTCCCACATGGCTGTTTGTTCCTAATTTTCCATTTTCCTTCAAATTCTTTCAAGGAGAAGGTACCAGGGCCTGGACGACTTCAAGTTTAAGGAATAGCACCACTCCCTAAGTTGTTCCTTATCCTCAAGGGAACTCCTACAACAGGGATGCATTCCTAATCATTGCAGTTGATCCTTATCTACTGCAAATTTTCTACTTCCAATACCTCACTGAAGTCTTGAGAAGCAAAGAACGCATGATACTTATACTGCCCTCATAGAGAGACAGACATGGTATCCCCTTACATTGCGTTTTTTCTTCCAGCTTCTATTCTGAAGTGATAAAAGGAATCCTCTATTTTAGGATTAAGGATCTCCTCTGCACTCATTCGGGTACGTCTCAAGACCTAATTATCTGAGGACTAGTCGTTTTACGACCTAGACCTCTTGTCACGGGTAAGAAGCATCTTACTGGTTTCCATGTTTATTTATTTATTTTATTTACATTCTCTTATATACCGCGCTATTCTGCATCAGTGCGGTTTACATTGAACAAACTGAAATTACATTGAACAGGGCATTATAACTTGGAGATAACTATTTTACAGGGAACATGTAACCTTGCATATGTTTCTTATACCTTGACTAATAAGTGATCCTCACTAACTATCTGCAATAAGGTCTTAACCCTTCTTGTTGTTACATAAGCGACAATCTGACCCTGAAATATTGTTACTGTCCATATCAATGCTGTCAGCATATCATAAACTTCTTAAATGGACATCCAATTTGTCTGGTAAAGTTAGGAAACTCCTTTTCTTTACCATAACCTTTTTTCTATCAGAAGCAGGTTACCTTATATCTAAAGCTCTCTAGGTAAAGTTGTTAGCCTAAGTGCTATCACTTACGCAACACACATTACTGATCTTCAGAAATTGGGGGCTAAATAGCCCAATACAATTTTCTCGTCTGGATGAAGGGGTTCTACGAACCCATCCCCTTTTTCTATTAAGGTATCTTGACCTTTTCTTCCAGACCAGTCAGATTTGTCTTTTCTTTTCTTTCCCAAGGCACCATCCTGCTCTAGGGACAGAAATGTTTTAGACTTTGGACTATAGCAGGGGTCTCAAACACGCGGCCCGCGAGAGAACGTTGTGCGGCCCGCGACGGCTTCTGCTGCTGTTGCCGTTGCCGCCGTGGCAACGGCAGAATCGACGGTCAATTTAAAAAAAAAAAAACTGGCTTCTGCTGCTCAAGCAGCAAAATCAGCTGTCCTGCGGCCCCTTCCTCTCTGCCCGGAGATCCCCAAGAGTGCTCCATCAGCGGGTGCTTTTCAAGCCGCGAAGAGAGTATTTCCCTCTCGCGAGGCTTGAAAAGTGACTAGGTTTAAGCCGCGCGAGAGGGAAATACTCTCTTCACGGCTTAAAAAGCACGCCGCAGATGAAGCACACTCAGGGCTCTCCGCGCAGAGGGGAAGGGGCCGCGGGACAGCTGATTTTCTGCTGCAGCAGCAGAAGCCAGGGTTTTTTTTTAATTTACCTGGGGGGGGTGTAGGACTGGAAATGGGCTATTGGCAGGGGGGGGGGTATGAATGTAAATGGGCTATTGGCAGGGGGGGGGTTAAGACAGGAAATGGGCTATTGGCAGGGGGGGTTATGACTGGTAATGGGCTATTGGCAGGGGGGGGGGTTATGACGAGATGGGCTATTGGCAGGGGGGTTATGACTGGAAATGGTCTATTGGCAGGGGGGGTATGACTGGAAATGGGCTATTGGCGGGGGAGGTATTACTGGAAATGGGCTATTGGATGGGGGGGGGTTATGACTGGAGATGGGCTATTGGCAGGGGGGGGTTATGACTGGAGATGGGCTATTGGCAGGGGGGTTATGACTGGTAATGGGCTATGGTGGGGGCTAGGACTGGAAATGGGCAGGTGGGGGTTAGGAAGGACTGGAGGTGGGCCGAGGGGGGCCGTTAGGACTGGTAATGAGCTATGGAGGGGCTGACTGAAATGGGGTAATGGTGGTTAGGGCTGGAAGTGGGCTATTGGTAGGGGGGGGTTATGACTGGTAATGGGCTATGGGGGGGGTAAGACTGAAAATGGGGTGATGGGGGTAAAACTGGAAGTGCGCTATGGGGAGGTTAGGACTGGTAATGGGCTATGGGGGGTCTAGGACTGGTAATGGGCTGGGGGGGGTTGCTAGGACTGGAAATTGGCTGAGTGGAAGGGGGGCTTGAACTGCAAATGGCTGATGGGGAGGGGGGCTTGGAATGGAAATGGGCTGTGAGGGGAGGGAGCTAGGATTGGAAATGGGCTGATGGGGGGCTAGGATTGGAAATGGGCTGATGGTGAGGCTAGGATAGGACTGGAAATGGACTGATGGGGGGACTAGAAGGGAGCAGATGCTGGGTGGGGCTGGAACTAGAAGGGAGCTGATGTTGGGGGAGGATTAGAATGGGATGGAGCTGGGAAAGTGAAATGGAAAGGGGAAAAATATTTTGTCTGGGAGAGAAGACAAATCTACAATTGGCCAGGTATTGGGAGAGTAAGTGGGGATTGAGGATGGAGGGGTAAAATTTGAGTGGATGAAATAGGAATGAGGAAAGAGAAAAAGGAGAAAGATTAGTATGTTAAAGCAGATGTAGAGAGAGAATGGAAAAAAAAACTAGGAGAGAAGAAAGGGCAAATGGACAGCAGACGATGGAGAGTTAGCAGAAGACATGAAGAAACCAGAAGAAAGTGGCTGGAACAATTGCAACTGAAAAAAATGCACAAAAGGTAGAAAAATATCTCTTTATTTTGAATTTATTAACTGGAATATGTCAGCTCTGGGAAATGTGCATCATTAATGTTTGCGCTTTGTTTAGTACAAGAGGAAATTAATTTATAGTTTTATTTCTACAGTGTTGTTGTACATTCCAAGTTTGGCTTTTGGGGTTCCCAGTTTAATTATTGTCTTCTTGTTTCTAAATCTTTTAGTCTTTCTTTATCCATACTCATTAAAGAGGCATGTTTACTAAAAAGTTAGTGTATGGTAACATTATGCAAATATTTATGCAAATGAAGCCCCTTATGCAAATGAGGCCCCGCGTCTTATGCGGCCCCCGGGTTACTTTACAAGTCCTCATTTGGCCCTCAAAGCAATTTGAGTTTGAGACCCCTGGACTATAGAGAAGTTTAAACTTCTCTCAAAGGTCCCAACTTCTTATAAAATTCCCCAGTTTTTCCCTGGGGTTATATCTAGACATTAATATTTCTTATTTCTGTCTACATTGCAAAACTTTATTTCCTTTTCTCCTCACGGTAAGGGAATTTCATATGAGAATAATGTGATGGTTCTTTACAACAGACCCATATTAACTTCCCCATATGTGTAGTTTTTTGCAATCCTTGGATAACATTTTTTTTTCAAGAATTGGGACTTCCTTTTTCCGTACTAACAGTTATTTCTTCACAAGGACACCTTCCCCGATTCCTTGTTTAGTCTAGCTGCTCCACAGCACACCCTTTTACACTGTTAGCTCAACTCCTGCCCTCCATCCCTTGGATGCCTGAGGTCCTTAGGGGGAAGCATGGCCCATCCATTAGTTTTTGTTACATGCTGGGTCTCTCCCAGGCATCTCAGCTTGGGAGTCCCCATATGTGAAGACTCATTCCTGCTTGTTCCTGGAGATAGCACAGTTACTTACCTTTAACAGGTGATCTCTGGGAACAGCAGGAATAAGTCTTCACAACCCACCCACCTCCCCTAGGAGTTGTTCTCTCTCTCTCTCTCTCTTTCTAATTTGTCTACTTCCCTCCTTCGGTCTCAGTTACAAACACAACTGATGAGAGGGAAGTGTTTAGGCGGGAAGGCAGCGCGCATGCGTGTGGGATGCTCCCAAAGGCTTTCTTTCTGGACGCTGGTGAGCGTTCCCGCACAGGCTCCGTCGGTACCGACGTACCCATATGTGAAGACTTATTCCTGCTGTTCCCAGAGATCACTTGTTACAGGTAAGTAACTGTGCTATATGTGCAGGGAGCTCTGTATCAGGACGGGAGAGGGCAGGCCGAGGGAAGAGCGAGGGCGAGCCAGAAGCGTGACCCTCAACACAGATGTACAGGTCCTATTCTGGCAACAGCCCTATATGTCCGGGCATGGTCAGGTAGATGGGAGGGCTTATTCCAGCTCAGAGATGGAATAAGTCCCCCCTGACATGGGAGGACAGCACGGCGGGTAGAGGAATCCCCACTGCCTGATCCCAGCCTTGACAGGCCTGATCAGGGGTTGGGTGGTGGGGTTATCGGAGGGTAAAAGGCTTGCCAGCAATCGGGGATATAACGGCACCAGGCTCCATGGTGGAGCCTCGGATGATGTGTACGGGGAGAGGACCGAACATACAACAGGCCATAATCAGTGCACATCCTGCTATCCAGGCCGGTTGCACCCAATTCTGATCGCTCAGGGACATATAGCCCTTGTGGGATCAGAATCGGGTACAAATCTGGCCTGTCCAGATTCTGGACTTTCGGATGGGCTCCTAACGGAATTGGCCTCTGTGTCAAGAGCGGTCAAGTTGGGAACACCACTTTACCATGATTTGTCGTCTTTAAAAAATATAACAAATTTGCTATACATCCCATCTCTAAGAAAGTTGCAGGTTGCCAGGGCCCAGAGTTGGTTCAAGGTGTTGGCGTTCTAGACAGATCTTAAGCTTTTCACTCTCATTAGCTGTGAAAATCTATTAATTAGCTTTGAGTGCCCTGCTCTGTGCTGCCTCCTTGCTGACCTAGATGTCTACCTGGTTTGCATAATGGTTGGGTTTGCCCTGCTGGTTGTGCTTCCTCTCTGCTAGAGGTCCACTGTTCCATGACATGTTTTATTATTAGAAGAACTCAAGTAGCCTTATCAAAAGTCATACCAAGAGATGTTTACACACAATTGTTCTTGGTCCAAGCAATGTTCCTGTCATAGTGAGGAGCTGAAGTTATTTTATAAAAAAAATTTGAATTGGTAGCCATTACTGGAAGGTTATAGGGGGAGAGATGTGGAGAAAGGGAAGATAGGGCCAAATATTCGAAAGGCATTTACACAGTTAATAGCCTAGTAAACCGTGTAAATGCCTTAAATCGGGATATTTAACGTCACTAAGGAACTTACATGGTAAGTGCCATTGAATATCCCATTCTAACCCCGCTACACACCCTGATGCTATGCGGTTAGCATCGGGGCATGTTGGGGGTGTTCCAGAATGGAGGCAGAGACTGTTGCTAACCAGGTAGCAGCGATATTGCACCGCTACCTGGTTAGTGATCAGTGAGTAAAACTAGGCATAGCAAAAGCTGGCCTAGTTTTATCCGCGGAAGCTAACTGGGTAGCTGTGCAATATCGCCGCTACCTGGTTAGCTTCAGCAGCTCCGAAGCATGTGCAACCCTAGATATTCAATTCCATCACTGCGGCATTGAATATCTGGGGTTAAGGGTCAGCAGGCAGGGCTATGTGCCATAGCGGCGCAGAGCTGCCCAATTCAATATTTGGTTCATAGTGTCCTGTTAACTTATTGCCAGAAGGTCATATAACTTACACTGGGGAAGTCAGTCAGGAGCTTATTTGAAGTATTTCGTACTCTAAGGAGCATGAGAAGGATGGGCGTGAAAAAAATTGACAGTTGCACCATCTGTACTCAACTTTGACTCTGTGAACTGAATTGAATCTGTTAGACATGCCTCATTTCATGTTCAGGCTGTATCACCTATGTAGAAATAGATTCAATTGGTCCATCCTGTCTCTGATGTCACAAATTACATAACAAAGGCTACATGCAACTGTTAATTACATATAAGGCAGATTAAAACACAATTCTAAACATGGCTGCTCCCATGAGGTTATTGACGAGAGTCATAGCAATTTTTTTTAAGCAGTATAGCATAGTTATCGTTTCTTATCATGCCTTCCTTTTGAAACACTGCATAGTATACATAAGATAAAATTTATTTTTTAATATGGCACACATTTATTTATGCTATAAAAGAATGTGTGGGATAACCAATTGTTCTCCAGGACCAAGCAGGAAGTCAGTCCTCACTTATGGGTGACGTCGGCGCCGACGGAGCCCTCGCGGAGCAATTTTCCCCAGCTTTCGCAGAAAGCTTTTGGGAATTGCAGCACGCATGCGCGGTCCCCTTCCCGCCCAAGGATGCCATCTTGCTCAGTCTCCTTTTTTCCGCGGAGCCCTACAGACGTAGTTTGTTGCCGCCGCTGAAAAAGTTGATTTCTTTAATTTGTTTTTTCGTTATTTTTCTCAGTTCGTGTGTCCTCTTCCCGCCGGGCCTCGATATCTCCTATTGGGCCCGTTCACGTATTTTTTATCCCAACTGGCGTTCCCGCCACTTTTTCCTTCATCCCTGGCAGCGCGGTCTTTCGACCTTGCAGGGGTCCTTTTTCCCCCGATGGCTGCCAGCGGGTTTAAAAAGTGTGATCGTTGTGTCAAACTCATGTCTCTTACTGACATGCATGACTGCTGCCTCCGCTGCCTCGGGCCCGAACATGACCCTATGAGTTGCGGCCCGTGCAGCAAGATGTCCTTGAAGGCGCTGAGGAGTCGGCAGTCGCAAAAGGATCGAATCTTCTCTGACTCCGCGTCCGGTCGGGCCCGGACCTCGTCAGAGGCCTCGGCGTCTCGTGGCTCCGGCTCAGAGCATCGTCAGAGTTCTTCTGAACGGGGGTCCCCCGGCCGGGAACACCGTCGGGAGAAGAGGCCCGCGAGGGTGGCGCCGGAGGACGCTCCTGGTCCCTCGAGGGCCAGGTCACTCAGCCCGGTCGGACACCCAGGGTCCTCGGAGAGGGAGAGGCCTTCGAAGCTTCCTCGGCTCGAGGTGGAGTCGCTTGGACACGTGAGTGCTATAGTCCTCCTGGACTCTCCCCCGGGTGAATCGACGTCGGGCCCGAGTCGGCGGCTGCTGGGTCTTCTGAGCTTGGTCTCAGACTGACGACCTTGGAGCGCAGTATCACTGCCTTCATGGACCAGCAGCGGGCATTGATCACCGGCCTCGCCAGTGCATCTGCCCCGACCACCGGGACGTCGACGCCCAAGTCGACCCCGGAGGCCGAGTCGATCCTCGAATCCATACGAGTTCGAGTCGATCCTCGACCTAGGTCTCCCTTGGCTTCCCGTTCGGGACCGAGGTCCTCGACGCCGGCCTTGGCGTCGGGGCGGAGGTCCCCGGCCCCCGCCCGCACGGAGCCGCTCAATTCCTCCTCGGAGGAGTCGGGCTGGAACACGGAGGAGGATGAGTCACCCGGTTCTTTTCAGACTCGGTGCGACCCCTCCGATTCGCCCGAGTCGGAGCCTCGGAGGCGGTTCTCCGATTTCGTGAGGGATATGGCCAAGGCTTTGGCCTTCCCCGCGGATCCGGAGGAGGAACCTCGAGCCGAAGAGCTCGAGGCCCTTCAATATGACTCTCCCCCGAGGGAGGCCTTTACTGTACCGGTTCCCCCGATGCTGGAGCGGCTTCTCTTCCACATGTGGGAGAGCCCGGCCTTGACGCCGGTGTTGAGCAAGCGGGTCGATTCCATGTATCGAGTCCGCAAGAGCCCCGGGTTCCAGAAGGCGCAACTACCACACCATTCCATGGTGGTGGAATCGGCCATGCATCGACTTAAGAGTCAAAAGATGCACTCCTCGGTGCCTCCGGGTAAGGAGGCCCGGAACCTGGATGCCCTCGGTAGGAAGTGCTTCCAGGGCTCTATGCTTGCTTGTCGGGTCCAGACATATCAGTTGTATATGGGTATGTATCTTCGAGACCTGGCGAAAGAAATTGCGGGGTTCTCTGCCGGTCTCTCCGAGGAACCCTTGCAGCGGTTCCAGGCCTTGTCCACAGGGATTCGAGAGTGTTCGAAGTTCATTTCTCGAGCGGCCTACGATGGCTTCGAAGCATCGGCTCGAGTAGCCGGAGACGGCATCGGGGCTTGCCGCCAGGCTTGGCTTCAGTCATCCGACCTCGAGCCATGGGTGCAGGACAAGTTGGTCGATGTCCCTTGCAGAGGGGAAAACCTCTTCGGCAAACCCATGGCCGAAAAGGCGGCGGAGCTCGAGTCAGAGACTCTCACCAGGACTCGCCTTTCCAGAAAGACCTCTGCCCCTTCACAGAAGAAGAAGGGCTCGGGGAAAAAGCCTTTTTACCCGAGGAAGGTGTTTGCTTATAAGCAACACCACCCACAATATCAGGCCTCAGCAACCCCCCATCAGGGGCAGCAGCCTAAGGGGCAGGGTAATGGATCCCGGAGGCAGAAAGCCCCCAAGCCCACCACGCAGGCCCCGGCCCAGCAGGGTGGGGGTTTTTGACTATGCCAGCATAGCCTCTCCCCCTCAGGGGCCTTCGCCCAGCACGGGGGGCCGGCTGACCCACTTTGCCCACAGGTGGTCAGCCATAACATCCGATGCCTGGGTGTTGCAGGTGGTTCAAAAGGGCTACCTCTTACATTTTCACCAGGTGCCTCCCCCCTACTTTCCAGGGGAGCCTCCCAGACCCCCTCTGCACAAGGACTTACTCCTTCAGGAGCTGCAAAGTCTGCTTCAAGAACGGGCTGTGGAGCCAGTGCCCCCACACCTGTGGGGTCACGGGTTTTACTCGAGGTACTTCCTGATTCCAAAGAGAACAGGAGGCCTCAGACCCATTCTGGACTTACGCAACCTCAACAAGTTCCTGCAGCAGGAAAAGTTCAAGATGCTTACCCTTGGAACCCTACTGCCCTACCTCCAGCAGGGAGATTGGCTATGCTCCTTGGATCTAAAGGATGCTTATACCCACATCCTTATTCATCCGGACCACCGGCAATATCTAAGATTTGTGGTGGCAGGGAATCATTATCAGTACCGAGTACTGCCCTTTGGCCTGTCCTCCGCTCCCAGGGTATTCACGAAGTGCCTGGCAGTGGTGGCAGCCTTCCTAAGGCTTCAAGGCCTCTTCGATTTCCCATACCTGGACGACTGGCTCATCCGGGCATCATCTGCTCCAGAGGTCACTCAGGCCACTCAACGTACAGTGGCTCTGCTTCAGCACTTGGGCTTCGTCATAAACTTCAAAAAGTCCGCTTTGCTCCCCTCTCAGGACCTCGAGTTCATAGGGGCACGGCTGGACACTCGGCAGGCTCGTGCCTTCTTGCCTCTGGAACGGGCCAACAGGCTCATAGCTCTAGCCGGCAAGTTCAACAGCATGTCGCCGGTCTCTGCCAGACAGTTCCTGCAGCTGCTCGGGCACATGGCCTCCACGGTCCATGTCACTCTGAATGCCCATCTACATATGAGACCTGCTCAGTGGAGCCTTCGCACTCAATGGCATCAGGCCACAGGGAGGCTGTCGGACCTGATACAGATTTCCGACCGTCTGGTCTCCTCCTTGCAATGGTGGCTTCACCTGCCCAACCTAGTGCTCGGCATGTCCTTTCAGTCTCCCCCACCGTCCCGGGTGCTCATGACAGATGCCTCCCTCCTGGGATGGGGGGCGCATTGTCGAGGGACATGCACTCAAGGCCTTTGGACACCTTGGGAAGCCGCCCAGCAGATAAACTTCCTGGAGCTCCGGGCGATCCGCCTAGCTCTGCGGGCCTTCTCTCACCTAATGTTTTGTCAGTCCGTACTGGTGCAGACGGACAATCAGGTTGCAATGTTCTACGTGAACAAACAGGGGGGCACGGGCTCCCTCCTTCTATGTCAGGAAGCCCGGAGGCTGTGCTCTTGGGCAGTCGGTCACGACATCCTCCTCAAAGCGGTTTACCTGCCAGGGCAGGACAATTGCCTGGCGGACAAACTGAGCCGGATTCTGCTGCTGCACGAATGGAAGTTGAACCCCGCAGTGGTCCAGCAGATATTCCGCCGGTGGGGCTCTCCCACCATGGATCTCTTTGCCAGTCCCCTGAACAGGCAGCTCCCCAGGTTCTGCTCCCGGCACCCTCTTTCTCTCCGAGTAGCGCTGGATGCTTTCCTCATCTCGTGGTCCACAGGTCTGCTGTATGCCTTCCCTCCCACGCCACTTGTGTCCCGGACATTGTTCAAAGTTGTCCAGGACAGGGCCTCCGTGATCCTGGTAGCGCCCCGGTGGCCGAGACAACCGTGGTTCCCTCTGCTTCTACAGCTAGCGGTGGACACCCCTCTTCCTCTGGGGTTTCAGCCCGATTTCCTGACCCAGGATCAGGGTACTCTTCTGCACCCCAACCTCCGGGCCCTGCACCTGATGGCCTGGCTGCTGAAAGGGTAGTCCTAGCTCCGCTTCTGCTACCTCCGGAGGTGGAAGCCGTCGTCCTAGCATCTCGGCGACCTTCCACCCGGAAATCTTACGCCCTCAAATGGCGTCGCTTCTCGGTCTGGTGTTCTCAGCGATCTGAGGACCCCTTTGCCTGTTTAGTATCGGTGGTACTGCAATATTTGCTTCACTTCTCCGATCTAAGTCTCAAATCCAACTCTGTCAGAGTCCACCTCAGTGCTCTCTCTGCACATCATTCACCGGTTGAAGGCCAGCCTCTTTCTTCGCACCCCTTGGTGGCGCGTTTTCTCAGAGGCCTCCTTCTGCTTAAACCTCCGTTGCGCCCTCCAGCCCCTGACTGGGACCTCAACGTGGTTCTGCAAAGGCTTACCTGTCCGCCTTTTGAACCCATGGCTACCTGCCCTCTTCGTTTCCTCTCCTGGAAAACTCTCTTCTTGGTAGCCCTTACTTCCGCGAGGCGCATAAGTGAGCTACAAGCCCTAGTGTCGGAGCCTCCGTACACCAGGTTCTACAGGAATAGGGTAGTCCTACGGACCCACCCTAAGTTTCTTCCAAAGGTGGTCTCCCACTTTCACATCAACCAAGAGGTGGTTCTTCCGACCTTCTTTCCCAGGCCGCATACCAGCCGAGCTGAAACTGTCCTGCACACCCTGGACTGTAGAAGAGCTTTGTCCTTCTACCTTGATCGTACGCGAGAGCATAGAAAAGCGGTTCAGCTTTTCGTATCTTTTGACCCCAATCGGTTGGGGGTACCTGTCTCTAAGCGTACTCTGTCCATCTGGGTGGCCGACTGTATCGCCTGGACTTACGGGGCAGCCGGCCTCTCCTTGGAGAGTCGTGTCACGGCTCATCGGGTCAGGGCGAAGGCTGCGTCCGTGGCTCACCTCCTTCTCTGTTCCGTTGGCAGACATCTGCCGGGCCACTACTTGGTCTTCAGGCCAGACTTTTGCGGCTCATTACTGCCTGGAGAGGGAGTCCCGCAGGGACAGTGCTTTCGGACAGGCAGTCCTCCACAATCTCTTTGAGGTTTAGGCAACTCCTACCCTCCGGCCCTGGTGTTGGGCTACCGGCCGGATTCGTATTCAGAGAAGATTCCTTCCCTCTGTACTGTTGAGCTTGAGGTCTCCGGTAGCCTTGAGCTTGGGAGTCCCATAAGTGAGGACTGACTTCCTGCTTGGTCCTGGAGAAAGAGCAGTTACTCACCTGTAACAGGTGTTCTCCAGGAGCAGCAGGAATCAGTCCTCACTACCCTCCCTCCTCCCCTTGGAGTTGCAGTCATTCTTATTGCATATCTTTGCTAACTTTTTTGCTGTCTTTCCGCTATGTCATCAGACTGAGCAAGATGGCATCCTTGGGCGGGAAGGGGACCGCGCATGCGCGCTGCAATTCCCAAAAGCTTTCTGCGAAAGCTGGGGAAAATTGCTCCGCGAGGGCTCCGTCGGCGCCGACGTCACCCATAAGTGAGGACTGATTCCTGCTGCTCCTGGAGAACACCTGTTACAGGTGAGTAACTACTCTTAATTCCTAGTTTCTCTCAATCTGCGTATACCTGGCTTTGTCTTATTATAGGTTATAAAGTACGTTATGCTATAGTTGACATTTTGACTACCATGCTCCACTGTTCATTTGTTTGTGCTCCAGAGCTGCAGTAGTCTAGAAAATTTAGAAAGACCAGAAAAAAAATTAGTGCAAGAGATTCTGTCTTGTCTCAGGAAGACCAGCTTTGCTCAGTATTGTGACTTTTGTTATGTATGAGAGCTACTGCTAGATCTAACCAGATACGCATGGTCGATACCTGTACTATTCATACTGCAGAAACTGTGGAAGATGTGTATATAGTAAGTGTGGAAAATTTTCTTTTATAAATGAGAGAACCATTTCAGATTAAATGCCCTATTCATCCTGCACAGGAATTTCAGTGATGTCCACTAGGGCAAGAGGATGAAGGTTACATTTCATACTCATCAAGAGAGCTTGTGAAATGTGCTTTCTGGGATAGGTGCTCAGCATTTTACTTTTAACCCTCTGCCCCCCTATAATGGAGCACCACATCCTACCCTGACCTTGATTAGGTCTCCTTGGACATTATAGGAAAGCTTAGTTGCTGAAATATTCTTGTGTGCTTTCTTCATGTGTGATAAAAGTAAGCTGAGAATAAGATGAAAGCAAGCATAATATAGACTAACTTTTTTCTATTTTCAATACACTACAGTACGAACATGTCCAAAGCTTCACATACCTAAACATGGACATATTAACTGCTCTGCAAGTGATACATCCTATAAAACAGAGTGCTACGTGACCTGTGATGAAGGCTATATGCTGAAAGGAAATGCCAAACTCATCTGCCAAGGAAACTCCCAGTGGGATGGGAAGGAGCCACACTGTGAAGGTAGATTTTCTTGTCTGTTGCATTGTAGTGTACCCTGGGAGTATTCTCCTCTTTACATACCATTTCATATAATGTCTATATTCTGATGTATGTTGCTCTGAAATGGAAAATAAAAAATACAATTAAAATAAAGGAGGTGATTTTGGAAGCACTGGGTGCAGTTTTCAGGTGTAAAAAGCAGATTTTCCTGTCAACAAATAGAATTGACCTGGACATGCAAGTGGATGACATCATCCAGCAGCACCAGGATGGAAAAGCATTCCTAGAGCTCAGAACTAAGGGCCTAATAACTAAAGTTCAAAAAGTAATTAGTGTGTGAAATAGTATTCACTGCTAGTGCACGAGTTCTGTAACAGTTACCTGTACTGTGCTGGCATCCAATTTAGCTTGTGCTACTTCATGCTATCTGCATGCCATGGTCTGGGAAGGGAAATGGGTGGGTTGTGGGTAGAGAATGTTTGTGGATTGCACATTGCAGTTTGTGAATGATACTTTGCCATGAGCTGTCACTACTGCAGATGGTGCAGGTGCACTTACTGGTGCCTCCAGAGCAGAATGTCCAAAAATCCAGGATAGTGGCAGCAGTGAAGGGATGCACATATAAATGCCTTCTGAAATAGCTCCTTCTCCAGCCCAAAAAATACATGTCCCAGTAACTGGTTCTGGAGACTGTCCCCATGCAGATTGCAAGACTAGGTACATGCATGGGTGTAGGCCATGTGGTCTTTTTCTGTTGTCATGTTTCTGTGTTTCTATATCTCTAAAGGAAAAAATGGGAATGTTGTAGTTGTTGATATGGAAAGACAGACTAGATAGACCATGTGATCTTTTTCTGTCATCATGTTTCTGTGTTTCTATGTCTCCAAATTGCATGGCCTCAGAACCGGGTACTTGGACATGTAGGCCAGGGTATTTCAGAAGAGGGCCGAGTATGTTGTGAGACTTGCATGTCCCGGCTGGCCATTTCAGATACTCAAATGTGTGGCAGTGGGCCTGTAATATGTTTGGAGTTTGTATTTACTTGCAGGTTTCTTCAGCTGGGAATATTAACCATGGCGATAAAAACACTTTATGCTCTTCCTCCTGGAAGTCTTACAGCCATGAAATTAGCATCTTTTTTCACTTTATTCGTGGTCAGCAGCAGGTATAGACATGAACACCTCACTCACCTGGGCCAGAGGTTCTTGTGCAGTTCTGAAATCACACTGCAATGTGCATCTCCCTTCCTCCATCCAGGCCTTACCTACTCCTCAGCCCCATGCTACAGAGACGTCCTTGTGCTGGGAATGTCTATATACTCGGTTTCTAAAATGGGTCCAAAGGTGCCGTTGTGATTGACATTATCTGAATGTCAATTTTCAGACATCCAAATCAAGAACAGAGTGTCTAAAATACACACCTTGGTCTTTCCATACCTTAGCTTGTTTCTGCAGTTTCCCCAAAAGTCTTTGTCTTGTCCCTGAGGATCATATCAGAGCCTAAGCTTTATCATAAACCTTGACAAATCAGCTATTCTGGACATGGATCAACCAAAGTCTTTTCTTTCCGAAAACAGATTGCAAAAACTAGTTCTTAATGTCTGGACCATTCTATATCTGCCACAGCCATCATCTACTTACATATCCTAGGCCATATGACCACTGCAGTTTGTTTGTACCATGTGCCTGCATGAAAATGAGGAAGCCACAATAGGATATCAAATTCCAGGGGATTCAGCAAACCCAGTTTCTCTGAACTAAAATGTGTCCATTAGTATCCCTTTGAAATACTCTGACGTGGTGGATCCCCGAATCCATGCTGACCAGAAGTGTCCCATTTGGTGCATTTAGAATTTCACTGTTTTCAGGGTTGGTTGTGGAGCCCACCTTGGCTTTTAACTTAGGGAAAGTAGTGGCTCCATATCAATCCTCTGGAGCTCTGAGAAATATTCTGTTTTCTCTGAGTGTTCTTGTACTTACTACATAAAGTTTAGTGTTACTTCAAATATACATCAAGTTGCTAGATTTTGTGATAACAAGCAAGGAGGAACAGATTTATTTATTTATCTAACAAGTTTATATGCTGCTTTTTCTATATAATTAAAACGGTTTACAAAACACAGTAATGAACGAACTCAAGTGAGTTAAGGTCAAGGATTTAAATAGAACTTAAGGGGGAGTTCATGTAACTGGGAGTTAACAATGGGTGGGGGAGGGGGGTAAACTTATTCTGAACATGTTTGGTTGATGGACCTTTTTGGAAGTTTGTTGTTAGGAGATTGTGTCAGTCCCATAGTATTCTATGAAGAGGTTCGTTTTTAGCTTCTTTCTCAGATCTTGTATGGTTTGGGCTGATCTAATGGCCCCCGGAAGGGAGTTCCAAATTGTAGAAGCAAAGAGAGTAAAGGCTCTGTTGCTGGTATGTTGTGTACATTTTGTCTTAAGTGGTGGGATCGATAGCAGATTTCTGATTTATACATCATCTTGATTTTATTTCAGGTGCTTTGTTGATAAGAGATTCAAGGCAGGGGGCTGATTGGTTAAGTTGTATTTTAAATATTGTAGTGACAACCCACCCACTCTGACTGCCACCCACCCTAGGCCTAATCTTAGCTTTATAGGCTCCTAAACCTATTAAAGGGGAAGAGGTGGTTAAATTCACTTCAGGTTCAGCCGGTTTTTCTTACCAGGAATAAATTGATTAATCTTGAGGTGAACTAAGTCACTTAAACTTATTAGGTACAGCTGTATCAGTACAAGCATCCATAGCAACTTTAAGTAGACAACTTAAATAACTAAACAAAATCTTAAAAACTAAGATGCAGACAGCAGTCCAGAAGCGAGATGGGGGCTATCCAGTCTTTTGCATTGAGTATCACATGTATGATTTTCTCCCAGTACGGCCATGATCACTGACCTGAGGGTTTCCATTTGATTGTAAGCTCTTGACTAGTTTGTAAGCTCTGATGAGCAGGGACTGTCTCTTACATGTCTGTGCAGCGTTCCATATGACTTGTAGCGCTATACAAATGCTCAGTAGTAGTAGTAGCAGTTGGTGAGGGATCTTACATGTGCACTAGGTGCAAGGAGTTCTTTGCCCTCAGTGAATGAGTCCAATCTATGGACATAGTACTGAAATCTCCCCTCCAGTCTGGCAGCCTCTTTGTCATGGAGGAGGTAAGTCGCGTGAAAGGAGAGCATCACCTTGATGTGGCGGGAAGTGATCCTGTAGCTAGGTCCTGTCTTCCAAGTGATGTAAACCCTCTCGCACTGAGGAAGTCTATGAGGGCCATGTGCCCATGAGGGAAGGATTAGGATGGCCATGATAGTTGGTGATTTGATCATTAGGCATGTAGATAACTGAGTGGATGGTGGATGTGAGGGTCACCTGATAACATGCCTGCCTGCTGCGATGGTTGCGGACCTCATGCGCCACCTAGACAAGGTTTTAGATAGTGCTGAGGAGGAGTCTGCTGTTTTGGTACATGTTGGTACTAATGACATAGGAAAGTTTGGGAGGAAGGTTCTGGAGGCCAAATTTAGGCTTTTAGGTAGGAAGTTGAAATCCATAATTTCCAGGGTGGCATTCTCCGAAATGCTTCCCATTCCACACGCAGGACCCAAAAGGCAGGCAGAGCTCCAGAGTCTCAATGCGTGGATGAGTCGATGATGCAAAGAGGGTTTTGGGTTTTTTAAGAACTGGGCAACATTCTGGAGAAGGGAGGGGCTTTTTTGAAGGGAATGGTTCCACCTTAACCGGGATGGTACCAGGCTGCTGGCATTAACCTTTAAAAAGGAGATGGAACAGCTTTTAAACTAGATAACAGGGGAAAGCTGACAGTTGCCCAAGAGCTCATGGTTCAGAAGGATGCATCCTTGAAGGATACTAGCAAAACAGGGAAGTTAGGGCATTCTGGTAGAGGGGCTCCAATAAAGATAAAAGTAACCCAGATGCCCTTAAGTACTGAGCTGAAAGATTCCAAATTACCCCTGTTAACTGATAACCAGATTAATATGAATAATAAAATAGAACCTCTAAAATGCGTCTATGCAAATGCTAGAAGTCTGAAAAATAAGATGGGAGAGCTAGAATATATAGCACTAAATGAAAGGTTAGCTAAGATTGGCATTTCAGTGACCTGGTGAAAGGAGGACAGTCAATGAGACACTGTGATACCTAGGTACAAACTATATTGCAGTGATAGAGTAGATCAAATTGGTGGAGGGGTTGCACTCTGTGTTAGAGAGGGCATTGAATCACACAAGATTAAAGCTTTGCATGAAACAAAATACACGGTAGAATCTTTGTGGATAGAAATCCCATGTAAAAAGGAGAAGGTGATGGCAATGAGGACTTACTACTGACCGCCTGGCCAGAATGAACAGATGGATGATGAAAAGCTAAGAGAAATCAAGGAAGCTAAGAAAAGTTCCAACACAGTAATAATGGGTGATTTTAATTACCCCGGTATTGTCTGAGTCATTGTTACTGTAGGACATGCTAGGGAGATACATTTTCTAGATGAAATAAATGACTGCTTCTTGGAGCAGCTGGTTCATGAGTCGACAAGAGGGGAAGCTATTCTGGACCTAGTCCTTAGTGGAACACAGGATCTGGTGCAAGAGATAAGGGTTTTGGGGCCACTTGGCAATAGCAATCAAAGCATGATCACATTTGATTTAATAAATGGAAAAAGGATGGCAAGGAAATCCGCAGTACTACCTTTTAACTTTCAAAAGGGAGACTATGATAAAATGAGGAAAATAGGGAAGAAAAAATAAGAGTAGCAGCTACAAATGTTAAAGATTTACATCTAGCATGGGCGTTGTTTGAAAATACTATTTGGGAAGCCCAGACCAGATGATTTCTACGCTTTTTAGAAAAGTCGAAGGAAGGCCAAAAAAGTGCCAGCATGGTTTAAATGCGAGATCATAGAGACTGTTGTAGCAAAAAAAAAATGTTTTCAGGAAATATAAAAAGGAGACAAATGATAAAAACGGGAAACAAAATAAGCACTGGCAAATTAGATGCAAGGCATTGATAAGGCAGGCAAAGCAAGAATTTGAAAAACAGTTTACCGTCTAAGCAAAAACACATAATAAAAGCTTTTTCAAGTACATTCATAATAATAAAAAAAAAAAAACCTGTGAGAGAGTCAGTTGGACTATTGGATGATAGAGTGGTAAAAGGGGTGCTAAGAAAAGACAAGGCACATCCGCTGCCCCACTCATGTTGCTGAGTGGAGGGTTTGATGAGCAGATCACACCCTCCGCCTCTCCTTTTGCTCCTACTGCTCTTTCCACTACTTCGCTCCCTTGGTCTGACCATTTCTATGTCCTCTTCTCTCTATGATCTCCTCTTATTCCCAAATCCTCTAGCTCTTCCCTCACTTCTATGCACTCCAGACTCAGACGTATGATTACACTGCACACGTTTCAGCAGTCCCCCCCCCCTCCTCAGATGATATTTTTCCCGACCGATTTTCCTTCACCTCCTCTATCTCCTCTAATCTTCAGGCTCTGTCCTGGAAGACCGTTCTGATCTCTGTTCTTGATCAGCTTGCCCCCCTCCACCCAGCACCGGCCCCACATACTCACTCGCCACTCCTGGTTTTATCCCGGTCTTCACCTTCACCGAACCCACCTTCATTATGCCGAGAGACTCTGACACAGACTCCCCTCCCCAGAATCCCTCCTCCATTTCCGCCATTATTCTCTCGAATACCATTCCAAGATCAACTCTGCTAAACATTCCTATTACTCTCATAAGATATCATCATCCTCCAACTGTTCCTGTGAGCTCTTCTCTGTCCCACCCCTCGCTCTTCCCCTGCTCTTGACCCTACCAGCCTAGCTGCTGCCTTCTCCAGCAAGGTCCTCTCATTATGTTCTTCATTTTCAGATGTCCTCCCCCTCTTTCTCCCCATTGCACTTCCTCCTTCACCTCTCCTATATCACTGCCCGTATCAACCCCCTCCCTGACTCTTACTTGGTCTTTTTTCCGCCCAGTAACCCTTGCTGAGTTGTCTAAGGCTCTTTCTTCTTCCCACAAGACCACTTGACCCTCAGATCCTATTCCGCCTCACTGGTTATTGGAGCCTTCTCTTGCCCTTATTCCCCTTATCCTCTGCATTTTTAATTCTAGCCTCTCCGGTTCCTTCCCTGCTCCCTGGAAACATGCTTTGATTCGCCCCATCCTTAAGAAACCTTCATTTGACTCTTCTGTGCTTGCCCACTAGTGCCCGGTCTCTAACCTCCCCTTCTTATCAAAGGTTCTGGAGAGGCTGGTCCAAAGCCAACTATCTGCACATTTTGACACTACACATGCACTCCACCCCCATCAATATGGCTGCAGAACAGGACTTAGCACTGAAACCATCCCCCTCTTCTTTCTGAATGAATTGCATGCTGCACATGACCACAGTGATTTCTCCCTGGCTGTCTCTTAGGATCTCTCCTCAGCTTTTGACCTGGTTGACCATTGCACACTGCTTTCTTGTCTCCACAGCACTGGGATTCAGGGAACTGTCCTGTCCTAGTTTTTCTCTTTCCTAACTGCATGATCTTTCTCTGTCCGTTTTGACTCCTCTGCCTCTCCTGTCACCTCTCTTATCTGTGGTGTCCCTCAGGGTTCCATCTTGGCTCCTCTTTTCGTTTAATGTCTTCCTGGCACCTCTCTCTCTTCTCATCCAACAGAGCAGCATTTTGGTGTACTGCTATGCTTACTATATAATCCTTCTCTACCTTCTTTCTGCTCCTAATTTGGCCCCACTGAACTCCTGTCTTTCCCTTGTACACTCCTGGATGTCCACAAACTTTCTTCATCTTAATCCCTCTGTCAGCTACTATCTGGTTTAGCTTTGGGGCCCTCTATCCTTCATCAGCCTCTCTGGTTGCATCAGAGCCTATCCCATTAGCCACATCAGTGTTACCCTTTCCTTCAGTGAGCATCTATCCACTCTCATCCGTTGTTTTTTCTACTACTTATGTCAGATTCATACAGTTCATCCTTTTCTCTTCCTCTCTGCCTTGACCACACTTCTCTTTTCCTTAGTCATTTTGAGACTGGACTACTGCAATGCTGCTCTGGTGGGTCTTCCCCAGTTCCAAGTGCAAATATTACAATTATTACAAAACACAGCAGCTTGTATCCTCACCCATGCCTCCCGCTCAGACCGCATCTCTCCCTTACTTATTGACCTTCACTGGCTTCCCATCAGATACAGAATTCAATACAAAATCCTCACTCTCACTCATAGGGCCATTCCATTTCCAGGTCATTTATGAATATGCTAAAAAGCAGCAGGCCTAGCACAGATCCATGAGGTACTCCACTATTCACCTTTTCTCCATTCAAAAAATTGGCCATTAAGCCCCAATCTCTGCTTTCTATATTTTAACCACTTCCTGATCCCAAGTGGTAGGGAGATGGTAGGGTGCAACAGTCCTGGAAGGGAGAAGGAGCAGGCATCAAGAAAAGAATGGTGTTGATATCTGAGGAGCCCCCGGAGAATGGGCTTCTACTCTCCGTACTTTCTCATTCCAAAGAAAAACGGAGGATACAGGTCCATTCTGGACTTCAGGAATCTCAACAAGTTTCTAGTCCGAGAAAGGTTCAAGATGTGAAAAGTAAATAGTGAGTACTCTGGGGATCTGTGCTGGGCCCGCTGCTTTTTAATATATTCATAAATGATCTGCAAATGGAAATAATAAGTGAGGGATCAAATTGGCGGATGACACAAAATTATTCAAAGTTGTTAAAACCTAAGAGGATTGTGAAAAACTGCAAGAGGACCTTGATAAATTGGAAGTCTGGACATCCAATTTAATGTGGACAAGTGCAAAGTTATGCACCTAGGAAAGAACAACCCAAACTTTGGTTACACGATGCAAGGTACCATCTTAGAAACCATCACCCAGGAAAAAGATTTAGTCATCATTGTGGATAATACATTGAAACCCTCCCCCAGTATGCAGCGGCGGCCAAGAAACCAAATAAAATGCTAGGAATCATAAGGAAAAGTAAGGCGAATAAAACAAAGGATATTTTAATGCCTCTGTATCATTCCATGCTTCGAACCTCGCTTATGTGCAATTCTGGTTGCCGTATCTTAAAAAGGATATAGCGGAATTAGAAAAGATACAGAGAAGAGCCACCAAAATGGTAAAGGGGATGGAAGGATACCCCTATGAGGAAAAGAATGGATTTAAATGTTCTTTGCAGCCAGAAGTGATGCCTGGGGCGGGGTGAGTAGCCGCATGTTTGGGCCTACCTCTGGTGATCCCTGATGTGCCCCTGATCTGCTGGGCTTTTTCCTGCTGTCCTGGGGGTCCCTTCAGACGATCGATGCTGATAGTGAGATGATGGTAGGATTTTATTGAACACTGGAAATCCAAATCTGTCATAGGACCATTAAGAGCTTCCAATTGCTCTAGAGTCACCTGAAGCAAACCACATCCCTTCAATATCACCTCATCCTTCCCAGAGAATTCAGCTCTCCCTGATAAAGAGCTCTATAGAATTTCAGAATACCTTTCCTATTCAAGTTTGCCTGGTCTTATGCTTCTCCAGGACCAAGCAGGAAGTCAGTCCTCACATATGGGTGACATCGACGCCGATGGAGCCCTTGCGGAGCATTTCCCCAGCTTTCCATGAAAGCCTTTGGGAATGCAGGCACGCATGCGCCGTTCCCATCCCACCTAAAGGTGCCATCTTGCCTCAGCCTCTCTTTTTCTGTGAAGCCCACCGGACGTGTGTCCTAGTCATCCCGGAAAATAGTTTGATTTTTTGGCGATCCTTCGCTATTTTTCTTCTCCGATTCGACGCTGATTCCCCTCCCACCGGGTTCGGTACACCGGTATCGAGCCCGATCTTCTTTTTTTAGTTTTTGCCCTTCGTGGCTGGTGTTCGCACCCTTTTTTTCTTTTTCCCTGGAAGGCCGGTCCTTTGACCTCGCGGGGACTCTTTTTTCCCCGATGGCTTCCAGTGGTTTTAAAAAGTGTGATTGGTGTAAGAAGCTGATGTCTCTCGCTGACACACACGACTGCTGCCTTCGGTGCCTCGGTCCTGATCACGACCCTAAGACGTGTGGACCATGTGGGAAGATGTCTTCCAAGGCACTGCGAAGTCGTCAGCACCAAAAGGAAAGGCTTTTTTCTGACTCGGCCTCCAGCCGGGCCCAGACCTCATCTGAGGCCTCGACATCTCGGGAATCGGATCCCAAGCACCGTTGTGGCTCCTCGGACAGGGGGTCCCCTGACCGGGAATGCTAGAGGAAGAAGCGGCTCACGAGGGCGTCGTCGGAAGAGGTCCCTGGCTTTTTGAGGGCTAGGTCTCAGACCCCCGACCGTCACCCCGGGCCCATGGAACAGGAGAAGCCTTCCAAAGTTCCTCGAGTGGAGCCGGAGTCTGCTGGACACGTAAGTCCTGTAGTCCTCGTGGACTCTCCTCCCAGAGAGCCGATATTGGGCACGGCGCCACCGGGG
The DNA here is from genome assembly GCA_033557465.1 of Ichthyophis bannanicus. Lineage (NCBI taxonomy): Eukaryota > Metazoa > Chordata > Amphibia > Gymnophiona > Ichthyophiidae > Ichthyophis > Ichthyophis bannanicus. The sequence continues at coordinate 661,712,600 of CM066032.1, read as the reverse complement.
CCCAAGTCGGGGGCTGCTGAGTCTCCTGAGCTGGGTCTCAGGTTGACAGCCTTGGAGAGTAGACTGTCTGCCTTCATGGAGCAGCAGCGGGCACTGATGGCCAGCCTGTCTGGTGCATCTGCCCCGACCACCGGGACATCGACATCGAAGTCGACCCCGGAGACCGAGCCGATACTCGAGACCATGAAGGCTCGAGGTCGACCTCGGTCGCGGTCTCCCTTGACCTCCTGTTCGGGACCAAGGACGTCAACGCCGGTGCCTCCAGCATTGGGGCGGGTGCTCACAGTTCCCGCGAGGTCGGACCCCGATTCCTCATCGGACGAGTCTGCCTGGGAGATGGAGGACGAGGAGTCCCCCGACACCTTCAGGACTCGGTGTGTCCCATCGGACTCACCGCAGTCTGAACCCCGGAGTAGATCCCCTCCGGAGGATACCCAGTTCTCGGAGTTTGTCCGGGATATGGCCACCGCGTTGGCTATCCCTGCAGACCCCGAGGAGGAGCCTCGAGCCGAGGCACTCAAGGCCCTGCAGTACGACTCTCCTCCGAAGCAGGCCTTTACTGTCCCGGTTCCTCCAATGCTGGAACGGCTCCTCTTCCGGATGTGGGAGGCACCGGCCTCGGCGCTGGTTTTAAGCAAGCGGGTCGATTCGATCTATTGACTCCGGAAGAGTCCTGGCTTTCAAAAGGCGCAGCTACCACACCATTCCATGGTAATGGAATCGACCATGCATCGCCTGAAAAGTCAGAAGATGCACTCCGCGGTGCCCCCTGGCAGGGAGGCTCGAAACCTCGATGGTTTTGGTAGAAAGTGCTTCCAGGGCTCGATGCTTGCTTGCCGTGTCCAGTCTAACCAGCTGTACATGGGCATGTACTTGCGAGACCTGGCCAAGGAGCTGGCCAGGTTCTCTGCTGGTCTCTCTGGGGAACCCTTGCAGAGGTTCAAGTCCTTGTCCTCGGGGGTCCGGAAATGCTCCAAGTTTATGTCCCGCGCTGCCTACGATGGCTTCGAGGCTTCGACCCGTGTTGCGGCAGCCGGCATCTTGGCTTGACGCCAGGCATGGCTGCAGTCATCGGACCTCGAGCCATGGGTTCAAGACAAGTTGGTCGATGTCCCTTGCTGAGGTGAGAATCTTTTTGGCAAGCCCATGACAGAGAAGCCCGCACAGCTCGAAACCGAGCACCTCACGAGGACGAGGCTGTCTAGAAAGACTTCTGCCCCTTCTCATAAGAAGAAGGGCTCGGGTAAAAAGCCCTTTTACCCAAGGAAGGGCACTGCCTACAAACAGTACCCACAATATCAGGCTGCCCAAGGTGCCCCTCCGGGTCAGCAAGCCAAGGGGCAGGGTAATGGGCCCCGTAGGCAGAGGACCCCCAAGCCTCCGGCCCCTGCTCCCACTCAGCAGGGTGGGGGCTTTTGACTCCTTCGGCATAGCCTCTCTGTCCCTGCTCTCCCAACCCTGCACAGGAGGTCGCCTCGCCCTGTTTGCCCACCAGTGGCCACTCATCACTGGAGACAGTTGGGTGTTAAGCATAGTCCACAGGGTCTATACACTACACTTCCAACAACTGCCTCCTCAATACTTCCCAGGGGAGCCTCCAAGGCCTCCCCTACACACAGATCTTCTCCTTCAGGAGCTACAGGGTCTGTTGGTGGACAGGGCGGTGGAGCCTGTGCCTCCCCACTTGCACGGTCGAGGGTTCTACTCCAGGTATTTCCTGGTACCCAAAAGAACCAGTGGCCTTCGACCTATTCTGGATCTCCGAAACCTCAACAAGTTCCTGGAGAAGGAAAGGTTCAAGTTGCTTACTCTTGGAACACTTCTGCCCTACCTCCAGCAGGGAGATTGGCTATGCTCCTTAGATCTAAAGGATGCGTATACTCACATCCTGATTCATCCAGACCACAGAAAGTACCTCGGGTTCATTGTGGGAGGAAACCATTATCAGTACAGAGTACTGCCTTTTGGCCTCACCTCTGCTCCCAGGGTCTTAACCAAGTGCCTGGCAGTGGTGGCGGCCTACCTGCAAAATCAGGGAGTCTTTGTCTTCCCATATCTGGACGACTGGCTCATAAGGGGTCAGACATGCCAGGAGGCCCAACAAGCTACTCTCAGAACTATTGCTCTTCTTCAAAGCTTGGAGTTCGTCATAAACTTCGCAAAGTCCACTTTGCTCCCCTCCCAGAACTTGGAGTTCATAGGGGCGAGGTTGGACTCTCTGCTTGCAAAGGCATTCTTGCCAGAGGACAGAGCCCAAAGACTGATCAACTTAGCAAATCAGTTTCTCAGCAGGTCACTGGTCTCCGCCAGACTCTGCCTGAGGCTTCTAGGCCACATGGCTTCGACAGTACATGTGACCCCCAATGCCAGGCTCCATATGAGGCCGGCACAGTGGTGCCTTCGGACTCAGTGGTCATAGGCCACAGGCAGCCTCAGAAACAGGATAAGGGTGTCCAGACAATTTCTGAACTCCCTCAGCTGGTGGCTGCATCCACCCAATCTGCTACAAGGGGTACCTTTTCAGAGTCCTGGGTTCACAGTGGTGTTGACCACGGATGCCTCCCTGCAAGGCTGGGGAGCTCATTGTCTAGGCAAGTGCACCCAGGGTCTGTGGTCTTCCTGGGAAGCCGCACAGCAAATCAATCTCCTGGAACTCAGGGCTATTCGGTTAGCCCTCAAGACTTTTTCTCAAACCCTGGCTCATCAGTCTGTCCTAGTTCAAACAGACAACCAGGTAGCCATGTTTTATGTGAACAAGCAGGGTGGAACTGGGTCCAGGCTCCTTTGTCAGGAGGCACAGGACCTTTGCTTGTTTGCTCTCAGACACAACATGCTCCTCAAGGCAGTGTATCTACCTGGCCCAGAGAACTACCTGGCAGACAGGTTGAGCAGGATTCTGCAGCCCCACGAGTGGCAGTTCCATCCTTTTGGTAGTTCAAAAGATTTTCCTGAAATGGGGACTTCCATCCATAGACCTGTTTGCCAGTCCTCTGAACAAACAGCTGCCAAAGTTCTGCTCCAGGCGTCCGCATCCTCTGTGAATAGCAGCGGATGCTTTTCTGATTCCATGGTCTCAGGGCCTCCTGTATGCATTTCCTCCCACGTCCTTGGTGGCCCGAACTCTATTCAAGATTATTCAGGACAAGGCCTCAGTCCTGCTGGTGGCTCCCAGGTGGCCCAGGCAGCCTTGGTTTCCACTTCTACTTCAGTGGGCAGTGGATCCCCCTCTGCCTCTGGGGTTGCAACCTGACCTTCTCTCTCAGGATCAGGGTACCCTTATGCACCCCAATCTCAAAGCCCTCAATTTTATGGCATGGAGGCTGCAAGGGTAGTTTTGGCTCCCTGGGGCCTGCCTCAGGAAGTTGAAGAGGTTGTCCTAGCCTCTAGGAAACAGTCCACTAGGAAAACCTATGCTCTCAAATGGAAGAGGTTTTCTGTGTGGTGTCAACTACGTACAGAGGATCCTTTCTCCTGTACTGTACCAGTAGTGCTTCAGTACTTACTGCACTTATCTAATCAGGGACTTAAGTCCAATTCTGTTCAGGTCCACCTCTCAGCTCTAGCAGCTCACCACTCGCTGGTTGAGGGACATTCTCTGTCGGTTCACCCCTTGGTGTCCCGGTTTCTCAGAGGCTTGCTTTTGCTCAAGCCTCCAATCCGTCCTCCTGCTCCTGAGTGGGAGCTGAATGTGGTCTTGCAGCAACTGACTCGCCCACCTTTTGAGCCGATGGCTACTTGTCCTCTATGCTTCCTGTCCTGGAAGGCACTCTTCTTGGTAGCCCTTACCTCGGCCAGGCGGGTAAGTGAGCTTCAGGCCCTAGTCTGTGACAGGCCTTACACTCGCTTCTATGGGAACAAGGTAGTCCATAGGACTTGTGATAAGGAAGCTTATCATAGTTCAGGAAGGAATAATACAAGAGGTGAATTGGCTCTGAATAAGCAACCTGTGCTGGCTGGTAAAAGCACTAAAACAGAGTGTTTACCTAAAAGACTACCAGACCCAGAATGCACTGGTTTACAGAAAGCCTCTAGGAGAGCTGAAGTGGGGAAACGTGTGCCTAATCAAGGAAGCTATGATGTAATCCCTAATCACCCATCTCCTAGGGCAGGGCCTGATTCAGAACACCTGGACTGTGCTAGGGTGGAGTGTCCCTATAGGCACTTTAAAGGTAGAAGAAATTCTTCATACAGAAGGGAAGGCTGGGAGCTAGAGCTACAGCAAAAGCAAGGCTGGCAGAAGGAGCAAGGCTGGCAACGGCAAAAGGAGAGACGACAGCGACAGCAACAGCAACAGCAGAGAGAACACAGAAGGAAGAACAGCAAGACGTCCTGGAGGTCTAAGGAAGGAGCCCAAGGCAGTACGTATGTTGGGAGAGATTCCAGGGGCAAGTATTCTTCATTGGACTGGAAGAAACCAGAGGCTTGGAGATATAGAGCCAGGAACCCCCAGAGAGCACCTGTAAAGGAGACGGCTGCATCTACAGAAAGAAGGAGCTCTAATACCTATTTAAGGAGGTATGGGAAAAGAGACCTAAAGTCCAGAGATTCTGACTGGAGAACTGGGCACAGAAGCTTTGCTACGTACTGGCCAAAATACCCAGAGAGGAAACCTAATGGCAACGTGATCTCAGGTATGAACTCTGATCTGTTCCCTAGCTTGGCACAAGGAAGACAGCAGGGAAACAAATGCTATCCTGAGAGTGATCTGTTAGAGAATTCCTCTGAGCCAGTGTATGAAAATGATTCCATGATATTTCAGGAGCAAGGGGAAATATCAAATGAGCAAGTAGAATGCATGGATTGCTCTCTGTCTAAGCTGCTGTTTTAAAGTAATCCTTAGTAAAGCAACAATCACCAAAATGAACTGTACTGTGTTTCTTTAACTATCCAGAAAAGTTTCTTTAAGTGAAAGCTTTAGGGTAAGTTGGAGCCACGTGGAGAGTGAACCAGCAAGGGTTTGCAGCTGGTTGAGCTCCTGTGATTAAGCCAGGCACAAGTGCACGTGGGCTCTGGAAAGAAAACTTCTTCACTGTGTGAATAGAAGAAAGTTGTTTTTTTTTTATAAAGAAGAATTTTCCTTTTGGGTTTATTTTTCATTTAAGCACTGCTAAGAAAGTTATTAGCATGGGCTGGAAGAAAGACCTTTTCTCCAGGACCAAGCAGGAAGTCAGTCCTCACTTATGTGTGACGTCGGCGCCGACGGAGCCCTCGCGGAGCAATTTTCCCCAGCTTTCAAAGAAAGCCTTTGGGAATTGCAGCGCGCATGCGCGGTCCTCTTCCCGCCCAAGGGTGCCATCTTAGCCAGTCTTCTTTTTTCCGCGGAGCCCTACAGACGTCCCCGTCTTGTCCCCGCGAAAAAGTCGATTTTCTTCTGTATTTTATCCTTTTTTCCTTCGGTTCGACGCCGATCTTTTTCCCGCCCGGACTCGCGACGCCGGTCACGAGTCCTCTTACTTTTTTCGGTTTTTCTGACTTAGTCAGCTTTCGTTTTCGGTTTTTCCCTGGCAGCCCGGTCCTTTGACCTCGCAGGGGCCCTTTTTCCCCCGATGGCTGCCAGTGGGTTTAAGCGGTGTGGTCGGTGTGACCGAAACATGTCACTAACTGACACACACGACTTTTGCCTCCGCTGCCTGGGCCCGGATCATGAGGAACTGATCTGTGGGCCCTGCAGCAAAATGTCTTCAAAGGCGTTGAGAAGTCGGCGGCATCAGCGTGAGAGAATCTTCGCTGACCCCAGCCGTACCCGGACCTCATCGGAGGCCTCCGCGTCAAAAGGCTCCAGCTCGGACCGTCGCCGGAGTTCCTCCGACCGGGGTTCTCCCTCCGGGGACCATCGTCGGAAGGTGAAACCCGCGAGGGCGGCGTCGGTGGACGCTCCTGGTTCCGCGAGGGCCAGGTCGCATAGCCCCGACAGCCGCCCCGGGTCCTTGGAGAAGGAACACCTCACGAAGCGACCTCGCCTGGAGTCGGAGATGCCTGCTCGGGTAAGTCCTGTGGTCCTTCTGGACTCGCCTCCGCGACAGCCGACGTCGGGCCCGACGCCGTCGGGGCCCGAGTCGGGGGCTGCTGGGTCACCTGAGCTCGGACTCAGGTTGACGGCCTTGGAGAGCAGACTGTCTGCCTTCATGGACCAGCAGAGGGCACTGCTCGCTGGCTTCGCTGGCGCCGCTGCCCCGACCGCCGGGACGTCGACGTCCAAGTCGACCCCGGAGACCGAGCCGATCCTCGAGTCGATGAGAACTCGAGTCGATCCTCGGTCGAGGTCACCCTCGGCCTCCCGTTTGGGACCGAGGTCGCCGACGCCGACTCCCTCGGCGTCGGGGCGGCTGGCGCCGCGCCCTGCCCGGGCCGACCCCACCGAGTCCTCGTCGGAGTCGGTCTGGGAGTCTGAGGAGGAAGAGTCGCCTGATTCTTTCCGGACTCGGTGTGTCCCATCGGACTCACCGGAGTCCGAGCCTCGGAAGCAGTCCCCCCCGGAGGATGCCCGGTTCTCGGACTTCGTTAGGGATATGGCCAAGGCTTTGGCCTTCCCTGCGGATCCCGAGGAGGAGCCTCGAGCCGAAGAGCTCGACGCCCTCCAGTATGACTCTCCCGCGAGGGAACACTTTACTGTACCGGTTCCTCCTATGCTGGAACGACTACTCTTCCGCATGTGGGAGAGTCCGGCCTCCTCGCCGGTCCTGAGCAAGCGGGTCGATTCTATCTATCGAGTCCGCAAGAGCCCTGGCTTCCAAAAGGCACAGCTGCCACACCATTCCATGGTAGTGGAATCGGCCATGCATCGTCTTAAGAGCCAGAAGATGCACTCCTCGGTGCCTCCTGGAAGGGAGGCCCGTAACCTGGATGGCCTTGGCAAGAAGTGTTTCCAGGGCTCTATGCTCGCATGTCGTGTCCAGACTTACCAGCTATACATGGGCATGTATCTCCGGGATCTGGCTAAAGAGCTAGCCGGGTTCTCCGCTGGTCTGTCCGAGGAACCCTTGCGGAGGTTCCTAGCCTTGTCCACTGGCATTCGGGAATGCTCAAAGTTCATGTCCCGAGCAGCCTATGATGGCTTTGAAGCATCGGCTCGAGTGGCCGCAGCCGGCATCGGTGCCCGCCGACAGGCTTGGCTTCAGTCGTCAGACCTTGAGCCCTGGGTGCAGGACAAGTTGGTCGATGTCCCCTGCCGAGGCGAAAACCTCTTTGGCAAGCCCATGGCGGAAAAGGCTGCGCAAATTGAGACTGAGACTCTCACCAGGACAAGGCTTTCTAGGAAGACCTCTGCCCCTTCCCAGAAAAAGAAGGGCTCGGGGAAAAAGTCCTTTTACCCGAGGAAGGCGGCTGCCTACAAACAATACCCCCATTATCAGGCCCCTGCAGCTCCCCAACAGGGCCAGCAGGCCAAGGGAAGGGGTAACGGGTCCCGTAGGCAGCAAGCCCCCAAGCCTGCACCACCAGCCCCTGATCAGCAGGGTGGGGGTTTTTGACTCGAACAGCATAGCGTTTCCCCCCCCGCTGGTTCCTCCCAGCACAGGAGGCCGGCTGGTTCACTTCGCCCACAGGTGGTCCAGCATCACCGCAGATGCCTGGGTGCTTCAAGTCGTGCGAGAAGGCTATCTTCTCCACTTCCATCAGGTCCCTCCCTCCTATTTTCCGGGAGAACCTCCGCGACCCCCTCTGCACAGGGAATTACTCCTTCAGGAGTTGGCAGGTCTTCTGCAGGAACAGGCGGTGGAACCGGTGCCCCACCACCTGAGAGGTCAAGGCTTTTATTCCAGGTATTTTCTGATACCAAAGAGAACGGGGGGCCTCAGACCCATCCTGGACTTGCGCAACCTCAACAAGTTCCTTGTGCGGGAGAAGTTCAAAATGCTTACCCTTGGAATCCTTCTGCCCTACCTCCAGCAGGGAGATTGGCTATGCTCCTTGGATCTAAAGGATGCCTACACGCACATCCTCATCCACCCAAGCCACCGCCAATACCTAAGGTTTGTGGTGGCAGGAAATCATTACCAGTACGGGGTACTGCCCTTTGGCCTGTCCTCCGCACCGCGAGTCTTCACAAAGTGTCTCGCGGTCGTGGCGGCCCATCTCCGGCTTCACGGCCTCTATGTCTTTCCGTACCTCAACGACTGGCTCATCAGAGCAGCGTCCGCTCAGGAGGTCACCAACGCCACGTGCCGCACGGTGACTCTTCTGCAGCACTTGGGCTTTGTTATAAACTTCGCAAAGTCCACTTTGCTCCCCTCACAGGATCTCGAGTTCATCGGCGCGAGGCTGCACACTCCTCAGGCGCGAGCATACCTACCGCTCGACAGGGCTCAACGGCTCATGGACCTAGCCGGCCGCTTTCGCAGCCAGCCCCTGGTCTCCGCCAGGCGCTTCCTGAGACTGCTCGGCCATATGGCTTCCACCGTCCATGTGACCCCCAATGCCCGCCTGAATATGCGGTCTGCTCAATGGTGTCTCCGCCAGCAGTGGCGACAAGCCACAGGCGGCCTAGCAGACCTAGTGCGCGTCTCCGAGCCACTGGTCTCGTCTCTCCGGTGGTGGCTCCGGCAGCCGAACCTGATATTCGGAATGCCTTTCCAGTCACCTCAACCGACCCGGGTGCTGACCACCGATGCATCCCTCCTGGGCTGGGGAGCACATTGCCAAGAGGCACGTACTCAGGGCCTCTGGACCACATGGGAGTCTGCTCAGCAGATCAACTTCCTGGAGCTCAGGGCGATCCGCCTAGCTCTCAAGGCCTTCTCCCACCTAACTTACCAACAGTCCGTCCTTGTCCAGACGGACAATCAAGTTGCCATGTTCTACGTGAACAAACAGGGGGGCACGGGCTCCTTCCTCCTCTGCCGGGAGGCACAGAAGCTCTGCTCTTGGGCCGTCAGTCACGGCATTCTCCTCAAGGCAGTTTATCTCCCGGGCCAGGAAAATTGCCTTGCGGACAAACTCAGCAGGGTCCTCCAGCCGCACGAGTGGCGTCTGGATCCCTTGGTAGTTCAGAAGCTCTTCCTCAAGTGGGGCCTCCCCACGGTGGATCTCTTTGCCAGTCCTCACAACCGGCAGCTTCCTCGCTTCTGCTCTCGTCAGCCACACCCCCTTCGGGTTGCGGCGGACGCCTTTCTGATCTCATGGTCGGGGAGCCTTCTGTACGCTTTCCCTCCCATCCCGCTAGTCTCTCGGACTCTTTTCAAGGTTCTCCGAGACAAAGCCTTCATGATCCTGGTGGCCCCTCGCTGGCCCAGGCAGCCGTGGTTTCCGCTCCTGCTGCAACTGGCGGTGGGGGATCCAATCCCTCTGGGGGTACAACCGGATCTCCTCACTCAGGATCAGGGGTCCCTACTGCACCCCAACCTCAGGTCTCTCAACCTCATGGCCTGGCTGCTGAGAGGGTAGTCCTTGCTCCCCTTCTCCTGCCGGCGGAGGTGGAGGAGGTCGTCTTGGCTTCGCGACGGCCTTCTACCCGCAAATGCTACGCCCTTAAATGGCGTCGCTTTGCAGTCTGGTGTACCCAACAGTCTCAGGATCCCTTCTCCTGCCCGGTGTCGGTGATCTTGCAGTACTTGCTGCACCTCTCTAATCTGGGACTTAAGTCCAACTCCGTCAAAGTTCACCTCAGTGCTCTTTCAGCACATCATGTGCCGGTGGACGGCAGACCTCTCTCCAACGACCCTCTCGTAGCGAGGTTTCTCCGAGGTCTCCTTCTACTTAAACCACCTCTGCGCCCGCCAGCGCCTGACTGGGACCTGAATGTGGTTTTGCAGCGGATCACCTGTCCGCCTTTTAAACCTATGGCTACCTGTTCTCTCCGTTTTCTATCTTGGAAAACACTGTTCTTGATAGCCCTCACTTCCGCTAGACGCGTAAGTGAATTGCAGGCCCTCGTGTCTGATCCCCCTTACACTAGGTTCTACAAGAATAGGGTAGTCCTACGGACTCACCCAAAATTTCTTCCAAAAGTGGTCTCCCCTTTTCACATCAATCAGGAGGTGGTACTTCCAACCTTCTTTCCCAGACCACACTCCAGCCGAGCTGAAACGGTCCTCCATACCCTGGACTGTAGAAGGGCTCTGAACTTCTACCTTGACCGTACGCGGGAGCACCGTAAAGCTGCTCAGCTTTTTGTGTCTTTTGACCCCAATAAATTGGGGCTCCCGGTCTCCAAGCGTACTCTGTCCATCTGGGTTGCGGACTGTATCTCTTGGGCTTATGGGGCAGCCGGACTCTCCTTGGAAGGTCGAGTCACGGCTCATTGCGTTCGGGCAAAGGCCACGTCAGTGGCTTACCTCAGCTCTGTTCCGCTGGCAGACATCTGCCGGGCCGCTACTTGGTCTTCGAGCCAGACTTTTGCGGTCCATTACTGTCTCGAGAGGGAGTCCCGTAGGGACAGTGCTTTCGGACAGGCAGTCCTCCGTAATCTCTTTGAGGTCTGAGCAACTCCTCCCCTCCATCCCGGATGTGGGCTACCAGTGGGTGATAATTCAGCGAAGATTCTATCCTTCTGTGCTGCTGAGCTAGAGGGAGCTCATTTTTGTGCTTAGGGTCTCCGGTAGCCTTGAGCTTGGGAGTCCCATAAGTGAGGACTGACTTCCTGCTTGGTCCTGGAGAAAGCGTAGTTACTCACCTGTAACAGGTGTTCTCCAGGAGCAGCAGGAATCAGTCCTCACTACCCTCCCTCCTCCCCTTGGAGTTGCAATCGTCTGCTTATGTTCTTTTTGCAAATTTTTTATGCTGTCTTTTTTTAGCTATGTCATCTGACTGGCTAAGATGGCACCCTTGGGCGGGAAGAGGACCGCGCATGCGCGCTGCAATTCCCAAAGGCTTTCTTTGAAAGCTGGGGAAAATTGCTCCGCGAGGGCTCCGTCGGCGCCGACGTCACCCATAAGTGAGGACTGATTCCTGCTGCTCCTGGAGAACACCTGTTACAGGTGAGTAACTACGCTTTCTGTTCCATCAAGGTCTTTACTGAGTTGTTGCCTAAGTATTTCAGTTGCCTTATTTATTTGTTTTGTTACCTGAATATATTTCCTGAAGAAAGTATCCTGTTGATGTTACCAAGCATATCTGTGCGAGGGAATAACTCCCCATAAATAAAATCTGTTTTCTGCTTACACTCGAGCAACTACAATTCATTATTTTTGTTTAACGGCTGATTTTGGTGTGAATGAACTACAAGACCCACAATCCTTTGCAAGTCATATAAAATTCTGTCTTTGCCAAGATTGTGGAATTTTCACAACAAGCACCCCCGTTTACAGACTCATCCAAAGTTCCTCCCCAAGGTTGTCTCCTCTTTCCACCTCAACCAGGAGGTGGTTCTTCTGACATTCTTCCCTAGGCCTCATGCAAGCCAGGCTGAAGCAGTTCTGCATACCCTGGACTGTAGGAGGGCCTTATCCTTCTACCTTGACCGTACGCAGGGACATAGAAGGACTACTCAGCTCTTCATTTCTTTTGACCCTAATAATTTGGGGTTACCTGTGTCCAAACGTACCTTGTCCACCTGGGTGGCTGACTGTATCACCTGGGCTTACAGGGCGGCTGACCTTCCTTTGCAGGGTCGGGTCACGGCCCATCGAGTCAGGGCAATGGCTGCCTCAGTGGCTCATCTCCGCTCTGTACCGTTGGTAGACATCTGCAGGGCTGCAACTTGGTCTTCAAGCCAGACTTTTGCGACCCATTACTGTCTGGAGAGGGAGTCCCTTAGGGACAGTGCTTTTGGCCAGGCAGTACTCCGGAATCTCTTTGAGGTTTAGGCAACTCCTGCCCTCCAGCCCTCCGTTGGGCTACCGGTGGAGGTTCTGTCAGTGGAAAGCCTTTCTTTGAAGCTGGGACTAGAGGGAGTTCTCTTGTTCAGCCTGGGTTCCCTGGTAGCCCAGAGCTAGGGAGTCACCCATATGTGAGGACTGACTTCCTGCTTGGTCCTGGAGAAAGAGTAGTAACTCACCTGTAACAGGTGTTCTCCAGGAGCAGCAGGAATCAGTCCTCACAAGCCTCCCTCCTCCCCTGGGAGTTGCAGTTGTACATAGTTCATTTTTACATTTTTGTGTGCTGTTCTTAGCTATGTCATTTGACTGAGGCAAGATGGCACCTTTAGGCGGGAAGGGAACCGCGCATGCGTGCCTGCATTCCCAAAGGCTTTCATGGAAAGCTGGGGAAATGCTCCACAAGGGCTCCATCGGCGTTGATGTCACCCATATGTGAGGACTGATTCCTGCTGCTCTTGGAGAACACCTGTTACAGGTGAGTAACTACTCTTTCCCTGACAATCCCTTATCACCCAAACCTGACTCCTCCCACCCCTATTCCTTATCAGAGATGACAGCAACTTGGCTGGCTTATCCTCATACCAAAACAGCTTATATTGGTAAAACATCATTGTTCTCTTGATATGCTCATACAGGATTATATTTAATGCAACTCAAGTAATCAACAGATTTACCCTTAGCTCCTCAGAAGGATGGAATGGGTACCTCCATCACTCTCGGTATACCTGTTTTTTTTTTAAGCAGTTACTGTATATTCCAAGTCATATCCCTCCTGCACTTAATAATATAACCTAAGATGACCCCCCTTAAGCATATTATGGCAGTCTCCCAAAACACTGAAGGTTTCTCTACATGTTGGTCTCTTCATATTCCTCCCATTTAGATCACAAGACGTGCTGAAAGCCCCTAGCTCCATACAAATATAATGGGACACAGCATAAACACTCCCAAAGGGAATATGCCTCACCAGTGCCAGTCCACCCAGACCATCATATGATCTGATGCTTCAACAGAACCTATCCAAGCATCACTTACATTCACAAAGGTCCATAGCTACCAAAAACTAATCAATCCTAAGCCACATAGCTTGGGCATGCCAAAGATGCATATAATCCCTTTCCAAGGGGTGAAGAACCCTGCATACATCTGGTACTCCACACAGATACTCAAACTTCTCTGCTGTTGCCTCTTAGGCCTGCTCCATGATTCCGATGTTCTCTCCAAGTCAATATCCAAAACTAATCAACCCTAAGCCACATAGCTTGGGCATGAAAGATGCATGCAATCCCTTTCCAAGGGGTGAAGATTACCAGCAGAAAGGAAGAGGTACTTATGCCACTGTACAAGTCACTGGTGAGGCCTCACTTGGAATACTGTGTTCAGTTTTGGAGACCATATCTTGCAAAAGATGTAAAAAGACTGGAAACTGTTCAGAGGAAGGCGACCAAAATGATTTGGAGCCTGCGTCAGAAGTCTTATGAGAAGAGACTTGAAGACCTAAATATGTACACTTTGGAGGAGAGGAGGGACAGGGGAGATATGATTCAGACCTTTAAATACTTAAGAGAAATGATGAGCAAACAAACCTCTTCCAAAGACAGGGAAGCTGTAAAACTAGAGGGCATAACATGAAGCTGCAAGGTGGTAAATTGAAAGGCAATGTCAAGAAATATTTTTTCACTGAAAGGGTGGTGGATGCTTGGAATGCCCTCCCGATGGAAGTGGTGGGGGCAAACATGGTGATGGAATTCAAAACGGCTTGGGACAAACATAGTGGATCCCTTTACAGCAACAGGATAAAAACAAAATAAATGGTACCATCTAACTTCAACAAATAGGGGTGTCGTACATGGAGTGGTGGGTTCATCCCTAAACAAAGACATGGGGAGGGGTGGCCTGCACAGAGCGACAGGTGCACCTACTCTTGCCATCTTGCTGGGCAGACTAGATGGACCATGCTGGTCTTCATCTGCCGTCATTTACTATGTTACTATTTTGCAATGCAATTGAAATCCCCTCCCATAATAATTTCTAATGACTGCAGCAAAGAGATACTCTGCACAGGTCCATAAAAATAAAATAGATCATAAGTGTTCAGGGCATAAATATTTCCCAATGCCAGCGGCCTAGCCTGAAAATAAAATAACCTTGTGAATCTCTCACAACGTTTTCTACAACTAACCCCATTAAAATAGCTACTCCTGCCCTCTTGTTCCCAGAGGATGAATGATACAATTCACATGCCCCCATCTCCTCTATTTCTGCAGGTCTGTCAAATGAGTCTCCTGGACAGGGCCGGCCCGTCCATTGAGCAAGAATGTTTTTTGCACAGGGCCCCGCGTTTCAGGGGGCCCCGTGCAAAGAACATTCTGCTTTTTTAAAAATTAAATTTAAAAATAAAAAGCTGGCTGCTGCCGCTGCCGCCGCCGCAGCAGCAGAATGGAGTGTCCCGCGGGGCCCCCTCTGCCCGCTGAGCCCCTCTGCAAGGGCTTTCAGATTTGCGAAGGGAGAGTGACTCCCTCGCGTCTCTGTTAAGCCCGCAGGGGCTAATGGGAAATTTCCCATCAGCCCCTCGCGTCTAAAGGGGCAGATGGGAAATTTCCCATTAGCCCCTGCGGGCTTAACAGAGACACGAGGGAGACACTCTCCCTTCGTGAATCTGAAAGCCCTTGCAGAGGGGCTCAGCGGGCAGAGGGGGCCCCGCGGGACACTCCATTCTGCTGCTGCTGTGGCGGCGGCGGCAGCAGCCAGCTTTTTTATTTTTTTCAAAATTTCCCTGAGCCGATGTGGGGGGGTTAGGACTGGTAATGGCCTGGGCTATGGAGGGGGTTAGGACGTGACTTGAGGTGGGCTGTGGGTTGATGGGGGTTAGGACAGGAAATGGGCTGATGGGGAGGGGTTAGGACTTGAGGGGGGCTGTTGGGGGGGGTGGTTAGTACTGTTAATGGGCTGTGGGCTGATGGGGCCTGTGGAAATGGGGTGATGGGGGGTTAGGACTGGTAATGGGCTAGGGGGGGCTAGGACAGGAAATGGGCTGATGGGGAGGGGTTAGGACTTGAGGTGGGCTGTTGGGGGGGGTCAGGACTGGTAATGGGCTATGGGGGGTTAGGACTGGTAATGGGCTATGGGGGGGTTAGGAGAGGTAATAGGCTATGGGGGTTAGGACAGATAATGGGCTATGGGGGGGCTAGGATAGGAAATGGGCTGATGGGGAGGAGTTAGGACTTGAGGTGGGCTGATGGGATTAGGACTGGTAATGAGCTATGGGCTGTTGGGGGGGTTAGGAGTGGTAATGGGCTATGGGGGGGTTAAGACTGGTAATGGGCTGTGGGCTGATGGGGGCTGTCTGGAAATGGGGTGATGGGGGTTAGGACTGGTAATGGGCTATGGGGGGGTTAGGATTGGTAATGGGCTATGGGGGGTTAGGACTGATAATTACTGAAAATTAACTCACTCCAACACATATCACCAATACTAGCCTCCCTCCATTGGCTACCAATTCAAAGTAGAATAACCTACAAAACAATAATAACTGTATTTAAGGCGTTATACGACATGGCCCCAACCATGCTATGTAACTTAATACACAAAGAACCATCCAAGCCTACACACAGAAAAGGACAATTAAACAGATTAAAGACCCCGAAGGATTATACAAGAGCCCATAAATCAACAAACAACAGAGCCTTTTCCCACATAGCCCCAATGACCTGGAATTCCCTCCCAGAAGAGCTACGAATCTTAACCGAAATCATGGAATTCCGTAAAAAATTGAAAACTTATTTGTTCACCAAACACTATAACATAGATAACTCAGCGCCTGCACTAGACAAAGGTTAAACAGGTTTTCAGTCCACATTAAGCAAAAGCCCTTTAACACACACAAATAACACCCACCCACGATGACCTCTCAGCTTACATCCTTTCACATCCATGTATATATATACATACAAAAACTGTATATAGTTAATCTGTGCTGCTTTGTATTTATCTCACATTTGTTTGACTGTTTACTTTTAATATGATGTTCCTTGTAAATATGTTCCTTGTAAATATGTTCTGTTATAATATGACGTTCCCTGTAAAACAAATTTACTTTGTTAATTGTTGTTCACTGTGAACCGCAACTGAACTTTGGAAGATGCGGTATATAAATATATATAAAAATAAATAAAAATAAATAAAAAATAATGGTCTATGGGGAGGCTAGGACAGGAAATGGGCTGATGGGGAGGGGTTAGGACTTGAGGTGGGCTGATGGGGTTAGGACTGGTAATGGACTGTGGGCTGATGGGGGGGTTAGGACTGACAGTGGGCTATGGGGGGCTGACTGGAAATGGGCTGATGGGGTTAGGACTGGAAGTGGGCTGATGGGGGTTAGGACTGGAAGTGGGTTGATGGGGGGCTAGGACTGGAAGTGGGTTGATGGGCTAGGACTGGTAATGGGTTGGGGGGTTGCTAGGACTGGAAATGGGCTGAGTGGAAAGGGAGGCTTGAATGGCAAATAGCTGATGGGGACGGGGACTTGGAATGGAAATGGGCTGAGTGGAAGGGGGGGGCTTCAACTGCAAATAGCTGTGGGGGTGGTGGCTTGGAATGGAAATGGGCTGTGAGGGAAGGGAGCTAGGAATGGAAATGGGCTGATGGAGTAGCTAGGATAAGCCTGGAAATGGGCTGTTGGGGGAGCTAAGATTGGAAATGGGCTGTGGTGGGGGCTTGGATTGAAATGGACTCATGGAGGGGCTAGAACTGGAAGTAGGCTCATGGGGGGGGGGCTTGAACTGGAATTGGGCTGAGTGGAGGGGAGCTAGGATTTGACATGGGCTGATGATGGGGCTAGGAAATGACTAGAAATGGGCTGATGGGGGGCTAGGATTGGAAATGAGCTGATGAAGGGACTCGGACTGGAAATGGATGGGGGAGCTAGGACTGGAAATGGGCTGATGGGGGGCTAGGACTGGAAATGGGCTGATGCAGGGACTAGAAGGGAATGGATGCTGGGTGAGGCTGGAACTAGAAGGGAGCTGATGTTGGGGAAGGATTAGAATGGGATGGGGCTCGGAGAGTAAAATGGAGAGAGGAAAAATATTTTGTGTTGGAGGGATGAAAAATCTACAATTGGCCTGGTACTGGGAGAGTAAGTGGGGATTGAGGATGGAGGGGTAAAATTTGAGTGGATGAAATAGGAATGAGGAAAGAGCAAAAGGAGAAAGATTAGTATGTTAAAGCAGATGTAGAGAGAGAGAATGGAAAAAAAACTAGAAGAGAGAAGAAAGGACAAATGAACAGCAGACGATGGAGAGTTAGCAGAAAACATGAAGAAACCAGAAGAAAGTGGCTGGAGCAATTGCAACTGAAAAAAAAAGTACAAAAGGGAGAAAGATATCTCTTTATTTTGAATTTATTAACTGGAATATGAAAGCTCTGGGAAATGTGCATCATTAACGTTTGCACTTTGTTTGGTACAAGAGGAAATTAATTTATAGTTTTATTTCTACAGTGTTGTTGTGCATTCCAAGTTTGGCTTTTGGGGTTCCCAGTTTAATTATTGCCTTCCTGTTTCTAAATTGTGATTCCTTGTTTGGTGATGGTCTATGTTCTGCATGTGTAACTGAGCTGAGGTATTCTGTTTATGTAATTCCTATTTGACATTGCCACTTGTTCTCTTTCCCCAGTATTCTCTGAAATGTATTGGTTTAATATTTGCAGTGTTGCCTTTTGATAGGTAGGGTTGGTGCTTTGTGAGTCCTGGTAATGCTGTCAGGATACGGCGGGTTTGCTATGGGTTCTAAATGCAAAAAACTCTCGATTTCCCACATATATCCTACTATAGGAACTGACCTAATCTATACCACCTGCCCTAAACTTAGGGCAGGTGGTATAGATTAGGTCAGTTCCTATAGTAGGATATATGTGGGAAATCGAGAGGTTTTTGGATTATATGTGTTGATTTCCATGGGTATAGTTTAGCGGTAATGGGTTCTAAATGGGCAGCGTTTGTAGTAGTTCCTAATGTGCCTGGCAGTTGGCACTGGATTATAGTAATGTAGAAATCTTTTAGTCTTTCTTTATCCATACACTCATTAAGAGACATGTTTACTAAAAGTTAGTGTATGGTAACATTATGCAAATATTTATGCAAATAAGGCCACTTATGCAAATGAGGCCCCGCACCGAGTCTCCGCACATGGCTTCGCACCCCCCTTGGGCCGCCCCTGCTCCTGGAGCATGGCTATAATTGCTCCCCAATCCCTCAATGCCTTCAATTCCTTGTATCTTTTTATGGGCATGCCTATTCCATACACATTCTATGATATAGGGACAAATTGCTCTTTTTTTATCCCTCCAAGATTTTCTAGGATCCAAGCCCATAGAGTTCCCACAACGTAACAACCAAGGGGCCTCCCCAGCCTAGAGCCTCCCCTACTCTCCAATAACAGTCAGGTCTGAGTACCACCAGAGAGCTTAGCATAGAAAGTAAAATAGAGTAAATGGTCACAAAAATACATTTGTTTCTAGAGAGCTTTTTTTATTTAAATCAAATCAGAGTATAGCTTAGCATACTAGTAGAATAAATTATCTTTGAGTAGAAAGAAATAAACTAGTCTCTTCTAGAGACATTTACAAAGAGGCCTTCCAGTTACGAGGCAAAAGATCTGTGAAGTTGTCTTAAATAGGTAATAAAGGCAAGTGATGGATCAAAGGGGAATTTGAAAGGCTCCCTCTATCAAAACAAGGGTGGTGTGAATCACCCAGGAAATTGGTAAGACTTTACCTTAGAAGCACAAGTATAAGTAGGTCAGCTAGAGGTCTGTGGATCTGTCTTTAAGGACTACCAAAAGGGACTACTACATCTGGAAATAGATCTGTGCTTGTAAGTATTTATCTTCTGGAATATACTCCAAATCTTAGAGAAAATGGGAATTCTTTGGGTTAAAGTTGATAAATCTGTGTATTTTAGAATTCAGTGATTTTGCTGAGTCACTCAGGTCTGAGTACAACAGAGAGCTTTTCATTTAAATCAAATCAGAGTATAGCTTAGCATATAAAGTAAAATAGAGTAAATAGTCATTGAAATAAATTTGTTTCTAGAGAGCTTTTTAACTTAAACCAAATCAGAGTATAGCTTAGCATAAAAGCAGAATAAATTGACTGAGTAGAAAGAAATAAACTAGTTTTTAGAGACCTTTACAAAGAGACCTTCCAGTTAGGAGGAAAAAGATCTGTGAAGTATCTTAAATAGGTGTTAAAGGCAAGTGACAGATTAAAGGAGAAATTTGAAAGGTCCTCCTATCAAACCAAGGGTGGTGTGAGTCACCCAGGAAATTGGAAAGCCTTTACCTTAGAAGCACAGGTGAAGGCACTGTGTAGGAAGTCTTCTTTCCCTCCTACCACCCCAGGGATAGTCTTAGCTTTATAGGCTCGTAAACCTATTAAAGGGAAGGAGGTGCCCATATTCACTTTCAGGTGTGACTGGCTATCCTCATCAGGAATACATTAAGGACCTGAGATTAATTAATCTTGAGGTCAACAAAGTCCATTAAATGTATTAGGTATAGTTTTATTAGTATAAGTATCCCCAGCAAACCTAAGTAAACAACTTAAACACATAAACAAATCCTTAAAACTAAGATTCAGACAGCAGTTCAGCAGCAAGATGGGGGTCTTTCCAGTCTTTTGCATTGAGTGTCACATGTATGATTTTCTCCCAGTTGGTGAGGGGTCTTATGTGTGCACTAGGTGCAAGGAGCTCTTTGCTCTCACTGAACAAGTCTGATCTCATGAGGTTAGAATAGCAGATGGAAGACATAAGGCAGAAAGAGAGGTATATAGATGAGGCCTACAGGGACACAGTACTGAAATCCCACCTCCAGTCTGCTAGCCCTCCTATTGCCATGGAGGGGAGAGGTCACAGGACAGGAGAGCATCACTCTGGTGTGACAGGAAATGATCCTGTAGCTAGGACCTGTCATCCAAGTGATGTAAAATCCTCTCACACCGAGGAGATTTCTCCAGGGCCATGTGCCCATGAGGGAAGGGTTAGGACAACCATTATAGTTGGTGATTCGATCGTTAGGCATGTAGATAGTTGGGTGGCTGATGGACGTGAGGATCACCTGATAACATGCTTGCCTGGTGCGAAGGTAGCTGACCTCATGCACCACCTAGCCAAGGTTTTAGATAGCGCTGGGGAGGAGTCTTCTATCTTGGTACATGTTGGCACCAATGACATAGGAAAGTTTGGGAGGGAGGTTCTGGAGGCCAAATTTAAGCTTTTAGGCAGGAAGTTGAAATCCAGAACTTCCAGGGTAGCATTCTTGAAATGCATCCAATTCCATGCGCAGGTTCAAAAAGACAGGCAGAGCTTGGGAGTCTCAATGCGTGGATGAGACGATGGTGCAAGGAAGAGGGTTTTGATTTGTTAGGAGCTGGGCAACATTCTGGGGAAAGGAGTGGCTTTTCCGAAAGGATGGACTCTGCCTTAACCAGGATGGAACCAGGCTGCTGGCATTAACATTTAAAAAGGAGACAAAGCAGCTTTTAAACTAGATAATAGATGAAAGCAGACAGTCGCCTAAGAGTGCATGGTTCGCAATGATGTATTCTTGAAGGATACTAGCAAAAGAGGGAAATCAAGGCATATGGACAGAGGTCACTGCCCCTCTAACCATATCCCTTCAGTTGTGTTCTGCAGAAAATCTGCTCGTAGGGTCACCTTTTCAGATGCCTCTACTTCAATGCACCCTGATGACGGATGCCTCCAAACTAGGTTAGGAAGCACACCTGGGTGACCTGTCTACACAGGGGCTCTGGACAACACATGAGTCACACCTCCAAATCAATCTTCTGGAACTTCATACTATCTTGAATGCCCTCCGAGTGTTTCAGCACCACCTCAGGGCACAACATGTCCTAGTCAGGACAAACAATTGGATAGCCATGTTCTATGTGAACAAACAGGGAGGAACAGGCTCATTGGCTGTCTGTGAGGAGACCCTTTACCTGCAGTCCTTTGCCATCTCCTATCAAATACACCTCAGAGTGGTGTACCTCCCGGGAGAGCTCAATATCTTGGCAGACAAGCTGAGTCGGACCCTTCTTCCCAACGAAGAATGGTCTCTCCATCTGGACACAGCGTCCTACATCTTCCATACTTGAGGAACTCCAGATATAGGTCCTGTTTGCTGCTACTTAGAATGCTAAGCATCCTCGCTTCTGTACAATGACTCTGACATCCATCAACCAACAGGTGGATGCTTTTCACCTTCACTGGGGTCAGGGTCTGATCTATGCTTTCCCTCCCATACCCCTTATTCCCAAGATGCTTTTTAGGCTTCATTCCAACAAGGGTTCCATGATTCTCATTGCCCATCACTGGCCACTGCAATCGTGGTTTCCACTGCTACTACGTCTGACTCAGACTCAGCCCCTCTGTTTGGGATCTGTGCCAGATCTCCTCTCCCAGGACAACAGCGTACTGCCCCATCCCAATCCACAGTCTCTCCACCTCACAGCTTGACTGCTGAGAGCATACTTCCAGAAGAAGTTAAGGAAATCCTACTCTCTTCCAGAAAGCCCTCCACTAGACATTCATACACTTTCAAGTTGTGTAGATACTCCGTCTGGTGTTCCCAGAAAGATCTCAATCCTTTTTCTGTTCCAGTGGAGCCACTCCTCCAGTATCTCCTCCACCTGTCCTCGACAGGACTACAGACCAACTCAGTGAGAGTTCATCTCAGTGCCATTGCGGCCTCTCACCACCTACTAGATGGACAGCTCATCTCCTCATATCTTCTAGTAGCACGTTTCATGAGAAGTCTCTTGCTGTCCAAGTTGCCCATCAAGCCATCTCAATGTCATTCTAGCACAGCTTCTCAAGCCGCCATTTGAATGGCCATGAGCTCCCTGAAGTTCCTGTCTTGGAAGGTACTCTTTTTCCTTGCCCTCACTTCAGCTAGATGCATTAGTGAGCTTCATGCTCTGGTGGCAGACCTCCCCTCCCCCCTATACTTAGTTGCACCATGACAAGGCCATCCTTCAGATTCACCCACACTTTATGCCAAAGGTGGTGTCTCCTTTCCATTTAAATCAGTTGATTTACCTTCCAGTCTTCTTTCCTAGACCGCATGCATCTCGAGTTGAAGCAACTCTGCACACTCTTGACTGCAAGCATGCATTGGCTTTTTATCTCCAAAGGATTCAAGGTCATCGTAAAACCTCGCAATTGTTCAACACCTTTGACCCTAGTCATCTGGGTCTATCTGTATCTAAACATATGCTCTCAGACTGAATTTAATTTGCCTATCACAAAGCAGAACTCGCTCTGTGAGGGTATGTCACTGCTCATAATGTTCGTGCCATGGCCACCTTGATGGCAAGCCTATACTTGGTAGCCATTGATGAAATTTGCAAGGCAGCAACTTGCTCTTCTGTCCATACCTTTGCTGCCCATTATTGTCTAGACAAGGACTTCCCCCAGGATGCCATGTTTGGTCAAGCTGTTCTCCAGTATGTCTTTCAGACTTAGATGCAACTCCTACCCTTCATCCCAGACTTTGACAATACCAAAAATCCATGTAGGATCCATGACCTCTTGAGCCTACTCTGAGGCGAACGTTCACTGGTTCTGAGGTAATTTCATCTGGCATCTTGGAGCTAGGGAGTCCCATATGTGAAGACCACATTCCTGTTTGTTCCTGGAGATAGCATAGTTACTCACCTGTAACTGGTGATCTCCAGAAACAGCAGGAATTTAGTCTTCACAACCTAAACTCCATCTTTGCATGAGAAACAGGAGGCATGACTAAAAGATTAGAATTTTAGGAGTGGAGAAAACGTACAGGATTGTATGGAGTAAGAATAGTAGACAATGGCAGAAAAGTGCATGTGTAGCCAACTGTTGAGTGGGTTCCAAAACACTTTTTTATTACCTGGGTTCCTAATAAAAAGATGATCAAGCATCTCCTGGTACAATAGAAGAGGAGTCTATACCTCTGAGTTGTTTTGAAAATTGCCCTCTTAAAACAGGGACACGTGGACTTCACCCAATGGATTGTACATAAATTCAGATTGACTGCACCTGTGCAAGACAATGATGGAAAAGCTTGATAACATCAACAAAGACAAAACCTGGTGCTGACTGTGGTACAGAATACCAATTATTAGTAAGCAAACTTAAGCTAAAGTTGAAAAAGAGCAAGCCACTCATGAATATAGCAAAATATGACCTTGAGAATATGCCACTGGAATTTGAAGACTGCCTGCAAAATTGATTTGCTGCTTTAGATACAAATGACAGAGTTCCAGAAGAATTATGGGATGGCATCAAGAAGGTTGTGTTGGAAAAAAGCAAGAAGTCTCTACAAAAGGTGAAAAAGCAAAAATGGCCAAAATGGATCACTTAAACTCTGAAAATTGCCCAGAAATGCAGAGACGCTAAAGCCAAAGGAGAAAGAGGCAATCACAAAACTCAACAGAGATTTCCAACATGCAGCAAGACAAGGAGAAGTACTACAATGACGCATGCAAGGAAATAGAATAAAAAA
The DNA here is from genome assembly GCA_033557465.1 of Ichthyophis bannanicus. Classification (NCBI taxonomy): domain Eukaryota; kingdom Metazoa; phylum Chordata; class Amphibia; order Gymnophiona; family Ichthyophiidae; genus Ichthyophis; species Ichthyophis bannanicus. The sequence continues at coordinate 661,689,301 of CM066032.1, read as the reverse complement.
CTATTGGAGGAAGAATAAAATTGGCTTTCCTAAAGCTATGAGAGTTAAACAAAAAATTTCAGCCTTGAATTGGAATGCTACAAGATGCTGAAGGATCCATGTTGAATGATACTGAGAAGATCAAGAAAAGCTGGAAAGAATATACCATAAAGATCATCTGTCGAGCAGCTACTTGGGCTTTGGTTCATACCTTCACAGCCCATTACTGCTTAGACAAGGACTCCCGCTGGGATGCCTTGTTTGGTCAGGCTGTTCTTCAACACCTGTTCCATACTTTATCAACTCCTACCCGCCATCCCTGGTAGGATGCCAGAGATCCATGGGGGGAAGTGGAGCCCTTTCACAAGAGCACACAACTTCTGGGGCCTTCTCCCTGGCATCCACAGCTAGGGAGTCCCCATATGTGAAGACTACATTCCTGCTTGTTCCTGGAGATAGCATAGTTACTCACCTGTAACTGGTAATCTCCTGGAACAGCAGGAATTTAGTTTTCACAACCCACCCATCTCCCCTAGGAGTTGTATCTCTCTATCTCTCTCTCTTTCTCTCTTTCCCTCTCTCTTTTGTCTCAGCTTTAAACTCAACTGGAGAGGGACAGTTGGGAAAGGCGGGAAAGGCAGGAAGGCAGCACGCAGGCGCTATGGGATGCTCCCAAAAGCTTGCCTATTGGACGCTGGGGAGCATTCCCGCGCAGGCTCCGTCGGTACCGACAGTACCCATATGTGAAGACTAAATTCCTATTGTTCCCGGAGATCACCTGTTACAGGTGAGTAACTATGCTTTCTGCAGGTAATATGTTGTTTTATCTGTGGAAATGTCTTTGAAGATTGTCCTCCGTGAACTTTTTTTTTAGAATCACCTACAATCCCCAGTTGTCAAAAATGTCACCTTTGTAACCTGCCTGACAGAACAACCAAACTCTCTTCTATGGCACTAAGACATAGAATGATGCTATCATGTCACAAATAGAAAGCTTAGCTGCTCCTGTGGCAGTATCCAGTTCTTACAGGCTACATTTGTTCTTTATGCTGCTCCACTTATTTTTGTAGCTGACTGTTCTGAATCATTAGGATCAATTTTTATTGTATGTGTATTAGGAAAAAAGTACAATATAAACCAGTCCCATTCCGATTTGTATTGATTGATTGATGCTCTTCTGTTTACTGCCCTCAGAAATCCACTGCCCTGTTACTAAGAAACCAAAGAACTTGCTGATATTTCCATCAGGCTGTGGACAGGAACTAGCCAAATTCGGGACGCTATGCCAATTGAGCTGTGAGAATGGCTTCATTTTATCTGGAGTCACTAAGGATCTGAGGTGCCTCATTTCTGGAGAATGGAGTGAAAATGTCCAAAAAGCTGTTTGTGAAGGTATAGAATAATTTATAATTTCCAATAAGTAGAAAAAAAGAAATACAAAATAAAAAATTGCACCAAACAGGAGAATGGAACAATCTAGAGAGGGAGAAAGACAGAGACCAAGAACCTGCTAACTGGCTAAACCACAATAATTACGATATTCGGCGGCACTGTCCAAATAGCGCTGCTGAATATCACCACAGAACACAGAAAAGATGCCTGGTTAAAATCAGGGGTGGTCTGTGGGTGTAGCAGGGGTGGGACAGGTCACTTCCAAGGCAGACAACTTCTCAACAGGGCTGACTGCTTACAGAAACATGGCAATCACACTACTTTATCCAAGGACATTCTTAGAATTTTCCAGTCCAAGTGAATTAATAATCTAATGACTTGCCTTTAGAGTTTCAATATTTACTTCCTCATTATCCCTTCAGTCCACTCCAGATACACGTGCTATGCTTGTCTACCAGCAGATGGAGATTGAGAAAAAATTGGTTTGATGATGTCACGGTATAAGGGTCTGCCCTGCTCTCACCAGTACTTCTCACTTTCGAGCAGGCGGAGGTAGTAAACCTTGCAGTCTGAATTGGATTGAAGAGGGGAATGATTAGGAATTTGGAGCGTAGGTCAGCTGTTGCTGGTGTTGGAGCCTCGGGGTGCAGAACCTGGTGGTACCAGGTCCCTCCCCCCCACTTCCCCACCACTGTCTTTCCTCTGTAGTCTAGAGGAAGCAGACCAGGACAAGCCCTGTTAGAAGCAAGCCCACTCCATTTTCCTTCTCCTTTGGGAGTGGTGAGGAGGAATCCATGGTGTGCAGTGGCATCCCTTCCTCCTCCCCAACTTTATGGGAGGAGGCTGGGAGAGACAGGTTGTTTGAAAACCAAAAAAAAGAGAGAAAGTTGGGCCGGAGCCACATACAGTATTTGCTGCAAAATGTGAGTATTATGGTGGGGTGGGGGTTGGGGGAGGGGCAGGGGATAAATTTCAGCCCTCCAGTGCCTGGCATCAGTGGAGGGCTCCCTGCTGACATCCCCTTGATTGGGGAAAAAGCCAAGGCCACGACTGCTCATTTGGTGCGGTAAAGGGGCCTTAACTTGCTTTTTATCGCTGTGGTGTTTTCACTGCGAGTTGAAACCAGAGGTTTCAGTTTTGAGTTGGGTACCGCGCCAAGCACTGGACAGTTCCTGCATGTGGAGATGGTGTATATTCTGGCCACCTGCAGACACTCTGTCAGCACATTGCCCTGCAGAGTCTTCCATGGAATTGTCCATTTTTGGGGCCCCGAGCCTGTTGTCATGCCTCTGAGCTTAAAAACTTAACATAAAAAGAAAAAAAAAAGAGGAGCCGAGCTCCTGTGCAGTACCAACTGAATGACGGTAGCACCACGTAGGTCAACCATGATTCGCCGGGCAGATTCCTCATAAACAGCTCAGCAAATTTTGGCGTGAACGGCAGCCATTTATTTTTCATGGTCTTTCTGAAGCTGGGTTTGAAGGTACCAGTGCTTTCTCTTCTTAACACACAGATGAGGAGAGTTATTACAAAAAAATACCACAAATGGAGCGGCCATCCAGACAGTTGAATTCCTGATTGACGGCTGCTCCCCAGTGATTAACCATCTGGGAAGGGGCCGAGCTGATATCCCTTTAGAGTGGAGGGATTTTGGCGTGAGTGGAGCCATTTTGGGTCCCTTGATCAGCTCTCTGTATGGAAAAATTGTCTGTGCTGCTGAGATGGTGCCTGAGGCTGGGACAGTGTGTCTTGAAGAAATAAAAAGAACTTTCTCTGAGTCCAGTTTTGGCCTGCCTTTTGTGATGGTATGACCTAGTAAAGGAGCTTTCCCAGCAGATGATCAGTGTATCTTGACGAGGTTTGGCTGGGCTGGCATAGCTTCTTGGCGGTGCTGAGATCTAGGTTGGCCTCTCCTTTTAAGATACAGTAAGTGAGAAGTAATAATAATAAGGAAAGCAAAAATATGAATATAATTATGGCTTATGTTTTTGTTAGCCTTTCAGCTTTTCATGTAGATTCTTTTTCTGTATCTTCCAGTGACTTAAGTGTACCCCAAGCAACTAGTAGTGGGGGCGGTTTCTTCCTAGTTTAATTAGATATTGGATACTGAAGTCTCTTTGACATCTTGGGATAAAGGGAGCAAGAGATTGATATTTTGATTCAAATAACACAGGTACACTACCAAAAAACTGCCTCCAGTTTTGCAACTGATTCCTATAGATTTTGGGGTGCTGAATCCAGGAAAAATAGCCAAAATGTTCCATCACGTCACGTTTTCTTGCAAAATTAGATTTCTTACCCATATAAGGAATGTTCACATAATTTCTTTTTAGCCGACTGCAGTTTATTTTCTTGGCCCAAAATAGAGGTTGTAATGGTTAACTAACTAGAAACACTCCCTCATGATATTTTAGAGTGTTTTGTATTCATTTTATACATTAACAGGACAATTGGGAGGCGGGGGGCTAAATCCAGTACTCGCGCTGGCGCATGTTCTTTCCTGTTCGCCTCGCCTCGTTCGCTCGCTCAAACACGGTGGTTGCGACATGAACGTTCCTGTCAAATTTCAGTTTCTTGCAAGTTCATTATTACCTTTTGTTTGCTCAGTCGTAATCCAGCTTTATTCCGAAGTGGTTCACTACAGTTGTAGTTTGCAGTGCTGTGTATTTGTGATGGCTCACAGAGCCAGAGGTTGCGTCAACTCTCCGGACAGTTTTTGTTTTATTTGTGGGGAATATACCGTGAAAAAGCGGCAGAGGAACATTTCTGCATTTATTAAAAAAGTATATTTCGCCTATTTCGGTTTGAAGTTAGGCGATCAAGACAAACCGTGGGCGCCTCACAAAGTGTGCAAGACATGTGAGGAAGATCTACGCTTATGGATGAAAGGTAAAAAACAAGCATTTCGTTTCGGAATACCTATGATGTGGCGTGAACAAAGAGACCACAGCAGTGACTGCTATTTTTGCTCTTGCATTGTGAAGGGATACAACTTAAAAAATAAGAACGTAATAAGTTACCCCAACCTTCCCTCAGCAATTAGGCCTATGCCTCATAGCAACGAAGTACCTGTGCCTGAACCACCAAAATCTTTGGATCATATTTGTGTGGACGGTTCTGATCATGATGAGACTCATCAGATGGCTTTTCCCGATGAGTCCAGTACTTCCGAGTTTGAAACTGAACCAGATCCGAAACCTGAACTTTTCTCTCAAGCTGAATTGAATGATTTAGTCCGGGATTTAGGACTCCCAAAAGATGCTGCCCAACTGCTAGGTTCTCGGCTTAAACAGAAAAATCTATTGTCACCAGGAACAACTTTTTATTGGTACCGCAACCGCGAGACACAATTTTTGAAGTATTTCAGCAAAGAGGAAGATTTGGTATTTTGCAACGATATATACGGAGTGATGGAAAAGTTTAAACTCAAGTATGATCCTGCTGAATGGCGGCTGTTCATTGATTCGTCAAAAGACAGCATAAAAGGTGTTCTTCTTCATAATGGCAACACATTCGCTTCAGTTCCTATTGCTCACTCTGTTATTCTCCAAGAAAAATACGAGAATTTGGCCCTGATTCTTCAGAAAATTAGTTATGATGAGCATAAGTGGATGATTTGTGGAGACTTTAAAATTCTATCCATGCTATTAGGGCAGCAATCCGGTTTCACCAAATATCCCTGCTTCCTTTGCTTGTGGGATAGCCGGGCCCGCGACCTACACTGGGGGAAAAAAGACTGGCCAATTCGGGAGTATTTGAGACCCGGTGAGAAAATGTTCTTCATGAGAGCTTGGTACCTCGTGATAAAATTCTATTACCACCTCTCCACATTAAGTTGGGTCTCATTAAGCAATTCATCAAGTCCCTTCCAAAAGATGGTGAGTGCTTTCGGTACCTTTGCTCAAAGTTCCCCCGACTTTCTGAAGCAAAGCTAAAGGAAGGAGTGTTTGTTGGCCCTGATATAAGGAAACTCATTTCAGATGGAGCATTCGCTGAAACGATGTCTGAGAAGGAAAAAGAAGCCTAGGATTCCTTCAAGGATGTTGTTCTCAAATTCTTGGGGAACAGGCGGGATAAGAACTATAAGGATATTTTTGCCAGGATGCTCAATGCCTTCAAAGAACAAGGCTGTAACATGAGCCTGAAAGTCCATTTCTTGCACTCCCATGTGAACTACATTCCCGAAAACTTGGGGGCGTACAGTGAAGAACAAGGTGAAAGGTTTCACCAGGACATCAAGGACGCAGAGAGAAGGTACCAAGGAAGATGGAACACCACTATGATGGCTGATTTCTGCTGGTTGCTGCTGCGGGAAACCCCAGATGAAAAATACGCCAAGCAGCGCACCAAGAGAAGCATTCGGGGGAAGAAGAAACGGGCCCACCAGGAGATTGATTGACCCAAGAATGACTTTAAAATCTAAACTGTGTTGACAAATATCGTGTTTTTACTAAACTTTGAAATAAAAATTTGCTAGTTATTACCACAGTGTCGGATCTCATTTATTAGAATTTTATTTTCACACCATCGGGTGTTTGTCTTCATGTATTGCAATGGTGCGGTTTGCGTTTTCTATTCTTACATACATACCTGTACAACATTTTTTGCACATTTCTTTGCTTTGCTTTGCTTTGTGTCTAACCTCGCTCTTATATGCTCAATGTTTGTGCACATATGTGGCTGTTTTAAGTGCAGACAATTTTGCTACCATCACAGTGTGTTTTGTTGACATTACTCTATTCTTATGTGCTGCCTTGTTACAATTTTCTTTATTCTTATTTGAATAACTACTAAACAATTAGTATAAAGAATTCATCCAAGAAACTTTTATCTCGATTGCACTCAATCTGAAACGTTCACCTCAAACTGCTAACCCAATGTAGCAAAAAATCTGTACGTGATGGAGCAAATTGGTTACCAGATTTGGATTCAGCGCACCAAAAAACGTAAAAATCAATCGAAACATTAGAGGCAGTTTAAAAAAAAATTTTTTTAGTGTACCTGTGTAATTTGCTCATGGGCCTCTGGGGTCATTTTCCTGAAACTAGCTCTAGGACATATGGAAAAAATCTGGGCAGTCTAGAAAAGAGGTTGTTCAAGGGCTAGCCTCTGTTTCTCTTGGGGGACCCTTTATTCTAGGACGGGTCTCCTCATATGGGAAGTTCTGATCATGAGCCATTGCGTTTTAGGTAACGGCTCTAGTTGAAATATAGTCAAGACATCAGTCTATTCTTAGGGATTTTGGTGAACTAAGGCTGCTGTGTTGTACCCCAAAGATAAGTGGGGACCTCACAGTGCTCCAATCAGACTCAGACATTTGGTCAGTAAGGAAATGAGATCCTTATTATGCCCAATCAGTCCCAATTTTAGCCAAATAGCCAAAGCAGCATTATTTTCTTAGCAATACAGTTTGCCTGAGTCAGAGAGGCTAAGAGACAAAGACGGTTTGTCTCTTCTCCTTGCCCTCACCCCCAGTTGATACCAAATGTTGTTCTTATATACATTATTTCAGCCTGCCACCTATTGCGGTTAGGACTTTTTACTATGACGTGTTCCTATTGGTAATTTAGCTCTTTTTCCTGTGCAAGCAGTTTACAGACTTCCACAAATTACAACAGGTTTTTTATCATTTCTCTTCCAACTTGTCTCCAGCCCCCCTTCCCTCCCCGTCTTAGTCTGTGGTGGGTATACTTCCTGTTTTTGCATGCTCCCCATACCTGACCCACTGCCACGAGCTGTTCACAGCCTGCTCTGCAAAGTTTGTACCACTGTCTCATCAGTGTATATCTGTGCAGACTTTTACTCTTACATGGGCATGACTTCCGCTACAGGACTGCTTGGGGTCACTCTTATCAGGACAGGCCACAAGGACTGCATTGGGACATGGTATGAAATAGACTTCAACCCGCTTTGTACCAACATTTCCCCCCCTTGAAACACACTTTATTCAGAGTGCCTTAGAGCCACATTCATAACAGGCAGGGTCATGTGGGTTAGGAAGAACAGTATATCGGGCAGAACCATCTGAAGGGGTGAGAATCATTGTGGTAGTGGATGCATGGGTTAAATATTTACGGCTGCAACCAATAATAAAAGAGAAGAGACAGCAGCCAAAGATGACAGCAATCCCCAGACTGACAGCAGCAATAAGGAGGCCACGTAAGCCAGAGCCAAGGCCAGAGAACCAGGAAGTAAGTGTCCCACCAAGCACCTACCTGATTACCACCCTTAAAGTCAGAGATGTCCAATTTATCCATATTAACCATACATTGCATTTAGAAAAAAATATTTTATTCCCAGTATCCTTTTTGGTGTCTTGGATATTGATAGCAATAGATTGATTAAGAATCCAGGAACCTGGAGCAAACAGGTAAAGTTTAGAAGCAGGATCATAGGTATAATTACAGGAAGGGAAAACAGTTTGGTTGTGGAGCCTAAGCACAAAAGAAAAGGTTTATGAAATTGAGAGGGAATTAACATAGAAGTATTGACAAGAATGGGCATTCCAGGTATCATTACAAGAAATGATGGCAATCAGGGTGAACCGCTTTCCAGGAATGCTTGGGTTGGAGAAGGCCCATTGGGACATCTGAGAATTCAATTGAGTCAGGGTGAGAATTCAATTGAGTCAGAATAATAGAGGTAATAAGAAGGGGGGGGGGGCTTCTTCAGAAGAAGTAGAAACCTTAGTACACAAAATACAAGAAGTGACATCATACCCTTTAAGATAATCCATAACCATAGCTTCTCAAGTGTTGCTGTAATTTACAGGGTGTATCCCTGAATCTGGGAGTGAATGAGTTTGCCTGTACAAGGACAAAGAGGAAAAAAGCATAGGGAAGAACAAGTGCAATATAAAAATTACAAAGCATAGCAAAATAACACAAGTCTATCAACAGAAGGTGATGATAAATGGAGCTCACTCGGATGAAAGGAAGGTGATTAGTGGGGTGCCTCAGGGTTCGATCCTAGGCCCGGCACTGTTCAATGTATTTGTGAGTGATATTGCTGAAGGACTGAATGGAAAAGTCTGTCTTTTTGCAGATAACACGAAAATTTGCAACAGAGTGGACTCCCCGAGGGAGTGCTTAAAATGAGGAGGGATCTGCAAAAGCTGGAGGAATGGTCTGATGCTTGGCAATTAAGATTTAATGAGAAGCAGTACAGTGTCATGCACTTGGGTAGCAGAAATCCAAGGGAAATGTACGCAATAGGGGGTGAGAGGTTGGTGTGCATGGAGCAGGAGAAAGACCTTGGTGTGATTATTTCTGTAGATCTCAAGGTGGCAAAACAGTGTGACAAGGCAGTGGCAAAAGCCAGGAGGATGTTGGGATGCATTCGAAGAGGAATTACCAGCAGAAATGAAGGGGTACTAGTGCCACTGTATAAGTCTCTGGTGAGGCCTCACTTGGAATACTGTGTTCAGTTTTGGAGACCGTATCTTGCAAAGGATGTAAAAAGAATGGAAGCTGTTCGGAGGAAGGCGACCAAAATGATTTGGAGCCTGCGTCAGAAGCCTTATGAGGAGAGACTTGAAGACCTAAATATGTATACTTTGGAGGAGAGGAGGGACAGGGGAGATATGATTCAGATCTTTAAATACTTAAAGAGAATAATGAACAAGAAAATCTCTTCCAGAGATGGGGAAGCTGTAAAACTAGAGGGCATGACATGAAGCTGCAAGGTGGTAAATTGAAAGGCAATGTCCAGAAATACTTTTTTACTGAAAGGGTGGTAGATGCTTTGAATGCCCTCCTGATGGAGGTGGTGGGGACAAACACAGTGACGGAATTCAAAGTGGCTTGGGACAGACACAGTGGATCACTTTACAGCCACAAGATTAAATCAAAATAAATTGAACCATCTAATTTCTCAACAAATAGGGGTGTCCTACATGGAGCGATGGGGGGAGGAGCGGTGGGTTCACCCCTAAACAAACAAAGAAGCAAAGATATGGGGAGGGGTGCACCTGCTCCTGGTGGGTGCACCACTAAGCAAAGACATGGGTAGGGGTGCACCTACTCCCTAAAAGACATGGGAAGGGGTGCACCTGTTCCTGCCATATTGCTGGGTAGACTAGATGGACCATACTGGTCTTTATCTTCTGTCATTTACTGTGTTACTAAGATAGCGATGTCTGTCGCTAGCCTGCACTCAGTGCTACTGGCAGACACCTGCTGGGCCGCCACCTGGTCCTTCATTCACACCTTCACGGTGCATTACTGCATGGAGAGGGAGTCCCATTGGGACGCTGCCTTCGGCTGGGCTGTACTCTGTAATCTTTTGGGGGTTTAAGCAACTACTGCCCTCTGAGTCTTCTTGTTCCGGCTACTGGAAGCGTGGCCATCCATGGACCTGGGGTCCTCAGACTGTCTTTGGCTTTCACTGGCAATTGCTCATGGCGATGCCATGCTTTTTTCTACAGGTCCTCGGTAGTCTGTAGCTAGGGATTCCCATATGTGAGGACTGACTTCCTGCTTGTTCCTGGAGAAAGCGTAGTTACACACCTGTAACAGGTATTCTCTAGGGACAGCAGGAATTAGTCCTCACAACCCTGCTTCTTCCCCTTGGAGTTGCTGTATATTTTTACTATCTTCTTGAAGGGACTATAGCTATGGCACCTGGCTGAGTAAGATGGCACCTTTGGTCAGGAAGGGGACCATGCATGCGTGGTGGCATTCCCATAGGCTTTCTTTGAAAGCTGGGGAAATGGTCCACGTGGGCTCTGTCGGTGCCTATGTCACCCATATGTGAGGACTGATTCCTGCTGTCCCTGGAGAACACCTGTTACAGGTGAGTAACTGCGCTATAGTCACAACAAAACAAAATGCACTATAGTGCTGAAAGATGAGACCCCCCCAATTTGGAAGGCACTCAACTGGCTACTGGGAGGAGCTGAAGACTTTTCAGAGTAAAGCCAGCATTTATGATGTGGTTAGATCCAAACCCTCGAGATGTCCGACTGCTGAGGTAGCTGCACATGAAATGAGTCAGAAGCTGCAAAGATGTCTTACATATTGGGACATGGAACATACAAAGCACAAACCAAGGGAAGTTGGAAGAGGTCAAGAATGAAATGGAACGTATGCAACTTGATCTGAGTGTCAGCGAACTGAAATGGACAGGCATCGGGCACTCTGCATCTGATGGTCTACTATGCTAGAAAGGAAAAACAAAAAAGAAATGGTGTTGCATTTATAATCAAGAAGAAGCTTTCAAGAACTGCAATGAAATACAATGCAATCTATGAACGCTTGATTTCTATTTCTCTGTGAGGAATTCCCAATAGCACAACTATAATTCAGGTATATGCCCCAACAACAGCTGCAGAAGAGGATGAGGTTGATGAGTTTTATGAACAAGTAGTAGCTGAAATAGGTAGAACATGAAAACAGAATATCCTGATAATCAAGGGTGACTGGAACGCAAAAGTTGGCAACAAAGAAGGCAAAGTGGTTGGCTGATTGGTCTTGCAGAATTCTATGATCTATTAATCTCAAACACCTTCCAGCCACACAAGCGGCGACTGTACTCTTGGACTTCACCCAATGGATTGTACAAAAATTAAATTGACTACGTCTGTGGAAGTCAACGATGGGAAAACTCTATAACATCAATGAAGACAAAACCTGGAGCTGACTGTGGTACAAATCGCCAACTACTAGTATGCAAACTCAAACTAAAGTTGAAAAAGAGCAAGCCACTCATGAATGTAGTAAAATATGACCTTGAGAATTTATCACCAGAATTTAAAGACTGCAAAATTAATTTGCTGCTTTAGATACAAATGACAGAGCTCCAGCAGAGTTATGAGATGACATCAAGAAGGTTGTGTTGGAAGAAAGTGAGAAGTCTCTACAAAAGGTGAAAAAGTAAAAATGGCCAAAATGGATGACCAAAGAAACTCTGAAAATTGCCCAGAAACGCAGAGAAGCTAAAGCCAGAAGAGAAAGAGAGGCAATCGCAGAACTCAACAGAAATTTCCATCATGCAGCAAGACAAGACAAAAAGTGCTACTATGATGCATGCAAGGAAATAGAATCAGAAACTATTAGAGGAAGAATATGAGAGTTAAAGACAAAAGTACGGCCTCAAATTGGAATGTTACAAGATGCTGAAGGATCCATGTTGAATGATGCTGAGATGATCAAGAAAAGGTGGAAAGAATATAGAGAGTCATTTTTCCATAATGATCAAGTGGACCATTTCAACCTTTACCTTATTATCAGGAACCATTGGCGATGAAAGAAGAAGTTGAAACAGCATTGAAAGCCTTATCAAAGAACAATGCACTGGGCATTGATGGCATTCTCATTGAAGTATTACAGCAATTGGATGTTGCTGATACCATACTTATAAGGCTCTGCCAGGAAATTTGGACGACAACATCATGGTCTTCCATTAGCCCCCTGGAAAAGATCTCTGTTTATACCAATACTAAAGAAAGGTGTTCCAAATGACTGTGGAAATTATGGCACAATCGCTCTGATCCCACATGCCAGCAAGATTCTACTCAAGATTATTCAACAGGGACTACAACCATATCTGGAACGAGAAATGCCTGAAGTGCAAGCAGGGTTCGGGAAAGGGCGAGGAACGAGAGACATCAGTGTGGATGTGAGATGGCTCCTTGAAAAGACAAAAGAATACCAAAATGATATCTGTGTTTTTTTGACTACAGCAAGATTTTTGACAGTGTAAACCATGAGAAACTCTGGGCCACATTAAGAAGCATGGGTATACCAGAACATCTGATAGTTTTCTTACACAACCTTTACATTAATCAAGAAGCAACAGTTCGAATGGAACTAGGAGAAACAGAATGGCTTAAAATCAGCAAAGATGTACGACAAGACTGTTTTCTTTCCCCCAACCTCTTTAATTTATATGCAGAACAAATCATCAGAGAAGCAGGACTGTATGAGGACAATCGAGGTGTGAAAATTGATGGAAGACTCAACAACCTTCGCTATGCTGATGAGACCACATTATTGGCTGAAAGTGAAGATGATCTGAAACATTTGCTTCTCAAGATCAAGGAACATAGTCTTAAAATGGGCCTGCACCTTAATGTAAAGAAGACAAAGATCCTGTCTACTGGCAAAATCAATAAGTCCATCATTGATGGAGAAGAAATTGAAATAGTTGACAGTTTTAACCTACTTGGATCAGCTATAATAAAGAAACGACAAGCAGTCAAAAAATCAGACAACACATTGCTCTTGGCAGAATGTCTATGAAGGACTTAGCTAAGATTCTCAAGAGCAGAGATGTCTCTCTCCATACAAAGATTTGACTTGTTCAAGCCATGGTATTTTCAATAACATATGTATGTGAAAATTGGGCAGTTTCAAAAGATAGACAGGAAGAAAATTGACACTTTTGAATTTTATAGTGCGGGCGACAAATACTGTGTATATACCATGGACTGCCCAAAGAACAAACTAGTCAATATTAGAGAAGATCAAACTTAAGCTTTCTTTAGAAGCTCAGATGACTTCAACTTTCATACTTTGGACACATCATGCGAAGAGAGAGATCGTTAGAAAAAGACATCATAATTGGCAAGGTAGAAGGTCAATGCAGAAGAGGAAGGCCAGCAATGAGATGGATCGATACAATAACAGCAGCTATGGGTGTGACTCTATTAATAATGAGCCACCTGACTAAAGACCAAACATAGTTCAGGACAATTATCCAGAGGGTCTCCATGAGTCAACACAAACTCAACGGCACTTAACAACAATAACAACATCAAGCAATAATTACATCCTTGAAGGAAAAGGAGTAGCACAAAGAAAATAAAACCATACATCTGAAACAAATATCTTATAAGAAAAATAAACAATACAATATGTGTTAAACACTAATAGCCTACAAGAACAGCCGGAGGGAGTCCAGAAAGGAGGCTAGATACAAAAAAAAATATTAAATAAACATAAGGAAATATGGCCCTTTGTCGCTGCCATTTTTCTGCAAGTTTCACCCAGGATCTCCCTGATTTGACTTGGATGTCCTTTTAAAAATGCCATTTTAAAAATGCTAAATGATTTTGAATACAGAAACCAAAAGGCCAAATTACACTTTGGAGGGAAATTACTTGCAATCACCTAACAGGAAAGAGATCTGTTAATCTCCAAGTAGCCACTCAGTGGAACAAAGCAATTGGGAAAGCTAATAGTATATTTGTATACATAGAGGTATCAGTGGTAGAAAGAGCGAAGTAATATTACCTTGCTCCTGCCTTCCACTAGTCCCCTGGAAAACAGTTGTGTTTTGGGGAGAAAACCCTGGGGGTGGGAGGAGGAGGAAAGCGAATGCAAGTGCCCAGGTGCAACCAGCAGGTTTCTAGAAGGGATCAGGGGGATATCAATGGGGCGATTTGGCTTCCGCCATCTGTTTTTTAAAAGGGATTGGGGTGATGGCTTCAGATGCTTCAAAAAGACATCAGGGAGTGGGAGGCCTGTTTTTGTAACATCAAGTGCTAGTCCTTTAGAAGATGGACCCGACTTGCAATCTTACAGTAAAATGCATGTGATATTCCTGGCTGCAGCAATGCAACTACTTTACCATGGGATTCACCAACTCATGGATACCTTAGCACCACAGGTTAGTGAATCCCACAATAAATTTCCCTGCAGGAAAATAGTGCATAGATGTGCTATTTTACTGTGAAATCAAGGCACAGTTTGCAAAGGACATCCAAGTGCAATTTGAAATATCCAAATTAGAATGTCTGGGAAAAAAACAAAAGCCGGCATGTGCAAGTTCAGGCACAATTTCACAAATGTGGATATGCTGGATATGAACGTCCTATGGCGACATCTACATAAATGTCCCCAGAAGAGCATTTCAGAATAAGGATGTCTAATAGCCTAATGGTTAGAGTAATGGGTTAGCAGCATAGTGGCATGGGTTCAAATCCCAGTGTGGGCCTTTGTGATCTTAGGCTAGTCACTTAACTCTCTGGATGTTTTAGGGTCAACTCAAACACTTTCCTGATGCCTATTTGTGCCTGGAGCAAGTCTAAAGATGGAGACAAGGTTGCAGACGTCCATGAAGTTTCTGAAATCAAGTGGGGCTGTCTAATGATCTACCTACCATGGGACGTATCTAACCCCCCATTGAAACATCTCACAGAATGCTTCTTAGAAATCATAACATGGCTGGGGAACCACAATCCACATATCAACTTTTCAAAAACAGATGCTATGTATGTAACAAGAAATAAGAGCTTTTCCCCACCAAACTCTATCCAAATCAATGACATCAACATTCAAATTAAAAACAAAGTTAGATATTTAGGTGTCATAATTGATCGCTCCCTTAGCTTTGCCTCACATATAAAACAAACAACAAAGAAAATATTTTTCAAACTAAAAATCCTGAAGCAACTTTGTCTACTACTACACCCCCAAGACTTCAGATCAATAATTCAAGTAATGATCACACCTCACTTTGACTTTGCTAATACCATCCTTCAAGGCACCACTAAACAAAACCTAAAACGCCTCCAACTGGCCCAAAATGTGGCCACCAGAATAACTACAAACATCAGCCCAATGGAACACATCACACCAACACTATTCACCCTGCACTGGCTACCTATTCACAGCCGCATAAAATACAAAATCCTTATAACAACATATAAGCTAATACATGACATAGCACCCTCACACCTTTCCACACTTATAGCAATAGAACACAGCACCCGAACTCAATGCACTAAGAATCAAAACAAACTATCGCTACTCAAAGATTTCAGGAAAACCAAAAAAACTACAACTAATATAGCTTTTTCCCACACTGCCCCCACATTCTGGAATGCCCTCCCCGATCATCTCAGGGAAATCCGTGACCTCCAATCATTCAGAAAACACCTCTAAACACATCTATTTACAATACACTATTGCACGCAGGACCTAACCAACCCCCTAGAAACAACACATAGGATTAGCCAAGCCACGCAAGCTACCACAACTTAACCCCCCTATCCCTACAAACACTGAACTCTACATAGTTTTCCTTTTTACCACCTGTCAGAAAGTTAAAATCTGACTGTTATTACTTCAATGTAGATAGTTATATATGTTTTAATGTAATTGAGCAAGTACATGTTGTACCTCTCAAACTTGTTCTCTGTAAACCGCAATTGATCTTCGGAAATTGCGGTATATAAATCACTGTTAAATAAATAAAATAAATAAGTTCATTGCGCCTCCATCATGCCCCCTGCCTACTTGGACATCTGTGCACTGGAGACATCTTTAAAAGTCATTTGTGAAATGGCTCTGGGGATGTCTCCATGATTTGGATGTCCATGTGCACATTTTCGGACTTCCAAATTATAATTAAGACATTTAAAATAACCCCCTTAGTAAATAGGCTCCGTAACCCTGGGAGTCCCGATGGGGTCAAAAGTGACCCCATTGCAAGTTTCACAAAGCGTATCTTGGAAACTAGTTGTGCAAGAATGCAATCTTTTTATGACTTTTCACATGTCAATATTCTCTTTATATTGCACCATGAGAGGAATAATTTTCATCCGCTAGGTGACGCTAGTGATGAATTGCAGCACCAGAGTACCAGTGGGGTCATTTTTGACCCCAGTTGCTTACATTCGGTTTGGATCGTGATACAATTTGCAGTTTTGTGAATTTTTGATCTGACAAAGGTATTTATCATTAACTATGTATCTCATTTATTTTTTGTACTCTTATTTTATGAAAATTATACATTTTCTGTAATTGCTATCATACGTTCCCTCATTATTTCCGATGAAATCTAAAGGCTTTCAGCTCATTCATCACGATTATTGTACGAAGGCACACATTGCATTTGCATAGTAAAACTGCTTTGCGTTTTATTCAACTTTATCTTTGTTTATTTATTTTAGGTTATTGTTTATGATGTCAAAACGAAAGTATTCAGCTGCCCAAGTAAGAGAAATATTGCAACGAGATGCTGACAGTGACGGCTCTGAGTCGTCTGATGATGCAGCATATTCAGCAAGCGAAGAAGCATATCAGCCAAGTTTAGGCGATAAATTTGATGATGACAGTCATGATTCAGATGGCGACAGCAGTTGGTCGCCAAGTGAATGTGAGACTGATGTTGAGCCGGTAACATCTCCAGCAGCAAAGAGTCAAGTTACAGGTCGAGGCAAAGGTCGAGGCTGTGCTGGAAGGGGAAGAAGGCAGGAGTCCTCGGTGTCAGTATCATCTGTGAGGAATCTTAGTTGTGGTCATAGAGGAGCTAAGAGGTCATCAACTATAAGCACAAATGTTGCCATTGAAGCCTATGTATCTAAGGATGCCACATCATGGAACAGGAAACCTATAAAGCAAGCTGCTGGAAGATACGCCAGAGCTAATGTCATGCCCGTACAACAAGGTCCTACAAGGTATGCTGTACGAAATGTTGATGGCCCTCTCGCAGCATTCCACGTGTTCATGAGGAAGAACTTATTGAATGAAATCATCATGTGGACGAGCAAACAAGGAAGACACATTTATGATGACACCTGGAAAGATTTGACAGACAGAGAATTTAAACGTTTTCTTGGACTTCTGATCTTCTCAGGCGTGTACAAGTCACAAAATGAATCCATAGTTTAGTTGTGGAACCTTGAAGATGGTCATTCTGTTTTCGGCAAAAATATGGCCCGTAACCGTTTTCAGCAAATTTCTTGTGCTCTCAGATTTGATGATGCAACCAACAGACATGAACAATGAGGCGTGGATAAGCTTGCTCCAGTCAGACACAATTTTGATACCTGGGAAGCAACTCTAAGTGACGCCTTTGTTCCTGGTGAAAATGTTACCGTGGATGAGCAACTGCTTATATTTAGTGGCCGTGTTCCGTTCAGACAATATATTCCCAGCAAACCTGGGAAATATGGCATAAAGCTATGGATGTTGTGTGACAGTGCAACGTCATATGTTCTGCGTCTTCAAGTATATACAGGAAGGGAACTCGGACAAAACAGGGAACAGAATCAGGGTGAAAGGGTTGTGCTGCAACTCAATGAAGGATTGACGCAATCTGGCAGAAATGTTACTGTTGACAATTTCTTCTGCAGTTTATCCCTGTCACAGAAATTGCTAGAAAAACAAATGACACTTTTGGGGACAATTCAAAAGAACAGAAAACAATTACCTCGAGAATTTGTAACAGCAAAGGGCTGAGAGGTATTCACTTCACTGTTTGCCTTTCGCGATGACGCCACTCTGGTTTCCTATTGCCTGAAGAAAGGAAAAGTGGTTGTTCTTCTGAGCAGTTTGCATGATCAAGAAGAAGTAGATAACACACGTCCAGACAAAAAAAAACACGCATGATCTTGGACTATAATTATAGTAAAGGTGGAGTAGATATGGCAGATCAAATGTTGTGCACATATACCACAAAACGAATGACAAGACGCTGGCCAGTGACAATCTTCTACAACATGTTGGACATCAGTGCTCTGAATGCCTTCATTGTTTGGATGTCACTAAATTCAGAATGGCAGTCCAAGTCAAAGCACAGAAGTTGTCTATTCCTCTTGGAATTAGGAAAGCAGCTGCTTCAGAGTAATTGCAGCGAGACTTCTTCTAGCATTGAAGAAGCCACTGATGCTGTTTGCAATGTCGGGATCCCAAAGAAAAGGGCAAGGTGTCACTGCTGTTCCAGAGAAAAAGCCCGCAAACAATTTAAAAGCGGTCTCCCTGCAAAGGGAGAGCCGCTGCCGGGACACTCCGCACCCGGTGCTCCTGCCAAATCGGGGCAGTGGGAGCCAGCCCGCAAACAATTTAAAAGCGGTCTCCCTGCAAAGGGAGAGCCGCTGCCGGGACACTCTGCCCCCGTTGCTCCTGCCCAATCGGGGCAGTGGGAGCCAGCCCGCAAACAATTTAAAAGCGGTCTCCCTGCAAAGGGAGAGCCGCTGTCGGGACACTCCGCCCCCGGTGCTCCTGCCCAATCGGGGCAGTGGGAGCCAGCCCGCAAACAATTTAAAAGCGGTCTCCCTGCAAAGGGAGAGCCGCTGCCGGGACACTCCGCCCCCGGTGCTCCTGCCCAATCGGGGCAGTGGGAGCCAGCCCGCAAACAATTTAAAAGCGGTCTCCCTGCAAAGGGAGAGCCGCTGCCGGGACACTCCGCCCCCGGTGCTCCTGCCCAATCGGGGCAGTGGGAGCCAGCCCGCAAACAATTTAGAAGCGGTCTCCCTGCAAAGGGAGAGCCGCTGCCGGGACACTCCGCCCCCGGTGCTCCTGCCCAATCGGGGCAGTGGGAGCCAGCCCGCAAACAATTTAAAAGCGGTCTCCCTGCAAAGGGAGAGCCGCTGCCGGGACACTCCGCCCCCGGTGCTCCTGCCCAATCGGGGCAGTGGGAGCCAGCCCGCAAACAATTTAAAAGCAGTCTCCCTGCAGGGCGCGCCCGCGCCTGAGGGCCTCGCCAGAGGGCCCTTTGGCGTGGCCCTTAGGCAGTGGGCATTATGCAGGGAGACTGAAGTCCTCTATGGAGCACCATCGAATGGATCACACACGCGGGAGCTAACCACCAAGGAACACCGAAGGAATCTCAAGGATCCGTACACAACCAAGGAGGTAAGCCTTCTAAACGTAATCCCACACATAGACGAAGCTGACATAAAGAACAAAGATCCAAGCTCGGACAATACTAGGACACTACACGGTGATTGCGAACTACCTGGTGATACCAAACCACTGACTGAGAAAAGTTTACTTGTTACTGTACTGTACTATAACAGACCTCGCACATTAGCTGCAAATGTGAAATAGTAACAACTGTCTGAATAACATTGCTTGTAACTGTGAAATATAACGTATTACTGATGATAATAGAACACCTACTGCAAAGTATTGTTTGTCACTGTACCGTACATGCTGATACTAGGCTACTGAACGAGAAATATCACTCATGACTGTAAAGTGTCTGATAAGACTAGCCCTCTGACTGCAAAGTAATATTTGTTACTGTAACGTGCATGCTGATACTGAGCCTCTGACTGCAAAATATTACCTATTACTCTGAGGTTACTGCTGTTACTAGGCCACTGAAATACAACTTGAGGCTATAAAGAGTCTGTAGCTTCCAGGTCACGGCCCAAACACAACTGTCCAACAAGCTGTGGAATGGCACCCCTTAGCTTTTTACTAAGTATATATCTGCTCCTACTGGTTCCTTCATATGCCTTCGTCTCCAACTTCTACTACTCACTACCACACATATGCACTCCAATATATATGCTTTACCCCATACAAACACCTGTCTTCCCTCCACTCACCCCTACCACGCTACCTACAATGGCCCAACAATCACTCCATCTCCAAGGCCCTCTATTACCAGGCATAATAGGACACAGAGGCACCGCAAACCAAGAAGGCCGAATGTAGACAAACCCCTGCTAACACAGAGCACCCACATACTTTCACCACAAACGACTCTTGATGCATGCAACATCATCCTCATTAATGCCAGATCTATCAGGAACAAGACCCACTTAATCCATGACATCATCACGGATGAGCAACCGGATATCCTCTGTATAACTGAAACTTGGATCACGGACACCGACTCAGCATTATTAAACCAGATAAATAAACCCGGGTACAAATTATACAACTGCCCCCGCACCAGCAAAAGAGGAGGAGGAGTTCTCATCATTGCCAAAGCCAACCTACAATTAACAACCACTTCCCAACTTTCAAATATGGGCATCGATTTGCTGAAAGTTGAAAACTCAGCTCTATCCATCTGCCTAATATACAGACCCCCATCACCACAGCATGAATCACTTGCCATAGCACTAGAGAGCATCTCCACCACGCAACTCAGGAAATTCCAAATCATCCTGGGAGACCTAAATTTAACCTCCATGCCACCTACTCACGCAAAGACCTTCCTTGAAGCCATGGACCAACTAGGATATCAACAACTAATAAATGAGCCCACCCACGACAAGGGTCATACCCTAGACATGGTCTTCACACCCACGACCCAGCAGGGAAACGAAGAAAAACCTCTAATAAGGATAACTCCAGTACCATGGTCCGACCACCATCAAATTGATCTACGCTTAAACCTTCCTTCCTTACCCAAAGACGCTAAGGCCCGGAGAATGGTACACCAGCAAAGGGGCTTCAGCAAATTAAACTTGGAAGATCTCATAAGTAAAATTACTACCCACATCGATTTGGAATGCATTGACCTCGATCTACTGACAAACAACTGGAACGAGGGAATACAGGCTGCTTCACACCCAACATGGAAGACCCCCCCGATATCAACTAAACACAGATCAGAACCCTGGTACACAGAAACGCTGACCAGAATGAAGAGGGAACTCCGAAGGCTAGAGAGAAAATGGAGACGAAACACATCCATGGAACACAAGACTGAATACCTCAGGCACCTCACACAATACAAAGGCGAGGTCAACTCTGCGAAAAGGACACACCACACCAACTTATTAAACAAAGCTATCAATAAGCCTCGTGAGCTATTCGAACTAGTAAAATCACTGACAAAAGTACCTCTGGAGGACCACCGTGTGACAGTAATCAAACCCCAAATCCTGACAGACCATTACGCAAGAAAACTCACTACACCCACATCAACGCACTGCTTGAACGTAAACTACCCGGAACATCGCCTAAACAAGATGACCAAAGTAGACCAGGAACTAGCATGGAACAACTTTCACAGCATTAATGCTCAGCAAATTACCAACATAATAACAAACATCCGTACCACCACATCTCCGCTAGATCCCTGCCCAACTGCATGGGTTAAGGCGGCAAAACAAGATATTGCGAACCAAGTATCACATATTGTGAACCAATCGCTGCAACAAGGAATTATGCCCACACAACTCAAGAAATCAATAATAAGACCAGTCCTAAAGAACAACTCACTCAACAAGGACGACCCAGCATCCTACCGCCCCATCTCCAGCATATCATTCCTGGCAAAGATCATTGAGAAGTCAGTCCTATTACAACTACAAGACCATCTGGATGAACATGAAACCTGTGACCCAGTAGCTCCTCAGGAACCTATGGACACAAGTGAGCATCCGGTGGTGGAAGCCGGTAATGCTAGAGAGAGCACAGATTTCTTTAGAGAAAGAAAAAAACACACTTCCAATCAAGCTAAACAGCACTCCTCGGGGGAAGGGAGTGAGGAAGCCTGTGATTGGGCACGCCCCAAAGGAAGGCGGGCAGTGCAGGCTAGAGCCAGCTGCTTAAATATACAGAAACCAGGAAGTCAGAGGGTACTAGTGAAGGACTCGAGAAAAGTTCTAAAGGAAGGACTAGAAAGGAGAATAACAGGACAACTGGTTCCAGACAAGCTGAGAACACGAGAGAAGCTATCTGAGTTCCCAGAGGGAGATACAAGGATTGCAGAAGGCAAGTCTGTATGGGATTATCCTTGCTATAGAGATTCCTGTGACAAGCTGCACCTGGAAGGTACCGTGGGAGAGGATTCAGTAGAGAGAGAGAACTGCTGCAGGCAGAGGTCTTTTAACTACGCTGAAAACCCAGGGCTACAGAACCAGGCAGAGCTGTGGAAGAAGGACAGAAGGATAAGGTATTCCCCAGATGAAAAGCTTCTGTATCAGGTACCCAAGAAAAGAAGTGTTTATGCTTTTAAACCAGGCAGTCTCTGTTCCACTTTTAAAAGCACAGCTAAACAAGATGGTGGCGTCTGTTATCAGCCAAGGGAAGCTTTAAGTAATCCTGAATATTCTTTTAAGCTAGCTGATATACCTAACCTGGAGAAGGCTGAATGTAATGCTTTTGATTATTCTCCTGACATTACAAAGTTGGAATACCAAGCACCCACGTGTAGAGAACGTTTAGGAGATAAACGTAGTCCAGCACATGTGTTTGTTCCCAGTACAAACAAACTTAAGTGGCAGCCTGAGATTGATAAGCTCAGTAAACAGTTACTCATTGAAGGGACGGGAGATCAGACATACTTGGGGAAGTTACCGGCTGAGTCACTTCTAAAGGACTTCCAAGACTTCTTAAAGCAGAAGAGAAGTTTTAATCCGGTTGTGCCAGACATTGAATGTATGGAAGAAACTTCTACCCCTGATTCTTTATTGCCCCCTGATAATGATGACATGTTAATGGACTGCTCAATCTGTTTAATTGACAGAGACAATTAAACAGCTAAGTTTGTGTACTGTTCTATGAGGTAATAGGACATTGACAATTAACCTCATTTATACAAGAAAACGTGAGTGAAGAGACTTTTTCTGTTTCCTTCCTGTATGATAAAGCACATGAGAAGAATGTGTAATAATACAGCGCAACAAGCAACTAGATAAGATTCAGTTATTCCTGTATACTTTTGGATTTAATTTCTTCTGCACCGTCTGTAATTTGCATATTGAACTGCGCACTGGCAAACTAAGCCACGAGCAAATAAACCAGTTAAAAATAAATAATCCTTTGCCAAGCCTTATCACTCGTCGCACCACAACACAACTACAACAATTGCCCACGGGCGTCGCAAGTCAACCCCTCTTTAGCCCTCAAGGTTAAGGAGCGGGTGGGACTGGCTGACAAACCCTAGATGAACAGCAATACGGTTTCCGACAACGTCATGGGGTGGAAATACTGTTGATAGCGCTGCTTAACAACCTCCTCAAGGGCCTTGAAGACAAAAGAAAAATGTTTATACTCATTTTCATTGACATCTCTGCCGCCTTTGATACAGTCCATCATGGAACCCTCCTACAAAGGATTGAATCAATAGGAATATTGGGAACCCCCCTGAAATGGTTCTCGTCTTACATAACCAACAGAATGCCACAAGTTCATTTCAATGGCGAAGAAGCCGAAGCCTTCCAACAAACGCAAGGCATACCTCAGGGCTCCGCCCTCTCGGCACTACTTTTCAATGTCTATATGCGACCCCTCTGTAATATTCTACGACAGCAGAATATCGACTACCACATTTATGCGGATGATATTATGCTCTACACACAGTTGGATTCCGAGAACCCGAATTATACTCAGCTTGAAACATGCCTAGCCGAGATGTTAAATTGGATTCAGCAAAATAACATGGCGATCAACCATAAGAAAACTGAGGTCATGTACATCTCAAGAAAACCAAACTTTGACCCGCCTGCGTCAGTCACCCTATGCAACAATACATATCACACAAAGAATGAAATAAAATATCTGGGTGTAACACTCGACAGCAATCTAAAGATGGAAAAGCACCTCCGCAAAACCAACAAGGCCATTTTCCACAAACTTAGAGTCCTACAACCCCTACGGAGCATCATTGATCCTCAAGATTTCAGGACTGTTGCGCAAGCTCTAATCATGCCGCACCTCGACTACTGCAATGCCATCCTACAGGGTCTTCCAAAGAAAACCCTCAACATTCTCCAAATGGCCCAAAATGTTGCGGCTAGGGTCATCATGAAAAAGAACCTCACTGATCACATTACCCCTGTACTAATCGAGCTTCACTGGCTCCCCATTGCTGCCCGGGTAAAATATAAAATACTAGTAACCACCTTCAAACTGATTCATAACATAGCACCATCCTTTCTCTCCACCCTTATCAGCACGCAACCACCCAACAGAAGCAGGCGAACAGTCCACTGAAATACACTCCATGTTCCCCCAGATATCAGATCTGTAAATACCACTACTAGCCAACGAGCATTCTCCTATTCGGCCCCGTCCATCTGGAACCAACTACCACCGGAGCTAAGAGCTGTCAAAGACCTTATGGAATTCAGAAAGAAGCTCAAGACACATCTTTTCCAGTGCCAATACAATCTGTTATAATCCCAGGGGTAGAAATGATACCCCCCAATGAAACATGGTGGCAATTTATGTAAATAAGTAAATATGTAAATATGCAATGTCTGAATCATTCCCTTATGACCTTCCCACGTGTGCTGTGCTTTCTCCGCCAAATCAATGTGTGTATATTTCTAAATTGACATGATTGTACAAATCCGTTTCGTTAATCAAACCGCTACTGATCGCTGGAAGTAGCGGTATACAAATGTATGCTAAATAAATAAATAAATAAAAGAACATTCAGAAATTATCTGTGTCTCATGCAAATGACTGTAGTACTTTACTGTGTTCATCAAGTGCATGCAAAAACTGCTTTCATGGCAACTGTTCATGTAATTTTATGATAAAGCATTAAATTTCAAAACATTTAACCTTCATATAATAAATAATTAATTCGGAATAATATTTTGTCTGCTTAGTTAAAATTTTTCATGGTTAACAATTAAAATTTGTCGTGGGGTCATTTATGACCCCAACGGTATTCAGTGTGTGCAAAAAATCTCAGTAATTCCAGGGTTAATTTTGATCCAGTAATTAGGGGTAGCCTAGTGGTTTGTGCAATAGTCTCACACCCAGGAGAAAAGGGTTCAATTCCCATTCATGTTTCTTCTGACCTTGGGTTAAGTCATTTTACCCGCCATTGCCTCAGAAGAAAAAGCCTGGTAATTTACTTCTGGTCATACCTTGCCAAGAAAAGCTAGGGGCTGCTGGGTCGCCAGAAGTCAGCATTGACTTAAAGATACTTAAAAAAAAAATTATATTAGCCTCTAGTTTTCAGAAAACTCCTGGGTTGTATAGTATCTGGAGGTATTTGGCTTACAACAGTTTGTTTTCTCACGCTACAACAAAAGTATTCAGACAACTGTAGACATATCCCACTTTGTCTCCAAGAGATTACTCTCGTGGCATAATGTTTTGCGTGCCTAAGAATTTTGCAGACTAGAAGCCACTAGAATTTAGAGCTTCAGCAGGAAAAAATGTTAAGCAGCTGCATTTCAATATACTTTGGATGTCAGAGCAGTTCAAAGCCCTATCTAAAATCATCATATTCTGGCATTCAACCTGAAAATGTAGCATTTACAGGGAACATCTTTGCACAGAGTTGTTTGTTGACACCTACCACATGTTTCAGAATTGAAAAGAAAATACATTAAAAAACCCCTGAAGTTTATGAAAACTTGATAGCTATCATATATCTAAGAATTGCCTCTGGATGCCAGCCATTTAGGAAGAGGAATTTTCCAAAACGTTCGAAGAAATAACTGGCTTTCTTTATACTCATAAAACATAGTGCTGTCGCTGACTCATAGCTTTTGTGATTCAGACACTGAGCCTCCTGTTATCAGCTGTCCAGATGATATTGAAACTTGGACTCTGGATCATCAAAACTCTGCAGATATCTACTGGGATGTGCCAACACCAAAGGATAATTCTGGTGATGAGGTAAAGTTTTAATATCATACTTCAAAAGCAAGCACTAGAATTGTTTTGAAATGCATGCCCATTTAATGATGCATATGGGGGTAATTTATAAGGAGTCATGTAAAGTTATATGCCATTCTCATTTGTAAATTAAAGTATTTTAGTGATTTAGACATGTTAATGGGCATTTATGAACATACTTGAGTCTGCTGTGGTTTTATAAGTACATGTGTAAGTCTGATGGCACATACTTTCATTGTGAGCGTGTACATGGGTGGAATTTGGGTAGAGTGCTCTAGTATGTATGTAAATTATAAAATACTATCTCCAGGAACAAGCAGGAATGAGTCTTCACATATGGGTACGTCGGTACCGACGGAGCCTGCACGGGGATGCTGCCCAGCTTCCAATCAGAAAGCTTTTGGCAGCCTCCCTCGTGCCTGCGCGCTGAGTTCCCGCCCTCTCCAGAGCCTCTCTTCAGTTTTCGTTTTTCCGCGGAGCCGGCAGGACGTCCTCCTGTCACCGCAGAAACTTACTTATTTACTTACTTTAATACTTTAGTTTTTTGTTTTCTTGTGGTCGCGGCTGTATTTCCCGCTCCCACCGGTATCGCTGGTGGATTTTTGACTTAATTCTGAGAAACATTTTCTTCAGTTTTTGCCTTAACTTGTTGGGCCTATCAGGCCTCTTCATTATGCAGCCTTCTTTTCCTAAGAAGTGCATTCGGTGTGGAAACACCTGTTTCTTTTTAGATACCAATGCTTGGTGTCTCAACTTTGTAGGTCCTGACCCTTTTCCCCCTGGCAAGTCGGGGGATATTTCTGTGAAGAAACCTTCAAATTTTAGAATTTCCCTCGATACCGTTTTTTCCTCGGCAGTAAGGGTACCAGGTTTCTCTACTTCACAGCATCAGGTAACCCAAAAACAGTCTGTTAAGACTAGTCAATGTTTGAGTGGTATGTCCCATGCCCAGCATGGTGACGGCTCCGGCCTTACCCTCAAGAATCCATTGGCATTACCCCTGCGGGAGTCTATGGGCTCCAAAGCGTTAAAGGGGTTTCAGGTTGTTCCTGGGGCTCACCCCTCACAGAACATACCTGAGCCATGCGCGGAGGTGGTATCCGCTTCGAGCGGTACCGAGCCTCTGGCATCGGCACCGGTGTCGAGTAGCCTACTCTTCACCAAGGATTGTCATCGGGCATCTTCGGTACCTTCGGGCCCGATCGATTCGCACCGCATTGACTTACTTCAACCTCAGCCATGCTCCGGGCCGGTACCGGCGTCGATCGGTTCCGATACCCTGGCATCGGCATCGAGGTGGACCACCTTTCCCTTTGAAAAAGGTGCTCATCGGGTATCCTCGGTACCGTCGGTATCGGTCGATGTGACCCAGTCTGCCTTAGGGGTATCGGCATTGCCGATACTGCCATTGGCGTCGGCGCCTTCGCGACACCCATCGTTAGTATCACTTACTTCGATGCCGAGTCTTGAGTCCATATCTAGTCTCGATGACTCCGTACCGACGTGCCCTGGAACCGACTCAGGTCGATTCCAGATCGGCAGTTTCAAAGATCATAGTCATAACTCTCTCATGATCTCGCTACCACTGCAGCAGTTCCCGATGGCTGCTTCATCTGCTACTCCTGTATCAGTATCGATGCCTCTTCTGGCACCCATGCCTACTTTAGAACCGATACCTGGCATTGGTGTAGTCCCCTGTACCTCCTCTGGAGCTCCGGCTTTTTCTTTAGCCGGGCCAGGGATGGTTCCCATAGGAGATCAGTCTTTTCAGGCTTTTCTCCGGGACATGGCAACCTTTCTCAATATATCTATCCCTGGTGGTGGTCCTACTCAGGGCTCACAGGCACAGATGGAAAATATACAATTTCCTTTACATCCTGCTCTGCAGGATCTCCTTCTCAGGGTCTGGAAATCACCCTTATGACTTCCTCCAGTTTCTACAAACATTGAGGTTCGGTACCGGGTGCCACCCTCTCCAGGGTTCCAGAAGCCTCAACTTTCTTATCGTTCCCTTGTAGTGGAATCGGCTCTGAGAAAAGTTAAGAGCAAGAAGAAGCATTCTTCTTATCCACCGGGTCGTTCTTCAAGAACACTCGATGCTTTTGGTCAAAACTCTATGTTGGCCAAAACTCTATGTTGGCCTCCAGAGTTCTCTCATATATTTTTCACATGAGTCTAACACTCCAGGAAGTCACAGAGAAATTGTCTCTTTTGACCCCTTTTTTACCAGAGCCCAAGGCTACTGATTATTCCTTACTCATCAATCACAGCCGGAATATATCTCGGTTCCTGTCTCGTGCTTCTATAGACTCTTTTGAGTCTGTTAGCAGATCCTCTGCTATTGCCATAGCAGCACGTCGCAGAGCCTGGCTTGAAGCTTCAGACTTGAGTAGATGGGCACAAACTATACTGGCTCATTCTCCTTGTACAGGAGAGGGTCTCTTCAATAAGGAGGCTTTAAGTCAGGTTGCTCAATGCTTCACTGACTCTCCTTCCACTAAGGACCTTTCTAAGCCACCTCCTTCTTCGAGAGGTAGGAAATGTCCCACCAAACCTTCTTTCCCTAAGAAAAGAAAGTTTCATTCCTCTCCTGCCCATCATTCGGCTGTACCTAAACAGGAGACACCTCAGCCTAGTCTGAATTCCTCCAGCTCTAACCAGTCTCAGCATTCCCAGCAACTATAGGAGCTGGGACTTATACTCTATACTTTCCTTCTAATTCATTAGAAGTTTATACACTGTGTTTCTTTTCAGTGTACTACCTTGTGAAACATTTTATGTTCAGGGACTGCTAACTTCTCCTCTTCTTATTCTCTAGAAGAGCAGTTGCACCTATCCCATGATGGTTTTGTCCCAACTGAACATTCTTCCTTCTGTTGACTTACCCTATGGGTACGTCACCCGCTAATTACGTGCTCTACCCTCTCCAATGGGGGTTTTTCCATAACGGAGGGGTACCATACTAAATAGTTTTTACCAAGCTTATTCCACAGACAGGGAGAAGTTATATCTCCTCCCTCTTTATCTGTTTTTTCTTTATGGGGCACAGGGCAATCTTTCTGCTGTTTCTGTCAGCTGCTGTGCCTGCAGGAGTTACAGTGATTGTATTACTGGTACTTTTGCCAAGTTCCAGTCTTTTGTTCAATTTCTGTCTAGCCTTAGTAGTCTTTCCAAGCTATTCGTTAGCTACCTTGGATCCTCCTACTCCCTTAGGCTTTCTCACATTATTCTATCCATCTCCTCTGTTTTGCCTTCCTTCCTGCTGCACGCTGTCCTGCTGCATTCACTCCTGCTGTCTCCTTTCCAGCTGCCTTCACTCCGGCTGCTTCTTTTCCAGCTGCCTCCACTCCTGCTGCTTCTCCATCTGCCTCTCCAGCCGCCTCTCTTCCAGTCTTCCAGACCCTCCTTAAGAAGTCCTCCTGTGCTCGAGGATTGGAAGCTGGCTGGCATTACCTCATGATCAGTGGGGCGTGGTTCCTCAGTTACTCTGAAGTCCCTCTTGCTCCCTCTATCTGGTTCCTCCAGATATTGCAGCTTGTATGTATCTTTTTCTCTGTTTAAAGCATTTTCTTTTCTCTCAACCGGGTCTGCTGGGTGACACATCCCCCTTCTTAAAATATTACGGGCTGGGGAAGCCTCTTCTACGCAGCACATAATACGCGATACCGCGATCTTCCGCAGCTGACTGGCACTCTGCTTCACTCGACTGTTATCCGCTTGTATCACTTCAGGGTGGAATATGTTTTCAGCAGAAGCTAGCAAAACTGACCATTCATACCAGGGCCGAAGAATGTTGACCTGATAGACTTGTTTATGTCCTTTTGTATCTTGGACCAAGTAGGAAGTAGATCCAATGGGCTTAATTACCGTGTGAGGCCCCTTCCACTGGGCTTCAAACTTAGGTGTAGCGCCCGACACTAAGACCATCACTTTCTCTCCGACCTTCAGTTGTCTGGGTTTTGCATGCCGATCATAGTATTGTTTTTCTTTTGTTGACTTTCTTTCAGTTTCTCACCTGCGAACCGGGAGGTTCGTTCCAGGCGAGTTCTTAGGTTCTTCAAAAATAGGGATACGCCTATTTCCTCATCAACGGGTTCAGTCCACTGTTCTCTCAAGACATCTAATATGCCTCTGGGTGCTCATCCGTACATGAGCTCATAGGGCGAGGTACCTAATGAACTTTGTTTTCTTTCTCTACACGCATATAAGATAAATGGCAACATGGTGTCCCACTCCGTCATTTGGCCATCCAAAGCTCATCGAAACATTTGTTTTATGCTCTGATTTAACCGTTCCACCAAGCCATTGCATTGGGGATGGTAGGCGGCAGTCTTTATGTGGTGGATGCCAAAAGCGTCCCAAACCTGAGCGAGGTACTTTGATAAAAAGTTACTACCTCTCTCCGTTAAGACTTCCTGTGGGAACCCCACCTCGCAGAACAATTTGATTAGTTCCACAGCAATAGACTTTGCTGAAATATTTCTTAGTGGTACTGCCCATGGGAAACGTGTAGCCTGGTCAATAATCACGAGGATGTATTGGAATCCTCTTGGAGTTTTGTTAAGGAGTCCTACTATATCTATAGCAAGTCTTCTTACTGGGTCCGAGATTATGGGCATCGGAACTAGTGGTATTTCTGGTGGCCGGTTAGGAGTTACTCTTTGACAAGATGCACAGGATTCACAGAAGCGAGTCGTTTCTCGGAAGACTCCCGGCCAATAAAATCTGGCTAAAATTTGATCAAGGGTGCCTTGTGCTCCCTTATGACCCCCTACTGGATGGTCATGAGTCAGACATAAAACCAGCGACTTAAAAGGGTTTGGGACCACTAACTGCTTCCGAACAGTTCCAGTTCGAAGGTCCTTACACTGCCGATACAATATGTCCTCTTCCATAATAAATCTGGGGAAGGAATTCTCTTCTTCTTGAGCATACTCGAGTGCACGAGCTAACACAGGGTCTGCCCTTTGTTCCATCATGAAGGAAGGGAACTTTTCATCAACTCTGCAGGTACCCACGGCATCCCTTTCCCAGCTTCCAGTTCGGCTCTACCTTGAGAGCGGCACCTTCTTTCTCTTCGTCTCTCAGCCTTGGGTTTTCTTACCTTCCTCAAGGGGTCGCCCATTAAGTCTTCGTGTGACGGAAGGTCTCCTAAGGAGGTGTCTCTAGAACACGAGGGCTTTTCAGCATCCTGGGTATGCGACCGTGTGGAAACTAGAGCTTCCTTAGGATCTATAGCATCCTTGATATTTTTCTGCTGAGAATTGAGATTTTCAGCAGGGTTATGGCGAATGCAAGTGGCACTTAGCGCTGCTGGTGGAGATAAGCCCTCTTTCAGACTTCTCCTGAATTGTGGCCAATCACGGCCTAATACTAGCTCTTGGGGTAATCTAGGCACCACTGCTACCAGCATTTCTTTCACAATGCCCAGTCCCTTAACCCACAATTTATATACAGGATAGCGGGTAGCTGCTCCGTGTATACATTTTATTTTTACGGTACCTTCTGGCTGATCTGGAACTGATGAACCCTGATCCTTGATCACAAACCATAATCTCCTTGAAATCATAGTTTGATCAGCTCCAGAATCCAGGAGTGCTTTTACATTTATTCCTTGAATCTTTACATTCAATACAAAGCCTTCACGTATTGTTTTTGGGTTCTCACCTACAAGACGTGAATAACACTCTTGTTTCACATGACCCTTTTTACCACAAGAAAAACATCTCTTAGTATTTTCTTTTACTACAGGCTTATAACTTTTTGAACCAGTATACATGGGTCGTGAGACACTTTCCAATTTCTGCGCCTCCATACCTACTACCAATTTGGGAGTCTCCACCCTGGGTTGGGTGACTCTCTCCGCTTCCAAATATCGCTCGGTGAGAGCTATTGCGTCAGTAGTGGTATGGCAATTCTGCAGAATTAGAAAATTCTGTACTCTACTCGGTATGGCCGACATATACTGTTCCAGTATTATCGCATCCATTAAGGTATCCACATTTTTCTTTTCAGGCTGTAGCCACTTGTTTGCTAGACTACATATCCTATGGCCTAGGGCTTTGGGCGTTTCATCAGCCCTGAGGGCAGTAGCTCTAAACATCTTATTATATGATATAGGGGTAAGACCTAAACGATCTCTAATAGCTGTGACTACCTCCTCATAGGTATTAGCTAGAGCTGGGGGCATCGCCCTGTATACAGCGAGCGCTTCCCCCCGTGAGGGACGCTGCAAGGCGAATGGCCCACTGCTCAGGTGGCCATTTAGCAGAGGATGCAATTCTTGTGAATGATTCCAGAAAATCATCCACATCATCATGCGGACTTAGCTTCCCTACAATGAGATCATTGCAGGTCCATTGTCCACTTTCTGGGTTGGTTGGTCCGGTTGCCGGCGGCTTCTCCACGTTGGCCCTTGCCATCACCTCTCGCTGAAGAGCCAAACAGTTCTCCATGGTCTGCAAGACCGGTAGCTGTTGCGCTTGCATGGCTTGGAGGGCTTGCGCTTGGTTTTTCTGCGCGAACTCCGCCTGTTTGTCAAACTGGTGTGCCATCCAGGCACAAAGCTCCTTCGGTTCCATACTGCACCTGTATAAAGGGAGACAGGAAGAAAAAGAAAACCAAGTGTGGCTCTCCTAACAAAAGCTCTTCTTCTTTCCTCTTTTTTTTTTTTTTTTTCCAAACTTCCCCCGGATATCCAACACTACTCAGGCCTATCTACGTTTTACCTGACATTAGTGTGGAATCAGCTCTGGAATATAAGTGCTGTCCCCGCTCTGCAGTTCTCCACTTCTAGGGTAGGAACAGGATTTTCACCTTTCAGGATTTTTACGATCCATTCCGGATTCCGATTATTCCATTCCAGGTTTTCTCCTTCCGATCCAGTTGACAGCAGATCCGCTCCAGGTTTTGTTTTTCCACTCCGTTTTTTTCAGGCAGTTCAATCTGGGTTTTATTTTTAAACTCAGGAGTTTTATTTTTCTTTTCTTTTGCGGTTGTAGGCTCCAATCCAATATCCAACAACTATGCCATTTTATGTCGCGAGCACTACCCTGGCGGTAAGTAGAGGTCAGGGCAGGTCGGGCACAACTATATAGGGAGGAGATTGGCCAGTAATCCAGAGGCCCAATTGGCTTTTGGTCCTGTTAGTTTCCTGGATCCTAATCTCCAATGAAATCAACTGCACAAAGTGGTGGGAAAATAAAGGCTTTTATTTCCCTTTCTCGCAAGGGTTCAAAGGATTGGGCAACAACAACAACAACGCAAAATGTCCTTACTTCAGGTAAGAAAAAGTAAAACAGAAGTTTAAAGCAAAAACTGTTACTTTCACAGTAGCGATGATATTCACACAAACAAGAATGTTCTAGGCAGCAATACATATAGCTTACAAGCCTGGCAGGGATTCTAGGCTTCCCGTGGTACAGTACGTACAGTCCATTTCTGTATCTGAAACCTCATCTGCCAGTTCCACTTGCATTGGCTCATAGGCCGAAGCCTCTGACTCTGAGTCCCTGGTTTCAGGTAGGTTATAGTCAGGCTTCTTATATAGCTCCTTTAGCACTGCCCAATGTTCTGGGTGAAGCGAAGGGCGTCTGCTCTGTGCTGTTTTGTATTGAGAAGATTCCTCTCTACTTAGAGGTTTTATAGCAGCTTTATAAAAACACTTCTTATTCAAAACTCTTTTATCAGGTAAACTTTTTCTATAGCCTGTATCATAAGAAGCTTTACCTTGTGAATTTGGCTTCTCTGTTTCAAGTGAAGGTTGAGGCCTGCACCAGTCTCTCTCCTGGCTTGCCCGTACAGCACGGCTTAGATCTTCAGGCTGTCTCTCCTTTGGGTTTAGACAATAGTTGCAGCAATGCTTTGGCCCCTCTGGGCAAACAGCTCTTACTCCTCTTTGAGCTGAGACCTTCCCAGGTTCTTCATTAGCTCTCAGGCAATCACCTTTCACGCTGGGTGATTTTCTAGCAGTGGAATACTCAGGTTTCCATTCTAACCTCTTTTCCTCTGTTTTGCCTTCCTTCCTGCTGCACGCTGTCCTGCTGCATTCACTCCTGCTGTCTCCTTTCCAGCTGCCTTCACTCCGGCTGCTTCTTTTCCAGCTGCCTGCTTTCCAGCTGCCTCCACTCCTGCTGCTTCTCCATCTGCCTCTCCAGCCGCCTCTCTTCCAGTCTTCCAGACCCTCCTTAAGAAGTCCTCCTGTGCTCGAGGATTGGAAGCTGGCTGGCATTACCTCATGATCAGTGGGGCGTGGTTCCTCAGTTACTCTGAAGTCCCTCTTGCTCCCTCTATCTGGTTCCTCCAGATATTGCAGCTTGTATGTATCTTTTTCTCTGTTTAAAGCATTTTCTTTTCTCTCAACCGGGTCTGCTGGGTGACAATATTTATGGTTTTCATAAGTTCTACAGTATTTTCTAGTGCAATCAATGTGGTGTACATACTGTATTCTGACGTGTAGTAAAATTTTAAAGTATATAACTCCGAGTGTCGTTATGTGGCGCACAAAAATGTAACCCTCCTTCAAAAGCTGCACAGCTGATATTTTATGCACACACGGCCTACAGAAAATTAGAGGGAACATTGGTTGGAACACTTGTCCAAGATTGATGATGAAGACATATTCTGGATATTTACTTTCATATTTTGGCACTTTTTGCATATTTAGATCCATTGATGCAGTTAGGCAGGCCTGGAGGCCTATGATAGTAGCTTTGTGTGTGTAATCAGTTTTTGATGCCTTGCCCTCCTTCAGCTTTAAATCACTTTATGGGCATGGAGGAATTTTCTTGTTCGCACATCCAGTTTTTCAAGATCTTTAAGAGGCCAGTCCACAATCCCAAAGCTGTATAAGAGTACAGGAATTGCCAGCTGATTGATAGCTTGAATCTTATTTTGTGATATTAAAGCACTTTTCATTATAATCATTTTAATCTCCTGTAATATTCTTTACTGATCTTTTCTCTCAGTAATTTCTGCTTGAGTGTCGTTCCTTCCTCTTCTCCGAGATACTTATATATGCCTT
Organism: Ichthyophis bannanicus; assembly: GCA_033557465.1. NCBI lineage: Eukaryota > Metazoa > Chordata > Amphibia > Gymnophiona > Ichthyophiidae > Ichthyophis > Ichthyophis bannanicus. The sequence continues at coordinate 661,654,630 of CM066032.1, read as the reverse complement.
CCAGTTCAAGGTCCTTGATGTCACAGCTCTCAGCCAAGGAGATGTTTTCCTTTTTGCTCAATTTTCCTAAAAAAAAAAAGTTGCCTTAGCACATTTGTCAAGACCAAAAGTCATCCTGATATCATCATAAAAGCTTTTCACCACATGGAGTTGCTCTGCTAATTGTTGGTCGCTGGAAATATAGAGCTTCAGATCATTTACAAATAGTAAATGGGATGTTGTTTCTGGGTTGTTACCTTCTTTAGGATTCAGGTTAAATCCATATCCCTAAGAGTTGATGAGAGTACTCATTGGATTAAGTGCCACACAAAACAGAAATGTGACAGGGAATCTCTCTGAAATATTCCTCGCTGGATCTTAATGTTAGGAATGATATACTGACCATCTTCATATTTCAAAACGAGTGTGGTTTGCCACATTGTCATGGTGAACTTAATGAACTCTATCAAACCAGGATTTATTTTATACCTTTTAAGGCAATTTATTATTCAAGAGTGTGAGACACCGTCAAACATTTTCTTATAATCAATCCATGCTATACTGAGATGTTTGTTTTTCTTAGTGCTAGCCATGATGGACTTATTTAACATTTTATTTATTTAAGTGTTTTCTATACTGCTATATCAGGTAATCATAGTGGTTTACAATTGAACAAGTACATAGAGCATGTTAACAGAATAACTAGTGCTACAATCAATAATTTACATGATTCAGGAGAAAATAACTTATTTACAATTAATATACAAGAAATGCTATGATGCAAAAGGGTAAGGTCAGGGGTACTGGCAGAGGAGATTGTTATATTATCGGTTTGTATAGTTTGAATAGTAGGGGGAGAGTAGTTATTTATGGAGGATCCATGTTGAATTGTGGTGAGTTTTGACCAAAATGTTCAGTAAAGAGGTGAGTTATGTGATGGGAATGAAAGGTGGTGAGGTGTGTGATGTTTTGAAGGCTAGCTGGTAAAGCTCTATTGCTTGTGCATTTTTTAGTTTTACAAAATTCAGATAGAGTAACCAGGGTGCTATTCAATTGCTCTTATCTTTGTCGGTTGTTAGGTATGACTTTGACTAATTGTGAGAGGGATAGGAGCAATAGTTTTCTAATGACTTTGAAAGTGATCATAAGTAACTTGTATTTTATATGGCTATGGATGGTTTACCAGTGTAGGTCATACAATATCAGAATATCTAGAAATGCCCTCATACTCATTTTCTGATTTTTACCTATCCTTGCTGTGTAAATAGCTTATGTACATAGTTTACCCTGTTATCCAAGTTTGTATCCCTGTTCGATGTAAAACCTGACAACTTGTCATTATGGTAGTTATGTTATGATGTAAACCGCGCTGATACCGAATAGCGTGGTATATAAGAAACTGTAATAAATAAATAAATAAATAATATGGTCAGTTAAACATGTATTGTGAATGATTCGAGCAGCAGTGTGTTGTGCCATCATAAGTGGATGCAGGGATATCTTCGGTAGACAATAGTCTATGTGTGGGCTTATCATCTGCATTATCATCCTGAAATCTGATGGCTGTATTAAGGGTTTTATATGTTGCAGTAGATGGATTTTGTTGAATATTGCTTTAGTAGTATTCTTGATGTGGATATGGAAAGATAAGTGTTTATCTAAAGTAACCCCTAAATATTTGACATCTTTAAATTCAAGTAAAACATCATCAATTGGTATGGATTGTGGTGAGATATAGTTTTGGTTCCTAGTAATTATTAAGACCAGGTTTTTTGCAATTGATATTTAGGTCTGTTTTTGAGCTGTATTGTGATTTTCTTGAAGCAAGATGTTATAGGGCCAAAGTTGGCTGAATTTTTGTAAAAGGGCATAAACAGCATTATGTCATCTGCATAGATGGCATAATCAATTTTGTATTGTTTAATTATTTTAGAGACTGGTTAAATATAAATATAAATAGGAGTGCTGATAGTGCAGATCCTTGAGGAAGGCCAGTAGTTTGAGGGTAGGAGGTAGAGGATGTGTGTCCAATGGTTACTTGTTGAAATCTTTCAGAGAGATAGAATGCGAACCATTTAAGCGTGATATCACATATGCCTATTTGCATTAGCCGTGGAGTTAGAAGGGAGTGGATAATAGAGTCGAATGCAGCAGCTATATCGAGAAAGATTAACATATAGACTTGGTTATTGTTATCTATTGCCTTAATGATTTTGTTGTACAGTATATGGGTAGCATCAATGTCTCCACATTGGTATGGTCTAAACCCAAATTGCTTGTCATCTAGAGGTGAGTAGAGATCAATGTGATCTTGCAATTGCATACAAACATATTTTTCTATTATTTTAGCGAGGGAAGGCAGACTGGAGATAGGTCGGTAGGAAGATGGGCATAATTTGTCCAGTGCTTTGTTTTTTAAGATTGGCCGAATGTTAGCTTTTTTAAGCTCTAGAGGCATGTAGCCTTGGGATGATGATTTATTTACAATTGCTTGTATAATAGGGGCAATTTCAGCAATTTATTTATTTACATTCTCTTATATACCGCGCTATTCTGCATCAGTGTGGTTTACATTGAACAAACTGAAATCACATTGAACAGGGTATTATAACTTGGAGATAACTATTTTACAGGGAACATGAGCTATGGAGGGTTAACTGGCTTGCCCAAGACCACAAGGAGCACCTGAGGGACTAGAAACTCCAGACCTTCTGGCCCAAGGTTGCTGTCCTCTAGTGGGATTTGAACCCCCGACCTTCCGGCCTGAAGTACCTTGCCCCAACCACTAGGCCACTCCTCCACTCCTCCAGCAATAGAATCCTTGATCCATTTAACTGGGCATGGATCTGCTTTAGATGTTGTGGTGTTCATAGATTGTCATCAACCCCCCCCCCCCCTGGTGGCCAGTGGCTGCAAGGGCAGGTTGAGCATATTTATTATTTATAGAGGTAAAAGACTCTTTGAGGCCAGGTGCACCCTGGTCTTTGTAGTCCTCCTCCTTATAGGAATAAGTTGTGTAGAGCAGAATGGAGGGTAAATAAGGTTTTTATTTCCCCTTTCAAGCACTGAGGTTCGCTAGGTAACAGAAAATAAAGTGTTCTCCTTCTTTGTCGGGGTTTTTACCAATATAGAAAAAACCTTTAGGTCTGGGCCAATCAATAATCATATAGGAATACCCAACCTTAACACAACGACCTGTTAAATTATATTTTTTTTGTTGGAGCTAGCCGTAGGAAGGTCGAAAGGGGAAAACGACCTACACCAAGCGGGTAGCTACTTTTTTTATTTATTAAGGTTCTTCACCAAAAATAGAAATTATATAGCAAATGTAAAAAGCGTATCTCAGTCCAGAAACGCTGGTTATAAAGATCCTACTGCACGACGCGCACGTTTCAGGCACCTTTGCCCTGTTTCAAGTGCAATAACCAAGAATATTCTTCTTCAACAGCCGTCCTCAAAACACCGTCAGTGCAGCTCAGGTCTGAATTACAATGGCTAGTCAACCATCTTTTAAAGGAAGAACCAACCAATCAAAATCGGGAAAAAAAACCCACATGACGGGGAATCCCAAATCCGATTGGTAAAACAAGATAATGACGACAGCTTCTTTCGCAGTAGGCTCTGCCAATCAATTTCTCAATTCAAGCCTTCCGGCTCTACCGTATCGAGAAGAAATATCCAGCGTTGTTCTAAACGCTGAAGGCGTTCAGAGGGCGGATAAAGGGGGAGCACTGGTATTACAGGATCTGTCTGCTTATAAGCGGACTCTACATGAGCATCTGAGTGATGGTACTACTTATAAACGTTTGTCGGGGGATCCCACAGAATCTCTGTTACAAGAAATAAAAACATTATTGGGGTCAGCCTTAAACAATGGCTGGATAACAAATCGTGAACATGCTTTATCTAGGATGCACCCAAAATGTCCTGTCCTTTATTTGCTTCCTAAGGTACATAAATCCCTTACGGCCCCCCCTGGACGGCCCATAGTATCTTGTCGAAATTCTGTTTTGGAACCACTTTCAATTTTTTGCGATGGATTTTTGAAGCAGGAGGCTAGTCAAGTAAAATCTTACATTAAGGATTCTACTCATTTTTTACAATTAATATCTATTTTGGATATTCCACCTGGGGCTTTATTAATTACCTTAGATGTGGTTTCCCTCTACACTAATATCGATCAAGTGGAGGCTTTGAATCTTTTGCAGCATAAATTTTCCTATGCGCCGGAACATTTGCCACAAAGGTTTTTGCTTCAATTAGTGGAATTGGTCCTTACCCGGAATTATTTCCTGTCCGAAGGGATTTTTTATCAACAACTTTCTGGTATAGCAATGGGGGCTACGTTGGCACCATCAATAGCTACACTATACCTGGCGGAAATGGAAGTTTCTCTGATAGAAAAGTCAGAAACATATCAGCATGTGTTGTTCTGGAAGCGGTTTCTGGATGATATTTTTTTCATCTGGGCATCGGATAATGAATCCTTACGTGGTTTTATAACTTGGTTGAATGGGTTGAAACCGAATATTGCCTTCACAGAACATATTGAGTCTAAAACTATTGAATTTTTGGATCTTCAAATTTCTATTGTGAGTGGGAAATTATTTACATCTCTTTATCGTAAATCCGTACAAAGAAATAGTCTCTTACATTATCGGAGTTTCCATCCGGGTCCTTTACGGCAGGGTCTCCCATATGGGCAATTTCTACGTTTATGGCGCCTTTGTCAGTCACTTGAGGCATTTAAAGAACATGCTCAGGATCTCCGAAGTTGTTTGATATCTCGGGGTTACCCGGCTTCTGTAGTTTCTCAAGCGTATAAAAGGGCACGGTATACTCACAGGGAATGGCTGTTGGATTCTGCATATGTTGCCTCAAAGTCATCAGATGTGTCTAAAATCACAGGGGTATTACCCTATACAGATCGGAGCAAGGAAGTCTTACATATTTTAAAGTCACATTGGGCAATTCTTCAGCTTCATGACTGTTTTAAAGTACCTCTACAGTTTGCTTTCTCCAGAGGCCAGAATTTGGGTGACTGTCTTGTAAAAACATTTATGATAGAGGATCATTTTACATATCGGGAACCTGTTTATGGTCATTCAGCATGTCAAAATTGTGCATATTGTGCTTCTACATTAACTGGCATTGAATGGAATCATCCAAAAACGCAACGGGTCTATCGACGTCGATGGGACACAAATTGTGACTCTACTTATGTTGTGTATTTAATTAAATGCCCTTGCTCCCTTCTGTATATAGGTCAAACTATTCGTCCCATGAGACGTCGTTTGATGGAACATGCATCTCGATATCGCCGTGAAGTAGCCTCAGCACCTATGGTTTCCCATTGCTTAGAACGTTCTCATAAATTTGAGCAACTTAATTGGTCTATAATTGTTCATGTTCCAGCTGATCCTCGAAGAGGGCATAGAGAGGAATGCCTTCAGCGTTTAGAACAATGCTGGATATTTCTTCTCGATACGGTAGAGCCGGAAGGCTTGAATCGAGAAATTGATTGGCAGAGCCTACTGTGAAAGAAGCTGTCGTCATTATCTTGTTTTACCAATCGGATTTGGGATTCCCCGTCATGTGGGGGTTTTTTCCCGATTTTGATTGGTCGGTTCTTCCTTTAAAAGATGGTTGACTAGCCATTGTAATTCAGACCTGAGCTGCACTGACAGTGTTTTGAGGACGGCTGTTGAAGAAGAAAATTCTTGGTTATTGCACTTGAAACAGGGCAAAGGTGCCCGAAACGTGTGCGTCCTGCAGTAGGATCTTTATAACCAGCGTTTCTGGACTGAGATAAGTTTTTTACATTTGCTATATAATTTCTATTTTTGGTGAAGAACCTTAATAAATAAAAAAAGTAGCTACCCGCTTGGTGTAGGTCGTTTTCCCCTTTCGACCTTCCTACGGCTAGCTCCGACAAAAAAATATAATTTAACAGGTCGTTGTGTTAAGGTTGGGGTTTTTACCAAAGCATAGTTAAACAAGTGAACTGTTAAATACTTCATAGCTTCTTGCAAAAACAACATAGGGTTTTCCAAACTTCGGAGCAAAGTAGAATTAGTGAGCTTTTTCTCTTTCGCTCAACATGAACAAAAACAATATCAGAGCTTGTCTAAATAAGTTACAGCTCGGGGAGTGACTCAAAACTCCCTGCGACACAAACCAAGCAGTCCATTACTTCTTCCTGGGACAATGTAACTGAGTCCACAGGCTCCACCTGCATGGGCTCTGGTTCATTTGTGCCTCCCGCTGTACTTGATCTTTCCCTGGCTGCTGTGGTTTGAAAGTCTGTACTTCTTCTCCCTAGCTTCCAGCTAGGCTGTTCTAGGGCTTTCAGGTAAATAGCAGGGTTTGTCCCTATGCCCCTACGTGATGGCTTAAAGAACTCCTGCCCGCTTCCTTTTCTCTTAGACTGATTATCTGGTTTTAAAGACGTTCTAGGAGCTGGGCCTTTGGGAAAAAATAGTCACCGTACCTTGGCTTCGTGAAGTCAGGGCGTCTCTTACTTGCCCACTCAGGCACCTCTCTCTGGCCACGGACTCCTTTGCAGACTCCCCCTGGAAGCCTCCTGGGTACTGTCTGTCCTCTCTGCAGCTTGGGAAGACCCTGTAAAGAATCCAGGCTTCCTGGCTTCTTAGTATAAGTCAATCTCCTGTCAGGACTTTTTCTTCCAGTACCTTTTAATCCTGTTTCGGACCCTTCTGGTGAGCAGAGGCCTTTATCCTGGCTGGGCTCTCTCCTTCTGAGCTCTCTGCCTTTGGGATTTTTTCCAAGCGGATCTCTTTCCAGTCTGTCTCTCCCAGGTCTCTCTCTCACTCCGGCTCTTTTGGGTCTGCTCCTTTCTCTCTCTCTTTCTGAGCTCTCCTCTGAGCTCCCTTCTGAGCTCCCTTCTGAGCTCTCTTCCGAGGTTCCTTCCTCTCTCCTTTCTTCTGAGCTGGCTCTCTGCTTATAAAGGTCTTTTATTTTTGAGTTTCCCGGGCTACTCCTCAGGTGGAGCTGATTAGCTCCTGCACAATCAGTACCCGGGTGTGTTAGCTCAGCCTCTGTAGGTTCATGCCTGCTCCCTCTAGCTGCTCTGCAAGGGAACTGCATCTTCTGCACGTTAGCTGCTTTGTAAGGAACAGCGTTTTTTTCTAAGTTTTTGCTTTCAGTGGCTTCAGCCCTATCACACATCCCCCTTCTTAAAATATTACAGGCTGGCTTTTTATCTTTTCCACAGCACGTAATTCGTGACATTGCATCGGCATTGTAATGCAGCTTTCCTGCTCTATGCTCGACCTTATATTCATAGGGCTGCAATGCCATATACCATCTAGTTAGGTGACTGTTATTATTCCTCATGTGGCTTAACCATTTAAGTGGGGCGTGATCAGTGATGAGAATGAATTTTCTCCCTGTTAGATAAAATTTCAGGGCTTCAACTGCCCATTTAATCGCCAAGCATTCTCATTCGATTGTAGAGTACTTTTGTTCGGCCTGAGATAACTTTCGACTCAGGAACATGATTGGATGTTCCGCACCGTCATGCATTTGTGAGAGGATGGCGCCTAAGCCAGTTTCTGAAGCATCTGTCTGAACCAGAAATGGTTGGCAGAAATCCACCCCTCATAATATTGGTGCTTTGCACAACTTCCCTTTCAGCTTCTTGAAAGCTTTGTCGGCTTCTGAGGACCACTGTATCCTATTCGGGGCATTTTTTCTTAACATGTCAGTAAATATTGCACTTTCCTCTGCAAAATGAGGGATAAAGCGTCTATAATAACCGATAAGCCCTAGGAAACTTCGTAGCTGCTTCTTGTTTTGGGGGACGGGAAAATCCCTAACACTCTCTACCTTGTTTAATAAGGGATGGACCGTACCCCGGCCTACAAGGTGACCTAAATATTTGACCTCATGGGCCGCAAACATACATTTTTCGGGATTTAGTGTTAAACCCACTTGTCTCATCGCTCGTAACACTGCTCTTACGTGGAGCAGGTGTTGGTCCCAGGTAGCGCTGTGAATGACTATGTCGTTCATATAAGCTGTGGCATAGTCTTGATGAGGACGTAAAACTACATCCATTAATTGTTGGCAGGTTGCGGCCGCTCCGTGTAGCCCAAAAGGCATTCTTCTAAATTGAAACAGCCCGAGCGGAGTACTGAAGGCCGTTTTTGGGCGCGCTTCTCTTGTCAGGGGCACCTGCCAATACCCTTTGCTCATGTCTAAGGTGGTGAGAAACCTTGCTTGTCCTAATCTGTCTAGCAGCTCTTCGATGCGGGGCATTGGATATGCATCAAAGGTGGATACTTCATTGACCTGACGAAAATCAATACAGAATCTCATGGTACCGTCAGGTTTGGGTACCAAGATGATAGGGCTGCACCAGGGACTTTGCGATTCTTCTATAATGCCCATTTTTAGCATTTCCTGTACTTGGGTTATGTGGCCTTCCGCAGTACCCTAGGCAGTTGCCTAAGGTAGGGTGAGCACTCTTTTTGTAGTTGTGGGTTTTCAAATGAATTGAGTTCCGAGAGACATAAGGCAAGCGCAGTAAAATTTATTGATTTTTACTACTAATCCATACAGAGCTTTTGGAAAGCTCAGCGCAAGAGCAAGAAGAAAAAAAAGGTAGGATTTCTTTTCCTAACACAAATAGCTTCTACCACTTCCAGAATTCACAAATCAGGCTTTCGTTACTTCTTCCAGCCTTTAAACATAAATGCCAGTTTACCCTTCTTGAAACTTTCAAATATGCAAAATAAACTTTCTGGCTTCACTCAAGGAGAAACATTTTCAAAAGCAAACAGGGCTTTAAAACACTGTCCAGCCTGTTTCTTTTTCTTTACTGGTTAATGCAGTTCTTTGAGCTTCACACCCGATAGTGCTCAAACATTTAACTTGTCTTGTGACACAAAGAACATTCCATTGCAGAAGATTCTGAATCAATGTCAGAAGCATAGCTTTCTGTCTGCATTTCTTCTACAGCTGACTCTTCAGTATCGTGGTTTAAACTTCTCCGTGTAAACCCAGGCTCCGCCCCTTCTAACAGCTCAAGAATTTTCTTCCAGCAAGACTTTTCCTTTCCTATAGAATTCTCAGCATACATTGGCAATTCTCTCTCTCATTAACTGGCTTACTGTCTGTAGCTGGCTTAACTTGCTTTTGGTCACAGGGTTACTCACGGTTCTCCTTGTAACAGGTAAGCTTTCACCAAGCCCTTGGCTTGCAGTAAAAGTGTCCTCATTTAGGGCTCTCTCAGTTAGGAATCTCCTGCATCCAGGCTCCAAAGCAACTCCTCTACATTCTTGGTTTTTCCCTGGCTTATGGCTTTTTCCCCTGAGGGCTCCAGCAGATCCCACAGTGTCCTCTGAGGCTGGGCTTCTCTTAGAAGTCAGTCTCAGCAGTTCCTTCTCTTCCCCTGGGTTGTCCTGGGAAATCCCTTTCTCTCCAGCTGCCCTGAAGCTTACTCCTCCTTCCAGCACGTTAGGACTTCTGCTGTGTTCTGCCACTCTGGTAGCTCCTCCCCTGGGAACTCCTTCTCTCCTCCCGTAGCTCCTGTTGCTGCCCTCCTCCTTTTCTAATCCCCTAGGGACTCTATCTGAACGTGTTTGAGTTGTAGCCTCATGCTGCTCCCTCAGCTGGCTCTCATTAGCCTTACAGCTTGTTTCTGAGCTAGGGCATGGCTTGCAGCTAGGAACTAGATGATTTTTTTTCTGTTCAGGAGCAGTTTGAGTTTCACAGCCCTGCTTCCTGTTTCTCTCCCTTAAGGTAAAAGTGTGGTTTTTTTCTATTTCTAGGGGCTCAGGAACATTTTGGTCACCACAGTTATCACTTCCTGCCTTGTTGCCTCTGGCAAACGATAGAGCCTCTGTCTGATAATTTTCCCAGGCGGCGTAATTATCTCATAGGCAACCAAGCTTGTTTCTTCGGGGACTGGTGTCCATACATTTATTTTTTTTTTATTTTTTTTTATTTAGCTGTATTTATATCCCGCTTTTCACCGGGTCAAAGTGGTCAATTGGGGGATACATTTAACACGAGGGGATATGAGACACATACACTAATACTTACAGGGAACATGGGCAATGAAGGGTTAAGTGGCTTGCCCAAGACCACAAGGAGTGCCTACGGGACTAGAAATCCCAGTCCCTCTGGCCTGAGATTGCTGTCCCCAGGTGGGACTTGAATCCCCGGCCCTCCGGCCTGAAGTACCTTGTCCGAACCACTAGACCACTCCTCCCCCCCATACATCCTTGAAGTTTTCCAACACTCTGGTTAACTCTTGCCTCTGTGTTATAGAACGTTCGTCACTAACCCGTGGTTTAGGGCTGGTTTACAGTCGTCCACAAGTGGGCCCAGATCTTCATTCGGCTTTTCCTTACCCACCGCTATAAAACCTTTCATCTCGCCTTGACCCGTGGAGCCGAACCCTCCGGTCCCTCAGCTCGTAGGGGTCACCATAGAGACTTCCTCCAGGGTCGGGAAACCATTTTGTTCACATATCAGCTGTGCAATGAGATCCCCTGTTTTGACATTAAAGTCTTCTCCTGCAAAATTAAATAGCAGGACTTTAAGGGCACCCCGGTAATCAGGGTCTACTACTCCGGCGCCTACGTCTATGAAATGGTTTACGGCTAGGCCAGACTGAGGCGCGATGCGACCGTAGCATCCTTGGGGTAGTTCTATTTGGATACCCATATCGATTAAGGCTTTTCCGTGCTTGGGAACAACTCGGTTTACAGCACTATACAGGTCATACCCGGCGGCCTGAGCCGATGCTCGACGGGGACTTTGAGCTTGTTTAGCAATTTTACAAAACTTCAATACAAATTTTTTTATAGGCTCCTCCTGATCCGGCTGTTTTGGCTTTTGAGCTTTTCCCAAGAGGGGGCTGGGAATTACCGGTATTCTGGAGGGAGTACGGGTAGAAACGAAAACTTCCCTGGGTGATAGGCCCTTGCTCAGACCCATCTTAAATTGGGGCCAGTCTCTGCCTAGCACAAAATCTTGGGGTAATTTGGGTACCACTGAAATCAACATCTCTCTCTCTCTATCCCTAAACCTCTTACAACTAGGTTGTACACAGGATAGTATGCTGATGCACCGTTGAATACATTTTATTTTTACCGTCCCTTCTGCTCGGTCTGGTGCAGATTCAGCCTGCTTCTCAATCATAAACCAGAGCTTACGAGAGATTATGGACTGATCTGCGCCAGAGTCAAGAAGAGCTTGGGCGGCAACACCTTGTACTGTTACCTCCAGCACAAACCCTTCACGTAATACTTTTGTATTCTTACCTATTAAAGCAGTACGTGATTGACATTCACTCTGTATGTGACCCATTTTTCCACACAGAAAACATCTCCTAGAGTGATTTCCTGATATAGGGATAACATTTGTCAAACCTCGGGCTTTATAGCGTGAGAGACTTCCTGATGACTGCCTTATTGTGGCTGCTGCCGTCTTTGGGTCTTCATTATTTTGTTGGGTGGCCAATTCTGCCTCCAAATACCTTTCTGTTAACATAATAGCTTCTTCAGTATTACGGCAGTTCTGCAGTATAAGGAAGCTCTGCACGTTTTTAGGTACCGCAGACATGAATTGTTCTAACACTATTACATCCACTATAGTGTCAATGGTTTTCTTTTCAGGTCTTAGCCATTTTAATGATAGGTTTCTCAGCCTATGACCTAAAGCTTTTGGTGTCTCGCTGTTTTTAAGGAGAGCGGCGCGTAGCATATGATTATACACTAGGGGAGTCAGGCCAAGGCGGTCCCGGATGGCCTTTGTCACCTCGGTGTAATTGTTTGCTAGGGCCTTGGGCATCACTCTGTAGGCTGACAGTGCTTCCCCTGTAAGCGTAGCTGCCAAGCGTAAGGCCCATTGTTCTTTCGGCCAGCCTACCGAATGTGCTATTCTATCAAATGAGTCTAAGAAGTCATCTATATCATCAGTGGCGGTTAATTTCCCTAAAGTTAAGGTCTCATAGGACCAGTGTCCTACCGCACTACCACCCAGTCCAGGATTCTGTCCTTGATGATTAGAAGCTTCTGACGTCGTTTTCTGTTGGGCTAACCAAGCCTCCATCATCTGAAGTATGGGTTTTTGTTGCTCCTGCATTGCCTGTACCGCTTGTTGCTGCGTTTGACAAGCTAGTTCCCTCTGCTTATCAAACTGCATGGCCATCCACGGAAGTAGCTCTTTCGGATCCATGGCAATGGGGTTCCTAGAAAAAAATTAGAGAGAGAGAAACCCAAGTGTGGTCTGATAACAAATCAGTTCCCCCTTTTCCTTCTTTCCTTTTCTTTTTTCTCCTTTTTTTTTTTTTTGGACCTCACACCCACATCCAGCACAGGTTAGGTTTATCTACATTTTACCTTGTGCGGGTGTTGAGTCAAGCTTCTAAGTAAAGACGTGGTTGCTCCGTCCTGTAGCACTCGGCAACTGCTGCCAGCAACACCACGATCTTCCACTTTGGGTTTTCTTTCACTACGTGTTTTCTTTCACTCTGTGTTTTCTTAGCCAGAATCCTTAAAACTACGACATTTATGTCATCAGCCCCCCCTGGTGGCCAGTGGCTGCAAGGGCAGGTTGAGCATATTTATTATTTATAGAGGAAAAAGACTCTTTGAGGCCAGGTGCACCCTGGTCTTTGTAGTCCTTCTCCTTATAGGAATAAGTTGTGTAGAGCAGAATGGAGGGTAAATAAGGCTTTTATTTCCCCTTTCAAGCACTGAGGTTCTCTAGGTAACAGAAAATAAAGTGTTCTCCTTCTTTGTCAAGGTTTGTACCAAAGCTTAGTTAAACAAGTGAACTGTTACATACTTCACAGCTTCTTGCAAAAACAACACAGGGTTTTCCAAACTTCGGAGCAAAGTAGAATTAGTGAGCTTTTTCTCTTTCGCTCAACATGAACAAAAACAATATCAGAGCTTGTCTAAATAAGTTACAGCTTGGGGAGTGACTCAAAACTCCCTGTGTCACAAACCGAGCACTCCATTACTTCTTCCTGGGACAATGTAACTGAGTCCACAGGCTCCACCTGCATGGGCTCTGGTTCATTTGTGCCTCCCTCTGTACTTGATCTTTCCCTGGCTGCTGTGGTTTTAAAGTCTGTACTTCTTCTCCCTAGCTGTTCTAGGGCTTTCAGATAAATAGCAGGGTTTGTCCCTATGCCCCTACGTGATGGCTTAAAGAACTCCTGCCCGCTTCCTTTTCTCTTAGACTGATTATCTGGTTTTAAAGACGTTCTAGGAGCTGGGCCTTTCTTTGGGAAAAAATAGTCACCATACCTTGGCTTCGTGAAGTCAGGGCGTCTCTTACTTGCCCACTCAGGCACTTCTCTATGGCCACGGTCTCCTTTGCAGACTCCCCCTGGAAGCCTCCTGGGTACTGTCTGTCCTCTCTGCAGCTTGGGAAGACCCTGTAAAGAATCCAGGCTTCCTGGCTTCTTAGTATAGGTCAATCTCCTGTCAGGACCTTTTCTTCCAGTACCTTTTAATCCTGTTTCAGACCCTCCTGGTGAGCAGAAGCCTTTCTCCCGGCTGGGCTCTCTCCTTCTGAGCTCTCTGCCTTTGGGATTTCTTCCAAGCGGATCTCTTTCCAGTCTGTCTCTCCTAGGTCTTTCTCTCACTCCAGCTCTTTTGGGTCTGCTCCTTTCTCTCTCTCTTTCTGAGCTCTCCTCTGAGCTCCCTTCTGAGCTCCCTTCCGAGGTTCCTTCCTCTCTCCTTTCTTCTGAGCTGGCTCTCTGCTTATAAAGGCCTTTTATTTTTGAGTTTCCCGGGCTACCCCTCAGGTGGAGCTGATTAGCTCCTGCACAATCAGTACCCGGGTGTGTTAGCTCAGCCTCTGTAGGTTCATGCCTGCTCCCTCTAGCTGCTCTGCAAGGGAACTGCATCTTCTGCACGTTAGCTGCTTTGTAAGTTTTTGCTTTCAGTGGCTTCAGCCCTATCACAAGATGCAATTTCCTCTTAAGGGATTCAGGGTAAATCGAATGGAACTTTTTCCATGGTTCTTTAGGCTATGATGAATTGAGAACAGTTGTACTAGTAGTGTGTGTTTGGGAGTTTAATTTGGACATGAAAAAATCTGCAAGTGTTTGAGGTGCTTTGTCTGTAGATGTAGATGAATGGTTAAGGTGAGCTGTAAGGGACTTAACTACAACAAATAGGTCTTTTGGTTTATTAATTGATCTCATGAGGAGTTTTGTATGAAAGTCTTTTTTAGTTGAATTAATATGGTGACAATATTTGGTGAACATGGTCATGTGTTTGCTTCAGTTTACAGTTGTTTTATTGGCACGCCAGAAGCGTTCTAGCTTTCTAAACTCTCTTTTCATAATTCCTAAGCTCATGGGTACCATGTACCATTGTTTAGAAGGGTTTTTTGACATGTTTTAGAATTAAGTGGCTTGATAGCTATGTCAGTAATTGAGGTGTTCCAATTGTTTATAATTGCATCAAGATCATTTGAATTGACGTAACGGACTTTTGAAGCACTTCAATGAAGATGTCTTTATCAAATTGTTTATATTTAGAATGGGATTTAGGGTGATTTCTTTCAGTATGGGTTTGTAGTTGTTTAATCTCAAGGGTGAATCCAATGAAGTGGTGATCAGATCATGGAACTGGGATTATCCGAGGTGGGGAATCGTGAGGTAGTTGGATTTCTTGAGGAATAAATACAACATAAAGTATGTTACCTTTCTTGTGTGTGGGATTAGTAATAATTTGTTTATAACTTAAATCTTCCATTGCACTGATGAAGGAGGCTGAGTGCAAATTTTGTAATGAAGGGAGATTAAAGTCCCCTAAGAGCACGGGGTTTTTATTTGGTGTGATGTTAACAATTTCTTCAGTGATGCTTGTAAGGCCATCAGGGTCAGCAGTTGGTGGTCGATATACAAGGCAGAAAGCTGTTGTCTCGGTAATGATCATCCAGTGTGGAGGCAGAGCGGTGTAGTTGTCGACCTAAAGAGTCTTTAATTAAAATTAGAACACCTCCACCCTGTTTAACTGTGCTGGGAGGTTGAAATATTTTATAGTTGGGCATATTTGGTTTAGTATAACGTTATCAAGATCAGAGAGCCAGGTCTCAGTTATAAATATTATATCAGGGTTGGTAGCATTTGGGTAATCAAAAATGATAGGGGTCTTCTTTTTTATCGACCTTGCATTTATATATGAACATTGAAGCAGGGAGGTTTTTTGAGGGGCCTTCCAAATTTCGTAGGTTTTTATATTTGATGGATTAATGTATATAAGTCTGTGGGTGCTGGTGTTATTTGTTGGTCTATGATACGGTCTATGCGAATAAATTTGTGAACGTACAATAGGGATTATTTCTGGTTGTGTGAGTGAGAAAAATTGTGCATTGCCTTTTATTTTTAGGCATGAGAGAATGATTAAACCAAGTATTATTGGAGCCAATAGTTGAGAATGCATTTTGGAGGTTAATAAGCAGAAAAGAACTAGGATTGTAATGTCATTTAGTAGTGAGAATCAAATTGAATAGTCGTTTTTAGAGGAAAAGTAATGGGGCAGAGGTGAAGGTTAAATAGAGGTGAAGGTTAAATGGGGCAGAGGTGAAGGTAGCAATGAGAAGAGTTGGTACAATGTCACAGTATCGAATAGATGCTAAGTAACAAAGTTGCAGTGAAAAAAAGATGTTCGGATACAATGTTTTAGTACAGAACATATAGTGAATTACAATGTATCAAGTAACTTAACTATGGAGAACAGAGAATAGCTTATATCCTTGCAGGTTTTTGGCTGGAGACTTTAACAGCCTATATGACCCTTCGGTGCCATCTGGAAAGCCTTATGCAATGACTTGGAAGCACTCAGCATATGAAAGGCAATAAGAACATCTGATAGAAAATCACATGAGACTATTAAAAAACTAGAGTTAGGAGTGAGATGAGAATTTTACCGTAGCGGAGCTATTTGGAGATAACAGTGGAGATATGTTCTTTGGTAGTGTGACAGCTTCCTTGATGATTTTGTGCTGCCTCTGCAGCAAGGACCCCGTCAAAGGGCCCTCTTGCGAGACCCCTCAGGCGTGGGCGTGCCTAAAGCATGCTTGAATTTAAAGGCACTCCCCTATGACTGGAGCTGCAGTGGGAGGCGGAACTGCACTGGGAGGCGGAGCTGGGGAACTCATGCTGCACAGAGAGGTCTTTGGAGGAGAGGAAGCAGAGGGGTTACAACAGTTCAGCTCTGCTCACCTTTGTGCTGAATCGGGCAGCCTGTTGGAGTTGGGCTGAGCAGACAGATTGTGCTTCCTCTCCCTCGGGGCTCTGCTGCTGCTGTTTCTTCTGGTGCCCCGGTGCCGACTGGTCTTTGGTTCCATATATTCCTCTCTTATTGCACCTTTGCTCTTTTGCCATGATAATATTGGACTCAATATGATCATATATTCTGTCTGCATCAATTGCAGTGAACAGCTTATAGATTGTAAGTAGACTAATTTGGTCTATAATTTTTGGGATTGTTACTGGGGTCCCACTTTGGAAGGAGAAGTGTCCTTCCTGTAGTAAGCCATTGAGGTATAAAGTCTGGCTGCTTGAACAATTGATTTTTGCAGTTCGCCAGGTCTTGATGGAGTGATGTCAACTGTTTGAACCAAAAGTTGGTCATTACATCTGGCCAGGGCTCTTCCATTAGGAGGCTCTTTTTAACCTGCTTTCCAGCTCTTTAGTTGTTACTACGGGCCATTCCATAGGTTTGACGTTTGATTTTTCTAACTGTTCCTGTATGCATGGTAACCATTCTGCTTCTCAATTGTCCTCTATAGGGTCCTCGTATAGGTTTCTCCAGAAGGTTTCTATTTCAGCTTTGTTTGGTGGTGTTTTTAGCATATTAATGCTCTTTCCCCAATTCATAAGGACATAAGAACATAAGATATGCCATACTCGGTCAGACCAAGGTCCATCAAGCCCAGTATCCTGTTTCCAACAGTGGCCAATCTAGGGCATACGTACCTAGCAGTTTCCCCAAAAGACACAGGTTCCACAATGCTTGTATTTGGTCAAGCATGGATATCCTGGGTCCCTTCTTAATAATGGTTTATGGACCTTTCCTCCAGGAACTTGTCCAAACCTTTTTTAAACCCAGCTACACTAACAGGCTTTACTACATCCTCTGGTAACAAATTCCAGAGTTTGATTACACGTTGAGTGAAAAAATATTTTCTTTTATTAGTCTTAAATAGTATCTTCAGGAACAAGCAGGAATGTAGTCATCACATATGGGTATCGTCGGTACCGACGGAGCCTGAGCGGGAACGTTCCCCAGCATCCAATTAGAAAGCTTTTGGGAGCATCGCACAGCGCCTGTGTGCTGCCTTCCCACCTTTCCCAACTGCCTCTCTCCAGTTCTTCGTTTTCCGCAGAGCCAGCAGGTCGTGTTCCTGTCACCGCAGAAAATTTTCCTTCTTTTTTGTGGTCGCGTCTGCCTTCCTCGATGCTTTACCGGTACCGCCGTTTTTTCTTCTTTCTTTCTTTTCTTTTAAAAAAAAAATTCTTAGTATTTTTTTCCCATTTATTCAGGTGCACGCGCCTTTTTGGGCCTTAGGACCAAGATTTTTTCCACAATGGAAAAACCCTCTTCGGGTTTTAAAAAGTGCACCAAGTGTGGCGGTACCATCTCCATCACAGACACCCATGAGTGGTGTCTGAAATGTTTAGGTCCTGACCATTCCATCTCGGAATATATGGCCTGTGCCATGATGTCCAAGAGAGGTTGACAGAACCGAGCTGCCAAGCTCAGTACCCTGTTTCCCTCAGATGCAGCTTCGGTGGCATCGACGTCTTCCAGGGCTTCATCTTCCTCACATGGATCTCAGGTAACTAAACATAAGTCTAGCCGGTACTCAAAGGGTAGATCTCCTTCTAAGCATCGAGATGTCTCTGGCGTTGCCCTTGAGGATTCTGCACTGGCAAAATTGCCCCGGCGGGAGGCTTCGGCTTCCAAACATTATCGGGGCTCCAGGATGTTCTTGAGGCCTCGACTTCTGCAGAACTACTGGTGCCATGCTCTGGGGTACCGGCGGTTTTTTCCAGTACCGACACCCAGGCATCGGCAGCGTCGATAGACCAGAGGGTTCTGGCTATTGAACGCAGTCTGGCGGCTCTCCTTGTGGCATCGATACCCTCGAAACCGCGTCAGACAGTTCAACCGGTACCGCCACCGACTCCAGCACCGGTATCGGTACCGGTACCGATAGCATCGGCATCGACCTCGCTGTCTGCATTGCCAGCACTCAGTCATGCGATACCTTCTGGAACCGTTACACGGGTACCGGTTCCCCTCGGTACCGACTTCAGTCAGTACAGGTATCGGGCTCTTCAAGAGCATCCCGACAGAAGATACTTCGAGTCCTCAGAGGATTCTGACAGTTCTGTCGATGCGGGAATACTTCTCCCGGAGGAGCCTTCCTCCCCTAAATGCAGGATGTCTCCTCCAGAGGACATTTCCTTTCAAGATTTCATCAGGGAGGTACCTTGGGGTCTCTCCATTTCTGTGGCCCCTGAAACAGAGCCCAGAGCAAAGGAGTTGGAAATTTTACAGTATCCTAAAACTCCTAAGGAGGCATCTACCTTGCCCATCCATGAGATCTTGCATGATCTCATGCTAAGGATGTGGGAGACGCCTCTTACTACCTCTCCTCACTCTCATAGACTGGATACTCTGTATCGAGTCCCTCCTTGTCCTGGTTTCCAGAACGCTCAGCTTCCACACCACTCTATTGTAGTGGAGTCAGCAATGAGAAGGATCAAGAGTGCAAAGAGACATGCCTCTAATCCCCCAGGACGTGAGTGCAGAACTTTGGATGCTTTTGGACGTCATGTCTTCCAAGCTTCCATGCTTTCTGCCAGGATCAGTTCCTATAGTCTATATATGGGAATGTTCCTGAAGGAAGTCACAGGAGATTTAGAGGCTTTGGGTCATCTTCTTCCTGAGGATAGAAGACAAGATTTTCTCACATTGGTCAAACATGCCCAGGATGTTTCAAAATTTGTCAACCGTGCAGCTTTTGACTGTTTTGAGTGCATAAGCAGAACCTCTGCTATTGCCATAGGTGCACATAGAATTGCTTGGCTCCGGGCATCTGATCTGGAGCTCTGGGTACAAGACAAACTGGGAAATATTCCTTGTACTGGTGAAAACCTGTTTGGTAAAGATTGCCAGGAGAAAGCCAATGAGATGGATGCTGAAAACTCCACCTCAGATAGATTATCCAAGTCTACAGCTGATCCTGCAAGAAAGAAATCTTTTAAGAAACCATTCTTTTCTAAAAAGAAAATATTTTATCCTGCTTATTCTCAGCAGGGACATTCTGCAGGTCAACCTGTCCGGAAAAGTCAGCAACCACCCAAACAAAGGAAAGCAAAGACTGCTAAGCCTCAACCGTCTCAGCAATCTCAGCCTCCACAAGGCCTTTGACTTTCAACTAGAGAACTTAGCCTTCCTGGCTCTTGGGGGACCAGAGCCTTCCACCATTCCATGATGTTTGGGCCATTTTGCCCCCAGATGGGGACAGATAACAGCAGAGCATTGGACACTCTCCATCATAAAAGAGGGGTACAAGCTTCATTTTTCAAGCATGTCCCCTCCCACAATGATAAGGCAGGTCAATTCTCTGACCTCTCTCATCAACCTGTTAGGTCAAGAGGTCACTATGCTTCTTGCCCAAGGGGCAATAGAAGAAGTACCCATCCATCAACAGGGTACAGGGTTTTACTCCCCCTATTTCCTTATCCCAAAGAAAACAGGGGGATACAGACCTATCTTGGACCTCAGAAAATTGAACAAATTCCTTGTCAAAGAGAAATTCAAGATAATTTCTCTCGGAACTCTGCTGCCATACCTTCAGAGTGAGGATTGGCTTTGTTCTCTAGATCTCAAGAATGCGTACACCCATGTTCTCATCCATCCAACTCACAGAAAGTTCCTTCGGTTTCTTTTTCAAGGAAAGCACTACCAATACAGGGTGCTTCCTTTTGGCCTGGCCTCAGCACCCAGGGTGTTCACGAAATGCATGGCTGCATTTCTCTGCACTCTAGGGCAGTGTTTTTCAACCTTTTTTGTGCAAAGGCACACTTTTTTCATGAAAAAAATCACGAGGCACACCACCATTAGAAAATGTTAAAAAAATGTACCTCTGTGCCTATATTGACTATATATAAAGTAATTCTCTTGAATAGGAATCAAACACTCACACCAACCCCCCTCCCCTGCTGGTTCACACCAACCCCCCTCCCCTGCTGGTTCACTCACACCCCCCCCTCCACTGCTGGTTCACTCACCCACCCCCTGTCACTTACTCACCCCTCCTGCTGGGTCACTCACTCACTTACCCCCCCTCCCCTGCTGGTTCACTCACACCATCGCCCCCCCCCTTTCTGTTTAAATCACACCACCCCCCTCCTCCCCTGGTGTTTCACTCACACTCCCCCCCCCCCTTGCTGGTTCACTTACACTCCCCCCCCCCTTGCTGGTTCACTCACACACACACACACACACACCCTCTGCCCAAGTCGCTGCTTCTGCTTTGTACAGAGCAGCGGCTGCACTACACTTACATTGAAAAGTAAAGAGAAACTGTGTCAGGAGCCCTCAGGTCATCGCAGAGCCCGAGGAAGTGATGTCATGGGGGCGGGCTCCTCACAGGCTGTCTTTCCTTTTCAAATTAACTTTATTGCAGCTAAAGTTAATTTGAAAAGGAAAGACAGCCTGTGAGGAGCCCGCCCCCATGACATCACTTCCTCGGGCTCTGCATGATCGGAGGGCTCCTGACACAGTTTCTCTTTACTTTTCAATGTAAGTGTAGTGCAGCCGCTGCTCTGTACAAAGCAGAACCAGCGGCTGCACTGCTATAGGGAATCGCGATCGCGTTCGCGCCGCGGACTTCGGCACAAAAGCCGTTTTTTTGCTCTGGCCGCTCCCGATCTTGCGGCCAGAGCAAAAACCGGCCTTTCAATGGCCGGTTTTACAACTGTGCTGGCAGCCGGCCTGGCCATGGAAAAACCGGCCAGGCCGGCTGAAAACCGGCCGGTTGGCAACCCTAATTTGTGAGCCGAGGCCACATGTTACGGATGAAATTGGAATTTTTCCCACGGCACACCAGACAATATCTCACGGCACACTAGTGTGCCGCGGCACAGTGGTTGAAAAACGCTGCTCTAGGGATATTCGTCTTCCCCTACTTAGACGATTGGCTCATTCGAGCCCCAACAGAGTCGGAGGCCAGGACTTCTCTATCCTGCACAATGCGTATCCTTCAGTATTTGGATCTGGTAATAAACATCCCAAAATCCAGTCTAACTCCCACTCAGTCTTTAAGCTCCTATGAACTCTTACTGGATACCAGAAAGGCAAGGGCCTATCTCCCCCAGGCCTGTTGCCTTCGCATGGTGCAGTTAGCTTCTCAAGCAGTGCTAAAGTCTCATCTCACTGCCCGAAAAATGCTACAACTACTAGGTCACATGGCATCTACCGTGTATGTGGTTCCCTATGCTCGCCTCCATATGAGGGTAGCCCAATGGACTTTATCCACTCAATGGACACAGGCATCAGGATGCCTGTCAGACAAAATAGCAAACACAAGTCAGCTTGTTTTGTTCCTCCAGTGGTGGAGGTCCACTCAAAACCTGTTGCTGGGGTCCCCTTTCCATCAACCATTACCTCAGGCAACTCCCACAGCAGATGCTTCTCCAATAGGTTGGGGAGCTCATCTACAAGACCTCTCCACCCAAGGCACGTGGTCTCCACAGGAGACTCATCTATATATCAATCTCTTGGAGCTCAGAGCAATCTTCCTCATTCATACGGACAATCAAGTAACCATGTTCTATGTGAACAAGCAGGGGGGAACAGGCTCTCTGTCGCTTTGCAACGAAGCTTTGCGACTATGGGCCCTCACCAGTGAGCATCACATTCATCTCCTGGTGGTGTATCGTCCAGGCATACAAAACTCTTGGGCAGACAGACTCAGTCGAGTTCTGCTTCCACACGAGTGGTTTCTGCATGCAGACCAGGTAGCCAAGATTTTTCAAATTTGGGGAACCCCGGACATAGACCTCTTTGCAAGTCCGTGGAATGCCAAACTTCCCCGGTTCTGTTCCAGGACCCCGGCTCAGGGGGCTCAGGCCAGGGATGCTTTCCTCCTTTACTGGGGTCAAGACTTCCTTTATGCCTTTCCACCCATTCCCCTGATACCCAAAACCCTGTTCAAGCTTCAGAGAGACAGAGGCCATATGATTCTCATAGCTCCACATTGGCCACGACAAATGTGGTACCCTCTGCTTCTATATCTCTCTCAAGCTCCCTCCCTGGAGTTATGGTCTGCTCCAGATCTCCTATCTTCATGGAATGTTATGGCATCTCAATCCCCAGTCTCTGCATATCAGGGCTTAGTTGCTGAAGGCCTAGATCTCCAAGATCTTGACCACCCTCAGCAAATAAAGGATATCCTTTATGCTTCCAGAAAGCCTTCCACAAGACGCTCTTATGCTTTCAAGTGGAAAAGATTTACTGTATGGTGTTCGCAGAAGGGTCTTAACCCCAGTGCCATGCCTCTGGAATCCTTTCTGGAGTATCTCCTTCATTTATCCAATGCGGGACTTAAGACTAACTCAGTGAGGGTCCATTTGAGTGCTATTGCAGCTTCCTTCAAACTCCTAAATGGACAACCTATTTCTTCCCATCCTCTTATAGCAAAATTTATGAGAGGCCTTCTGCTAACTAAGCCTCCCATTAAGCCACCTCCTGTGGCATGGGACATAAATTTCGTTCTTGGCCAGCTCATGAAGCCACCTTTCGAACCCTTAGCTACTACCTCCTTGAAATTCCTTTCTTGGAAGGTTATCTTTCTCATTGCAATCACATCAGCACGTCGCATCAGTGAGTTGCAAGAACTAGTAGCTGATCCACCTTATACAAGGTTCCATCATGACAAGGTAGTCCTTAGGACTCATCCACGCTTTATGCCAAAGGTGGTCTTGCCTTTTCATCTAAACCAAGCTGTCTACCAAAGTGTGTTCTTTCCAAGGCCTCATGTATCAAATGCAGAACGGAACCTTCATACTTTGGACTGTAAAAGAGCTTTAGCCTTTTACTTACAAAGAACACAGCAACATAGAAAGTCCTCTCAGCTCTTTGTTGCTTTTGATCCTTCTCATTTGGGTCTTCCAGTCTCCAAGAGAACACTATCTAATTGGATTGCTCAGTGTATAGCCTTTGCCTATTAGAGTAAGAATCTTCCTCTGAAGGGCCATGTCACAGCTCACAATGTGAGAGCCATGGCAACTTCAGTGGCTCATCTACACTCTTTGTCTATCGACGACATCTGTCGGGCAGCCACCTGGGCCTCAGTTCATACCTTCACAGCCCATTACTGCTTGGACAAGGACTCCCGCCGGGATGCCTTGTTTGGTCAGGCTGTTCTCCAACACCTGTTCCATACCTAATCAACTCCTACCCGCCATCCCTGGTAGGATGCCAGAGATCCATGGGGGGAAGTGGAGCCCTTCTCAGAGACACACAACTTCTGGGGTCTCTCCCTGGTATCTAAAGCTAGGGAGTCCCCATATGTGATGACTACATTCCTGCTTGTTCATGGAGATAGCATAGTTACTCACCTGTAACAGATGATCTCCGGGAACAGCAGGAATTTAGTCCTCACATCCCACCCACCTCCCCTAGGAGTTGTATCTCTCTATCTATCTCTTTCCCTTTCCCTCTCTCTCTTTGTCTCAGATTTAAAACTCAACTGGAGAGAGGCAGTTGGGAAAGGCGGGAAGGCAGCATGCAGGCGCTGTGGGATGCTCCCAAAAACTTTCTAATTGGACGCTGGGGAGTGTTCCCGCACAGGCTCCGTCGGTACCGACGATACCCATATGTGAAGACTAAATTCCTGCTGTTCCCGGAGATCACCTGTTACAGGTGAGTAACTATGCTTTACCCTGTAGCTTCATTGCATGTCCCCTAGTCTTATTCTGATAACGTAAACAGTTGATCTATGTTTATCCGTTCCACTCCGTTCATTAATTTATAGACTTCTATCATATCTCCCGTCTTTTTTCCAGGTTAAAGAGCCCTAACCTTTTTAGCCTTTCTTCACAGGGGTATCCTTCCATCTCCTTTACCATTTTGATGGCTCTTCTCTGAACCTTTTCTAATAGTGCTATATCCTTTTTAAGATACGGCGACCAAAATCGCACACAATACTCAAAAGTGTGTTCTCACCATGGAACGATATAGAGGTATTATAATATCCTTTGTTTTATTTTACATTCCTTTCCTTATGATACCTAGCATTCTATTTGCTCTCTTGGCCGCCGCTGCACACTGGGCCGAGGTTTTAACATTTTATCCACAATGATGCCTAAATCTTTATCCTGGGTGGTGGTTCCTAATGTGGAACCTTGCATCGTGTAACCATAGTTTGGGTTGTTCTTCCCTAGATTGTAAACAGGGGCGCTGGGTGAGAATGTCCACAGTCTTGGCAAAGGCAAATACTATTATGACTTGCAAAGGATTGTGGGGAATGTAGTCCATTCATACCAGAATCAGCCGTTCACAAAATAATGAGTTGTGTTGCTCGAGTGTAAGCAAAGAAAATATATTTTATTTATGGGGTTATTTCTCCCACACAGATTTACTTGGTAACACAAAAGGATACTTGCTTTCAGTATTATACTTAGGAAAAACAAATCATGATATCAGCAACTGAACTTCTTAAGCAATCAAACAAACAATAAAGACCTTGATGGGGAAACAGAAAAGGTAATTTTGAGTGCTCCTGCTAATAACTTTTAGCAGTGCTCCAAAAGCAAAAACAAAACCCAAAAAGTAACCAAAAACTGTTCTTTTTCAAGGATAACTTTCTTTTATGTTCACACACAAACAGTAGTTTCCTTTCAGAGCTCACGTGCAACTGTGCATGGCTTAATTACCAATAATTAGCCAGCTGCAAACCCCTTTGCTGGTTCACTTTCTCTACGTGGCTCAAATCCTACCCTAAAGCTTTCTTGTAAACTTTTCTGGGTAGATAAAAGAACAAGTTATATTTCCTTTTTGATGGTTGTATTTGTGAAAGTATTTTACCACAGCAGCTTATTCAGAGAGCAATCCATGTATTCATTCTGATCATTTAAAATATCTCCTTCTTCTTCAAATATCATAGAATCAATATCATGGTCTGGCTCAGAGGAATTCCTTAATGGAACACTCTCAGGATAATGTTTGATTCCCTGCTGTCTCCCAGGTGAAGAGCTAGGGCATAGATCAGTGTTCATACCTGAGCTTCCTTTGCTGTTAGGTTTCCTCTCCAGATATCCTGGCCAGTATGTAGTCCAGCTTTTATGTCCAGCCTTCCAATCAAGATCCCTGTACACTGGGTCTCTCTTCACATACCTTCTTGCACTGGTCTTAGGGCCCCTTCCAAATGCAGCCGTCTCCCTCAAAGGTGCCGTCTGGGGATTCCTGGCTCTGTAACCCCACTCCTCTGGCTTCCTCCAGTCCAATGGAGTATGCTTGCCTCTGGAATGACTCCCAACACACGTACTGCTATGGGCTCCTTCTTTAGACCTCCAAGATGTTTTTCTCTTCTTTCTTCCACGTTGTGGCTGCTGCTGCTTCCTGATCCTCAACTGATTCTGTGTAGAATATGTTTTACTTTTAACTTGTTTAGAGGGATACTCCACCCTAGCACAGCTCAGCTGTGCTGAATCAAGCCCTGCCCTAGGAGATGAGTGATTGGGGATTACCTCATAGCTCTCCTGATTGAACACACGTTTCCCCACTTCAGCTCTTCTAGAGGCTGTTTGAAACCTGGTGCATTCCGGGACTGGTAGTCTTTTATGACAACATTCTGTTTTAGTATTTCTACTAGCTAAGACAGGTTGCTTGTTCAGAGCCAATTCACCTCTATTATAGCTCCTTCCTGAACTATGATAAGCTTCCTTATCACAAGGTGCATAACTTTGCACTTGTCCACATTAAATTTCATCTGCCATTTTGATGCTCAGACTTCCAATTTATCAAGATCCTCTTGCAATTTTCCACAATCCTCTTGGGTTTTAACAACTTTAAATAGTTCTGTGTCATCTGCAAATTTGATAACCTCAATCATTATTCCCTTTTCCAGGTCATTTATGAATATGTCAAAAAGCAGCGGACCCAGCACAGATCCCTGGGGTACACCACTATTCACCTTTCTCCATTGGGAAAATTGGCCATTTAGCCCTACCCTCTGCTTTCTATCTTTTAACCAGTTCCTGATCCACAATAGTACACTGCCTCCTATCCGATGACTCTCTAGTTTTGTGAAAAGTCTCTGATGAGGGACCTTGTCAAAGGCTTTCTGAAAGTCCAAATACACTATATCAACCAACTCACCTTTGTCTGCCTGTTTATTCACACCTTCCCTGTGGAACTGTTTTGGGTTCTCTCTAAAGAGTTTATTTTGATATCTTTTATTTCTGGTTTCTTCATATCTTCACAGTTTTTGCACTTCTGCTGCTATTTTCAATTTATTGTTGGAATATATAAATTTCAGGTTGTCTTCTGCTAATGCAGCATGTTTCAGCTTGATATCTTGGGTCTTCCTCAATATCTTTGATGATCTTAATCCTTTTAGATACCCATCTATCAGGGATACTTCCACATGCAATGATTGTATTTTTCCCTCACACTTTTTCCAAGGAGAAACTGCTATTCACTTTTTCTTCTGACTCTGTACTTTAGTTGGTAGTATTTTTGCAGTAATAATTTTAGCTGCACAATATTGTATTCCATTTGTTTTTGTGATGTCAATAAATGGTCCGTTTATAGTGGATATAGTCTTGTTCATTTTAATTATTAAACTTCTAACCTTAGGTGTTAAATTTAACTTGGGTAATCTTTTCCTTGCCTGGAAACCAGCATATTCATCTTTTTCCATGTGGACTAGGAGTTTGATCTTGAATTCCTCCACCTCTGGGTCTTTCTCCTCCCTTTCTTCCTTCTCTTCTGTTGATTTGTTGATCTGCCCTTTATTCATCTCATGCTCCTGCAGTTGCAGATCTGTCAGCTCCATCTCCCCCTCAACTGATCTTTCTTTTTCTGTGTACTCCTTTCTTCTAGTACTCTCACCTAGATCTCCTCCTTCGCCCTGTAGTGTTTTTTTCCATGGAAGTCCTTAGTTGCTTCAAGATGTTATCATTCAGATACTTTTTTACTTTGATCTGTGAAATTAAAGATCTTAAATTTGCATCTGTTGCTTTTTGCTGTTTTTCTAGAGGCAATATTCCTCTTTCTTCCAGTTTTGGCGGATTCTCTTTGTATCCCCTCTTGATTTAAATATAGGGTTTGTAGCATAAAAATAGCAGTACATTATCTTCTCTTTATCTGCAGAAGTCCACTTAACTGTAGTTAATCCTCTTAAGTTTTTCATTAATTTCTCTGATTTATCTCCTACCACAGTGGGTCCATGAACACACTCACCATGGCCTTTATCTATGGCAGGAATGTTATCCACATCTGCATGCTTGCACTATTGCAACCACCATCGTTAGCCCTAGTATGTAAGCTATGGGTGGGCACCATTTTATCCTGGGCAACCTGCAGCCAGTATGTATTTTTCTTTTTTTGTTCCTACCATATTTCAATTGTAGTGTCACCTTGCTGAGATTTAGTATAGATGTTATACAATAGGGTCACCTTGTGAATGTACACGCAAGACTTGAGGAGGGAACTTTATTCTCTCCCCCTAAGAGATGCACATCAATTCACCAACAACTGTTAGTGAATTTTTATGTTGCACACCCCTTTGACTCCATGTTCTCACATTATGGTAGTAGCCATGCCTTCACTTTTTGTGATAGCCTAATATTTATCTATACATATTTCTTTGTAAATAGCCCCTGTAGACATTCTATGCAATTCAGAGACTTCATGGAAAGAGGGTGACCAAGTGGACCCTCTGATAGGGTATAAAATAGATTGAAATGATTTATTTATTTACATTCTCTTATATACCGCGCTATTCTGCATCAGTGCAGTTTACATTGAACAAACTGAAATTACATTGAACAGGGCAATATAACTTGGAGATAACTATTTTACAGGGAACATGGGCTATGGAGGATTAAGTGGCTTGCCCAAGACCACAAGGAGCACCTGTGGGACTAGAAACCCCAGTTCTTCTGGCCCAAGGTTGCTGTCCTCTAGTGGGATTTGAACCCCCAACCTTCTGGCTTGAAGTACCTTGCCCCAACCACTAGGCCACTCCTCCACTCCTGATGATAGAGCAGATCGAACTAGTGGTGGGATGGCTCTAGATCTTAAGGATGGCATAGAGTTAACTAAGATAAAAAATGTGCAGGAAGCAAAGTGCACTTTGGAGTTTTTATGGATATAATTTTCATACATAATGGAGAGTATAAGAACAGCCATGCAGAGTCAGACCAAACTTGATCGTGCAGTGTCCTATCTCTGTTGCAAGTACCCAACAGATCCCAAAAAATAGATATATTTCTAATAGTTCATTTCCAGGGATGAATCATGGCTCTTCCAGTCTATTTGGCTAATATTTTTTATAGACCTTTCCTCCACGAACTTGCCCAGTTCTGTTCTGAATCCTGCTATTCTCCGGTAACAAATCACGTCGTCCGCCACTAGTATGGCGGTTTTGGAAGTTTGAAAGGACGGATACACTACTTTCTCATTGGGGACACTTGAAGCAGAAGCTAGTCGCTTCGAAACGTGCACGTCGTGCCTGAGTAGATAAGTGTGGATTTATTACTTTTGGTTTTGAAAATTGGACAATGCATATTGGAAATTAAGAAATATATAAAAAAAGGGGCATGTACTGCGTAAGGGGTTGAGGTGTGTCCTCCTCGCCTTGCGGTTTATACCCGACAAAAATTGAATTGTACAGGTGATTAGAGTTGGGGATTGGCAGTATTCTTAATTTTGATTAGGTACTCTTGGAATACTCTTGTTGTTGGGAACTATATTTTTGAAATTCTCCGGTAACAAGCAGGAAGTCAATCCTCACATATGGGATGACATCGGCGCTGACAGAGCCCTCATGTGGAGCAAATCCCCAGCTTTCAGAGAAAGCCTTTGGGAGTTGCCATCGCACATTGTGTGGTCCCCTTCCCGCCCAAGGGTGCCATCTTGCTCAGTCTCCTTTTTTCCACGGAGCCCTTTGGACGTAGTCATTGTGTCCCTGAAAAAAGTTGATTTTTTTTGTCTCTTTCTCGACCCAGTTGACACCGGCACCTCTTCCCGCCTTTGGCTCGGTACGCCGGTATCGAATCCGTCTCTATTTTTCATTTTTTTGTCCTTCATGACTGGCGTTAGTGCCTTTTTTCTCTTTTTCACTGGCAGCCCAAGTCTTTAACCTTGCAGGGGGCCTTTTTCCCCTGATGGTTGCCAGTGGGTTTAAAAAATACGATCGGTGTGTGAAGTTGATGTCTCTCACCATTACGCATGACTGCTGTCTCTGGTGCCTTGGGCCCGACCATGACCCATCAGTTTGTGCCTCATGTAGGAAGATGTCCTCGAAGGCCCTGAACAGCCACCAGCAGCAGCGTGATAGGATTTTTTCCGTATCCGTGCCTCTGAGAGCCAGGACCTCATCCAAGGTCTCCACGTCTTGGGGGGAGCTCTCCGAGCTCGATCAGCATCGAGGTTCCACGGAAAGGGGGTCTCCCTTGAGGGAGCACAAGAGGAAGAAGAAATCCTCAAAGGTGGTGTCTCTGGATGGCCCCGAGTGACCCGGCTCCTCCCGGCCCCGAGCGACCCAGCTCCTCCCGGCCCCAAGCACCAGCCGGGATCTTTGGAGATGGAGCACCCGACGGCGATGCCTCATCGAGAACTGGATCAGCCAAGGCAGGTACCACTGTCCTCGTCGAGGACTTCCCTCTGGGGGAACCTGTGTTGGGCCTGACCGTGTCGGGGCCTGAGCCGGTGACTGTGGAGCCTTCTGGAATTGAGTCCAGAATGGCAGCCTTGGAGCGCAGTTTCACTGCCTTCAGCGAGCAGCAGTGGGCGCTGATAGCCAGCCTGTCTGGTTCCTCTGCCCTTGACGTTGAAGTTGACCCCAGAGGCCAAGCCATTCCTTGAAGCCCTTCGGGCTTGAGTCGATACTTGGCCAAGGTCTCTCTCAGCCTCCCGTTTGGGACCGAGGTCGTCGCCGCTGAGCCTGCCGGTGTTGGGGCGGTCGGCACCGGGGGCCCTCGATGCCTGAGGAGCCCGCCAATTCCTCCTCGGAGGCGTCAGCGTGGGAAACCGAGGATGAGGAGTCCCCGGATACCCGCCGGCACAGGGATGTACCATCCGATTCCCCAGTATCTGAGCCTCGGAGAATGTTCCCCTCGGAGGACATGAGGTTCTTGGACATCATGTGGGATATGTCCAAGTTGTTGGCATTCCCCACGGAGTCCGAGGAGGATCCTCGAGCCAAAGAGCTTCAGATCCTTCAGTTTGAGGCCCCCCTTAGGAGGCCCTTGCTGTACCTGTGCCTCCGATCCTGGAATGACTGATGCTCCGCATGTGGGCGACACCGGCTTCAGGGCCGGTGGTCAGCAAGCGGCTCAACTCGATGTATCGAGTCCGCTGGAGCCCTGGGTTTCAGAAGTCGCAGCAGCTGCACAACTCCATGGTTATGGGGTGGCCTGCACAGAGCGACAGGTGCACCTACTCATACCGTATTGCTGGGCAGACTGGATGGACCATGCTGGTCTTTATCTGCCGTCATTTACTATGTTACTATGTTTTGGAATCAGCCATGCGCTGGCTGAAGAGCCAGAAGACGCTTTCCTCGGTGCCTCCCGGTAGGAAGGCCCACAACTTGGATGCCCTCGGCAGAAAGTGCTTCCAGGGTTCAATGCTGACTTGTCGGATCCAGGCCTACCAGCTGTATATGGGCATGTACCTGAGGGACCTGGCGAAGCAACTCGCCGGGTTCTTGGCTGGTCTCTACGAGGAACCCTTGCAGTGCTTCAGGGGCCTGTCTAAAGCCGTCGATGAGTGCTTGAAGTTTATGTCTCGGGTGGCCTATGACGGGTTCAAGTCGGCAGCCTGGGTAGCTGTGGCTGGCATCAGTGCATGCCACCAGGCATGGCTGCAGTCGTCATACCTCGAACAATGGGTCCAGGACAAGTTGGTCAATGTCCCATGCTGGGGGGAGAATCTCTTTGGCAAACCCATGACCGACAAGACCTCAGAGTTGGAGACCATGTACATGACGAGGACACGACTCTCCAAGAAGACCTCTGCTTCTTCTCGCAAGATGGGCTCAGTTAAAAAGCCATTTTACCCGTGGAAGGGTGCTGCTCACCGAAGCTACCCCATTTTCAGGCCTCCCCGGCTTCCCAACAGGGGCAGCAGGCCAAGGGACCAGGGGCATGGCCTGCGTAAGTAGAAAAGCCCCAAACCCCAGGCACCGGCTCCGGCCCAGCCTGGCAGTGGCTTTTGACTCCTACAGCATGGCCACTCTTCCCACAGGGGAAAGGTAGATCACAGGGGCCGGCTGGCTCTGTATGCCAACAGGTGAACAGCCATTACCACCGATGCCTGGGTTTTGCAGATAGTCCAAGAGGGCTATCTTCCTCATCTAGCCTAGGTGCCTCCTCACTATTTTCCAGGAGAGCCCATCAGGTCTCCTCTTCACCGGGACCTTCTTCTGAAGGAGTTGGCAGGTCTTCTCGAGGATCAGGCAGTAGAATCGGTGCCCCACCACTTGCAGGGAACCACAGGCAATATCTGCACTTTATGTGGAGGGCAATCACTATCAGTACAGGGTACTCCCCTTTGGCCTCGCCTCGGCCCCCAGGGTGTTTACAAAGTGCCTAGCTGTGGCTCCAAGGGGTCTTTGTATTCCCCTACCTTGACGATTGGCTCATCAGAGGTTCTTCAGCCATCGAGGCCCACCAGGCCACAATTCACACCATCCAGTTCCTGCATCACCTAGGATTCGTGATCAACTACCCCATGTCCAGCTTCACTCCAACTCAGCAGCTAGAGTTCATTGGGGCCAGCCTCGATGCCCTTCAAGCAAGGGCCTGTCTGCCTGCAGACAGGGCAAGCAGACTTATATATCTGGCAGGCCAGGTGAGTCGCAAGTCTGCAGTGTCAGCAAGTCTTTTCCTGCGCCTCCTCAGGCACATGGCTTCCACAGTCCATGTGACCCCGGATGCCTGCCTCTACATGCGGACTGCTCAGTGGTTTCTCAGAGACCAGTGGTCTCAGGCCTCAGGATGCCTTCGGGACAGGGTCAGAGTATCCAAACGCCTAGTACGGTCCCTAGCCTGGTGGCTCCAACCGCATCACTTGGGGGCGGGAATGCCTTTCCAGGTCCCTCTGCACACGAGGATCCTGACCACGGGTGCATCACTGCTGGGCTATGGGGCCTATTGTCAGGGTTTCCAGACTCAGGGACTGTGGTCCCCGAGTGAGAAGGCCCAACAGATCAATTTCTTGGAACTACGTGCCATCCGCCTAGCACTAGGTGTTTTCAGGCAGTTCCTGGCTCACGAATCTATCTTGGTGCAGAAAGACAACCAGGTGGACATGTTCTATGTGAACAAACAGGTTGGCACGGGGTCCTGCCCTCTATGTCAGGAAACCCTAGACCTATGCTCCTATGCAGCCCGGCATGGCATTCGTCTCCGAGCAGTCTACCTGCTGGGCTAGGACAACTGGCTAGCAGACAGGCTAAGCAGGATTCTCCAACCCTATGAATGGAAGCTGGACCGCAGGGTAGCCAGTTGGCTCTTCCAGACCTTGGGGGTGGCCGGTGATGGACCTGTTTGCAAGTCCGGACAATCACCAATTGCCTCTTTTCTGCTCCAGGCGACCCCACCCGCACAGGGTGGCTGCCAATGCGTTTCTGATATCATGGTCCAGGGACCTTCTGTATGCGTTCCCCCCAACACCTCTGGTGGCCAAGACGCTGTTCAAGATTCTCCAGGACAGGCCTCGGTCATCCTTATTGCTCCTCGGTGGCCCAGGCAACTCTGGTTCCCGCTTTTTCTGCAACTAGCAGTGGAGGCCCCGATCCCCTTGGTTTCCTCACCAGGTCTCCTGTCTCAGGAGGGAGGCTCTCTTCTGCACCCCAATCTCAGCTCACTCTTGATGGCGTGGCTGCTGAAAGGGTAATTCTCGATCCACTCCTCTTTCCAAAGAATATTGAGGAGGTCTTGCTGGCCTCATGGAGGCCGTCGACCAGACGAGCATACACCTTGAAGTGGCGTAGGTTTGCGGCGTGGTGCAAGGAGTGGGAGTTAGATCCTTTCTCTTACCCGGTAGGGGTGGTTCTACAATACCTTCTCCACCTCTCCGATTTGGGCCTCAAGTCCATCTCTGTCAGGGTGCACCTCAGTGCCCTTGTGGCGCATCACCTTTCAGTGGATCAGAAGCCTCTCTCCGCCCACCCTTTGGTCTCAGTTCCTGAGAGGCTTACTTCTCGGCGATCTAGTGGGATCTCAACGTGGCGTTGGGGCAGCTTACTAGGCCGCCCTTTGAGCCTATGGCTACTTGCCATCTACGCTATCTTTCTTGGAAGGTGGTTTTCCTGGTGGCATTCACATCTGCCTGACAGGTGAGTGAGCTCCAGGCACTAGTGTCTGAAAGACCCTATACCAGGTTCTATAGGAACCAGGTTATGCTTCGCACGCACCCCAAGTTCCTTCCAAAAGTGGTCTCCTCATTCCACCCCAACCAGGAGGTGGCTCTGCCTGTCTTTTTTCCCAGGCCTCATGCCAGTCAGGCAGAGTTGGTCCTGCATACCCTGAACTGTAAGAGGGTGTTGGCCTTCTATATCCAGCATACGCAACCACATCAGAAGGCTTCTCAGCTTTTCATTTCTTACGACCCCAGTAAGCTGGGGATGGCAGTATCTAAGCGTAAGCTGTTCACCTGGGTGGCAGACTGCATTGCCTGGGCATACAGGGCAGCCAAGCTTCCTTTGGAGGGTCGGGTTACAGCCAATAGGGTCAGGACCATGGCGGCATCAGTGGCTCATTTCCGCTCTGTTCCTTTGGCAGACATCTGCTGGGCCGCCACCTAGTCTTCGAGTCAGACTTTCACAGTCCATTACTGACTGGACAGGGAGTCCCGGTGGGACAGTGCTTTCGGCCAGGCTGTACTCCGTACCTTTTTGAGGTCTAGGCAACTCCTGCTCTCCAACCCCTCTGTGTTCAGTCTACCGGAGTGCTATTCCCTTAGTTTACATTGCTGTTGCGGCTGCTTGCGGCTCTCGTAGAGGGAGTCTTTTTTTAGCTATGGGTTCTCGGTAGCCTAAAGCTGGAGAGTCCCATATGTGAGGACTGACGTCCTGCTTGTTCCCGGAGAAAGCATAGTTACTCACCTGTAACAGGTGTTCTCCGGGGACAGCAGGAATCAGTCCTCATGACCCTCCCTCCTCCCCTAGGAGTTGCTGTCCTATTATTGTTATTTTTTGTTCTTTTTGCCATCTTTTAGCTATGTCATTTGACTGAGCAAGATGGCATCCTCACAACCCTGATCATAAACAGACCCTACGGTACACTCCTGACCTCCGAAAGCTCAAATCGCAACTAAGGAAACAAGAATGCAGATGGAGAAAATCATGACTACCTGCAGATCAAGCCCAGTACATGACCTTGCTAAGAGAGTACAACTGAGCTGCCAACCTTTCAAAATAAAGCTACAACACAAAACACTCATTGTGGCCTTGGGCAAGTCACTTAACCCTCTATTGCTTAGAAAAATCAAAGTTATCAATGTCCCTGTTTAATGTACGTTTACCAAGTTTAAGTTACAATGTAAACCTCTTTGATTGAAATGATAAAGCGGTATAAAAAAACTGTTAAATAAATAATAAATAAATAAAACTAATACAAATATCACTCAACTGTCCAAGGGAACTCTCCACCCTTTTAAAGAACTCACTTCAACACCCACCAACAACACAAATATCTGCCCCATCACTCCTCAACAGCTGGCAGATATTTCTCTAATTGCCGTCCCCAACTGATAGCTCAACATAATTCACCCCACCACATGCCAAACCAATGCATTTATGGACCATCTTTGAAACTATCTCAACTGAAAACATCCAAACCATCTCATCCCTTAATACCACCACCTCCCCTCTCAACCTGTGTCCATTCAGCTGGATTAAAGCCCACCATACCTGATATCGCACAGTTCCTAGCTAAACTCACCTGGTGTTCTCCTCTACATGGCTCCCTATCAACCTGCCTAAAAACCTCCTCAGCGTGCCCTCTTCAAAAAAAAAAAAGCCTCACCTCGACCCATCCTACAGACCTATTACAAGCCTACCTTTCTTATCCAAAATAAAGAAAACTTCCCAAACCCAACTCCGGGAGCACCTCAACACACATCCTCTACTCGACCCTCAACAGCATGATTTCTGACCTCAGCACTGAGTGGAAACCCTTCTAACCTCCCTTCTTAAGAATCTCATAAAAGGGAACCCAAAACATCCACCAAGGATTTAGCCTTGTATTCCTCAACATTTATGCTGCCTTCAACACCATCAACCACAGCACCCTCCTACAGCACCTACAATCAATTGGAAAACAGGGCACTGTACTAAGATTGTTCCAAGTCTACCTCAACAGCAGATAAGAATTGGACCGCTATCATCAACCTCATAGTTTCAAACTCAAGGTGTCCCCTAAGGATCTACACTTTCAGCTCTCCTTTTCAATGTCTATCTGCAACCCCTTTGCAATGTCATCCAAGCACACAACATCAACTACTACATTTACACAGATAACATTATGCTCTACCCACCACTCAACCTAAACAATCCATTATACCATGAACTCCAGCAATGCTTCTCAGACGTCTCACAATGGTTATCTAAAAATCATCTGTCCCTGAAGAAACCTGAAGAAAACGGAAACCTGAAGAAACCTGAAGAAAACGGAAGCTCTACTCATCACCAAGAATGCTTCCTTCAACTGCCTCCCCCCCCCCCATCACCCTCAATAGCACCGAAATTCAAATCAAAAGAGAAGCAAAGTATCTGGGAATCACTCTTGATAGCCACCTCACACTGAAGACTCAAATAGCAAACATAGCAAGAGCAATTTGCTACAAAGCACGTACACTACAACATTTCTGCCCTCTCCTTGTCCCATCAGACTTCCTCTCAGCCCTACAAGCCCTCACAACACCCCATGCTGACTACTGCAACTCAGTATATCAAGGACTCCCAAAATCAACACTTCAACCTCTCCAAACAGCTTTCCATTCAGCTGCAAGGACCATCACACAAACATCCAAGTACAAACACATCACCCCCATCCTCAGACACCTCCACTGGTTGCCTCTGCAAAGCAGCATACTCTACAAAATCCTACTAATGACTCACAAAGCTTTAAACCACCAGTCATCCACTCACCTTTGCTCCCTCATCACACTGCACAATCAAACAGACCACGGAGAGCCTCCACCATGAACACTCTGCCCCCCAAGCTATGACAAAATGCTCCCAACAGGCTCATGCCAGAGCTTTCAAGTTCTATGCCCCATCTATCTGCAACCCCCCGCCCCCGCCAACTTAAGAAACACCACAGACTCCTAACCTTCCGCAAACTCCTCAAGACCCACCTCTTCATCTTCTACTTTGCATCCTCCACAAATGAACACTAAATGCTACAAGAATATGTAGATGGCTCAGCAACCTGTACATAGTTAACCATCCCAAACGCCACACCCCTTGTTCAGTGTACAAAGTTGCCTGTTTCAATGTAAATGTTTGCTTGTATAATTTCAGTTCTCTGTAAACTGTTTTGATCTTTGCAAAAAGTGGTATATAAACACATCCAAATAAATAAATAGATAAATGAATACAACAAATTTCATTTTTCTACATATAAAATTAGGCAATTAAATGGCTAATGCAACTTAGCAGATAGGCCCACTTAGACAGTAAGCCCTCTGGCGAAGGGACTTACTAAGGAGCATGTTTACTAAAGGTTAGCGCACATTAAGTAAAGTTAATGCGCATCAAGTGCTGCTGTGGCCCCTAGAAATGAATGGGCAGTAGCAGCATAACCTTCGTTAACCTTTTAGTAAACATGCCCCTAGGTGAATCTGAATTTTTTGCATACTGCAGCTCAAATTGGAAAGGTAAAATCATAATACTAAAATCCTAACCCTAATGTTCTTTGTGGATTTTGCTGCCAGGCAAGGGCAGGCCAGGGTGCTCAAAGAGAGAAGTCCAGTTCCTGCTGTGCATCTTTTGCCCTGCCATTCTTCTTTGCAGGGTTCACTATAGGGCAAAACAATGAAAGTCATCAAGGAACTGTTCCCTCAGAGAAGTAACTTAGAACTGCTATGTATGTAATATGTTCAAGCTGCTAGTGCAGAAGGACAACAAACATAGGACAAATTCAAAGTAAAAAAAAGAATTGTCCTGATATTTAAAAGACAAACCAAAAATGTTATCACTGCAAAAATTACAAATTTATTTATTAAAAATCATAAAATGCATGTGCTAAAAATACCCTGCATAGCCATGATTCACTGTCAGCCTACGTCAAGTGTCATGAGTGTAATCTGACTGTGGTATTCAATTTCTAATTCCATCAAAAAACCGCCACGCTCCTGTATACAGCAAACAAAGGATTTATATTCCAAAGTAGTACTTGATATAGAAACAAAATTTCACAATTGCTAAAGTTGATGAAATAATTCAAACTGTGCTCCAAATCAACAGCAAAACATTTACTTTGATTTGAGTGAAACATATGTATTGTATGAAGTTTTAATAAATAATCCTTTGTAACTTCTGTGATGGTATCGTTTTTGTTTTGTTTTGTACTATTTATGATACCTTGTCTCTCTGGAGCACACCACTTGTATTTAAAAGGACTTGCCTGGTTAGCAGTACCTGCTAACTGGATAAGTCCCACTGAAAATAAAAACATAAGATATGCCATACTGGGTCAGACCGAGGTCCATCAAGTCCAGTATCCTGTTTCCAACAGTGGCCAATCTAGGTCATACGTACCTAGCAGTATCCCCAAAAGACACAGGTTCCACAATGCTTGTACTGGGTCAAGCATTGATTATCCTGGGTCCCTTTTTAATAATGGTTTCTGGACCTTTCCTCCAGGAACTTGTCCAAACCTTTTTTAAACCCAGCTACACTAACAGCTCTTACTACATCCTCCGGTAACAAATTCCAGAGTTTGATTACACGTTGAGTGAAAAAATATTTTCTCTTATTTGTCTTAATTAGTTTACCCTGTAGCTTCATTACATGTCCCCTAGTCTTTCTATATTCTGATAGCGTAAACAATCGATCTACGTTTACCCGTTCCACTCCATTCATTAATTTATAGACCTCTATCATATCTCCCCTCAGCCGTCTCTTTACCAGGTTGAAGAGCCCTAACCTTTGTAGCCTCTCTTCATAGGAGTAGCCTTCCATCCCCTTTACCATTTTGGTGACTCTTCTCTGTACTTTTTCTAATAACGCTATATCCTTTTTAAGATACGGCGACCAGAATTGCACACAATATTCAAGGTGCAGTCGTACCATTGAACGATACAGAGGCATTATAATATCCTTTGTTTTGTTCTCCATTCCTTTCCTTATGATACCTAGCATTCTATTTGCTTTCTTGGCCGCCGCTGCACACTGGGCGGAGGGTTTTAACATGTTATCCACGATGACTCCTAAATCTTTTTCCTGGGTGGTGGTTCCCAATGTGGAACCTTGCATCGTGTAACCATAGTTTGGGTTGTTCTTCCCTAGGTGCATAACTTTGCACTTGTCCACATTAAATTTCATCTGCCATTTGGATGCCCAGTCTTCCAATTTATCCAGATCCTCCTGCAGTTTTCCACAGTCCTCTTGGGTTTAACAACTCAGTGACACTTCAGATAATGCTGCTGAGTAGCACTACAGATTGCCTGAGCATGGTTTGGGTAGTGCTGGGGTGGTCTGGGGTGTGGAAATTATCCAGAGAGTGGTGATTTCTAGCACTGCTATCCAAATAATAGTTCACATGAATTAGGAAAGCAAAAAATTTGTCCAAAAGCTATTCAGATCCCAGGCTGAAAATTGCTGCTATACGGATAGAGTTGGCAGCCAATGCTGAATCTTGATTTACAGTGCTGGTCATTATCCAGATACCGGTGCTCAATATCTGTTTTTTTTTTAAAGAAAATAACTATTTGCCCTGAATAATAACAATTTTAAAAAATTAACAGAAAGGATGTAGTTGTTCATCGTTCATAAGATTTATCTGGTTAGCCTCAGAAATCAAATTGATAAATTTTTAAAATTTAGATCCTCCCAGGAGTTAAATTTTAATTGGACAGCTTACCTGGCTAAACTTTAATAGGCTAAATATGGAATGGATCAAAAGGCTATTGGAGGCATGCCTTAAAGTAAACTAAATAGTTAACTCTGTGTTTGTCCATGCTTTCTTGAATTCTAATGCTGATAAAGTGCAATATCTGAATTTAAGAAAACACGGGACAAGCACTGAGAATCTTTGAGGGTGAAGGAGATTGTAGAGACTGGGCTTTGCTTCCGATGTGCAGGCTGGATAAATCATGTGGTCCTTTTCGACCACCATTTTCTATGTATGTTTCCATGTAGTGGTAGTATTTTGCACAATTAAGTTAACTTTACCTGGTTATGTCTGGCCTAAACAGATACTAGTCCTAAACGTATCCCAAATATTTTCAAATGGCCCATCTTAAATGGGTATCTTTATGAATATCCGGTTAAAGACAGCTGAACAAGTTATCTTTAACCAGATATCCATTATCTGAGTGTTGACCTCATGGATTCAAATCAGAAGCCAATGAGAAATGGAAAATGTGTTTCAGTTTGATTTTGTTGTGGGCCTTAGGCGGAAATCTTTCTTTAAGTGTAAATATAAAAGACATCTCTTGTGCAGCTAAGAAAGTTGATTTCAGGGCTCTAAGGCAAGCAGGATCAAAAAGGCTCTGGCACTTTAGGGATAGCTGCAGTGAATCGCACAGACTGGATAAAGGAGGCTTGCATCATAGTGAGCAATTGGAATATTCCTAAAAAAATTAATTGTATTAACCTTACCTTCTGTCTCTCCCCCAGGTGTCAGTTCAGGTCTCTCCAGCTTTCATACCTCCTCATCTGTTCCCAATCGGAGAAGTTGCAGTCAAATACACAGCGATGGACAGATCAGGAAACCAAGCCAGCTGCACTTTCACCATCAAGGTCATTGGTAGGCCCCATTCAGAACAAGGAGACAGGAAAGAGTTTGAAAGTCATAAAATAGACCCTGAATGATGTTTATTTATTTATTTATACCATGCTCTTTAGAATCAGTGTGGTTTACATGTATACTAACAGGTGCTTTTTTATTCCCTTGTCCCTGAAGGGCTCACAGTCTAAGGGGCATGTTTACAAAGCCGCGGTAGCGGTTTGCGATCGTAATCGGAGCCGCGGCCCCATTGATTTCAATGGGGCCGCGGCTGCGATCGCGATCGCGAACCACTACCGCGGCTTTGTAAACAAGCCCCTAAGTGTACCTGAGGTAATGGAGGGTTAAGTGGCTTGCCCAGTGCCACAAGGAGAGGCCATAGGAATAGAGACCCCAGTCCCTCTGGCCTGAGGTTGTTTGTCCCCATGTGGGAATTGAACCCCCAGCCCTCTGGCCTGAGGTAACCTGTCCCAACCACTGAGCCACTCCACCCTATGATATCATCCCCCTTCTCAACCAAATAACATTAAATTCACAATTCAGAAACACTTATCTGGATAGTAGCACTTGCTAGCTGGGTAAGTACCACTGAACCAGATATTCAGAATAACTATACACAAGGTTTAGTCATTTTTTGGATTTCTGCAAACATGCATGTGGACATTGACATCACGGTCATGTCTATAATTATTCCACAAATGCTGTTCACAGATGTCTCTAGTATGGGACATTCAAGTAGACCCAGGGATGTGGTGGAGGCATGTCTGGGGAGGGACAATGGACTTCTACATCCCAGTCTACAGACACTTGCATGTTTATTCCTGCTTCAGGCACAAATAGGCATCAGGACAGTGTTTGTTTTCACCTTAAAACATCCAGAGAGTGTAGAATTAAGTGACTAGCTGTAGATTCCAAAGTCCCACACCAGGATTTGAACCCAGGTTGCTCAGCTCTTAAACTACTACTCTAACCATTATTCTATTAGACAAATTGGTTCTGAAATGCTCTCCTGGGGATGTCTATATAGACATTTGATACATGTGCATTGCGGGCACATCCATGTTTCTGGAATGGTGCCTGAATTTGCAAGTGCCTGCCTTTCTTTTCAGACATTCTGGCTTTGAAGTCCCAGATTGCACTTAGACATCCCATTTGAAATGTGCCTCATGGAGCCTTTGACTATTCTTACACATTGTCTCAATGCTATCAGGATAGTGCCAGGGCAGTCCATGGGAGGAGTGGTGAATTATCCAGATATTGGCGATATTCAGCGCTGCTATCCAGATAACTATCTGCATAACTTCGGAGAGAAAATGCTGTCCAAAGCTATCTAGATTAGCAATTCTGAATATCACTGCTATCCAGATAGTGTTAGCACTGACCATCCTATCCAGATATTCAGCACCAGTCATTGTTTGGACACTGGTGCTGAATGTTTTTGTTGTGTGCCGTTGAGTCAGTGCTGACTCCTGGTGACCCATCTCCTGGATTTTACTACTACTACTACTCAGCACTTGTAAAGCACCACACACGCAGCACTGCACAGCTGACCTACAAGAGGTAGCCAACATACAAGAGACAGTCCCTGCCCGTCAGAGTCAAGCTCATCGGAGCTTACAATCTAGTTAGAACAAAACATAAGTTAGAACAGTATAGAGCATTAGTCAGTTCTGCGCAAGGTAGAGCATTAGTTACTTCTGCACAAGGTATGGTTTGGTCAGTAGTTTGGTCATAAATGATGATGGAGGTTAGGGTAAGATGAGGAAGGAGTCAAGACCCGAATGCAACAGTGAAGTGGTGGGTCTTTGTAGGCTGTTCCAGGCGTAAGGTGCAGCAAGGTGAAAGGAGCGCAGTCGGGAGTTCGCAGTGCGTGTAAAAGGCATTGATAGAAGTAATTTGTTAGCGGAGCGCAGGTTTCGAGAGGGGATGTAGAGAGGGATAAGAGATAAGAGGTAGTGAGGGGCCATAGAGTGAATGCACTTATAGGTTAGCAGGAGAAGCTTGAATTGGATGCAGAATTGGACAGGGAGCCAGTGAAGCGACCTGAGAAGAGGAGTAATGTGGGCATGGTGAGGTTGGCAGAAGATTGGTCGAGCGGCTTGATTTTGTATAGATTGGAGGGGAAGGAGGTGGCTTGCGGGAAGACCAGCGAGGAATAGGTTGCAGTAATCAAGGCGAGAGGAGATTAAGGAGTGGATAAGCGTTTTGGTAGTGTGTTCAGAGAGGAAGGGGCGGATTTTGCTGATGTTGTAGAGAAAGAAATGGCAGATCTTAGCTACAAGCTGGATATGAGCAGAAAAGGAGAGAGAGGTGTCAAAGATAACCCCCAGTTTGCAGGCCGAGGGAACAGGAAGGATAGTAGATCCATCCACATGGATTGAGAGAGGGGAAAGTAGGGGTGAGGAGTTAGGTGGAAAGACAAGGAGTTCAGTCTTGGCCATGTTCAATTTTAATCAGTGATGAGACATCCAGGCAGCGATGTCCGAAAGACAGGCAGAGATTTTGGACTGGGTTGCCGGAGAAATATGAGGTGTAGAGAAGTAGATTTGGGAGTCATCGGCATAGAGATGGTATTGAAAGCCATGGGAGGAGATGAGCGTGCCAAGGCCTTGGGTAGAGAGAGAGAAGAGGAGGGGTCCCAAGACAGATCCCTAGGGTACTCCTACTTGGAGTGGGATAGGGGAGGAGGAGGAGCCACCAGAGCATACACTGAATGAACAATGGGAGAGGTAGGAGCAGAACCAGGATAGTACGGAATCCTTGAAGCCAAAAGAGGAGAGGGTGATGAGGAGAAGGTCATGGTCAATGGTGTCAAAGGCAGCAGAAAGGTCTAGACGGATGAGGATAGAGTAGAGGCCCTTGGATTTAGCCAGGAACAGGTCATTAGTGACTTTAGTGAGTGCCGTTTCAGTGGAATGTAGGGGATGGAAGCCGGATTGAAGTGGGTCCAGGAGAGCCTGGGAGGAGAGGAAGTCGAGGCAGCGACAGTGGACTGTTCGTTCTAATAGTTTGGATATGAAGGGAAGGAGGGAGATGGGTCGATAGTTAGAAGGGCATATGGGATCAAGTGAGGGTTTCTTGAGGAGGGGTGTGACAACAGCGTGTTTGAAGTCAGCAGGGACAGTTGCAGCGGAGAGTGAAAGGTTGAGGATATGAGTGATGGAGGGGACAATGGTGAGGGAGATGGAACATAGGAGATGGGTGGGGATAGGGTCTGAAGAACAGGTGGTGGGTTTGGAGGAGGAAAGAAGGAGTGTGGTTTCTTCATCAGAGATCGAAGGGAAGGAGGAGAGGGTGGCAGGGGGATTATGGATGGGGGAGGAGAAATGGGGAGGAGGGGAGGTAGATGAGGGGGTAGGGAATTGGAGGGTAATTTTGAGGATTTTGACGTGGAAGTAGTTGGCTAGGGTTTGGGCAGAAAGGGAGG
Organism: Ichthyophis bannanicus; assembly: GCA_033557465.1. NCBI lineage: Eukaryota > Metazoa > Chordata > Amphibia > Gymnophiona > Ichthyophiidae > Ichthyophis > Ichthyophis bannanicus. The sequence continues at coordinate 661,611,014 of CM066032.1, read as the reverse complement.
GCGGGATTGGGGGCGGGGGGACCTTGAGGAGAGAATTGAGGGTGTTAAAGAAACGGCGAGGATCAGAGACAAAGGAATTAGTCAGATGGATGTAGTAGTCTTGTTTGGCAAGTGCTAAGGCTGAATGGAAGGAGCCAAGCATGAATTTGAAGTGTAGAAGGTTTTCTGGGGAGCGGGATTTAGACCAGGCTCATTCGGCAGAACGGGCACAGATGCACAAGTAATTGATTGTGGATGAAAGCTAGGGTTGGGGAGTAGACCGTTTAACAGGACATGGGGTGGAAGGGGCAAGAGTGTCAAGGGCTGAGGATAGTGAAGTATTTTATGAGGATAATGCCTCGTCGACGGACTCGGATGATAAAATGGAGGAAAGAGATGGAGAAATGGTGGAGGAGAGAGTCAGGGGATCAGTATTATGAAGATTTCTAAATAGGTCGGAGGAGACAGGACGAGGTTGGGATGGTGGGAGCTGAAGAGTAAAAGTTAAGAGGTGATGGTCAGATAAGGGAAGGATTGATTTGCGGAGGTTTGAGGGAGAGGAATTGGAGAAGAGTATTAGGTCAAGACAGTGGCCGTGTAGGTGTGTGGGGGCAGTGGAGCAAAGTTGGAGGTCAAACAAGGCAGTAAGAGTGAGGAACTTTGAGGCGTGGGGGTCGGAGGGGTTGTCGATGTGAATATTGAAATTGCCAAGAATAAGAGTAGGGGAGGAGGGATCCATAAAGGCAGAGAGCCAGGAGTCGAAGTCGGTGAGGAAGGTTGATTTGGAGTAGTCGGGTGGGCGATAAATAACCGCTGGTGTGAGGAGGCGAATGGAGTGGACTTCGAAGGAGAGGGGGGAGTGTGATTGGGGTGGCAGGATGGGTTGGAATTGGCAAGAGGGAGAGAGTAAGGAGGCCAACGCCACCACCGCGACCAGTAGATTGAGGTGTATGGGAGAATTGGTAGCCCCCATAGCAGAGAGAGGCAATGGATGCGGTGTCGTCTGGGGGGAGCCAGGTTTCGGTCAGGGCAAGGAGGTGTAGGGCATTAGAGATGAAAAGATCGTGAATAAAAGAGTTTTTTTTAATGACTGAGCATGCGTTCCATAAGGCGCAAGTAAACGGGAGAGCGGAGGGGGGGAGGAGAGGGATATGGATAAGGTTTTATAAGTTAATGCGGATTTCTTGTTAGAATAGCGCAGGGGTCTATTTTTAGGGTAGTAGTGAGCTTTAGATGGAGCTTTAAATGGAGAAGGGTGAGGGTGGATATGTTTGGGTGTATGTGCTCCCCTAGAGGGATATGAGGGGGGGGGAATGAGGGATAATTTGATGGTGCCAGGTAGGTTATGTGAGGGAGTATTTTTGGAGGTAGGGTTGGAGTTGATATTTATGGGTGAGTGATTGTGGGATGACTAGGAGAGGGTGGAAGGAGGGAGGAGTGGGATGTGGATGAGATTAGATAGGGTACGTGAGGAGCTATCTTTAGAGTGGGAGAGAAATCGGGGGGGGGGGGTGGACCAGGGTTAGGGTTGATATTACCTGAAGAGAGAAGGAGAATAAGTATTAGAGAGCGAGGTAAAGTGGAGATAGTATGGCGGAAGCGAGGGTGAAGTTGCCTTAAAGAGAGGGGGACAGGTTGAATGCGGGGGATGGTGTGGAGAAGCTCAAGAGCAGGTGCTAGGTTAGGGGGCAGAATGGAGGGAGAAGTGAGGAAGGTGGAGAGGGGGGCTGGGTAGGTGCGGGGGGTGGTGTGGAGAGGCTTGAAAGCAGATGCTAGGCTAGGGGGGAGAGTGGAGGGAGAAGTGAGGAAGATAGATGCTAGGTTGGGGGAAAGAGTGGAGGGAGAAGTGAGGAGGGTAGGGGGAGAGGAGGAAGGGTGTTGATAGGAGGGGAGGCAGTTGGGGAGGATGAGGGAGAGAAGGACAATGAGATGTGGGGCCATGGGGGTGGGCAGCAAGGTCTGGGTAAACAACGGGTAGCAGTTCTAAGCAACAATAGGTAGCAGTCTTAAGAAACACTGGGTAGCAGTTCTAGGCAATAATGGGTAGCAGTTCTAAGCAATAATGGGTAGCAGTTCTAAGCAACACTGGGTAGCAGTTCAAGGCAATAATGGGTAGCAGTCCTAAGCAACAATAGGTAGCAGTTCTAAGCAGCACTGGGTAGCAGTCCTAAGCAACAATAGATAGAAGTTCAAGGCAATAATGGGTAGCAGTTCTAAGCAGCACTGGGTAGCAATTCTAAGCAGCACTGGGTGGCAGTTCTAAGCAACAATAGGTAGCAGCTCTAAGCAACACTGGGTAGCAATTCTAAGCAGCACTGGGTAGTAATTCTAAACAGAACTGGGTAGCAGTTCTAAGCAACACTGGGTAGCAATTCTAAGCAACACTGGGTAGCAGTTCAAGGCAATAATAGGTAGCAGTTCTGTGCAACACTGGAAGCAATTCTATGCAACAATAGATAGTAGTTCTAAGCAATACTGGGAAGCAGTTCTAAGCAACAATGGGTAGCAGTACTGTGCAGCAATGGGTAGCCGTTCAGAGTAGTACTGGGTAGCAGTTCTGCTGGGGTGCAGGTAGTGAGCAGCAGTTCTGTGCAAGTACTGGGTAGCAGTTCAGTGCAGGCAGTGGGCAACAGGTCTAGGCAATCAGCGGGTAGTGGTTCAGTGCAAACAATGGTTAGCAGTTCTAGGCAGGCAATAAGTAACAGTACTAAGCAGACAATAGGTAGCAAGTACGAGGCGGATAATGGAAGGAAAGGTCAATGTCAGCAGTGGGCAGCAAGTCAAGGAAAGTTGCTTGAAGGAAGGTGGTTTTGGCGAGATGGATGGGGTCAGGAGAAGTGTGGAGGAGCGACCATGCCTACCCAGTTCCAGGGCTTGCTCCAGGCAGCCGTGATGATTAGGAGGAGCAGGGTTATCGGCTCACACCAGAGTGCTCCCGGGCCCGCCCTAAGGGCCACGCCAAAGGGCCCTCTGGCGAGGCCCTTAGGCACAGGCGCGCCCGATGGAGCATGCCGCTTTTAAAGGGCCGCTGCCCTTTAATCTGTCTGGTGGTGGCATGCTCTGGCTCCTCCGATGGAGCATGCCGCTTTTAAAGGGCCGCTGCCCTTTGATCTGTCCGGCGGCGGTGGCGTGCTCTGGGCAAAGTGAGACTGGAAATAGATTATCAAGCCTTTTTTAGTTGTAGCAACTGGCATTTAAAGAAACAACATTGACCACTGTGGCTGAGTATTGACCTGTTTGTATTTGATATTAGATAGTCACTGAGAGGGTAGTTTTATAAGGCAATGCTTACATTAACACATGTTTAAACGCATGTAAATGTATTCATTTTTGTGACTTACATGTGTAAATGACCACTTATGCACATGGTGTAGGTGATCACTATTGTGAAAGTACCCATGTAAAACCGATGACATATATTTTCAGTGTGGGCATGCACAGGGGCAATGCTTGGACAGAGCATAGGCGAAGTGCAGATTTATACGTCTAAGTTAGAAAATACTATAACTTTACATACAGTCTTGAAAAATCTAGGTTTGCACATTTATACTTGCCATCGAGTAGTGTGACGCCGCACCCCCGGCCACACAGCACCCCCCTGGTGGCGGTGTAGTAGTTCCACCGGAGGGCTGGAGCCGGGGGGGGGGTGTCACTAAGATGATGGTAATCAGGGTTGGCCAGGTGCGAGGGTCGTGGGTCAGAGCCTTGTGTCAGCCTCGTTACCAACTCCTGAAGAGATTCAGACTTGCACAAAAGTGGTGGGAAAAAAACAGGCTTTATTTTCCCCTTTAAGCACTAAGGGTTCAAAAACAAAGGATATACACTCCGGTACGTGGCAAAATAAGTCTTTACAGCAGATTTTTAAAGGTGAGAAATAAAATAACCAAACACTGTTAACTTCACAGTATTCAAATATGTAACAGCAAAAAGGCTTCCTTCGCTCAATGACTCTGGAAGACCTCTATTTCGCTTCCAGCACAGTATGTGCATTCCATGGGACTATCACTGTCTTCATACACAGATTCCACTTGCATGGCCTCCTCTGACTGCTCTGAGGTATCAGGGCAAGTGTCCTTCATGGGATTTAGTCTTACTGTTTCCCACGGCTTAGCAGTCTGTCTAGGCCCACGATTCAGCTTAGTGGCATACCAGAAAGGCATTGCTTGCTCAAGAGGTTTAAAAACATTATCTCTGTTTTCCTCTAACAGTCCTTTTGTTGCCCAAACTATCCTTTAACTTTTGTTTCTGCTCTTGTCTTCTATATGGAGAATCTCCTTCCCAGGATTCTTCTCTTAGCTTAAGTTCAGGTATGCAATGACAAAGGTTAAAAGTTTTACCTTTTGCTTTGTGTTTGATTCTCTGGGGTGAGGCTGGAGGTGTACCGTGACTGCTGCCTTCAGTATCGGTGCTCTCTGGAATATACCTCCGGCTTTCCCAGTCTTTCCTTCTCTGGCCCTTAAGGCCTGTTCTCTTGTGGGCTTCTGGGCCCGGTCTGGCTTGGCTTCGGCCTTCTCGGCCTGTCCTCTCTCTCTCAGGACTGGTTCTCCTCTCCCAGCCTGTCCTTTTTCTCTCAGCTGATGAGGCTTTGGCAGCTGAGCTCCTTACAGGCAAGTCCCTTGACTCTTGCTTGCCTCCAGACTCTTGCTTGCCTCCAAACTCTGGCTTGTCTCCAAACTCTGGCTTGCCTGCTCTTAAATGTGAGCTTTTGGAATAAGAGTCCTGCCCCCTAGGGCGTGGTTCTGTGGTCTCTGTCTTAGCTCTCCTGCTCCCTCTAGGTAAGTTCTCTGGAAATTGCAGGCAATTTCTTTTTCTTTCAGAGTTTAAAACTTTTTTCCTCTCCAGCAGAGGGTCCGCTGCATCACAGTAGGTGTTTATTTATTTATTTATTACAATTTCTTATATACCGCACTATTCGGTATCAGCGCAGTTTACATTATAACATAATGACCATAACAACAAGCTGTTTGGTTTTACATAGAACAGGAGTACAAACTTGGATAACAGGGTGAACTATATACATGATATAATTATAAATACAAGATTGGAGTAACAGTAATGTAGGGAAAATATATGGTTATTTCTTAGGTGGGGATACCTAGGTTTCATTGCTGACTGGGTAGTATTGGAGGAAAAGGTGGTATTTGAGCGCCTTCCTGAACTGAGTTAGGTCTACAATGGCCCGAATGTCGGATGGTAGCGTATTCCAGCATTTGGGGACGTAGAAACTGAAAGCTCTGTTTGCCGTTGTCATGTTGCATTTTGTCAGTGTCTATGGGACTATTAGTAGGTTTACGGCTGTTGCTCTTCTGGATCTGTTGGGGGGCACTGTGTGGATAAGTTCTGATAGTGAGGAGGATGAAATACCCTTGATTGCCTTGAATGAGAGTAGTAGGGTTTTAAAGATGATCCTTCCATGGATAGGAAGCCAGTGCAGCTGCTTGAGAATAGGAGTCACATGGTCACTTCTGGAGGCTCCGTAGAGGACCCTTGCTGCAGCATTCATGGCCAGCTGTAACGGGCTCAGTGTAGATTGGGGGAGACCTTGTAAGATGGCATTTGCAAAGTTGAAATGTGGTAGGATTAGCACTTGATATATAGTGCGGAAATCGTCTGGGTCCAATAGAGAGCGCATATGCCTGAGCGATCGGATTTTGAAATATACAGCTTTGACTATATTGTTTATGTGATGTTTCATATCTAGACATTGGTCCAAGGTGACTCCAAGGTATTTTATTGTTTCTTTAGTTTGTAGGTCAGCTTCCTTGACCCTTACATGGGATGGAGGAATAAAGTTGGGGTCTCTGGCGATGAAAAGCACCTCCGTTTTCTTGTGCTGAATACGGAGGTTTTGAGATTGGAGCCATTCTGAGACTGCATTGAAACAATCTATCAGTGGTGTCAGGTCCAATTGAACTGTAGAGAACGGCATGTACAGGAGTATGTCATCCGCATATATCAAACAGTTCACTTTAAATGACCTAATGATATTGCAGATGGGTTGCATGTATATATTGAATAGGAGGGAAGACAACGAGGACCCTTGAGGCACCCCTTGTTTTTGGTGGAAGCGTTTTGATTCCTCTGATCCGGACTTCACATATTGCCATCTTCCATCTAGATAAGACTTGCACCATTCAAGCGCAGTGTTGTAGACGCCCTTCTCTTTCAATCGACCAAGGAGGAGTTCGTGACTCACCGAGTCGAACGCCGCGGCGATGTCTAAGAAGATGAGCACAAAACCTTGTCGGACGTTGTCAATGCCAGTGATGATCTTGTTGAAAAGGCTAGTGAGAAGTGTCTCGACTCCATGATATTCTCTGAACCCATGTTGCCAGTGATCTAGGGGAGCTGCAGAATCTATATGGTCTTGAATTTGCCTTTGAACCTCTTTCTCAATTATCTTAGCTAGGAGGGGAATACTAGCTATTGGCCTATAAGAATCGACCCGTTGGGGGTCTAGTTTGGGGTTCTTCAATAGCGGCCTAATGGAGGTCTGTTTGAGAGCTGTGGGGAAGGAACCCGTTGTGAAAGAGAGATTCATCAGATTCGCGATGAAAGGGCTGAACTCACTGCGTAGCTCCTTAATCCAAAAAGCTGGGCAAGGGTCAGTCTGCGCTGTGGAGGTATTGAGAGACGCTATTGTATCCTCAATACATTTAGTGGATGGAGTGGAGAATTTATTTAGAGGGGTTAGGCTGGTTGGTTCTTGATATGAGTCTGCTGAGATTTTGTCAGTCTGTACGATCTTGGATTGCAAGTAGTCCGCAAATTTCTGTGGGTGAATCTCACTGAGTTGTTCGGGAGATGGTTCCTTCGAAAGAGATTTGACCAAGTTGAAAAGATCACGTGGCTTGTTCAGTGATCTCTTTAGAGTGTCGGTGTGATATTGTTTCATTTGAATTTGATTGCTTCTCGGTGCATTGACAGGTGGAGTCGATAAGCGGACTGATCTTCAGTAGAGAGCGACCGGCGCCATCGTCTCTCAAGTTTGCGTAGCTGAGTAAGAGAAGCTTGTAGCTCAGGGGAGAACCAGGGGCAGAACTTTTTTTTATCTTTGCTGTGTTATTGGAGTTCGGCCGTTGAGAGATGGCATTAAGGTTGAGGTTCCAGGCGGAGATTAGCTCTTCAAGGTCAGGCGTGGTTTTGTTGAGGAGTGAGTGGGTCTGAGACAGGATGTGTTCCCTGTTGAATGGGTGAAAACTTCTTATGGACGTTCGTGATGCGCTGTTCATATTTTGGCTGCTATGCAGCTGCGTATAGCTGATGGGTATCTGGAGATTTATCAATTTGTGATCTGACCAGGGTACATCAACGACTGATATTGCTAGGTCGTGGTTTTGTTCAATGACCGACTGGGGAGCAAACACCATGTCAAGGATATTCCCCTTTATATGTGTGGGTTTATTGATGATTTGCTTGAATTCCAGGTCCTCAATGGCATCAAGGAAGGCAGTAGCGTGGTTTTGGTGTAATGATGGGAGATTGAAATCACCCATTATCCAATTTGGTCTACTGGAATTGATGGTGTTGGCCGCTAGGTCAATAATGGTAGGGAGGTCATCTGGAGATGCAGACGGTGTTCTGTACAATAGGTTGAAGGAGCATTGCTGGTTTGCGATGGAGATGTGTTAAATGCTCACACCTAGTTGTGCATGCATTTTCACCACTTAATATCCTATTTTTTTCATGTAAAGCAGATGCGTACCTTACTTTCTAAAATAGGTGAAAAATACATGTATTACATCCTGCATTAAACTAGGTGACCCTTATAACATTACCCTTTGAATGTTTGGCTGTATCATTTTCTTTCACAGACGTGCAGTTTATGAGGTCTAGTTTAACTGCTTAACTTTAACTGGATAGTGCTGAATATTGATATTATTTGGTTAAAGTTTTCACATACTTACATCTCATTTTTTAATAACTTAAGTTTTAGCCAAACATTGAGTTTTACAGCCAAAATGTAACTTGCAGAGAATCCTGAATTTTGTAAGCAAGTGATTTATTTGGTTGACTCCTGAAGTTAACAAGAAAAATCATTTTGAGTGTTCTTGCTTTTCAACAGTGATGAATATGTGCACAGAGAAATCCCTAGGCAGACAGAAAATATAATAGTTAAGAAAATAGTTAAGAACAAAATAAAAGGAGCAGCTGCAAAGGTTAAAGATTTACGTCAAGCATGGGCATTTAAAAATGCTATCTTGGAAGTCCAGACCAGATTTATTCCATGCTTTAAGAAAGTGGAAGGACGGCCAAAAAACTGCCAGCATGGTTTAAAGGTAAGGTCAGAGAGGTTGCTTTAGCCAAAAAAAGAATCTTTCAGGAAATGGAAAAATGAGCCCAGTGATGAAAATGGGAAACAACATAAGCACTGACAAGGCAGTGATAAGGCAGGCAAAGAGAGAATTTGAAAAAAACAGCCTTCTGTGGAAGCAAAAACATATAATAAAAACTTTTTCAAGTACATTTGTAACAAAAAACCTGCGAGTCAGTTGGACCATTGAATCGTAGAGGGGTAAAAGGGACACTAAGGGAGGACAAGACATAGTGGAGAGACTGAATGAATTCTTTGCTTCAGTGTTTAATGAAGAAGATGTAAGGAAGTTACCCATCCCTGAAATGGAATTTAAAGGTGATATATCGGAAGAATTGAAAGAAATATCGATAAACTGCAAAGATGTATTACAAAATATGTGATAAACTGAAGAGTAGTAAATCACCTGGACCGGTTGGTATACATCTGAGGGGGACTAAAATATGAGACTGCAGACCTACTATTACTAATCTGTTATCTATCATTAAAATCATCTATAGTACCTGAAGATTGGAGAATGGCTAATATAAGACCAGTTTTAAAAAGGGATCAAGGGGTGATCTGGTAAACTGCAGAGCTTTATGTCGGTACTGGGCGAAATGGTGGAAGCCATTATAAAGAATAAAATTACTGAACTTGTAGATAGACATGGTTTCATGGGAGAAAGCAAAAATGGATTTAGCCAAGGATAGTCTTGTCTTGCTAATCTGTTATATTTTTTTGAAGATGTGAATAAACAGGTTGACCAAAATGAGCCAGTTGAGATAGTTATCTGGATTTTTAGAAAGCATTTGACAAGGTCCCTCATGAGAGACTGTTGGCAAAATTAAAAAGTCATGGGATAAGAGGCAGTGTACTATTGTGGATCAGGAACTGGTTAAAAGATAGAAAGCAGAGAGTAGGGCTAAATGGCCATTTTTTTCAGTTGAGAAAGGTGCATAGTGGAGTACTCCAGTGATCTGTGCTGGGCCCACTGTTTTTTAGCATATTCATAAATGACCTGGAAATAGGAATAACGAGTGAGGTGATCAAATTTGCAGATGACACAAAATTATTCAGCGTTGTTAAAGCACAAGAGGATTGTGAAAAATTACAAGAGGACCTTGATAAATTGGAAGACTGGATTTCCAAATAGCAGATTAAATTTTATGTGGAGAAGTGCAAAGTTATGCACCTAGGAAAGAACAATCCAGCTATGATTATATGATGCAAGGTTCCACATTAGGAATCACCACCCAGGAAAAAGATGTAGGTGTCATCATGAATAATATGTTGAAACCCTCCACCCAGCATTCAGTGATGGCCAAAAAAGCAAATAGAATGCTAGGAATCATAAAAAAAAGGAATAGAGAATAAAACCAAGGATATTATAATTTCTCTGTATCGTTCCATGGTGCAACTGCACTTTGAATATTGTGTGCAATTCTGGTTGCCATATTTTAAAAAGGATATATCGGAATTAAAAAAGGTACAGAAAGAGCTACCAAAATGGTAAAGGGGAAGGAAGGATACCCCTATGAGGAAAGGCTTAAAAGATTAGGGCTTTTCAACTTGGAAAAGAGACGGCTGAGGTGAGATATGATAGAGGTCTATAAATTACTGAATGAAGTAGAATGGGTAAACTTAAATCAGTTGTTTACGCCATCAAAAAGTAGATCTATTAGATTGTTTTTATTAACATATCAGATAATTTAATTTTTTAATTTATTTTATTTTATTTACATTCTCTTATATACTGCGCTATTCTGCATCAGTGCGGTTTACATTGAACAAACTGAAATTACATTGAACAGGGCATTATAACGTGGAGATAACTATTTTACAGGGAACATGAACTATGGAGGGTTAAGTGGCTTGCCCAAGACCACAAGGAGCACCTGTGGCAGAAAAAGACCATATTGGCCCATCCAGTCTGTCCATTTGCAATTCTCCCACCTTGGGGAGGTAAGCATGTACATTGCCATAATCAACCTTGTCCTTTTACTGCCCTCCATATCCTGTCCCAAGCATACCCAGAATGTTAAGTACTGGCCATCCTCACCTCTGCTGATAGGCCATTTCAAGCCTTCTCATCTTCCTGTATGACTCTTACAAGACCAATATTAAATTCAATGGGAGATTACCTGTTCCTTTGTTCTACTGTGAGTGCTTCGTACCCTGGAACTGTGTGCTGGCGTCTGATGTCAGGCTCTGAGGGCTAATTAAGTGCTTAGTCCCACCGTGGGACACAGTCGCGGGTGCATCTCCGTTGGCGCATGCTCCGAAGGGGCGTGTCCAAAGGGGCAGATTCTACCCCTTTGGAGCCCTTCAGGGCACGTGAGGAGTGGGGAGATGTTTAGGTCTTCTCTCCGGTTATGGGGAAGCATCGGAAGAAGAGTTTTTATCAGGAGGTTAACAAAGCGGTTAAAGTGGTTGGACCAATGGACTCTAACTTTAAGGTGTTATCTGTTATGGATACATCTGACCAACCACTTCAAGAGGCTTCCATCTTGACTGTGAGTTAGGATCTGGACTCCCCGCCCCTCCTTCCGCGTCGGGTTTAACTCCACCCGGCCTGTTACTGACTGTAGTTGCCAAGTCCTCCTCTCTTGTTCTGTGTTTAGAGGAGGTCTCTAGTGTTTCTCTCCCCTCAGTGGTGTTACCTAATAATAATATAGAAGAGACTACTTTTCATTTTGTTCCGCTGCCTCCTCTTATTGAACATCTTGGATCATCTGTTGTCTCATCTGTTTCTTCGCAAGAGATTTCCCTTTGTGATATTTGGGAAGTTGTTTCACGAACTGAACTGTCTTTACAATCTGTTTTAAAGCGGGTTTCTGATTTCTCTAAGGAAGTTGTGATTAAATTGTCAGAACATGAGACTGCTATATCTACTTTAGGATCTAGAACTCAGAAGATGGGATTGCAAGTTTCAAAGTTACAGGCTGCTTGTGTTACATTGGTTCCAGACTCTACTTTTGCATAGGAAATGTGAGATGCTAGAAAATGATCATCGAGCTCTCAATTTGCGTTTTTTGAATTTCCCCAGGACTCAGTACCTATCGCCACAGATTTTGTTTTATAAATATTTGAAAGAGGTTGTGTTGCTTTCAAATCCAGAGTTTCAAGGTTGTATTATGTTCCTTCAGGTAAGAGGTCTGCGGCGGTGGGTGGTATAGATCTTGGTGGGGAGATAGACCAATTAAATTTGCAGGTTAGTTTAGATTTTTCCACTTATCTTGAGATGCAGGTTCGGACAACGGAACAACCCGGCGTGCACCCTGCAGCAGCCACAGGGACGTCCTGGAGGCAGCATGGCCAGGCCCCCCTGCTCACGCTGGTGTGTCAATGGCCTGATGCCCCCCCCCCCCAAAACCAGTTTTCCTACTGCCTGACCCTCGGCAGGTCTGCTGGGGCTGGGATCAGATGGCAGGACAGTACCTTAAGTAGCTCTGTTGTGTTGGGGGTGGCTGCCGGGCCAGGGCACACAGGTGACCGAAGTGACCGAAGATATCAATGCTTGACCCAGTACAAGCATTGTGGAACTTGTGTCTCTTGGGGAAACTGCTAGGTACATATGACCTAGTTTGGCCACTGTTGGAAACAGAATACTGGGCTTGATGGACCTTGGTCTGACCCAGTATGGCATATCTTATAGGTGCCCAAAGCTTTTTCCACCTCCAAGGTAGCATAAGATGTGCATCCCCCTGGTGCTCCCCAGCATAGAGGGCCATGACCTGAATCGGCCCTGTACATCCAGGTGCCTGGCCTGCCCACACGCCACCCAAGACCTGGTGTCACCTCACAGCAGCTCTGTGCGAGCAGGGAGAAGGGCTGCCAGAATTCGGGCAGGATGGCTAGTGAAGCTATGTTAATATTTTGGCAAAACTTATGGAAAAATTTGTTAATTTAAAGTTTTCTGATTAAAAGGAGAGGTCGCAGTGGTGTAGTGAGCACTTCTTTACACTGCACCGACTGGCTCCGACAAAAAATATATATAAGGTTATAAGGGGACATTTTGTTGTCAGAATCTTTACACTTTATGGACTTTTAAAAGGGATTCTGGTTTGGTTTATTTTGAGTAGGGTTGCATACCCCACTAGGACATACAGCCCTGCAAGTCGCCTTACATAATCGGGCCCATAGGTGCCTATGTGTCTTTATAAAATACTAGCATAAATCCTGCAGAAATCACACTTACAATGAAGGGGCAAGCGTAAATGGCATTCATAGAGTATACATGTGCATTCGTGGATGAGCAGAATGTAATTAACACATATTCTTCACAATTCCATCCAGCTGCGCCCACCATCAAAGCACACATGTTCATGCCCCCACACATACTTTTATCTCTGCCGCAATTTTATAAGAACCATCAGAATGGAGCCATGCAGGTTATTACGTGCACCTTGCATACTTGCTCCCCATTTTCAATCATCAGCTTCATACACACCTAGTACAATTCAGAATATCTTTTATTATTTCATCAACACTTTTTTTACTTTTTGGAATTTCTTTTTAATAAAAAATACTTCCCATTGTACAATCAACTGTACCAGCCTCCCCTCTAATTTACTTCTTGAAACATTACATTTATGCTGAAGGGCTTTTTATGCTATCCTTGAAGCGTCATGTTGATACTGAAATGTTATTTATACTGAAACATTTCACAAACAACAATTGAAATTCTGCAATTACATAGTAACATAGTGTAAACATTATTACTTCCACATTCCTATTACAGCTGAAATGAGAGTGTGGAAATAATAATCTCCAGGAACAAGCAGGAATGTAGTCTTCACATATGGGTATCGTCGGTACCGATGGATACTGCGTGGGAACGCTCCCCAGTGTCCAATTAGAAAGCTTTTGGGAGCATCCCACAATGCCTGCATGTTGCCTTCCTGCCTTTTCCAACCGCCTCTCTCCAGTTCTTCATTTTCCGTGGAGCCAGCAGGCTGTCGTTCCTGTCACCGCAGAAAGTTCTTCCTATTCTTCTTCTTTTTTGTAGTTGCGTTTGCCTTCCTTTGACGCCATACCGGTACCGCCGGTTCTTTCTTTCTTTAAAAAAAAAAAGTCCAATATTTTTTTCCAAACTTTTTCTTCTTCAGGTGCATGCACCATTTTGGGCACTAGGCCCAAATACTTTCCTTTACTATGGAAAAACCCGCTTTGGGTTTCAAAAAGTGTACCAAGTGTGGCGGCACCATCTCCGTCACCGACACCCACGAGTGGTGCCTTAAATGTTTAGGTACTGACCACTCCATCTCGGAGTGTATGGCCTGTGGGATGATGTCGAAGAGGGGTCGTCAAAACCGAGCTGCTAAGCTCAGCACCCTTTTTCCCTCCGATGCAGCCTCTGTGACATCAACGTCTTCCAGGGCTTTGTCTTCCTCCCATGGATCTCAGGTAACTAAACATAAGTCTGGCCGGTCCTCAAAGGGTAGATCTCCTTCCAAGTATCGAGATGCCTCTGGCGTTGCCCTTGAGGGCCTTGCACTGGCAAAATTGCCCCGGCGGGAGGCTTCGGCTTCCAAAGCATTATCGGGGCTCCAGGATGTTCTCGAGGCCTCAACCTCAGCAGAACTACTTGTGCCATGCTCTGGGGTACCGGCTGCTTTCTCCGGTACTGATACCTAGGCATCAGCAGTGTCAATAGACCAGAAGTTCCTGCCTATTGAGTGCAGTCTGGTGGCTCTCCTTGTGGCATCGGCACCCTCTGAACCGCATCAGACACTTCAACCGGTACCGGCACCGACTTTGGCACCAGTATCGGTACCGGTACCAACAGCTTCAGCATAGACATCGGTGTCTGCATTGCCGGCACCCAGTCATGCTATACCTTCCGGTACCAATACACTGGTACCGATTCCCCCCGACACCGACTTCGGTCGGTACAGGTATCGTGCTCTACAAGAGCACCCGGATAGAAGGTACTTCGAATCTTCGGAGGAGTCTGAGGATTCTGACAGCTCAGTCGGTACCGGAGTACTTCTCCTGGAGGAGCCTTCCTCTCCTAAACGTAGGATGTCTCCTCCAGAGGATATCTCCTTTCAGGATTTTATCAGGGAGGTGGCTCGAGGTCTTTCCATTACTGTGTCCTCTGAAACAGAGCCCAGGGCAAAGGAATTGGAGATTCTACAATATCCCAAAGCTCCTAAAGAGGCAGCTACTTTGCCTATCCATGAGATCTTGCATGATCTCATGTTAAGAATGTGGGAAACACCACTTACCACCTCTCCTCACTCTCGTAAACTGGATACCATGTATCGAGTACCTCCGTGTCCTGGCTTCCAGAAGACTCAGCTTCCTCACCATGCCATTGTAGTGGAATCAGCAATGAGAAGGATCAGAAGAGCAAAGTGGCATGCCTCTAATCCTCCAGGACGTGAGTGTAGAACTTTGGATGCCTTTGGACGTCGTACTTTCCAGGCTTCCATGCTTTCTGCCAGGATCAGTTCCTATATTTTGTGTATGGGAATGTTCCTTAAGGAAATCACAGGAGATTTGGAGATTTTGAGCCCTCTCCTTCCTGGGGATAAGAGGCAGGATTTTCTCACACTGGTTAAACATGCCCAGGGTGTTTCTAAGTTTGTCAATCGTGCAGCTTTTAACTGTTTTGAGTGCATAAGCAGAACATCTGCCATTGCCATAGGTGCACGTAGAATTGCCTGGCTCCAGGCATCTAATTTGGAGTTCTGGGTGCAGGACAAACTGGGCAATATCCCTTGTACAGGTGAGAATCTTTTCGGCAAAAATTGGCAAGAGAAAGCCAATGATCTGGATGCTGACAACTCCACTTTGGATAGATTATCCAAAGCCAAAGCTGATCCTGCAAGAAAGAAATCTTTCAAGAAACCATTCTTCTCCAAAAAGAAGAGGTTTTATCCCTCTTATACACAGCAGGGATGTTCTGCAGGTCAGCCTACCTGAAAGGGTCAGCAACCACCTAAACAAAGGAAAGCAAAGACTGCTAAGCCTCAACCGTCTCAGCAGTCTCAGCCTCCACAAGGCCTTTGACTTCCATCTAGAGAACTTAGCCTTCCTGGCCCTCAACGGACCAGAGCCTTCCACCAATCCAGGAAGGTGTGTCACTTTGCCCCCAGATGGGGGCAGATAACAGTAGAAGATTGGACTCTCTCCATTATAAAAGAGGGGTACAAGCTTCACTATCTTTGCAAGCCCCCTCCCACAGTGGTAAGACAGTTCAATTCTCAGACCTCTCTCAACAACCTGTTAGATCAAGAGGTCACCATGCTCCTTGCCCAAGGGGCAATAGAAGAAGTACCCATTCCTCAATAGGGTACAGGGTTTTACTCCCCCTATTTCCTTATTCCAAAGAAAACAGGAGGACACAGACCTATTTTAGACCTCAGAGAATTGAACAAATTCCTGTTCAACGAGAAATTCAAGATGATTTCTCTGGGAACTCTGCTGCCATACCTTCAGAGTCAGGATTGGCTTTGTTCTCTAGATCTCAAGGATGCGTACACTCATGTTCTCATCCATTCAACTCACAGAAGATTCCTTCGGTTCCTTTTTCAGGGAAAGCACTACCAATACAGGGTGCTTCCTTTTGACCTGGCCTCAGCACCAAGTGTATTTACGAAATGCATAGCTGTGGTAGCAGCATTTCTTCGCACTCTAGGAATATTCGTCTTCCCCTACTTAAACGACTGTCTCATTCGAGCCCCATCAGAGTCAGAGACCAGGATTTCTCTATCTTGCTCAATGCGTATCCTTCAGTATTTGGGTCTGGTCATAAACATCCCAAAATCCAGCCTAACTCCCACTCAGTCTCTAGAGTTTATAGGAGCTTTGCTGGATACCAGAAAGGTAAGGGCCTATCTTCCACAGCCCCGCTGCCTTCACATTGTGCAGTTAGCCTCCCAGGCAGTGTTGAAAACTCATCTCACTGCTCGGGAAATGTTAAAATTACTAGGCCACATGGCATCTATAGTGCATGTGGTCCCCTATGCTCGCCTCCTTTTGAGAGCAGCCCAATGGACTCTATCCACTCAGTGGACTCAGGCATCAGGCTGCCTATCAGACAAAATAGCAAACACAAGTTGCCTTATTATGTCTCTCCAATGGTGGCAATCAACCCAAAACCTGTTGGTAGGGTTCCTTTTCCAGCAGCCCCTACCCCAGGTCATTCTAACAACAGATGCCTCATCGCTGGGTTGGGGAGCTCACCTGCAAGATCTCTCTACCCAAGGCACCTGGACTCCACAGGAGACACACTTACATATCAATCTCCTAGAACTCAGAGCAATCTTCTTTGCTCTTCGAGTGTTCCATACCCAGCAAAATTCAAATATACCATCATTTTTAGGTAATCATCTTCTGTGATCTCCATGTGAGTGTTCATCTTTTTTGAATTTTGCTGGGATGACTGTGATTGGCTATGTATTCTATTTTAACCATGGGCTTCTGTATTGTGGTGTGAGATCGTGAATGAGCATGCGCTGGCGTCTTCTGAATCTGGAAAGCCACAAAATGCTGCTTGCAGTTTCATGAATAGTGTTGATACAGGGCATTCAGGTTTATTTGCCCGAAACGCAGTACTGTGTCCTTTTCGGTTTTCAACTGTAGACTGGATTTGGAAAAAGCAATTTTAATTCACAACGAGTTTACATGTATATGGACCGCGACAGATAAGTGCTGCTCTTGTGAACGTGTGCTATTTGTGTGAATAAGCTTGGTTTGGTGATATTTTTGAAGACACTTCACATTTTTGAATTTTGTTGGGAGCAATGTTATTATGGGGGGTGTAGGGCACATCGTTACATGGTGTTTTTTACCTACATTTTCAGTCTCTTTTTGAGCCTTTAAAAATTTCTGAGTAAAACGGAAGTTAAGCCACGAGAGGTTGGTTTCTCTTTCCTCAAGGCTATCCTTCCAACATTAATTTTTTCATCAATATAGTTTCAGCTCATGGCGACAATTTAATACTACTCTATTTTTGTGTTTGATTTTAAATTTATAGAGTACTAGTTATTTTGGAATTTTGGTAGCACAATAGTTGCAGCATTTATTTTTAGGCCTGTTGAAAAGCAGTCCTAAAGTAAATCTCATAGGCTATATATATGGAAAGTATTATTTCCAGGAACAAGCAGGAAGTCAGTTTTCACATATGGGTGATGTCGGCACCGACAGAGCCAGGCACGGGAACACTCCCCAGCATCCAGTAGGAAAGCTTTTGGGAGCGTTCCTCCATGCATGCGTGGCTGGCTTCTTGCCTTCGCTCCTGATCTCCTCAGTCATATTTTTTCCGCGGAGCTATCGGGGCCTCATCCCTATCAGCCGTGTCAAGAGACTTCTTAGTTTTTTCATGGTACCGTCGAGTACTTTACTTTTTTGCCTTCTCGTCACTGACTCAACTTCCTGTCGATTCTGCTCCCGTTCCCATTTTTCTTTTCTTAGTTTATATATTTTTTATCTCCAGGAACAAGCAGGAATGTAGTCTTCACATATGGGTACCGACGGAGCCTGCACGGAAACGCTCCCCAGCGTCCAATACGAAAGCTTTTGGGAGCATCCCACAGCGCCTACGTGCAGCCTTCCCACCTTTCCCAACTGTCCCTCTCCAGTTCTTTGTTGTCCATGGAGCCGACAGGTCGCACATCCTGTCATCGCTGAAAAAAATCCCTTCTATTCTTCTTTTTTGTGGTCACGTCTGCCTTCCCTCTGCGCTACACTGCTAACGCCGGTTCTTTTTCTTTTCTTCTAAAAAAAAAAACAAACTTTCTTCTGGAGTCTTTCCAGTAATTTTCAATTCAGGTGCCACGCGCCATTTTCGGCACTAGGCCCAACTTTTCCTTCAGAATGGAAAAACCCGCTTCGGGTTTTAAAAAGCGTGCTAAGTTTGGCGGTACCATCTCTGTCACCGACATACATGAGTGGTGCCTCAAATGTTTAGGTCCTGACCACTCAGAGTGTGTTGCCTGTGGGATGATGTCAAAAAGGGGCCGGCAGAACCGAGCTGCTAAACTTAGCACCCTTTTTCCTTCCGATGCAGCCTCCGTGGCATCGACATTTTCCAGGGCTTCGTCTTCCTCCCATGGGTCTCAGGTAATTAAACATAAATCTAGCCAGTCCTCAAAGGGTAGATCTCCTTCTAGACAATGAGATGCCTCTGGCGTTGCCCTTGAGGGACTTTCACCGGCAAAATTGCCCCGGCGGGAGGCTTCGGCTTCCAAAGCACTAACGGGGCTCCAGGATGTTCTCAAGGCTTCAACCTCGGCAGAACTACTGGTGGCATGCTCTGGGGTACCGGCCGCTTCTTCTGGTACTGATACCCAAGCATTGGCAGCGTCGATAGACCAGAGATTCTTGGCTATTGAACGCAGTCTGGCGGCTCTTCTCACGGCTTTGATGCCCCTGAAACTGCTTCAGACAATTCAACCGGTACCGGCACCAACTGCGTCAACATTGGCAGGTATTCTACCGGGACCGAGTCGTGCGTGTCTATCCAGCATCAACAGTTCGGTACCGGACCACTTCGATGCCGACTTCAATCGGTACTGGTACCGTGCCTTGCACGATCACCCGGATTGGAGATACTTCAAATACTCGGATGAGTCTGAAGACTCTGAAAGCTCTGCCGATACCAGAGTACTTTTTCCTGAGTATTCCTCTTCTTCTCAGCGTAGGATGTCTCCACCAGAGGATATGTCCTTTCAGAATTTTATCCAAGATGTGGTCCGAGGTCTTTCCATCACAGTGGCTCCTGAAAAAGAGCTTAGGGCAAAGGAATTAGAAATCCTGAAAAACCCTAAAGCTCCCAAGGAGGCAGCTACTTTACCTATTCATGAGATCTTGCATGATCTCATGTTAAGTATGTGGGAAACACCTCTAACCACATCATCTCACTCTCGAAGACTCGACACCATGTATCGAGTTCCTCCTTGTCCTGGGTTTCAGAAGACTCAATTACCACACCATTCTATGGTGGTAGAATCAGCTATGAGAAGGATAAAGAGTGCAAAAAGGCATGCATCTAATCCTGCAGGACGAGAGTGCCGGACTCTTGACGCCTTTGGACGTCGAACCTTCCAGGCTTCCATGCTTTCTGCTAGGAACAGTTCCTATATCTTATATATGGGAATGTTCCTTAAGGAGGTCACAGAAGATTTGGAGCTTATGAGCCCTCTCCTTCCTGAAGATAAGAGGCAAGATAATCTCGCCCTTGTCAAACATGCTCAGGATGTTTCCAAGTTTGTGAATCGTGCAGCCTTTGACTGCTTGGAATGCATAAGCAGAACCTCTGCCATTGTCATAGGTGCACGTAGGATTGCCTGGCTCCAGGCATCTGACTTGGAAATTTGGGTACAGGACAAACTAGGGAATATACCTTGCACAGGAGAGAATCTCTTTGGCAAGAATTGGCAGGAAAAAGCTAATGAGATAGATGCTGACAATATCACTTTGGATAGATTGTATAAATCTACAGCTGATCCTGCGAGGAAAAGATCCTCTAAGAAACCATTCTTCAGCAAGAATAAAATGTTTTATCCCTCTTATACCCAGCAGGGACATCGCTTAGGTCAGTCTGCCCAAAAGGGACAGCAGCAACAACCTAGGCAATGAAAGACAAAAGCAGCTAAGCCTCCACCGGCTCAGCAGACTCAGCCTCCACAGGGGCTTTGACTCCTATCTAGAGAACTTTGCCTTCCTGGCCCTGAACAGCCCAGAACCCTCCACCATCCCAGGAAGGTTTTGTCATTTTGTCAGATGGGGTCAGATAACAGCAGAAAATTGGACTCTGTCTATTGTAAGAGAGGGGTACAAGCTTCATTTCCTCAGCATTCCCCCTCCTACAATGGTAAGGCAGTTCAATTCTCAGACCTCTCTCAACGACTGGTTAGGTCAAGAGGTCACTGTGCTCCTTGCTCGAGGGGCAATACAAGAGGTACCCATTCCCCAACGTGGTACAGGGTTTTACTCCCCCTATTTCCTTATTCCAAAGAAAACAGGAGGACACAGACCCATTTTAGACCTCAGAGAATTGAACAAATTCCTTTTCAAAGAGAAGTTCAAAATGATTTCTCTAGGAACTCTGCTGCCATAACTTCAGAGTCAGGATTGCTTTCTTCTCTTAAGAACATAAGATATGCCATACTGGGTCAGACCAAGGTCCATCAAGCCCAGTATTCTGTTTCCAACAGTGGCCAATCTAGGTCATATTTACCTAGCAGTTTCCCAAGGATGCGTACACTCATGTTCTCATCCATCCAACTCACCGAATGTTCCTTTGCTTTAAGTTTCAAGGGAAGCACTACCAATACAGGGTTCTTCCTTTTGGCCTGGCCTCTGCACCAAGATTGCTGGGCCTGGAAACAGCCTGCAGCGCCGGGGTTGGAGGCTTCGGAGGATTGTTTTCATGGAACGCCTTGTGGCCATACGGCAACAGTGGCTTGAACACTTTTACTATATGCTGGCAACCATTATTGGACTTTTTGGCAAGCTCAGATGACTTCTCTGGGGGGGGGAGGGGTGGAAGGGGGGTTAAAATTGTACAAAAAACCACTATTATAAAGCTCTGTTTATATGATGTTGGCGTTGGCCATATTTTAGGGCTTGATAAAAAATAAAGTTAAAAGAAAAAAAAGGAGGCACATGTTTTCCATACGTGTATTTTTTATGCATTTACACAGTCACACAATTGTATAAAAGCCCTTTTCTGTGTGTAAAACAGGCTTTACATGCTGAAAAATGTTAATAAAATTACTCCCATAGTGCCTGAATGTTGCCACTATAGGTTTAGCAGCCATGATCACTGTATTATAAATATATTCTGCACCACTGTCTGTGGTTTATTCTGCCTTTCAATTACATTAAAGCGATTTACATAAAAATCTTCCCTTCCCATAGAAAAAAAACGTGCATGTTATATTCACTGTCTGTGTCCACAGTGAAATTATTTTGTTTTCTACTGTGACTCCCTTCCTGTGTGTGATGGGGGGAGGTTGCACATGCTGTACGTTAACTGGAAGCTGGTGATTTACGCACTTCTCTCCCACTTTCACAGCATCACCTACAGTTCCATGTGGTGCTTAGAGTATATGAATAGTTTTTAAACACCTTGGCTATCATTTTAAAAATATGGTGACTGTTGAATAGTAACACCTATGTTACCAAAGATGTGGAGCCCGATCCAGGAAGGGGCACATCAAGGCCTTCCAGACGTCCCCGAACAGGACAGGCTCTGTTGTACCCAATTCTGCACTGCGGGAGATAGACTCTTCCACGGATACAGGATCAGGCAAGGTGACAGCCTGGTATGCCCCTGTAGCAGCCGTGGGGATGTCCTGGAGGCAGTATGATTGGGCCCCACTCCTGCTGGTGTGCCAATGGCCCGACTGCCCCCCACCCAGCCCGGTTTTCCCGCTGCCTATTTATTTATTTATTTGGAAACTCTTTTATACCGCTCCTTCCAGAGATCAGGGGCGGTTTATAGAGAAAAGCACATCAAAAACTATTACATTGAACATATTGCAACACAGGAAATATATACAATAAACAATTAAAAATAGAAACTATTTACAGTCTCATAGCTTATCTAATCGGTATTCAGGTTTTATTGTAGCACTTCTATTGCTGTGCGGTGAAATGGCTTTATGAAGGAAGTGCAATGTTGTGACTGCAATTGTGTGAGCAGAATCCTAGGTAGGGTGGTCAGATTGTCTTTGAGGGGTTGGTTAGCTGTATGATCTTGAGGGTAAAAATGCTGGATGAACAAATATGTTTTTAATTCCTTTCGGAATGCTTGGAGGTCCTTGATCGCTCTTAAATTTACTGTGAGATTATTCCATTGAACAGGTGCAATGTAAGAAAAAGCACTGTTACTTGTTAACTGTTTTGCTTTTTGTATTGAGTCAGGAACTAAAATAGTGTTGAGATTCGTCCTCCTCATTCTGTTCTCAGGTGTGGCTTGAATCAATGTTGAAAGGTGAGATGGGGCAATTTTATTGATTAGTTTGAAGGTAGTCACTAAGGCTTAATACCTTGCCTAACCCTTGGCGGATCTGCCGGGACCAGGATCGGGTGACGGGGTAGTACCTTCAGTGGCTCTGTAGCATTGAAGGGGCTGCCGGGCCGGGGCACTGAGGTGGAATAAGCTGTGTGTCCCCCTGATGCTCCCCAGACATACAGGGCCATGACCTGAATCGGCCCTATATGTCTGGGTGCCTGGCTTACCCATGCTCCACCCCTGTGCCTCCCCCATCCAGGGGAGAGGGGCTGCCGGAATTCGGGCAGAATGGCTAGTTGGGCTGCACTTCCCACCAGGACATATAGCCCTGCAAGTCACCCTACAGAATCGGGCCCATTGTCTCCTTAACATTATGACTACTGCAATGCCATTTATCAAGGGCTACCAAAGCAAGCTACTAGGTCTTTACAACTGCTCCAAGATACTGCCGCCATAATCATCACTGATTTAAAGAAACATGATCATATAACGCCCCTTCTACACCAGCTCCATTGGCTACCTATCACCACCCGTGCTAGATACAAATCTTCTCTTACTGTGTTCAAGATAAGAAGCAACATGTCAGCGGGAGCACGAGAGGAGATACTCTGCAATATTCACAATGAGAGGCCTAGGAGACAGAGCACGATGGACACCATTCCTATACCCTGTGCTTACAAAAAAGCAAAGGAATCAACCTCAAGGAGAGCATTCACACTTGCTGCACCTTCAATCTGTAACTCTCTACCTGGGAAGCTAAGATCCACCACTGACATGAAGGATTTTAGAAAACAGCTAAAAACTTTCCTCTTTGCAGATCAAGTCAATGAAGCCTCTTAACCTGGATATAGTTGAACCCATCTAACTCTAGAATAGCTTAACCTCTGCTACATACTCCATTGTATATATATTCTCTGTACATAAGTTATGCTTCATTGCATCACCTGCATGTCTCCTTGGCCCCCTTCCCCACCCTAGCCCCTTTATAAGTTATTGTAATTACAAGTTTCAGAAGTTCTCTGTAAACATGTGAGTTTAATGTAAACCGCTTTGATTTAACGATAAGGCGGTATATAAAAACTGTTAAATAAATAAAATTATGTTAGAAAATGATCATAAAATTTGTGCAGCTATGCTATAAGTGGGTGATTTAACCTAAGACCTTCTAAAAAGCTGGCCAAAAAGCACTATGTGATGTTCATCCTTAAACCTTTGTATTACTATTTTTTACTATATTAAAGGTATCATGGAAGTAGTGAGTGTCCCATCATTTTACCAATATTTTTTTTCATGTGAAATTTCACACACAAAACTGAAGTAAAAGGAGTAGCCTTAGAGCAATGGATTGAGTATCAAGGAAGCCCTGTTCAAATCCCACTGCTGCTCTTTTTGGTCTTAGGCAAGTCACTTAACCCTCCATTGTCTTGTGTACAAGCTTAGAATGTAAGCTCTCCAAAGACAGGGAAATACCTGACTGTAACTCACCTTGAACTTCTGAAAAAGACATGAGCTAAATCCAGTTCCCTTTAAATCTAATAGAATGTAGATGCAGTATGGTCATATATAATGAACAATTGGGGAAAGCAGGGAGATGGTAGTTTCATGATTATAAACAGTGAAGTCATAATGATGGTGTTGTAAAATGAACATTATTGTTGATGAAATGTAGAAATATGGTAACAGAAAAATACCACCAGGTCAGTAGAATTTTCTCATTCCCTTGCCAAACTGCTTGATTTCTGCCCTTATCTGTGCTTTCCAGCTATTATGAATCTGCTGTGTTTTATGGCCATTTCAGTTATTGATCAAATGCCACTTTGTTCATTTCTTTAGATGTAGAACCTCCGGTAATTGACAGGTGCAGATCACCCCCTCCAATCCAGACCACAGAGAATGAATACAGGGTAACATGGGAGGAACCAGAGTTCTCAGACAACTCAGGTGAGATATGCCTTAAAGTATGCACACACAATGGCTAAACAGTGGATAGAACCAAACAGGAATTACATCAGATATGATATCATTGGTATGGTACAGTTACTATTATGTACAATGTAATTGTTCCATATCAGTATAACATTGTCAGCTATAAGATCAGAGAATGAATGACTTTCCAGTCCGATCTGTTCAGAACCCCAAGATAGCATCACATCTTTTCTTTCACTTTTCTGCAGTAACAGTTCTCCGTGGACAAGCAGAAATAAGTCCTCACGTATAGGTGACATCACTGATGGAGCCCTGCGTGGGAACACACTCCAGTTTCCATTGGAAGCTTTTGGGGGAGCTTCACTGCGCATGCGTGCCTGCCTTCTTGCCTGCCATGACACCATCTTCTCCAGTCTTCTTTTTCCGCAGACCTCCTAGGATGTGTGTCTGCTACTGTTTAAAAATATTTTTTGCTTTTGTCCTTTGCGGGTTATTTTTGATCTAGTTTTCACCACCTGTCATCGGTAGCATCAGCCCCGGTGCCAATGCCCTGGTTTTTCTTTATTTATTTTTGTTCATTTTTTACCTTTTCTAGTTTTCCCACAGCTGGCACCATCGAGCCCTTCAACCTCACTAGGGCCGTGTTGCCAAACATATCCCAGAAACCAGCCAGCAGTTTTAAGAAGTGCACCAAATGTGCAAGAACTCTCTTGGTCACTAATTAGCACAATTGGTGCCTTCAATGCTTGGGTCCCAACCACCAGCCCGCTTCTTGTAATCTGTGCCTGCAGATGACAAGGAGGGGCCTGAAGGTCAGGAGAAGCAGAGGGAGTCCCTCTTGGAGCATTTGGATTCAGCATCTTCGGCCCCGGTTTCAGTTCCTGTGTTCTTGCGTGGCCATGCGTAGACATTGTCATCGAGGGGTGCCTGAGTGCACTTGGAACCAGGGGGCCGTATTGGCCCAGAGCGAAGGCTTTCCATCGACTTTGCCTGGAATCGAGGATGGACTCTTCATTGATTGGCGTTGTCGAAGGGGGCATCTGAGTACTAGGCCAAGACCCAGATACATCAACACCAGAGCCCTTCCCAATGCGACGTGGAGAGTGATGGCCAGGAGCAGCCCGTTAAAGTACCCCGATGGAAGCAATCATCCCTCAGGGCACCGGACGGATGCTGTGTGCTGCTTAATGTCCCTACAATTGTAAATTCCCCAAGAAGGGTGCCAGAGTCGGTGGCCAAAGTAGTAACTCAGCCCTGATGCCTTGTCCTTGAGGAATGCCTTTGGGCCCCTGAGGCCTGTATGGAGGCAGTGTTGGCCATGCAACAAGCTGGTCCTTTGGTGCCCAGGGCATCACTACCGAGTGTGTGCAGTAGATTCTCAAGATCCATATGCTGGGGGGGCGGAGCCTGATGTCCAGCGGGTAGGACGCTTTGCGTTGAAGCTCCCGAGAGGCCTACTCAGAATCCTGACTTAATACCTATATAAATTTACTATTTCGCTCCGAACTGACCGGGGCACCTCGGGGGGGATGGCGGCCCATAAACCAGTGCGCTTGGACTTCGGGTCTCCTTCTTCTTCTCACGGAAAACGCTCCAAAACAGAGGTGTCCTCCCCACAGAAGATGGTTCCATTTCGTGAAAACCCCGCAATGCACCTGGAGATTTTGGAGGAAATACGCGGCGTGAAGGAATTGGTGCAGTCCAATGGAGAAGCGCTTCGAGCCAAGCGAGAAGACTTTGGAGTGCTCCAGGACCGACTTGAAGGTCTTTCATTACGGCAGGACAATATGGCGGGGGTCCTCGACTCGCACGAGGTGCGCTTGGGCAAACTGGACAAGGCTGAGCGCCAGATACAGACTCTTCAAAAGGAGTTGGAAGATAGCAATAATCGAGCCCGTCGCAACAATGTGAGGCTCCTCGGAATGCCGGAGGGGGTGGAAGCAGGAGATATAAGAGAATTCTTGCTCAAAACTCTTCCCTCCTTGCTGAAGATCAATTTTCACAGAGAACTGGAAATCGATCGAGCACACCGTGTTCCTGCCCGCATGGCGCTCAACCGCACGACCCCCCGGCCTATTATCTTTAGCTTGCTACGATATCAACAAGTGGAACAAATTTTACATGCTGCCCGAGCGAATCATCATTTGGAATTTGAAGGTCGTAAGGTTTCCTTCTTTCCTGACTTGGCAAAGCCTACCGTTGACCGTCGGAAGAAACTCCTTGCTCTTCGCCCTCGCCTCCAACAGCTACAGGCTCGCTTTGGCCTGTTGTATCCAGCGAAGCTCCGAGTGACTCTCCACAACCAGACCAGGACGTTCGAGGATCCTGATCTACTATCAACATTTTTGGACTCCAAAGAAGCAGAGCAGATGCGCTGATCCCAAATCTTGGACTCTTATCTGCCGGCTCTGTCCGCCATTTTGAGGGGCCCGATGCGGCGGTCATAGCCAAGCACAGAAATAGCCTGGACTTTCTTTCTTTCTCTGTATGACTTTTGTTTTGGTCTCCTATCCCTTCATGATGTGTGCCTCGGTCGGATTCGGAGCACGCACAATCCTACAGGTTATGTGTTTTTTCAATTTCGGCCTTCTCTGGGGTTTCTCCCCGCAGACACATGGTCGCCAGTAATTTTGGGGTTTTGCTTCTCCTCTACCGTACTGCGGTTTTCTTTGTTAATGTGGGGCGCTTCATTGTATTATATTAGCTTATTTTCCTATATCATGTGTACAGCCAGATACAGTCAGTTTGAGGGACACAGTGAAATTATGTGTGCTATCATGCTCAGAATTTTTAACTTTTCTGAATGGCCTTATGTAAATTCTTATTGTTCATCGTCAAAGGCATCACTGGTCCACTCAAAGGAAAGAAAATCCTTAGCTATCTTAGCCACGAGCATGTTGCTTTGGTGTTTCTTCAGGAAACGCATTTCACTCTGCTGAAACACTGAAACTCAATGCTAGGCCTCACATGGTAGCTGCCTATTCTCCCACCGCTTCCAAATGGTACGGGATAGCCACTCTGGTTAAGAAGTCTTTGCACGCTACTGTACCTGATATTAGTGCTGACATGGAGGGTAGATGGGCCCGTGTACACCTTGAGGTTGGAGATAGTGAATTCACGTGTATTTGCACTATGCCCCGAATGTGGACAACCCTGCTTACTATACAAGTTTTGCGCAGTTGGCCTCGGCCTCCGCCAATGCTCCATTAATACTTGGTGGCGATTTTACTCAAGTGTTCCCTTAATCTTTTCTTCTCAAACAAGGTG
This sequence comes from Ichthyophis bannanicus, assembly GCA_033557465.1. Taxonomy (NCBI): domain Eukaryota; kingdom Metazoa; phylum Chordata; class Amphibia; order Gymnophiona; family Ichthyophiidae; genus Ichthyophis; species Ichthyophis bannanicus. The sequence continues at coordinate 661,583,574 of CM066032.1, read as the reverse complement.
CTCGTTGGTTGGTAGATCCAGTACCGAGCAGACCTGTGTGGCTAGATATAGTAGCGGGCCTTTGCTAACCGTTTTCTCTTACCTTTCTCCCTAGTATGACTCTCCCATTAGACTCCCACTATCCACCAATGCTTTTCGACACCTTAGGTGCCTTTAATACTCTTATGCAAACTTTAGACTCCCGACTCTGGTCAGTGCAACTTTAGCATAGCATTCGGTGCACTAGAGTACTCCCGCCATCGGCCTTCTCTGCCTAAGGTTGATTGGAGACTTCCGATCTCTCGGTAGTTCACCGGGCGTAGCATCCAATTTTACTAAACCTTATGTAATGCTATCACTAGCGATACCTTTATAGCGCAGAAGTATGGGAGAGAGAATTGTATGTGACTTTGACCCCGGAGCAATGGAGCCTTATCTGGAGTAGAGGGACACGGGTTCCCGACCCGCCTCCCTCACTCAGACCCTCTTCTTTCTAGCCCACCGGTGTTTTTACACTCCTCACAGATTAGACAAATGGAACACTACTCAGGGTAATGGTTGCTGGACACGTCCTGCGGCCATTGGTTTATTGCTTCATGTTATGCATGAATATCCCGCACTACAGTATCACTGGCGTCGGGTCTGGGGTCGTATTTAGTCTATCTCGCACTCTCAGGAGTCCCTTTCTTGGAGGATAGTGGGACTTCGCCCAGTTGCGGGGATCCCCTCTCTCCCAAAAATGGCTTCTCTCCTTTCGAACTTTATGCTTGGCATTGCTATTTCCCTAATTAAGTAATACTGGGAAATTCGTTCCCATCTGAGCCCCAATGAATGGTGGAATTATGCCTGTCTCTACAGTAAATATGAATAAATACCTCGTCTGTTCGCTTCCTCCGTTCAGACTCCTTCACATTGGTCTCAATGGAAGATGCTCAATGAATATGTACATTTTGCTAAATGCTCTCATCTGACTGTCTAACTTTGTATATATCTCTGTCCCATGATCATGCTGTATTGTGGATACTTTTTTGATCGTTTGATGTATAATCACTGTTAATTGGAAGCGCTCACATGCTGATATAAACGGGTAGAGAAGAAGCATCGGGGTGGGGGGTAATGGGTTTACTTTTCCTTATTGTATACTTGTTTTGTCTCTTTTGGTGTGTTGTTTCTTTTGTTTGTTGCAAAATGAAAATAAAAGTTTAAAAAAAAAAAAAAAAGATCCATATGCTGCCCGCCGAGGCAGGCGCATTGGGCTGGCAATCGGAATAGACACCGGTTCTCACGTCCATCTCCCTCTCGAGCGTATCAGGGTCTGATGTTCCAGTGAGACCACAGAAGCACTCTGTGCACCACCAGTCCTATCAACACTCTGCCGCTCTGCATAGCTGGAGGCAGCACCGGAAGGAGGCCTGACGCTACTTAGATTTCCTCTCGGAGTCAGACTCTGATGGCTGGGAGACCAATGCAGAATTGGAGGTGTCTGAGAACATATCCCTCAAGCTCCCTTCAGAACAGTGGAAGTCTCCTCCGGAGGACATGCCCCTCCAGGACTTCATGAGGGATATGGCCAAGGCCATCCCCTTCCTCCTGGAGTCCGAGGATGAGCCTAGGGTGGAGGAACTGGAGAACCTCCAGTGCACTTTGGCCCCAAGAAGGCTGTGATGGTGACAATGCACCAGATCCTGCAGAGGCTGCAGATGAGGATATTGGAGAACCCTTGATGGTGCCATCGGTTAGCAGGTGGCTGGAATCAATATACTGGGTCCAAAAGGCCCTGGGTTTTGAGAAGCTTCAACTCCTGCAGCACTCTTTGGTGGTGGAATCTGCCATGAGGAGGATCAAGAGCAATAAGACTCATTCCCCATTGCCCCCAGGCAGGGAGGCAAGGCCTTGGACTACGTTGGCTGGCAGTGCTTTCAGAGAACCATGCTGGTGGCCAGGGTCTTTTTGTACCAGCTGTCCATGGGCATTTCCTGAAGGACATCATGCTGGACATCATGCTAAATAAATAAATAAATAAATCTTGCTGAGTTTGGCTCGCTCATCCCCCCTGAGCACTTGGACTCTTTTCACATCTGGACTTCTTTCACGCCCTGGTGGGCCACAGCAAGGACTGCTCCAAGTACATGGTCCAGGCAACTTATGATGCCTTCAAGTCAACCTGCAGAGCTGCAGTGGTGGGCATTGGGGTCCACCAACTCGTCTGGCTCCAGTCCTCTGACCTGGAGCAGTGGGTACAGGATAAACTGGCAGACATGCCTTGCTGGGAGGACAGCCTCTTTGGAAAACAGGTGGAGGCTAAGGCTGGTGAGATCGAGATGCAGCATATCACTCTCACCAGACTCTCCAAGAAGACTGCTGACCCTTCTTATAAGAAGTACCAAGGCAAGAAGACCTCCTGCCAGTGTAAGCACTGGTATCTCTTGAGCCCCCAGATGAAGGTGGCATCCACCACTGAAGACCTCAACAGGATTTGCCAGGCAATAATAGCATTTGCCTCACTCAAATGGTGCCTCTGGAAGAAGGCCAGTATCTCCACCAAGACCAAAATTTGCCTCTTCCGAATGCTGATCCTGCCATTTCTCCTGTACAGATCAGAAACATGGACTCTACTCATACCAGACTTGAACAAACTTAGTCTTTCAAATGTGATGCCTGAGACATATTTTGGGTGTCTCTTTTCGTGATTGCCATTGAAATGAGACAGTTCTGACAAAGTGCGACCATAAATCCTCAGTCGAAGAACAACTCCAGAAATGCAGACTATGCTAGTTTGGGCATGTTTGCAGAATGAACACCAGTCGGCTGCCATACAAACTCCTCTGGTGAGAGCGACCTATCCATTGGAGGGTTCAATGAGCAGCACTAAAGAAAACATGGCTCAAACACATTGAGAAAGACCTAAGGAGCCAATGACTGACCATCAATTGAATTGTGTAACTCCTTGTTTATTGTAAACCGCGCTGATGCTGAATAGTGCGGTATATAAGAGACTATAAATAAAATAAATAAATAAAATAAATCAATGAGGCCAGAAATGTTGCCACTGATTGTCAAGGTTGGAAGCATATTGTGAGCAACACATGGAATCCAGCAGCACCTATAGCAGCATATTGTTTGAGAGGATGGCCAAATGCCAGCTAGGGATTAAAGAAGAAGAGACTCCAGAGCTGTCAGCTGGATGTGCAGGCTGCTCATCAGCAACACTGAAAGAAGCCTCAGAAGGCCCAGCCAGCTCTGCAACCCAAGCCTAGGGTAAGGTTTTGACTGGTTCTTGTGAAGTGTAGCCAAACTATCAGTGCATACAGGGGACAGCCCTCCGGTGTGGGGGTAGCTTGTCCTGTTTGCCCACAGATAGACTCTTATCACCTCTGACGCATTGGTGCTGCAGATAGTCAAAAGTGGCTACATGTTGCACTTTGTCGAGCTGCCACCACTATTCCCCCCCCCCCTGAGGGAGTAGCCCCTAGGTCCCCTGCATCTCAACCTGCTACAACCATCCCCCAGTCTCTTTCTCTCTTTCATACCACACCCCCCAAGCTGCATCCAGCCTCTCTCTCATAACCCTCCCTCAGTCTTCACCTAATCTCTCTCTCTCTCATACACTCCCCTTCATCCATTCACTCTTTCATTCACTGATTCTTCAGCCTGTCTGTAGCTTCTCAAAAATGTGGTATTTCACACTTCCCCCACAGATTGGTTATCGCATGGTTCAGCCATATGGTGGAAGAGGTTCAGGCTGATTTTGCAGTTTCAATTCTAGCAAAATTTGAAACTACAAGATCAGGCCAAACTTCCTCAACCATGCAGACAGCTGATCGCAGTAAGGGAACATGTGTACAGACAATTGCCCAGCCGCCTGAATCCTTGACAACAGGTGCTATGCTTAAGTGAAATGCGCCTAATAAATCATTGGGCCTAAGCTTTCTCTTTTCGGATAATTGAAGTTCTGGACAATTGGAGTATACAAATCAACAATTTTGAGTAATACGAGTATTCAAAGATAACCGAACATAAGAAGCCAACCACTTTTCAGACATTAGACGTTTTCCATGATAATGGAAAATGGGTCGAAAGCCATGACATTTTTTGGGACAATGGGATTTTTCACATAAAGGACTTCAAATGCAAGGTGTTTTATTGCACACCTTTTAAGGTTTTCCTGGTATAAATAATTAGAATCAACATTCATAGAACAAACTTTATCTTCTTTATTATTTACAGGAGACTCATTGATTATAAAGAAGACTCATTTATCTGGAGATCTTTTTCCCCAAGGAGAGACAAGAGTCCAGTACACAGCCACTGATCCGTCAGGCAACAACAGGACCTGTGAACTCCAAATCATCATCAGGGGTATAGACTGCCATCCTTCTCCATGATCCTTTCCTACTAATGAAAAACATCACTTTTTTATGTTGGCTTTGCTTTTAAAAGGCTTTAGCCCATTCTGTGTTTACAATATTTTTTTTTAAATAGAATCCGATGTGTGTGACTTCTCTTGTGTGTTTTGAAAAATAATTCAGAGGGTAATTTTAAAAAGGGGGTTGCACTGGTACAAAGTCCTTGAGTACTTTTCAATTTGCAGATTCTGTATACATTTTTAAAGGAACACAATCGAGCAGATGCAGAATAGTAGCGGTCAACCAACTTTATTAAAAAACCCATCTCATTTCGGCTGTGAAACCACCTTCAGGATGTTTGAACTTGTGTAACGCTAACAAATTAAGCACAGCTTCTGGAAAATCAGTGTATCCTAGTGTTTAGCAGAAAAACACTGGTTTATAGAGAAACAAAGGGCCAAGTTTACTGTCAGGCTAATGGTTAGCATACGCTATTTGCAACTAGGTCTTATTGAATAAAATGGGTCTAAGTTACAAATAGCGTGTGCTAACTTTTAGCCCAGGTTAGTAAACATGTATACAGTAAAAAAAAAAATGTTAACAATTTACATAATGCATAATCAAAATACAAAATTATTTATTTATTTACATTCTGCCTAATCAGAAGATCTAGGCGGTGTTGCAGTGAACATATATAGTAATAAGTTTTAAATCAGATAATGGAAAGCATGTTCAAGGTGGTGTTAAAAAATACATATGGGGAGGTAGATTTGATAACATACACATCCGGCCCGTGGACATGTCTAAATTGAAAACTGGCCCCGTTTGAACCGAATTCTGCATCTGTGGGTCTAGTCCCCATGGGTCCAGAATTGGGGAGAGAGACATGTCGGGTGCGGCACGGGCAAAGCGCTATTTATCTGTTCCATACACGCATCTGGCACACGGCCCGCGCACAGATGCAGTTACGGGTCATGCGATATAATGGAGAAGCACATCATCCGTCAATATTATGGGACACAGATAAACGTTTTGAACATCCCTGTGCCCACCGTATTCTGAAAAGTTGCATGTTTTTGGATCCTGCCCGTCTCTGGGATGTACCCGCGGACCCCACACCTCCTCAGTAAAATGTGCCATCTCCTAAGCTGCTCTTCACACTGACAGTGGTTTCATAAGGCAAACTAGACATAAATACCAATGAGAAATGACTGCTGCTGTAACCTAGATCATAGACCAGTCCTCTTCATGTCTTGAAAAGTGCTATGTAATCCCAGTACACCCTTTTATGGTATGTGAGAATGTAAATATGAGCATGAATGTCAGAACATACCTTGCATCAAATGGTACTTGGCATTATAAAATGGCCCCAGTGATGCCTGCCTTGGTTATCTTTACAAACACGCTTTAAACTGCTAAGGATAGACCCTTACCAAGTGCACAAAACCCGAAAATAGCATTGCAGTTCCCCAAAGGATGCATAATAATCTCCAGGAACAAGAAGGAATGTAGTCTTCACATATGGGTATCATCGGTACCGACGGAGCCTGCACAGGAACGCTCCCCAGCGTCCAATAGGAAAGCTTTTGGGAGCATCCCACAGCACCTGCGTGCTGCCTTCCTGCCTTTCCCAACTGCCCCTCTCCAGTTCTTCGTTTTCCGCGGAGCCGACAGGTCGCACATCCTACCACCGCAGAAAAAATTCCCTTCTTATTCTTCTTTTTTGTGGTCGCGTCTGCCTTCCCTCGATGCTACACCGGTACCGCCGGATCTGTTTTCTTTTTTTCTCCAAAAAAACCCCAAAACACTTTCTTTCTGGAGTCTTTTCCAGTAATTTTCTCCTCAGGTGCCACGCGCCATTTTTGGCACTAGGCCCAACTTTTTCCTTTAAAATGGAAAAACCCGCTTCGGGTTTTAAAAAGTGTTCTAAGTGTGGCGGTACCATCTCCGTCACTGACACCCATGAGTGGTGCCTCAAATGTTTAGGTCCTGACCACTCTATTTCAGAGTGTGTTGCCTGTGGGATGATGTCGAAAAGGGGCCGGCAAAACCGAACTGCTAAACTTAGCACCCTTTTTCCCTCTGATGCAGCCTCCGTGGCATCGACGTCTTCCAGGGCTTCATCTTCCTCCCATGGATCTCAGGTAACTAAACATAAATCTAGCCGGTCCTCAAAGGGTAGATCTCCTTCTAAACATCGAGATGCCTCTGGCGTTGCCCTTGAGGGACTTTCACTGGCAAAATTGCCCCGGCGGGAGGCTTCGGCTTCCAAAGCACTAACGGGGCTCCAGGATGTTCTCAAGGCTTCAACCTCGGCAGAACTATTGGTGCCATGCTCTGGGGTGCCGGCCGCTTCATCCGGCACCAATACCCAAGCATTGGCAGCATCAATAGACCAGAGATTCTTGGCTATTGAACGCAGTCTGGCGGGTCTTCTCATGGCCTCGATGCCTCTGAAACTGCTTCAGACAATTCAACCGCTATTCAAGAGATCCTGCATGATCTTATGTTAAGGATGTGGGAAACACCTCTAACCACATCTCCTCACTCTTGAAGACTTGACACCATGTATCAAGTTTCTCCTTGTCCTGGGTTTCAGAAGACTCAATTACCACACCATTCCATGGTGGTGGAATCAGCCATGAGAAGGATAAAGTGTGCAAAAAGGCATGCATCTAATCCTCCAGGACGTGAGTGTAGGACTCTTGACGCCTTTGGACGTCGATCCTTCCAGGCTTCCATGCTTTCTGCTAGGATCAGTTCCTATTTCTTGTGAATGGGAATGTTCCTTAAAGAGGTCACAGGAAATTTAGAGCTTATGAGCCCTCTCCTTCCTGATGATAAAAGGCAAGACTATCTCGCTCTTGTCAAACATGCTGAGGATGTTTCCAAGTTTGTGAATCGTGCAGCCTTTGACTGCTTTGAGTGCATAAGCAGAACCTCTGCCATTGCCATAGGTGCATGTAGGATTGCCTGGCTCCAGGCATCTGACTTGGAAATTTGGGTATAGGACAAACTAGGGAATATACCTTGCACAGGAGAGAATCTCTTTGGCAAGAATTGGCAGGAAAAAGCTAATGAGATAGATGCTGACAATATTACTTTGGATAGATTGTCTAAATCTACAGCTGATCCTGCGAGGAAAAGATCCACTAAGAAACCATTCTTCAGTAAGAAGAAGAAGTTTTATCCCTCCTATACCCAACAGGGGCATCGTTTAGGTCAGTCTGCTTAAAAGGGACAGCAGCAACAACCTAGGCAAAGAAAGACAAAAGCAGCTAAGCCTCAACCGGCTCAGCAGACTCAGCCTCCACAGGGGCTTTGACTCCTATCTAGAGAACTTTGCCTTCCTGGCCCTGAACGGCCCAGAACCCTTAACCATCCCAGGAAGGTTGTGTCATTTTGCCCCCAGATGGGGTCAGATAACAGCAGAAAATTGGACTCTGTCTATTGTAAGAGAGGGGTACAAGCTTCATTTCCTCAGCATGCCCCCTCCTACAATGGTAAGACAGTTCAATTCTCAGACCTCTCTCAAACGACCGGTTAGGTCAAGAGGTCACTGTGCTCCTTGCTCGAGGGGCAATAGAAGAGGTACCCATTCCCCAATGAGGTACAGGGTTTTACTCCCCCTATTTCCTTTTTCCAAAGAAAACAGGAGGACACAAACCTATTTTAGACCCCAGAGCATTGAACAAATTCCTGTTCAAAGAGAAGTTCAAAATGATTTCTCTAGGAACTCTGCTGCCATACCTTCAGAGTCAGGACTGGTTTTGTTCTCTAGATCTGAAGGATATGTACACTCATGTTCTCATCCATCCAACTCACCGAAAGTTCCTTCGCTTTCTGTTTCAAGGGAAGCACTACCAATACAGAGTTCTTCCTTTTGGCCTGGCCTCTGCACCAAGGGTGTTCACAAAATGCATGGCTGTGATGGCAGCATTTCTCCACACCCTGGGAATATCCGTCTTCCCTTACTTAGACGACTGGCTCATTCAAGCCCCTTCAGAGCCAGAGGCCAGGGTTGCTCTCTCTCGCACAATGCACATCCTTCAGTATTTGGGACTTTTCATAAACTTCCCAAAATCCAACCTTGCTCCCACTCAGTCCCTAGAGTTTATAGGAGCTCTGCTGGATACCAGACAGACAAGGGCGTTCCTTCCACAGCCCCGCTGCCTTCACATTGTGCAGTCAGCTTCACAAGCAGTGCTAAAACCTCACCTCACTGCTCGGGAAATGTTACAGTTGCTAGGCCACATGGCATCCACCGTGAATGTGGTTCCTTATGCTCGCCTCCATATGAGTGCAGCCCAGTGGACTTTATCCACTCAGTTGACTCAGGCGTCAGGTTGCCTGTCAAACAAAATAGCAAACTCAGATCGCCTTATTTTGTCCCTCCAATGGTGGCAGTCACCCAAAAAACCTTCTGGTGGGGTCTCCTTTTCAGCAACCCCTACCCCAAGCCACTCTAACAACAGATGCTTCACAGGTGGGTTGGGGAGCTCAACTGTAAGGCATCTCTACCCAGGGTACCTGGACGCCACAGGAGGCCTATCTACACATCAATTTCCTGGAACTCAGAGCAATCCTCCTTGCTCTTCGAGTATTCCACACCCAGCTCAGCTACAAGACAGTCCTAGTTCAAATGGACAATCAAGTAGCCATGTTCTATGTGAACAAGCAGGGCAGAACAGGCTCTCTGTCGCTCTTCAACGAAGCTTTGTGACTATAGGCCCTCGCCAGAGAGCATCAGATTCATCTCCTTGTGATGTATCTTCCAGGCATTCAAAACTCTTGGGCAGACAGACTCAGTCGAGTTCTGCTTCCACACGAATGGCCTCTCCATGCAGAGCAGGTGGCCAAAAGATTTCAAATTTGGGGAACCCCGACATAGACCTCTTTGCAAGTCCGCTGAATGCCAAACTTCCCCAGTTCTGTTCTAGAATTCCGGCTCAGGGTTGTCAGGCCAGGGATGCTTTCCTCCTTCATTGGGGTCAGGACTTCCTGTATGCCTCTCCACCCATTCCCCTAATTCCAAAAACCCTGTTCAAGCTTCAGAGAGACAGAGGTCATATGATTCTCATAGCTCCACGTCGGCCATGGCAAATGTTGTACCCTCTGCTCCTACATCTCTCTCAAGCTCCACCTCTGGAGTTAGGATCTGCTCCAGATCTCCTTTCTCAAGAGGACGTGATGCTGTGGCATCCCAATCCCCAGTCTCTGCATCTCAGGGCCTGGTTGCCGAAAGGCTAGAACTTCACAGTCTCAACCTTTCCCAGCAGGTAAAGGATATCCTTTATGCTTCCAGGAAGTCTTCCACAAAACACTCTTATGCATTTAAGTGGAAAAGGTTTACCATATGGTGTTCACAGAAGGGTCTTAACCCTCTTGCGATACCTCTGGAATCATTACTGAGTATCTCCTTCATTTATCAAATGCAGGGCTTAAGACCAATTCAGTGAGAGTTAATTTGAGTGCTATGGCAGCTTCTTTCAAGCCTCTAAATGGACAACCTATTTCCTCTCATCCTCTCATAGCGAGATTTATGAGAGGCCTTCTTTTAACTAAGCCTCCCATTAAGCCACCACCGGTGGCATGAGACTTAAATCTGGTTCTTGGGCAGCTCATGAAACCGCCCTTTGAACCATTAGCCACTACCTCTTTGAAATTCCTTTCCTGGAAGGTCATCTTTCTTATTGCAATCACATCAGCACGTCGCATCAGTCAATTGCAAGCGTTGGTGGCTGATCCTCCTTATATAAGGTTCCATCATGATAAGGTAGTCCTTAGGACTCATCCACACTTTATGCCAAAGGTGGTGTCACTTTTTCATTTAAACAAAGCGGTTTACCTTCCTGTATTCTTCCCAATGCCTCACGCCTCAAATGCAGAAAGGAATCTTCATACTTTGGACTGTAAAAGGGCTTTGGCCTTTTACTTGCAAAGGACACAGCAAAATAGAAAGTCCTCTCAACTCTTTGTTGCTTTTGATCCTAGTCATTTGGGACTTCCAGTCTCCAAAAGAACACTGTCCAGCTGGATTGCACAGTGTATATCTTTTGCCTATGAGAGTAAAAACCTTCCTCTTGAAGGCCATGTCACAGCTCATAATGTGAGAGCCATGGCAGCCTCTATGGCTCATCTTCACTCTGTGTCTATCGACGACATCTGTCGAGCAGCTATTTGGGCTTCAGTTCATACCTTCACAGCCCATTACTGCTTAGACAAGGACTCCCACTGGGATGCCTTGTTTGGTCAAGCTGTTCTTCAACACCTGTTCCAACTCCTACCCACCATCCCTGGTAGATTGCCAGAGATCCATGGGGGGAAGTGGAGCCCTTTCACAAGGGCACACATCTTCTGGGGCCTTCTCCCTGGCATCTGCAGCTAGGGAGTCCCCATATGTGAAGACTACATTCCTGCTTGTTCCTGGAGATAGTATAGTTACTCACCTGTAACAGGTGATCTCCGGGAACAGCAGGAATTTAGTCTTCACAACCCACCCACCTCCCCTAGGACTTGTATCTCTCTATCTCTCTCTCTTTCCCTCTCTCTTTTGTCTCAGCTTTAAACTCAACTGGAGAAGGACAGTTGGGAAAGGTGGGAAGGCAGCACGCAGGCGCTGTGGGGTGCTCCCAAAAGCTTTCCTTTTGGACGCTGGGGAGCATTCCCGTGCAGGCTCCATCGGTAGCGATGATATCCATATGTGAAGACTAAATTCCTGCTGTTCCGAGAGATCACCTGTGACAGGTGAGTAACTATGCTTTGCTGAGCAACAAATGTATGCCTTTATCTTGCCTATGGCAAGTGCACTCATTCTGTTGGTCCACACTACCTTTCCTCTTTTCTCTCCCTACACCTCTTCTCAGGATGTGGCAGATTGCTTCGATCTGTGCCCTGCTCTTCTACTGGCAACTCCAGACTGGAACAAACTACCTGAGTCTGTACATCAGGCTTCTTCTCTGGCCCTTCTCAAATCCAGGCTGAACGCTCATCTGTTTGTTGCCGCTTTAGGATCTGATCTACCTAATTTCCCTTATGTTTCCTTACCATTCCTCCTAGATGTACCCTGTCCATAGCTGCTGTGTTGTCTGTCTTGACTAGGTTGTAAGCTTTGCTGAGCAGGGATCTTCTTTTCTGTGTGTCTGTGCAATGCTGCGTATACCTTGTAATGCTATACAAATGATCAGTGGCAGTAGTACTAGTATTAGTCGTAGCAGCAGCAGTAGTAGTAGTAGGAGTATGGCCTTTTGGCTATGGCATCTGATTCCCACATATTTGGGTACTAGCATTTCTCACATCAGCTACACCTATCCCATCGTGGCATATGTCAGTTGGTATACAGTTGTGGTCAACATTATTGTTATCCTTGCAGTTCAACTCCTTAATGTCCAATATCTCCTAAAAATATGGCCAGTGAAATGGCTTTGGACTGTATATGCACACATTTGACACATAAATGAATCAAATAAAACAAGACCAATTAAAAAAGGAAATAGTAGGAGATAGAATAAATACTGGGGCATTGTAGGACATGATTATTGGCATCCTTATAAACAATTCAAATCCGTTTGAACAAAAGAACCACATTCTCACTGCAGTAAAATTTAGGGACACTTGTGATCAATTGTCAGTACTCACATGACTTGAATGAACCAATGAATGATGGCTCTAATGTTTAAAATGGCCACATTCGCTCCCTGTTCCATTTTCACAGTAGTGAAGACAAGAGAGCTGCCTTAGACAGTCAGAAAAGCCATAATCAGCAAACACTGAACTTTAAAAGGATACAAGTCCATCTACAAAGACCTTGAGATTCCTGTGTCTACAGTCTGCAATGTTATTTAGATGTTTTCTGCTCACGAAACTGTCAAGAACTTCCCAGGATGTGGTAGGAAGAGGAAAATGAATCCAAGATGTCTTTGAAGATTAATGTGACCTGCTGGAAAAAACACCATGTACAACATTCAAAGGGCTTAAGGCTGACTGGAGCAATCTGGAGTGGTGGTGTCACTCATGGCCATGGGTGAAGGCCAAAGAGGACCCCCACTGCTCAAATACAGACATGTAAAGGCATGCCTGATCTTTGCCCAAACTCACCTTGAGAAACCACAATCCTTTTGAGAAAATGTTCTGTGGACAGATGAAACCAAACTTGTGCTCTTTGACAATTGTCACACTTCAGCACCCTCTGGTATATATAGGCGGTTGCCTAGGAGGGGTTGGCATGTGATGCATAGGGGAATACATATTTATAAACCTTCTAAGTGCTGCAGCCTGGTGTCCGTTGTAGTTGTGGTCCAAGTAAACACAGCAAAGGCCTCCGTGGGTTTAACAATAACTTTATTGCCGCACAGGAGTTTGGTGAACTACTTCCCCAAACACAGACAAAAGATGGTGCTACGCAATTGTGTCAAATAAAAGTCCAAGAATCCCCTGATGCTTCTCAGGTACAAACTCAAAGCAAAACATTCAGCTTTCAAACTTCCTTCAGCTTCAAATACAACAGCTGTTTCTCTCCATTGGCATTGCTTTCATATACATGCTTTAAACACAGGAAAACTTCCACAGCCTTGTACTTCTCTTCACAGCTGAATTAATTAGGTTTGAGTTTCCCACAGGCAGAACGCTGCCTTTCTCCGTGGAAACTCCGGTTATAGCAAATAGGCTTTCTCAGCACTTCGATAGGATATCTTTGTACAGCTTTCACTCCTTCTACAGGATACACTTATATGGCTTTCATTCCTTATAACAAACCCCACAGTCCATAGCTGATCCACTGCTATCACTTACTTAATGGTGCATCAATTTGCATATCCTCCAGCTCTGGGTCTGATATGTCCTTAAGACCTGGGTTAAGGGAGTCTACAGACTGCCACTGCTTAATTAGTGCTTTAAGCTGCTTCCGTTTGTTATCTCTAAAATACCTAGGCACTTGCAAGGATTCCAAATCACCAGCACCTTTTAAAACATCATAAAAAGGGCTCACCTTCCTTCTGGTCTGCCTAGTATATGCTTTCTGGTTGAGAGGCAAATATTTCCCTTGATACTGCTTCACTAGTTCTTTTAACACAGCGTGCTCTTCAGAGTCTAACTCTTGCCCATGTCTGTGCTGCCTGCAATTAGAAACATGCTGAAAGGCACCTGGGCTATACTCAGAGCTAGAGCTCCTGTCACGTTCTCTGTAGTATGAAAACTTTTGCAGTCTTTTGAATGGGACTTTCTCTCTTCCCAATCTCTCCTTTATAATTCTGGCTTTGAGAGAAGATTCCAGAGAACTACTCCTATCCCTTCCAAGCAAGGTATCTGACCTTTTCCCCTGAGGTTTAAAATAGTCTCTGACCTGTTTTTGTTTGCTGTGCAGCTCACGGTAGTTCCTTCCTGGAAGCTTTTTCAGACGGCACTCCTGAGACCTGGCTGTCTCTCTGCAGTTTGGCCAGCAACTCCCCAAGCACCTTGTGCCAACCGGGTATCGGTTGCTCTTGGCTTTGCTTCTCCTGGTCCCCAGATCTCTCCCTGGATCTGACTCTCCTGGACCTTCCTGGAACTGCTCTCTTTCTCCTTGCTGCTCATGGAACTCCACGTAGTGTTCTCTCTCTCCTCCTTGTTCGAGTTCTTCTTCTCCTTCCAGTTCTATCTAACAGTTGCTTCCTGGTTATGTGAACAGGGCTGCCCTATCAGGTGTGACTCCGCCCCTTTTCCTCCCACGTCAGCTCCCTGGGTTTGCCTGAAGCTAGGGTGTGGCTCTCTTTCTGCTTTCCTGTGCAGAGCAGCTTTCAGGGCTGAATCCTTAACCCTTTCCTGACCTGGTTTACTGACAGCTTCTGAGGACAAAAAGTGTTTTAAACCCCTATATTTCCAATTATTTCTGAAGATATTGTACACCATATACCTAAAATGCAAGGGTGCCAATAATGCTGGCCACAACTGTATATCCGCTATCTGTGGGGCAAACCAGTCTGCCTTTCCACAGTCTGCTTAGTGGCACTGCTCCCTTGGTCCCCTGATCAGGCCTGTGTGGGCATGGGAGGGGGGATCCCTGTGCTATCGTACCCAGGTAGCCAGTCTCCTGATAAATCACCACTCTTGCAGCTTGCATAGGTCTGGACTGGGGAAGGATGTAGGCCTCATGGCACAATCTAGGGGATGTTGGCACAACATCAGTCATGTCTCCCAGTGCCTGGCACAGCTGATGTATGGCTGCCCTATCACAATGGCAACTGGTGACACTGCGGTCATCGATATAGTCCAAGTACCAACCAGCCATTCACGGCCTCCCTTTTCCTTTATCTTTATTACCAGGCTTGATTGACCGCACCTTCGCAACATCAGGGTGGTGTACAATATTGTGAAAAATACACAGTGGCTACAGCCAGAAACCGGAAAAGAACTACAATTTTGACAGGACAGCACACATTCATAATCAAAGGAGAGAAAGAAAAAGGAGGAGGTGCTGATAAGGACAGGGGATTAGTATCTTCAAGGGTCAGGGAAGGGAAAGTCGAAGGCTAGGCAGAAGAGGTGTGTTTTGAGAAGAGCCTTGAATTTGAGATAAGATTGTTCTTGGCAGAGGGGAGTGAGTTCCACAGGGATGGTCTGAGAACGAAGAAGGCTGAATGGTGGGTCTGTTCTGGAAAAGCACATGCTGGGGACAGGAGCTGCAATCTGTGGATGTGAATAGAGCGGAGACTACGGGATACTGAGTGGAATTGCAGGGAGTCAGCCAAATATTGTGGGGTGTGTGTGTAGAGTGCTTTATGTGTCACAATTAAAAGTTTGTAGGTGATATGATGAGACACAAGTAGCCAGTGCAAGTTGATATGGTGAGGCGTGATGTGACTGTAATGGGTGATGTGGGTAAGAATTCTTGCGGCGGTGTTTTGGACCACTTGGAGGCGATGGGATTTTTATTGGGGGAGGCCTGAAAAGATGACATTGCAATAGTCAACCCGGGAGATCACCAAAGAGAGCAGGAGTGTAGTGAGAGAGGCAGGGGACAAGACAGCACAAACAGCGCAAATTTTTCTGAGGTAGAAGTAAGAGCGACGAGTGAAAGTGGAAATGTGATCATAGAAGGATAGGTCTGCATATAGAGTTATCCCAAGGTAATGAAAGGAAGAAACCAGAGGGATCAGTGCATCGAAAAGGGTAGGTGATAGTGTCAGGGAAGGATTACTGAAGGTAAACCATATTGCCAAGGTTTTAGCAGGGTTAAGGTGAAGGAGGTTAAGGGACAACCAATTAGCAACATGACAGTCGGATATTGAGGGGTGAGAGGTCAGGGTCGACAGGAGTAGTGTGATGAACCAGAATAATATCATTGGCGTTGTAATAAGCTGAAATAGCGGATTGCTGCACCAGAAGAGTGAATTGCAGGTCAGCACACCAGATCCTGCAGTGCTATCCCTAAACCACACACTCTACTTGAGGTCACAAAAGACATCATTCTGCAAACCAAACCTATAACTAACAGCTGCTGTACCATAATGGCATGATGTCCCAGAACTACACATTTGATCTCCCTTTTTCATTCCAGCATGATTTGTTTCCAGACTCACTCACATACTATTCTTACATCAACAATCCCAGTTTTCAAAACACAGGATTTGTTAGGGTCCCCTGGATTAGCTCTTTTGGCACAAACAGCACATTTCAGCTTAGCCTGAATAAACACTACTGCTCTTCTTAATATTTCTGTATGGGTGTTTATTAAGGTTTCTTTACCTTATAACATTCTCTCACCTCTGCTTTTTGTTCTTTATAACTGCATCTTGTGTTTTTCCAGACTGCAGTCACACCAGTTCAACACATACTGCCACAGCCATTCTTCAATATGGAACAAATTGCAGAGCACAGCAGAATATTTTCTAAACCTGGCTTATTCCACATTTCAGCAGGAATAACGGGGATAACTGCGGGGATATCACAGAACATACGTGGGCCTTTCTGGAATATGCTATGCCCATCTCCGCGACTGACCACATCTCCATTCCGCCCCTTCTGGGCACATTCTGAGATCCCCATGCTAGCACTGTGGATGTGCATAACAGCAGTGTTCCAGAATATGGTCGAGGACATTTTCGGCACATAAACATCCCCGCCACACGTACAAACCCCTTCTTCGTGTTTTGGAATGACCTCAATAATGAATTACAAATCGAATATGGTAAGACATATGCATAGATAAGATCATAAGATATGCAATACTGGGTCAGACCAAGGTCCATCAAGCCCAGTATCCTCTTTCCAACAGTAGCCAATCTAGGTCATACATACCTAGCAGTCTCCCCAAAAGACACAGGTTCCTCAATGCTTGTATTGGGTTAAGCAGTGATATCCTGGGTCCCTTTTAATAATGGTTTATGTACCTTTCCTCCAGGAACTTGTCCAAACCTTTTTTAAACCCAGCTACACTAGCAGCTTTTACTACATCCTCCGGTAACAAATTCCAGAGTTTGATTACACATTGAGTGAAAAAATATTTTCTTTTATTAGTCTTAAATAACTGTAGCTTCATTGCATGTCCCCTAGTCTTTTTATATTCTGACGACATAAACAATTGATCTACGTTTACCTGTTCCATTCCATTCATTAATTTATAGACCTCTATCATATCTCCCATCAGCCGTCTCTTTTCCAGGTTGAAGAGCCCCAACCTTCTTAGCCTCTCTTCATAGGAGTATCCTTCCATACCCTTTACCAGTTTGGTGGCTCTTCTCTGCACCTTTTCTAATAACGCTATATCCTTTTTAAGATACAGCAACCAGAATTGCATACAATATTCAAGGTGCGGTCGTACTATGGAACGATACAGAGGCATTACAATATCCTTTGTTTTATTATCCATTCCTTTCCTTATGATACCTAGCATTCTGTTTGCTCTCTTGGCTGCCGCTGCACACTGGGCGGAGGGTTTTAACATGTTATCCGCGATGATGCCTAAATCTTGTTCCTGAGTGGTAGTTCCTAATGTGGAACCTTGCATTGTGTAACCATAATTTGGGTTGTTGTTTCCTAGGTGCATACCTTTGCACTTGTCCACATTAAATTTCATCTGCCATTTGGATGCCCAGTCTTCCAATTTTTCAAGATCCTCTTGCAATTTTCCACAATCCTCTTGGGTTTTAACAACTTTAAATAGTATTGTGTCATCTGCAAATTTGATAACCTCACTCATTCCCTTTTCCAGGTCATTTATGAATATGTCAAAAAGCATATGACTCTCTATGATGACTCTCTATGATTCTGTTTTGCAAGAATCATGATCTTCATTTTGTTATGGAGGTATCTCTGAAAAAAAATGTTTTCAAAAGATTTTTATGACCTGTATTTGATCTTAGCTCATTTTGTAGGTTGTTCAAAATTTGTGGTGCTGGAAGATGGAAGCTCTAAGATGGGTAGTTTGCAGATTGGAGCATCTGGTTGATGGAAGAACTAGGACATTGAGAAGGGGTGCTTTTGTAGGTAGGAGAGTTGAGCCTTTTTATTGCATTGGTGAGGGAGTTAGCTTTAGCATGATGAGTTTGTACTGGATACAATGGTGGTTTGCTAGCCAGTGTAAATGTTGCAGGCAGGATGTTATGTGATCTGATTGTGATTTATTTAGTATGATTCTGGCTGTAGAGTTCTGAATCATCTGAAATGTCATTAATAAGGAAACTGGGAGATCCATTACCATGTTATTGCAGTAGTCAAGGCAAGAAAAGAATATAGCTTGAAATACAGTGCAGAAATCAGAGACAGGCAGGCAGGGACAATGCCATCAAAGAGCCTTGATTTTCAAAAATAATTTTTGAATTGTTATGTTAAAATGTAATATAAAATAGTAAATAGTGAAACTCAAAACCCAAAATGGTCCTGGTTTGCTTAAAGAGAAAGAGATCTTAATCTTCCATGGAAACCTATTTGAGGCAGCAGAAAAGAAAAGAGAAGGGAAGTGAAGGGTAGGGACATCAGGTCAAAAAATACTAATCTGTGTGTGACTTCTTTTTCTGACCTCTCAATGTTTCTCACAGATAGTTCACAGTAAGCATAGAGAAAACAAGTAAAACAGACATATGCAGATTCTGTAAGAAAGAGCTGGAAACAGTTAATCACCTTGTAGCTGGCTGTGAAGTTCTGATGGCAGAAAATTTCTATATAGAAAGACACAACAAGGTAGCACGTCTCATCCATTGGGAACTTTGTAAGCAGTACAACATTGCTGTACTAGAAAAGCACTGGGATCATCATCCTAAGACAATTATAGAGAATGAAGAAGTTATGATAATTTAGGACATTCCCATTCTGATGGATAAGAAACTGGATGCCAGGAAACCCAACATAGTGATAAAGGAGAAAAATACCAGAATGGAATTGATAATAAAGGTGTTAGTTCCAAGTGATTATTCTTTGAATCGCATCAAGAGGGAAAAGATCCTGAAATACTAAGAAATGCAGTCAGAGGAAATGTGGCAGAAAGATGCAGAAATATTTTGTATCGTTTTGAGAGCCACAGGCCTCATAAAGAACTTTCAGTCACATCTTAACATATTATCCATGCATGTTGCATCTTATGAACTCCAGAAGGAAGCTGTCTTTGGCACAATGCAAATAATATACTGAACGTTAACAGTAAATTTGAAAGACTAAGATCATACTCCATATACCCTAGCTTAGGAATGAGGTTCATGACTGTCATGCTATCTCCAATACTAACCCATTTGGAGAAATTGCCACATAAATCCTCCAGAACTGAACTCAACTGTCAGACATCTTCATGCAGCATCTGGTCAAGTTGATCCAGTTCCTCTCCACTCAACACAACTGATTTGGTGATCATGAGAGTTGACTTAGCAGATGTTCTGCTGTCAGTATCTGCCAAACTGTTTTCATCTCACCGGTGAAAACAACACTTCCATATCGTCCTGCTAGACCAGTTGAGACAAGTGGGTTGTGTTCCCCTTCCAATAGATTGGTGGAGACAAAGAACCAATGAAAATCCCAGGTTTCAATGACATTGCTTCCAAGCCTCTATTTGCCTCAGCCACCACAGAATTACCTCAAGATTTCTTTGTCTCCAGCAGATGGTGGATGGATTTTCTCCTCTCTGAAGAAAATCTGAGGATTGAGAGAAAAAGATTGATTAAATGCTCGTGATGACCATCTTGAGACGCAAAGGTGACTCTCATTTGAGCGCGACGTGGGAGACTCCACTAGACTATGGTGTTTTCAGGGAGGAGTAGCCTAGTGGTTGGGGCAAGGTACTTCATGCCGGAAGGTCGGAGGTTCAAATCCCACCAGAGGACAGCAACCTTGGGCCGGAAGGACTGGGGTTTCTAGTCCCACAGATGCTCCTTGTGGTCTTGGACAAGCCACTTAACCCTCCATAGCCCATGTTCCCTGTAAGTATTAATGTATGTGTCTCATATCCCTGTGTGTTAAATGTATCCCCCAATTGTGTTGTGACCGCTTTGATTGAAGGATAAGGCGGTATACAAAACTCTCTAAATAATAAATAAATAAATAAATAAATAATAGGAGGAGGGAAAATTGGTTCTGCTCCATGCTCTTACCCTGGATAAGAGCCTTTTGAGAAGCCAGAAAATTGGAAGGATCTGGAAGAGTACAGCAGCCTCATACAACCTCAATGCCCCCTCCCTGCTCCTCTGTCCCCCTGCTCTCTCCCAAAGATTGCAGAAGGCTCTCAGAGGGATCTACCTGCCAGCTACCTTATATGCAGTGCTGCAGAGCCAGTAAAACATTTTCAGGGGAGTAGAACTGAGCCCGGCATGGATTGTCGACCTGGGGCTCTCAGGGGGTGAGTACCAAGACTTCGCCTCATCATTGTCCTTGTTGGGGGCTCCCGATTCCATCATCCTGGGACACAATTCAAGGTGGATCACTGGTGATCATTGGCACGGTGTGGGGGTTTCCTGCTGTTTTCTGCATGCATTAGTAGTGTTTTTACATATTGTGTGCCTAGCGGTTGTGTGGTCCTAATGCTCATTCTGTCCAAGCGACTCCAATGAATGCTCCTTCCCTAGCACCTGTAATGCACGTTGCAACAAAAGCACCGTTAATGTATGCCTTTGAAACCCAGCAGCCTTAGTATGCGCTGTTGTGATACTTGCCTTAACTCTCTGAGTCGTCTTGCAGGAAACATTGTTTGACTTTTGGCAAATGAGGTGCCTCATTGATGGTTTCAGGACTGCTCTTCTTGTACAGCAGCTTCTGAGTTGGCCCTGGAGGATGCAGTTAGTCGAGGGATGCTGTAAGTCTGACCTTACCTGCCTCAGGACAGGAGGTAATGGATGGCGCTATGGTAAGGATATCCAGCTAGCCGGAGGATCTGGCAACCATGCTGTGAGCCGCTCATCCTCTAAGGGTCTGTGGTGGCTTAGCTCTCTAGTTGTGGGAGATCATTTCCGAGAAGAGAGCTTCCAGACCCAGGATTGTCCTCCCCGGAATTCTTTTCCTTTTTGCAACAGGTCTGGTCCTTCTGACGGGAAAATTCAGATCCTGCGGCCTCTGGGTGCCACCAGGTGCAGTCTCGTGTGCGGCAGGCTGAGAGTGGAAGCCCTGTTCGATTACCCTTGGCATAACATCCCCGGAAAGAGACATCCCTTGGAGAAGTGGTCTGAGACTTTGACTCTGGCTCAGATTCAGGTGGCACAGTATTGGGCTATGACATGGATGATGAAGATTGTGCAGAGGTCGGAGTGATCCACCTATTCCAGAAGGAGGAGCTGGCGGCCTTGATTACCAGGTCTTATCCACCTTGAATTTGATGGATGCTTCTGGCATGGAGCAGGAGTCAAATGTACCCCCACTCCTTCAAGGAGTGAAGAAATCCACTACTGTCTTCCCATTCCCAAATGTGATGAAGGATTTGATCCAGTCAGAGTTGGGCCCCTCTAAGGGGCTTAGTATGTGTAAAAAGATCTACACTCTCCCGGATAAGGAGTGCATTGAGTGGTTTGGCATTCTGACTTCGGATGCTCAGGTCATGGCGGTTACCAGACGGACTACCATTGCTGTGAAAGATGGATCAGCCTTAAAGGATGTTCTGGACTGCAAGGTGTATTTGTTGTTCTGGAGCTAGTTCACCATGGAAGCTACTATCCTGCAGCTGGTGAAATGTACTAGCCTGACATTTTGACCCTGCTCCAGTGGATTCAGTCTCTTCCGCCAGATGATACTACCCTTCTTTTGGAGTCTGCTATAGCCTTCCTTTCTGATGCCATGTATGACCTGGTACATTTGGCAGTCATGGATGGTGCCCTGACTATGGTGTCATTGCGTTGGGCTCTGGCTCAGACACTGGGTAGTGGACACATCTTCCAAAGCCCGGTTGACCCAACTGGCATTTAAGGAGAAGCTGGAGAAGGACATGAGTGAGACAAAATCTTACCTCATTCTGGAGGACAGGTTCAAAGAGCCTGTGATGCAGGCTTGTGCCCCTTCTCGCCTGCTCACCAAAGGCGCACTGGCCAGATTCCCAGGGGTCTCGGGATTCTTGGCATTACCGACCTGGAATGCCTTTCTTCCCTTCTGCTTCTAGGCTTCAAGCTCGTTTGCAGTCCTTTCATGGAGTGCATGGGCCCAGGGACTCTGTCCCCTCCAGAGGAGGAACCTCCTGGGTTGCACAATGAAGGTTTTGGGGCCCATTCCCAGGTTCCTCCTGTTGGAGGCAGACTTTGCCTTTTCTTTCAGGATGGATTACCAAGGATTGTTGGGTGCTACACATTATTCAGTTCGACTATGTCCTGGTGTGCAAAGAGTCAATTCCAGATGTCTTCGTCATCTTCCCATGTGGGTTTGTGAGCAAAGGTGCTGCGCCTAAAGGCAGCGGTATCCATTCTGCCAGATGAGCAGGGCAAGGTCAGATATTCCATCTAGTTCATCCTTCTGGCCCATTCTCGACCTCAAGGTGGTCAATAAGCACTTGCACGTTCTGCCCTTCCGGATGGAAACACTGTGCTCTGTGATTCAAGCAGTGCACTGAAGGGAGCTCTTGGCTTCTCTGAATCTAGCTGAGGCATATTTTCATATCCTAATCTGGGCAGATCAGCAGACGTATTTGTATTTTGCCATGCTTGGCACTCACTTTCAGTTCATTATTTTCCCTTTTGAGCTATCCACTGTCCTCAGGATGTTCTCCAAGGTCATGGTGGTGGTGGCCACAGTGCTGCGGCCGAAGTATTCTGTATCCATCCATATTTGGATGACTGGCTCTATCCAGGGCCATTCCCTTTCAGAAGCATCTTGGATGATGTCCCACGTGTTATCATTTTTGAAAAGCCTCAGCTGGGTGATCTATTGGGAAAATAGCCATCTGTTGCCTTCCCAGTCCCCTGGAGTTTCTCGGAGCATGTTTTGACACTCGAGTGGGCAGAGTTTTCCTGCCAGAGGAGAAAGTAAAAAAACTGTTGGATTGCCTGGCCTTTTTTGTATGCAGCAGGCTTCCAGAGTCTGGGATTATCTTCAGCTGCTTGGATTGATGGTGGCGACCATAGAGATGTTGCCATGGGCACATTCTCACATGCGACTTCTCTAGCGGTCCTTGCTGGCTCTGTGGTCCCCGAGTTCTCAGGAGTTTGAGCGTAGCCTCTCACTCCTGTTGATGGTGAGGTCCAGCCTGCAGTGGTGGCAGTGGCCCTGTCATCTAAGGAAGGGAGCACTGCTGGATGATTTCTCCTGGATACTCCTGATGATGGATGCCAGTCTCTTGGGCTGGGGGGCCCATTGCCAAGACCATACAGCCCAGGGCCATTGGAATCACTGGGAAGAGGTGTGGGCCATCAGGTTGACTCTTCTGCATTTCTGGTCCCTGGTTGAGGGCCGGCAGTTTGAATATTTTCAGACAATGCCACAACAGTGGCTTATGTTGGTCAGCAAGGCAGTTTGAGGAGTGCTGAGGTAGCTCTGGAGATGACTCTACTGCTTGCCTGGATGGAGAAGTACCTCCTAGCCTTGTCAGCTCAGCACATTGCTAGGGTGGACAGTATGGAAGTGGACTTCCTCAGCTGGAATTCTCTGGATCCTGATGAGTGGGAGTTGAGTCAGGAGGCCTTTCAATTGATTCTGCGCCACTGGGGGCACCCCAAAATGGATCTGATGGTGACCCATGCCAGTGCCAAAGTTTGCCGCCTCTTCTGTGCACAGATATGAAGTCTGAGGGCATTGATGCCCTGACTCAGCCTTGGCCAATTCAGCACCTGCTGTTCATGTTTCCTCCGTGGCCCCTGCTGAGGCATGTGCTTCAGCATATAGAATGCCTTCGAGACAGAATTGTTCTGGTGGTGCTAGACTGGCTGAGGAGAGCGTGATTTGGAGACCTGATGTGGCTCCTGGAGGCACTTCCTCTTTGGTTGCCTCCACCTCGGGGCCTATTATGGCAGGGACCAGTCATCCTTGAGGACCCGATTCCCTTCAGGCTTATGTCTTAGCTCTTAAAAGAAGATAGCTAGTGCATAAGGGCTACTCTCCTGTGGTGATCTCTATTCTGCTTGGAGCTTGTAGAAGGTCTATCAAGCTGGCATATGTGCAGATCTGGTGCCTCTTTGAGCAATGGTTTGGCACTCAGCAGTTGGCTCCTTAGGTGGCCAAGGTACCATCTCTGTTGGCCTAGAGAAGAGCCTTTCCCTCAGCTCCCTGAAAGTTCAGGTTGTAGCTTTATCCTGTTTCCAAGGTCCGGTGGCTGGTAAGTCTCTAACCTTGCACCTGTACTTCTCATGCTTTCTCCAAGGGGTTTGGTGTTTGCATCCTCCCCCTTTTATCTGTGATCCCTTCCTAGGATCTGTATCTGGTTCTCATAGCCCTGATAGCAGCACCCTTTGAGCCTTTGAAGCATGCTACCTTACAGGACTTGACCCTCAAGACGGTCATCTTGGTCATCATTTGTTCCATAAGGCAGATTTCCAAGCTGCAGGCTCTGTCTTGCCCTTATCTATCTTTTTCAAAAGGAGGCCATTTCCATTCAGCCTGTGCCTTCCTTCTTGCCTAAGGTGCTGTCTCCCTTTAATATGAACCAGGTGGTCTGCCTGTCCTCCTTCTTGAAGGAACAGTGTCGGGGGAAGGATAAGGATCTTCGCCTTGTGGATATCTGGAGGGTGCTTCTCCGGTACTTGGAGGTTATGAATTCCTTTCGTAAGTCCGACCATCTTTTTGCATTATATGCTGGCCCATGCAAGGGTGTCGCAGTGACAAATTGACATTGGGACATTAGAATAAGGAGGCCATTGCCTCGCTGTATCTCTTGCCGAACAGGCTGGTTCCAGAGGGCTTGTGCACCCATTCTATCTGAGCACAAGTGTCCTCATGGGCAAAGCAGAGCTCGGTAGCTCTTGCAGACATTTGTCAGGCAGCAAAGTGGCTATCACTTTCCACTTTTGTCAAGCATTACCACTTGGATGTCCACTTGCAGGCGGACACAGCCTGTAGCTCAAGGATTTTGTGAGCCGCTGTGTCATCTTCCTGCCCAGTGGAGTTGTATATTTGGTACATCCCACTTGTCTGGACTATTCTAGCAGGCCGATATGAAAGGTGACGTTTTACTTACCAGTTAATGTTCTTTCCTTGCGTCCTCCTAGACCAGTCCAGGGCCCGCCCCTAAAACTGTGCTGCTCTGTTTTTCGGATGCGGTATCCTTGATTCTGCTCTGATTTTTGTGCTTTGCTCTGCAGGTTCATCTTCTACTGATAGTCTTCTGTTTATACTTTCCTGTACATAGTTTTCTACTGTTGATAACCTCAGTCATGGGCAAAAGTGGATAAAGTGAGGCTTGCCTTATTTCTCCCATACTAACCATACCATAGTATAAGTTACCCAGCAAATGACAAGTGGAAAAAGCAAACCTCAGATAACTCAAACACCTCCCACAGTCCACCTTTTGGTGAGCTAAGGTGTTTAAAATGAGGTTTACACATCAACAGTTTGCTAAAACTCTTTTCCACATTGTACTGACAGAATTTCGATAGCCACATACAAACTCTTGAAAACATGACATAGTAACATAGAAACGTTATATCTCCTTATGTATCTTCTATAAACAATTTCCATAACAATATGTTTCAGTGTTAACAGTCAGAACATCTTCTAGTGACACATGATATCTATCATTTTCCAAATAGACAAAGAGACCCCGACGCCCGCTGGAACGTCCCTCCTGCGTTTCGCATCAGCTGTTTCAGGGGAATATAACTATAAAATAAATAAACATACAACCATTGCTTAACATGAAGGGATTGAACGGATTGGTAGGGGAAAGTAATGGGCGGAGTTTTGTTGACTATTTATGCGCATGTGTGGCGTTTAAAGAATAGTAGTGAAAATGATTTGGATGGCGTAGATGTGTTACCCGAGATTGAATTTATGGTTATCTGGGAAACTTCATCTGGTTCTGGAATGAAATGAGCTGGTCGGGTAAGAGTAATCCTGTTTTAGTTTATTAAAAGTGGTCTTTCTTGGTAATGTAGTAAGTATGTTAAGCAATGGTTTTATGTTTATTTATTTTATAGTTATATTTCCCTGAAGCAGCTGATGCGAAACGCAGGAAGGATGTTCCAGCAGGCGTCGGGGTCTCTTTGTCTATTTGGAAAATGATAGATATCATGTGTCACTAGAAGATGTTCTGACTGTTAACATTGAAACATTGTTATGGAAATTGTTTATAGAAGATACATAAGGAGATATAAAGTTTCTATGTTACTATGTCATGTTTTCAAGAGTTTGTATGTGGCTATTGAAATTCTGTCTGTACAATGTGGAAAAGAGTTTTAGCAAACCGTTGATGTGTGAAACTCATTTTAAACACCTTAGCTCACCGAAAGATAGACTGTGGGAGGTGTTTGAGTTATCTGAGGTTTGCTTTTTCCACTTGTCATTTGCTGGGTAACTTATACTACAGTATGGTTAGTAGGTAGAGCTTACTTGTTAATTATATGAAGTATCATAATTAGGCTCTGTTGTTGACCTTAATATTTATTATTTCTCCCATATGCTTTGGGATGAATACTGAAGGGACTTCTGGTGACTGAGGTGAATAGAGACATGGGAGTGATGTCATTGAAACCTGTGCTTTTCATTGGTTCTTTGTTTCCACCAATCTACTGGTAGAGGAACACAGCCCACATGTCTGGACTGGTCTAGCAAGACTCAAGGAAAGGACATTAGCTGGTAAGTAAATGTCATCTTCTGATTAGTGTTAAACTGCTAGCCAAATGTGCATGAAAGTGCAAATGAGTTATATCTGCAGGGCTGTGGTACTCCCAGATGTAGTGGACAAACTCCATCATGCTCTGGAACAGGCATCATGGATACCCTGCCACACAAGGAGTAGCACCTATGAGTACCGGAACAACCATTATCAGTGCAACACTTTGGTGGAGGTAGAGGCTGAATATTGTCACATCCCTGGAGCGTCTATCGCTGTCTCCTTTTATGTGACTAGCATTTGACCAGACATTGTGATGCCAATTATAAAAGATAAAAAAAGATTTATGCCAATGGTATTTGTTTCTGGTCCTTGCAAACTGCAAGCGCTTAGGGTTTTCAGAATATCCTTAATAAATATGCATGAATCAGATTTGCATACATATCATCTCTTGCATATAATAGTACTGACTTCCTTGTTTATTAAAAAAAAAATTAAAAGGAAATTTGTTTTTGTCTTTAGCTGTATATTGTATGTTGTTCTGTCATGACTGAACATTTACTCCACTACCACATTACCATACTGCAAGTCCCATTTTATGTGAAGGGGCCTATTTACTAGCAATGCACTTTGACGGCATTAGCAGGCACTAGTGCCATAGCACCCTTTAGTAAATGTAGTCCATTGTTAATGATGCATGGCTAAACTGTCTGTAGGCTTGTTTATTTGAAATAGGTAAATCCAGTTCTGGTTTAATCCTATCACTTATGACATGGAACCCCTGTTTGGTTAGTGCCTCTACTGTGCTGCCTGTATATGAAAGGACTTTGATGTCTAGTCGCATAATGCTATCAAAGCTTCATTATTCATAACCAGTTTCTAACTTAATTTCCCTTTTTTCTGTAGGTTCTCCCTGTGAGATTTCCTTCACGCCAGTTAATGGAGATTTTGTGTG
Organism: Ichthyophis bannanicus; assembly: GCA_033557465.1. Classification (NCBI taxonomy): domain Eukaryota; kingdom Metazoa; phylum Chordata; class Amphibia; order Gymnophiona; family Ichthyophiidae; genus Ichthyophis; species Ichthyophis bannanicus. The sequence continues at coordinate 661,556,162 of CM066032.1, read as the reverse complement.
CTCTAAGGACAAAGTGGGTATTAACTGCACGTTGCAGTGTAAGGAAGGCTATTCTTATCCAGAAGGATCGACTGAAAGCTACTATTGCATTTATGAGGAAGATATTTGGAAACCGCCCCACCCTGCCAACTGGCCAGACTGCTCCTGTAAGTTGTATTTCTATTCTTGTGTAGCTGCTCTCAGGGTGAACTGTGGGCTGTGGCTTTTGGGAAGAAGATTGCTCTTCAAGGCTGTTGTTCACTGCATGTACACATCACTCTTCAAATACCTCTTACCCTTTTTCCTAAAAGCATGCAGTCACTTCCAAAAACTACAGTGTCCACACCACCAGACAGTATAAAAATAAAAAATATAGTTTTACTGGTAATTTGAAGAAATAATAAATGAAGTCCATCTGCTGTTTTCACAGATAGTACCAGAACAAATCAAGAAAGATGAATGAATATTTTCGCTCTTCTGTTGCTTTCCTCTTCCTTCTGATCTCTTGTTCCCCCTTCTCTAGGTCCCTAACTCTTAGTTCAGAACTTCTCTCCTTGGCTGAGGCTCCTGGAATGTTTTGGGCAGACTCCTTTCTTTCTCTTCTTTCCACCACACAGCTTCTCTTGATGCTGAAAATTACTGGAACGTCTCACTGTCTCTCTTCTCTCATGGAAAAGGTTCCCTGAGTCCCAGGGTATTCTAGTCTGGCAATAATCCCAAACTTCAGTTTAAACAAGCACCCAGACACTTTAGTACATTTCCACTCTTCTTTTCTCCAAAGATAGTGTCCCTCTGATGCTTTATTCCAATTTAACATTCCAGTACTCAGATTCCTTGCCTTTGACTACAACCCTAGTCATCCCTGGTGTACAGACTTTACTCCACCTTCTTTCCAGGTCAAAAGGCAGTTAAGACCCAGATGCACACCTTTTCCTTTACATCAGAGCCCTGTTCTGGCACTTAACGGTCCACCCTCTACACAATCTGAGACTCCTTCCCTTGAGGACTCAGCCTGCTTCTGGGAAACAGAATAGAGGCAACAGACCTCCTCTCTCCAAATTGCCACAATTTATAGACTTAATAACCTCATTGTATGGCTCTTAGCTTTTTCCTAGGGGAGAGAGCTGTACTGTAACCACACACTCCACTCCTCTTTCTTTACAGCATCCCTGCTTATCTCCAGGAACAAGCAGGAATAAGTCCTCACATATGGGTAAGTCGGAACCGACGGAGCCCGCGCGGGAAAGCTCCCCAGCTTTTCAGATGAAAAGCTTTTTGGGCTTCCCACAGCGCATGTGCGCTGCCTTCCCGCCTTCCTTACCAGCTCTCTTCAGTTCTTTTTTTCCGCGGAGCCAGCAGGTCGTGTTCCTGTCACAGCTGAAGAAATTTTTATTTTAATTTGTTTCTTTTGACCGCGTACCTGCCTTCCCCATACCAAAACCGGTACTGCCGGTCTCTCTTTCTTTCTTTAAAAAAAAAAATAAAAAAATCTTTTTTTATTTTCTCAGCACAGCTTGGTAACTTTTGTTAGGCCTTCAGGCCTACACAAATTCTCCTCATGGAGAAACCAGCTCCTGGTTTTAAAAAGTGTACCAAGTGCAATGCTGTTATTTCTCTCACAGACACCCATGAATGGTGTCTTAAATGTTTAGGACCTGACCACTCCATACCGGACTGCCCATTCTGCTCCCAGATGTCTAAATGTGGTATGCAGAACCGGGCCAACAAGTTCCATGTGCTGTTTGCTTCAGATAATCCAGCATCACAGTCATCCAGGTCTTCCTCTCCGGATGGATCTCAGGTAACCAGACTTTCTGTGGGCAAATCCTCTAAAAGCAAATCTCTTTCAAAAGATCGAGAGGCTCTCAATCTTGAGTTCGAGGATTCTGCCCAGACCAAAAAACCCCGGCGGGAGGCTCCGGCCTCCAAAGCATCACCTATGGGGTTACAGGTTGACATCGATGGCACGGCCTCGACTGATCACCTGTTAGACTGCTCTGGGGTACCCGTCGATACCGGTACCGACATCCAGGCAGCAGTGGCGTCCATGGGCAATACTGTCCAGACCATGCAGCAGGCCGTTTTGGCTTTCATTAAGGCTGCGACGACCCCGGTTCCGGTATCCACACAGGAACCGAGACCATCGACTTCCAAGCGTCGATCGGTTCCGCTTGCTGGATTCAGGCTTTTGCCCGATACCAATCCCATGCCCGATACGCCCGATGTCGATATCGATCGGTACGTGTATCGTACATTGCAAGCACAGAGAGAATACTCAGATTCTTCTGATGAGTTCAATTCCTCTGATGACTCTGCTGAGTTTGATCTTCCTGAGGAGCCCTCTTCTCTAAAGAGGAGGATGTCTCCTCCAGAGGATTTATCCTTTCAGGATTTCATTGTTGATGTAGCTAAAGCACTTTCTATTGCTACATCTGCTGAAAAGGAACCCAGATCAAAAAAATTGGATATTTTAGGATACTCTAAACCTCCTAAAGAGGCAGTTACTCTGCCTATCCATGAAATCCTTCAAGAACACTTGATGGATTTGTGGGAGACTCCTCTAACCCTGTCTCCTCATTCCCGTAGGTTGGACACCATGTACCGGGTCCCTCCTTCTCCTGGGTTTCAAAAGACTCAGCTGCCTCACCACTCCATTGTGGTGAAGTCTGCTATGAAGAAGATAAAGAGTCCTAAAAGGCATTCCTCTACCCCTCCAGGGCGAGAATGTAAGACCCTCGACTCTTTTGGTAGAAAGATCTTTCAGGCTAGTATGCTTATAGCCAGGATCAATTCTTACAGCCTTTATATGGGCATGTTTCTCAGAGAACTTGCCCTAAAGGTACGGCATTTAGCCCCCTTTATCCCTGAGGATAAAAAGGAGGACTTCACTACTCTGGTGACACAACTTTCAGAGGTCTCCAAGTTTTCCAACAGGGCAGCCTTTGATTCCTTTGAGGTTGCTGGCAGGGCTTCGGGAATCGCTATTGCAGCCCGACGTCTTGCTTGGCTCCAGGCTTCTGACCTAGAACCCTGGGTCATGGATGGCTTAAGGAATCTGCCCTGTACAGGAGAGAACTTATTTGGTGAGGACTGGCAAATTAAAGCTGCTCAAATGGACGCAGAAAATGCCACTCTAGATAGACTTTCTAAGTCTACTTCTACTCCTGCCAAAAAGAAACCTTTTAAAAGGCCGTACTACAAGAAGGTCAGATTTTCCACAAATACTGGCCAACAATCTTCTCAGCCTCGCTTTGCTGCTAAACGTCAGCAATCTAAGCAAGTAAAGTCAAAGTCTGCAGTGTCTGCTACACCCCAGCAGGCCCAACCCCCTCAGGGGTTTTGACTTACCCCTAGAGAACTGAATTGCCTCACCATGGTATGGGGAGGAAGGCTGGAGAAATGAAGTTTGTAGCCCTCTCTGATGATAGAGAGGGTCCATTGCTCTGATGTTATTTGCTCCCATCTGGGAGCAAAGTGAGCTAATCTTCCCGGTATGGTGAGAGGCTCTGGTTGTTCCAGAGCCAGAAATGGTAAGTTCTCCTCCATCTCTTCTGACCCTGTTGGGTCAGGAAGTCTCCTCTCTCCTTGCCCAAGGGGCAATAGAGGAGGTTCCTCTTCCTCAACAGGGGTTAGGGTTCTACTCCCCTTACTTTCTCATAACAAAGAAGACAGGGGGCTTCAGACCTATCCTAGATCTGAGAGAATTGAACAAGTTTCTATTCAAGGAGAAATTCAAAATGCTCTCTCTGGGCATTCTCCTTCCATACCTTCAGAGTCAGGATTGGCTTTGTTCTCTAGATCTCAAGGATGCGTACACTCATATACTCATCCATCCATCCCACAGAAAATATCTTCGATTTCTGTTCCAGGGAAAACATTTCCAATACAGAGTACTTCCCTTCGGTCTCGCCTCTGCTCCAAGAGTATTCACAAAATGCATGGCAGTCGTAGCCGCATTTTTAAGAGGCATGGGAATCTTCGTGTTCCCATATCTGGACGACTGGCTCATCCGAGCTCCATCTCAGTCAGAAGTCCAGATTTCCTTGGACCGCACAAGGCGTATTCTTCAATATCTGGGACTTGTGGTAAACATTCCCAAGTCCCAACTCATCCCTACTCAGTCCCTGGAATTCATAGGGGCTTATCTGGATTCCACCACTGCAAGGGCCTACCTTCCTCTGGTCCGAGGCCAACGGCTAATAAGCTTGGCCTCCCAGGCTCAGTCCAGAAGTCACTTGTCAGCCAGAGAAATGCTGCAACTTCTGGGCCACATGGCCTCCACGGTTCATGTGGTGCCCTATGCTCGTCTCCATATGAGGGCAGCTCAATGGACATTAGCCACCCAGTGGTCTCAAGCATCGGGACTGCTGTCAGACCAGGTACTCACCTCAAAACATCTGTTTTGGTCTCTCCAGTGGTGGACATCCTCCAAAAATCTGTTGTTGGGGACCCCCTTCCAACCTTCGTTGCCCCAAGCAACCCTCACAACAGATGCCTCCCAAACAGGGTGGGGAGCTCATCTTCAACATCTCTCCACTCAGGGAACCTGGTCTCCCCAAGAGACCACCCTTCATATCAACCTTCTGGAACTGCGAGCAATCTTCCTTGCCCTCACAGTCTTCCATACCCTCCTTGCCAACCTGACTGTCCTAGTTCAGACAGACAATCAGGTGGCCATGTTCTATGTCAACAAGCAAGGAGGGACGGGCTCTCTGTCGCTTTGCAACGAAGCTCTCAGATTATGGGCTTTCGCCAGAGAGCATCAAATTCATCTTCTGGCAGTGTATCTTCCAGGAGTTCAAAACTCTCGGGCAGACAGACTCAGTCGAGTTCTGCTTCCACACGAGTGGTCCCTGCATATGGACCAGATACACAGAATCTTCCAGGAATGGGGGACCCCGGACATAGACCTCTTTGCAAGTCCGTGGAATGCCAAACTTCCCCGGTTCTGTTCCAGGATTCCGTGTCAGGGAGCTCAGGCCAACGATGCCTTTCTCCTGCATTGGGGTCAGGAATTCCTGTATGCTTTTCCACCCATTCCTTTGATTCCCAAGACTCTGTTCAAACTTCAGAGGGATCACGGGTTGATGATCCTTATAGCTCCACGCTGGCCACGCCAAGTGTGGTTCCCTCTACTTCTACAGCTCTCCCAGGGCTCCTCCCTGGACCTGGGAGCTGCGCCAGACCTTCTGTCTCAGGAGAAAGGGACTTTGTGGCACCCAAACCCCAAGTCCCTACATCTCCGAGCTTGGTTACTGAAGGCTTAAGCCTTCATGAGTTTAATCTTTCTCAGCCAGTGAAAGATATCCTTCATGCCTCTAGGAAACCCTCTACCAGGCGTTCCTATGCTTTCAAATGGAAACGTTTTTCCATTTGGTGTGCTCAACAGGGTCTTGACCCTCTGGCACTTCCTTTGAATTCTCTACTAGACTATCTCCTGCATCTTTCCAATGCAGGCCTCAAGACGAATTCAGTACGAGTCCATTTAAGTGCTATTGCAGCATCCTTAAAACCTATAAATGGACAACCTGTCTCCTCTCATCCTCTCGTTGCAAGGTTCATGAGAGGCCTGACCCTAAGTAAACCTCCCATCCGACCTCCGCCGGTAGCATGGGATATGAACCTAGTTCTAGGTCAGCTTATGAAACCACCTTTTGAGCCTTTGGACTCTACCTCCTTGAAATTTCTTTCCTGGAAGGTTCTTTTCCTTATTGCAGTCACTTCGGCTCGCCGCATCAGTGAACTGCAGGCTTTGGTGGCTAATCCACCTTATACCAGATTTCATCATGATAACGTGGTCCTTAGGACGAATCCCCACTTTATGCCCAAAGTGGTCTCGCCTTTTCATCTTAATCAAGAGGTATATCTACCTGTTTTTTTCCCGGCTCCTCATGCATCCAATGCAGAGAGGAACCTTCATACTCTTGACTGTAAAAGAGCTCTCGCCTTTTACCTCAACAGGACTCAGCCACATCGAAAGTCTTCCCAACTTTTTGTGGCTTTTGATCCTTCTCATTTGGGACTTCCAGTCACCAAACGTACACTTTCCAATTGGATTGCTCAGTGTATTTCTTTTACTTACCAGAGTAAGAACATTTCTCTGGAAGGCCATGTCACAGCTCACAATGTGAGAGCCATGGTACTTCTATGGCTCATCTTCACTCTGTATCCATAGATCAGATCTGTCGAGCAGCCACTTGGGCCTCGGTTCATACCTTCACAGCCCATTACTGTTTGGACAAGGACTCCCGCCGGGATGCCTTGTTTGGTCAGGCTGTCCTCAAACACCTGTTCCATACTTAAGCAACTCCTGCCCACCTTCCCTGAATGGATGCCTGAGATCCATACGAAGATGGTTTACCCTTGGAGGGGGATCTCCCAGGCATCTTAGCTAGGGAGTCCCCATATGTGAGGACTTATTCCTGCTTGTTCCTGGAGATAGCACAGTTACTTACCTGTAACAGGTGATCTCTGGGAACAGCAGGAATTAGTCCTCACAACCCACCCACCTCCCCTAGGAGTTGTATCTTCTATCTATCTACCTTCCTTTCCTCTCTCTATTGTCTCAGCTTTAAACTCGAACTGAAGAGAGCTGGTAAGGAAGGCGGGAAGGCAGCGCACATGCGCTGTGGGAAGCCCCAAAAGCTTTTCATCTGAAAAGCTGGGGAGCTTTCCCGCGCGGGCTCCGTCGGTTCCGACTTACCCATATGTGAGGACTAATTCCTGCTGTTCCCAGAGATCACCTGTTACAGGTAAGTAACTGTGCTATATAGGCAAGAGTTACCACTGCTAGACAATCACATTACTCAGAAGAGCAGCACTGGAAACACTGAAACGTTTCAATATTGCCGGATGCATTTCATTTCCCAGGCCACATGTGTGCAGAATGTAGAAATGTATGTTGTCAAGATTGTTCTTAAAATAGTGTTTAAAATCTAATATAACTACAAAGGCAATTTAGTCATCTTTTGATGCAAAACCTTGATTCAGATTTTAACCTGTTACTAGGGCTCAAGTCATATCATCTCATTCCATGAATTGTAGTTTAAATTTTCTGCTTACAAAATTAAGGAATAATTTTTTATTCTACTTCTCCACAAATGCATATTCCTGCTTGTTTGAACTGCTGTGCTGTGGTAAAGAAAACAAAAATCTGTTATAAAAATGTAGTGGCCGATATTCAGCCCACAGCAGTTAGCGTTACTGAAACTATTAACCGCTGTGGGCAAAAAGAAACCTGATGTTCAGCATCAGAACCTATCTGACATTAGATACTGAATATCCACTTTCACCACTGATTGCAGTGACTGCCCATTTAATGGTGATATTTAGCTTCCAACAGGATAGCACAACTGCATAAAAGTAGGACAGTCATTGACCTCTCCTAACTTTGAGGCTTGCCTATCCAGTTAGTGGCTGAGTATTGCCGCTGATGGTATAGTCGCTGGAACTGCCCATGGACCCCCTGAAAACTAACCTGATGATGTTTGTGAGGTGATTTGTGGTGATATTCATGGTACTTACCGGTTAATGTCACTGAATATTGGACTGAGCGGAGTTTGTGGTTTGCAGATTCTGCAAACCGCATAAACCCTTCTGAATATTGACCCTGTGTATTATGGAGGTCATTTTAGACAGGCTTTTGTATGTATCAGGCCTCTGTAACATGCAGAAAAGGTGGTGTTCTAAAATTGCATGGCTGTATTACATGCATTGTGGAGTGGAGGAGTAGTCTAATGGTTAGAGCACTGGTTTAGTAACCAAAAGACCAGGGTTTGATTCCTATTAACACTCTGTCCTTAGACAAGTCACTTAACCCTCTATTGCTTCAGAAGAAAGACCTGCCAGTCGACTTCTGGTCACACTGCCAAGAAAAGCCAGGAGCTGCTAGGTTGCCAGGAGTCAGCACTGACTCAAAGGCGCTCATTGCCTTGCAGTTACATACATGCATTAAAGTACATTAACACATGCAGTTTGTACACATTCTCAGGAGTGGAGATGGGGTGAAGTTGTGATGCATGTGCATACTTTAAAATAGGCATGTACATTGCATCTGCTCGGAGCAGGTGCTATGAGTGCATTGAGATTTATGCATTAAGGGTCCGTTCTGGGAGCTTATTTGATAAAGGTACATACATACATATGTTGACTTTAGAAAAGCTAAAGCAATCAAATGATCTACATCAATCCATGGATTGATTTCAATTTTCACATATCCAGTTCTTATACTCAACTGTTAAACCCTTATAAAATAGGCATATATAGGTACAATAAGCCCATTTTTTAATGTTTCCTGTTATAAAATGCCACTTTTAAATGGCAGATAATAACAGTAAACCTCATACAGTCTACCCATTTTAATACAGTGTTTCTACTTAATCCCCAGGTTTACCTTCATTTCCTTACAATGACGGATCTTCTTTGCTGGGCCCATGTTTCTTTGAATTCTGACAATGCTTTTGCATCCACTATGTTCACTTTGGAACAGCTGCATACATCTACCACTGTCAGGGCTGGTGCAAGGATACGAGACCCCTTAGGCAAATCTCATTCCTGGTGCCCCCCTGCTTCTGCCCCTCCCCTATTACCACTGCTGCCATCCCTCTCTGGGACCTACAGGGGTGGAAGTGTCTTTAAACAACACTGCAGCACTTACCAAAACCTTTGGCGCTGTTTGCTGTTTCTGATTCTGCCCTCTGTGATGCAGACGTCTTTTTGCATAGGGGTGGAAATAGAGAAGAGGTTGGAAACTTGGGAACTACAGGTTAGTAAGATTTATCTCATTGGTGGGAAAAGTTAATGGAGGCACTGTTGAAGGATAATGAACTTTCTATAATCCAATGGATTTCAAGATCTAAGGCAATTTGACTTGACCAATGGCAGATTGTTCCAAATGAATCTGAATGATTTCTTTGACTGGGTGATTAAAGAACCAGATTAAAGGCATGTGCTAAATGTGGTCTACTATGATATCAGCAAAGTCTTTGATACTGTTCCTCATAGGAAGCTTATAAATAAATGGAGACACCCAAAGATGAGGCCCAGGGTGGTTAACTGGATTAGAAATTGGTTGATTGACAGAAGACAGAGTGATGGTAAATTAAATTTATTTGGACGAAAGAAAGTTGAGTAGTCAAGTTCCTCAGGAGTAGTCCTGGGACTGATTGTGTTCAGTGTCTTTGCGAGCGATATTGCTGAAGGGTTAGAAGGAAAAGTTTGCTTTTCTGCAGCGGACACCTCTGAGGGAGTAGACACTATGGGAAGTGATCTACAAAATTTAGAAGCATGGGTATTGCTTGGCAGTTAAGCCTTATATGAAGTAGTTTAGAATAATGCATCAGGGATGCAGAAATCCAAATACGTATGCGATAGGCAGCAAAAAGGCTGATGTGCACAGACCAGGAGAGAGACCTCAGGATGATAGTGGCTGAGAATCTGAAGGTAATGAAATAATGTCACACAGTGGTGGCCAAACAAGAAGAATGCTAGGCTATACAGCTTGTGGTCAACATTATTGGCACCTTTGCAGTTTGACCCCATAATGTCCCATATCCCCTAAAAAAAAATGGCCAGTGAAATGGGTTTGGACTATATATGCACATACATATGACACATAAAAGAATCAAATAATTCAAGACCAATTGAAAAAGGAAATAGTATAAAAACTGGGACATTGCCAGGACATGATTATTCATAAAAGGAAAGACAAACCCACTGTACTCTTTGTGTCCCAGTGATTCAGTATTAATTTTTTGTTGGATTATTTACCTTGAGAGGGATAACCCTCCCTCGTGGTAAATTCCCCTTTTTATTCTATTTTAAAAGGGAAACATCCCTCTGACAACCAACCCAAGGGATAATACCATAATTATCCTTAAACGTACGTAGCTGGCGTAGATGATGCTGTATCTTCTGACTGGCAGCAACGATACCGTGATGATACTCCGTCCACCAATTACAAATGCCGTCGTTACAGCATCATATTGCCTGCTACAGATCCGTCAGTTGCAGCCGTAATTTACGCACTGATCATAATCGAATGACATTGATAAATAAGAACATAAGAACATAAGATATGCCATACTGGGTCAGACCAAGGTCCATCAAGCCTAGTATTCTGTTTCCAACAGTGGCCAATCTAGGTCATATGTACCTAGCAGTTTCCCCAAGGGACACAGGTTCCACAATGCTTGTATTGGTTCAAGCATTGATATCCTGGGTCCCTTCTTAATAATGGTTTATGGACCTTTCCTCCAGGAACTTGTCCAAACCTTTTTTAAACCCAGCTACACTAACAGCCTTTACTACATCCTCTGGTAACAAATTCCAGAGTTTGATTACAGGTTGAGTGAAAAAATATTTTCTTTTATTAGTCTTAAATAGTTTACTCTGTAGCTTCATTGCATGTCCCCTAGTCTTTCTATATTCTGATAAGGTAAACAATCGATCTATGTTTACCCGTTCCACTCCGTTCATTAATTTATAGACTTCTATCATATCTCCCCTCAGCCGTCTCTTTTCCAGGTTAAAGAGCCCTAACCTTTTTAGCCTTTCTTCATAGGAGTATCCTTCCATCCCCTTTACCATTTTGGTGGCTCTTCTCTGAACCTTTTCTAAAATCGCTATATCCTTTTTAATATACAGCGACCAGAATTGCACACAATATTCAAGGTGCGGTCTCACCATGAAATGATATAGAGGCATTATTATATCTTTTGTTTTATTTTCCATTCCTTTCCTTATCATACCTAGCATTCTATTTGCTCTCTTGGCCGCTGCTGCACATTGGGCCGAGGGTTTTAACATGGTATCCACAATGACGCCTAAATCTTTTTCCAGGGTGGTAGTTCCTAATGTGGAACCTTGCATCGTGTAACCATAGTTTGGGTTGTTCTTCCCTAGGTGCATAACCTTGCACTTGTCCACATTAAATTTCATCTGCCATTTTGATGCCCAGTCTTCCAATTTATCAAGATCCTCTTGCAATTTTCCACAATCCTCTTGGGTTTTAACAACTTTAAATAGTTTTGTGTCATCTGCAAATTTGATAACCTCACTCGTTATTCCACTTTCCAGGTCATTTATGAATATGTCAAAAAACAGCGGACCCAGCACAGATCCCTGGGGTACACCACTATTCACCTTTCTCCATTGGGAAAATGGGCCATTTAGCCCTACCCTCTGCTTTCTATCTTTTAACCAGTTCCTGATCCACAATAGTACACTGCCTCCTATCCCATGACTCTTTAGTTTTGCCAAAAGTCTCTGATGAGGGACCTTGTCAAAGGCTTTCTGAAAGTCCAGATACACAATATCAACCGACTCACCTTTGTCCACCTGATTATTCACTCCTTCAGAAAAACCTAACAGATTAGTAAGACAAGATCTTCCTTGTCTAAAGCCATGTTGGCTGTCTCCCATTAGGTCATGACTATCTACATGCTGAGTAATTTTATTCTTTATGATGGTTTCTACCATTTTTCCCGGTACTGACGTCAGGCTCACCGGTCTGTAGTTTCCCGGATCACCCCTGGAACCCTTTTTAAAAATTGGTGTTACATTGGCGATCCTCCAATCTTCAGGTATTAGAGATGATTTTAATGATAGTTCACAGATTATTAATAGCAGGTCTGCAATCTCATATTTCAGTTCTTTCAACACCCTTGGATGTATTCCATCCGGCCCAGGTGATTTACTACTCTTCAGTTTATCTAATAGTTGTAATACATCTTCCCGATGTATCGATATTTCCTTCAATTCTTCCGCACCTTTAAATACCACTTCAGTCATGGGTAACATCCCTACATCTTCCTCAGTAAAGACCGAAGCAAAGAATTCATTCAGTCTCTCCGCTAACGCCTTGTCGCCTCTTAGTGCTCCTTTAACCCCTATGTTATGTACACAACATCGTGTTTCAGGCCTTGAACCTCCTGGCCCTTCTTCCTGCATCATACGTCATCCTGAAACACGACATTGTGTACATATTTATCTCTTGGGTTGGTTGTCAGATGGATGTTTCCCTTTTAAAATAGAATAAAAAGGAGAATTTACCATGAGAGAGGGTTATCACTTTCAAGGTAGATAATCCAACAAAATTTAATACAGAATCACTGGGACACGAAGAGTACAATGGGTTTGTCTTTCCTTTTATTGATGATATCATATGTGAAATGAACGGCGGTCTTATTGGATAGAGTAAGGACATGATTGTTGGCACCCTTATAAATAATTATAATTATAAATAATTCAAATCTGTTTGAACATAAGAACCACATTCCCATTGCAGTAAAATTAGATGAACCTGTGATGAATTGTAAGTACTTAGTACTCAAATCAACCAATGAATGATGGCTCTAATTTTAAAACGGCCACATTTACTCCCTGTTTCATTTTCACAATGGTGAAGACAAGATTGCTGCCTGCGATTGCCAGAAAAGCCATTATCATCAAACTTCAAAGGGGTACAAAGCCATCTCTAAAGACCTTGAGATTCCTGTGTCTACAGTTTGCAGTGTTATTAAGATGTTCTCTGGGAACAAGCAGGAAGTCAGCCCTCACATATGGGTGACGTCAGCACCGATGGAGCCCTCGTGAAAGCATCCCCCCAGCTTTCAAAGAAAGTCTTTGGGAGATGCCAACACGCATGAATGGTTCCCTTCCTGCCCAAGGGTGCCATCTTGCTCAGTCTCCTTTTTTCTGTGGAGCCCTTCAGATGCTGTCTGACTTTCCCCCAGAAAAAGTTGATTATTTTGTGCTTGAGTTTTCAACTCGACTTCGGTCTTGCACTGGTACTCTTCCTGCTACCATCCCCGGTGCCTCGGCATTGAGTTCGGTCCATTTTTATAGTCTTTGTTCTTTTTCTATTTTCTGGTGCCTTGGCGCCTTTTTTCCCTGCTGGCAGCCCAGAGTCTTCGACCTCACTGGGGAATTTTTTCCCCCCTTGTCCACCAGTGGCTTTAAAAAGTGTGATCGGTGCTCCAAAATAATGTCCTTAACCGACACACATGACTGCTGCCTCCATTGCCTTGGGGCGGACCATGACCCGGCTGCTTGCGGTCTTTGCAAAAGGATGTCCAGCAAGGCCCTGAAGAGCTGCCAGCAGCAGCACGATAAGTTCTTCCCTGAATCCTCGATGCCTCCGAAGGCCAGGACCTCATCTGAGGCCCCGACTCTCAGGAGGAGCTTTCTGAACCCGAGCGTTGTTGTGGGTTCTCAGAGAGGGAGTCTCTCTCGAGGGAACACAGGAAGAAGAAGAAACCCTTGAAGGTGGCATCCTTGGATGGTTCTGATCGGCCGGGAACCTCCCGGGCCCGGTACCACAGTCTGAGGCACTTGTCCGAGGCATCAGAAAAGGAGAGGCCAACCTCTGTCTCCAGACACTGTCCTCATCAAGGATTCCCCTTCGGGGGAGCTGGCATCAGGCCCGAGTTCCTCGGTGCCCGCACGAAGGCTGCAGAACCTTCTGGCCAGGAGTCCAGAATGGCGGCCCTGGAGTGCAGTTTGTCTGCCTACATTGGCCAGCAGCAGGCGCTGTTTTCTGGCACATCCGGTTCATCCGCCCCGACCACTAGGCATTTGATGTCCAAGACATCCCGCTCGACGGGAGCTCAGTCATCCCTGGCCAGTCTGCTGGGTGTCGACTGCAGGGCCTGAAAGCCCACGGAGCAGCCCGCCTATGAGTCATCCTCAGAGTACTCCGAATGAAAGACGGAGAGTGAGGAGTCTCCTGATACTTGTCACCACCGTGACGTCCCTTCCAATTCCCCAGTCTCAGAACCTCGGAGGCAGACCCGCTAGAGGACATGGGCTTCTTGGACTTTGTCAAGGACATGTCCAAGGCCCTGGCGTTCCCACCGAGTCGGAGGAGTACCCTCAGGCTGACGAGCTGGTGATCCTCCAGTATGAGGCCCCTCCTCAGGAATCGTTCACGGTGCCCATTCCTCCCATACTGGAATGGCTCATGCTCTGCATGTGGGAGACACCAGGTTCAGTGCTGGTGGTGAGCAAATGGCTCGACTCAATGTATCGGGTCTGCCATAGCCCGGGCTTCCAGAAGTCACAACTGCCGCACAATTCCATGGTGGTGGAGACGGCCATGCATCGGCTGACAAGCCAGAAGACACACTCCTCGGTGCCCCCAGGCAGGGAGGCCTGCACCTTGGCTGCCCTCTGCTGCCCTTGGCAAGAAGTGCTACCAGAGCTTGATGCTCATTTGCGGGTCCAGGCCTACCAGCTGTACAAGGGCATGTACTTGAAAGACCTTGTGAAGGAACTTGCTGGATTCTCAGCTGGTCTCTCTGAGGAACCTTTGCAGTGGTTCAAGAGCTTGTCCAAGGTTGTCCGTGAGTGCTCCAAATTTAAATCTCAAGCAGCCTATGACAGGTTCGAGTTGGCAGCATGGGTAGCCGCAGCGGGCATCGGTACACGCCACCAGGCTTGGCTTCAGTCGTCCAACCTCCAGCAGTGGGTTCAGGACAAATTGGTTGACGTCCCATGCCAAGGAGAGAACTTCTTCGGCAAATCAATCAGCGACAAGGCTGCTGAGCTGGAGACCGAGTTCATGACGATGACCAGGCTCTCCAAGAAGACCACTGCCCCTCCCCGACAGAAGGGCTCGGGTAGAAAGCCCTTTTACCAGAGGAAGGGGGCTGCTTACTGAAAATACCCACCCTATCAGGTCTCGCCGGCTCCCCAACAGGGTCAGCAGGCCAAGGAACATGGGCATCGCCCGCGTAAGCAGAAGGCTCCAAAGCCCCAGGCACTGGCCCCGGCCCAGCCAGGGGGGAGCTTTTGACTCCTTGAGCATAGCCTCTCTAACCCAAGGAGATCAGCAGCCCACAGAGGGACGTCTGGCCCTCTGTGCCCAGAAGTGGTTGCCCATCACCACTGATTCCTGGGTACTGAGGGTAGTCAAGGAGGGTTACCTCTTCCACCTGACTCAGACACCTCCCCCTTATTTCCCGGGAGAGCCCCACAGGTCTCCCCTCCACCGGGACCTTCTCCTGAAGGAGTTGACAGGTCTTCTCAAGGACAAAGCGGTGAAACCGGTGCCCCACCACCTCAAGGACAGAGGGTTCTACTCCAGATACTTCCATATCCCAAAGGACAGGAGGCCTAAGGCCCATTCTCGACCTGCGCAACCTCAACAAATTCCTGGTGAGAGAGAAGTTCAAGATGCTCTCCCTTGGAATTTTGCTGCCATACCTCCAGCAGGGAGATTGGCTATGCTCCTTAGACCTCAAGGATGCTTATCCCCACATCCTTATCCACCCCAACTACAGGCAATACCTGCGTTTTGTGGTAGGGGGCAAACACTTTCAATACTGGGTGCTTCCCTTCGGCCTAGCCTCTGCCCTGAGGGTCTTCACAAAATGCCTGGCAGTTGTGGCCACCTTCCTCAGACTCCAAGGGTCTTTGTGTTTCCCTACCTGGATTGCTTAACTTGCATTAAATCATTACTTACAGTTCCCATTACAGCAGTCAGAGAGGAGTTCAAAGCAGCCAGAGCATACCACAGTGCTTCAAGAGTAATTTTTGCAAGCTTTTCTAACCCCAAATGTCCAGGAAACTGCAGTCCTCTAGATCTCACCAAAGGCGACTCCAAAGAAGGAGAAGGTAGACCCACACCTCCAGTTATTCCCTGTCCCTGTCTCCTCAGCTCGCAACCTTTGAGCCATCTTTGGCTCCTCTTTCTCCTTGTCCACACACATCCAACTGATAGATAAAACCTGCCATTTCTTTCTCTATAATATCAATAAAATTCATACATTCCTTTCTGAACACATTACTAAGGCACTTATCCACTCCTTAGTCACCTCCTGTCTAGTCTGTAGTAACCTATTCCTTGCTGGTCTCCCTTTGAATCATCTGTCTCCCCTTCAATCTGTTCAACACTGCTGCATGGCTAATCTGTCAGCCTCGCATTGTTCATATTACCCCTCTTCTCAAGTCACTTTATTGGCTTCCTATCCATTTTCAGAGCCAGTACAAACTTCTCCTGCTGACCTATAAGTGCATTCACTCTGCAGCTCCTCACTACCTATCTGTGTTGTTCTCTTCTATTGCTAACTCCAGACTTCGCTCCTTTCATCTTGTTGCTCCTTATGCTTGGAACAAGCTACCTGAATCTTTACGTCAGGCACCTTCTCTGACCCTTTTCAAATCCAGGCTGAAAACTCACCTCTTTGCTGCCACTTTCAGATCTTGACTCAACTGATTTCCTTTGTGTTTCCTTATCATTCTCCTTAGATGTATCCCATGTCTACAGCTACTATGTTGACTAGATTGTAAGCTCTGAGCAGGGACCATCTTTTACATTTCTGTGCAGTGCTGCATGTATCTTGTAGTGCTATACAAATGTTCAGTAGTAGTAGTAGGGTCAGACAGGGTCGTTGTTAATGAAATCTTGGGTTAGGACTCCCGGCTAACTGTATCCCATCAGAGGCACTTTAAGCCATTCATAGTTTTTCAGCTTCTAGTCTTTTATATTGGGTTGTTTCTTATCCTCATTAGTATAAAATGCAAGGCTACTAATCCCAACAACAGGCTTGATTCTACCAAATTTGGACATTGTATAAATGGCCGAATATAGAAAGAGAGCCCTTTTTAAGTTTTCTCATATTAAAATAAGCATGGCTGAATGATTTTCTTGATACTCAGCAAGCATTTGCAAAACTATTCATACTGTGTAGTGGCAATAGCCTTCATTGACATTTTATATATGCCACAAATTCTACCTGCCTCTGTCTGTCAAGTACGCAGTAAGTACTTCCATGCAAATTGGCTGCTTCTTCCATGAATATATATTTACTTAGGTCTTTTTACTCTTCACTGTCTTTTTGCAGTTTATTTTCCTTTTTTCTAAACTTTGAATTTTTTTTCATGCCTGTCCCTAGATCTTTCCCAATATTTTTTCCAAACCAGCACACAGGGAGCGGCTTAGTTTCTTAGGGGTATGTCTCTAAGCCTGGCCAATGGTTAACCCAGGCTATCTGCAATTAAGTCCCATGTTATTCAATGGTGCCTAATTGCAGATAGCCCGGGTTAACCGTTAGCCCGACTTAGTAGACCCTTAGGGGCATGTTTACTAAACGGGGCACTTTTGCGGGGCACACCTGAGCGCCCTAAAATGATGCATTTAAGTGCTCTTAAGCACCCCGTACGCGTGCGCGGCACATTAACGGGTCCCGCACGCGTGCGCCGAAAACGCGCACGTTTGCGGGGCGCTCATGTGCGATAGAGGCGTGGAAAGGCGAAATGAGGGCGGAGGAAGGCCCCCGAGGGGCGGAGAGATGGGGTCAATGGGTGGAATGTGGGAGGGGAGAGACTCCCCGCACAGGAGCGTGCCCGAATTTACAAGAAAAAATACCGCCAGTGAAACACACGCGTTAGAGGTGATTTAAAGGGAAGAGAAACAAACCATTTCCGTCAGCAATGTACAGGAAAACCGGGGAAACCAGCAAAACGTGAGCAGTGTGATATATGTGCACAGCACAAAAGTGAAAATAAAAATAGAAAATGACCACAACAGAACTATTAAAAATAGTAATTCAGCTGGGGAACAGTTATAGTGATGGGCAAATACAGAAATCACACCCAGCAAAGCTCCAGAAAAAAGAAATGAATTTTGGAAGGGTCTACTGCGAGGAGACTCTTCCAAAAAACATTTCCACGTTTTGGAGCTTTCCTGGGAGTGTTTGCTATGGTTGCCCATTAATACCAGCGTGGTGATATTTTGTCCCACCTTTCCCGTGGTCATTTCCGGGGTTTATGTGCACGTTTGTCACCAGACAGGGTGCATATGCCCACAGTAGAATTGCGTAGAGCAGGGTTTGTGACTCCATCCTGCCAGGCTTACTGCCTCCAGGGGCTGCACTGTCTCTGTGACCAAAGTGTGGTACAGCGGACAGAGTCATTACCTCTAGGACCAGAGGGCAGAGGTTCAAAACCCAGCTGGGGCACCTGCCAGCCCAGTCCCTATATTTTACCCACCACTAAATAAAGATAGCGCAGACACCCCTGTATGCATGTGGAAAACACACATATTTTACCCAACACCGCACACACCACAACAATGGGCATTACCGACAGCCAAGTCCCCCAAATGCAGTCCCATACTGCCACATTGCAATCAGGTCAACTGCTTTTTCTGAGAGAAGTTCATGGCAGCATGTTGGCGGACAAGTACATGTGGTGCAGGGGGCAGTGGCTGCTAACCACAGAAGACAGAGGCCTAGCCATGTGCAGGCTGGCACAGTCCACTGCAACAGACAGGTCCTGCCGGATCCACAGTCATGGACAGTCCAGGGAATCCAACCAATCTGTGGCTACACAGTGGTGCAGTGCACACAGACAGTGCATACAAGAACAGAAGGTCACAGGTTCAAAGCCCAGCTGGGGCTACTGCCAATCCTGCCCACATATTTTTCCCACAACTAAACAGTGATAGTAAGGACACACCTTTCATGGCGGGGACATATGCAATGGTAAGACATCTATCTTTTACCCCACTGAGCACAGACACCATGAACAGGGGCAGTACCTAGAGCAGAATCACCCAAATGCAGTCCTGGTGGGCCACACACCAGTCAGGTTCCATGCTGACACTCATACAAATGCCTGTGCTGTATATCTATGCACCACCCCCATGGCATGTAGATGTAGCCCATGCATATTCATGAGGGATAGCAGGAAAACCCGAACAGTGTGATGCAAACCTGGACTGGAGTTGGGAATCTGTGCCGTAAAGCAGCAGCCATCAAGGGCAGACACACCCACACCCACAGGCCCCATTGGCCAATGTCTCCTGGAAAGGCAGAACATTGGACCGTGCATGCAGCACCCAAAACGAGCACTTGCATAACTTACCAATGTCACCCTACACCTGAGGTATACGGTACACAGCTCGGAGACGTTTGCTAGGAGCACAGGCAGGCAGTTATCCATACGTTACGTACATACTGCTAGTTGACCCCATCCAAACAATCTGTTAGGTGTTTGCGGGGCATGCTCCAGGCCTGGCCTCTGACGGTGCTTACCACCCTGGGGAGTGACCACCAGCTGTAATGCGTACCATATCCATGCCTTGCCGTGCTCACGACCGGTTTGGTGGGCAAGGCTACTTACCCCCTCAATCTTAGCACCATGATGGCAGAGGTGTGGAAGTGTGTGTCTGTCTATACAGTGGGTGTTGGCTGCAAGCCCCTTCAACAGCCTGCACTGCCAGCACTGTTGCCAGTATTGGCCAGTCAATGTGCATAATGAGGTGCAAGGTACCATGGGTATAGCCAGGGCAGGGTGGCGTGGCCAGGATGTATCTGCACTGGGCATAGGGCCCTGGCAGGGACATTGGCTGGGATATTGTAGTGTCCGGCCACCACCTACACAGACAGGGTGGCCAAAGCATGTCCTTCTGGGGGATCACGCTCACCCTGACTGTGCAGTGACCACAGCATGGCTAGGCCCCCCTATAGTGCTATATAGTAGTTCTCTCATGTGATAGATATGGGTTTCTCTTTGGGGCCCAGTCACTGATCTATCTGCTTGCTGTGCATGCATCTCCATTGGGAACATGCACTATGGACTAACCAGCAGACTGTTTGTAGCTGGTAAATGTCTTGCTATAATGGCTTGCAGGGTGCAGTGGCTGTTGGCTTGCTGCAGGGGTATATCTGGTGGTGGAGTGCAGCTTACCATACCCTGGGCTTATGTCTGTCTGCTATTGTGTTATGGCTGTGTATGGAGCTGCCTGCCTGGGGGGGTGGTGGTGTTCCTCAGCAGGACTGGGGTTGATGTTGCCCTCTACTGCCACCTTTGCAGGGAGGTAGAGTGTGGATCCCTTGATGGGGACCATGTTTGCCACGGGTGTGGGGGGGGGGGGGGTGCCTGATGGCAGCAGACAGGGATATCCATGGTGTTTGTGCAGAAACTAGCTATCTTACACATTAACACTGCTTTGGAATGCCCGCTTGGCCTCCATCAGCCATGGCAGGTGTTGTTGACCTGGTCCTGGCCACCTCATTGCACACTCAGGGTGAGCACAGTACCCGCACGATGTAACGGTGTGTGGCTACTCTGTGCCAGTAAAACACCCGGTCAGTGCCCCCTACTAGGCCAAGGTGCTGTGTGGGTGCACCCGGTCACTTCCCCCAACAGGGCCGAGGTGCTGTGGGGGTGCATTCCCCATCTTGTGTCCATCTGCGGACAGCTAATTTGCATGTGCAGTGCATCATGGGTACGGGTGGCCTAACCCTATCCTGTTGACACCAGCAGACTGTCTGTGAGGTGACGTGTAGGCTATCTGCAGCCAGCCAGGGGCCTGCTTACAGCTATGGAGCTGTAGCGCAATGGTTACATCACTGCCTGTGCAGCCAGAGGTCATGGGTTCAAACCCACAGTGGGGCCCTTTGGTAGGGCTGTCCACAGCTTTATTTTTATTTACTGTACATATGTCTATGCCGTCAAGACCACCCTCAGCTTACTATACCCATTAGGTGCCTCTGAGGGTGCTTCATAGGGCGCCCTGTAGGCCACCTTATGGTTGCCATCCCTATAGGGTGCACTATACATTATCCTGTGTCGCAACATACATGCTGCCCTATAGGGGTCATTCAAGGGTGCCTTGGCGAACAGTGCACTGTAACATGTGCCTTATGGGCCGCCGTATGTTAACATGCTGGGAGAGTGCGTTTGCTAGTAGTGATAACAAAATAAAATTATACAGCCTCCTACAGCACTCCACAACATAATACATACTGCCTCAGCAGGCATTTTTCACTGGGCATTGTGAGGAGTTGAACCCCTGATCCCTGCACCATTGGTCAGTGTTTTAACCATTGTGCTGTGGCTCTGTTCCTGTGCTTGTGCATCAGCGCGCCGCCTTGTGCCTATCAGCGCGCCGCCTTCTGCCACCCAAGGGGACCAGTGCGCCGCCTTCTGCTGCCCAAAAATAACTGTGCGCCGCCTTATGCCGTTCCAAATTAATTTGCCTCCTAAAACAATGTTAATCATTACAGTTACTGCCTCAGCTGACCTTTGTCATTGCGCACACTGGGGGATTGAACCCATGGCCCCTGCACCATTGGTCAGTGTCTTCACCGTTGTACCACGGCTCTGTTGTTTTGTATACTCAGCAGCGCGCCACTTTGCCTTTCCACGCGCTAATGTCGACCCCCGCACATTAGCGCGACGCACACACGTCCGGTTGCTTACTACCGTTTTTTTTCTATTTTCTGCCTGAACCGCCCACTCCTTATATGGCACAGGCACACTACCGCGGCCCCGCACGTTAGGAATGTTTAGTAAACATGCCCCTTAGTGTTCAGCAGGAGCTGAACCCTTAGTAGACCCTTAGGGGTATGTTTACTAAACCGTCTTAACGTGCGCTTTCCCACGTTATCGCACGATAAGGCGCCTTATCGCACGATAATGGCACCTTATCGCATGATAATGACGCTTTACCGGGCGATAAGGCGCCTTAGCGCGCGCTAAGGTGCAAATGAGCGCTGAAGGCGGAGAAAGGCTCCCGGAGGGCGGAGGAAGGCTCCCCAGGGGCAGAGAGAGAGGGTCAATGGGCAGAGAGTGGGAGGGGAGAGGCTCCCTGCACACTAACGCTGTGAAATCCGAGGCTGAAAACTAACGCCAGTGAAACCCTGGCGTTAGAGCTGATTTAAAGGGAAAAGAAACCATTTCCGTCAGCAATGTACAGCAAAACCAGGGAAACCAACAAAAGGTGATAAGTGTGATACATGTGCACGGAACAAAAGGGCAAAGAAACAGTGAAAATGACCAGAAGAAAATTTAAAAAAACCATAACCAAGCTCGGCAATAGTGATATCAATGGGAAACATAAAAAAACACTCCCAAGAAAGCTCCAAAAAAAAGATATGAATTTTGGAAGGGTCTATGCTCCGTCCCCATACAAGGTGAATGAGCCCACAGTGAAATTGCGCTGAGCAGGGTTTTCCTCTCCATTGGACAGGTTTTCTATGGTGTACACATGTTCCACAACAGCAGGGCGGGCATGTCGGAATGGGCAACTGGACAGATGCTGGAAAAGGGGACACAGAGGGCTGCAGGCGGCACATGCTGTGGTGCAGCTGGGCCACAGTGCGGACTAGGGTAATGCCTAGCTGGCCCATAGGAATTCTGAAACAGTAGAGCAGCCAGACAGCAACTGCTGAGGGCCCAACATGGGCAAGAGTGTGCTTCCCATGGTGTCACAGGGGATAGTACCCAGCAGCTACCCCCAATGGCTCGGAACATTGGCAGGCGGTGCTGGGGGAAAGCGTGGACAGCTATGCAGGCACCCCTACCCCAAAACCCGCACCATAGGCAGCTGCCTACCCGCACACTGGATGGCCTGAGACTGCGCACCACCAGCAGAAGGGCATGTCAGCATGGTGGTGGAGGGGGCAGTGGCAGCAGCCCAGAGCAGATCATGGCCTAGCCCTGTTTAGGTGGGTGCCGTGCGCTGCAACAGACAGGCTCTGTCTGACAAACAGTCATGGTATCTCCAGGGAATACACTATCTCTGTGGCAACATGGTGGTGCAGTGAACACAGCCCGTGTGTTCAGGAGCAGAAGGTCACAGGTTCAAGTCCCAGCTGTGGTTCCCTGCCAACCCAGTCCCCATCTTTTACCCACTACTAAAACGTGCTAATACAGACAGAACCTTTATTGCAGATAACAGAAACATGCCCAATAAACCTACATTTTACCCTACAGAGCACAGACACCATAAACATGCACATTACCTAGAGCAGAGTCTCCCAAATGCAGTCCTGGAGGGCCAAACACCATTCAGGTTCCATGCTGCCTCTAATAAACACGGCTGTGCTGCATGTCTATGCACCGCCCCCATGGTATGCAGATGTATCTCATGCATATTCATTAGGGACAGCATGAAAACCCGAACAGTGTTTGGCCCACCAGGACTGGAGTTGGGAACCTCTGCCCTAGAGCAGCGGCCAACAGGGGCAGACACACCCTCACCCACAGGCTCCATTATCCAAAGCCTCCTGGAGAGGCAGGATGTTGGGCCCTGCGTGCATCTCCCAATACTAGCACTTGCGTACCTTAGCAATGCCACCCTAAACCTGGGAATACGGTACACACCTATCAAACGGCTGCTATGATTACTGGCAGATAGCAATTCCTAAGTTAAGCACAATTTGCTGATTGAGCTGCATCATAGCAACCTTTCTGATGTCTGTGGAGTGTGCTTCAGGTCTGGTGTCTGACAGTGTTTACCACCCTGGGGAGTGACCCCAACAGTATTGCGTACCATAGCCATGCCTGCACTGTGCCCAGGACTGGTGCGGTGGCCAGGGCTGCCAAGAGCCTCTATATTTGCACCATGCTGGCATAGGTGTGGGAGCGTGTGTTTGTCTATCCAGTGTGTGGTGTCTGCCAACACCTTCCTCAGCACACACTGTTGCCAGTGTAAGCCTGCCAATGTGCATAATGAGGAGCAAGGTACCATGGGTATAGCCCGGACAGGGTGGCCTGGCCAGGATGCATCTGCACAGGGCATAGGGCAATGGCTCGGACATTGTAGTGCCTGACAACCACCTGCACGGACAGGGTGGCCACAGCATGTCCTGCTAGGAGGTCACTCTCACCCTGACTGAGCAGTGACCACGGCATGGCTAGGTTCCCCCATTGTGCTATATAATGTTTCTCTAATGTGATGTTTATGGGTTCACTTTTGGGGCCCAATCACTGACTTATCTGCTTGGTGTGTATGCTGACATCCCAGTTCTGGGTACAGGCATCTTCTCCAGAAACATGCACTATGGATTAGCTAGCTGACTGTCTGCAGCTAGTATGTGTCTGGATGGAACATCTTGCAGGGTGCAGCTGCTGGAGAATGTCAGATAGTGGTGGGGGGCAGCTGAGCATTTCCAGGCCTTCTGTCTGCCTTGCCTTAGGGATGTGTACAGATCTGCATTGACTGCCCTGTAGGGTGTTTGTTCCCCAGCAGGACTGGGGTTGATGGTCCTCTCTACTGCCACCATTGCGGGGAGGTAGAGTGGGAGATTTTGTTTCCCATCCTGAGCCACAGAGGGTGGGTTGGGTGGTGGTACATAATCCATCTATGGGTCCAAACACCCCCCCCCTTCACCTACATTATGTGACCATGGTACTAACACAGGATATGCACTATTTTGAGTGCATCATAGCCCATAAGAGTGAGACATGACTGAGAAATACAGATGTGTTTGCAGGAACTACCTATCACACACACTAGCACTGATGGGGACCTGCAGCATATCCTATTTCAGCCATGAAAGGTGCTGTGGACCTGGTGCTGGGTGCCCCACCTCACCCTCAGGGTGAGCACAGTACCCGCACAATGTGACGGTCTGTAGCTACTCTGTGCCAGTAACACACATGGTCAGTACCCCCTACCAGGCTGAGGTGCTGTGGGGGTGCACACGGTCAGTTCCCCCTACCAGGCCGAGTGTGCTGTGGGGGTGCACACCCCATCTTGTGATCATCTGTAGACTGCTGATTTGCATGTGCAGTGCATCATGGGTACAGGTGGGTTAACCCTATCCTGGTAACCACAGCAGACTGTTTGTGTGGTGACATGCAGTCCTTCTGTAGCCAGCCAGGGGCTTGTTAGTAGCTGTAGCCCACTGGTTACTTCACTGCCTGTGGAACCAAAGGTCATGGGTTCAAACCCACAGCAGGATTATTTGATAGGGCTGTCCAAAGCATCATCTATTTTTAATGTACATTAGTGCTGCCAGTAAAAACACCCTCAGAGTACTGTAACCATAAGGTGCCTCAGAAGGCGCTTTATAGGGCGCCCTATAAAGCGCCTTCTGAGGCACCTTATGGTTACAGTCCATATAAGGTGCCTTATAAGGTGTCCTATGGAGCGCCTTATAGGGTGCCCTATAGGGGACATTATAGGGTGCCGTGGCAGACAGTGCACTTTATAATGTGCCCTATGGAGTGCCTTATAGGGTGCCTTATGCGGCACCTTAGGTTATAGCACGTGAGGGTGTGTTTGCTGGCAGCAATAATTAAAATACAAATAAAATGCCTCAAGAAACAATACTTACATGTCAAAGTTGATGCTCAGCCAGCCTTATGCATTAGGCACACTGGGGGATCAAACTCATGACCCCTGTATTATTAGTCAGTGTATTAACCATTGTACTACACCTCTGTTTCTGTGTTTGCATGTCTGGGCGCCTACTTAAGATTACCGCACATTAACGCGCTTAGCGGCTCTTAGCCCGATAATGTGCGCAGCAGCGCGTGTTATCACGCGATAATCCCGTTTTGCTACTTTAAGACTGAAATGCCCACTCCTTTTTATGGCAGCCTGCACACTATTGCCGGGCGCACGTTAAGACGGTTTAGTAAACATACCCCTTAGGGGCATGTTTACTAAACTCCGAAAATGTGCGGGTCCCCATTAGTGTGCGTGTGCCATATAAGGAGTGGGCGGTTCAGGCAGAACAAGGAAAAAAAACGACCGTATGTGTGCGCGTCGCGGTAATGTGCAGGGCCCACATTAGCGTGTGGGAAGGCTAAGTGGGGCGCTGCTGGGCAATATAGGAACAGAGCTGTAGCACAACAGTGAAGACACTAACCAATGGTGCAGGGGCCATGGGTTCAATCCCCCAGTGTGCACAACCAAAAACATCTGGCTGAGGCATGAATAGTAATGGTTAACAAGTGTTTTAGGAGGCACACTATTTTTTTGCGGCCTTCGGCCTCGCACTGCAACGTTTGGGCGGCAGTAACTACTTTTGTGCGTCGTTATGCGTTTCGCTGCCAGATATGGGGGGCATTAGGCGATGCGCTGTAAATGTTAGGCGGCATTAGGCGGCGCGCTGTTCATCTTGTGCGTTTTGGGCGGCATTAGGCCGTGCGCTGTTAGTTGTGGACGGCATAAGGTGGTGCGCAAATGTCCATACACAGGAACAGAGCCGTAGCATAATGGTGAAGACACTAACCAATGGTGCAGGGGCCATGGGTTCAATCCCCCATTGTGCGCAATGGAAAAGGCCAGCTGAGGCACCAACTTGAATGTGTAATAAGTGGTTCAGGTGGCAACATAATTTTGGACTGCATAAGGCGGCGCACTGTACATTTTGTACGGCATAAGGCGGCGCACTGCTTTTGTTGGGCGGTATAAGGCGGCGCACTGCTCTTGTTGGGCGGCATAAGGCGGCACAAGGCGGCGCACTGTTATTTTTGGGCGGCACACTGTTAATTGTGGGCAGCAGGAGGCGGCGCACTGATAAGCACAAGGCGGTGCGCTGATGCTAAAGCAAAGGAACAGAGCCACAGCACAATGGTTAAGACACTGACCAATGGTGCAGGGGCCACAGGTTCAATCCCTCACAGTGCCCTGTGAAAAAGGGTAGCTGAGGCAGTATGTTTTATGTTGTGGAGTGCTGTAGGAGGCTTATTAATTTTATTTTGTGATAACTACTAGCAAACCCACTCTCACAGCATGTTAACATAAAGCGGCCCATAAGGCACATGTTGCAGTGCACCGTCCGCCAAGGCACCCTAGAATGTCCCCTATAGGGCAGCATGTATTTTGCGACACAGGATAATGTATAGTGCACCCTATATGGATGGCAACCATAAAGTGCCCTATAGGGCGCCCCATAAAGCACCCGCAGAGGCACCTTATGGGTACAGTACGCTGAGGGTGTAATTGCTGGCAGCAACATATGTACAGTAAATGTAAAAAAACCCTTTGGACACCCCTCTCACAGAACCCCACTGTGAGTTTGAACCCATGACCTCTGGCTGAACAGGCAGTGACGTAACCATTGGGCTACAGCTCTATAGCTGTAAGCAAGCCCCTGTAACCATTGGGCTACAGCTCTATAGCTGTAAGCAAGCCCCTGGCTGGCTGCAGATAGCCTGCACGTCACCTCACAGTCTGCTGTTGTAAACAGGATAGGGTTAGGCCACCCGTACCCATGATGCACTGCAAATGCAAATCAGCTGTCCACAGATGCACACAGGATGGGAAATGCACCCTTAAAGCTCCCCGGCCTGGTAGGGGGACGTGTCCGTGTGCACCCACACAGCACCTCGGTCTGGTAGGGTGTTCTGAGTGGGTGGACAAACGGCAAAGAGTAGCTAAACAACATCACATTGTGGGGGTAACTGTGCTCACCCTGAGTGTGTGATGTTGCGCCCAGGACCAGGTCCACAACACCTTCCATGGCTGAATGCGGCCATGCCAGAGCGCCAAAGCAGCAAGAACCTGTGAGATAGGTAGGTGCTGCATAAACATCTTGGCGATCTCTGTCTGCCTCAGTTAGTGGAACACCACACACACACCCCCCCCCCCCCCCCCCCCCCCCGTGGATAAAATCATGGCACCCCACCAACAGATTTTTCTCTTTCCCCCCCCCCCCCCCTCAGCAGTAAAGTGGACCATCAACTCCAGTCCTGCTG
Organism: Ichthyophis bannanicus; assembly: GCA_033557465.1. NCBI lineage: Eukaryota > Metazoa > Chordata > Amphibia > Gymnophiona > Ichthyophiidae > Ichthyophis > Ichthyophis bannanicus. The sequence continues at coordinate 661,528,739 of CM066032.1, read as the reverse complement.
GGGAACACACACCCTACAGGGCAGTCTAAGCAGCTCCACACACATCCATAACACAATATCAGACAGACATTAGGCCTGGATATTCACAGATGCACCCCACCACTATCTGATATTCTCCTGCAGCAAGCCATCAGCCACTGCACCCTGCAAGGCACTCCATCAAGACACATACCATCTGTGCACAGTCTGCTGGTTGGTCCTGATGGAAATGCACGCACCCACAACTGGGGTAGCAGCACACACAAGCAGATAAGTTAGTGAAGAGGCCCCAACAGGAAACCCATATATATCACATGACAGAAACACAATATAGCACTATGGGGGTGCCTAGCCATGCTGCCATCACTGCACACTCAGGGTGAGAGTGATCCCCCAGCAGCACATACAGAGGTAACCCTGTCTGTGTAGGTGGTGGCCGGGCACTACCATGTCCCTGTCAGTGCCCTATGCCCTGTGCAGCTGCATCCTGGTCAGCCCACCCTGTCTGAGATGTACCCATGGTCCCTTGCTACTCATTATGCACATTGGCAGGCCAATACTGGCAACAGTGCTGGCAGTGTGGGCTGTGGAAGGGGCTTGCAGCCAACACCCACTGTATAGACAGACACACACTTCCACACCTATGCCATCATGGTGCTACTATTGAGGAGGTAATTAGCCTTGCCCACCAAACGGTCCTGGGCACGCCAAGGCATGGATATGGTACGCAGTACTGCTGGGGGTCACTCCCCAGGGTGGTAAACACCATCAGAGGCCAGGCCTGGAGCACGCACCGCAAACACCTCACAGATTGTTCTGATGGGGTCAACTAGCAGTATGTGCGTAACGTATGGATATCTATCTGCCAGTACTCCTAGCAAATGTCTCAGAGCTGTGTACCGTATACCTCAGGTGCAGGGTGACATTGCTAAGGTATGCAGGTGCTAGTATTGGGAGATGCACGCAGGGTCCAATGTTCTGCCTCTCCAGGAGACATTGGCCAATGGGGCCTGTGGGTGTGGGTGTGGGTGTGTCTGGCCCTGTTGGCTGCTGCTTTACGGCAGAGATTCCCAACTCCAGTCCAGGTTTGCATCACACTGTTCGGGTTTTCCTGCTGTCCCTCATGAATATGCATGAGCTACATCTACATGCCATGGGGGTGGTGCATAGATATACAGCACAGGCATTTGTATGAGTGGCAGCATGGAACCTGACTGGTGTGTGGCCCACCAGGACTGCATTTGGGTGATTCTGCTCTAGGTACTGCCCCTGTTCATGGTGTCTGTGCTCAGTGGGGTAAAAGATAGACGTAGTACCATTGCATATGTCGTCGCCACGAAAGGTGTGTCCTTACTATCACTGTTTAGTTGTGGGAAAAATATGTGGGCAGGATTGGTGGTAGCCCCAGCTGGGCTTTGAACCTGTGACCTTTTGTTCTTGCATGTACTGTCTGTGTGCACTGCACCACTGGGTAGCCATAGATTGGCTGGATTCCCTGGAACATCCATGACTGTGGATCCGGCAGGGCCTGTCTATTGCAGTGGACTGTGCCAGCCTGCACATGGCTAGGCCTCTGTCTTCTGTGGCTAGCAGTCACTGCCCCCTGCACCACGTGTACTCGTCCGCCAACATGCTAGCATGAGCTTCTCTCAGAAAAAGCAGATGACCTGATTGCAATGTGGCAGTACGGGACTGCATTTGGGGGACTTGGCTGTAGGTAATGCCCATTGTTGTGGTGTGTGTGCAGTGTTGGGTAAAATATGGGTGTTTTCCCCATGCTTATGTTCCCTGCAATACAAAATTTATATCCCGCTTTGACCCGGTGAAAAGCGGGATATAAATGCAGCTAAATAAATAAATAAATAAAAATAAATACAAGGGTTTCTGCGCTATCTTTGTTTAGTGGTGGGTAAAATATAGGGACTGGGCTGGCAAGTGCACCAGCTGGGATTTGAACCTCTGACCCTATGGTCCTAGAGGTACTGGCTCTGTCCGCTGCACCACACTATGCCCACAGAGACAGTGCAGCCCCTGGAGGTAGTAAACCTGGCAGGATGGAGTCGCAAATCCTGCTCTACGCATTTTTACTGTGGGCACATGCACTCTGTCTGGTGACAAACGTGCACATAAACCCCGGAAATGACCACGTAAAATGGGGGACACAATATCACCACGCTGGGCAACAGTGATATTAATGGGCAACCATAGAAAACACTCCCAGGAAAGCTCCAACAAAAAGGAAATGTTTTTTGGAAGAGTCTCCGCTCCGTACACCTTTCCAAAAATCATTTCTTTTTACTGGAGCTTTCCTGGGTGTGTTTTTTAGTTTTGACCATTACTATAACTGTTCCCCAGCTGAATTCCTATTTTTACAATTTTTGTTGTGGTCCTTTTCTATTTTTCATTCCACTTTTGGGCTGTGCACATGTATCACACTGCTCACGTTTTTCAGGTTTCCCCGGTTTTGCTGTACATTGCTGACGTAAATGGTTTCTCTTCCCTTTAAATGCATTCTACCGCGAGTGATTCACTCGCGTTATTTTTCCTTTGAAATTCAGCCCCGATAATGTGCGGGGCGCCTCTCCCCTCCCCTTCCCCGCCCATTAACCCCTTCTCTCCGCCCCTTCGGGGCCTTCCTCCGCCCTCCGTTAGCCTTTCCATGCCTCTATCGCACATTTGCGGGCCCGTACTTGTGCGGCACCCGTTAGTGTGACGCGCACGGGTGCGGGGGTTCCTCGCACATTTGCGGGGCGCTTAAGAGCACTTAAGTGCTGCTTTTAGTGCGCTAATGTGCAGCGCGCAAATTAGCGGATTTTAGTAAACATGCCCCTTAGTGTTCAGCAGGAGCTGCTATAAAATATGGAGATTGGACTGACAATGCTCAGAAGACTGAGTCTGAAAAGTAATTAATTAATTTTATTTATTTATTTATTTACATTTTTATACCGCGATTTCCTGTAGATCAATCGCAGTTTACAAAGAACAGTATGAATTTGCAGAACAGTACGAATTTGGGTTACATGGAACATTTTCAACTATGTACATTAACATTAAAACAAATTATATAATAAAATAAGATAAAATAAAATAAAATTGTTAACTATATACATATTGTTCTTGCGTTGGCAGAGGCAATGCATTCTGGTGGGGGAGGGTTTGTTAGTCTAATTATGTAGGGTGGGTGTGCTATGTTTTAGAGACTATGGGGTCTGTTTACTAAACATTCCTAATGTGCGGGGCCGCGGTAGTGTGCCTGTGCCATATAAGGAGTGGGCGGTTCAGGCAGAGAAAAGAAAAAAAACGGGAGTAAGTGATCGCACATTTGCGCGGGGCGCTATTGTGCGCAGCGCTATTGTGCGCCGTGCATAATAGTGCGTGGGAAGGCTAAGTGGCGCCCTGATGTGCATACACAAAGGAGCAGAGCCATAGTACAATGGTTAAGACACTGACTGTGGGTGCAGCTGCCATGGGTTCAATTCCCCATTGTGCACAACAAAAAGGGCTGGCTGAGGCATTAACTATAATGGGTAAAAGTGCTTTAGGAGGCATATTAATTTTGGGCGGCATAAGGCAGTGCACTGTTAATTTTGGGCGGCATAAGGCAGTGCGCAGATGCCCAAGCATAGGAACAGAGCCACAGCACAATGGTTAAGACACTGACCAATGTTGCAGAGATCAGGGGTTCAATCCCCCACAGTGCCCAATGAAGAAGGCTCACTGAGGCAGTGTGTATTATGGGGATGAGTGCTGTAGGGGGCAATCTATTTTTATTTCAGTTATCACTACTAGCAAACGCACTCACAAAGCGTGTTAACATAAGGCGGCCCATAAGGCACATGTTAAAGTTCACTGTCCGCCAAGGCACCCTTGAATGTCCCCTATAGGGCACCATATATGTTGCGTCACAGGATAATGTATAGTGCACCTTATATGGACGGCAACCATAAGGTGCCCTATAGGGTGCCCTATAAAGCACCCTCAGAGGCACCTTATGGGTACAGTACACTGAGGGTGTGTTTGATGGCAGCAACATATGTACATTAAATCTAAAAAAAGCTTTGGACAACCCTATCAAATAACCCCACTGTGGGCTCGAACCCATTACCGCTGGCTCCACAGGCAGTGAAGCAACCATTGGGCTACAGCTATATAGCTGCCAGCAAGCCCCTGGCTGGCTGCAGAGAGCCTGCATGTCACCACACAGACAGTCTGCTGTGGGAACCAGGATAGGGTTAGGCCACCCATACCCATGATGCACTGCACATGCAAATCAGCTGTCCACAGATGAACACAAGATGGGGAATGCACCCCAACAGCTCCCCGGCCTGGTAGGGGGACGTGTCCGTGTGCACCCACACAGCACCTTGGCCTGGTAGGAGGTACTGACCGGGTGTTTAATTTGCACAGAGTAGCTACACACAGTCACACTGTGCAGGAACTGTGCTCACCCTGAGTGTGCGATGAGGCGCCCTGGACCAGGTCCACAGCACCCTCCATGGCTGAGAGAGGCCATGGCAGAGCTCCAAAACAGTCGTAATCTGTGAGATAGGTAGTCTCTGCAGGAACACCTTGGATATCTCTGTCTGTCTCAGTCAGGGGGAACCCCACGGACCCCTAGGTGGGCCATGTACCACCAACACCAACACCCCCCCCCCCCCCAGCTGAGGGTGGCAAGCAGGCAGGGTCTCCTATCACCAGAACCCCATTATACCCCCCCCCCCCCCCCCCTGCAATGATGGCAGTAGAGTGGACCATCAACCCCAGTCCTGTTGGGGAACAGACACCCTACAGGGCAGTCCAAGCAGCCCCACACACACCCAGACCACAATATCAGACAGACAGTAGGGCTGGATAGGCTAAGATGCACCCCACCACTATCTGATATTCCCCTGCATCAAGCCATCAGCCACTGCACTCCAGCAGGGCACATACCAGCTGTGAACAGTCTGCTGGTTAGTCCCACTGGAAATGCATGCACCCACAACTGGGATGGCAGCACACACAAGCAGATACATCAGTAACTAGGCCCCAACAGGTGACCCATATATATCACATGAGGGAAGTGCTATGAAGCACTATGGGGGTGCCTAGCCATGCTGCCATCACTGCACAGTCAGGGTGGAGTGAAAGCCCAGCAGCACATACAGAGGTCACCCTGTCTGTGGAGGTGGTGGACGGCCACTACAATGTCCCTGCCAGTGCCCTATGCCCTGTGCAGATGCATCCTGGCCAGCCCACCCTGTCTGAGCTATACCCATGGTACCTTGCTGCTCATTATGCACATCATCAGGCCAAAACTGTGGACAGTGTTTGCAGCCAACACACACTGTATAGACCAGGGGTGGGCACCTCCGGTCCTGGAGGGCCGCAGACCAGTCAGGTTTTCGGGATATCCCTAATGAACATGCATGAGATATATATGCATTAGAGATATCCTGCCAACCTGACTGGTTTGTGGCCCTCCAGGGCTGGACTTGGAGACCCCTGCCTTACACCTCTGTCATTTAAGATCGTGAGTGGGCAAGGTACAGATGTCCTAGACATCGAAAGGTTATATAGAATGTGTCACATTCCTCCTCGATTCTCACCACCACCAAAAAGTTGTCTAATAGACAATTTTTTGGTGGTGGTGAGAAGTGAGGAGGACTGTGACAAATTCTATCTAACATTTTTGATGTCTTGGACATCTGCACCTTGTCCACTCACAATCTTAAATGACAGAGGTGTAAGGCAGGGGTCTCCAGATCCAGCCCTGGAGGGCCACAAACCAGTCAGGTTGGCAGGATATCTCTAATGCATATATATCTCATGCATGTTCATTAGGGATATCCCGAAAACCTGACTGGTCTGCGGCCCTCCAGGACCAGGTTTGCCCACCCCTGGTATAGACAGACACACACTCCCACACGTATGCCAGCATTGTGCTACTATAGAGGGGTTCAGAATCCTTGCCCACCACACCAGTCCTGGGCACAGTACAGGCATGGGTATGGTATGCAATACCGTTGGGGGTCCCTCCCTAGGGTGGTAAACACTGTCAGGGGCCAGACCTGACGCACACACCGCAAACATCCGATAGATTATTATGATGGAGCTCATAGAGCAGACTGTGCGTAACGTAGGGATATCTATCTGCCAGTACTCATAGCAAACGTTTGAGAGCTGTGTACCATATACCCTGGTGTAGGGTGACATTGCTAAGGTATGCAAGTGCTGGTATTGGGAGATGCACGCAGGGCCCAATGTCCTGCCTCACCAGGAGGCATTGGCCAATGGGGCCTGTGGGTGTGGGTGTGGGTGTGTCTGTCCCTGTTGGCTGCTGCTGTACGGCAGAGGTTCCCAAATCCAGTCCAGGTTTGCAATACACTGGTTGGGGTTTCCTGCTGTCCCTCATGAATATGCATGAGCTACATCTACATGCCATGGGGGTGGTGCATAGATATACAGCACGGTTATTTGTATGAGTGGCAGCATGGAACCTGAATGGTGTGTGGTCCTCCAGGACTGCATTTGTGAGACTCTGCTCTAGGTAATGCCCCTGGTCATGGTGTCTGTGCTTGGTGGTGTAAAAGATAGGCGTATGACCAATGCGTATATCCCCAGCAATAAAGGATTGCCCTTACTAACATGGTTTAGTTGTGGGGAAAATATGTGGACAGGAATGGCAGTAGCCCCAGCTGGGCTTTGAACCTGTGACCTTTTGCTCTTGTACATACACTGTCTGTGTGCACTGCACCACTGTGTTGCCACAGATGTGCTGAATTCCCTGGGAAGTCCATGACTGTACATCCGACAGGGCCTATGTTGCAGTGGACGTGCCAGCCTGCACATGGCTCGGCCACTGTCTTCTGTGGCTAGCAGCCACTGCCCCCTCCACCACCTGTACCCTACCGCCAACATGCTGGCATGTCCGTATCTTGGAAAAGCATATGACCTGATTGAGTTGTGGCACTCCAGGACTGCATTTGGGGGACTCGGCTGTCGGTAATGCCGATTGTTATTGTGTTTGTGAGGTGTTGTTTTCTAAATTGGTGTTTGAACCATGCTTATGTTCTCTGTAATAAAGGAGTGTCTTTACTATCTCTGTTTAGTGGTGGGTAAAATATGGGGACTGGGTTGGCAGGAGCCCCAGCTTGGATTTGAACCTGTGACCTTCTGGTCCTAGAGGTACTGCCTCTGTCTGCTGCACCACACTGTGGCCACAGTGATAGTGTAGTCCCTGGGGGTGGGAAACCTGACCAAAGGAGTCAAAAACCCTGCTCTGCACATTTGTACTGTGGGCTCAGTCACCTTGTCTGGTGACAAAAAGTGCAAATAAACCCCTCAACCGACCACGACGAACTGGGGATAAATATAACCAAGCTGGGCAACAGTGATATTAATGGGCAACCATAGCAAACACTCCCAGGAAGGCTCAGAAAAAAGGAAATGGTGTTTGGAAGGGTCTCCGCTCCGTAGCCCCTTCCATACTTCATTTCATTTTTTTGGAGCTTTCCTGGGTGTGTTTCTTATGTTTGCCCATTAATATCAGGGTTCCCCAGCTGACTTCCTATTTTTAATATGTTTGTTTGGGTCTTTTTCTATCTTTATTTGCACTTTTGTTCTGTGCACATGTATCACACTGCTCACGTTTTGCAGGTTTCCCAGGTTTCCCTGTACATTGCTGACGGAAATGGTTTCTCTTCCCTTTAAATGCCCTCTACCGTGAGTGTTTCACTCGCGCTATTTTTAACCTGCAAATTCGTCCCCGATACTGTGCGGGGAGCCTCTCCCCTCCCCTTCCCCGCCCATTGACCCCGTCTCTCCGCCCCTCGGGAGCCTTCCTCCGCCCTCAGAATGCCTTTCCACGCCTCTATCGGACATTTGCGGGCCGGGTACTTGTGCGGGGCACGTTAGTGCGGCGCGCAATTGTGCGGGGCCCACGCGCACTTGTGCGGGGCGTTTAAGAGCGTTTCTGAGCGTTTGAGTGCCGCGTTTCCGTGCGCTATTGTGCGGCACGCAATTGTACGGCTTTTAGTAAACATGCCCCTATGTTATGGACCCAAAGTGTTGAGTAAATAGATGCGTTTTGAGTTTTTTTTAAAAAGAAAAGAGGTCTTTTATCTCTCTTAATCTATCTGGGAGCTTGTTCCAGAGGGTGGGGGCACAATGAGAGAATGCCCTGTTTGTGGTGTTTTGGGCTTTCCTGTAGTCTGTCACTGTTACGAGTTTGTTTTTATTGCATTCTCATTGGGTACGGGTAGTTGTTTCCTTGGTGATGAGGGAGGAGAGGTAGGATGGGGCAATGTCATTAATAAGTTTGAATGTGGTTATGATAATTTTGTACTGGGTGCGATATTGTATTGGGAGCCAGTGCAAGCTGAATAGGATAGGAGTAATATGATCTATTGGGTTGGCATTTGCTGTTATCCTCGTTGCAATATGTTGTGCCATTTGCAGAGGTCTTAGTGTCTGTTTAGGTAATCCTTGCAGTAGTGAGTTGGCATAGTCGAAGTGGGGAGTGATAATGGCATTGAGTACTGATTTGAAATCATTGGGGTGTAGGAGTGGGTGAAGCTGTTTTAGTAGTCTGAATTTATAATAGATTTTTCTTGTAGTTTGTTTTATAAAGGAGGACATGTTGAGTGTGCGGTCTAAGATAACTCCAAGGTATTTTATCTCGTCTTTGACAGATATGGTTGTATCATGAATTTTTATAGTTGGGGGGGGGGAAGTTTTGATTCCTTGTTATATAGAGGGCTTCCATTTTATTGAAGTTAATCCTGAGATTGTGGATCGATAACCAGTGGACTAGTTCAGCGATGCAGTCAGTGATTTGTTGATATGAGGGGTTACTGATGTCAAATGGGAGATATCATTATATCATCCGCATATATGTGGTATAGAATTTTGAATTTTTTGAATATTGAGCAGATAGGTTGAAGATAAATATTAAACAATAGTGTGTAGCCTTGTGGCAGGCCTTGTTCTTGGTTGTAGGATTTGGAGGTGGTGTTGCCTATCCTTACTTATTTTATTTACATTCTCTTATATACTGTGCTATTCTGCATCAGTGTGGTTTACATTGAACAAACTGAAATTACAGTGAACAGGGCATTATAACTTGGTGATAACTATTTTACAGGGAACATGGGCTATGGAGGGTTAAGTGGCTTACCCAAGACCACAAGGAGCACCTGTGGGACTAGAAACCCAAGTCCTTCCAGCCCAGGGTTGCTGTCCTCTAGTGGGATTCGAACCCCTGACTTTCTGGCCTGAAGTACATTGCCCAACCACTAGGCCACTCCTCCACTCCACTCCCCTACTTATTGTGTTCTTTCTGATAGGTATGAAGAGAACCATTGGAGTACTGTGTTTTAATGCCTATTTGTTGGAGTCTAGATAGCATGATATAATGGCTTATGCTGTCAAAATCTGCAGAGATGGGAGCTGACTACGACGTGAGAGGAGGTGTGGAGCCCTTACCATCTGGGCTGTGAGATTGCTGGGACTGACTGCCTTGCTGCCGCTGCCGCTTCCCTGCTCGGATCGGGCAGGCACGCCCGGGGCAGCCTGCAGTACTTGGGGCTTGACGCCCTTTAAAGAGCTGGTCCGAGTTTCCTCCCGTTGGAGCTGACTACGACGTGAGAGGAGGTGTGGAGCCCTTACCATCTGGGCTGTGAGATTGCTGGGACTGACTGCCTTGCTGCCGCTGCCGCTTCCCTGCTCGGATCGGGCAGGCACGCCCGGGGCAGCCTGCAGTACTTGGGGCTTGACGCCCTTTAAAGAGCTGGTCCGAGTTTCCCCCCGTTGGAGCTGACTACGACGTGAGAGGAGGTGTGGAGCCCTTACCATCTGGGCTGTGAGATTGCTGGGACTGACTGCCTTGCTGCCGCTGACGCTTCCCTGCTCGGATCGGGCAGGCACACCCGGGGCAGCCTGCAGTACTTGGGGCTTGACGCCCTTTAAAGAGCTGGTCCGAGTTTCCCCCCGTTGGAGCTGACTACGACGTGAGAGGAGGTGTGGAGCCCTTACCATCTGGGCTGTGAGATTGCTGGGACTGACTGCCTTGCTGCCGCTGACGCTTCCCTGCTCGGATCGGGCAGGCACGCCCGGGGCAGCCTGCAGTACTTGGGGCTTGACGCCCTTTAAAGAGCTGGTCCGAGTTTCCCCCCGTTGGAGCTGACTACGACGTGAGAGGAGGTGTGGAGCCCTTACCATCTGGGCTGTGAGATTGCTGGGACTGACTGCCTTGCTGCCGCTGACGCTTCCCTGCTCGGATCGGGCAGGCACGCCCGGGGCAGCCTGCAGTACTTGGGGCTTGACGCCCTTTAAAGAGCTGGTCCGAGTTTCCCCCCGTTGGAGCTGACTACGACGTGAGAGGAGGTGTGGAGCCCTTACCATCTGGGCTGTGAGATTGCTGGGACTGACTGCCTTGCTGCCGCTGACGCTTCCCTGCTCGGATCGGGCAGACACGCCCGGGGCAGCCTGCAGTACTTGGGACTTTCCTCTATAAAAGTGTTTACGCTCCCTCCGTGATCGCGGAGCGTGGTCGCGGGGCGTGTGTTGAAGGGGCGTGTTTAAAGGGGCAGGTTCTGCCCCTTGGACGCCCCTTCGACGCCACTGCGACGTCACTTTTGTTCAGGTATAATGTTCGGGGGTGGCTTGGTCTCTGTCCAGAGGTAGGTTTAAGCTATTTCTTTTTATCTTGTTTCTTTGTCTGTTTCCTACTTTCGTTCTCGGTTGCAGTGGGACTGTGTTTTCTCTGTTCCTGCTGCGATGGGTAAACGGAAGTCCAAGGATAAACAACAACCGGCTGCTGTAGAAGGCAAACCGGTTGGCCCACTGGACAGACACTTCGCCCCCCTCCCTTTGGCGCAATCCTCTCCCGAAGGGGTCTCGTTGAGCTCCGGCGGGAGGACCCCCCCCCTGTGTCCGAGTCTGGAGAGAGATGCTAGTTCTGGGGATCCCTCAGGTCAGTGTCGGGGTAATGTGTTTCCTGTTATATTACCTAAGCCTGTTCAGTTAACAATACTGGAAGGAGTTTCAGAATTTCCTGTTCGGTCCTCTGATGCAGAGATAACCTTGGGAGATCTATGGGGAGCTTTGAAAGTTATTGATTCCAAAGTTTCTCTTGTAGTGAATTCTCTTTCTACTTTTTCTCATGAAACTGCTGATTCGATTCAGCAGTTGGATGTGAAATTTACTGTGATGGATCAGAGAGTTAGCAAATTAGAATCACAGGTGCTTCCACTACAATCTATTAATGTGGTTGGGATTAAAGATTCCCTAGTGTTACACTCAAAGTTGGAAGCACTTGAGAATTCTTCTCGGATGTATAACTTGCGTTTCCTTAATTTTCCCTTTTCATCTCTTCTCTCTGGTAAAATTCTTCTAGATAAATACTTTAAAGAGGTGTTAACTATCTCTGATCCTGTGGATATAACCCAGATGTATTATGTACCCTCTAGATCTAGGAAAGTTACCTCTGAAGAAGGGGCTTTTGATGAAATTGTTCCATCTATATCTAACCTAACCGCTTTCCTGGAGGATTCTCTGGATACAATTACTCAACGGGCCACATTACTGGTGACTTTCTCGTCTATGCTTGTAAAACAACGTATTCTTAAAGCCTTTTTTAAAGTCAAAGCCACTAAGTTCTGTGGTCAATTGATTAATGTTTTCCCTGATGTTACACGTAGCACCCAACTTCGCCGGCGGCAGTTTTTGACCTTTAAGCCCCGGGTTCTGGCATTGGGTGCTACATTTTTCTTGCGCTTTCCGTGTAAGTGTGTGGTTGTCTATGAGGGTAATTCTTATATCTTCATGGACGTCTCACACTTGGAAAAATTTCTCTCAGACCGGCAGAACAGGGTGAGGGAAGTGCAATCTACAATGTGAGATAACCTCCAATTGGTAGGCCTTGTGGCCTTGTTTTCTTAATAGTTTTCTCATTTGTTTTCTTATTTAATTGACATAGTTTGCTTCCGTAATGTGGGCTTTACAGTGTCCCTTGCTAATTGATTTATGTTATCCATTTATTGGTTGTATAATATGTTACCTTTACTTTGTCTGTCAAGTGTACACTGATTTCCTTTTTTCATTTTGGTTGTTGTAATGACTACAAAAGCTTTAAATTAAAAAAAATAAAAATAAAAATAAAAAATCTGCGGAGATATCTAGGAAAAGGAGGAGGAATGCATTTTTGGGGTTGTCTATGCCGCGTAGGATACAGTCAAATAGAACGATGAGGAGAGTCTCAACTCCATAGTAGGGCCTAAAACCATATTGTTGTTCATCCAGGGGTGCGTGTGTGTCAAGATAATCTTGGAGTTGGATTAGAATAGCCTTCTCAGTTTGGTCAATAATGGGAGGCATGAGATAGGTCTGTGTGAAGTAGGGTTGTTTTTGTCCATGGTGCAATTTTTTAGTAATGGACGTATTACTGCATGTTTAAGTGCCGGGGGCATGTAGCCAAGTTGTTGGGAGATGTTAATAATAGGGAGAATGAGTGGGGTGAATTCTATTTTTGTCGCCTTTATCCAATTGACTGGGCAGTGGTCAAGGAATGAGGTGGTTGTGTTGACTTTGGTGATGATGTTCTCCAGTACGTCCTTTGAGGTAGGGGAGAATGATGACCAGTTATGAATTGATATCGAGAGTTATCTGTTTTGTTCATGTAGTGTTGGAACTTGGTGTGTTAGCTTGTCTTTGTAATAGTTGGCTAGAATTTGGGGGTCTGTGGTGGGGTCAGCTGACTGATTGTGCTATTAGTTAAAGATTTTATGATTTCGAAGAGCTCTCTCAGGCGATTGAGAGACTTTGATAGTATATTAGAATAGTGTTCCTTCTTTGTAGCATTTATGGTTTCTCTCTAATGTTTTAGTTTGGCCATGTATTGGGCCTGATATGTTGTAGATTTAGAGTGGCGCCATTTGCGCTCAGTTTTGCGCATTTCTCTTCTGATTTGTTTTAGTTCAGGTCTATACCATGCAACGCTATGTTTTTTAGTGATGGTACTAAGGTGTGTGTACAGTGTGGCTGCTTTTGATATGGTGTTGTTCCATTTTGATATTACTTCATCAAGGTTGGAGGAGACTGGGGGTAAGTGTTGGATTGTTTGTTTTAGGAAGTTTTCTCTATCAAATTTCTTGAACTTGTTGGGATGTGTGGATTGTGTTATGTGCGTAATCACTGTATCCTGGACGGGTATTTGTAATTTTATGAGGTGCTGGTCATACCAAGGTACTGGTAGGACCTCAAGTGTTGTTGGGTTGTAGTTACTATAAATTGTTAGGTAAGAACACTAAATCAAGTGTATTTCCTTTGATGTGGGTTTCAGTATCAATTATTTGGTGGAACTTCATGTCATGTATGCTAGGAAGGCAGAGGCTTGCTTGTGAGGTAGTGATCCGAGGTTGAAGTCTCCTAATAGTATTAGAGGATGTTTGTGAGTGGAAGAGCATAACATCTCTGTTAGAATTTCTAGATTGTCCAGGGGTGAGTCAGGGGATCTGTAAGTCGGACAGATTTGGAGGCTTTTTGTTCTTATGGAAAGGATTTCAAGGTTCTAAGTGTTGTTTGAGGTTACTAGGGTAGCTTTCAATTCTTCTTTTATGATGATGACGCCCGCTCTTCTTTTTGTTGTGCGGTGTGTATGGAATACTTGGTAGCCTGGAGATTTAAGCTGATTGATCAGCACTTGGTCTGAATCTGATAGCCATATTTCAGTTATGCAAGTAAGGTCTGGAGTGTTTTCAGTTATAATATCTTGGATGAGGGGTATTTTGTTTCGAATTGACCTAGCATTGATGAGGAAGCATTTTCGATTTTTGTTTTGAGGTGTGTTTGCATCCGGTGGTGGTATTGGATTTGTGTGTAGCTTGATGTTGATAAGTCTGTTGTAGTTTGGTTTCGTGGGGTACTTGTAGTTGAGGTAGTAGTGTATGGGAGGGTGCCTGAGGGTAGTGTGGATAGTAGAGATTATCTTATTGTGTGTTGGAGTGAGGGCATGGTTAAACATTGTAGAGCAGATTAATATGTATATGAAAATATTTAACCAGATTGTTTTTTTTCCATCCATGTTCGGGGGGGGGGGGGGTCTAATGATGAGAATAGTGTAGTGAATCTATGTTCTGTGGTGGGGGAGGGGTGCAGTGAAAAGTGATAGGAATCTCTGGTAAAAGCATTTGTTACAACAAGCCAAAGTTTTACAGTATCTCTTATAGTTTCAGGTGGTATTACAGTTCACAGAAGATTTCTTGTTAAATAGTGTTTTATGTGGCATGGTTATTATTACTACTTAGACAGATTAGGGTTTGGTTAGAAACAATGATGTTTAAGTATCGTAGCAGGTAGCTACTTGCCTGATTAGCTGGTAGAGGTGGGGGAGAACTTGATTAAGTTCACCAGTAGCCTTGGGATAAACAGATTCTTTTCTGGGCCTTCCGAGCGATGAGCGTTTGTTTGTCTGAGTTCCCTGCCTAGTTGCAACTTTTAAAGGTGTGCTGCTGAGCCCCGATTGGGCATTGGTGGGAGGAGCAGAAGGGACAAGTGACTCCTGCTTCCTTCCACTAAGTTGGGGTGGGTAATCCTTTTGGTTCGAGGGTTGCTAAGGAGCTGTGACAAGCGTTTGAGGCCAGTGCTCTGTGGTTTTTGAAGGGGGGAGACCGGCTCCTAATACAGCCCTCATGCTGTATGAAACCAATTACTAAAATTGTCCCAGGAATACATACTCGTGCTACCGATTCTGATGCCACTGCTGTCATTTTCTCCACCATGAATTACTGTTGTCACTCTGAGCCAGAAGGTTACCTTTAAATGATGTGCTGGTATTTGACATCATTAAAAGTGGACTGGCTGGTTCCGAGTGATGACGTGTTAGAGGCAGCAGCAAGATCTGCATCATCAGACTCAAGGGTGAAGGGGAAGGAATATGTAGAAGCTGATGAGGATAAAGCGGAATTGCTTAACAAATATTCTGTTCTGTGTTCGCAGATGAAGAACCAGGAGTAGGACCTCAGAAAACACCCACAACAGGAACAGAAGTGAGGGACATCTTGAACAATTTTCAGAAGACTGTGTTCATGAGAAACTAGCTCAACTTAAAGTAGACAAAGCGATGGGACCGGATGGGATACACCCTAGAATACTAAGGGAACTTGGGGACATTCTAGCAGCTCCACTGACTGACCTTTTCAATGCCTCGTTGGAGTCGGGAGTGGTACCAAAGGACTGGAGAGAGGCTCATGTGGTGCCTTTACACAAAAGCGGAAGTAAGGATGTGGTTGAAAACTACAGGCCGGTTAGTTTAACTTCGGTTGTGAGTAAATTATTGGAAACGCTGCTGAAAGAGAAAATAGTGAGGTTTCTGGAGTCCAGAGGATTACAGGATCCGAGGCAGCATGGATTCACCAGAGGCAGGTCTTGTCAGACAAATCTGATTGATTTCTTTGACTGGGTGACCAGGGAGTTGGACCGAGGGAGAGCCCTAGATGTGGTGTATTTGGATTTCATTAAAGCCTTTGACACTGTTCCTCACAGGCGACTTATAAAAAAACTGAGCACCCTAGGGATGGATCCTAAAGTTACTGCTTGGGTTAGAAATTGGTTGGGTGGGAGGCAACAAAGAGTACAGGTAAATGGGGCTCACTCTGAGGAGAAGGATGTTACCAGTGGTGTGCCCCAGGGATCTGTCCTTGGTCCGATTCATTTTAACATATTTGTTAGTGATATAGCGGAAGGGCTGTCGGGTAAGGTTTGCCTTTTTGCGGATGATACCAAAATCTGCAATAGAGTAGACACCCAGGAAGGTGTAGATAATATGATAACATTGATTGTAATGCCTATAAGCTTGAAGAATGGTCTAGAATCTGGCAGCTGGGATTTAATGTTAAAAAATGTAAGGTCATGCATTTGGACTGCAGCAATCCAAGGGAGCAATATAGTATAGGGGGTGACGTACTTTTGTCCACTAAAGAAGAGCGGGACCTGGGCGTGGTTGTGTCTGATGATGTTAAAGTAGCTAAACAGGTAGAAAAGGCGATAGCAAAAGCTAGAAAGATGCTTGGGTGCATATGGAGAGGAATGGCTAGCAGAAAAAAGGAGGTGATAGTGCCTTTGTATAAGTCTTTGGTGCGACCTCATTTGGAGTATAGTGTGCAATTCTGGAGACCACTCCTTCAAAAGGATGTGAACAGGATGGAGTCGGTGCAGAGGGTGGCTACTAAAATGGTTAGTGGTCTTCATTATAAAGCATATGAGGACAGACTTAAGGATCTTAATATGTACACCTTAGAGGAAAGGCGGGATAGAGGTGATATGATTGAGATGTTTAAATACCTCCGTGGCATAAATGTTCAGGGGGAGAGCCTCTTTCAATTGAAAGAAAGTTCTTCTATGAGGGGACATGGGATGAGAGTGAAGGGGGATAGATTCAGGAGTGATTTGCAGAAATATTTCTTTATGGAAAGAGTGGTGGATCCGTGGAATAGTCTCCCAGTGGAGGTGATAGAGATGAGGACAGTAACTGAATTCAAAAAAGCATGGGACAAACACAGAGGATCTCTAAAGGAAAAAAGGGGACTGTTGTAGTTGTTGATATGGAAGGACAGACTAGATAGGCCATGTAGTCTTTTTCTGTCATCATAGTTCTATGTTTCTATGTTTCTATCAGTGGTGTAGGCTTAGGAGAGGCTTCACAGGCAGTTTATGATTGCTTTATTGATGCTGAGCAGGAGGTCAAGCGTTTTGCACCAGCAGGCCAGTTCTGGCTTGCCCATCTCTGCTCTAGGTTCATTATTCTCATGGTATTTCAACAACATCTGATTCATGCTTGTGATCTGATCAATTCCAAGCAATCCATCTCTTCTAGATTGTTTTTGATTTGTTCAAATTCGATCCCTCATAGTTCAGTGGACATATCTTCTTTCACTTCTAGAGCTAAAAGTCAGTAAATAAGCTGGACTAAATGAAAGGTGTGTAGCTAGTGTCCTGTAAATGTTGTCCATTCATGGACAAAACAGTTGTACAGAAATGACAGAGACTATAGACTGTGGAAATCTGAGAAAATATGGTTATTTTTATATTTGGACACATGCTGGCCTTTTATTCCAATAGTTTGCCATGCAATGCAGCATGCTAAAGTAATGGCAGTTTGGCAATTATAGTAAGTCTTTCATGTAAGAGTAAGTGCCAGATTTTTCTGCATTGGTTCCTATTGGGTATATAAGTGTTTTAGAAAGTATGCAAGTGAGGAGGTAGGGAGACTGAAGTGCATGCTGGTATTTTGTACTGCTTACATTTAGGGGTATGTTTACTAAACCGTCTTAATGTTACCGGCGCTAGTTGCAGCGATAATGTGAAGAATGCCATACAAGGAGTGGGCGTTCCTGCGTCAAGGTAGCAAGAATCTGTATCGCGAGATAGTGGGCGCCATGGCACGTTAACGCACGTTAACCCTAAGTTCATGCCAGCATAGTGTTAGATGCTATAAAGATGTAGCCCACAGGTTACTGCAATGACTGTGGAGGCAGAGGTCATGGGTTCGATCCTGCAGTGGTGTTATGTAAGAAGGCTATCTGAGGCATTTCCCTTTTATAATTTAAATCAGTGCTGTCTGAGGCAGTTCCCATATTTCATTTAAATTGGTGCTGTCTGAGGCATTTCCTTTTTTAAGTTAAATCAGTGCTACCAGCAAAAACACCCTCACAGTGCCGTAACATAAGGTGCCGCATAAGGCGCCCTATAAGGCACTCCATAGGGCACATTATAAAGTGTCCTGTCCGCCAAGGCGCCTTCTAATGTGCCCTATAGGGCGCCTTATGAGTCACCTTAAGGTTACAGCACTGTGAGGGTGCATTTTTATGGCAGCACTGATTTAAATTAAAAGGAAAAGCCTCAGAGAGCCTTATTAAATAACACTACTGTGGGATCAAACCCATGGCCTCTGCCTCCATAGTCATTTAAGTAACCAGTAGGCTACATCTCTATAGCTACTACTGCACTGCTGGCTGGCTACAGAAAGACTTCAGGTCACCACACAAGCTGTCTGCTGTGGTTACCAGAATAGGGTAAACCCACCCGTACCCATGATGCACTGCACATGCAGATCAGCAGTCTACAACTGATCACATAATGGGGTATGCACCCCCACAGTACCTAGGCCTGGTAGGGGGAACTGACTGTGTGTGTTACTGGCACAGAGTAGCTACAGACCGTGACATTGTGTGGGTCCTGTGCTCACCCTGAGGATGAGGTGGGGCACCCAGCACCAGGTCCGCAGCACCTGGCTTGACTGAGATAGGCTATGCTGCAGACCCCCATCAGTGCCAGTGTGTGATAGGTAATCCTTGCAGACACACCTAGGATACACCTGTGTCCATCTGTATTTCTCAGTTACATCTAGTCCTTGTGGACTATGATGCACCCAGAATAGTGCATATCCTGTGTGGGTGCCATGGTCACATGTTATAGGTGAAGGGGGGGTGTTTGGACCCAAAAGCGGATAATGTAGCACCACCCAACCCACCCTCTGTGGCTCAGGGTGGGGGGACAGGATCTTCCACCAACAGATCCACATTGTACATCTCTGCAATGGTGGCAGTAGATAGGACCATCAACCCCAGTCCTACTTGGGAACAGGCACCCTACAGGGCATTCGATGCAGATCTGTACGCATCACATAAGGCAATGGCAGACAGGCAGAACGCTGGAGAAGATCAGCTGCCCCCCACCATTATCTGACATTCACCAGCAGAGGGCACAGTCAGTCTCCACCCACTGCACCCTGCAAGGTGTTCCAGCCATACATATGCTAACTGCAGACAGTCTGCTAGCTAGTACATAGTGCATATTCCTGGAGGAACTGTGTGCACCCAAAAATGGGATGTGAGCACACACACCAAGCAGGTATATCGGTGATTGGACCCCAAAAAAGAGAACCCATAAATATCATTTGAGAGAAATGTTGCATAGTAGTATGGGGGAACCTAGCCATGCCATGGTCACTGCTCAGTCAGGGTGAGAGTGACCTCCCAGCATGACATGCTGTGGCCACCCTGACCATGCAGGTGGTGGTCGGGCACTACAATGTCCCGGCCATTGCCCTATACCCTGTGCAGATGCATCCTGCCCAGGCCACCCTGTCTGGGCCATACCCACAGTACCTTTCTCCTCATTATGCACATTGGCAGGCTAACACTGGAAACAGTGCAAGCAGTGTGGGCTCAGTAAGGTGTAGGCAGCCACAACACACTGGATAGATATACACACACTCCCACACCTATGCCAGCATTGTGCAAATATGGAGGTTTGTGGCAGCCCTGGCCGCCACACCAGTTCTGGGCACAGTGCAGGCATTGTTATGTTACACAATACTGTTGGGGTCACTCCCCGGGGTGGTAAACACTGTCAGAAGCAATAACTGAAACACACTCCACAGATATCAGAAAGGTTGTTATGATGAATCTCTATCAACAAATCGTGTTTAAATTAGGATTTGTTAGCTGACATTAATCATAGCAACCTTTTGATATATAAGTTTAGGATGGCATTGCTAAGGTATGCAGGTGCAAGTATTGGGTGATGCTGCTCCGCGCAGGGCCCAACAGCCTGACTCTCCATGAGGCTTTGGATAGTGGAGCCTGTGGGTGTGGGTGTTTGTGCCCCTGTTGGCTGCTGCTGCTCTAGGGCAGAGGTTCCCAACTCTGGTCCTGGTGGGCCAAACACTGTTCAGGTTTTCATGCTGTTCCTAATGAATATGCATGAGATACATTTGCATACAATGGGGGCGATGCATACAAATGCAGCACAGGCATATTTATTAGGGACAGTATGAAACCTGAATGGTATTTGGCCCTCCAGGACTGCAGTTGGGAAACTTTGCTCTAGGGATTGCACATGTTTATGGTGTCTGTGCTCTGTAGGATAAAATATAGGCGTTTCAGGCATGTTTATTTTATCTGCAATAAAGGTTCTGTCTTTATTACCACAGTTTAGTACTGGGTAAAATATGGGGACAAGGTTGGCAGGAGCCACAGCTGGGACTTGAACTCGTGACCTTCTGCCCCTGAACACACTGGCTGTGTGTACTGCACCAAACTGTTGCCATGGGGGCAGATTATTCCCTGGGGATACCATGACTGTTCGTCAGACAGACCTTGTCTGTTGCAGTGCACGGCACCCACCTAAACGGGGCTTGGCCGTGGTCTGCTGTGGGCAGATGCTACCAGCACCCCTCCACCACCATGCTGACATGCCCTTATGCCGGTGGTGCTGGTGGTGCACAGTCCCAGGCCATCCAGTGTGCCGGTAGGCAGCTGCCTATGGTGTGGGTTCTCCGGTAGGGGTGCCTACATGGACATGCGTGCTTCCCCCCGGCACTACCTGCCAATTTTATGTGCCCTTGGGGGTACCTGCTGGGTAATATCCCCTGTGACACTGTGGGACACACACTCGTGCCCATGTTGGACCCTCATCAGTTGCTGTCTTGCTGCTTTACAGTTTCGGCATTCCTATGTGCCACCTAGGCATCTGCCTAGTCCGCACTGTGCCCCAGCTGGACCACAGCATATGCCGCCTGCAGCCCCCTGTATCCCATTTACAGCATCAGTAAAGTTACCGTTTCCTACGTGCCCACTCTGCTGTTGCTGCACATGTGCATGCCATAACAAACCTGCCCAATATACACGACAAAAACCCTGATCACCACTATTTCAATGTGGGATCATTCGCTTTGTAGGGGGTCAGAGCATAGACCCTTCCAAACATGATATCTTCCTTTTTATGCTTTGTCAGTAGTGTTGCTTTATGTTTATCATTAATATTGCTATTGGCCAGCTTGGTTATTGGGATTTCAAATGTGGTTCTGGTCCTTTTATATGTTTATTTGCCTTTTTGGTTCCTGCATATGTATCACTACTATCACTTTTCTGGGTTTCCCTGCCTTTGCTGTACATTGCTGACTGAAATGGTTTCTCTCTCCTGCAAATGTGCCTCTAAGCCAAGGGTTTCACTGGCGTTAGTGTTCAGACCTGGATTTCACAGCGTTAGTGTGCCTGGAGCCTCTCCCTGCCCACTCACCACCCATTGGAGTGGAAGAGTGGCCTAGTGGTTGGGGCAAGGTACTTCAGGCCAGAAGGTCAGAGGTTCAAATCCCACTAGAGGACAGCAACCTTGGGCTGGAAGGACTGGGGTTTCTAGTCCCACAGGTGCTCCTTGTGGTCTTGGGCAAGCCACTTAACCCTCCATAGCCCATGTTCCCTGTAAAATAGTTATCGCCAAGTTATAATGCCCTGTTCAATGTAATTTCAGTTTGTTCAATGTAAACCACACTGATGTAGAATAGCGCAGTATATAAGAGAATGTAAATAAATAAATTGACCCCTATCTCTGCTCTCTGGGAGGCCTTACTCCACCCTTCAGACCTGGATTTCACAGCGTTAGTGTGCCTTAACGCTGCTGCCCACGTTATCACATGATAACGTCAGCACTGCTACGTTACGATGGTTTAGTAAACATACCCCTTAGTCTGCTGACCTCATGGCTATTGCATTCTCAGTACAGTTTCACTGTTTTATTTCCATACATAATTGATGTCATCCAAGCGATTACTTGTTCGGAAAGGGATTATCAGACTTGTTTGCTGTGGTAATGAGATAGCTAATGCATTCTGTTGCTTGGAATGTGGAAAAGGGGACACCAAATGTTTCATTATATATTTTATTGCCTGGTATGCAACTATTTAGCCTCCTTTAAAGCTTTTGCTATGCTTATTCACATTGCCTTCCCAAATAGCTGTTCACCTCAGCCTTCTTCCAGTCTTCAAATTGGGTAATCAAGCACTTTTATCGAAATATTTCTGGTTATAGTATTTCTTGGCATATCTTGGCCACTTGAGCTTTTGAAAGTCCAAGATTAACAAACAGAAAATTCCCAGATTGGAGATCATAATTGCTACAGAAGCAGAAAGAGTTGTACTGATGTCACTAACCAACTACTAACCAGCAAAAGCTATTTTGTTGCATGTTTTTCAGTAAATCGTTTTGCAAATCATGGATACAAGTCCTTTGAAATGCTCTACAAGGCAACTCGATGTGATGACACAAGTCTTCTAAAAAACTTTGCCAATACTTTCCAGAGTACTCTTGGTAAAATGGTAGGTTAGTAGTATTTATTTTTATTCCATAAGTCATTTTATTTTAGATTTCATTAAAAGGTCAGTGACAATAAATGAAGGATTATTGTATAAACTGAAACAGTATTTGAACATGTTTTTATTTTTCAATGATTATAAAATATAAGAAATTTGTAAATGAAGATGTATGAATGTACATTTTAGAAAGAATGTGTGTGTCACCACAGAGACTTGCTAGTGTACATGTCCATGGCAGGGTAGCAGTTTCATAATCGTATCTCTACATATCTGTGCAGTTTATAAAATAGCATCATAGCCATTCAGGAATGTAGATGTGGCCATCTATGCAATAGAAAATGGGCAGGCAGGAATATTTAAATATTCTATAGCCCTAAACCGGGCTGGAAATTTGTATTTTATTGCAAGATGAGCCTGGACATGCAGCACTCAGGAAACTGTGCACGTGCATCAGGAAACAGGATGTGGGCAGCCCCCCTCTCTCTTCCCACTGGCAGAACCTCTGCACATGTAGAACTCTAGAGACAAGCAGAAGAGGAAAAGTGGCAACCCGACTGCCAAACTACCTCTGCAGGATGGTCCTGGAGCAAAAGTAAATCCTATTCCTCCCACATGGCCACAGGCCCCCACATGAATTAGCAAGTAGGGTCTGAGAAAAGATCCGCACAACTTTGGCATGGTAAGTCAACCCAAGATACAACATACTGGAGGACATGTAGCAGTAGACAGGTACACACTTGGCAGGGCAGAATGAAAAGGAAGCAGTAAAGGCTGGTCCCTCTGGGAAGCACCTACTGTGTGGTCATGCAGAGCCACAGCAGCCAGATAAAAGTAAGCACACAGAGCGGGGCATGTAGCCAGCAGCACATATACAAACTAATGCACTATGCACCCAAGGAGGGAGTCAGGCACACATGGATAGGTTGAGTAGTGGCAGAGGAACAAGATACAGAATACATGCACTCTTTCCGCTATCACATGGGAAGGGTGTTTGCATGTGGCTGCATGAGCACATGAGTAGCACTGCAACTACCAAGCCACAAGTCTATGGTGTGGCAGTGGTATGTGTGTTGGTTAACAGATGGCCCAATTGGGATAATGTCCCCAGAAAAGAGCAACAGCACAGTACAATGTACACATAGTTGCAAGCATAGCAGGAATGCAAGGGCTAAAACCTAGAACAGCAATCACACTGTGGGCAGAAAGTGTACAAACAGAGCTGACACACCCCAGTGATGCCTACTGTCAGGTCTGCTGCACACCTGTCCATGGAAACCCCCTCCTGGCACAAATGGCACACTGAGTCAGAGTCGGGTGTATGGCAGGGGTGGGTGAATGAGGTGCATGAAAGGGGGTGAGCTACATAAACATGTTTATTGCTAAGCAATATATTGCCTCCTATAGCCGCCAGAAGCTTCAGGATTCTCAAGGATCTAGAGCCCATTAAGGTGCGATACAGAGCTGTGCAAAGGACCAGACCCTATATGCTGCTGTGATTAAGGAGGGAGATTCAGCAGCAGGCTGGTAAGTCATGTTGCATGTTATATAGGATTGCATTTTGAGATGGGTTCCTCAGGGGCATCATCAGAAAAGCACATGGGCAAGATATGCATGCCAACTGCTGGCATCCACAACATGGAATGGCACACAGAGCCAGCAGATGACCAGCCACGGTGGCTACAGCATATGTTGGATGGGTGATGCACAGAGAGAACCCAGCAGAGCTTTAGCCACAGGCAGAGTAGAGTTCCAAAGCGGCCTAGAGCAAGTGATGGACCCAGCAAAACTATGGAGGTAATGCTGCAGAGCAGGATAGAAGCACAGACAACAAATACACAGGATAGTTCACAAGGGCAGAGACATCAGTTGTGAGGAACAGGGAAGGATTTGGTATGCAGATGGTGACAGCATGGGAAGGCAGCACATGTGGGTGACGTGCATATGGCATAGTCATCATCCATACACAAGCATAAACAACAAATGTATATGGAACAGTCAGGGCTGGACACAACTGCAAATGAATGTGTTCTGCTGTTTGAGACTATCTTGCAGCAGTGCCTAATGTTTGACCTCTTTCTGTAACATGAGCAGCACCAGCTAGAGATGGTCGGTTGCCACCATCTCCAAATGTGCAGCAGCAGCCGCCACCCCTGCCTCCAAACATGCAACAGCCATCACTCCTACCGCAAGATGTGCTGTAGCTGCTGCCACTGCTGCTGCAAGATGTGCAGCAGCCACCACCCCCACCATCAGACATGCAGCAGCAACAGCCACAGCAACCAATGGCAGAGGGCCAGGAGCAGCCCCCACGTAGAGCACTACTCTGGCCTGACTATAATGGTAGTAATAACTACAACACTGGCAACAGGAGCAGCAGCAGCAGCTCTTCAGCATGGCTAATGACCGCATCATCATTGGATCAGGTAGTAGAGGATGATTATGTAGTTATTACCCTTGTGAAGGAGCAGGCCCTGGTGGGGTGGATGCAGGACCTCACCCAAGGCAGGATGGCTGCTGACGCAGCTGTGGGTAAGACCCCAGCATGGAATAGCCGTGAGCATCAGGGTGGATGCCTGGCTGAGGTGGTCCAGAGGGGGGAGGAGAGTGCTGGCAGTTTGGGGGATGTCATGCAAGGATAGGGAGGGCTTGAGGAAGGAGAACTGCCAGAGGAAAGAGCCAGGGATGTGTCTGGTATGTTAGAGGAGGGGGAGGGGTTGGAGGGGAAGGTGCAGGATAGGGAGGTGCGGCATAGAAGGGGGCAGGGAAGCAGGTACACAGGCTTTACAACATATGCAGTCCATGATTGTGCAGCCCATGCAGGCTGTCACCCAGCTGGACCTGGTGCATGAATATGAGGCCCCCTACAGTGCTTTGCTACCCTTGCAAGACCACTGGCCCTCATGATCATGCACCCATAAGGTCTCATAGTGAAGATGCATGCCTGAGCTGTAGTCTTCCAGCAACTCAAGGCAAGCGCCTCACCCTCTAGGCACTCCATCTAGGAGAGAAGCAGGCTAGGAGAAGGGGGGGGGGGGGCTGGCGTCACTATGTACACTGTTACATGTACCTTGCCAAAGTTGGTCTTTGTAAATAAAAGGGGTGTATATTGTGAATTGTGGTGACTGTGTTAATTTCAAATGCTGTGTTTGGGAAGGGAAGTTGTCATGGGCATTGCAGGGAAGGCACATGGAACATGGATAGCATTTCACTGGTGTGCCACAGTATGTATACTGCATAAATAACACCAACAAGGACAGCTCTCTAACTCCTCTTCATTGTTCCCATGGGCAGGCCTTAAACCAGCACCCCTTGCATTCAGAGGCAGGCACTCTTCTGATGTAGCCATCCAGATCTCTGGGTGGCTGCTGTGATCCAGTCAACTGTTCACCATCCTTCTATGCCTGCTGTTCATTCTTTCCTGTGCTCTATGTGTCTGCAGGTTGCTGTCCACAGAGCACAGTAGAAAGACCCACTTGGAATATGTGACATGTGAATCCAATCTGGCATGAGCAGGACACCATCTCCACCCAGGTATCTGTTGCAGTGACCCTGTGTCATGCTTGCAGTAAAGCTCTGACCCTATCTGATAATGAAATTATGTTCACATCACCTATCCCATAGGTGGTCATGTAGCACATCATGTCACACACAAGGGCCCTGCACCAGCAAACCCTTGGGAAAAGGCCAGGAAAGCATGCAGACATGGATTCACATGTCATGCATTCCACACAGGTGTGTCTACATTGCTCTGCCAGAAACTCTGCAGACACACAGAGCATAGGACAGAATGAGCAGCAGGCATAAAAGGAGGGTGAGCAGATCTGGATGGCTACACCAGCACGATACCTGCCTCTGGATGTAAGGGTTGCTGGTCTGAGACCTGTCTGTTGAAATACTGCTTCCCTAGACAGCACTGATGGAATGGGGTAGCCTGAGACCCTATAACCATTCATACAGGAGACACCTGTTTTGCTAGCAGCACCAGGTTTTACAGCATGTCCTATATTTACATTCATTGAGTGGATGACACAATGATAAAGTACATACTAATAGCTCCAGTGAAACAAGCAGAACCTTTCTTAAAAGAACCTCAAATGAGAGAAAGGAAGATGCATCTATGTAGGTGCAGAACACAGCAATGCATGACCCTGAAGTCTTGGACCCACAACAGGCTGGCCATGGCACTGGCCTCGGAACGCTACCTGCCAGCTCTACAGGCATAGTGTCCCAAGCTTTCCCATCATATCCTACAATCCCATGGCTCTATGGGCACATATTGCCCTGTTGATCACTTGACGGCCTTTTTGGTGCACATCCAGTCCTGGAGCAACACAGTCTTGCCTTGATCCCCATAGAGTCACATAGGTCATAGTAGCATGTACAATCATTTGTACACTACACACAAATGGTGAGTGTAAATGCTTCTTTAAACAATGCAAAACTCCAGACATTTTGTGCTTTGCTAACATATATGTGCCTTCCTGACCTATAGCTCACAGAGTGTGGTACATGATCCTGTACATCATGTGCCTGTCAGACCCCCTCAAGGGGAAGTGTGGAAAAAAATTTTCCATATTGCCCCCTGATGCTGCTGTCCATGACCATTGAACTGTGCTGCATGTCGGTGGGTCTATCACTGCTACAATGACTCTTTCTCCACCCTCCCTGGTTGAGCCTCTATCTAGCATCTCTGTCCTCACAAAAAGCCGCCAAGTGGCCATGATAACTGCCTTACTCACCCACCAAGGGCATCCCAATTTATGACAGCTGGCCAGTGCTACAATCTACTGTAGCACATGGGAAGAGTGTATAATAGGCAGTGACACAGGTACATAGACATGTCAGTATGAGGTGCTGACATGGCAAAGAGTAAATACACACAAGAAATGCAGATTTTATTTTATTTTATTTATTTACATTCTCTTATATACCGCGCTATTCTGCATCAGTGCGGTTTACATTGAACAAACTGAAATTACATTGAACAGGGTATTATAACTTGGAGATAACTATTTTACAGGGAACATGGGCTATGGAGGGTTAAGTGGCTTGCCCAAGACCACAAGGAGCACCTGTGGGACTAGAAACCCCAGTCCTTCCGGCCCAAGGTTGCTGTCCTCTAGTGGGATTTGAACCACCAACCTTCCGGCCTGAAGTACCTTGCCCCAACCACTAGGCTACTCCTCCACTCCAGATGTCCTCTGTGCCCCTGCAGCTGTGCATGCACAGCAGCTCTCCACACTACTATGTGACACCAGGGCTCCAGTGGAAGGAGGTATCCACTGCCATGCATAGCTGTGTGCAGTCACCATTTCTGTGCTTCCACTGGCCATGACCACATCCACTAACATTCTCCTTCCAGTTTAGCCAGCACTACTGAGGATTCTCCAACACCTTATCAGGGGAATGGTGGTATACCATGAACCATATCTGTATACATGTGGAGGCATGCCATTAGACAACTAAGTG
Organism: Ichthyophis bannanicus; assembly: GCA_033557465.1. Classification (NCBI taxonomy): domain Eukaryota; kingdom Metazoa; phylum Chordata; class Amphibia; order Gymnophiona; family Ichthyophiidae; genus Ichthyophis; species Ichthyophis bannanicus. The sequence continues at coordinate 661,501,159 of CM066032.1, read as the reverse complement.
TAAAGATGATGGGCCTGATATTCAGCGGCGGTAGGTACATAAGAACATAAGAACATAAGATATGCCATACTGGGTCAGACTAAGGTCCATCAAGCCCAGTATTCTGTTTCCAACAGTGGCCAATCTAGGTCATACGTACCTAGCAGTTTCCCCAAGGGACACAGGTTCCACAATGCTTGTATTGGTTCAAGCATTGATATCCTGGGTCCCTTCTTAATAATGGTTAATGGACCTTTCCTCCAGGAACTTGTCCAAACCTTTTTTAAACCCAGCTACACTAATAGCCTTTACTACATCCTCTGGTAACAAATTCCAGAGTTTGATTACATGTTGAGTGAAAAAATATTTTCTTTTATTAGTCTTAAATAGTTTACCCTGTAGCTTCATTGCATGTCCCCTAGTCTTCCTATATTCTGATAACGTAAACAGTTGATCTATGTTTACCCATTCCACTCCATTCATTAATTTTTAGACTTCTATCATATCTCCCCTTAGCCATCTCTTTTCCAGGTTAAAGAGCCCTAACCTTTTTAGCCTATATTCATAGGAGTATCCTTCCATCCCCTTTACCATTTTGGTGGCTCTTCTCTAAACCTTTTCTAATAACACTATATCTTTTTTAAGATACAGCGACCAGAATTGCACACAATATTCAAGGTGCGGTCTCACCATGGAATGATATAGAGGCATTATAATATCTTTTATTTTATTTTCCATTCCTTTCCTTATGATACTAGCATTCTATTTGCTCTCTTGGCCGCCGCTGCACACTGGGGCTGAGAGTTTTAACATGTTATCCACAATGACGCCTAAATCTTTTTCCTGAGTGGTGGTTCCTGAATGTGGAACCTTGCATCGTGTAACCATAGTTTGGGTTGTTCTTTCCTAGGTGCATAACTTTGCACTTGTCCACATTAAATTTTATCAGCCATTTTGATGCCCTGTCTTCCAATTTATCAAGATCCTCTTGCAATTTTCCACAATCCTCTTGGGTTTTAACAACTTTAAATAGTTTTGTGTCATCTTCAAATTTGATAACCTCACTCGTTATTCCCTTTTCCAGGTCATTTATGAATATATCAAAAAGCAGTGGAACTAGCACAGATCCCTGAGGTACACCACTATTCACCTTTCTCCATTGGGAAAATGGGCCATTTAGCCCTACCCTCTGCTTTCTATCTTTTAACCAGTTCCTGATCCACAATAGTACACTCCCTCCTATCCCATGACTCTTTAGATTTGCCAAAAGTCTCTGATGAGGGACCTTGTCAAAGGCTTTCTGAAAGTCCAGATACACTATATCAACCGACTCAACTTTGTCCACCTGTTTATTCACACCTTCAAAAAAACATAACAGGTTAGTAAGACAAGATCTTCCTTGTCTAAAGCCATGTTGGTTGTCTCCCATTAGGCCATGACTATCTACATGATGAGTAATTTTGTTCTTTAGATGGTTTCTACCATTTTTCCCAGTACTCACATCAGGCTCACTGGTCTGTAGTTTCCCGGATCACCCCAGGAACCCTTTTTAAAAATTGGTGTTACATTGGCGATCCGCCAATCTTCAGGTATTATAGATGATTTTAATGAAAATTCACAGATTACTAATAGCAGGTCTGTGATCTCATATTTCAGTTCTTTCAACACCCTTGGATGTATACCATCCAGCCCAGGTGATTTGCTACTCTTCAGTTTATCTAATATTTGTAATACATCTTCCCGATGTATCAATATTTCCTTCAATTCTTCCACACCTTTAAATACCACTTCAGTCATGGGTAACATCCCTACATCTTCCTCAGTAAAGACCGAAGCAAAGAATTCATTCAGTCTCTCCGCTATCGCCTTGTCACCTCTTAGTGCCCCTTTAACCCCTCTATCATCTAATGGACCAACTGACTCTCTCACAGGTTTTTTGCTACGAATGTACTTGAAAAAGTCTTCATTTCGCGTTTTTGTTTCCGTAGCAAGCTTCTTCTCAAATTCTCTCTTTGCCTGCCTTATCAATGCCTTGCATTTGACTTGCCAGTGCTTGTGCTGTTTCCAGGTTTCATCGTTTGGCTCTTTTTTCCATTTCCTGAAAGATGCTTTTTGGCAACAACAGCCTCTCTGACCTCACCTTTAAACCATGCTGGCAGTTTTTTGGACTTCCTTCCACTTTTCTTAAAGCGTGGAATACAGCTGGTCTGGGCTTCCAAGATAGTATTTTTCAACAACACCCAAGCTTGATGTAAGTCTTTAACCTTTGCAACTGTTCCTTTTAGTTTTTTCTTAACTATTTTCCTCATTTTATCATAGTCTCCCTTTCGAAAGTTAAAAGGTAGTACTGTGGATTTGCTTACTATCCCTTCTCCACTAATTAAATCAAATGCAATCATGCTGTGATCACTATTACCAAGTGGCCCCAACACCTTTATATCTTGCACTAGATCTGGTGTTCCACTAAGGACTAGGTCTAATATGGCTTCCCCTCTGGTCGGTTCATGAACCAACTGCTCCAAGAAGCAGTCATTTATTTCATCTAGGAACTTTATCTCCCTAGCATGTCCTGCTGTGACACTGATCCAGTCGACACCGGGGTAATTGAAATCACCCATTACTATTACTGCGCTGTAACTTTTGTTAGCTTCCTTGATTTTTTTGATCATTTCATCATCCATTTTTTCATTCTGGCCAGGCGGTCGATAGTACACCCCCTCTGCCATCACCTTCCCCTTCTTACATGGAATTTCAATCCATAGAGATTCTACAGCAAATTTTGTTTCCTGCAAAACTTTAATCCTTTCTGATTCAATGCCCTCTCTAACATAGAGCGCAACCCCTCCACCAATTTGATCAGCTCTCTCATTACAATATAGTTTGTACCCAGGTATCACAGTGTTCCACTGGTTGTCCTCCTTCCACCATGTCTCTGATATTCCAATCATATCTAACCTCTCATTTAATGCTATATATTCTAACTCTCCCATCTTATTTTTTAGACTTCTAGCATTTGCATACAAGCATTTTAGAGGCTGTATTTTATTCATATTAATCTGACTATTGGTAGGCATGGGTAATTTGGGATCTTTAAGCTCTGTCTGCTCCATACTCGAGGACATTTGGGCTACTTTACTCTTTTTTGGAACCTCTCTGCTTTTGGTAGTATCCTTCAAGGATACATTCTTCCGAACCATGCACTCTTGGGTCACTGTCGGCTTTCCCCTATTATCTAGTTTAAAAGCTGCTCTATCTCCTTTTTAAAGGTTAATGCCAGCAGCCTGGTTCCATCCCGGTTAAGGTGAAGCCCATCCCTTTGGAAGAACCCCTCCTTTCCCCAGAATGTTCCCCAGTTCCTAACAAATCCAAACCCCTCATCTCTGTACCATTGTCTCATCCACTCATTGAGACTCTGGAGCTTTGCTTGCCTTTTGGGTCCTGCGCGTGGAATGGGAAGCATTTCGGAGAACGCTACCCTGGAAGTTCTGGATTTCAACTTCCTACCTAAGTGCCTAAATTTAGCCTGCAGAACCTCCCTCCCACATTTTCATATGTCATTGGTACCGACAGCAGACTCCTCCCCAGCACTAACTAAGACTTTATCTAGGTGGTGCATGAGGTCCGCTACCTTCGCACCAGGCAGGCATGTTACCAGACTATCCTTTTGCACGATTAATTCAATTTACCATTGCAACCAGGGCATTGAGGACATCAAATGAAAATGGTGTGAGATCCACAAGAGCCACCCACAAAAAGGCCAGGACACTTGGACCAGATGGGTAGACTCTCTTCTTCCTGAAGATTGATAAATAGGTCCTCCGCACTATCAGTGTTGCCACTGTGATGGGAATGGGGAACCTGGACTCATTCAGAATCAGAGTGAGTATATGCATTGTACCCCTGACCTCCCACACCTTGCTTGCCTTACCACCTTGTGCTGCCATGTACCCCCACCTACTCTCACCATGTGACATTTTACTGTAAGTGCCCACTGGCAAGTGCCTACCGGACAACTGGCTATTGTCATATATGGATGTTATGCTGAGAGGGCAGCATGGGGTGAGGGTAAACAGAGTTACACTCCACATATCTGAGGGGCATGCTATATGAATTCACACATACATACTCACACCTCTATAGTACCATGTTCTACCCCACCTTATCTCTACCACCAGTATATATGCCTATAGTGTATGCCTGGTTGTCCCATATCCTCACCATATGTGCATGCTGTTTGTGCAGTGAGTAGACACCCAGTTCACATCTCCCCCTAACAGCATATTTAATGGGCTGCCAAGTGAGGGGAACCACCTAGAGACAAGTGTCATATGCAGACCCTAGTGGTATTGTGCTTCATGTGCCAACTGCTACCATGCTTCCCTCTTCAAGGTCTGTGCACCAGCAAAGTTACATGCTATTTTGTTCTAACAGGTGATTCTAGACATCTAGTGCTTTAAAGGGCTTGTTCTAATAATTTACAGCCCTATGGGTGTGTGGCATTGGAGGGAATGGCATAACAGGAACAGGCATATGGTTACAAGCCCCTGTCCTATCTACCTCTCATATCAGATGTTAGCTACTGTTGCCAGTGCTGATACACCAGTACCATGTCTGCCCCTGTGGGTACCTATGACTGTCACACACAGCTGTAGAATGCTTGTGTGGTTTCCATTTTTATGATGCATTCAACAATGACAATACCAATAGGGTGGTTAGGCATCAAATACATTGTGAGTGATAGCATTGCTTGGTCCAGTTACAGATACTGATGGATTCACAGATACATTAGAAGGCAACACTGCAGGCCCCAGCCAGCCCCCTGGAAAAGGCTCTATGCCCGAGAACCCATGCCTCCACCATGAATGAAGTGATTGTTTGGACCTCATCGGTGTGATAGCAACGCAACAACATGTCACTGGTATGGTACTGGTATGTCCACCCTCCCCTGACTTTGTGGAGGAGGAGCCAACTGACATGGAGATACAGCTGCCTTCATCTCCATTTGTTGATGATGTTCCTCCTGATATTGGCATAAATGATGAGAACCCAAAGTGGCACAGTGCTTGTCGTCATTCACAGAATTTTCTGCAGTACACTGAACAACTGTTGCACCAAAACAGGGTCCACCAGACCCTGAGTACAGAGAAGCTTAAGCTGATGCAATGGTCCCTTGCAGTGCAGGAGAGAGCATGGAATTTCGATGCCTCCATCTGCCATTTGAATGTCTCCCTGAAGGAAGACATCATAGAGATGAGGAGGCTCCTCCCTAGTGCTGCGTGGTCATCCAGGTTCTCATCAGCTGGAACATCAGGCAGAGACCAAACAGTGCAGACACCAGCATCAGCCAACCCACTACAGCTGCAACTGCTATCACACCACCACCAAAACCACTAGCTCAGCAAGGCATGCACTATCTTCAGTTTCCCCTCATCTGCCTCAGTCCTTTATTTTTTAGTCTCTTCCCCATGGAAGGGGTGGGGGGTGAGGACCCTTTGCTTTCCACTTTCCATAGAGATACTGAGAGGTCTGATGTGCAGGATGAGGACTCCAGCAGAACATAAGATAGGCCAATCTAGGTCATAAGTACCTAGCAATCTCCCTAAAAGACACAGGTTCCTCAATGCTTGTATTGGTCAAGCAGTGATATCCTGGGTCCCTTTTAATAATGGTTTATGGATCTTTCCTCCAGGAACTTGTCCAAACCTTTTTTAAACTCGGCTACACTAACAGCTTTTACTACATCCTCCGGTAACAAATTCCAGAGTTTGATTACATGTTGAGTCAAAACATATTTTCTCTTATTAGTCTTAAATAGGTTACCCTGTAGCTTCATTGTATGTCCCCTAGTATTTTTATATTCTGATGACGTAAACAATCGATCTATGTTTACCCCTTCCACTCGATTCATTAATTTATAGACCTCTATCATATCTCCCCTCAGCTGTCTCTTTTCCAGGTTGAAGAGCCCTAACCTTTTTTAGCCTCTTTTCATAGGAGTATCCTTCCATCCCCTTTACCATTTTGGTGGCTCTTCTCTGTACCTTTTCTAATAACGCTATATCCTTTTTAAGATATGGTGACCAGAATTACACACAATATTCAAGGCGCGGTCGCACCATGGAGCGATACAGAGGCATTATAATATCCTTTGGTTTATTTTCCATTCCTTTCCTTATGATACCTAGCACTCTATTTGCTCTCTTTGCCGCTGCTGCACACTGGGTGGAGTGTTTTAACATGTTATCCATGATGACACCTAAATATTTTTCCTGGGTAGTGGTTCCCAATGTAACCACTTGCATCGTGTAACCATAGTTTGGGTTGTTCTTTCCAGTGTGGGTTGCTCATCAGAGTCTTATGCAACACCACCCAGCACAGCAGAACCTCTGTTTGGTCAGGCTTTAAGGATTTTGTCTCGGAGTGAGGCAAAGATGGGCAGGGTTTGGGGAAGGGGACAGGGATGTGGTAAGCATTAGGGTAATATCCCCATGGGCCTCATTTTGCGGCATGTGAATAGGAGAGGAGGATGTGTTGTGGCGTGGGGGGGGGAGTTGGAAGGGAGGGTGTGTGGGGATTTGTTGGGTGTGTGAGGGGGAGGGGATGTTGGGAGGGAAAGTGTGTTAGGATGTTAATGGAGAGGGGAGGGTGGGTCTGTGGGGGAGTGTTGGAACATGTGAGCGTGGAGATTTGGAGGGAAGGGGTGATGCACTGGGTGGAAATGAGAGGTCTGGGGTTATATGTCCCCTTTTTGTCCATATGCACTGGCTTACCGATAAACACTCATTTTCACATGAAGTGTCTGTGTATGCATGAGGTCATTTCTAGCTGCATTCCCACATTGATATGGCCAACTTGTCTCTCCATGCCTTGCCACCTCTGCTTCTTAATCTTGCTCTTCCTCTGCAGTGTCCTGTGGTTTTGGCAAGGATTGTCTGTACTGTAGGGCATGATTCTGGATCATGTGGCAGACCAGAAAGATCTCATATATCCTTGAAGGGCTGTAGAGAAGTTCTCCATGCTTACCTTACCTGTCCAGTCACCCAAAGTGGCTCTTGAGCTGGCCAAAGGTTCTCTCTACCATTGCTCTTTTGTGCCTATGGGGACCTATTGTAGCACTCCTCTGTCGGTGATATTGAGGTAGAGTAATGGATCTGCTCCAGCTCCTGGCAGAGATGGTGAATGGCTGCCTTATTAAAGTGGAACTTTGGGACTTCTGGAGATGCGCAATTGGAGGAGAAATGCATGAGGGATCTGCTCTGAACCTGAGCCCCCAAAACAGCTGCAAAATAACAGCTCTGGTATTTTAAAAGAAAGCATATAGATGCCGGAAGACCCCATGGAGTGACCTAGGGGTTTGGAGTGGCAAAAACAAGGGTATGCCCCATAAAATAACCAAAAAAGCCAGACCCAAAAAGTCACACTGAACTCAAGATGGCCACTGACATCACCAAGGAGACGGCATCAGGTACTGGGAAGTTGGCAGCCAAAATATCTTCAGTAGTGGCTGTGGCATTGGAGGACTGGCTTAATAAGCCGCAATCCAGGGTGGACGGAAGAAAAGAGGCTTTTGAAACTCAATTGGCCTGTATGGCAGAGGTCAAAAACAGAGTGGCTGCTCAGGAGGAACACACGACGTGGCTTGAATGTCAAGTAGCTAGACTTACCAAAGAGCAAAATCTCCTGCTGGAAAGATTAGAGGAGCAAGAGAATAGATCTTGGAGAAATAATTTTTGGGTGATTGGGTTGACCGAAAGTGTGGGCGATGAGGAATTATACAATTTCTTTCAAAACTGGCTCCCTGAACAATTAGGCCTCTCGATGGCTGTGGGGCCATGGCGATGTGAATGTGTGCACAGAATCGGGCCCAAAATAGATGATCACAGGAGTACACGAGCCATCATAGGACACTACCTAACATGGACAGAAAAAGAAAAAATTCTGAAGGAATTTCAGCAAGGAGCAGGGCTCCAATATAATAATCAGAAACTGATGCTCTTCAACGATTATTCCAGCCAAATAGCCACAAAACAGAGAGTTCATGCCAATTTGTACTATATTGCACCAACATGGGTTCCAATTTGCCTTACTTTTCCCCCATAAGCTCAGGGTGATACATGAGGGATGGACATTACTTTTCAGTACCTTTGAGGAAGGTAAAAGATTCGTGGAGCACCTACCCACACAAGAACCATCTGGGCAGGAAGCAGCCCACCCCACAAATGACATATTAGCTCAAGAGGGAGAGAGGGCTAACTGAAAGTGGGGCCTATCAGTAAACGACATGCAGAACCAGAGCGACATTGGGGGGGGGGGGATGTTGCTGGCACCGTCTGAGGCCTCTCGAGACTCCCTATCTCAACCCAACTAATGTTTTTTGGACAGAGTGCGATTAACTGGCAAAATACAAGACATATGGCCACTTCCCACCAGGCCAGGACCACTCACATGTGAATAGAAGCATGGGAAAGATGGCCAGGATATCGTACAAGAGCAGTGATTCTGGGTGAGGGAGGCAGTGTTCAAGTCATGTTGTGAGGACTTAGAACTGTTTAATAACATTGACAACTATTTAATACACTGTTTAATATGGGGTGAGTGGGGCAGGGAGGGTGAGGGGGCAAGTGTGTGAGAAGGTGGAGTATGAGAGATATATGGAATGGAAGGGGGTAATGGAGGACTGGAGCCTAAAGGGAGTGGATTAAGGTGACGGTATGAATGGTGAGAGAGGATGGGTGAATGTAGAGAAAGGAATTCAAGAGTAGATGAGGGAAGGGGAGGGGGTGGAGGGAGAGAAGAGAACGGGGATGTTGGGGAAGGGAAGGTACAGGGGTGGGGAGGTGTGGCAAAGTGGACAATGAATCTAGAAACATAGGAAGGGGAGAGCGGGAAGAGGACAATACAAACTCCTGGGGGAGGCTGTGTTGGGAGGCCTCCTGGGGAAACATACTCTTAGGACCATGCTATGGGACACATAGAAGCAGAGGATGGCTGAGATGACCCTTACGTCTTTAGATGTGGGTGGACTGCATTACCTGGTAAAGCAAGAGAAGGTGTTAACTTACCTTCAGTCCCTAGGAACTAAAGTAGCCTTTCTGCAAGAGATCCATTTAACAATGGCCGAACATAATAAGCTAAAGAAGCGTTGGGTGGGATCAGTGTTTGCGGCCACCTATTCAACTAAAAGAAGGGGAATGGCTATCCTAATTGGAAAATGGAGCTCTTTTGAACTCCATAAAATTATCATGGACCCAGAGGGCCAGTTTGTACTGGTGTGGGGTTTGTTGAACTGGCGTAAAGTATTGCTGGGTAGTGTGTATGCCCCCAATATATTCCAGCATGTTTTTTTTCTTGGATCTAATAGTTCATTTGGCAGATCAGAGTACCAAATGGTACTGAGAGGAGACTTCAACACTGTAGCACATTCTTCCATAGATAGCCTGCCCCCGAGAATAATAGGTAGAGGGGCTGAGTAAAAGGGGATAAACCTACTTAGTCAAGAGTTGGAACTCATTGACGCTTGGCACACTCTGCATCCAGTGAACACGTTACACACTACTCAGGGATACACAAAATGCATCACTGTATAGACTACATTCTGGTGATGGAATGCTGATTTCCACAGCTGTGGGGAGCCAAAATCCACCCGCAAGTGGTGTCAGACCACAAGACTATGAGGGTACAGATTCTGCTGCTAGATGCTTGGGAGAATCGCCCCTGGTGACTTAATCCTACTTGGACACAACACAGAGTTCCAGTGATTTCTTAGGAAAGCCTGGCTTAACTATGAATGTGAAAACAGAGTGGAGAATGTAGGACCAGTAATTTATTGGGAGGCTGTAAAGGTGGTGATGAGGGGTAATATCATGGGATATATCGCTAATCGGAATAGCCAGAGACATAAGGCATTACAACAAGGCCTGAGAGAGCTACGCACCATGCGGGATGTGCACATGAGGAGTAAGACAGCACAAACTAGGCAGCAGCTACAAGAGAGCAAAAACAAAGTGGGAGCAATCTTGCAACAGAAGGCCATGAAAAAGCATATGAGTATAAACTCTATAAATGGGGGAATAAAACATTGAAACTCCTCACTAATTTGGTCAAGCCAGCCAAAGTCAGGAATACAATGATGCGATTGTGCCGAGAGGATGGGACCTTCATGGTAAAAGATGCAGAAATAGCACAATGCCTCACAACCTTCTTCCATAAGCTTTATATGGAGGAGAGTGATGCTGGGGTGAGGGAGGCGTTTTTTGAGGGTTTGGACTTGCCCAAGCTCAGTGAGGAGCAGAGGGAGATGCTAATTAGGCTACTGCAGCCAGAAGAGATAAAGCAAGTGATAAAATGACTGGTCTCTGCCAAAGCCCCGGAACCTGATGGCCTAGGACCCGAAATTTATAAAATCTTGGGAGATCTGGTGACCCAGCCATTGACAGCCCTGGGGGAAGAGCCAGTAGCAACAGGTATACACGCGAATAGGGCAACGGTGGTTCTGATCCCAAAACCAGGCCGCAATCTGGAAAACACCACTGCATATACAGTAGACCCATTTCTCACCTAAACCAGGACTTGAAAATTATAACGGCAGTGTTGGCCAGACGGTTAAGCGCAGTGACTGCTGAAATTGTACATCCCAACTAAACAGTTTTTGTGAAAGACTGCATACCTACTTCGAACCCTAACCATTTTTAGGCAGCAGAGAGCCAAAACGGCATCAGCGGTGATGGAGAGCCTGCACGTGGAGAAGGCTTTTGACTGGCTTACCTGGGATTATCTTTTTTGGATTTTGCCTCGGTTCGGGATAGAGGGCTATTTTGCGAAATGTATTCAGACTTTCTATGCTGACTCCATGGCACAGTTATTAGTGAACGGAGGGTTGGGAGAACCCATCCGACTGGCCAGGGGAACAAGACAGGGGGTGTCCATTATCCTCACTCTTGTTTATTTTGACACTCAAACCCCTGGCATAGAAAATCTGAGCATCAATAGCAATAAAAGGGCTTCAGGTAGGACAAGTTAAGACCAAAATAAATCTCTTTGCTGCTGATATACTAATTAGTATGCTGCATATGCCAAATAGCTGGGCGGAGCTGATACACCTGTTAAAGCTTTTTGGAAGATTCTCTTGGCTAAAGATCAATATGGACAAATCCAAAGCGAAAGTCCTGGGAAAGGGGAAATGGATAGGGGGGAAAGCACTGCATTTTGGTGGTCAGGAGGCCCATTAAAATACCTGGGTGTCTACCTACATAAAGACCCTAAGCTGTAGCAGCAAAGCGCAGACAAACCAATGATACCAGGAGTCTGTTCAGAAGGTCCAAATCATTTATTTGTGCACAAGTCTCAAGCAAGGCAATTTCAAAATGGCTGAGCAAAGTTTTCAAGCATTACAACAACTTTTATAGACTTCTGTTCCATTCTAGGTATAGAAAAACACTTCATTGGTCCCGGTACTCTCCCGTACCTCCCGTAGCCCTTCTATTGGTCCCGGTACTGATAAGTTTCTCCAATTATGTTCCTTCTGTGGGCTTCTGTGGGCATGACACCTGCCTGCCCCCCTTCTAGTCCCAATTACAATGGTCAGTTCATCAACTTGTTACTTTCACACTTTCAAGGTTATGGGACCATTTGTGCGTGCAGAAGAGCAAGGTTCTGTAACTCATCTGTCAGCACTCCTCAATATTTCTCTGCAAATGTACTTTTTCTTATCAGTAACTTTAAAACATGTCTTTTCTGTATTTTTCCATTTCTTAATTCTGCAATTCTGCTTATCTAAGCTAATTCAATACTTCTACTGAGTTCTATCTTACAATAGCAGCATATTGGGGGATGTGCAATCCTATATGCCTCTCCACAGGCCTCATTTACAGGTCAAGCTAGCCATGCTGGCCTGCCTAAGTCAGACACCGTGGGTCACAGGCCTGCACCTGCCACAAAGCTAGTGTACCAACTCAATATTCATGACAAGATGAGGCAAATATGGAATCAATGTATTAAGTGGGTGGATTTACCGCTGTCCCTGTATGGCAAGATGGCATTAATATGCCTGGCGATCATACCAAAAATCTTGTATCCGCTACAAATGATACCTCTGTGGGTACACAGAGAAGGTGAAATGATGGTTTGGGGAACTCTGAGGAGCTTTCTGTGGAGAGGGAAGTGCGCGCATATCAGTTATGCCAAGGACATGGGGGGGGGGGGTGTAGGACACCCAGACTTAGGCTATATAATGCAGCAGCACTCATGCGCTGGATTCATGGGGCATATATAGAGCAGACACAATACGCTCCAGCTGGCTTGTTGAACTACTGGTATTGACCCTATAAGCTCATGAATGTGTTGCATTATAATAGAGTGGAATTAACCTCCCTGGAGTTTCGAACTCTAGTGGAACCAATGAGGAGGGCAAGGAAGTGGTGGGCCAATAAGCACCAGAGGCTTTCTTTAGGCTATGGAGAATCCGGGCTTTTGACCAGGGGTGGGACGCAGCAACTTCCAGAAGTGGGATAAGGAGGAGAGCTTGGAATTAGGGTACCTACTGGAGTTGGGGAAAAAGCACTGGCCGTCGTTTCAATGCTGTAACAATAGCTGGGGCTCCCGAAGACTCAACACTTTGCTTCTCAGCAGATTAGACACGGTTGGCAAACTCTTGAACACCATGGGTCCCGGAGAGGAGGGGGGGGTGGATATTCAGGAATGCAATAGCAACTTTCAAAATCTGCGACCATTCTGGAATAGAATGGGGAATTGGTATCGGATGTTGTATGTGACTTTACACCTACTGTAGCACAGTTAGCACAACAATGGACAGAGGAACTGGAAGAGAAAGTCGAAGAAGAACACATTGAACGCTATTTCCAACAAATCCCTGTGGTCTACGCATTGGCAAGATACTGGGAAATGCAGTTCCACATCCTACATTGGGGATATCTTACCAGGGTGCGGGGGGGGGGGGGGGGCACAGCAGGGTATTTGGGCCCAAAGCATCTGCGAGAAATACCAGGGTAGGTGGAGAACTTCAGACATGTATTCTTGGATTGTCCCAAATTAACTGAGGTGTGGAGACAGGCCTCCAGGGCTAGAAGCCATAATTCAGAAATCTATAAACTGGACCTATAGCAAGCTCCTACTTGGTGATGAGGAACCTTTGCGGGAACAAACAATTAAAGCAGTGGAGGGAAGATTTATTTATTTACATTCTCTTATATACCATGCTATTCTGCATCAGTGTGGTTTACATTGAACAAACTGAAATTACATTGAACAGGGCATTATAACTTGGAGATAACTATTTTACAGGGAACATGGGCTATGGAGGGCTAAGTGGCTTGCCCAAGATCACAAGGAGCACCTGTGGGACTAGAAACCCCAGTCCTTCTGGCCCAAGGTTGCTGTCCTCTAGTGGGATTTGAACCCCTGACCTTCTGGCCTGAAGTACCTTGCCCCAACCACTAGGCTACTCCTCCACTCCAAGGTACTGGTCATGACTTTCAAGGCACTGAAGAATCAATCTCCCACACCAATCAGCAAACTGCTTAACAACATCCCCGACAACAGAATCAGAAGACCTGCACTACTGAACATGCTAACGGTACCTAAGTTCACCACAAGGTGCACGAAGGCAACTACCAATAGAGCCTTTTCGATTTATGCTCCGACAGCCTGGAATGACCTTCCCACTTGTATTCGATCCATATCGAGCCTCACCTCCTTCAGAAAAGCAATAAAACACCATCTTTTTCTAATTCACTATCCTGAAACCAGTCCCGAAAAACACAAGTCGTACGCACTCACCCCACACCTTAACTATCCCAATGCCCTAACCCAACATGAGAATGGTTAGGCGCTCCTCTCCCTTTAGTTTTATCCCTGCTCCCACCTGACCTAGCTATGCTCACCCGTAGATCTTAAGTACTAGTGTATATAGCTCTATGTAAATATTTTTGTATATATCGTGTAAATAGTTTCCCCTGTTCTCCCATTCTTGATTATTCCCTGTTCTATGTAAGCACACTGTGATATTAATGCATTGTTGCACTGTTCAGTTCTAATGTAAACTGCACTGATCTTAATAGCGCGGTATATAAGAAATAAAAATAAATAAATAAATCATGATTCATCATGCTGGGGATTGGGTGCGTAAAAATAGTCTTAAAACACTGGGTAGGGGATAGAGCTCTCTCCTTTAAACAATGGGTTGGAGCAATGCATGACCTGGCCATAGCAGAGCTGTACATACTACTGAGTTGCCCTACCCCAAAAGAAAAGCGATATAGGTGGCTTTGGAAGAGGTTCCACACTAAACATTCTACAGCTGCAGAAATGGGGGATGGGGTGGGGTGAGGGGGGAGGAGAGTTAGAACTATAGGGGTAAGGTGGGGTATGGGGCCAGAACAAAGTGACTGCTAAAATTTGAGAAACTGGTTGAAGAGATGAGCTCTAATCTGTCAATGTATAACACTAGTGATCATGTCTAAGGAGGTTAAAACCACACTGTGATGCGGCAATTGGAAATTTTGTTGTGGGGGGATAGACTAGTAACACTATATAGGGATAGGAAATATACATAAAACCATTAAAGTTGTTTTAAAAAAAAAAGTGGAACCTGTTGAGACATTGCTCTTCTGTGATGTCCATGAACTGGGTTTTGGGCCTATAGACTCTGTGATATAGATGCTTCCTTGCAGGCCTCTTCCTCTCCCAGTGAGCCTCATGTAGCAATGCCAGTACAATGTGTTCTCTCTATAGGGGGTGCGGGGCCATGTGCGGAGACTCGGTGCAGGACCTCATTTGCATAAGTGGCCTTATTTGCATAAATATTTGCATAATGCTAACATACACTAACTTTTAGTAAACATGTCTCTTAATGAGTGTATGGATAAAGACAGACTAAAAGATTTCTACATTACTATAATCCAGTGCCAACCGCCAGGCACATTAGGAACTACTACAAACACTGCCCATTTAGAATCCATGTTAACACATGTGATAGGACAAGCCTAAACTCAAACTGTAACCTGTGGAATAATGTTGTAAAACACAGTGTCAGGCCTTAAGGTCTCAGTTTAAAACAACGCAGCAATCACTTGGATTTTTTAACAAGTTTCTCAATGAAACTACGGCTGCTGTTCACATCAACGACCTTTAATAAATGCCTTCTGCTCTGTCTCACAACCAAAAATGCTTTTTCCTTTATTATTTTTTCATTTTTTTCGTTTTATTCATTTTTAATTTTTCGTTGTTTTTCTTAAAAAACTTAAATAAGCAAAACTGCTCTCATAATCTACTTTGTATAACAAGCTGAAAAAGATCAGTACAATTGATTCTGTTAAATAGTCCTTATGATTTCTCTTCTCATTCACTCCATATCAACGAGATTCGCAAGAACAAAATTGTAGAATCACACTGGTGGTACTTCCTAAAAATTATTACTGTCCATCGCTGTCATTTGTAAACTGAGCTGAAGCAACACTTATCATGAAAACGCCCCACGTTGTTCGCCTTTGTTTTACAGCTCTATCTCCGACGTTTCCTTCCTTCATGGCATTGCCCAGTCCAACAGGGAAAATCTTAATGTAGCGATGTCAGAAGTATCTCCCAGCTTTACTCAAATCCCAACGCCGTTAATCTAAGGCGCCCAAGCGTTTCGTATTGACAAGTTCTTCAGGGGAAGGTATCTCCCATACTGACCTATAGAACATTACAAACTGTAAGAAACTATATCACATTCCACTAAAGTAGCTAGGGTGTATTAAAAGTAGAGAACTCATCCTGTACCTGTAAAATCAGTCTATGCTCCGGAATCGCCGCAGAGGACACCTTTCTCTCATTCCTCCGCCGGTTATTCTAAGACGCCGCGCATGCGGCTTCAGTAGGCTAACTGGATTTTAAAGGGCTCCTCCAAACTCCTCCTCCTTGGGGGAGGGTGTCTTCACACTCCATTCACGATTCACAAACCACAACGGTTCCTCAAGCAAAGCCTCCTATACACACAGGGACCAATCAGTGGAAGTATTTAATCCATTCGGTGTAACAGTGTTCAATTGGAAAATCCAACGCTGTTCTCTCCGCGTTAAAGATTGATCCACCGTGCTACTGCCTCTACCTGTTAAAATCTGATCAATAGCAAAACATTCTAATTGCTCAAAGCTGTGATTCGCCGTAAGGCAATGCTGAACTATGGGCGCTGCTGTCACTCCACGATTTAATCGACTGCGATGTTCTGCTAAACGTAGTCGTAATGCTCTTATTGTTTTTCCTATATACAGTAATCCACAGGGACAGCGTATTGCGTAAATGACATGAGTCGACTGGCAAGTGGTGGTGCTGCGTATAGAATAATGTGTTCCTTGGTAGTCAAACTCATTAACTTCCAGGTTAACCACGCATAAACTGCAATTTCCACAACGTTTATGCCCCAAAACCCGGGCTGAAAATTCCCTTTCGACTTGATCTTGAATTCTCGAAGGACTCAGCTGTTCCTTAAAATTTCTGCCCCTATTCCACACACATCTGATTTTTTTATCTGCCAACCCCGGAAGCATGTGAAGAATGTTGCTGTGGGTTCTCAAAATTTTTCGAACAGGTCCACTTAGATGGGAAAACCGTGTGATAAAATTTATCTGGCTATCATCAAAGGTCTTCTGAGCCTGACGTGCTTGACCCGAAGAGGATAGCAATAACCCCCGATCATTGTACAAAGCTCTAGTGTAGGCTCGTCGTACCAATGGCTCCGGGTACCCCCGAGATAAGAAATGCTTTATGAGTAGCTTAGATTTCCGCCGATACTCTGAAATTTCTGTACAATTTCTACGGAACCTAAGAAATTGAGAAAAGGGAAGCCCCTCTTTCAACTGGCGGGGATGGGCACTTGTAAAATGTAGAAAAGTGTTACGGTCAGTCTCTTTCCGAAAAACGGAGGTGTTCCAGGTATGACTACTCCGTGAGATCTCCACATCTAAAAAGTGAATCCTATTAATATCATGTACCATAGTAAACTTAATGTGAGGATCCCGAGAATTGAGCCAATCGAAACACGCCGTGAGATCTTCTTCTGTCCCCCTCCATATCACGAAAATGTCATCAATGAACCGTCGCCACTCTATTATGTTCTGCCCATATGGAGACTGTGCTAGCCATTGCTGTTCAAACGTAGCCATATATAGATTCGCGATAGAGGGGGCACAGGTGGCACCCATAGCCACGCCGGCAATCTGTTGGTAAATTGTGTCTTGAAACTGAAAAATATTTTGACAGATGACTAACTCAGATAATTTCAACAACATAGTAATAGTGTCTCCAGACAAATCGCCCCGATCTTGCAAAAAATGTTTTACTACCGTTAACGCTGCCTTCTGAGGAATGCTGGTATACAGCGCAACCACATCCAGCGTCACCAAGATAGTATCTGATTTTTCTGCCCATGGGGCACACTGAGTCAAAATATTCAGGAAATGCGTAGTGTCCTTCAGATATGACGGAACTTGCACCAGAAGCGGACGCAGGAAGGAATCTATGTACGTGGAGACTGGTTCTAAAGGGGTTCCTTTTGTGGACACTAATGGGCGCCCAGGAGGATTAAACAAATTTTTGTGAATCTTAGGCACAGTATAAAATTGTGCTATAGAACAAGACATGCTATTTAAATAACGAAATTCTTTCTTACTTAAAAAATGCTGTTGCAAAGCCGCTAAGGTGATATCTTTAATTGCTCCACATAGCTGAGGCGTAGGGTCACATTCCAGAACCCTATAGGTATGCTCATCCTGCAATTGTTGTAATGCCTCAGAAATATAGTATCGTCGATCTAAAATCACGATTGCTCCCCCCTTATCGGCTCTCCTGATGACCACATCTTGCCGCTCCCGCAGTTGACGTAACGTTTGTTCCTCCGATCTAGTCAATAAGGACTTACTCTTTCGCGTTTTAGCTTCCAGACGTTGAACATCCGCTAATACTAAATCTTGAAACACTTGTAACGCTGGTGGAGCGGGGCTAGGGGGAACCCACGTGGATTTATACGGTAAAGGTATTCGTGGAATTTGTGGATCCATCTCAGATGGAATTGCTTCCATACCTGCAGTCCCCATTTGTGCAAAAAAGATTTTTAGATGTAACTTACGTATAAATTTCGCAAAATCAATGCGAAACTGAAATGGATCATGCAATAGTGTCGGTACATAAGATAATCCCTTGCTTAACAAGAGAATAGATTCTTGTGGAAGGGTCTTTCCTGAGATGTTGATCACTAAATCTTGATCTACTTTCTTTTGGGGTATCGGCGTTCTAAAGGAATTATCTACGGCAGATCATTTTACACAAAAGACAGCTGATCTCAAACAACAGATTGACACCGTGAGACAGGAGGTAATGACGAAGAAAACTAAGAAACTGGCAAGGGATAATTCGGATTACACAGTGGGATATGTATATCCGTGGCAGAATGCCAACAGAAAGACGCTTCGACGATCAAAGAAAAAGGTCCATTTTGGGGATTATTCCAACGAGTCTGATGAGACTAGCACTAGTAATTCTTCGAAAGAACGAAATTTTTTCACGGACAAAGAGGAATCAGTAAAAAAGAAAAAACAGACCGAAGGCAGGGAGGCCAGGGGCCGGTCTCTAGAACACCGATACCCCAAAAGAAAGTAGATCAAGATTTAGTGATCAACATCTCAGGAAAGACCCTTCCACAAGAATCTATTCTCTTGTTAAGCAAGGGATTATCTTATGTACCGACACTATTGCATGATCCATTCCAGTTTCGCATTGATTTTGCGAAATTTATACGTAAGTTACATCTAAAAATCTTTTTTGCACAAATGGGGACTGCAGGTATGGAAGCAATTCCATCTGAGATGGATCCACAAATTCCACGAATACCTTTGCCGTATAAATCCACGTGGGTTCCCCCTAGCCCCGCTCCACCAGCGTTACAAGTGTTTCAAGATTTAGTATTAGCGGATGTTCAACGTCTGGAAGCTAAAACGCGAAAGAGTAAGTCCTTATTGACTAGATCGGAGGAACAAACGTTACGTCAACTGCGGGAGCGGCAAGATGTGGTCATCAGGAGAGCCGATAAGGGGGGAGCAATCGTGATTTTAGATCGACGATACTATATTTCTGAGGCATTACAAACATTGCAGGATGAGCATACCTATAGGGTTCTGGAATGTGACCCTACGCCTCAGCTATGTGGAGCAATTAAAGATATCACCTTAGCGGCTTTGCAACAGCATTTGTTAAGTAAGAAAGAATTTCGTTATTTAAATAGCATGTCTTGTTCTATAGCACAATTTTATACTGTGCCTAAGATTCACAAAAATTTGTTTAATCCTCCTGGGCGCCCATTAGTGTCCACAAAAGGAACCCCTTTAGAACCAGTCTCCACGTACATAGATTCCTTCCTGCGTCCGCTTCTGGTGCAAGTTCCGTCATATCTGAAGGACACTACGCATTTCCTGAATATTTTGACTCAGTGTGCCCCATGGGCAGAAAAATCAGATACTATCTTGGTGACGCTGGATGTGGTTGCGCTGTATACCAGCATTCCTCAGAAGGCAGCGTTAACGGTAGTAAAACATTTTTTGCAAGATCGGGGCGATTTGTCTGGAGACACTATTACTATGTTGTTGAAATTATCTGAGTTAGTCATCTGTCAAAATATTTTTCAGTTTCAAGACACAATTTACCAACAGATTGCCGGCGTGGCTATGGGTGCCACCTGTGCCCCCTCTATCGCGAATCTATATATGGCTACGTTTGAACAGCAATGGCTAGCACAGTCTCCATATGGGCAGAACATAATAGAGTGGCGACGGTTCATTGATGACATTTTCGTGATATGGAGGGGGACAGAAGAAGATCTCACGGCGTGTTTCGATTGGCTCAATTCTCGGGATCCTCATATTAAGTTCACTATGGTACATGATATTAATAGGATTCACTTTTTAGATGTGGAGATCTCACGGAGTAGTCATACCTGGAACACCTCCGTTTTTCGGAAAGAGACTGACCGTAACACTTTTCTACATTTTACAAGTGCCCATCCACGCCAGTTGAAAGAGGGGCTTCCCTTTTCTCAATTTCTTAGGTTCCGTAGAAATTGTACAGAAATTTCAGAGTATCGGCGGAAATCTAAGCTACTCATAAAGCATTTCTTATCTCGGGGGTACCCGGAGCCATTGGTACGACGAGCCTTGTACAATGATCGGGGGTTATTGCTATCCTCTTCGGGTCAAGCACGTCAGGCTCAGAAGACCTTTGATGATAGCCAGATAAATTTTATCACACGGTTTTCCCATCTAAGTGGACCTGTTCGAAAAATTTTGAGAGAACCCACAGCAACATTCTTCACATGCTTCCGGGGTTGGCAGATAAAAAAATCAGATGTGTGTGGAATAGGGGCAGAAATTTTAAGGAACAGCTGAGTCCTTCGAGAATTCAAGATCAAGTCGAAAGGGAATTTTCAGCCCGGGTTTTGGGGCATAAACGTTGTGGAAATTGCAGTTTATGCGTGGTTAACCTGGAAGTTAATGAGTTTGACTACCAAGGAACACATTATTCTATACGCAGCACCACCACTTGCCAGTCGACTCATGTCATTTACGCAATACGCTGTCCCTGTGGATTACTGTATATAGGAAAAACAATAAGAGCATTACGACTACGTTTAGCAGAACATCGCAGTCGATTAAATCGTGGAGTGACAGCAGCGCCCATAGTTCAGCATTGCCTTACGGCGAATCACAGCTTTGAGCAATTAGAATGTTTTGCTATTGATCAGATTTTAACAGGTAGAGGCAGTAGCACGGTGGATCAATCTTTAACGCGGAGAGAACAGCGTTGGATTTTCCAATTGAACACTGTTACACCGAATGGATTAAATACTTCCATTGATTGGTCCCTGTGTGTATAGGAGGCTTTGCTTGAGGAACCGTTGTGGTTTGTGAATCGTGAATGGAGTGTGAAGACACCCTCCCCCAAGGAGGAGGAGTTTGGAGGAGCCCTTTAAAATCCAGTTAGCCCACTGAAGCCGCATGCGCGGCGTCTTAGAATAACCGGCGGAGGAATGAGAGAAAGGTGTCCTCTGCGGCGATTCCGGAGCATAGACTGATTTTACAGGTACAGGATGAGTTCTCTACTTTTTAATACACCCTAGCTACTTTAGTGGAATGTGATATAGTTTCTTACAGTTTGTAATGTTCTATAGGTCAGTATGGGAGATACCTTCCCCTGAAGAACTTGTCAATACGAAACGCTTGGGCGCCTTAGATTAACGGCGTTGGGATTTGAGTAAAGCTGGGAGATACTTCTGACATCGCTACATTAAGATTTTCCCTGTTGGACTGGGCAATGCCATGAAGGAAGGAAACGTCGGAGACAGAGCTGCAAAACAAAGGCGAACAACGTGGGGCGTTTTCATGGTAAGTGTTGCTTCAGCTCAGTTTACAAATGACAGCGATGGACAGTAATAATTTTTAGGAAGTACCACCAGTGTGATTCTACAATTTTGTTCTTGCGAATCTCGTTGATATGGAGTGAATGAGAAGAGAAATCATAAGGACTATTTAACAGAATCAATTGTACTGATCTTTTTCAGCTTGTTATACAAAGTAGATTATGAGAGCAGTTTTGCTTATTTAAGTTTTTTAAGAAAAACAACGAAAAATTAAAAATGAATAAAACGAAAAAAATGAAAAAATAATAAAGGAAAAAGCATTTTTGGTTGTGAGACAGAGCAGAAGGCATTTATTAAAGGTCGTTGATGTGAACAGCAGCCGTAGTTTCATTGAGAAACTTGTTAAAAAATCCAAGTGATTGCTGCGTTGTTTTAAACTGAGACCTTAAGGCCTGACACTGTGTTTTACAACATTATTCCACAGGTTACAGTTTGAGTTTAGGCTTGTCCTATCACATGTGTTAACATAGAAGCTCAATAGAGAAAGCCCATATTTAGTAGTTAGTACACTCATTTAGAATCCATAGCAAACCCGCCGTATCCTAACAGCACTACCAGGACTCACAAAGCACCATACCCTACCTATCAAAAGGCAACACTGCAAATATTAAACCAATACATTTCAGAGAACAACAATACATGACCTACTGGGGAAAGAGAACAAGTGGCAATGTCAAATAGGAATTACATAAATAGAATACCTCAGCTCAGTTACACATGCAGAACATAGACCATCACCAAACAAGGAATCACAATTTAGAAACAGGAAGGCAATAATTAAACTGGGAACCCCAAAAGCCAAACTTGGAATGTACAACAACACTGTAGAAATAAAACTATAAATTAATTTCCTCTTGTACCAAACAAAGCGCAGACGTTAATGATGCACATTTCCCAGAGCTTTCATATTCCAGTTAATAAATTCAAAATAAAGAGATATCTTTCTACCTTTTGTGCATTTTTTTTCAGTTGCAATTGCTCCAGCCACTTCTGGTTTCTTCATGTTTTCTGCTAACTCTCCATCATCTGCTGTCCATTTGTCCTTTCTTCTCTCTTCTAGGTTTTTTTTCCATTCTCTCTCTCTACATCTGCTTTAACATACTAATCTTTCTCCTTTTGCTCTTTCCTCATTCCTATTTCATCCACTCAAATTTTACCCCTCCATCCTCAATCCCCACTTACTCTCCCAATACCCGGCCAATTGTAGATTTATTATCCCTCCCTCACAAAATATTTTTCCCCTCTCCATTTTACTCTCCCAGCCCCATCCCATTCTAATCCTCCCCCAACATCAGCTCCCTTCTAGTTCCAGTCTCACCCAGCATCCGCTCCCTTCTAGTCCCTGCATCAGCCCATTTCCAGTCCTAGCCCCCCATCAGCCCATTTCCAGTCCTAGCAACCCCCCAACCCAATACCAGTCCTAGCCCCCCCCATCAACCCACTTCCAGTCCTAACCCCCCATCAGCCCACTTCCAGTCCTTTCCCCATCAACCCATTTCCAGTCAGCCCCCATTAGCCCATTGCCAGTCCTAAACCCCCCATCATCCCACAGTCCATTGTTTTTCTACATATTGAGACTTCAAGTTCCCTTCTCTTGCCATCCTTGAACTGACAGGCAGGTGGCAGTCTAACTCCTTTCCTTACATAGGCCTGTGCCACGCTCACCTTGCACCACTGTAACTCAGAGAGAGCTTCCAGCCACGGCAGCAGCAGCAGAAACCGGGGGGTTTTTTGTTTCCTGTGCATCGCGGGCCGCACAAAGGTCTCTCGCGGGCCGCGTGTTTGAGACCCCTGCCTTAGATTGTAAGTCCTCTGGGGACAGGGAAATACTTGTAACTTGCCTTGAACAATTACTAGAAAGGCATAAATAGTAAACATATCAGCCTTCACACACGTATGCAAGAAAGCACATGTGGAGTGACACACAGACATACCAACTCTCAAAGATACCTATACTGAAACAAAACGGAGATATAGACAAAAAATAATAATAAACATACAAAACAGAGATAGACACCATATTCACAAGGAACACACCCGGACAATACAGAAACAGATGGGATGTGCATGCACACAAACACAGAGGTGTTGGAAAGAATTTGGTGAATCATGTTTTGCCCATTTTTTTTGTGTGAAAAGTGCAAGCTGAATTTTTCTGCATGCATTTGACTCACAGTTTACATTTTTCCTGTAAAAATAACACTAGGCACCAACAATAGAGAAGGCTATCTTCCATTCCACTGTGTGCAGCAACTGTGCACTAAGACTAGAGGCAAGGGGCATGTCATTCAGTGCAATCATTCAGTGACCAAAGTGCCCCTTTCTCTTCCCTTTCCTCCTCCTCCCATTATACCTCTCAGTGCTTTATCACTAGTCTGAATGATAAACACTAAAAAACTGAGTGTTGGGTGAACAAACAAAAGAGGAGGAGGGGCACTAATATTGGCCAGGAGAAGCTACAAATTTAAGCTCCTATCCACACTCAGCTCACCAGAGTCAACACTCTAATCATAGCCAACCACTACATCAGCTTCTGCCTCATGTATAGGCCACCTAATGCCAAGGACAAGCATCTATCAGTGATACTGGAATCAATATGCGCAATCAACAATCAACACAAACCGCTCATCGCACTGGGTGACTACAACCTTACATCTGCAGCAACAAAGGATACTAGAGCCTTTCTCAAGGCCTTAGAAGCTCTTGACTACACACAAACGGTCCATGCACCTTCATACCAACATGGGACTACTCCAGACCTTATCTTCATTCCAACACAACTATCCAAGCAAAACCAGTCCTCAAACCCAACACCTATACCAGTTCCCTGGACATCAGATCACCATGTCCTCTCATTCACCTTACACCTAGAGGCCTCAACTCACACCCACGAAGAGTGCAACACAAGAAGATTCAAAATCTACAACAAAGAAGCCTTCCTGAAGGAAATAATGCTGCATATTCACAAGAATCCAACAACTTGGATGAAACAATAGACAAATGGAACCAAATCATATCCAAGGCCGCATCAGCACCAGGCAAGGATAACCCTACTACCCGCAAGAGATACAATGCCCCCTGGCACTCCAACACAATCAGAGAAGCAAAATGCTCCCTCAGAAGACTGGAAAGAGAATGGAGACGGAACAAATCGACAGACACCCTGCAACAGTACAGAACTGAAGAGCAAAATCACAACAATCTGATCAATGAACACAAACAGCAACACCATACCAACCTCATTATGAGAGCAGCCAACAAGCCAAGAGAGCTCTTTAGCATTGTAAAAAAAAACTTACCAAAGATAACAATGGGCATAGCACCTACTATATCGATCCTCAACAATACGCAGACTACCTAATGAGCAAGAATACCGAGTAAACCCCAGATAGCGATAAGGTGACACACAGTCAAAACTGGACCGAAAACCAGCAAGCCTGAAAAGATTTCTCTTTACCAACAGTACAGTACATAGAAGACATCGTGAATGCCCTGAACACAACCACGTCCCCATCAGATCCATGCCCAGTGGAATGGATAAATTCCAAGGAACAACTATCCAAACACATCCACAAAATTGTATCGGAGTCCTTACAACAAGGACACATGCCACAGGCGCTTAAACAAGCCATGATACGACCAATCTTCAAAGGCACAAGGCTGAGCCCCACGGACCCAAAATCTTACCGCCCCATATCCAGCCTACCCTTCATATAAAAGGTTATTGAAAAGATAGCACAAAGGCAACTTCAGGACTACATTGATCTGCAAGCCCCGTTAGACCCTCAGCAGCATGGCTTCAAACCACAGCACAACGTGGAAACACTACTCACATCCCTTTTTGACAATCTGCTGAAGGGAATAGACAATATAATAAATGGATTTTTGCTGGTATTCATAGACATTTCAGCAGCATTCGACACAGTCTTCCACACAATAATGTTAAACCGATTACAGGAGATCGGGCTGTGCAGCAATACAATAAAATGGTTCACATCTAAGCAACAGAACGCAGCAGGTTAAATGTACCCAGGGAAAATCATCACAGTTCCCTATCAACCAAGGAATACCACAAGGATCAGCACTCACATCCATCTTATTCAACATCTACATCCAACCGATCTGTGGCATTATCAAGCACCACATGTTACAATATCACATCTATGCTGACGACATTATGGTGTATTCCCCAATAGACACACTAAACCTGGATATGGCCCCCATGATTCACTGCCTCGAAGACATGAACAACTGGCTCACTGAGAACAACCTGAGAGTCAACTTTGGCAAAACGGAAGCAATGATCATAACCAGGAATCCCAATTTTAATCCACCTACATCCATCAACATCCTCAACCGAACAATACCAATGAAGGACGAGGTGAAATATTTAGGTGTGACACTGGGCAGTAATTTAAATCTTCAGACACATATAAGCAAAACCACTGCAAAGACATACCAACGAATGAAGCTCATCCGGAGACTCAAACCAATCCTCAGCCAGGACCATTTCCGCACTGTATGCCAGACAGTCATCACCCCAGTATTGGACTACAGAAACTCCTTATTCCAAGGACTTCCTAAGCAGGCCACCCATCCACTCCAGCTAGTACAGAACACTGCAGCCCGAATCATAACTGGCACAGCCAAACACAAGCACATTACACCTGTAGTTCAGCAACTACACTGGCTAACAATATCTGCACGGGCAAGATACAAGACAACAGTAAACATATTCAAGATCATACTATGCACGGCAGACATCCATCACACTTTAATAACCAGGGACACAATCAACATACCCAGGAGAACCAACAGCAGCAATAGACTCCGCGTACCCGCTGGATACCACAAAACAAGGCAAGTGACCTCCAACAGAGCCATATCGCTCTCGGCACCAGCCCTCTGGAATTCCCTCCCAGATGGACTGCGGGCAATAAAGGACCTCAAGGACTTTCGTAAATCCCTTAAAACCTACCTATTTACGGAATGCTATGACCAAACATCCTGAAGAACCCTTCACTAGCCGGAATGTACAATGACACCAACCACTATATACGATAATCCAAAACATTATCTACAATAGCCCAACCACTATCTACGATAGCACAACCACTATAGTCTCTATGTATGTTCTGTCGCCCCTGTTAATGTTGTCCCAACCTGTGTAAACAACCACTTTGATTGAAGGAGAAAGTGGTATACAAATCTGGATAAATAAAATAAAGGAACTGTATGCTGTGATTGGACTAAGGGCTAGGTTTACTAAAAGTCACTACTGTACACAATTTCCATATTATGCAAAGTGATCTATTTACTAATAAAGCACATTAATGGCATTCATGCATGCTAACATGGTAGTGCATTTTTTGCTAAATGATTTTAAAAACTCTGCTTTCTCCTCTACAGGTTCCATCGTTTTGCAGTGATGTTGATGACATTGACTGCCGATTAGAAGATTTGCCTCAAAAACAATGCCTGGAATATAATTATGACTATGAGAATGGCTTCGCAATTGGTAATGTGAATAGTTTAATACAATACAATAGTTAAGAATGATTGATAGTGCATTTATTTCTAATTAAATTGTGGGACCATTAGCAAAGTAACATCAAGACAGAACAAATTAAAAAATGGAGTGATCCCCCAATCCCCATAGTTTTAATGCTGTAATGTGGTATTATAACTTGATTTAAAAATAGAGTGTTTAAAAACTAGAAATTCACTATTTTATTGTGTAGTGTTTTGTTTCTTATTTTAATGAGGGTATTTCAAGTACAGTGCAACTTCCTTGAGGATCTTCTAGTTTTACTTTTGCCTAGTGTTATTCCAGTCCTGGGTCTGGGGATTAGAGATGGATTAATCATGCCTACAGTAACTGGTGGGTGATGGGGACAAATGCTCATTTGGGAAAAGAGTTACCAACTTATCTCATTTGAATTCAATTAAAGAGGCTTGTTTCCTTCTGCAGAGAGTAGGTTCAACATTAATGCATGCTGCTATACAGAAATATCTACTGCAGATAAATTTACAGTCAGTGTTCATTTTAAATATGTCACTGCATTAATCAAAATACAGTAGCAATCTGCTGCCATTCTGAGATGTCAGAAGCCGTTTACTTGGGTAACAAGAGGATGGATTTATTTTTCTTTACTCCAGAAATACAGGCACAATTATTATAAAAATTGTACATATGCATATTTTAAAATAATACACAAAATTTAGCAAAAAAGTTATATTATCAAAACTACTTTCAAATGAGATATTCTTTATATAAAATGTATTAAATATTTTTCAAATTTTTTTCATTTCACTGTACTTTCTTGTGCTTAATGATTTCTAGGCCCTGGCGGTTGGGGTGTGGCAAACAGATTGGATTATTCTTACGATGATTTCCTAGATGTAATACAGGAAGAACAAAGACAGAAACACCTCTCCAGCCTTCCTAAATCTCCACCTCAGAGAGTGAAGAGAGACAAAAGATTTAACATGCCAATGACTGACCAGAAAATAAAACTAATTTTTAATATCACTGGTAAGGAGATTATATTATTTATCATGTATCTGAATACCAGAGCTGAGCAAATTAAGCATCTAAGGGCCCCCTTTTACTAAATCCCATTAAGGTTGTGCACTTAATGTGCGTTTTTAACACACAGTAAATGCAAAACCTCTGTGGTAACTAGTGGGGGTGTCACCAGCATGGTCCCGGCAGTTAACCCGTGGATGCATATGCAATGTGTCATACAATTGACATGAGTGCAACTAACGATACCATAGAGGTATCATTAGGTGTACCCCAGTAACTGCCACATTAACGGTGAGAGTGCACTAATGATGCCCGCACCAACTACATTGTGCAGTCAGCATCCATATGCCACCCCTTTCTGGCCCTGTTCCTGCTTCATTGCACCATGGTCAATTAACACGTATCTCAACGATCACTCACTATCATGCCCATATGTTAGGTGTCACCGTGGACAGTAAGTATGCAATGAAATGCTCATTAAACACCTAGCATGCTTTAGTAAAAGGGTCCCTAAATGTAATTATATATATATTTTTTTGTTTCTAAGGAATCAGCATTGACTTGATGGCATTTTTTTAAAAAATTCTTCTCTTACCTTGTATCTATAGGTTAGCTAATGGAAAATTTAAAAAGACAGAAAAGGAAACATCAGTTAGCAAGTGCCATCCAGTATGATATTCCAGATTTGCTAACATTTACAGGCCGGGGCAATACATTATAGCATGCACATTAAGAATCTCTTCTGCATCTTAATTAGGAATGTGCACAGAAAGTAAAATTTTGGATTGTTTTCAGATTTTTGGCCTTTACGCCTTCATTTCAGATGTATCTTTCTAAAAGTCAGTCAGAACAAGCTCCTAAGCACATAAATTCAAAGACACAAATTTACCTCCCCCACCCCAATGATGCTGTAAATATGTAATAGTTATTTTAATAAATTAAAGAGCAGCAAATCACCTGGATTGGATGGCATGCATCCCAGGATGCTGAAAAAACTGAAGTATGATATTGCAGATGCACTTTTAGTAGTCTGTTTAAAATCATTTGTAGTACCTGAGGATTGGAGAGTGGCTAGTGTAACAGCAGTTTTAAAAAGGGTTCCAGGAGTGTTCTGGGAAACTACAGAGCAGTAAGCTTGATGTCTGTACCCAGCAAAATGGTAGAAACCATTCTAAAGAACAAAATTACTGAACATATAAATAGTCATGGCTTAATGGCAGAAGGTTATCATGGATTTAACAAAGGAAAGCCTTGTCTTACTAACCTCTTAGATATTTTTGAAGGTGTGAATAAACAGGTTGATAAAGGTGAGCCAGTTGTTATACTGTATCTGGATTTTCAGAAAGCCTTTGACAAGGTCCCTCATGAGAAACTCTTGGGGAAATTAAAAAGTCATGGGAAAGGAGGCAGTGCACTACTGTGGATTAGGAACTAGTTAAACGATAGAAAACAGAGCTAAATGGCCAATTTTCTCACTGGAGAAAGGTAAATAGAAGAGTACCCCAGGGATTTGTGCTGGCATATTCATAAATGATTTGGAAATGGGAATAATGAGTGATGTGATCAAATTTACAGATCACACACAATTATTCAAAGATGTTAAAACACAAGAAGATTGTGAAAAATTGCAAGAGGACCTTGCTAAATTGGAAGACTCGGTGTCCAAATGGCAGATGAAATTTAATGTTGACAAGTGCAAAGTTATGCACTTAGGGAAGAACATCCTAAACTATAGTTACACGATACAAGGTTCCACAATCGGAACCACCACCCAGGAAAAAAGGATTTAGGTGTCATTGTAGATAGAATGTTGAAACTCTCTGCTCAATGTGCAGGCAGGGCCAAGAAAGCAAACAGAATGCTAGGATTCTTAAGGAAAGGAATGGATAATAAAACAAAAGATATGATAATGCCTCTGTATTGCTCCATGGTACGACCGCACCTTGAATATTGTGTGCAATTCTGGTCGCCTTATCTTGAAAAGATATAGCAGAACTAGAAAAGGTACAGAGAAGATACACCAAAATGCAAAAGAAGATAGAAGGATACCCATATGAGGAAAGGCTTAAAAGGTTAGGGCTCTTCAACTTGGCAAAAAGCCAGCTGAGGGAAGATATGATTGAGGTTTATAAAATATTGAATGGAGTGGAATGTGTAAATGTAGGGTCTGACTTTTTAACCGCTTGCCTGTAAGGTCTGTTTGTCTTTATATATTATTTATTTATTAATCGTATTGTTAGAGTGCCTTTCTTTTCAATATTTTTGTTTGTGATCTTGTTCAGCCCACCCGCCCCCTGGCTTATAGTCTCTTATAGCTGCCCTGTGCTCGTTATCATGATCACTCATAGGTGCACCTTATCCCCTGCAATTTCTATCACCTATTCTTTTATTTCTTCTGATTTATGTGCTCCTCTCCATCTCTCTCTTTTATGGCTCCTCAAAACGTTTTCTTCCTTTTGCTCATACTCCCTAATTGTCTCCCCTCCTACCAACACCTTCAAGTCCCTGCCCCTTAACTCCCCTTTACCATCCTCACTTCCCCCACCATCTTGTCATCAATCCTATCATCAGCTCTTGAGCTTCACCGCTTTCTCCCTCTCATTCAGCCATCTCCTCTCTCTTTGAAACAACTCACCCTCGTTACCACCGTGCTGTCTCCTTTTTGCCCCTTACTCTCTTCTACTCCTTCTCCTTCTCTCTTCCGGAGATATCAACCCCAACCCTGCCCCCCCCCCCCCTAGACTTCTGTCACACTCCCAGAATAGATCCTTATGCAACAGCTCAAATCTTATTCATATCCCTCTCCTTTCCCCCTCCTCTCTCCCTTTCTCATGTACCTTGTGGAATGGACACTCCATCTCAAATAAACTTGTCTTTACTCATGATCTCTTTATCTCTAATGCTCTCCATCTCCTTATTCTAACTGAGGCCTGGCTCCTCCCAGAGGACTCTGCTTCAGTCGCTGATCTCTGTCATGGCGGGCTATCAATTCTCCCACACACTTCGTCCCACTGGCCGTGGTGGTGATGTTGGGCTTATACTCTTTCCTTCCTGACAATTTCAACCCCTCCTTTGAAGTCCACTCTATCCAGCTTTTTACTCCACTACCTCTGCAATTAGCTGTTCTCTATCGACCTCCTGACAAATCCACCTCTACTTTTCTCTCTGACTTTGACTCATGACTTTCCTTCTTTCTGGATTCATCTTCCCCCTCCCTTATTCTTGGGGATTTTAACATTCATGTTGATAACCCCTCTGACCTCTGCTTTAATGCTTCTCTCCCTTACCTCATCATTCAACTTACAGCTTTTCTCTACTATTCCTACTCACCAGCAAGGCCACTGCCTCGACCTTGTATTCTTCTCTAATTGCTTACCCTCAAATTTTTGTACCTCACTTCTTCCCTTATCGGACCATCACTGCTAAGCTTCACTCTTCATCACTCACCGCCTCACTCTTCATCACTCGCCTTGTCTCCTCCAACCTCTTTAGAAATCTTCATGCTATTGACCTGTTGGCTCTCTCCTCCACTCTCAACACCTCTCTCCTCTACTATGTCATCTGAGTCTGTTTATGTGTCAGTAGCTTCCTATAACACTGCACTTTACTCTGCTCTGAATGCTCTTGCTCTGCCCATGTCATGTCCTGTGAGGTGTACTGTACCTCAACCCTGGCTATCTTTCACTACCTGCTATCTATGTTCCTGTGCCTGCTCAGCTGAGTGTGCTTGGCTCAAATGCCACACACTTGCAGACTTTCTACAGTTCAAATTCATGCTTGTCTCTTTCCAGTCAACCACAGCACTCACCAAACAAGATTATTATGTCCATCTAACTAACTCTTTTGCCTCTGACCCTTGGCATCTCTTTACAATTCGCAACTGTCTCCTCAAGGTGCCTCCGCCTCTGACCACTCCCTCCCTTTCTGCCCAAATCCTGGCTGACTACTTCCATGAAGAAATCCACAAGATCACACACCAGTTCCTCACGAGGTCAGCATATCCCCTCTTCCCCCTCTTCACTCCAACTCCCCCCCCCCCACCTCTGCTACCCTTTCTTCCTTTTCTATGATCTCTGAGGAGGAAACACCTCACCTTCTTTTTGCAGGAAACAAAATCTGCTGTAGAATCTATATGGATTGAAATTCCATATAAAAGGGGGAAGGCAATGGCAGTGGGGGTGTACTATCGAGCACCTGGCCAAAATGACCAAATGGATGATGAAATGCTCAAAGAAATCAAGGAAGCTAACAAAAGTTACAGCGCAGTAATAATAATGGGTGATTTCAATTACCCCGGTATCGACTGGGTCAGTGTCACGTCAGGACATGCTAGGGAGATAAAGTTCCTAGATGAAATAAATGACTGCTTCTTGGAGCAACTGGTTCATGAACCGACCAGAGGGGAAGCCATATTAGACCTAGTCCTTAGTGGAACACCAGATCTAGTGCAAGAAATAAGGGTGTTGGGGCCACTTGGCAATAGTGATCATAGCATGATCGCCTTTGATTTAATTAGTGGAGGAGGGATAGAAATCCACAGTACTACCTTTTAACTTTCGAAAGGGAGACTATGACAAAAAGAGGAAAACAGTTAAGAAAAAACTAAAAAGAGCAGTTGCAAAGGTTAAAGACGTACATCAAGCTTGGGTGTTGTTGAAAAATACTATCTTGGAAGCCCAGACCAGCTGTATTCCACGCTTTAAGAAAAGTGGAAGGAAGTCCAAAAAACTGCCAGCATGGTTTAAAGGTGAGGTCAGAGAGGCTGTTGTTGCAAAAAAAACATCTTTCAGGAAATGGAAAAAAGAGCCAAACGACGAAACCTGGAAACAGCACAAGCACTGGCAAGTCAGATGCAAGGCATTGATAAGGCAGGCAAAGAGAGAATTTGAGAAGAAGCTTGCTGCGGAAGCAAAAACGCGAAATAAAGACCTTTTCAAGTACATTCGTAGCAAAAAACCTGTGAGAGAGTCAGTTGGTCCATTAGATGATAAAGGGGTTAAAGGAGCACTAAGAGGCGACAAGGCGATAGCGGAGAGACTGAATGAATTCTTTGCTTCGGTCTTTACTGAGGAAGATGTAGGGATGTTACCCATGACTGAAGTGGTATTTAAAGGTGCGGAAGAATTGAAGGAAATATCGATACATCGGGAAGATGTCTTACAACTATTAGATAAACTGAAGAGGAGCAAATCTCCTGGGCCGGATGGTATACATCCAAGGGTGTTGAAAAAACTGAAATATGAGATTGCAGACCTGCTATCAGTAATCTGTGAACTATCATTAAAATCATCTCTAATACCTGAAGATTGGAGGATCGCCAATGTAACACCAATTTTTAAAAAGGGTTCCAGGGGTGATCCGGGAAACTGCAGACCGGTGAGCATGACGTCAGTACCGGGAAAAATAGTAGAAACCATCATAAAGAATAAAATTACTTCAGCATGTAGATAGTCACAACCTAATGGGAGACAGCCAACATGGCTTTAGACAAGGAAGATCTTGTCTTACTAATCTGTTATGTTTTTTTGAAGGAGTGAATAAACAGGTGGACAAAGATGAGTCGGTTGATATTGTGTATCTGGACTTTCAGAAAGCCTTTGACAAGGTCCCTCTTCAGAGACTTTTGGCAAAACTAAAGAGTCATGGGATAGGAGGCAGTGTACTATTGTGGATCAGGAACTGGTTAAAAGATAGAAAGCAGAGGGTAGGGCTAAATGGCCCATTTTCCCAATGGGTCCGCTGCTTTTTGACATATTCATAAATGACCTGGAAAGTGGAATAAAGAGTGAGGTTATCAAATTTGCAGATGACACAAAACTATTTAAAGTTGTTAAAACCCAAGAGGATTGTGAAAAATTGCAAGAGGATCTTGATAAATTGGAAGACTGGGCATCAAAATGGCAGATGAAATTTAATGTGGACAAGTGCAAGGTTATGCACCTAGGGAAGAACAACCCAAACTATGGTTACACGATGCAAGGTTCCACATTAGGAACCACCACCCAGGAAAAAGATTTAGGCGTCATTGTGGATACCATGTTAAAACCCTTGGCCCAGTGTGCAGCGGCAGCCAAGAGAGCAAATAGAATGCTAGGTATGACAAGGAAAGGAATGGAAAATAAAACAAAAGATATTATAATGCCTCTATATCGTTCCATGGTGAGACCGCACCTTGAATATTGTGTGCAATTCTGGTCGCCGTATCTTAAAAAGGATATAGCGATCTTAGAAAAGGTTCAGAGAAGAGCCACCAAAATGGTAAAGGGGATGGAAGGATACTCCTATGAAGAAAGGATAAAAAGGTTAGGGCTCCTTAACCTGGAAAAGAGACGGCTGAGGGGAGATATGATAGAAGTCTATAAATTAATGAACGGAGTGGAACGGGTAAACGTAGATCGACTGTTTACGTTATCAGAATATAGAAAGACTAGGGGACATGCAATGAAGCTACAGGGTAAACTATTTAAGACTAATAAAAGAAAATATTTTTTCACTCAACGTGTAATCAAACTCTGGAATTTGTTACCGGAGGATGTAGTAAAGGCTGTTAGTGTAGCTGGGTTTAAAAAAGGTTTGGACAAGTTCCTGGAGGAAAGGTCCATAAACCATTATTAAGAAGTGACCGAAGATATCAATGCTTGACCCAGTACAAGCATTGTGGAACTTGTGTCTCTTGGGGATACTGCTAGGTACATATGACCTAGATTGGCCACTGTTGGAAACAGAATACTGGGCTTGATTGACCCTGGTCTGACCCAGTATGGCATATCTTATGTTCTTATGTTCTTATGTTCTTTCCTCATCCAAACTCACTGCCTACTTTTCTGATCCTTTTCCCACCCGTCTCCTTAGCTCCATCTCCTCCACTGTGTACCTTCATCTCTCATATTCTCAACCTATCCCTGTACTCTGATATCCCCTGTACTTTTCTTAATGATAACAAAAATTGCAGCACAGTAATGCATGTCCCCGTGTGCAAAATAGCTTGCATGGATGTGCAGTCAGCATAGGATAGATGTCCCTGCCCTAGTTTTTTAACGAGGACATCTATTTGGCCGCTGGTACAGTTGTCCATTTCAGGGATGTCCAAGTTTCTAACATCAGGCTGACACTTAAATGCCCCCAGTGTTTTTTCAGATGTTTTGCCCTGGATGTCACAGATTGCACCTGGATGTTCTTTCTAAAATGCCACTTAGAGCATGCAATTGTAAAGAGCTCAGTGATAACAGAAGGAGCTTAGAAATGCAAAAGAGAACAAGTACAGTTTGGGCTTTATTTCTGGGACAGCAGAGACTACTGATTGCATAAAATAACCAGCACTAATTTAGTGCCATGGAGTTTTCAGGGTTATTACAGCCTATTCAACTATTTTGAGTTGATTAGCTTAAAATGTTTTCTTCAAGTGACTTTTTCAAGGATTTATTTTATTTATTTAACAGCTTTTCTATACCACTTTCTCATTAAATCAAAGCGGTTTACATTATAACTTACATGTTACAGGGAACTTTTATAAAACACACATTTACAGAAAACTTGTAATGAGGAGGGGGGACATGCGGGAGATGCACTGAGGCATACCTTATTTACAGAGAGTGTCTTTTATAGAGAGCATATTTACATAAGTATTGTGTGAAACCTCCAGTATTAAGTGGTAGTTCAGCTGTTCAAGAGTTAAGTGGGTTCACTGAGTTGGTTTGAAAATAGGAAGGTCTTTAGCTGTTTTCTGAAGTCCTTCATGTCATTGGTGGACCTCAACTTCCCAGGGAGAGCGTTTCAGATAGCAGGTGCAGCAAAGGAGAATGTTCTTTTTCTGGTTGATTCCCTTGACCCTTGTATGTGGAAGGTGTAGGGATGGTGTCCTTCGTGCTTTGTCTCTTAGGCCTGTTGCTGTGATTGGTGCAGAACATCTCCTCCAGGACTCCTGCTGACATGTTGTTTCTTATTTTGAATACAGTTAGGGCATATTTGTATCTGGCACGTGTGGTAATTGGGAGCCAGTAGAGTTGATGAAGGAAGGGTGTTATGTGGTCTTGTTTATTTGAATCAGTGATGATTCTGGCGGCAGTATTTTGAACTAGTTGAAGAGATCTTGTAACTTGCTTAGGTAAACCTTGATAGATGGCATTGCAATAGTCCAGTATAGGAGTTATGATTGCTTGACAGACTGATCTGAAGTGTTCCTGTTTGAGGAGGGGCTTAAGTCTACGTATGATGGCAAGTTTGTAAAATGCATTCTTAGTGATTTTATTGATGTGAGGTTGTAGGCTTTGGTTACGGTCAAGAGTTATTCCAAGGTATCGAACCTTGTCTTTAATTGGAATGATGGAGTCTGCTACAGCTATTGAGGTAGGGAGGTTGGACAGAGTGTTGCATGTGATGTTTATGTTTATACATTTGATATACCGCTCAGTCCGAAAAGCATCAGAGTGGTTTACAATACTACAATAATGTTACGGAAAATATCAAAAGAACACCATCTATAAGATAGGACAGAGTAGGAGATGAGTAATGCCTCAGTGTTTTTCATATTTATGTTTAGGTTATTGTTGGAAAACCATGTGGACATTTCTTGTAGACAATTTGTCATGGAGGAGTAGTCTGGAGAGTCCAGGTTGATAGGTGTGTATGCCGTGATGTCGTCGGCGTATATAGCGTATTTAAATTGTGCTGCTTGAAGATATTGCAGACTGGTTGTATATAAATGTTAAAAAGAAGGACAGAGAGGGAAGATCCTTGGGGGACTTCTTGTGTTGATAGAAAGAAATCAGTTTGTTGCGCTCAGTGTGGGATTTCTTCAAGTCCTTCTTTTTTATCCTCCCTCAGCAAGCGTGCCATTACCAGATGAAAGGAATGATACACTGGAAATGGAAAACCAGCGCCGTCTAATTAAAACATTAGAGACTATTACAAACAGACTCAAAAGGACCCTCAACAAGGAGCCCATGTATTCTTTCCAGTTTGCATCTGAGCTGGTTGTTGCTGACAGTAACTCACTGGAAAGTGAAAAGGCCTTCCTGTCCTGCAGACCGGGCTCAGTGCTGAAAGGTCGCATGTGCGGTAAGAGAAATATCTTGCAGCTATTTATTACTAATACTACTACTAGTTTTTGTTTCTATATTATTGTGTTCAGCACTATGCAAATACATATAAGGAACCATTCATGCTCAGTAGAGCTTACAGTCTAGTTAGGACCACCATACTGGACTTTTGAAATTTCACTTATTAAGAAAGTGGTTAAATATTTATTTATTTATTGTAAATTTTTTGTATTCTATATTTATGAATTAATCAATCAAAAGGGTTTACTGTACATATACATCTTAAAACAAAGTTAAAACTATCAGTGCTATGATCAGGAGAGATGGGGTGAAGATTAAAAAGCAGCTTCAAAAAGGTGGGCTTTTAGACTGTATTTGAATAAGGCAAGAGCATGATACAACAGCTCAGGAAGTCTATTTCATCTGTATGACACTACAAGGTAAAAGGCTTGAGTCTGGAATTGATGATAAAAACCAGTTTTCCCAATGAATGGAAATCAAGAGTGAGGTGTAAGATAGGAGAGGTAATGAGGAGCTAAACAGCATGCACATCTGTAGGTGAGTAAAAGAAGCTTGACCTGTACGTAGAAGTGGACAGGGAGCCAATTTAATGACTTTAAAAAAAAAGTACTATTGGGAGATGCAGTAACTCTGGTAACCCGGAGGCCCACCTCGCCTCATAGCCAATTAATCCACCTGATCTATGTTCCCCTTCCCATCCACAAAACACCATGGAGACTAAATCATGGTACAACTCTGGTCGCAGCTTTATTTAAGACATGTAACCATAACATAACCGGCCCAACATGGGCCAACGTATTCAACATCCCCAAATAACACCACCCCCCCCCCCAGCACCGGACAATGCCCCCACCCGCCATCTTAGTAGCAAGACGGAGCATTCTCCTCCCCCGAACCCCCGCCACCTGCCTTGCCATGCTAGTAACAAAGGCCGGCCCACAACCCTAAACCGGGCTGAGACCCCCAACCGGGATGCCTCGCCCCACCCCGGGGAGCCCTTCGCTCCCCACTGCTCCTAAATTAGTTGAAGCCCCGCCGCCTCGGCGAGCACGGGCTCTCTACCCCGCCACCGGTGCGAGGTAGTTTACCTATCCTGGCACCGCCCCCCCCAAGCTGTGACCAGCCCACATCTCTATCACCTCCTGCCAGTCATTTAAAAACAGGTCCTGACCCACGGGTGACAGGTGCACCCCATCCGCTCGGTACAGCCCTGCACACCTCGGGCCCGCCCAAGGGTGCTGCACCTGCCATCCCCTCGCTTGTTGCAACCACCGGCCAATCTGCCGGTTGACTTTTGCCAGGCCACGCGACCACCGCCGCTGCGACTGACAGGCCGGCTGTGGAATAATGTCCGACCAGACAATCGCCAAACCTGGCCAGTCCTCCCAGAGCGCCTTGATGTCCCGCTGCACTGCTCGAATGAGCTGCCTACAAGTTCAATTGGATAGGTCGTTACCACCTAAATGTAGCAACACGC
This sequence comes from Ichthyophis bannanicus, assembly GCA_033557465.1. Classification (NCBI taxonomy): domain Eukaryota; kingdom Metazoa; phylum Chordata; class Amphibia; order Gymnophiona; family Ichthyophiidae; genus Ichthyophis; species Ichthyophis bannanicus. The sequence goes on along the minus strand of CM066032.1, from coordinate 661,462,655 downwards.
CCACTGGTCGCTGCCGCCGGTCCCTCTGCCGCCGCATCCAAGGGAGAAGCTGCCACCACCGCATGGCACGCTCCCCCATCCAGAGCAACCGAATGTTGTGGGTTGCCAGTCCCAGATGCAGTCCCAGGGGGCGCAGCACGGCTCTCCTCTCCGCCCAGTACACAAAGGAGTGCCCGATTATCCACCACTCGCCCGCCGGACCCGCTCCGGCACCTCCTAACCAGGGGTCTGAACCCGGGAGCAACCCTGAAACATGAAACAAAACATTAATAACCCCCCCACACACACCCCCACCCCACCCCCTACAAACGCCTTCACACTCGGTCCGGGCGGACATAACCTTCGAACGCCCCCGACCGCCATCTACCAATCCGTTGGATCACCTCTCCCTCCAGCCCCGCAGCCACTGCGCTGGTCGCCGCCCTGATCCGGAAGGAATGGGACGCATACTGCCGCTCAGCACAGCCCAACCTCCGAAGAGCCAAGCGCATCACTGCCGTAAACTGAAACTGTGTGACAGGTTTCCCATCCACATGACGAAACAGGAAACCCGCCATTTCAGGCCGCCGGTGCACGTATTCTGACAAATTGCGCACCGGGCAAGAACTAAGCCCAGGAATCGCCCTCAACAGCACCTCTCTCCCCACCACTCGTTGATCAGTCTTCGAGCGCGCCAGAGAAATCCGCACCAACGCCTCTTGCAGTTCCACGTGCTGAACCTCTAGCCCACCCCGGGCCCCCCCCCCCTACTGGACTTAGGGACCAACTCGCTAACATGAAATGCCCCGAAAAAAGCCATAACAAATAACGCCCGAAACAATGCCGCCTCAAACTCAGACGCCGCCACCTCCAGCAATACCTCCCAAATACGCGCCAGCAAGTCATGAGATATTGGGCAACGCCAATCCCGAACAGGCGGCCGTTCTTTCACCCACCCGGCTAAAAGCCGCTTCACCAAAAATGACATACTAGGACTGCCCCATCCTGCCGCTTTGCTGAAGAAAGAGAAACCCGCCAACGCCGCCCTCACTGACGCCCTAGACCAGCGATGGCGAACCTATGGCACGCGTGCCAGCTGTGGCACGCGAAGGCCTTGCAGCTGGCACGCGGGAAGGTCCGCAAGTAAAATTAAAAAAAAAAAAAAAGCTGTCTTCTCCCGCTGCCGGGGCCGCCGCGGCAGAATCGAGTGTGCCGCGGGGCCCCCCTGCCCAGCACAGCCTGCCCTCCCCCTCTATCCGCTCTCTCGTCGCAGCTCACAGTGACACGCGCCGGCTTTCAGAGAGCGAGGGAAGAGTTTCTCCCTCGCTGCTCTGTTAAGCCCGCGGGGGCTGATGGGAAGTTCCCATTAGCCCCCGCGGGCTTAACAGAGCCGCGAAAGGGAAACAAATCCCTTCGCGCTCTGAAAGCCGGCGTGTGTCACTGTGAGCTGCGACGAGAGAGCGGATAGAGGGGGAGGGCAGGCTGTGCTGGGCAGGGGGGGCCCCGCGGCACACTCGATTCTGCCGCGGCGGCCCCGGCAGCGGGAGAAGACAGCTTTTAAAAAAAAAAATTCCCTCGGCTGGGCTGGGCTGGGCTGGGCTGGGGGGGGGTTAGGATTGCTGATGGGCTGGGCTGGGCTGGGCTGGGCTGGGGGGGGTTAGGATTGCTGATGGGCTGGGGGGGTTAGGATTGCTGATGGGCTATGGGGGGGCTGGGGGGGTTAGGAGTGCTGATGGGCTGGGGGGGTTAGGAGTGCTGATGGCTATGGGGGGCTGGGGGGTTAGGAGTGCTGATGGGCTATGGGGGGGTTAGGAGTTCTGATGGGCTATGGGGGGGCTGGGGGGGTTAGGAGTGCTGATGGGCTATGGGGGGACTGGGGGGGGTTAGGAGTGCTGATGGGCTATGGGGGGGCTAGGACAGGAAATGGGCTGATGGGGAGGGGTTAGGACTTGAGGTGGGTTGATGGGGTTAGGACTGGTAATGGGCTGTTGGCTGATGGGGGGATGTCTGGTAATGGGCTATGGGGGGGTTAGGACTGATAATGGGCTATGGGGGGGGGCTAGGACAGGAAATGGGCTGATAGGGAGGGGTTAGGACTTGAGGTGGGCTGATGGGGTTAGGACTGGTAATGGGCTGTGGGCTGATGGGGGGGTTAGGACTGGCAATGGGCTATGGGGGGCTGACTGGAAATGGGTTGATGGGGTTAGGACTGGAAGTGGGTTGATGGGGGGGCTAGGACTGGTATTGGGTTGGGGGGTTGCTAGGACTGGAAGTGGGTTGATGGGGGGAGCTAGGACTGGTATTGGGTTGGGAGGTTGCTAGGACTGGAAATGGGCTGATGGGGGGCTAGGACTGGAAATGGGCTGATGCAGGGACTAGAAGGGAATGGATGCTGGGTGAGGCTGGAACTAGAAGGGAGCTGATGTTGGGGGAGGATTAGAATGGGATGGGGCTGGGAGAGTAAAATGGAGAGGGGAAAAATATTTGTGTGGGAGGGATAAAAAATCTACAATTGGCCGGGTATTGGGAGAGTAAGTGGGATTGAGGATGGAGGGGTAAAATTTGAGTGGATGAAATAGGAATGAGGAAAGAGCAAAAGGAGAAAGATTAGTATGTTAAAGCGGATGTAGAGAGAGAGAATGGAAAAAAAAACTAGAACAGAGAAGAAAGGACAAATGGACAGCAGATGATGGAGAGTTAGCAGAAAACATGAAGAAACCAGAAGAAAGTGGCTGGAGCAATTGCAACTGAAAAAAAATGCACAAAAGGTAGAAAGATATCTCTTTGACAAGTTATCAGCATGCATGCAACAACAAACATCACATTAATTTTTTTCATGTATAGATTCTTTGGGAATACACACCGAGTCCTGACACAGTTAACAGTTTTAAGAAGTTTATCTTTTTTTTACTCAGGATACATTTGACATGTTATGTGAATAATACATTTAAAATATATTGTGTAACTGAATCAAATTCTTCCTAAATTCATTAAATTGAATGAAATCATTAAAACATTATAAATTGCCAATAAATTGAAATGAAAACCAAAGGATTGTGAATCAAATTGATTCTCTGACAATACAAAGATTCCAACCTTTACAAATGATGTTACATAGTTCAGGCAACTTTATAAAGAGTTTTTAGATACTAAAATCTTGTTGTTAAGGTTTAATTGACGTGCTGGCACTTTGAGGAAATTCTTTGGTTTTGTGCGGCAGTTTGGGCACTCGGGCTCAAAAAGGTTAGCCATCACTGCCCTAGACCAACCATGCCCTTCGCCCAAAACTATGAATGACCCTACCAACCGCACATCACAGCTGCCCGCCCTCCATCCGTGCTCCCATAAAAATTCCCGAACTGTGGCATAACCGCGCCCATACGCCGCCCACATACCTGGGGCCACTGAGGACCGTAGCAATTCCATCACTCCTGAGTCCCAAACCGCCAAAGGTGCTACGGCACCACCGCTGATGACTCGTCCGCCCCTGGGGCCAAGGCTTGAAACTGCACCCAATGAAAATGGGACAAAGCATCAGCTATGGCATTTTGCGCTCCCGGCACATGCCGCGCCCGTGCCGTAACGTTGAGATGCAGACAGGCTAGCACAAATAACCTCATTAACGCTGCCACCCTCGGACATTTAGGCGACTGTCTATTAATCACCTGTACCACCGCCGCATTGTCACACCAAAACACTACCTTCTTATCCTGCAACCTCTCCGGCCATACCCAGAATGCTACCACTATCGGGAACAGCTCCAGGAAGGTCACATTACATGTCAGCCCACACTCTTTCCAAGACGCCGACCAGGCCGCCGCACACCACGACCCTTGACAATACAAACCCATCCCGGAGCTGCCCGCCACATCAGAGAACAACTGTAGGTCCACGTTAGACAACTCGGACGCCTGCACCAGCGCGCAGCCATTAAAATCCGCCAGAAAAGACTCCCACACCCGCATATCCTTTCTCATCCCTGACGTCACTCGGATACGATGGTGCAAGCGCCGCACACCCCCCATGGCTAGGGACAGCCTACGCGTGAACGGCCTCCCCATGGCAATGACCCGGCATGCAAAATTCAAGTGACCCACCAGAGCCTGCAGATCCTTTAGGGTCACTTTAGAGGCCGACCCCACTGCTGCCACCAAAGCCCGCAACCTCTCCACTTTATCCAGTGGCAAGCGCACCCTGAATTCCACTGAATCTATTTCGATCCCCAGAAAAGAAAGGCGCGTCACTGGCCCAGACGTTTTCTCCCCCGCCAACGGAACCCCAAACTCAGCGGCCATCTCCTGGAAGGACCCCAACAACGAAGCACATACCGCCGACTGCGGAGGACCAACAAACAAGAAATCATCTAAATAGTGTACTACAGACTCACACCCCGACCGCTGTACGAGCACCCAATGTAGGAAGGAGCTAAAGGCCTCGAAATAAGAACAGGAGATAGCACAACCCATCGGCAGACACTTATCATAATAAAACTGGGCATCAAATTGAAATCCCAGCAACGGAAATGCTGACGGGTGCACCGGTAGCAGCCTGAAAGCCGATTCGATGTCCACCTTCGCCATCAGCGCCCTCTTGCCACACATGCGCACCAGCTCCAGTGCCTCATCGAACAACGCATATCGCACTGAACACAACTCCCGCGGGATATGGTCATTCACTGAGTCCCCGGGCGGAAAGGACAAGTTGTGGATCAGACGGTAACGTCCGCGCTCCTTCTTTGGGATGACCCCCAGCGGTGAAATTATGAAAGGCGAAAAGGGAGGGTGACTGAATGGGCCAGCCACTCTGCCCAAGGCACATTCCTCCGCAATCTTAACGCTTGCCACTTCCGCCAAACTGCGCACTGAGCTAGCATTACTGGCCAACACATCCACCACCGTCCCCTGAAACGGAATCCTAAATCCTTCCGAGAAACCTGACCATAACATACTCCCCTCCGTGCCGTGCCCACTCCCTGCGTATCTCTCCAACCACGGCCGTAATGCCTGGATTTTAATGGGGGTAGGCACCAACCCCCCACTCCACCCTTTACTTACCCCCCCCCCCCGGCGCCCCGGCCACTGCCTTCTGACTACACTTTGTTGCCGAGTGACCCGCCCCACAGAGCGAGCATGCATGCCGGAACTTACAGTCCGGGAAGGGGCAGGACAATTTATTAAAACGCCAGCATAAGTCCCCCCCCCGGCCCACCTTTGGGCAACCCTGGCGGTGCACCCATTGCCTGAAAGGACCGAAAGGGCGCCGCCGAAGCCTGGCCCACCGCCCTGCTTAACCCCCCTGCGCCACCCGAACTACCCCTTTTAGCAGACATCTGTGTCAGCCAAAGGTTAATATCCTTCATCCCCCATGACAAATGCCTATTCTCCTCCATCATATCCCAAAATTCTTCATCGTAATTGAGCCATGCCCAGCCTTCATGCGCCTGTGACACTGCCAGGATGGCGTCCGCGTAAGCCAACAACTCCCCATACTTACTCGGGTCTGCATGCCCACAAACACTCGCCAAATGCAAAAAAGCGCATGTCCAATTCAACGTATTGCGGGAGACCTTCTGCACCCTCCCTGCCTTCTCATCATCCTTGCGCTTTTTCCTACTCTCTCCCGAGCACTTTCTCCCTTCCAAGAGCCGGAAAACATCAATATACCTTCGTTTTAGTATCTGCCGCCTCAATTTGCGTGGCACTCCCTCCCACAATTCCGTGCAACGCACCACTGAGGACGCTGACCCTTCTCCCGCTCGCTTCCCCGCCTCCGAACCATCCGAAGAACTCGCCGACGACGAGGAGGACAATGACGACGAACTCCACCTAGAGCGTCGCCTATGCTTCCTCTTTGCCTTGGCCTTGCTCCCCCCCCGTAGCCGCCTCCCCCCCTTCCCCCAACGTACCCCCACCATCCCCTTCCCCCCCGTGATCCCCCCACACTCACCATCCGCCACGCGCCCGCCAGCCTCTGGCACCGGCATGGCCGTGCTGGCCCGCTCTGCACCCTGGGCCATCGTCCGACTGCTGTACGCCTCCCCGGTTGCCGCCACATCACTCGCAGGAACCTGCCAAGAAAAAGAAGCACCCACAGCAGGAGAACCCATTCCATACTGCCCCGCCCCCCAGCCTAGCCCACCCCCTTGCGCCCATGCAGAAGTACCTAGACCCCCTGCTGCCCAATTGGCCCCCCCCATGCAGGCTGCACCCCTCTACCCGGGAACCCCATCCCGCTCCAATCCCCCCAACCATGCCCACAGGGCCCCATCCCCATGGGCTGCCCTGCCACTGGGGACCAATTCAGCAACCCCTGTCCTCCCGGACACCCTGGGGCGAAAGTGCCCGCCCCTGGGGTGCTAAGGGGAACCCCCATCGTAAACTCCGTCCCCCCCAACTGTCCCGGCACCCCGGCACTATCCACCCGGCTCTCCTCCTCCCCCCTGCCCCCTACCGGTCCTTGCCCAACCTGCCCGAGGCACACAACCTCAACTCCCGAACCCCCAGCCAACCCCACACCAGAAACCCCCCTATCCGATGCCCCATGACCCCGCCTGCTCCCCCTCCCCCGCAATCTAGCCACTCCCCTGGCCACCCGAGCAAACTGCACAACAGCCCCAGCTCCTGAGGATACTCCGCCCCCCCGAGACCGGCCTCTCGCCCCCCGAGAACTACTACCAAGGCCTTTACCCCTCTGCTGCCCCCCCAAAACCTTCGTAGAGCGTACCATGTCCCCCACGCTACTTGCACCCCGCAAGCCCTCCCCAGACCTCGACCTGCTCTTATTCCCTCACTTGGGGTTTTGGGTTGTTTTTTGTTGTTTTTTTTTTACTTTTATTTCGAGGTGCTCAAGCAGCACCCTCCTGGCCAAAATTTGGGGGGGGGGGGTTGTTTTTTTTAAATCTACTTCTGTCCCGGGTTCTCAAGCAGCACCCCCCAACCCACCTGAGGCCAAGAGCAACCCTGGCCCTCCCAAGCACCCCCGTTTATTCTATTGCTTTTTTTTTTTTTTTAATATGCACCCTTCCTGACCCAACCCCCACACACCCGATTGCCTCAAAGCCCCCCCCCACACACCCACGCTCACCGCCCACAGTCCCGACGCCACAATGCTCTTCCCCCGCGATTACTGAGCCGGGAGCTCCAAAAAACGCTGCCGTCCCTGCCGAGGAGCCGCGCCGAAAGGCCTGACCACGCGGCTCCTCGGCAAACCAGTGTCCGCCCCCAACACCTCCTCCAATGAGATCGCTCCCCTCACTGTCAGGGAGCGATCACCTTGTCCTCTTTCGCTCCCCCCCCGACTCCCCCGTCGTGTGCCAGAGGCCGAGGCCGGGCCCGGGCCAGGTTACTGGCGGCCGCGGGGACCCGGCCCGCAGCCTGGCACATTTAGTGCAATTTGGTTTGTTAATGTGCCTTAAAAATGTTTGTGAATGCAAAATTAACTTAATGCACATTACCCTACAAATTAACTTGTATAGAATCGATTTATGTGTATTAAAAAGTTCTAATATATGGTTTTTTTTTTAATTGTTAAAAGAAATATGTGGAATGAACATAAACAATGTACCTGAAAAACAGGGAAAAAAAGCAAAATTAACTGAAATTTTTGATCTGTGCATATCCTATGGGGTTATATGGATGTAGAGAGATTGATGAAAAATAAGCTACGCACAAGGCTTTTTTTGAGGGGTGCCCAGTGGTATGGAGTACTGGTACCAGAACCTTTTTCATTGCCTGCTAAAATTCACCCTCAGTCCTCATGTATTAATGAAAGAACCCTGCATATGAGTATCGGCACTTTTTTTGCTTGGAAAAATGTACTAACCACATATCTAAAATTTGGTTAGATTATAGTAGAGAGCTGGTTCACTGGGAGATTTGTGAGGAGCAGGTTGCAGTTGTCCAAGTGGGAAATGACAAGAGTTGATAAAGAGCATGTATCCAGAAAACAAAGGTCAAATTGCAGTGGTGTTGTAGAGAATAATGTCCCATGAAAAATGTTGTGGTACTAAAATATACCAGAGTAAATGGAAGACAATTTTTGTCACTTGCTGAAGCACATCAACAACCAGTGCAATGTCTGTGTAATACAGAATGCAGTTATACCCTTGTGCCTTCTGAAAATATTATCATAAAGAGCCGCTTTTACTAAATCTTGCAAAATATTTACAATTAACTTGCCAAACAACTGCACGTTAATTGCAAAGTCTCTGCATTAGCTGTCGAAGGGGCATGACCAGTATGTTCCCGCATGATGAGCCACTTGAACATGTGTCCTGATAAGGCAGGTTCACTTAACGACTCTCACAAAGGAGTCAGGTGAATCCATATTAAAAGCTGCATTGGCGCTGAAGATACAGCAGTTGAGCTAGCGTTAATGCGCTCTCCATGCCCACTTTCCACCCATTCCCCGCCCCATCCCATGATCACTGATTAATGTGCATTTTAGTTTGCGGTGGAAGACATGCTCGTGTCTTAGTGTTCCTGACTGCCAGGTGCCCTGCATTAAAACTCACGTTAACTGGTTAATAGGCTTTAGTAAAAGATGCCCTTAGTTGATTAAGTAGTAGTTAGTTACATTTTCTACCACCTCTACAAAAATTGTTCAAGTTGATTCACAATTCTTCGGTATATAAAACAGAAAAAAATCTAATGTAAAACAAATACACCCAACAACTCAAAATAAATAAATACATAACATAGGGGGCCCTTGCACTAAAAACCAGTACTCAGTTAACATACATTTTAAGATATGGCAATTGGCAACCAGGAACATTAACATTGGGGCATGCCAGCAACAACGTGTTAAAGTGCATTAAATCTGACATCACACCCAATGGAGTGGGAAATAGGCGGAGTGTTGGCATGGAGAGCACATTACTGCGCATTCGGTGGCAATTAGTACAAGTGCACTTAATCACACCTCATACCTTATGGGTGATGTTAGGTACACCTGCATTAAGTTAGCATTCGCAATCATAAGCTGCTGAGCCCTTACGATACAATAGTATTGCTGCTAATCGCACGATAAGTACATGTCTTGAGGAAAAGGGCCCAACTTCAAAATGGTGGTGCTGTTGCCTAGTAGTAGTCTTGCAGTGAATGCTTCTCATTTAGCAGCTTAACCCTTAGCAGAAGCACCATGAGACTACATAGTATGAACTTTAACCTTTAGTAAACATGCCCCTTGATCACAGCACACAGATATTTTCCAAAATCAGGCATCATAAGACAACTGTGATGATTCTGGGAATACCACATCAACTTACAATATATTTTTTTGCTCTTATATCTAAAAAAAAAGTTTGTGGTGTTCATTGCTTTTATCGCTAGATGTTTGTGCATTTGAATAATATTGATTGATATCGACCTTGAGCTCAGCTTGTTTGTGATAAGTGATATATAAATATCTTTATAAATTAAATTAAATGTTGTCATCATTATCTGCACCTTCTATCGTGTTTCTTGTGTTATTGCAGTGAACTGTCCCATGGGTACCTATTATTCCCTGGAGCATTTCACTTGTGAGAGCTGCCGGATTGGATCATACCAAGATGAGGAGGGGCAGATGGAGTGCAAAAGCTGCCCTGCTGGTGCCTACACTGAGTACCTGCATTCAAGAAGCATCTCAGAATGTAAAGGTGAGGGTTCCAGAGCCATAGAATCTCCATGCTTGAGAAAGACCAAGACTGGTTTCTCATGAGCAGACACACTGAGTCACAAAAACACTATAGTATTAATTTGCAATATTGTTTATAATACATCTGGAGAAATTAAAAATTACTCTTGATGATTTAAAGGACATATGATAGCGGTTCCCACAGTTTAACTTGTTGTGTATATATTAATGTTCAGTTACTTTGTGGGGGTATTCCTGGGGCAGGCTCTGTCAATCCTTGGATACTTGGTGCCTGATGCTTCGACCTGAGGAATGAGGGTGTTATGGATAGGATTTCCTTTCCCTCTTCTTGAGGAAAATCCTGAAAATACCAGGGAGCTGTGAACAAGGCTGTAGTATTTACAAATTTTATTAAACAACACAATTATATGTCCCCACTAGACATGCCATTATAATTACCCCCCCTGTTTTCTTCCCACTATACTTCCCAATTTCTCACCCATACATAGGAATGCAACTGGGCCAGTGGATGCTGCAAATTATGCAAGGGGTTTTGGTGGTACTCCTGTTGTGTGATCAAAGCTCTGCTACTGCCTAATATGGTTACATCCTTCTTAGATGGGACCAATGTTCCACTGACATGTCCCTGTCCCACCTTTTGAGGACCAAATCTCCACCACTGCTGCACAGCTGAGTCCCTACTGCTCTTGAGGAAACTAAAGCTCATCTGCTTGGTTCATGATTCTCTTTAGGGGGTGGGAGGGAGAGGGTTATTCTGCATTTCTGAAGGGACCAAAGTTCTGTTGCCCTTCCACTGCTGAATCCATCCCCCCCCCCCTCTTCGTCTTCAGCAGGAGGGTAGAAGCTCTCTCTGTTCCTTAAAGCCTGCTTACTGGTCTTCCTCAGGAAGGGAGTACTTTCTTTGACCAGTGATTATAGATTGCTCTGCTATGTTCATGGCCTTCATTTTAGTCCTTCCTGGCTGGGATGGGTTTCTTCATGTGAAACTGCCTCCTCTCCCTGCCTGATGGGCTGTGTAAGCCAAGTAGTCAGAAAAGATAACATGCCCTCTAGGTTTCAGCAAAGAATGTAGTTTAGAATGTTAGGCAACTGCACTGCTTGATCCACAACAAAAAAGTTATGAATTTTCCCCTATAATGCCTAAATTTGGTACCACTAGATCCTGAAACTAATCAACCTGAAATTATTCCAGACATTCCTGTTTTTGAAAAGCTTATGATTAATTCCAACTAGGTTTAGTTTTAATCAAGGCTTCTCCAGGAATAAGCAGGAAATCAGTCCTCACATATGGGTGACGTCGGCGCCAATGGAGCACGTGTGGAGCATTTCCCCAGCTTTCAAAGAAAGCCTTTGGGACATGCTGCCACATATGCATGGTCCCTTTCCCACCTAAGGGTGCCATCTGCTCAGTCTCCTTTATTCCGCGAAGCACAATGGATGTCTGTCATGTTTCCCTGGAAAAATCCTTGCTAAATCCTTAAATGTTGTGTTTTCTCTGGTTGCGTACTGGTTCCTCTTCCCACCTCAAGACAGCGCTGGTTCCAATGCTGCTCTCAGCTCCTTTCTCTTTTTTGATCGAGGCTCGCCTCAACCAGCGTTCACACCCTTTTTTTACCCTGGGAGTCGTCTACCCCAGCCTGGTGTCTCCCACCATGTCTCCAGGTGGGTTCAAAAAATGTGACCGATGCAGTCAAACCATGTCAGTAACTGACATCCATGACTGCTGTCTTCGCTGCCTGGGACCGGAGCATGACAACACCTCCTGTGACCTGTGCCAGGCCATGACTCTGAAGACCAACAAAAAGAGGTTGGAGTTGCAGGAGAAACTGTTCCCAAGGTCCGGCTCAGCACCGGCCTCCCCGAAGATGAGCTCCAAGCCCAGCACTTCCTGTGAGGCCCAGGTATCCTCGGAGTCCCATGCTGGCAGCTCCTCTGTGAAGACCCTGGACCCCGAGAGAAAGAAGAAAAAATCCTCAAAGTCCGTCGAGTCACCTCTAGAGATACCCGGAAAAAACCCTCGGAGGGACTTGGGCGGCTCCGAGCAGCGCCCTACCAAGGTCCTCAAAAAGGATTCCTCAGCCAGTGGAGACCATGCAAGATTCCTCGAGGCCATGGTCCTCATCAAGGACACGCTCAGGAGACTGCTGGCGCTTGGCCCTAGATCCTCTGTGCCCATGCCTAAAGCTGCGGAGCCTTCTAGCTTGGAAACCAGAATGGCGGCCCTGGAGCAAAATATCTCTGCTATCCTGGCCCTGCATCAGTCAGTGATGGCTGGTTCATCTGCATCATCTGCCCCAACAACCTGGTCCCCAACTGCAGGGGAGTCCCTGGACATCGAGCTGAGCTTCGAGTGCCATCGGCCTCGGGTAAGCCCTCGGTGCCAGTCGAGGTCAAGATCTCTGTTCCGTTCTTTGGGTGTCCGATCCTCCCCGGCCAGTTTCCGGGACTCGGACCCCAAGTCCTCCAGAGGCCCCCGGTCCCTTGGGGTGGGCCTCGAGGCAAGGAGACACAGGGCCTCAGACTTGTGGTCACACCTCGATTTTGAGTGGGAGACTGATGACGAGGCCTCCCCAGAAATTAGTCGGTACCGAGACATCTCTCGGGGCCCTTTCTCCCGGCACCCTGAAGCCATTCTCCTCAGGAGGACGTGGTCTTCCACTGCTTTGTCAGAGTTATGGCCTGAGCCATCTCAGTGCAAACTGAGACGGAGGCAGATCCGCGCACCAAAGAACTGTAAATCCTCCAGTATGAGTCCCCATCCAAGGAGACTCTCATGGTGCAAGTGCAGCCAATCCTTGCGCGGCTGCTATTTAAGATGTGGGAGACCCCGGCATCGGTGCCGGTGGTCAGCCAATGCCTCGACACCATGTACTGCATTAGGAAAGGGTTCCAAAAACCCCAACTCCCACACATCTCCATGGTTGTCAAATCAACCATGCAAAAATTGAAGAATCAGACGACCTATTCTTCAGTCCCCCTGGTAGGGAGACTAGAGCCCTTGATGCCCTCTGACGAAAGTGCTACCAGGGCTCGATGCTGGGGTGTCAGATACAGGCCTATGAATTGTACATAGACATGTACCTCAAGGCCCTGACCAGGAAATGTTCAGGTTTACAACAGGGCTCACAGAGGAACCCCTCCAATAGTTCCAATCCCTGACCTCTGGGATCAAGGACTGCTCTAAGTTCCTTTCCAGGGCGGCCTATGATGGCTTTGAGTCAGTGGCTTGAATAGCAGTGGCAGGCATCAGGGCCTGGTGCCAGGCCTGGCTGCAGACCTCAGACCTCAAGCATTGGGTCCAGGAAAAGCTGCTCGATGTCCCCTGTACCAGGGAGAACCTGTTTGGAAACCCATGGCCGACAAGACGACCGAGATAGAGGCCGATGTGGTGACTCGACAGAGGCTGTCCAAGAAGACCTCATCCCTTCCCCGAAAGAAACACTTGGGGAAAAGACCCCTGTTCCCAAAGAAAAAGGGGCCCTTTCATCAGAATCACCACTACCAACCCTTCTTGGGCCAGCAGCAGGGTTCTCACCCCAAAAGCCAGGGCCATGGAGTTCAAAAGCCAAAGACACAGAAGCCCCAGCTCCTGCCCAGCCCAGTTGAGCTTTTGACTCCTGGGGCAGGGCCTCTCCTCCCCTCGGAGACCCTCACCAGCCCACAGGGAGTCACCTGGCAGTCTTTGCCCACAAATGGCCAGAGTCATCTCAGACCAGTGGGTACTGCAAGTGGTAAAAGAAGGGTATCTCCTCCACCTACAACAGCTACCATCCAGTTTTTTTCCAGGAGAGCTGGTGTGACCTCTTCTTTACCAGACCCTCCTGCTCTCAGAGCTTGCAGGTCTACTCAGGGACAATGCAGTAGAGCCTGTATCCAAACACCTATGGGGAAAGGGTTTCTATTCCAGATATTTTCTGGTCCCAAAGAGAACTTGGGACCTCAGGCCCATATTAGACCTGAGAAACTTAAACAAGTTTCTGGTGAGGGAGAAGTTCAAGATGCTCTCCCTTGGAACATTGCAGCCTTACCTCCTTCAGGAAGATTGGCTGTGCTCCTTGGATCTAAAAGATGCATACACACACATCCTTATCCATCCCTCCCACAGGCAGTACCCACGGTTTATGGTGGGAGGAGAACACTACCAATACAAGGTGCTATCCTTCGGCCTGGCCTCCTTGCCAAGGGTCTTTACCAAGTGCCTGGCATCCTCTCCCCCCACCTGCACCTACAAGGGGCTTTCGTCTTCCCCTACCTGGATGACTAGCTCATCAGAGGCCGCACGGCTTCAGAGGCCAGCCAGGCCACAGACCGGGCAATCCTTATTCTGCAGCACCTGAGGTTTGTCATCAACTACCCCAAATCCCATCTCTTTCCAGCCCAAAGTCTGGAGTTCATAGGGGCCCAGTTGGATACCAAGGCCAAGGCCATCCTCCCAACAGAAAGGGCAGAACGCCTCGGGCAACTAGAAGAAGAGGTGCAGCGCCGTCAGTCAGTGCTGGCTCGCTGCCTCCTCCGCCTACTTGGCCATTTGGCCTCGAAGGTCCATGTCATGCACTCAGCCCACTTACACATGCAGACAGCCCAGTGATGCCTCTGCTCGCAGTGGACTCAAGCCACGGATAGGCTACGGTACAGGGTCAGGGTTTCCTACCAATTGGCGGAGTTCCTCAGTTAGTAGCAAAACCAGCGCCACTTCCAGGCAGGAATGCCCTTCTAAGCACCCACGCTGCAGAGGACCCTGACCACTGATGCCTCCCTCAAGGGTTGGGGGGCACATTGCGCAGGCCACCGCACACAGGAAAGCTGGTCTCAGGAGGAGTCCCTCCTTCAGATCAACCTCCTGTAGCTCAGGGCAATCTACTTGACCCTACAAATGTTCCGCCACTGACTTCGACACTGGCCGATTTTGATCCAGACCGATAACCAGGTCACCAAGTTCTATATCAACAAACAGGGGGCAAGGGTTCATATTTCCTCTGCCAGGAGGTGGTAGCCCTCCTCTCCTTCACAGCATGCAACAACATGCTGCTGCAAGCGGTGTACCTCCCGGGCCAGGACAACTGCCTGGCGGACAGACTAAGCAGAGTCCTTTGCCACATGAGTGGTGCTTAAACCCCAGGATAGCGCAGCAACTCTTCCGCCTCTGGGGCAGACCTGTGATGGACCTATTCGCCTCTCCAGACAACATGCAGCTTCCTCACTTCTGCTCCCATCAGCCACACCCGGCGAGAGTGGCGGTGGATGCCTTCCTGATCTCATGGTCCGAGGGCCTTACTCTATGCATTTCCACTGACCCCTTCTGGTCGCCAAGACCCTCTTCTAGGTCCAGAGCAAAAGGGCCTCAGTTATATTGATTGCTCCCAGGTGGGCCTGGCAACCTTGGTTCCCTCTGCTGCTCTCTATATCGGTGGCATCTCCAGTCCCTCTTACTGAGCCCCGGACCTCCTGTCCCAGGAGGAAGGTGTTCTCCTGCATCCCAACCTGGGATCCCTAATGCTAACAATTTGGCTGCTGAAAGGATAGCGTTCGCCCCTTTCAATCTCCCAGTAGAAGTCGAGGAGATCCTCCTGGCCTCTCGGAAACCCTCCACCAGACAGGCTTATGCCTTTAAGTAGAGAAGGTTCTCAGTCTGGTGTGCTGAAAGGGAGGAGAATCCTTTCTCCTGTCTGGTTCAGCTAGTTCTGCAGTACCTACTGCACCTGTCACACACCAGACTGAAATCTTACTTGGTGAGGATGCATCTGAGTGCCATAGCCGCTCACCACCACCCCATCGGGGAGAACCTTTCTCATGCCAGCCCCTGGTCTCCAGGTTCCTCTGAGGCCCCCTGTTATCCGGCAGAGTGGGACCTCAGCATGGTGCTCTCTCAGCTAACCAAACTACCATTTGAGCCCCTGGTCACTTGCCACCTATGGTACCTGTCTTGGAAAGTGGCCTTTCTGGTGGCCTTCACGTCCGCTCAAAGAGTGAGCGAAATCCAGGCCTTTGTGGCAGATCCACCCTATACAAGATTTTACAAGAACAGGGTGGTGCTCTGCACACACCCCAAATTCCTACCGAAGGTGGTGTCCCCTTTCCACCTCAACCAAGAGGTGGTCCTCCTCACCTTCTTCCTGCAGCCTCACACTGGAAGGGAGGAACTAGTTCTTCAAACACTGGATTGTAAGCAGGTCTGGTCCTCCTACTTGCAGTGGACTCAGGGCCATCGAAAAGCCCCTCAGCTTTTCGTATCTTATGACCCCAGCAGTCTGGGGCTCCCTGTGACTAAGCGAACTCTGTCTACTTGGGTGGAAGATTTATTGCCCTCGCCTGTGAGCGGGCTGGCCTCTCCCTTGAGCACCAGATCACAGCGCATCATATGAGGATGATGGCCGCATCGGTGGTCAACCTCCAACCAGTGCCCGTGACAGAAATCTGCAAGGCCACCATATGGTCTTCCATTCACACGTTCACAGCTTACTACTGCCTGGAGAGCGAGTCCCACAGGAACAGTGCCTTCGGCCAGGCAGTACTCTGTAACATTCTCAGGGTGTAAGCAACTCCTGCCCTCAGACCCTTCTGTGTTCAGGCTACCGAAGTGATGCTAGGGTCTGCAGAGCCTCTCAGTGGGGACTCACCTTCTGCAACTCATGGCTACTCTATTGGTCACTGTAGGTGGTGTTGTGGTTCGGTCCTCAGCAGTCTGGAGCTAGGGAGTCCCATATGTGAGGACTGACTTCCTACTTGTTCCTGGAGAAAGTGTAGTTACTCACCTGTAACAGGTGTTCTCCAGGGATAGCAGGCATCAGTCCTCATAACCCTCACTCCTCCCCTGAGAGTTGCCTCCCTACATTGTTTTCTTTGTTACTACCGTCCTAGCTATGTCATCTGACTGAGCAAGATGGCACCCTTGGATGGGAAGGGGACCCATGCATGTGTGGTAGCATGTCCCAAAGGCTTTTTTGAAAGCTGGGGAAATGCTCCGCGTGGGCTCCGTTGGCACGGACGTCATCCATATCTGAGCACTGATTCCTGCTGTCCCTGCATAACACCTGTTACAGTTGAGCAACTATGCTTTCAAGTCCCTCAAACTCTCTCCAGTGATCTATCCAGAGGACCATTTTATTTATTTATTTATTCCAAGCATTTGATATGCTGAATGCTTGAAAGCTATCAAAGCAGTTTACATAGTTTCAAAAGGCAAAGGGGGTAGAGAAGAAAGAGAAGATAGGAAGTCATGGAGGGAGAAGGGGTGTGAATAAAAGAGGATACAATTCAGTGGCCCTAGAAAGGCAGGATGAGCAGCAAGGAAACTGTATGGGAAGCAGACAAAGTCCTAGAGGGAAAAGGGAGAGGAGGGGAAACTAGAGGAAGGGGGTTGGGGGCAGGAATTTAATGCTGATGACGTTATGCTGTATGCACAGTTCTCCACAGACAAACCAACTAGACTAAATTAATAGACTGCTTTGAGGCAGTCTCATAATGGCTCTCCAGGCACAACCTGATGCTTAACTACAAAAAATCCAAAGTACTGTTCATAACCACAAATCAGACTTTTACTGCCCCATCAACTCTAACACATTTATTCTGACAGTACTATGAACACATACCATAGGGTGGGAATGAACACCCATCCCCGATTCGGACTCTTGCTGCATTGGAGCTTGATCTTGTTAAGCACATTGTTAAGTTTGCCAAGTTTATTATTCTGTTTTATGTACAATACTTCACTGTCGTACTGTTAATTGAAAACCGCTCTGACCGCAAAATAGAGCGGTATATAAGACAGATTAAATAAATAAAAAAAATAAACAGGAGGGAGATAGGGAAAAGGCAGATTGAAAGAGCCAGGTTTAAAGGGGCTTTTTAAATTTGGGAAGGAAGTGCTCTTAATGGAGGGATAATGGGAGGGTATTCCAGAGGGAGGGACCTAGATAAGAAGAAAGAATGATGTGAAATGTCCAGATGGATAGATAACTTTTGGGGGGGGGAGGGAGGGCCATAAAGGAGGCTTGCCTGCAGACCACACAGAATGCAACTTAAGACATCTGCAGATGTTCTTAGCGTGTGACGGGGAGGAGATTGGGCAGGTTTGAGGTGCAGATTGAGTGTTAACTACACATTGAGGTTAGCATGGGGGGGGGGTAATTAATGTGCGCTAATTGTCAATCTTGCAATTAGTACAGGTGCACTTAATGCCACTTCAGTGGTTGGTGTTAAGTGCACCCAAGTTAAGCGCCAATGCCACTGTTGTGTTTTAGGTACTTTTCAGTGCAGAACTGCTGAGAAATATATTGGGCATGGCCCCAAAAGTTAGGCGAGGCTGTTGCACTTACTGTGCGCTAGTTTTACTCTTAACCCATGGTAAATGCAGTGCTTTTTACATTTCAGTAAACATGTCCCTTGCCTGCTTATTTTGATTCTTTGTGTTCTCTGTGGCCAGACAGCCTTTCTTCTCTGTTAAGTTTCTAAATCCCCTCACAAACTTGTTACTTTTTTCCAAGGCACATGAAGACACTCAATGGATGGAGGCGATGGATCCATGTACAAAATGGATGCCAATAAAGTAGCACCGACCACAATAAATAATACAATAGAAATTGAAAATAATGTATAAATACAACGCATAATTAATTAGATAAATAATTGAAAAATCTTATTAATTTAAAATATAGAAGTGTTTCTTTGAGATAACACAACAATAAATATTTCACAATTAAGGATATCCACACACATAACCCTACTTTCAATATAGAGACAAAAGCACAAATCCATATCATGGATTATGGGTGTAGATATTATTAGGGGAATGTTTACTAGGCCGGGCTAATGGTTAATTAAGGAGGTCTACAGTATTTGTAACTAGGTCCCATTGAATAGCATGGGATCTAGTAACAAATAGCACGCCTTAACTATTAGCCCGGCCTAATAAACATTCCTCTAAATATGATGTATTTATTATTGATGTTTTCTGTTAAATAAAGATTTTTATATTATAAGTTAATTACATTTATTAATTATTTAACCAATTAATCAATTATTTATTATACTTACCAATTATTTATCAATGTTTATTGTAATACTTTGGTGATCGTCTCCACTATCTCCAGGAACAAGCAGGAATAAGTCCTCACATATGGGTACGTCGGAACCGACGGAGCCTGCGCGGGAAAGCTCCCCAGCTTCCCAAAAGGAAGCTTTTGGGGCCTCCCACTGCACATGCGCGCTGCCTTCCCGCCTTCCTGACCAGCTCTCCTCAGTTTCTCTTTTTCCGCGGAGCCAGCAGGTTGTGTTCCTGTCACCGCTGAAGAAATTATTGTTTTAGTTTGTTTCTTTAGACCGCGTACCTGCCTTCCCCATACCGAAACCGGTACCGCCGGTCTCTCTTTTCTTTTCTTTAAAAAAAAAAAATCTTTATCTTTGCACAACTTGGTGACTTCGGTTAGGCCTCAGGCCTACACAAATTCTCCTCATGGAGAAACCAGCCCCTGGTTTTAAGAAGTGTACCAAGTGTAGTGCTGTTATTTCTGTCACAGACACCCATGAATGGTGTCTTAAATGTTTGGGACCTGACCACTCCATTCCGAACTGCCCATCCTGCTCCCAGATGTCTAAACGAGGTTTGCAGAACCGGGCCAACAAATTCCATGTGCTGTTTGCTTCAGATAATCCAGCATCACAGTCATCCAGGTCTTCCTCTCCGGATGGATCTCAGGTAACCAAACCTTCTTCGGGCAGGTCCTCAAAGAGCAAATCTCCTTCAAAGCATCGAGAGGCTCTCACTTTTGAATCTGAGGATCCTGCCCCAGCCAAACAACCCCGGCGGGAAGCTCTGGCTTCCAAAGCATCATCTATGGGGTTACAGGTTGACATCGATGGCACGGCCTCGACTGATCACCTGTTAGACTGCTCTGGGGTACCGGCCCATACCGGTACCGACATCCAGGCAGCAGTGGCGTCTATGAGCAATACTGTTCAGACCATGCAGCAGGCCATGCTGGCTTTTATTACAGCTGCGACGCCCTCGGTACCGCGTTCAGCGGTACCGGGTCCGGTTCCGGTATCGTCTCCCATACCGGAACCGAGACCATCGACTTCCAAACGCAGATCGGTTCCGCATGCCGGATCCGGGTTTTCACCCGATACCGATCCCATACCCGGTACGCCCGATGTCGATACCGATTGGTATGCGTATCGTTCGTTGGAAGCAAATAGAGAATACTCTGATTCTTCTGAGGATTTTGACTCCTCTGAGGACTCTGATGAGCTGTCTCTAGTTCTTCATGAAGACCCTTCTTCCCCAAAGAGGAGAATGTCTCCACCAGAGGATTTGTCCTTTCAAGACTTCATTATAGAGCTAGCTAAAGGACTTTCTATTACCACATCCTCTGAAAAAGAACCTAGGTCAAAGAAATTGGATATTTTAGGATACCCTAAGGTTCCTAAAGGGGCAGTCACTCTGCCTATCCATGAAAACCTTCAAGAACACTTGATGGACTTATGGGAGGCTCCTCTAACGTTGTCTCCTTACTCTCGTAGGTTGGACACCATGTACCGGGTCCCTCCTTCTCCTGGGTTTCAAAAGACTCAGCTGCCTCACCATTCCATTGTGGTGAAGTCTGCGCTGAAAAAGATTAAGAGCACCAAAAGGCACTCTTCTACCCCTCCAGGGCGAGAATGTAAGACCCTAGACTCTTTTGGCAGGAAACTTTTCCAGGCTAGTATGCTTATAGCCAGGATTAATTCTTACAGTCTGTATATGGGCATATTTCTCAGGGAACTTGCCCTAAAGGTACGGCATTTTGCCTCCTTTATCCCTGAGGATAGAAAGGAGGAGTTCATTTCTCTGGTGAAACAGCTTCTAGATGTTTCTAAGTTCTCCAACAGAGCAGCTTTTGATTCCTTTGAGGGTGCCGGTAGAGCTTCGGGCATTGCTATTGCAGCCCGACGACTTGCTTGGCTCCAGGCCTCTGACCTAGAACCCTGGGTCCTGGATGGCTTACGGAATCTGCCCTGTACAGGTGAGAACTTATTTGGTAAGGACTGGCAAATTAAAGCCACTCAAATGGACGCAGAAAATGCTACATTAAATAGACTTTCTAAGTCTACCTCTACTCCTGCCAAGAAAAAGTCTTTCAAGAGGCCTTACTACAAGAAGGCCAGATTTTCCACAAATACTGGCCAACCATCTTCTCAGCCTCGCTTTGCTGCTAAACGTCAGCAACCTAAACAGGCAAGGTCAAAGCCTGCAGCGTCTGCCACTCCTCAGCAGGCTCAACCCCCTCAGGGGTTTTGACTTGCCCCTAGAGAACTTAACCTTTCTGGCTCTAGAACAACCAGAGCTCCTCACCATTCCCGGAAGGTTAGCTCACTTTGCTCCCAGATGGGGGCAAATTACATCAGAGCACTGGACCCTCTCTATCATCAGAGAGGGCTACAAACTTCATTTTTCCAACCTTCCTCCATATACCATGGTGAGGCACTTCAATTCTCCCCCATCTCTCCTGGGCCTGTTGGATCAGGAAGTCTCTTCTCTCCTTGCCCAAGGGGCAATAGAAGAGGTTCCTCTTCTTCAACAAGGGACAGGATTCTACTCCCCTTATTTTCTCATAACAAAGAAGACAGGGGGATTCAGACCTATCCTAGATCTGAGAGAATTGAACAAATTTCTGTACAAGGAGAAATTCAAAATGCTTTCTCTAGGCATTCTCCTTCCATACCTTCAGAGTCAGGATTGGCTTTGTTCTCTAGATCTCAAGGATGCGTACACACATATACTCATCCACCCATCCCACAGAAAATATCTAAGATTTCTGTTTCAGGGAAAACATTTCCAGTACAGAGTACTTCCCTTCGGTCTAGCCTCTGCTCCAAGAGTGTTCACCAAATGCATGGCAGTTGTTGCCGCATTTCTAAGAGGTCTGGGAATTTTTGTATTCCCATATCTGGACGACTGGCTCATCCGAGCTCCATCTCAGTCAGAGGCCCAGATTTCCCTGGACCGCACAAGGCACCTTCTGCATTATCTGGGACTGGTGGTAAACCTTCCCAAGTCTCAACTTACCCCTACTCAGTCTCTGGAATTCATAGGGGCCCAGTTGGACACCACCACTGCAAGGGCCTACCTACCTCAAGTCTGGGACCAACGTCTGGTGTGCTTGGCCTCCCAAGCTCAGTCCAGCAGTCACTTGACAGCCAGAGAAATGCTGCGACTTCTGGGCCACATGGCCTCCACGGTACACGTGGTGCCCTACGCTCGTCTTCATATGAGAGCAGCTCAATGGACCTTGGCCACCCAGTGGACTCAGGCATCAGGAGCGCTCTCCAACCAAATACTCACCTCAAAGCGTCTGTTTTGGTCCCTCCAATGGTGGATGTCCACCAAGAATCTGTTGTTGGGGGCCCCCTTCCAACCTTTGTTGCCCCAAACAACCCTCACAACAGATGCCTCCCAAACAGGGTGGGGAGCCCATCTTCAACACCTCTCCACTCAGGGGGCTTGGTCTCCACAAGAGACCACCCTTCACATCAACCTCCTGGAACTGCGAGCAATCTACTTTGCCCTCAAAGTCTTCCATACCCTCCTAGTCAACCTGACCGTCCTAGTCCATACAGACAATCAGGTGGCCATGTTCTACATAAACAAACAAGGAGGGACAGGCTCTCTGTCGCTTTGCAACGAAGCTCTCAGATTATGGGCCTTCACAAGAGAGCATCAAATTCATCTTCTGGCAGTGTATCTTCCAGGGGTTCAAAACTCTTGGGCAGACAGACTCAGTCAAGTTCTGCTTCCACACGAATGGTCCCTACATATGGACCAGATAAGCAGAATCTTTCAGGAATGGGGAACCCCGGACATAGACCTCTTTGCAAGTCCGTGGAATGCCAAACTTCCCCGATTCTGTTCCAGGACTCCGTGTCAGGGAGCTCAGGCCAACGACGCCTTTCTCCTACATTGGGGTCAGGAATTCCTATATGCCTTTCCACCCATTCCTTTGATTCCCAAGACTCTGTTCAAACTCCAGAGGGATCACGGATCAATGATCCTCATAGCTCCACGCTGGCCACGCCAAGTGTGGTTCCCTCTACTTCTGCATCTCTCCCAGGGACCCTCCCTGGACCTGGGAGCTGCGCCAGACCTTCTCTCTCAGGAGGAAGGGACTTTGTGGCACCCAAACCCCAAGTCCCTACACCTCAGAGCTTGGTTACTGAAGGCCTAAGCCTTCATGACTTCAATCTTTCTCAGCCAGTGAAAGATATCCTTCATGCCTCTAGGAAACCCTCCACGAGGCGTTCCTATGCTTTCAAATGGAAACGCTTTTCCATTTGGTGTGCTCAACAGGGTCTTGACCCTCTAGCACTTCCTTTGAATTCTCTACTAGACTATCTCCTGCATCTTTCTAATGCAGGCCTTAAGACGAATTCAGTAAGAGTCCATTTGAGTGCTATTGCAGCATCCTTAAAACCTATAAATGGACAACCTGTCTCCTCTCATCCGCTTGTTGCAAGGTTCATGAGAGGCCTGACTCTAACTAAGCCTCCCATCCGACCTCCTCCGGTAGCATGGGACTTGAACCTAGTTCTGGGTCAGCTTATGAAGCCACCTTTTGAACCGTTGGTTTCCACCTCCTTGAAATTTCTTTCCTGGAAGGTCCTTTTCCTTATTGCAGTCACTTCGGCTCGCCGCATCAGTGAACTACAGGCCTTAGTGGCTCATCCACCTTATACCAGGTTTCATCATGATAAGGTGGTCCTTAGGACGAATCCCCACTTTATGCCCAAAGTGGTCTCGCCTTTTCATCTTAATCAAGAGGTATATCTACCTGTCTTTTTTCCAGCTCCTCATGCATCCAGTGCAGAGAGGAACCTTCATACTTTAGATTGTAAAAGAGCTCTTGCCTTTTACCTCAACAGGACTCAGCCACATCGAAAGTCTTCCCAGCTTTTCGTGTCTTTTGATCCTTCTCATTTGGGACTTCCAGTCTCCAAACGTACACTTTCCAATTGGATTGCTCAGTGTATTTCCTTTGCTTACCAGAGTAAAAATATTTCTCTGGAAGGCCATGTCACAGCTCACAATGTGAGAGCCATGGCCACTTCTATGGCTCATCTTCACTCTGTATCCATAGATCAGATCTGTCGAGCCGCCACATGGACCTCGGTTCATACCTTCACAGCCCATTGCTGTTTGGACAAGGACTCCCGCCGGGATGCCTTGTTTGGTCAGGCTGTCCTCAAACACCTGTTCCATACTTGAACAACTACTGCCCACCTTCCCAGGATGGATGCCTGAGATCCATACGAAGATGGCGAACCCTTGGAAGGGGATCTCGCAGGCATCTTAGCTAGGGAGTTCCCATATGTGAGGACTTATTCCTGCTTGTTCCTGGAGATAGCACAGTTACTTACCTGTAACAGGTGATCTCTGGGAACAGCAGGAATTAGTCCTCACAACCCACCCACCTCCCCTAGGAGTTGTATCTTCTATCTATCTTCCTTTCCTCTCTCTATTGTCTCAGCTATAAACTCGAACTGAGGAGAGCTGGTCAGGAAGGCGGGAAGGCAGCGCGCATGTGCAGTGGGAGGCCCCAAAAGCTTCCTTTCTGGGAAGCTGGGGAGCTTTCCCGCGCAGGCTCCGTCGGTTCCGACGTACCCATATGTGAGGACTAATTCCTGCTGTTCCCAGAGATCACCTGTTACAGGTAAGTAACTGTGCTTTATTGGCTTCCAAGGCACATGGAGACAATGCTTCTTAGTAAATCCATCTGCTGACCAAGTCTTCATCTTGTCGATGACTCATTTCTATCAGATTAGATATACTGTTTCATTTTGTTTGCCTTTTAGCCCAGTGCAAGTCAGGAACATACTCCTCTAATGGTCTGGAAACTTGTGAATCGTGTGCATTTGGTAAATACCAGCCAGTCTTTGGTGCCAAGAACTGTATTGCCTGCCCAAAAAGCATGACAACAGTGAGAAGAGGAGCTCTGAATGTATCTGAATGTGGAGGTTTGTTGAGACTGAAAAGAATGAAACTCTTCATAGAGCAAATTATAGCAGCTACACAATACTGTATTAATTGCACATACTTTAGCAGGACACATTTTTGTAAGTGAATGTGTCAGACCAATGATGTGAAATTTCGGTGCAGGCATGTACAGGGGCAGAGTTTGGGTGGAGCCTGGGCAGAGCACAATGTATGTATTTAAATTGTAAAATACTGTAACTTACACACATTCTTTAAAAGCTAGGCATTGCCATTTACACCAGACCTAGGGTTGGTATTAGTGCTTGCAACTAGTTTGAATGCATGTTTCCTGATCGTCTCTCCAGTCTAGTCCCGGAATCCTTGGGGTTGTCAACCTCATCTAGCAGCTTTGGAGACTGACAAACTTCACTGTTGTGATGTCACTGCTATATAAGCACAGGCTCCTCCTCTTCTCACCAGTTATCGGTCTCCAAAGCAACTAGAGAGGTGGTGAGCCCAAGGGTTAAGGGGCTCACTTGAGAAACAATTAAGAAGAGTTTATTTGAAAGAGAGGGGTTTAGTTGGTAGGTTAGGAGTAATTAATTTGAATTCGTTTTGGCATATTTTCAGCTTTAGACCACCGGTGCCTCGGGGTCCTCAGTTCCTCCCTCTATAGAGTTCTGTATTACTTACTTCTCTCCCTTCGGGGTAGCATCGGGGCCCGCAGCTAACTAGGAGCCGGCCTGGGGCTGGGAGGACCCGATTCTGTTTACCTGCTCTCCCTGTCCAGAAGCAGGAGTCAGCGAGGCCGTGGGGCTCAGCGTGCAGGTGCTTTGCCTGCTAACGCTTGGAGCCAGCCTGCCCTTTGAAGCCTGGGGTTGCGATATTTAAAGGGCAGCGATTTCAGCCTTTCTGTGGCTGCCGGGGGTCAGCAGCAGGAAATCCACGATTTGGAGTGGACGGTCAGACGCCCGGAAGGTAAGAGTGTTTGATTTCACTGCATGCGTTTCTAGCGGGGCAATGACGGGCCGCATGTCATTTGCGCGGGAAACAGCTCCGTTTGCATTTGGGAACTTCGGGGTCTTATAGGGGGCTCCAGAAGCTTCGTTTTTTGTTAATTTTCCTCAGGTTGAGGTCGGGGAAGGCAGCTGAGTATTTTGTGACTAAAAAAAACAACACCCCCCCCCCCCCCCCCAGAATTGTGAATAAATTTGGTTTTGTATTTTGGGGGCTCCTGCAGTAAGGCCATGCCAGCTAAGCAGCTTTGTCTCCTTTGTGGAGCCAGGAAGGGCTCAGTATCCCCGGAGGGTGTATGTAGGGGATGTAGCCATGAGTCTGGTGCTAGAGATCTACCGTTGGAGGTAGAGACAGGCGGAGAAGGGGGCTCGGTGGTTGGGGTTGAGCTGTCCTCTCCTCTCCTTCCAGCGCCTGAGGTGGGGCCCAGTACTTCGGGGGTTCAGGATACCCCGCAGTCTCAGTTGCCGGTCTCCGGGTCTTTGGCGGCTATTTTTTCTTCAGAATTTTTATCTTTAATCCAGCAGGCATTAGGGAGCCTGCAAGGGGTTCCAGTAGTAGGGCCGTCAGGGGATGGCCTGGGAGCAAAGAGGCCAGGTTCTCCTTTGCCGGCGGACGTGGCTGGCGGATCGGTGAAGAAGGCAAAGGTTGATAGGGAGCGGCTGGACCAGTCAGTTCTGTTGGAGGACATGTGAGATGAGGAAGCGGACCTTGACGAGGGTCTCGAGGAAGACCTGGAGGAAGGAGAGCTTAAGGATCAGGAAGAGCAAGCTAGGGTGGTCCGGGTATTTCGCAGGGAGGAATTACCAGCCCTCATTGCTGAGTCTCTTAAGACTCTTAACATGCCGGCTGGTGGTCCGGCTGAGGACGCTATGCTGGAAGACCCTTTGCTGCAGGCTGTTCGAAAGTCGCAGAGGGCCTTCCCGGTGCACAGAGTGTTTAAGGAAATGATTCAGGAAGAATGGGATATGCCGGAGGCCGTGCTCAAGGGCTCCAGAGTGATGTCCTGGCTTTATCCACTGATGGATCAGGATCGGGAGCTCTTTAAAGCTCCGAAGGTAGATGCGGCCGTATCGGCGGTTACGAAGAAGACTACCATACCAGTGGAAGGAGCGGCGGCGCTCAAGGATGCACAGAATCGCAAGCTAGAGACTTTGCTGAAGCAGGTGTTTGAGGCAAATGTGTTATCCCTGCAAGCGTCTATCTGTGGGGCTTGGGTAGCCAGAGCCTGTTTGCGATGGGCGCAGCGGATTCAGGGATCGAACTCCCTAGAGGAGACCGAGGAGGCATCCAGGTTAGAGTCCGGCGCGGCGTATTTGGCTGATATCCATTATGATCTGATCAGGTGGTTGGTGAAGAGTATGGCCTCGGTAGTAGCGGGAAGGAGGTGTCTGTGGCTCCGTAATTGGGCGGCAGATGGCTCTTCTAAGGCTAGGTTGAGTAGGCTTCCCTTTTGCGGCAAGTTACTTTTTGGTGAGGACTTGGAGAAGTTGGTCAAGGAGTTAGGGGACTCCAAGCAGGTAGGTTGCCAGAGGATAAACAAAAGCCAGGACGGTCCGGGCCTGGCCTTCAGGGTCAGCAGCGCGATTTTCGGCACTTTCGGACCCCGAGGTTTGGTCAGGGACAACGAGGACAGTTTCTGGCTTGTAACCAAGGTTTTCAGGGGTTTCGAGGGGCGAGCAGGGCATTTACGCCTGCGTCCTCTTCCTCCACGTTCAGAAAGACACAATGAAGTCAGGAGGGCCCAGGCAGAGTTGGTTCCCGTGGGAGGTCGGTTGCGGGAATTTTACCCTGCCTGGGTCTGACTCACTTCCGATCAGTGGGTGTTGGAGGTGATTCGGGAAGGTTATGCGTTGGAGATGCAGTGGCCAGTTTCAGATTCTTTCGTTCAGTCCCCATGCAAGTCAGGCGCAAAGTGCAAGGCGGTGCAGGAAACGGTGCAGTGGCTTCTAGACTTGAGGGCGGTGGTACCGGTTCCTGCCGGTCAGTTAGGAAGCGGTCGATACTCCATTTACTTTGTCGTCCCAAAGAAAGAAGGGTCTTGGCATCCTATTCTAGATCTCAAGAAGGTAAATCGATGTCTTCGGGTGTCTCATTTTCGGATGGAGACCCTCAGGTCAGTTATCGTAGCGGTGCAAAAAGGGGAGTTTTTGACTTCGCTGGACCTGTCCGAGGCGTACCTTCATATTCCGATAAGGCCGGAACATCAAAGGTTCCTCAGATTTGCGGTTCCCGTGGGACATTTTCAGTTTCATGCGCTTCCGTTTGGCCTGGCAACGGCGCCACGCACTTTCACCAAGGTGATGGTTGTGGTGGCGGCGGCCTTGCGCAGGGACGGGGTGTTGTTGCACCCGTATCTGGACGATTGGTTGATAAGGGCAAAGTCCTGAGAGGAGAGGGTGTCGGCTACGGCCAAAGTGGTGTCCTTGCTACAGAGTCTTGGTTGGGTGGTCAACGTAGCGAAGAGCAAGTTGGAGCCGTCGCAGAATCTAGAGTATCTGGGGGCTCGATTCGACACCGTCAACGGTCGGGTGTTTCTCCCTCTGCAGCGGAGTGTGGCGCTGCGACGGTTGATTGTTCGGTTTCTCGGCATGCGGAGTCCCAGCGCCTGGGAGTACCTAAGGGTGCTTGGTATGATGGCAGCAATGCTGGAATTGGTGTCGTGGGCGCGGGCCCACATGAGACCGTTGCAGAGGGCATTGCTGCGGAGGTGGTCGCATCAAAGGGATGCCCTGTCGCGGGGATTGGTGTGTCCGCCTCAGACTCATCAAGCCCTGCAATGGTGGTTAAGTCCAGAAAATCTGGAAAGGGGCATGCCGCTGGAGGTGCCGTCTTGGGTGGCCCTCACTACAGATGCCAGTCTCCTGGGCTGGGGAGCCCATTGCCAGGGGCGCATAGTACATGGCGAGTGGTCTGCCCAAGAAAGCTCGTGGTCAATAAAAAGGTTAGAATTGAGAGCGGAGGCGTTGGCATTACAGGAGTTTCGTCCCTTTCTGCAGAGGAAGGCAGTTCGCGTATTCTCGGACAACGCGACGGCGGTGGTTTACATCAATCGGCAGAGAGGTACCAGCAGTCGGTCCCTGGAAGACAAGGCAGACAGCTTATTCGACTGGGCAGAGCAGAATCTGGGGGCCGTGTCGGCTGCGCACATGGCGGGGGTGGACAATGTGCAGGCCGACTTCCTGAGTCGAGTGAGAGTAGACCCCGGGGAATGGGTTCTTCATCCCGATGTTTTCGCGAGTCTAGTTTGGCGCTGGGGAACGCCGGTCATGGATCTCATGGCGACCTTTCGGCAAAGGTCGACCGCTTCTTCAGCAGGAGAGAAAGAATGTCCGATGGTCTGGACGCGCTGGTTCAGGATTGGCCGCAGGAGCAGCTTCTGTATGTGTTTCCTCCGTGGGTGTTAATCGGAAGAGTGGTGCAGCGCATCGAGGGTCACAAGAGGCGGGTGATCCTCATTGCTCCGGATTAGCCACGGAGGCCGTGGTACGCGGACTTGGTGAGGCTCCTAGTGGCGGCCCCCTGGAGGCTTCTGGTGCAGACGGATCTTTTGATGCAGGGTCCTCTATGCATGCCCCAAGTGGATCGATTCTCACTTACGGCCTGGCTATTGAGCGGGCTAGGTTGAAATCGAGAGGTTATTCAAGCGCGGTGATAGCGACCCTGCTGAGAGCGAGACGGAAGTCTACTTCGCTAGCATATGTTAGAGTGTGGTGTATTTTTGAGGCCTGGTGCGCGGATAGGACAGTGGTTCCCTTAAAAGCTTTGGTGCTGCAAGTGTTAGCTTTCTTACAGGACAGATTTCAGAAGGGCTTAGCGGCGGCGGCGTTGAAGGTGCAGTTGGCAGTTCTGGCCTGTTACAGAGGGAAGGTGCAGGGCACTTCCCTGGCTAGTCATGCAGATGTGAAGCGTTTTTTGAAGGCAGTGGCGTTGCTGAGGCCGCCGCGTCAGCGAGTAGTTCCATCCTGGGATTTGCCTTTGGTCTTGGAGGTGATGAGGGACGCGCCCTTTGAGCCGTTGGCTAGGGCGACGTTGAAGGATTTGACCCTAAAGGTAGTGTTTCTAGTGGCTATGGCGTCGGCACGGCGGGTGTCGGAGTTGCAGGCTCTGTCCTGTAGGAAGCCCTTTCTGTCCTTTTCAGAGTCTAAGGTAGTTTTGAGGACGGTACCTTCCTTCTTACTGAAAGTGGTTTCGGGATTTCATATGAACCAGGTGGTGTCGTTACCGGTGTTCGTGTCTAGAGGATCCGATCAGGTGGCGGTACAGCTGCATCGCTTAGACGTAAAGCGGGCCTTGCAGAAGTATCTGGCTAGGACAGCTAGTTTTCGTAAGTCGGACAGATTGTTCATTTTGTTTGCAGGTGCTCGAAAAGGTGAAGCAGCGTCTAAAGGTTCGATTGCTCGCTGGTTGAAGGAGGCGATTGCATCAGCGTATCTCTTGCGGGGCCATTTGGTTCCAACTGAGCTGAGGGCTCATTCCACTAGGGCGCAAGCAGCATCTTGGGCGGAGCGTAGCTTGGTGCCACTGGAGGAGATATGTAAGGCGGCAACTTGGGCTTCGTCTCACTCCTTTGTTAAGCATTACCGCCTTGATGTGCAGGCAGACAGAGATACGTGGTTTGGTTCAGCAGTGCTTCAGGCGGGGCTAGCAGGGCCCTCCCGTTGATTGTTTCACTGCTCTGTTACATCCCCAAGGATTCCGGGACTAGATTGGAGAGACGATCAGGAAGGTTAAATTAGACTTACCTGCTAATTGTAGTTCCTGGAGTAACTCCAGTCTAGTCCCTGGTCCCCCCCGAGTTGGTTGGTGCTAGGTGACCTGAAGCAAGCGCAGGTTTACAGGTAAGCATGAAGTTGTGTCCGGTAGTTCTGTCACAGGTCACACTAGAGAGTTCATGTCTGGGGTGTGGGGAGGTCTTCCTTCTTTCCTGGGGAGAGAGGATCTCGTGGCGTAGTCGGTAAGGTAAAAAAAAAAAAAAAGGATTTCGGTGTGTAATTGCATCTGGGATCAGTTGTTGTTAGGGCGGCATGTTTTGCCCTGGTAGGTGTATATAGCTACTTACTTGTTGCTCTGGTGAGTCTGCTTTGTCAATAGGTTAACTGGTGAGAAGAGGAGGAGCCCATGCTTATATACCAGTGACATCACAACAGTGAAGTTTCTCAGTCTCCAAAGCTGCTAGATGAGGTTGACAACCCCAAGGATTCTGGGACTAGACTGGAGTTACTCTAGGAACTACAATTACCAGGTAAGTCTAATTTAACCTTTTATTTTATAAAGAAAAATAGATGTCTGCTTTTCTTTATAAAATAGGCTTTAGATAGATGCATTGTGGGTCTCTAAAAATAGGCACTCTGTCATAAAATTACCCTCTTAGTGCAATGCAGAACTTCTGATGTCTTTTAAAAATAAATTTTGGGGCCTTATACATGTGAAAGCACAGTTTAAATAGTACATGGACCTTGGAATTGAGATGTCAAGATTGCAATGTACACAATTCCAGCAGTATTTTAGAAACGGCTCTGCTAAACATGGAGACTGTTCTAAAATACTACAGGAATGCACATATCTTTTCCGATATGTGGAGCTGGAGGATCCATTTTGCAGATCCACACACTGGAAGAATCAACATGGGAAATTTCATTACTTCCACATGTAGGTGCTGGTTCTTATACGTGGAAGTTGGTATTTCACAACATTCATGTGTGAGTGCTGGCACTTATATGTGAATGTCGGCCATTTTGCAAACCTACACTTGTAAATGCCACCGATTAACTACAGATGCTAGGGGAAATAAACAATGAGGGATTAAGGAGAATGACCCCCTTTCATGCCTTCTGTAAAGGGATGACCAAAAGAAGCACTTTTTAAAAACCTATAAAAGAAAAAAGGCACGAGCAAAGTAAACATACATTACAATATACAAAATTATCAAAGGAAAATACCAAAACCCAGGCCTCACTAGCCCTCACACTAAAAACACACAAAAAAAACCCTTATAACCCCTTACCACCCTGTTCCACCCTGTCTCACCCTTGTTCTACCCATGTCTGCCCTGTTCTACCCATGTCTGTACCCACCATGGTTATCCTAATTTAGATTGTGAACTCGTAAGAGCAGGGACTGTCTTGTTTGTTCATATGTAAACCGCACTGATTTTAAATAGCGTGGTATATAAAACCAAATAAATAAATAAATAAGATAGATTAAGAAACAAACTATAATCACTTAAGAGGATAACCAGATTCACCAGAACATTGATATTAACTATTTCTGCTATTAAACCCCACCAACTAGGGGACAGCAGCTAGGTGAGAACAAATAAAGAAAACTAAGTTAGAGGGATCATGAAAAATATAAGAAACAGAATGTAATTTAACCAAACATTTACAAGGAAATTTAAGGAAAAACAGACCCCCTAACTGATTCACCCCAGGTCTAAGCAACAAAAACTCCCTTCTTTTCTGGGTGTCACGAGATAAATCAGGAAACATTCGAACAGATATGCCTTTAAACAAAACAGATTGTTTCTTAAAATACATTCTAAGTAGCCATTCACGATCAGATACCAGGGCCAATGACACTGAAAGAGTTGCTGGAACCACAGTCTCAGAGATAGAAGTGTCCAATAATTCTGAAGCATTCAAAATGTCCATAGCCTCACATTTTGCAGGGATTTCCAGATCCGAGCCCTTAGCTTTCTTGCCTGTAGGTATATAGTAGATCTTAGAAAGCGGAGGATGAGACTCAACAGGAACCCCCAAAATTTCCAGAAGATAAGATTTAAACATATCCCGAGCCGTAACCAAGGGGGAATGAGGAAAATTCAATAATCTCAATTCATAGCCCTATATTGATTTTCCAACAGCTCTATTGTGATTTTATAACCAGTCAAGTCTTTACATACAGTAGTAAACTGTTCCTACAACTGTACAACCTTTTTATCAATAATAGACACTTGAGACTTCAAAGCAGCCACAGACTCCTGGCTCTTCTGAACAGCCCCAGCATTGCCACAAATCATCTGCAAACTAGTATTCCTTATCGTCCCTCCAGTCCAGTCCTGAACCTTTGGGTTTTGCTCCTCCTCCAGCAGCTTTTGGAGACTGAGAAACGTCATCCTTTTGATGACACCAGTATAAAGGCACAGGAACCACCTTCTCACTCCTATTATCTCAGTTATCTCAGTCTCCAAGCAGCTGGAGGGTTAGTGAGCCCAGAGATTAGGGGCTCACTTGAGGAACAATTAAGGAGAGTTATAGTAGTTAAGTTTGGAAAAGTTATTTTACTGAGTGTTTAGAAGATTTGGAAAGAGCAGCGGTGTTTAGACCTTTAAGAAAGGGCTGTGCTGAGGTGCTTCCTCCCCCCTTCCCTTCCCCCCCCCCCACCCCCGCTCGCCTGCTCTCTTTTAATTTCATTTTAATTTAATTTTAGTCAGAGCGGGGAAGCAGGCTTCTAAGGGGCAAGGCTCTGGCTCCTGAACCCACGTTTATGGGTGAGGAGCCGGCAGCATAGGCACAGCAGCGCTTGCAGAAGGTTTCTGCCTGTTTGCGCTAAGGAGCCGACGACAGGGTTCCCAGCGGATCGCTGCAGCTACTCTTCCGGTTTTGGCTCTCCTCCGACGCTGAAGCCACGATTTTGGCTGAGTGCAGGGAGAGGAGGACGAGGCACAAGAAGATGTCCCAGAAGGTAAGGGGGTCCAGGATCGAGCGGAACAGTGGGGAGTTAGCAGTGGGAACTACGTGTGTAGAGCGGAACAGGCCGGGCCGCGTGTCAGCCGCACGGGAAACTCTGTTGGTTCCTGTGTGTCTTCAGGGGCTCCTAGTACAGCGGGAGAGCTTTGTTTTGGAATTTCTACCACAGATGTGGGCTTGGAGTAACTTCTTCACTAAGTTACTCCAAGCCCACTTCTGTGGTAGAAATTCCAAAACAAAGCTCTCCCGCTGTACTAGGAGCCCCTGAAGACACACAGGAACCAACTTTAAAAACTTTAAAAAAAAAAAAAAAAAACAGTTTTCCCTCGACAGAGACCAAGCAGATTCAGTCAGGAGCTGCTATTGGTGGCAGGTACTCAACATAAGTTGGGAGCCTGAGGGGCCAGTCAAGATAACCGCTCGGACAGGATGCCTTCTAGGCCACAAGTGTTTAGTCTGTGATACTAGAAGGGGAGCGGTGACAGAGACAGGGTGAGGCTGCATCCCGGAAGCAGCCTCTATGGAGCAAGCCCTAGAAGTTGTAGTAGAGGGTCACAAAGGAGCACCTTTGGTCCTGCCGGAGCCGGTGTCTCCCGCCTTGCCACCTCTGGAGTCGATGGCGGGGACTTCTTCCACTCCAAATTTTCCGTCCTCTCAGGCGCCTTTGCCGGGGGGGGGGGGGGGGGTTGGCAGCAATCTTTTCTCTGGATTTCATGGCTCTGATCCAGCAGGCTTTCGGAGGCACTCAGAGAAGGTTAGCAGCCAGTTCCCCAGAAGGGGAGCTGGAGGAGAAGAGGCCAGGGACCCCTCTGAGCTCGGGGGCTACAGAGATCCCTGCAAAGAAGCCCAGGAGCAAAAAGGACCAGCCGGAGCAATCGGTGGCCTCAGAGGGTCTCCACCAATGTTCCCTCTAATTTTCTGTAGGCTGTGTGCACATAAAATATCAGCGGTGCAGCTTTTGAAGGAAGGTTAAATTTTTGTGCACCACATAACGACACTCGGAGTTATATACTTTAAAATTTGACTACACGTCAGAATACAGTAGGTATACCACATTGATTTTAATCAAATTAAATGAAAATAGACGATTACTAAATGAAGCAGAAAATTTCTAGTAATTACAATCACAACTTTTAAATTTTAAGACGTCTGTGTTGTTTTCTATCAGAATCAGAACCGTAATTTTTGTGCGCTTTGTTGTAAAGTATGTGCGCTTGCTCGGCAAAGTGTGTGCGCGCACACACGCGCACAGCTTAGAAGGAACAGTGGTCTCCACTCCGAGGATGCATATCAGGACTTGGAGTTGGACGACGAGTTGGAAGAATGAGAACTCACGGAACAGGAGGATCAAGCGAGGGCTGTCCAAGTGTTCAGGAGAGACGAGTTACCGGCGTTCATATCAGAGACGCTCAAGGCGCTTAATATGCCGTCGGTGGGACCGGCGGAGGATTCCACATTGGAGGACCTGTTGTTGCAGGCCTTTAGGAAGACTCAGAGAGCTTTTCCGGTACACAGAGTGGTTAGAGAAATGATTCAAGGAGAATTGGACATGCCCAAGGCAAGTCTTAAAGGGTCCAGAGTTATGGCCCGTCTGTACCCACTAGTGGAACAGGATCGAGAATTGTTTAAGTCTCCCAAGGTGGATGCAGCCATCTCGGTGGTTACCAAGAAGACTATCATTCCAGTAGAGGGTAGTGCCACACTCAAGGATGCCCAGGACAGAAAGCTGGACACCTTGTTGAAACAGGTTTTTGACGTAAATGCGCTGTCCATCCTATCATCTATTTGTGGAGCTTGGGTAGTGAGACCCTGTCTTCGCTGGTCTCAATGGATTCAGGGAGAACAGATGGGGGAGATGACCGGAGAAGCGGACAAAATAAATCCCACAGCCTGGCATTATCTTCAGTTGCTCGGTACCATGGCGGCGACAGTCGAGTTGGTTCCGTGGGCAAGAGCCCACATGAGGCCGTTGCAGAGAGCATTGCTCAGACAGTGGTCACACTAGGAGGACCTTCTGTCTCGGATACTAGCCTGTCCGCCAGAGACGCGTCAGGCTCTTCAATGGTGGTTACGTCCAATCTGAAAAAGGGGATGCCCTTGGAGGCACCGTGTTGGATACCCCTAACATGGACGCCAACCTATCAGGCTGGGGAGCTCACTTCCAAGGACAGTTCACCCAAGGACAGAGGACCGATCTGGAAAAGGTCTGGTCGATCAACAGGTTGGAATTGCGGACGGTAACATTGGCACTTCAAGTTTTTCAGCCTTGTCTCCAAGAAAAGGCCATTTGAGTGTTTTACAACAACGCGACCACAGTAGCCTACATCAACCGTCAAGGGGGCATCAGCAGTGTGGTGCTGGAAACCGAGGCCGAGCAGTTGTTCGAGTGGGCCGAGATACATCTGGTGGCTTTATCGGCAGCACATGTGGCAGGAGTGGACAACATGGAGGCTGATTTTCTGAGTCGAGTAAAGGTGGACCCAGGGGAGTGGGTTCTCCATCCACAAGTGTTCGAAATGGTGGTACGCCGCTGGGGGATGCCAGTGATGGATCTTATGGTGACTTTCCAGTCAGCGAAGGCCAATCACTTCTTCAGCAGAAGATGGGAGAGGATGTCGGAGGGCCTAGATGCGCTCATCAGCCTTGGCCAGAAGAGCAGTTCCTGTACGTGTTTCCACCTTTGGTGTTAATAGGTCAGGTGTTGCAGCGCATAGAAGTTCACAGAAGACAGGTAATATTAATCGCGGCGGATTCGCCAAGATGACTTTGGTATGCGGATTTGATGAGGCTCTTGGTAGGGAAGCCATGGCATCTTCCATTTCAGAGGGACCTGTTATCTCAGGGTCCACTGCTCATGCCTCAGGTAGATCGGTTCTTGCTTACGGCTTTGCTCTTGAAAGGGTGAGGTTGACAGTGAGGGGATACTCCACAGTGGTGATTTCCACCTTGTTCAAGGCTCGGCGGAGATCAACTTCGTTGGCGTATGTTTGTATCTGGCGTGTATTTGAAGCATGGTGTGTGGACAGGAAGGTGGAAGCGTCAAGAGCTTCGGTACCACAGATCCTAGCTTTCTTGCAAGATGGATTTGAGAAAGGTTTAGCGGCTGCATCCTTAAGGGTGCAGTTGGCGGCGCTTTCCTGTTAAATAAAAGGAGAGGTAATGGGAGGACATCCAGATATCAAACGGTTTTTGAGGGCGGTGTCACTTTTGAGACCGCCATATAGGCAGGTAGTTCCAACTTGGGATCTCCATTTAGTACTAAAGGCGTTGGTGCACGAGCCCTTTGAACCTTTGTCTAGAGCATCACTAAAGGACCTTACTCTCAAGGTTGTGTTTCTAGGGGCTATTTGTTCGGCTCGAAAAATCTCAGAGTTGCAGGCTTTGTCTTGTAGAAAATCTTTTCTGTTTTTTGTGATAGGAAAATGGTCTTGAGGCCAGTGCCATCCTTTTTGCCCAAGGTAGTGTCAGCATTTCATTGAATCAGGTGGTCTCATTCCCGGTTTTTGGGGAAGGCAGTGATAGTACATCAGCAGGGAAGTTACAACTGTTAGATGTTCGTCGAGCATTAAAGAAGTATTTGAGAATTACAGCAAGTTTCTGCAGGACGGATAAATTGTTTGTCCTGTTTGGAGGAATGAGAAAAGGGGAAGCAACGTCAAAAGCTTCCATTGCCAGATGGCTTAAAGAGGTGATAGCGTCAGTGTATGTTTTGAAGGGCAAATCAGTGCCAGAGGGACTTAGAGCTCATTCGACTAGAGCGCAAGCGTCGTCGTGGGCGGAGTAAAGTTTGGTACCAACTGTTGAAATTTGTAAGGCGGCTACCTGGCCATCTTTAAATTCTTTTGTCAAACATTACCGTCTAGATCAGGGGTCTCAAACTCCAGTCCTGGAGGGCCGCAAACCAGTCAGGTTTTCAGGGAATCCCTAACGAATATGCATGAGATATATTTACATGCACTGCCCCCATTGTATGCAAATATATCTCATGCATATTCATTAGGGATACCCTGAAAACCTGACTGGTTTGCGGCCCTCCAGGACTGGAGTTTGAGACCCCTGGTCTAGATGTTCAGGCGGAAAGGGATACCTGTTTTGGATCAGCGGTGCTTCGGGCTGGTCTAGCAGGTCCCTCCCGTTGACTTTTTTCACTGCTCTGTTACATCCCCAGAGGTTCGGGACTGGACTGGAGGGACAATAAGGAAGGTGAAATTAGACTTATCTGCTAATTGTTGTTCCTTGAGGAACTCCAGTCCAGTCCCGTATCCCACCTTGATAATTTCCTTTGAACTATAGCCTGAAGCAAGAGATATTTCACAGGTAAGCTGGATGAGTAGC
Organism: Ichthyophis bannanicus; assembly: GCA_033557465.1. Taxonomy (NCBI): domain Eukaryota; kingdom Metazoa; phylum Chordata; class Amphibia; order Gymnophiona; family Ichthyophiidae; genus Ichthyophis; species Ichthyophis bannanicus. The sequence goes on along the minus strand of CM066032.1, from coordinate 661,425,056 downwards.
TGTGGTGGTTATGGTCCATAAGGGGGGATTGTATAGATGGGGATTCTGATGCAGTCAATATCCTCCATAATGGGGGAGGGCGGACCTAAGCAATTCAAAGAAAGTTAGTATGGTATGGGGGAAAACAAAAGAGAGAGGATAGTTTTCTACTTTAAAAGGTACTAGTTAAGTTATGTTAAGTTTGTTTGTAGTGTTTACTACTAAATTGTTGCTCCGGTGAGTCTGCTTTGTCAATAGGTTACTGGAGTGAGGAGGCGGTTCCTGTGCCTTTATACCGGTGTCATCAAAAGGATGACGTTTCTCAGTCTCCAAGCTGCTGGAGGAGGAGCAAAACCCAGAGGTTCTGGACTGGACTGGAGTTCCTCAAGGAACAACAATTAGCAGGTAAGTCTAATTTCACCTTTGTCTGAGTCACCAAACACTCACCAAGTTTTGTCAGGGCCATCCAAATTGAATCCAAAGTAATATGATCCAGACGCTCCAAAGAGAAGGGTGCCATAGTAAATTGTTCAGCCCGAGCCCCAGGCAAAACCAGCGGGCCTCCAGGCTCCCCCGATACTGGCAAAATTCCTCGGGAGTCGCTCAACACTGCTCCACGATCTAAACCTGCAGCCGCAGACAAACCTCAGCCAAACTTGCATCAAGCCCGTTTCCTTCCACTGGAGACATAGCCTTCTCCACATCGGATCCTGCGGCTCCAGACGGGCTCAAATTCAAAAAATCTGCAGGCAACACAGATGGGAGCTGCAGATCCGGAGTGAGATCACACCCTGAGGATGATGCCGGACTACCCAGCCCCGGCGTTGACGCAAGCGGGTTACCTCCGACTTCTCCCCGACGCTCTCCGTGTAGCTGCACAAAGGAATCCATTGGGCCAATCAAAGAGGTAACAGCAGAAGGAGACTGCATCGGCTGGGGAGGGTCCCCCTGTAGCTTCCCCTTTCGCTTAGGCATCAGGAAAAAGCAGCTCACGCCACAGGCAGATCAAGCAGCCATCTTGGAAATGAAGAATACATATGTAGATTTACCTGTCCAAGACACTCCATAACCACATAACTGACACAACCCTAAGCAATTTCTGCATAGTAAGGACATTGAGATGTAAATTTCACCATTTCTAAAATCACCATGTACATGTGGATGCCATTACCATGTGTAAATGCCTGATTTTACACATGAAAACTTTGAATAAGGCTTCTAAAATAACCCTCACTGCATTTCAGACTACATTGGTAACATCTAAGAGATATGCAGTGGTAGTTCAAACACAATAAATATTACCCTATCACATTATAAATATTATAGAGATTGTAGAAAGAACTGAGGATAGTGGAATGACGACATCTCTATATTCTATGATGTTTTTATGGCCCAAACAAGTCCTTTCCCAATGCCTATTCATGCCTGGAGGAGGTCTAAAGATGGATAAAGTCATAGACATCCCTGACATTTCTGAAATTGAGCAGGGACATGTAGCTCTGCCCTAGACATGCCTCCACCCTCTGCCTACTTGGATGTCCCTGCATCAGGAACATCTTTAAATGGCATTTATGAAATGGATCCGGGGACATCTTCTTGATTTGGTTGTTGGTATGCACATTTTTTGCACTTCCAAATAGGGAATAAGACTTTAAAAATGACCAGTGTAGAATAGCATCAGTGACTATAGGCATAATTTGAAATGTCTAGATTAGATGTTTCAAATTATGTCCCAGATGTTTTACAAAATATTGATTTCCATGTTTTTTTGGGAAAGGTAAGTTTTGCTATACTTAGTTGCCCACTATTTCCCTATGTTGACATATCTACTGTATGCTTTTGTAGGACAGCAAATCTAAAGTAAGTAAAAGTTTCCTCCATGCCAGCTAGACTTTATATAGACACAGTCTCTATATGCCCTTGAAGTAATCACTTTGGGGCCAGTATACTGTACAGTATATTAAGAAGTTTCAACTAGCAATTGCCACATCTTGGTTAGATCTCATTCACTGTGATAAATGCCTTTGTTGATCATAAGTGGTTAATCCTAACTATCAGTGCTGTTAACATGCACAAATTAGCTTGTGCTTGAGTTAAGGTGAAATCTGTTATAATGAGGTATTGAGATGCAAAAGAATACACAATAGCCCATTTTTATTTGTGCAGCAAAAAAGAAATACTTGTGTCAGCACATGCAAAATGCATTAATGCAAACAATTTAACTACACTTCGGAAGAGGTTTGTGTGTTATTATCTGCATGTCTGCACATACATTATTGGCTGCAGTAATGTGAGCATCATTTGTATCTCTCTAAAAAACATTGCATTTACACGTCAGTCCTATTTATCTTTCTGTCCCTCAATCTATTGTTTATGATTGGACAATATATTTATCATATTGCTGCTCCCATATTCTCTTTGCAAGCTTGTAAATAAATCAGCTCCCAAAAATGTGCTGTGTGACCATTTACCCTAGCATTATAAAGTATACTGTGAGTCTCTTTGAGAAAACACTATGGGCCTGATTCTCTGAGGCGGATAGCAGGGCTGTACATCCAGGTGGGACAGCCGTATTCTGCAACACACTCCCCCCGCATGGCCAGAGCAGCAGTGTGGGGTGAGCTGGAGAGGGACAGGAGGGGCAGAATGTGAGCTGAAAGGGGCCGAGCCGTGGTGGCAGGACGTACACAGTCGATTACTGCCATGGCCCTGTACGTCCTGTGTGTGGTGGTCAGACATGCTGCTTATTCCACCATAGAGATGGAATAAGCAGTTGAAAAGTCACTAATCAGACCCGGGAACCCCCCTCAAGGCCAGGAGCAGCTGCCAGTAGGTCCCTGCCGCCTGATCCGGGCCCCAGCTGCCCCGCCAAGGGTCAGGTGGTGGAGAAATGGGGGTTGGTGCTGCGACAGTCTGAATGGCATGCGGGGAAGATGTCCTCTTAGGGATATAGGGGCATGCCGGGCCATCTCAGGGCCTGATCCTGCACCTGCAGGATCTTCTGGCTCCTGCAGTGCAGAATTGGATCCTAACAGGCCCATCCTTCTCAGGGGTGTTTAGACATCCCCCTTCTGAGATTGGGCTCTATATAAATCATGATGCAATCTTTTCAATACTGTGTTATAGCAACATTTCATATAAAATCTGAAAAGAAAAATCATTTACTTCAGTTGCATATACTGGTACTGCCTTCTATAACTCACATGATTACAGTACATCACAATGTAGGTAATTTTTTACAACATTTTGCTAACATTTTTACAGAAACAAATGCCAAACAATGTAATCCCTGGCAAAACTGTTTTAAACGTACTGTGCAATTTCTCTAAAATTTCTTTGCTGTCAAAAAGACCTTTCCCAGAGATATTTGCATGGATCTTTATTTTGCTAACTTACTTTCAATGGTTGGAAGGCATGCAGAGATTTAATTTGAATGGTTTCCAAGAGGAATATGTATTCCCTGCTATTGCTTATTTTGTTAACACATACATGCTCTGTTTTAGAGGTTTTGCACTGCCTATTTTTCCACTGGTAGAAGCATGTGGTTATATTTTGATTGTCTTCAAAGTCTTCCAAACTGTCTTAAGAGACCTGTTTTTCTCTTTTAGTGCCTTGTCCAGCTGGGGAGTTCTCCCGATCAGGCTTAATGCCTTGTTATCCATGTCCCAGGGACTACTATCAGCCTGACCATGGGAAATCCTACTGCTTGTCTTGCCCATTTTATGGGACGACTACCATCTTTGGTGCTAGATCCATTGCAGACTGTTCAAGTAAGATTGCCTGTTTTTATTGCCTGATGAAGAACTTCGTGTTTTTCTGTTTATCTGTACAGTACATACAGCAAAGTAGAAAAATAGCATTACTTCATGGTTGCAATTAGTAGACGGAGACCCTTTCTGATAATGTCTTTCATATTATGATCGCAAATAAAATGTGTGTAATTTATTGGACATATGATAAGACACATAAATGGGTATGTGGTAGGCGACGGCCTATGATCCATGCTAATTGAACTAAGCAGACAGGCCTGAGCAGCTTGACCTGTAACTGAAGCCTGTAGTTAGGCCCAGAGGAATGAAAACCCCCCTGAATGATGACACCATAGAATTGAAACTTAACTCAGTTTAACTGAACATAGCTAAGCAGAAACGAAACTTATAAAAGACAGAAAACAGCTCTAATTGGTACTGATAAGAGAGCACAGCTTCTATGGAATTAATTAACTCTGCAAAAAGCAAGGTTACAGTGCCCTGCTTCCCATATGTTTTAACAAGCTCAGCGACCTTGGAGGAGAGAAGTAACAAGTTGGAGACACTGACCATTGTAATTGGGACTAGAAGGGGGGCAACCAGGTGCTGGGCCCAGACCAGAGTCCCGATTGGGTAGCCATATCAGTACCGGGACCAATAGATGGGTGAGAGGGGTACTGGGACCAATGAAAAGTTTGCCTATGCTTAGAATGGACAAGAAAGCTATAAAAGTTGTTGTTTTACTAGAAGCCATTGCTCAGCCATTTTGAAATTGCTTATTGCTTGAGCCATGTGCACATTAAACTGGCTTGGATCCTTGAAAAGACTCCTGGATTTATTTATTGCATGCTTATCTGCTGCTACAGGTAGAGTTAGCACAAGTTGGAAATCTGTGTGTAGTAATGCCCATTGTCAAGGATTCAACCCTGGCCTTGATGATTCACTACTGCTCACAAGTTTCAAACTTGTGCTGATTCAACTGCTTTTTGTATAAGATGGCCAGTAATGTATTCTGAGATTACAATATTGTAATCTTGGTACAAGAAGGCGCAAACTGTAATGATATAATCTTGAAAAGCATCCCGTAAGCTGATGTTGCAGTTCTACTGGATCTAAGTAAGAAGACCTACAAGAGATGATAAATTAAGCATAATCAGTAATGTCTATGAAGTGGGCTTGAAAATACAGAAGATGAAAATTATAATCAGCAAAACGAATTCTGATAGCATAGAAATGCTGAAATAATAAAACTAGAACAAATTTAAGAATATACATGTCTAGATAGTTGAATTATAAAAGCTGGAAAATATTTTAACATAAGTAAACAAGAAGAACTGAGAATTAAAACAAAAGGACTTTCAGAAATATAAAGAGTTTCTTAGGGAAAGTTAGATGTAAAGCTAAAGCAAAAGATTCTGAATGTATAAGTAGGACAGAAGTGAAGCATAAACTTCTAGTAAAAGGAATAAAGATCATAAAGAAAATACTAGCATTTGAAATGCGGTGTTATAGATGAATTTTGAAGGCCACTAACTTTTGGCAAATAGTGACATAACATAGGCTTTCACAGATTTCTCCTGCTATAAAAGATGATATTTAGTCACTAGTTATTGTGTTTTAAAAATTCTTCAAATATATTTGGCCCATACAGGAGGTGGAGCAACCTCTACACTCCATTTTAAGACTCTAATTTTTTCCTTTTGATGCCCACACATGTTGAATCACTCCTCTTCTTCATACACACATGCCTTTTATTCACTTCTCCAGGCCCTCTACTCCCAACATCCCTTTTCTTTGAATAGCACTCATTGTTTACAATGGGAGCACAGTGAATTTTTTATTTTATTTTCCTCCCAGGGAAGACCCTGTCAGATGGCCACTTGCATACCTTTTTCTTTATGCTCTACTCCATCACACCATTATTGAAGCAAAAGAACAGAGCCTGAAAAAGTTGCTAATTCTCACTTCAGTGGCTGTTTTATCTACAGCCTTGCTAAGTAGAAGAGCGCGAAACAAATTCCCTTGGCTATCAGAATACTGCACGCTCCAGCAAACTCCTGGTGGCGTCAGCTTACTTGGGGGGGAGTAGTCTTGGAACACAAGCACCTTTCTGAACCCTTGCTGCTGATTCTGTTGTCCTCTAGTCGCTTTCAGTATCTCCTCTTTTTGGACATAATTAAGGAAGTGGGTGATAACCACTCGTAGGTGACCCACTCCCTCCCACTGCAGTCCCAAGTGATATGCTCTTTCAATTATGATGGGCTCAAGGGAGGCTTCCAGGGCGAGAGTCTGAGGTGATCAAGTTTCTAGTTATCCCTGAATTCAGGGTCAATGATTGATTCTGCCATCCCAATAAACCGGAGATTCTTCTGTCAGCCTCTGTTCACTAAATCTTCTAATTTTTCTCAGCACTGTTTAATTTGTTCTTCCAGACATTTCAAGTCATGAGCCTATCCTTGCTGGATAACCTCCACCTTCAACAGCCAGTGTTCCACTTGATCTGTTCTTCTACCAGAGTCAGTCACAGCCTTTCTAACCTGCATTAACTGCTCCAAGAGTGCTTGAAAGCACCCTTCTAACGCCGCTGCCACTGCGCTGTGACCTCCTCCACAACTCCTGACAGTTGTTCTAGATGCGGGCTGGCCAGGGCCGAGTCCGCCATTTGGGGATCTGGAGTTATGATTCTTGTTGCATTTTTGGCCACCATCAGGTGGAAGTTGCAGCCTTCACCCACTTCTCCATAAGTAGCCTACCCCTGCCCACTGGCCTGTCTCAAGGGGTCCAAATTTGGGTGAGTTTGGATATTTATAATAAGGAATTTAGGTGGGTAATCCCAGAGCTGGGTAGAGAGCAGCCACCCGGCTTACTGCATCATGTGATCCCCCCTTCTTGCTTTTTTAGTTTAAATCATTTTTATTATTATTGGCAATCATTTTCCAATTCCACTGTATTGCCACTTTGATACAACATAAAAAGCAATTGTATACAAAAAGATTATGCCATCACATAATGCCTTACATTTTCACCCATTTTTATACCCACCCTTCCCTTTCCCTCACTCCCACCCCTCTGCCTCCCGATTACCTTACTGTTCATATATTGCTAATATTCTCCCTAAAACTTTACTTGTATTCTCCCAAGGTGTATTTACTCTTTACCCCCAGAAGCTTAAAATCCATCACTTTAGCTTTAGCATTATTAACATTCCCACCCACCTTGATACATTTATAACCATAAGTACACATATCTCCTACAATATTCTTTACGTTTTATGTCAGTCCTGCCATGCGTAGGAGATTAGCATCTAGCCATAACCATTAATTAGCTATTTCCCTCTGTATCCTCCTCACCTCCTCCCCAAATCCCCCCCACCCCTAGCATATCTATTTGGACACTAGAGTATTTCTTCTGCCCCAGCCATCCCCTAAGTTTTATCTAATGGATTTATAAAATATTAAGAATACGATCTCTGTCTTTAGGAGGCAGTTTCTCAATATATGGTCCCCATTCTTCCAGAAATGTGTATTGTATTTTCCCATTCGTTTCGTGCCCCTATATGTTCTCTTGTTAATAACTTCCATACTGCCCTCTCCCATTGTTTTTGCTTCGGGCACTGTGGTATTATCCAGTGACACAGCAACAGGCACTTTGCCACCAATAGCACTTTCCCCAGCCACTTCTGCTGTGGTTCACCAACCAACTCCACCCTGGACACCAGTCCCAAAATTGCTACCCGAGCATTCATTATAACTTTAACACCCAATATAACCCCAATACCATAAAACACCCCTCTCCAATATTTAACCAAGTTTAGGCATCTCCAGAACATGTGGCCCAAATTAGCTCCCATGGATCCACAATATGGGCATGCAGAGGTAGATGCACATCCCGCCCGGAAAGCCCTATTAGGCGCATAATGTGTTCGCCTAATTATTTTATATTGCATGTCCCTATCATCTGCACAATAAGTGGATCTCAGGATATATTCAAGAGCTGTCAGAATATCCTGCTCTTCTATCTGCTCTCCCAGTTCCTTTGACCAAATCTTAGCCAGTGCCAGCTCTGTTGGCATATCAAGCATACTCACTAATTCCTTCTGTAAAGTAGAGATACATGCCCGCCCTTCTTCTCCTGAGTGGAATGCTTCCTCCATTATCGAACAGACCCGTCCTTGTAAATCCTCCTGAGGTAGAGATTTAATATAACTCCTCATCTGATTGTAACGCATCACGTGCCTTACATCTAGATCAAAACGTGTTCGTAGCTACTTAAATGCTAAATGTATTCCATCCTGATCAACCACATGCTCTATACTAGTCAATCCCTTCTCCTACCACCTCTTAAAAATAGAGCCTTCCATTCCTGGCCTAAAAGAGACGTTTCTATAGAAGGGAAGGAAGGGAGTCACCTCAGGGTTTATTCTGCCCAACTTGCACAATGCCCTCCATGCCCGTCACATCACACCCACAAGTTCATTGTTCCGAAGCGCCAATGGCAATAGTTTTTCAGCATGAAGTACATGTCGTAATGCGTATGGTGCTGTTACCCATCTTTCTAAAGTCAAAGGGGTATAATCTTGTGTATCCTTAAGCCAATCTTTAATATACCGCAAAATGCATGCAAGATTGTAGCGTCTTATTTCAGGCACCCCCTCCCACCTCTCTCCCAAGGTTGTTGCAGTACACTTTTTTTTTATTCAGCATTTTTATAAATTTTACAAACAAACATAACAACTATACAACTCAAACTCATACTTTGCAACCCCCACACAACTTATACCCCCCCCCCAGCTCTCTGAGGACAATACCAAATATTCTCCAATAATAATTCTAACTCATGATCAAATCAAAAGAACACTACAATAAAATTGTAAAAAAAACAAGGCAACCTCCCAATATAAATGGGAGGGAACTAACACTGAATCTCAGTTATGTTAAAACCCAGTAAACTACAAAACAGTTTTAGAAATATATTCATCCAAAACCAACCACTTTTTAAAATTAGTAACAAACCTCTCAGGATAGAATAATTTGTTGTACAGCTTTTTAGAACTGACATTTTGGCATACCAGATTCCACCAAATCACATAGTTTAATTTGGAAAAATCTTTCCTGTTGGTGAAAATAACTTTCAGAGCAATTGCTAACATATAGTTCAATAAGAAAAATTTATCTTTAGATAGACCATCTATATTCTGTAGGGATCTTAAACACACTATATTCCGGGTAAGACGAGATGTCAGGCCCAGAATTCTGTGAATTATAGGCCAGACACCGCTGCAAAATCTCTGAACAAATGGACAATCATAGATCATATGAGTGAAGGTGACAATAGCTCGTTGACAGGACCAGCATTTATCTCCTGCCTTCCTATCCCACTTGGCTAGTTTTACAGGAGTAATATACACATGATGTAGAAAGAAAAACATTGACTGCTTGATCGCTGCCGACCTAGAAACTCTTGTTATTGGGCCCCACATAACTTCCCAGTTTTTATAAGAAAGGGAACAATTCAATTCAGTTTCCCAATTCTTTTTTTTAAACCCGTCACGCTAAAAGAAAGAGTATCTCTAAAATATGCATATATTAATGAAGCAGCTCCAGCTTTCCCTGCAAGATTCTTAATACTTTCAAACAAAGAATCCTTAGTTTCAATTTCGCCACTACCAACTTTTGGTACGACTATATTTGCTTTAAGTTGGAGCCATTGCAAATATACCGAGCTAGGAAGTGAAAATTCCACTAGTAAAGAAGTGAAATCCTTCCAACCATGAGCATCTAAAAGTTGGCCCAATGTCCAAATACCACAATCTTGCCATCTCCTCCAAGCGACCATCTTACCATTTATTTTGAACCGCGGATTCCACCAAAGTGGTGAGGCCTTAGAGAGCAGATTATTTTTACCTACAGTGTGAACGAAAGCTAAATAAGCCCTTTGGGTAGCGGCAACCGCATTTCCAACTACAGATCCCTCTGGATGTTTCATACCAAGGAGATGACCTACAGGACAGGGCGCAACTAGCCTACTCTCAATTTCCATCCATGTAGGTTTTTGCAAAAAGGAGTCACTATCTGCCCATATGGCCCCTTGTTTTAATAAGAAAGTGCAGTGATACCAATAAAGGTCTGGAAAATGTACTCCCCCTTTATCCTTAGGAGCCTTTAATTTTTTAAGAGCTATCCGCGGTTGCGAATCTCCCCATAAAAACGTACTTAAACTTCTTTCTAATATAGAGTAAAAGCCCATTGGGAACGTATAGGGAAGCATTGCCAGTACGTAATTTATTTTAGGCATTAATGTCATTTTAATAGTTTCAAGTCTGCCCCACCATGTCAAATGAAGAGGAGACCAAGTGAATGTCATTCTCCGAATCATATTAAGTAATTCTTCTGTTAGCTTGTATGGTTAAATCTGGAGATATACAATATTTAACTCCCAGATACTTGACACTATCTTTTCCCCAACAAAAGGGGAAAGCTGCCATCAGATCCGGAGTAGTAAGATTATTCATAGGGAAAGCCACAGATTTGGACCAATTTATCTTATATCCGGATATCCCAGAATTCCGCTGAATTAAATCAAGAATCGCACCAACATCTGAGGGATGACTGCCAAGGGTTCCAGTGCCAAATTAAAAAGCAAAGAGACACGGGGCAACCTTGTCGAGTGCTCCTGTGCAGTAAAAAGGATTGCGAAAGAATCCGATTAGCCAGAATGCGGGCATTAGGATTGGTGTATAATACCGAGATCATGTTAATGAAAACCATACCAAACCCAAACCATTCAAGAGATTTAAAGAGAAATGACCATTCAAGCCTATCAAACGCCTTTTACGCGTCTAAAGAGAGAGAAACATAGGGTAGTTTACTTAGAGAAGCTCTGTCCAGTAAGTTGCAAAGAAGTCTTGCATTGTCAGAAGCCACACTGATTGGGATGGATTAAGTCACCTATGACTTTTGAAAGCCTGTTAGCTAAGACAGTAGCATAAATTTTATAATCAGAATTTAATAAAGAAATTGGTCTATAATTTATAACAGGTTTAGGATCTTTCCCAGGCTTTTCCAACACTACGATTGTGGCTTCTGTAAATTCACCTTTATGGTCTAGCGAATTCCAAAGATCTTCGAAGTAGATTAGCATATGTGGCACTAGGTCATTACCAAATGTTTTGTACAACTCAGATGGTATACCATCTGGACCCACAGCTTTCCCTGAGGAGATACTCTTAATTGCCTTACGAACCTCTGCGCTGGGTTTGTCCAACTCTCCAGCTTGTTGTTCACTTAATTTAGGGTGATTCAAATTTTGTGTAAACTCATTAAAGGCCTCAGGACTAACAGAAATTTCTGAAGAGTAGAGTTTATGATAGTAAGCTCCAAAAGCTGCTGAGATTTGTTCATTAGTAGTTACCTCACCCAAATTGTTATCTATAATTGTCGTGATACGGGTCCTTTCCTGCTTCCCTTTTAACGCACTAGCAAGGCGTTTACCTGCTCTATTGTGCTCTATATAATAAAGGGCACGATGTTTAGCCATAACTTGTTCTACTTCAAAGCTTAAGATCTCATTATATTGATATTTCAACCTCTGAAGCCACAAGATTATAGCTGTGTCTGGTTGTTTTTGCCAGAGCCTTTCTCCAGCTTTGATTTGTTCGTCAAGGGCTATTAACTGGGCCACTCTCCTTTTATTCTCTTTAATAGAATAACTAGTAATTTTAGCCCTTAAACAAGCTTTGAATGCACCCCACCATGCCCATAAAGCTGTATCTCCAATTTTATTCCTGCTAAGGTACTCCTTTATGGATGCTTTAATTTCTTTCTGGAAAGACGAATCAACTAATAAGGATCTATTGAAAGTCCAGGATTGCTTGTTCTGAACACTTTCTGGAAGAGATAACTTAAGCGTAATAGCCGCATGATCAGATATATGCATACTTCGAATCTCAGCCTCACAAGAGGCTGAGACCAGAGATCTAGAAATTTAAAAAAAATCAATATGGGAAAAAGAATTGTGCGGTGGGGAGAAAAAGGAAAAATCCTTATCTCTGGGATGGAGCAATCTCCATATATCAACAAGACCAGAAGACTTTATAAGAGCCCCAAGGGTGATTCTCGCTCTGGTAACTCTTTCAGCTCTACTTGGATTCCGATCCAATAAAAAATCAAGCACCACATTGTAGTCGCCACCCATAATGACTGGGGTAAGGATATCCTCCTGAAGGATTCCAGCAATCTCTTTAAAAAATTTAGGATCATCTATATTAGGACCATAAACATTTAGTATTATCACTTTATCCCCCCTACTGTAATCTTTGTTTTAGCCCATCTACCCTCTAAATCATTCCTGCTAGCTTCTACTTTAATCCCCAGAGATTTACGAGCTAATATGGCAACTCCATTCTTTTTATGATAAGCAGCAGAGTACCCAATCAAGCAATAATGTTTATCTTCAAACTTTTTTGTTTCAATGACAGCTAGATGGGTTTCTTGTAACAAGACTAAATCTGCATGCTGGTGCTTGCAACATAATTTTTTTCCTCTTAGCCGGAGTCTTGATCCCTTTTACATTTAAAGACAAGATATTTAAGTTATTAGCCATATCACAACCAGAAAAACTCACAGAAAGTGTTCATATACATCAAGAGAATAAAAATCTAAAAGCATTGACCCTCAGAGAGCAACCCAATGTCCCAAGAAAATAGAGACCCCATTCAACAGGTGAGGCAACCCAGAAAGGAATGTCAAGGGAAAAAAAAACAAAGGGAAAAACTAAAGGGAGAAAGGACAACTGAGGAAAGAAAAAAGCTCTACCCAGAGCTCACCTTTGACCACAAAAAACCACCATACTCAATATAACCCCACAAAAATAATAATAAAAAGCCAAAAATATTATCGGAAGTCGGCTAGATTATTACAGACCCGCTAATCTCACAGAGTATACAACCAAGCCACTTATTAATTCTGTTAGACCAGAGCCCAGCAAAATAATCCAGTTGTATAAGTGGCGCGGCCCTCTCCTTGAGTATTGTCACAGCTTATAAAAACAGCTAGATTAACAGAAAGCATAAACGCTGTGCAATACTAAAAATAACAGCAAAACATATATACCCAACCCATGGGAATCCTCAAAAGCGAACCTACACTCCGCTTCCCATTGCAAGTGGTTAAACCACACAGGCATACAATTAGCAATTTCACTGCATTAACAAAGCCTCTTGCTCTTCAACAAATCGCTCCAGTACCACCGGATCCTCAAAAGATTTTGTGATGTTGTTTAATGTAACCTTGAATCGGGCCGGAAAGAACAACCCAAATCGGGCTTGTAATCTCTGTAGCCTAGATCTGTATGATAGAAATTGCTTTCTCTTGTCCACAGTTATTTTACTGAAGTCTGGATAGAACGCTATTTTCTGACCCTCAAATTGGATAGAAGACAAGGCTCTGGCCAACGCCATAATTTGCATAACTTGCTGATATCTCAGAATGCAACAGATCAGAGGTCTCGGTTTTCTGCTCTGTTGATTTGATGTCGTCGGGATCCGATGCGCTCTTTCTAGCTCAAACGGTAAATCAAATTTAATATTCAGTAATTTGAGGATCAACCCCTGTAGAAAAGTGACTGGATCCTTTCCTTCTGCGCCCTCAGGAATTCCGATTATCCGGATGTTATTTCTCCTGGCCCTATTGTTCATATCCTCCAGGTTACGCATCAGTAAATCCACTTTCCGTGATAACTGAGCACATTTTTTGAGAGACTCCTCATGTGCTATTACCAAACTTTCAGCTTTCTCAACTCTATTTGTCAACGATAATAGCTGTTCCTTCATCTCCTTAAAATCCACTTGCAGCTTGAATAGGGAATCCCTATTTGCCTCTACTCGATTACGAACAGCACGAATCTCTTTTAGGATTTCTTGAGTCTCTGCAGTGAGATCTTGCTGCGGCGCCATCTTGAGAGGAGATAGAGAGTCCAATTTTGTTCTCTTCGTGCCAGAACCTTGTGAATTCGCAAAATCCAAACGAGTCTGTTTACTGTTGGCCATAATCGCCTCTCCGGTAGAGATTCTTGATGTATTAAAACACTTTCTAAAACCCAAAGGGTAGGATTAAATGACAGGGTCAGAGGGAGCTCATCAGTTAAGCAGCCATCTTGGATCTGGGTCAGCAGGGTCAGCGAGCTCCAGACTCTGACAGCAGAGCCTCCCTACAAGAGGTCCTACAAGAACAGGGTGGTGTCTCCCTCCTAGCTCATTCAGGAGGTGGTGCTCCCCACCTTCTTTCAGAGGCCTCCCTTCAGCAAGGAGGAGACTGTCTTCCATACTTTGGATTGTAAAAGGGCTCTGTCCTTCTATCTGCAATGGACTTGGACTCCCAGTGACTAAGCGAGCTCTGTCCACTTGGGTGGTGGACTGCATTGCCCTCTCCTATGAGCAGGCTGGGATCTCACTAGACCAGCGGGTCATGGTGCACCATGTCAGGGCCATGGCTACTTCCGTGGCAAATTTGTGTTCTTTTCCTGTGACGGAAATCTCCCAGGCTGCCACCTGGTTTTCGGTCCATACCTTCGCAACTCACTACTGCCTGGAGAGGGAGTCCCGATGGGACAGTGCCTTCGGCCAGGCCATACTCCTTAATCTCTTTGGGATGTAGGCAACTTCTGCCCTCCGACCCTTCTATGTTCAGGCTACCGGGGTGCTGTGTCTTGCGAGAGTCTCTCAGTTGAGACAACTGCTTCATCTCACAGCTCTCCTTTTCTGGCCGCCATGGCATTTTGTACAGGTTCTCGGTAGCCTGTAGCTGGGGAGTCCCATATGTGAGGACTGACGTTTTGCTTGTTCCCGGAGAAAGCATAGTTACTCACCTGTAACAAGTGTTCTCCGGGGATAGCAGGAATCAGTCCTCACAACCCTCCCTCCTCCTCCTTGGAGTTGCTTCTTTACTGTATTATAATTTTTGCTATCGTAGCTGTCACTAGACTGAGGAAAGATGGCACCCTTGGGCGGGAAGGGGACCACACATGTGTGGTGCATCTCCCAAAGGCTTTCTTTGAAAGCTGAGGAGATGCTTCCACATGGGCTCCGTCAACGCCGACGTCACCCATATGTGAGGACTGATTCCTGCTGTTCCCAGAGAACACCTGTTACTGGTGAGTAACTGCGCTATATCTTGCCATTTAGCCTGATATTATCTGTATTTATCTGTATTTCTGTAGACTACACCTTCAAAAGGATATAAACAGGATAGAGTTGCTGCAGAGGGTGGCTACTAAAATGGTTAGTGGTCTTCATTCTATAGCATGTGTGGACAGACTTAAAGATCTTAATATGTATACGTTAGAGGAAAGGTGGGATAGAGACGTTTAAATACCTCCATGACATAAATGCAGAAGAGGAGAGCCTCTTTCGATTGAAAGCAAGCTTTGCTTCGAGGGGACATTCGATGAGCATGGAAGGGGATAGACTCAGGAGTAATATGCGGAACTATTTCTTTACGGAAAGAGTGATAGATGCATGGAATAATATCCCAGTGGAAGTAGTAGAGACGAGGACAGTATCTGAATTCAAAAATGCATGGGACCAACATAGAAGATCCCTAAAGGAAAAAAGGGGACTATTGTAGTTGATATTGAAGGGCAGACTAGATAGGCCATGTGGTCTTTTTCTGCCATCTGGTGGACCTAGAACCATTTACTCAACTGTGCATAGTTTAACTTGTTATCTGTACATAAGTTCAATCGGTTCAATTTGTTCAATGTAAAATCCTAACACTGTTCATTGTAAACCACCTTGACCATGGTGAGGGCGGTATATAAACCTTATCAAGTAATAAATAGCCTTTGAATGAGGTATATGTATTCATTTGTCTGATAGGGTATCATTTTTCATTCATATAGAGCACTCCCATATTCATCAATAAAACTCTCCCAACAGATACAGAGCAGAAGTAGGGTTTTTCACTTTACAACTTAACATACAAAAAAAGATTCCGATCAAATTCTGATCTCAAATCAGTGACAATACCACAAACTCCTTCTACTGTCAAACATTGTGCGTCATAACACAAAACCCTCAACGGGACACTCAACACCAGCACCAAATCTAAGAACTCAGCTCTACAGTACCTATAAAAAATCAGTACTGCATTCTAGAAGACCAGTCTAGCTAGAAAAAAAAGAACAAGTCAAACTATTACAAATTCCTATTCAGAACCAACATGTTAACAAAATTCTTCACCTCGGCTGCACATGAGAAAAATAGACTATTACCTATTAAAGAATAAGAAACTATAAATTAGAAAAACATACGCAGACAACAATTCAAATGAATCCCACTCCCCACCCTAAAACAGACACTGAAGAACGAGAAACAGAAATGCATTTCCTCCTCTACTGAACTGTAAGAAATGCACATTTTCGAAACGGACATATTTCATTCTCTAAAAACTGCCGTTCTTTTGTACCTTTGTTGTCTGATCATTTTATTTTTCTGGTCCTGGTCTCTCTTTTCTGCTTCATCTTGTTGATTTTCTTCTAAGTCCTTTTCCAGGATCTCATTTCTATTTTCTGCTTCTTCACACTCCCAATTTTCATCCTTTCCATCCCTACATCTCTCTCCGACACTGATCCTTCTGTTTCATCTTTGTCTCTATTTATCTAATCTGCCTTTTATCAAACTATAGATTCAATTTCTTCCTATTCCTCCTTCAATCTTCAGCCTTCCTCTTTTTGCCTTTCAACTTCTTAGCAGTTTTCCATTTCCTAACCTTACTTCCCTAGTCCTTCCATTCCCCACCTGTCTCATTCCTTCGCTAGCCTCCTATGTCCCCATCTTTCACCCACTTTCTAGTTTCCCATTCCACCCTCTGTATGCATCCCCTCCACAGCGTCATCTAACGTCTTCTGTCTCTCATCCATTAATCAGCCACAGCTCATTCCCTACAGGGCTTTCTTATGTCTTAACCCCTATCCAGGTTTTCACTTTCACTTTCACCTCCCCCATTTCTACTCCTTCTCACCTCCTTCATGGAAGACCTGTCCCTTCCTGTGGCTTCCATTCACTCTATAGCTCTCTGTCCTTTTCAACCACCCCAATCCTTCCCCAAACCCTCCACGGCCCACTAAACCTTCGCCTCTCCACATATTTCTGCACGTGGTCTCACAGCCCTACTATTATCCCTCACCCATTCACCTTGTCCCCACTATCCTCCTAAGCTCTGGTCAATTTCTTAGTCTCTACTACCCCCCCCCCCCCACCCCAGGCAACCTAAGTTCCCACTTTTTCACCGTACCCAGTCCCTGAGTCCTCACTCACAATCCCATCTAAGCCGAGTCCCCACTTACATGCCCAATACCCAGCCTATGTTACTCTTTTTCCTGTTTTCTCACCTCTCTTAGATTCTCTACATAAGCCCAAGTCCCTGCTCTCCCACATCCCCATGTCCCCAGTGCCCACCCATCTACCTCCTTCTCCAATACTTATTACCCTTCCTTTCCTCCTCCTTACCCCAGCATCCGATTTGACGCCCTGACCTTTCAATCTTCCCCTGGTTACAACTTTGCTTCTTCTCCAGCCTCTACAACAGCTGTCTTCCTCTCCCTTCTGACTCCCCACCCTGACCCCAGCATTTGTCACACTAGCCCCAGCCCTAAAATTAGCCCCTTTCCAGCCCCAGTCCTCTTCCAATCCCAGTCTCCCTCCAGCATAAGCCAATTTCCATGTCCTGCCCCAGTATCAACCATTTCCAGTCCCAGTCGCACCCCCCAGCCCAGTATCAGCCTATTTTCAGTCCCAGTTTCCCCCAGCCTCAGTATCAGCCCATTTCCAGTCCTCTCCCGAAACCCAGTATCAGCCCATTTCCAATCACAGCCCCCCTCATCCCAGCATTGGCCCTCCTCCAGTACCAGCCTCTTTACCACAATTCTTGTGCTTCAGCCCCTTTCCAGTCCCTCCCTTCCTCAGCCTACATCAGTCCCCTAGTCCCAGGCTCCCACCCCCATCAGATCTGTCCATTAGCCACCTCTTACCACTATGTCACTAGCAGTTAGCTACCTCCTCTCTATCTCTCTCTGCCTGTTCCTAAATTAACACAGTCACAGAAGCACTTTTGTTTGCTCCCGTGGCTGTGCTTTATTGAAGCAGCTTGGCCATGGCGTTTTTACTAAAGCAGAAAGTGCTTATTTTCCTTTACTAAATATGCTACAGCTGGGCTGCATCAGTACAGCACAGCTGTGGGAGCAAATGAAAGCACCCCACAGGTAGGGTACCTGTGTGTGTGTTGTGTTAATACAGCTGCAGCAGCACAGAGAGGAGGCGGGACAATTTAGTTTATATTGAGCAGCCAGTCCAAAATCTTAAGAACTAATGGCTGCAACATCTTCGGGCCCCCTCACCCCCATTGCCTCCATTCTCCACTGATGTTCCTCCATTAGTAAACACATACATTTCTGTGGAGGGTGGAAAAGTTTGAAGAGAAACGATAGTATGCATTACTATGGTAGTAGGGACTGTATGAGGCATCTTTAGATAAAAATGTGAAGAAAGTGTCTGTGTGTGCTTGTGTGGATGTTTTTGTATGGGTTGTGTGCAGGGCTGTGGTGCATGTGCTGCAGAGCTGGGGAGCCTTTGTGTGTGTGCGGTACAGATGGTAGGGTGCCTGTGTGTATGTATATAAGTACTGTGTATATCAAACGTTATGTGGAGGTGAGCTGCCAGTGTGAATGTGGGTGTGTGCCTGTGTGTGGGTCTATGGTGCGGACGTAGGATGCCTGTGTGTGTGCCTCTGTCATATGGGGGTGGGGTGCTTGTGTGTGTGAGTGCCTTCTGGGTGGGGATGCACCTTTTGGCATATATATATATGTTCTTCCCTTTTGTCCCTGTAGTCATCGTTTTAACCTTCAAAATCCTGCACTCTTCCCTCCCCCTTCCAACCCTTTCCCATGCTCTTTTTCCATTCCAGACTCGCTCCCCTTCTCCCTTCTCCTAGCATTTCCACTCCCTGCCCTCTATTACTCCCATCCTCCCCTTTTTTTTTAATCTACTGCCCCTTTAAATGTTTGCTGCCTCACTCCCCCTCTCCAACCTTTTCAGCAGACCCCAGATCCAGCTGTCTTCTGGCTGCTGGCAGTCTACTGCTTTCCTGGCTTTCCCCTCCTATCCTGCACGTGGAGATCAATCTCTGGCAGGCAGACAGGAGGGGCTTTTGCCATGATCCCTCCTTCTCTTCTGCCTTGGGAAATGAAGTCCCGCAGGCAGCCTGCTGCCTCCGAGCTTCGCACTCCTGTCCTGCCTACAGGGATCGATCTCCCGAGGGCAGACAAGATGGGCTTTTGTCGCTATCTCCCCTTCTCTTCTGTCTGCAGAGATGGGATGCCTGTGGACAGCCTGCTGCCTCAGTCACATGTCCTGCCCACAGGGATCTGATCTCCCACGAGCAGAAGAGAAGGAGAAATCACAGCAAAAGCCCCTCCTGTCTGACTGCGGGAGATCGTATCCCTCTGGGCAGACAGAAGAGGCCTCATTCTCTGCCTCTGATCGTGCGTTTGTGTGGGGGGGGGGGAGGCACCTGTCATTTTTCAAGCCCTGCTTCTGCCATCTCAAGAAGTGCTGGAACGCCGTCCACCCCATTCCGACACAAATTAAGTCCTCCCTTTTTCTATCTGGTCCTTGCAGTTACCTCACCAACTGCTTGGCAGATAAGGCAGCACACCAATCCTAGGAGCTTTGTACCTAATCTTTTTTTTAACCTCCTGGATTTTAAAGTTTCAAGGTCCTCTTGGTGTGGACTGGCAATGGCTAGGTTGCCCTTGGCACTTTCATTCACTCCCTTCTCAAATAAGAGGCCAGGCCAGAAACTGTGTTCTGAACCAAGGGTTTACTTAAACTTAAGGGCCATTAAGAAAAAACATCAACAATTGGCATGAACAATAAACAATAACTAGGTTCCATCTGGTTAGGATGAGTTATATCCCTTTCCTCACACTTCTCTGCACCTCAATCTTGAACACTTGGGGGCTTGTTTACAAAGCCGCGGTAGTGGTTCGCGATCGCGATCGCAGCCGCGGCCCCATTGAAATCAATGGGGCCGCGGCTCCGATTACGATCGCAAACCGCTACCGCGGCTTTGTAAACAAGCCCCTTGATTTTTTCCGCACCACTTAACCACTTTGACCAGTCTAATTAATTACCTTGGGAGACTTTTCTGTCTTCTCTTACCAGTGTCTTCCCAGAGTACTTGAGCGTGAGGTGCTGCAATCACAGTTCTCTGTGATGAATGACCCCTTTGGCCCTGGCACTTCTGGTATTCTGCATATACTGGGTTCCTTCTCCTGTTAGATGGATCACTGCTGAAGATGCCGTTTTACCAGTACTGTTCCTTGTGATCTGGAAGGGTTGGTGCAGACACACTCCTGGACATTTTTCCAGGCTGAGTTGCCCTCTGCCCCTTAGCAGTAGCCCCAAGCTTCTTTGAACTCTCTTCTCTGACCACGATGGCTGGGTGCAGATACTCCTCCTTGTAAGATGATGGCTCTGGTTGAGTTCCAGAGGGATCTACCCATTAAGGACAGTTCTCCCTTACAACCTCATAGCTGTCCCCCTCAGCTCTCTCTACTTTGTTAATGTCCCTAGTTATGTCTCGTGTAGATTTCGCCAACTCTACTCTCATTGGACTCCCCAAGTACCGACTATCTCAACTCCAACGGATACAAAACACTGCCGCTCGTCTTGTCTGTCACGCCTCCCTTCGGGATCACGTCACACCTTTGCTTTTTCACCTTCACTGGTTACCCTTTCCTTACTGTTCTCAATTTAAACTGCTCACTTTGGTTCACAAGGCTGTCCACACTGGCACCCCTCAGTATCTTGCTGATCTTCTTTCCTTTCACTCCCCCCGGTACACTCCTCACTCCTTTCACCTCAATCGTCTGACTCTTCCTTCCCCTTCCCGTGCCCACCTTCAATCCACACGCTCCTCTGCTTTCTTCTTCATTGGTCCGGCCCTTTGGAACTCTCTACCCTCCTCCCTCCGCTTAGAACCTCACCATCCCACTTTCAAAAAACACTTGAAAACCCACCTTTTTTCCCTTGCTTATGATGTGCCCTCCCCTTTTGTATGATCTCCACTCCCCTCGCCCCTACCCTCCTTCTGTTTGCCTTCCCTACCCCCTACCCTCCTCTTTGTCCCCTTTCCTTTCCCTTTTTGTCCCTTCTGTCTAGATTATGTTTTTATGATGAAATTGTAATTGTCCTTTTCTCTCCTCTTTTTCTATCTATACTAGGCTTTTATAAAGAAATTGTAACTTCTTTTCCTTTTCCTTTCTATGGTCTCGGCCATTTTTAATGTTGCCTTTTAATTGTACATCGCTCTGATTTTTGGAGAAGGGCGATTTTATCAAGACCCAATAAACATAAACATAAACATACGATAGCTAGGGGCCAAAGACAAGATTCTGCCTTTGGGTGAGGTTTTTATATTCATTGGGCTTTTCAGTTTACCCCCTTGCAGCTAGTTTTACAGCTTCCTTGTCTTTGGAAGAGGTTTGCTCATTAATACCTCTTCCTTTCTGCTGGTAATTTCTCTTTGTATGCAACTCAGCATCCTTTTGGCTTTTTCTACCGCCTTGTCACACTATTTCGCCACCTTGAGATCCTGAGAAACAGTTACTCCAAGGTCCTTCTCCTGGTCCTTGCACACCAACCTCTCACCACCTATCACATACAGTTCCCTTGGATTTCTGTTTCCCAAGTGCATGACGCTGCACTTCTTCACATTAAATCTTAACTGCCAAGCATTAGACCATTCTTCCAGATTTTGCAGATCTTTCCTCATGTTTTCCACTCCCTCAGTGGAGTCCACTCTTGCAAATTTTCGTGTCATCTGCAAAAAGACAGACTTTTTCCATTCAGTCCTTCAGCAATATCACTCACAAATACATTGAACAGTACCAGCCTCAGGACTTAACCCTGGGGCACACCGCTAATCACCTTCCTTTCATCCAAGTGAGTTCCGTTAACCATTATCTTCTGTCATTTGTCGGTCAACCAATTTCTGATCCAGTTCACCACCTTGGGACCCATCCCCAAGCTGTTGAGTTTACTGATAAGCTTCCAATGAGGAACAGTATCAAAGGCTTTTCTGAAATCTAGGTAGATCATATCCATCGCATGCCCTTTATCTAGTTCTCTGGTAACCCAGTCAAAGAACTCAATCAGATTTGTTTGGCAAGATCGTCCTTTGGTAAAACCATGTTTTCTTAAATCATGCAACCTGTTGGTTTTGAGAAAATCCATTATTCGCTCTTTCAGGAGCGCCTCCATTACTTTTCCCGCCATCGAGGTAAGGCTTACTGGCCTGTAGTTTGTCACCTCTTCCCTATTACCACTTTTGTGAAGAGGTACCACATCAGCCCTTCTCCAGTCCTGTAGAACGTCTCCTGTCTCCAAGGATCTATTAAAAACATCCTTTAATGGCCCTGCAAGAACCTCTCTGAACTCTTTCAGTATCCTGGGATGTATCCCATCCATATACATACTCAAAGAGCTCAGTAGCTCAGTGATTCTAATAGCTCCTTATTGGCCAAGTAGATGTTTTCTACTCTTTCTGGATCTTTCTAAAAATGGAGGTTCATACAGTTGTAGAACTTTCCAGAATTGATCACTCAAAACAGTGAAACCCTACTTCATCCCAGTTCAAGAAATTTGGCTCTGATCACATAGATGTTAAACAAAGAATGATGATATCTTTCAACTTGCCTCTTCAGATTCAGAACATCTAATTCCTTGGGACCTCCACATGATTTTAATACAGTTGATGAGGCCTTCATTCAAACCAATGAAGTTGTCATCTTTAAAGCAGCTGTCTTAGAACATGATCTTTTTTATAACAATCAGGTTAATGAGAAGAGTCAGTGAGTTTCAAGCCCTTGTATCACACTCACCTTACCTGCAGTTCTTCTCAAACAGGATTGCTCTAAAAACCATATTAAATTTCTTCCAAAGGTGATATTGTCATTTCATCTCAATCAATCAATAAATTTACCAGTCTTCTATGTTAAACTCCATTCTTATCTAGGAGAATAAATTCTTTATACCAGACCGCAAGAGAGCCCTTGAATTTTATCTGAAATGTACAAAACCAATAGAAATCTACACAATATTTTATATCATATAATCCAAGTTTGTTGAGATTATTTGTATCCCAAAGAACAGTCTCCTACTGGTTAGTGGTCTTTATATGGCTTTGCTACCAGTAAATTGGACTCTCCATATAACACAACATAAAGGTGCATCACGTCTCAATTTTGTCAGCATCCATATGTTAAAGTAATGCAATGGTGGGTTGTGAAGGAGGGGTGTTGGGTGTAGTAAAGAGGTTGGTGTGAAAAAATGTGATGGAGAATTGAGAAAATGAAAATTTATATGGTGTAAACGTTTTAAGTGAAATGCTGGGGTCAGCATTTTTTCTCATTAGGCCAAATGTAAACACAGGTACACTAAAAAAAATTTTTTTTAAACTGCCTCTAATGTTTCGATTGATTTTTACGTTTTTTGGTGCGCTGAATCCAAATCTGGTAACCAATTTGCTCCATCACGTACAGATTTTTTGCTACATTGGGTTAGCAGTTTGAGGTGAACGTTTCAGATTGAGTGCGATCGAGATAAAAGTTTCTTGGATGAATTATTTATACTAATTGTTTAGTAGTTATTCAAATAAGAATAAAGAAAATTGTAACAAGGCAGCACATAAGAATAGAGTAATGTCAACAAAACACACTGTGATGGTAGCAAAATTGTCTGCACTTAAAACAGCCACATACATGTGCACAAACATTGAGTATATAAGAGCGAGGTTAGACACAAAGCAAAGCAAAGAAATGTGCAAAAAATGTTATACAGGTATGTATGTAAGAATAGAAAACGCAAACCGCACCATTGCAATACATGAAGACAAACACCCGATGGTGTGAAAATAAAATTCTAATAAATGAGATCCGACATTGTGGTAATAACTAGCAAATTTTTATTTCAAAGTTTAGTAAAAACACGATATTTGTCAACACAGTTTAGATTTTAAAGTCATTCTTGGGTCAATCAATCTCCTGGTGGGCCCGTTTCTTCTTCCCCCGAATGCTTCTCTTGGTGCGCTGCTTGGCGTATTTTTCATCTGGGGTTTCCCGCAGCAGCAACCAGCAGAAATCAGCCATCATAGTGGTGTTCCATCTTCCTTGGTACCTTCTCTCTGCGTCCTTGATGTCCTGGTGAAACCTTTCACCTTGTTCTTCACTGTACGCCCCCAAGGTTTCGGGAAAGTAGTTCACATGGGAGTGCAAGAAATGGACTTTCAGGCTCATGTTACAGCCTTGTTCTTTGAAGGCATTGAGCATCCTGGCAACAATATCCTTATAGTTCTCATCCCGCCTGTTCCCCAAGAATTTGAGAACAACATCCTTGAAGGAATCCCAGGCTTCTTTTTCCTTCTCAGACATCGTTTCAGCGAATGCTCCATCTGAAATGAGTTTCCTTATATCAGGGCCAACAAACACTCCTTCCTTTAGCTTTGCTTCAGAAAGTCGGGGGAACTTTGAGCAAAGGTATCGAAAGCATTCACCATCTTTTGGAAGGAACTTGATGAATTGCTTAATGAGACCCAACTTAATGTGGAGAGGTGGTAATAGAATTTTATCACGAGGTACCAAGCTCTCATGAAGAACATTTTTCTCACCGGGTCTCAAATACTCCCGAATTGGCCAGTCTTTTTTCCCCCAGTGTAGGTCGCGGGCCCGGCTATCCCACAAGCAAAGGAAGCAGGGATATTTGGTGAAACCGGATTGCTGCCCTAATAGCATGGATCCTCTCCACAAATCATCCACTTATGCTCATCATAACGAATCTTCTGAAGAATCAGGGCCAAATTCTCATATTTTTCTTGGAGAATAACAGAGTGAGCAATAGGAACTGAAGCGAATGTGTTGCCATTATGAAGAAGAACACCTTTTATGCTGTCTTTTGACGAATCAATGAACAGCCGCCATTCAGCAGGATCATACTTGAGTTTAAACTTTTCCATCACTCCGTATATATCGTTGCAAAATACCAAATCTTCCTCTTTGCTGAAATACTTCAAAAATTGTGTCTCGCGGTTGCGGTATGTGGCACTGCAGACCAGCTGCAGGCAGAAGGAAAGGTTTTAAACACAGAAAAAAGAGGTAAAGACGAGCTGCAGCATCATGAGGAGCCACATAGAGGGAGCCAGAGAGACCTCTGAAGGTCTGAAGAACCACGCCTTAGAGTCAATGATGTAATTCCAGCCAACACCCAATGCAGAAAGGGAAGAACTCCTCTTAAATGCTCAGATGACTGGAGGAAGTCAGGGAGGCAAGGAGAGTGGCAAAAAGACTCTGATTCAGACTCCGGTTGGAGAGAAAGAGAGAGGCAAGGAGAGTGGCAAAAAGACTCTGATTCAGACTCCGGTTGGAGAGAAAGAGAGAGACAAGGAGAGTGGCAAAGAGACTGGTACAGAGAAGGAGGTTGGCGAGAAAGAGAAAGACAAGGAGATTGGCAGACAGCTCCAGATGGGCAAGGAGACCGTCAAGGAGTCTTGCAGGAAGTTCCAGTTCCAGATTTTTACAGATATCTGGAGGATCCAGGGAGAGGAGTCCTGATCAAGGGATCCGGCCTAGCAGACCCAGCCAAGCCAGGTACAGAAACCTACTTTAAACATTGCAAAAGAGGAAAAGATATACTTTCCAGGAGGGAAAGGTTTTATAAAGAAGCTAACCCTGAAAGAAGGTGGACTATAACAGAGAGTCCCAGGCCTAACTTTAATAGGAGCCAGCAACTGTTAGAAGGAGCAACAGTGAACGGCAGTGAAAGGGGTGAAAGAAGAATTGAGAAGGGTCACTTCCAAAGCCGTGGGAGAAAGGAACCATGGCACCAGTATGCCCTGACTCCAGCAGAAGGCAGAACTAGGAACCAGAGGCCTACCTGGGCACCTGAGAATCCAAGACCCAGCAGGCCCAAGCCTCAGCCTTCACCTTCCGGAGACCACCTTAGAAGAAAAGGTAAATGCCAATTTTATAATGATGATTTTATGAATGCTGTGACACAGAAGGAGTTAGACACTAGAGCATACTGTCCTTCCAGAGGCCTTCATGAAACAAAGTACAGACCTGCAGTTAACAGGAAGCCTACTAGAGAAGGAACTGTATGCAGGAGAGACTGTCCTCAGTATAAAAATATACAAAGCCAGGACTTACCTTGTAACGCTGACTATTGGCGCATCATCCAAGCGCTAGGCAGAAAGCCTGAAGGAGCGCCTCCAAACATTCTGGACTGTGAGCCCATGCAGGTTGAATACCAGGAGGACCCCTTGGACATTCCCATGGACGTTAACTATTGCCTATCAGAAAGGATTGAGCCCTAGCAGAGGCATAGCTGTGGTTTGGGATAAAAGTGGATGCTGTATTTCATTTACCTGTGCTGTGAAGTTAACAGTGTTTTCAGTACGTGTTTTCCTTTAACCTGAAGCAAGGATATTTCTTTTCATGTGTTGTTGTATTCTGGGCTAAAGAACCTGTTTGCAAAGAGGGAAATAAAAGCCTTACAATTTCCCTATACTCTGACTGTAAATTCTTGGGAGTGTTAGTTATACAGAAGGCTACCAGGCCTGCAGAAGACTGGGCCCTGCAAGAGAACCAACCTCCTCCACAAACAAACTTTTCTCCTCCCTGTCCACGCCCTTCTGTCGTGCCACGCCATCACCACTAGGGGGGGCAGTGTGACAGGTACCAATAAAAAGTTGTTCCTGGTGACAATAGATTTTTCTGTTTAAGCCGAGAACCTAGCAGTTGGGCAGCATCTTTTGGGAGTCCTAAATCCCGGACTAAATCATTCAATTCAGCTTGAGAGAAAAGTTCAGGTTTCGGATCTGGTTCAGTTTCAAACTCGGAAGTACTGGACTCATCGGGAAAAGCCATCTGATGAGTCTCATCATGATCAGAACCATCCACACAAATATGATCCAAAGATTTTGGTGGTTCAGGCACAGGTACTTCGTTGCTATGAGGCATAGGCCTAATTGCTGAGGGAAGGTTGGGGTAACTTATTAAGTTCTTATTTTTTAAGTTGTATCCCTTCACAATGCAAGAGCAAAAATAGCAGTCACTGCTGTGGTCTCTTTGTTCACGCCACATCATAGGTATTCCGAAACGAAATGCTTGTTTTTTACCTTTCATCCATAAGCGTAGATCTTCCTCACATGTCTTGCACACTTTGTGAGGAGCCCACGGTTTGTCTTGATCGCCTAACTTCAAACCGAAATAGGCGAAATATACTTTTTTAATAAATGCAGAAATGTTCCTCTGCCGCTTTTTCACGGTATATTCCCCACAAATAAAACAAAAACTGTCCGGAGAGTTGACGCAACCTCTGGCTCTGTGAGCCATCACAAATACACAGCACTGCAAGCTACAACTGTAGTGAACCACTTCGGAATAAAGCTGGATTACGACTGAGCAAACAAAAGGTAATAATGAACTTGCAAGAAACTGAAATTTGACAGGAACGTTCATGTCGCAACCACCGTGTTTGAGCGAACGAACGAGGCGAGGCGAACAGGAAAGAACATGCGCCAGCGTGAGTACTGGATTTAGCCCCCCGCCTCCCAATTGTCCTGTTAATGTATAAAATGAATACAAA
Source organism: Ichthyophis bannanicus (assembly GCA_033557465.1). Taxonomy (NCBI): domain Eukaryota; kingdom Metazoa; phylum Chordata; class Amphibia; order Gymnophiona; family Ichthyophiidae; genus Ichthyophis; species Ichthyophis bannanicus. Next base: position 661,397,633 of record CM066032.1, on the reverse strand, counting down.
ACACTCTAAAATATCATGAGGGAGTGTTTCTAGTTAGTTAACCATTACAACCTCTATTTTGGGCCAAGAAAATAAACTGCAGTCGGCTAAAAAGAAATTATGTGAACATTCCTTATATGGGTAAGAAATCTAATTTTGCAAGAAAACGTGACGTGATGGAACATTTTGGCTATTTTTCCTGGATTCAGCACCCCAAAATCTATAGGAATCAGTTGCAAAACTGGAGGCAGTTTTTTGGTAGTGTACCTGTGTAATCAGAGGAAATAAAATAAAAATATATAATAATAAATTACCTGAGGAGGTTTGCAGTGGTGGCAAAAGTATTGGGGCATTTAAACTGCTAGGTGAAGGTGTTGAGAACTTTACAATGACATAGTCAGTGTAAGAATACCTAGTCTCAGGGGAATTTAGAATGCTGGGGGGGTTGAGGGGATAGTTGGTTGGGGTCTGGATATGGTACTGAATGGAGGTATGTAAGTTGGTGGGAGTCCCAGATTCCTCTGGAGATATGAATGTGGGAAAGATTGTGGGTTTGAAAGTGAGTGTGAGTGAGGTTTAATGGAGAATAATTGTTTCTGAACATTTTAGAGGGTTTTTTTTTGTTTTTTATTTAGTTGAGCTGCAGGTGGGAGTAGGAGCTGAAGGGGTTGCCTTTTTGGCTTCAGGAGTGCTCCCCTTTATCAGAGAACAAGCAGGAATTTGGTCCTCACATATGGGTGACGTTGGCTCCAACAGAGCTCCCGCAGAAGCATCCCCCCCAGCTTTCAAAGAAAGCCTTTGGGAGATGCCACCACGCATGTGTGGTCCCCTTCCTGCCCAATGGTGCTATCTTGCTCGGTCTCCTTTATTCTGCGGAGCCCTTCAGACGTCTGTCTGGCTTGTCCCCAGAAAAAGTTGATTTTTCGAGTTTCATACTCAACTCTGGTATTGCACCGATACTCTTCCTGCCGACCGACCTCGCTGCCTCGGCATCAAGTTCGGTCTATTTTCATAGTCTTTCGTTCTTTTCTTTTCCTGGTGTCTTTGCGCCTTTTTTCTCCCACTGGCAGCCCGGAGAGTCTTCGACCTCGCAGGGGTACTTTTTTTCCCCCATGGCTACCCAGTGGCTTTAAGAAGTGTGATCAGTGCTCTAAAATCATGTCTTTGACTGACACACATGACTGCTGTCTCCACTGCCTTGGGCCAGACCATGACCCGGCAGCCTTCGGTCTCTGCAAGAGGATGTCCAGTAAGGCCCTCAAGAGCCGCCAGCAGCAGCATGATAAGTTTTTCCCTGAGTCCCCGATTCCTCTGAAGGCCAGGGCCTCGTCTGAGGCCTTGATATCTCGAGTGGAACCTTCCAAACCCGAGCCTCATCATGGGTCCTCAGAAATGAAGTCTCCATTGAGGGAACCCAGGAAGAAGAAGAAACCCTCGAAGGTGGCATCCTTGGACGGTTCCAACTGGCTGGGTGCTCCCAGGGCCCAGCCTCGCAGTCTGAGACGTTCGTCCGAGGCGTTGGAGAAGGAGCGGCCAGCAAAGGTCCCCAAGAAGGATCCTACTGCAGACCGGCCTCGGTCCCTAGACACTATCCTTATCGAGGATTCCCCTTTGGGGGAGCCGGCATCGGGCCCTAGTCCCTCGGTGCCCTCGCTGAAGGCTGCGGAGCCTTATGGTCTGGAGTCCAGAATGGCGGCCCTGGAGCGCAGTTTGTCTGCCTTCATGGACCAGCAGCGGGTGCTGTTGTCCGGCATGACCGGTTTATCCACCCTGACCACTGGGCCCTTGACGTCCAAGATGCCCCCGGAGGCCGAGCCAATCCTCGAGGTCCTTTGGCCTCGAGTCGATCCTCGGCCGAGATCACGATCTGAGTTCCACTCGAGAGGCCCGTGATCATCCAAGGCAAGTTTGCTGGGCACCAGCCACAGGGCTTCAGGGGCCCCGAGGCCTGCGGAGCAACCCTCCTATGAGTCCTCGACGGACTACTCTGAGTGGGAGACAGAGGACGAGGAGTCCCCTGATACCCATTGCCACCGTGACATCCAATCTTACTCTCCTGTCTTGGAGCCTCGATGGTGGTCCCCGCCCGCGAATATGGGCTTCCTTGATTTTGTCAAGGACATGTCTAAGGCCCTGGCATTCCCAACCAAGTCGGAGGATGACCCTCAGGCGGATGAATTGGAAATCCTCCAATACGAGGCCCCTCCGTGGGAATCGCTCATGGTGCCCATCCTGGAATGGCTGATGCTCCGAATGTGGGAGACACCAACCTCGGTGCCAATGGTGAGCAAACGGCTCGACTCGATGTATCGAGTCTGCTGGAGCCCGGGCTTCCAAAAGTCACAGCTGCCGCACAACTCCATGGTGGTGGAGTCAGCCATGCATAGGCTGAAGAGCCAGAAGACGCACTCCTCGGTGCCCCCCGGCAGGGAGGCCCACACCCCGGACATCCTCAGCAGAAAGTGCTACCAGGGCTCAATGATCATTGGCCGCATCCAGACGTATCAGCTGTACATGGGCATGTACCTGAGAAACCTGACGAAGGGACTCGCTGGGTTCTTAGCTGGTCTCTCCGAGGAACTCTTGCAGTGGTTCAACAACCTGGCCAAAGCAGTCCGTGAATGCTTCAAATTCATAACTGGAGCAGCCTATGACTGGTTCGAGTCAGCGGCTTGAGTAGCGGCGGCAGGCATTGGTGCACACCACCAAGTTTGGCTACAGTTGTCCGACCTCGAGCAATGGGTTCAGGACAAATTGGTCAATGTCCCCTGCCAAGGAGAGAACCTATTTGGAAAACCCATGACCAGCAAGGCTACCGAACTGGAGACCGAGTTCATGACGAGGACCAGGCTCTCCAAAAAGACCGCTGCCACTCCCTGATGGAAGGGCTTGGGTAAAAAGTAAAATAGTAAATGACGGCAGATAAAGACCAGTATGGTCCATCTAGTCTGCCCAGTAAGATGTCAAGAGTAGGTGCACCTGCCGCTCTGTGCAGGCCACCCCTCCCCATGTCTTTGTTTAGGGTTGAACCCACCACTCCATGTAAGAAATCCCTATTTGTTTGAGAAGTTAGATGGTTCAGAAGTTAGATGGTTCAGTTTATTTTGTTTTTATCCTGTTGCTGCAAAGGGATCCTCTGTGTCTGTCCCATGCTGTTTTGAATTCCGTCACCGTGTTTGCCCCCACCACTTCAATCTAGAGGGCATTCCAAGCATCCACCACACTTTCAGTGAAAAAATATTTCCTGACATTGCCTTTCAATTTACCACTTTGCAGCTTTTAAGGTATGCCCTCTAATTTTACAGCTTCCCCGTCTTTGGAAGAGGTTTATTTGTTCATCATTTCTCTTTAAGTATTTAAAGGTCTGAATCATATCTCCCCTGTCCCTCCTCTCCTCCAAAGTGTACATATTTAGGCCTTCAAGTCTCTATTCATAAGGATTCTGATGCAGGCTCCAAATCATTTTAGTCGCCTTCCTCTGAACAGTTTCAAGTCTTTTTACATCCTTTGCAAATACGGTCTCCAAAACTGAACACAGTATTCCAAGTGAGGCCTCGCCAGTGACTTGTTCAGTTGCATAAGTACCTCTTCCTTTCTGCTGGTAATCCCTCTTTGTATGCAGCCCAACATCCTCCTGGCTTTTGCCACCGCCTTGTCGCACTGTTTTGCCACCTTGAGATCATCAGAGATAATCACACCAAGGTCTTTCTCCTGAACCGTGCAAACCAAGCTCTCGCCCTCTATCGCGTACATTTCCCTTGGATGTCTGCTACCCAAGTGCATGACACTGCACTTTTTTGCATTAAATCGTAATTGCCAAGCATTAGACCATTCTTCCAGCTTTTGTAGATCTTTCCTCATGTTAACCACTCCCTCGGGGGAGTCCACTCTGTTGCAAATTTTTGTATCATCTGCAAAAAGACAGACTTTTCCATTCAGTCCTTCAGCAATATCACTCACAAATACATTGAACAGTGCCGGGCCCAGGACCAAACCCTGGGGCACCCTGCTAATTTATTTATTTATTTATTTATTTAACTGCATTTATATCCCGCTTTTCACCGGGTCAAAGCGGTGTAACATATAACATAGGGGGGAAAATTTTTTTTAGGGTGGGGCCATCACCAGGGAGCAACATTTAGTGATTTGGGTGGACATGGACATGTATACTTCTGCTGAATCTAAATATTAGGTCATGGTGGTGTTTCCGTTCAGAGATGGTCTCGGAATAGGATTGTTTTCAGCTGTTTCTTGAATGACGCGGTGTCGGCATTGTTCCTGATGTGACTTGGTAGAGAATTCCAGAGGGATGGAGCATAAAGTTCAAATGCTCTGTTGCATGTCCGTTGTGTGGATTTGGTTCTTTTGTGGGGGACAACGACAGAGTTATTGGAGGACTGTCTGGTTGGTCTGTTGTGGGATGGGCGAGGCAGTAAGGATTGGAGTGAGGTGTTCCGTATTTGGTGGATAGTTTGGTGGATGAGCAGGATAGCTTTGTACTTGATTCTTGCTTGCAGTGGAAGGAGGTGAAGGTCTCTTAGGATTGGGGTGATGTGCTCACGTTTCTTTGTATTCTGAATAATCCTTGCTGTAGTATTTAAGGCAGTACGGAGGGGGTTGGTGTGAGGCAGGAAGTCCATGATAGATTATGTTGCAGAAATCCAGATGAGGGAGTGTCACAGCTTGCATTACTGTCCTGAAGTCATGATGTTCTAGGAGGGGCCGGAGGCGTTGAACAGTTTTGGCTTTGTGGAATATTGTCCCAGTGGTTTTGTTGATTTGTTGTTTAAAGGTGAGAGCTTGATCAATAATGACGCCTAGATATCTTATTTGGGGTTGGATTTTGATTTGTGTGGTTCCCATGTTGAGGTGGGTAGGAGGTTTGAAGTCAGGTTCCTTTGTTACTATTAGGGCTTCGGTTTTCTTCATGTTGATGGATAGATTGTTCTCCTGTAGCCAGTTGGCCACGTCGTTGAAGCAGGCCGATAGCTGGTCGTTTTTTGGGTTGGTGGTTGTAATTGGTGCGTAGAGCATTATGTCGTCCGCGTAAATGTGGAAGTTGATGTTGTGGGTGCGTATGATTGAGCATAGCGGACGGAGATATATGTTGAACAACATGGCTGACAGGGTGGATCCTTGGGGTACTCCTTGGAGTTGTTGGTAGGGGGGCGAGGTTGAGGAGAGGGTGCGGATCCGTTGCTGTCTGTTGGATAAATAGGAGCTGAACCATTGGAGTACGGTGTCTTTGATTCCAATTGTTTGTAGTCTGTGTGTGAGGATTTCGTGGGAGATTGTGTCAAAGGCTGCTGATATATCTAGGAAGATGAGGATGTATCCTGATTTTTTCTCTTGGGTTCCAATGATGAGGGTATTCATTAGCATGGTCATGAGGGTCTCGACTCCATGTAGTGGTCGGAAACCGTGTTGCTGCGGGTCAAGTATGTCGTTGGTGTCCAGATGATCTTGAAGCTGGCGTTGGACTATCTTTTCTATTATCTTGGTGGCAAGGGGGAGGCTTGCAACTGGTCTGTAGGAGGTGGGGTCCAGGGGGTCCAGGTTGTTCTTCTTTATGGTTGGTCGAATGATTGATGTCTTGAGGGCATCTGGTATGTATCCTTGGTTAAAGGATTCGTTTATGATGTGAGTCAGTGGGCCACTTAGGTCTTCCTTGGTTTTCTTTATCCATTCTGTTGGGCAGGGGTCTAGCGGGGAGGTAGTGGTGTTCAGACAGGAGATGGTGGAGGATATCTCTTCCTTTGAGGTTTCTTTGAATGTGATCCAGTTAGTTTTTATGGTGTTTCTGGGTTATGTCCTTGTGGTTTTAGTGCCGCGGTCAGGTTGTTGAGGTTGCTGAAATTGTTTGTATTGTCGGGCCAAGAGATCCGAAGGGATATCTGGGAGTTGATTGGCGGTGGTCGGTGTCTTTGTTAGTTGTTTGGCAATTTGGAAGAGTTCTCGAGGCCTGTTTACAGCTGCTGTGATGATTTTGGTGTGGTAGTTTCCTAATCACCTTCCTTTCATCCGAGTGAGCTCCATGTACCATCACCTTCTGTCGTCTGTCAGTCAACCAATTTCTAATCCAGTTTACCATCTTGGGACCCATCCCCAAGCTACTGAGTTTATTGACAAACCACCTATGAGGAACAGTATTAAAGGCTTTGCTGAAATCCAGGTAGATGACAACCATTGCATGCCCCTGATCTAGTTCCTTGGTCACACAGTCAAAGAACTCAGTCAGATTTGTTTGGCAAGACCGTCCTTCGGTAAAACCATGTTGCCTCGGATCTTGCAACCTGTTGGTTTTCAGAAAGTTCACTATTCACTCTTTCAGGAGTGCCTTCATTACTTTTCCCGCCACCGAGGTAAGGCTCACAGGCCTGTAGTTTGACACTTCTTCCCTGTCACCACTTTTGTGTAGAGGTACGACATCAGCCATTCTCCAGTCCTGAGGAACCTCTCCTGTTTCCAAGGATCTGTTGAAGACATCCTTTAACGGCCCTGCAAGAAGCTCTCTGAGCTCTTTCAGTATCCTGGTCTGCATCCCATCCAGTCCCATGGCTTTGTCCACTTTCATTTTAGCAAGTTGTTCTAACCCCTCATCTTCTGTGAATGGTGTGGTATCTACTTTCTTCCCATTTTTATATTTGGGAGTCACAGCTGGTCCATCTCCAGGATTTTCTTTAGTAAAAACAGAGAAGTATTTTTTTTAGCAATTTCGCATTTCAATGTCACGTTCCACGATTCCGTTCTCAGCACTTCTGAGTCCTGCAATTCCAACTCTGATCTTCTTCCTTTCCCGAATATACCTGAAGAAAGTTTTGTCACCACCCTTAACATCTTTAGCCATCTTTTCCTCTGCCTTTGATTTTGCTATCCTTATTTTTCTTTTTGACTCTTTGAGTTTGATCCTGTATTCATTTCCGTGTTCTTCTGTTTGCAAGCTTTTGAATTTTGCGAAAGATGTGGGTTTTTTGCCTTTATTTGAGCAGCCACTTCTTTGAAAACCAAATAGGTTTCCTTCTCCTCTTGTTTTTATTCACTTTTCTTACATATTTATCTGTTGCCCCTTTTATTGTCACCTTTAGTTTAGCCCATTACAATTCCACTTCCCTTATCTCCTTCCACCCTGTCAGCTCCTCCTTTAGGTACGCGGCCATTTTATTGAAGTCGGTGTTTTTGAAGTTTAGGACTTTGAGCTTGCTATGATTGGCCTGTACCATGGCTTTTATCTCAAACCACACCTTGTGATGATCGCTGTTGATCACAGGGGCACTCACGCAGACATTCGACACGCTATCATCGTTGGTGAGCACTAAATCCAGCGTTGAGCTTTCCCTGGTTGGTTACATCACCATTTGTCTAAGTAATGCATCTTGGAGAGCATCCACAATTTTTTTCTTCTTTCCAGATGTGCAGAAGGAGTAATCCAATCCACATCAGGTAGATTAAAATCACCCAATATTATCGCTTTCCCCTTTGTGGCTATCTTGGCAATATCTATAATCAATTCGTTATCTATCTCTTCAATTTGAGTCGGAGGTCTGTAGACTACACCAGTATGGATGACAGTGCCATCTCCTCTTTCCATCGCAATCCAGAGCGCTTCTTCTTTTCCCCATGCCCCCTGCATTTCAGTAGCTTTAATATTGCTTTTGATATACAAGGCTACTCCTCCTCCTTTTCCATTTTCTCTGTCTCTTCTGAATAGATTATAGCCAGCTATGGCTATATCCCAATCATGTGGTTCATTGAACCATGTTTCTGTAATGGCCACAATGTCCAAGTCCATTTCCACCATTAGGGCTTCCAGGTCTGGAACTTTGTTTGCTAAGCTTCGAGCATTTGTGCTCATTGCTTTCCAGCATTTACCTGGCTTGTGTGTATTTTGCATTAATTTTGTTCTGCCCACTTCTTTCCACTTGTTTTTGATGTGTGGTTTAAAAGTGTGGCTGTTTCTGATATTGTTCTGCTTTTGCAGGAGGTGGCGTCCAGAACTTGACCTTCTACATCCGTCACCCCCTTTTTCTAGTTTAAATGCATACCCACATACTGCCTGAATTTTTCACTTAGGATTCTTTTCCCTGCGACAGAGAGATGTAGTCCATCAGCACAGTATAGTCTCTTGTTGGTCCATCTGTTTCCCCAGTCGCCAATAAATCTGAATCCTTCTTGTTTGCACCAGGTCTGGAGCCATGTATTAAAGCTGTTAATGCGATGCAGCCTTTTTGCCCCCTTACCAAGAACAGGTAGAACTTCTGAGAATGCAACAGTGTTAACAGTGGACTTGAGTTTCTCTCCCAGAGATCGGAAGTCTTTTGGACTGTAGAGGCACTGTTTCTAGCCAGGTCATTTGTGCCCAAGTGGATAACAACATCAAGTTTGGAGTGTTCACTTTCTGCGCTAAGTACTTCAACAACTTGGTTTGTATTCCTGCTGGCTGAAGAGCCTGGTAGGCACATGACTATCTTCTCTCCTTTGAACTGTGTTCCCAAGTTGGTGACTCTGATGATGGAATCTCCAAGTAGTAGTAGTTTTCTGTTTGGTGAGGGTTTTTTCATATTTGGTGCTTTATCAGGAGATTGGGCATTGTCTGACTCATTTAAGGGCCCTTCATTTTCTTTGGATTGGGCATCCTCATTAGCCAAGGCAGAGAAGGCATTATGCAGGGATATCTCTTGATGTATAGGATGTCTCTGCGTTACAGGTCGCAATCTATCAGAACCCACTATGATCCATTTGTTCCTGGGGTACTTGATTCTTTGTGGGAGCGGTGGTGGACTTTGTTCAGTTTGTATCCTAGAAGAGGTGCGCTTCATTGCAGCCAGTTCCTCCCTCAGTAGAGTCACTTCTTTATGCATGGCAGCTAGGTCTTTCCTTAGTAGAGTCAGTTCTTTATGCATGGCAGCTGACTTGAGGCACAAAGGAAAAGCTCTTAGGCTCCAAATGATTCATCTTGACAATCGGCAACCCTAAATATCGCTAAATATTATTTATTTATTACAAATTCTTATATACCGCGCTATTTAGAATCAGCGCGGTTTACATTGTAACAACATTTGCAATAGAACAAAATCTTTTGCTTACATTAAACAGGGATATTAACTTGGAAGTAACAGGGTAACTATATACATAAGAGACACATGTAGGTTATTTAAACTATATTGTGTAATCGAATTGTGAAGTGTTCATTAAAGTTCTGTTTTGTTTTTTTTGCCAAAAGTTTGTTTAGTGCTGCATAACGAGCAGACCTCTGCTGCTGGAAAGCACAAAGGGACTCTCTGCCTCAGCTGAATGGCAACTCCTTTGGTTCCCTCACACTGTACATCCAGTGAGAACATTTCCCTCCACAGTAAAGCTTGCATTACTGACAGAATATTTCCATTGTTATCAGAACATAATGATTTAATGTAATTTTCCCTTAATTGTTTCAAGGTTTTGGCTCTAGTTTCTCAGCAGCAGAGGAAAGCGTAAGAATTCCCATCGCCCCTGAAAATATCAGACAGCAATACGAAGTCAGCAGTCAGGCAAGGACAAGATGCTTTTTTGTTAATGTTGGCTCTAAAGGTGTAGAAGAAAATTCACATATGGTAATAGTATGTATTTCCTTCATCTGATTGCATTAGTTTGGCTTTTCTTAAACCAGCACAAGTTAAATCTTCCATGTCTTATTCATTTGATTAAATTTATGCCCATGGAGCTAGTGAAATGGAAGACTGCATCACTGCACCGTGAACAGGAGCTGCCAGTAATTCAAGCTTTTTTTCATAATGAAATAAAATTTTGATATGTCTGGTGCTCGAGCTTCTTAGGTGAAGCAAAATTTGAATGGGAAATTGAAAGCACTGAATGTAAGTTGATGGTGCTCCCACAGTGGATGTACTGGTATAATATAACACAAATCATTTCTTACACCCAATACTCTGACTGTCCTGGCTTAACTATTATTGTATACCCCCTCTCCTCATGTGTCCTTCCTCTTGCCCTGCTTCCCTGTTTATACCACACTTCAGTCCTCTACTTATGTACTCCACTGAAGTGTAATTCTATGCCCTATTGCTGCTCTTATTTTATTACTGCTAGTTTGTAATACCTATAATTTTCGTGTACTCCTCTTAGCCTTCCAAGTTCTCTTCCCTGTTCGATGTAAACCTCCATTTGTTTCAATGTAAACCACTTTGAATGTAAGATAAGAAGGTATAGAAAACTTGCTAAATAAATAAATATAGCCAGTCAGACTGATCCTTTTTACTGAGTTGTATAAAATGCATTCCCTTTTCTGACAGGTTTTCCATGAATGTTTTCTAAATCCATGTCATAATGGCGGAACTTGCAAACAAATTGGACGTGGATACGTTTGCATCTGCACCCCTGGCTATAAAGGTACATAGAAAATAATATTGTCATGTACTAGAAGAATGTAATAATCTCAGAAAAAAGGAACACCACACTGTGGTCTTTTACTAAAGGGTGCTATCATATTGCACCTAAAACTCCAATAGCACCAAAACTATGGTGCATTAGGAGCAACACCACCATATTAACTGTAGGGGGAGTAGAAAGCATGTTCCTGGCAGTTAACACCGAGCCCTGTACCCTAACTCAACATAGAGATAGCGCAGATGCACTTAACGCCACCTATCGAGGTGGCATTAGGATAAACCATACTAATTGCAAGGGTCACAGTTAGCACACAATGTTTATTTCCGCACTAATTGTGCAATGCTCACCACGCTCACTCTCTGTCCCTAACCTGTCCCCTTACTACCCCAATGTGCCATACTCACCTCGGGAATCAATCCACGCTAATCATCATGGCTCCACGCTAGCTGTCAACACATTTTCCAGCACACCTTCAGCACATATAAGAACACATGCTGTCAGTTAGCGCTGTTTGGTAAGAGATCGTCAATGTGTGTGTTGCATGTCATGTAGGGGGATAAAACCATTTAAGCACTCACAAATTACTGGAGATATCCACTAATGGAGATATTTGATGGATCTGTGATTTTTTTTAAGCACTCTTTTGGTGGTATTTCCTATATATATTCATTCATGTACTAGAGATTTGCAAGACCCTCTTATCTTCTGTGCATTCTGCGCTTCTGTGCATTCTTCTTGTGTGAGCAGAGTGAAGCTCATCAGCTCTCATGTTAAAAGAAAATAAGTGACTTTTAAAGTACAAAGATCTTACTATCAGTTTTATACAATTGTGGTCAACATTATTGGCATCCTTGCAGTTCAACCCCTTAATTTCCAGTATCTCCTAAATAAAGGTGGCCAGTGAAATGGCTTTGGACTATATATTCATACATATTTGACACATTTATTTATTTATTACAGTTTTCTATACCACCCCTTCCAGAGATCAGGGACGGTTTACAAATAACTTAACATGTTACATACAACAGCTTTTGGAACTTTTACATTATAACATTTGAACTTTTACACTAAGGGGTATGTTTACTAAACTGCGGTAATGCCATTTGCGTTAGGATCCGTGGCAGAGGCAGAAATACCCAAATAAGGACATGGGCGGTACATCGTTACCGATAACGCGCGTTACAAGGTGCCATAAATTAACGAGCGTTACATGATAGAGGGAGCCATGGCACGTTACCGCGCGTCAATCTTAAGAAGGCGCGCAGACATGCAAACCCAGAGACAGAGCTGTAGCACAATGGTTACTACACTGACTGATGGTACAGGGGTCATGGGTTTGATTCCCCAGTGTGCCTAATGAATAAGGCTGGCTGAGGCATTATGTTTAAGTATTGGGTTGTGAGGAATTTTAGTTTTACTTTAATTAGTGCTGCCACCAAACACACCCTCACGGTGGCGTAACCTAAGGTGCCGCATAAGGCACTCTAGAAGGCACTCCATAGGGCACATTATAAAGTGCGCTGTCTGCCAAGGCACCCTATAATGTCCCCTATAGGACACCTTATAAGGCACCTTATAAGGCGCTTTATAGGGCACTGTATAAGGCACCTTATAAGGCGCTTCATAGGGCGCCATATAAGGCGCCTTATAAGGCACTTTATAGGGCACCCTATAGGGTGCCTTATGAGGCACCCTAAGGTGACAGTACTCTGAGGGTGTTTCTGCTGGCAGCACTAATGTACATTAAAAATAGACAATGCCTAAGACAGCCCTATCAATGAACCCCACTGTGGGTTTTGAACCCATGACCTCTGGCTCCACGGGCAGTGAAGTAACCAGTGGGCTACAGCTGCTAACAAACCCCTGGCTGGCTACAGGAGGACTGCACGGCACCACACAAACATTCTGCTGTGGTTACCAGGATAGGGTCAACCCACCCGTACCCAGGATGCACAGCACATGCAAATCAGCAGTCTACAGATGATCACAAGATGGGTTATGCACCACACAGCACCTCAGCCTGGTAGGGGGTGCCGACGGTGTGTGTTAGTGGCACAGAGTAGCTACAGACCGTCACAGTGCTCACCCTGAGGGTGAAGTGGGGTGCCCAGCACCATTTTCGCAGCACCTGGCTTTGCTGAGATAGGCTATGCTGCAGGTCCTCATCAGTGCCAATATGTGATAGGTAGTCCTTGCAAACACCCCTAGGATATGCCTGTGTCCATCTGTATTTCACATCTAGCCCTTGTGGACTATGATGCACCCAGAAAAGTGCATACCCTGTGTGGGTGCCATGGTCACATGATTTAAGTGAAGGGGGATGTTTGGACCCACAGGCGGATTACGTACCACCACCCAACCCACCCTCTGTGGCTCAGGGTGGGGGACAGGATCTCCCACCAACAGATCCACATTCTACCCCCCTGCAATGGGGACAGTAGAGGGGACCATCAACCCCAGTCCTGCTGGGGAATAAACACCCTACAGGGCAGTCAATGCAGATCTGTACGCATCCATAAATAAGGCAATGGCAGAGAGACAGTAGGCTTGGAAATGCACAGCTGCCCCCCACCACCATCTGACATTCTCCAGCAGCAAGCACAGTGAGTCACCATCCGCTGCACCCTGCAAGGTGTTCCAGCCACACACATACAAACTGCAGACAGTCTGCTAGCTAGACCATAGTGCATGTTCCTGGAGGAGATGTGTGCACCAAAAACCTGGGATGTGAGCACACCCACCAGGCAGATAAGTCAGTGATTGGGCCCCAGAAAACAGAACCCATATATATCACTTAAGAGAAACACTGTATAGCACTATGGGGGAACCCAGCCATGCCGTGGTCACTGCACAGTCAGGGTGAGAGTGACCTCCCAGCAGGACATGCTGTGGTCACCCTGTCCATGCAGGTGGTGGTCGGGCATTACAATGTCCCAGCCATTGCCCTTTGCCCTGTGCAGATGCATCCAGGCCAGGCCACCCTGTCCAGGCTATACCCACAGTACTGTGCTCCTCATTATGCACATTGGCAGGCTAACACTGGCACCAGTGCAAGCAGTGTGGGCTGAGGAAGGTGTTAGCAGCCACACACTGGATAGACAGACACACACTCCCACACCTATGCCAGCATTGTGCAACTATAGAGGCTTTTGGCAGCCCTGGCCACCGCACCAGTCCTGGGCACAGTGCAGGCATGGCTATGGTATGCAGTACTGTTGGGGTCACTCGCCAGGGTGGTGGACACTGGCAGATACCAGACCTGACACACACTCCACAGACACCAGAGAGGTTGGTATGATACAGCTCACTGAGCAGATTGTGCTAAACTTAGGAATTGCTATGTGCCAGTAATCATAGCAACCTTTTGATATCTGTGTACCGTATTCCCGGGTTTAGGGCGACATAGCTAATGTATGCAAGTGCTAGTATTGGGAGATGCACGCAGGGCCCAACATCCTACCTGTCCAGGATAAAGGGGCCTGTGGGTGCGGGTGTTTCTGCCCCTGTTGGCCACTGCTCTAGGGCAGGGGTTCCCAACTCCGGTCCTGGTGGGCCACACACTGTTCGGGTTTTCATGCTGTCCCTGATGAATATGCATGGAAGATATCTGCATACCATGGGGTGGCGCATAGAAATGCAGCACAGGCATCTTTATTAGCGACAGCATGGAACCTGAATGGTGTTTGGCCCTCCAGGACTGCATTTGGAAAACTCTACTCGAGGTATTGCACATGTTTATGGTGTCTGTGCTCTGTAGGGTGAAATGTAGGTGGCCCAGGCATGTTTATTCTATCTGCAATAAAGGTTCTGTCTTTCATTCGACGGTTTATTACTGTGTAAAATATGGGGTCAGGGTTGGCAGGAACTTGAACCTGTGACCTTCTGCTCCTGAGCACACTGGCTGTGCATACTGCACCATACTGTTGCCACAAGGACAGTTCATTCCCTGGAGATACCATGACTGTTTGTCAGACGGAGCCTGTCTGTTGCAGTGCACGGCACCCACTTAAACGGGGCTAGGCCATGGTCTGCTGCGGCCAGATGCCGCTGCCCCCTCCGCCACCATGCTGCCATGCCCTTCTGCTGGTGGTGCGCAGTCTCAGGCCATCCAGTGTGCGGGTAGGCGGCTGCCTATGGTGTGGGTTCTGGGGTAGGGGTGCCTGCATTTACGTCCACGCTTCCCCCCAGCACCGCCTGCCACTGTTCTGTGCCCTTGGGGGTAGCTGCTGGGTACTATCCCCTGTGACACTGTGGGAAACACAGTCATGTCCATGTTGGGCCTTCATCATTTGCTGTCTGGCTGCTGTGCTGTTTCAGCATTCGTATGGGCCACCTAGGCATCACCCTAGTCCGCACTGTGGCCCAGCTGCACCAAAGCATGTGCCGCCTGCGGCCCTCTGTATCCCCTTTTCCGGCATCTGTCCAGTTGCCCATTCCGACATGCCCACCCTGCAGTTGCGGGACATGTGCACGCCATAGGACACCTGTCCAATAACAAGGGAAATCCCTGAAAGCGCTATTTCACTGTGGGATCATTCACCTTGTCGGGGGACAGAGCATAGACCCTTCCACGCTTAATATCTTTTTTTGGGAGCTTTCTCGGTAGTGTTTTTTGCTGTTTCCCAATATTATCGCTATTGGCCAGCTTGGTTAGGTTTTTTTCCAGTTTGTTGAGGTCATTTTCAATGTTTCTGTGCCCTTTTGTTCTGTGCACATGTATCACACTTATCACTTTCTGTAGGGTTTCCCTGCCTATGCTGTACACTGCTGACACTTAAATGGTTTCTCTCCCCTGCAAATGTGCATCTAACGGCAGGTATTCAATCGCGTTAGGATTCAGCTCTTCAGATCAGCGCGTTAGTGTGAATGGAGCCTCTCCCCGCCCACACTCCGCCCATTGACCCCTTCTCTCCGCCCTCTCTCCACCTTCTGCAGTGTTTTACCGTGCCGCGGAACGTCTGTGATCGTTAAGTAACGATAACGCATGTTATGAGACGTTAACGATCATTAACGTCTCATAACGCGCGTTAACGTTACATAACGCGCGTTATGTAATGTTACTGCAGTTTAGTAAACATACCCCTAAAACATTTTACATTATAATTTTGAACAATTTACATAAAAGAATCAAATAAAACAAGACCAATTAAAAAGGACATAGTAGGAAATAGTATAAAAACTGGAACATTGCTAAGACATGATTATTACAAAACAAAAAATGGCAGGTTCTGATCCACAAAAGACCTCCTAAAGAGAAAACATAGTTTTTGTCGGACAAATAGCCTCCAGGCAAGAACACCTTAACTGGAGACCTATGTCCTTTTTAATCCAGTGCAGTAAAACATTTAGAACTGCTAAGCAAAGATATGTCTGTTCAAAGCAAGATGTACTTAGCTGAATTCTCAGCGCAGCAGCACATCCCAGCAGTGGTGGTACGACACAGTCCTGCATTTCGGGTCACCAAATTTCAAAGACCCTGCTTCAGGTTTTCAATCTCACCACAGTCACATTGCGTACAAGGGAAACTCCAAAAGGAAGTTCTTTAAACCCCGGCGTCTGACGTCAATCACAGATCGCATGATTACTGCCTAGCTAACCAGGAGCTGAGAGCAACAAACATGCAAACGCCTCCTAGAAAGCCAGAAAATCAAAGGAGACTATGCCAGTCCAATTCCAAATTCAAACCCTTTGGTGTAACAGTGTCCAATCTAAAAATCCATTGTTGCTCAACCCGCTTTAGACAAAACAAACAATTTCCCCCATAGGTAAATGGGGGGACCCAATCAATAACTCACCAAGTAAAGTGAGCAAATGAGTGGGCATGTTGTAAAGCATGTTGAACTATTGGGGCCGAAAGTACCTGTGTGTGAACACGTGAAGAATGCTCAGCCAGACATTTCTTAAAAGGGCGAAAAGTGCGACCCACATATTTAAGACCACAAGGGCACAGCAGTAAATACACCACAAAAGTAGTATCACACGTAGTATAGTGCTTAAACTTCCATATTTGTTTAGTGACCGGGTCTTCCCAAGTGTCCCCTATCAGGGAACCAGAACAGTATGAACACCGTCCACAAGGGAAATGTCCAACCTGCTCAATGGAACATTAGATACGCGGGGTACCATAGGGAAAGGCTGCTGACACCTTCTCAAATTCGTGAAGATGAAAAGTTACAGGAGGATAAGATTGTGGGAGTTTTGCCTTTTACTAACAGAACTATGGCAGTACAATCTATTTTGTGCAAACATTGGCAGATTTTGCGGTTGCATGAATGTTTTCGCAAACACTTATGTTTAGCTTTTACTCAGGGGAAAAACTTACATGATAGGTTAGTGCATAAAAGGAACAAATGGACTGTTTTAAACTGGCCAGCAGTGAGTTCTGATCTCAGTCCAATCAAGAACCTTTGGAAACAGCTGAAATCTGCCATTGGTAAAAGGAATCTTGGAAACATTCATGAGCTGGACCAAATCGCAGTTGACAAGTGGGAGAAACTACCGGCAGACTGATGTATGAAACAAGAAATGTTTGGAGGCTGTCAACACTGCCAAGGGTTGTGCAACCAAATATTTATTTATTTATTTTGGTTTTATATACCGCACTTTTTATAATCAGTGTGGTTTACATAAGAACAACTCATTACAAAGAACAGGTTAAGTTACATTGAACAGGTATAATGAACAAGTAAACATGAGTTAATGCAATAACGGAATACATTAAATAAATAAACTAAACAAAGTGATCAATAGCTGATGGCTTAAGAAAAGTAAGCTATATACAAGCTGAAGGATGCTTTGCATTAAAGGGAGACCATGATAAGCTATGGTACATGGTTGAATAAAGCTGGAATAGATGTGTCTTAATTGCTTTATGGAAAGTTGACAAGTCAGTGATGAGACGAATAGGAGCAGGAAGAGAGTTCCAGAGCAGAGGGGCAAAGATGGAGAAGGCTCTGTGCCTGGCGAATTGGGAGCTTTTGCTAGTGAAGGGTGCCATTAATCCTGTCCAGTCATATTTTTTTTCTCAGAAATTACTATGTCTAAGTTGCACAGACATCTTTTTTTTTTGTTGTGTACCTATGAACATAGTATTCAAACATTATGATGACATACAGTTGGAATATTTCCAATTATTTCTCAAGATATTGTACACAACATACCTAAAATGCAAGAGTGCCAATAATGTTGACCACAACTGTATCTAAGGCAATTCAGTAAGGAAAGTAAAAGGAAGAAATGAAAAGTTTAGTTTGGCTTGTATGCCTCCTACTTTCATTTGTCATATCAGTAACGTTTGTAATGGATTGTGGGATTATCAAGGTGACTCCTGCGGTAAACTAAGCTGTGATAAAATACGATGTTTTACCTCAGCTTAGTAACTAGCCCACATAAACTTTAGTACTTTATGATTTTAAGTTGCATTACCCTATGTTTCATCATATCATCAAGTGCAATAATCCTCTGTAATGTATTTCAGGCTCAAAATGTGAAACCGACATTGATGAATGTAAATCTCTCCCTTGTCAGAACAATGGAGTCTGCAAAGATGGTATTGGGGAGTTCACATGTCAATGCCAGTCGGGTTATACAGGTAAATCACTATGCAACTGGCCTTCAGTATGACCTTACAACCAGGGATGGTTGTATTATATTTCCTATCAACATGGCTTTACTGGACATAGGCTATTACATTTATTAAGTAGAGTTAAAATCTATTTACAAAGACATGTCACTGAAAGAGAAAATGTCCCCTTAATCATCATGTCCCTCTCATTCAGACTGAGTTCATTTCATTGCTTTCAGTGGGCAGAGTAAATTATATTCCCAGACAATGTCCCCAGTACCCAGTTTATTGTTCTTATTTACATCCCTGTTAAGTGGTTTGAACTCTGCTTTGGATAGATGGTGTTTGCATTGTTTGCTAAATTTTGTAATTTGTGATATAAAGAAAATCTTCAAGAGTTTTAGCCAGTTTTCATTTCCTTTTTTTAAACTTTATTTTTAAATATTTTGTTGGCACAGTCGACATCCAGGTACAATTTCTCAGTTATCATTTGAAAAAAACAAAAACATACAAACCATGTGACATAGAAAGAGTAGTCCCTCTCTGGCAGTCTGCTGCTAGGACAACCTTATATACGAACCCCACACCTTTTCAAAACTGATTAATTACTCTCTCCACAGTGCATTAATTTTACTAAGAAAGGAAATCTTCAATATCTTTGCATAGATAACATCCATGGAGGGCACTGTCAGGCTGTGCCATCCACGTGCTATCTCATATCTAGTGGCTGTAGCACAGCTGAAAGAAAGTCCACAGAGTCTATTGTTCAATTCCAGAGGTTTCCCGTTCAACAGCAATGCAACTGACTCCCTCATAACCTGTACCCCAGACATTTGTTAAAAAAAAACAAATAAACCCCATCGCCACTAGGCATGTCAATGAATAGCCACACACATGAAACCATTCAGGCATACAGACCCAGACATCCTACTCATCCACACTGGGGTTAAGTACCATCTATAGAGCACCTTATAGGTGTTCTCTATAAGATTAGCTGAGATTCCCATCCTAGAGTTACTCTTAAAAAGCTTCTGCCAATCTTTATTGTGGCATGAACATTTGAATTCTGCTCCCATGCCTTCAGGTTATGAAAGTGACCCCCCCCCCCCCGCCCTAATTCAACAGCTCATAAATCCTCGAAATCTACTTTCTACTACCCAGCTTCCCTTCCAACATAATTTTAAAAGTAGTTTGATCTTTTGCCAGGTTCTTTCTTCCTTTACTGTTTTAGTATTCAAACCAAACCCATTTGAAGGACTCCAAAATGATCCTTGGGCCTAAGTCCAAATTCATCCCAGATCTGACCCACCCTAGCCAAACCCATATGCCCCCACTTTGAAAATTCTGGACAAACAAACTCCTATGGAAATCTATATACCCCCCCCCCCTCCACAATGGCATAGCCCTTGTGTGATAGAGTCTATAGAGTGTTGCCAGTCCCTCTCCAGAGGGATTGTCAACAGTCTTTAAAACAGCCTGCAGTCTGGAGTTCAAAAAGAGGTTAAACCCAAGCAGGCTGCAGGATGGAGAGAGGACATTGGAGCAGGAATCCTTTCAAAGCAAGCCGTACAAAGGTAGGAACTTTAACTGGGCAAGGAAGGAACTTTAACTGGGCTGGGGGAAGGGCCAGGAGACCAGCTTTATGAAAGCGTAACAAACTGGGGCTGAATAAACACAAGTTTTGTTTCCCGGAACTGCTGTCTGGTGTTTGAAAACCCCTTCCCACCGCACGCCACAATACCACATATGGCGACAGAGATGTGATTTTCTCTACCATGTGACTGAAGGCAAATCCATGTTCCTTCAGGGCTGAGCCTCTACAACAGGTCAGGGGTTTTGATTTATTTGTGTGGGCTAAGAGGGTTTGCCTCGCCCTAGTTAGGGAGCTTTAAGAAGGTTTAATTAGTGCCAGACAGGCAGACTTTGTTTTGGCCACTAGAGTCTGCTAAAAATTTGTTGGAGCAGGAGATTCCAGTATGAGCGCAGCAGAGGTCGGATGTTTTTAAGAGAGCTCCATCTCCCAACTCCCTCCCAACTCCCTCCCAATACTGAAAGGAAGCATAAAGTGGGATAAAAGCCCTCTCCAGAAACGTTATAATGCTGAAGACAGTGAGGCTCAAACCTGTCAAGTCCATTGCTGAAATTTACGCGGCCAGGGGCAAACCGAGGGAAGCCGTGGAGGAAGCATTGCAAGACCCAGCCTCCCCAGCGTCATTCATGGCAAGTACCAGAGACAGCAATGGTGGGTGTAGTGAAGCAGATCTCCTTACCATATTGAGAGAAATACGGGACTCAAAAACAGAAATTGTTAACATGGTCCTTGGCAAGATAGAGGAGAAGTTCGCGGTGGTGGGGGCGAGACTGGAGTAGACAGAATTAGCTGTACGGAAGATGCACAGACCAGATGGGGAGAGAGGTGTCCTGCCTACAACTACTAGGCTGGCTGCAGGCAAAGTCGGAAGAAATGGAAAATCAGGAGAGAAGGTCAAATGTGAGGATCTTTGGAGTACCTGAAGGGGAGGAGGGAAGAGACCCCATATCTTTTGACAAAGCTCTATTTGTACAATGTTTCCCAGACTACCCTTCAACAGAGGCCTACGAAATAGAAAGGGTGCACCAAAAACTCCGTCCATGCCTGGAGAACAATGCTAGGCCACGAACTTTTATAGTTAAGCTGCTACGCTTTCAGGACAGAGAACATTTCATATGCCTAGCCAGAAGGATGGGGTATGTAACATTCAAAACGTGGAGGGTCTCAGTCTTCCCAGATGTGGCGGCGGAGATCATGAGAAGGCGCAGGGTTATGATGAAATTCAAAGGCACCCTGGCTCAGAAGGGTATACAGGTGGCAATTTGGTATCCTGCACGACTTGTATTGATGGAGAATGGGGTGAGAAAGTTCGTTAACAGCGTAGAAGCACTAGAGAAACGTCTCAAAACCAGATCAACATGTCGAGAGAATCCCCACGTGGCATCCATGGACAGCGGGGGATATGCCAGCAACCAGGCAGAGGAGGTTGAGCAGGGGGAGCAGGAGACGGAGCGAGATGAATCAGCTGCATCTACTGAGTCACTGAGATCAGATCAAGCTATAGAATCTCAAGAGATGGTAAATCAGGGAGAGGGAGCAGATGGACGCCGCACAGATCTCTAAAACAGCAATCGATGGACTGTGAAAGAGAAGGAACCAAATTGGAAGTAGAGAGGAGGACTTTACTGTCAAATGGCAAAGCTGTGGAGGGATGGATGGAGGGTAATGGGGAGGAGGGGTATAAGGCAGGAAAGAAACAGCTTTAGACTCTGCGGAAGTGAAAAAGGGGGAAAAGTGAAATCCAAAGGAAGAGGTGAGGAGGATTGAAGAGGGCAAATAAGTCTTTTATGTTAACTGTTTCATGATGTTTTGATATGTTAATGTGGCTCAGTGTGAGCAACGCAGCAAAAAGGGAGGTGGGGACAACCAGAGGAATCCAAAATGGGTCATGGGGGGGTTACATAATTGCCTCTTGGAATGTTAGGGGAGTACATAGCCCCATAAAACGGAAGAGAATATTGACGAGTTTAGCACTAGCGAAGGTAGACTTCACCCTCCTGCAGGAGACACACTTAACCAGAGAGGAATACGAGAAACTGAGAAGCTTGTGGTACACCCAGATGTCCTGTTCAGCATACAACTCCAAGAAACGGGGGGGGGGGGGGGTAGTTATTCTCGTCCATAAAAAGATCCCATTTATCCTGGGAGAGGTGGGGGGGGGGGGGGACAAACAGGTGAGGGGGGTGTGGATCACAGGGCGGGTAGATCAGGCAGAGATTGCAGTCTTGAATGTTTATGCTCCCAACGGGCCAAAAGGAAACTTTTACAGACAGATGTTACAAGAGTTTCCCAGAAATATACCCTAAAGTGACTGACCGGATTGAGCGTGAGGCAACAGAGAGTACAGATAAATGGAGCTCACACTGAGAAGAAGGATGTTACCAGTGGTATGCCGTAGGGCTTCTGCCCTTGGTCCAAATTTTTTTAAAACATTTTTATTAGTGATATTGCGGATGATCTGTCAGGTAAGATTTGCCTCTTTGTAGATGATACCAAAATCTGTAATAGAGTAGACACTAAAGAAGTAGATAACATGAGAGGGATCTATCTAAGCTTGAAGAATGGTCAAAAATTTGGTAACTGAGATTTAATGCTAAAAAATGTAGGGTCATGCATTTGGGCTGCAAAAATCCAAGGGTGCGCTACGGTATAGAGGTAAAGTACTTCTGTCCATGAAAGAAGAGTGGGAACTGGGCATGATTGTTTCTGATGACCTTAAGGTGGCTAAACAGGTAGAAAAGGCAATGGCGAAAGCCAGGAGGATGCTTGGGTGCATAGAGAGTAGTGGCCAGCAGGAAGAAGGAGGTGATAGTGCCTCTGTATAAGTCTTTGGTGAGACCTCATTTGGAGTATTGTGTGCAATTCTGGAGACCACATCTTCAAAAGGATATAAACAGGATGGAGTTTGTGCAGAGGGTGGCTACCAAAATGGTCAGTGGGCTTCATCATAAGGCACATGGGGACAGACTTAAAGATCTCAATATGTATACTTTGGAGGAAAAGTGGTTGAGAGGAGATATGATAGTAACATTTAAATATCTCCATGGCATAAATGCACAGGAGAACTTCTTTCAATTGAAAGAAAGGTCTGCAACGAGGAGGCATAGGATGAAGGTGAAAGAAGATAGAGTCAGAAGTAATATGTGGAAACATTTCTTTATGGAAAGAGTGGTATATGCATGGAATAGTCTCCTAGTAGAGGTAGTAGAGGCCAGGGCGGGATCTGAATTAAAGAAAACATAGGACCAGCACAGAGACCTTTCTCACCTCCCTCCTGAATGAAGTGCACCAATCCCACGACAGAGGTGATCTCTCCCTTGTGGTGGCTTTGGATCTATCCTCTGCTTTCCACATTGTGGATCATCGCACCCTCCTAGCCCGTCTGACTGATCTTGGGATCCACGGGTCTGTACTTTCCTGGTTTTGCTCCTTTCTTTCTTCTTGCACCTTCTCAGTAAAGACCAGCTCAAGCACCTCTCCTTCTCTTGCTCTTCTCTGTAGGTTTCCCCAGAGCTCAGTTCTCGCTCCCCTCCTTTTTAATATCTTTCTTGCACCTCTGGCCCTTATTGTTCAACAGTCTGGTATTTCTGACTATTTCTATGCCGATGACATTCTTCTTGTCCACCACACCAGTTCCCTCTCACCAAATCTTTCCGCCCTTAATCTTGGTCTTGAACGTGTTGCATCATGGATAATTAGTAAGTTCCTTCATGTTAACCCATCTAAATCTGCTGCACTTTGACTTTCCTTTAGTACACCTCCCCCTGCCTGTTCCCCTCTCTTCCTCTCTACTCCGATTCTTCTGGTTTCCTCCCTCTGCTACCTAGGGGTCACGCTCGACACCTCTCTCTCCTTTCACCACCATATCTCTTTGCTCATTCGTCACTCCTTCTTTTTCCTATGCCTAATTTGCGCTGTCCGCCCTTTCCTTCCTTCCTCCTCCCTCACCTCATTAGTCATTTCACTTGTTCTCTCAAGGCTGGACTATTGTAACACCATCCTAGCAGGCCTCCCAAAATATCAACTTCGGCGCCTCCAATTGGTTCAGAACACAACTGCACATTTGCTCACTCACTCTTCTGCCCGGGACCACATCACCCCCCTCATTTTCCGTTTGCACTGGCTCCCTCTCAACTTTCGTTTCCTCTCTAAGATTCTTATTCTTACCCATAAAGCACTACACACCGGCTCCCCCCAATATCTGGCTGACTCTATTCATCTGCAGCCTTCTCCCCGTCTCCTACGATCAGCACACAGATACCGTCTTTCTTCCTTCCCCCTCCTCAGCTCACTTGGAATCTACACGTCACTCCGCTTTCTTCTTCCTGGCCCCCGCCCTCTGGAATTCCCTTCCCCTTACTCTCCATACTAACAGTCCTATCACCGCTTCAAAAGCTCGCTCAAAACTCACCTCTTTCAGCAGGCATTCGACCTCCCTGATCCCTAAGGTTATCTCGCTCCATCAGCTCCCCTCTCCATCAGGCTATTTCTTCTCTCTCCCCTTCCCTGTCTAACAGTCCTTTTCTGTCTCTTCCTATCCCTCTCTTTCCTTTCCAAATAATGTCATTCTTTTCTTTTTCTAATTGATTTTATTGTACACCGCCTTGACACATACGTTTGGGCGGTATGTCAAGCACTAAATAAAGATAAAGATAAAGATCTCTAAAGGAAAAAAAGAGAATATAGTAGTTGGTATGGAAGGGCAGACAGAATAGGCCAAATGGTCTTTTTCTGCTGTCATATTTCTGTTGCTTTGTTTCTAACCAAGCAGGACCTAGATTAAACACACAGTTTTTGTGGCTGACTTAGCCAATAACTTCCTTAATTATTACTGTAGGGAGACATTCAACGGTAGTTAACTCAAGATCTCTTAGCTTTTCAGGCTGATTAGTATTTATTTTTGAAATGTGGATTGTCCCCTTGTTTTTCAATTCCAGAGAATGCTGAATTTCCTTCACTTTGTGTCCAAAAAAAAGTAAATTGCTACTGGCCGCCGTACATAATAGGAGAGCCCAGCAGGGCTCCTTTCGGTGGGGGGCTAACCATGCGCATATTGTCCTTATCCCCAAACCGGCAAAAGACCCTCTCTCTGCGGCCTCGTATCGTCCTATTTCTTTACTGAACTTTGACCTTAAATTAATGGCTAAGATCATGGCAGATCGCTTAGCGGAGTTCTTGGGGTTGCTGGTTCACGAGTCCCAGGTTGGTTTTGTTAAGGGGCGATATGCGGTCCGTAACCTACGCAAGATCATCGCATCCTTAGAATGGGTCCAACATAGACACCTGTCTTCCCTCTTGATTAGCTTTGACGCAGAGAAGGCCTTTGACAGGGTGGATTGGCAATACCTGCGATTCATCCTCCCTCATTATGGCTTGGGGCCGTCGTTTTGTAACATGGTCGACAGTTTGTATGCCAACCCCACCGCAGCGATATTCTGTAACGGGGTTTTATCAGAGCCTTTTCCGCTGCAGAGGGGGACCCGTCAGGGATGCCCCCTCTCTCCTTTGCTCTTTGTTCTTTCTTTGGACCCCCTCTTGCGTCGTGTGGCGGGCCTGCCGACCATCCAGGGTGTAAGTATAGGACCTCAGGTATTTAAGATCTCGGCCTTTGCCGACGATCTGTTGGTACACCTGCTCTCCCCCGGCGACTCCCTGCCCCTTCTGTTGCGGGAGTTTCGTGCCTTTGGGCAGTTTGCTGGGTTTAGTATCAACCGGGATAAATCTGAGGCCCTTGATGTCTCTGGACAACTTCGGGGCAGCTGGGTGGGCAAGTTTCCCCTTCGCTGGGCTGAGCACCAGTTCATCTACCTGGGGATTATATTGCCCCGCCATCCAGCTCACCTATATAAGACCAACTTGCGACGGATGCTGAGCAAGGTGCAAGCCCAGCTACAGGCGTGGCTGCCCCTCCCTCTCTCCCTCATGGGAAGAATTGCGGCGATTAAATTGGTCATTTTGCCGCGGATTTTATATTGGCTGCAGACCCTCCCTGTTTGGATCCTCCGTCGGGATCTTAGGCGCTTTGAGGCGGAGTTTCGGGGCTTTCTGTGGGGGGGATCGAGAGCTCGTATCTCTTATCGTAGACTAGTGGGGAGGCTCCGTGGGGGAGGCTGGGGGCTCCCAAACCTAGGCACTTATGCGCTGGCTTGTCAGGCCCGCCACTTAGGGGATTGGCTTGGGGATACCGATCTTTACACCCCTAGGGCTTTTGAGGAGGCATACGTGGTACCCCACTCCCTGAGAGCCCTTCTGCACTTAGAGGTCGGTAGATGGCCTACGCACTTGGCCGACAGTGTGTTGTTAGCCCCGGTGTGTCGGACCTGGCGGAAACTGAATGCCTATTGGGGCCATCGGTGGCAGGTGTCGAGCTGGCTACCTATCCGAGGCAATGCCAATTTTATCCCGGGCACTGAAACTGCGGCGTTTCGTCTGTGGGGGGAGAGAGGAGTGCATACTCTGGGCCATGTGGTGGATCTGGTGGGCAAGCCTAAGCCTTTCTCCCTGCTATCTCGCGAATATGAACTAGGGCCCCTACACTTTTTTGCATACATGCAAGTCGCCCACTACGTGGCTTCTCTTTCCCGGTCGGACCTCTGTGGCGACCGCTCGGCCCAGATAATAGCGTTCTTTGGATTTGGCGAAGTCGAACGGCCATCTATTCGATCTTTTCATCTTCGGTTGGAACAATTTCAATCACGGCCAGATTACAGTGGCGTGGAACGGGCCTGGGGGGCGGAACTCGGCCGGGAGATTCCCCATGGCACCATTCTAGCAGCCCTTCGGAGAGTGGCGAGCCTCGTAGATGGTGCACGCTGGCGAGAAATCCAGATTAAGTGCCTAACTCGGGTCCACTTCTCTCCGAGGCGGGCACTGCGCTGCCATCTGACTGAGGATGGTAGCTGTCCACGTTGTGCGGAGCCCTTAGCTACATTGTATCATATGTGGTGGGGCTGCCGACGCATACGCCCCTACTGGCATAGAATTGCCCTATTTATGGCTGACCTTATTGGACAACCTGTTCACTGGGACGCGGCCCTCATCGTCCTGGATCTTCTGGGTCTCACCTCTCCAAAGGGGAAATGGAGTCGCTGGCTGGTGCGGAAGGCATGTCTGGTGGGCAAGGGCCCAGTCCTACGTGGGTGGAGGGACAGCCACCCTCCCTCTTTTTGGGAGTGGCGGAACTCCTTCCACCAACTCATGCTCCTGGAATGTAGGACTGCGCGGGGCCATGTGAAACGATGGTCTGCTTTCTGGTTATTGTGGGAGCCCTACATTCAAACTTTGAGTCCTCGGGCTCGTAACGTACTTTTACAGTTAGGTTGTTAATAGCCTTATTTACATGCGGAGACCTACTGAGTTTTGGTAATGTTATATATGCTGGTTCGGCTGGGTAATGCCTTTGGGAGGAAGGGGGGGGGGGAAGGTGGGTACTTGGGGGGGGGTGGGGGAGGGGGGATGGGGGGGTACTTGCTTAAAACTGTGTGACCATCTATGTATCTTGCACCCTGGGGATCAGAGTCCACCCCAGGGAGCGACCGTTTTCTGTTGTATCTTTGCTGTTTTGTTTGATGGTTCAAAAATAAAATTTTGAAAAAAAAAAAAGTAAATTGCTCACAACTTGGAATTGACCCAGTTCTCCTAAGAGATACCCATGAACAATCTAAATTTCACATACTATAAAAAGAATTCCTAGAAGGTGAAGATAAAATCCTTCCTGTAAAGTATTCCTGTTTGTATTTCTGCATGTCACCTAAATTTGTCACATTTTAATTTTTGAGTTTTATCAGCATCTAAATCTGACTTACACCAAACTCTCACCAAGACATAAACATTGTGTTTTAACATTTGTAAATGAGAGGAGAAATGTAGAATAGGTTGAATGCCTTTTGCTTTCTTAATTACAGATCCTTCTGTGACAAAGCGAGGTTACTTATCTGTAACGGGGGCTCTCCGTGGACAGCAAGATATGTCAGTCACACCTGGTGATGTCATCTTATGGCCTGTTCAGACAGAAGTGCCTGCCTTTACCTGGAAAGTTTGTCTCTAGCGGATTCCTTGCAGGTAGGAAGGCGGGCATCATGAAGCATGCCAGCTCCTTCATCCAGGGGAGGTGGGAGGCAACATGTGGCCAACTTATCCTGCTTTCCATGGAGAACCCCCATTACAGGTAAGTAACCTCACTTTCTCCATGGACAAGCAGGATGCACCACCCACATCTAGTGACTCTATAGCTGCAGCCAGCAGTCATGAGGTGCTGCGGTGGATGAAATTGCAGGACAGAGGAGGCTAGTACGCATTGAAGCAATTGCAAGATGGCTTTATTATGGGCGGAGCCCGGTGTTCAAACATCAAAGCAACACAACACCATGAGGAATCATCGTGAACCAAAAGAATGAAGAACCATACAACGTGAACTAACATTGTGAGCCATCCTAATGTGGTGCAAGGGCATAAGCAAGACAGTGTATTTGAATCTGTAGCCACATTGAAGTCTATAACAGTGTTTATCAGGTTCTGAGTCTGCGCTCAGGGTCTGGGCTGGGTACTACGGGTCGTCCCCGAGTTGGCTCCTGTCAGGGTCCACCACTGCTGCATCAAGGATGGAGCACCCAAAGATGCTGTCGGTGTGTGCCAGGAAGGTTATTATGAAGGACCAGGTAGAGGCTCTGCAGATGTCCTGCTCTTGGACCACTTTGAGGTTTGCTAGGGTGGTTGCCATGACTCTGAGTTGGTGGGCATGCATGATTCCCAGTGGCTGTGTATTGGCTTGTGTGTAACAGAACACGATGTAGGCAGAGATCCATTGCAAGAGTGTCCTTTTTGTCACTGGGTGCCCCATTTTTTTAGACTAGATGAAGAAGAAGAGCTGTGTCCCTTTCCAAAGGGGGGTTGTTCTCTTGATGTAGATCTGCAGTGCACACATGCAGTCGAAGGTGTGCAGGCGTTGTTCCTCCTGGAATGCAGTTGTGGGTGGAAGGAGGGCAGCATGATGGAGTGGATGATCTGAAACAGGGAGGTCACCTTGAGCAGGAATCTTGGGTGCATCTGCAGAACCACCCGATCAAGGTGGATCTGAGTGTACAGAGGGTGTGCTACCAAGGCCTGTAGTTTGCTGATCCTACAGATGGATGTGATGGCTACTAGGGAGAATACATTCCAGTTGAGGAGTTTGAGCGGTACGTCCCCCAGGGGCTCGAAGGGTTCCTTCGTGGGCTGGTGCAACATGAGATCAAGATCTCAAGGGGGCACCAGCTGCCACATGGGGACCAGAGGTTGGTGAGGGTCTTCAGGAACCGGAAGACCAGTGGGTGGGTGGAGATTAATTGATTCTCCAGCTCTCATAGAAATGAGTGGTGTCGGAGGATATGCATATAGAAGGCGAGTGCCCCAGTGCAAGTCGAAGGTGTTAGAGGTTAGGCTGTGCACCAAGGGTCATTTGGAGCAGAAGAGGTTGCACTTGGCATTGGCCTCGCTGGCAAAGAGGTCGATCTGTGGTTTCCCCATCTCTGGAAGAGGGTGTTGGTGGCCTTGTCGTTCAGTGCCCATTCGTGTGGCTCAAGCTGGCTGTTGAGGCCGTCTGTCATCTGATTGTGTTCATCTGACAGGTAGGCCTGCAGGAAGCAGCCACAGCTGACACAAAGGTCTATATTCTGTGGGCTTCCTGGCATAGAGGGAAGATCCCATGCCCCCTTGTTTGTTGATATAAAACATTGCAACTTGGTTGTCTGTTTGTATCATCACCACTTTGTCAGAGATCCAGGTGGTAAAGGCCTGGAGGACATATCAGATGATACACAGCTCATGGAGGTTGATGTAGTAGCTTTTCTCCTGTGGAGTCCAGACTCCTTGAGTGCGGAAGGTGAGCACCCCAGCCTATCATAGAGGCATCTGTGGTGATAATCAAGCTATGCTGCTGTAGGGAACAGCCTTGAGTGAGGTGTCCCCGAGACATCCACCAATCAGCTCTGCCTCACCTGCAGCCATGTTGATCTTGGCTGATGGGCTGAGAGTGTTTTGTCCAGTTGCGGCATAGGTGACATTGAAGAGCACACATGTGGAGCTTGGCTAGTGGTATGGCCACCGTGGTTATTGGCATGTGTCCGATGAGTTGGAGAAGTGTCCTGGCTGTGACCATGTTGGATGCCGTAATGGACCTTGTCAGTTGGAGGATTTTGTCCACTCGCTGGGGTGGTAGGAATGCAGCGATGAATTCTAGGGATTGTGACGGATCTAGGAGCGATTTCTTGTAGTTTATGATGAATCCCAGTGAGAAAAGCAGTGCTATGGTGCGTTGTGTCGCACTCCCCCTGCTGGCCAAGCCTATAAGCAGGAGGGGTGGCCTTGTTTGCCCTTAAGTATAGAGTCACTTGGTTCTCCCTCCCTCAAGGAATTCTGGGAGCTGTAGTTTCTCTGTATTACTTGCAGACAAAGTAGTTGTGTCACCCCATGGTTTTGTTTAAGGCAAAAACAGAACATTTTTATTTTTGGGCTCCCCTTCACGCATTAAAATTCATATACACAAACAGCAAGGATAATTTCTCCAAAAGAAAATAATACAGGAGCATAAAGGATATCTGGAATATCAGAACTTGGCAAAAGCTCTTTATACAGTGACAATAGCTGTTCACAGGCCTTTTCCAGTAGTAAAGAATCGCAGCTATTGCTCTTATTTACAATGGGCATTTATCTCTTGTCTTCATTCAAAACTCTTCAAAATCACGTTTAGGCTTTCAGAAATATTCTTGGCTTTCAATGGGGTTTTTATCTTTCTCCTATTCAGGGTAAACAGATTCACAGAAAGAGCAATCCATGGGAATACTGTCACACAGAGCTTCAGGAGAAGGAGAATCCACTTGCATATCTTCTTCCTCTGCAAGTCCTTTCTCCCCTCTTGGGCTTCTAACGGAAGAGTTCAGCTTATTGTTTGAAAGGGTATTCAAAAACTCCCTTACATGCTGCTCTCCTAACCAAGGATTAGCTATGCTCTCTGGAAAACTTCCCCTATCTGGAAACAGTTGCTTTAGCTTCTTAATCAGGTTCAAGTCTCTATCCCTGCTTTTGTCTGTCTTCAGACTATCAGCATTAGGAATTGCTTTCATCCACCTTCTGGCATTCAAAGGTCCCGGAGCACTCTGCCCTGCACTTCTCCTTAGCTCATTAGCAACGTCTTCTGCAAACCTCTTGCTGGGCTCTGAGTCAGCCACACCTTCCACAAAGGAATTGCTTTCTTTGCTACTAGAGTTAAGTTTCCCGGTGGAATAAAACTTCCCAGCTTTACCTTCTCTGGGTTTCTTAAAAGCAGTTCTCACTTTTAAACCCTCTGGCTTCAGTGCTTCCTCTGAATAGGATTCCAGCCCTGAGTTTCCTGCTCTTGCTGAGCCTTCTGTCCACACTGACCTTTCAGCGTTCTCTGAACCTCCTGGCTCTGGACTCTCGGCTTCAGCAGCAACTCCAGTTACAGACTGCACTCTGTACTTTGGCTTGGAATCTCTGCCTTCTCGGTTGCTGTATCTGCTGCTTCCTTTTTCTCCAACTCTGGTTGTTTCCACTCTGCTGTTTCCTCTGCTCACTTCCTGCCCCTTTGACTTCTGTGATGCAGGTTTAAAAAGGTGCTTTCTAGCCACCACACCCTGTTCTGTGCACGTGTACTTGCTGTCTGGGCTTAAACCTGCCCCCACGTTAAGGTTTGGGCGGGGCTCAACCTCTGCTACAATGTGCTTCTCTGGTTTGTTTACAGTTTGAGCTCTATGGAAACCCTGCCTTTCCTCAGTCTTAAAGGTATAGTCCCCATTTTCCTCTATCTCCATCTGTTCAGTATAGCTGACATTGTCACAGTTGTAACAAGAATCCTGTCTCACGCTTGGAGGGGACAGCGATGAGCCAGTCGTCTAGGTAGGGGAAGTTACATACCCCCCTCCTTGTGGAGGCATGCAGCTGCCACTGTGATGCATTTGGTGAAGACTCCTGGGGCAAAGAAGAGGCCGAACGGGAGTACCTTGCACTGGTAGTGTTCATCCCCTATGCAGAAGCGCAAGTATTGCCTGTGTTCCGGGTGGATTAGTATGTGTGTAGGCTTCCTGTAGGTCCAGAGAGGCAAGCCAGTCATTGTTCTGGAGGAGCAAGAGGATGGAGCCCAGGGAATACATTCAGAACTTCTTCGGATAAATTTGTTGAGGTGTTGCAGGTTGAGGATAGGGCAGACGTCCCAGGACTTCTTGGGGATTAGGAAGTTCCTGGAGTAGAATCTGTGCTTGATCTCCAAGGGGGAAACTGGTTCTATGGCCCTGGATCCAAGGAAGAAAAAGATCTCCACTGACATAGTGGGGTCAACGTGGGCTGGGGATTGGCTGGAGGGGATGTGATGTTGGCATGGTGGCTTTTTGAAGTTGATTTGGTAACTGTTGCTGATGATTTCCAGGGCCCACTTGTCCGTCATGATGTCTTGCCAGGACTGTCAGAAAAGGAAAAGCCAGCCCCTACTGGTGGTGCGGCTGTCGGAGCGTCAATAGGGGGGTGGGGAGTCATCTTCCCGGATGAGGATGCCCCCTGCTTCTGCTGTGGGTATTCCTTCTGGCGTTGCTTTTATTTATTTAACATTTTTATACCACGTTTTTCCAGGCAATCAAAAGCGGTTTACATATAACAACAATTTGGAAAGTACAAAACATCTGCATATTCCATTACATAGAACATTTTAAACTATATACATTAACATTGGTGAAACTGAGTTTTATTGATATGGAACTATATACATTATAAAGGCATCGTAAATAAAGGGGGGAAAAGTAGTGTTTTTATTGGGTGGGAAGGGTAGGGCTTGAGCTGTTGTAGTCTGGTAGGGTGCCATAATAAAGGGTGAATAGATGGGTTTTAAGCTTTTTTTTTTAAAGTGATGAAATCATTAATTTCTCATATGTTGGCGGGGAGGATGTTCTATAGCATGGGGGCAGTGTGGGAAAACGCTTTGTTGTTGGTCACCTTTTTTGATTTTCTGACATCAGGTATTTTGAGTTTATTTTTGTTTTGATTGCGTTGTGATCGGTTGTGCTCTTCTTTTGTGATAAGGGTGGCTAGGAAAGATGGGGCAATATCGTTGATTAATTTTAACATTGTGACGATTATTTTATAGTTTATGCGGCTCTGGATGGGGAGCCAATGTAGGTTTTACAGTATAGGGGTAATGTGTTCTGTTGGGTTGATTCGCAATGAGATCCATGCAGTAACATTTTGTGCAAGTTGAAGTTGTTTTAAGACCTGTTTTGTGGTACCCTGGAGGATTGTGTTGGCGTAGTCAAAGTGGGGGGTTATAATTGAGTGGATGATGGATTTGAAATCATTGTGGTGAAGTAGTGGGCGGAGTTGTTTTTAGCATTTTGAGCTTATAATATATTTTTTTGGTTGTTTGGTTGATGTGTGATGCCATGTTGAGGGTGCGGTCAATGATTGTGCCGAGGTATTTTATCTTGTTTTTGACTGTTATGCATATATTTTTTAATCTGATGGTTGTTGGGGGAGAGAAGCTCTGATTTCTAGTTACAAACATAGCTTTGGTTTTAGCAAAGTTGATCTTTAGGTTGTGGTTTTCTAGCCATTCGATTATTTCAAGAAAACAGTCAGTAAGTTGTTGATTTGGAAGATTTGATGTGTTAATGGGGAGGTATAACATTATGTCGTCTGCATATATATGAAAGTTTATTTGGAATTTTTTGAATATGGAGCAGATGGGCTGGAGGTAAATGTTAAACAGTAATGCAGGTAATGCTGAGCCTTGTGGGAGTCCTTGTTCCTGTTTATAGTGTTCGGATGTATGTTGTTCGATTCTTACTTGTTGTGTTCTATTAGTTAAGTATGAGGTGAACCAGTTTAGGACCGTTTCCTTGATCCCTATCTGCTGGAGCCTGTTAAGCATAATCTGTTGGCTTATGCTGTCAAAGGCAGCGGTAATGTCCAAGAATAATAAGAGAAAGACCTGTTTTGTGTCGTCTATGCCTAGTGTGAGTCTGTCAAATAGTACTGTTAGTAGGGTCTCGACTCTGTGGAAAGGCCTAAAGCCATATTAGTGTTCGTCTAGTGGTGCAAATGACTATGTGATCTTGAAGTTGGATTAGGACTACTTTTTCTATAAGTTTGGTCATGAAGGGGAGTCTTGAGATGGATCTGTATGATTTTTGGTAAGGTTTTGTTTTTTTAAGATAGGACAGATGAGTGCATGTTTAAGTGAGGTTGGTAACTGGTCATTCTGTAATGAGAAATTGATGATGGGTAGGATAAAAGATGAGAGTTCTGATTTTGTTCCTTTTATCCAGTTTACTGGACAGGGATCAAGGTAGGATGTGGTAGTATTTAGTTTGGAGATGATGTTTTTAATAGTGTCTTTGTTTGTAGGATAGAAGTATGACGAAGAGTTGTTTTGTGTGTTGTAATCTAATATCTGTTGGGTTGTGATTGGTGTCTATTTTAGTTTTTCCTTTTAGTAATTGGCCAGAGTCTGGGGTGTTATTACAAGGTCAGTAGGTTCTTTGTTGGCTGAGTTTATAGTTAAGGATTTCACTGTCTCGAATAAATCTCTTGGGCAGTTTAGTGAGTTAGATAACAGTGTGGAGTAATGGTCTTTTTTAGTGGTGTTAATGGCTTCCCTATAGAGTCTGAGAGTGTATAGGTATTGAGATTGATGAATATTAGATTTTGAGTCACGCCATTTGCGTTCAGTTTTTTGGTGGTCTGTTTTAAGCTGTTTAATTTTGGGTAGGTACCATGATGCATTTTGTTTTCTTGTGGGGTGGGTATGGGGCGATTGTAGTATTGCAGCCTCTGACAGTGTTTTATTCCATGAGGTCACTGCTTCATCAAGATTTGTAGGTGTTTGATTTAGGTGTAGCAGTGTTTGATTCAGAAATTCATCTTTGTTGAATTTCTTGACTCTTCTAGTTCTGAGTGTATGTGTGATTTTCGATTGTGGGTTGTCGTGGTATGGTAGGTGGAATTTTATTAGATGGTGGTCTGACCATGGTATAGGTTGTACTGCTAGTGATTTTTGATCTTAGGCATGAAATAAATGGTCAGGTAGGAAAACTAGATCCAGTATGTTTCCTTTGATGTGGGTGTGGGTAGTGATTATTTGGTGGTAGTCCATCTCTTCAGCAGAGGTTAGGAATGTCGACATTTCATTAGGTGGGAGGGAGGGTAAGTTAAGGTCACCTAGCAAGACTAGGGAGTTTTTGTCTGTGGATGTGCAGAGTATTCCGGTTAGAATATCCAAGTTATCAGCCTTTAAATCTGGGGGTCTGTAGGTTAAGCAAATGTGTAAGTGTTTCATTTTTATTGTCAGTATATCAATGTTTAATGATAATTATCAGAGGAGATTAGTGAAGCTTTTAGATCTTCTTTTATAATGATGATGACGACTCCTCCTTTTCTTGATGTTCTGTGAGTGTGGAATATTTGGTACCCTGGGGTTTTCAGTTGATTAATTGTGACGGTGTCAGTATCTGATAGCCAGGTCTCCATTATGCATATGATGTCTGGGGCGTTATCTGTTAGTATGTCTTGAATAATTGGTATTTTAGTTTTTAAAGACCTAGAGTTGATTAGATAGCATGTTAGGTTTTTGGTCTGCTGTGATGTCAAGGTTGGGGTGGGGTGTGGGATTGTTTTTAGCTTTATGTTTTAGTCTGTTGTGGGTTGGTTTGGGATGATGTCTATTCCAGTATTGGGGAGGTGAGAATATGTATCTGGTAGGGTTGTATATGGTCGGTATGGTGTGGAGGTATGAGGGATTATGTGCATTGGTTATTACTATCATGGTGAGTAGTATGTAGCTGAGGTAGAGTAGCCAATGGGCTAGTGTGTTGTTTGTAGACATGTAACTGAATTCAAAAAAGCATGGGACCAACACAGAGGATCTCTAAAGGTAAAAAGTGGACTGTTGTAGTTGTTGTTATGGAAGGACAGACTAGATAGGCCATGTGGTCTTTTTCTGTCATCATGTTTCTATGTTTCTATGATTTGTTTATATTATAGTATGATGCATGGTGGAGGTATAGGTGTGTGTTTGGTTAGTGTGAGTGTAGAGAGGATGTTTTGAGTGTTAATTTGTAGATTTTGTACAGTATATTGACTTACATGAGATACGGTCAGATATTTTGATAACAGGAGACAATAGATTGTGATAAGAGGCTATACAAAGTATTATACATACAGTCTTGGTTGCTTTTGAGGCTTGGGCTTCTGGGGCTGCCATTCTTTGTAGGGGTGGTAGCGCTGAGGCATGGAGTATGAGGAATATGCTTTTATGTGGTAGGAGTTGTGATATTTGCTTTGATTCATGGAGCACGCCATACCTTCAGAGGCCAGGGTCGCGAGCGTCGAGCAGTGGTCTTTCATATCGTTAACGGTGTCCTTCACCTTGTCCCCAAAAAGGTTGTCACCCACACAGGGGACATCTGCTAGCCTTTCGTGAGTGTCCTCTCTGAGGTTTGACACCCGGAGCCACGCTATGCATCTGGAGGCAATGGCTGTGACAGCAGCCTGGGCTCCGGTGTCAAAACTATCGAAAGCAGAACAAATCAGGTGCTTTCTGCACTCTCCAAGGTCAGCCAGGATAGGTGAGAAGGCGGATTTCCTTTCTGACAGGAGGTTCTCGACCATACTCTTGAGGATTTCCAGAAGTGTGTCCTGGTAGAGGACCTGCTGGAATTTGTGCGATGTGATCTTCAATGCCAGTATGGCAGTCTGATAGGACGTCTTCCCTTGTTCGTCAAGGAGTTTGTGATCTTTCCCTGAAGGTGTGTTGGCTTGGGAGCGAGAGGAGTTTGCTCTCTTGAGCGGACTTGACCACAATGGATTGGTGTGGGAGTTGCGTCTTGTCGAAGCCAGGGGTGGGTTGGACCTGGTACTTAGAGTTGAGCTTCTTTGACATGGTGTGCCCTGATGATAGGGTTTTCCAGATATTTAAGAGATTGTCAATGAGTAGCTTGTGGACTTGGATGGATAGCAGGGATCAAGGGGTATCCAGGTATTTGAGCAGTCAAAGTACCTCGCTTCTAGGGTCCGGTGAGTCGGCCGGGGATAGAGTCAGGCATAAGGTGAGTTTCTGCAGGGGAGGGTGGTGGTCGTAGCTGTGGCAAGGTAGTTGGTGAGGGGCGCTCGTAGCTGTCTCATGTTCCTTGCATAGCCGCTTCCTCACTCTCGCTGTCTGATGTTGAGGGCCCAGGTGAGAACCTCAGAGGCGAGGTCATTCTGCAGTTGGGTGAGGTTGGCACCTTCGATGGTGTTGATACCATCGTGAGTTATGTCCCTTGAGCATCTAGAGGCCCTGATTGCTGGGTTGTGTGCTGCAGTGCTAGCAGGTCCAGCATAGAATCTGCAGCTATTGTGTGGGCCTGCGGCTGTGGTCGGGGGGATTTCTTCTTGCCCTCTGTCATTGGCATCATGTTGTGGCATCACACTCTAGATGTGTGCTCCATGTGATGTCTATATGATAGGCTGAGAGAGGAGCTCAGACTGTCCAGGCTGCTGGAGGGATTCCTGCCCCTGTGCCTCCATTCCCTTTGCCTGCGTTAGCTGTGACTGATACTGCTGCTGCTACTCCTTTGCCTCTGCCGATGTCCATGTCGGTGCGCAGGGGAATGGGGCTCGGGGAGCATGGAGGGTCGGTGCCGAGGTGATCACGCCGTCCCAAGGCTTTTCCTTTGGCACAGTGAGTATGGATGAGCTGGCCAAAAGCTTTCAGGAGAGGCGGGGCTGATGCCAATTCCTGACCAATGGTGCCATGAGAAGGCGGGGCTTCCAATAATTCCAGCTCAGCACCGTGTTTGTGAGCCGAGTGAGGGGGAGCTGTTGTTCGGGCTGAAGGGATCTTGCTGGCCGGGTCCAGGGACCTTCTTTGAGGCTATTCCAGGTTGTGAACTCTTTGGTGAGTGGCAGGGAAAACCTCACTGGGGTTCAGGCAATGGGAAGGAGGCCTTTGGCAGTGAATCCTATGCCACGGAGAGGCCCTTACTTCCGGTGCTGGCATCAACCATGTGCTTATCTCTGTGGCTCTTCTTGGCTGCATGTGGATCTTCCAGCTATGCTGGGGGGCTCCAATCCCAGTTGCTGAGGAGAAACTCTTGTAGTGCATGGCTGCGGGAGCACCTGGCCCTTGGTGA
The DNA here is from genome assembly GCA_033557465.1 of Ichthyophis bannanicus. Lineage (NCBI taxonomy): Eukaryota > Metazoa > Chordata > Amphibia > Gymnophiona > Ichthyophiidae > Ichthyophis > Ichthyophis bannanicus. The sequence goes on along the minus strand of CM066032.1, from coordinate 661,359,970 downwards.
CAAATGAGCACAGTGGGGGCAGTCCTCCACGCAGTGGGCAGCCCCTGGCAGTGCATATAACGGTCATGGGAACCCATGCAATTAATTATCTCCAGGAACAAGCAGGAATGTAGTCTTCCATATGGGTATCGTTGAGAGCCTGTGTGGGAACGCTTCCCAGCTTTTGGGAGCATCCCACAGAGCCTGCGTGCTGCCTTCCCACCTTTCCCAACTGTCCCTCCCCAGTTTTTCATTTTCCGCAGAGCCGACAGGTCGCACATCCAGTCACCGCAGAAAAAAATCCCTTCTATTCTTCTTTTTTGTGGTCGCGTCTGCCTTCCCTCGATGCTACACCGGTACCGCCGGTTCTTCTTTCTTTTCTTTAAAAAAAAGACAAACTTTCTTCTGGAGTCTTTCTATTAATTTTCTCTCAGGTGCCACGCGCCATTTTGGGCACTAGGCCCAACTTTTCCTTCAGAATGGAAAAACCCGCTTCAGGTTTTAAAAAGTGTTCTAAGTGTGGCGGTACCATCTCCGTCACCGACACCCATGAGTGGTGCCTCAAATGTTTAGGTCCTGACAACTCTATTTCAGAGTGTGTTGCCTGTGGGATGATGTCGAAAAGGGGCCGGAAGAACCTACCTGCTAAGCTTAGCACCCTTTTTCCCTCTGATGCAGCCTCCGTGGCATCGAAGTCGTCCTGGGCTTCGTCTTCCTTCAATGGATCTCAGGTAACTAAACATAAATCTAGCTGGTCCTCAAAGGGTAGATCTCCTTCTAGACAGCGAGATGCCTCTAGCGTTGCCCTTGAGGGACTTTCACTGGCAAAATTGCCCCGTGGGAGGCTTCGGCTTCCAAAGCAGTAATGTGGCTCCAGGACGTTCTCAAGGCTTCAACCTTGGCAGACCTATTGGTGCCATGCTCTGGGGTGCCGGCCACTTCTTCCGGTAGCGATACCCAAGCATTGGCAGCGTCGATAAACCAGAGATTCTTGGCTATTGAACGCAGTCTGGCGGCTCTTCTCACGGCCTCGATGCCCTTGAAACCGCTTCAGACAATTCAACCGGTACCGGCACCGGCTGCATCGACAGCGGCAGGTATTCTACCGGGACCGAGTCATGCGTATCCATCCGGTATCGACAGGTGTGTACCGGACCACTCCGATGCCGACTTTGATCGGTACCATGCCTTGCACGATTACCTGGATCGGAGATACTTCGAATCCTCTGAAGACTCTGAAAGCTCTGCCGATACCAGAGGATTCCTCTTCTCCTAAGCGTAGGATGTCTCCACCAGAGGCTATGTCCTTTCAGGATTTTATCTGAGATGTGTCTCGAGGTCTTTCCATCACAGTGGCTCCTGAAAAAGAGCCTAGGGCAAAGGAATTAGAAATCCTGCAATATCCTAAAGCTCCCAAAGAGGCAGCTACCTTACCTATTCATGAGATCTTGCATGATCTCATGTTAAGGATGTGGGAAACACCTCTAACCACATCTCCTCACTCTTGAAGACTCGATGCCATGTATCGAGTTCCTCCTTGTCCTGGGTTTCAGAAGACTGAATTACCTCACCATTCCATGTTTGGGGAACCCTGGACATAGACCTCTTTGCAAGTCCGCTGAATGCCAAACTTCCCCGGTTCTCTTCCAGAATTCCGACTCAGGGTTATCAGGCCAGGGATGCTTTCCTCCTCCATTGGGGCCAGGACTTCCTGTATGCCTTCCCACCCATTCCCCTAATTCCCAAAACCCTGTTCAAGCTTCAGAGAGAGAGAGGTCATATGATTCTCATAGCTCCACAATGGCCACGGCAAATGTGGTACCCTCTGCTCCTACATCTCTTTCAAGCTCCGCCTCTGTAGTTAGGATCTGCTCCAAATCTCCTTTCTCAAGAGGACGGGATGCTGTTGCATCCCAATCCCCAGTCTCTGCATCTCAACCTCTGCATCAGGGCCTGGTTGCTGAAAGCCTAGAACTTCAGGGTCTTAACCTTTGTCAGCAGGCAAAGGATCTCCTTCATGCTTCCAGGAAACCCTCCGCAAGATGCTCTTATGCATTTAAGTGGAAGAGGTTTACCATATGGTGCTTGCAAAAGAGTCTTAACCCTCTTGCGATACCTCTGGAATCATTATTAGAGTATCTCCTTCATTTATCAAATGCAGGGCTTAAGACCAATTCAGTGAGAGTCCATTTGAGTGCTATTGCAGCTTCCTTCAAGCCTCTAAATGGACAACCTATTTCCTCTCATCCTCTCATAGCGAGATTTATGAGATGCCTTCTTTTAACGAAGCCTCCCATTAAGCCACCACCGATGGCATGGGACTTGAATTTGGTTCTTGGGCAGCACATGAAACCACCCTTTGAACCATTAGCCACTACGTCTTTGAAATTCTTTTCCTGGAAAGTTATCTTCCTCATTGCAATCACATCAGCACGTCGCATCAGTGAATTGCAAGCGTTGGTGGCTGATCTGCCTTATACAAGGTTCCATCATGATAAGGTAGTCCTTAGGACTCATCCACACTTTATGCCAAAGATGGTGTCACTTTTTCATTTAAACGAAGCGGTTTACCTTCCTGTATTCTTCCCAAGGCCTCACGCCTCAAATACAGAAAGGAATCTTCATACTTTGGACTGTAAAAGGGCTTTGGCCTTTTACTTGCAAAGGACACTGCAACATAGAAAGTCCTCTCAACTCTTTGTTGCTTTTGATCCTAGTCATTTGGGACTTCCAGTCTCCAAAAGAACACTGTCCAGCTGGATTGCACAGTGTATATCTTTTGCCTCTGAGAGTAAAAGCCTTCCTCTTGAAGGCCATGTCACAGCTCACAATGTGAGAGCCATGGCAGCCTCTATGGCTCATCTTCACTCTGTGTCTATCGACGACATCTGTCGAGCAGCTACTTGGGCTTCGGTTCATACCTTCACAGCCCATTACAGCTTAGACAAGGACTCCTGCCGGGATGCGTTGTTTGGTCAGGCTGTTCTTCAACACCTGTTCCATACTTAATCAACTCCTACCCACCATCCCTGATAGGATGCCAGAGATCCATGGGGGGAAGTGGAGTCCTTTCACAGGGGCACACAACTTCTGGGGCCTTCTCCCTGGCATCTGTAGCTAGGGAGTCCCCATATATGAAGACTACATTCCTGCTTGTTCCTGGAGATAGCATAGTTACTCACCTGTAACAGATGATCTCCGGGAACAGCAGGAATTTAATCTTCACAACCCACCCACCTCCCCTAGGAGTTGTATCTCTCTATCTCTCTCTCTTTCTCTCTTTCCCTCAGCTTTAAACTCAACTGGAGAGGGACAGTTGGGAAAGGCGGGAAGGCAGCACGCAGGCGCTGTGGGATGCTCCCAAAAGCTTTCCTATTGGATGCTGGGGAGCGTTCCCGCGCAGGCTCCTTTGGTACTGACGATACCGATATGTGAAGACTAAATTCCTGCTGTTCCCGGAGATCACCTGTTACAGGTGAGTAACTATGCTTTCTTGGAGTATCAAGGATACTTTTTAAAACCAGGTTTTGGTCATTTTTCTTTCTTCTGATGAATCTTCTTTCTTTGTTCTTCTCTGTAATCTTTGCTGTTCCCTGGATTGTAAAGTTTCTGGGAAGTCTTGTAGTTTTTTTGGAGTGCAGAGAGTTCCAGAGAGTTCTGTCCTTCTTGGCAAGGCAGAAGAAAGAGACTTCCCGGTTAGGGGCAGGCCAATGGGAGGGCTCACTGGCACATGCCTTTCTGAGCTCTAGGAGAGCACCTCCGTCTGAAAGGCACCATTAGATGCAGGACCTGTGCCAAGGGCACCTGTGCCAAGGGCAGCAGACCTCTGTGGGCAGCAGGCCATGTGCTTTGGCACACATAGCCTGCTGTCCCCCCATGCACCCATCCGAGCCACCCTCTCCTCATGCTGAACAGCGATGCCGCCCCCCTTCCCGCTGATTCCGGCGGCATGCAGCTAGGCTCGGCAGCGGCAGCCCGCAGCAGACCTTGTGCTTCAGCCTGCTGTCAGAATCAGCAGCAGCAGGGGGGGGGGGGGGGGCGGCATGGCTCAGCATGTGTAGGGGGTGGTGTTGTGGCTGAGACTTCTGACTAGGGCGGCAGAAAACCTTGGGCTGGCCCTGGTCGGATAACATCACCAGGTGTGGCTGACGCATTCTGCTTGTCCACGGAAAACCTCTTGAACAACTTGATGACAAGTCTCTAGACACTGCAGATAATCAACAAATAAACATCTGAATTTTAAAAGGCACTGTAGAGAACACACTAAAACCAAAGTTGTAGCAGTCAGAGTGCAAACTACCAAAAACAACCCATCTCAGTCTTAAAAGAGCCAAAAAGTCAAGTTTTAAAGTTTTCCTAAAATGCAACAAATCCATACAAAATCTCACTGATCTTGAGAGAGGATTCCAAAGCTCTGGGGGGCAAAACATGAAAAGTCCTCTCTAGAAATGTTACCTAACAGACTCTGTCAGCACAGAAAGTAGCCATGAATTTTTCTTATGACAAATTCAAGCATCTATGTGAAAAACATGCCATAACAATTTCTCCAGTAAGTAAAAAGTAGCAGATGTCAGTAGGATCTTAAGAAGATGAAACGTGCATACTTACAGCGTAACACAAGGCATGTATCCTCTTCATTCCACTTGCAGACTCATACATATTTGTGTGCACCATTCCTCTTCATTCCAGTGGTGAGCCCTGACCACTCTGCTGCAGCACTTTTAAATTCTTCCCACTACTCCTCTTCATCCCATCGGCACAGCCTGATCTCCCTGTTGCTGCTGTCAGCTCCTTTAAAGTCTCCCAACCACTGTCTTCATTCCTTTTGCGGGGCTCACGTCCCCATCTCCATGACTGCTTGCAAATGAAAGTGTATATATCTGTTTGCTTGCACATGTGCAAGCAGGCAAACTCAAAAAAAAAAAAAAAGAAGAAAGGAGCCTCCCCAATAGGCACTATTGATTATGCAAGATATGCCAAAAACCATTTTACCTATCTTAACATGGGCCTGATATTGCATTCAGGAGCAGTTGGTGTTTCTTTAGCACTATAGTAGTGCTATTAAAAGGATTAGAAATATTAAGTATTTTTGTTTACAGAGCAAATTACTTCTACCTTTTTGAAAGAAGATACATTTAACAAATTTTGGCTGGTGATTTTAACATTCTTGGTCAGTCTATTAGGAGATCAGTGGTATTTCTGAGAAGTTCATATACTATTTGAGCATTATATATGCAATGGGCCTTCTTTCCAAAGGGAGCAGATCCAGTGATTTTTGCTAATTGCATGGTATTTTTTATTGCATTTGCCCATATGAATTGAAAAATTTATATTAAAAATTAAGCATGCAAGGGGCTGTGCTAGATTCAGAACAGCACTGTCTTTCGTGGAAATACCATTTGGTAAAATAATTAGGGTTTTCATGCTTCAATGCATGATTCTTTCTCTTACCTCGAGATAGAATTTTGTGTCAATCATTTCAAACTATCAAATTAATAGTTATGGTGATTAGGAAAAATAAACCCCAGGATTCATGTGTGATCTTTCACTAACTGCATTTTCTAGGCATACAGTGTGAAGAAAATATAAATGAATGTAGTTCCCATCCCTGCCTGAATAAGGGAACTTGTGTCGATGGTGTCAGTGCTTATCACTGTATCTGTGCAAATGGATTCATAGGTGAGTAGGTTTTATATATATATATGTTTTGTTTTGGTTTTAAACAAAAAGTTCTGTTGTGAAAAGTTCCAGATTGCATAGCATTGGAATCCACAGAAGAGGTACAGCGTGTGTGGCAGTAATGCAAGTTTCTCTATACTGCCCTGTCTGTGCACCTTAATTCAGTTCTTAAGGCGCTACCTCTAGGTCTCCATTCCATTGCAGTATTTCACCTTCCTTCCGAGACTGCCAAGAATAGTGCCAGTGAGTTTTGTAATATGTGAAATGGACTGAAACCACCAATTCATTTCAAGCAGGGTACAAACATGAATCTCAGATGACAAGTTACTTTGGATATATTTAATAGCTTGATAATATGTTTATTCGGGTCTCAGTTCTCAGATGATTTTTTTGAAAGCAAGTCCTTGTGATACATTTTTAAAAATATATCTTTTGCTGAAGGAGATTGAGGATCCCTTTTGAAATGAACCTGCCTCCGAGCCTCCATGTTCCTTAGCAGTAATTAAGTTTCAGGACATAAATAAACCTCAGAATGTTTACATTCCAACCTGATTCTCTGTACTGGTCACTCTTCGGGTCTATCTCCCCCCCCCAGACCCTTTTGCTCCTTCAACTTGCTCTTCTGAACTGCCGCTCGCTCCGCTCAAAACTGTATTAGTCCACGACTTTCTCACTCAACATGCCTTTGACGCTTTTTTCCTCACTGAAACCTGGCTAAGGGATGGCGAGGAGCCGCTCCTGAACCGCTGCCTGCCCCCTGGCTATTCTGCCTTATCTACCACTCGTAGGGGCAGGAGCGGCGGAGGGACGGTGGTACTTTATCGCTCCTCTCTCCCTCTCCAGGAACTCTCTTCACCCACCCTGCACTATCCTGAGTCCCTCCTTCTTCGCCTTGGTTCCTCTTCCCCTCTTTACTTTCTCCTTATTTATGCTCCACCCTCCTCAGCTCTGGGATAGTCTTCTCACCACTATCTCAGAAGCTGCTCTTCTTTTTCCTCACCTTTTGATCTTAGGCGATTTTAACATCCATGTGGACTCTCCTTCTACTCTTCGAGCTCGTAATTTTTTGACTTTTCTATCCGACCTTTCTCTTGTCCAGCCTGTTTCTTTTCCTACTCACACCGCCGGTCACTCCCTGGATCTACTTATTTTTCCCGGATCTCTTTCTTTTCCTCCCTCTTCCTTATCCTCTCTTCCCCTTCCATGGACTGATCACTTCTGCCTTCTTTTTTCCCTTCCTTGTCCCTCCTCTTCCTCGATCTCCTCCTTAGGTTCTCCTTCCCCTCCCTCTCGTCATATTACCTCTACCACTCTTTCTCAGTTTCCTGCATCTGACGCTCCGTTTCCATCAGATTTTCATCTTCTCTCCCCTGATTCTCAAGCTAATTCTTGGTACGCGACTCTCTCTACTGCCCTTGATTCTATTGCTCCTCTACGATCCCCTCGCCCTTCTTGTCCATCTACCCGACACCCTTGGTTTCACTCTGGGTTATTTCTCCACCGTAGATATCTTCGCCGAGTTAAACGCCTATGGCGTAAACATCCAAACTCTTCTACCCTATCTTGTTTCCGTTCTGCCCATCGTCACTACCGTTCCTCCTTCACTCTGCCAAACAGTGTTATTTCTCTAATCTCATTACCCTTTCTTCAAACTCCTCTCGCCAATTACATTCCATCCTCCGCTCTCTTTCTGCCCCACATTCTTCCCCTATCCCTCCCTCTTCCCTCTCTACTCCTGATCCCTCTTCCTTGGCTACCTATTTTGTTTCTAAAGTCCAGACCCTCCGCCTATCCTTTCCATCCTGCCCTTCCCCTCTCTCTCCTCCCCCCCTGGTAGCGCCCCTTTCTCCTATTCTCCCCACCTCCTCCTTCCCTACTATTCCTCCCCTTTCACATCACTGGTCCACCTTTGAGCCTATTACCTGTGACATTCTCACTAAGGTTTTCACTTCCACCCAAAAAACCTCCTGTCCGGCCGATCCCATCCCTTCCTCCTGGTTGTTGGAACCTTCCCTTGCATTGTCCCCTCTTATCCTTTCACTCTTCAACTCTAGTCTGGCACTTTTCCCTCCCCGTGGAAGCAAGCTACTGTCCGTCCCATCCTCAAGAATGGCTCTCTAGACCCCTCCTCTCCCTCTAGCTGGCGTCCTATCTCTAATCTCCCTTTTCTCTCTAAGCTCTTGGAAAAACTGGTCTTTTCTCAGCTCTCCTCTCACCTCGAGGTTTCTCTCACTCTCTATCCACGTCAATCAGGTTTCCGTCCAGGTCATAGCACAGAGTCTGTTCTTCTCTCCCTCCTCAATGATCTGCACTCTGCTCACGATCGTGGTCTACTCTCTCTTGCTGTCTCTCTAGATCTTTCGGCTGCCTTCGATCTGGTTGATCACCGCACTCTACTATCTCGCCTTCAGGATGCCGGTCTTTCCGGCTTGGTTCTTCGTTGGTTTCACTCTTTTCTGTTCAATCGCACTTTCTCAGTTCACACTGGTTCAGGGTCCTCCCCTTCTATTTCCCTTCCCTGTGGTGTTCCTCAAGGCTCTGTTCTCGCTCCTCTTCTCTTCAATGTATTCCTAGCCCCCCTTGCCCTTCTTGTTCAGCAGCACGGTGTTTCTGCGTATTACTACGCGGATGATATTTTTTTCCTTTATCACACCAATTCTGCTGCACCCGATATCACTGCCTTTAACACCTGTCTTTCTTCTGTGGCCTCTTGGCTCTCAACTAATTTTCTTCACATTAATTTCTTGAAAACTTCGTCTATCTGGTTCACTTTTGGTAATCCCCCTCCTCTCCTCACTCCCTTGTTTTCTTCTTCACCTATCCCCACCGTCTCTTCCTTGCGGTACTTGGGTGTGATTCTTGATTCCTCCCTTTCCTTTAAAGAACATATCTCCTCAGTCGTTCAACGTTCCTTCTTTACCTTAAAACAACTCCGTGCCGTACGTCCTTTTCTTACCATTTCTTCTATGACTACTCTCATCATCTCTCTTGTTATGTCTTGTCTTGACTACTGTAATGTTTGTCTTGCTGGTCTTCCCCAATCCCAAATTTGTCGTCTTCAACGTGTTCAAAATGCTGCTGTTCGTGTCCTCTCCCATGCCTCACGGTTCGATCATGTCACCCCTCTGTTAATACATTTTCATTGGCTCCCTGTTGTCTTTCGTGTTCAGTATAAAATCCTCATTTTTGTACACAGGGTGATCCATTCCGGTATCCCCCTGTATCTTGCCAGCCAGGTTCACCTTCATACCCCTCATCGACCTCTACGTTCTATTCATGCTAACTGTATGTTTCTACCCCCCTCCCAAGCACACCTAGAATCCACTCGGTCCTCTGCTTTCTTTTTTCTTGGTCCAAGGCTCTGGAACTCCCTTCCCCCTTCTCTACGTCTAGAAACCTCCTACCCGTCCTTCAAAGCCAACCTGAAAACCCATCTTTTCTGTTCTGCATTTAATCTTTCCCTTCCTGCCCCACCCTCCTCCCCTCCCTAGGCCTCAGACACTATATCCCTACCCCTGTCTTACATCACCTCTATGCTGTTGCTGTGTTCCTCTCTCTTCCCTTTTGTTAGCCATCTTTGTCCCCTGACTGCTCTCTGTTTCTATCCCTTTTTTCTTTGGTTTTATGGCGTTCCTTTTCTGGCTCTTTTTCGCAGCTCTCTCCTTTTTAACAATTTTATGTATTGTGAACCACCCAGATGCTAATTGTATTGGGTGGTATATAAAGTTTTAATAAACAATAAACATAAACATACTCTTTATATAATCATAAAGAGGAAGGAAGCCACCAAATTTTGCGAAATTGGATAGAATGTTAAAAAAGATAAAACTACTCTAGTGGATTAAGTTATATAGCCAAAGTAAAGAGATGAAAACTCTACTGCATCAGTGCACAAGAGGTTCCATAACATTTTATAAGAATATTTTATTTTTTGGCAATAAATATGGCAACCTAAGGGGATTATTTTAGAAGCCCTATTCATGGTTTGCATTTGTGAAAATGCCCATTCACACGTGCAAATCACATCCTCATCCAAACAGCCATTTTAGCACGGCTCAAAATTACTCCTGTCTGCCGCAATCACATCCAAGACACACGGGGGCATGGCAGAGGCATGTCTAAGACGGGACAAAGAGATCCACACGTATCTCCAATTTCACAACAACGCCACACCTGTAAACCCACTAACTGACACATCCCTATTTAGATCTGCTCCTCGGCATGAACAGACATTTCCAAAGAACTCATTTCGGCCAGCTCTTACAGTAGGGATGGTAGGGGAATACCCTCTGAGGCTCTCAATGATTTTCTCCTGTAAATAGAGAGGCTTCTTTGCAGCCACAGTGCAAAATGGCTAGACATGCAGAACTTATAGCTTACTACTACGATTGGTCATTTATATAGTGCTACAAGGCTGCTGTATATAAATGACCAAGGCAGTGCTGTACAGACACAGGTAAAAAGACTGCTGTACAGTCACATGTAAAAAGATGGTCCCTGCTCATTAGAGCTTACAATCTAGTCAAGACGGACAGTAGAACAGCTGAGAACAAGGATAAACTAGGAAAGGGTAGGGAGACACATGGAAAATTAAGTGGATCAGGATTCAAAGCAGCCTTAAGGTGAGCTGCTAGCATGGATTTGAAAAGGGGAAGAGATGAAGTCCAACATACAGACTCGGGTAGTTTGTTTCAGGCATAAATGACCCAAATGTGAGGACTGATTCCTGCTGCTCCTGGATAACACCTGTTACAGGTGAGTAACTACTCTATGTCTTCCAAGGTTTTATCTACTTAATGCAGTGTACCTTTCTGAAGACATTTTTGCTATAGAGAGCAGGAATTAGGACTGTACTGCTCTCTGTATGTGTAGCCAAGTGCTTTGTGAGCAGCCCAAGCTTTCGTCCTTGTATCAAAATAACAATCACTTTAAAAAAAACTTTAGTTTCACATTTGTTTTTTATTCTAAATCTGGAAAGCTTACATGCTCCAGACACTGCATTTTCTTTATCTGATACAAGACTTACCTAGGACTGAATCCACTTTCCATCAGCATTTGGGGGATCCTTCTATTCCTGTTCCAAAAGACTTATTAGCAAGAAAAGTGCAACGGTGAGAGTTACATGTGGAGCTTACAAGCCTGCTACACACCTACAGCTACATTACTACCTTCACTGTCCTTGGCTGGAGCTAGTCAGGCAGACCAGTATGTTCGGCATGAAAACCATTTCTATGTTTGTTTCATAGCTATGAGTTGTTGTAATATAAAAATAAATGTTGGGATCTTGTCTTTCAAGTTAGAGTACTAAGAAAACATAAGTAATGTTCTTAGGATCATAGTATTTATTTAGTATGTTTCAAAACAATCAGGAGCAGTCCATACACATCTGGGCACAGATGAACCTGCCCTTCTGTAGGATTTTAGTCAGGCAGCTGTGGACGCAGTGGCACGCACTCAGTAGCTGGCATGAATATCCTACCACTCTTTCCTCTTCTGTGGACGTGAGGAGGGGGGAAGAAGGGAGGGAGAGGTATTTCGAGGGATGTATGCAACTGTGCATTGCTTTAAACAAGCACGTTTCAGCCTGTTAAGTTTTGCATCTATATTTAACACTGATTTCTGAATTTGTCTTTTAACATAACGATGCAAAGCCTGTATTATTCCACATTTCTTTTGCTTTTTTAACACTTGGGGTGTCACCTGTTTGATCCCTTGCATTATTCTGTTGCTGATTCAAGTCTAAACCATTCTCGGTGTCAGCAAAGATGCAGCGAATAAACATTTAATGCTACACCTGGAGAGTCATGGTCACCTCCTCTGTTGTGACAGTGTTCAGGTGCACTCTTCCATATCTCATTTTTCTAGTGCTTATCTGATTAAGAAAATAAATACTAATTAAACGGAGCTTGATGTTCATTTATCCATAATAAGGACTAGGACTGGGGTTTCTAGTCCCACAGGTACTCCTTGTGGTCTTGGGCAAGCCACTTAACCCTCCATTGCCCATGTTTCCTGTAATATAGTTATCTCCAAGTTATAATGCCCTGTTCAATGTAATTTCAGTTTGTTCAATGTAAACCGCCTTGATATCATGAAAGGCGGTATATAAGAAATGTTAAATAAATAAAATAAATAAGGAGTAGCAAGGTGAAAGGATCGGTCTGGAGTTGCCAGTGGAAGAAAAAGGCATAGAGAGAAGCAATCCAGTAGAAGAGCAGAGTTCACAAGGAGGCATGTAAGGAGATATGAGGGAGCAAAGGTAGTGAGGAGCAGCAGAATGAATGCACTTATAGGTCAGAAGGAGAAGTTTGAACTAGATACGGAAGGGGAGCCAATGAAGTGACTTGAGAAGAGGGGTTATATGAACATATCGGGGCTAGTGGAAGTTAACCGCGCAGCTGAGTTTTGAAAAGACTGAAGGGGAGAAAGAAGATTGAGAGGGAGCCCAGAAAGGAGGAGGTTGCAATACTCTAGATAGGAGGTGACTAAAGAGTGGATAAGTATCTTAGTAGTATGTTCAAAAAGATAGAGGTGAATTTTGCTATTATAGAGAAAGAAAAAATGGATTTTAGCTATCAGTTGGATGTGTATGGAGGAGGAGAGAAAGGAGTCAAAGACAACCCCAAGGTTGCAGGTTGAGGAAACAGGGAGTAAAAGAGTGTTCTCCACAGAAATTGAGAAAGGAAAAAAGGGGGGGGGTAGGTTTAGGGGGGAAAATAAGAAGTTTGGTTTTGGCCATGTTCACTTTGAAATGGCAGTGAAACATCCAGGCAGCGATGTCAGATAGGCAGGTAGAAATATGGGCCTGGAGTGTTAGAGAAATATCAGGTGTAGAGAGAGAGATCTGATAGTCAGCAACGTAAAAATGGTACTGAAAACCATGGGATAACATGAGCGCACCAAGGGACTGGGTATAGAGAGAGAAAAGGAGTGGGCCGAGAACAGAGCAACCAACTGAAAGTGAGATAGCAGAAGAGGAGGATCCACCAGAACAAACACTGAAAGAGTGATGGGAGAGATAAGAAGAGAACCAAGACAGCACAGAACCCCTAAAACCAAATGAGGACAAGGCATCAAGGAGAAGGTAGTGGTCAACAGTGTCAAAAGCAACAGAAAGGTCAAGAAGAATAAGGATCGAGTCAAGGCCCTTGGATTTAGCCTGTAACAGGTTACTGGAGACTTTGACAAGAGCTGTCTCAGTAGACTGTAAAGGATGAAAGCCAGATGGCATGTACATCCTCGCCCCAGGGACATCCACAGAGCCAGCTTCTAAAATCACATTGGGGACGTCTCCATGCCCGTTTTCAGACGTCCAAAGCCTGAATAGGTCTTCTCAAATAACCTTCATTGTGTTCTGCATTAATAAGACTCTTTGAGTGACAAAAATTGGAGGCCACGGTAGAGCCACAAACAATAACTGCAAATAAATACATTCATTAGATTGACGTGTATACATTATAATTATGCATTAAATCATTTTCTTGTAAAGGGGAAGCACATAAAATCAAGTGTTGCACAATTTCGAGGCTCTTTTATTAACCTGGGTTAGGTTTTGCATGTAATGTGCATTTAACAAAGAACTAGCATGCCTTAAGTGCAAAACCTCTGCAGTAACTGTCTAGGGCATAGCCAGCATGGTAACTTGTGGATGTGTACCCTAATGCAGGGTGTTATCACCACGGCTGCACGTTGACAGTGTTATGTCCCCCCCCCCCCATGCTAACTGCAATGTGCTCACCATGCCTACTCTCTACCCCTAACTTGACCATTTGGCACCCTAATGTGAAATTTGTAGCAATAATCCGCATGTATTAAGTGTCATGCCACCACAGTAATTGTTGCTATGGACTCAAGCACGCAGTTAATACATGCCAATTTGTGCTTTAACTGCATAGCACAATGCTGCACGTAGAACACAAGAAGGAAAAGACACTCTTTTTTGCTAAGATTTCCATGCAAATGTGTAATTACATATCAGTCTAACAAGTATGTATTTTTTCGTCCTGAGGATCTTTCTATTTTCATTAGTACCCATACGGTTACTACTTCTCCTTGTTGAGAGTACACCCCATTAATTTTATAAATGCTTGGTTCTCAGACGCCTCTTGTTTTTTCCTATGTTTGGTTCCTTGTAATAGTTTCATAATTTGGTAGGCTGGCCGTCTTATGATGTTTAATACCGCTCTCCCTCTCATAGTGGACTATCATACTCTTGGGAGTAATTTTCTTTTGTGTTGTTACTAATGTGTATTTTTCTTACAAGATGTATCTTACTGTACAAGCTTTGTTGCTTGGCATAAATTGTAAAAGTTGCATAAATAAAAAATTAAAAAAAAGAAGGAAAAGACACTGTTAGGGCAAACAAGTGGGGAAAGTATGCAGACCTTGGCTCATGGAATTCTTTCTAACCCCTCTGTATATGTGTGCATGTGTGTGCCTGTGTGTATTTATATCTTTGTTTTTTATGTTTATTATCCTTTTTTGTGCATGTGTATCTCTATTTTGTTTGTGTTTGCATGTGTTTAATGTGTTTAATGTGTCACTGCATATGTGCTCAGATATATGTCTGCTTTTTTGCATATGTGAGTGAATGCTTGTATGTATGTGTGTTCTGTGTTTTTGGTGATCGGAAGAGAAGATAAGGAGGGTATTTTAACAGGTACTACTGTGTAATTGCTATGATCTCCAGGAACAAGCAGGAATGTAGTCTTCACATATGGGTATCGTCGGTACCGACGGAACCTGCGTGGGAACGCTCTCCAGCATCCAATAGGAAAGCTTTTGGGAGCATCCCACAGCGCCTGCGTGCTGCCTTCCCGCCTTTCCCAACTGTCCCTCTCCAGTTCTTCATTTTCCGCAGCACCAACAGGTCGCACATCCTGTCACTGCAGAAACAAATCCCTTCTATTCTTCTTTTTTGTGGTCGCGTCTGCCTTCCCTCGACACTACACCAGTACCGCCGGTTCTTCTGTCTTTTCTTCTTTAAAAAAAAAAAAAACCTTTCTTCTGGAGTCTTTCCAGTGATTTTCTCTTCAGGTGCCACATGCGATTTTGGGCACTAGGCCCAACTTTTCCATCAAAATGGAAAAACCTGTTTCGGATTTTAAAAAGTGTTCTAAGTGTGGCGGTACCATCTCCGTCACTGACACCCATGAGTGGTGCCTCAAATGTTTAGGTCCTGATCACTCTATTTCAGAGTGTGTTGCCTGTGGGATGATGTCGAAAAGGGGCCGGCAAAACCGAGCTGCTAAACTTAGCACCCTTTTTCCCTCCGATGCAGCCTCCGTGGCATCGACGTCTTCCAGGGCTTCATCTTCCTCCCATGCATCTCAGGTAACTAAACATAAATCTAGCCGGTCCTCAAAGGGTAGATCTCCTTCTAGACAGCAAGATGCCTCTGGCGTTACCTTGAGGGACTTTCACCGGCAAAATTGCCCTGGCGGGAGGCTTCAGCTTCCAGTGCACTAATCGGGCTCCAGGATGTTCTCGATGCTTCAACCTCGGCAGAACTACTGGTGCCATTCTGGGGTACCGGCTGCTTCATCCGGTACCGATACCCAAGCATCAGCAGCGTCAATAGACCAGAAATTCTTGGCTATTGAACGCAGTCTGGCGGCTCTTCTCACGGCCTCGATGCTCCTGAAACCGCTTCAGACAATTCAACCGGTACTGGCACCGACTCCAGTGCCGGCACCTACTGCATTGACATCGGCAGGTATTCTACCGGGACCGAATCATGCGTGTCTATCCGGCATCGACAAGTCAATACCGGACCACTCCGATGCCGACTTCAATCGGTACCGTTACCGTGCCTTGCACGATCACCTGGATCGGAGATACTTCGAATCCTCAGATGAGTCTGAAGACTCTGAAAGCTCTGCCGATACCAGAGTACTTCTTCCTGAGGATTCCTCTTCTCCTCAGAGTAGGATGTCTCCACCAGAGGATATGTCCTTTCAGGATTTTATCCGAGATGTGGCCCGAGGTCTTTCCATCACAGTGGCTCCTGAAAAAAAGCCTAGGGCAAAGGAATTAGAAATCTTGCAATACCCTAAAGCACCCAAGGAGGCAGCTACCTTACCTATTCATGAGATCTTGCATGATCTCATGTTAAGGATGTGGGAAACACCTCTAACCACATCTCCTCACTCTCGAAGACTCGACACCATGTATCGAGTTCCTCCTTGTCCTGGTTTCTGAAGACTCAATTACCACACCATTCCATGGTGGTGGAATCAGCTATGAGAAGGATAAAGAGTGCAAAAAGGCATGCATCTAATCCTCTAGGACAGCGATGGCGAACCTATGGCACGCGTGCCAGCTGTGGCACGCGAAGGCCTTGCAGCTGGCACGCGGGAAGGTCGCACATTAAAAAAAAAAAAAAGCTGCCCGCTGCCGCCGCGGCAGCATGGAGTGTCCCGCGGGGCTCCCTCTGCCCGGCGGGACTCTCCCGGCGCTGCTCAGCCCCTCTCTGCCGGCTTGCAGAGACGCGAAGGGAGAGTCTCCCTCGCGTCTCTGTTAAGCCCGCAGGAGCTGATGGGAAATTTCCCATCTGCCCCTGCGGGCTTAAGAGAGACGCGAGGGAGACTCTCTCTCCCTTCGCGTCTCTGCAAGCCGGCAGAGAGGGGCTGAGCAGCGCCGGGAGAGTCCCGCCGGGCAGAGGGAGCCCCGCGGGACACTCCATGCCGCCGCGGCGGCAGCGGGCAGCTTTTTTTTTTTTATTGCCATGAGCCGAGGGAGGGGGGTTAAGACTGGCAATGGGCTAGGGAGGGAGAGAGGGGGGTTAAGACTGGCAATGGGCTAGGGAGGGAGAGAGGGGGGTTAAGACTGGCAATGGGCTAGGGAGGGAGGGAGGGAGGGAGGGGGGTTAAGACTGGCAATGGGCTAGGGAGGGAGGGAGGTTAAGACTGGCAATGGGCTAGGGAGGGAGGGGGGTTGAGACTGGCAATGGGCTAGGGAGGGAGGGAGGGAGGGGGTTGAGACTGGCAATGGGCTAGGGAGGGAGGGGGGTTGAGACTGGCAATGGGCTAGGGAGGGAGGGAGGGGGTTGAGACTGGCAATGGGCTAGGGAGGGAGGGAGGGAGGTTAAGACTGGCAATGGGCTAGGGAGGGGGGGAGGGGGGTTGAGACTGGCAATGGGCTAGGGAGGGAGGGGGGTTGAGACTGGCAATGGGCTAGGGAGGGAGGGAGGGAGGGGGGTTGAGACTGGCAATGGGCTAGGGAGGGGGGTTAAGACTGGCAGTGGGCTGGGGAGGGGGGTTAAGACGCAGTGGGCTATGGGGGGGAGTTAAGACTAGCAATGGGCTGTGGGCTGATGAGGGCTGGCAATGGGCTATGAGCTGATGAGGGCTGTCTGGAAATGGGGTGATGGGGGGGTTAGGACTGGTAATGGGCTATGGGGGGGGTTAAGACTGGAAGTGGGCTGATGGGGGGTTAGGACAGGTAATGGGCTATGGGGGGTGAAGACTGGTAGTGGGCTGATGGGGGTGTAGGACTGATAATGGGTTATGGGGGGGCTAGGACAGGAAATGGGCTGATGGGGAGGGGTTAGGACTTGAGGTGGGCTGATGTGGTTAGGACTGGTAATGGGCTGATGGGGGGGTTTAGGACTGGCAATGGGCTATGGGGGGCTGACTGGAAATGGGCTGATGGGGGGTTAGGACTGGTAAAGGGTTATAGGGGGGGGCTTAAACTGAAAATGGGGTGATGGGGGTTAGGACTGGAAGTTGATTGACGGGGGGCTAGGACTGGTAATGGGTTGGGGTGTTGCTAGGACTGGAAATGGGCTGAGTGGAAGGGGAGGCTTGAACTGCAAATAGCTGATGGGGAGGGGGCTTGGAATGGAAATGGGCTGTGAGGGAAGGGAGCTAGGACTGAAAATGGGCTGATGGAAAAGCTAGGATAGGACTGGAAATGGGCTGTTGGGGGGAGCTAAGATTGGAAATGGGCTGTGGTGGGGGCTTGAATTGAAATGGACTCATGGAGGGGCTAGAACTGGAAGTAGGCTCATGGGGGGGCTTGGACTGGAATTGGGCTGAGTGGAGGGGAGCTATGATTTGACATGGGCTGATGGTGGGGCTAGGAAATGAGTAGAAATGGGCTGATGGGGGGGCTAGGATTGAAAATGAGCTGATGAAGGGACTTGGACTGGAAATGGGCTGATGCAGGGACTAGAAGGGAATGGATGCTGGGTGAGACTGGAACTAGAAGGGAGCTGATGTTGGGGGAGGATTAGAATGGGATGGGGCTGGGAGAGTAAAATGGAGAGGGGAAAAATATTTTGTGTAGGAGGGATGAAAAATCTACAATTGGCCAGGTATTGGGAGAGTAATTGGGGATTGAGGATGGAGGGGTAAAATTTGTGTGGATGAAATAGGAATGAGGAAAGAGCAAAAGGAGAAAGATTAGTATGTTAAAGCAGATGTAGAGAGAGAGAGAATGGAAAAAAAACTAGAAGAGAGAAGAAAGGACAAATGGACAGCAGACGATGGAGAGTTAGCAGAAAACATGAAGAAACCAGAAGAAGGTGGCTGGACCAATTGCAACTGAAAAAAAAATGCACAAAAGGTAGAAAGATATCTCTTTATTTTGAATTTATTAACTGGAATATGTCAGCTCTGGGAAATGTGCATCATTAACATCTGCGCTTTGTTTGGTACAAGAGGAAATTCCTATTTGACGTTGCCACTTGTTCTCTTTCCCCAGTATTCTCTGAAATGTATTGGTTTAATATTTGCAGTGTTGCCTTTTGATAGGTAGGGTATGGTGCTTTGTGAGTCCTGGTAATGCTGTCAGGATACGGCGGGTTTGCTATGGGTTCTAAATGGGCAGCGTTTGTAGTAGTTCCTAATGTGCCTGGCGGTTGGCACTGGATTATAGTAATGTAGAAATCTTTTAGTCTTTCTTTATCCATACACTCATTAAGAGACATGTTTACTAAAAGTTAGTGTATGGTAACATTATGCAAATATTTATGCAAATAAGACCACTTATGCAAATGACGTGCTGGCACTTTGAGGAAATTCTTTGGTTTTGTGCGGCAGTTTGGGCACTCGGGCTCAAAAAGGTTAGCCATCACTGCTCTAGGACATGAGTGTAGGACTCTTGATGCCTTTGGACGTTGAACCTTCCAGGCTTCCATGCTTTCTGCTAGGATCAGTTCCTTTATCCTGTATATGGGAATGTTCCTTAAAGAGATCACAGGAGATTTAGAGCTTAGGAGCTCTCTCCTTCCTGATGATAAGAGGCAAGATTACCTCGCCCTTGTCAAACATGCTCAGGATGTTTTGAAGTTTGTGAATCGTGCAGCCTTTGACTGCTTTGAGTGCATAAGCAGAACCTCTGCCATTGCCATAGGTGCACGTAGGATTGCCCTGCTCCAGGCATCTGACTTGAAAATTTGGGTACAGGATAAACTAGGGAATATTCCTTGCATGGGAGAGAATCTCTATGGCAAGAATTGGCAGGAAAAAGCTAATGAGATAGATGCTGACAATATCACTTTGGATAGGTTGTCTAAATCTACAGCTGATCCTGCGAGGAAAAAATCCTCTAAGAAATCATTCCTCATTAAGAAGAAGAAGTTTTATCCCTCCTATACCCAGCAGGGGCATCGTTTAGATCAGTCTGCCCAAAAGGGACAGCAGCAACAACCTAGGCAAAGAAAGACAAAGGCAGCTGAGCCTCAACCGGCTCAGCAAACTCAGCCTCCACAGGGCTTTGACTCCTATCTAGAGAACTTTGCCTTCCTGGCCCTGAACGTCCCGGAACCCTCCACCATCCCAGGAAGGTTATGTCATTTTGCCTCCAGATGGGGTCAGATAACAGCAGAAAATTGGAGTCTGTCTATTATAGGAGAGGGATACAAGCTTCATTTCCTCAGCATGCCCCCTCCTACAATGGTAAGACAGTTCAATTCTCAGACCTCTCTCAACGACCAGTTAGGTCAAGAGATCACTGTGCTCCTTGCTCAAGGGGCAATAGAAGAGGTACCCATTCCCCAACGGGGTCCAGGGTTTTACTCCCCCCTATTTCCTTATTCCAAAGAAAACAGGAGGACACAGACCCATTTTAGACCTCAGAGAATTGAACTAATTCCTGTTCAAAAAGAAGTTCAAAATGATTTCTCAAGGAATTCTGCTGCCATACCTTCAGAGTCAGGATTGGCTTTGTTCTCTAGATCTCAAGGATGCGTACACTCATGTTCCCATCCACCCAACACACTGAAAGGTCCTTCGCTTTCTGTTTCTAGGGAAGCACTACCAATACAGAGTTCTTCCCTTTGGCCTGGCCTCTGCACCAAGGGTGTTCCCAAAATGTATGGCTGTCAGCATTTCTCCGCACCCTGGGAATATTCATCTTCCCTTACTTAGACGACTGGCTCATTCGAGCCCCTTCAGAGCAAGAGGCCAGGGTTGCTCTCTCTCGCACAATGCGCATCCTTCAGTATTTGGGACTTGTCATAAACTTCCCAAAATCCAACCTTGCTCCCACTCAGTCCCTAGAGTTTATAGGAGCTCTGCTGGATACCAGACAGCAAGGGCCTATCTTCCACAGCCCCTCTGCCTTCGCATTGTGCAGTTAGCTTCCCAAGCAGTGCTAAAACCTCACCTCACTGCACGGGAAATGTTACAGTTGCTAGGACACATGTCATCCACCGTGCATGTGATTCCTTATGCTCACCTCCATATGAGGGCAGCTCAGTGGACTTTAGACCACTCAGTGGACTCAGGCGTCAGGTTGCCTGTCAGACAAAATACCAAACTCAGATCACCTTATTTTGTCCCTCCAATGGTGGCAGTCACTCCAAAACCTTTTGGTGGGGTCACCTTTTCAGCAACCCCCACCCCAAGCCAGTCTAACAACAGATGCATCACAGGTGGGTTGGGGAGCCCACCTGCAAGGCCTCTCTACCCAGGGTACCTGGACTCCACATGAGGCCTATCTCCACATCAATCTCCTGGAACTCAGAGCAATCTTCCTTGCTCTTCGAGTATTCCACACCCAGCTCAGCTACAAGACAATCCTAGTCCAAACGGACAATCAAGTAGCCATGTTCTATGTGAACAAGCAGGGCGGAACAGGATCTCTGTCGCTTTGCAACGAAGCTTTGTGACTATGGGCCCTTGCCAGGGAACATCAGATTCATCTCCTTGCGGTGTATCTTCCAGGCATTCAAAACTCTTGGGCAGACAGACTCAGTTGAGTTCTGCTTCCACATGCATGGTCTCTCCATGCAGAGCAGGTGGCCAAAATTTTCAAATTTGGGGAACCCCGAACATAGACCTCTTTGCAAGTCCATTGAATGCCAAACCTCCCCGGTTCTGTTCCAGAATTCCGGCTCAGGGTTGTCAGGCCAGGGATGCTTTCCTCCTCTATTGGGGTCAGGACTTCCTGTATGCCTTTCTACCCATTCCCCTAATTCCCCAAACCCTGTTCAAGCTTCAGAGAGAGAGAGGTCATATGATTCTCATAGCTCCACGTTGGCCACGGTAAATGTGGTACCCTCTGCTCCTACATCTCTCTCAAGCTCCGCCTCTGGAGTTAGGATCTGCTCCAAATCTCCTTTCTCAAGAGGACGGGATGCTGTTGCATCCCAATCCCTAGTCTCTGCATCTCAACCTCTGCATCAGGGCCTGGTTGTTGAAAGCCTAGAACTTCAGGGTCTTAACCTTTCTCAGAAGGTGAAGGATATCCTTCATGCTTCCAGGAAACCCTCCACAAGATGCTCTTATGCATTTAAGTGGAAGAGGTTTACCATATGGTGCTCGCAGAAGAGTCTTAACCCTCTTGCGATACCTCTGGAATCATTATTGGAGTATCTCCTTCATTTATCAAATGCAGGGCTTAAGACCAATTCAGTGAGAGTCCATTTGAGTGCTATTGCAGCTTCCTTCAAGCCTCTAAATGGACAACCTATTTCCTCTCATCCTCTCATAGCGAGATTTATGAGATGCCTTCTTTTAACGAAGCCTCCCATTAAGCCACCACCGATGGCATGGGACTTGAATTTGGTTCTTGGGCAGCTCATGAAACCACCCTTTGAACCATTAGCCACTACGTCTTTGAAATTCCTTTCCTAGAAAGTTATCTTCCTCATTGCAATCACATCAGAACGTCGCATCAGTGAATTGCAAGCGTTGGTGGCTGATCCGCCTTATACAACGTTCCATCATGATAAGGTAGTCCTTAGGACTCATCCACACTTTATGCCTAAGATGCTGTCACTTTTTCATTTAAACCAAGCGGTTTACCTTCCTGTATTCTTCCCAAGGCCTCACGTCTCAAATGCAGAAAGGAATCTTCATACTTTGGACTATAAAAGGGCTTTGGCCTTTTACTTGCAAAGGTCACAGCAACATAGAAAGTCCTCTCAACTCTTTGTTGCTTTTGATCCTAGTCATTAGGGACTTCCAGTCTCCAAAAGAACACTGTCCAGCTGGATTGCACAGTGTATATCTTTTGCCTCTGAGAGTAAAAACCTTCCTCTTGAAGGCCACGTCACAGCTCACAATGTGAGAGCCATGGCAGCCTCTATGGCTCATCTTCACTCTGTGTCTTTCGACGACATCTGTCGAGCAGCTACTTGGGCTTCGGTTCATACCTTCACAGCCCATTACTGCTTAGACAAGGACTCCCTCCGGGATGCCTTGTTTGGTCAGGCTGTTCTTCAACACCTTTTCCATACTTAATCAACTCCTACCCACCATCCCTGGTAGGATGCCAGAGAGTCCATGGGGGGAAGTGGAGCCCTTTCACAGGGGCACACAACTTCTGGGGCCTTCTCCCTGGCATCTGTAGCTAGGGAGTCCCCATATGTGAAGACTACATTCCTGCTTGTTCCTGGAGATAGCATAGTTACTCAGCTGTGATAGGTGATCTCCGGGAACAGCAGGAATTTAGTCTTCACAACCCACCCACCTCCCCTAGGAGTTGTATCTCTCTCTCTCTTTCTCTGTTTCCCTCTCTCTTTGTCTCAGGTTTAAACTCAACTAGAGAGGGACAGTTGGGAAAGGCGGGAAGGCAGCACGCAGGCGCTGTTGGATGCTCCCAAAAGCTTTCCTATTGGACGCTGGGGAGCGTTCCTGCGCAGGCTCCGTCGGTACCGACAATACCCATATGTGAAGACTAAATTCCTGCTGTTCCCGGAGATCCCCTATTACAGGTGAGAAACTATGCTTTACTGTGAATCAGTGTTCGTATGTTGCAACTGTTGGAACTGCTTTTCCTAGAAAAATGCATTGAGACATTTTTGGGGAGCTTCATTTCTCTTTCAGATCCTACCACACACGGAAACTAAACTTCTATAGCACAGGAACTTCCACTTTACCTACTCCCTTCCTGTAACTAGAGTAGCATTCCATTGCTGTGCCTCCACAGCCTTCCCATTGGCTGGATTCTGTGCAGTCTCTGCTGCTAGTTACACTGGAAGCAGGCAAGGCAGGCTCACTCACACAGGGGGGAGGATTAGAGAACTAAAACTCCCTCCCAGCTAGACCTATCCACCTTCAGAAAGAATATCAAGACACTACTTTTCTTTGAATATTATGGAACCAAGCAAACCCAAAATGATACTGTGCCAACATAACACAATCCCTAATCATGATACCCAGCATATGCCCCTAGCACCCTCCTTATATCCAAACCTATGAAAAGGCAACATACAACACATATATGTAAATATGTAACTAATCCCAAATCCTCATTGCACTCATGTAAATAAGTTACTCCCTGTTACCTTGGATCGAAGTTTTGTTGATTACTAACTTGTATATACCGTTAACTGCTGTTTAATGTAAAATGATGTTTTTTGCATTAGTTCTTTGTATACTTCTTTGACTAATTGATAAGGCGATATAACAAAATTCTAAATAAAGAAATAAAAATAAAATAAATAAAAATAAACCACAGACAGAGGTTTTAAACTCTGAAAAATACCCAGATATGTTAGCCTTCCTTTCAGCTTCCAGATCATTTAAAAATCAGAGGAATAATAATGGGTGATTTCAATTACCCGGTATCGACTGGGTCAGTGTCACAGCAGGACATGCTAGGGAGATAAAGTTTCTAGATGAAATAAATGACTGCTTCTTGGAGCAACTGGTTCATGAACTGACCAGAGAGGAAGCCATTTTGGACCTTGTCCTCAGTGGAACACAAGATCTGGTGCAAGAGATAAGGGTGTTGAGGCCACTTGGCAATAGTGATCATAACATGATCGCGTTTGATTTAATAAATGGAGGAAGGATGGTAAGGAAATCCACAGTACTACCTTTTAACTTTCAAAAGGGAAATTGTGATAAAATGAGGAAAATAGTTAAGAAAAAACCAAAAGGATCAGTTGCAAAGGTTAAAGATTTACATCAAGCATGGGTGTTTAAAAATATTTGGAAGCCCAGACCAGCTGTATTCGATGCTTTAAGAAAAGTGAAAGGAAGTCCAAAAAACTGCCAGCATGGCTTAAAGGTGAGGTCAGAGAGGCTATTGTTGCCAAAAAAACATCTTTCAGGAAATGGAAAAAGGAGCCAAACGATGAAAATTGGAAACAACATAAGCACTATCAAGTTAGAGATGCAGGGCATTGATAAGGCAGGCAAAGAGAGAATTTGAGAAGAAGCTTGCTGTGGAAGCAAAAATGCATAATAAAGACTTTTTCAAGTACATTCATAGCAAAAAAAAACATGTGACAGAGTCAGTTGGATCATTAGATGATAGAGGGGTAAAAAGGGTACTAAGAGGGGACAAGGCCATAGCAGAGAGACTGAATGAATTCTTTGCTTCGGTCTTTACAGAAGAAGATGAAGGGATGTTACCCATGTCTGAAATGGTATTTAAAGGTGATGCCACAGAAGAATTGAAATTAATATCGATACACCGTGAAGATGTATTACAACTATCTGATATACTGAAGAGTAGCAAATAACCTGGACTGGATAGTATACATCCAAGGGTGTTGAAAGAACTGAAATACAAGTTTGCAGACCTTCTATTAGTAATCTGTGTACTATCATTAAAATCATATGCAATACCTAGAGGATGGACAATGTAACGCCAAGTTTTAAAAAGGGTTCTAGGGGTGATCCGGGAAACTACAGACTGGTGACCCTGATGTCAGTACTGGGAAAAATGGTAGAAACCATTATAAAGAACAAAATTACTGAACATGTAGATAGTCATGGCTTAATGGGAGACAGCCAACATGGCTTTAGCCAAGGAAGGTCTTGTCTTACAGATCTATTATGTTTTTTTGAAGGTGTGAATAAACAAATAGACAAAGGTGAGTCGGTTGATATAGTGTATCTGGATTTTCAGAAAACCTTTGACAAGGTCCCTTGTGAGAGACTCTTGGCGAAATTAAAAAGTCATTGGATAGGAGGCAGTGTATTATTGTGAATCAGGAACTGGTTAAAAGATAGAAAGCAGAGGGTAGGGCTAAATGGCCAATTTTCCCAAAGGAGAAAGGAGAATAGTGGAGTACCCCAGGGATCTGTGCTGGGTCCACTGCTTTTTAACAAATTTGTAAATGACCCGGAAATGGGAATAATGAGTAAAGTAATCAAATTTGCAGATGACACAAAATTATTCAAAGTTGTTAAAACCCGTGAGGATTGTGAAAAATTGCAAGAGGACCTTAATAAATTGGAAGACTGGGCATCCAAATGGCAGATGAAATTTAATGTGGACAAGTGCAAAGTTATGCACCTAGGAAAGAACAACCTCAGCTATGGTTACATGATGCAAGGTTCCACATTAGGAACCACCACCCAGGAAAAAGATTTAGGCATCATCATGGATAATATATTGAAAGCCTCCGCCCAGTGTGCAGCAGCGGCAAAGAAAGCTAATAGAATGCTAGGAATCATAAGGAAAGGAATGGAGAATAAAACCAAGGATATTATAATGCCTCTGTATCGTTCCATGGTTCGACTGTACCTTGAATATTGTGTGAAATTCTGTTCACCATATTTTAAAAAGGATATAGCGGAATTAGAAAAAGTACAGAAAAGAGCCACCAAATTAGTAAAGGGGATGCAAGGATACAACTATGAAGAGAGGCTAAAAAGGTTAAGGCTTTTCAACCTGGAAAAGAGGCGGCTGAGGGGAGATATGATAGAGGTCTATAAATTAATGAATGGAGTGGAACGGATAAACGTAGATCGGTTGTTTACACCATCAAAACTGTTAGTGTAGCCAGTCCATAAACCATTATTAAAGGGTCCCAGGATATCCACTGCTTGCCCCAATACAAGCATTGTGGAATTTGTGTCTTTTGGGGAAACTGCTAGGTACTTGTGACCTAGATTGGCCACTGTTGTTAATAGAATACTGGGCTTGATGGACCTTGGTCTGACCCAGTATGGCATATCTTATGTTCTTATGTTAATGAAAAAAGTGAGAGAGTTGCCAATCCTAACCTCCTGAGTGCTGAGCACATCTGGCTCCCTAAACGTTGCACCCTAGATATGTTCCTAGCTTGTCATTTTCTTAATCTAGCCCTGCTTATGGTAACAGATATTAGCAGACAGTAGTACTACTACTGTTAAACATTTATAAAGTGCTACAAGGCATACGCAGCACTGTACAGACATATATAAAGATAGTCCCTGCTCATTAGAGCTTACAATCTAATTAAGACAGACAATACAAAAGATAAGGGAAAAGTGAAGGGTGAGGAGACATAAGGAATAAGAGGTCAGGATCCAAAAGCAGCTTCAAAGAGGTGAGCCTTTAGCATAGTAACATAGTAACATATAGTAACATAGTAAATTACGGCAGATAAAGACCAGCATGGTCCATCTAGTCTGCCCAGTAAAATGGCAGGAGTAGGTGCACCCCTCCTTCCACTCTGTGCAGGCCACCCCTCCTTATGTCTTTGTTTAGGGGTGAACCCACCACTCCATGTAGGACACCCCTATTTGTTGAGAAATTAGATGGTTCCGTTTATTTTGATTTTATCCTGTTGCTGTAAAGGGATCCACTGTGTCTATACCATGCCATTTTGAATTCCATCACTGTGTTTGCCCCACCACTTCCATCGGGAAGGCATTCCAAGCATCCACCACTCTTTCAGTGAAAAAGTATTTTCTGACATTGCCTTTCAGTTTACCACCTTGCAGCTTCATGTTATGCCCTCTAGTTTTACAGCTTCCCCTTCTTTGGAAGAGGTTTGTTTGTTCATTATTTCTCTTTAAGTATTTAAAGGTCTGAATCATATCTCCCCTATCCCTTCTCTCCTCCAAAGTGTACATATTTAGGTCTTCAAGTCTCTCTCATATGGCTACTGACGCAGACTCCAAATCATTTTGGTCGCCTTCCTCTGCAGTTTCCATTCTTTTTACATCCTTTGCAAGATATGGTTTGCAAAACTGAACACAGTATTCCGAGTGAGGCCTCACCAGTGACTTATACAGTGGCATTAGTACCTCTTCCTTTCTGGTGGTACTTTCTCTTTGTATGCAGCACAACATCCTCCTGGCATTTGCCACCGCCTTGTCACACTGTTTTGCCACCTTGAGATCTACAGAAATAATCACACAAAGATCTTTCTCCTGATCCGTGCACACCAACCTCTTGCCCCCTATCGCGTACAATTCCCTTGGATTTCTGCTACCCAAGTGCATGACACTGCACTTCTGTGCATTAAATCTTAATTGCCAAGCATTAGACCATTCTTCCAGCTTTTGTAGATCATTTCTCATGTTAAGCACTCCCTCAGGGGAGCCCACTCTGTTGCAAATTTTTGTGTCATCTGCAAAAAGACAAACCTTTCCATTCAGTCTTTCAGCAATATCACTCACAAATACATTGAACAGCACCGGGCCCAGGACTTAACCCTGGGGCACCCCGCTAATCACCTTCCTTTCATCTGAGTGAGCTCCATTTACCATCACCTTCTGTCATCTATCAGTCAACCAATTTCTGATCCAGTTTACCACTTTGGGACCCATCCCCAAACTACTGAGTTTATTGATAAGCCTCCTATGAGGAACAGTATCAAAGGCTTTGCTGAAATCCAGGTATATGACTTCCATCGCATGCCCCTGTTCTAGTTCTCTGGTCACCCAGTCAATGAACTCAATCAGATTTGTTTGGCAAGACCATCCTTCAGTAAAACCATGTTGCCTCGGATCTTGCAACCTGTTAGTTTTGAGAAAGTTTACTATTTGCTCTTTCAGGAGCGCCTCCATTACTTTTCCTGCCACCGAGGTAAGGCTCACGGGCCTGTAGTTTAACACTTCTTCCCTGTCACCACTTTTGTGTAGAGGTACGACATCAGCCCTTCTCCAGTCCTGAGGAACTTCTCGTGTTTCCAAGGATCTGTTAAAAACATCCTTTAATGGCACTGCAAGAACCTCTCTGAGCTCTTTCAGTATACTGGGATGTATCCCATCCGGTCCCACAGCCTTGTCCACTTTCAGTTTTGCAAGTTGTTCTAACACATCATCTTCTGTGAATGGTGTGGTATCTACTTCATTCCCATTTTTATATTTGGGAGTCGCAGATGGTCCTTCTCCAGGATTTTCTTTAGTAAAAACAGAGCAGACGTATTTGTTTAGCAATTCTGCTTTTTCAATGTCACTTTCCACGAGTCCATTCCCAGCACTTCTGAATCTTGCAATTGCACCTCTGATTTTCTTCCTTTCCCGAATATACCTGAAGAAAGTTTTGTCACCACACTTAGGGGCTTGTTTACAAAGCCGCGGTAGTGGTTCGCGATCGCGATCGCAACCGCGGCCCCATTGAAATCAATGGGGCCGCGGCTCCGATTACAATCGCAAACCGCTACCGCGGCTTTGTAAACAAGCCCCTTAGTATCTTTAGCAATCTTTTCCTCTGCCTTTGATTTTGCTATCCTTTTTTCTCTTTTTGTCTCTTTGAGTTTGATCCTGTATTCATTTCTGTGTTCCTCTGTTTGCAAGCTTTTGAATTTTGCGAAAGTTGTGTTTTTTGCCTTTATTTGAGCAGCCACCTCTTTGGAAAACCAAATAGGTTTCCTTCTCCTCTTGTTTTTATTTACTTTTCTTACATATTTATCTGTTGCCCCTTTTATTGCCACCTTTAGTTTAGCCCATTGCAATTCCACTTCCCTTATCTCCTTCCACCCTGTCAACTCCTCCTTTAGGTACTCGGCCATTTTATTGAAGTCAGTGTTTTTGAAGTTTAGGACTTTGAGCTTGCTATGGTTGGACTGCACAATGGCTTTTATCTCAAACCACACCGTGTGATGATCGCTGCTGCTCACAGGGGTACCCACCTAGACATTCAACACGCTATCACCGTTGGTGAGCACTAAATCCAACGTTGAGCTTTCCCTGGTTGGTTCCATCACCATTTGTCTAAGTGACGCATCTTGGAGAGCATCCACAATTGTTTTGCTCCTTTATAGATTTGCAGAAGGAGTAATCCAATCCACATCAGTAGATTAAAGTCACCCAATATGATTGCTTCCCCCTTTGTGGCTATTTTGGCAATATCTATAATCAATTCGTTATCTATCTCTTCCATTTGAGTCAGAGGTCTGTAGACTACAGCAGTATGGATGACAGTGCCATCTCCTTTTTCAAATACA
The DNA here is from genome assembly GCA_033557465.1 of Ichthyophis bannanicus. Taxonomy (NCBI): domain Eukaryota; kingdom Metazoa; phylum Chordata; class Amphibia; order Gymnophiona; family Ichthyophiidae; genus Ichthyophis; species Ichthyophis bannanicus. The sequence continues at coordinate 661,330,743 of CM066032.1, read as the reverse complement.
ATCCAGAGCGCTTCTTCTTTTCCCCGTGCCCCCTGCATTTCAGTAGCTTTAATATTGCTTTTGACATACAAGGCGACTCCTCCTCCTTTTCCATTTTCTCTTTCTCTTCTGAATAGATTATAGCCAGCTATGGCTATATCCCAGTCAAGCGATTCATACCATGTTTCTGTAATGGCTGCAATGTGGAAGTCCATTTCCACCATTAGGGCTTCCAGGTCCGGAATTTTGTTGGTTAGGCTTCAAGCATTTGTGCTCATTGCTTGCCAGCATTTAACTGGCTTGCGTGTGTTTTGCATTGATTTTGTTCTGCCCACTTCTTCCCATTTGTCTTTGATGTGTGGATTAAAAGTGTGTTATTCTGATGTTATTTCTGATGTTATTCTTCTTTTGCCGGGAGTGACGTCCAGAACTTGACCTTCCCCATCCGTCATTCCCTTTTTCTAGTTCAAATGCATATCCACATACTGCCTGAATTTTTCACTTAGGATTCTTTTCCCTGCAACAGAGAGATGTAGTCCATCAGCACAATATAATCTCTTGTTGGTCCATCTGTTTCCCCAGTCGCCTATAAATCTGAATCCTTCCTCTTTGCACCAGGTCTGGAGCCATGCGTTAAAGCTATTTATGCGATGTAGCCTTTCTGCCCCTTTACCAAGAACAGGTAGAACTTCTGAGAATGCTACAGTGTTAACAATGGGTTTTAGTTTCTCCCCCAGAGTTTGAAACTCCCTTTGAACTGTTGTAGCACTGTCTCTAGGCAGGTCATTTGTACCCAAGTGGATGATAACATCAGTTTTGGAGTGCTCACTTTCAGCGCTAAGTACATCAACAATTTGGTTTGTATTCCTGCTAGCTGAAGAGCTTAGGAGGCATTTGACTAACTTCCCTCCTTTGAACTGTGTTTCCAATTTGGTGCCTCTGATGATGGAATCGCCAAGTAGTAGTAGTTTTCTGTTCCTTGAGTTTTTCTTCATATTTGGTGCTTTATCAGGAGATTGGGCATTGACTGTCTCATTTAAGGGCCCTTCAGCTTCCCTGGCTTGGGCATCCTCATTAACCAAAGCAGAGAAGGCATTATGCAGTGATATCTCTTGATGTACAGGGTGTTTCTGCATTACAGGGCGCAGTCTACCAGAGCCCACTGTGATCTATTTGTTCCTGGGATGTTGGATTCTCTGTGGGAGCGGCGGAGGACTTTGTTTGGCTTGTATCCTAGAAGAGGTGTGTTTCATTGCAGCTACTTCTTCCCTTAATAGAGTCAATTCTTTATGTTTGACTGCCAACTTGAGGCATATAGGGCAAGCTCTTAGGTTCCAGATGATTCATCTCAGAATGAAGACACCACAATTATTGCACTGAATACAAGACATTTGTGGTCCTAGAAGGAGAAGAGAAGGTGGACTTAAAAAGGGGCAGAGATGAAGCCTGACACACAGACTCAGGTAGCCTGTTCCAGGTATAAGGAGCAGCAAGATGAAAGGACCCAAAGTCTGGAGTTGGCAGTGGAAAAAAAGGGCAAAGAGAGAAGTAAGCCAATAGAAGAGTGGAGTTCTTGAGGAGGGGTGTAGGGAGAGAGGAGAGAGGAGAGAGGAAAGATAGAGGAGCAGAAGAGTAAATGCACCTATAGGTCAGAAGAAGCAGCTTGAATTGGATATGGAAACGAAAAGGAAGCCAGTAAAGTGATTCGAGAAGAGGGATTACATGAGATAGAAACCATTAAGAAGCAGTTCAGTTTCAGTCTGTAGTTTTCATAGTTGAAATAGCCCAGAAAATGAAATATATGTGTGATTCATTTAAAATATTGTACATCACAGCCAGGGTCAGTGCAAGGTTAATAGATGCCCTAGGCAAGCCTTCAGCCTTATGCCCCTTCACAATTAGCTTTAAGACCCCTAGAAGCCCCCTTCAAGATTTTGATAATTATGATTATCTCGATACCATCCCTCCCAGAAAATCCTTTAAGCATGCATGTTAGGACATCAAACTTTCAAATATAAAACTTTGTTTTGTAAATATATACATAATGAGGGAGATTTCCAAAAGTCTCTTACAAGGACAAATGGACTATTTGCACATTTTCCCTGTGGCTAAGAGGATGACTCTTGGAGTTTGTGTGGCTATTAAGACACATTATTTTGCTTTTACTATAGCTTCTCTTTGCTTCCCTGGGAGAAGCTGTTGCCCTAGGCGACCAACTAGTTTTTTAGTGGTGGGACAGATTCTGATCATGGCTAGGGAATCCCTGTGTCTGAAGGGGGGTGGGGGGCAGTCATGTATTTCTTTCTGGTGTGTGTAGTATTCAAGTGTTGTGTGTGTGTGTATGTGTATCTCTTGTATGTTTAGTGTGTACTGTGCATGTGTTGTGACTGTTGTGCAGTAGCTGAGGGTGGTAGGTGGTCACAGTTGTGGGGAGGTAGTTTTGAGGGTGGAAGTACTTTACAGAATAGTGGGGCAGTTACACTGGGGAGTTTTTAGGAATGGGGCATCAGTATTGGGAAAGTTTTTGAGAGTGGAGCAGTTGCAATGGGATATTTTAACTGGGTGGAGCAGTTGGCAGGGTGGTGAGGCAGTCATGGGGGAGTAATTTTTGGGGGTTGGGCAGTTGTGTGGCAGTAGTTTTCGGTAATGGAGGCAGATTGTGGGGCATATGCAGGAACATTTCATGAAGTGGTTGTCTAGTCCCAGGAGGCGGGTTTTGGGGGTGTGACATTTTGCAGAAGGGGGGACATTTTTGAGGATATTTTTTAGAGGTGGGGGAGTTCATGGGGTGGTAGGTTAGTTGCAAGGGAGTGTATTTTTAGTGTTCAGGTTGATGGTGCAGCTTTGAGGAGATAATTTTTGAGGGCAGGTCAATTGTGGGACAGTAGTTTTTAGGAATGGGGCAGTTTTGGGGTGGTGTGGCAGATGCAGGGGGCAGTTATTGATGTGTTGGAACAATTGTGGGAGGGAAGACTTTGAGGGTGGAGCAGTTGTAGTGAGTAATTTTTAGGGGTGGCACAATTTGAAGGGTGGTAAGGCAGTTTTAGGGGTGGGACAGTGTATGGGCTGATTGGGGCAGTTGTTGCATGGTAGTTTTTTGGGGTGGAACATTGGCAGGGCTTAGGTTTTGCGAGTGGGGCAGTTGGGGTGCTGGGGCAGTGTAGGGGGTATTTTTTAGGGATGGGGCAGTTTGAGGTGGTAGGACATTTATGAGAGGGCGGGTATCCGGAGGGATCATCGGGAAGCAGAAGGGTTCTCTGCACCAGAGAAGGCATCGGGACAAGGACTCACAGCAATAGGGCAGGTAGGGGCTCCCTCCAGCTTCTGCCATGCAGCCATCTGACCCACTCCTTTTGCATGTGTCATTCACCTGCGCTCCACGCTACCTTTAAAGATACAGTGCTTCAGGCGTGGATCCTAGCAGGGTTGGAAGAAAGAACACGACTGACCCTCTGAAACCTAAAAAATGAGTTACTCTGCATACTATTAAGCTACTATTACCGGCAATAATGTAATCACAGGAATGTAAGTGTTATTTATTGTATTTTGCTGATGTGCTTATTTCCCAAGGACTTTTTTAAACTTACAATCAGAATCAATCCCAGTACATTCCCATAATACACCACTACAGTCCTAACTATCCTTGCCTGATCTATCACAGATACACACATAGAATACAATACAACATACATAGATTCAACATACACAACATACATAGGGAAAGGGATGTATTATGCTCCTATTTAATACTAAGGACACTTCCTCCATGTTTGATCTAGGGGAGTGAAAAACATCATAGTTTCGGACCTTCAACTGATTAATAAGAACCCTGGTCCCGCGCGGTGCATCCTGGGATATTCCGAGTGAAGTCAGACTGCCATATAAGGAAGAATATGACCCTGCCTGATGCATCACAAGATGCACAGTGTTGGACCAGGAACCACCATTTTTCAAGATAGCGCAGCAAGAGTGGGAGCGCATGGGCAGTGCTGCTGCTCATTTCTAAAGGTACCGGGTAAGGGTGGGAGGTAAAGGGCTGCTGGGCCACAAAGTTGATTTTTAGTTGGGAGGGTTGGGGGTTCAGGGCCCTGGACCACCAGGTTTATTTTTAGGAGGGAGGTAGGGGGATCGGGGTTGCTGGGCCACCAGGTTTATTTTTTGGGGGATGGGGGGTTTCGGGGCAGCTGGGCCACCAGGTTGATTTTTAATTAGGAGGGGAGTGGGGGAATCGTGACCGTTAGGTTACCAGGGATTCCTTTTCTGTTGGGGGCACCGGCCCCTGACAGTATTTTGATGGTGTCAGGGGCTTTCTGTGATGCCTGAATCATCTGAGGGGAGTTTGATGTTTCCCCTCAGATAAGGCATCGGAGAAAACCCTCCATGCCATCAAAATAGTGGCAGTGCTCATATGAAATTTAGCCAGGTGGTGCCCCTATTTCTCTGGGATAGCATGCCAAACTAGTGCAGATTTCTTGTTGTGCATGCGTTTGGCTTGCTCTCCTAGTTTAACGCTGCCATTTGCACACAGTTTAACAAATGGTTAACATGTGGCTAATTTGCATGCCCGTACTGAAGTCGCATGCTATCGGTGTATTGCAAATAGGCATAAAAAACTGATAGAGCACAACTTCAACACCGGCTTTCTGCATCGGCCTGAAAGTTAGCAGAGGCTGCAGTGAGGGTGCTCTGCCAAGCAGAAGCCACCAAATGAAGGGCCAGAAGCTCATGTGCTCAAAGAGGAAACCTTCAAACAAAGCCCCAGTAGAGAGTGGAGCAAGTGCTGAAGGCAGGTAAGTGGAAGCAGGCAGATTCTACAGGAAGTGCCCTAGTAAAACTCAGGCAAGGTAAAAAAACTGAATGGGGAGAAGGGAAAAAAGAAAAAGCAGTCCTAAATGTGCAGTCAGACAGTATTAGTCTGAGAATGCAGTATTTAAAACTGAGATCAGAATTCAGTGTCAGAATCCAGATATCTTGTATTGGTGAATATCCAGTTTTAGCACTGACTGGCAGTGGCTAACCAGATAGCCGAACTGCATAATTAGGTCTGCCTTTTTTGTGACTGAACTTTATGCTGTTAGTTATCCGGTTAGCAGACTGAAAGTCACCACTGATTGGATAAACCAGGAACCCTCTTCATCCCTGCCCCTCTCATAGATCACCTCAGCATTATCTGGACAATACCACAATGGTAAAAGGAAACATTCAGCAGCACTAGTACTAGTACTGTTATAGCAAACGCTGTGAAAAGCTCTTATTCAATCACTCACCCACAGAAGGAAAACTCACAGACAGGCTGGAATGCAAACAGGAACTTTTAATGTGCGCACAGGCCCAGATAGAGAAACCAGCAATCTCCACAAAAATCTGAGCCACGAGGGACGTCCTACAATACCTTATATACTGTACATTTTCAAACTCATTCTACAATCCCATTTGTCTCAGATATTTCCTGTCCACCAATCAGCAGCCCCTGGGGAAGGTACCTGGGTGACCTGTCCAAACCGGTGTGCTCTGGTCTGCTGATTTCTGGGCAAGGGGATATTGTGCTCACACCTGGAGTGGGGGGAGGGTGCCTGCTGGAATCTTTATGTCTCCTCTTAGCAGGCTGATTACTTTATGTAAGAGCCTCATGGCTTGGGGGGAAGGGTCAGGCTGATCACTTGTGTAAGAGCCTCATGGCTGCCTCACTCCCCCCTTTTTAAGTGAGACCTCAACCGCTAGAGGCGGTTGAGGGCTGTATTACTGGAGGCAAGCCGCAGAGGGGTGTATTGGGTCAGGGCCATGACAGTGGTAACCGCCTTGCGTTCTACCAGGGTATCAAGGGTGGTGGTAATGAAGCGGTAAAGAATGGGGATACAACATGGCAGAATGGCACATAGCAGTAAATAAAAAGAACCCCTACCACTGGGATTTTTAGTCCCCCTAGCCAACTGAACCACTTCATAAACCACCCAGGACCCATGGACGGGTCAGTAATATGATTAACTAGATCACTTAGATCTTGGATAGAGTGTTCAATGGAAACACTTGCATCAGTGAGTTTAAAACAACACATACCCTATACCCTCTATAGCAACTCCTGCACAAAAGTTTTTGTTCCGTGTGCAAAAGTTGCTGTTCTGACTGTAAAAGGTTGCAGGACCTGCAGAGGCCTCTTTCCTTTGGGACAAAGGAGGGCCGTGTGCAAAAAGTCTGCAGAGGCCTCTTTCCTTTGGGGCAAAGGCTCTTTCCCTGGGATCCACCCTTATCAGCATATTAATGGCTTTTATTCTTGCTAGTGTTGAGTCATTCTGGCTGCACCCTGCCATTCCCTTTGCTTCATTAATCACTGGCACTGTAGTCTTCAGGGCATATGAGTGTTTTGTATCACCAGCTTTGTTTGGCCTGTTTAACTTGTCCAGGCTTGCCCAGCTTGCTCAGGCCTGTTCAATCTGTTCAGGCCTGGGCTGTCTTTTCTTAGCTGGGTCCATTTTCTGTGCACTTCTGCTCAGAGTATGGTTCCCCCTGGCTTTACTCTTGTTGTGCTGGGCTCTGGGTACTCATTTTCTTAGCCCACATGCTTTTTTTGTGCCATCATAATGTATTACAGCCTCAGGCAAGGATGCAGCCATACTAGACATACCTATCAGCCAATTTCCCTTCATTCCCAATTTTTCTTTTTCTTTTCTTGTGAATGGGGCAAAGGTAATCCCACTAAGGGCAATGGACAAGCAACCATTTGAGACAGATAGGGGTCATCAGAAAAGCAGCTTCTGGTACTGTTCCCTAGAGACAACATACATTGTAACATCATTTTCTTGCAGCTGGTCAATAATATTGAAAACACATAACATGAAAGTATGTCAAAAGCAGCAGTGCTTAATAATGTGATAAAGAAAGCTCTGAGAATAGTACAGCAAAAACTTGAGCTGGTGTGGGTATTGCAGTTGCTGAAGCCGAAATGGCTTGTGGATTTCAGTTACTTTCTAAGAAAACAATATTAAAAGGATAACAATACAATCATTCACAGAAGCCCCCCAGGCAGTCCAATAGTTCTTTTTCCTGCCTCTCAGCAGTTCCCCAGGACCTCGCAGTGTGCTCCACCCTTCTCTGAAGTTTAAGTTCTGTTTCTCTCAAAATTTGAACCTCCCATTCTCATAGGCAGACATCCCGGCCCTTTTTTAATGTGACACACCGATCCAGATAGGGACTCCTTCACACATTTTAGCGGTGGGTAGTTCTGAGTTCTTGGGATGGTCTGTTCCATCTGGACTCTGGCCAATTTTCTCTGCTGGACTCTCTGGATTGCAATTGGTGACATGGCTCCAGGCCTTATTCAGAAAAGCAGCACCAATATTGAATGAAAAAAAAAAACTAAATATGCTGGATTAGATTTCACAATGATACAAACTTAATTTCATCCATATTTACTTAAGATCATAACTATCTCATATGGTATCAATTATGTCTCTCAGTTTGATAAACTCTTTGTCTCTCTGTCTCTTACCACTGGAGATTCCTTTGCAGGTAAGAACTATTCCATTTCTCGCAGTGCTATAATATACTGTACTCCTGAAACTGAAAACCCTCAAAACAAGGTACACTTTTTCTCTGGACACCAATGCGTCTATGATGTTACTGTTCTGTTCATCATTTGTCAGCACAGTGCTTAACAAGGCAAAGTAATTACCTTGAATCCTACAGTTCAAAACAAGCATGAAACTGATACTTTTCTATAAAAAGGTTGGTGGATACCTGGAATGCAATATCATTGTAGTATCAGAAAAATGAATACAGTTGATCAAGGCAGTTTAATGTACCAAGCAGGAAAGAATGCAATCATCAAAACAGCATTTACTGTCTGCAGAATAAAATGTCAAAGATGGCATATCATGCAGAAGTATTACTTGTTTAATTTTGTATGTGCAGTCAAAACCAAATATATGTACCAGAGATAAAATTCAGGCTTTAAAAAGACAAGAAAAAAAATCTTCATTTCTTCATAATCTTATAAGGATTTTCTTCAGCCTTTGTTTGCTTCCAGCAGACATTTGAGGGTGCTCAAAGGAGGCACCCCCCATGGTTCTAGAAGCTCAAAACTCTACAATTAAAATTGATGACAAGAGGATTGTTTGCAGGCTAGGTGTGGCTAGATGAATTGGGGTTCTTTGTCCTCTAGGAGAAAGACTCCTAGGTGATTTTTTTCTTTCTTTTGTCCTCTCTAATGTGCCTCCAATTCATCTGCTAGAAGAAGGAACTCCTCCCAGTATCTTTCTATAGCTATGCAAACTATCTCAGCAGTTTCAACCGCCCCTTACTCACTGCTGAAAGGTGTGATCAAAAATTTGGTTCTTTGACTATTGACTATGCATGAAACATAGTAATGAAACTGGATATGCATTAAATAAAGCAATTGTCTTCCTTCACTCTCTAATGGGCCTCCATTCATCTGCTAGAAGAAGGAACTCCTCCCAGTATCTTTCTATAGCTATGCAAACTATCTCAATGGTTTCATTCCTAGTATCTTTCTGTAGTTATGCAAACCATCTCAGCAGTTCCAACCATCCCCCACTCACCGCTGAGAGGCATGACCAAAAAGCCTGGTTCCCTGACCACTGATCTTGCATGAAACATAGCAATGAAACTGGATATGCATTAAACAAAGCAATTGTCTTCCTTCACTGCTACACCAGTACAACAGTCTACATACTGTTCCCTTTTATTTACAGGGAACAGTCCCTTTCCTGCAATCAGTAGACCTGGTGTTTTTCACTGTTTGGGGACACAGGGGCGATTTGTTAATAACTTCACCTTTTACTGATAGAGTATCAAAATCAATCCTGAAATATAAAGACCTAATGTCTGGATAAAAACTTTCTTTCCCTAATCTTTCCCTAATGTCACAACTAAACACAGAGACACTCTAACAAACACAGAGACACTAACAGTTTCTACATAACAGCACATTAACTATATGGGCCAGCCATGAATCTATATAGGGAAGCTGGTCCGGATACTCCTTCACTACAATTTAGCCTCCGGACCCCATGCTCTAATCACAATTTGCAAAATCACAATTTACAGTGCAAATCTTCTAATCTCAATTCTAGGAATGCAATGTTCAGTGTAAATTTTCTAATCTCACTTCTGGGAATACAATATACAATATAATCCAGGTAACAGGTAGAGTTTGGTTGCACAAAACACACAGGACCACAAAGGGAAAAAGAAAGAGGGAAAACAGAAAACAGAGACGTCTCAGTAGCGAATACGTTACAAATACACATTACACATTACACACACTAGCATAGGATTTAACTTTTACCATGAGGATAATAGTAGCTAGCTATTTTCTAATGTCCACTAGATGGAGCTCCAGGATCACTAGCACAAAAGAAACCCCCAACACTAAAAGCACATGGCAACACAAAAAAGCCCCCAACACTATAGGAGCACATGGGGCAAAGGCTCTAAATAAATCGCCCCGATCATCGGAGAATTGCGATCAGTGCAATTATTCTTGAAAGGCACACTTAAGGGGGTTAAGTACTAATATTTTAGGCAATTTTTAATAGCTTTGGCAGCGCTGCACTTTAAATACCTTTAAGGGGCCCGAGGTGGCAAAGTTAAATTTATACTGCAGTCATTTAGTGGCTCTCGCAAGCAAGCGCCCCCCCCCCCCATTCCTACCAGATTTCAACCAGATTTACCAGATACCAGATACAGACAGGACGAGCAATGGTTTCAGAGCCCCCCCAGGACCCCTACTCGGAATGCTCGCTGCGGGTGATCGGGCCACGACAGGTTCACAGACTTTTGCCAGGATTTCCAGATACAGAAACAGAGGACTACCCAAAACAGTAAAGTAGTAGTACTCACCAGAACTTCTGATCAGACAGAGAGTTTGGATGCCAGTCTATCCAGCCGGTTTTCAATCGGGCGGTCAGCCACAGGGACCGACTGACCAGACAAATCAAGGTGTCCTTCCGGAGCACAAAGTGGCCCGGGGTGCCAAGGACCGTTAATCACCTGGAGGGGCCGGTCCCTGACTGGTGGAGGCCTGATCCTGCAAAAAGCAGTAGTCTTCCCACCGTGGGTGTGATGAGAGAGGCTTTTTTAAATTTAATTTAAAAGGGTCCCACCTGGGGGTGCCAAAATGTTATAGCAAATGCTGTGTAAAGCTCTTATTCAATCACTCACCCACAGAAGGAAAACTCACAGACAGGCTGGAATGCAAACAGGAACTTTTAATGTGCGCACAGGCCCAGATAGAGAAACCAGCAATCTCCACAAAAATCTGAGCCACGAGGGACGTCCTACAATACCTTATATACTGTACATTTTCAAACTCATTCTACAATCCCATTTGTCTCAGATATTTCCTGTCCACCAATCAGCAGCCCCTGGGGAAGGTACCTGTGTGACCTGTCCAAACCGGTGTGCTCTGGTCTGCTGATTTCTGGGCAAGGGGATATTGTGCTCACACCTGGAGTGGGGGGAGGGTGCCTGCTGGAATCTTTATGTCTCCTCTTAGCAGGCTGATTACTTTATGTAAGAGCCTCATGGCTTGGGGGGAAGGGTCAGGCTGATCACTTGTGTAAGAGCCTCATGGCTGCCTCAGTACTGCTGAATAACCCTCTTACTGGCACTTACCTAATTAGCAGGTGTTGCCAACCAGATAAGTGCCTTTGAATATCAGGGCCGCACTATTTTGATCCAAAATAGAACTTTCATCAAGGACTATAATAGGATGGAAATACAAGAGAGTCATATTTTTCTGTTTTTTATAATTTGGCTTTTCTTTTTGCTCCATTTGACACTGTTCCGCACAGGCGACTTATAAGCAAACTAAGCACCCTAGGGATGGACCCTAAAGTTACTGATTGGGTTAGAAATTGGTTGAGTGGGAGGCGAGAAAGGTTAGAGCTAAATGGAGCTCACTCTGAGGAGAAGGAGGTAACTAGTGGTGTGCCGCAGGGATCTGTCCTTGGTCCGATTCTGTTTAACATCTTTGTTAGTGATACCATTTTGCATCCAGTGATCACCAGATGGTGTGGTTCAGTATTAGGACTAGGGCTGTTAGAATCCATTCCAAGGTGAGGATCTTAGACTTTAGGAAGACTAACTTTGCGAAGATGGGCCAATACCTCAGGGAGTTGTTAGTGGGATGGGAACAGCTGGGGGATGTAGAAAAACAGTGGGCAAAATGAAAGGGGATATTTTAAGGGCAACCAACCTTTTTGTTAAAATGGTAAATAAAGGCAAAAGGAAAAGGAGACCGCTATGGCTTTCTAAGGAAGTAGCTGAAAAAGCGAAGAAAAAGAGGGAGGCCTTCATGAAATACAAGAGATCACAGAGAGAGAAAGACAGGCATCTGTATTTGGAAAAACTTAGAGAAGCTAGCAAAGTAGTCAAGAAGGCAAAGATTCAAAAGGAGGAGGAAATAGCCAATGCAATAAAATGGAGGGATAAGACATTTTTCAGATATATTAGTGAGAAGAGGAAGGGCAAAAGTGGTATTGTCAGACTCAAGGGTGTAGGGGGGGGGGAATATGTAGAAGCTGATAAGGATAAAGCGGAATTGCTTAACAAATATTTTTGTTCTGTGTTCACAGATGAAGAACCAGGAGCAGGACCTCAGAAAACACCCACAAATAGGGACAGAAGCGAGGGACATCTTGAACAATTTTCAGAAGACTGTGTTCGTGAGAAACTAGCTCAACTTAAAGTAGACAAAGCGATGGGACCGGATGGGATACACCCTAGAATACTGAGGGAACTTGGGGACGTTCTAGCAACTCCACTGACTGACCTTTTCAGTGCCTCGTTGGAGTCGGGAGTGGTGCCAAAGGACTGGAGAGAGGCTCATGTGGTGCCTTTACACAAAAGCGGAAGTAAGGATGTGGTTGAGAATTACAGGCCGGTTAGTTTAACTTCGGTGGTGAGTAAATTATTGGAAACGCTGCTGAAAGAGAAAATAGTGAGGTTTCTGGAGTCCAGAGGATTACAGGATCTTAGGCAGCATGGATTCACCAGAGGCAGGTCTTGTCAGACAAATCTGATTGATTTCTTTGACTGGGTGACCAGGGAATTGGACCGAGGGAGAGCTCTAGATGTGGTGTATTTAGATTTCAGTAAAGCCTTTGACACTGTTCCTCACAAGCGACTTATAAACAAACTGAGCACCCTAGGGATGGACCCTAAAGTTACTGCTTGTGTTAGAAATTGGTTGGGTGGGAGGCGACAAAGAGTACAAGTAAATGGAGCTCACTCTGAGGAGAAGGATGTTACCAGTGGTGTGCCCCAGGGATCTGTCCTTGGTCCGATTCTTTTTAACATCTTTGTTAGTGATAATAGCGGAAGGGCTGTCGGGTAAGGTTTGCCTCTTTGCAGATGATACCAAAATCTGCAATAGAGTAGACACCCAGGAAGGTGTAGATAACATGAGGAGGGATCTAGCTAAGCTTGAAGAATGGTCTATAATTTGGCAGCTGGGATTTAATGTTAAAAAATGTAAGGTCATGCATTTGGGCTGCAGCAATCCAAGGGAGCAATACAGTATAGGAGGTGAAGTACTTTTGTCCACTAAAGAAGAGCGGGACCTAGGCGTGGTTGTGTCTGATGATCTTAAAGTAGCTAAACAGGTAGAAAAGGCGACGGCAAAAACTAGAAGGATGCTTGGGTGCATACGGAGAGGAATATCTAGCAGAAAAAAGGAGGTGATAATGCCTCTGTATAAATCTTTGGTGCGACCTCATTTGGAGTATAGTGTGCAATTCTGGAGACCGCACCTTCAAAAGGATGTGAACAGGATGGAGTCAGTGCAGAGGGTGGCTACTAAAATGATTAGTGGGCTTCATTTTAAAGCATATGAGGACAGACTTAAGGATCTTAATATGTACACCTTAGAGGAAAGGCGGTATAGAGGTGATATGATTGAGATGTTTAAATACCTCCGTGGCATAAATGTTCAGGGAGAGAGCCTCTTTCAATTGAAAGCAAGTTCTGCTACGAGGGGACATGGGATGAGGGTGAAGGGCGATAGATTCAGGAGTGATATGCGGAAATATTTCTTTACGGAAAGAGTAGTGGATCCGTGGAATAGTCTCCCAGTGGAGGTGGTAGAGATGAGGACAGTAACTGAATTCAAAAAAGCATGGGACCAACACAGAGGATCTCTAAAGGTAGAAAGTGGACTGTTGTAGTTGTTGATATGGAAGGACAGACTAGATAGGCCGTGTGGTCTTTTTCTGTCATCATGTTTCTATGTTTCTATATTAATGAAGGACTGTCAGGTAAGGTTTGCTTGTTTTCAGACTATATCAAAATCTGCAATAGAATAGACACACAGGAGGGAGTCAACAGCATGAGGAGGGATCTAGCTAAACTTGAAGAATGACCTAGAAAATGGCAGCTGAAATTTAATGCTAAAAATTGCAGGTCATGCATTTAGGCTGCAAAAATCCAGCTGTACAGTACAGGGAGTGAGGTACTTCTGTCCACAAAAGAAGAGCGGGACCTGGGCGTAATTGTGTCTGACGATCTTAAAATAGCTAAACAGGTAGAAAAGGTGACTGTGAAAGCCAGAAAAATGCTTGGGTATAATGGCCAGCAGAAAAAAAGGAGGTGATAGTGCCTCTGTGTAAGTCTCTGGTGCGTCCTCATTTGGAGTACTTCATGCAATTCTGGAGACCACACCTTCAGAAGGATATAGGCAGGTTGGAATCGGTGCAGAGGGTGACTAGTAAAATGGTTAGTGGTCTTTATTATGAAGCATATGAGGACAGACTTAAAGATCTTAATATGTATACTTTAGAAGAAAGGCGGGATAGGGGCGATATGACAGAGACATTTAAATACCTCCGTGGCATAAATGTACAGGAGGGTCTCTTTCAATTGAAGGCAAGCTCTGCTGTGAGGGGACATAGGATGAGAGTGAAAGGGTTAGACTCAAAAGTAATATGCAGAAATATTTCTTTACGGAAAGAGTGGTAGATGTGTGGAGGTGGTGGACATGAGGACAGTATCTGACTTCAAAAAAGCATGGGACAAACACATAGGATCTCTAAAAGTAAAAAGGGGGGACTATTGTATTTGATATGGAAGGGCAGATTAGATATAACAGCAGAAAAAGACCACATGGCCTGTTTCTATATGCAATGCTGCACAAATGATTCTGTTGGAGTATTGTGTGGGGACTCCTGTAGAACAGCTACCGGTGTTGTACCGTTTCTGTTACACCATATTAAACTCCACTGAGTGATATCAAACTGCCACTTTTCACATACAGTAGGTTATACTAGGGTTCTCATGTCTCTGTGCTGCAAAACAAAACCTGGGGCACCTTCTACTCACCCTCAACAGAGCAGATATCCCACATCATCTCTACAATCAACACAAGCACTGCTCCCACAGACCCATGCCCAGTGTCATGGGTAAAAGCCACCAAATCAAACTTCATTCACACCATACATAAAATAGTACACAACTCACTCACTCAAGGACTCATGCCAAAGCAACTAAAGCTTGCCTCAGTAAGACCAATCACAAAGAAAACAACTCTCGACAAAAAAGATCCAGCAGCATACCGACCAATCTCCAGCATACCCTTCCTGGCAAAAATCATCGAAAAAACGGTTCAACTACAACTCCAGGAACACATTGACAAATATGAAACACTCGACGACAACCAACACGGCTTTCGTCCCAACCATGGAGTCGAAACGCTACTGATCTACCTCTTCGACAGCATCCTAAGAATAATTGACAACACCAGGAATGGAATCATAATGATCTTCATCGACATCTCCTCAGCCTTCGACACAGTGGACCACAACACGCTCCTGGAAAGACTAAAAAACACTGGTATTCACGGTATCACATTGGAATGGTTCCACTCATACCTAACCGAAAGACAGCTACAGGTCAAGGTGGGACACAACACCTCCCGACCCATAAATGTCCGTCAAGGAGTACCTCAAGGATCCGCACTCTCAGCACTCCTATTTAACATCTACATCCAACCAATCTGCAACATCATGAAAGAGAACAACATTCAATACACAATATATGCGGACGACATCATGATATACACCCCGATATCAATCGACAACCCGGACTTCTCTAAGATAACAGACTGCCTTACCCAAATGACGAGTTGGTGTCAAAACAACAACCTCGCAATAAACTACAACAAGACCGAAGCTTTAATCATCACTCGGAACCAAAGCTTCATACACCCGCAAAATATCAAGATACAAAATACTACTATACCAATAAGACCAGAAGTGAGATACCTCGGAGTTACTCTGGACAATAAACTAAACCTCAAGCCACACATCAACAAAACAATCCAAAAAGTCTACTACAGGATGCGAATCATCAGGAGACTGAAACCACTCCTCGCCCTAGAACACTTTCGTACCGTCTGTCAAGCACCGATAACCCCACTACTTGACTTCTGCAATCCGATATACCTTGGACTCCCGAAACAAGCCCTCAAACCACTCCAGCTAGCACAAAACACTGCAGCACGAATAATATCCGGTACTGCAAGACAGGAGCACATCACACTTACCTTAAAGGACTTACACTGGCTCCCAATCGGTGCACGCATCAGATACAAAACTATCATAAACCTATTCAAGATAAATCAGCACACATCAGCCAACAGCCTGCACACCCTCATACAACCAGACACCAGCACACGTCCTAGAAGAAAACAAACACACAACCGAGTCAGCACCCCAAGTGAATTCAAACACACACGCAAGGACACAACAGACAGAGCACTCTCCATGGCTGCTCCAACAATATGGAACAAACTACCGGACGAGTTGAGGGCAACTACAGACCTCAAAGACTTTAGAAAACAGCTAAAAACCATGCTGTTCATAGAACACTATGGACACATCACATAACCTCAGAGAATGTATAACAACACATGATGCCGCCTAAAACACTGTATGTATCGAAAATGTTTTTTGCATCACTGTATATAGCCCATATTGTACATAGCTCAAACCACTCTAGCACACAATACAACACACATTGTACATAGCTCAAACCAATCTAGCACACAATACAACACACACTCAACTAAATATCACCCTCACTGCATGTTTAACACTCTCACTTTACCCGATTGTTTGCTGTGATACCACCTTGATTAATAAGATAAGGCGGTTTAGAAATACTGTTAAATAAATAAATAAATAAATAAACACTTATACATTTATGCCCAATTCCCTTCCTGTTCCAGTACCATTGGCTGCACTTGAACTCTAGTATTTCCTTCACTAGTTTTCTGCTAGGTCCTATACTTTTTCCATGCATTTTTGAATTACTGTTTTTCACCATCACCATGACTGCATATTATAGTGTCTTGCAGGAAGGAGGTCAAATTGGGTGGCAGAGCTAGCAGAGGTGGGTAATGTTGCCCAATAGTGCCTGGAAGTAGAGTGAAAAGAGAGTGGTGAAGATGGGGGTCCCAATGTGTGGGAGGAGTGGCCTAGTGGTTAGGACAAGGTACTTTAGGCTGGAGGGCCGGGGGTTCAAGTCCCACCTGGGGACAGCAATCTCAGGCTGGAGGGACTGGGATTTCTAGTCCTATAGGCACTCCTTGTGGTCTTGGGCAAGCCACTTAACCCTCCATTGCCCATGTTCCCTGTAAGTATTAGTGTATGTGTGTCATATCCCCTCGTGTTAAATGTATCTCCCAATTGACCCGGTGAAAAGCGGGATATAAATACAGCTAAATAAATAAATAAAATAAATAAATGCTCTACAGTAGCTGCCGGAGGGAAAAGGAATTAATATGAATAAAATACAGTCTCTAAAATGCTTGTATGCAAATGCTAGAAGTCTAAAAAATAAGGTGCGAGAGTTAGAATATATAGCACTAAATGAGAGGTTAGATATGATTAGCATCTCAGAGACATGGTGGAAGGAGGACAACCAGTGGGACACTGTGATACCTGGGTACAAACTATATCGTAATGATAGAGCTGATCAAATTGGTGGAGGGGTTTCTCTCTATGTTGGAGAGGGCATTGAGTCAGAAAGGATTAAAGTTTTGCAGGAAACAAAATTTGCTGTAGAATCTCTATGGATTGAAATTCCATGTAAAAAGGGGAAGTTGATGGCAGTGGGGGTGCACTATCGACCACCTGGCCAGAATGAACAAATGAATGATGAAATGCTCAAAGAAATCAAGGAAACTAACAAGTTACAGCACAGTAATAATAATGAGTGATTTCAATTACCCCGGTATCGACTGGGTCAGTGTCACTGCAGGACATGCTAGGGAGATAAAGGGGCTTGTTTACAAAGCCGCGGTAGCGGTTTCCGCCCGATATCAGAGCAGCGGCCCCACAAAGGGGCCGCGGCTCTGATA
This sequence comes from Ichthyophis bannanicus, assembly GCA_033557465.1. Taxonomy (NCBI): domain Eukaryota; kingdom Metazoa; phylum Chordata; class Amphibia; order Gymnophiona; family Ichthyophiidae; genus Ichthyophis; species Ichthyophis bannanicus. The sequence goes on along the minus strand of CM066032.1, from coordinate 661,313,390 downwards.
TCGGGCGGAAGCTGCTACCGTGGCTTTGTAAACAAGCCCCAAAGTTCCTAGATGAAATATATGACTGCTTGTTGAAGCAGCTGGTTCATGAACCGACCAGAGGGGAAGCTATATTGGACCTAATCCTTAGTGGAACACCATATCTGGTGCAAGAGATAAGGTTGTTGGGCCACTTGGCAATAATGATCATAGCATGATCGTGTTTGATCTAATAAATGGAGGAGGGATGGTAAGGAAATCCACAGTACTACCTTTTAACTTTCGAAAGGGAGACTATGATCAAATGAGGAAAATAGTTAAGAAAAAACTAAAAGGAGTAGTTGCAAAGGTTAAAGACTTACATCAAGCTTGGGTGTTGTTGAAAAATACTATCTTGGAAGCCCAGACCAGCTGTATTCCACGCTTTAAGAAAAGTGGAAGGAAGTCCAAAAAGCTGCCAGCATGGTTTAAAGGTGAGGTCAGAGAGGCTGTTGCCAAAAAAGCATCTTTCAGGAACGACGAAACCTGGAAACAGCACAAGCACTGGCAAGTTAAATGCAAGGCATTGATAAGGCAGGCAAACGAAGAATTTGAGAAGAAGCTTGCTGCGGAAGCTAAAACGCGTAATAAAGACTTTTTCAAGTACATTCGTAGCAAAAAACCTTTGAGAGAGTCAGTTGGTCCATTAGATGATAGAGGGGTTAAAGGGGCACTAAGAGGCGACAAGGCGATAGCGGAGAGACTGAATGAATTTTTTGCTTCGGTCTTTACTGAGGAAAATGTAGGGATGTTACCCATGACTGAAGTGGTATTTAAAGTTGCGTAAGAATTGAAGGAAATATCTATACATCGGGAAGATGTATTACAATTATTAGATAAACTGAAGAGTAGCAAATCACAAGGGCCGGATGATACACATCCAAGGGTATTGAAAGAACTGAAATATGAGATTGCAGACCTGCTATTAGTAATCAGTGAACTATCATTAAAATCATCTGTAATACCTGAAGCTTGGAGGATGGCGAACGTAACACCAATTTTTAAAAAGGGTTCCGGGGTGATCCGGGAAACTACAGACCGGTGAGCCTGACGTCAGTACCGGGAAAAATGGTAGAAACCATCATAAAGAACAAAATTGCTGAACATGTAAATAGTCATGGCTTAATGGGAGACAGCCAACATTGCTTTAGATAAGGAAGATCTTGTCTTACTAATCTGTTATGTTTTTTTGAAGGTGTGAATAAACAGGTAGACAAAGGTGAATCGGTTGATATAGTGTATTTGGACTTTCAGAAAGCCTTTAAGAAGGTCCCTCATCAGAGACTTTTGGCAAAACTAAAGAGTCATGGGATAGGAGGCAGTGTACAATTGTGGATCAGGAACTGGTTAAAAGATAGAAAGCAGAGGGTAGGGTTAAATGGCCAATTTTCCCAATGGAGAAAGGTGAATAGTGGTGTACCCCAGGGATCTGTGCTGGGTCAGCTGCTTTTTGACATATTCATAAATGACCTGGAATAGGGAATAACAAGTGAGGTTATCAAATTTGCAGATGACTCAAAACTATTTAAAGTTGTTAAAACCCAAGAGGATTGTGGAAAATTGCAAGAGGATCTTGATAAATTGGAAGACTGGGCATCAAAATGACAGATTAAATTTAATGTGGACAAGTGCAAAGTTATGCACCTAGGGAAGAACAACCCAAACTATGGTTACATGATGCAGGGTTCCACATTAGGAACCACAACCCAGGAAAAAGATTTAGGTGTCACTGTGGATAACATATTAAAACCCTCGGCCCAGTGTGCAGTGGCGGCCAAGAGAGCAAATAGGATGCTAGGTATCATAAGGAAAGGAATGGAAAATAAAACAAAGGATATTATAATGCCTCTATATTGTTCCATGGTGAGACCGCACCTTGAGTATTGTGTGCAATTCTGGTTGCCATATCTTAAAAAGGATATAGCATTATTGGAAAAGATTCAGAGAAGAGCCACCAAAATGGTAAGGGGGATGGAAGGTAACCCCTATGAAGAAAGGCTAAAACGTTTAGGGCTCTTTAACCTGGAAAAGAGATGGCTGAGGGGAGATATGTTAGAAGTCTATAAATTAATGAACGGAGTAGAACGGATAAACGTTGATCGATTGTTTACGTTATCAGAATATAGAAAGACTAGGGGACATGCAATGAAGCTACAGGGTAAACTATTTAACGCTAATAAAAGAAAATATTTTTTCACTCAACGTGTAATCAAACTCTGGAATTTGTTACCGGAGGATGTAGTAAAGGCTGTTAGTGTAGCTGGGTTTAAAAAAGGTTTGGACAAGTTCCTGGAGAAAAGGTCCATAAACCATTATTAAGAAGTGACCCAGGATATCAGTGCTTGACCTAATACAAGCATTGTGGAACCTGTGTCTTTTGGGGAAACTGCTAGGTACGTATGACCTAGATTGGCCACTGTTGGAAACAGGATACTGGGCTTGATGGACCTTGGTTTGACTCAGTATGGCATATCTTATGTTCTTATGAAGTACTAAGAGTGTCTGTTAAGTATTTTTTTTACTGAGTAAAAGCTTGGATAAAAAGGAAAAAACAATAGGCAAAGTGCTTTTTATGGTTCAATCCAATTTAAAAGAGACTATTATTCTTCCTGCGTCCTGTGACTGAGATTTCAAGCGGATTGCATCATTCCATTCATATCTGCTGGTCTGCTTAAATCTGTTCTGGAAGTTTCATAGAAAAGATCTTGATGGTTTCCAAACTAAGCTTATGGCCTTGTTTACAGCAGATTTTTCTTTTCACTCTCCTTTTTCTTAGGCATCCACTGTGAAACGGAAGCCAACGAATGCCTATCAAGCCCCTGTTTAAACCATGGCATATGTGAGGATCAAAAAGGTGGTTTCCAGTGCCTATGTCCACCTGGTTTTATTGGTTCCCTTTGTGAAAATAACATCGATGAATGCCACAATGGCCCTTGCAAAAATGGAGCCAAATGCATTGATGGCATTGACAGTTACAGGTGAAATATACTGCTGTGATTTGAGACAGCACATTTAGGATAAATGCACAGTACAGTAATGACCTATAAAACAGAACTTGCAGAATCTGGTGAAGACATAAACCAATCAAATGCCTTCATAATCTTGTATATGAAATCTTCATTTTCCTTCTCACAGATTTCTGTGCAAATTAGAAGGAGCAATACTGACCACTATTTCCATGCACTATCAGCAAAAAATCCTGAGTAAAGTTAAATTGTTTTATTTGTGCAGCAGCGAGCCATCTTCTGTTTGCTTTGTATATTTCAGGAAATAACACATTATTCTTATTAATCATTTGTATGGCACTTGTCTCTGCTGTACAGAGACAAGTGAAGGATAATTTTATAAAGCTTTCTCCTGCATGTAACGCCTGTTTGCACTCCGAAAAATGCCTTTATAGAACGGCACAACTGCATGCATGTATAAAAAGTATATACATGGAAAGCATGTGTCTGCTTTTATGAAATCTGTTTGTAGGTGTTCCCAGAGACATAGTTTGGCTACATCAAAGGTAAGATTGCAGTGTATGCATATATTTCATTAAATGTGTCTGTACATGCACATATTAACACTTTCAGAGCAGATGTAAATTTACCTGTCATCATTTGTGCACTATTGTGGCTCAATCTGGAAGCCTATTTTGTAAAGGTACCTAGGTGCCTATGTTGTCTTTCTAAAACAGGTAGTTTATTTGGTCCTCTTATATAGACATCCTATTACATAATCAAACCCAATGAGGTTAAATTTATAATAGGGCACCTAGGCAGGAAGTCACATAGGTTCATGTTTCACCTATTTTAAAAGGCAACATATGGGCTAATGTGCTTTTTATAAAATTCCTTTCCTGAAAACTCCCGTACAAAGTTATACTGGCCTCAAGGCAGGGGTAACTTTGTGTGTATGTGCCTGGAAAATTAGGTGCGTACATGTGTATTTTATAAAACTCATAAATAAGTGCTGATCCCAACCCTTTTCCTCCTATTCTCCACCCCTGGAAACTTCTAGATGTATAATCACATAAAATTAGGGGCTGTGTTTTCTAAGCTCCTATTGTTATGGATAATACATTTTGGCTATTTTATAAGCACCTATTTGACAATGTAAAACAAATTAAATTTACCCTGTAATGGATAATCCCTGCTCTTTGCAGTTTATAATCTAGCTAAGATTGAGACAAAAAAATAAATCATTTGAGTTGCAGAGAGGCCATGATTGGAGGAAAAGCCCTGAAGTATATGGATTATTGGTGTGAATAACTGAGGAAGGGGTGACTTTAAATAAGTGAAACTTTAAGGAATGAAGCTTCTTAAGAATTTATATCAGAAAAGCCAGTGAGGTGGGTAGATATAGTTCTATGTTCTTAGCTACGCGTTTTAGTAATATTATAGTCAAAGAACCCAAATTGATACCTGGACTGGATAACATTTAAAATCAGTTTAATGCAGTTCTCTGAATTTCTAAATACTGGAAGGATGAGACTAAAGGAGATGAATTAATGTCTCAAAGGTAAGTTAATATATGGAGTTTATTGAGAATGCTTGTATAGAAAAATGATAACGTTAAAAGATAGGCACCTTCAAGTCAGGCAGTGACATCTCTAGACAGAAGTATTTGAGGGTGTGAAGGGGATGGGACAAGCCAGATACTAGAGGAGGCAAACCAAAGTGACATTTCCACACATCACAAGCCTCCAGTGCCCCCACCTTTAAATTAGCTATAAAAGATACTACAAGAAAAAAAGTCCCAAGGACAATCTATGCATAAAAAATTCCTCTTCCTCCCCGAGCCGGTTTCAGCCACCCAGTAAAACTGCCATTTTATTTACTTGATATCTTTTTTCAGTGAATTTTATCATATGGGACTGAAGTCTGGAGCCTGTACAAGATAGGATAGAATCTCACTATAAACGCTGCACCCACATTTTTGTAAGACGCACACCCCAGATTCTCCACTAGTAGCTTTTACTAGAACCTCAGGCAATAAATTTGAGTATGATTACACATTGAGTGAAAAAATATTTTATTGATTAGTCTTAAATGTGCAACACTTTAGCTTCATTGCGTGTCCCTTAATCTTTCTACTTGTTGAAGGAGTAAACAACCGATCTGCATTTATCCATTCAACTCCACTCATTTTTTTATAGACCTCTATATCTCCACTAAGTTGTCTCTTTTCGAAGCTGAAGTGCCCTAAACCTTTAAGCCTTTCCTCATAGAAGTATCCTTCCATCCCCTTTATGATTTTAGTCAGCATTTCTTCAGTCCTCATGTCATTCTCACCATGTTTCAGCCCTTTCATAGTCTTCATCTCCCTTTTATTACCCCCATTTGTTACTCAAACACCTACACCTCATCTCATATAACACATGCCATGCCCTCCCTTTCAAATTCCTCTCCATCCTCTGAATTCCTGCCCTTTTCCATTCCAAATTTTAACAATTTTCAGAAGACTGTGAAGACTGTGAGGAACTAGCTAAACTAAAAGTACAGAAGGCGATGGGACTGGATGGGGTCCATCCCAACATATTGAAGGAACTTGAGGACATTCTAGCTGCTCCACTTACTGACCCTTTCAAGAGATCAAGAGGACTGGACAAAAGCAGAAGTAAGGATGAGGTTGACAAGTACAGGCCAGTTAGTTTAACCTCTGTGGTGAGTAAATTATTGGAAATACTGCTAAAACAGAAGAGTGAGTTTTCTGGAGTCCAATTGATTGCAGGATCCGAGGCAGCATGAGTTTACTAGAGGCAGGTCTTGTCAGATAATTCTAATTGATTTCTTTGACTGGATGACCAGAGAGTTGGGCCAAGAGAGAGCCCTAGATGTGGTGTACTTAAATTTCAGTAAAGCCTTTGACACTGTTCCACACAGGTGACTTATAAACAAGCTGTGCACCCTAGGGATGGACCCTAAAGTGACTGACTGGGTTAGAAATTGGTTGAGTGGGCGGCGACAAAGGGTACAGGTAAATGGAGCTTACTCTGAGGAGAAGGAGGTTACCAGTGGTGTGCTGCAGGGATCTGTCCTTGGTCTGATTCTTTTTAACATCTTTGTTAATGATATTGCAGAAGGGCTGTCAGGTAAGGTTTGCCCCTTTGCGGATGATACCAAGATCTGCAATAAAGTAGACAGCCAGGAGGGAGTAGATAACATGAGGAAGGATCTAGCTAAGCTTGAAGAATGGTCAAGAATTTGGCAGCTGAGATTTTATGCTAAAAAATGCAGGGTCATGCATTTAGGCTGCAAAAATCCAAGGGAGCAGTATAGTGTAGGGAGTAAAGTACTGCTGTCCACGAAAGAAGATCGGGACCTGGGTGTGATTGTTTCAGATGATTTTAAAGTGGCTAAACAGGTAGAAAAGGTGATGGCGAAGGCCAGAAGGATGCTTGGGTGCAAAGGGAGAGGAATGGCAGCAGAAAAAAGATGATAGTGCCTCTATATAAGTCTCTGGTGCAGCCACATTTGGAGCACTGTGTGCAGTTCTGGAGACCGCACCTCCAAAAGGATATAAACAGGATGGTGCAGAGGATGACTACTAAGATGGTTAGAGGTCTTCAATTTAAAGCATATGGGGACAGACTTCAAGATCTGTTAGAGGAAAGGCATGATAGAGACATTTAAATAGCTCCATGGCATAAATGCCCAGGAGGAGAGCCTCTTTCGAATGAAAGCAAGCTCTGCAAAGAGGGAACATAGGATGGAAGTGAAAGGAGATAGACTCAGGAGTAATATGCGGAAATATTGCTTTACGGAAAGAGTGGTAGATGCATGGAATAGTCTCCCACTGGAGATAGTAGAGACGAGGATGGTATCTGAATTCCAGAAAGTGTGGGACAAACACAAAAGATCTCTAAAGGATAAAAGGGGACTATTGTATTGGATTTGGAAGGGCAAACTAGATAGGCCATGTGGTCTTTGTCTGCCATCATTTTCTATGTTTCTATGTTTCAAATTCCCTCTTTGGTCCCCTATCGTGTCTCTAAGTCTCCACTCCCCCACCCAATCTGAGTCTCTGCTTTCTCCCCCAAATGCCAAGCCCCTGCTCTTTCCTTGCTCTACCCCGAAGTCACCGAATCTCATTCCTCCTTTGCTCTGGCCCTCATCAGTCCCTGGTACTTATACTCCCTCTGCTGTCCCCCAGTCCCTGAGTCCCATCTTTCTTATAATTTCCTCTTACACTCCCTGAATCTATATTTTTCCGTTGCTTTTTCCTCTCTTCCAACTAGAGTCCTTCCTTTTCTCCTAAATCTCTAAATCTCTATCCCTCAGCCATAATGACACAACACCTCTAATCCCATCAGGTTTAAGCACCTCCTGCAGCTGTGCAATTGAAACAGTCACAATTTGAACCACAGGAGGCTGTATCTATAGAGCCCTGTATAGTTGAAATATTATCTATTTCAACCATACGGCTCCATGTGGTTCAGATAGGTGATGCTTGGACCATATGGAGCCCAATAGATATACAGAGCTCTATCATTCAAACAGTGGATGTTTCAGTCACATGGCCTCAGAAGGGAGAAGACACCAGCAATCAAAGTTAGAAGCAGCAGCCAGCTGAGATTTGGGTGGCAGAGGGATAGCAAGCCACTTTTTGAGAGTTAGGAGCTTTGTATGCAGTAGAGAGGGGAACAAGTTAGAAGATGTATAGAATTGTAAATGATGGGTTTTAATTAAGGAGAAGGAGGGGGCCACACATAAATAGTATGTGCACACTTTTCTTTGTGCAGTCACTGATGAATTGTCAAAATAATTGTATGCACCTATTTCTGCACTGCATGTTACCCAGGGAATTTACTGTATTTTATTTATTTTATTTAACAAGGTTTTTATATTGCTTTATCATTTTTAGTCAAAGCAGTTTACATTGTAACTTAAACATACATTAAACAGGGACATTGATCACTTTGATTCTTCTGAGGCAATGAAGGGTTAAGTGACTTGCCCAAGCAAGGGTGGCCCAAGGGGGATGCGGGGCCATGTGCGGAGACTTAGTGCGGGGCCTCTTTTGCATAAGGGGCCTCAGTTGCATGAATATTTGCATAATGTTACCATACACTAACTTTTAGTAAACATGCCTCTTACTGAGCGTATGGATAAAGAAAGACTAAAAGATTTCTACATTACTATAATCCATTGCCAACTGCCAGGCACATTAGAAACTACTACAAACACTGCCCATTTAAACCCATAGCAAACCCACCGTATCATAACAGCACTACCAGGACTCACAAAGCACCATACTCTACCTATCAAAAGGCAACACTGCAAATATTAAACCAATACATTTCAGAGAATAACAATACATGATCTACTGGGGAAAGAGAACAAGTGGCAATCTCAAATAGGAATTACATAAACAGAATACCTCAGCTCAGTTACACATGCAGAACATAGACCATCACCAAACAAGGAATCACAATTTAGAAACAGGAAGACAATAATTAAACTGGGAACCCCAAAAGCCAAACTTGGAATGTACAACAACACTGTAGAAATAAAACTATAAATTAATTTCCTCTTGTACTAAAAAAAGCGCAGATGTTAATGATGCACATTTCCCAGAGCTGACATATTCCAGTTAATAAATTCAAAATAAAGAGATATTGTTTTACCTTTTGTGCATTTCTTTTTCAGTTGCAATTGCTCCAGCCACTTTCTTCTGGTTTCTTCGTGTCTTCTGCTAACTCTCCATCGTCTGCTGTCCATTTGTCCTTTCTTCTCTCTTCTAGTTTTTTTTTTCCATTCTCTCTCTACATCTGCTTTAACATAGTAATCTTTCTTCTTTTGCTCTTTCCTCATTCCTATTTTATCCACTCAAATTTTACCCCTGAATTCTCAGTCCCCAGTTACTCTCCCAATATCCGGCCAATTGTAGATTTTTCTTCCCTACCACACAAAATATTTTCCCTCTCCATTTCACTCTCCCAGCTCCATCCCATTCTAATCCTCCCCCAACATCAGCTCCCTTCTAGTTCCAGCCCCACCCAGCATCCACTCCCTTCTAGTCCCTGCATCAGCCCATTTCCAGTCCTAGCCCCCCCATCAGCCAATTTCCAATCCTATCCTAGCCCCACCATCAGTCCATTTCCAGTCCTAGCTCCCCCATCCATTTCCAGTCCTATCCGAGTCCCTCCATCAGCTCATTTCCAATCCCAGCCCCCCAACAGCCCATTTCTAGTCCTTTCCTAGCCCCACCATCAGCCCATGTCAAATCCTAGCTCCCCTTCACTCAGCCCATTTCCAATCTAAGCCCCCATGAGCCTACTTCCAGTTCTAGCCCCTCCATGAGTCCATTTCAATCCAAGCCACCACCACAGCCCATTTCCAATCTTAGCACCTCCCAACAGCCCATTTCCAGTCCTATCCTAGCCCCTCCATCAGCCCATTTCCTGTCCTAGCTCTCCCCCACCACTCAGCCCATTTCTAGTCCTATCTCCCTCCCCTCACAGCCCATTTCAATTCGAAGCCCCCCTCCACATCAGCTATTTGCAGTTCAAGCCCCCCTTCCACTCAGCCCATTTCCATTCCAAGCCCCCATCCCCATCAGCTATTTGCAGTTCAAGTCCCCCCTTCCACTCAGCCTATTTCCAGTACTAGCAACCCCCCAGCCCATTACCAGTCCTAGCCCCCCATCAGCCCATTACCAGTCCTAACCCCCCCCATCAGCCCATTACCAGTCTTAGCCCCCCCAGAGCCCATTACCAGTCCTAACCCCCATCACCCCATTTCCAGTCCTAGCCCGCCCAGAGCCCCTTTCCATTCCAAGTCCCCCATAGCCCATTTCCATTCCAAGCCCCCGTCCCCATCAGCTATTTGCAGTTCAAGTCCCCCTTCCACTCAGCCCATTTCCAGTACTAGCAACCCCCCAGCCCATTATCAGTCCTAACCCCACAGAGCCCATTACCAGTCCTAAGTCCCCATCACCCCATTTTCAGTTTTAGCCCCCCGTAGGCCATTACCAATGCTAACCCCCCATCAGCACACCTCCAGTCCTAACCCCCCCCATCAGCCCATTACCAGTCCTAACCCCTCATCACCCTATTTCGTCCTAGCTCCCCATAGCCCATTACCAGTCCTAACCCCCCATCACCCTATTTCCAGTCCTAGCCCCTCCATAGCCCATTTCCATTCCAAGCCCCCGTCCCCATCAGCTATTTGCAGTTCAAGTCCCCCCTTCCACTCAGCCCATTTCCAGTACTAGCAACCCCCCCAGCCCATTACCAGTCCTAAGCCCCCCATCACCCCATTTTCAGTCTTAGCCCTCCCCATAGCCCATTACCAGTTCTAATCCCCCCCATCAGCCCACCTCCAGTCCTAACCCCCCATCAGACCATTACCAGTCTTAGCCCCCCATATCCCATTACCTGTCCTAACCCCCCCCCCAAGCCCATTACCAGTCCTAACCCCCCTCCCTCCCATCAGCCCAGGGAAACCTTAAAAGAAAAAAGAAACTTGCTGCCGCTGCCGCCTTGACAGCAGCAGAATGATGTGTCTCCTGCAGTCAAGTGTCTCCCACGGGGCCCCCCCCCGGCTGCCCGGCAGAGCCCGCCTCAATCACTCTCCTCGATGCGGCTTTCAGAGGCGCGAAGGGAGAGTTTCTCTCGCGGCTCTGTTAAGCTCGCCGGGGCTGATGGGAAATTTCCCATCAGCCCCGGCAGGCTTAACAGAGCCGTGAGAGGGACACTCACACTTTCCCTTTGCATCTCTGAAAGCCGCACCTGAAACGTTGGGCCCTGTGCAAGCAACATTCTTGCTCAATGGACGGGCCGGCCCTGTGCCCAAGGCTACAAGGAGTGCAAGTGGGAATCAAACCCTGGCCTCTGGGTTCCTAAGCCAGTGCTCTTTACACCTGCTATTTGGTGCACACAAATTTTCTGGATTAATTTATATGCATACATCCGTTATAAAGTATTTGGATAAATATTAAACCTATTGAGAATATGTCCACTCAGTTCCAGTAAAGCTACATGAATGCAAGCTGTGCACACATACTTTTATGTGCACATTGGATCTTTAATTTTAACATGTTGAAAAGTGTACACTTGCAGTGTGGCACAATGGCGCGTTTCCCCCATCAAGCAGGTGGAAGGTGCAGTGTCAGGGGTTATATGTGTATGTGTGTTTGTGTGTCATGAGCGGTATTGAATGGGAATATGTGTCTGTGGAAGGTTTCGTGCATCTGTGTGTGTGACATGGAGGATGTCAAGAGCATGCGCGCTTGTGTGTCTGTGTGTGTGTCATGGGAGATGTCAAGGGTGCGTGCTTGTGTATGTATTATATGGAGTGTTAGGGATTGCATGCCTATGTGCATCATGGGGTGTGTTGGGTTGTGCATGCGTTTTTGTGTGTGTCATGGAGGGTTATCAGGGTGTGTGTGTGTGTTTGTGTGTGTGTGTATCATGGAAGTGTCGGATGGGTGCAAGCATGTGTGTGTTTCATACATGTATGTATGTGTGTATTATTGGGCACGGTGTGCATGTATGTGTGCATGCCTGTCATGGGGGCTTTTGGGAGCATGTATGCATGTGTGTGTGTGTGTCATGAGGGTGTTGGAGGAGCGCATGCACATGTATATCTGTGTGTGTGTGTGTGTCACGGGGGGTGACAGAGTGTGTACATGTACTTGATCTATATTATGGAGGTGTTGGCAGGAGTGTGTGTGTGTCATTACGTGCGTTGAGGGGTTCATGCATCTGTGCTTGTGTCACAGGGGTTTCCCATCCCTGTCCTTTAATATTCTCCCTCTCGCACTCTCTCTCTTGCCTTTCTCCCAACAGTGCACCTTCTCCATGAACAACTAGGAAGTCAGTACTCACATATGGGAACTCTCATCAATTCTAGAAGCGATATGTACAGTCAACAACCTCCACAAACAACTTCTAGTACTTGGAGATTTCAATCTCAGATCTACCAACAGCAAAGAAGCAGAAGCCTTCCTATCAGCTATGGACTCCCTCCAATTCACCCAGATGATCAATACCCCCACACATAGGCTCGGATATGCCCCCGACCTCATCTTCGCACCGAACAACCTAAATAAAGGAAGCCTCATCTCAAGCCCCCTCATCACACCAGTACCCTGGTCGGAACACCACCTAATAAAGATTCAACTACAATCAACAAACATAAAGAAACTTCACGATAATCCACCCACAACCAGAAGATTCAAAAGCTTCAACAAAGACCAATTCACACAGGACATCCTACCTCTCCTCAACACCGACACAGTGGACATAGATGTTCAAATTGCTAACTGGAACGACATAATCTCTTCTGCTGCCAAGCCAGCAGCCCCCAGAACACAACAATCACACAGCAGAAGACCCAGCTCCACACTATGGGACTCCACAGACATACGCATAGCAAAAAGAGCACTAAGACAACTTGAACGCCGCTGGAGACGCACCAAGTCAGCCTCCTTACAGAAACAATACCAGATAAAACAAAAAGAATATAACAACCTAATCAACCAACAGAAGAAGGAATTCCATACAAACCTTATCCTGAAGTCTGCCAACAAACCCCGTGAACTCTACGAAATAGTAAAGTCCCTCACCAAAGAGACCTACAACAGAAATGAGCAGCAAATAGACCCACAGACCTTCGTAGATCACCTCAAGAACAAATTCACTGTCCCACCTAAGAACAACATAGAGATCGTCAACAACAGGACCTCTACACCAAAACAAGACTGGGACAAATTCAACATCCCTTCGAATGACTAGCTCTCCAAAATCATCACCGACCTCAACACCAGCATTGCTCCTATAGACCCATGCCCAGTATCCTGGATTAAAGCAACTAAAGAAAACCTCATACAAGTCATCCGTAAAATAATACATAATTCTCTCACCAAAGGAATAATGCCAAATGCTCTGAAGCTAGCCACAATACGCCCCATCCTCAAGAAAACCACCCTAGCCAAGACCGACCCCGCCGCCTACAGACCCATCTCAAGCCTTCCCTTCCTATCCAAGATCATTGAGAAAATGGTTCAACATCAACTTCAACAACACATTGACATCCACACTCCCCTGGACCCCAATCAACATAGCTTCCGACCAAACCATGGAGTCGAAACTCTACTAATACAACTATTCGACAAGTTGATAAATACGATCGACAACACCAAAATGGGTGTCCTCATGATCTTCTTAGACATCTCATCAGCATTTGACACTGTTTGTCACACAACCTTACTAACCAGACTACAAGAGACAGGACTACACAGCACCACCTTGAGCTGGTTCATGCCTCACCAACAGACAGCTACAAGTCAAATGTGGCGCACACACCTCTCAACCTCTGAAAGCCACACAGGGCATCCCACAAGGCTCAGCACTCTCCGCCCTGTTCTTCAATCTATACATACAACCCATCTGCGCCATTATCAAGGCGCAAAAGATTCAATACACCATATACGCAGATGACATAATGATATTCACATCAATCAAATTGGACAACACAGACTACTCCAACATAGCCAAAAATGGCAACTTGGCTTCAGGAAAACAATCTTTCAATAAACTACAACAAAACTGAAGCTCTGTTCATCACAAGGAACCCCACATTTTCACCCTCAACTACCATCAAACTGAATCACATCACAATACCAGTAAGACAAGAAGTAAAATACCTGGGGGTAATTCTCGATAAGGACCTTAGCCTTCAATCCCACGTTGACAAAACCACAAAGAGCGCCTACATCAAAATGAGAACCATCAGAAGGCTCAAACCCATCCTCTCACAGGAGCATTTTCGAACAGTCTGTCAAGCCCTTATCATTCCCACACTAGACTACTGTAACCCCATCTATCAGGGGCTACCAAAACAGACTCTAAGACCTCTACAGCTAGCACAGAACACCGCCGCACACATCATAACAGACTGCACAGGTCACGACCACATTACTCCCATATTGTACCAGCTGCACTGGCTCCCAATCAGCTCTCGAATCCGTTTCAAAGTACTTATAAACATTTTCAAAATAATGCACAACCTCTCAGCTAACAACCAATCATTAAAACCGACCACAGCACAAGACCAAGAAGAAAAGGAGCCTCGGACACCATCAGCATACCAAAGGAATTCGCCAAAACAAATCAGGCCACATCAAGAAGGGCACTCTCTTTGGCAGCGCCCGCACTATGGAACTCTCTCCCCGACCATCTAAGATCAACCAAAGACCTCAAGGACTTCAGAAAGCTACTTAAAACAACTCTATTTACAGAATACTACAAGGACTTCACCTGAACTGACTCCTATGTGCAGTATCTACAATGCTATACAGGTCCGGATCTTAGATCACCTTTACACATGGCTCTTATCTTGTATATATGTATATTGCTCACTTTGTATATAGGTCACCGATAAAATCTAGCATTCTGCACCCCACATCACTCTTCTTGATCTCCCACTGCATGCTACTGACCACACAATTACCTCGATTGTTTGATGTGCTAAACCGCTTTGATTTAACAATAAAGTGGTATACTAAATCCGTCTAAATAAATAAATATGGGTGACATTGGCACCAACGGAGCCCGCACAGAAGCATCTTCTCAGCTTTCAAAGAAAGACTTTGGGAGATGCCACCACACATGCATGGTCCCCTTCTTGCCCAAGGGTGCCATCTTGCTCAGTCTCCTTTTTCCGTGGAGCCCAGCAGACATGCATCTGATCCCCCGGAAAAAATTGATTTTTTTTCTCAGAATAATCCTCTCTCTCCAGTCACAGCCGGTCTCTTTCCCGACCCCGAGTTCACTTGCCTTGACACTATGTCCTCGGGCCCCTGAATTTTTCTTTTCAGTGCGATTCGTGCCCTTTTTCCACTGGCAGTTCCTTGGGTCTTCGACCTCACCTGGGCTCTTTTTCCCTCGATGGCCAGTGGCTTTGAAAAGTGTGATCGGTGTTCCAGTAATTTTTCTGTCACTGACATAAACGACTGCTGTCTCCGTTGTCTCCGTCCTGACCACGACACAGAGACTTGCGGGTCTTGCAAGGGGCTGACCCCCAAAGCAGTCAAAAGCAGGAAGGAGAAGCATGACCAGATGTTCAGGTC
Source organism: Ichthyophis bannanicus (assembly GCA_033557465.1). Classification (NCBI taxonomy): domain Eukaryota; kingdom Metazoa; phylum Chordata; class Amphibia; order Gymnophiona; family Ichthyophiidae; genus Ichthyophis; species Ichthyophis bannanicus. The sequence continues at coordinate 661,298,309 of CM066032.1, read as the reverse complement.
AGACTGTGCCTTGGAAACCTCTTCCAGAGCCCAGTCCGAGACCCCAGGATCATGCAGTGACGCTGCGGCCACCATTCGGGGCCGTGAGTCCTCCGACCAGGTGTCCCCAATCTAGATCCAAAGAAGAAGCAGAAAGCCTCGTGGGACTCCTCATGAGACTCAGGGAAGGTGGGTAAGTCCCATGCCAAATCCTTGAGCCCCCGGAGGAGGACCGAGGTGTGGGAGCAGGGGCTGCCACCAAAACTTCCCCAGAAGGACTCTTTGGACCTCAACAATTGGCCCCAGGTCCTCGTGGCCACCCCCACCAGGGACTCTCCTCCTCCATCAGCACCAGACCCAATACCCTTGGTGTCCACGCCAATAGCTGTGATCCCATCCGGGCTGAGATCAGGATGTAGGCCCTGGAGTGCAGCTTGTTTGCCTTCTTGGCCACTCAGCAGGCAGCGCTGTCCAGCTGTGTTGGTTCATCTGCCAAAAACAACAGGACCTCGGGGGTGGAGCCTGGTGTCTGGTCAAGATGGAGGTGTAAGAGCGGTGCTCCGGAGGGCAATAGACAAGAATCTCGATTTCTGCAATATTTAATCAAATAGTTCCTACCTATTTGGATACCATTTGACCCCGGCTATGTCGGGCTCCAAACAGACGCGGCTGGATTTCCAAGTATCTCAAAATGCTAGCGCAAAGAGAACCAAGACGGAACCTCTCTCACCTCACAAGATGGCAGTTATCCGAGATGGTCCTGAGACCTCGCAGGAGATCTTGGCTGAGATTCGGGTGGTCAAAGAATTGGTCAAAGCTAATGGAGAATCGCTATGTGCAATGCAGGAACATATCAATGCTTTGAGATCCTCTTTGGAGTCAAATACGGCTTGTTTGGAGAAGGTAGAGAAGGTGGTGGTGTCACATGGGGAGAGGCTCGAGGCCATTGAGGAGCAGGCCAAGTTGATACGTTCACTGCAAAGAGAGGTGGAAGACAGTGATAATCGCTGTCGGCGGAACAACATAAGAATCCTAGGCGTTCCTGAGGGAGCAGAAGGTCATGATAAGATATCATTTCTGCAGGCCATGATTCCAGGTGTATTAAGGTTGCATTTCAATATGCTGTTCGAGATCAAGCGCGCCCAGAGAGTGCCTACTCAGTCCGTGGTCACGGGCAAGCGTCCACGCCCAATTATCTTGAAAGTTCTACGTTTTCAGCAAGTATTGCAAATAATGGGAGCAGCCAGAACACTTTCAGCCTTGGAATATCAAGGGCATAAACTCCTGTTCTTCCCGGACTTTGCAAAGGCGATGGTGGATTGGAGAAGGAGTCTTTTGGCATTGCGTCCACGATGGGTGGAGGGGGCTGTAGGCATGCGTTCAATATGCAGCTGAGATTAAGGGTCATTTTCAGCGAGGAGATGTCAGCACTTTGAGACAGGTGGCGTAGACTGTCCTAATATTCAGTCTTATTGATTTTCAATATGGAACCGTATTAGGGTGGTATTGGGATTCAGGGCCACTCTCTCCTGATTTGAGGTCGTTTTTCAATCAGTAATTGGCAGCTTGTCCTTATAAAGGGATTGTCTGTCTTAATTAGTTCCCATGTTGGGAGTGGCCCTATGTCCATTATTTCTAACTGGAAACATACAATAGATCTTGGTTGAGGCCTATAGTGGTACACTTGTGCCTATGCTATTCATAGGTGCAAATACCATGGTGTGGCAGTTTCCCTTGCATCCTCCTCTTTCTTGAGTGGAAAGGGTTATCAGACAAATCTCTTTATTTTCTCTGTAATGGAGTGTTTGCCCTTCTATAACCCCCTGCAGGCCTTGCAGGCTTGCAGATGTTTTATGTTTCTTTCATATGGCCCTTGATGATCGCATGATGATGGGAGGGATAGGGTGGGGTGGGCTGTGATCAGCCTTTGATTATCTCATGTTCCAGAGGATTGTGTATTTTAATTTGCTGTAATTTGGTTTTCTCTTTTGTTTGTATTCTGTTGGAAAATATAAATAAAGAAATTAAAAAAACAAAACCAAAAAAAACACCAGGACCACGACCTCGAGGACGTCCCCCGCTGTTGAGTTGATCCCCCGGAGCTCTCTTGCCTGGGCCGATTACTAACAGAGGTCACGTTCACGGTCACATTCCTTGGGACCCTGATCCTCCCTGGCCAGCAGCCGCAACTCTGGCCACACCACTGAGGCCTACGTGCCTCCAACCCCGACCCAGGTCCAGTTGATTGTCAAGCCCACCTCCGACAACTCTGAGTGGGAATCTGAGGATGGCACTTCCCTGAACACCTGGAGGCATTGAGACCTTACATTAGACCCATCCCCACCAGGGGCCTGGCGTCTGTCCCTGCCCGAGGACAAAGCCTTTCTCAACTTCGTGCGGGACATGGCCAGAGCTCGAGATCCTCCAATTCGACTCCCCCTCGAAGGACTCCCTATCGATGCAGTCCTGGTGATCCTCGAGAGGCTGCTCCTCCATATGTGGGAGACAGTGGCTAGGGTACCCAAAGTCAATCACTGTCTCGACCTTATGTATAAGGTCCGCCTGAGCCCAGGCTTCCACAGAACCAATTACCATACAACTCCATGCTGATCAAGACAGCCATGTGTCTGCTTCAAAGCCAAAAGACACATTTTTGACGCCTCCCAAAAGGAAGACACAGAGCCTCAACACCCTTGGCAAAAAATGCTACCAGGGCTCCATGCTTGGTTGCCGGGTCCAGGTATACCTCCTTTACATGGGTATGTTCCTTTGGGACACCATGAAGGAACTAAAGGGCTACTCTGCTAACCTCTCCAGGGAACCCCTTCAGAGGTTCCAGACACTGGTGAAAACTGCTGCAGATTGCTCAAAGTTTATCACCCGGTCGGCCTATGATAGCTTTGAGGCCATGGTCCGGGTCGCAAGTGCCTGTATCGGTGCCAGGAGACAGGCTTGGCTCCAATCCTCCGACCTCAAGCAATGCGTCCAGGAAAAGCTCCTGGATGTCCCCTGCCTGGGAGAGAATCTCTTTGGCAAGGTCATGACAGACAAAGCTGCGGAGCTTGAGGCTGAGTACATGATAAGGACCCGGCTTGAGAAGAAAACTTCCTCGGGCCCCAAGCATAACACCCCCGGGAAGAAACCCCCTGGGATTCTGCAGCTATCAGCAATATCAGGCTCCACAGACCCCTCAGCAGGGCCCCTGAGGACCTGGACAACGACCTCGCAAGCAGAAAGGCCCCAGTCTGGGCCAAGCCTTTGACTTGCTGGGCATAGCCCCTCCCCCTTCAGGAGATCAGCAGCCCAGGGGGGGACATGTGGTCCACTTTGCCCACTGGTGGTCGACCATCACTATTAACACCTGAGCACTCCAGGTTGTCAGAAAGGGTTACCTCCTCCACCAGGACCAGACGCCCCCTCCATTCTTCCCAGGAGATCCCCCAGGACTCCCTTGCATCAGGCCTGCTACTGCAGGAGCTCACAAGTCTTCTCAAAGACATGGCTGTGGAACCAGTGCCCCATCAACAACGGGGCAGGGGATTCTACTCAAGGTACTTCCTCGTCCCCAAAAGGACAGGAGGTTTAAGACCCATTCTAGACCTCAGAGACCTAAACAAGTTCCTGGTGTGGGAGAAATTCAAGATGCTCTCCCTTCGAACCTTGCTGCCATACCTCCAGCAGGGACACTGGCTATGCTCCTTGAACCTTAAGGATGCCTGTACCCACATCTTCATCCACCCCAAGCAGAGACAATACCTCGGGTTCATGGTTGGGGTCGACCACTACCAATACAGGGTATTACCCTTCGGGCTTGCTTCCGCACCCAGAGTCTTGACAAAATGCCTGGCAGTTGTGGCGGCCTACTTACGCCTCCAAGGAGCCTTCTGCTTCCCCTACCTAGATGACTGGTTCATCAGAGAGGACAAAGCCACTGAGGTGCAACAGACCACAAGCTGCACCATCAGTGTCCTGCAATACCTGGGGTTCATGATAAACCTCCCCAAGTCCCACCTCACCTCAGCACAGAGCTTGGAGTTCATTGAGGCACTCCTGGATACCCTCCAGGTGAAGGCCTTCCTGCTCAGCCACAGGAATGGATGGCCCTGGCCCCAGAAGTCCAGGGCAGATGCTCCATGTCGGCATGCGGCATGCTCTGCCTGCTCGGCCACATGGCCTTGATGGTACATGTCACACTGAACGCCGCCCTGTTTCTCAATGGAAGCAGGCCACCAGCCTCCTCCGGGACAAGGTCCATGTGACCAGCCCTCTGGTGGAGTCGCTCTGCTGGTGGCAGACCATGCAACACCTGAGGACAAGCATGCCTTTCCAATCTCCCACTCCTCAGCAGGTCCTCACCACAGATGCTTCATTGCTGGGTTGGGGAGCCCACTGCGGGAGCCTCTGCACACAGGGCACCTGGTCTGGAGCTGAAGCCCACCAACAGATCAACTTCCTGGAGCTCAGGGCCATATTCCTGGCGCTCAAGGCCTTCTGCCACTATTTCAGCACTGACTGGTGCTCATCCAGATGTACAACCAAGTGGCGATGTTCTACATGAACAAACAGAGAGACACAGTCTCCTAAGCCCTCTGCCAGGAGGCAGTAACCCTCTGCTCATTCGCAGTCAACCAGGGGACGCTCCTGAGAGCCAGAAAACGACAGTGTTCTCACAGACAGGCTAAGCAGAATCCTGCAACCGCACAAAATAGTGGCTAATTCCTGGAATAGCCCACAGGCTATCCTGACTATGGGGTACACCCCTAGATGAACCTCTTCGCCATGCAGCTCACCCAACCACCGTTTGAGCCCCTAGCTACCTGCCACCTGGGGTACTTCTTTTGGAAGGTTGCCTTCCTGGTGGCGCTCACCTCTGCTCACAGAGCCACCATATACAAGGTTCTATAAGAACAGGTCATGCTTCGCACGCACCCCAAATTTCTACCGAAGGTGGTCTACTCCTTCCACCTCAATCAGGAGGTGGTGCTCCCCACCTTCTTCCCATGGCCTCACACCAGCAACATGGAGGCTATACTTCATACTCTGTACTGTAAGAGGGCCCTATTCTTCTACCTGCAGCAAACACAGGGCCACTGCAAAACCTCCCAGCTTTTCGTCTCGTATGACCCCAGCTGGCTGCTTCTGCATGGGTTCCGTCAGCACCGATGTCACCATTATGTGAGGATTGATTCCTGTTGTCCCCGGAGAAACCCTGTTACAGGTGAGTAACTATGCTTTTCCTCTACCTACCAATCAACTACAGTTGTGATCAATATTACTGGCACCCTTGCAGTTCAATCTCTTAATATCCAATATCTCCTAAAAAAAATGGCTTGTGAAATGACTTTGAACTATATATATGCATATATATTTGACTCATAAAATAATCAAATAAAACTAGACTAATTGTTGTTGTTAACTGCCATCAATCCTCTGGATAAAATGTGTTCAGTCTTCAGTCAGGCGGCTCTTTGTTGACAGACTGATACCCGTAGCTGCTGTTATTGTATCGATACATCTGGTTGCTGACCTTCCCCTTTTGCATTGACCTTCTACCTTGCCAAGCATGATATCTTTCTGTAATGATCTCTCTCTTTGCACGATGTGTCCAAAGTACGAAAGTCGAAGTCTTGTCATCTGAGCTTCTAAAGAAAGCTTGGGTTTGATCTCCTCTAGTACTGACTATGTTTGTTCTTTGGGCAGACCATGGTATACAAGGTATTCATCGCCAGCACCCCATAATTCAAATTTCTTCCCATCTTTTTCTCTGTCCACCTTTCGCATCCATATGACGTTATTGGAAATACCATGACTTGGGCTAGTCGAATCTTTGTATGGAAAGAGACATTTCTGCTCTTGAGAATCTTGTCTAGGACCTTCATAGCCATTCTACCAAGAGCAATTGGTCGTCGGATTTCTTGACTGCTTGTTGTTTCTTTATTGATATTTAATACAAGAAGGTTAAAGTTGTCCACTATTTTGATTTCTTCTCCATCAATGATGAGCTTATTGATTTTGCCAGTTGTCAGGATCTTTGTCTTGTTTACATTAAGGTGCCATTTTAAAACTATGTTCCTTGATCTTGAGAAGCAAATGTTTCAGATCGTCTTCACTTTCAGCCAATAATATGGTATGATCAGCATAGCGAAGGTTGTTGATGAGTCTTCCACCAGTCTTCACACCTCGGTTATCTTCATAGTCTTGCTTCTCTGATGATTTGTTCTGCATATAAATTAAACAGGTAGGGGAAAAGAAAGGAGCCTTGTCATACACCTTTGCTGATTTTAAACCATTCTGTTTCTCCTAATTCCTTTTGAACTGTTGCTTCCTGATCAATGTAAAGGTTGTGGCCAGAGTTTTTCATGGTTTACACAGTCAAAAGCCTTGCTGTAGTCAATAAAACACATATAGATATCCTTTTGGTATTTCTTTGTCTTTTCAAGGATCCATCTCACATCTGCGATGATGTCTCTTGTTCCTCGGCCTTCCCTGAATTCTGCTTGCACTTCAGGCAGTTCTCGTTCCAGGTATGGTTGTAGTCTTTGCTGAATAATCTTGAGTAGAATCTTGTTGGCACGTAGGATCAGAGTAATTGTGCGTTAATTGCCACAGTCTGAGGGATCACCTTTCTTTAGTATTGGTAAAAACACAGATCTTTTCCAGGCATTTGGCCATGTGTTGTCTTCTAAATTTCCTGGCAGAGCCTTGTAAGCATGGTAACAGCTGCATCAGATTGCTGTAATACTTCAATGGGAATGCCATCAATGCCTGGTGCTTTGTTCTTTGATAAGGCTTTCAATGCTGCTTTGACTTCTTTCATTACCAATGGTTCCTGATCATAAGGTACAGATTGAAACAGCTGTTGACCCTCTTGATCTTTATCGTATAAGGACTCTATATTCTTTCCACCTTTTCTTGATCTTCTCAGCATCGTTCGACATGGATCTTATAATCCCAGAGTTTAGGGATTACTGCTTTTATGTTTGCAGTTGACATCTTATTATATCCTATGGACTTAGAATCACCAGACATATCAGTAATAAATTCCTGTTTAGCATGTATCGCCACTTGGCTACATAACAATTCTCTGGTATTAAGCCCAAGTAAATCAGTGGCAAGGTGGCTTTTAGATTCTCCAGGAGATACTAGTCCTGCCCCTCATATAGAAGGTGATCCATTAACATTACAGACAATGCTTAAATAATTAGGTGTGATGCTTTACTCTAGTTTGTCTTTTTCATATCAAATATTTCATGTTTTAAAGTCAACATTCTGTGCACTTAGTCTATTTAGAGATACCCAGTCTTTTTTAGATCCAGCTGCGCAGATGAAAGTGATAATCCATACCGTGGTATCCATAATAGATTACTGCAATATTATCTACGTAGGTCTGCCTCATTCCCAACTTTAGCACTTACAAACAATGCAGAATATGGCAGTTCACACCTTAGCTATGACCACATTATGCCATTCCTTTTAAAGTACCACTGATCACCGAACGGCTTCAGTATGTTACTACTCCTTACGTTTAAAGCAATTCATGACTTAGCCCCGGATTATTTATCATCTTTGGTAACCCTCTACGCCCCAGCTAGAGCTCTGCAGTTGTTGCATGGTTTTCATTTAACTATACAAACTATACTAGCTGTACAAGAGCAAAATACCAAACACAAAATACACACAATATGCTCTTAATCCAAAGAATAACTCAAAATAACACGTGTCAATATTTCAAAATTAACCTTACAAAATTTCCAAGGTATAGTGTGTGGTGTTCCCAGTAGTAATGTGGTTTTGAAATTAATAGTAAGCATTGAGTTTTGGAGAGATTGGTGGCTATTTGACCTATGATGTGAGCGTCAGCTATTCCCTATAGTGAGTAATTCACTAAATGTAGGGTTTCAGCCATCCTGAGGTCAATTTGCCTTGGAAATTTTGTAAGGTTAATTTTGAAATATTGACACTAGTGTTATTTTGAGTTATTCTTTGGATTAAGAGCATATTGTGTGTATTTTGTGTTTCATTTAACTATACCATTTCCAACTATTATCAAATATGAGTCCACCAGGCATTCGGCTTTTTTGCTGTAGCCCCTTCCCAATGGAATTGCCTTCCTACTGAGCTACGTACCATACTGGACTTGAAAAACTTCAGATCATCTTTAAAGGCCTACTTGTTCAGGATTGCATTCAGGACGGATATGGATCATGACTGAGGGTATTCTGGTCATGGTTGAACATAGCCGCATATGTCTTTTAAAATACCTAAGTGTGAATTATGATGGAGATAAAACCCGCTAAAACATCATAATAGTGACCACAAGCTCATTCGTTTTGACAAATTAAAAAAATTTGGAGTGTAACAGCATTTTAGTTTTAAAATACCTTAGCACTTTTAATATGTTTTCTTTCTTTGTAATGTTTACTTTGCCTATTTACTTTGGTGTTCCTTTTCATTTTTCTAAATGTGCATTATTTATTTTTTTGTAAACTGCATAGCTTATAATGTGCAGTATATCAAATAAACCATACCATACTATACCATTCCAATTCTAGTCTGGAATTTTTTCTTTGACTCTTGTAACTTTAGAAAAGTCAATCTTGTTTTTCCTCTAATAGTTTCTGCTTCTATTTCCATGTATGCGTCATTGTAGTACTTCTCCTTGTCTTGTCTTGCTGCACATTGGAAATCTCTGTTGAGTTCTGTGATTGCCTCTCTTTCTTCTCTTTCTCCTCTAGTTTTAGCTTTTCTGCATTTCTGGGCAATTTTCAGAGTTTCTTCTGTCACCCATTTTGGCCATTTTTGGTTTTTAACCTTTTGTAGAGACTTATCACTTTCTTACAACACAGCCTTCTTGATGTCATCTCTTAACTCTTCTGGAGTGCTGTCATTTGTATCTAAAGCAGCAAATCAATTTTGCAGGCAGTCTTTAAATTCTGGTGGTATGGTCTAAAAAAGGAAATAGTATGAAATAGTATAAAAAGTGGGACATTGTCAGGACATGATTATTGGCACCTTATAAACAAATCAATTGGAACAGAAGAACCGCATTACCATTACAGCAAAATTAGATGCACCTGTGATCAATTGTCAGTACTCACATGACTTGAATCGACCAATTAATGATGGCTCTAATGTTTAAAATGGCCACATTCATTCCCTGGTCCATTTTCATAATGATGAAGTAAAGAGAGCTGCCTGAGACTGTCAGAAAAGCCATTATCACCAAATATCAAACTTCAAAGTGTACTAGGCCATTTCCAGATACCTTTGGATACCTGTGTCTACAGTTTGCAATATTATTAAGACATTTTCTGCTCTTGGAACTGTCAAGAACCTCCCAGGATGTGGTGGGAAGAGGAAAATTAATCCAAGAAGTCTTCAAAGGTTAGCGCGAACTGTTGGTAAAACACCACATACAACATCCAAAGAGCTTAAGGCTGACTTGGAGCAATCTAGAGTGATGGTTTCAACCTGCACCATATGCAACATACTAAACAAAGAAGAACTTCATGGGCAAAGGCCAAGGAGGAGATCCCACTGCTCAAAGACAGACCTAAAAACTGGAGAAAAAAAACGTGATCTTCCACCCAGCCATCATAGAGTTTACCACCCACAGTGAGGGTTAAATGGATCTTCACATCTGCTGCTTCCTTTTTCATAAAATTGTACACTTTTTCCCTTTGGATCGAATGGTTAAGACCTTTCATATTCAGTGAAATCACTTTAAAGACATCCATGATTGAAAAAAAAAACAGTTGCTGCAACGGACAGCCACACACCAAGAAAATGTCCCTGCTATGGATATGGAACTCACTGCCACACAATGCACACACATACCAAGACAACCGCTCCATCCCCCCCCCCCCCCGATATTCCTTACCTCTCAGCACACACACATGCCTCCAATAACTGCAACTCATCCCCCACAAAAAACACTACCACATGGATCACTGGTGGATCTCCACCACCTTTTGCTGCCCCCCTCCTTCAGATCACCCTCATCACCTTGACCTCTTCAATTAGGTACTTAGGTGTGACACTTGATAGTGATCTCTCTCTTTCACAGCACATTAGCACTGTGATGAAGTCTTCCCTTAATATTATGTGGAAATTTTGTTCTATTCATCCCTTGTTAGACACTTCTAAAGTACACAAGCCACTCTTATTCTCAGCATGGCCTACCAAACACCACACTCAGATGCCTATAGTCTATACAAAACACGGCTGTCCAACTCCTGGCATCCATTGGGAGATTTGATCTTGTCACTCCTCTGCCATCAATGGCTCCTTTATCAAATGTCATATTGAATATAAAATCCTCACCCTGACACACAAAGCTCTTCACCAGGCAGCTCCAGAATATCTATCATCTTAAATCACACTCTACCATCCAGCCTGTCTCAAGCGCTCCATCCATGCTAATCAACTGTGCCTTCCTTCTCTACCGTGGGTCCACTATGAAGCCACCCGACATCTGGTGTTCTTCTTTCTAGCCCCAACACTATGAAACGAATTGCCAACTGACCTCTGTCTGCAGTCTTCGTACCCCAGATACAAGTCTGACCTAAAGACCTACTGTTCAAACAGGCTTTTGAGCTCTACTGAATCACAAAATGCAGCCCATTTTTGCTTAACCTTTATAGGGTGCACTATGTCTCCCCCTTCCCTCCAGCTGTATGCACATTGTCACGCCACCACCACTCGCCTCTAGCTTAGAGGGGCGTGGTTAATAAAGGAACTTTCTGCTATCCACTTTTTCAGCTTTTTTCAAACTATTTCCTTGCAGTGCCCTCTGGGAAATGTAGTCTTTGTTTAGCTGTATGGTTGCATCAGGCAAAAAGTTGTAGTCAGGCTCAAAGAGGTAAGGCAAATGACAGAAATTTATTTTATACACAATGGTTCGCTCAGACCACATACAGGATTAGTTGTTCAGGACTCTTTGAAGTAGAGCATTGTCCAAAAACAAAGCCAAACACAAAATGGCTGTTAAAGGTTCTCTATAGTTCAGGATACACAGTCTTTAACAGCAAGGATATTACATTCCCTTTTTAGCCTTGCTGGCTAAAGCACAAAAACAAAATCACATTCACTGTCCATGATAGTATAGCTTCTGTCCAGCTTCAAACCTTGCTTGGCTACCTTCCAAGTAAACAGATATAATCCAGGGGCAAAATAAAGCTTTGTTATAATAGCTACTTTAGCTTACCCCAGTGTCCTCATTCCAGCAGCAGGTGATTAACAAGCTTATATCACAGTTCCAGGCTCCTTAGTCCCCGTAAACTTCCCCTTTACAAACACGAGGGAATCATGGCCACCCTGCTTGTGGACTATGGGTACCTTTTCCTGGAAGAGTTTCTTTCAAGACTGGCTTGCTCTCTCTACGTTCCCAGGTTTAAAGCTTGGCAAAAGGAACAGTCCATGGGAGTGTCCTCATCATTCAGCTTTACCTCGGGCTCTCCTAGCTGCATGGGTTCTGACTCCCCGTCTTGCTCACAGTGCTCAGCTAACAGCCTCCCGAGGAATCTTGGAGTCTCTCTTATTCCTGGCTCCAAACTCTCCTGCAGACGTGCTGTATGCCAATTAGCACTCTCATCTCCTGGAAGCCCAGTTTCTCTGCTCTGCTCAGCACCAGTCAAGCTTCCCTTGCTTGTATCTGTGCCTCTGCTCGTGTCAGCCTGGCTTCCTGCTTCTCTTCCCCTTCTCTCATACTGTGTCCTAGGTTTATACTTCCAGGGCTCTAGCTCCAACTCCTCCCTACTCAGGTGCCGGCAATCAGCCTGACTTCAGGCACCTGAGTACTTGGAGCATTCACTGCCTCTAAGGTGTTCTGGGCTCTGTACCCTCTCCCCTTCATTCCACTAGGGGGAGCATGAAATGTTGGCCACGTGGAAGTTTTCTGATTCCTGGAGGTGTTTGTGGCTTTCCTACCTTGATTTGGTGAAAGGGGGCCCTTTACTAGGGTGAATTCCCTGTCTCTTTGTCCTCCCCCAGACTCCGGATAGGCCTCCTTGCCACAACATGTTCCCCTACCTTTTTTTACATTCTGTCTCCTTGTCTGTGAGATGTCTCTTGTGTGTCCCATCTGTTCTCTCTCTCCCTTTCTTGTCAACAGAAATAGAATTCCTTTTCCTCCTTTAACTTGATTGTTTTGATTTTATTGTAAGCCACTTTGCCTAACCTGAAAAAGCGGTACAGCAAATATAATAAACCATAATCCATAAGAAGGCACACCTGATCTTTGTCCAAACCCATCTTGAGAAACCACAATCCTTCTGGAAAAATGTTCTGTGGACAGAAGGAACCAAACTTGAGGTCTTTGGCAGTGAAGAGCAGCGATACATTTACAGGCGAAGAAATAAAGCTTATAGGGAAAAAAACACCCTTCCTACAGTTAAATATGGTGGAGATTCCATAATGCTGTGGGGCTGTTTTTGTTGTCTCAGAAACTGGAGGCCTGGAATATATTAAAGGAATCATGAAGTCAGAGGACTACCAAGGTATTTTGGAGTGAAATGTGCTATGTAGTGTCAGAAAGGTAGGTCTGAGTTGAAGGCCATGGGTCCTCCAGCAGGACATTGACCCAAAACATATATCCAAAAGGACAAAAGATTGGTTAAAAAGGAAAAAAAGGACTGTTTTAAACTGGCCAGCAATGAGTCCTGATCTCAATCCAATCGAGAACTTTGGAAAGAGCTGAAATCTGCCATTGGTAAAAGGAATCCTGGAAACATTCATGAGCTGGAACAAATTTCAGTTGAAGAGTGGGAGAAACTACCATCAGACAGATGTATGAAACTTATAGATGGCTACAAGAAACGTTTGGAGGCTGTCATCACTGCCAAGGATTGTGGAACCAAATATTAGTGAAGGGTGCCATTAATCCTGTCCAGGTCATATTTTGTTTTTATTCTGAGAAATTGCTATGTCTAAGTTGCGCAGACATCCTTTTTTGTTGTATATCTTTGAACATGCTATTAAATTATTATGATAATATACATTTATAGTATTTCTCAAGATATTGTACATAACATCCCTAAAATGCAAGGGTGCCAATAATGTTGACCACAACCTGCCTTTCACTTCCTCACTTGCACTCTTTCAAGTCTCAGTCTCTCTTCTAACCCTGCCCTTCCTCAATATTCCACCCCTTTTCTCCTTTCCCCTTCTCTAAATATGCTAGTGCCGCTGAATATCCCACTTAGCAGCATTTACACAGTTTGCGGGTCTGTAAACTGTGTAAATGCCTTTGAATATTGGGCCTATAGTTATTGGATCTGCCTTAGCTGTACAAATAGGCCCTTCAATACGTTAGAGCAGGGGTGGGCAATTCCAGCCCTCGTGCACCACAATCCAGCCTGGTTTTCATGATGTCCCTAATGAGTATTCATGGACCTATTTCCAAACAATAGATCTCATGAATATTCATTACGGACATCATGAAAACCAGGCTGGATTGTGGTGCATGAGGGACGGAATTGCCCACCCTTGCCTTAGAGACCTGAACACCCGCCTGTAATTGTATTGGTAACAGACATAGGAAGGGGTTGTAGCAGTATAAATTGAAACTTGTGCATTTTTGTGAAGTTGCGAAGACATCAACCATAACTGCATTTTAATCAATTGCCTAAGAATTTTTGAAAATCTAAGTGAAAGTGTGTCTTATATTGATTCACTTTATCTTCGGCATTTCTTTTTAAAAGACCAGTACATTTTAATCTGTGTTGTTTATCCTGAATACAAGTCACCGACATCACAACTGATCATAATGTGTTGTTTTGCTTACGTTATGGGAAGTCACAAGCCTTACTGATATCCCCTGTTTCTCCTTACATACAGGGATGATGTTTTGCCTGTCTAGCAGCTTAGGGAAAGTGTCTAGTCACTGATAGAACAGTTTTGTGAAGGCACATTTTAGATACTGCATGGCGATCGGAATTGAGACGTTGTAGTCACAATGTACACAATTCTGATGTTATTTTAGTAAAGGCTCTGCTAAAGATGGAGCCTTTTCTAAAATACTGAAGCCGGAGGTGCAGAACTGCCAGTACATGGAGCTCGAGGAGACATTTTGAAATTGTATCAGTTGGAAAAAGCAATGGGAAAACATGGGTGATATACTGGCACTCCTTGTGACCTTTGGCAAGTAGCTTTACTCTCCACTGCCTTGGAAGTAAAGGTCTGGCATTCTACTTCAGGTCATACTGCCAAGAACCTCTAGGTCACCAGGAGTGAGCATTGACTTGATGGCACTTTAAAAAAAAAATAAAAAGAGTGGTAATCATCTGGTACGGAGTGGAGGAGTAGCCTAGTGGTTAGAACACTGGCTTGGTAACCAAGCAACCAGGGTTCAATTCCCACTAGCACTCCTTGTGGCCTTGGGCAAGTCACTTAACCCTCCACTGCCTCGGAAAAAAGGCCTGGCAATCTACTTCCAGTGACACTGCCAAGAAAACCCAGGAGCTTCTGGGTCACCAGGAGTCAGGACTGACTTGAAGGCAAAAAAAAAAAAATCATCTAGTGTGCAGTGATCACTGGATGGTATACTTCAGTATTAGGATGTGGATAGAGATTGTTCATTCAAAACCAAGGGTCTTAGACTTCAGGAAAACTAACTTTATCAAAATGGGGGAGGACTTAGATGAATGGGAAGATCTGGGGGATGTAGAACAACAGTGGACAAAATGGAAAGGCAATTGTTTTTAAGCTCAATAAACCTTTATGATCTCCAAGAACAAGCAGGAATGCAGTCTTCACATATGGGTATCGTCTGTACCAACGGACCCCACATGGGAATGCTCCCCAGCGTCCAATAGGAAAGCCTTTGGGAGATCTCAATTGCACCCGCGCATCTGCCTTCCTGCCTTCCCAACTCCTCTCCTCAGTTCTTTGTTTTCCGTGGAACCAGCAGGAAGCTCCTTTCCTGTCACTGCCGAAAAACTTTTATTTTCTTTTTTGGTATCTGTGCTCTGCCTTTCCATTGACACTGGTACCTTCCCTGATACCGGCCCCAATATTAGTTCTTTTTTAAAAAAACATTTTCTTCAGTTTAATTCTTTTTTAATTTTCTGTGAAGCCTTAGGCCTCTTTCTAAATTGTTTCCATTTGTCACCATGGACAAACATATCAGTGGCTTCAAGAAATGTTTAAAGTGCTCCAGCTCTGTGTCAGTCACTGATTATCATGACTGGTGTCTAAAATGTTTGGGCCCAGATCATATATCATATATCATACAATAGTTCGTTTTATAAACAAATGATGAAATGAGGCCTAAAGAACAGGGCCAAACAGTCTGACTCACTGTTTGCCCCGGACTTGATTTCAGTTGTCTCGGCATCGTCGTGGACGTTGGCATCTTCAGCTGGTTTCCAGGTCTCCAAAAAGTGCAAACATAACTTA
Organism: Ichthyophis bannanicus; assembly: GCA_033557465.1. Taxonomy (NCBI): domain Eukaryota; kingdom Metazoa; phylum Chordata; class Amphibia; order Gymnophiona; family Ichthyophiidae; genus Ichthyophis; species Ichthyophis bannanicus. Next base: position 661,282,934 of record CM066032.1, on the reverse strand, counting down.
GACTAAGTCCTCGGCATCAAAATCCGATACTCAGCATCGAGGTAAGTCCTTGCGCTCTCGAGATGCACCAAAAGGGGCATCTGATGCTAACCGGCCAGCCAAACAGCCCTCCAAAGCCATACAAGGACTCCAGGATTCTCCCGAGGCATCGACCTCCAGAGAGCTACTGGTACTGTGCTCTAGGATGGTGGCACACAGCCCTGCACTTGATTCCACCCAGGCATCGGTGTTCTCCATTAATCAGCGTTTCTTAGCTATCGACAGCTCTTTGGCAGCACTTCTATCTGCTGCGGAACCAAAGGCATCAACAGCCAGTCAGGCAGCTGCTTACAGCTTGCCACCCACCCACTCCCTGAACCTTGAGGGTTAAGGGAGGGGCTGGCCTTGGTTGCCCTTGAGGGTAAGGTTGTAGTTGTGTTGCTGCTCAAGTAGTAAGGCAAGGCAAAGAAAATTTATTTTTGTGAGGTTTATTTCCCGCTTTCGCAGTTCAAATGCAGCAGACGTAAAGGAAACAATGTAGCATAAAACAAGGCTGAGAAACTTAACTAAACAAGGCTTTTTACTGCTTGGCTAAATGTCCATTCTGGATCACATTCAATTGTCATGTGACCTCCTTTCAGTAACGTAACAGAAAACTCTGGTAACAGCAATGCTCCTGAATTGCACACAATATGCTTTCACTTATTCTCTTCACATAAGCTTCTTTAGCATGGCAATCAGTGAGGTAAGTTTCTTATATTCCTTCATAAAACATTGGCAAGCATATCCTTTAAATGTCCTTTTGAATCACACAAGTAGAGCAGTCCATCGGGACTTCCAGCTCTGTAGACGGCAGAGAAATTAAAGGCATTTCTTCCTCACAGCTGCTCATAGGCTTTGCTACGTTATTGGGAGAAACTGCTCTGCTCTTAAGGAACTCCCTGAATTCAGTGAGAAGTAATTCAGCCTGTGTATTTTCTGAACTAGACTGAGAATATCCTCCTTCAGGTAAATGCTTGTTTACAGTTCTTATCTCTTGGCAATTATCAGTGCTTCTACTCGGACAAGAGTTCAGCGTGTAAGCATTTCCCTTCCCCCACCTATCTCCAAATGAAAGTGCAGGGTAAAACGCTTCAGCTGTGCTTGGAGAGTCTTTCAGAGTTTTAAAAGGAAAACAGTCAGGCTTCTCTTGGCTTAACCAATTACTATCAAACTTTCTGCCTTTGTCCTGTCTTTCACAATTAAAGTTCACTCTTTCTGGCTTCCCACTGTTAAGCTTGCTAGCCGTTCTAAACCCACCAGATACCTTGTGCTGGGGCTTCTTCCAGGGTATTTCTTTCTCCCACTGCCTCCTGTTCCAAGGTTCTGCTTGGTCCTTTAAACTCCTGAGCTGCAGCCTTGGGTCTCTCAGTGCCTTTGAATGCTTCTGCTTACAGAAGTCTTTCTTTGCCCCTGAGTCTCCCAGGTCCTGTCTGCTCCTTCGTGGATCACAGCCGCTTAGTGGTTCTCTCTCCAACGGTTCCTGGTCCTGATCATCTGACCTGTCCTCATCCAGGTGCTTGTGTCCTGACTCCTCCTCTCCTTGCTCCACTCCTTGCCGAAGTACCTGCTGATGCTTTCTTTGCCCTTCTCGCTGTTGTTCTAACTGTTTCTGTTTCTGGGTTCTTAACAAGCTGCTTGAGTACTGCACTGCCCGCCTCCTGCTTGGGCGTGCCCAATCAGAGACTTGGCTCCTCACCTGCCTTAAGGTGAGGTTTGGTTCCTGATTAGCTCAGTGTTTCTCTATCTCAGAAGAGAAAATCCTGCATTCCCCTGCAGTACCGGTTCTCTCCACCGGATCACTATCAGTTTCCATTGCTTCACAAAAGTCTCCTACATCACAAGCTGGGAACAGGAGCCTCTGGAACAGGTATCAGTGGTTCTTCTTCCTCCAAGTCCTCCTCTGGAATCTAAATAGATGGGACTCCTACCTCCGATTTCTCCCTTGGAACCAGTAACCACTGTCGGTACCCAATCAGTTCCCAGTGCTGGTACCGCATCTTCATCGGCTCGAGATCCTTGATACTTTTATTTCCTTTCTGAATCAGAGTCGTCTCCTTCTGACTCTGAGGAGACATCAGAGGATTCCAAGGCCACCCGGGACATCCCCTCTGATCTCTCTCCTCATGCGAGGCGTCAGTCCCTACCAGCGGACATGTCCTTTCAGGACTTCATTAGGGACATGGCAGTGGGTCTCCAAATCACTGTAGCATTGGAAATGGAACCCAGGGCTGAAGAGTTAGAAATCCTCCATTACCTCTCAACCCCCAAGGACGTGGCAACATTACTGGTGCATCATATCCTGCAGGATCTAATGCTACGTATATGGGAAGCCCCACTAATGGTTCCGCCTATCGGTAAATGCCTCGATACTATGTATCGAGTCCCGCCATGCCCAGAATTACAAAAACCTCAATAACTGCACCACTCAGTGGTAGTAGAAGTGACAATGCAATGCATCAAGAGTTCTAAGAATCATTCATCAGTATCTCCTGGGAAAGATGTCAGAGCTCTCAGTGTCTTCGGATGTTGCTTCTTCCAGGCATGTATGCTTGCTCCTAGGATTTTGAAATGACCAGCAGAGCTGCTGCGGCCTGTATAAGAGCCTGTACAATGTCCTGGCTCCAGGCATTGGACCTCAAGCAGTGGATACAGGATAAATTAGCCAATATTCCTTGTTCTAGAGAAAACTTATTTGGTAAGGGTTGGCAAGAAAAAGCAGGAAATCTTTAAGCAGATATTACCCTCAAATACATCTCAAGAAAGATTTCAGACCTCTCTAGGGGGAAAACTACTTCCAAGAAGTCTTTATATACCAGGAAGAAGAGATGTTACTCTTCATACAATCCCTCTGCTTCCTATCCACCTCAGCAGCAGCAAAGGCCTCAGGGTCCTCGTCAACCTAAAAAGACCAAGGATCTTAAACCTCAGCTAGTTGTTCAGCCCCAGCCAGCACCTGGTTTTTGACTCCTTCCTAGAGAGCATAGCTACTCTGCCTCTACAAGAACCCCAGCCCCTGCACATAGCAGGCAGGTGGCATCTCATTATATCAGAGAGATTGACTCTTAGCATCGTCCAAAGAGGTTATCTTCTTCACTTTCAAAGCTTGTCTCCAACCACCTCCACAAGAGATTATCTTGCAAATCCCTTGCAGGCCAATCTCCTGACTTCAGAAATGGCCACCCTGCTAGCCCAAGGGGCAATCAAGAGTTCCCCCTGCCTAGGAAGGCAAAGGCTTCTACTCTCTTTACTTTCTTCTCCCCAAGAAAACAGGAGGCTTCAGACCAATTCTAGATCAGAGAAATCTCAACAAGTTTCTTATTCGGGAAAAGTTCAAAATGATTTCCCTCTGCACCCTTCTGCTGTACCTTCAGAGGTATGACTAGCTATGTTCTCTAGATCTCAAGGAGGCTTACACCCATATGCTGATCCACCCTCACCACAGACCATATCTGTGCTTTCGAGTTCAGCAAATCCACTACCAGCATTGGGTGCTCCCTTTCGGGCTAGCATCTGCACCCAGAATCTTGGCAGTGGTCGCAGCATACTTGTGTACTTTGGGGGGTCTTTGTCTTAGATAACTAGCTGATAAGGGGAGAATCCCTAGAGGTCGTAAAACAGTCCTTTTCTTGCATCATCACGTTGCTCCAAAATCTAGTCTTTGTGCTAAATTTTCCAAAGTCTTACCTCGTTCCATCCCAGCAACTCGAGTTCATTGGAGCATTTTTAGACATTCGTCAGGGATGAGCTTTCCTTCCTCAGGATCGCTCTGTTTGTCTTATCAAGCTGGAACTCACAATACGAGGTCTGTTAGCTCCAGACATGCTGTGTCTTCTGGGACACATGGCCTCAAAACTCTACGTCATCCCATATGCCTGCCTGCACAGGAGACAAGGCCAATGGACCCTATCGTGGCAATGGATTCAGGCGACCAGGCATATCTCAGACAAGATTTGCATCACTCCTCCTCTTGTCAACTCCCTTCACTGGTGGTGCTCCTCCCAAAATCTTCTAAGAGGGTCACCTTTTCAGATGCCTCCATATCAATGCATCCTAATGACAGATGCTTCCAAGCTAGGATGGGGAGCACATCTGAACAGTCTCTTTATACAGGGGCAGTGGACAGCACAGGAATATCAAATGTGGATCAATCTCCTAGAGCTCCATGCTCTCACCAATTCCCTTTGGGTTTTTCAACCCCAACTTTCAGGCAAACACGATTTAGTTCAGACACACAACCAAGTAACCATGTTCTATGTGGACAAGCAGGGTTTTATCCCCTCTGCCATGAAGCCCTTCGCCTCTGGTCTTTTGTCATTACACACCACATCCACCTCCGAGTGGTGTATCTTCCAGCTGAACTCAGTGTCCTTGCAGACAGACTCTGCCAGATCCTACATCCACATGAGTGGACGCTGCATCAGGACACAGCATCTTGGATCTTCAATATCTGGGGGACTCCCAGAATATATCTGTTTGCCTCCCCAGAGAATGCGCATCTTCTGCTTTTTTGCTCAAGGATTCCCTCCGGACGCAGTCTGGCAGCAGGCTACTTTCTCCTTTATGCATTCCCTCCACCCCCCACCCCCCCGATACCCAAAACTCTATTCAAACTGTAGGCTGACAAGGGCTTCATGATCTTAATAGCCTCTTATTGGCCCCATCAGCCGTGGTTTTCTCTGCTGCTTCGTCTTGCACAGACTCCACCCCTCAATCATGCTCCTGACCACCTCTCTCAGGATCAGGGGGAACTCCTCTGTCCCAATTCACAAGCCCTCTGTCTCACGGCATAGCTGCTGAAGGCATGATATTTGATGACCTCAACCTCCCTCCACCGATCAGAGACATTTTGCTTGCTTCTCACAAGCCATCTACCAGATGTTCTTATGCTTTCAAATGGTGGTTCACCCTCTTGTGCACCCCACAGTAAATTAACCCTTCTAATGGCCCAATGGAGCATCTTCTACAATATCTTCTCCACTTGTCTTCCACGGGACTTAAGACCAACTCTGTTAGAGTTCATCTCGGTGCAATTACTGCCTATCACAACCCACTGGATAGGCATCCTATTTCCTTGCACCCCTTGGTGCAACGATTCATGAGGGGTCTTCTGCTTTCCAAGCCACTAATAAAACCACTGCCAGTGGCTTGGAACCTCAACGTGGTAGATAGAAAGCAGAGGGTAGGGCTAAATGGCCAATTTTCCCAATGGAGAAAGGTGAATAGTGGTGTACCCCAGGGATCTGTGCTGGGTCTGCTGCTTTTTGACATATTCATAAATGACCTGGAAAGTGGAATAACGAGTGAGGTTATCAAATTTGCTGATGACACAAAACTATTTAAAGTTGTTAAAACCCAGGAGGATTGTGGAAAATTGCAAGAGGATCTTGATAAATTGGAAGACTGGGCATCAAAATGGCAGATGAAATTTAATGTGGAGAAGTGCAAGGTTATGCACCTAGGGAAGAACAACCCAAACTATGGTTACACGATGCAAGGTTCCACATTAGGAACCACCACCCAAGAAAAAGATTTAGGCGTCCTTGTGGATACCATGTTAAAACCCTCGGCCCAGTGTGCAGCGGCGGCCAAGAGAGCAAATAGAATGCTAGGTATGATAAGGAAAGGAATGGAAAATAAAACAAAAGATATTATAATGCCTCTATATCGTTCCATGGTGAGACCGCACCTTGAATATTGTGTGCAATTCTGGTCGCCATATCTTAAAAAGGATATAGCAATTTTGGAAAAGGTTCAGAGAAGAGCCACCAAAATGGTAAAGGGGATGGAAGGCTACTCCTATGAGGAAAGGCTGAAAAGGTTGGGGCTCTTTGACCTGGAGAAGAGACGGCTGAGGGGAGATATGATAGAAGTCTATAAATTAATGAACGGAGTGGAACGGGTAAACGTAGATCGATTGTTTTCCTTATCAGAATATAGAAAGACTAGGGGACATGCAATGAAGCTACAGGGTAAACTATTTAAGACTAATAAAAGAAAATATTTTTTCACTCAACGTGTAATCAAACTCTGGAATTTGTTACCGGAGGATGTAGTAAAGGCTGTTAGTGTAGCTGGGTTTAAAAAAGGTTTGGACAAGTTCCTGGAGGAAAGGTCCATAAACCATTATTAAGAAGGGACCCAGGATATCAATGCTTGAACCAATACAAGCATTGTGGAACCTGTGTCCCTTGGGGAAACTGCTAGGTACGTATGACCTAGATTGGCCACTGTTGGAAACAGAATACTGGGCTTGATGGACCTTGGTCTGACCCAGTATGGCATATCTTATGTTCTTATGTTCTTATGTGGTCCTAGCACAGTTTCTAAAAGCCTCGTCTGAGCCTCTGGCTACCACTTCCCTAAAACGTTTATCTTAGAAGGTCATATCCCTCATTGTCCTCACCTCACATTCAGGAATTACAAGCTTTGGTGGCAGATTCCCCCTACACTCGATTCCACCATGATAAGGTGGTTCTCCATACTCATCTGTACTTCCTTCCAAAAGTAGTCTCAACTTTTCATCTCAACTAATCTGTAAAACTGCCAGTCTTCTTTCCCTGATCACATGCCTTGAGAGCTGAGGCAGCGTTGCATACCTTGGATTGCAAGTGCGTTCTTACTTACTACTTGGACAGGACCAAGGGTTTTAGGAAATTGTCTCAATTATTTATTTCCTTCGACTCAAGCCATTTAGGTCTTCCCATATTGAAATGCACACTATCCAATTGGATTGCAGACTGCATTTTCTTTGCCTATGCTCAAAGAAGACTCTCTCTTGTGGGTCATGTTACCGCTCACAACATGAGGGCCATGGCAACCTCAGTCACCAACCTCTGTTCTGTCTCCATAGAGGAGATCTGCTGGGCAGCTACCTGATCCTCTGTTCACACTTTCGCTGCTCACTTCTGCCTTGACAGGGACTCCCATTGGGACACTGTCTTTTTCCAGGCTGTTCTTCAGCATCTCTTTGGGACTTAATCACAACTCCTACCATTACACTTCTTTGGCACCTGACTCCTTGCTCCATGTTCCTGCTTGCTGCACTCAAGTCTGCTGTGGCTATTTTGTGTCCATACCTCTTGGCTCCATTCCTTAGCCTCAAAGATGTCTTTTCATTCTGGTGCCTGGAAGCTGGTGGGTCCCATATGTGAAGACTGCATTCCTGCTTGTTTCTGGAGATAGCATAGTTACTCATCTGTAACAGATTATTTCCGGGAACAGCAGGAATCAGTCTTCACAACCAACTCTCCTCCCTAGGAGTTGTTGGGTATTATTTTCCTCTTTTCTCAGCTATAAACTCAACTGAGGAGAGGAGATGGGAAGGCAGATGCAGTGGAGTACTCCAAAGGCTTTTCTATTGGACACTGGAGAGTATTCCCATGCGGGCTCCATTAGTATCGATGATACCCGTATGTGAAGACTGATTCCTGCTGTTCCCAGAGATCATCTTTTCCAGTTGAGTAGCCACACTTTAGGAACATAAGCAAAAGAAACAGGAAAGGGAGGCCACTATGTTTTAAAAAAAAGAAGTAGCTGAAAAGGTAAGGAAAAAGAGGTTAGCCTTCATGAACTATAAGAGATCTCAGAAAGAGGAACACAAACAATTATATCTAGAGAAGCTAAAGAATGCTGGTAAAGAAGTCAGGAAAGCAAAGATGCAAAAGGAAGAAAAAATAACCAGTACAGTAATATGGAGACAATACTTTTTTTAAATACAATGTTAGTATGTTTGTGAAAGGAAGAAGTTCAAAGATGGTATTGTGAGACTCTAGGGCGAAGGGGAGGAATATGTAGAGGCTAATGAGGATAAAATGGCATTTCTTAACAAATATTTATGTTCTGTGTTCATAGATAAAGGTCTGGGGATGGGACCTCAGAAAACAGATATAAGAAAGGAATGGAAGTGAGGTAGACCTCAAGTGATTTTCAGAAGACTGTGTTTGTGAGGAGCTAGCTAAACTAAAAGTAGACAAGGTGATGGAATTCATCCAAGGGTGTTAAAGGAACTTAGTAAAGTACTGGCGGCTCTGCTGTCTGACCTTTACAATGCTTCTTTAGAGTCAGGATTGAGTTCGGAGGACTGGAGATAAGCAGATGTGATTTCTGTCCACAAAAGTGGAAGTAAGGAAGAGGATGGAAACTGCAAGCCAGTTAGTCTGACCTCTGTGATGAGTAAGTTAACAGAAATGCTGCTAAAACAAAAGATAGCATAATTTTTGGAATCCAAAGAATAACAGGATACAAGACAACATAGTTTACTAGAGGCAGATCTTTTCAGACAAATCTGTCTGATTTCTTTGTCAGGATGATCAGAGAACTGGATCAGGGAAAAACACTAGATCTAGCATGCTTAGATTTTTTTGATAACTTATAAATAAACTGAGTGACCTTGGGATTGATCCTAAAATAACTGACTGGGTAAGAAACTGGTTAAGTGGGAGGTGATGGGGGAAGTACTGAATGGAGTTCACTTCATTCATGGGAATGAATGATAAGGGCATTCCCAGTGATGTGCTGCATGGATCGGTCCTTCGTCCTCTTCTTTTAAATATTTTTATAAGCGATATTGTAGGTGGTCTGTCAGGAAAGGTTTGCCTCTTTGTGGATGATACCAATACCCGCAAGAGTAGATACCTTGGAAGGTGTAAATAACATGAGGAAGGATCTCGTAAAGCTTGATGAATGGTTGAGAAATTGGCAGCTGAGATTTAATGTAAAAAGCCATGAATTTGGGATGCAAAAACCCAAGGGAACAATATAGTATAGGGAGTGAAGTACTTCAATGCACAAAAGAAGAGAGGGACTTGGGGATGATCATATTGGATGATCTTAGAGTAGCTAAATAGGTAGAAAATATGACGGTGAAAGCCAGAAGTATGCTTGGGTGCACAGGAAGGGGAATGACCAGCAGGAAGAAGGAGGTGATAGTACCTTTTATAAGTTTCTAGTGAGACCTCATTTGGAGTAGTGTACATTTCTGGAGACCACACCTTCAGAAATATATAAACAGGATGGAGTTGATCCAGAGGCTACTAAAATGGTCACTGGTCTTCATCATAAAGCATTTGGGAAAAACCTCAATGTGCATTCTTTGAAGGAAAGGTGGAAGAGGTGAGATATGATAAAAACATTTAAATACCTCTATAGTATAAATGCACAGGAGATGGTCCTCTTTCAATTGATAGGAAGCTCTAAAATGAGGGGGGGTCATATAATGAAGGGGAAAGGGGAAAGACTCAGGAGTAATCTAAGCAAATATTTCTTTAGAGAAAGGGTGATAGATGCATAGAACAGCCTCCATTGGCGGTGGTGGAGAAGCATGGGACAAGTACAGAGGATCTCTGTGAGAGAGGAAGGGATTGCAGAACTTAATAGTTTTTATAAATGGATAGGCTGTATGGTCTTTATCTACTGTTATTGTCTATGTTTCTATATATAAGTGCTGGTACTTACGCATGTATGTTGGTCATTTTGCAAGTCTACACATATACATGCTGCCAGTTAACAATAAATGCCACTATTTCTATACATTCTTATTTTTTAGGAAGAAATCAACAAGGTGGGGGGGAATTAAGGCAGATAACCCCCCTTAATCCGTCCCCGTAAAGGACTAGCTGAACCGAGCATTTTTTACAAACGTAAGGGAGCAGGTATAAATCACAATATAGACAATCTCGGTCATACATATGTTTTCCCTATCTGAAATGGAAAATACACATGCACATGTAAATTCTGCCCTTTCTAAAATCACCATTTATACCTGAATGCCATTTTACTTATGCAAATTGCAAATAAGCCTTCTAAAATAACTCTTCTAATGTAATGCATCACTTTAAACTCCATTCACTACTTATTGTGTGCATGTGACAGAAAAATAGACAATACTGTAGGGTCTTATGAGCTAATCTAAACCTTTTCTCTTCATAATACAAGCCTTGAAGTCACACTTTAGCCCCCCAGTAGTCTATGTAGCTATACTGAGGTCTTCTGTTACTTTATGGGCTCGCTACCAACATATGAGTATCACCACAGATATGATAGCAGGAAAATAATTTGAGAGTAATTTTTTTTTAAATTATTTATTTATGAATTTTCAACGTGATAAATCAAGTATAAACTTGTACAGAATAATAATACTTGCAACCAGAAAACAAGTACAACAAATATTATAATACAGAAATAAAACAGCAAGAATTATTTTAGCCCCCTATAGTGGAGGGGTAAGACCTTGTAAAGGAGAAAAACTCTAAGAGGAAGAAAAAAAGGTTAGTAAATTAAGAGGAGACGGCGCCCTTAGAAGAAATTTAACTAGCGATGGAGTCATGTCACAGGTGTGGAGCTAATTGATAAATGAGAGTTTAGGAAAACAGTTAGATCTTCAGGGGAAAAGAAGATATACTTCTGAGATTTATAGGTAATTAAACATTTACATGGAAATCTTAGCATAAAGTGTGCACCAAGTCGAGTTGCTCCCGGTTTCAATAAAAGGAAAGCCCTTCTACGCTTCTGCGTCTCCCGTGCAACATCTGGGAAAAGTAGAATCTTCTTCCCATAGAACAATTTGCCCCGCTTCTTATAAAATAATTTTAAGAGCCACTCCCTATCTGAGGAAAGAGCCAAAGTTACTAACAGAGTTGATACAGCTATGTCCTCCTCTTTAGGTGTACTAATCAAATCTGAAACATTGAGAGAGTCTATCTCTAATTGACCCACAGAAACTTTCCCACCTCTTTTCCCCAAAGGGAGATAGTAAACTTTTGAGACTGGGGGCAACAACTCTGGCGGAACTGCCAGAACCTCCTGTAAATAACTCTTAAACATATCCAAAGGTGCCTTCCCAGTTATCACTGGGAAATTCAAAAGGCGAACATTACATGCTCGAACAGCATTCTCCAATGTTTCAGTTTTAAACCCGCAGATTCATATTGTCTTTGACTAAAGATTCAGTTAAATCCACAACTTTAGTTAATTGCTGATCCATGATTAATTGCTTGCTGGTAACTTCTGCAATGGAAGCACGTAGTAACGGAGACTCCACTTCAAGTGTGGTAACCCGATCCGAAAGGGAAGAAAATTGAAGACCCACCATTTGGCTGAGATGCGAAATAGCGTCCCAAATGCTGTCCAGAGTCACTGAGGCTGGATGAGTCAGAGCAAAAGAGAAACCGGGAGGACCAAAGGAAACTTGATCTGCTTCCCCCGAAGATAAGGTAATAGCTTCAATTACCTGGACAGAGTCCCCGGTCCCAGACTGAGATGATACAACAGGCTGCAAACCTCCATCACGGTCCTTACTGTGCTCCGGAAGCGGGTCCCGCATATGCGACGCAGCGGCTAGCATTCCAGAAAACCGCCCGTCATCATCCAGCGCCCGAGCAGGCAAAGACCCAGGAGGCATCGGGGGACATCGTCCATCAGGGGAGAGCGTGGTATCAAGGGCGGAAGACGCCGAGTCCGAATCCAACGTTGCTGCCAAGCCCGCTCGAATCCCCTCAATCTTCTCCTTAGGCAACTGAACAAAACGATCCATGGGTCCCTCACCGGTAGGTAGAAGCTCCGCGGGAAGAGCTTTCGCCTTGGGTTTCCCCTTTCTCTTAGGCAAGTCAGTCGGCTAAACGCACGCCGCCGCCATCTTAGAAAAGCCACTCCACCTGAGAGTAATTTTATAACAGGTTGCCTAGGTACACGGGTCAAATAAGGGCCTATTTTAAGGCTTTTTTATATAAAGACCCATAAATCTCTGTGTCTTTATAAAATACCAAAATAAGTTGAAATTATGCCTGAAATTCAGCTGGAAGCAGATTTAATGTGGCATGGTTGAAGAATGTGCATAGGTGCATATTTTATAAACTATGCATGTACTTTGCGGCTTCACCCCCCAAACACAGCTACACCCAGGTTGCATAGAAGTGCATGCCTACCTGGCATAGCATGTAGTTGTTTGTATATATGGGGTAACTTTGAAAGAGGCATTTTGCATGCATATTCTGGCATATCTATACATAAGGTCCTTCATAAAATGAACATAGCTGTAGCTTGTATGGTTGTAATGCAGATTTAAACAATATTGGCATTTGTTTTCCAGTGGTTTCATTATTCATATACTGAGTCAACATCACTTTTCCTGTATTCAGGAGCATGACAATGATCAAGCTTTGCACTTTTCCTTAGATGTCATTGCACAACAGGATACACTGGAGTGAACTGTGAAACAAACATCAATGAGTGTGAGTCCAATCCGTGCTTAAATCAAGCAACCTGTGTAGATGCCTTGGACTCCTACATCTGCAAATGTACACCTGGTTTTACAGGCAGAAGGTGTGAAACAGGTATACGTAGTATTAATGTGTCAGCAGAAAGGTGACATAAGCTGCATTTGGCCTCTGGTGTAGAAAATTCATTCTCAGTGTAACTTTCTGTATTTAAAGACATTTTGAGAAAGAAAGCAGTACCGTACAGCAGTAATTTTCAGAGGGATTCTGCAGAGAAAGCTCCTCTGAAAATTGCCTTCCTCCCAGGATAGGGGGCAGGTGTGGCCCTGGGGGCGGAGTTAGGGCTGCATTGGGGACATCCTGATAAAGTATGCCTGCAGAATTTATCTTTAACTCCCTGCGCATTCTTTCCAGTGCAGAGTTTGAACCTTCAAGCTCAATGGATATTGTCATACCCTGCCAGCTGCCCACTGGGCCACAGATTTTGCAGGCCTACAAATACAACGTATCTGCAGTGTTGCAAGCTTCATGGGCAGTTTGAAAACTGACCTCTTTGTAAGCAGACAAATTATTGTATCTTTTTACACACTAAGTTACTACTCATCTTTAAAAGACAGTGTTTTCTGCTACATGAAAATTTACCGGATCAGTATTTTTCATTATTTCCTCTAAACTATGCATTATCTATTTGTATGATAGCCATGGATGTCTTTGGGCTTAGAAGTCAAGATTACAGAGCTTTGATGCTTCCTTGTCATGTTATATGCAAGTACGGTGAGCTCAATATTAAGTAGGATGAGCAGATTTAATTTGGAATGCCTAATGAAGATATTTGAAATTATATGTATATTCAGCAACACTTATTTTAGAAGCATCTCCATGTCTTTATAGGGGCATTTGTACATGGAGACTGCCTACACATCCAAATAGCTATTTTGGAAAGTCAATATTTATACATTGAGAACTGTGCCAGTGTGGTTGCGACATAGAGAGGAAGGACTTACAATATCGATATGTATTCCCCATTTTACAAGGGGAATCTGCGTTTACATACAAAAATCTAAATATCGGCATCTACAGCTGCTCCCAAGCATGAATAGTGCTTGCTTGAAGGAACAGGTGTAAAAGATGAGGTCAATCCCCCAATCACCCCCCCTCCGACATTGTTCTCCCACCCAACGTCCTGCTCTGGCATTGGATCCCCCCTACCTGACCACTCCCAGCAACAAGTTCCCCTGACTCCCCATTGGCATCAACAACCCCCCAGTGGCTCATCTCCAGCAGCCCCTCTCACTTCCAACCCACCCTCTATCCCCTACCTAGCTCATACCAGGGTCCCTGGTGTCTGATGGAAGCATGAGCGATTCTTAGTTACTCCTGCTCATGACCCCTAGCAATAATTTCTTTAGGTAGGCTCAGGTGCTGGGGGGATGGTGAGGTCTTGGGAGGTTGGAAGCAGGGTGGCACACCATTAGGCAAATTAGGTGGTAGACTAGAGTGCAGGCTCTCCAGAGGCACCCATTGCTGCTGCTGCTGCCATCTCTCTCAGGACCTGCAGTGGCAGCAATGGCCACAGACAGCCCCGCAGCACTTACCTTAAAACTTTGGCATTGTGGGGCTGCTTGGTTCCACACCCTCAGACCGCTGGATGCTGACTTCCTGCTTTCAGACAAGAAATCGACATCAGGCATTGAAGGGGACAGAAGCAAACAGCCCCATGGCACTGAAGTTATAAGGTAAGCGCCTTGAGGCTGTTTGTGGTCATTGCCACCACTGCAGGTCCTGGAGAGGAGCAACGTATGCTGCAAGGAGGGATGAGGGTGCAAGGGTTTAAGGGAAGAGGTATGCCTAGGGTGTCTCATCTTATGCCGGCTCTGGTTGGAGGAGGTCTTCTTTGGGAGGGTTGGGGGTGGGGGAGATGATCCGCAGAGTGTCTTCAGGGGTATGAGGGAATCTTCTTGATGGATTGTCATGATGGGGCACCTGCAAAATTTTACTTAATTGCCAGCACCTTTAAAATGGTTCCTGGGAGCATTTGTCCAGTGCTCCCAGACAGGAAAATAATATTGGTTTTGAACTGGCATTATTTTTCCTGAAATAATGTAAACTGCACTATTCAGTTTGCATATTAATGAAGTACAGTTGTGGTTAACATTATTGACACCCTTGCAGTTCAACCCCTTAATGTCCAATATCTCTTAAAAAAAAAGTGGCCAGTGAAATGGCTTCAGACTATATATGCACACATATTTGAGACCTAAAAGAATCAAATAAAACAAGACCAATTAAAAAGAAATAATAGAAAATATATAAAAACTGGGACATTGCCAGGACATGATTATTGGCATCATTACAGTATAAATGATTCAAATCAATTTGAACGGAAGAAACACATTCACACTGCAGTAAAAATTAGACACACCTGTGAACAATTGTCAGTACTCCCATGATTTGAATCAACCAACAAAAGATGGCTCTAATGTTTAAAATGGCCACATTTACTCCCTGTTCCATTCAGTGGTGAAGAGAGTTGTGTGAGACTGTCAGAAAAGCCATTATCATCAGCCTTCAAAGGCATAAAAGGTCATCTCCAAAGATCTTGGGATTCGTGTGTCTACATTTCGCAATGTTATTAATTTCTGCTCACGGAACTCTCAAGAACCTCCCAGGATGTGGTGGGAAAGGAAAATTAATCCAAGACGTCTTTGAAGGTTAATGCGAACCATTAGAAAAACACCATGTACAGCATCCAAAGAGCTTAAGGCTGACCTGGAGCAATGTGGAGTGGTGATTTCAACGCGCATCAGATGCTGTGCACTTAACAAAGAAGGATTTCATGGGCGAAAGCCAAGAAGGACCCCACTGCTCAAAGACAGACATAAAAAGGCAAGCCTGATCTTTGCCCAAACACACTTTGAGAAACTACAATCCATCTGGGAAAATGTTCTGCAGACAGATGAAACCAAAGTTGAGCTCTTTGGCAATGCAGACCAGCAGTACATTTACAGATGAAGAAATGAAGCTTATAAGGGAAAAAAACACCCTTCACACAGTTAAATATGGTGGAAGTTCTATAATTGGATTGGTTGGGGAGTGGCCTAGTGGTTGGGGCAAGTTATCTCAGGCTGGAAGGTCAGTGGTTCAAATACTACTAGAGGACAGCAACGTTGGGCCCGAAGGACTGGGGTTTCTAGTCCCACAGGTGCTCCTTGTGGTCTTGGGCAAGCCACTTAACCCTCCATTGCCCATGTTCCCTGTAAAATAGTTATCTCCGAGTCATAATGCCCTGTTCAATGTAATTTCAGTTTGTTCAATGTAAACCACCTTGATATCATGAAAGGCGGTATATAGGAAATGTTAAATAAATATAATGTTGCGGGGCTGTTTTGCTGCCTCAGGAACTGGAGGCCTGGAACATATTAAATGAATCATGAAGTTAGAGGACTACCAGGTATTTTGGAGCAAAATGTGCTACCTAGTGTCAGAAAGCTAGGTCTTGGTTGAAGGTCATGGGTCCTCCAGCAGGACAATGACCCAAAACATACAGCTAAAAATACGAAAGAATGGTTAAAAAAGAAAAAAATGGACTGTTTTAAACTGGCCAGCAATGAGTCCTGATCTCAGTCCAATCGAGAACCTTTGGAAAGAGCTGAAATCTGCCATTGGTAAAAGGAATCCTGGAAACGTTCATGAGCTAGGACAAATTGCAGATGAAGAGTGGGAGAAACTACCAGCAGACAGATGTACGAAACTTATAGATGGCTACAAGAAACGTTTGGAGGCTGTCATCACTACTACCACTACTATTAATCATTTATATAGAGCTACAAGGCTTATGCAGCACTATACATGAAGCAAGACGGTCCCTACTCAACAGAGCTTACAATCTAAACAAGACAGACAATACAGTAGTTAGAATAGGAGTGCAAATAGGAGACACATGGAGAACAAGGGATCAGGGCTCGAAAAGCAGCCTCAAAGAGGTAAGCTTTTAGCATGGATTTGAAAATGGGCAGAGATGGAACCTGATGAGCAGACTTTGGTAATTTGTTCCAGGCATAAGGAGCAGCAAGGTGAAAGGATCTGTCTGGAGTTGGCAATGGAAGGAATGTTCATAGAGAAAAGTAAGCCAGTAGAAGAGCAGAGTTCACGAGGAGGGGTGTAGGGAGAGAGGAGAGAGGAAAGGTAGTGAGGAGCAGCAGAATGAATGCATTTGTAGATCAGAAGGAGAAGTTTTAATTGGATATGGAAACAGAAGGGGAACCAATGAAGTGACTTGAGAAGAGGGGTATATGAGTATAGCGGGGCTGGTGGAAGATTAGACACGCAGCTGAGTTCTGAACAGATTGAAGGGGAGAAAGATGACTCAGAGGGAGACCAGCAAGGAGGAGGTTGCAATAGTCTAGACGGGAGGTGACTAGAGTGAATAAGTGTCTTAGTAATGTGTTCAGAAAGGAATGGGTGACTTTTGCTAATGTCATAAAAAAAGAAATCACAGGTTTAGCAATCAGTTGGATGTGAGTAGAGAAGGAGAGAGAGGAGTCAAAAATAACCCCAAGGTTGCAGGCTGAGGAAACAAGAAGTAAAAGAGTGTTATCTACAGAGATAGAGAACAGAGGAAGAGAGGAGAAAGGTTTAGGGAATAAAATAAGAAGTTTGGTCTTGCCATGTTCAATTTTAAACAGCAGTGAGACATCCAGGCAGTGATGTTAAATAGGAAGGTAGAGATTCGGGCTTGGAGTGTCAGAGAAATATCAGGTATAGAGAGAGAGATTTGAGAGTCATCAACATAAAAATGGCACTGAGAACCATGGGAGGAGATGAAAGCACCAAGGGACTAGGTATAGTGAGTGAAAAGGAAAAGGCCCAGAACAGACCCTTGGGGTACACCAACAGAGAGTGGGATAGCAGTAGAGGAGGAACCACCGAAATGAACACAGAGAGCGATGGGAGAGAAAATAAGAGAACCAGGACAGCACAGAGCCCCTAAAACCAAGTGTGAGGACATTGTGTCAAGGAGAAGGTGGTGGTCAATGGTGTCAAAAGCAGCGGGAAGGTCAAGAAGAAAGAGGTCTGAGTAGAGGCCTTTGGATTTAGCCAGGAACAAGTTGAGAGATGTTTCAGTAGATTGTAAAGGACAAAAGCCAGATTGTAGTGGATCTAGAAGGGCTTGAGAGGAGAGAAATTCAAGGCAATGGCAGAGAACTGCAGGTTCAAGAAGTTTAGAAATGAAGGGAAGAAGGGAGATGGGACAATAATTAGAAGGACAAGAAGGGTCAAGTCAAGATTTTTGAGGAGAAGTGTGACCACAGCATACTTGAAAGCTGCTGAGACAGTTGCAGTGGAGAGCGAAAGATTGAGAATATGAGAGATGGAAGGGATGACAAAGGAGGAGATAACCCTTGACTCCAATTTAAAAATGGAAAAACACTTACGATTAACAAACAGAGCAATTTTTCACAAAATAAAAGTTATTCAACCTTTACGCAACATCCTCGACCACTCAGACTTCAGAACTGTAGCACAAACTCTGCTCATCCCGCACTTAGATTACTGTAACTCAATCCTTCAAGGCCTGCCTAAAAAAACTCTAAAGATCCTTCAAATGGCTCAAAACGTTTCAGCCAGAGTAATCATGAAAAAGAAAATTGCTGAACACATAACACCAATATTAATTGAATTGCACTGGCTTCCCATAGCTGCCCGTATAAAATACAAACTATTAGTAACAACATTCAAACTCATACACAACATAGCACCATCATACCTCAACAACCTCATAAACGCCCAACCCCCATCCAGAAATAGAAGAATTTGCAACGCAAACACCCTATGCATACCAACCAGTATCAGATCAGCCAAAGCATGCACAAGTAAGCGAGCATTCACGTACACAGCACCCACCATATGGAACCAACTGCCAGCAGACTTGAGATCAATTATCGACCTAAAAGACTTTAGAAAAAAGTTAAAAACGCACCTCTTTAACGAGGTATATGATCCGACTTAAACAATACCTAAGAACCAAAACAAACATACCTAAATTGTTTAGTATAACTCTCCTATTTATGGAACCAACATAAGCGTAGTCACATGGCTCTTCTCATGTAAATTTGTATATATGTTACTCATATATTCTACACGTTACTTCTATTGTATATATGTTACTAAGTAATTTATCATATGTTAACCCTAATGTTCTTCACCCGAAAATCAAATGTAAATTTGTAACTCATACAGTTGTAACCCATAGTTATGTTTGACGTGCAAGTTATCCGCTTCTGATCACTGGAAGTAGCGGTATACAAATGCAAATAAATAAATAAATAAAATATAGTTAAGGAGACGAGTGAGGCTAGTATTCGAAGAACAGGTAGTGACTTTAGAGGAGGAAAGAAGGTGAGTGATTTCCTCATCAGAGATCTTAGAAAAGGACAAAAGGGTAGCAGAGATTGAGGGAAAGAGTTGGTTTTGAAGAGAGGGGAGAAGGGATGAAGCTGATCTTGTGGGGAATTGGAGTGTAATCGTTTGGACTTTGTCATGGAAGTAGGCTAGGGTTTGGGCAGAAAGGGAAGGGAGAAGTAGGAGGCAGAGGCTACTTGAGGAGAGTGTTGAGAGTTGAAAAGAGACAGCGAGGGTCAGAGGTAAGAGAGTTAGTCAGATGGACATAGTAGTTTTGCTTGGTGAGTGCTATGCCTGACAGAAATGAGGCAAGCATGAATTTGAAGTGGATAAAGTCAGAAAGGGTACAGGATTTGAGCCGGATGCACTCAGCTGAGCGGGTACATGAGCATAGACAATGGGTAGTGTCACGGAGACCCTTATGGTAGAGCCTCTGTGAACCCTATTTAGCCCACTGCCTAGGGTATTGTGAGTTTTAAACTGCTTCTCTACTTTAAACAGAGTCAGTCAGTCGAGTGGTTAAACAATAAATTGGGGATTTATTCCCTTTCCCGAAACAGAAAACATTCTTGGAAGTGCAAACAGAACAAAACAGCACTAGAACAAAAGTAGTTACAGAAATATCTCTTCTTCTACCTTGTTAAGGTCACAAGGTCATTCTCCTGAAGGTCAACATAAAGAAGTGATGTCGTCTGACAAACAAATCGTACAGTCCATCGGTACTGGGTCTGGAAAATAGTTATTATTCTACAATTGCATTATCTCGGGCCCACTCCCGATACTCTCAGTGTCACACTCTTTACATGTGCTGGAGCAGGGCACATTCCCCTGTGGCAGACAAACCCCTTTTTCTATAATGTGTTCTTTAAAGTCAGGGTTATAAATGCCTGGTGCATGAAAGGCTTCTTGCTGGTTTCTCTCTCCTGTCCCACCTAGTGAGAACTCTGTATATCCTCCTGGGTTAAAGCTATGCTCAGGGCCACGCCCTTTAAAACATGCAGAGCTTCCAGCCTCTTCTTTATAAAAACAAGGCTTCCAGCTTTTTACCTTGTTTCTGGCTTTGAAGTCATGCTTGGGCTTTCTCTCCCCTGGCACGCTTCCTCCAGCCTGAGCTATGCTCCTCGGTTGTTCATTCAGTCCTCCTGAGTTACTGCCCCACTTCCTGCTCCTGTGGGAACTCTCTAGGACTGCCTTTCCAGAGACCTCCTTCTCCACTCCTCTCTTGCCAAGGACTTCCTCCAATCCTGTCCTTCCAAAGACCTCCTCTCCTGTCTTTCCAAAGTCCTCCTCTTCCTGATTCTAACCAGGAACTTATATGCTTCCCTTCTCTGCACGTTACGTGGGACTCTGAGCACAGGTGCTCCTGATGAACTTTCCTGTTTCTGCCTGCGTCAGAACTATTACAGGAAAAGTTCACTTTAAACCCTTTTAGCTTTTCTTGTGCTGACGGCACTTGTTGCTCAGCTGTTTCTACATGTGCTAAGTCTTCCTGTCTAGCTAAATCGGAGGTAAGTTCTTCCTTTTCACTAACCTCCATAGGCTCTATATAGTCCACTGTATCACATATCCCCCCCCCCCTTAAGATATTCCGGGATGGGGAACAATCGTTCTCACAGCCCGGAATCCTGGATAAAGCATCAGCATTTAAATGTAGCTTGCCCGCCCTGTGGTGTATTGTAAAGCTAAATGCCTGCAATGCTAGGTGTCAGCGAGTGAGGTGAGGGTTGTGATTTCGCATAGTGCCTAACCACTTCAAAGGTGCGTGGTCAGTAATCAGTACAAAATGCCGGCCGGTGAGATAAAATCTGAGCGCCTCAATTGCCCACTTAATAGCCAGGCATTCCTTCTCGATGGTCGAGTAGTTGCCTTCAGCCTTGGACAATTTTCTGCTTAAGTACAGAACTGGGTGTTCGGTACCCTCGAACTCTTGGGAGAGGACAGCTCCCAGCCCAGACTCTGATGCGTCCGTCTGAAGGATAAAAGTGCGTCCAAAATCCACCCCATATAGGACCGGAGCCTTACATAATTTCCCCTTCAGCAATGTAAAGGCGGCCTCCGCTTCTGATGTCCACCGTAGGCTATTGGGCACGTTTTTCCTCAACATATCTGTCAATACTGCACTCTCTTCTGCGAACCTGAGTATGAATCGCCTGTAATACCCTATTAAACCCAAGAAACGTCTGAGTTGTTTCTTGTTCAGTGGTCGCTGGAAATTCTGTACGCTCTCTATTTTATTTTGCAGGGGTCGGACCGTCCCCTTCCCCACCATGTGCCCCAAATATTTAACTTCTGTTCCTGCGAACAGACACTTCCCCGGATTTAAGGTCAACCTGGCTTGCCGTAAGGCCTTCAACACGGCTTCGACCCGTGGAAGATGTTGTGCCCAGGTGGTACTATGAATGACAATGTCATCCATGTAAGCCACCGTATAGCTTTGGTGAGGGCGTAGGACCTGGTCAACAAGCCTCTGACATGTTGCCGCGGTGCCATGCAGGCCAAATGGCATGCACCGAAACTGAAATAAGCCAAGCGGCGTACTGAATGCCGTCTTGGGTCTGGAGGCACGGGTTAACGGTATCTGCCAGTATCCCTTGGTAAGGTCAAGGGTGGTCAGGTACCGGGCCTGCCCCAGTCTGTCCAACAACTCTTCGATTCTCGGCATAGGATAAGCATCGAAGAGGGATATAGCATTAACCTGCCTGAAGTCAATGCAGAACCGAAGGCTGCCATCGGGCTTAGGAACTAGGACCACTGGGCTGCACCAGGGACTTTTCGACTCCTCAATGATGCCCATATGTAACATGTCCTGAACCTGTGAAATGACCTCCCTCTTACGAGCTTCTGGTAAGCGGTAAGGCCGTTGCCGCACAATTTTCCCGGGAGGGGTGAGAATTTCATGGGCGACTAGTGCGGTTTTCCCCGGTATAGGCGTAAGGACGTCCTTAAACTGCGCAAGTAACTGGGCCAACTGGCGCTGTTGTTGCAGCGACAGTTCCGTGCCTATTTTTGGAGTTGAATCCGCTTTACAGTCCTCAACCTGGGGGCCTAGATCGTCCTCTATCCTTTCCTCTGAGGTGGCGGTGAGTCCCTGAACCACCCTCTGACCCGTGGAGCCAAATCCGCCGCTTCCCCGGCTAGTAGGGGTCAATTGGGGCACCTCCTTCACCTCTGGAGACCCAAACCATTCACAAATGATCTGGGCGATCCTATCCCCTATTTTTTACCTCCAAATCCCGCTCCCCAAAATTAAAGAGCAAAACCTTAACCCCTCCCCTGTAGTCAGGGTCAATAACCCCGGCCCGACATCGATAAAATACTTCGCTGCCAGTCCGGATCGGGGAGCTATTCGCCCATAACACCCTGTTGGCAGTTGAATTTGTAACCCCGTATCAATCAGGGCTTTTCCCCCCTTGGGCACTATCTCTGTCACTGCACTAAAAAGGTCATACCCTGTTGACGCTGCAGTCGCTTTTTGCGGGCTCTGGGCGTTAGGGGATATCTTGCAAAACTTTAATATGAAGCCTTCCTTACTGGGCGTTCCTGCTTCTACCTGGGGTTTTGAATAAGGATTTTTCTTTGTGGGTTTTGCAAACAGAGGCTCGGGAACCAACGTCACCATGGCTTCCCCTCCCTCACTGCTTGCTGACCGAGGCTTCTCTTCTATCTTTTCTCTGCGGGGATACCCAAGGGACCTCTCCCCTTCCCAACCATCCCCTTCCTCTGGAGGCTTTTCTTGGTTCCCGGGAATTTGGAGCTGGGACCCTCTCGATGTCCTATCCCCTTCTAGGTGCAGACCTTCCCTTAGCCCCTTGTCAAATGGGGGCCAGTCCCTACCCAAGACTAAGTCGAAAGGTAGTTTTGGCACTAGGGCTACCAGGGCTTTCTTTCAGATTCCTAATCCTTTTATCATTAGGCTGAAAAGAGGATAACAGGTGGAGGACCCATGAATGCACCTTATTTTAGCTACCCCTTCAGTTTGACTCGTGGGAAAACCATTCTGGGCCTGTATGGTTTGCCAGAACTTTCGAGAGACCATACTCTGGTCCGCCCCCGAGTCAAGCAAAGCTCTTGCAGGGACTCCTTGCACCTCCACATCTATGCGGCTCTTCCTACAAGGGACAGGCTCCCTCCACGGGACAGGCTCCCGCACCAAGACACCCTACGCAGATCCGGCTCTTCCTACAAGGGACAGGCTCCCTCCACGGGACAGGCTCCCGCACCAAGACACCCTACGCAGATCCGGCTCTTCCTCCACGGGCCAGACCCCCTACACGACACAGACTCACGCACCAAGTTCAGCTCTCCCCAGGCGGACAACAGCCGAAGACTCAAGAAAACTGTCATCACCCTAACGGAACATCACAAAAAACAACAACATGCACGTCACATACTTCCTACCACTCTATCTACTCGTCACACAACTCCTTCCACCAACCACACACCTCCACTACCCACAAGCAAACACTACATGGCACCCTCCAACTGCATTTCCATATCCAGAACGACGGCACACACACAAGGAGACACTCAAAACTCACCAGGCAAAGCGACCAAACAGACACAAGCCAAACCCCCACACCTGCACAAAGGAAGCACATGTAACAGCAACCTCATCAACAAGGACAACAACGATTGAGCTCATAAACGCCAGATCCGTCTGCAACAAGATACACACTATCGTAGACCACATAGAAGAGCGCCAGCCCGACATAATATGCATCACAGAGACATGGCTCAACCCTACCGACAACGTACTACTCAACCAACTAGTACCGGACAACTACTCAGCGTACAACTGCCCACGCATCCACAAGCGTGGAGGAGGAGTCCTGATAATAGCAAAAACAAAACTAAAGTTCAAGACACTGAGCTTCACCGATACACAGCAATGTAACACAATTAGCATCAAGAACAAGAACATTGCAATCTGCCTAACCTACAGAGCACCCAGAGCTCCACCCGACGAACTAGCCCTCACACTCGAAGAAGCCTGTGCCATAACAACAAACAGCAAACCAGCGCTACTGATTGGAGACTTCAACCTCAAGTCCACCAATGCCAAAGACGCAGAGGCCTTCCTGCAAGCAATGAACTCACTTCAATTCACACAGATAGTCAATGCTCCAACGCACAGACATGGATCATCCCCAGACCTCATCTTCGCATCCAATTACCTAACATCAAGAGACCTAATTTCGCCACCCACCATTACCCCAGTGCCATGGTCTGACCATTACTTAATCGAGACAAAACTGCTAACTCAAGAGGACCAGACAAACGAAAGAGCTAGCATCTCACACACACAAAGACGATTCAAGCATTTCGACAGGGACGAATTCATACAAGACACAATACAACACTTGAACATTACCACAGACGACCTGGAGGAACAAGTTTCCAGCTGGAACAGCATTTTAGCTAACGCCGCCAAACCATCTGGCGGCGGGACCGAGAAACAACACCACAACAAGAGACAAAACAAACCATGGTACTCAGCAAAAATACGACAGGAAAAGAGGGAGCTCAGGAAGATTGAACGGAGGTGGAGAAAAAACAAAGCAGCTGTCGACCAACATCTCTACCTAACAAAGCAAAAACAATACAATGAACACATCAACCAATCAAAGAGGGAATTCCACACAAACATGATAAATACTTCCATCAACAAACCCAGAGAGCTTTTCGAAATAGTAAAGATCCTCACAAAAGAGCAAACAACAGAAGGGGAAATACAAGTCGATACACAGGAATTCGCCGACCACATCAAAAACAAATTTCACTCCACAAAGCGAACAACACCTAGTGGGACCACCAGGACGGACGCACACCCCAGAACCTGGGGCACATTCTACTCACCCTCAACAGAACAGATATCCCACATCATTTCTACAATCAACACAAGCACTGCTCCTACAGACCCGTGCCCAGTGTCATGGGTCAAAGCCACCAAATCCAGCCTCATCCCCACAATACATAAAATGGTACACAACTCGCTCACTCAAGGAATTATGCCAAAGCAACTAAAGCTTGCCTCAGTAAGACCTATCGCAAAGAAAACAACTCTAGACAAAAAAGATCCAGCAGCATACCGACCAATCTCCAGCATACCCTTCCTCGCAAAAATCATCGAAAAAACGGTTCTACTACAACTTCAGGAACACATCGACAAACACGAAACACTCGATGACAACCAACATGGATTCCGGCCCAACCATGGAGTCGAAACGCTACTGATCTACCTCTTCGACAGCATCCTAAGAACAATTGACAATACCAGGAATGGAATCATAATGATCTTCATTGACATCTCCTCAGCCTTCGACACAGTAGACCACAACACCCTCCTGGAAAGACTAAAGAACACTGGTATACATGGTATCACATTGAAATGGTTCCACTCATACCTAACCGAAAGACAACTACAGGTCAAGCTGGGACACAACACCTCCCGACCCATAAACGTCCAACAAGGAGTACCTCAAGGATCCGCACTCTCAGCACTCCTATTTAACATCTACATCCAACCAATATGCAACATCATGAAAGAGAACGACATTCAATACACAATATATGCAGACGACATCATGATATACACCCCGATATCAATCGACAACCCGGACTTCTCCAAGATAACAGACTGCCTCACCCAAATGGCGAGTTGGTGTCAAAACAACAACCTCGCAATAAACTACAACAAGACCGAAGCTTTAATCATCACTCGGAACCAAAGCTTCATACACCCACCAAATATAATGATACAAAGCACTACCATACCAATAAGATCAGAAGTGAGATACCTCGGAGTTACTCTGGACAACAAACTCAATCTCAAGCCTCACATAAACAAAACAATCCAAAAAGCCTACTACAAGATGCGAATCATCAGGAGACTAAAACCGCTCCTCGCCCCAGAACACTTCCGTACTGTCTGTCAAGCACTGATAACCCCACTACTGGACTTCTGCAATCCGATATACCTTGGACTACCGAAACAAACCCTCAAACCACTCCAACTGGCACAAAACACAGCAGCACGAATCATATCAGGAACCGCACGACAGGAGCACATCACACCCACCTTAAAGGACTTACACTGGCTTCCAATCCATGCACGAATCAGATACAAAACAATCATAAACCTATTTAAGATAAAACAGCACACATCAGCAAACAGCCTGCACACCCTCATACAACCAGACACCAGTTCACGTCCCAGAAGAAAACATACACACAACCGAATCAGCACCCCAAGTGAATACAAACACACACGCAAGGACACAACAGACAGAGCACTCTCCATGGCCGCTCCAACAATATGGAACAATCTACCGGATGATCTAAGAGCTACTACAGACCTCAAGGACTTTAGAAAACAACTGAAAACCATGCTGTTCATAGAACACTATGGACACATCACATAACCTCAGAAAATGTATAACAGCACATGATACTGCCTAAATAATGAATGTATATGTTTTTTGCACCACTGTATATAGCCCACTCTGTACATAGCTCATACCAATCCAGCACACAATACAACACACACTCAACTTCACCCTCACTGCATGTATAACACACTCACTTTACTCGATTGTTTGCTGTGATACCACCTTGATTATTAAGATAAGGCGGTTTAGAAATACTGTTAATTAAATTAAATTATGCGGAATCCCTCCTGTACTTGTTTGTTATCTTTTGTTATTAGGGCAGTGCGGTATATGCAATCTCTCTTCATATGCCCTAACTTTCCACACTCAAAACATTTTACCAAAACATTTTTACCCTCTCTCTTGGGCAAACACTCACTTTCATATCGAGTGTCTATTCGAGGCTCTCTATTTAGCTTTACAGAACTAGCTAACCCCAGCCTCTTCTCAGCGCTTCCGGGTGTCTTTTTAGCCATTTCGGCTTCAAGAAACCGCTCTGTTAACTGCGCTGCATTTGTGGAGGTTTTGCAGTCCTGTAATGTTAAAAAGGTTTTTACCTCCACAGGAACTGCCTCGTAATATTGTTCTAAGACAATTGTATCAATTATGCTATCCACAGTTTTTCCCTCAGGTTCAAGCCACTTTAAGACCAGACTGCGCACCCTATGGCACAGTGCTTTTGGTGTTTCCTCTGCCTGCAACTTAGTTGACCTGAGCATTCGTCTATACACAGCCGGGGTTAGGCCTAGCCTGTCCCGTACTGCTCTTTTTATTTCCTCATACTCTGCTGCCAAAGCGGCAGGCATTGCTCTGTAAGCCGACAGAGCTTCTCCTGTTAAGGATGAGGCCAGTCTGACTGCCCACTGCTCTTTAGGCCAGTGTGCGTTGAGAGCTACCCTCTCAAATGACTCCACATAATCATCAAAATTATCTTTATCAGTCATTTGTCCAAATGTCCACATACAGTTCTGTGGACCTACCCCACTGAAGTATTCCTGTGGTGTTGTCCTTTTCTTCGGTTCCTCCAGAAGTGCTTGCACTAGGTCCGTTAGGGGCTTCTGCTGAGCTTGCAGGGCTGCCACAGCCTGCTCCTGACTCAGCTGGGCTAGCTCCCTTTGTTTATCAAATTGGAGGCTCATCCAGTGTAAGACCTCCTAGACCTCCATTTTCAGGCTTTCACACTCTGAAAAATAAACCAGAGACAAACACCAAGTGCGGTACCACTATACCAGAGAAAACAACTTTTCCCTTCCCAGAAGCAATTCCTTCTCACTTGAATCCTCCCAGCCTGTGCCCATATATCCTTTACCTGAGCCAGGTGGAGGTTCCCACTTTGAGAAGGTGCTTGTCTTTGCTGCAATCCGGTTCTGGATCCTTCCGGGCGTGCCAACGTCTGCTCCCTTCACGCTGTGCTGTGCTGCGTCCTGGTGGTATGCTTCTTGAATGCAATCCGCAACAACTACGCCATTTGTCACGGAGACCCTTATGGTAGAGCCTCTGTGAACCCTATTTAGGCCACTGCCTAGGGTATTGTGAGTTTTAAACTGCTTCTCTACTTTAAACAGAGTCAGTCAGTCGAGTGGTTAAACAATAAATTGGGGATTTATTCCCTTTCCCGAAACAGAAAACATTCTTGGAAGTGCAAACAGAACAAAACAGCACTAGAACAAAAGTAGTTACAGAAATATCTCTTCTTCTACCTTGTTAAGGTCACAAGTTCATTCTCCTGAAGGTCGACATAAAGAAGTGATGTCGTCTGACAAACAAATCGTATAGTCCATCGGTACTGGGTCTGGAAAATAGTTATTATTCTCCCATTGCATTATCTTGGGCCCACTCCCGATACTCTCAGTGTCACACTCTTTACATGTGCTGGAGCAGGGCACATTCCCCTGTGGCAGACAAACCCCTTTTTCTATAAAGTGCTCTTTAAAGTCAGGGTTATAAATGCCTGGTGCATGAAAGGCTTCTTGCTGGTTTCTCTCTCCTGTCCCACCTAGTGAGAACTCTGTATATCCTCCTGGGTTAAAGCTATGCTCAGGGCCACGCCCTTTAAAACATGCAGAGCTTCCAGCCTCTTCTTTATAAAAACAAGGCTTCCAGCTTTTTACCTTGTTTCTGGCTTTGAAGTCACGCTTGGGCTTTCTCTCCCCTGGCACGCTTCCTCCAGCCTGAGCTATGCTCCTCGGTTGTTCATTCAGTCCTCCTGAGTTACTGCCCCACTTCCTGCTCCTGTGGGAACTCTCTCTAGGACTGCCTTTCCAGAGACCTCCTTCTCCACTCCTCTCTTGCCAAGGACTTCCTCCAATCCTGTCCTTCCAAAGACCTCCTCTCCTGTCTTTCCAAAGACCTCCTCTTCCTGGTTCTAACCAGGAACTTATATGCTTCCCTTCTCTGCACGTTACGTGGGACTCTGAGCACAGGTGCTCCTGATGAGCTTTCCTGTTTCTGCCTGCGTCAGAACTATTACAGGGAAAGTTCACTTTAAACCCTTTTAGCTTTTCTTGTGCTGACGGCACTTGTTGCTCAGCTGTTTCTACATGTGCTGAGTCTTCCTGTCTAGCTAAATCTGAGGTAAGTTCTTCCTTTTCACTAACCTCCATAGGCTCTATATAGCCCACTGTATCACAGTAGTCAAAGACAGGTAGAGATGAGGTACAGTACACCTCACAGGACGTGGTATGGGCAGAGGAAGAGCATCCAAGACAGAGGAGAGTGAAGTATTATAGGAAACTACAGCCTAATCAACAGTTCTGGAAGACAAGGTGGATGAAAGAGGTGATGAGGCAATAGTGGAGAGAGCCGAAGGATCGATAGCATGAAGATTTCTAAAAAGGTAGGAGGAGACTGGGTGAGATTGAGGCGGGGAGGGATGAAGAGTAAAGCTTAGCAGGTGATGGTCAGATAAGGAAAGGACTAAAGTATGGAAATTAGAGGGTAAGAGGGCAATTCTATCCTGGCTGTCCTGCCTCTCTATGGCCAATCAGAATCTGGGTGCACAGTGGTAGCACCCAATTCCGATCCCGTGGGGGCTAGATTTGCCCACGGAATCAGAATCAGGTCTACCAGCCTGGATGTGCAGGCCGTGGCCTGATTCTGATCGGCCACATGCCCAGCAGGTCACCGGCTACCTCAGAGAGGCTCCTGAATGGAGCCGCAGTGTCATGGCATCCTGTCGCCATAGCACTGCAGCTCCATTAAGGAGCTGTGATCCCCAGCTACCAAAGAAAAGGCTCTTTCCCCACAGCCCAACCCCTGATCTGGTCTCCCATGGCCAGGGTCAGGCTGCACCCCTTCACCTCTTTGAGGTTGCCAGGCTCCGCAGTCCCCCGACATCCAGGGAGACTTATTCTACCTCCTGGATCGAATAAGTCCCCCATCTACCCTGCTTACCCTGGACATACAGGGCTGACCTCAGAATCGGCCCTGTACGTCCAGGTCACATTCCCACCCACTGTCCGCCCTCACTCCTCCCACAGCCCTTCCCCTCGCACTCACAAATAGAGCTCCCCATACAACTTGGCCATGCATGCAGGGAGCTCTTCTGTTGCAAGCATGGTCTAGACGTTTAGTGAATCTAGGCATCCAGATTGGACATCCAGACCCGCTAAATGCAGATCAGAATGACCCTCTGAGCATTTAGAGAAGAAAACAAGGTCAAGACAGTGACCATGCTGATGTGCAATAGAGCAAAGCTGGAGGTTGAATGAGGAAGTAAGGAAAAGGAGCTTAGAAGCATAGGGGTCAGAAGAGTTATCAACATGAATATTAAAGTCACTGAGAATAAGGGATTGAGAGGATGAATCTAGAAAGAAGGAGAGCCATGTGTCAAAGCCAGTGAGAAAGGCAGAGGTTGATTTGTCAGGGGATCTATAAATAGCAGCTATCTGGAGAGGTAAGGGATTAAAAAGGTGGATGGAATGGACTACAAAGAAGGAAAAGGAGTGAGATTGAGGTAGAAGGAGGGGTTGAAATTGGCAGGAAGGAGAAAACAGAAAAACACCACCACCACCATGGCTAGTGGCATGAGGAGTATGGGAGAATTGGTAGCCACCATGACAGAAGGCAGTGACCAAAGCAGTGTAATCAGGGAGGAGCCAGGTCTCAGTAAGAACTAGAAGATGGAAAGCATCAGAGATGAAGAGTTTGTGAGTAAAAGGAAGTTTATTAGATATGGAATGTGCATTCCATAAGACACATGAAGAAAGGAAGAGAGGAGGGGGAACAAAGAGGAATATGAATGAGATTGGAGTAGTTAAGAAAGGAACTATCAAGGGAGTGATAGAAAAGTCTAGGGGGGCCAAGGTTGAGATTATTATCACTGGATGATAGAAGGAGAAGAAGAGTGTGAGGTAGAGAGGAGATGACACAGTGGAAACTAGGGTGAGGTTGCTTCAGAGAGAAAGGGGAGGGATAAATGAGATGAAGAAAAAGGTGAAGCTCAAGAGCTGAAGAAAGGGTGGAAGACAAGATGGGGGAAGAAATGAGGAAGGTAGAGAGAGAGTGGGTAAGGAGGGGGGCTTAAGTTATTGAAATGAGGGGAGAAGGTTAGGGAGTGTTAGTAAAAGGAAGAAAAAATGGTATGGAGCCATAAGAAAATGGAGAGGAGGGCAGAAGATAGTTGAAAATAAATTAAGGCTTGAAAGATAGGTAGGAAGAAGAATGAGGGAATACTGAGCAACCGGGAGTACTGGAGGTAAAAACAAACATAAAGAAGTTGCTGTGAGGAGGGTGAGGTTCTGTCAAAGAGAAAGGAGAGGGATAAAAGCAAAATAGGTAGTGAATAAAATCTAAAATTAGGAAAGACCATAAGGTTAGTGTCCATTCAGTCAGTGTCAGTCAGTCCAGATTAGGCAGAGTAGCAGTAGTAATCACACTGTGTATGATTCAGTTTGTTGCTTGGTGCTTATATAATGGTGCCAAGGGTTAGTGAAGGGTGCCATTAATCCTGTCCAGGTCATATTATTTTCTTACAAATTACTATGTCCACGTTGCACAGACATCTTTTTATTGTTGTATACCTATGAACATACTATTGAAATATTATGATGACATACAGTTGGAATGTTTCCAAATATTTCTCAAAATATAGTACACATCATACCCAAAATGCAAGGGTGCCAATAATATTGACCACGACTATATTTTGTATGTATTTGCATGATTTGCATTAAATTATTATTCGATACGCGATGTGGTAAACTAATGTACATTACAGTAAAATACGTAGCACATGGTTTTGCCATTTATATGCATTAAGAGGCTAAAATCATGCGTTATTTCTTTAACACGTTAGTAATATCCCTCCTTAATCTTTGAATTTTGGCTCTAATACATGTGTCAACTGTACTTCAACAAGACAATAGTTCAGCCATTGTTTTTGATTCTGCCACAATAAAGAAATCTTTTATTTATCATATAAATATTATCATTTAGAACTACAGATAATCTTTTTTAAGGATCAGTGAAACTTGATATGGTCAGTGAACTGAGATATATGGCGCTTGTATCGGTGGAGCAGAGAAAAAGTCAGATTTCAATATTTTTCTGACATACTAGGGGACCCTTTTAAAAAGTGCATTAGGATTTTGCACTTAATGCACATTTTGTGAAAGAACTAACATGCATGAAGTGCAAAGTTTCTGTGGTAATTCTTAGGAGAATGGTCAGCATGTTCCCTGCAGATACGTACTCTAATGCGAGGTGCAGTTACGCTGGGTGCACCTCACTCCACCTACTGAGGTTGTGGTAGATGCACCTTTAGAACACACACGTGAAGGGGCCATATTGGACCCTAGTGCTTATCAATGGGGAAATTGTTTCTGATATTATAGTGGGTGATCATCTCGCATCCAGTGATCACCAGATGGTGTGGTTCAGTATTAGGACAAGGGCTGAAATAGTTCATTCAAAAGTGAGGGCCTAGATTTTAGGAAAATTAACTTTGCTAGGATGGGATAATACCTCAAAGAGTCATTAGTGGGATTGGAATAGCTGGGGGAGGTAGAAAAGCAATGGTCAAAACTGAAATGGGATATTTTGAGGGCAACAAACCTTCTTTTACATTTATTTACCTTCTGTGGTAGACGAGTCAGTCATTCTATGTGTCTTATGACTAATGGCATAAACTCATACATAAACTGCTCAACAATTCTTGATATTCTAGCAATGAGTGACGGTTACTAATTTTTATTTTATTTTTATTTATTTATCAGTTTCTTCTATACCGCCCCTTCCATAGATCAAGGGCGGTTTACATTGAACAAGTAACAATGTATGTATACATGGGTATACTTTACATGGAACGGTGTTTGAACTATGTACAGCACAACTACATGGAACAGTAATACAACTATTTGCAACTATTTACAAAAACTATACACAAAAGGTCATCAGTAACAGTTTAAGGCGTTTGCATTAAAAATAAATGGGGTTATTAGTAAGAGGTCTGGCGGTAATTAGACTGTGATTCACAACCAGATGTATTTTTTTGGCTTTGGTGCCAAGTTCTAGTGATTTTGTTTAACAGAATAATGTGAATGAATGAATGTAAAGCTAAACAATCTTCCCTTTTGGTTGCAGAACAGTCCTCTGGTTTTAACCTGGATTTTGAAGTCTCAGGGATCTACGGCTATGTCTTGCTGGAAAATGTTCTCCCATCACTGAGTGCCATCTCTTGTACATTCTGGATGAAGTCATCTGATAGCACCAACTATGGAACACCAGTGTCTTATGCGGTAGAGAATGGAAATGACAATGCATTTCTCCTTACAGACTACAATGGGTAAAAAAGACAGCAGTAATAGCTTCTCTCACATTACTGACATGCTTGCTTCTTGATGATTCTTTGAGACCGCATTTGAAATATTTTACCAGTGCATGAACAAATACTGTAGTCATCTACTAGGTGTGACAAAAAAGAAAAGAGACTGCCCCATAAATGTTTTATTATGAAATCTACAGAGAAATTATGCATTGTCCCCTTCAAAGTAATCCCTCCCAGAGTTAATGCACTTCTGCATTTGCTTCTGCCATGTACAGAAGCACTTGGTAAAGTCCTCGTTGTTGAGGTCCCTCAGCAAACTTGTCACAGTGGCCTTGATCTCTTCTACAGAGGCGAAATAATTTCCTTTGAGCACAGTCTTCAGCCTGGGGAAGAGACAGAAGTTGCACGGTGCGAGATCTGGGGAATAAGGAGAGTGGTCGAGAGCTGTGATCTGTTTGTTGGGCAAGAACTGCCTCACACTGAGTGCAGTGTGTGCGAGTGCGTTGTCGTGGTGGAGCAGCCATGACTTGTCTCTCCACAGAGCTCACCTGCTGTGCCGAACCCGTTTCTGGAGGCGATAGAGGACCTGCTGTTAGAAGTGCTGGTTAACTGTCTGACCTTCAGGCACAAACTCATGATGGACCACGCCCTTCTGGTCGAAGAATGCGATCAGCATGACCTTGATCCTTGATTTGGACATACGCGCCTTCTTGGGTCTAGGTGACAGTCAAGTCTTCCACTGCAGGCTCTGTTTCTTACTTTCAGGGTCGTACTGGAAGACCCAAGTCTTGTCTCCTGTGATGACTCGGCCAACGAACTCTGGATCTTCTCCGATCTTCTCTAGCAAGTCTCGACAAACATTAACCCAGTGCTCCTTCTGGTCGTCTGATAAAAGCTTGGGCACCACCTTGGCGCATACCTTTCGCATCCCCAGTTCCTGCACCAAGATGGTCCGCACTGACGCCCTGTTCAGGCTGAGCTCCTCAGCTTTCATCCGCACCGTCAATCTGCAAAGATTCCACACCAGCTGGTTCACTCTGTCAATGTTCTCAGTCGTCTTTGACGTGGAAGGCCATCCTGACTTGGGGTCATCCTCCACCTCCTCGCAGCCAGTCTTGAAGTGTTTTTGCCACTCGAAGACTTGCGGCCCTGACATTGCATCTTCTCCATAAGCCTTTTGGAGAAGTTGCACCCACAGCAGGCTTGCTGTGTTACAGTGGCGTTTTCCAAAACCATGGTTTTCCAAAGAAGTGGCTGCTCAAATAAAGGCAAAAACCACAACTTTCACAAAATTCAAAAGCTTGCAAACAGAGGAACACAGAAAAGAATACAGGATCAAACTAAGAGACAAAAAGAGAAATAAGCAAAGCAAAATCAAAAGCAGAGGAAAAGATGGCTAAAGATGTGAAGTGTGCCGACAAAACTTTCTTCAGGTATATTCGGGAAAGGAGGAAAATCAGAGGTGGAATTGCAGGACTCAGAAGTGCTGGGAATGGACTCGTAGAAAGTGACATTGAAAAAATGAAATTGCTAAACAAATACTTCTGCTCTGTTTTTACTAAAGAAAATCCTGGAGAAGGACCACCTGTGACTCCCAAATAAAAAAAATGGGAATGAAGTAGATACCACACCATTCACAGAAAATGATGTGTTAGAACAACTTGCAAAACTGAAAGTGGACAAGGCCATGGGACCAGATGGGATACATCCCAGGATACTGAAAGAGCTCAGAGAGGTTCTTGCAGGGCCGTTAAAGGATGTTTTCAACAGATCCTTGGAAACAGGAGAAGTTCCTCAGGACTGGAGAATGGCTGATGTGGTACCTCTTCACAAAAGTGGTGACAGGGAAGAAGTGACAAACTACAGACCTGTGAGCCTTACCTCGGTGGCGGTAAAAATAATGGAGGTGCTCCTGAAAGAGTGAATAGTGGACTTTCTCAAAACCAACAGGTTGTATGATCCGAGGCAACATGGTTTTACCAAAAGACAATCTTGCCAAAAACAAATCTGATTGAGTTCTTTGACTGGGTGACTAGAGAACTAGATCAGGGGCATGTAATGGATGTCATCTACCTGGATTTCAGCAAAGCCTTTGATACTGTTTCTCATAGGAGGCTTATCATAAACTCAGTAGTTTGGGGGTGGGTCCCAAGGTGGTGAACTGGATAAGAAATTGGTTGACTGACAGATGACAGAAGGTGATGGTAAATGGAGGTCACTTGGATGAAAGGAAGGTAATTAGCGGGGTGCCCCAGGGTTCGGTCCTGGGCCCGGTACTGTTCAATGTATTTGTGAGTGATATTGCTGAAGGAGTGAATGGACAAGTCTGTCTTTTTGCAGATGACACAAAAATTTGCAACAGAGTGGACTCCCCTGATGGAGTGGATAACATGAGGAAAGATCTACAAAAGCTGGTAGAATGGTCTAATGCTTGGCAGTTAAGATTTAATGCGAAGAAGTGCAGTGTCATGCACTTGGGAAGCAGAAATCCAAGGGAAATGTACGCGATAGGGGGCGAGAGGTTGGTGTGCACGGACCAGGAGAAGGACCTTGGTGTGATTATTTCTGAGGATCTCAAGGTGGCAAAACAGTGTGACAAGGCAGTGGCAAAAGCCAGGAGGATGTTGGGTTGCATACAAAGAGGAATTACTAGCAGAAAGGAAGAGGTACTAATGCCACTGTATAAGTCACTGGTGAGGCCTCACTTGGAATACTGTGTTCAGTTTTGGAGACCATATCTTTCAAAGTATTTAAAAAGACTGGAAACTGTTCAGAGGAAGGTGACCAAAATGATTTGGAGCCTGCGTCAGAAACCTTATGAGAAGAGACTTGAAGACCTAAATATGTACACTCTGGAGGAGAGGAGGGATAGGGGAGATATGATTCAGACCTTTAAATACTTAGAGATATAATGAACAAACAAACCTCTTCCAAAGACGGGGAAGCTGTAAAACTAGAGGGCATAACATGAAGCTGCAAGGGGGTAAATTGAAAGACAGTGTCAGGAAATACTTTTTCACTTAAAGGGTGGTGGATGCTTAGAATGCCCTCCCGATGGAAGTGGTGGTGCAAATACAGTGGCAGAATTCAAAATGGTATGGGACAGACACAGGGGATCCCTTTACAGCAACAGGATAAAATCAAAATAAACTGAACTATCTAATTTCTCAACAAATAGGGGTGTCCTACACAGTGCGGTGGGGTCACTCCTAAACAAAGACATGGGGAGGGGTGGCCTGCACAGAGCGGCAGGTACACCAACTCTTGCCATCTTACTGGGCAGACTAGATGGACCATACTGGTCTTTATCTGCTGTCATTTACTATGTTACTGTGTTAGAATAGTGGCAAGATGTTGCACAACAGAGTGACATAAGCAGTTAGTCAATTGGCATTGAGTCATGGGCGTGGCTGCCACAGTCTCATTTCTTTTTTGTCACACCTCGTATATAGAGCAGTGATGTGGAATTAAGATTTTGCAAATTGATAATCACATTTGAGTTATGCATTTATTTTTATTTAGAATCTAATACATGAGCCAAGAACTGATCAGCACATGCTGAAAATTGACTAGTAACAGGTAACTTCAGCCCTTGCTAGTGTAGTGCCACTTCAAGCTCTTGTGTTTACATAGTTCCCAGCAAAAAACAGAACTCACTCCAAGAGGCTAGTGCACTGCTATGAAAGCAACCCCTTCGTAAAGGGCTCCCGTCAACCTTCACAAAAATATGCAGGAAACTTCCACAAAGCATACAAGGCAGATGTACTGAATTGAAATCATTTTTTTCCTTTAATGTTTTTTTTTTTTTAAATTTGAAAAATCTTTGAATATTTCCCTGTTTGGACACACAAAGGGGTATGTTTACTAAGTAGCTGCAGCAACTTCTGAGAGCTATCGGAGCTGTGGGCCCATTGAATTAATTGGGGCCACGGATCCGTTATCACACCGAAGCTGCTACCGCAGTTTACTAAATATACCCCAAAGACTTTTTTGATTTAAAGCAGTATAAAATGTAAGTGGAATCCTTCTATATTAAAAAAAAAACATTAGCAAAAGAAAGCTATCGATCCGGTATTTACAGATGCGGTTGGCATTTTTTTCTAAATACTGGTCACTGTGTTTAAACATAATCCAAATATTCAACGCTAGTATCAAGATTGTGGCTGGCACTGAATATTTAGATAGTGCAGCAAATGTCACCATTATCTGGATAATAGCATTAGTTTGACTGCTATCCAGATATCTTTAAGATAGAATTTTTGCTGTCCGAAAATTATACAGCTAGCTGTCTGGATGGTGGATTTAATGTAGCCGCTATTAAGATAAATACCGGGATTGCCCATGCTCTGCCCCTGGCATTATACAGATAATGCCAGGACCTTCGGTGATTAGTGTCACTGAAAATCACAAGATAGCCTAGCCAGCAGCACTTGTCTGGATTGCAGGTACTGCCTTCTGGAGAATGCTTTTAAATATTGGGAAGTATATCTTTATAAAAGTCAAGGTGAATGTGTTTGCCTTCCTGTCCTGCTCTCTCCTTGTGCAGCTGGGTCCTTTATGTGAATGGGAAGGAGAGGATAACAGATTGTCCTTCTGTCAATGATGGAAAATGGCATCACATTGCAGTCACATGGACGAGCGCTGACGGTGCTTGGAGGGTGTACATTGATGGGAAACTCTCTGATGGTGGCACAGGCCTATCAGTAGGATCCAGTATTCCTGGTAATGTAGAGCTCTTTTCCAGTAATGCATTCAAAGGGTAATTTTACAAAGCCCCATCTAATTAGTGGATTGGAGGAGTAGCCTAATGGTTAGAGCACTGGCTTGGGAACCAAGAGACCAGGATCCATATTCCCACTAGCATTCCTTGTGGCCTTGGACAAGTCACTTAACCCTCCATTGCCTCAGAAAAATCCAAGTTATCAATGCCCCTTTTTAATGTACATCACCAAGTTTAATTTATAATGTAAACCGCTTTGACTGAAATGATAAAGCGGTATAAAAAACTGTTAAATAAATTAATGTGTGTTCCTTATCGTCCCTCCAGTTCAGTCCCTCACCTCTGGGTTGTGCACCTCTTCCTGCAGCATGGAGACTGGGCATGTCAGAACTGTGACACCACTGTAGATATCCTGCTGGCACCTCCCACCAGCTTTCAGTGTGTCCATTCTCCATGCAGCTGGAGGTAGTGAGCCTAGGTGCTGCGCTCACTAGAGGAGCAGATAAGGAGCTTTAGGCAGCTTAGCTAGGGTTTTTAGTTTTTCTTTTCTCCCTTTAATGTTTTTTCTTTTGATCTGTAGCTTTAAAGCTCATTAAAGCTTGTTAAAAAAAAGAAAAGAAGAAAGCAAGGGCTGAGAGGGAATCGGAAGGTATTTAGAGGAGTCTCTTTTCTCCCTCTCGTTTATTTCTGTCCCCTTTGCCTGCGCTCCCCTCCTTGTTGGCACGGAGGGGAGTTCTTTAGCAGGCTTTTCATCTCCTTATCAGCTCAGTTTTCTGTGCTGCAGATTTCCAGTCAGAAACTGTCGTCGGGCCTTGTTTCTTTGCTGCTGCTGCTGGCTGACAGCCCTTCTCAGCTGTGCTGCTCACATGAAGCCTGTTATTTTTATCGGGGTGCAGAGAGCATCTGAGGGTCTTGGAGGAAGAGGTGAGTATTTAAATCTTTGCTGCTAGTGTCCTGTGAGCGTTTTTGAGGTCTGCTGCCATGTGTGAAGCATGTTCTGTGGGTTAGCAGAGCTCAGAATCTTGGCGGGCCTTTTTCCTGCCGTTTTTCTTCACAGTGCTCTTTTTCTTTGCTGACAGCTTTCTTTAATTAATCCTTTTTAGTTTTCTGGTTGCTTGGAGTTAATTTTGATTACTTTTAATTTTCAATGTTTTGGAGCTCTTAAAGGGCTAGTACAGAAAAGTAAAAAAAAATAAAATAAGAGAAGATTCTGCACGTTGTTGTTTGTTGCCCTTTTTTGGTGGTCTGCGGGAGCTATTTCCTTTACTATCCAGTCTCTCGGATCCCGTAGCTCTAATGCCTACGCGTCCACAATACCTGGTTTGTGGCGCCCATAGGGGCTCGGTCTCGGACGCGAGGGTGTGTCATGGCTGCGCATCTGAGGCGCTTACTATGGAGCAAGAAATGCAGGATAGGTCTAAAGAAGGCACTGCTCTGGTGGCGTAGGGTGCTGCCGCTTCTGCGGAAGGGAGTCTCTGTGGGAGTCTCCATCTGCTCTTCCTACTTCAAATTTGGCTTTGCCCGGTAATTCCACCACTCTCATGGTGTCTGCGGCAGCTGTCAAGGGTTTTTCCCCAGATTTTGTGCTGCAGCTTCATCAGGTTTACTGTTGCGGCAGCAGGGGGCAGTCACAGATGCCTCGCTTCTTGGAACGGCAGGAGGCCAAGCGGCCACCAAAAGGTTCGGTGGTAGTGATGGTAGACTGGTTAAGAGGGCCCAGTCAGTGGAAGATCAGCCTCTTGGTTCAGACTGGCCGGACGCAGAGGACCTTGAGCTGGAGCCGGAAGCTGGGACGGAGGATTTAGAGGAAGGTGAGATTCAGGAACCTAAAGATCAAGCAAGGATTATCCAGGTCTTTCGAAGGGAGGAGCTGAACAGCACTCATTACGTAGTCCCTTCAGGCTCTCAACCTTTCGTCGGTGGTACCAGCGGAGGATGAGGATTTGGAGGATCCTCTCATTCAGGTGAAACGAAAGTCCCAGGTGGTTTTTCTTGTTCACCGTGTGGTTAAGCAAATGATTCAGGATGAATGGGACATGCCGGAGGCAGGCTTGCGTGGTGTGAGGTCCATAAATCATCTCTATCCCTTGGCGGATCAAGAACGGGAAGTGTTTCGTTCTCCGCGTATAGATGCGGCAGTTTCAGCGGTCACGAAGAAGACTACTATTCCAGTCGAAGGCAGTGTGACTTTGAAGGACGTACAGATTTGGAAGGTGGACGCCTTATTGAAGCATGCTTTTGAGGTTAATGCTGTGGCTCTACAGGCCTCTATTTGTGGAGCTTGGGTGCCGAGAGCATGCCTTCGCTGGTTGCAGCGTTTGCAGCAGCCAGTTCAGCAAATGCAGGAGCAGCTAGCTGATGTGACAAGACTAGAGTGAGGTTCCGCATATTTGGCCAAGCTGGTCAAGGATTTGGGGGATTCTAAAGGAGGTCGCTTGTCGGAGGATAAACCGAAGCAGGGCTGAGCCACGTTACCTGCCCTTGGGCAACCTCAGGATTTCAGGCGTTTTCGTACCTCCCGTTTGGGAGGTTTTCAAAGAGGACGGTTTTCCTCTCGAGGTCAAAGTTTTAGAGGATTCCGGGGAGCGGACAGAGGATTTGCTAGTCCCTCTTCCTCAGCTTTTCGGAAAGCACAATTAAGCGAGGTGGACCCAGGCAGGAATTCAGCCGGTAGAGGGTCCAGATAACATCCGATCAGTGGGTGTTGGAAGTCGTTCGCGAAGCTTATTCTCTCGAGTTTGCCCGTCCGGTGGTCGACTCTTTTGTCATGTCGCCGTGCAGGGGGCGATAAAGGACGATTGCAGTATGGGAGACTGGCTCGTCTTTTGCATCTGGGAGCAGTGGTTCCGGTTCCGCGAGAGCACTACAGTATCGGTCGATACTCAATTTATTTCGTGATGCCAAAGTAAGATGGGGCCTTCCACCCGATTCTGGATCTCAAAGGGATAAACCACTGTTTTCGGGTACCTCATTTCAGAATGGAGACCTTACGTTCGGTTATAGTGGCGGTTCGTCAAGGGGAGTCCTTGACATCTCTCGATCTCACTGAAGCATATTTACACATTCCGATCAGGCCAGATCATCAGAGGTTTCTAGGATTGGCGCTACCGTGGGGGCATTTTCAGTTTCAGGCATTGCCCTTCGATCTGACGACGGCTCCGCGCACCTTCACCAAGGTTATGGTGGTGGTGGCAGCGGCGGCTCTTCGAAAGGAGGTATTAGTTCATCCCTATCTCGACAACTAGTTGATTCGGGAAAAGTCCAGGGCCAAGAGTGTGTGAGTGACAGACAGTGTGGTAGAGCTCCTGCAGAGTCTCGGTTGGGTGGTCAATACGGCCAAGAGCCGATTGGTTCCGACGCAAGTTCTAGAGTATTTGGGAGTTCGCTTCAACACTCGTGTGGGATCAGTTTTCCTGCCGGATCTCCAAGCCCAGGGCCTGCAGCTTCTGGTGCGTGATTTTTTGAGGACTCCTGCACCATCGGTCTGGCACTATCTCCGCGTGTTAGGGACAATGGCGGCAACTCTGGAAGTTGTGCCGTGGGCCAAAGCTCACATGCGTCCCTTACAGAGGTCGCTGTTCCATCGATGGTCTCACCAGAACGACTCTCTGTCCAAGTGCCTCCCCTGTCCATTGCGGGTCAGGAAGTCTGTTCAATGGTGACTTCGTCTGCAGAATCTCGCGGCGGGCATGCCTCTCGAACAACTGCAGTGGATGCCAGTGTTAACAGATGCCAGTCTCGCAGTTTGGGGAACTCATTGCGGAGAGTTCTTCTCACAAGGCTGCTGTACCGAGCAGGAAGCCAAATGGTCCATCAATCGGCTGGAGTTGCGAGCGATAGCTCTAGCGCTTCGGGCCTTCGAATCCACCTTACGGGGTCGAGCAGTTCGAGTGCTCTCAGACAATACCGCGACAGTTGTGTACCTCAATCATCAAGGGAGCACGGGAAGCGCGGCTCTGGAAATGGAGGCGGAAAGTCTCTTCAATTGGGTAGAGCCTCGTCTTTAGGCCCTGTCGGCGGCGCAGATTGTGGGAACAGACAATGTGATGGCGGACTTTCTCAGCCGGGTTCCAGTGGATCCCGGAGAATGGGAGCTTCATCTAGAGGTGTTGGTTCAGATTGTCCTCAAGTGGGGCTCTCCGGTTATGGATCTCATGGCGATCTTTCGGTCAGTCAAAGCCAGTCGCTTTTACAGCAGACGACGAGAATGAATTTTGGAAGGTCTAGATGCCTTACTCCAACAATGGCCCACTCACGGTCTCATCTACGTTTTTCCCCCTTGGGAGCTCATGGGATGCATGGTGCAGCGTATCAAGGCTCATCGGGGAAGAGTGGCTCTAGTAGCTCCAGATTGGCCTCGTCATCCATGGTATGCCGATCTGGTGCGTCTGCTCGACAGGGAACTGTGGCGGATGCCGCTAAGGGAGGATCTGCTGCTTCAGGGTCCTCTACGAATGCCTCAGGTACATTGGTTCTTGCTTACGGCTTGGCCATTGAAAGGGCTCATTTAAGGAAGAAGGGTTATTCCAAGGCAATGATTGACACCTTGCTTTGGGCCAGAAAGAGGTTCACTTCCTTAGCATATGTGCGCGTCTGGCGTGTTTTTGCAGACTGGTGTGCTCAACGTCAGTTTCGCCCGGCCTCAGTATCTGTACTGACAGTGTTGAGTTTCTTTCAAGACGGGTTCAATAAGGGATTGGCTGTCAGTTCGTTAAGCGTGCAGTTGGCAGCTATTTCTTGTTATCGAGGAAAGGTGCAAGGAGTTCCTTTGGAGGTCCATGCCAATGTTGTCCCTTTCTTGAGAGCGGTATCCCTTCTACATCCTTTGCGCAGGGTGTTTTCTCCCTGCGTGGGATCTCAACCTGGTTTTAGGAGCCTTGACAAGGGAGCCTTTGCATCAGGCTTCCCTAAAGGATTTGACTTTGAAGACAGTATTTTTGATAGCCATTTGCTCTGCACGTCGAATCTCTGAATTGCAGGCTTTATCCTGTCGAAACCGTTTCTGACTTTTTCTAGGGAAAAAGTGGTATTGCGTCCCGTAACCGTCTTTCCTACCAAATGTAGTTTCGCCATTTCATGTGAATCATTCAGTCTCTTTGCCCATTTTGGGTGTTTCGGGGGAGACCGCATCAGACCGTAATTTGCGTTCGTTAGACATTAAGAGGGTACTTCAGCGATACTTGAAGGTCCCGGAGTCCTTCCGCAAGTCTGACTCTTTGTTCGTTCTCTTTGGTGGGCCGCGTAAAGGTGAAGCAGCAGCCAAAGCTTCAATTTCCAGATGGGTTCATGAAGCGATAGCGTCAGCTTATATCTTGCAAGATCGTCAGGTGCTCTTGGGGCTGCGGGCTCATTCTACTAGAGCGCAAGCTGCTTCGTGGGCGGAGCATAGCTTAGTTCTGCCGGTTGAGATTTGCAGAGCAGCCACTTGGTCTTCCTTGTATACTTTTAGTAAACATTGCCACCTGGATATTCAAGTGGCGGGAGATGCCTGTTTCGGGTCGGCAGTTTTGCGGTCCGGGTGGACAGGTCCCTCCCAATAGTTTACTGCTCTGTTACATCCCAGAGGTGAGGGACTGAACTGGAGGGACGATAAGGAAAGAGAAATTAGACTTACCTGCTAATTGTTGTTCCTTGAGGAACTCCAGTTCAGTCCCGATTCCCGCCCGGGGGTCTTTTGATCAGTTTCCGCAAAGCCTGCTTTGTGATGCTTTGTGATGCATACTTTGTGACTACAATTCAGTAGGAGAAGTTCAGCAAATGTGGTCTGTATTCAGGCAAAGTATACCTTGTATTCTTTTTTCTCTCTCCTTTCTGTCCTATTTTTGCAAACAGGAGAGGGAGAGTTATCCTTTCATTTACGGGGTTTTAGTTCAGTGTTAGAGTTAAATTGTATTTAATATTATAGCTGCTTACGTATTTGTTGCTCCTTTGAGTCTGCTTTGTCATTAGATCACTGGAAGCTGGTGGGAGGTGCCAGCAGGATATCTACAGTGGTGTCACAGTTCTGACATGCCCAGTCTCCATGCTGCAGGAAGAGGTGCAAAGAACCCAGAGGTGAGGGACTGAACTGGAGTTCCTCAAGGAACAACAATTAGCAGGTAAGTCTAATTTCTCTTTTTCGTGCTCCTGTCAAGTCTATTTTATAAAGAAAGGAGGCAATGACTTTTCTTTATAGACTATTGGTGGAAGTAGATGAGGTTGCTACAAATAATTGTTAATGATTTATTGGAATACCGCGCTTACACTGTGATTTCTTGTTGTTTGTTCATTGCAAAATGAATAAAGACACGTGGGGCCCGATATTTAAAGGATTAATGCTCCTAAATGAAAGTTATGCTCATAAATTGGCCTTTTTGAAAATTTACTAGGGCTGAGTGTCTAAATATTTTCATAAATAGCACTAAACTCCTAAATTTAGAAGCATAAAAATTGTGTGGTAATAGCAGTGGGGAAAAGAAATTAGGAGCTTAGCACTGATTTTCAATACTAGACACCTAAATTAGGCTCATAAATCTAGGCAAATGAATGGCAGGCCTACCTTTGGAAGCATACATTTTAAGCTCTTAAATTAGGATCAATTTTCAGATGAAAACATTAGTCTCCTACATATGTGCCCTATTTTTAGCCACATTTAGGAGCCTAACTTAGGTACCTAAATTTAGGAGCTCAGCGTTTTTGGCATATTGGGCCCTTTAATTTTAAAACACTAATATAAGTTGCCAAATACACTTATGAAGCTAATGCACGATCACTTAATATCAGTCCTAGTGCTAGTGTAAATGCATGCATCTAGATTTGTAAAGAATACATATAATTATAATACTTTACTCATGTACTTGTGCCCTCCACCTATACATGCACCCACAGTGATGAGTCAATGCGTGCACTTTCAGAATTACAACCATCTCAGTTATGAACATAATGCCCATTTACACACGTAAATCACTAAGTTATCAGGATTTACGTGCATTAATGGAACATATCTTTCAGGGGCCTCCTTATAAAATTATCCTCAAGGTGTCTAGTTAAAGCACATTTTAAGATACCTAAGTTAAGCCTATTTTATAAACACATGTAGGTGCCTACTTGTTTTTATAAAACGCTCCTTAAATTAAGGCACAATCACTTACATCAGTCCTAGAGCTGATGTAAATGACTGCCCACATTTTGCAAGTATGTGCATAAAATATCTTTTTTATAATCGATGCACATGCTTGCAGTACCCATGCTGTGCCCAAACTGTCCCTATGCATGCCCTGCCATGAAAGTACACAACATGCAATCAACACACGTACTTATATACCAATCAGTATTTTATAGTCATTTATGGAATTATGTGGTCACTTACACACATAAATAACTAAAATACCAGC
The DNA here is from genome assembly GCA_033557465.1 of Ichthyophis bannanicus. Classification (NCBI taxonomy): domain Eukaryota; kingdom Metazoa; phylum Chordata; class Amphibia; order Gymnophiona; family Ichthyophiidae; genus Ichthyophis; species Ichthyophis bannanicus. Next base: position 661,238,013 of record CM066032.1, on the reverse strand, counting down.
AATTACATTTGTTCTTAGTGCCTCTAACTAGATATCTCCTCATAAAATTAGCCCCTTGTGTTTAGATTAGCTTATGATCTTTGTTATGACACTTTCCACATCAAAGTGGTTTACAATAAAAGTAACAGCTATAACTAAATTGGAAGTTAGTCATCAATAAAGGTTATTGCACACTCAAAAGGTGGTAAAATTACTGTTTGCAAAGACACAAGAGAAAGAAATAGACAAAGATAGGAGAGAGGAAGGCAATTGGCAGCTCAGGTATCATTCAGAAAGGGACTTGTTTACCCCCGTCTAAATTATAGGTTGATCAACTCAGACTGAAATGCTTTGAATCGTGCACTATATTTTCAGACCAGACATAAATTTGACCAGATTAGCCTTGAACTTTAGAAATGCAAAAGAATACAAAGCAAGTGGGGAGAGTTCAGTGTGGAGCCTGCAGTTTGATGCTTGCATCAGATGTGGAGTGGAGGAGTGGCCTAGTGGTTGGGGCAAGGTACTTCAGGCCAGGTCAGCGGTTCAAATCCCACTAGAGGACAGCAACCTTGGGCCGGAAGGACTGGGGTTTCTAGTCCCACAGGTGCTCCTTGTGGTCTTGGGCAAGCCACTTAACCCTCCATAGCACATGTTCCCTGTAATATAGTTATCTCCAAGTTATAATGCCCTGTTCAATGTAATTTCAGTTTGTTCAATGTAAACCACACTGATGCAGAATAGCGCGGTATATAAGAGAATGTAAATAAAATAAATAAATAAATAAAATGTATGAGATGTAGCTCAAGGAGAGACTCAGGACATATGACAATGATGTGTAAGTAGTTGAGGTGTTTTAATAATGCACAAAAAGAAAACCTTTTTCAATAGAACATCTTATGTAACATAAGATTTGCCATATTGGGTTGGATGAAAGGGCTATCAAGCCCAGTATCCTCTTTCCAATAGTGACCAGTCCAGGTCACAAGTACCTGTCAGATTTCCAAAAGATAAGCAGATTCCATGCTGCTTATTCCATGGGTAAACAGTGGACTTCTCCAGTCCACTTTAATAATGTTTTATGGATTTTCCTCCAGGAACTTGTTCAAATCTCTCTTAAACCCAGCTACACTAACAGCTCTTATTACCTCCTCTGCAACAAATCCCAGAGCTTGATTACAGGTTGCGTAAAGAAATAGTTTTTCTGATTAGACTTTAATATGCTACATTGTAGCTTCTTTGCCTGTCCCCTAGTCTTTAGACTTTTTGAAAAATGTACAATCTATACACATTTACCTATTCTACTCCAATCATTATTTTATAGACCTATGTCATATCTCTCCTCAGCCTTCTCTTTTCCAAGCCTTTCCCTTGTAGGGAACCCTATCATCCCATTTATCATTTTGGTTGCTTTTCTCTGTACTTTCCAAATTCTGCTACATCTTTTAGTAGATGCGGCAACTAGAACTGCATCAGTACTAAAGGTGTGGCTGCACTATGGAGTGATACAGAAGCATTATAATATCCTTTGTTTTATTCTCCATTCCTGTTCTTATTCCTAGCATTCTATTAGTTTTCTTGGTAGCCACTGCACAGTGAACAGAGGATTTCAAGGTATTTTCCAGGAACAAGCAGGATGTCAGTCCTCACATATGAGTGGCAATGCCGATGGAGCCTAAACGGTAATATCTCCCCAGCTTTCAAAGAAAGCCTTTGGGAGATCTATCACGCACGTGTGGTTCCCTTCCCGCCTAAGAGTCCCATCTTGCCTCAGTTTTATTTTTTTTTCGCGAAGCCCATCAGACTTGTGTATGCTCCCCCCCCCCCCCCACACTCCCGGAAAAAGTTGATCTTTTTTTTCTGCTTTTCTGTTTTCAGATAGATAACCTTCTCTGGTTTGCGTACGAGTACCCTTCTCACCTCCAGAATCCACTCACCTTTGGTGCTGCGGTTTTCCTCGGATTCCTCTTTTTCCTTCTGGACTTTTCTCTTGGTGCTTGGGTTTCGTGCCTTTTCTGGCAGGGCCAGAGTCTGACCTCACAGGGGCATATTCCCTGCTATGGCCTCGGTCAGTGACTTCTTCAAGCCTTGTGACCATTGTACAAATAACATGTTGCACACAGACCCACATGACTGTTGCCTTTGGTGTCTCGGAATGGACCACGACATCTCAGCTTGTGATGTCTGCCAGCAAATGACCTCCAAGGCCCTCTGAGGCCATAAGAAGCAGCTCGAGTCGATTTTCCATAAGACTGAGTTTTCCATGGGACCAGTGCCCTTGAGGACCGCTGCAGAGCCTTGGTCTCGCATGGTGACCACGCTTCTTCTGAGCTGCGAGGTCATGGGGCATTGAGCGGGGCTTCCTTGTGGAGGGATGTCCCTCAAAGAGTCGGATGTCATTGATGGCCTCATCGGGTGATGAGTCCAGGTCTGTGGGCAATTCCCATGGCCACTGGCCTCAGAGCCCTCAATATGAGAAGACACCTTTGGCATCTGGGGATTGGCTCTGGTCCTCAGAGGCCATCTTCATCGAGGACACCTCATCAGTGGTGCCGGCGCTGGATCCAAGGTCCTCAATGCCCATGTCGGTGACTGCAGAGCCTTCTGGCTTTGAGGCCAGGATGATGGCCTTGGATTGCAGCTTGTCTACCTTCATGGCCTTAGAGTAAGCTCTGATGCCTGGCTCCTCCATGTCATCTCTCTATACCTCCAGTCCCTCCCATGCCAAGGGAGTCCCCAGAGGTGGAGATGATCCTTGAGTGCCACCGGTCCTAGTCCCCATCCCAGTCCCACTCGGAGCTGAGGACTTCCCCGCCCAGAGCCCTCGGCTTGGAGCAAGGGGCATCGGGGCCCCCAGGTCATCGGTGCTTGGGTGCGAGCCTGAGACCCAGAGGACCCTCAAGATCTGGTCACAGTGGGAGACCGAGGATGACGAGTCTCCCGACACTCATCTTCACCGGGATGTTCCCTTAGACCCTTCTTTCGAAGCCCCATGGCTATTCCCACCCATGGATCTGGCCTTCCTGAACTTCGTCTGGGATATGACGAAGACTTTTGCCTTCCCTACAGAGTCTGAGGAGGAACTTCGAGTGGAGAACCTCGAGATCCTTCAGTACAAGGCTCCCCCTAAGGAGGCACTCACAGTGCCCATTTCCCCCATTCTGGAACAGTTGCTCTTCCATATGTGGGAGACCCTGGCCTTGGTGCCCATTGTGAGCAGGCAGCTGAATTTGATGTATAGGGTCTGCCGGAGCCTTGACTTCCAAAAAGCTCAAATGCCTCCCAACTCCATGCTGGTGGAGTCAGCCATGCATGGGCTCAAGAGCCAGAAGATGCATTCCTTGGTGCCCCTAGACAGGGAGGCCCATGCCATGGATGTCCTGGGCAGGAAGTATTTCCAGGGCTCGATGCTCATCAGCCAGATCCAGGCCTACCAGCTGTACATATGCATGTACTTGCAGGACATGGTGAGGGAACTCACCGAGTTCTTGGCTGGTCTCTCCGAGGAGCCTCTCCAGTAGTTCTGGGCTCTGACCTCCACAGTTAAAGAGTGCTCCAAATTTGACTTGAGCGGCCTATGATGGATTCGAGTCTGCAACTAGAGTAGCATTAGTGCCCACTGCCAGACCTGGCTACAGGCTTCTGACTTGGAGCAATGTGTGCAGGACAAGTTGGTCGATGTCCTTTGCCAGGGAGAGAACCTCTTTACAAGCCCATGAGGGACAAGGCTGCTGATCTGGAGTCCAAGTTCACAACCAGGACCAGGCTCTCCAAAAAGACCATTAACCCTTCCCAAAGGAAGGCTTCAGATAAAAAGTTCCTATACCCAAAGAAGAGGAAGGCTTATGGAACTACCCTCAGTACTCAGCCTTCCCAGCTCCCCAACAGAGCCAGCAGGCCAAGGGTCAAGAGCACAGCCCTCATAAGCCTAAGACCCCCAAGCCCCAGACTTCACCCCCGGTGCAACCTGGAGGGGGCTTTTGGCTCCTTGGGCATAGCTTCTCTTCCCCCGAGAGGTCCGCCTCGCAGCACACAGGGGGTGTCTGGTGTTTTACACCACCTGGTGGTCCCTCATCACCACTGACACCGGGGAAACCTACAGGTGATGAAGGAGAATTACCTCCTCTACCTAGAACAGATGCCCCCTTTCTAGGGGAGCCTCCTATGACTCACCTTCACTGGGGCTTGCTTCAGCAGGAACGCACAAGTCTTCTGGCTCACAGAGCAGTGGAGCCTGCTCCCATCTCAGGGGCAAAGGGTTCTTCTCCCACTACTTCTGGTGCCCAAAAGTAACGAAGGGTTTTGGTCAATTCTAGACCTGCGACACCTCAATTGGTTCCTGCCCACCTTCTTCCCAAGACCTCACGCCAGTAGGGCAGGGACTGTCCTCCACACCTTGGACTGTAAGAGGGCCCTGTCCTTCTACATTCAGTGTACCAGGGCTACCATAAAGCTTCTCAGCTTTTTGTCTCATATGACCCCAGTAGGCTGGGGGAGGCGGTGACCAAATGTACACCATCTACCTGGGTGGCAGACTGTATCAGCCTCATCTATAAGCATGCGGGGCTTTCGCTGGACGGCTGGGTCACAGCAGACCATGTAAGGGCCATAGCGGCCTCTGTGGCAAACCTGCACTCCGCCCCAATGGTGGATATCTGCTGGACTGCCACCTGATCTTCAGTCCATACCTTCTCAGCTCATTACTGCCTGGAGTGGGAGTCCCGACGGGACAGTGCCTTCGGCCAGTCCATGCTCCGTAATCTTTTTGGGGTCTAGGCAACTCCTAACCTCTGACCCTTCTGTGTTCAGGCTACCGGAGTGTTGTTTCCATCGGACACACGGGTCCTACTGCAGTCTGCACCTGCGGACTCACTTGCTGCTGCTCACACCTTCCCCTGAGGGTTACCGTGGTTTTTCTCTATGGGCTGTCAATGGCCTGTAACTAGGGAGTCCCATATGTGAGGACTGACTTCCTGCTTGTTCCCAGAGAAAGTGCAGTTACTCACCTCTAACAGGTGTTCTCCAGGGACAGCAGGAATCAGTCTGAACAACCCTCCTCCCTCCCTTTGGAGTTGCTTCCTTCATTTTTTCTGTCTTTAGCTATGTCATCTTACTGAGCAAGATGGCACCCTTGGACGGGAAGGGGACCACGCATGTGTGATGGCGTCTCCCAAAGGCTTTCTTTGAAAGCTGGGGAGATGCTTCCGCGAGTACTCTGGTGCCAACGTCGCCCTTATGTGAGGACTGATTCCTGCTATCCCCGGAGAAGACCTGTTACAAGTGAGTAACTAAGCTTTTCGGTCACCCGTGGTTTTTACAGGTTTTTCGGTAGCCTGTAGCTGGGGAGTCCCATATATGAGGACTGACTTCCTGCTTGTTCCAACTCACCTGTAACAGGTGTTCTCGGGGGACATCTGGAATCAGTCCTCACAACCTCCCCCTGCCCCATGATGTTGCTTTTTTGTTGTTCTGCCTTTTGAGTTATGTCATCATACTGAGGCAAGATGGCACCCTTAGGTGGGAAGGGGACCACTCATGAGTGGAGGATCTCCCAAAGGCTTTCTCTGAAAGCTGGGGAGAGGTTACCGTGCAGGCTTCATCGGCACCGATGTCACCCATATGTGAGGACTGATTCCTGCTGTCCCCGGAGAACACCTGTTACAGGTGATTAACTATGCTTTATCCAGATTCCTTTTTCTGGGTGGTGGTTCCTAATGTGGACTGTAATTTTCGCTGTTTTCCCCTAAGTGCATACATTTGTACTTGTCCACATTAAATTTCATCGGACATTTGGATGCCCAGACTCCCAATTTCTCAAGGTTTTCTTGCAGTTTTTCACAATCCTCTTGTGATTTAATAACTTTGAATTATTTTGTGTCATTTGCAAATCTGATCACCTTATTCGCTGTTCCCATTTCAGGATCGTTTATAAATATGTTTAAAAAATAGTGGCCCAGTGGAGATCCTGGGGTACTATGCTCTGTTTTCTATCTTGTAACCAGTTCCCAATTCACAATAGGAAATTGGCTTCTATCCCCTGACCTTTTAATTTCCTTAAGTGTCTCTCATGAGAGACCTTGTCAAAAGCTTTCTGAAAATCCAGATACGCTATGTCCACCAACATAGTTCTAGAACTAGGAATCACAATATGAAGATTTCAGTGGGAAGACTCAGGAACAACATCAAAAAGATGTTTTTAAATAGAAAGGAAGATAGATGCATGAAATGTCTGTGCTTTTCTTTCCTTATGGGAAATACATGTTCACATTTACACTTGCTCTGAGGTGCATGCAATTTGGCAGTTTTATATTGCACACTGTGGGTAATTTCTTAAGGGGGTATGAGCATGTAGAATAGCATTTTATGCACTCAGGTAAGCTCTTAGAAACTGTCCCAAGTGTTTACATTCATAATGATAGATGCATAGAAGTCATAGCCATCCACCATTAGATGATATGTACATAGGCATTCTGTAGAGTGGTAGATAGAGCAGGGATAGGATTGGCACGAGTGAACATATTTTATAAAATACACACATATGTGCTTATTCTTACCAGCACATGCACGCACTCAATTACATCTGCCTCAGTGCAAGTGAAAATGCACATAGTATCCTAGGGTAATTTTATGAAGGTCCACAGATGCATATGTTGCCTTTATAAAACACCATCTACTCGAATAATTCACGTTTGCTGATCAGTTCATAAAAAAGAAGCTCAGGAGCTCAGTCAAAAAGAGCTGAAAATCTATTTTCAACAGCTTGATCATCAAGGTCCTGAGTTCCTTTTTTTGAATTGAGCATCAAGGGCATATTCTTAGAGTAGATAGTGACTGTTGTGAACCTTGCTGGGATAATCGTTTAGTGCTTTATAAAACAGGCACAACATAAGTGTCTTCTCTACCTAAGCATCCTGTTTTAAAATTACCCTTCTCATGCGTAATTTATAAAATACTTGCATAAGTCTAAACCTTGCCCTAAGGAATGTCTCCAACCAGATGGTTTTGAGTCCATTTCTGTGCATAACATGCTCTTTTACTTGCAGAAATGCCTTTTAAAATTACCCTATTGATGAAAATTTTAAAATTATTTACTAAAAGGTTGTACTATGAATGAGAGGACAGCTAATCATAGGTTTGATGAAGCTAAGCTGCCCCGACGTTCATAGTGTGAACTTCATCAATAGTCATTTAAATTGCTAGGAGGAAATACAAATCTCATTATGCTGTAATTAGCTATACTAGCCTTCAAACAGACTTGGGGCCCTTTTACTACCATGTAACACGTGCTATCTGCTGCATGACCCATTTTATTCCTATGGGCTGTGTGGTAGATAGCATGTGCTAAGTGTTAATAAAAAGGGCCCTTAAAGTTCCAATGTTACTGGTATTTGCAGTAACTTCAGAGAGACTTCCTGAAGCTACCGAAGGCATTCTAATATGCTGTTCATTTCTTTTTATATGTAGGTGGTGGTGTGTTAGTACTTGCACAGGACCAGGACCAAAGGGGAGAAGGATTTAATCCAGCTGAATCTTTTGTGGGCTCAATGAGCCAGGTCAACATTTGGGATCATACCCTTTCTGCATCAGAGGTGAATATTTTTGAAATGCAGTGCAACACACTACAGACACTTAAGAAGAAGGCAATAACTTTATTGCAGAGCTGTTAATGGACTTTTCAGGTCCTTACATATGTATTTAATTTTCTTTCCTGTTTTTCTGAAAACGGCCCACAATTGGGGCAATTTTATAGAAGGACACCAGTATCACAGTAGCAAGGCTCCTATCGTATGCCCATTTTATAAAGGCTTTTTCAAATAAACTAAAATATCTGCTGGACAGACCTGGATCAGACTTCCATTCTAATAAATGATCTATCTATTAAATAAATCTTTAAATATTATTATGTACAGTACCTTCAAAACTCAAAGAGCATTTAGTAGATATGATCCATTCACTCAGCCTCTTCAGTGCGTTTCATCATTGGTCCAATATAAAAACAATCACACTCGTAAAATTCATAGTCAGTAATACATATCCCTTCTTTTTAAATATATAATTCATCTCTCAATGGGGACAGAACCTGTGTAGTAATTCAAAAAAGGTTCTAAAACATTCAAAAAGCTTATCTGTAACAGTGCTCAGTCCAAAATATGTCCATCATGTTTCAAATTAATATTTACTTCAGGTTTGTGCTCTGATTCCATCTTCAAAATATATTTATAGTAGAGATCTTCACTTCTTACTGCAGCTGAAGATAAAAACAATGTCAGCATATTTATAAAACACTAATAAGCACATATCACATGATTAATTTTATTAATGTCTATGTTAATCAAATACCCATCACTTTAATGGTAACCATTCTGCATCTAAATTGAATCCCATCTGAGCTATTGTCCTTAAGTAAGAAATCCAAAATTGCTGTTTATAATTTAACCATTTTATTTTATCACCTCTACATTCAGTACTTTCACTGAGTCTATCATGTGTGCCATTTCAAATCTTCAGTATTTATGCACTTTAGACAGTGTTCTACAATTGGGGCTGTCTCATAAGCAGTCATAATTCAGCTCCAGTATTCATTTAAACTCAGCTTCGTCTTCAGTTTTGTCTGGCCAGTATAAATCAAAGAGCATAAGTAAATAATGATATATATCACAAAAGTAGAGTCACAATTAGTCTGGCTTCTAGCTTTAAAAATCCATCAGTAGAATGTTTCCAAGTAGATCCTTTAGTCATTTGACACCATCTACAGTGGCCACAAGCTGAGTAAGCCATCTCCGTGGTATCTGTCATTTCATGATGTTTCAGATTGAAATATGCAATCATTAATCTTTAAATGCTTTATGCAGTGTAAGAACATGCCAAAACTGATAAGGTGAAATTTTACTTACTGATAATTCCTTTCTTGAAATCCTGCTAGACCTGGCCAGACAAGTGAGTTAACTCCCCCTGCCAGCAGATAATGGAGACTGAGAAAAAAACACCAGAACATTCCAGTGACATCACACTGGCATAAAGTCAGGTGCAGCTAGCAGGGGCACTCTCCATTATTTTCGTAACAAAGCATATGGAAACCCTTGACAAATTGTCTCAGGGAACCACCGGAGCCAATAGTGCTAACCAGAACATTGAAGAACTAAACTATGTGCAGACAATCAGGCGTGAATAGCCCCAAGAATTCTTCAAAGAGAATTAGTCTCATTGAAGTACTGAGCCGAAAGAGTGGGCAGTTCCTGGACTGGCCCAGCAGGATTTCAGGAAAGGAAATTATAGGTAAGTAAAATTTCATCTTCCATAGCATCCTGCTAGACCAGTCCAAATGGGTATACTTCCCTAGCTACTCTACTACAGGGCAGGGAGGCAAGATTGCCACTGCAAGCACCTCGGCACCAAACCAAGAGGCGGCCTTAGCCTGCAGGTCCAAACAGTAGTGCTTCATGAAGGTGGACACAGAGAACTAAGTCACTGCTTGACAAATCTTGGATGGGGAAACAGGGTGACGCAGCCTTGGCCTCAGTAGAGTGAGCTGGAGGCCAAGCGAAATTGGGTTTCTGGGTAGCAGATAAGCTAAAGCAATTGTCTGCTTAATCCAAAGTGCTAATGTAGCCTTAGAAGCCACATGACCCTTTTTAGGTTTTAAATGAGGACAAAAAGGCAGTCGGAGAGCCAAAGGGATTGGGCACCTCCACGCATCGGAGGAGAACCCTCCAGACATCTACTGTACACAGGCCCTTATCCTTCCTCGAACACTACTCGGGGGAAAATGCTGGCAACGAAATAGCCTCATTCAAATGAAAGAACGACAAGACCTTGGGCAGAAAGGAAGGAACCAACCTCAAGGAAGACTACTACTTTTGAAAAAGACAAGAAAGGATCCTGGCAGGAAAATGGCTGCAACTCCAAAATGTCTGCGCAGAAGTCATTGCCATCAGGAAGACAGTCTTCAGCATCAGATCCTTCAAGGCAGCTGTCTTCAAGGGCTCAAAGGGAGATCGCATGAATGCCCAAAGAATAAATGGGAGGCTCCAAAGCAGAACCCCCAGATAAAGTGGAGGCCATAACAAATGCATCACCATGCCATGCAGAAAATGCATCACATCCCATTGGGAAGCTAGAGAACAGCCTTCCATTGGCCTATTAAAACATAAAAGGGCCAACGCTAGCACCATGAGGGAACTTAAGTCCAGACCCTTCTCAAAACCATCCTGCAAAAAGACGAGAACTAAGGACACCTCTGCCCGCCATGGTGAAACATGCTATTAAAGTCTTGAAGCTGTGGAGGGACCATGCATTGTTCATCCTTCCATAAAACGCAAGCATGCTGATAAAATGCAGTAAATTCTGCTGCAGTAGAGTCTGCCACAGCTGGCATTGTCAAAGCTCACCAAGGAGAGGCCTGGGGTTGGGAACAGATAGATGGAGGATCAGCACTCCACTAACAAAGAATCTGAGGCTGGAGGCACTGCAGCCAAAGGAGGATGAAGGGGCTGTTCAAAAGAGGGGGGAGTGTCAGGTATCAAAGACACTGATTGAGGCACTGAGGGATCCCCCAGAAACTGACTTGAGCGCTCCCTGGAATCAGCAGCACAGAGGCAGTTGAGGACAAAACGCCTCAGTTTGCTGCAACCAGGACAATAGCCTCTCCCTCAATTCGCTGAGAGTTCAGTTGGTGGTCTTCTCTTGTTTTAGAGAGTTGGTGGTGGGCGCTTGGTTGCCTCACACCTGGATGTGGCCCATTAATGGTGGGGAGGTAAGCACCTACATCCTCCACTGACCTCGGTTGTTCCATCTTTGGATCTTCGTTTGATTGTCTGGACTTTGATGGAGCCATTTGAGCCCTGGAAGAGGGTTGTGCTCAAGAATTTGTCCTTTAAGGCTGTCTTTTGGTCGCGGTCTGCTCGGCAAGATGTGTCTTGGAGTTGCAGACCTTGTCGTGCCAAGATCCCTATCTGTCATTTTTGGAAGAGGTCATATATTTATGGGCCGTTCTTCCTTCTTGCCTAAAGTGATGGTGTTTTCCCACATCAATCAAGTGGTCTGTTTGCCTTCATTTCCAAAGGAACATTGCCAGGGGAAGAGTAAGGACATTGCCTAGTGGACATTAGGAGAGTGCTTCTCCAGAACTTAGGAGTCACTAATTCCTTCCAAAAGTCGGGCAGTCATTTGTCCTTTTTGCAGGCTCGCATAAGGGCGAAGCACTGGATAAAGGAAAAGATAGCCTTGGCCTATATGTTGCATAACTAGCTGGTCCCGGCGGGTTTGAATGCACATTCCACATGGGCTCAGGCTTCTTCCTGGGCAAACCAAAGCTTGGTTGCTCCCACAGACGTGTTGGGCAGCAGAATGGTCATCTTTATTTATTTATTTATTTAATGGTATTTATATACCGCCTTATCATTCAATCAAAGCAGTTTCCATGACAAACAATCAAGGGGGCAAATGTTTTCATGCAGTGTACAGAGTGGTGTGTATGTGTTGGCGGGGATGGTATTAGATTTGGTTTATCTACATAGTGCGCTATTATACATCATGAGCTATTATACAGTCTTATATACAGTCTTGAGGTGGTGGGGGGGGTTGATGATCTGACTTGTATGCTGGTTCAGGGGGTATGTCCATAGTAATCGATGAACAGGGTTGTCAAACATTACTCTTGTCAAACATTACTCTTGTATGTCCACACTTGGGCAGACATGGCCTTTGGTGTGAGATCTTGGAGGCTTCTTCCCACCCAGTGGAGGCTTACCTTTGGTATGTCCTGCTTGTCTGGTCTGGCCTAGCAGGACCCACACCTATGATCTGCTATGATCTTCTATGATCTGGTGATCTGCTGTTTTGTAGTTTGGCCCTGTGAGCTATATTCTTGGCAGACTTTCTGTCCAAATGGTATTCTGTATATAAGGTTTCTTGTTGGTCCTCGTAACCCTCTATAAGGCTGTTTGGGAGCAGGTGTAAATGTTAGCATGTAAAGTAGACATCTACTTTATGAAATATGTGTAAATTGTAAATGTTGCGCTCCATCCAAACTCCTCCCTGATCACATCTATTCTAAAGTTGTGTGAGGCAATTTTATAGGAGTCCTGTAAGTGCCACCTATGCCTCTTTATAAAGTAGTAGGGGTAATCTTCCAGAAATAACGTCTGGAACGAAGCAAGCTCCCCCCGAAACATAAGACCTCATTTTGGTAGCTGGTGAAAATGTACATGTGTACAATCTATATGAGAGCTTGTATATTATAAAGAATGCACATACCTTGCGCTTTTGCCAGCATTCTGCCCAAATTCTGCTCTAGAACACAGCTGCACTTGCATTGCATAAAAGTGCATCCCTTCTTGTCACCACTAATACTTTCACACATGTAACCTGTGAGGTAATTTTATAAAAGCCATTCCGCAGGAACAAGCAGGAAGTCAGTCCTCACATGTAGGTGACATCAGCACCAATGGAGCTTGCATAGAAGCATCTCCCCAACTTTCAAAGAAAGCCTTTGGGAGATGACTTCCTACCCAAGGGTGCCATCTTGCCTCAGTCTCCTTTTTTCCATGGAGCCCATTGGATGTTGTCCAGTTTTCCCCAGAAAAAGTCTTTTTTTTGTTATTAAGTTTTGTCCGGTTTGCTTACCAGTTCCTTCCTGCCCCAGAGTCAACTCACCTCGACGTCACTCCTCGGCTTCATCCATTCTCCAGGAACAAGCAGGAAGTCAGTCCTCACATATGGGTGATGTTGGTACCGACGAAGCCCGCACGGAGCATTTTCCCAGCTTTCAAAGAAAGCCTTTGGAAATGCCACCATGCATGCGTGATCCCTTACCCGCGCAAAGGTGCCATCTTACTCAGTCTCCCTTTTTCTGCAGAGCCCTTTGGACGTGTGTCTCGTCCCCGGAAAATGTCTTCTCTGTTTCCAACCGGTTTTTCCTCTACCTGCCCTCACCAGTCCTCCTCCCGCCTCCCGAGGTCCTCTGCTTCAGTCCTGGTCTTGGGGTTTTTCTTTTTTTCCTTTTTTGGTTTTTACCACGCTTCGCGCCCTTTTTAACCGCTGGCTGCGTTGAGGATCTTTGACCTCGCAGGGGTCCTCTTTGCCCCAATGGCCTCCGGTTTTAAGAAATGTGATAGATGCTCCAAAAACATGTCGCTCACGGACACCCATAACTGTTCTCTCAGGTGTCTAGGAGCCGACCATGACCTGCTGCTATGTTTCCTCTGTTAGAAGATATCCTCCAAGGCCATCCAGAGTAGTAAGCAGAAGCTAGATGATCTCTTCCATAAGGCAGCCCCGGTATCCTGGGTAGCCTCCCGCTGTTCGGCCCCGCAACCTCTGGAGTCTCCCAAGGCTCCTCCCCGGGCCCAGCAACATTCTGACCAGGGGTCACGTGAACGCGCGAAAGAAGAAGAAGGCCTTGAGGACTCTTTTGGGATGCCAAACAAGCCTGAGTGGTCACGCGTTCGGTCTCTCAGCCCACCTTGGCAGTATCTGAAGTTGGAGAGGGAGTGGCTCAATAAGGTACCTCGAACTGATACGGAGGCCTCCAGCAAAGGCACCCAGTCTCCCGAGGGTCGTTCCGGTGAGGACCCCCTCTCCTCCTCGACACCCGATCTAGTCACCCCAGTGTCGGTGTCACAGGGCCCCACTCCCGTCTGGGAGGCCCGGATGCTGGCCTTAGAACACAGTGTTTCTGTATTCCTCACTGCTGAGCAGGCACTGATGCCTGGCCTCCCTGGCATGCACCTCGAGACCGCAGGGACCTCGATGACTCCCTGTGCCACCGTTGTGACACCCGAGAGCCAGAAGCCTCATGAGGATCCTCAGCACGGGTCTTGATCTCCGTCCAGTTCTTGGGCGCGAGATCTTTGTGGACAAGCGCTTCCAGCTCCAGGCAAGTTTTGGCCTCTGCAATTCGGTGTGGTTCATTGACCTGTCTTGAGCACCTGGCCTTGAGTCCTTCACGGACTACTCATACTGGAGTCCGACGGAAAGACCTCCCCAGAGACTCAGTCCCACTGAGACCTCCCCGCCAACCCAGAGGCGGCGATCACTTCCTGAGGACACCTCCTTCCTGGAGTTTGTCCGGGACATAACACAGGCCCTAGCGCTCGCCACCGAGTCGGAGGAAGAGCCCCGCGCTGAGGAACTCGATATTCTGCAATATGAAGCTCCTCCAAGGGAGGCTTTCTCATTGCCAGTTCCTCCCATTCTGAACCGCCTCCTACTCCACATGTGGGAGACCCCAGCCTCTGTCCTGATTGTGAGCAAGTGCCTGGACACTATGTATAAGATCCAGCGAGGTCTGGGGTTTTGGAAAGCCCAGCTTCCCCACACCTCGATGGTGGTCGAATCGGCCATGTGGAAGATAAAGAGCCCAAAGACTCATTTGTCAGTCCCACAGGGCAAAGAGTCTCGTACCCTCGATGCCCTCGGGTGCAAGGCTTATCAGAGCTCCATGCTGTCATGCCGCATCTAAGTTTACTAATTATACATTGGGATGTTCTTCCGTGATCTCGCTAGGGAGCTCGGAGGCTTTGCTGTGGGCCTTGACGGAGACCATTTCCAGCATTTTTAGGCCTTCTCAGTCTGTCGAGAAATGCTCAAAGTACCTCTCGTGAGCAGCGTATGACAGCTTTGAGTCTTCCGCCCGGGTGGTGGTGGCTGGCATTGTAGCCCACCGGCAGGCTTGGTTCCAGTCCTTGGACCTGGAACAGTGGGTCCAGGAGAAACTGCTAGATGTCCCTTGCCTTGAGGAGCAGCTATTTGGCAAACCCTTGGAGGACAAGGCTGCGAAGATCGAGATGGAGTATGTGACTCGTACTTGCCGGAAAACTTCCTCCTTTCCCAGGAAGAAGCAGCAGAGCAAGAAGCCTTTCTTCCAGCAAAAGGGGCTCCCGTACAGGGGCTACTCAGCTTATCCGCTGGCATCGACCCCTATTCAAGGTGGCCTTGGCAAGTCCACAGTCCACTGCCCTCGTAAGCTGAAGGGCCCCAAGACCCAACCCCCGACTCCGGATGAATCAGCCTCAGGGTTTTGACTCCATTGGCATAGCTTCTCGTCCTCCAGCAGGGCAGCTGTCCGTCAGGGGGCATCTGATCCATTTCTCCTACAGGTGGGAGTCCATCTGCACTGATGCCTGGGTTCTCCAGGTCGTTCAGGAGGGCTATCACCTCCATCTGGACCAGGCCCCCTCCTCCGTACTTTCCTGGGGAGCTACGTCGGCTTCCCCAGCATTGGGCCCTCCTGAGCTAGGAGCTCCCAGGCCTCCTCGAGGATGGCACAATAGAACCAGTCCCACTGCACCTCTGAGAATGAGGGTTTTACTCCCAATACTTCCTCATCCCAAAGCAAACAGGGGGCCTTTGTCCCATCCTCGACCTGCGAAACCTCAACAAGTTCCCAGTGCGGGAAAGGTTCAAGATACTCTTCCTTGGAATGTTACTGCCCTACCTCCAGCAAGGCAATTCGTTATGCTTCTTGGACTTACACTCACATCCTCATCCACCCCAAACACAGAAAGTACCTCCTCTTCATGGTTCAGGGAAACCATTGCCAGTACAGGGTATTTCCCTTCGGCCTCGCGTCCGCCCCATGGGTTTTCACAAAGTGCCTGGGTGTGGCTGCGGCCCATCTGCAGCTACAAGACACCTTCGACTATCCATATCTAGACAACTGGCTCGTAACAGGGGACACAGCCTCTGAAGCCAGACAGGCCACGGACCACACCATTTGCCTCCTGGAGCATCCAGGGTTCATAATCAATTACCCAAAGTCCCACCTCACTCCAGTTCAGTCCCTGGAGTTCACTGGGGCTCTCTTGGAATCCTTTGGGCCATGGCTTTTCTTCCTCAGGACAGGGCAGACCGCCTCGTGTCCCAGGCATCTGAGGTGCGGTGCCGCAGCGCCGTTCCGGCACGGACAATGCTTCGCCTTCTCAGCCACATGACCTCCACGGTCCATGTTGTGCCCAATGCCCATCTCAACATGCGGATGACACAGTGGTGTCTCCAAGCACAATGGGCACAGTCGACCTATTGCCTCCACGACCCATCTTGGTGTCTCCCAGTGTGGCGGAGTGTCTGGCTTGGTGGCAGGAGTTTCAGAACCTGCTTCGAAGCATGCCCTTCCAAGCCCTGGCGCATCAGGTGGTCTTGACCACGGATGCCTCCCTGTTGGGCTGGGGAGCCCACTGCAAGAGATGGTGCACTCAGGGGTCCTGGTCCATCAAGGAGTCGCAGCAGCAGATCAACCTGCTGGAACTCCGGGCAATTCGCCTCGCTTTCAGGATTTTCAGGGACTGCTTGCAGCACCGAGCGGTGCTGATCCAGACGGACAACCAGGTCACGATGTTCTATGTGAACAAACGGGGGTACTGGCTCCTACAGCCTCTGTGCAGAGGTGACAGCCCTGTGCTCCTTTGCAGTGAGCCAGGGCATGACTATCTGGGCCACCTACCCCCCGGCCAGCACAATGCATTGGCGGACCGGCTCAGACAAGTCCTCCGGCCGCACGAATGGCGCCTATGTCCCCAAACAGTGCAACGACTCTTCCAGCATTGGGGGACTCCAGACCTGGACCTCTTTCGCAGCCTGGCGAACTCACAGCTTCCTCTGTTCTGCTGTCCCCTCCCGCACCCGGGCAGGGTGGCCTCCGATGCCTTCCTCATCTCATGGGACACGGGATTGCTATATGCCTCCCTCCCCCCCCACACCCCTCATCGCCCGGACCCTTCTCAAGGTCCAGTGGGACAGGGCCTCGATGATTTGAAGTTTTTCAGAAGTCCGACTCCGCGCTGGAGTCTCCGGTGACACCACACTCCAGGGCCCCCTCTCATACCTCGGTGCCCCGCGAAGCCAGAGCCTCTTTGGAGTCTCGTGGCTCTGGTTCCTCCAAGCGGAAATCCCCGGAAGTGGAGCACAAGAAGAAGAAACCCTCAAAGACTGCCTCAGAGGATAGATCTGGGAAGAAGGGGAAATCCCACCCCAGGATCCACAGTCCCAAGCATGAGTCTGAGAAATCAGGACAGGAGCAGCCTTCCAAGCTGCCCTGTAAGGAGTCGTCTGCACCCACCAACCAGACAGTTTTTGTCCTGAGCAGCCTACAGTGGCTTTGAGTCATTGGCCAGGGTGGCCACCACCGGCATCGGGGCACGATGCCAAGCATAGCTGCAGTATTCCGCCCTGGAGCTATGGGTGCAGGAGAAACTGATTGATGTCCCCTGCATAGGAGAGAACTTATTTGGGAAGCCCGCCATGGGCCATGAATAAGGCAGCAGAGTTAGAGACAGAGTTCATGACAAAAACCAGGCTCTCAAAGAAGACATTCGTGCAACTCTGGAAGAAAGCTCCGATGAAAAAGCCTATCTCCAGAAACAAGCAGAAATGTAGTCTTCACATATGGGTATCGTCGGCACCGACAGAGCCCACGCGGGAACGCTCCCCAGCGTCCAATAGGAAAGCTTTTGGGAGCATCCCACAGTGCCTGCATGCTGCCTTCCTGCCTTTCCCAACTGTGCCTCTCCAGTTCTTCGTTTTCCGTGGAGCCGACAGGTTGCACATCCTATCACCGGAGAAAAAAATTCCTTCTATTCTTCTTTTTTGTAGTCGTGTCTGCTTCCCTCGACGCTACACCGGTACCGCCGGTGGTTCTTCTTTCTTTACTTAAAAAAAAAAAACTTTCTTCTGGAGTCTTTCCAGTAATTTTCTCTCAGGTGCCACATTCCATTTTGGGTACTAGGCCCAGCTTTTCCTTCAGAATGGAAAAAACCGCTTCGGGTTTTAAAAAGTGTTCTAAGTGTGGCAGTACCATCTCCGTCACCGACACCCATGAGTGGTGCCTCAAATGTTTAGGTCCTGACCACTCTATTTCAGAGTGTGTTGCCTCTGGGATGATGTCAAAAAGGGGCCGGCAGAACCGAGCTGCTAAGCTTAGCACCCTTTTTCCCTCCGATGCAGCCTCCGTGGCATCGACGTCTTCCAGGGCTTCGTCTTCCTCCCTTGGATCTCAGGTAACTAAACATAAATCTAGCCGGTCCTCAAAGGGTAGATCTCCTTCTAGACAGCGAGATGCCTCTAGCATTGCCCTTGAGGGACTCCAGGATGTTCTCGAGGCTTCAACCTCGGCAGAACTACTAGTGCCATGCTCTGGGGTACCGGCCGCTTCTTCCGGTACCGATACACAAGCATTGCCTTGCACGATCACCCGGATCGGAGATACTTCGAATCCTCGGATGAGTCTGAAGACTCTGAAAGCTCTGCTGATACCAGAATACTTCTTCCTGAGGATTCTTCTTCTCCTCAGCGTAGGATGTCTCCACCAGAGGATATGTCCTTTCAGGATTTTATCCGAGATGTGGCTCGAGGTCTTTCCATCGCAGTGGCTCCTGAAAAAGAGCCTAGGACAAAGGAATTAGAAATCCTGCAATACCCTAAAGATCCCAAGGAGGCAGCTACCTTACCTATTCATGAGATCTTGCATGATCTCCTGTTAAGGATGTGGGAAACACCTCTAACCACATCTCCTCACTCTCGAAGACTCGATACCATGTATCTAGTTCCTCCTTGTCCTGGGTTTCAGAAGACTGAATTACCACATCATTCCATGGTGGTGGAGTCAGCAATGAGAAGGATAAAGAGTGCAAAAAGGCATGCATCTAATCCTCCAGGACGTGAGTGTAGGACTCTTGACGCCTTTGGACATCAAACCTTCCAGGCTTCCATGCTTTCTGCTAGGATCAGTTCCTATATGTTATATATGGGAATGTTCCTTAAGGAGGTCACAGAAGATTTAGAGCTTATGAGCCCTCTCCTTCCTGATAAGAGGTAAGATTATCTCGCCCTTGTCAAACATGCTCAGGATGTTTCCAAGTTTGTGAATCGTGCAGCTTTTAACTGCTTTGAGGGCATAAGCAGAACTTCTGCCATTGCCATAGGTGCACATAGAATTGCCTGGCTCCAGGCATCTGACTTGGAAATTTGGGTACAGGATAAACTAGGGAATATTCCTTGCACAGGAGAGAATCTTTTTGGCAAGAATTGGCAGGAAAAAGCTAATGAGATAGATGCTGACAACATCACTTTGGATAGATTGTCTAAATCTACAGCTGATCCTGCGAGAAAAAAATCCTCTAAGAAACCATTCTTCAATAAGAAGAAGTTGTTTTATCCCTCCTATACCCAACAGGGGCATCGTTTAGGTCAGTCTGCCCAAAAGGGACAGCAGCAACATCCTAGACAAAGAAAGACAAAAGTAGCTAAGCCTCAACCGGCTCAGCAGACTCAGCCTCCACAGGGGCTTTGACTCCTGTCTAGAGAACTTTGCCTTCCTGGCCCTGAACAGCCCAGAACCCTCCACCATACCAGGAAGGTTATGTCATTTTGCCCCCAGATGGGGTCAGATAACAGCAGAAAATTGGACTCTGTGTATTGTAAGAGAGGGGTACAAGCTTCATTTCCTCAGCATGCCCCCTCCTACAATGGTAAGACAGTTCAATTCTCAGACCTCTCTCAACGACCCAAGGGGCAATAGAAGAGGTACCCATTCCCCTACGGGGTACAGGGTTTTACTCCCCCTATTTCCTTATTCCAAAGAAAACAGGAGGACACAGACCCATTTTAGACCTCAGGGAATTGAACAAATTCCTGTTCAAAGAGAAGTTCAAAATGATTTCTCTAGGAACTCTGCTGCCATACCTTCAGAGTCAGGATTGGCTTTGTTCTCTAGATCTTAAGGATGCATACACTCGTTCTCATCCATCCAACTCATCGAAAGTTCCTTCGCTTTCTATTTCAAGGGAAGCACTACCAATACAGGGTTCTTCCTTTTGGCCTGTCCTCTGCACCAAGGGTGTTCACAAAATGCATGGCTGTGGTGGCAGCATTTCTCCGCACCCTAGGAATATTCATCTTCCCTTACTTAGACGACTGGCTCATTCGAGCCCCTTCAGAGCCAGAGGACAGGGTTGCTCTCTCTCTCGCAAAATGTGCATCCTTCAGTATTTGGGACTTGTCATAAACTTCCCAAAATCCAACCTTGCTCCCACTCAGTCCCTGAAGTTTATAGGAGCTCTGCTGGATACCAGACAGACAAGGGCCTACCTTCCTCAGTCCTGCTGCCTTCGCATTGTGCAGTTAGCTTCCCAAGCAGTGCTAAAACTTCACTTTACTGCTCGGGAAATGTTACAGTTGCTAGGCCATATGGCATCCACCATGCATGTGGTTCCTTACGCTCGCTTTCATATGAGGGCAGCCCAGTGGACTTTATCCACTCAGTGGACTCAGGCGTCAGGTTGCCTGTCAGACACAATAGCAAACTCAGATCGCCTTATTTTGTCCCTCCAATGGTGGCAGTCACCCCAAAACCTTTTGGTGGGGTCTTTTTTTCAGCAACCCCCACCCCAAGCCACTCTAGCAGCAGATGCCTCTCAGATGGGTTGGGGAGCCCACCTGCAAGACCTCTCTACCCAGGGTACCTGGACTCCACAGGAGGCCTATCTCCACATTATTCTCCTGGAACTCAGAGCAATCTTCCTTGCTCTTCGAGTATTACACACCTAGCTCAGCTACAAGACAGTCCTAGTTCAAACGGACAATCAAGTAGCCATGTTCTATGTGAACAAGCAGGGTGGAACAGGCTCTCTGTCGCTATGCAATAAAGCTTTGCGACTATGGGCCCTCGCCAGAGAGCATCAGATTCATCTCCTTGCACTATATCTTCCAGGCATTCAAAACTCTTGGGCAGACAGACTCAGTCGAGTTCTGCTTCCACACGAATGGTTTCTCCATGCAGACCAGGTGGCCAAAAGTTTTCAAATTTGGGGAACCCCGGACATAGACCTCTTTGCAAGTCCGCTGAATGCCAAACTTCCCCGGTTCTGTTCCAGAATTCCGGCTCAGAGTTGTCAGGCCAGGGATGCTTTCCTCCTCCATTGGGGCCAGGACTTCCTGTATGCCTTTCCACCCATTCCCCTAATTCCCAAAACTCTGTTCAAGCTTCAGAGAGACAGAGGTCATATGATTCTCATAGCTCCACATTGGCCACGGCAAATGTGGTACCCTCTGCTCCTACATCTCTCGCAAGCTCCGCCTCTGGAGTTAGGATCTGCTCCAAATCTCCTTTCTCAGGAGGACGGGATGCTGTGGCATCCCAATCCCCAGTCTCTGCATCTCAGGGCCTGGTTGCTGAAAGCCTAGAACTTCACGGTCTTAACCTTTCTCAGCAGGTAAAGGATATCCTTTATGCTTCCAGGAAGCCTTCCACAAGACGCTCTTATGAATTCAAGTGGAAAAGATTTACCATATGGTGCTCGCAGAAGGGTCTTAACCCTCTTGCGATACCTCTGGAATCATTACTGGAGTATCACCTTCATTTATCTAATGCAGGGCTTAAGACCAATTCAGTGAGAGTTTATTTGAGTGCTATTGCAGCCTCTTTCAAGCCTCTAAATGGACAACCTATTTCCTCTCATCCTCTCATAGCGAGACTTATGAGAGGCCTTCTTTTAACTAAGCCTCCCATTAAGCCACCACCGGTGGCATGGGACTTAAATCTGGTTCTTGGGCAGCTCATGAAGCCGCCTTTTGAACCATTAGCTACTACCTCTTTGAAATTCCTTTCCTGGAAGGTCATCTTTCTTATTGCAATCACATCAGCACGTCACATCAGTGAATTGCAAACGGTGGCTGATCCTCCTTATACAAGGTTTCATCATGATAAGGTAGTCCTTAGGACTCATCCACACTTCATGCCAAAGGTAGTGTCATCTTTTCATTTAAACCAAGTGGTTTACCTTCCTGTATTCTTCCCAAGGCCTCACGCCTCAAATGCAGAAAGGAATCTTCATACTTTGGACTGTAAAAGGGCTTTGGGCTTTTACTTGCAAAGGACACAGCAACATAGAAAGTCCTCTCAACTCTTTGTTGCTTTTGATCCTAGTCATTTGGGACTTCCAGTCTCCAAAAGAACACTGTCCAACTGGATTGCACAGTGTATTTCTTTTGCCTATGAGAGTAAGAACCTTCCTCTTGAAGGCCATGTCACAGCTCACAATGTGAGAGCCATGGCAGCCTCTATGGCTCATCTTCACTCTGTGTCTATCGACGACATCTGTCGAGCAGCTACTTGGGCTTCGGTTCATACCTTCACAGCCCATTACTGCTTGAACAATGACTCCTGCCGGGATGCCTTGTTTGGTCAGGCTGTTCTTCAACACCTCTTCCATACTTAATCAACTCCTACCCACCATCCCTGGTAGGATGCCAGAGATCCATGGGGGGAAGTGGAGCCCTTTCACAGGGGCACACAACTTCTGGGGCCTTTTCCCTGGCATCTGCAGCTAGGGAGTCCCCATACGTGAAGACTACATTCCTGCTTGTTCCTGGAGATAGCATAGTTACTCACCTGTAACAGGTGATCTCCGGGAACAGCAGGAATTTAGTCTTCACAACCCACCCACCTCCACTAGGAGTTGTATCACTCTATCTCTCTCTCTTTCTCTCTTTCCCTCTCTCTTTGTCTCAGCTTTAAACTCAACTGGAGAGGAACAGTTGGGAAAGGTGGGAAGGCAGCACACAGGCACTGTGGGATGCTCCCAAAAGCTTTCCTATTGGATGCTGGGGAGCGTTCCCGCTTGGGCTCCGTCGGTGCCAACGATGCCCATATGTTAAGACTAAATTCCTGCTGTTCCCGGAGATCACCTGTTTATAAGTTGTAACTATGCTTTCTTCCCGAGGAAGAAAGGGGGCTTTAGCGGTACATCACACTTCCAGGCCTACCCAGCCCCTCAACAGGGCCAGCAAGAAAAAGGCCAGGGGCATGGTCCCAGAAAACAAAAGACCCTGAAGTCCCAGGCGCTATCTCAGGCCCAGCCTAGGGGGAGCTTTTGACTGCTTGGACGCGACCTCCCCACTCCCAGGAAGTCCCCTGCTGTCCACAGGTGGATGCCTAGCCTTGTTTGCCCACAGGTGGACAGCCATCACCACTGATACCTGGTTGCCAAAAGTGGTCAAGGAGGGTTACCTCCTCCACCTACAGCAGGCACCCCCTCATACTTCCTGGAAGAACCCACCAGGCCTCTCCTTCAGCAGACCCTGCTCCTCACCGAGCTAGCAGGCCTAATCAATGAGCCACTGCCGAAACATCTCTGAGGCACATGCTTCTACTCCAGATATTTCCTCATCGCCAAGAGGAGAGGGGCTCATCTTGGACCTTCAAGAGATCAACAGGTTTCTGATCAGGGAGAAGTTCAAAATGCTCTCCCTGCCATTCCTTCAGCAGGGGGATTGGCTATGTTCCTTAGAACTAAAGGATGCCTACACTCATGTCCTAATTTATCCCAGTTTCAGAATATACCTCCCGTTCATGGTGGGGGGTAGCACTACCTATACAGGGTGCTGCCCTTCAGTTTGGCCTTATCACCAAGGGTCTTCACCAAATGCCTCATGGTGGTCGCAGCCCACCTCTGGCTCCAAGGGGCATTCATCTTCCCTTATCTTGATGACTGGCTCATAAAGGGGGACACGGCTGCAGAGGCACAATGTGCCACCGGGCGCACCATCAACACCCTGCAGCACCTGAAGTTCATCATAATCTACCCCAAGGCCCACCTCACTCCGGCCCGGCACCTAGAGTTCATAGGGGTTCAACTAGATAACCCTCCGGGCAAAAGCCTTCCTCCCTCAGGAGAGGTCCAAATGCCTCAGGGAGTTAGCCATAGTGATACACCGATGCTGGATGCTACCTGCCCGATGCCTACTCTACCTGTTGGGACACATGGCCTCCACGGTCCACATGATCCCATATGCTCGCCTGCACATGAGAGCAGCTCAGTGGTGCCTCCGCTCTCATTGGACACAAGCCACAGGCAGGCTCAGAAACAGAGTGAAAATGACCCATTAGCTGACAAACTCCCTCAGATGGTGGTAGATTCCACATCACCTTCAGGCCATAATGCCCTTCCAGGCATCTAGTCCCCAGAAGGTTGTCATCATGGATGCCTCTCTGATGGGCTGGGGAGTGCATTGTGGGAGCCTCAAGACTCAAGGCTGCTGGTCCCAGAGGGAATCCCAGATGCAAATCAACCTGCTAGAGCTCCGGTAAATATACCTAGCTCTCTGAGCCTTCTGCCACCGCTCCAGCACCACTCAGTGGTGATCCAGACTGACAATCAGGTTGTTATGTTTTATGTGAACAAACAGGGGGAAAAAGAGTTGTACCTCTTCTGACAGGAGGTGGTAGCGGAGGTGGTAGCTCTCTGCTTCTATGCTGAATGCAAAGGAATGCTCCTGAGGGCGGTGTACCTCCTTGGCCAGGACAGTGCCCTGGTGGACAAGTTGAGCAGGGTCCTCCAGCTGTAAGAGTGGCGTCTGATCTAGTAATAGCCTCACAGCTGTTTCATCTCTGGGGAATCCTCTCAATGGACCTCTTCGCCATTCCGGATAATACACAGTTTCCCTGATTCTGCTCCCGCCAGCCGTACCTGTCCCGGGTGGCAGTGGATGCATTCCTCATCTCATGGACAGAAGGCCTCCTGTACAACTTCCCACTGTCACAACTGGTAACCAAGACACTATTCAAGGTCCAGCATGACAGATCATCGCTTATACTGATAGCCCCTCGGTGGCTCAGGCAGCCCTGGTTCCCACTGCCCTTCTCCTTATTGGCAGCGTCACCGATTCCCCTAGGCTGAGCCCCAGGGCTACTCTCACAAGAGCAAGGTTCTCTCCTACACCCCAACCTGGGGTCCCTCTCGCTTACGGCTTGGCTGCTGAAAGGATAGCGTAGCCCCCTTCAACCTCCCACAGTACATGGAAGAGATTCTTCTGGCCTCTCGTAAGGCCTCCACAAGAAGGGCGTACGCCTTCAAGTGGCACCGATTCTCAGTGTGGTACTCAGAAAGGCAGGCAAACCCATTCTCCTGCTCAGTACAAGTGGTACTCCAGTACTTGCTTCACCTATCGCAGGTAGGACAGAAGTCCAATTTAGTCAGAATACACCTGAGCATCATCGCAGTGCATCACCATTCTGTTGAGGGAAAACCCTCTCGGCTCAGCCATTTGTGTCCCTATTCCTGCGGGGCCTTACGTTATCCAAACCCCTCCATCTGCCCTCCAGCGGCGGAGTGGGATCTCAGTGTGCTGCTCTCACAGCTCACGAAGCCTCCATTTGAGCCTCTGGCTACCTGCCACCTCTGGTATCTGTCCTGGAAGGTCGCCTTCCTGGTAGCACTCACATCAGCATGCAGAGTCAGCGAGCTCCAGTCTCTGATGGCGGAACCGCTCTACATGTTCTACAAGAACAGGGTGGTGCTCCTCACACACTCCAAATTTCTGCCAAAGGTGGTGTCCCCATTCCACCTCAATCAGGAGGTGGTACTCCATACCTTCTTTCCAAGGCCTCATGCTAGTAGGGTGGAGACCGTTCTCCACAATCTGGATTGTAAAAGAGCCCTGTTCTTTTACCTGCAACAGACTCAGGGTCACCGCAGAGCACCACAGCTTTTCGTATCCTATAACCCCAGACGCCTGGGGCTCCCAGTGTTGCAGCGAAGTGCACGCAATGAATAAAACCAGGAGTCAGTTCGAAGATCCAAGCCAATTTATTGTGCACAAGTCTCAGGCAAATGTCACATTCAAAATGGTCTGAGCCATGGAGTCCAGTAAACAACACCTTTTATACCTTTATTCTTCAGTTTAATACAGGCAAACTTTCTATTGGTCCCACTGACCCTTGCACCCATCCAATTAGGATCTCTCTGTGGGCCCAGTACTCTGTTCCCCCTGCTCAGAATTCTCTAACAAAGGCACAGTTCTAAGACTTTGATACTTTTCTCCTACAAGGTCACTGCAAGCTTAGAAAATGTGTGAATATAAAGTACTGGGATATGTCTGTCATCAGCATAGAAGGATTCAACAAAGGATTTATACAAACTTATCAAAAAGCAGTTAAAAGCAGTTTAGAGCAGTTTCTCTAATTCTTACTGACTTTGGTTTGTCTCAGCATTCTTATTCTCAGGTGGGGGCTGGGACTCAGGCCTAGCTTACAGGCCTCTCATACAATTACAGGCTATTCTAGGCCATAGCCTGCCACATTCCCCCCTTTGATTATTCTCACCCACAAGTGAGAAAGGGTGAGATTCAAATCATACATTACACTTGGTCCTCAGCATCATCATGTTGGGGTACAAGGGAATATTGCCACATGGCTAAGACTTTTGTAGCTGCTTTACGTTCAACAACACTATCAATAGTTGAGTTCAGCATGCGCAAGCATAAGGGTAGGAAACATGGGAGAAACAAGCAGATAGCCAGTATGAATAGGACAATGAACACAAGTGTTTTCAGGCCGCCCATTCCTGAAAACAGAGAACCAAACCATCCATCGAGTGGCAAGCCATGCCAGGTCTGGACTGGTACATAGGTTTGCTTTCTCATATGATTGGCTATATCTTCTACAACTTGTCCTTCATTATCGATTTGCAAACAAAAGTTAGTTAGATTCAGCTTTCCACATACTCCTCCTTCAGCAGCAAGTAAATAATCTAATGCTAAGCGATTCTGATAAATGGCTGTACGCATCTGCGTGGCTTGTTTAGCTAACAGGGTTAATGCTCTACTAGTTTCATTAGTTATTATTTCTACAACAGCTTGCAAACATATAATACGATTTAACATATACACAGGGGTGCGGTAACCCCAAGAGCCATCTTGTGCCCAGGTAGCAGGTCCATAGTAGGAAACGATTCTCTCCGGTGGCCATTCTTCAGATGTCGCATCCCATTTGTCCCATTGGCCTATCTTTAGGACCTCTCGCTTCTGTCGACTCTTATATACAGGAAATCCTAGCTGTTCTCCGTGGGAAATGGGCAAGAGGAAGAAAGAAGGTCTTATGGTTCCCAAAACACACGCACCTCCCCAGTTGGCAGGGAGTCTAGCATATGCTCGAGTTCCGCAGATCCAATATAGTCCAGGTGGAGCTTGCCAGTTATTGTAAGAAGCCAAAAAAATAATACAATTACTCTATTAACAGCAACACTTATTAACAGGAGACTCAAAAATGTGGGGGTAATTCATGGGCATGTAATGTTGTAAAGGCATACTTGGAATCTGTGTATACATTCAGACGGATCCCAGTCCCTATTTTCAGTGCTCGAGTAAGGGCTATTAATCCGGCCTTTTGTGCTGAAGTTCCTGGAGCCAAAGCTGACGATTCTATTACCATGTCCAGGGTCACCACTGCATAACCAGCACATCGTTGTCCATTAATTACAAGACTGCTTCCATCCACGAAGAAAGTTCTTTCTGGGTTGTTCAAGGGGATATCTGTTAGGTCTGGGCGGCTTGAGTATACAATGTCCATTACTTCTAGGCAATCATGGTCAGGCGGGCCCGGACTGGTCGGTAGTAGGGTAGCAGGGTTCAATGTTTGGCTGACACTCAATTTCAGCCGAGGATTTTCACACAGCATACTTTGATATTTCAACATTCGTGCGTTGGTGAACCAGTAGTTCCCTTTATGTTCCATTAGGGTTAAAACAGAATGTGGTACAGTGACTTGAAGATTCTGTCCCAAAGTGAGCTTTTCAGCTTCGCTCACTAAGAGGGCTGTGGCTGCTACGGCTCTTAGGCAAGGTGGCCATCCTTTTGCAAAAGGGTCCAATTGTTTTGATAGATAGGCTACAGGTCGTTGCCAGGATCCAAGGGGCTGAGTCAGAACTCCCAGTGCGTTTCCACATGACTCATGGACATAAAGACGAAATGGTTTCTGTACATCTGGTAGGACCAAGACTGGTGATGACATTAATGCTGCTTTCAGAGATTTGAACGCTTTCTCCTGTTCTAGGCCCCATTCCATGGGTGATCGTTCCACTCCCTTCGTGGCTTGGTACAAGGGTTTTGCCAAGAGTGCAAAGTTGGGTATCCATATCCGGCAATAGCCCGCAGCTCCCAAGAAGGCCCGCACCTGCTTCCTGGTGGTGGGGGTTGGGATGCGGCATACTGCTTCCTTTCGCTCAAGTCCCAATTTCCAGATTCCTCTGGACAGATGGAACCCTAGGTATTTCACTTCTGTTTGGCACAACTGCGCTTTGGCTCTGGAGACCTTGTATCCGGCGTCATTCAGGAGGTGTAAGAGATCACTGGTGGCTTGCACACATTCAGTCTTGGAGTTGGTGGCTATAAGCAGATCATCTACATACTGGAGTAAGATTCTTTTTCCTGGAGTTACTGAGTAGCTTGAGAGATCTTGGTTGAGAGCTGCACTGAAGATGGTGGGTGAATTCTTGAATCCTTGAGGCAAGCGAGTCCAAGTGAGTTGGCCCCGTCTTCCTGTAGTGGGGTTCTCCCATTCAAACGCGAATAAGAGTTGGCTGGCAGATGCCAGGCGGATACAGAAAAAGGCATCTTTTAAATCCAGAACGGTGAAATGAGTAGCTTCTGATGGAATCAGTCCCAGGAGGGTATAGGGATTTGGTACTACTGGATGTATGGTTTCAACTGCATTGTTCACTCGTCGCAAATCCTGCACTGGGCGGTAGGTACCTGTCCCAGGCTTCTTGACTGGGAGGAGGGGGGGTGTTCCAGGGCGATTGGCATTCTTTGAGGAGTCCATACTGTAGTAATTTCTTTAGGTGACCATGGATACCTTAGATTGCTGGTCGTGGGAGAGGATATTGTCGCACATGCACTGGTTCTGCTCCTGGTTTAAGGGTGACAAGCACAGGGGCTATATTCTTTGCTAGACCAGGAGGACTATCTTCCGCCCACACTCCGGGCGGAGCTAAGATGTTGGTGGGTATACGGGGACTAGCTGCCTTGGATGAAGGTGGACTATAGAACCACCATTCTTCTTCTCGGGGGACAGTCAGCACCATCAGGCCAGCAGATTCCGAGTTCACGGTCATCTCCATTTTTCCTCCTTCGACAAAGGATATCTGTGCCTGGAGCTTAGCAAGCATGTCTCGGCCCAAAAGGGGAACTGGGCATTCAGGTATGTACAGAAACTGATGCGTTATTTTCCATCCCCCCAATTCGCAGGCACGGTTCTGCAGGAAAGGTCTTGTGGTTCTAGTTCCAGTGGCGCCAACAATGGTAACAGATCGGGAAGACAAAGGAGCCACTGGCTTAGCCACTACTGAATGTTCGGCCCCCATATCCACCATAAAGTCCATGTACTGGTCCCCAATCTTTAAGTTGACCATAGGCTCCTGGGGACCCAGGGAAAACTTGGAGCCCGGTCTGGCCTAGACCTCATCCACATAGTCGTCTTCAGTGGTCGCCATCCCTTCCACGGCAGCGGCTTCTTCCTGCTGAAACTGAAACTGTGCACGCTGCATTCCCCTTCGCTGCTGGAATCACCCCCCGCTCTCCTGGTGCTCCCTCCTCCCCTCCAGGGGGTGGAGCCACTATTCGGGCATTCATTCATCCAATGTCCTTCTTCCTTATAGTAGGTGCACTGATTTGCACCTAAGGGGGACCGAGTGCTCCCTCGGCCCCTTCCCCATCCTCGGGTCCTTCTGTTTGGGTATCCTCCACGTCCTTCAACTAGTACTGCAGCAAGCAGATCGGCTTTTTTCTTCATCTTTCTTTCACTTTCCCTTTTACATTCTTGATCACGATTCACAAATACCTTCTGGGCACCTTCCATTAGCTGTGCTGTATTCATGCCCGCAAATCCTTCCAACTTTTGCAGTTTCCGTTTTATGTCTCCCTGGGACTGACTTACAAAAGCAGCGTTCACCATACGCAAATTCTCCTGGGCTGCTGGATCATATGGGGTATAAAGTCTATAAGCTTCAGTTAATCATTCATAGAAGACAGCTGGACTTTCATCTGGGCGCTGAAGAACGTCTGCTACCTTCCCAACATTCATGGCTTTCTGGCCTCCCCTCCTCAGGCCTTGCAGCAGGGCCTGGCGGAAACGAGTAAGGGCCCTCTCTCCTTCTGCACTATTTGGATCCCATCTTGGGTCCTCATTCGGGAAATCTACGGCTGCTGCCTGTCGGGGATCTAGGTCTCTTCTGTCTACAGGGTTCTCTTCCAGTCATCGGGTAGTTGCTTGCACTATTCGTGCCCGCTCTTCAGTAGTAAAAAGGGTAGACAAGAGCTGGCGGCAGTCAGACCAGGTAGGCTGGTGGGTCTGCATGATACTAGACATTAATTCGGTCAGATCTTGGGGTTTTTCAGTATAAGAGGCATAGTGCGTTTTCCAGTTCAATAAATCTGTGGTAGAAAAAGGTACATAAACGAGACTAGTTGGCCCGGCCACAACCTGACCATTGTCGTTGAGAGTGGGTAATCCGGGGACCTGGCACAATGGCATCTGACAAACTTCTTTCTGGCTGGTCTCCCTGCTTCGGAGGGCATAACGTATATTTGTGCGCCCAGTGGTGGCTCTTCCACTGGGGCCTGGACTAGGAATAATGGGTGACCCTGGACTGGCAGTTGATCCTCCGCTGGCAGTCCCTTCAGGAGATTGTAGTCCTGCTGGGAACCTTGTTCGGGACTGGGACTCCTACTTCGGGAAGGGGGTTGCTCTCCTCCGGGCAATGGAAGTGGCTGATGGTGTGGAGACACATCCGCTGGGGGAACTCTCTCTTCTCCTGGCTCTACTCGGGGTAATGCTGGAGCTGACGGGACCGGCTTATACAGGAATTTGGGTGGGTAATTCGGGATTTCTGCAGGTTCTGGGGCTGAGTAAATGGGAGGCTTTTCACCCTTCATCCCGTGGACCCCCTTCGTAGTTGCTAACATTATCCTGCACTGCTCTTCACAGCAACGCTTCATCCAAGAGGGTTGCCTTTCACAAACATCTAACCAGGAGTCTATATAGGGAAACTGGTCGGGGTAATTCCTACGCACTATCTCATGCACTCGGGATATAATTCTAACATCAAAAGTACCATTTGGTGGCCACGCGGTGTCCAGCACCGGCCACTCCCTACCACATAATTTCTCTAATCGGGACGGCGACATTTTCGTCCCGTAGTCACCGCTAAATCCCTTCTTAAAATTCGTGATCATACAG
The DNA here is from genome assembly GCA_033557465.1 of Ichthyophis bannanicus. Lineage (NCBI taxonomy): Eukaryota > Metazoa > Chordata > Amphibia > Gymnophiona > Ichthyophiidae > Ichthyophis > Ichthyophis bannanicus. The sequence goes on along the minus strand of CM066032.1, from coordinate 661,207,031 downwards.
TTCAGCGGAATTTGCACAGACCCCGCCCCTCCCATTATGACGTACAAGACAACAGACAAAGAGGGCGGGTAGTATGGCTGCAGGTAAGGGGTCCGTACAGCCCACAGAACAGTAAGGGAGACAAACATCAAACGCTTCCTCCTTTTCGCGACCTGGGCGCGGTCGCCCGGCCAGGAACTGCGCTACTCAGGAGTCCGCTCTCGCGTTGTCTATGTTTCAAGACCTCTCATTCACTCAAACAGACAGGCATGCCACCGAGTTCCCAAAATTCCATAAAGGCCTACCTTACTTATTCATGAGGGGTGGGGTTTCGTCCTCGCGCATACTCATGCAAAGAGTACTCGGCCACACCCTGAGAGGTGATCAGGCTCTCTTTACCTTAAACCGTTACCTTAAACCGCATTAGTCTCGCGCATGTGGGACTTTCCCATAGCTAACTGACTAAGAACCAGACAAATTGCTACTCACCGGATCCGGCCACTAATGCGCTGCGCAACCAGTCCCTCCTTGGGTTGAATCCTGGACTCCCCTCGGGTTCAGAGGTGTTGGCCGATCGGACCCGGCAGGCCGCCGAGGCAGGGCATAACCCTCTCCGATACAAGGGGACCGGCGGTGCCTGGGGTCCTCTCTGCTGTCGGTCGGCCACGGTCCTGACCGGACCAAACCTGGAGGCGGTAATACGTGGTATATTCACTTGCGCACCATTCACGTACCCCACCTTTCCCGGCCAATGCACCAGGAATATGTTGCAGCGAAGTGCACGCAATGAATAAAACCAGGAGTCAGTTCGAAGATCCAAGCCAATTTATTGTGCACAAGTCTCAGGCAAATGTCACATTCAAAATGGTCTGAGCCATGGAGTCCAGTAAACAACACCTTTTATACCTTTCTTCTTCAGTTTAATACAGGCAAACTTTCTATTGGTCCCACTGACCCTTGCACCCATCCAATTAGGATCTCTCTGTGGGCCCAGTACTCTGTTCCCCCTGCTTAGAATTCTCTAACAAAGGCACAGTTCTAAGACTTTGATACTTTTCTCCTACAAGGTCACTGCAAGCTTAGAAAATGTGTGAATATAGAGTACTGGGATATGTCTGTCATCAGCATAGAAGGATTCAGCAAAGGATTTATACAACCTTATCAAAAAGCAGTTAAAAGCAGTTTAGAGCAGTTTCTCTAATTCTTACTGACTTTGGTTTGTCTCAGCATTCTTATTCTCAGGTGGGGGCTGGGACTCAGGCCTAGCTTACAGGCCTCTCATACAATTACAGGCTATTCTAGGCCATAGCCTGCCACACCAGTGGCTAAGCAAACTCTGTGCACTTGGGTGGCAGACTGCATTACCCGTTGCCTATGAACAGGCAGGGATCTCACTGGACCAGAAGGTCATGGCGTACCCTTCAGGGCCATGGCTACTTCCATGGCAAATCTGCATTTCATTTCCATGACGGAAATCTGCTGAGCCGCCACCTGGTCTTCGGTCCATACCTTCGCAGCTCACTACTGCCTGGAGAGGGAGTCCCGACATGACAGCGCCTTTGGCCAAGTCATACTCTGTAATCTCTTCGGTGTGTAGGCAACTCCTGCCCTCCGACCCTTCTGTGTTCAGGCTACTGGAGTGCTGGTTCCTGGCTGGACACCTGGGTCTTGAAAGTATCTCTCTATAGGGATTCAGCTGCTGCTGATCATGGCTCACCCTTACAGGTCACCATGGCATTTTTACAGGTTCTCAGTAGCCTGTAGCTGGAGAGTCCTGTATGTGAGGACTGACTTCCTGTTTGTTCCTGGAGAACGTCCTCACAACCCTCCCTCCTCTCCTTGTAGTTGCTACTTTACCGTATTTTATTTTTGCTATCTTAACTATTTCATTAGACTGAGGCAAGATGGCACCCTTGGGCGGGGTGGTGTATCTCCCAAAGGCTTTCTTTGAAACCTGGGGAGATGCTTCCGCGTGGGCTCTGTTGACGCTGACATCACCCATATGTGAGGACTGATTCTTGCTGTCCTCAGAGAACACCTGTTGCAGGTGAGTAAATACACTTTTTATGCACAGAGAAAGTTTGTAAAATTACCTGCATACATATAAGTACCCGAGTAGCAGGTGTAACTCAAAAAGTCTAATTTAAACGGTTCGTTATATGAGTGTATTCAGCGGCACCACCTAAACTGATAGTACCAATGAAAATAGGTCTAATTTTGCATACATGTAGATTATATGTTTCATTTAGGCCTGTTGAATAGGAGGTGCAAACTAAATAGATAGTAGTTGCCATGGTCAGCTTCCAATGCATATATTCAGCAACTTAGACTATAGATATAACAGCACTGAATATACATATTAAATATAAATTCTGCAACTGCTGTTTAATACACCCTGTATTTTTATATGTATGCTTTTATTAAAATATTCTGAATATTTGTGCTTGTTTTACTTTTACTGTATGTGTGCATTGCCTGCATTCTAATTAAACCAGTATCTGCTTTGAATTATTAGGTGAAATCTCTTGCCACCTCATGCCCAGAAGAACTTAAGAAAGGAAATATATTGGCCTGGCCAGATTTCCTGGCTGGGGTTATTGGAAGAGTGAAGATAGATTCCAAGAGCATATTCTGTGCCGGTTAGATCTTTCTCCTTACATTTTCTTCTCTGTGGAACAAAAATCTCTGTTCTTTTCCAGGAAGTTGAGAAGTATTGTATGTTCTGTGTTAAGCCCTCTCTCTTCAAATTCTTCACTCTCTATATTGTCCCTCATCCATTTCTCTACACATGCAGACTCTCCACCATCACATTTGCTGAAAATATATTATTTCTGCAACTTCAGAGTTGGAACATTGAGTCTTCATTCCTGAAATTTCAGCATTTCCAAGCACGAGCTCGTCATATTCTCTCATTGATTGATGGTTTCCTCTTCTTTTAAGATGTTGAAAGATGGATGATGGATGCTTTTTTTTTGTTTGTCCTTTGCAATAGCTAGAATTTATTTTCTGTTTTCATCTTCATTTTGGAGGCTCATTTTCCAGCTCTGACTGGTGTGATCCTCTGAAGCTGTTTGCCCTTTGAACATACAGTAGATGTGGCCTCCCCCAAGAATTCAACCCTTTGACTACATTCTGCAATAATGTTAGGAGCTTGTGTGATGCCTGCAGTACGTTCATGATCGGCTGCAGTGAGTCCCCAGATTAAGGAACATGGGGGATGCTGGAAGTCAGAAAGGCTTTCAGATTTATGAAAGAAAAGCAGGAAAATTATAATGTGCAGCCAAAGAGTTGTGGTAGAAGGAAGGCCATTGAGTGGAGAATAAGACTATTTGCAGGGCAATATTATAGTTACAAAATGGCTTCATTAGTCACTAAATAGAGGCCTTTTTTAAATCAGTATAAACCAGGAAAAGAACTTGAATGTAATTGTTTCTCAGCACCTCTGAATCTCCAGATGATTTTATTACTTTTATTTTGACCCTTATGTGGGTGAGGGGGAAGGGGAGACCCTCACTATGTACCTTCTAGCTAGTTGTCAAAGGTAATCTGAGTAATTCCCCTTTGAAACTTGCCTTACCAGGTATGTACGTAGAGATTGCTGAGCTGCAGCATTATAATGAACATATATTGAATGTCATTATCCGGATAGATGGAAGCACTAATTATACACCCTTGTGCAAATTAATTGAAACAAACCAGATTTTTTAATCTTTCCCGCCTACGAATTGTATATGCATTTAATTTTGATCTTTTTTTAATCAGCTGAGTTAAACCATCACATATGAGATGTTTCATCATTATTTGTGGGTTTATGGGTTAAATGACATGATATGAAGTAGGAATGACTTATTGTATATGCAACTATAATATCAGATTTTCTTTTGAGTGTATTCTTAGTTGTTAATGCAACCATTGTGCATGATGGACCCGACACCCAGAAAACGCACAAAGATCGTCACTCTGCACGAACACACAAGGAAGACCTATAGGGATATAGCAAGTATAGTTGGTGTCAGTCTCGCAACTTTCAGTCGTGTGATCAAATCTAAAAAGGAGACAGGATCTATCTCGCCTAAACGAAAGGGAAATTGTGGTTGTAAGAGGAAAACCACACCCAGAGACGACAACTATTGTTCTCAGGGAAAGTAGAAAAGACCCTCAGAAGATAAGCGATGCATTAAAAAGAGATTTAGAAGAGAAAGGTATAATGATCAGTTCTTCCACAATTCGAAGGTGACTTTTGGAAGTTGGTCGAAAAGCATGATGACCTCTGAAAAACAACTTCTGACAAAGGTTATGAAAGAGAAGCGCTATAAAAGGGGACTGAAACATAAAGAGTGGACTAAAGAAGATTGGAGAAAAGTAATATTCAGTGATGAAAGTCATTTCTTCATCCAGGGTCAAAGAAGTCAACATGTTCGGTGTTCACCTGGAGAAAAGATTTGTGATTCCCACATCACCAGAATGTGAAACACCCCCAAAAGAAGATGTTCTGGGGATATTTCAGTTATTACAGAGTCGGCAGCTTGCTCCAGTTGAGGAAATGATGTGTTCACAACAATACTTCAATGTTCTCCAAAGAAGAGTTTTTCCAGAGCTAGAGAAGACATTTCCTGATGGACCTGGCATCTTTCAGCAGGATCTTGCCCCATGCCACACATCAAAATTGGTGAAAAGGTTTTTTTCAAAAGAAGCAAATAAAGGTACTGGACTGGCCAGGAAAGCTCCAGATTTAAACCCAATAGAGAATCTGTGGTCCCTTGGCAAACTTTGCCTTCGTGGAATGGACTGTACGACAAAGGAGAAGCTTATTCAAGCTCTGATTCAAGTCTGGTACAGGGACTTAAAAATTGTTGTAGACTGGACTTCCGGTGACGTCACCGAGCGGAATGGCAGCGAAGTGATCGGGCTCTGCTGCCGACGCCTGCAAAAACGGGTGTAAATACCCCAAATTAGAGGAAAGGCAAGGCGATATGCGGGAGCGCTGAAAGACCCTGCTCCAAACAAATAGCTGTGCAAGAACGAGCGTGAAGGGGCTTTACCCGGAGCTGCTCGCACCGGAGGCCTGCAGCGCTGGGCGGAGGTGTTCGGGACGGTGCAGCAAAGCAGAGGAAGAGCCTGGATGTGAGTGCGGCGCACGGGAGAACCGGAGAGGGAACGCGACACAGCACTAGACGGCCGGCAGAAGTAGAAACTGAGCAGAGGCAGCCCGGTAAGAGAAAGTGGGAAGAGAACGTGCGGAGGCCCCGGGGCACTGAAACACCACGTGGAGGAGGGGAGAGGAGGCCGACTGCAGCACCGCGTGGTGGGGAAGCGAGGAGAGTGAACGCGAGGCACAAAGGCTGAAGACTGTCAAACCCCCCACTCCAGAATTGAAGCGGCGGGCTGCTGGTGGCTCCTACGAGAGGCGGGAAAGTGTAAAGGAGCACTCTACCCAAGGGCAGTCCGGGGAGGTGGAGAAGCAGTTGTCTTGGCTCCGGAGCAGAGTCTGAGGGAGCACGTTGTAGAACAGATAAAGGCCCGAGCGGGTGAAGAGGAGTGAGAAGCAAGGGCAGTGCGACGGAATGCTGATACAGTAACCTCTGGGCCAGAGTGAGAGCTGGAGAATTAAGTGACCCAGGAGGAGCAAAGTGCTTGAGATCCTAATAAAACAGGCTGGCCTCAGCTGAATTAATAAAGAGCACTGCTACCTACGGCACTGCGCTATATAACACTAATAGCAAAAGTCCTGCCCAGAGGTGGGGGATAGAGGGCGGAAAGCAGCAAGGAAGTCGGCGACCGGAACTCCTGTGACAGCTGAGCTCTCCAGTCGGGAGGGCGGAAGAGAGACCATGGAGAAAAGTAAAAGTGGGCCATCAGTCAAGAAGAAGCTAGCTGAATTTCGCTCCACCTATGCTACACCCAAAGGTGGAAAAGAAGGAGATAAGGAAGACAAATCGCATCCTCAGGCCCTAAATGACTCCGAACGGAGGGTGGAGAATGAGAGCAACTCAGAGCTAACAAGCATGCTGAAGGACTGGCTCACTGAGTTGAAAGAGGAGATTAAGTCTGAGCTCAGTGGGGTAAAGAAGGAATTAAAAGAGACAATTCAAGCACTGAGACAAGATTTCGTAGACTTGGGCAGTCGTGTGGAAGAAACAGAAGTGCAGGTGGAACAACAAGGTGCAGCACTAGAAGAGTTACAAAAAGGATGGGAAGAACACACATGTGGACTAAGCGAGTTGCAAGTGAAACTGGAGGACCTCGAAGATAGATCTAGGAGATGCAATATAAGGGTACGAGGTCTCCCGGAAGAGCTAAAATACAAGAACTCTGAAGAAGTTGTGGCTAAAATATTCAGTTCACTGCTAAAGTCGGCAGATGCGGTGGAAGAGGAGGCAGGAGCGAACGTATTGATAGAGAGAGCACACAGAAGCTTGGGCCCGGTGCGGGACAACAAACCTCGAGATATAGTAGTATGTCTCAGCTCGTACAAAAGTAAGGAAAAACTACTTTGGGCCGCGAGGACAATGCAACAGTATGTTTGGGAAGAACATAAGCTGGAATTTTTCCAGGACTTGTCCCCCGGAACGTTGCAACGTAGAAGAAACCTTAAAGAAGTGACAGAGTATATGCGGCGCGAAGATTTGCGCTATAAATGGCTGTTTCCATTCGGACTGCTGATTACAGTAAAGGGAAGATCGAGGCGGGTGCAGTCATGCGAGGAAGCGTAGAAAGCATTGCGAGAGTTAGGCGCAACACACTTGCCAGAGGGAGCACCGCCGTCCAATGGAAGTACAAACGCCACAGGAAATCCATTTACAAAATGGAACGCCCAGCGATGGCACAGAGCACCAGCTGGAGGGAGAAGAGTGGCGAGACTGCATCGAGGGAGCGCTGGAACGCTGGCTGAGAAAACTGGAGCGAGCTGAATATTAAGATTCTGCATGTTGTTCTGACTACAGTTACGGTGTAAAGCATTGGGGGGGAGTGGGGCAAGGGGGTTGATGAGGCTGACGGGTGGGAGTAGGGACGGTAGGGGGGGAGGGAGCGGCGAGGAAGGGGGAAGAGGGGGGGTAGGGAAGGGGCAGGCTAAGGCTCGATAGACAGTCACGAGTAAGGAAGTCGATACTCCCTACAGGGAGGTTGGTCAGGGGTGGGAGCGGGGGTGGACGGGTGGAGGGGAAGAGAGAGTGGGAGGAGGGGGGAGGGGAGGGGAGGGGGAGGGGGGAGGGACAGGGCAGGCAAAGGGGGCGCAGCGGGGGGAGGGCACAGCACAGGTGATCTGAAAATTATTACTCTAAATGTGAAAGGTTTAAATTCACCCTTTAAAAGGCAGAAATTGTACAGAGAAATAGCAAGACAAAAAGCCTCAATAGTCCTATTGCAAGAAACTCATCTGTTACGCAGACACGAATCGCTAGTGAAACCCAAAGGATATACAGAGTTAGTGTTTGCTTCTAATCTGAGAGAGCAGAAGAAAGGGGGGGTAGCGTTGCTGGTCAGTGGGACACTCAAAGTGGAGATGCACACTGTAATTAGGGATAGAGGAGGTCGATACCTATTAGTGCGAATGAGGATAGGGGATGAATGGTTCTGTGTGACTAATGTGTATGCACCCACAGGGGCCCAAAAGGATTTCTGGGAGGAAGTGGATGAGAAAATGAATGCTTTGGGGGACGGAGCGAGGATATGTGGTGGAGACTTCAATATGACTTGGGAGGTGGGGAGAGACTCCACGGGGAGGGGGGAGCCGAGGCGGACAGATAGGAGTCGGTACCAGCAATTTATAAAGGCCAATGATTTGATTGATGCATGGCAATTGCTCAACCCAAGCCGGCATCAGTACTCTTTCTTTTCAGCAGTACACGGTACGTACTCAAGGATTGACACTATATGGGTGGGGAAGGAGATCGCGGGGAGAATTATTGAAGGGGAGATGGAACCAATTACATGGTCGGACCATGCACCGGTGCGGGTGACACTGAGGGGATGGGGAGAAGATAGGGGGATCCATTTCTGGAAATTGAATGAGGCTCTTTTGAGCGATACTAGGGTAGTGCAAGATATACAAAGCCTGATACCAGATTACTTTGCGCTCAATGATACGGGAGAAGTTCGAAAGGGTGTGGTATGGGATGTCTTCAAGGCGGTGGTGAGAGGCACACTAGTCAAGTGGGGGGCGAGAATAAAGAGGGAAGGGGAGGAGAAGGAGCTCCAACTGAGGCAGAAACTGGTGCAGTTAGAAGAGGCTGATGCTTGTAGTGCCGGCAGAAATTTGAGGGGGGAGGTGTTAGAGACTAGGGCTAAGCTGAATGCGCTCGAAGCAGACAAAATTCATTATCGGTTACAATTATTACGTCAGGAGTTCTTTGAGGGAGGGAATAGAGCAGGAAAGTTTATGGCGAGGAGACTAAAGCAGAAGCGGAATATGTCCTTGATTGTGCAGATTAAGGGGAGGGGGGGGGTTACTAGAGATGAGAAGGAAATCCGGGAAGCATTTGTGGAGTACTATAGGGGCTTATATGAGGCTAAAGTGGATAGACCAGAAGACGAAATGAGGAATTACCTAGCGACAGCTGGCCTACACCATTTGGACGACGGGGAAAGAGAGGCGCTTGAAGGGGAAATACAGGCTTCAGAAGTGGCGGTGGCGATTAAGGGTCTAAAAACAGGGAAAGCCCCCGGCCTCGACGGGCTGACGGCCAGCTTCTATAAAAAATTTAAGGGAGAGTTGGTGGGGCCCCTGACACACCTGTTCAATGTCCCAAGGGTGGGGGAGCGATTAGCGGAAACAATGGGGTGGGCGGGAATAACACTGATCCCTAAAATGGGTAAGGATCCGTTGGAGTGTGCGTCGTACCGGCCGATCTCATTAATAAACATTGATGCAAAACTGCTGGCTAAAGTGTTAGCAGGGCGACTCAATAAAGTGCTGGGGAAGCTGGTGCATGAGGATCAAGCGGGGTTTATACCTGGGAGGCAGGTGGCGGACAACATCAGGAAAGCGTTAAATGTAATATGGTCCGTAAAAGCACATCAGAGCCTGCATTGCTTCTATCGTTGGATGCAGAAAAAGCTTTCGATCAGGTGTCGTGGAGATTTCTCTTCTCCGTAATGGAACATATGGGGTTTGGGAATAGTTTTGTAGGCTGGATAAAGGCATTATATGAGAGACCTACTGCGTGTGTGCGCGTAAATGGAGGATATTCAGGATTCTTCACGTTGGGGAGGGGACGCGACAGGGGTGTCCACTCTCACCTCTATTGTTCGCCTTATCGCTGGAGCCGCTAGCGGGGAGAATAAGGAAGAGTGCAGAAATTACGGGGGTGACAGTAGGGCAGAGGGAATACAAGTTAGCCATGTTTGCTGATGACATCCTGCTTATGGTCACTAGGCCGAAGGAAACGGTGCCAGGGATGATGAGGGAGGTACAGGAATATGGGGAAATGGCGGGGTTTAAGATCAATTGGAGTAAGTCAGAAATATTGAACTTGTCAGTAGGGGAGGAGCAGCAAACGAACCTACAACAAACATTTAAATTTAGGTGGGCAGCCAAATCAATTTGGTATCTTGGAGTTAATCTAGGGTGGGACCTGGAGGACCTATTTGAGCTGAATTATTTGAAGGCGTTTCGGCAAGTAGAGGCACAATTGGGGACCTGGAATAGGGGGATCGTATTGTGGTTGGGGAAAGTGGCAGTGGTGAAAATGATGTTGCTCCCCCAGTTCCTTTTTCTCTTTCAAGTGCTGCCAGTAGCGATACCCACAAAGATGCTAGCCAAGCTGCAAAAGCAAGTCGAGGGGTTCATATGGGGAAATAAAAGACCCAGGGTGGCTGCTAAAACATTGCAAACGGCAAGGATAGAGGGTGGTATGGGGGTACCCAACTTCAGGAAATACTACCTGGCGACACAGTTGAGGGCGGTATACTCATGGCTGAGGGAGCAACATAAGCATTGGGTGCTGATGGAGGAAGCGGGATTCCGGCCCGGTGAGCTGGAAAGACTCGTCTGGGGGGGGGAAGGGGAGCAAGGGGGAGAATCCACTGGTGGGGCATACTTTGGGGGTGTGGCAGGTACACAGGAAAAGGTTGTTAGGGGAGAAGAAGTGGGCGCGTGGGATGTCATTGCTGGCCTGTTGTGGAGGGGGAATAGGCCCTGATATGCTGGTAGTGAAAAGATGGGCGCAGCAGGGGCTGCAAAGAGTGTCTCAGATAGTCTTTGGGCAAGGTATAAGAGATTTTGAGGGCATTCGCGACCTGTACCGGTTGAAAGAGTCTGACCGGTACCACTATCTACAGTTGGGTTCCCTCCTTAGGCAGAGAGGGCACTGGCAGGACATTGTGCAGGACCCAGGATGGTTTGAGGGTAGTTGTCTGGGTTCGCTGGGGAGGAAGGGGGTCATTTCTAGAATTTACAAAGGCCTACCAGAGAGGGAGAGAGAAATTAAGTTATATGAAGGCTTGGGAGAGGGACTTAGGGGTAGAGTGGGGGGTGGAGGAGTGGGAGCGAATAGCTCAAGACATAGCGAGGGCGTCTATCGCCACGTCCCTGCATGAGAATGGATGGAAAGTGTTGTCGAGGTGGTATCTGACGCCGGAGCGATTGTACAAAGCGGGGGCTCGAGGGACGGATGAATGCTGGAGGATGTGTGGAGAGAAAGGAACTTGGCTGCATATGTGGTGGACGTGCCCAGCAGTACGGCAGTACTGGGCAAATATTGGGGACATCATTGAAAGCATAACAGGCGCCAGAATTAATTTGACACCGGAGCTATGTCTCCTACTAAAGAAGCATGCAGGGGAAGAAGGGAATTGGAGTATTGTGGGGCAATGTCTTATTGCGGCTCGGTGTGAAATCGCGCAACATTGGAAGCAGGGGGTTATGCCGCCCATAGGGAAATATGCAGGGCGCTTGGCAGATTTGTATCAAATGCATAAATTAACAGGGCTAAAAAAGGGGAACGGGGAGAAGGTGGAAAGGCAGTGGGAGGGGGTGTGGCGATGGTTAAGTAGGGGTGGGGAGGGGAAGATAGGGGTAATACAGGAGGGAGTATGAAGGTCACTACAGGTGATGTTATAGCAAGGTAGGGATGTGGGGGAAGGGGTTGGTGGGAAGGGGGAGGGGAGGGGGAGGGGGTAGGGTTGGGGAGGTACTTAAAGTTCGCAGGATACAGAATAAGGGGCGGAGCAAGGGATGGGGTTATAGAGGGCTCAATTAGTGACAACAGAAGAGCTGCTAGAGATAATAGGTTCATATGGGTTGAAACAAAATGTGGTACAGAAGTTGTGTATTGGGTATGGTGTTCCTGTTATTGTTGAATAAACTTTAAGTAATTATAAAAAGAATAGAGAACGAAATATGCCATACAAATGTAGGTGATGTTCTCGGTTGATGTAATATAGAATGTTTGTACAGTGGCGGAATCTATCAGAGAAGTTGGTTGGTAAGAATGTAAACCATGTTCAGTTAATGGTACAGATATATCTGTTTTGCACAGTTGGTGTTTTGTATCACAAAGGTATTGAATAAAAACTTAAGTTACAAAAAAAAAAATTGTTGTAGACTGCTCGAAATTAGGGGACTCTATGACAAATCATGTCCAGATGCTGGTAAAAAACAGAGGAGGTCATCATCTCCAGGAACAAGCAGGAATGTAGTCTTCACATATGGGTAGCGTTGGTACCAATGGAGCCCGCACGGGAACACTCCCCAACGTCCAATAGGAAAGCTTTTGAGAGCATCCCACTGCAGCTGCGTAGCAACCTTCCCGCCTTTCCCGCTCTCCCTCCTCAGTTCTTCGTTTTCCGCTAAGCCGACAAGAAGCAATTCCTGTCTCCGCAGAACATTTGGTTTTTTCCTTATTTTTTGTGGTCGTGTCTGCCGTCCCATCGACGCTGGTACCGACCCTGTCGGTGCTTTCTTTCTTTCTTTCTTTTCTTCTAAAAAAAAAGAAAAATCTTCAGTGATGGAAGGAATCTTTTCATCCTTCAGGCACATCGATGCCATCTTAGGCTTAGGCCTTCCCTTTTGTCACAGACAAAAATGTAAAAACCATCCGGTGGTTTTAAGAAGTGTTCCAAAGGTGGCAGTACAATTTTAGCCACGGATTCCCATGACTGGTGTCTAAAATGTTTGGGACCGGATCATCAACTGTCAGAATGTCCCCTCTGTAGGAAGATGACAAAGAGAGGCCTACAGAATCGATCTGTAAAACTGGGCACCTTCTTTGCCTCCAATGCAGTGTCTTTAGCATCGACATCATCGAGAGCTTCATCTTCCCCAAAGGATCTCAGGTATCGAAACCTAGGTCTTCATCGAAGACTGGCCAGCCCTCCAAGGGTAGATCTCCTTCTAAGCATCGAGATGCCTCAGGCGTTGCCCTAGAGGGGGACACACTGGCCAAACAACCCCGGTGGGAGGACCTTGCCTCCAAAGCCTTAGTGGGGTCCCAGGATGCTCCTGAAGCCTCCACCTCCACCGAGCTCCTGATGCCATGCTCAGGGATCGTGGCCCGCAATTCCAGTACCGATCCCCAAGCATCGGCAAGCTCCATGGATCAACATATCTTGGCCATCGAACGGAGCATAGCAGCCTTACTGGTGGCCTCTGTTCCAGTAAAGCCTTTACAGTAGATCCCTCAGACATCGGTACCAGCTACGATATTGAAAGAGCCTGCATCGACTTTTTTGCCGCTTACCATGCTACCACCCATGCTGGCCCTTGAATCCATTTCCATACCGAGGTGCCGGCACCGCAAGCTTCAGCTACCAGCTTTGAAAGGTATCGAGTACATGCAGAGCGGAACACTCTGCCCGTTGATATTTTGAGTCTTTGGACTCCGATTCATCGGATAATGAAATGGACGATACCCGGGAAATGAGAACTCTCCCGGAAGACCCATCTCCATCTCCACAATGTCGTTTGTCCCCTCCGGAGGACATGTCCTTCCGAGACTTTATTCGCGATGTTGCTCGGGGTCTGTCCATAATGGTGACTTCGGAGAAAGAACCTAGGCTGAAGAACTTGAAATCCTTCAATAGCATACAGCTCCAAAGGAAGCTTGTACTCTCCCTGTACATTGCATACTTCACGACCTTATGCTTCATATGTGGGGGACACCCCTAACCATCTCTCCACATACTTGACAACTCAATACAATGTATCGGGTACCGGAGTGTCACGGCTTTCAAAAGATGCAATTACCACATCATACCATAATGGTGGAATCGGCAATGCATCGAATAAAGAGTGCTAAGACACATTCCTCAAACCCTCCAGGCAGGGAATCGAGAACGCTTGGCGCCTTTGATCGATGTTGTTTTCAGGCCTCCATGTAATCGGCCAGAATCAGTTCCTACATACTCTATATGGGTATGTTCCTTAGGGAGGTGGCTAGGGATTTGGAGTTGATGGCTCCTTTTCTCCCTGATGACAAGAGAGCTGATTTATCTCACCCTTTTAAAGCATGCCCAAAATGTTTCAAAGTTTAACAGGGCAAATTTGCCGGTTTTGAGTACATCATAAGAACATAAGATATGCCATACTGGGTCAGACCAAGGTCCATCAAGCCCAGTATCCTGTTTCCAACAGTGGCCAATCTAGGTCATACGTACCTAGCAGTTTTCCCAAAAGACACAGGTTCCACAATGCTTGTATTGGGTCAAGCATTGATATCCTGGGTCCCTTTTTAATAATGGTTTATGGACCTTTCCTCCAGGAACTTGTCCAAACCTTTTTTAAACCCAGCTACACTAACAGCCTTTACTACATCCTCTGGTTACAAATTCCAGAGTTTGATTACACATTGAGTAAAAAAAATATTTTTTCTTTTATTAGTCTTAAATCGTTTACCCTGTAGCTTCATTGCATGTCCCCTAGTCTTTCTATATTCTGATAATGTAAACAATCGATCTACGTTTAACCGTTCCACTCCGTTCATTAATTTATAGACTTCTATCATATCTCCCCTCAGCCATCTCTTTTCCAGGTTAAAGAGACCTAATCTTTTTAGCCTTTCTTCATAGGGGTATTCTTCCATCCCCTTTACCATTTTGGTGACTCTTCTCTGAACCTTTTCTAATAACGTTATATCCTCTTTAAGATACGGCGACCAGAATTGCACACAATATTCAAGGTGCGGTCTCACCATGGAACAATATAGAGGCATTATAATATCCTTTGTTTTATTTTCCATTCCTTTCCTTATGATACATAGCATTCTATTTGCTCTCTTGGCCGCCACTGCACACTGGGCGGATGGTTTTAACATGTTATCCACAATGACGCCTAAATCTTTTTCCTGGGTGGTGGTTCCTAATGTGGAACCTTGCATCGTGTAACCATAGTTTGGGTTGTTCTTCCCTAGGTGCATAACTTTGCACTTGTCCACATTAAATTTCATCTGCCATTTTGATGCCCAGTCTTCCAATTTATCAAGATCCTCTTGCAATTTTCCACAATACTGATGGGTTTTAACAACTTTAAATAATTTTGAGTCATCTGCAGATTTGATAACCTCACTCTTTATTCCCTTTTCCAGGTCATTTATGAATATGTCAAAAAGCAGCGGACCCAGCACAGATCCCTGGGGTACACCACTATTCACCTTTCTCCATTGGGAAAATTGGCCATTTAGCCCTACCCTCTGCTTTCTATCTTTTAACCAGTTCCTGATTCACAATAGTACACTGCCTCCTATCCCATGACTCTTTAGTTTTGCCAAAAGTCTCTGATGAGGGACCTTGTCAAAGGCTTTCTGAAAGTCCAAATACACTATATCAACCGACTCACCTTTGTCTACCTGTTTATTCACACCTTCAAAAAAAATTAACAGATTAGTAAGACAAGATCTTCCTCGTCTAAAGCCATGTTGGCTGTCTCCCATTAAGCCATGACTATCTACATGTTCAGCAATTTTGTTCTTTATGATGGTTTCTACCATTTTTCCCGGTACTGATGTCAGGCTCACCGGTCTGTAGTTTCCTGGATCACCCCTGGAACCCTTTTTAAAAATTGGCGTTATGTTTGCCATCCTCCAATCTTCAGGTATTACAGATGATTTTAATGATAGTTCACGGATTACTAATAGCAGGTCTGCAATCTCATATTTCAGTTCTTTTAACACCTTTCGATATATATCATCCGGTCCAGGTGATTTGCTACTCTTCAGTTTATCAAATAGTTGTAATACATCTTCCCTATGTATCAATATTTCCTTCATTTCTACTGCACCTTTAAATACTACTTCAGTCATAGGTAATATCCCTACATCTTCCTCAGTAAAGACTGAAGCAAAGAATTCATTGTCTCTCCGCTATTGCCTTGTCGCCTCTTAGTGCCCCTTTAACCCCTCTATCATCTAATGGCCCAACTGACTCTCTCACATGTTTTTTGCTATGAATGTACTTGAAAAAGTCTTTATTATGCGTTTTTGCTTCCGCAGCAAGCTTCTTCTCAAATTCTACCTTTGCCTACCTTATCAATGCCTTGCATTTAACTTGCCAGTGCTTGTCCTTCCACCATGTCTCTGAGATTCCAATCATATCTAACCTCTCATTTAGTGCTATATATTCTAACTCTCCCATCTTATTTTTTAGACTTCTATCATTTGCATACAAGCATTTTAGAGGCTGTATTTTATTCATATTAATTTGGCTATTGGTAGGCATGGGTAATTTTGGATCTTTAAGCTCTGTCTGCTCTATACTTAAAGGCATTTGGGCTACTTTACTCTTATTAAAAGAGGGCTGCTACACAGTACCCTGTCCTGTGCTTCTGAGGTAAGCTGTGATCAACTGAGGTAAGCAGAACTTCAGCTATATGCATCGGTGCATGCAGGATTGCTTGGCTCCAAGCATCTGATGTTGAACAATGGGTTCAGGATAAGCTGGGTAATATCCCTTGCACTGGTGAAAACCTTTTTGGCAAGAATTGGCAGGACAAGGCCTCTCAGTTAGAATCTGAGAACACCATAAACAACTCTTAATAGATTATCTATATCTACTGCCATCCCAGCTAGGAAAAAAACAGCGAATAAGGTTTTTTTCAATAATAAGAAGAAATGTTGTTGTTAGGTGCCGTCGAGTCGGAGTCGACTCATGGCGACCCTCTGGATAGCTATCCTAAATTGTGTTCGGTCTTCAGTCAGGCGGCTCATTGTTGATAGACTGGTACCCGTAGCTGCTGTTATTGCATCGATCCATCTCATTGATGGCCTTCCTCTTTTGCGTTGACCTTCTATCTTGCAAAGCATGATGTCTTTCTCTAATGATCTCTCTCTTCGCATGAAGTGTCCAAAGTATGAAAGTCAAAGTCTTGTCACCTGAGCTTCTAAAGAAAGCTTAGGTTTGATCGCCTCTAGTACCGACTGGTTTGTTCTTCGGGCAGTCCATGGTATACACAGTATTCGCCGCCAGCACCATAATTCAAAGGCATCAATTTTCTTCCTGTCTATCTTTTTCACTGTCCAGCTTTCACATCCATATGATGTTATTGAAAATACCATGGCTTGAACAAGTCAAATCTTTGTATGGAGAGAGACATCTCTGCTCTTGAGAATCTTAACTAGGTCTTTCATAGCCATTCTGCCAAGAGCAATGCGTCGTCTGATTTCTTGACTGCTTGTTGCTTCTTTATTGATAGTTTATCCAAGTAGGTTAAAGTTGTCCACGATATCAATTTCTTCTCCTTCAACGATGAACCTGTTGATTATGCCAGTTGTCATGATCTTTGTCTTCTTTACATTAAGGTGCAGGCCCATTTTGAGACTGTGTTCTTTCATTGTGAGAAGCAAATGTTTCTGATCATCTTCACTTTCAGCCAGTAATGTGGTATCATCAGCATAGCGAAGGTTGTTGATGAGTCTTCCACCAGTCTTCACACCTCTGTTGTCTTCATACAATCCTGCTTCTTTGGTGATTTGTTCTGCATATAAATTAAACAGGTAGGGGGAAAGTATGCATCCTTGTCTTACACCTTTGCTTATTTTAAACCATTCTGTTTCTCCTTGTTCTGTTTGAACTGTTGCTTCTTGATCAATGTACAGATTGTGCAAGAGTACGATCAGGTGTTCTGGTATACCCATGCTTCTTAATGTGGTCCAGAGTTTCTCATGGTTTACACAGTCAAAAGCCTTGCTATAGTCGATAAAGCACAAATAGATATCCTTTTGATATTCTTTAGTCTTTTCAAGGATCCATCTCACATCCGCAATGATGTCTCTTGTTCCTCGCCCTTTCGTGAACCCTGCTTGCACTTCACGTAGTTCTTGTTCCAGGTATGGTTGTAGTCTCTTTTGAATAATCCTCAGTAGAATCTTGCTGGCCTGTGGGATCAGGGCGATTGTGCGATAATTTCCACAGTCAGTTGGATCACCTTTCTTTAGTATTGGTATAAACACAGATCTTTTCCAGTCAGTTGGCCATGATGTTTTCTTCCATATTTCTTGGCAGAGCCTTGTAAGTACGGTAACAGCTGCATCAGATTGCTGTAATACTTCTACGGGAATGCTATCAATGCCTGGTGCTTTGTTCTTTGATAAGGCTTTCAATGCTGCTTCAACTTCTTCTTTCATCACCAATGGTTCCCCATCATAAGGTACAGGTTGAAACGGCTGTTGGTCCACTTGATCTTTATCATATAAAAACTCTGTATATTCCTTCCACCTTTTCTTGATCTTCTCAGCATTATTCAACATAGAACCTTGAGCATCTTGTAACATTCCAATTCGAGGCTAGAACTTTTTCTTTAACTCTCGTAGCTTTAGGAAAGCCGATCTTGTTCTTCCTCTAATAGTTTCTGCTTCTATTTCCTTGCATGCGTCGTTGTAGTACTTTTCCTTGTCCTGTCTTGCTGCATGTTGGAAATCTTTGTAGAGTTCTGTGATTATCTTTCTTTCTCCTGTGGCTTTAGCTTTTCTGCATTTCTGGGCAATTTTCAGAGTTTCTTCCGTCATCCATTTTGGCTGGTTTTTCTTTTTCACCTTTTGTAGAGACTTCTCGCTTTCTTCCAACACAACCTTCTTGATGTCATTCCATAACTCTTCTGGAGCTCTGTCATTTGTATCTAAAGCAGCAAATCGATTTTGCAGGCAGTCTTTAAATTCCAGTAGTATATTCTCAAGGTCATATTTTGCTGCATTCATGAGTGGTTTGCTCTTTTTCAACTTTAGTTTGAGTTTACATACTAGTAGTTGATGATCTGTACCACAGTCAGCTTCTGGTTTTGCCTTTGTTGATGTTATAGAGCTTTTCCATTGTTGACTTCCACAGATGTAGTCAATTTGATTTTTATACAATCCATTGGGTGACGTCCATGTGTACAGTCGCCGCTTGTGTTGCTGGAAGAAGGTGTTTGAGTTGAATAGATCGTTGGTCTTGCAGAATTCTACCAGTCTTTCTCCAGCTTCATTTCTGTTGCCAAGTCCATATTTTCCAACTACTTTGCCGCCTTCTTTGTTGCCAACTTTTGCGTTCCAGTCACCCATGACTATAAGGATATTCTGTTTGCATGTTCGGTCAATTTCAGCTTTTACTTGTTCATAGAACTCTTCAATTTCATTCTCTTCCGCAGCTGTTGTTGGGCATATACTTGAATTATAGTTGTGTTCATAGGCATTCCTCGTAGACGAATAGAGATTAAGCGTTCGCTGATTGCATTGTATTTCATTACAGTTCTTGCAAGTTTCTTCTTTATTATAAATGCAACACCATGTCTTCTTTTTCTTTCATTTCCAGCATAGTAGACCTTGTGATCATCTGATGCAAAGTGCCCGATGCCAGTCCATTTCACTTCGCTGACACCAACAGATCAAGTTGTACACATTCCATTTCATTCTTGACCACCTCCAACTTCCCTTGGTTCATGCTTCGTACGTTCCATGTTCCAATGTGTAAGACATCTTTACAGCTTCTGACTCTCATTTCATGCGCAACTACATCAGCAGTCAGACGTCCCGAGGGCTTTGATCCAACCACATCATAAATACTGGCTTTGCTCTGAAAAGTCTTCAGCTCTTCCCCAGTAGCTAGTTGAGTGCCTTCCGACCTGGGGGTCTCATCTTCCAGCACTATAGCACAATTTGTTTTGTTGTAACTATCCATTGGGTTTTCATGGCAAGATACAAAAGTAGATTGCCGGGCCTTTCTTCCATGCAGTTTAAGTTTGGTGTTGTTGCCATTGTCATAGAAATGTGATCCTCCGCCATCAACACTATCCCATTCTGCTGCTGCCCAGATGGAAATACTACCCTTCTTACACCCTTGCGGTGCAGTGTCCAATCCATGCTCCCTAAAAGGGGCAGCAGCCACCAAAACAACAAAAGAAGGCCCAGACTCCTAAGTCACAGCCACCTCAGCAGACCCAACATCCTCAGGCTTTTTGACTCCTTTCTGGAGAACATAGCCGTTCTGCCTCTGGACATTCAGATCACATCCACATTCCCGGCAGACTTTGTCACTTTGTCCACAGGTGGCATCTTGTAACATCAGAGCAGTGAACTCTCTCCATAATATTGGAGGGGTACAAGCTTCATCTATGAAGTCTACCTCACCGGACTCCTCCAAAAGAGTTCTGTTCTCAATCCCCTCTCACTGCTCTGTTGTTGCAAGAGGTCACTTCCCTTCTCTCACAAGGCAATAGAGGAGGTACCACTCTCCCAGCAGGAACTGGGCTTTTATTCTCCATACTTCCTCATTCTAAAGAAAACAGGAGGATACAGGCCCATTCTGGACCTCAGAGAGCTGAACAAGTATCTACTGTGGGAGAAATTCAAAATGATCTCCCTAGGTACTCTTCTCCCCTGTCTCCAGAAAGGAGGCATATACTCACATACTTATTCGCGCACAGCACAGAGGGTTCCTGTGCTTCCTATTCCAAGGGAGATATTATCAATACAGAGTCCTGCCTTTCGGCCTCACCTCTGTCCCAAGAGTCTTTACAAAGTGCATGGTGGTAGTAGCCACATTCCTAAGGATTCTAGGGATATTTGTCTTCTTTTACTTAGACGACTGGCTCATTCGAGCAAGCACCTCTCTAGAGGCCAATCTTTCCCTCTCATGCATCATGCAAGTGCTGCAACACTTGGGATTTGTAATAAATCTTCAAACGTCCCAACTCATTCCCTCTCAAACTCTAGAATTCATAGGGGCTCTCCTAGACACTCAACAATCAAAGGCTTTTCTGCCCCAAGCCTGCTGCGCTCGACTAAATCAGCTTGCATCTCAGGCATGCCTCAAGAACTTTCTCACTGCTCGAGAAATGCTACAACTTTTGGGTCATATGGCATCAACAGTACATGTTGTTCCATATGCTCATCTACATATGCGCACAGCTCAATGCACCCTGGCTTCCCAGTGGTCTCAGGCATCGGGTCACCTGGGAGACAGAATAATGTTCTCTACCTGCCTAATCTCTTCTCTCCAGTGGTGGCAATCCCCAGAAAACCTTCTAGTAGGGTCACCTTTTCAGATGCCTCCACATCAATGTACCCTGACGATGGATGCGTCCAAATTGGGCTGGGGAACCCATCTGGACAATCTCTCCACTCAAGGACTTTGGTCTCATCAGGAGTCACAACTTCACATAAATCTGCTGGATCTAAGAGCCATCCACAATGGTCTCAAGGTGTTTCAGGATCATTCCATACAGTTCTAGTCCAGATGGACAATCAAGTAGCCATGTTCTACTTGAACAAGCAGGGTGGAACAGGCTCTTGGATCCTTTGCAGTGAAGTCCTGCAACTGTGGTCTTTTGCCATACAGCATCACATTCACCTACTTCCAGGCAAGCAGAATGTCTTAGCGGACAAACTGAATCGAGTCCTTCTACTCCATGAGTGGTCTCTCCATGCAGACAAGGTCGCTCGCATTTTTCAGATCTGGGGAACCCCAGATATAGACCTGTTCGCAAGTCCTCAGAATGCCAAGCTTCCCCGCTTCTGCTCCAGAATGCCTGTACAGAACAACCTTTCCCCTCATTCCCAAAAGTCTTCAAACTCCAGAGAGACAGGGGCTACATGATACTCATAGTTCCACATTGGCCACGACAACCGTGGTATCCTCTCCTTCTATGTCTGTCTCCAGTAGATTTGGGGTCTGCTCCAGATCTCCTCTCGCAGGAGGATGGGACGCTACTGCATCCCAATCCCCAGTCCCTAAATCTTACAGCATGGCTGCTGAAGGCATAGCCTTCCAGGACAACAACCTCTCTCAAAAAGTAAAAGATATCCTTTTAGCTTCTTGGAAGCCTTCCACCAGGCACTCCTACGCCTTCAAGTGGCGTAGAGTCTCTCTCTGGTGTTCTGAGAGGGATTTTAACTCCTTCCCAGCTCCAGTGGATGCATTACTTGAATATCTACCTCTCTTCCTCTGGACTCAAAACCAATTCAATAAGAGTACACCTAAGTGCAATTGCGGCCTCTCATATACCCTTAGAAGGTCAGCCCATCTCTTCTCAGCCACTTGTAGCATACTTCATAAGGGGTCTTCTACTAACTAAACCTCCCATTAAGCCCCCTCCAGTGGCATGAAATCTTAATGTTGTTCTAGGACAGCTTCTCAAACTGCCCTTTGAACCTCTAGCCACTACTTCTCTGAAGTTTCTCACCTGGAAGGTCACCTTCATTATTGCCCTCACTTCAGTAAGACGCATTAGTGAGCTTCAGGTTTTGGTGGCTGACCCTCCTTATACACAATTCCACCATGATAAGGTAGTCCTTAGGACTCATCCTCGCTTTATGCCGAAGGTCATCTCGCCCTTCCATTTAAACCAATCAATTTACCTCCCTTTCTTTTTCCGTAGACCTCATTCCTTTAGGGCAGAAGCAACCCTTTATATGCTGGATTGCAAACATGTTTTGGATTTTTATCTCCAGAGAACTCGAGAGCACAGAAAAGCTTCCCAGCTTTTCATTGCCTTTGACTTGAGTCACCTAGGGTTGCCAATATCCAAGCAAACTCTCTCCAGATGGATAGCAGATTGCATCTCCTTTGCTTACGAAGGTGCAGGACTCTCTCTCGAGGGTCATGTCACTGCACATAATGTTCGGGCCATGGCTACCTCCATGACAAATCTACACTCTGTAGCAATTGATGAGATATGCAAAGCAGCAGCTTGGTCTTCTGTCCACACATTTGCTGCTCACTATTGACAAGCACTCTCGCCGGGATGCCTTGTCTGGTCAAGTTGTTCTCCAGCATCTCTTTGAGACTTAGATGAACTCCTACCCTCCGTCCCGGGTTTCAATACCAGACGTTCTTGGAGGATATATGACCTACTTGCTTATGCCTGTGATCCACAGCTCACTCTGAGATCATCTCTCTGGCATCTCCGAGCTAGGGAGTCCCATATGCTTGTTCCTGGAGATAGCTTAGTTACTCACCTGTAACAGGTGATCTCTGGGAACAGCAGGAATTTAGTCTTCACAACCCACCCTCTTCCCATAGGAGTTGTACTTTGTCCTCTTCTTCTCCTTCTCACCTTTTATCTCAGCTACAAACTCAACTGAGGAGGGAGAGCGGGAAAGGCGGGAAGGCAGCTACTCAGGCTCAGTGGGATGCTTCCTAAAGCTTTGCTATTGGACTCTGGGGAGTGTTCCCACGCGGGTTCCGTTGGTACCGATGTTACCCATATGTGAAGACCAAGTTCCTGCTGTTCCCGGAGATCACCTGTTACAGGTGAGTAACTATGCTTTATCTACTAATATGTGGCTATTAATAAGATTTTCAATGGAAATTCCAGTTTTCACTTATTTTTCAGTTTGTTTCAATTAATATGTACAAAGGTGTACATGGGGAATACTTGCTATCATAGCTATACACATAGCAGTGATCTTCAGTTGCTATATGGATATCTGAGAGATTTCATTTAGGAAAGGTTTTTCTTCTGTCCTATGTTAAACCACTTAGCAATATGGAAAGCGGCTGAGTATCGCTGTTATAAATATAGTTCAGCAAAACACCCCTGTTTCACCTTGGTACTATTCAGAGAGCACCGGCGCATTTAGAGGGAATTTTCAGTTGCACTATCTGTATGGTGCCACTGAAAAGTTACAGATAGGGTACTCATGTGTTTAGCAGCAGTCCCTAAACATGCAAGTCCCTTTGAATATTGGCCCAAGCTTGTCTGCTTTGCACTTGCCCTGTTGTGTGGACAACCCAAGGAGGCAGAGCGCAGTTAAAATAGAAAGTATATATTTCAAAATCCAAATGTACTTGTGCTGTCTCCTCCCTCCTTCTAAACACCACCTCCCTGAGAACTCCGCCACTTTAATCTTGCTTAAAGTATACATCGGATGAAAGCTTGCATAGTCTATCTCTTGGGAGGGGAGTGGAGAAGGCAGTTTTTAGCTATGGTAATCTACTCTGACATTATGTATTCCTCCAGCTAAATCGCTTTTAAAAATTGTTGTTCTCATGGGGATGGTACAAAATTATATGGTGAATGAAATAAATAGTTTGGCGCTGATGCACGTGCAGAGTGATGCTTAATAATTCAGTAAAGCTAGTGAAAAAAGAAAGATTTATTGTTTAGACCTCAAGCAGAGAGAGAGATTTATTTTGGACAGGTTGGGTCAAATAATATGAAAGCCTAGAGATAATGAAGAGCCTGCTTGGTATGCAAGATGGGGGCATGCAGTTTGAGACAAAGGAAAGAAAGTGGCAGTAGTGGAGAAGAGGAAGGGAGGGCATGAATGGATTTTTGAATGTTAGGTCTATCTTTAACAGGAAGACAGTTGAACCACTAGGTGTCACAGTATTGCTGGATTAAGCATGCCAAAAATGAAATCATTTGCATTAAGATGTATTTCTGTTTGATCTGCACGCAGACTGCCCTACTTTGGAAGACTCTATACCTCATCTGCATGCTTCCACTACTGATTTAAAACCAGGATCAAAGATCAGTCTTTTCTGTGATCTAGGTTTCCAAATTGTAGGGAGCTCTGTTCAACAGTGTCTCAACCTTGGACAATGGAGTCAACCCCTTCCACGCTGTGAAAGTAAGTGGATGGTCATTGCACCCTGCATCATATTAAAAAGGATCTCGCACTGTGAACTGCACATCCAGGAGCAACAAAACACAATCAGTATTTTGCGATTTCTAGTGCCTCTCCAACAAATCACCCAAAAAATCAGAGGCAGAACCCTCGCACATAATATGGGTGGGAGAACAGAGGAAGAGAGAAAACATCAAAATAAATTTTTATATAAATAAGTAAAATGTCCAGCAGAATAATTAAAAAATCAAGGGGCCATTTAACAAAAGCCTGCATGCATTTTAATGTACGGCAACTGGGGGCATGCCAGTGACCATGTATTAAAGCACACGGTTTTTGGCCATTTTATGATGGGGCAGGGAATGAGTGGAGAGTGTGCGTGGAGAGCCTAGCATTAGAGTAATTGCCACGCATTCAGTACCAACGTGGCAATTAGCACAAGTTTATCTAACACCTCTATGGGTGGTGTTAGGTATGCCTGCATTATGTGAACCACACATTAGCATTCATCATCATGTGTTAACTGTTGGGATCATGCCAAGCATGCCACTGATAGTTAATACATGAGCGGTGCACTTACTGCACAATGCTATTGCTGCTAATCGCATGGTAAGTGTACACCTTTATTAAAAAGACCCCTAACTAAAATATAAAAATATAAATAATTTAGTAAAATTGTAAATGTCAATAAATCAATAACAAAAACTACAACTAAAATCAACAATCAACCCAGTGTGAGCATGTTTCTTCAACTACCTACATCTGGGATATATAAAACTTGTTAAAATTTGACATGTCTACAAAAAAGAAAAAAACATAAGGAAAAAGAGCATACTATTGTAATTACAATAAATATATAGTTGTAGCCATAATGTCAAAGAATTTATTTAAAAAATGAATGTACAAAAATGATAATTACTTCCAAACAAGAATCACAATCATGCACTTTAACCTTCTCTTTTAGATATGTGTCCTCACCCAAATTTGAAAGCAGAGAAAATATGGGCAAAATGTTTTAATTATTATTGTATGGAAACCATGGAAATGACAATGATTTATATAATTAAAAAAATATTATGTTATCTTATGGCAAGAATTAGATCATAAACACAGAATCTAACTTCATAGTTCTTACAAGAACTCGGGCTCTTTTATGAAAGGGCGCTAGCTGTTAGACTGGGTTCAGGGACATGTGTTAGCAATTAGCACAGGGCCATGACAATGTGACCAAATTTCTGTAATAACTATAAGGGAGAGAGAGTGACTGAGTTAAGTCTGGTGGTCATGAGAGAAACTGGGAGAAAATTGAGGAGGGTTATAAGAGAGAGAGACACACACACATGCATGCATGCAGCCCTCCGCCTGACACTCCCCATGACACACATACACAGACACAACCCCCGACATTCCCTATGAAACACACACTCATACATAACACAGCTCCCGATTCTCCTCATGAGACACACACGCATGCGTGTAGCCCCCAACACTGCCCATGCTGCACACACAGACACATGCAATACCTGACACACATGTACACACCCACCGACACTCCCCTTGACACACACACATATAGCCCCCTACAGTCTGTTTGACACTTCCCATGACACGCATATACACACACACGCAGCCCCGGACACTGGTCATCTCATATACACACACACACACATGTGCAAACACCCCACTCAACACACATGTACACACTCTCCAATATACATGTACACATGTGCGCCTACCCCCTCAATATACATACACAAGCAGTCCTCTACAGCCCCCATGACATTCCCCATGACGTACATGCGCAAGCACCCTGCAACACTTTTATGAGAAATGTGTGTCAACCCCCACATACCTGATTCTGGAAAATGGGGAAACACACTATTGTGTCGCATTGCAAGTGCACACCTTTCAACTTGTTTTAACCTGGCTAAAGGTAGGCGCAGTATGAAAGCCTGCATGTACATTTAGCTGAATAGAGGAGGGACCTCTTCATTCAGGCCATTTTACCTGAGTAAATACGCATGTGCTTCTGTACTTGGCTGGGAAAAATGTGTGTGTTGTGTTTTAGTGCTGCGCTCAGGCTTTTTCAGAAATTTACTGTCAACTACATCTCTGTGTGTTTAATTTTGCTCTTGGTCCCTTTACTGTTTCTCTGCTGCACTATACTTTTGTGAATTTATGGAGTTCCTTTCCCTTCCTATTTCCTATTATTTTTATTGTAAACCGCTGAGGTATCTGCCCAGGTCTATAGCGATATATCAAGATTTTAATAAACATAAACAACATCCTATCTCATAAACTGATTTCAGTGCTTCTTATCTTTGTTGCAGGGATAAGCTGTGGAGTTCCTCCACCTCTGGATAATGGTTTTTATTCCTCTGAGGACTTCTATGCTGGCAGCACAGTCACCTACCAGTGTAACAATGGTTATTACTTACTGGGAAATTCAAGGATGTTCTGCATAGACTCTGGAAGCTGGAGTGAGACGGCACCATCATGCCTTGGTGAGTAATACTGCCCAAAACAGAACTTCTTTCAGCTCAGACTATAACCACATGGGCTATGGAAGTTCTTAGCAACAACTTTGTGCAATGACACCAAAATATTTTTTTGCTTTTGTGTCTTGTTTTGTTTTGATTTTTACCTGGCTCTTTTCTCCTGCTCCTTTGAGCCTTCAGCCCAGTTGGAACCAGAGCCAGGATACACAGCCCCAAGCCTTCAATAGCAACTACCCAGGAATTTTCTCCCCTATCTTATGTCCCCTCCCAATTTCCTTTTGTTTATTCACTGTAGTGATGGTCGTCAGCCAGGAGCCACACAACAGGGCTCCTTTAAAAACCTCAAATCAAAAAACAACCACCAGAGTGTGCAGTCTGGAATGACTGGGCTAAAGTATGTCATCTGAAACCTTCCATCAAGAGTGCTAAATATTTTGTTGACACTTATCATTACTCTCTTAGATTAAATCTTTGTAAAAAACATCATTCACCTGTTCTTTTCTCTAATAATAACCTTCCAGATGTGGATGAATGCGCTGTTGGATCGGACTGCGATGAACATGCTTCTTGCCTTAATACCAATGGTTCTTATGTTTGTACCTGCATCCCTCCATACACAGGGGATGGGAAAGCCTGTGCAGGTAATTCCTCAAATCTAGCCCTGGCAGACATTAAGAGTTCTGTTTCCAAAAGCTGGCAAATATGTGATTTAAAGCAATGGCATTAGCTATTTTCCTCAAAATATCAGTTTGTTTATTCCCTTGTTTTATTGCTTATTTGTTGTTATTGCTAGGCTTCCTTTCATTTTTTTTCTCCTAATATGCATAATTTCTTTTTTATGTTTTACTTTGGGAGGGGGATAAAAGGTGTGTACCTTTTATGGTGGCTATATCACTTTATTTTTTAAATCTCTTCTTCACATGTTCATGCTATTTTCTTGAATTTCATGTATGAATCTGATGTCTACATGGAGTTCTGTTGAGAGCAGTCAGCAGCACCTCATTGGGAGTGCTTAAGTAAAACAAACTTTAAAATACCTGAAGAGGGTAATTTTGTAAGGGAGTGCCTAGT
Source organism: Ichthyophis bannanicus (assembly GCA_033557465.1). NCBI lineage: Eukaryota > Metazoa > Chordata > Amphibia > Gymnophiona > Ichthyophiidae > Ichthyophis > Ichthyophis bannanicus. The sequence goes on along the minus strand of CM066032.1, from coordinate 661,179,508 downwards.
AAAGCATCTTTTAATGTGCATATGTAAAGCCTATTATATAAAACCAAGTAGTATTATAAAATACTAGTATATGTAGCAGCGAACCTGCCTTAAGGCATGATCATTTCAACCAGTTAAATCATGTAACTGATTGGGCCTATAATTTGCAAGTACATATATAAATTAAAGTATTTTATAATCACCATGCATACTTGCACACTCCATCCACGTTCTGCTAATGTTCCCGCCCACCAGCAAAGTATGAGCCATCATGCCAATGCATAACTGGGCGCTGTTTTGTAAGAGGCCATTAACGCACATATGTGGCCACACACATGCATTAAGAATTAAAATAGTGTGAAGTAGATGCATGCTTTAAAATAATACTGCCTTATAAACTTACCCCCAAGAGCAGGGTAATTTTATAAGAGAAACGTAGGCCGTCATGGCACATAACCATATATGTTACCCTTATTTTATAAAAGTAATATAAATCCCCGAAAGCTACTGCTCAAATTGACATCTTCTCTAAGACAGGAGTAACTTTCTGCATTGTACATGCCAGTAAGAATTGGCATTTAGATATGAAGGGAGCACATTCACAGTGATTAACACAGTTAGACTTGCTAACTGTGTTAATCGTGCTGAGTGGGAGATTCAGCTACACACAGCCAATATGTGCCGCTGAATATCCCTCTGATGTCATTTAAATGCTCCAATGGTAACTACTTAGTACTGGAGCATCCGGGAGTGGCAGCAAAGATAACTGAGCAACATTAAAGTTGCCTATAAAATTATTCCCCAAGAGGTCGATGTTCAAGACAACTTTATGTTCATCACTTTCTTGATAAGAATGCATTTAGTTTAGGCTTGCTGACTAGATATGTGGTGGTGACGTATATATGTATTAATTTAAACACTGGCGCCAATGTTTAAATTAATACTGTTACTGCTGCCATAGAAATTTGTGCTCTAAGGCAGCAATTTTATATGGAGGCTTCTATTTTAAACATGAAGATAGACACCTGCTGTACTTGGGCGCTATTTTATCTTTATAAAATGCTAGCATAAGTGGCAGAAAATGTGCCTTGAATGTAGATGCAATCATTTACACCTCCTTGCAAGATGTAAATGCGCACAAGTAATTTACACATACATGTGTGTTGATAAAGGTATTTTATAATCTATACGTGCAAGTGCAAATTCAGCCCATGTTCTACTCAAAGCTCACCCCTGTGCCTACATAAAGTGAAGGTACACACCGTCAAATCAACGCATGTACTTCTATGGTGGGTACTATTTTATAAGAAGCTATGTGGTCACATACGTGTGAAAATCATTAAAATAGTCCCTTCTTGGGGGGTGCCCATGAGTCCGTGGAAAGATGACAGCAACATAGAATAGCTCTGTACCCAGGTCCTAATAAAACAACAAGCGAAGTGGCAGAAATGCTTTTTTTTTTTTTTGCTATATTTTCTAAGCTGTGATTCCGGTAATCGTGGCTGTGAGCCTTAGCCCCGATACAGTGTTGATCGGCAGCCACACACTATTAACCTTGATCTAACTGAAAACGCCAGCAGCGTTAAATGCCCGACTGCTGTCTCCACGGGAAGTCCAGTGAGCTTTGTATCCCTATTGAGCCCCCAGCGGATCCTTGATGCCCTGTGCCATCGCATACATAGATTTAAACTGGCTCCCTTAATGCCGATCCTGTTGTGAGGCATCTGAAAGTTTGTAACCAGCTTAAATAGCCGCTGCGGCGTGAAGAGACGAACCAGCGTTTCGCCGAAAATACCTATGAATGCCGGGTGTGTGGGGAAACGACAATCCGATGATATCTGGCTGACTCGCTGAACTTTAATGGTCCTATGCTACTGCAGCCATTAACACGAGATCCTGGAACACATTCTTGACACGCAGAGATGCTTTTCTTCAGCGGGAAGAACAGGATTCTGGCGGCTGAGGCTCCCTTCCGGTCGGTGCCCTGAATGCAGCATCTTTGCAGAGTTTTGTAGACAGAAGACCCCTCACAGTTGCAGTATCCTTTTCGTCTCTCTGCTGCCTGAGTGAGGACTTGAATAAGGGCAAATATACCTGTGCCGATGTTGTAATTTTTACTGCTCTCAACGGCCGAGAGGAATTCTGTGTAATCAGCAGGCTTGGCGTACCATCTGGTGGTAGAAAGTGGAACTCTTCCTATCAAATTCTGAATATTCTTCATTTGCCCTGGCTCAATTATTAGTTGGTTATCTACAAACTGCAAGAAGCTCCGATAGCGCTCGAACGCTGTCACTGAGATAAACGGCGGCTTGAGCCTTTAACCCTGCTGCCTAGAGGAGGTTAAAAAAAAACCCTTTAAAGAGTGCTTGTCAGAGTTGGAGAGTCACTAAAAATTGTAAGATATGGTGCTGAGTGGAGCTGGTAATAAATGGCTACAAAAATTAAGGGACCAGAGCCAAAGGAGAAGCCATGCGTTTCACAGCAGTTGATGGACAAAGTTGGACCGCATGGCAGTTCCCTGCGGAGGCAGGCGTCGGAGAAGTTGGGGGAGGAAACACTCAGTGAACTAGAGCAGGGACCTGTAACGAAATCTACGCAATTTCTTCTGCAGAGAGAATTCCGGAGCAGTTTTGAGGAACTGGCTGCAGAATTTCGGTCTATGCAGGAGGAGGTGATGACAATGGTTGCGGAGCTTCGTGGAGATATTAAAGAGCTGGGTCACCGGGTGGAGGAGGTGGAAACTAAAATGGAAGATCACACTGAAACTTTGGTGAGCTTGCAGTGCACAGCAGACAGGCAGTGCTCTCAGGTGCTGGAACTTACCTATACGACTGATGATATAGAATGTGTGTTTCAGAGGCATACCGGAGGCTGCAGATGAAGCAGAGAACTTGGTGGAGGCGATATGCGCGCTGACCAGCAACCTCTTAAAAGCAGAGGAATTTGCGTCTCATGGGTCCGGCATGGAGATTGAAAGGGTGCACCGGGCGCTGGGAAAGCCTCCCAATAATCAGCCGAGGGATGTCATAGCTCACTTTTTGCGATACACTGATGTGGAGCTTTTTCTGCGGAGAGGCCGTGAAAAGAAAACGGTTTAGTATCAGGATGCTGCTGTCTCTCTGTATCAGGACCTCTCGACATTCACGCTGGTGCATCAGCGGGAGATGAAGCCAATCATAGAGGTGTTGAATAGAGAGAAGATATGCTATTCATGGTCCTTCCCTTTCCGAATGAACTTTATGCTAGGGAATAAAAAAATATCCGCAAAGGATCACACTGAGGTGTGGAGATCGCTCCGCCAAGCTGGCCTCATGGAAGATAATGCACAGCAGCTCTTAAGTCCCCAGCATGTGAAATGGAAGCGAGTAGGAAGAAGCACTCAATGATTTCAGGGATGGACAGATCCTGCGTGACTGACATTTGGGAGCAAGATCAAACTGGTCACAGGAGACATGGTGGCTGCACGGTGAGCAGACGGCTAAAGTTGCTGAAGATATGAAGCTATAAATGGATAAACCCTACTAGGGGGTAAATACCTGGACTAAATGTATTGGCTAGATATCTTGCCTTTGTTCTTAATTGATGTTTTCTTTTTCTTGCTATGATATTATGGTAATTGGTGACACTGTTGGGGGCTGCTGATTACTGTTGTAAGAGTTGGGGTGAAAGAAAGGAATCTGGATGGATTAGATTTCGGGTCATCCATTCCATGACCTGTCAGGTTGGCAGGCAAGTGGTGATGACGAGGAGGGAGGGTGGCATTGTACAGTGGGATGAGAGACAGGAAGAGGGTTGGAGGGGGTTGGGGGAGGGAGAGGGCTGGAGGGGGAGGGAGAAGGTTTGGGAAGAGGTTTGAGAACAATAGAATGGGGAAGGGGGGATAGAGAACTATTTTTTGTTTTTTATCAAGAGGAAGTTGGGAAGGGAGCAGTTGATGCAAAGTAGGGAGGAATGGATGACAGGGTTTGACGTCCTAACAAACTACATGGGGATGGAGCCATTCAGAAGAGGGGGAGGGGGGAAGACGATCTATTATGCTGAAGGTTGTCTCCTTTAATGTAAAGGGCCTCAATTCTCCTCGAAAACGTTCGCTGTTATTTAAGGAGCTGAGGTCCTTGAAGGGGGAAATAGTGTTCTTACAAGAGACGCACCTCCGTAGTAATAACCAAGGCTGGCTTAAATGTAAGCCCTACTCTGAAGTCTGGGTAGCATCAGATGAGAGAGGCCAGAAGAAATATGGAGTGGCCATGCTGTTTCACTAAGCATTGTCCTTATGAGTAGAGGATGTTCAGAAGGATAAGTTAGGGCGTTGGCTACTTATGAATGCTCGCTTGGATGTGCATCTCATCACTTTGGCTAATATATACATGCCTAATGAGGGACAGGTGAAATTTTTTGCGCGGCTGAAGGTTCTTTTGGCAGAGTTTGCGAAGGGGCCTATCATTTTGGGAGGGGACTGCAATGCTCATATGACACCACATTTGGACTCCACAGGGAAGAATGTGAGGGAGGGAAATGGAATTAGCTGAGCATTACGGATGTTCATGACTGACCTGGGCCTGCGGGATGTTTGGAGGGAAACACATAGAGGGGAAAGGGGTTATACATATTATTCACCAGTCCATAAGACACATACGCGTATTGACTACTTTCTGCTGGATCAGCGTCTGATGGATGGAGCTGAGGTGGGGCATGGGGTCTTGACATGGTCGGACCATGCACCTTGTTGGATTCTTCTTCCTGGTGATCTGGGTGGGGAGCGGAGGCGGCTGTGGAGACTGGATGGGCGGTTTTTTCGTCGGATCTCTTCTGTTCAAGATCACAGACGATTTACACAAGAATTTTTCGACCTGAATGATACTGGGGAAGTTACCTTACCGGTGGTGTGGGATGCTTTTAAAGCTACGGCTCATGACAGTTTGTTGGCTGAGGCGGCCCGAACTAAGAGCCTGGGCACGGGAATCTCAACGGTTAGAAGAGGAAGCCAGGCACCTCCAGTTAGAATATGCACGGACTGGCTCTAAACATGTTTAGCACCAGTGGCGGGAAACACGGGCCCGCATGGACGCTTATGTGCAAAGGGATTTGGATAATATGTGTCGTAGACTGCGACAAACTTTTTATGAACAGGGGAATAAAGTGGGGCGTTATCTTGCACTTCGACTTAGAGAACAACACACCTTGCGGGTGGTACGTGAGCTTAGGGATTCGTTGGGAGGCTTGCGGATGGTGTCCCAAGAGATACACACAGTGTTAGCAGAATATTTGGCACAACTGTATAAGGCTGAACCCTTTGACTCAGCTCAAGTTGATGAATATCTACGTGATATCTCTCTGCCGCACTTGGCTGATCTGGATAGGGAGCAGCTGGAGGCAGAGATTACCGTACAGGAAGTGGATGAGGCTATTCAGCGTTTGAAGGCTGGGAGGGCGCCGGGTAGTGATGGGTTCCCCTTGGAGTATTACAAAAAATATAGCGCCCAGTTATCACCCACCCTGGTGGTGCTTTTTAATGAAGTGTTGCGGGAGTTGCCACTGCCTGTTGCACAACGGGAGGCTGTCATTGCGGTGATACCTAAGCCGGGTAAACCTGCTCAAGAGGCAACCTCTTATCCACCCCATTTCTTTGTTAAATACTGATGTTAAAATATTGGCCTCTGTGCTGGCTGCCTGACTAAACCAGGCTCTTCCAGCTCTGGTGCATCCTAACAAGGTTGGCTTTGTACCTGGCTGGCAGGCCGCGGACAATGTCCGATGGATGTTGTAAGTGATACAAGCTGCGAGATAGGGATCTCAGCCAGCACTATTGGTGGGAGTTGATGCCGAGAAGGCGTTTGATTGAGTTAACTGGGGTTTTTTATGGCAGGTATTGGACAAGATGGAATTTGGACCTAATTTCACTTGATGGGTGCACAGTCTGTATCAAAGGCCCAAAGCTAGTGTTCAAGTCAATGGGGGTCAATCGAAGAGTTGTGACTTGGAGAGGGAAACTTGGCAGGGGTGCCAATTGTCCCCGCTACTGTTTGCGTTGGTGATGGAACCTTTGGCGGAAAGCTTTCTTGAGTGCCCAGATGTCGCTGGAGTGAGGGTGGGCACCCATCAATACAAAATAGCACTCTTTGCAGATGATATTATATTATCGTTAGCTAACCCTGGAACCTCCCTTCCTACTGCAATGCAGCTTTTTGCGGTCTTTTCACAGGTCTCAGGGTTTAAAATTAACTATGCTAAGTCGGAAATCTTGAATGTGGGGGTTCCGGAGGTGACATGTGCGCACTTGAAGGCCTGTTTTCCTTTTAGATGGGTAGATATAGCCCTTCGTTATTTGGGTGTGAATCTCATGATAGATAGGGCTGTGTTGTATTGGGTGAATTATGGACCCTTAATCCAACAAGTTAAATGGGATTTGGAATCTTGGTCGGGCCTGATGCTGTCCTGGTTTGGGCGTATTGCTGTAATGAAAATGGTAGTAGTTCTGCGTTTTTTGTACCTTTTTCAGGTACTCCCTATACCACTGCCTCGTGGGGCTTTGGACTGCTGGCAGGCGCTGATTATGAAGTTCATATGGAAGTTCAGACGTCCTGGAATAGCTCGCAAGATCCTATATGCCCAGTCGGGTCGTGGGAGCATGTGGGTCGCTAACCTTCATTGGTACTATGCAGCGGCGCAGTGTCGTGCAGGGGTGGAATGGATTTATTTATTGTCTCTTATATACCGCACTATTCAGCATCAGCGCGGTTTACATGGAACAAAAATGCTCAGTACAATTAACACGTATGAGTTTACAGATAACAGGGCAAATAACTTGGATAACAGGGGTAAACTATTTACAAATCTAGCTACATAGAGTCATATGAACATTAATTTCATAGAAACATATGCACAACTAAGGGTTAGAGTATCTTTCTTGGCATGTTGTTGGGAAACCATATATTTGCTTAGCGGATTGCATCTCTGGTCTCAATGGGGTGGCGTTGGGTTCTATGAGGTACTTATTGAAAAGGTGGAATTTGAGGGCTTTCCTAAACTGTGTTAGCTCTTAATAGCCTGGATATCTGGAGGTAATGCATTCCAGCATCTTGGCGCACTGAGACTAAACGCCCTATTGGCTGTGGATGCAGTGCAATCTGTTAATGCTTTCGGGACTTTTAGGGAGTTTATAGCCGTGGATCTTCTTGCTCTATTTGGAGATGTGGTATGGATGAGGGCAGTTATTGATTCAGAGGAGAGCTTGTTAATAGCTTTAAAAGTGAGTAACAAAGTCTTGAAAACGATTCTAGCCTGGATAGGTAGCCAATGTAACTGTATCAGCAGAGGTGTCACGTGGTCACTTCTGGAGGCTCCATGGATGACCCTTGCTGCCGCGTTCATAGCGAGCTGCAGCGGGTTCAAGGTGGATAGGGGCAGGCCTTGTAGGATGGCATTGGCGTAGTCAAAATGAGGTATGATCAACGCCTGGTATATTGACCTGAAGTCATTTGGTTCCAGCATGGATCGTAAATGCCTAAGTGAGCGGATCTTGTAGTATACTGCTCTGACTGTGTTCCCTATGTGGGCTTTCATGTCCAGGCATTGATCCAAGGTGACTTCCAGGTAGCGTATTGATGGTTTAGATTGTAACTCAGCTTTTTTTACTTTAAGGAATTGTGGTGGGGTGAAGTTAGGGTTCCTCGTAATGAAGAGTACTTCCGTTTTCTTATGTTGTATTCGGAGGTTTTGGGAGAGAAGCCAGTCAGATATTGCATTGAAACAGCTCGTCAGTGGAGAGAGGTCCAGATGTTTCGTAGAGAAGGGTATGTACAGCAGGACATCGTCAGCGTATAACATGCAGTCAACATTGAAGGATCGGACGATCTTGCAAATTGGCTGCATGTAAATGTTGAACAGGAGGGCAGAAAGGGAGGAACCTTTTGGGGAACTTCCTGGCTTTGGTGGAAAGGTTCCGAAGTTATCCCTCCAGAACGAACATGCTGCCATCTTCCGGACAGGTAAGATCTGCACCATTCAAGCTCTCTTCCATTAATGCCTTTCTCAATTAGTCGTCCTAAGAGAAGCTCATGACTTACTGAATCAAAAGCTGCAGCGATGTCCAGAAAGATGAGAGCAAATCCTTGACGGATGTCATCAATGCCAGTGATTATCTTGCAGAAGAGGGTGGTAAGAAGAGTTTCCACTCCGTGGCATTCCCTAAAACCATGTTGGCAGGGGTCTAATGGTGCAGCAGCGTCGATGTGATCCTGTAGTTGTCGTTGGACCTCTTTTTCAATGATCTTCGCGAGTAGTGGTATACTGGATATAGGTCTGTATGAATCTACTTTTTGGGGATCGAGCTTGCAGTTTTTTAGAAGAGGTCTGATAGAGGTATGCTTAAGAGCTGAGGGGAAAGAACCTGTTGTGAAGGAGAGGTTCATTATTTTGGATAGTATTGGGCTGAAGTAGCTGCGGAGCTCCTTAATCCAGAAGGCTGGGCATGGATCGGACTGGGATGTGGTGGTGTTAAGGGCCATAATAGTGTCTTCAATTCCTTTCTTGGTAGGGGTAGAGAATACGGTTAGAGCTGTAGGGCAATCTTGTTCTGGGGTGGTGGTTGTAGTCAAGATTTTGATAGTCCGGCATATCTTGGATTGTGCGTAGTTAGCAAAATCCTGTGGGTGAATCTCAAATTGAGGCCCGGGGGTTGGTTCCTTTGATAGAGTCTTGACTAGGTCAAAAAGATTGTGAGGTTTATTAAGTGATCTCTTTAAGGTCTCTGAGTAGTATTGTTTCATTGCTTCAGTGGTTGCCTTGCGGTGTGCAGCCAGATGACAGTTGTACGCTGTCTGGTCATTTGAAGAGTGAGATCGGCGCCAGCATTTCTCGAGTTTCTGTAATTGGGTAAGAGAAACTCTGAGATCGGCTGTGTACCATGGAGCGCTTGTTCTTTTCCCTGGGGGCTTGTTGGTTGGTGTGCGTAGGGCGATTGTGCTGAGGCAGTTGTTCCAGTGAGAAATTAGGTCGTCAAGGTTCGAGGTGGTTTCGCTGATGAGTTGTTGCGTTTCCGTGAGGATAAGGTCTCTGTTGAAAGGCTTGAAACATCTGGAGTGTGGTCTTGCGGTGTTGCTCGGTATCTTGTTGAACTTTGAATCGACTTTGTGCGAAGGAATCTGGAGAATGATCAGTTTGTGATCTGACCAAGGAACAGAAGTTATGGACATTATGGGGTCCTGCGATGGGTTAAGAGATATCTGAGGGGCGAATACTAAGTCCAGAATATTTCCCTTAGTATGGGTAGGTTCCTTTACTAATTGTTTGAAGCCGAGATTTGTAAGGGCATCAAGGAAGGATGACACTTGATTGTCCTGTAGCGTTGGCAGGTTGAAATCGCCTAGGATCCAGTTTGGGATGCTTGGGTTATGCGTGTTGGAGGCGAGATCAATTACTGCAGCAAGATCATCCGGAGAAGCTGAGGGTGCTCTGTAAAGCAAGTTGATTGAGCAGCGTTTGTTGGAAATGGTGACGGTTTCAAGGTGATTAGTGTTGGTGGAGTCCACCGTCTGGAAATGGAGGTCTGTCCTGGTGAGGATGAGCACCCCTCCTCCTCTTTTGTCTTGTCTATGACTTGTATGAGCTGTGAAGTTCGGGGGGAGGAGCTGATTGAGTATGACGTTGTCTTCGTCGGATAGCCACGTCTCAGTGACCAAGAGTATATCAAGGTCATGGAGGGAAATTATGTCAGTGACAACTGGCCACTTCTTCCGGATAGAACGGGCATTGATGAGGGCACATTTTAGGCTATGAGGGTAGGAGTTTTCCACCTGCTTGGATTTCCTAGAGTGCTGAAGCGCAATGTGTAGCAGATGTGGGTGGTGTGAGCGGGTATCCCAATTTATATTGTTACGGGATGCACCAGACCATCTCCTTCCATGGCTCTGTAATATTGGGATCTGATTGGAAGGAGGGGTTAAGGTAAGAGAGCAGGAAAACCAACTAGCAAGGATGATATAACATCCGATTATGGTGGTAAAGGGGGAACCCATCATGGCAGGGCACTGTGTGATTGTGAAACGGGTAGTTTAGGGCAGAATTACTTGTGATTGTGGACGGGTAGTGTGGGGAGAATTACTGACAACAGTACAATGGTAACTGGCTAGATAGCAGTGAGGAATTACTGACAACAGTACAATGGTAACTGGCTAGATAGCAGTGAGGAATTACTGACAACAGTACAATGGTAACTGGTTAGATAGCAGTGAGGAATTACTGACAACAGTACATGGTAACTGTCACTGATAAGGCTACTGACAGCAGTATTGAGATTAAGTAGCAGTGGTATACGGTGGCTATAATTGTGAGACTATACTTGCGGTAAGCAGCATGAGAGCATGATTATCTGATGAGAGAAGTTTGTTCAGTTCCTATCGCGTGGTGACTTTCGCTAGCACTGGGTTGTTCGAGGAAGTGTGAATGTGCTGTTGGTGTGCGAGCTCAACCACGGGGGAGCTCAAGCTGCTGGATTGTTGGGAGATGATCCTTGATGTAACGGCCGCTGAGTTGTGTGGGCCAGCTGCCTAAGGGCCACGCCAAAGGGCCCTCATGCGCGGGCCCGCAAGGCGCGGGTGCGCCAGCTGGCGCGGTCTTTTTAAAGTTGCAGGCGGCTGCCCCGATTGGGCAGCTCACCTGAAGATGGCCGCCGCTGCTGGAAGTTGGCTCGATCCCCCGATGGGGAGAGCTGCTCTGATGGTGGCTGGTGGCTGCTTCTCCTTGCGCCGGCTGGCGCGGTCTTTTTAAAGTTGCAGGCGGCTGCCCCGATTGGGCAGCTCACCTGAAGATGGCCGCTGCTGCTGGAAGGTGGCTCGATCCCCTGATGGGGAGAGCTGCTCTGGTGGTGGCTGGCGGCTACTAGGTCTAAATGCTGGGTGCAAATGGAAATGGATTTAGCAGTAGGGGCTGGGTTGGGGGACCGGTTGTGGTTATGCTCTAAAATGCGGGGGGGACTGTGTGCTACTAATCCGTATATCACTTATACCCTTCACTGCTGGGATCGGTTCTTTTGGCCACGAGGGGCAATGTTGTCCCCATTAGCATCCATAGTTAATAATAACTCCTTCCCTTCGGGTATGAGTGATTTGGCTTTCCAACAGTGGGGGCATAAGGGACTTAGTCGTATGGGCCAACTATTTGAGGATGATGTGCTCCGTTCTTTTTGTGAGCTGCAGGAGGAATTTGATATCCCGAAACAGCACGTCTACCAGTATGCACAGGTGGCACATTGGGTGGGGAATCGAGATATTAAGCAACAAGTTTCTCGGGACTTGACAAATGTTGAACGCTTATGTGAGGAACGCACAAACACTAAGAACCTCATTGCAGCCCTATATGCACACTTACTGAAACAACATTTTGGAGTAGGCAAACATAGGGACCAGTGGACACAGGAGTTGCACCTCTCATATACTGAGCAGCAGTGGGAACAGATTGAGAGCCGGCTCTGGAGAAGTTTGGTAGCTGTTAATGCCTGAGAGACTAACTATAAACTAATTTATGGGTGGTACATGACACCAGTGCGAGTGGCTCGAGCATTCCTGGGGGTATCTGATTTGTGTTGGCGTAATTGTGACAAGAAAGGCACCTTGGCACATGTGGTGGTTTTGCTTTCGTGTCCAGGTTTTTTGGAGGGGGCTACAGTATCACCTGAAACAAATGGGTTTGGATATCCCTTGGGAACCCGGTATTTTTCTTTTTGGGCAGAAGGTCCCTTGTGGACGGTGTCCTCAGTTGGCACTGATTCGCCATAGTCTGAATACTGTTCGGCTGACCCTGGCGGCTGCCTGGAAACAGGCATCGCCTCCAGCACTCTCATGCTGTTTGGACCGGATGTGGGAACTATACACAATGGAACGAGGGGTGGCAGCCGGGAGAACACGCCTACCCCAATTTGAGCAGGTATGGGAGGCCTTTGTCTTGAAATATGGCTCATGACTGGCTCCGTCTCTAATCTAGATGGAGGTGTAAAATGGGAGCCTCCTTTGGTGTGCGGGTTTGGTATCCCCCCTTTTTCTTAGTGTTGTTAGACTGTTAGGATACCCCTTAATATATAGCTTTGGTAGTAAAGGGAAGATGGGTGAGGGAGGGGGTGGTGGGGAGGGGAAGGGATGGGAGGGGATGAGGGGGAAGGGAAAGAGAGGGGAGGGGAGGAGGTAGAGAGAAGTGGGGAGGTGAGAGGGGAGGGGTTATAAGGGGGAAAATGGGTGTTAACGAGGTATTGTGAATAAAGATAAAAAATATAAGGCTGTGATGTAGCAATTGTTCTGGTTGAAGACTATGTTGATATATGTACAAGTATTTCATGTGCGGTTTGTACAGAACATTTTCTTTTGCACTTGTATAAAAGCCTTTAAATAATAAAAAATAAAAATAATAGTCCCTTCTTTATTATCCATACCAGACCAGTCCAAACTAGTGGGTTATGTCCCCCTGCCAGATGATGGAGGCTAAGGAATAAAATCTCAGAGCCGATTTCGCTCCCCTTATAGGGAGCTGGTGCTGCCCTCATCTCCTTAGTATTTCTCGGGTTCCAGCAGATGGTGCAGCAATTATGAGTAGGCTGTTCTTGGCAAGGCTGTGGGCCCAGATTCCCAGTTTGGCATAGACCAAGTCTGGGAGACACTTTGGTCAACAGTCCTTTAGAGCTGGTTCACTCTCCCCTTGGGAATAGACCCAGTTAGAGGTCTTATTTCCTACAGTAATGGGTCCAGTACTAGGTGGTACCTGATGGCTTTTAACCTTTGTGGGTCCAACAGCAGAAGCTACTGATGGCATACTCTCCCACTGTCCTTGGAGAACAAAAGGGAGGCAGTAAAAGTTTACATAAAAGGCTTTCCCTGCAACCTTTTCTCAGACTGTCTCCCAGTCTGCTATGGTGTTATGTTGGATTTGGATTAGGTCAAGTGTCCTGAAGTGATCATACTCCCCCTTCTCACTCTCCACTTGCTTCCAGTATGTCTGAAGAAAAGGGAGGTGGTATGCTGCAGGTAAGTCATAGCATTTTAGCATTCAGCCAGTGCTTTTGGCCTAGGAGCAGGTAGGCAAGCAGATAGGGCCGTACCGACAGTGAAAAATGCCCTGTGCGAGTTGCACATCGGGCGTGTGCCCCCCCTCCCGCACCTCCATCTAGCCACTTTATGGGGGGCGGGAGAGAAGAGGCGCGCACCCAATGTGCAACTCGCCGGCACACTAAGCAGGTCTGGACCCTCCTGGAGAGACCAGACCTGCTTAGTGTGCCAGCGAGAAGGGGCGCATTTCGGCTCTCTGCTAAAGTGGCAGCGGCAGGCAACGGCAGAGAGCCGAAATGCGCCCCTTAAGTCTTTGTGCCCTGTGTGGCCGCACCGTTCGCACAGGGCTCGGAACCATGGAGGGTTAACACCAGTGTTCCTGCTAAGTTGTGCTGAGTCCTTCACTGGCATTCCTACTGGTTGGGGGATCAAGCGATCACGCTTAGGATTGCACAGCATAGGCAGGTCTCCAGGGCCTGCTGATGCTGTGCAATCCTAAGCGCAATCACTTTCACAGTCGCTTTGCACCTCCCCCCACCAGCAGGAATGCTGGCGGAGGACTCAGTGCAGCTTAGCTGGAACATTGTTTAACACCCAGTCAAAAGCGAAGCTGGAAGGAGTTTCCCAGATTGAGCTATGGACATGCGGTACACATAAAATAAGGCCTGGTCAGCATTCTTGTTTTGGTGGGATCAGCAGCCCATTTACTGCTTCTTTGCACTAAAAATACATAAGTAAAACAGACTGGGCCATTTATCTCTTCTTTGTCTTCTGATAGACAAATGGGGTAGTTGGTGGAGGCTACATATTTGCCCTCAGGCACTGCAGTGCTTGCACAGTTCCAATTTACTACTGAACTAATATTTCAGCAGGCAACCTCAAAGGCACATCAGAGTTCCTCTCTCCTGCCCCCTTCCTCCCTGCTAGGGGAGCAATAATGTTAACACTTTCACAAGGCACTGTAGCTAGATCATTTGAAAATGCACTTTGTACTGCATACGGACGATTAAAATTGTTATGTAGTGTTTTGCAGAGCAGTAAAAGAAACCTCTGTATTCATTTTCCTTCACTTTAGAACCCATCAAATGCAGGAATCCAGGAGAACTAGAGTATGGCCATGCCTATGGAGATACTTACACTGTTGGCAGTGAAATTAGCTTCTTCTGTGAAGAGGGATACCAGCTAATAGGGGATGTTAAAGTCGTATGTTTAGAGTCTGGGGAATGGAATCATATAAGACCATATTGCCAAGGTACAGTATTTTTTAAGGTAATACACATATGAGTATTCTAACATAGCATCTGGTGAAGAGGTTAAAATGATGTGTATGTAAGTATTTAAGCGGGAAGAGCCTATTAAAATGGATTTGTTTCCTAATTTCTAGAAAATAGATTAGGACAGTATTTCTCAAGCCAGTCCAGACATACCATCTAGATAGTCTGGTTTTCTAGATAACCACCATGAATATGCATGAGATAGATTTGATTGAAATGTCTCTGTCCTTGGTTCAGTTCTTTTTAACATCTTTGTTAGTGATATTGCAGGAGGGCTGTCGGGTAAGGTTTGCCTGTTTGTGGATGATACCAAAATCTGCAATAGAGCAGACACCCAGGAAGGAGTAGATAATATGAGGCGGGATCTAGCTAAGCTTGAAGAATGGTCTAGAATTTGGCAGCTGAGATTTAATGCTAAAACAAATGCAGGGTCATGCATTTGGGCTGCAAAAATCCAAAGGAGCGGTACAGTATAAGGGGTGAAGTACTTCTGTTCACAAAAGAAGAGCGGGACCTGGACGTAATTGTTTCTGATCATCTTAAAGTGGCTAAACAGGTAGAAAAGACAACAGTGAAAGCCAGAAGGATGCTTGGGCACATAGGAAGAGTTTAGTTTAGTTTATTGAGATTTGATGTACCGCTTATGACAGATAGCAGCTAGCCTTGCAGAAAAAAAGGAGGTGATAGTGCCTCTGTATAAGTCTCTGGTGCAATCTCATTTGGAATATTGTGTGCAAGTCTGGAGATCACACCTTCAAAAGGATATAAACAGGATGGAGTTAGTGCAGAGGGTGGCTACTAAGTTCCGGTCAGTGGTTTTCATTATAAACCATATGGGGACAGATGTAAAGATCTTAATATGTATTCATTAGAGGAAACGTGGAATGCAACGAAAAGACGTGAAGTAATAAACTTTTTATTTCTTTATTCCACTCCAGCCACCGGCCCGACACTGGCCGTGTTTCGTAAAAGCCTTCCTCAGGGGCAAATGATGGCTAAAATACATAAAATATACATTTAAAACAAAGAATACTATACATAATAATGTATTCATAAGGAACCGAGAATGACCCAAAACATATGAATGAAAAACGCCAAATATACCATGTAAAATAAAATAAAATAAAGTACAGCCAATATTTGGAGCATAAACAAATTAAAAAAGTAAAACATTAAAAAAATTACAAACTAAATAAATAAATAAGCAAAGAATAATAACAACTTATAAAACACCAACTTAAAAATGCTGGCTAAGAAACATAAATATCAATAAATATATATAAATATAAATAATTTACATGATACAACTACATCTAAAACACTCTAACAAGATAAACATAAATCATGTAAACAAGTTGTGAGCAAGCCATAAACTATACATATAAATAAATATGTACGTATAAATTAACACAATTAAATAAAAGACTTACCACAAATAAAAGTTATATTTCAAAATACATCACCAGTAAAAATAATAAATACCCATCTGGAACTTGATAAATAAAAAGAAAATAAGAGTGTGTGTTTCAAAGGATGTGACCATACATAAAAACATAAAAATCATACCTGTACGTTGTATGTTTCTATTAATGTAAATTGCTCTTCCTTTAAAATCATAGGAGAGCCTAAGATGTTAAAAAATAGAACATTGTCAATAACATTCAAAAGATAAAAGAAATTTCTTTTAAAAAAAGGGGGTAAGAATCCCTTTTAATTAGGATAGTTTTTTATTAGGTATTTTAGAACATAAATACTAATTTTAATATTTTACAACACTTATTCCACAGGATTAACACTGTGGCACTATAGGAAAATACTGCTTTTAGGTGTCTACTATTATACAGGTAAATTCAATAATCTATTTTATTTATTTTTTAGTTTCTTGACCTCTTTGGTTTACACATTTTGATAATACGTTTCCCCATAGGACCAGTTGGTTTAAGTTTTTTAGGGTCTCGTCCTCATCCCTCTCTCTCTTTTTTTGGTCCTCCTTTTGATTCTTCTCTTTTATCTTTTGAATGTTATTGACAATGTCCTGTTTTTTAACATCTTAGGCTCTCCTATGATTTTAAAGTAAGAGCAATTTACATTAATAGAAACATACAACGTACAGGTATGATTTTTATGTTTTTATGTATGGTCACATCCTTTGAAACACACACTCTTATTTTCTTTTTATTTATCAAGTTCCAGATGGGTATTTATTATTTTTACTGGTGATGTATTTTGAAATATAACTTTTATTTGTGGTAAGTCTTTTATTTAATTGTGTTAATTTATACTTACATATTTATTTATATGTATAGTTTATGGCTTGCTCACAACTTGTTTACATGATTTATGTTTATCTTTTTAGAGTGTTTTAGATGTAGTTGTATCATGTAAATTATTTATATTTATATATATTTATATATATTTATGTTTCTTAGCCAGCATTTTTAAGTTGGTGTTTTATAAGTTGTTATTATTCTTTGCTTATTTATTTATTTAGTTTGTAATTTTTTTAATGTTTTACTTTTTTAATTTGTTTATGCTCCAAATATTGGCTGTACTTTATTTTATTTTATTTTACATGGTATATTTGGCATTTTTCATTCATATGTTTTGGGTCATTCTCGGTTCCTTATGAATACATTATTATGTATAGTATTCTTTGTTTTAAATGTATATTTTATGTATTTTAGCCATCATTTGCCCCTGAAGAAGGCTTTTACGAAACACGGCCAGTGTCGGGCCGGTGGCTGGAGTGGAATAAAGAAATAAAAGGTTTATTACTTCACGTCTTTTCGTTGCATTCCACGTTTTCTACTGGGTTCTTGGTGCACGTGGAATCGTGCTTTTTCTGTTGGTTCATTAGAGGAAAGGCAGGATAGAGGATATATGATACAGATGTTTAAATACCTCCTTGGCATAAACGCACAAGAGGAGAGCCTCTTTTGATTGAAAGTAAGCTCTGCAATGAGGGAACATAGGATGAGGGTGAAATGGGATAGACTCAGAGTAACATGTGGAAATATGTTTTACGGAAAGAGTGGTAGAGTCTCCCAGTGGAGGTGGTAGAGACGAGGACAGTATCTGAATTCAAGAAAGCATGGGACAAATACAGAAGATCTCATAAAGGAAAAAAAGGGACTATAGTAGTTGGTATGGAAGGGCAGACCAGATAGGCCATATGATCTTTTTCTGCTGTCATGTTCCTATGTTTCATCCATATTCATTGAAGTTATCTTTAAAATCAGACTGGTTAGAGGGTGCACTAGGATTATTTTGAGAAACACTAGACTAGGAATGTGCACAAGCAAGAAAAATTCTGTTAGTTTTAATTTTTTTCATTAAGTTTTCCTGATTTTTGGTGTTTTAATAGGGACTTTTGTGTGCACTAAATTGTTTTAATGTGTTCTATAATGAATTAGGTGTGCTAAGCTGATTAGTACATGTTAAATCAATTTAGCACACAGTACATTTTTTGAGGCACACAAACAAATGCATGTGCCTCAAATACAGTAAATCAGTAATGAATAGAAACATAGAAAAATGACGACAGAAAAAGACCACATGGCCTATCTAGTCTGTCCTTCCATATCAACAACTACAACAGTCCCCTTTTTTCCTTTAGAGATCCTCTGTGTTTGTCCCATGCTTTTTTGAATTCTGATACTGTCTTCATCTCCACCACCTCCACTGGGAGACTATTCCACGGATCCACCACCCTTTCCGTAAGAAATATTTCCGCATATCACTCCTGAATCTATCCCATTTCACCCTCATCCCATGTCCCCTCATAGCAGAATTGCTTTCAATCAAAAGAGGCTCTCCCCCTGTGCATTTATGCCATGGAGGTAGTTAAACGTCTCAATCATATCACCTCTATTCTGCCTTTCCTCTAAGGTGTACATATTAAGATCCTTAAGTCTGTCCTCATATGCTTTATAATGAAGACCACTAACCATTTTAGTAGCCACCCTCTGTACTGACTCCATCCTGTTTATATCCTTTTGAAAGTGCGGTCTCCAGAATTGCACACAATATTCCAAATGAGGTTGCACCAAAGACTTATACAGAGGCACTATCACCTCCTTTTTTCTGCTAGCCATTCCTCTCCCTGTGCACCCAAGCATCCTTCTAGCTTTTGCTGTTGCCTTTTCTACCTGTTTAGCTACTTTAAGATCATCAGACACAACCACACCAAGGTCCCGCTCTTCTTTAGTGGACAAAAGTACTTCACCCCTTATACTATATTACTCCCTTGGATTGCTGCAGCCCAAATGCATGACCTTGCATTTTTTAACATTAAATCCCAGCTGCCAAATTATAGACCACTCTTCAAGCTTAACTGGATCCCTCTTCATGTTATCTACGCCTTCCTGAGTGTCTACTCTATTGCAGATTTTGGTATCATCCGCAAAGAGGCAAACCTTACCCGACAGTCCTTCCGCTATATCACTAACAAAGATGTTAAAAAGAATCAGACCACGGACAGATCCCTGAGGCACACCACTGGTAACTTCCTTCTCCTCAGAGTGAGCTCCATTTGCTGTACCCTCTGTCGCCTCCCACTCAACCAGTTTCTAACCCAAGCAGTAACTTTAGGGTCCATCCCTAGGGTGCTCAGTTTGTTTATAAGTCACCTGTGAGGAACACTGTCAAAGGCTTTACTGAAATCTAAGTACACCACATTTAAGGCTCTCCCTCGGTCCAACTCCCTGGTCACCCAGTCAAAGAAATCAATCAAATTTGACTGACAAGACCTGCCTCTGGTGAATCCATGCTGCCTCAGATCCCGTAATCTGCTGGACTCCAGAAACCTCACTATTTTCTCTTTCAGCAGCGTTTCCAATAATTTTTTCACCACCAAAGTTAAACTAACCGGCCTGTAGTTTTCAACTACTTCTTTACTTCCACTTTTGTGTAAAGGGACCACATGAGCCTCTCTCCAGTCCTTTGGCACTAATCCTGACTCCAACGAGACATTGAAAAGTTCAATCAGTGGAGCTGCTAGAACATCTCCAAGTTCTCTCAGTATTCTAAGGTGTATCCCATCTGGTCCCATCGCTTTGTCTACTTTACGTTTAGCTAGTTTCTCACGAACACAGTCTTCTGAAAATTCTTCAAGATGTCCCTCACTGCTGTTCCTGTTTTTGGGTGTTTTCTGAGGTCCTGTTCCTTGTTCTTCAACAGTGATCACAGAACAGAAATATTTGTTAAGCAATTCCGCTTTATCCTCATAAGCTTCTACATATTCCTCCCCTTCACCTTTGAGTCTGACAATACCACTTTTGCCCTTCCTTTTTTCACTAAAATATCTGAAAAATGCTCTTAGTACAGATCCCTTAATGCATACCACATCACTTCATATTCTGTGACTTTTTAATTTCCCAAAAGGTCTTATAAGGGACTTTGTCTTATGCTTTCTGAAAATCTAGATACACTTTGAAGTTGATTTTAGAGGAGTTACATTTTTTACAATGCAGGTGATATGTATTTATATATGGAAGAGTAGCCTAGTAGTTAGAGCAATGGCCTGTAATCACAGAGACCAGGGTTTAAATACCACTGGTACTCCTTTTGGCCTTGGACAAGTCACTTAACCCTCATTGCCTCAGGTACAAACTTAGATTGTAAACCCTCCAGGGATAGGGAACCCCTAGTTTACCTGATTGTAACTCACCTTGAATTACTACTGAAAAGGTTTGTGAGCTAAATACTACTAAATAAATAAATGTGGAAATCTACATTCATGTACAGATACCTATGGGCACAGGCATGCAGAGGTTTTAAAGAGGTATATTCTAGGTGTGATCTGGGCTGTCCTTCAAAGTATCCATGTATTCAATATTTTAGAATGGCAATACATGTACATCTAGGAGAATTCCCTATTGCCATTTACACCTGTTTCAAGTCACACATGCCTGCTGGCTAATGTCTCATTTAAACCTGAGCTTTGGAGGAGAGTTTGAGGGGGAATTGTGCTGACCTCTCTGGAGTCCAAATTCAGCTCAAAGTGCAAAAAGTTAGAATTTTAGAGGACAGCTCCTTCATCAGTTACCCAAATGACATCCAGTTTTCTAAAATCTGCCCCTTGCTCATAAAAGTAGCAAACCTTTCACTTGTATGTGCATACAGCTCTACTTGCAAATTCCTTAGTGGTGCCACTCATTTTTTGAGATGACTGTTGTCCATATCTGTACCTGCATGTAACTCACTTTGATCTTCTCCTGGAAAGTCGTGAGCTAAATACTAATGATGAATAAACAAATAAGTACTATACTGTACGTTTTTTATGGCATTTTATGTACAAGAAAAGACTCTACATTTGCGAAGCCTTTTCTAACATACTAAAGTTTTTTAAACATATGGAAATGTCCATTTTTTTACTTAGCCGCCCTATACAAAATTTCCTCCACATCAACTGGATAACCATTATCCACATGCTTATTCAGACCTTGATGAGTGCTAATAGATAGGTAAGGCTTTGCTAAATCCATACTGACTCTTCTTTATTAAGCCATATTTGTCCATTTGCTCAGTAGTGCTGTATTTAAAAAAAAAGCTTTGGCAGTTTTGCTCCGCAGGCTCAATAATTTATAATTTCCTAGATTGCACTGGCTACCCTCCAGTCTGTTCACATACTTGATACCCCCTACCAGAACACCTTCCCAGGAATGTTCTTTTCTAACCCAGCTAAAAGTAGGCACATTGTGCCTCAAACATTGTACATTGTACATCTTGGAGGCAGAATGTCTGCCTGGAGAAGGACCACATAAGATTGACAAATATGCAAATGGGAAGGAAATAGATACCACACCATTCACAGAAGATGATGTTTTTGAACAGCTTGCAAAACTGAAAGTGGACCAGATGGGATACATCCCAGGATACTGAAGGAGCTTAGAGAGATTCTGGCAGGGCCTTTAAAGGATGTTTTTAATAGATCCTTGGAGACTGTAGAAGGGCTGATGTGGTATCTCTTCACAAAAGTGATAATAGGGAAGAGGTGACAAACTATAGGCCGGTAAGCCTTATCTCTGTGGTAGGAAAAGTAATGGAGATGCTCTTGAAAGAAATAATAGTGGGCTTTCTGGAAACAAATGTATTGCATGATCCAAGGCAACATGGTTTTACCAGGGGAAAATCATGCCAAACAAATTTGATTGAGTTTTTTGACTGGGTGACCAGAGAATTAAATCAAGGGCAATGGGTGGATATGATATACCTAGATTTCAGCAAAGCCTTTGATGCTGTTCCTCATAGGAGGCTTATCAATAAACACTGCAGCCTGGGGATAGATCACAAGAAGGTGAACTGGATCAGAAATTGGTTGACTGACAGACAACAGAAGGTGGTGGTAAACAGAACTCACTTAGAAGAAAGCAAAGTACGTAGTGCGTGCCTCAGGAATCAGTCCTGGGACCAATACTGTTTAATGTGTTTGTGAGTGATATTGTGGAAGGACTGAATGGAAAAGTCTGCCTTTTTGCAGATGGCACAAAAGTTTGCAACAGAGTAGACACTTCTGAGGGAATGGACAACATGAGGAAAGATCAAAAACACTGGAAGAATGGTCTAATGCTTGGCACTTAAAATTTAATATGAAGAAGTGCAGAGTCATGCTCTTGGGATTTAGAAATCCAAAGGAATCATAAGCGATAGGGGGAGAGAGGTTGGTGTGCACGGATCAGGAGAGGGACCACAGAGTGCTAGTGTGTGAGGATCTCAAGGTGCCGAAACAATGCGACATGGTGGTAGCCAAAACCAGAAGGATGCTGGGCTGCATACAGAGAGGAATAACCAGCAGAAAGGAGGAGGTATTATGCCCCTATATAAGCCGTTGGTGAGGCCTCACTTGGAATATTGTTTTCAGTTTTGGAGGCTGTTTCTCACAAAGGATATAAAAAAACTTCATGCATGTCAGACAAAGACGACCAAAATGATTTGGAGCCTGTGCCAGAAGATGTATGAGAAGAGACCTGAAGAACTAAATATGTATACCCTAGAGGAGAGGAGAGGAGAGATGGGGGAGATGGTAGCAATGAACAAACAAACCTTTTTCAAAAAAGAGGAAGCTGTAAAACTAGAGGGCATATGATGAAGCTGCAAGGCGGTAAACTTGAAAGCAACATCAGGAAATACTTTTCACTGAAAGGGTGGTGGAGGCATGGAATGCCCTCTCAATGGAGGAGGAGGTGGGGCAAAAACAGTGATGGAATTCAAAATGGCATGGCACAGACACAGTGGATCCCTTTATAGCAAGAGAATAAAATCAAAGCAAACTTAAGTATCTTTTATACTCAATAAATAGAGAGAGGCTGACCTGCACCAAGCACAACCCTAGACACAGGCATAGAAGGAGGTAACCTGCACAGAGCTGCAATTACAACCACTCTGTCCACCTTACTGGGGAGACTAGATGGACCATACTGGTCTTCATCTGCCGTTATGTACTATGTTACTGTGACTTTGATATGACAATGTGACACAGTTACAAAGTGGCTTTGAGAGGCAGGAAACTCTTGCACAGCTTTGAGAGGAGAGACTTCATGGGCAGTTTCAAGGAGAATGGCAGCTAAGCTATAGCTATGAGGGGCACATGACATATCTTCTAAAAGTGCATCATGATGCATTCACGTGGATACAGTCTCCTGTTACCTCTCCTAAGGTGCAGCCCTGACGAGGAATTGTCCCCAGAAGCCCAGACAATATAAATCCAGAAGAGCAGGTGCACAGGCCTAGCAACAATACAAACCATGAATACAAGCCTTGGTAGCCCTAGTAGGGTGCAGGACGGGCCTGCAGGGAGAAAGCCCTATTCTTAATAGCTCTTGAAGCTAGGAGCGCAGCTCTGTTGTGTATCAATTTTGGTAGTCCCAAAGGGTTGGGGTGCAATGTACATGTTCCCAGAGAATCTTTTGGAAAAACACAGTGCTTCACTGCATGGAATCCATTAAACTCCAGATTCAGGAAGATAATGGGCCCAATATTCAAAGGCATTTACATGGTTTAGAAAACTGTAAACCGTGTAAATGCCACTATAAAAGGATATTTATCAACATTAACATGGTTAGTGCCGGTGAATGTCCACCAGTTCTGCCGCTACATGCCCTGATGCTATCCTTGTAGAATCGGGGCGTGTCATGGGCATTCCAAGGCGAAGCAGAGGTGGCACCCTTTGCTAACTGGGCAGTGGCAATATTGAACCACTACCCAGTTAGCGACCCACTGGTAAAGAATCACATGGGAAAAACTCGATTATCTTTACCTGTGGGAGCTAACTGGGCAGCGGCTCAATATCGCCGCTGCCCAGTTAGCTACCATGCCAGGCAGTGCATTGCGGCAGACCCAAATATTCAATTCTGGTGGCCAGATATAGCCCCGGATCGAATATCCAGGGTTAAAGTTAAGCAGCGATGGCTATGTGTCGCAACTCAATATCGGGCTCAATATAGCCAAAACCCACAAAGAATTTTAATGCTGATGATCCCACATTACTGGCTGAAAGTGAAGATGACCTGAAACATTTGCTTCTCAAGATCAAAGAACATAGTCTTAAAATGGGCCTGCACCTTAATGTGAAGGAGACAAGGATCCTGAAAACTGGCAAAATCAATAAGTTCATTGTTGAAAGAGAAGAAATTAAAATATTTTATTTATTTATTTATTTAACTTCTCTTATATACCGCGCTATTACAATATCAGTGTGGTTTACAATAAAACAACATATTACTATGTGGGCGGGCCACATAGAATTTACATTGAACAAGGGTTAGAACTTGGATTCAACAGGGAATAACATATCTTCAGCGTTATTTACAGCAATATATATGGACAAAATAGTGGACAACTTTAAGCTACATTGATCAACTATCAAAAAAGAAACAAGCAATCAAGAAATCAGATGATGCATTGCTCTTGGCAGAATCGTTATGAATGACCTAGACATGGTTCTCAAGAACAGAGATGTTTTTCACTATACAAAGATTTGGCTTGTTCAAGCCATGGTATTTTCAGTAACATCATATCGATTCAAAAGTTGGACAGTGAAAAAGATAGGCAGGAAGAAAATTGGTACCTTTGAATTATGGTGCTGGTGATGAATACTGTGTATACCATGGTTTGCCCAAAGAACAAACCAGTCAGTACTAGAGGAGATCAAACCTAAGCTTTCCTTAGAAGCTCAGATGACAAGCCTTCGACTTTTATTCTTTGGACACATCATGAAAAGAGAGAGATCATTAGAGAAAGACATCATGCTTGGCAAGGTAGAAAGTCAGCGCAAAAGAGAAAGGCCAGTAATGAGATGAATGATACAATAACAGCAGCTAATGGTGCCACTCTGTCAACAATGAGCCACATGACTGAAGACCGAACACAGTTTAGGACAACTATCAGAGGGTCGCTATGAGTCGACACTGATTCGACGTCACTTAACAACAACAACAACAGAGTTGCCAAGTTACCCAGTTCCAGGAGTGAGATTTTAAGTCAGTCCTGGATTTCTCACTATCTCATTCTGATGCACTGTGGGTTTCTGACTATCTCATTCTGATGCACTGCAGCCAAGGCCAGCACAAGAGTTTGTCACCCTAGGCAGAAACCCCAGGCGTGCTGCCCTCCCCATGCTGTTCCATCCCCACCCCCGTGCTGAGCCATGCTACCACTGATTTCGGTGGTGGGGTTAAGGAGGGATACAGAGTGGCTCAGCAGCAAGTCATGTGCTTTGGCACACATGGCCTGCCACTTCTGACCTCCCTCCAGCATAGCTTCGAGGGTTTGGAAGCGGCAGGCCATGGGTGCCGAAGCACATGGCATGCAGCTAAGCCTAGCCATTCCTCCTCCCACCACCAGAATTGGCAGCAGCAGGGGGTGGCAGTGCGGCATAGCTCAGCATGGGAAGGGAGGGTGACGTGGCTTGGTTTGTGGGGGGAGGCGGCAGGCCATGTGTGCCGAAGCACATTGCCTGCCGCCCACAGATCTGCCATCCTAGGCGGCCATCTAATCTGCCTAGTGGATGGGTCAGCCTTGCCTGCAGCATTAATTCCAATGGGTAAAACCAGGGGCTACAAATTCCATATTGTACTGCAATGCAAATTTAAAACCAGACTGGCTTAAATCTCACTCCTGGAACCGAGTAGCTTGGCAACTCTGATATTCAACCTATGATATAAAAACACTGCAAAAACTCATTTTTTCATGAAGAGGCTGTCTAAAAATTCCTTCCTATGGATATAAATTAATCAGGGCAGTGCTTTGCTAATAGTTCTCGGAAACCAGCTGATACCTTTCTCTTCTGTGCAGTTTGGAGGAATGCCAGAAATTGTGCTGCAAGGAAAATTCCACCGCTTGATCTAAATATCTTTTCATGCTGCATGAGAAGAAAACAATGTGGGCTGGATATTTCCAAATAATCAATCATGTATTCAGCTAAAGACATTTGTAGAAAAGAAACTTTTAGTCTTTACTTCCTTATGTTTTTGAGATGCCTGTCCTAACAAAAGGTTCTGGGTAACTTACAATAATAAAAAGAGATATATAAATAAAGGGGGGATATGCAAAGGCATTTACATAGTTTCAAAACTTGCAAACTATGTAAATTCCACTGAACGGGATATTCAACGCAGTGCCTAGATATCCACTGATGCCGCTGCTACATGCCGAAATGCTGTCATGGCCATTCTGAAGCATAATGGAGGCAGCACCCATTGCTAATCGAGCAGCGGTGATATTGAGCCCCCCCGTCTGGTAAGCAACAAGCAGGTAAAGTCAAGCGTGAGAAAGACTGGCCTAACTTTACCCATGGAAGCTAACCGGGCAGCGGCTTAATATCACTACTGCCCAGTTAGCTTCTGGGTTCTGTGGCAATGCCGGTTGCTGGATATGGCCCCAGCATTGAATATCCACAATTCAAATTCAGCAGCGACAGCTTAGGTGCTTTACAAGCGCTAGCTGCTGCTGAATATCCCCCCAAAATATTTTAAAAACCCTAAAAATATAGGGCCCGTATTTGATGGCATTTATATATTCACAAGTGGCCAGCAAATACATAATTGCCCTATCCATGTATTTTCAAAAATATACAGATTATCAAACCATTCAAATCGATAAACAGACAGATATTATCCCTATGTTTGTAGGCTAGGTTAATGGAGGAGTGAGGGCCATTAACCCAATCCACAAATATTTTTGAAAATACATGGATAGGGTAATTATGTGTTTGCTGGCCACTGGTGAACATATAATTACCTTCAGATATTGGCCCTATATTTTTAGGGTTTTTAAAATATTTTGGGGGGATATTCAGCAGCAGCAGCAGCAGCTAGCGCTTGTAAAGCACCTAGTTGTCACCGCTAAATCTGAACGCTGGATATTCAATGCTGGGGCCATAGCCGGCCACTGGCATTGAATATCCGGGTCGCCTCAGAAACCAGAAGCTAACTGGGCAGTGGCGATATTGAGCCGCTGCCTGGTTACCTTCCATGGGTAAAGTTAGGCCAGTCTTTGCCACACTTGACTTTACCCGCTTGTTGCTAACTGGGCAGGGGCTCAATATCGCTGCTGAATTTGATCCCCGGTTATTCAGTGCCGGGCCCGGGGCATTACTGTTTAACTTCAGCTGGTGGCTGCCTCAGCTGAATATTGGCCTCATAAAATGCAATTTGGATTTAACTAATGCTTTTATCAGTAGTAGCTCAAGGCAAGTTACATTCAGGTCAGTGGATATTTCCTATTCCTTGGAGGGCTTACAATCTAAGTTTGTAACCTGAGGCATTGGAGGGTTAAGTGACTTGCCCAAGATCACAAGGAAGGGCAAAGAAACATGTCTTACAACTTTTACTAAAAGATAATTAAAGATATCCCTAATATTTTTAGGAATGAAATTTCATTTACAGTTGTGTGCAAATGATTAGACACTCATGCTCAAATTATGTGTTTTAATGAATCTCCTAGGGGCATGTTTACTAAGTTGCATTAGCTGATAACACTATAATCTAACAATGCACTCACTAAACTGACAGTGCGGGTTTAATTTTTCGCTTTGTGCTTAGTGCACAATGGAGCGTAAAATGTGTGGAGCAGGGGCAGAGCATGGGCATGTCTGCACATCGCAGTTGGTGTGGAGGATGACAATGCACATTTGCTATCAATAGTGCACTTAGCATAGGTGCACTTAACACCATCTCAGTGGATGGCATTAAGTGCATCCATGTTGCCACCTGAATACATTAGGTACAAATCAGTGTAGTATCTGCTAGGGCCATGTTCCATATGCCCCCAACAAGCATCCGACTTTTGTACCTATCATGTGTTGGTTTCTACCCTTAATGAGCAATACCTTTAAATTCCTAGTGCATTTTAGTAAACATGTCTCTAATAGGGTCATTCCAGAAGCCGAATAAGCATTTGGATGTGCGCCGGGGATGTTTATGTGCCGAAAATGTCTATTAATGTATTCCGGTACATGGCAACCACACACATTTATCTCGCACGGAGGTGTCCACACGTGGTCCCAAAGGGGCAGAACGGGGGCATGGCCAGCCACAGAGACATATACTGCGTATTCTCAAAAGCTCCATGTACGTTTATGGGCTTTCCCTGAGATGTGCCCGTTATTCTTGCGGAGACATGGAACAAGGGCAAGGCTTAAAAATGTTTCTGCTGTGTCCTACAGTTTGTTCCTGCAAGTGAGAGTGAGTGTATGTGGTTATGGGTTGCACGGGAGGATCTGATGTGCTGATCTGCAATTCAAGGAGGACATTACTGCCTGGCCAGTACCTGGACCTCACGGATGACCAGTGTCAGCAAGTTCCACTGTGATATGGCAGCCATACATCAGCTATGCAAGGCACTGGAAGACATGACTGATGTTGTGCCAGCATTCCCCAGATTGTGCCATGAGTCCTACATTCTTACCCACTCCAGGATCTATGCAAGCTGCATGAGAGGGAATATATCTGGAGGCTGGCTACCTGGTATGATGGCACAGGGATCCCCCCTCCCAATCCCACACAGGACTGACCAGAGGAGCATTGCCACAAAGCAGACTGTGGGAAGGCAGGCAAGGTTGCTCCACAAATAGCAGATATTTACAGACTGAAATAAGCCAAGACAGAGAGTGGACATTCTTTCGGACAGGTGTAGCCACATGTAGGGAGTTACTGTGAGAAATGCCAGTACCCAGATATGTGGGAAACAGATGCCATAGCCAGAAAGCCATAGTCATTAAAATAGCATACTTTTGTAGTTCAGTAATATTAAGCAAAGTTCTTTAGGGAATTGCAAAGTTAGTTTAGGTTGTTGTGAACCTGGTAAAGGTTCATACTTAGCATTTTAAAGACCGTTTTTAAAGATGACCAATGCAAGAATAACTGAAGCATTTTAATACTGCCAAGCAATTTTTGATGCAATGCATGTCATGACAAACATGTTAATATTTACTTTATCTTAAGAACATAAGATATGCCATACTGGATCAGACCAAGGTCCATCAAGCCCAGTATCCTGTTTCCAACAGTGGTCAATCTAGGTCATACGTACCTAGCAGTATCCCCAAAAGACACAGGTTCCACAATGCTTGTATTGGGTCAAGCATTGATATCCTGGGTCCCTTTTTAATAATGATTTATGGACCTTTCCTCCAGGAACTTGTCCAAACCTTTTTTAAACCCAGCTACACTAACAGCTCTTACTACATCCTCCGGTAACAAATTCCAGAGTTTGATTACACGTTGAGTGAAAAAATATTTTCTCTTATTTGTCTTAAATAGTTTACCCTGTAGCTTCATTACTTGTCCCCTAGTCTTTCTATATTCTGATAGCATAAACAATCGATCTACGTTTACCCGTTCCACTCCATTCATTAATTTATAGACCTCTATCATATCTCCCCTCAGCCGTCTCTTTTCCAGGTTGAAGAGCCCTAACCTTTGTAGCCTCTCTTCATAGGAGTAGCCTTCCATCCCCTTTACAATTTTGGTGGCTCTTCTCTGTACCTTTTCTAATAACACTATATCCTTATTAAGATATGACGACCAGAATTGCACACAATATTCAAGGTGCGGTTGTACCATGGAACGATACAGAGGCATTATAATATCCTTTGTTTTATTTTCCATTCCTTTCCTTATGATACCTAGCATTCTATTTGCTTTCTTGGCTGCCGCTGCACACCGGGCGGAGGGTTTTAACATGTTATCCACGATGACTCCTAAATCTTTTTCCTGGGTGGTGGTTCCCAATGTGGAACCTTGCATTGTGTAACCATAGTGTGGGTTGTTCTTTCCTAGGTGCATAACTTTGCACTTGTCCACATTAAATTTCATCTGGCATTTGGATGCCCAGTCTTCCAATTTGTCCAGATCCTCCTGCAGTTTTCCACAGTCCTCGGGTTTTAACATGTTATCCACGATGACTCCTAAATCTTTTTCCTGGGTGGTGGTTCCCAATGTGGAACCTTGCATTGTGTAACCATAGTGTGGGTTGTTCTTTCCTAGGTGCATAACTTTTCACTTGTCCACATTAAATTTCATCTGCCATTAGGATGCCCAGTCTTCCAATTTATCCAGATCCACCTGCAGTTTTCCACAGTCCTCTTGGGTTTTAACAACTTTAAACAGTTTTGTGTTGTCTGCAAATTTGATAACCTCACTAGTTATTCCCTTTTCCAGGTCATTTATGAATGTGTCAAAAAGTAGCGGACCCAGTACAGGTCCCTTGGGTACTCCACTATTCACCTTTTTCCATTGGGAAAATTGGCCATTTAGCCCTACCCTCAGCTTTCTATCTTTTAACCAGTTCCCGATCCACAATAGTACACTGCCTCCTATCCCATGACTTTTTAGTTTTGCCATTCAGAGAGGCAGAGAAACATACTACTAATAGTACAGGACATGGGGAAATGCTAAAATGGTTTTGGCTTCTAATATATTAGAGTGCACAGAGATTACTTAGCACTTTTCCGTGCATGAAAAAGACTAGTATTAGTCTAGTTTGCAGCAGCATTTATTTGTCATCAGTTTTTCTGTCTAGTTTGCATCTGCAAAATACTGTTAGTGAAAACAGCAGCTTAGGAAATACACGTTTTAACCGAGGAGGCGAGGCCATCGGAGGTATCCACAAGTAACCTGCGGAGACGGACACAATCGGAAATGGGCAGCTTTCCAGAATACGGTGAGCGCAGGACATCCAAAACCATTTTAGCCTTTCCCCATGTCCTGTACTATTAGTAGTATGTTTCTCTGCCTCCCTGTATGGCCCATGCCTGCGCCCGTGTGCAGTTGTCGCTGTACATACATATAAAGGCCAGCTGAACAGTGTGATCTCCAGGAACAAGCAGGAATGTAGTCTTCACATATGGGTACTGTCGGCACCGACGGAGCCTGCGTGGGAACGCTCCCCGGCGTCCCAAATGGAAAGCTTTTGGAAGCATCCCACCATGCATGCGTGCTGCCTTCCCACCCGACTACCTCTCTCACTTCAGTTCTTCGTTTTCCGCAGAGTCGACAGGACGTGTCCCCTGTCAGCACAGAAAATCTTCTCTTAAATTTATATTTTTTGTGGTCGCGTCTGCCTTCCGTCAACGCCTACCGGTACCACCGGTGCTTTTCTTTCTTTTCTTCTAAAATAACTTAATTTTAGTGCTTTCCCAGGGTTTTTTTTCCCCTGCTCTGGTGCTTGGCACCATTTTGGGCTTTAGGCCCTCTGTTCCCTTATCATGGAAAAATCAGCCACTGGTTTTAAAAATGTTAAAAATGTGGCAGTACAATTTCTATTACCGACACCCATGACTGGTGTCTTAAATGTTTAGGTCCTGACCATTGCCCTACGGCATGTCTCTCCTGCAGGAAGTTGACTAAAAGAAGTCTTCAGAATCGAGCAAATCAACTTGGTGCCCTATTTGCTTCAGACACGATGTCTGTTGCATCGATGTCTTCCAGGGCTTCTACTTCTTCCCAGGGATCTCAGGTACCTAAACACAAGTCTTCCAAGACTAGCCGGTCCTCGAAGGTTAGATCTCCCTCTAAATATCGAGATGCCACTGGCGTTGCCCTCAAGGACACTTCACCGGCTAAACAGCCCCGGCGGGAGTCTTCGGGCTCCAAAGCTTTATCGGGGCTCCAGGATGTTCCTGAGGTCTCAACCTCGATGGAACTACTGGTGCCATGCTCGGGGGTTGTGGCCGCTTCCACCGGTACCGACACCCCAGCATCGGCAGTAGCGATGGATAAAAGACTCCTCGCTATCGCACGCAGTCTAGCGACTCTTTTAGCTACTTTGGTACCGCTAAAGTCGCTGCAGACGGTTCCGCAGGCACCGGTACCGATGCCGGTACCGGTGCCAGTGCCCTTGGTACCTGTTTCAACAGGCATGCTTCCCCCGATGCCGAGCCTGGAATCTCTCTCCAGCATGGGGGATCAGGTACCGACTCGTTTCGGTACTGACATCAAGCGATACCGACGCCATCTGCTTCGGAAGAACCCAGCACTTCCTCCTTTTGAGTTTTCCGATTCCGATGACTCAGATGATTCCACCGTTACCAGAGCTGAACTTTTGCAAGATTCATCTCTTTCTCCTCAACGCAGAATGTCCCCTCCTGAGGATATGTATTTTCATGATTTTGTACGTGATATGGTAAAGGATCTTGCCATTACAGTAGTATCAGAAAAGGAGCCTAGAGCACAAGAATTGAAAATTCTTCACTATCCTTTGGCTCCAAAGGAGGCAGCTATGCTTCCTATACACCAGATCTTACATGATCTAATGTTAAGAATGTGGGAAGCTCCTTTAACAGTATCTCCACATTCTAGATGTCTTGACACTATGTATCGAGTACCACCTTGCCCAGGGTTTCAGAAGAGTCAGATACCACATCATTCTATGGTGGCAGAGTTCACCATGAGGCGGATTAACAGTGCTAAACGACACTCTTCCAATCCACCAGGTCATGAGTCTAGAACACTGGATGCCTTTGTTTGTCGATGCTTTCAGTCCTCCATGCTATCAGCAAGAATCAGTTCCTATATATTATACATGGGAATGTTTCTTGAGCAGGTTACAAAAGACTTGGAGCTTTTGAACCCTTTTCTTCAAGAGGATAAATGGACAGATTATTTGACTTTGGTCAAACATGCTCAAAATGTCTCTAAGTTTATGAATCGTGCTACCTTTGACTGTTTTGAATGTATTAGCAGAACCTCTGCTATATCCATAGTAGCACATCGTATTGTCTGGCTCCAAGCTTCAGACTTGGAGGAATGGGTGCAAGATAAGCTGGGTAACATTCCTTGCACAGGAGAAAATCTCTTTGGCAAGGATTGGCAACTGAAAGCTAATGAAATTGACACTGATAATACAACTTTAGACAGGTTGTCAAAATCTACAGCTAACCCAACCAAGAAAAAGTTGTTCAAAAAACCTTTTTTCTCTAAGAAGAAATTTTATCCATCTTCCACCCAGCAAACACATGTTCCCCAGAAGGGGCAACAACAAACTAGACAAAGAAAGACACAAGCTCAGAAGGCTCAGCAGGCTCAGCAGACCCAGCCTCCTCAGGGTCTTTGACTGTTGTCTAGCAAACTTAGCCATTCTTCCTGTTCTAAGCCCAGAACCTTTAAATATTCCAGGCCGTATTTGCCATTTTGCCAAAAGATGGCAACAAATCACTTCAGAAAATTGGACTCTATCTATAGTGAGTCTGGGATACAAGCTCCATTACCTCAGCTTGCCCCCATCCACGCTAATAAAAACCAGTTCAAATCTCAACCACCGGTCTCAGACCTGTTGTGGCAAGAGGTCACCACTCTTAATCAAGGGGCTATAGAAGAGGTTCCAAAGTCCCAGCAGGGCACAGGATTCTATTCCTCCTATTTTCTCATTCCAAAGAAGTCAGGGGAACTAAGACCAATCCTGGACCTCAGAGAACTGAACAAATATTTAGTCCGAGAAAGGTTCAAGATGATCTCCCTTGGCACTCTTCTTCCATACCTTCACGAGCAAGATTGGCTATGTCAAGGGAAGACATTTTCAATACAGGGTCCTTCCTTTCGGGCTGGCCTCTGCTCCAAGGGTCGTCACAAAATGCATGCCAGTAGTAGCAGCATTTATGAGGACTCTAGGAATTTTTGTCTTCCCTTACTTAGACGATTGGCTCATTCAAGCACCGTCAGCTCCAAAGGCAAGTCATGCTCTTTCCCGAGTGATGCAAATACTGCAGTACTTAGGATGGATCATAAACCTTCCAAAGTCCCAGCTCACCCCATCTCAATCCCTCGAGTTTATAGGGGCTCACTTGGACACACAGCAGTCAAAGGCTTTCCTTCCTCAGCCTCGCTGTCTGCGCATCATCGAACTAGCATCTCAAGCAGTGCTACAAACCTTCCTCACTGCTCAACAGATGCTTCGACTTCTAGGACACATGTCATCTACAGTCCATGTGATTCCTTATGCACGCCTTCATATGCGAACGGCCCAGTGGACCTTAGTTTCCCAATGGTCCCAGGCCTCAGGATGCCTGTCAGATAAGATCAGAGTTACCACATGCCTGATTGCGTCTCTGCATTGGTGGCAATCTCTGGAAAACCTTACAGTAGGCTCTCCTTTTCAGCAACCCCTACCTCAGGCTGTCCTGACGACAGATGCATCCAAATTGGGTTGGGGAGCCCACTTGGGCGATCTGTCTACCCAGGGTCTCTGGACCCCACAGGAGGCTTCTCTTCAAATAAACCTCCTAGAACTAAGGGCCATTTCCAGTGCTATTCGAGTCTTTTGCTTTCATCTCGTAAGCAAAACAGTTCTGGTGCAAACTGACAATCAAGTGACCATGTTTTACCTAAACAAACAAGGCGGAACAGGCTCTCTGCAATTATGCAACAAAGCTTTGCAACTGTGGGCCTTTGCCAGAGAGCATTACATTCATTTGTTGGCAGTATACCTTCCAGGCATTCAAAACGTTTGGGTGGACAGGCTCAGTCGAGTCCTGTTGCCACACAAGTGGTCTCTCCACTCATATCAACTTGCCCGAGTGTTTCAAGTCTGGGGAACACCAGACATAGACCTCTTTGCAGGTCCACAGAATGCCAAACTTCCCCAGTACTGTTCCAGACTGCCAGCTCAAAATTTTCAGGCGAGGGATGCATTCCTGCTCCATTGGGGCCAGGATTTTCTCTATGCCTTCCCACCAATTCCCCTAATTCCCAAAACCTTATTCCAACTCCAGAGAGACAGAGGTCGCATGATACTCATAACTCCCTGCTGGCCAAGGCAAACATGGTATCCTCTTCTCCTAGGTCTCTCTCGAGCCACTCCTCTGGAGTTGGGGAGTGCTCCGGATCTTCTGTCCCAGAACAACGGATCCCTACTGCACTCCAATCCCCAGTCCCTTCATCTCAAGGCCTGGCTACTCAAGGCATAGAACTTCAAGATCTAGGCCTTTCACAACAAGTGAAAGATATTCTTCTGGCTTCCAGAAAACCTTCCACAAGGCGTTCTTACGCTTTTAAGTGGAAGAGGTTCTCAATCTGGTGTTCCCAGAGGGGACTTAATCCCCTCTTGGTACTGGTAGAGTCCCTTCTGGATTATCTCCTTCACTTATCAGCTTCTGGTCTCAAGACCAATTCTGTTAGGGTCCATCTTAATGCTATTGCTGCATCTCATAAACCCTTTGATGGACAACCAATTTCCTCTCATTCTCTTGTTTCAAGATTTATGAGGGGTCTCCTTTTAACTAAACCTCCCATCAAACCACCTCCGGTGGCATGGGATCTTAATCTTGTTCTGGGTCAACTCATGAAGCCTCCCTTTGAACTTTTAGCGACTTCAGAGCTAAAGTTTCTTTCATGGAAAGTCATTTTCCTAATTGCTATCACTTCTGCAAGACGCATTAGTGAACTGCAAGCTTTAGTGGCTGACCCACCTTATACAAGGTTCCATCATGACAAAGTAGTCTTGAGGACTCATCCTCATTTTATGCCAAAGGTGATATCACCTTTTCATTTAAACCAGTCGGTTTATATCCCAGTCTTCTTTCCTAGGCCTCTTGCCTCCAGTGTGGAAATAAATCTTCATACCTTAGACTGTAAGCAGGCTCTGGCTTTTTATCTTCACAGAACTCAGCTATTTAGAAAGTCTTCGCAGCTTTTTCTGGCTTTTGACTCTAGTCATTTAGGACTTCCAGTCACTAAGAGAACTCTCTCTAAGTGGATTGCAGACTGGTTTTCCTTTACCTATCAGAGTAAAGGAATCCCTCTTGAAGGCCATGTCACGGCTCATAATGTTAGAGCCATGGCAGCCTCAACAGCTAATCTTCGTTCAGTTGCTATGGATGAGATCTGCAAAGCAGCAACTTGGGCTTCTATGCATACTTTCACTGCCCACTATTGTCTAGACAAGGACTCTTGTCGGGATGCCTTGTTCGGTCAAGCTGTTCTACAGCATCTCTTCCATTCCTAGATCAACTCCATCCCACCATCCACTCTTGGATGCCTGAGGTCCCTGGGAGGAAGCATGGCCCATCTTACTTAGATCTGCAACATGCTGGGGTCATCCCTAGGCATTTTTAGCTGGGGAGTCCCCATATGTGAAGACTATATTCCTGCTTCTTCCTGGAGATAGCGTAGTTACTCACCTGTAACAGGTGATCTCCGGGAACAGCAGGAATAAGTCTTCACAACCCACCCACCTCCCCTAGGAGTTGTCTTTCTCTTTCTATTTTTCTTCTACTTCTCTCCTTTGGTCTCAGCTTTCAACTCAACTGAAGTGAGAGAGGTAGTTGGGCGGGAAGGCAGCACGCATGCGTGATGGGATGCTCCCAAAAGCTTTCCTTTTGGGACGCTGGGGAGTGTTCCCGCTCAGGCTCCGTCGGTGCCGACGGTACCCATATGTGAAGACTTATTCCTGCTGTTCCCGGAGATCACCTGTTACAGGTGAGTAACTACGCTTTGCCCGTACCGCACTGGACATGTCTACAGGCTGATTCGAGAAACGTGGATGCGTATATAACTACGGATGCAAAATTAGCATGGAATCACACCCATGTCCGATTTAAACGTATCCACAGGCGATTACCGGCCTATATGGAATCTACCTCAGTGAACAGAAATGGACATATCTTCATGGTACAAAGTTAAAACTATTATCTTTCTGAAAATGTTGTTAAGTGCATCAGGTCAATATCAACTTAGGACAAACCTGTGAATAGTTGTCCTAAACTGTGATCGATCATCAGTCAAACAGCAAATTATTGATAGAGTGGCATCCAATAACTAGTGTTATGATATCAATCCATCGCATTGCCAATCTTCCTCTTTTACGTTGACCTTCAGCCTTACTAAGCATTATGTCTTTCTTTAATGATCTTCCTTTTCACACGATGAAGGAAAGTTGAAGTCTTGTCATTTGAGCTTCTGAGGAAGGCTTATTTTAATCTCCTTTAGTACAGATTGATTTGTTCTTTGATCAGTCCATGATATTCACAGTATTCTTTGCCACTACCATAATTCGAAGGCATCAGTTTTCTTCCTGTCTTTCTTCTTTACTGTGCAACTTTTGCATCCATATATATGTTGTTGAAAATACCATGGCTTGGACAAATTTAATTTTTGTATGGAGGAACAAAAATCTTGTCTGTCCTTTATAACCATTGTGCCAAATTTCCATTTCATTGTTGATTATTGATCAAAGCAGGTTAAAATTTATTTTTTCTCTGTCAAGGATGAAATTATTGATTTTGCCAGTTGTCAGGATCTTTGTCTTTTTCATGTTGAGGTGCAGGCCCATTTTAAGACTGTTCCTTGATCTTGATTAGCAGATGTTTCAAATCATCTTCACTTTCAGCCTATAACGAGCTATCATTAACATAGCGAAAGTTGTTGATGAGTCTTTGAGCAATCTTCACACCTCGGTTGTCTTCATACAGTCCTGCTTCTCTGATAGTTTGTTCTACATATAAATTTTACAGGTATGGAGAAATTATACAGCCTTGATGAACACCTTTGCTGATTTTAAACAATTCTGTTTCTCCTCCTTTTGTTCAAACTGTGGCTTCTCAATCAATATAAAGGTTATGCATGAAAATTATCAGGTTTTCTGGTATACCCATGCTTCTTAATGTGACCCAGAGTTTTACATGACTTACATAAACAAAAGGCCTGCTGTATTCAACAAAACACATGTAGACATCATTTTGGTATTCTTTTATCTTTTCAAGGATCCAGTTCACATCTGTGATGTCTCTTGTTCTTCACCTTTCCTGAACCCTGCTTGTACTTCAGGCAGTTCTCGTTCCTGGTATGATTGTAGTCGCCACTGAATTTTCTTGAGTAGAATCTTGCTGGCATGGGGAATCAGAGTGACTGTGCAATAATTTCCACAATCAATCAGATCACCTTTCTTCAGTATTGGTATAAACATAAATCTTTTTCAGTCAGTCAGCCATGATGTCTTCCAGAATCCCTGGCAGAGCCTTGTAAGTATTGTAATATCTGCAGCTGAGTGCTATAATACTTAAAGGAGAATGCCATTAGTGCCTGGAGCTTTGTTCTTTGATAATGCTTTCAATGTTTTGACTCCTTTCATCATAAAGTACAGATTGAAAAGGCTGTTGATTCACTTGTTCTTTATGGTATAATGACTTGGGCCCTCTACTAAAGCCTGCTAAGGATTTGCCGTTAATGCACTAATCTCACACACATTAATTGCAAAACCTCCAAGTTAGCTGTCAGGGGCATGACCGGCATGTTCCTGGAAGCTAACACATGACAGATTCTCCTAACATGCACTCTGCTAACA
This sequence comes from Ichthyophis bannanicus, assembly GCA_033557465.1. Taxonomy (NCBI): domain Eukaryota; kingdom Metazoa; phylum Chordata; class Amphibia; order Gymnophiona; family Ichthyophiidae; genus Ichthyophis; species Ichthyophis bannanicus. Next base: position 661,141,449 of record CM066032.1, on the reverse strand, counting down.
GCGGGTTCACTTAGAGGAGTCTTTATGTGAAGTCATGTTAGTTGATGTGTTGCTGCTGAGTGTGCGGCAGTAGCTTGGGTTTTCGCGCTAATGTGCTTTCCATTCCCTGTCCCATCCCATGCTCACCAATTAATGATCATTTAGAATGTGGTGGCAAACATATTCACGTGTTAGTGTTCCTGACAGCCAGTTGTTATGCATTAAAATGCACGTTAACCAGCTAATGGCTTATTAAAAGGGGTCCTTAGTGTATTCTTTCCTCCTTTTCTTGATGTTCTCGGCATTCAAGATGGATCCTTGAGCATCTTTTAGCATTCCAGTTCGAGGTTGCAATGTCCTCTTTAACTCTTGTAATTTTAAGAAAGCTGATCTTGTTCAATTTCCATACATGCATCATTGAAATATTTCTTTTTGTTTCATCTCGCTGCACGTTGGAAAATTCTATTACGTTCCGTGATTACCTCTCTCTCTCCTCTGGCTTTAGCTTCTCTGCATTTCTGAGCAATTTTCAGAGTTTCTTCAGTCACCTGTCTAGGCCAATTTTGCTTTTTCACCTTATGTGTAGATTTTAAATTTTCTTTGAGCACAACTTTCTTGACATCATCCCATAGATCTTCTGGTGTGTTGTCATTTGTATCCACAGCAGTGAATTCATTATCTCCAGGAACAAGCAGGAATGAGTCTTCACATATGGGTATCGTCGGTACCGACGGAGCCTGCGCAGGAACGCTCCCCAGCATCCAGAAAGAAAGCTTTTGGGAGCATCCCACAGCGCCTGCGCGCTGCCTTCCCGCCTTTCCTAACCACCTCTCTCCAGTTCTTCTTTTCCGCGGACCCAGCAGGTCGTGTTCCTGTCACCGCTGAAGAAGTTCTTTATTTTTCTTTATTTCTTTGGTCGCGCGTCTGCCTTCTTCAACGTCGGACCGGTACCGCCGGTCTTTTCTTCTTTCTTCTTTAAAAAAAAAAAAAAACCTACCGTTTCCCACTTCTGTGCAACTTTTCCTTTTGGGACTTAGGCCTAGAAAAATTTTTGTCATGGAAAAACCCGCTTCCGGGTTTAAAAAGTGCACGAAGTGCAGCGGTACTCTTTCTATCACCGACACCCATGACTGGTATCTAAAATGTTTGGGCCCTGACCACTCCATCACCGATTGTGAGTCCTGTTCCATGATGTCTAAAAGAGGTCGACAGAATCGAGCGGCCAAGCTCAGTACCCTGTTTCCCTCTGATGCAGCTTCGGTGGCATCGACATCTTCCAGGGCTTCTTCTTCCTCCCATGGATCTCAGGTAACCAAACATAAGTCCAGCCGGTCCTCGAAGGGTAGATCTCCCTCTAAGTATCGAGATGCCTCCGGGCTTGCTTTCGAGGATCCTGCACCGGCAAAATTACCCCGGCGGGAAGCTCCGGCTTCCAAAGCTTCATCTATGGGGTCACAGGTTGACATTGATGGCGTGGCCTCGACCGATCACCTGTTGCCATGTTCTGGGGTACCGGTGGTTTCCACTGGTACCGACATCCAGACATTGGTTGCGTCGATGGATCAGAATATTCTGACCATGCAGCGTGCCATTACGGCATTCATACAAGCTGTGACTCCTCCGGTACCGCAACAAACTCCGTTGTCGGTACCGGTTCCGGCACCAGCACCGCTATCAGTTCCGGTGCCGGTACCGATTACATCGACATCGGCTTCGGTTTCGACTGCAGCGGTACCCTGTTCTGTTATGCCCATCGGTACAGAATCGGTTCCGATCACTCCCGATGTCGATACCACTCGGTGCGCGTATTGGGCTCTGCAAGAGCATCCAGATAGGCGATACTTCGATTCCTCCGAAGACTCTGATGAATCAGAGGCTTCTATCGAAGCATCGGTACTCCTTCCTCAGGAGCCCTCTTCTCCAAAAAGAAGAATGTCTCCTCCAGAAGACTTGTCTTTTCAAGACTTCATTAGGGAAGTGGCCAGGGGCCTCTCTATTTCAGTGGCCCCTGAACCAGAGCCTAGAGCCAAGAAATTGGATATTTTACAATATCCTAAGGCTCCTAAAGAGGCAGCTACTTTATCAATTCATGAGATCCTTTATGATCACATGTTGGGCATATGGGAGACACCTCTTACTACCTCCCCTCATTCTTGCAGGTTGGACACCATGTACCATGTTCCTCCTTGTCCTGGCTTCCATAAGACTCAGCTTCCTCACCACTCTATTGTGGTGGAGTCTGCTATGAAGAAGATAAAGAGTGCAAAAAGACACTCATCTAATCCTCCAGGAAGAGAATGCAGAACTTTGGATGCTTTTGGCCAGAGAATCTTCCAGGCCAATATGCTTACTGCTAGAATCAACTCCTATAGTCTCTATATGGGGATGTTTCTAAAGGAAGTTACAGATCATCTGCAAACTTTATCTCCTTTTGTCTCAGAAGATAAAAGGGAGGAGTTTCTCACCTGGCTTAAACATGCCCAGGATGTTTCCAAATTTTCCAACCGTGCAGCCTTTGACTCTTTTGAGTGTGCCAGCAGAGCCTCGTCTATTGCCATAGGTGCACGCAGACTGGCTTGGTTACAAGCTTCTGATTTGGAACCCTGGGTCCAGGATGGATTAGGAAATCTTCCTTGTACAGGTGAAAACGTTTTTGGCAAGGATTGGCAAGCAAAGGCCACTCAGATGGATTTATTTATTTATTTACATTCTCTTATATACCGCGCTATTCTACATCAGTGCAGTTTACATTGAAAAACTGAAATTACATTGAACAGGGCATTATAACTTGGAGATAACTATTTTACAGGGAACATGGGCTATGGAGGGTTAAGTGGCTTGCCCAAGACCACAAGGAGCACCTGTGGGACTAGAAACCTCAGTCCTTCCGGCCCAAGGTTGCTGTCCTCTAGTGGGATTTGAACCCGCGACTTTCCGGCCTGAAGTACCTTGCCCCAACCACTAGGCCACTCCTCCACACTCAAGGAACCCAGGCTCAACAAGAGAACTCCCTCTAGTCCCAGCATCAAAGAAAGGCTTTTCACTGACAGAACCTCCACCGGTAGCACCGAAGGCAGCAGTCGTGTGTGTCGGTGAGAGACATTAGCTTCTTGCACTGATCACACTTTTTAAACCCACTGGAAGCCATTGGGGAAAAGAGTCCCCGCGAGGTCAAAGGACCGGCCTTCCAGGGAAAAAGACAAAAAAAAGGGTGCGAATGCCAGCCACGAAGGGCAAAAACCGAAAAAGATTGGGCTCGATACCGGTGTACCGAACCCGGCGTCGAACCGGAGAAAGAAAAATAGCGAAGGATCGCCAAAAAATCTAACAATTTTCCGGGAGGACCAGGACACACGTCCAATGGGCTTCATGGAAAAAGAGAGACTGAGGCAAGATGGCACCTTTAGGCGGGAAGGGAACCGCGCATGCGTGCCTGCATTCCCAAAGGCCCCCACGGAAAGCTGGGGAAATGCTCCACAAGGGCTCCATCGACGTCGACGTCACCCATATGTGAGGACTGATTCCTGCTTGGTCCTGGAGAAAAGAGGGTACTGAGATTTACAGCCAGGTTCTGTCTTCCTCTTTTTTAGTCATTCCCATACAAGAGAGACACTCAGTGGAGAATGGTCAGGGCCTAAACATTTAAGACACCAGTCATGGGTGTCGGTGACGGAAATGGTACCGCAACACTTAGTGCATTTTTTAAAACCACTAGCTGGTTTTTCCATCTTTAAGGAAAAATGGGGCCTAGCACTGAAAAAGAAAAGTTTCTGATACCGGTAGGCGTCGTGCGGATGCAAACGTGACCCCAAGAAAACAAGATTAAAGAAGACATTTTCTGCAGTGACAGGGTATGTGTCCTGTCGGCTCTGTGGAAAACGAAGAACTGAAGAGGGACAGTTGGAAAGGCGGGAAGGCAGCGCGCATGTGCTGAGGGATGCTCCCAAAAGCGCCCACATTTTCCCACGCAGGCTCCGTCGGCACCGACGATACCCATATGTGTAGACCACCATTCCTGCTTGTTCCTTGAGAAAAGTAACTACACCCACAGGTACTAAACTTAGAGGCTGAAAAGCAGTGTGGGTTATTTAAATGCCATGGTCAGCTGAGATATTTACATATCCTTTGAATATTCAGTGGCAGTGTCCACTATCCAAATAATTGCCGCCAATAGCTAGATAGTGGCAATTTTCAGCTGTTGTCCTAGATACTCGATCCAGACAGCAACATGGGATAGCTTTTTTTGCCAGCCCAAGATAATCGTGTAAATTATCCAGATAGAAGCTAAATTCACCATGATCCAGATAATGCTGGTAATTAGCTAGTGGATGGTGCTGTCCTTGTTCTATGGATGCTGAGAATTCTGCCTTAGATAGACTTTCAAAGTCTACTTCTGCTCCTGTTAGAAAAAGGTTATTCAAAAAGGCTTTCTTTCCCAAAAAAGGGAAATATTATCCTGTTTATGGTCACCAGGCATCTTCTGCAGGTCGTTTTGCTGCAAAGCGTCAGCAACAACCTAAACAAACCAAGCCTAAGGCTGCAAGGACTGCTACGGCCCAACAGCCTCAGCCTCCTCAGGGCCTTTGACTTACAACTAGAGAACTTAGCCTTTCTGGCTCTAGAAGAACCAGAGCCTCTCACCATTCCAGGAGGGTTAGCTCACTTTGCTCCCAGATGGGAACAAATCACAGCAGAGCAATGGACCCTCTCCATCATAAGGGAGGGGTACAAGCTTCATTTCTTAAACCTTCCTCCTCACACCATGGTGAGACAGTTCAATTCTCCAACATCTCTCCTCGACCTTCTGGGTCAGGAGATTGCTACCCTTCTTGCCCAAAGGGCAATAGAAGAAGTACCCCTTCTTCAACAGGGTTCAGGGTTCTACTCCCCCTATTTTCTTATCCCAAAGAAAACAGGGGGCTACAGACCCATATTAGATCTCAGAGAATTGAACAAATTTCTATGCAAGGAGAAATTCAAAATGATTTCTCTCGGTGCTCTCCTTCCATACCTTCAGAGTCAGGATTGGCTTTGTTCTCTAGATCTCAAGGATGCGTACACCCATGTCCTCATCCATCCAACACACAGAAGGTTCCTTTGGTTCCTTTATCAGGGAAAGCACTACCAATACAGAGTGCTTCCTTTCGGTCTGGCCTCTGCTCCAAGAGTGTTCACAAAATGCATGGCAGTGGTAGCTGCATTTCTACGCACTCTAGGAATATTTGTATTCCCATATCTGGACGACTGGCTCATCCGAGCTCCATCCCAGACGGAGACCCAGGCTTCCCTAGCCTGCACAAGGCGTGTTCTTCAGTATCTGGGACTGGTAATAAACATCCCAAAATCACATCTCACTCCAACTCAGTCATTAGAGTTCATAGGGGCCTTGCTAGATACCACAACTGCAAGGGCCTATCTTCCCCAAGCCCGTTGCCTACGATTGGTGCAGTTAGCCTCACAAGTTCAGTTAAAGTCCCATTTAACTGCTCGAGAGATGTTACAACTGTTAGGCCACATGGCATCCACCGTGCATGTGGTTCCTTACGCTCGCCTTCAAATGCGAGCAGCTCAGTGGACTCTGTCCACCCAATGGACCCAGGCATCAGGGTGCCTGTCAGACAAAATAGCAACCTCCAGTCGCCTCTTTTGGTCTCTCCAGTGGTGGAAGTCCACTCACAATCTGTTGCTGAAGTCCCCCTTTCAACAGTTGCTACCCCAAGCAACCCTTACAACAGATGCCTCTCCAAGGGGTTGGGGAGCTCATCTACAAGATCTCTTCACCCAGGGCATCTGGTCTCCACAGGAGACATCTCTACATATCAACCTCTTGGAGCTCAGAGCAATTTTTCTAGCTCTGAGTCTTCCACACTGCTCAGCTACAAGACAGTCCTCATCCACACGGACAACCAAGTTGCCATGTTCTACGTGAACAAGCAGGGCGGGACTGGCTCTCTGTCGCTTTGCAACAAAGCTTTGAGATTGTGGGCCTTCGCCAGAGAGCATCAAATTCATCTCATGGCAGTGTATCTTCCAGGGGTTCAAAACTCTTGGGCAGACAGACTCAGTCGAGTTCTGCTTCCACACGAATGGTCCCTCCATGGGGACCAGATAGCCAGGATCTTTCGAATTTGGGGAACCCCGGACATAGACCTTTTTGCAAGTCCGTGGAATGCCAAACTTCCCCGGTTCTGTACCAGAACTCCGTGTAAGGAGTTCAGGCCAGGGATGCCTTCCTCCTCCATTGGGGGCAAGACTTCCTCTATGTCATTCCACCCATTCCCCTTATTTCCAAGACACTGTTCAAGCTTCAGAGAGACAAGGGGTCTATGATCCTCATAGCTCCACGTTGGCCACGCCAAGTGTGGTACCCTCTACTTCTTCATCTCTCTCAAGCTCCCTCCCTGGACTTGGGATCTGCTCCAGACCTCCTGTCCCAGGAGGAGGGAACGTTGTGGCACCCAAATCCCCAGTCTCTTCATCTCAGGGCCTGGTTGCTGAAGGCCTAGACCTTCAAGATTTGCATCTTTCTCAGCAGGTGAAGGATATCCTTCATGCTTCCAGAAAGCCTTCCACTAGACGTTCCTATGCTTTTAAATGGAAAAGGTTTACCATTTGGTGTGCAGAGAAGGGTCTTAACCCTCTTGCAATACCTCTGAATTCTTTACTAGAGTATTTGTTGCATTTATCCCATGCAGGCCTTAAAACGAATTCAGTAAGAGTCCATTTGAGTGCTATTGCAGCATCCCTTAAGCCTCTCAATGGACATCCTATTTCTTCTCATCCTCTTATTGCAAGATTCATGAGAGGCCTTCTTTTAACTAAACCTCCCATTAGACCACCTCCAGTGGCATGGGATTTGAATTTGGTTCTTGGCCAGCTCATGAAGCTACCCTTTGAACCCTTAGCCACTACCTCCTTGAAATTTCTTTCCTGGAAGGTTATTTTTCTCATTGCAGTCACCTCAGCTCGCCGTATCAGTGAGCTGCAAGCCTTGGTGTCTAATCCTCCTTATACAAGGTTCCATCATGACAAGGTAGTCCTCAGGACTAATCCACACTTTATGCCTAAAGTGGTCTCACCTTTTCATCTGAACCAGGAGGTGTATTTACCTGTCTTTATTCCAGGACCTCATGCATCAACTGCAGAGAGGAATCTTCATACCCTGGATTCTAAGAGAGCACTTGCTTTTTACTTACAAAGGACACAGCAACATAGAAAGTCCTCTCAACTATTTGTTGCTTTTGATCCCTCTCATTTAGGACTTCCCATCTCTAAGAGAACTCTGTCCAATTGGATTGCTCAGTGTATTTCCTTCGCCTACCAGAGTAAGAACCTTTCTCTGGAGGGCCATGTCACAGCTCACAATGTGAGGGCCATGGCAGCCTCTATGACTCATCTAAACTCTGTGTCCATTGATCAAATCTGTCGAGCGGCCACCTGGGCCTCGGTTCATACCTTTACAGCCCATTACTGCTTGGACAAGGACTTCCGCCGGGATGCCTTGTTTGGTCAGACTGTTCTCAAACACCTGTTCCATACCTAATCAACTCCTACCCCCCATCCCTGGTTGGATGCCCAAGATCCATGGGGGGAGGTAGAGCCCTTCTCAGGGACTCACAACCTTGGAGATCTCCCTGGCATCTCTAGCTGGGGAGTCACCATATGTGAAGACTCATTCCTGCTTGTTCCTGGAGATAGCACAGTTACTTACCTGTAACAGGTGATCTCTGGGAACAGCAGGAATAAGTCTTCACAACCCACCCACCTCCCCTAGGAGTTGTATCTCTCTGTCTATCTTTCCTTTCCTCTCTCTCTCTCTTTGTCTCAGCTTAAAACTCGAACTGAAGAGAGGCGGTTAGGAAAGGCGGGAAGGCAGCGCACAGACGCTGTGGGATGCTCCCAAAAGCTTTCTTTCTGGACGATGGGGAGCGTTCCCGCGCAGGCTCCGTCGGTACCGACGATACCCATATGTGAAGACTTATTCCTGCTGTTCCCAGAGATCACCTGTTACAGGTAAGTAACTGTGCTTTATAAGCAGTCTTTAAATTCTGGTGGTATATTTTCAAGATCATACTTTGCTACATTCATGAGGAGCTTGCTTTTTTTTAGCCGTATCTTGAGTTTGCATTCTAATAGCTGATGATCTCAAGATTTTGTCTATTGAGCTCCAGGTTTTTTCTGTAACATTGTTTAACTTTTCCATCATTGACTTCCACAGATGTAGTCAGTTTGATTTTTGTACAATCTGCTGGGTGAAGTTCATGTGTACAGTTGCTACCTGTGTTGCTGGAAGGAGGTATTAGAGATGAATAGGTTGTTGGTCTTGCAGAATTCCATCAGTTTTTCTCCAGCTTCATTCTATTGCCAAGCCAAGCCTTCTTTATTCCCAGCTTTTGCATTTCAGTTGCCCATGACTATCAGTATATCTTCTTTATTTATATGTATTTAGCTCATGCCTTTCCAGTAGTAGTTCAAGGTGAGTTACAGTCAGGTACTTTAGGTATCTTGTTTACATGTTCTGTCGACTTCAGCTTGTACTTGTTCAGAGAATTGATCGACTTCATTATCTTCTGCTTTTGTTGTTGGCATATATACCTGAATAGTAGTTGTGTTGATAGGCTTACTTGAGGACAAATGGAAATTAAGAGTTCACTAGCTCTTTAAAGCTCTTGTACATTTTTTCTTAATGATAAATCCAACACCATTTCTTCTTTGTTTTTCATTTCTGGCTTAGTATACCATGCGATCATCAGATTCAAAGTGCCCAATGCCACCCAATAGATCAAGTTGTACACATTCTATTTCATTCCTAACCACCTCCATGTTCCCTTGTTTCCTGCTTCATATGTTCTCGTACCTCAGATGAAACCTTTCCATCTTGTGAGATCCTAGCAGTAGTTAAGCTACCAATAATATAGCTCTCACTGTCATTGATGCATGCAAGCCATGGTGGAACAACAAGCCACAAACCTAGCGAGAGCTTTCTGCAAATGGTAATGCACAATTACTGTTTATTTGCAGTTTTGTACAGATTCAAAATAAAAAGCTGTGAATATGACTGCTGAAAAGTTGACAGTCTGTACTTTATAATAGCTCCATTGGCAGAATTAAGTCCTAAATGTTTCTCTGTAGCCAGTTAAGAGTCTTTCTATTCTTGCTTTTGGAATTTTTTCCATCTTTCCTTGCAGATCTCTTCTAGCTCAAATATTATTAGGTCTCCTTGCATGCACAGCATGTTTGCGATCTCCCCCTAGATTATCAATGAAATATTTTTCCTTCCCATAAGAACCTCATGGTTGATTCCGAGGTACATCTTGGATTGCTCTATTGCTTGGAATATCTGAACTCTTTTTGACTTCTTTTTTTTCTCTACTTGTGAGATATTAGTTTTTTGGGTATATTGCTTTTTAGTTGAACCCATTTTTCCTTCCACTCGCACAATATTCCCTATGCCCATGGTTGCCACACAGAGAAACATGATGACAGAAAAAGACCACATGGCCTATCTCGTCTGCCCTTCCATATCTACCACTACAGTAGTCATATCATTTCCCTTAGAGATCCTCTGTTTCTCCCATGCTTTTTTGAATTCAGATACTGTCCTCATCTCTACTACCCTCTACTGGGAGACCAATCCACACATCTGCCACTCTTTCTGTAAAGAAATATTTATGCTTATTACTTCTGAGTCTATCCCCTTTCACATTCATCCTATGTCCCTCGTAGCAGAGCTTTCTTTCAGTCGAAAGAAGCTCACCTCCTGTGCATTTATGCCATGGATATATTTAAACATCTCTATCATATCTCCTCTATCCTGCCTTTCTTCTAAGGTATACATATTAAGATCCTTAAGTCTGCCTCATATGCTGTATAATGAAGACCACTAACCATTTTAGTAGCCACCCTCTGTACCGATTCCAACCTGTTTATATCCTTTTGAAGGTGCGGTCTCTAGAACTGCACACAATATTCCAAATGCGGTCGCACCAAAGACCTATACAGAGCACTATCACCTCATTTTTTCTGCTGGCCATTCCTCTCCCTATGTACGCAAGTATCCTTCTAGCTTTTGCCATTGCCTTTTCTACTCGTTTAGTTACTTTAAGATAGTCAGACACAATCACGCCCAGGTCCCTCTCTTCTTTTGTAGACAAAAGTATTTCCCCCCTACACTATACCGTTTCTTCTGAGTTTTGCAGCCCAAATGCATGACTCTGCATTTTTTAGCATTAAATCTCAGCTGTCAAATTCTAGACCATTCTTCAAGCTTAGCTAGATCCCTCCTCATGTTATCTACTCCTTCCTGGGTGTCTATTGAAGATTTCTTTTGGTATCAACTGCAAAGAGGCAAACCTTACCCGACAGCCCTTCCGCAATATCACTAACAACGATGTTAAAAAGAATCAGACCAAGGACAGATCCCAGGGGCACACCACTGGTAACCTCCCTCTCCTCAGAGTGAGCTCCATTTACCTATACCTTTTGTCGCCTCCCCCTCAACCAATTTCTAATCCAAACAGTAATTTTAGGGTCCATTCCTAGTCACCTGTGCGGAACGATGTCAAAGGCTTTACTGAAATCCATGTACACCACATCTAGGGCTCTCCCTCAGTCCAACTCCCTGGTCACCCAGTCAAAGAAATCAATCAGATTTGTCTGACAAGACCTGCCTCTGGTGATTCCATGCTACCTCCGATCCTTTGATTCATTGGACTCCAGAAACCTCACTATTTTCTCTTTGAGTAACGTTTCCAATAATTTACTTACCACAGAGTTTATACTAACCGGCCTGTGGTTTTCAACCACATCCTTACTTCTGTTTTTGTGTAAAGGGACCACATGTGCCTCTCTCTAGTCCTCTGGCACCACTCCCAACTCCAAAGAGGCATTGAAAAGGTCAGTCAGCTCCGAAGTATGATGTCCACCCCTGTATTTAATGGTCGGCAAGGTATTCATTTCTTCAAGTAATTTATCCCCTTTTTTCTCCAACTGTATCTTATATAGTTGTAGCGGAACAGTTCAGTTTTCATTTCATCAGTTCAAAGCACTTTATTCCAAAATATTTCAGGCTTTTCAAGGCTTTATTTTACATGCTTTAGATACTGACTTGTGTCATGAGGTCATGGTTAAGGTTTCCTTCTTACATCTCCCATACTGATCATTGCTGTGTGAGCGGTGCTGTACTGCAAACTTGTGGCTAAGTACAGAGTCAGCTTTTCAGCAAGTCATTTGCAGTTATCTGCGAGTTCTGATTTGTAGATTTGTCCAGTTTTGTAGCCGTTCTTTTCAGAGATTTTTCTTGCTCTTCCACATCTTGACTTCAGCAGTTCCATGTAATTTCCATTTCTTAAAATATTTCTGACAGTTGAAATTACTAGGTGAAATCATAAAGAGATTTTTTTGTAGCCTTCCTTGATTTGTAAGAGAAAATTGTCTTTATTTTCAAAGAGGCGTCCATGACTGTTGAAAATAGACTAGCAATTACAAGCTGAGAGGTTAGAAGGGTCAGAATATTTGTTGAACTGTGAAATTGTTTTCACATGACTGATTGAAGGCCTTTCAAGTCACTAAATGCTGTAGGCCTTATTAAGAAATGAAAAAAAGAAGTAATGAATCAACTGGAAGGGTGTCCAAACTTTTGCTACTGCCTTATTTACTTTTTGATTATTTTAATCTGCTGAAATCATCAAATAATAATTATGCATTAAAATTTGCAGAAAGATGTTATGTTTAACCTTATACCATGTGTCAGCCTCTGTTCACTTAGGAATTCACTGAAACATAGAATAAGCCAGGAATGCTTAAACCTTGGCATACATCTGTATGTCTATGAATTACATGCAGAAATGGACTTTTTCAAAACCTCTCATCATATATGCCCCTACTTTTGCCCACAGTGAACAGATGCATTCAGAGGTGAAGATTGCACTTACACACATACTTTTTGGATTTTTAAATGTATGCACTTATTTTTACCCAAAAAGCTATGTGCACCAAATTGCAAGTCAATTTTCATTACTACTTATATAACTAGCATCACATGCTAGCCATATAAATGGCTTGTTTGAATTTGTTTGCATGAATGCTTGTACTGATAAATTTGGCTGTGTAAGTTGATATATGGCCAAACTTTATCTGGAAATACAGAGGACAGGCCAGGGCCATTTTGGGAGTGGGACCATAAGGGTACCTGGTGTTCAGCTTTCGACTATCTAGCACCTTTGTTGCAGAATTCTGTTCCGCAGCAAATTCATTTGGAAACCTCTGTCCCAAGGTCTAAGGTGCTACAAAAATAGCTCTGTTTTTCAGGTCATTGGCAGTGAGCAGGGACTCTAGACTTTGTGTCTGTAGAAGGAGGCTGTGCTGCATTCTTTATTTGCTAGTTTGCTCCATTCATTTCTGATCTGCTTTAATCCTTTAATCAGATACTGTACAGTTTTTATGACATATTTATTATTTGAATTGCAAACCACTCTGATGCCTTGCGAAGAGCAGTACCAGAGATCTGTCAATAACATAAATATAAATAATGGTCATATTCAGCTTCTATCCATATAAGCTGCCTGCAAAAACATCTTAACTTCTATATAGATAAATTATTTATATAAAGTTAGACTGGCATATTCCATAGTTTCTTATATGGATAAGTCCACTGAACATCTGCATAAAAATATATAGATAATGGAGTTCCTTTTACTAGCCTCAGCATTAACTGTCAGGGGTGTGATACACGTTCCCAGCAGCTAACGCATGGTGCAGTTGACACGGATCACCTTACGACTCCATAGAGGAGTAATTAGATGAACTCCCACTATGTTCCACATTAACTGCATTCGTGCACTACTATGCCACTTTGCACACAAATGCCAGTTACTGTGTGTTTTGGCAGACTGTAGCTGGCGTGGCCGCGTGTTAGTGCTCACTGTGGCCATCTACTGCACACTAAATCGTGAATTAGTCGATTAGTGGGGTTTAGTAAAAAGGGACATTATTTATGTAATTTTATGCTATATTAGACCATTGAATATTGTCCCCTATGGACTAATTTTATTGAACCATTTACATATGTAGACCACATTTTATATACAGAAAAGGACTCCTATAAAATTGCAAGGGGGTGTACATATGTCAAAAATAGGTGCATGGAAAGATTGCACCTACGTGATTTGTACATATGCATTCCTGGGAGCATAGCTTGGAGTAGTGATAGTCATAAATTTGTGTGAAATCATTTGTGCGCTAGGGATCTGGATCTAAGAGCTTATTTTTTAAGAGGCCAATTCAGATCTGGGCGCCACTGGCCCATCCAGATGTCCAGAATCTGGACGGGCTAGAATTGCACCCGATTCTGATACACATTCCCGCAGGTCAGAATCTGGTGCACCTGGCATGGACGGGCTGGCCGTGCTCCAATTCTGGGCCCCCAGATGTCCAACCACTTACCCGGCTAGCCCAGCCAGGCTCCTGCATGGCACCACGGTGTCGTGGTGTCCTATTGCCATGGCACCGTGTCTCCATGCTGGAGCTATGACCACCAGCAGACCCCAAAATGATCCTTTCCCTGCCGCCTGACCCCCGATCGGGCCTGCCTTGGCCAGGGTCTGGCTGTGGAGAACCCCCCTGCACCTCTTACCTCCTTTTCTCTGCCTAAAGTGAGCGTTGGCTGCCGTCTAGGGGAACTTATTCCATCTCTGAGGTGGAATAAGTCCCCCATCCAAATGGCCAACCCCGGATGTACAGGGCCAACCACAGAATCGGCCCTGTATGTCTGGGGTAGGGGTCAGGCCTCTGGTGCACCCTTGCTCCTCCCTCGGCCCACCCCCTCCTGCCCCATACAGAGCTCCCCGCACATCTCTACTGTATGTGCGGGGAACTCTGTGGGTAGAATTGGCACCCTAACATTCAGGGGAGATTTATGTCCAACCCGGATATATATCCCCTGCTAAATGCTGGTCAGAATCTACCCTAAGTGTCTTTTACCTTTGTAAAATAGGTTTAAAACTGGTGCTTTTTCTAGATACTCTGTTAACCTCTTGAGGAGTAATTTCATAACCCGGCACCTAGTTTTAGGTATACAGAATGTTCCTATTTTATAGGGAAAAGGGGAATAGGGTATAAGTGTCCAAAAACACACGTTAAATCTAGGCATGAGCACGTAACACCAGCCCTAGGGCTGGTGTAAATGTCCGCATAAAATATGTAAGTATTTTATGAGTTAGGCGTGTAACTTTGCACTCTGCTCAAGCTCTGCCCCTGTACTCACCCATTGTGAAAGTACACACCATTATAAAATAATGACTGCCTAAATTATGCATGCAAAGGCCCATCCTCACATCATTCATTCATTTATTTATTTATTTGTTGTGTTTTTCTATACTGCCCCTTCCAGAGATCAGGGGCGGTTTAAATATAACTTAACATGTCACAAAAACTGTTTTGTGACTTTACATTATAACGTTTGTGCTTATACATTATAACACTGAACCTTTATACGTTACACATTATAACATTGAACCAAAATGCATGACTTATGCACCTTGGTGGCTCGCAATTTTATGTAGCTCCTTACAAAATCACCTTCCCTATTACAAGTATATATATAAGTATATCTCTGTCACATAAACCACCTTGTAATAAATGTTTTGAGTCAGGCTATAGTTCTGTTCTGCCAGGAAGTAAGCACTCTCAACAGCTGTGTATTCTTTTTTGTTTTGAAGCTATATCTTGTGACAGTATATCTCCTCCAGATAATGGTGCTATTGATGGCTCAAATTTTACTTTTGGAAAAAAGGTGACATACAGGTAAGGAAACTGAATTATTGACTCTGCACCCACTAATGCTGTTATGTAAATTGTGGATTTTTCATTGCAGAGTATTTGTGAAAAAGTCATTTATTTGCTCACTAGAAATTAGTAGTCTGAGCATTTGCCTTCCTAATCATGGAAAACAAGAAGAAGCATTTCCAGCTTAATCTGTGCATTCCTTTTATCAAAATCATAAAAATCTTGTAGAAAATCCACAGCAACAGAACCTGATAGTAAGATGGTTTCAAAAGCAGTTAAATGACAAAGCATATTTAATTGTGCAAAATGCATCACTCACAACACAATTTATTTTGTAAAGAAATACAGTTTCTGGGGGAACTATTCTTCAGTGATGTTTGCTATGTAGATCTTTTCCTAAAATTTCTGTGGATATCCAAGTACACATAGACAGAACTCTTTAAGGCAGAGAGAAATGCCAGCAGGTTTTAAAAGGACCCAATGAAAGCAGGGGCGGTCCAAGGGGATGTGCGGGGCCATGTGCGAAGACTCATTGCAGGATCTCATTTCTATAAGGGACCTCATTTGCATAATGTTAACATGCACTAACTTTTAGTAAACATGCCTCTTAATGAGTGTCTGGATAAAGAAAGACTACCAGATTTCTACATTACTATACTCCAGTGCCAACCGCCAGGCACATTATGAAGTACTATAAACCTGTCCATTTAGAACCCATATCAAACCCGCTGTATTATAACGGCACTACCAGGACTCACAAAGCACCAAACCCTACCTATCAAAAAGGCAGCACTGCAAATATTAAACCAATACATCTCAGAGAATACTAATACATCTTCTACTGGGGAAAGAGAACAAGTGGCATTATCAAATAGAAACTGCATAAACAAAATACTTTAGCTCGGTTACACATGCAGAACATAGACCGTCACCAAACAAAGAACAAGGGATCACAATTTGAAACAGAAAGACAATAATTAAACTGGGAACCCAAAAAGCCCAAATTTGGAACGTACAACAACACTGGAGAAATAAAACTATAAATTAATTTCCTCTTGTACGAAACAAAGACAAAAAGACATTAACAGTGCACATTTTCCAGAGTTGATATATTCCAGTTAATACATTCAAAATAAGAAAGTATTTTTCTACCTTTTGTTGCTTGGGCATTTTATTTTTCAGTTACAATTGCTCCAGTCACTTTCTTCTGGTTTCTTCGTGTCTTCGGCTAACTCTCCTTTCCCTATCGCTTCTCCGGGCCAGTCCAGGGAAAGGTAAGGTAGGGTTGTCAATCTCCTATAGCAGCTGAGGACTTAAGACTTCAAGTTTTCTTGAGAGGTGAAGCCCCTCCCCCTGAGGGTAATCCAGCAGTCTTTCAAGTCCTCAGCAGCTAAGGAGGATCGAATCCCTCTTTCTCCCTCATAGGCAAATTTTTGGCTTCATTTCTTTCTTTGTTTTTGGATAAAATATGACTTGGCTCTAGCAGAGCTGATTGATTTTATAGCCCTATTACTATTTTGGCTGGGGTACGCTTGCCCTTTAAGGTTATTTGAGACGTTGACTGAGTTTACATTGCGGTGTGAGGTAGAGCCTGCCTCTTTCACCGCCTCCGTCTCTGCTATCAGAGCGAGCCTGGGTGCCCCAGGTACTCCTCTGCTCTTGGCCGGTATTTAAAGTTCCGCTAGCAGCGGGACTAATTTGATAGCTGGTATTTTGTCCTCTCTTCAGAACGGGTGAGTCTCTGATTTCTTTTATTTCTCCGGTTGCGATCGCGTCGTCGCGTTCAGAACAGGCTCTGTCTGTTTGCCTCTCCGCGGTATTTTCACAGTGCCGTTTTTTCATTGCGAACTGCCATTTTTTTCGTCGTCGGGTCTCTTCTCTCATGGCAGACAAGCCGGCCATTAAATTGGATGAGCCCTCTTTGCCAGCGGAAAAGGCGGGAAAGGCGTCCATTTTGGCACCCTCAGTCACTGTAACAACAGATCAGTCCCGGCCACATAAAAGGAGGACAAAATCTTCTAAAGACTCTGTTCCTCCAGAGCAGCCTTTACCATCAGTTTCTGCTCCGCAGGAGAGCATGGGCTCCTTTTTTTCCCCCGAATTTATTTTAGCAATGCACCAGGCATTTTTGCTTTGCTCATCTCAGCCGGAGTTCTGTGCAACGGTTCAGACTCAGGTGCCTGTTTCTCTTGCTTGTCAGTTGCCAGAAGATCCTGGGGAAGGGTCTTCTCAAGCACTCAAGGTTAATAAGGATCCTTTAGATCCTTTTCCTGTTCTGCCTCCGGCTCTTCTGAGTCAAGGGGGCACAGAAGGATTGACTGAACCTGATTTAGAACTGGAGGCAGATGACTTGGAAGAAGGGGAGATTGCTCCGGGTGAGGATCCAAATATTTTTAGGGTCTTCCGTAAAGAAGAGCTGTCGGCGCTTATTTCCCAATCTTTGGCAGCGCTTCACTTGCTTCTTCCTTCGGCCTCTCAAGAACCTTTGGAGGATCCGTTGTTGCAGGGCTTTAAGACTGAGCAGCGGTGTTTCCCAATGCACAGAGTTATTAAACAGATGATTGAATCTGAATGGGAGTGTCCGGAGGCTACTCTTCGGGGCAGCCGCGCCTTAGCTCGCTTGTACCCCCTTCCGCAGGAGGAAAAGGAGTTGTTCCGCATGCCAAAGGTGGATGCTATCATTTCTGCCGTGACTAAAAAGACTACTATCCCTGTCGAGGGGGCGGCAGCTCTGAAAGACCTGCAGGATAGAAAATTAGAAATTCTGCTCAAGCAGGCCTTTGATTCTAGTGTTTTGGCGCTACAGTCCGCAATTTGTGGAGCGTATGTCTCTCGGGCGTCCATTAGATGGTTGCAGGGCGATGCTTCCGGGGACTCTTCTTCGGAAGCTGCGGATTCTGCGAAATTGGAGTCCGCAGCTGCTTATATGGCGGATGCTTTTTATGATTTGCTGCGCATTGCAGCTAAATCCATTGCATCCTTAGTGGCGGCACGCCGTTTTCTCTGGTTGCGTAACTGGTCTGCGGATGTATCTTCCAAATTGCGCCTCAGTAAATTGCCCTATAAAGGGAAATTACTCTTCGGAGAGGCTTTGGAGAAGATTGTGAAGGATTTGGGCGAGTCCAAAGGGGGCCGTTTGCCTGAGGATAAGCCTAAGCCATCTAGAGGTGCGGGGGCTTTTCGGGGCTCCGGTCGCGACTCCCGTAGGTTTCGTGGAGCGCGCTTTGCTCCCTATTCCAGGGGCCGTTCGAGTTTTCGTGGACAATCCTTTCGTGGAGCCAGAGGGTTTGCCTGCCCCTACTTTGGTACCTCGCAACCTTCCAGCAAAAAGCCACAATGAAGGTCCGCTGGTCCAGGCTTTGGTACCTGTAGGCGGTCGCCTAAAGGATTTTCTAACAGCCTGGACCAACATCACTTCTGACAAATGGGTGTTAGAGATAATTCAGAAGGGCTACGCTCTCGACTTCGCATGCCCTTTGTCGCCCGCCTTTGTAATGTCTCCCTCGGCGCCCGGTCTCAAGGGTCGGGCCATTGCGGAAACGCTCTCCCGCCTTCTTCAGTTACGAGCGATAATTCCCGTGCCTCTAGACCAATACGGTTGCGGTCGATACTCGATCTACTTTGTGGTCCCCAAAAAGGAAGGTTCCTTTCGTCCCGTGCTCGATCTCAAAGAGGTAAACCGTACCTTGCGGGTTCCTCACTTTCGAATGGAAACGTTACGTACAGTGATTCGAGCAGTACGACCGGGCGAGTTTCTCTCGTCCATCGATCTCACCGAGGCCTACCTGCATATTCCCATCAGACCGTCTCATCAGAAATTTTTGCGTTTTGCCCTTCCAGTGGGACATTTCCAGTTTCGAGCGTTGCCCTTCGGGCTCACTACGGCTCCGAGGACGTTCACGAAGCTGATGGTAGTGGTGGCAGCGGCGCTGCGCAAGGAAGGTGTCCGGGTACATCCTTATCTCGACGATTGGTTGATCAGGGCCGACTCTCGCTCAGCTTCGGTGGAAGCAACCGCCCGCGTGGTTCAACTTCTCGAACAGCTCGGTTGGGTGATCAACCACGTCAAGAGTCGCCTCATCTCAGTGCAACAGCTCACTTATCTCGGAGCCTTCTTCGACACTGAACGCGGGAAAGTTTTTTTGCCCGAGGCACGCGTCGAGAAGCTTCTGCACCAGGTGCAGGCTTTTCTACGTCTCACGGCTCCATCGGCGTAGACCTATTTGCAGCTCTTAGGGTCCATGGCGGCGTCTCTGGATCTCGTTCCGTGGGCCAAGGCTCACATGCGGCCATTGCAACAAGCGTTGCTTTCCCGATGGTCCCCACAACTTCACCCACTTTCGCAGCGTCTGCCCTGTCCGGACCTCGTGCGGCACAGTCTACAATGGTGGTTAGTTCGGGATCATCTCACCGCGGGTATGCCTTTACAGGAGCCCTCGTGGATGTTGGTCACCACCGATGCCAGTCTTTCGGGCTGGGGAGCTCATTGTCAGACGCACATTGCTC
The DNA here is from genome assembly GCA_033557465.1 of Ichthyophis bannanicus. Taxonomy (NCBI): domain Eukaryota; kingdom Metazoa; phylum Chordata; class Amphibia; order Gymnophiona; family Ichthyophiidae; genus Ichthyophis; species Ichthyophis bannanicus. Next base: position 661,122,180 of record CM066032.1, on the reverse strand, counting down.
AAGGGCCTTGGTCCCCAGAGGAGAGCTCGTGGTCTATCAACCGGCTGGAACTCCGAGCGGCTCGTCTGGCTCTACTGCACTTCGCGCCTTTCCTAAGGGGATCAGCGGTCAAGATTTTCTCCGACAATGCCGTGACGGTCGCATATATCAATCGTCAAGGGGGTACCAAGATTCCTGCTCTCATCACCGAATGTCACGAGCTGATGGTTTGGGCGGAAGCCAATCTCTTGGCGATTTCAGCGGCTCATGTAGCTGGCAAGGAGAATGTGCACGCAGATTATCTCAGCCGCCATCTCCTGGATCCAGGGGAATGGGAGTTGAACGCGGCAGTTTATCACGAGCTGACGTTGCGTTGGGGGCAGCCGATCATGGATCTGATGGCGACCTACAGCAATGCCAAGTCCAACCGTTTTTTCAGCAGGCGCAGAGAACACATGTCCGAAGGGCTCGATGCTCTCGTGCAGCCCTGGCCACAAGACTCTCTCTTGTACGTTTTCCCGCCTTGGCCGATGTTGAGTCGAGTTATCCAGCGCATCACTCAACACCGCGGAGTGGTGATTCTCACAGCACCGGATTGGCCTCGTCGGCCTTGGTATGCCGATCTCATCTGACTCCTCGTAGCTCCACCTTGGCCTCTGCCGGTCCGAGTCAATCTGTTGCATCAGGGGCCGATACTCATGCCCCGAGTAGATCGATTCTTGCTTACGGCTTGGCTCTTGAACGGGCGCGCTTAGAACGTAAGGGATATGCCAGGTCTGTGGTCGCCACCTTACTTCAGTCTAAGAGACCTGGGACGTCATTGGCGTATGTCCGAGTTTGGCGTCTTTTCGAAGCCTGGTGTGCAAAGCAAGATGTTTCTCCAATGGCATCTTCCTTACCTCAGTTGTTCCTGTTTCTACAGCATGGCTTGGACAAGGGTTTGGCACTTAGTACCCTTAAGGTTCAAATAGCCGCCCTTTCTTGTTTTCAGGGAGCTGTCCAGCGCCGCCGTCTTTCGGCGCATCCGGATATTCATCGTTTTTTACGAGCAGCGAAGATTATCCGTCCTCCGGTGCGTCCCGTGGTGCCTCCTTGGGATTTGAATGTAGTGTTGGAGGCTTTGTCCCGGTCGCCCTTAACTTCCCTTTGCTCTCGGAGTCTCCGGGAGTGTTCATGGAAAACGGCCTTTCTGGTCGCTTTATGTTCGGCACGCCGCATTTCAGATTTGCAGGCCCTGTCTTGTCAAGAGCCTTATCTTCAATTTCTGCCTGAGCGGGTTTTGCTACGAACGGTTCCTTCCTTTTTGCCGAAAGTGCTCTCGGTTTTCCATGTTAACCAATCAGTAGCTTTGCCGGTTTTTTCGGAGGCCTCCGCTGCGCCTATTGATCGTGCTCTCAAACATTTGGATCTTGAGCGGGTCTTAAAGAATTATCTTCGGGTGTCGAAACCCTTCCGGAAAACGGATAGGCTCTTTGTTCAGTATGCCGGTCCGAGAAAGGGTCAGGCAGCGTCTAAGTCCACCATTGCTCGTTGGGTTCGCTGCGCTATTGGGGCAGCTTACGCTGCTCAGGGCATTCCTCTGCCGGTCGGTTTGAGGGCTCATTCCACTAGAGCCCTAGCGGCGTCCTGGGCGGAGTATGCTTTCGTTCCGCCCGTGGATATTTGGAGGGCGGCGACGTGGTCTTCGTTGCATACTTTTACGAAGCATTACCGGTTGGATGTTCAAGCCAGAGACGATGCGAAAGTGGGAGCCTCGGCTCTTATCGCAGGTCTGGCGGGTCCCTCCCGGGTATAGGTACTGCTTTGGTACTGCCCTACCTTTCCCTGGACTGGCCCGGAGAAGCGATAGGGAAAAAGAAATTAGGTCTTACCTGCTAATTGTCTTTCCTTGAGCTATCTCCGGGCCAGTCCAGGGTCCCACCCCTTTCGCGTTTCCGAGCGCTTGGTTCACTAACTATAAGAATTCCGCTGTATGTGCGTGTTCCTGTGCAGAGGGGCGGATGTGGGGCTTCTAGGTTTCGCTCAGTGCCGATCTTTTCGGTATTTTTCAAACGATAAACACATAATATTTAAAAAAAAAAAAAAAAAAGACAATGCTAATAATAATAGTACTACAGGAAGCAATTTTTCAAGCTTCCGCGTTTTTGAGGGCTATAGAATGTTATCAGTTTTTCAAGGGTTAATCTACGGTTTGTCAGTTATTTCGTTTTAGTTGCTTTGTCAGAAGGAGACTGCTGGATTACCCTCAGGGGGAGGGTCTTCACCTCTCAAGAAAACTTGAAGTCTTAAGTCCTCAGCTGCTATAGGGGATTGACAACCCTACCTTACCTTTCCCTGGACTGGCCCGGAGATAGCTCAAGGAAAGACAATTAGCAGGTAAGACCTAATTTCTTTTTGTCTGCTGTCCATTTGTCCTTTCTTCTCTTTTCTAATTTTTTCCCATTCTCTCTCTACATTTCCTTATATACTGATCTACCCCTTTTGTTCTTTCCTCCATTTCTTTCTTTATTTTTTTTCATCCACTTAAATTTCCCCCTTCCATCCCCAATTACCACTTACTCTCCCAATACCCAGCCAATTGTAGGTTTTTCTTCCCTCCCACACAAAATATCTTTTCCCCTCTCCATCCTCACTCCCCCCCCCCCAGTCCCATCATCTTCTAGTCATCTCCCAACATCAGCTCCCTTCTAGTTCCCGCCCCACCCAGCATCCGCTTCCTTCTAGTCCTATTCTCTCATCCCCCTGCATCAGCCCATTTCCAGTCCTAGCACTCCCCCCCATCAGCCCATTTCCAGTCCTGTTCCAGCCTTCCAACAGCCCATTTCCAGTCCAAGCTCCCCCATCAGCCCTTTTCCAATATTAGCCCCCATCAGCCATTTCCAGTCCTATTCCAGCCCCCCATCAGCCCATTTCCAAACCTAGCCCCCCTCAGCCATTTCCTGTCCTATTCCAGCCCCCCATCAGCCCATTTCCAAACCTAGCCCCCCATCAGCCCATTTTCAATCCTATTTCAGACCCCCATCAGCCCATTTCCACTCCAAGCTCCCCATCAGCCCATTTTCAATCCTATTCCAGCCCTCTATCATCCCATTTCCAGTCCAAGCTCCCCCCATCAGCCCATTTCCAATCCTAGCCCCCCATCAGCTCATTTCCAGTCCTAGCCCCCCATCAGCCATGTTCCATCCTATTCCAGACCCCCATCAGTCCATTTCCAGTCCAAGCTCCCCCCAACAGCCCATTTTCAGTCCTAGCCTTCCATCAGCCCATTTCCAGTCCAAGCCCCCCACCCCATCAGCCCATTTCCAGTCCTAGCCCCCCATTGGCCCATTTCCAGTCCAAGCCCCCCCCCCCATCAGCCCATTTTCAATATTAGCCCCCCATCGGCCATTTCCTGTCCTATCCTAGACCCCCCTCCCCCTGAAAAGCCCCTTGGCTGTCTAAGCTGCTGCAGAGGGAGCTGGGGAAGCCCGCACAATGCCCCGGCTCACCTCTGAACAGCTGCCAGCGTGAAGAGCAGCGTTTTTCCTCACGTGGGGGGCTGTGTTACTGTAAAGCGCGCTGAATGCCGGGAAAGGTTAAAGGGCATTTCCTGGCACTCGCGCGCTTCACAGTAATACAGCTGCCAGTGTGAGGAAAAACACTGCTCTTCATGCTGGCGGATGTGCAGAGGTGAGCCGGGGCCTTGAATGGGCTTCCCCGGCTCACCTCTGAAGCTGGTCATTTTGTGTGAATGAAGTTTGCGCGGGGCCCTGTGCGAACAACATTCTTGCACAATGGACAGGCCAGCCCTGAATGAAAGTCCCACAACTTCTAAGAGCCAATCATGCGGAGCCTTGCGGGGGAGGTAATTTTATAAAGCATTTTCTTCATATTGATTGTGTTTGGCATGCAGAATAGGACATGCATAGAAGTGTGTAGTGGTAAGCATGTATAAAAGTAGGCACACAGAAAAAGGATTCCTCTCTCCACATTTAAATACATTTATAAACTACATATCCAGCAAAAGCTGACTTAAGCACTTGACAGATAAATATAAAAAGGGTGATCGTATTTGGGTTTTATATATGACTTCATGACAGTTACATCAAATAAGGTGCATGTGTACTTTTCTTTATAAAATAGGAGTGTAAATTGTCAAAAATGCACATTAATTTAAGCTGGGAGCATTTACCCCATGGCTGGTAGAAATGTCTATGCCTAGAATTTTCAAGAACACACATAAATTATGATATTTGATAATTTGCGTGCGTAGCTTTACACACTAAAATACCTAGATATACATGCACATAAAGCTAGATAAGACTTATAAAATCGAAAGAGACAGTGGCCTACTTTAGATGAAGAGGGGCAGATTTGCAATTTATGTGCACATTCTATAAAACACATAACCAAAGGCATATAATACCTGTGAACATTTACATCATCTGCCGAGCAAGTGTAAATTTCTGCATGTGAATTTGTACACTACTAGGGCTTAAAATAGGCACCTTGTACTTTTAGCATAGATGTCCTTTTATAATATTTTCCCTACAATATCTCTGCCAATTCAACCTGATGCAGTACAAACACATGTATTGTCATCCATGATAAAAGCTAGAGAAAGGCACACGATTACCTTAGATCAGGGGTTCTCAATCCAGTCCTCAGGGCATACCTAACCAGTCAGGTTTCCAGGATAACCACAATGAATATGCATTAGGGAGATTTGCATACAATGGAGGTAGTGCAAGCGATTCTCTCTCATGCACTGTGGTTATCCTGAAAACCTGACTGGCTAAGTGTGTCCCGAGTACTGGGTTGAGAAGCCCTGCATTAGACAAATAGAAGAACAGAAGACTCACCAATAGGAATGCAATGTTCTGGTTCTACTATAAGAAGCACACACTAGCAACTCTCTGTCCAATGTATGGTATGCCATGTTTTCTCTACAGAACAGACTTACCAAAAATATCTCAAGCTATTTAATAAACTGCTGCAAAACATTACACAGTAACAGAGTATACTTAATTGCACACAGTGAACATGATTAACATAGCATTTATGATCACCCATGATTTATAATTCAAAAATGTTGTTTTCAAAATGTTTTTAGTCACAAAATCCATTTAAGGGTGTGTTACTTAGATCCACATGACCACAGACTAGTATAAAGGAAAGTCTGACTGGCATACAAGCATGTAGGAGTCCAGATTATAAGGAAATCAGATCACTAAACCAGTAGTCCTAGATTGTTTGGATTTCCTCTGCACTACCAGACCACCAATCCAAAATATCCTCAATGTATCTTTCATACATGCACAACGGCTGCCAGTAAGAGGAGGTACTGTGATAATGCAGTTTTTAGTTGCGAGGAGCATGTGTGCTTCTCGTGACTAAAAAAGCAATATCACAACACCTCCCCCACAATGGTAGCGGCTTTACAGGAACATTGCCTCTGTGTACAGAGGCTTAATTTGATATACAGAGAGTAGTTTTCATAGTAATCAATGCTCCAGTCACTGAAATAAGCTTTTAGAAAATCATTTGTTATCTCCAGGAACAAGCAGGAATGTAGTCTTCACATATGGGTATCGTCGGTACCGACGGAGCCTGCGCGGGAACGCTCCCCAGCGTCCAATTAGAAAGCTTTTGGGAGCATCCCACAGCGCCTGCGTGCTGCCTTCCCGCCTTTCCCAACTGCCTCTCTCCAGTTCTTCGTTTTCCGCGGAGCCAGCAGGTTGTCGTTCCTGTCACCGCAGAAAATTTTTCCTTCTTCTTCTTTTTTGTGGTTGCGTCTGCCTTCTTCGACGCTACACCGGTACCGCCGGTTCTTCTTTCTTTCTTTTAGAAAAAAAATTTATATTTAGTTCTTTTTTCCAATTTTTTCTCCCTCATGTGCATGCGCCATTTTGGGCCTTAGGCCCGAAATTTCCTCCATTATGGGTTTTAAGAAGTGCACCAAGTGTGGCGGTACCATATCCGTCACCGACACACATGAGTGGTGTCTTAAATGTTTAGGTCCTGACCACTCCATTTCGGAGTGTATGGCTTGTGCCATGATGTCCAAGAGGGGTCGACAAAACCGGGCTGCTAAGCTTAGCACCCTTTTTCCCTCTGATGCAGCCTCCGTGGCATCAAAGTCTTCCAGGGCTTCGTCTTCCTCCCATGGATCTCAGGTAACTAAACATAAGTCCAGCCGGTCCTCAAAGGGTAGATCTCCTTCCAAGCATCGAGATGCCTCTGGCGTTGCCCTTGAGGGTTCTGCACCGGAAAAATTGCCATGGCGGGAGGCTTCGGCTTCCAAAGCATTATCGGGGCTCCAGGATGTTCTCGAGGCCTCAACCTCGGCACAGCTACTGGTGCCATGCTCTGGGGTACCGGCGATATTCTCCGGTACCGATACCCAGGCATTGGCAGCATTGATAGACCAGAGGTTCCTGGCTATTGAACGCAGTCTGGCAGCTCTCCTTGCGGCATCGACGTCTCAGAACCTCGTCAGACAGTTCAACCGGCACCGGCTCCGGCATCGGTACCGGTACAGATAGCATCGACATCGGTGTCCACATTGCCGGCACCCAGTCAAGCCATGCCCCCCGGTACCGATACACCGGTACCGATTCCTCCTGTTACCGACTTCGGTCGGTACAGGTATCATGCTCTACAGGAGCATCCGGACAGAAGGTACTTCGAATCCTCAGAGGACTCTGAGGATTCTGACAGTTCTGTCAATACCGGGATACTTCTCCCTGAGGAGCCTTGCTCTCCCAAACGGAGGATGTCTCCTCCAGAGGATATCTCCTTTCAGGATTTTATCAGGGAGGTGGCTCGAGGTCTGTCCATTACTGTGGCTCCTGAGACAGAGCCCCAGGGCAAAGAGTTGGAGATTCTGCAATATCCCAAAGCTCCTAAAGAGGCAGCTACCTTGCCTATCCATGAGATCTTACATGATCTCATGTTAAGAATGTGGGAAACCCCCTGACCACCTCACCTCACTCCCATCGACTGGATACCATGTATCGGGTTCCTCCCTGTCCTGGTTTCCAGAAAACTCAGCTGCCTCACCACTCTATTGTAGTGGAGTCAGCTATGAGAAGGATCAAGAGTGCAAAGAGGCATGCCTCTAATCCTCCAGGACGTGAGTGTAGAACATTGGATGCCTTTGGACGTTGTACCTTCCAGGTTTCCATGCTTTCTGCCAGGATCATTTCCTATATTTTATATATGGGAATGTTCCTTAAGGAAGTCACAGGGGATTTAGAAGTTTTGAGCCCTCTTCTTCCTGAAGATAAGAGGCAAGATTTTCTCACACTGGTTAAACATGCCCAGGATGTTTCTAAATTTGTTAATCGTGCAGCTTTTGACTGTCTTGAGTGCATAAGCAGAACCTCTGCCATTGCCATAGGTGCACGTAGAATTGCCTGGCTCCAGGCATCCGATTTGGAGCTCTCGGTGCAGGACAAACTGGGCAATATTCCTTGTACAGGTGAGAATCTATTTGGCAAAAATTGGCAAGAAAAGGCCAATGAGTTGGATGCTGATAACTCCACTTTGGATAGGTTATACAAAGCCACAGCTGATCCTGCAAGAAAGAAATATTTCAAAAAGCCATTCTTTTCCAAAAAGAAGAGGTTTTATCCCTCTTATCAGCAGGGAAGTTCTGCAGGTCTGCCTGTCCGGAAGAGTCAGCAACCAACCAAACAAAGGAAGGCAAAGACTGCTAAGCCTCACCTGTCTCAGCAGTCTCAGCCTCCACAAGGCCTTTGACTTCCATCTAGAGAACTTAGCCTTCCTCGCCCTCAGTGGACCAGAACCTTCCACCATTCCAGGAAGGTTGTGCCACTTTGCCCCCAGATGGGGGCAAATAACAGCAGAACATTGGACTCTTTCCATTATAGAAAAGGGGTACAAGCTTCACTTCCTCCGCTTGCCCCCTCCTACAATGGTAAGACAGTTTAATTCTCAGACCTCTCTCATCAACCTGTTAGATCAAGAGGTCGCCATGCTTCTTGCCCAAGGGGCAATAGAAGAGGTACCCATTCTTCAACAGGGTACAGGGTTTTACTCCCCCTATTTCCTTATGCCAAAGAAAACAGGAGGACACAGACCCATTTTGGATCTCAGAGAATTGAACAAATTCCTGGTCAAGGAGAAATTCAAGATGATTTCTCTGGGAACCCTGCTGCCATACCTTCAGAGTCAGGATTGGCTTTGTTCTCTAGATCTCAAGGATGCATACACTCATGTTCTCATCCATCCAACTCACAGAAAATTCCTTCGGTTCCTTTTTCAGAGAAAGCACTACTAATAGAGGGTGCTTCCTTTTGGCCTGGCCTCAGCACCAAGGGTGTTCACGAAATGCATGGCTGTGGTAGCAGCATTTCTTCGCACTCTAGGAATATTTGTCTTCCCCTACTTAGATGACTGGCTCATTCGAGCCCCATCAGAGTCAGATGCCAGAACTTCTCTATCTTGCACAATGCGTATTCTTCAATAAGAACATAAGAACATAAGAAATGCCATACTGGGTCAGACCGAGGTCCATCAAGCCCAGTATCCTGTTTCCAACAGTGGCCAATCTAGGTCATACGTACCTAGCAGTTTCCCCAAAAGACACAGGTTCTGCAGTGCTTGTACTAGGTCAAGCATTGATATCCTGGGTCCCTTTTTAATAGTGGTTTATGGACCTTTCCTCCAGGAACTTGTCCAAACCTTTTTTAAACCCAGCTATACTAACAGCCCTTACTACATCCTCCGGTAACAGATTCCAGAGTTTGATTACACGTTGAGTGAAGAAATATTTTCTCTTATTTGTCTTAAATAGTTTACCCCGTAGCTTCATTACATGTCCCCTAGTCCTTCTATATTCTGATAGCGTAAACAATTGATCCACGTTTATCCGTTCCACTCCATTCATTAATTTATAGACCTCTATCATATCTCCCCTCAGCCGTCTCTTTTCCAGGTTAAAGAGCCCTAACCTTTTTAGCCTCTCTTCATAGGAGTAGCCTTCCATCCCCTTCACCAATTTGGTGGCTCTTCTCTGTACTTTTTCTAATAACTCTATGTCCTTTTTAAGATACGGTGTCCAGAATTGCACACAATATTCAAGGTGCGGTCGTACCATGGAGCGATACAGAGGCATTATAATATCCTTTGTTTTATTCTCCATCCCTTTCTTTATGATACCTAGCATTCTATTTGTTTTCTTGGCCGCCGCTGCACACTGGGCGGAGGGCTTTAACATGTTATCCACGATGACTCCTAAATCTTTTTCCTGGGTGGTGGTTTCTAATGTGGAGCCTTGCATCGTGTAACTATAGTGTGGGTTGTTCTTTCCTAGGTGCATAACTTTGCACTTGTCCACATTAAATTTCATCTGCCATTTGGATGCCCAGTCTTCCAATTTATCCAGATCCTCCTGCAGTTTTCCACAATCCTCTTGGGTTTTAACAACTTTAAACAGTTTTGTGTCATCTGCAAATTTGATAACCTCACTAGTTATTCCCTTTTCCAGGTCATTTATGAATATGTCAAAAAGTAGCGGACCCAGTACAGATCCCTGGGGTACTCCACTATTCACCTTTTTCCATTGGGAATATTGGCCATTTAGCCCTACCCTCTGCTTTCTATCTTTTAACCAGTTCCCGATCCACAATAGTACACTGCCTCCTATCCCATGACTTTTTAGCTTTGCCAAAAGTCTCTGATGGGGGACCTTGTCAAAAGCTTTCTGAAAGTCCAGATACACTATATCAACCGACTCACCTTTGTCTACCTGTTTATGCACACCTTCAAAAAAACAGATCAGATTAGTAAGACAAGATCTTCCTTGTCTAAAGCCATGTTGGCTGTCTCCCATTAGGCCATGACTATCTACATGCTGTGTAATTTTGTTCTTTATGATGGTTTCTACCATTTTCCCTGGTACTGACGTCAGGCTCACCGGTCTGTAATTTCCCGAGTCACCCCTGGAACCCTTTTTAAAAATTGGTGTTACGTTGGCGACCCTCCAATCTTCAGGTATTACAGATGATTTTAATGAAAGTTCACAGATTACCAATAGCAGGTCTGCAATCTCATATTTCAGTTCTTTCAACACTCTGGGATGTATACCATCCGGTCCAGGTGATTTGCTACTATTCAGTTTATCAAATAGTTGTAATATATCTTCCCGGTGTAGCGATATTTCTCTCAATTCCTCTGCAGTATCACCTTTAAATACCACTTCAGTCTTGGGTAACATCCCTACATCTTCCTCAGTAAAGACCGAAGCAAAGAATTCATTCAGTCTCTCTGCTATAGCCTTGTCTCCTCTTACTGCCCCTTTTACCCCTCTATCATCTGATGGTCCAATTGACTCTCTCACAGGCCTTTTGCTACGAATGTACTTGAAAAAGTCTTTATTTCGTGTTTTTGCTTCCGTAGCAAGTTTCTTCTCAAATTCCCACTTTGCCTGCCTTATCAATGCTTTGCATTTAACTTGCCAGTGCTTGTGCTGCTTCCAGTTTTCATCATTTGGCTCTTTTTTCCATTTCCTGAAGGTTGCTCTTTTGGCAGCAACAGCCTCTCTGACCTCACCTTTAAACCATGCTGGCAGTTTTTTGGCCTTTCTTCCACTTTTCTTAATGCGTGGAATACAGCTGGTCTGGGCTTCGAGGATAGTATTTTTAAATAACACCCAAGCTTGCTGTAAGTCTTTAACCTTTGGAACCGCTCCTTTTAGTTTTTTCCGAACTATATTCCCCATTCTATCATAGTCTCCCTTTTGAAAGTTAAAAGGTAGTACTGTGGATTCCTTTACTATCTGTCCTCCACTGATTAAATCAAACATGATCATACTATGATCACTATTGCCAAGTGGTCCCAACACCCTTATTTCTTGCACCAGATCTGGCGTTCCACTAAGGACTAGGTCCAGTATGGCTTCCCCTCTGGTCGGTTCATGAATCAGCTGCTCCAAGAAGCAGTCATTTATTTCATCTAGAAACTTTATCTCTTTAGCTTGTCCTGCTGTGACACTGTCCCAGTCGATACCGGGGTAATTGAAATCACCCATTATTACTACTCTGTTGTGGCTTTTGTTAGCTTCCTTGATTTCTTTGAGCATTTCATCATCCATTTGTTCATTCTGGCCAGGCGGTCGATAGTATACTCCCACTGCCATCACCTTCCCCTTCATAAATGGAATTTCAATCCATAGAGATTCTACAGCAAATTTTGTTCCCTGCAAAACTTTAATCCTTTCTGACTCAATGCCCTCTCTAACATAGAGCGCAACCCCTCCACCAATTTGTTCAGCTCTATCATTACGATATAGTTTGTATCCAGGTATCACAGTGTCCCACTGGTTATCCTCCTTCCACCATGTCTCTGAGAGTGCAATCATATCTAACCTCTCATTTAGTGCTATATATTCTAATTCTCCCATCTTATTGTTTAGACTTCTAGCATTGGCATACAAGCATTTTAGAGACTGTATTTTATTAATATTAATCTGGCTATTGGTAGGCATGGGTCTGATCATAAACATCCCAAAATCCAGTCTAACTCCAACTCCATCTCTAGAGTTCATAGGAGCTTTGCTGGATACCAGAAAAAAAAGGGCCTATCTCCCCCAGGCCTGTTGCCTTCACATGGTGCAGTTAGCTTCTCAAGCAGTGCTGAAGTCTCATTTTTTTTTTTTTACATTCTCTTATATACCATGCTATTCTACATCAGTGTGGTTTACATTGAACAAACTGAAATTACATTGAACAGGGCATTATAACTTGGAGATAACTATTTTACAGGGAACATGGGCTATGGAGGGTTAAGTGGCTTACCCAAGACCACAAGGAGCACCTGTGGGACTAGAAACCCCAGTCCTTCCAGCCCAAGGTTGCTGTTCTCTAGTGGGATTTGAACCCCTGACCTTCCAGCCTGAAGTACCTTGCCCCAACCACTAGGCCACTCTTCCACTCCACTCATCTCACTGCTCGAGAAATGTTACAACTACTAGGCCACATGGCTTCTATCGTACATGTGTTCCCTTATGCTTGCCTCCATATGAGAGCAGCCCAGTGGACTTTATCCACTCAATGGACCCAGCCATCAGGATGCCTGTCAGACAAAATAGCAAACACAAATCGCCTTATTTTGTCCCTCCAATGATGGCAGTCCACTCAAAACCGGTTGTTGGGGTCCCCATTTCAACAATCTTCACCCAAGCAACTCTCACAACAGATGCTTCACCAGTGGGTTTTGGAGCTCATCTGCAAAACCTCTCCACCCAAGGCACCTGGACTCCACAGGAGACTCATCTACACATCAATCTTCTGGAGCTCAGAGCAATCTTCCTTGCTTTTCGAGTGTTCCACACTCTGCTCAGCTACAAGACAGTCCTCATTCACACGGACAATCAAGTAGCCATGTTCTATGTGAACAAGCAGGGAGGAACAGGCTCTCTGTCGCTTTGCAACGAAGCTTTGCGACTATGGGCCCTCGCCAGAGAGCATCAGATTCATCTTCTTGCGGTATATCTTCCAGGTATCCAAAACTCTTGGGCAGACAGACTCAGTCGAGTCCTGCTTCCACACGAATGGTCTCTACATGCAGACCAGGCGGCCAAGATTTTTCAAATTTGGGGAACCCCGGACATAGACCTCTTTGCAAGTCCGTTGAATGCCAAACTTCCCCGGTTCTGTTCCAGAATTCCGGCTCAGGGCTCTCAGGACAGGGATGCTTTCCTCCTTCATTGGGGGCAAGACTTCCTTTATGCCTTTCCACCCATTCCCCTGATTCCCAAAACCCTGTTCAAGCTTCAGAGAGACAGAGGCCGTATGATCCTCATACCTCCACATTGGCCACGGCAAGTGCGGTACCCTCTGCTTCTACATCTCTCTCAAGCTCCCTCTCTGGAGTTAGGGTCTGCTCCAGATCTCCTGTCTCAGGAGGAGGGAATGTTATGGCATCCCAATCCCCAGTCACTGCATCTCAGGGCTTGGTTGCTGAAGGCCTAGATCTTCAAGATCTTAACTTTCCTCAGCAGGTAAAGGATATCCTTTATGCTTCTAGAAAACCTTCCACAAGATACTCTTATGCTTTCAAAAGGTTTACCATATGGTGCTCGCAGAAGGGTCTTAACCCCGTTGCGATACCTCTGGAATCATTACTGGAGTATCTTCTTCATTTATCCAATGCAGGACTTAAAACTAACTCAGTAAGAGTCCATTTAAGTGCTATTGCGGCTTCTTTCAAGCCTTTAAATGGACAACCTATTTCCTCCCATCCTCTTATAGCAAGATTTATGAGAGGCCTTCTACTAACTAAGCCTCCCATTAGGCCACCACCGGTGGCATGGGACTTAAACCTGGTTCTCGGCCAGCTTATGAAGCCACCTTTCGAACCCTTGGCTACTACCTTGTTGAAATTCCTTTCTTGGAAGGTTATCTTTCTCATTGCAATCACATCAGCATGTCGCATTAGTGAGTTAGAGGCACTAGTGGCTGATCCTCCTTATACAAGGTTCCATCATGACAAGGAAGTCCTTAGGACTCATCCACACTTTATGCCAAAGGTGGTCTCCCCTTTTCATCTTAACCAAGCGGTCTACCTGCCTGTGTTTTTTTCCAAGGCCTCATGCATCAAATGCAGAAAGGAATCTTCATACTTTGGACTGTAAAAGAGCTTTGGCTTTTTACTTGCAAAGAACACAGCAACATAGAAAGTCATCTCAACTGTTTGTTGCTTGTGATCCTTCTCATTTGGGACTTCCAGTCTCCAAGAGAACACTGTCCAACTGGATTGCACAGTGTATTTCCTTTGCCTATCAGAGTAAGGATCTTCCTCTGGAAGGCCATGTCACAGCTCACAATGTGAGAGCCATGGCAGCTTCAATGACTCATCTGCACTCTGTGTCTATCGACGACATCTGTCAAGCAGCCACTTGGGCCTCGGTTCATACCTTCACAGCCCATTACTGCTTGGACAAGAACTCCCGCCGGGATGCCTTGTTTGGTCAGGCTGTTCTCCAACACCTGTTCCATACCTAATCAACTCCTACCCACCACCTCTGGTTGGATGCCAGAGATCCATGGGGGGGACGTGGAGCCCTTGCACAGGGACACACAACTTCTGGGGTCTCTCCCTGGCATCTAAAGCTAGGGAGGCCCCATATGTGAAGACTACATTCCTGCTTGTTCCTGGAGATAGCATAGTTACTCACCTGTAACAAGTGATCTCCAGGAACAGCAGGAATTTAGTCTTCACAAACCCACCCACCTCCCCTAGGAGTTGTATCTCTCTATCTATCGTTTTCCCTTTCCCTCTCTCTCTCTTTGTCTCAGCTTTAAAACTCAACTGGAGAGAGGCAGTTGGGAAAGGCGGGAAGGCAGCACACAGGCGCTGTGGGATGCTCCCAAAAGCTTTCTAATTGGACACTGGGGAGCGTTCCCGCGCAGACTCCGTCGGTACCGACGATACCCATATGTGAAGACTAAATTCCTGCTTTTCCTGGAGATCACCTGTTACAGGTGAGTAACTATGCTTTATGTGCAGGTAAAATTACATATGATGTCCAAGCCAGAATGACTGGGAAAAAAAAGCAGGCACATCCAAGCTCAGGGACCATTTCATAAACATGGCCATGCCCAATAGGGACATCTGCAGGGAAGTCTACATAGACATCCCCAGAATAGGATCCCAGACCATGGACATCTAGGAATAGCCTAATGGTTAAGAGTAGTGGGCTAGGACCAGTGAAGCCAGCATTTGAATCCCACTGCTGCTATCATTGAAATTGTTCTGAGAGCTGGGGATGATGGAGTGCTCTCTTCTCTACACCCTCTGGATGTTTTATGGCCATAATGAGCACTTTCCCAATGTCTGGTCATGCTTGCAGTAGGTATAACCTTAGATGCAATTCCAGACATCCAAGACATTTCTGACATCAGGCAGTGCTGTCCAGGTCCATAGGAATGCCCCTACCATACCTCCACTACGCTCCTGTTCAGACTCGGACATCAACAGACCCAGCTTCTAAAATGCATCTAGATTTATCTCCATGCTTTGAATGTATCTATGCCCATTTTCAGATGTCTAAAGCATGAATAGGATTTCTAAAATACCCCCCAGTAAGTGTACCTGCTTTTTAAGTGATATTCCCAAAGGTAAGACTGCAGAGGAGTTAACACTTAAGTTTACTATCCCTTCGAAAATTATTTCACAGAAAGTCCCCATGCACATTTACACCTGCTATTTAGTATGCATAATTTTCCTGGCTTATTTTACAAACACATTTTATAAAATATATATATATATACTGTATATAAACCCTAACCCCTTCATTCTTCACCTGCAAGAAGGCCTCCACTAGGTTTGAATAAGCTTATGTGCATACAGCCTATATGCATATAAGTTCACATGCATATTGTGAGGGCAACTTTATAAGCTTATTTCTGCACATAAAACATAAAACTTTATGTGCAGAAACACCTTTAAAATGACTCCCCCATGTGCATCTTTGCATCTTAGACTTACTAACACTTAGAGGGTACCGTAATTTTATAAGGAGGTGCCTATTTTAGGTCTGAAAGGCACCTAACTCAGATGATGTCTTCTAAATAAAAGTAGGCCTCCTTTTCTTTATAAAGTGCTAGTGTAAATGGTTAAAAATGTATTTAAATTTAAGGTGCCATCACTTACACCAACCCTAGTGCTGGTGTAAATGCCCACACCTAACTTTCCAAAAAACGCATGTAAATTATACTGTTTTATAATTTACGGGTGTAAATTTGCATCCCACCCATGCTCCACCCAAATTCCTTTACTGTGCATGCCTACAGATAAAGTACATGCCATCAAGATTACACGTGTTCTTAGAGCATAGGGCACAATACAAAGGTGCTTATTTATGTGCAAGTGGCCACTTACACACATAAGTGACTAAAATACCCTCATTTGTGTATGTTCTTGCAGCCTATGTCTAGGAGGCTACCTATGAGATTAGCCCCTTGTGACTTAGCAGTTGATGGCACATATTACTTTCTGCAAAGCCCATTGTTTGCAATGGACTTTTCAGCAAATAATATGCAATAATGTTATCATGTTCTTAGTGTTAGCAGATAGGGATCTTTACCATGGAGGACATGAGAGGAAACAAATTATCGCCTGAGGATTAACTTCAGTCACAGTACTTGTTGTTAATATTAATTGAATTCATACAAGATGTAGTTATCAAGTCCAGAAATGGTATGAATAACCAGCTTGACCAGATATGCCTTTGTAAAGAGATGCAATTAAAAATGCAATCTAGTTAACACTAAAGAAGCTAGTCATTCCTTCTATCCACAGGTTTTTAAATCATTCTAGCATTATAACATCATCTAATAACCAATCTTTTATATCCCACTTATAGTTCCACACTATTTAAGGGGGGTCTTTCAGAAGAATCTTCACATGTAGATCGCCTACACATTCAGACAGGAATATTAGAAAGTCACTGGTCACATGTGGTGATTCATACCATGCAGGGATTGCAAGCAGGAGTGATTAGGGTGTGGAGAGGGAGTAGTATGGATGGGCCAAACGTTTTGATGTGTATTCCCACTTTATAAGGGGAATACACATGGATGTTAAAAATTCTCCTACATTGGCATTTACACCTGCCTGATTGGAGGGGCAGGTGCAAATGCTGAGGCCAGTACCCTCTCCAATCCTCCCCAGACATCAAGCCTCAGTCTCTGATTCCCTCCCAACATCGGTTCTGTTAAGCCTTGACCCCCCCCCCCCCCAAGCAATCCTCCCACTATAATCACCCTGATGACCCCCCACCTCCCTGCAGTTTCCATCCCCGGCTTTTACCAGGGTCCCTGGTAGTCTAGTGGGAGCAGGATTGATCCACAGTCATTCCTGTTCATGGCAGCTCTGGTTTCAAAATAGCACTCTGACACCTAGTGGTAATCTCATAATACTACCTATAGGGGTCACGGTGCTAAATAAGCCTTAATGAATATGCATGCGATAGGTTTGCCGTGATGGAGATAATATGCATGTAGATATGAGTGGAAGAGTAGCCTAATGGTTAAGAACACTGCCTTGGGAACCCAAAGAGCAGGGTTTGATTCCCACTAGCACTCCATGTGGCCTTGGGCAAGTCACTTAACCCTCCATTGCCTCAGAAAAATCCAAGTTATCAATGTCCCTGTTTAATGCACATTACCAAATTTAAGTTTCAATGTAAACTATTTTGTTTGAAATGATAAAGCAGTATATAAAACCTGTTAAATAAATAAATCCATCTCATGCATATTCATTGGAGATATTCTGAAAAACCATCCTATGCCTGGCCCTCTTGTACATTCAGTGAATACACCACTTTAGACAGTGGAAGCCCTCTTTGGCAGACTGCTGCCACATCAAGACTGAACTAAAGAGGGAGGATTTGATCAATAGTAGTAGTAGTAAGAGGAATAATAGACCCTCATCAGAACTAAAGGTTTAGATTCACACCTCATGTCCCTCACAGAACTCATCCAAAAAGCATTTGCAGTTTAATAGCTACCTAGAGTCTACTAACTGCACTAGTTAGTGAGTAGCTCTGGGAAGATTAAGGAACACCATTTAGAGGAAAATGTTACCTTGAATTCCTTTTTCATTTTCTCTAGATGCAGTGAAGGATATCAGCTGACTGGTGACACAGAAGCATCATGCCTTGCCAGTGGCATTTGGAGCCATACTCCTCCTTCCTGTGAATTAGTGACCTGTCCTACTCCTGAAAACGTACCTAACGGAAATTTCACAGTGGCTGAGACTACTTACCTGTCTATTATATCATACACATGTAATGAAGGATATAGGTAACATAAACTTTCTATAAAAATGTATATAGTTTTTAAAAAGAGCAGGGAAATCTTTTTATATTGGCACCGAGAATGCTGATTACATAGACCAGACCAAACCTGTCCTAAGGACCCCACAGCTAGTCGAGTTTTCAGAATATCCAAAGTTGCTTACTAAGCCATGTGCTGGTAGCACATGTGGGCTGCGTTACCAGCACAAGGTTGTAGACTAAATGCACGGGAGTGGGTACTTTCGTCCCCCTGCAATTACCATGCTTCAATGCGGCAAACTGACCACAGGACCATGTAATGCCATCCATCAAGGTGGCATTAGTTGCACCCACACTATTTGCACCAAGTGCAGGTATCACAGGCTGCAAATACCTGCATACCTATGCCGCGACAGGTATGTTCCTGTCCCTCCTAGTTGCCAACTCAACATGCACCAGAAGGGCAGCATGAGGTTTTTGGCATGGGGCCCTATGCTACTTTTAGGTGCCATGCCAGCACTGCACTAACCCCGCACTGAGCTTTAGAAATTGTGCCCCTTAAAACATAACACAATGGTGCTGGACATCACATTCTTCCTCTTGCAATTGCCGCCTCTTCCTGAAACTTCTCAGCAGGGTCCTGTAACAGTCAGTCCACATCCCCCCCCACCCACCCTTGCTGGTATGGGATGCAGGCTGGCAGGGAGTTCCCAGCCTCCAGTTTGTCCTCTTCAGAATTCCTTTCCTTTCTCCAGCAAGCAAGGTTTTTCTGGCAAGGCAACTTGGACCAAGAAGCCTCTGGGCCCACCCATTCTCTCTGCTCTCCATCAGAGGATGGTCATACTTCACAGAGTGGGTAAAACCATGCGGGAGCTCCACTGCAGAAGCGGCCCTGGCAGTGTTTGGATTGCATTGACTTGGACCATCTCTCCTGTGCTCAGGACTGTGACTTGAGCTTCAAGAGTACTGATGGAAACGCCACATGTGATGAAGGTGAACTTTGGTGCCAAAGGGCGAAGATAATTCCCTCGTCAAAACAGTTTTTTTCAGAAGGAAAAGCAGGCAGCATTGATCAGGTATTCTCTGCCCTGCGGTTGTCAGATGTTCCAGTGGCGGAACAGGTACAGCAAGTATGCCCCCCTTTCACAGGGGGTTTGGAAGCCCTCCAGGGTATTCCCCTTCCCAGAGGTGCCAAGAGCATGGTGCACATGGAATGGAACCCACTCAACACGCCGGTGAAAGGTGTCAGGGTTATGAGCAAGCTCTGTGCTCTTCCTTATCTGCCTCAGGTGGAGACATATGTGATGGCTGTCACTAAGTGCACCACCATTCCGGTGGAGGGTGGATTGGTGATAAAAGACCAGTTGGATTGCAAGGTGGAGGCTCTCTTGAAGAGCCAGTTTCCAGCTGCCTCCCTAATTCTCCAGATGGTGATTTGTGGCGAGCTTCCAACTCATACCTGCCAACATTGGATCCATTTGCTCCCTCAGGATGATACTACGGCTCTTCTGGGGTCTTTTTTGTTGCATACTATGTATGATCTGGTTCGCCTAGTGGCCAAAGATATTATGTTTTCTATGGTGACATGTCACTAGCTTTGGCTTCTCCATTGAGCAGCAGGACACAGCCTCCAAGTTCCAGCTATCAAAGCTTCCCTTTAAGGGGAAGCTCATATTTGGGGAAGATTTAGAGAATCTGTTCAAGGAATTGGGAGAATCTAGACCTCATCTTCCTCCAGAGAATAGGCCTAAAGGGTCTTGGAAGCAGCCCGGCCTGTCTTCTGTGTCCTTACATTATCCTCGCTCTTGGTACCAGGATTCCTAGGGTTTCCAGAACTCCTGTAAGTGTCACCCAGGAAAGCCATTGTTTCCTTCCTCTGGCTCTCATTTCCAGCCTCAGTATTTTCACAGGGCTTGCATTCCCCATGAGGCTTCCTCCTCCTCTTCAGATTTGACTTCTCCACCAGACACAATGACAAATTGAGGGCCCTATCCGAAGTGCCCTCTGTAGGCAAGTAGACTCCATTTTTCTAACTAGAAATGGGCCTGCATGACCACAGCTGCTGGGTGTCAGACATTGTTCAATGCAGCTACATTCTGGAATGTAGGGATCCCATCCTGGATGGCTTTGTTGATTTCTCCATATGGTTATGTGGCCAAGAAAACAACAATCCAAGCCATCCTGGAAATACAGCTCACTCTTCAGGCTGTTGTGCCAGTGCTATCTGCCAAAAGGGGCAAAGGCCAGTATTCCTTGATCTCAAAGCCAATCCTTGATTCCTTCCAGCCAATCCTTGATCTCAAGGGCATCGATGCTCACCCAATGACCTTCCACTTCTGCATGCAGACACTGCGAGAATTAGCAGCACTTCTGTACTTCACCGTTCTTGGCTCTCACTTTCAGTTCACCACTCTCTCCTTTGGTTTCTCCATTACCCTAAGGACCTTCTCCGATGGTAGGAGCCGCAGCTCAATGGGGCAAAGGGATTGGTATTTGTCCATACGTGGACAACTGGCTTATACAAGCCAGGTCACTGTCAGAAGTGTATCGGGTTTTGGCCCGAGTGGTGTGGTGTCTGGAGAGTGTGGGCTGTGTGATCAGCTACAGCAAGAGCCATCTAGAGCCTACCCAGTCTAGAGCACCTTTGGGTGCAATTCGACATCAGCTCCAGCAGGATCTTCCTGCCCAAGAAGACATTAGAGTAGCAGCTGCCTCAGCTGATATCCTTTCAGAAGCAGCGGGCTTCCAAGGTTTGAGATCACCTCCAACTCCTCAGCTTGATAATGATAACGATCAAAATGGTCCCTTGGGTGCAAGCACACAGGAGGCCATTGCAAAGGTCCTTATTGTCTTCCTGGTCATCTTGTTCTCTGAACTTCAAGATCAGGTTTCCACTTCTCCATTGGTGGAGGCCAGCCTGCATTGGTGGGAAAAGTCTGGCCATCTGTTGAAGGGCCTGCCCCTGGATGGTATCCAGTGGTTTCTCCTATTAATAGATGCCAGCCTGTTTGGCTGGGGAGCCCATTGCAAGGAGCAGACAGCCTAGGGCTGCTGAAACAATCCAGAAGTGGCTTAGCCTTCAACTAGCTAGAGGTGAGAGCTCTTGCGTTTCCAGACCTGGGTTTGGGGCAAAGTGTTCCAGATCTTTTTGGACAGTGTCACATTGGTGTGGCATATTGCCACAGACAAAAGGGTATGAAGAGTTCCAGGGTGGCCATGCAAATAGCCCTCTTGGTTTCCTGTTCAGAGAAGAATTTCCTAGCCCTCTTGGTATGGCATATTGTGAGAGTGGACAATGTGGAAGTGGACTATCTCAGTCACCACTCTTTGATCCTGGAGATGGTATTCCAGAGAGTTTTGGACCGATAGTTGCCTCGAGTTGGATATGATGGTGGCCAAGTCCAAGGTGCAAAGGTTCTTTAGTCACTGTAAGGAGGCAGACTCCGAGGGCATGATCACCCTAGTTCAACCTTGGCCAAGACAGGTTCTGCTGTATGTGTTCCCTCCATGGCCTCTTGCAGAGCAAGTGCTTCATCTCATAAAGTACTATCAGGATCGGTGGTTCTCATGGCACTGGATTGGCCACAGAGACCATGATATGCTACATCTGGAGGAATTCCAGGCTAAAAAAATTTAAATTCTACATGCAGTATTTTAAAATTCTGCATGCTTTATTAGTAAATATTTGTGCAGAATTCCCCCATCATAAAGCTTAACGCTTCCTCTAGACGTAAAATTTCCTCTGCCTTTTTCCTCCTCAGCTGTCTTGCTGCTATCACAGTTCTGTCATCAACCCATCCATCTTCAGCCCCAGCAGCCCATCTCCAGCCCCAGCAACCCCCGACTCACCAGCAGTCCTCCTGTCCCCAGCCACCCCAAAAATGCCAGCAGCCCATCTCCAGCCCCAGCAACCCCCCGACTTACCCAGCCACCCATCTACAGCCCCTAGCAACCCCCCCACACTAGCAGCCCATCTCCTGCCCCCAGCCACCCCCTGACTCATCAGAGGCCCATCTCCTGCCCCCAACCACATCCCCAACTCACCAGCAACCCTTTCCTTGCCCCATGCTAGCCCCCTGACTTACCAGCAGCCCTTCTCCTTCCCCAGGCATTCCCTCGACTCACAAGCAGCCCTTCTCTTTGCTGATTGCAGCAACACAGCTGCAGGAGTATTTTGATTTGCTCCCATGGCTGTGCTAGCTTCGGACACTGGCATCATGATTTGCAAAAAAATCAACAGAAGCACTTCCTTTCAAAAACAGGAAGCGCTTCTGTTGATCTTTTCAAAAAGGATGGTGCCGGCATCGGAAGCTAGCATAGCCATGGGAGCAAACCGAAATGCTGCTGCAGCTGTATTTCTGCTAAGAATGAGGCAGGATTAGATAGATGCTTTCAAAACTGTCTGGCTCGCCAGTGCCTGTGCAGAATTCTGCACTGCATATGCATGCGGGGAATTCTGCACAAATTCTGCATTGCATAGTTGCGCAAACTTTTCCCAGGAGTAATATGCAGATCTGATGCCTCCCCTGTGCCTCCCATCAGCTCGGGGACTCTTGAAGCAGGGACCAGTCTTACTGGACAACCTGGCTTCCAGCTTGCTTACAGCCTGGCTCTTGAGAGATGGTGCTTAACTCGTAAGGGTGGTTCTTCCTGTCACACCTCTGTGCAGTTTGGAACCTTTTTGAGCACTGGCTTTGGCTGTTTGTTCTATTTGTCTGTCTTGAATAGATTATAAGCTCCATTGAGCAGGAACTGTCTTATATGTGTTTGTATACAGCGCTACGTATGCCGTGTAGCACTATATAAATGATTAGTAGTAGTAGTAGTAGAGAGCATCATGTCAGCCCTAGTGCAGCAGACTTGCTGACCTTTCTTGCCTTTCTTTCAGGATGGTTTTGTCAGGGGCCTCTCCCTCAGTTCTTGACGGTTCCAGTGGTGTCCTTTTCAAGTTTCCAGCACTGGTGGCAAATTACATGGTAGTCTCGCACCCAGATGTGGCCTGTTTCCTGCAGGGAGTTAGGCACTTATTACTACTAATAATAATAACACAGGTACACTACAAAAAACTGCCTCCAGTTTTGCAACTGATTCCTATAGATTTTGGGGTGCTGAATCCAGGAAAAATAGCCAAAATGTTCCATCACGTCACGTTTTCTTTTTAGCCGACTGCAGTTTATTTTCTTGGCCCAAAATAGAGGTTGTAATGGTTAACTAACTAGAAACACTCCCTCATGATATTTTAGAGTGTTTTGTATTCATTTTATACATTAACAGGACAATTGGGAGGCAGGGGGCTAAATCCAGTACTCGCGCTGGCGCATGTTCTTTCCAGTTCGCCTCGCCTCGTTCGCTCGCTCAAACACGGTGGTTGCGACATGAACGTTCCTGTCAAATTTCAGTTTCTTGCAAGTTCATTATTACCTTTTGTTTGCTCAGTCGTAATCCAGCTTTATTCCGAAGTGGTTCACTACAGTTGTAGTTTGCAGTGCTGTGTATTTGTGATGGCTCACAGAGCCAGAGGTTGCGTCAACTCTCCGGACAGTTTTTGTTTTATTTGTGGGGAATATACCGTGAAAAAGCGGCAGAGGAACATTTCTGCATTTATTAAAAAAGTATATTTCGCCTATTTCGGTTTGAAGTTAGGCGATCAAGACAAACCGTGGGCTCCTCACAAAGTGTGCAAGACATGTGAGGAAGATCTACGCTTATGGATGAAAGGTAAAAAACAAGCATTTCATTTCGGAATACCTATGATGTGGCGTGAACAAAGAGACCACAGCAGTGACTGCTATTTTTGCTCTTGCATTGTGAAGGGATACAACTTAAAAAATAAGAACGTAATAAGTTACCCCAACCTTCCCTCAGCAATTAGGCCTATGCCTCATAGCAACGAAGTACCTGTGCCTGAACCACCAAAATCTTTGGATCATATTTGTGTGGACGGTTCTGATCATGATGAGACTCATCAGATGGCTTTTCCCGATGAGTCCAGTACTTCCGAGTTTGAAACTGAACCAGATCCGAAACCTGAACTTTTCTCTCAAGCTGAATTGAATGATTTAGTCCGGGATTTAGGACTCCCAAAAGATGCTGCCCAACTGCTAGGTTCTCGGCTTAAACAGAAAAATTTATTGTCACCAGGAACAACTTTTTATTGGTACCGCAACCGCGAGACACAATTTTTGAAGTATTTCAGCAAAGAGGAAGATTTGGTATTTTGCAACGATATATACGGAGTGATGGAAAAGTTTAAACTCAAGTATGATCCTGCTGAATGGCGGCTGTTCATTGATTCGTCAAAAGACAGCATAAAAGGTGTTCTTCTTCATAATGGCAACACATTCGCTTCAGTTCCTATTGCTCACTCTGTCATTCTCCAAGAAAAATACGAGAATTTGGCCCTGATTCTTCAGAAGATTCGTTATGATGAGCATAAGTGGATGATTTGTGGAGACTTTAAAATTCTATCCATGCTATTAGGGCAGCAATCCGGTTTCACCAAATATCCCTGCTTCCTTTGCTTGTGGGATAGCCGGGCCCGCGGCCTACACTGGGGGAAAAAAGACTGGCCAATTCGGGAGTATTTGAGACCCGGTGAGAAAAATGTTCTTCATGAGAGCTTGGTACCTCGTGATAAAATTCTATTACCACCTCTCCACATTAAGTTGGGTCTCATTAAGCAATTCATCAAGTCCCTTCCAAAAGATGGTGAGTGCTTTCGGTACCTTTGCTCAAAGTTCCCCCGACTTTCTGAAGCAAAGCTAAAGGAAGGAGTGTTTGTTGGCCCTGATATAAGGAAACTCATTTCAGATGGAGCATTCGCTGAAACGATGTCTGAGAAGGAAAAAGAAGCCTGGGATTCCTTCAAGGATGTTGTTCTCAAATTCTTGGGGAACAGGCGGGATGAGAACTATAAGGATATTGTTGCCAGGATGCTCAATGCCTTCAAAGAACAAGGCTGTAACATGAGCCTGAAAGTCCATTTCTTGCACTGCCATGTGAACTACTTTCCCGAAAACTTGGGGGCGTACAGTGAAGAACAAGGTGAAAGGTTTCATCAAGACATCAAGGACGCAGAGAGAAGGTACCAAGGAAGATGGAACACCACTATGATGGCTGATTTCTGCTGGTTGCTGCTGCGGAAAACCCCAGATGAAAAATACGCCAAGCAGCGCACCAAGAGAAGCATTCGGGGGAAGAAGAAACGGGCCCACCAGGAGATTGATTGACCCAAGAATGACTTTAAAATCTAAACTGTGTTGACAAATATCGTGTTTTTACTAAACTTTGAAATAAAAATTTGCTAGTTATTACCACAGTGTTGGATCTCATTTATTAGAATTTTATTTTCACACCATCGGGTGTTTGTCTTCATGTATTGCAATGGTGCGGTTTGCATTTTCTATTCTTACATACATACCTGTACAACATTTTTTGCACATTTCTTTGCTTTGCTTTGTGTCTAACCTCGCTCTTATATGCTCAATGTTTGTGCACATGTATGTGGCTGTTTTAAGTGCAGACAATTTTGCTACCATCACAGTGTGTTTTGTTGACATTACTCTATTCTCATGTGCTGCCTTGTTACAATTTTCTTTATTCTTATTTGAATAACTACTAAACAATTAGTATAAAGAATTCATCCAAGAAACTTTTATCTCGATCGCACTCAATCTGAAACGTTCACCTCAAACTGCTAACCCAATGTAGCAAAAAATCTGTATGTGATGGAGCAAATTGGTTACCAGATTTGGATTCAGCGCACCAAAAAACGTAAAAATCAATCGAAACATTAGAGGCAGTTTAAAAAAAAATTTTTTTAGTGTACCTGTGTAATCATTTATATAATGCTACAAAGCGTACGCAGCATTGCACATGCACATGTAAAAGATGATCCCTGCTTATAAGAGCTTACAGTCTAGTCAAGACAGACTACACAATAGCTGAGGACAAGGATAAATCCAGGGTATGGCAAGGAGATAGATAGAAGACTAAGCAGAACAGGATCCAGAAGCAGCCTTGAAGAGGTGAGTTTTTAACATGGATTTAAAAAGCGTCAGAGATGAAGCCTGATGTACAGACTTCAGTAGTTTGTTCCAAGGATAAGGAGCAGCTAGATGAAAGGATCGAAGTCTGGAATTGGCAGTGGAAGAAAAGGGCACAGACAGCAGTAATCTGCCAGAAAAGCGGAGTTCACGAGGAGGGATGTAGGGAGAGATAAGAGAGTAAAGGTAGTGAGGAACAGCAGAATGAGTGAGTTTTTATAGGTCAATGGAAGTTTGAATTGGATATAGAAATGGATCGGGAGCCAATGAAGCGACTTGAAAAGAGGGGTTATATGAGCTGGCGGAAGATAAGCCGCACAGCTGAATTTTGAACAAATCGAAGGGGAGAGACATGATTTAGAGAGAGATCATCAAGGAGAAGGTTGCAGTAGTCTAGAAGGAAGGTGTGGATAAGTGTCTTAATAGTATGTTCAGAAAGGAAAGGGCAAATTTTGTTGCTGTTACAGAGAAAGAAACTAAAAGTTTTAGCAGTTGAATGTGTGTGGAGGTGGAGAAGGAGGAATCAGTGTGGAGGTGGAGAAGGAGGAATCAAAGATGACCGCAAGGTTGCGAGCCGAGGAAACACGGAGTAGTATAGTGTTATCCACAGAGACTGAGAAAGGAAGAAGGGGGGGAGGTAGGTTTAGGGGGGAAAATATGAAACTCAGTTTTGGCCATGTTCAATTTCAAACGGCAGTGAGACATCCAGATAGGCAGGCAGAGATCCAGGCCTGGATTGCTTGAGAGATATCAGGTGTAGAGAGGTATCTATGAGAGTCATCAGCATAAAGATAGTACTGAAAACCATGGGAAGAGATAAGTGCACCAAGGGACTGGGTATAGAAAAAGAAAAGGAGTGGGTCCAGGATAGACCCCTGGAGTACACCAACTGAGAGCGGGATAGCAGTAGAGAAAGATCCACCAGAACAAACACTGAAAGTGCAATGGAAGAGATAAGAGGAGAACCAGGATAGCACAGAGCCCTTAAAACCAAGCGAGGACAAGGTGTTGAGGAGAAGGAGATAGTCAATAATTGCAAAAGCAGCAGAAAGGTCAAGAAGGATAAGGATCGAGTAAAGGCTCTTGGATTTAGCCAAGAACAGGTCGCTGGAGACTTTGGCAAGAGCTGTTTCAGTAGAATGTAAGGGACAAAAGCCAGATTGCAATGGATCCAGAAGGGCATGAGAGGAGACAAAGTCAAGGCAATACTGGTGAACCATACATTCAAGTAGTTTAGAAATAAAGAGGAGGAGGGAGATGGGTCAATAATTAGAAGAACAGGTAGGGTCAAGTGAAGGTTTCTTGAGGAGAGGTATGACCACAACATGCTTGAAAACTGCAGGAACAATTGCAGTGGAGAGTGATAGGTGGAGAATGTGAGAGATGAAAGGGATGACTGTGGAGGAAATTGAGCTTAGGAGATGGTGTAGCAGCAAAGTGCAGATAATGAATAAATCCAGGATTCAATTGCAGGGTCCAAGCCAATTTATTGTGCACAAGGCCCAGACAGTCAAGCTTCAAAAAGGACTGAGCAAAGTTCTTACAGAAACATATTCATTTTATACATTTCTTTTCAGTTTGATACATGTAGACTTTCTATTGGTCCCAACGCCCCCTGCATTTGTCCAATTGGAGATCCCTCCTGGGCCTAGCACCCAGCTCCCTCCCTCCTCTAGGATTGTTCTAACAATGGCAGTTTCTAGGTATGGATACAATCCTACTGCAAGGTCGTTTCTAGCTCTAGGAATGCAAGTATTGAAACATGTCTATCCTCAGAACACAAGAGAATAATGAAGGATTTATGATTTCATGAAAAACTTCTTATTAAGCAGTTTAAAGCAGTTTTCTCAGTCTTTCACAGATTTTTGGTTCTTTACTGAGATGGGGGTTGGAATCAGGGCCTAACTTACAGGCCTCTCATATTTGCAGGCTATCATAGGCCATAGCCTACCACATTCCCCCCTTTGATTATTCTCACCCGCAAGTTAAGAAGGGTGGGAATTAAATCACATATTAAACTCGTGTAACAGCATCATCTTGAGATATAGGGTAATATTGCCACATAGCTAAAACCTTTGTAGCTGCCTTCCGTTCTACAGTGTTATCGATAACTGAGGTTATCATACGTAAGCAAAGGGGTAATAAGCATGGAAGCAATAAGCATACAGTTAATATGAATAATACAATAAACACAAGGGTCTTTAGACCACCTAACCATGAAAATGCTGAACCAAACCACCCATCAAGCTTCAGGCCATGCCACGTCTGAACAGGCACATATGTTTGTTTTCGCATTTGAGTAGCTATATCTTCAACAACTTGTCCATTATTATCAATCTGCAAACAACAGTTGGTTAAATTTAATTTTCCACATACTCCACCTTCAGCTGCTAACAAATAATCTAGAGCTAAACGATTCTGATAAATAGCTGTACGCATTTGTGTACTCTGCTTAGCTAAAAGAGTTAGTGCTTTACTGGTTTCATTAGTTATTATTTCAACAACAGCTTGTAAACGTATAATACGATTTATCATGTATACAGGAGTACGATATCCCCATGTCCCATCTTGTGTCCAAGTAGCAGGTCCGTAGTATGAAATGATTCTCTCAGGTGGCCACTCCTCATCATTCCACTTGTCCCATTGGCCTATTTTCAAAACCTCTCGTTTCTGTCGACTCCTGTACACGGGAAAACCCAGTTGTTCTCCATGGAAAATGGGCAGAAGAAAGAAGGAAGGTCGTATAGTTCCCAATGCACATGCTCCTCCCCAATGGGGAGGAAGCCTAGCATATGCTCGGGTTCCACAAATCCAGTATAGTCCAGGTGGTGCTTGCCAGGTACTATGAAACGCTAAATTAGTCCAGATGCTGGCAAGATTAGGAAAGAGGACTAAAGGGTTGGAGGGCTCTGGAGTGTTGATCCCCGACCACCAGGACGTCTTCTTAGTGGTACTGTTGTAGAACTTCTGATTGAGACAGACCAGCTGTCCAACCTCCATGTTAAACTGTGGTCCAGAGCGAGCAAAACACAAGTTACCAACAATAGGGTGGGCCAGTACCCACTCACTAGTAGTATTATGTAAAGCAGTCTGATTATAAGGAATAGAATAGTACACTTCTTGCGCCTCCCAGGGCCATTGGTCTCCCATCTTAGTTCCTCCACAGAAGTAGCAGTCCGAGATGTGAAGACTAGATGCTACTGCCCCGGCAAGCTCAATGAACAAGTTTTTGGAAGTATGAGGGATTTCAAATTCCGCCTTCATGGCCTCATAAAAGGAGTGATGTATTTAATAAGGTGCGGATACATGAGTCTTAGTATTTAGCTGTATATGTATAAAAGTTCCAGGATCTATGCCTCCTCCTACTATACGTAATCCAAATCTGAACCCCTGTTTCCACTGGCTAGGGTTAAGAATGAGGAGCTGTAGAGGATTGCAGGCACCTTTCTTGCACTTCCGAGGCTCCGGTAATGATAATTTTTCCAGGCTGGCTATGTGTTTATCTCCCTCTCGTCCAATAGGCCCACCAGACCAGGTGGCATAGTACACGCATTCCCACTTTGGACAGTAGTAAGCATCTTTAGATGATGTGCTGTAGACGGTTGGGGAACTTTTTCCAGTACACTGTCCCCATCCGTATGCTCCTTCAGGACACATATATTTATCATCATAGTAGTAGGCTTGCTCCCACGATCCACACTTGTGATAGACATTTCTGTTTATCACATCACAGGCATCAAAAGTCAGGATAACATACTTTGTGGGATAGGAGAATTGTTGTGTAGCATTTATGAGGGCTCCCTCCTCGTTATTCCATCGTATCTCCAGTACATAATAAGAGGGGTTCTGCCGGGGGTTGTAGCAAGTCTTACTTTTCCCTTTCGTACAGATATTTAATTCTGTACCATTATACACACACCGGCTAACTATAACAGTGCAATGGGATCTTAGGGCTCTTTCCATGGCCGTTTTCCCATAATGTATGGCCTGATGAAAAGCATGAACAAAGGCTGGTCCTAATGCTTCAGGAATTACTGTGGGACCTGGAGGTGAGCTACCCTCTGGAGGTGGCAGCACTATCCAACCTTTTTCTGTTAGGACCCCTCCCTCCTTTTCACAGAAAAAATCTAACTCTCTTGTAGTGTATCGGGGAGCCCATGAGCTAAGGGGCACAGTGAATAAGGCTGCCTGCACTGAAGTATCTTGGGTCACAACTCGTCCAGTCGTGGCTGCTTTTCGGGTAGTGGCATCAGCAAACCTGTTCCCTCGGGCAATTTCTCCTACTCCTGCCTGATGGCCTCGACAGTGCATGACTGCAACTTGCTCAGGGGCCCATACAGCGTCTAATAACATCAATATCTCGGGCCCATACCTAATGGACTTGCCTCCTGAGGTGATCAACCCTCGTTCTTTATACAGGGCCCGTGTGCATGCAAAGTTGTAAAGGCATACTTGGAATCTGTGTACACATTTAAACGGAGTCCTTCTCCTAATGTCAGTGCCCTAGTGAGAGCTATCAGTTCAGCCTTCTGTGCTGAAGTTCCTGGGGCCAGAGCTGAGGACTCAACTATCAGATCAAGGGTCACCACTGCATACCCGGCACAACGATGTCCATTAATGACGAGACTGCTTCCATCTACAAAGAAAGTCCGTTCAGGGTCCTCCAGAGGGACATCAGTCAAATCCGGGCGACTTGAAAATACAGCGTCCATAGTTTCTAAACAGTCATGATCAGGGGGGCCAGGACCAATTGGGAACAACGTAGCAGGATTCAGAGGTTGACTAACCTTCAATTGTATCTGGAGGTTTTCACACAGCATACTCTGATACTTCAACATTCGCGAATTTGTTAGCCAGAAACTTCCTTTGTGTTCCATGAGGGTCAGAACAGAATGTGGCACAGTAACTTGTAGATTCTGTCCCAGAGTGAGCTTGTCTGCTTCGCTCACTAGAAGGGCTGTCGCTGCAACAGCTCTCAAATAAGGGGGCCAACCTCTTGCTACCACATCCAACTGTTTTGACAAATAGGCCACTGGCCATTGCCAAGATCCAAGAGAGTACCCCTAGAGCATTCCCTTGTGACTCATGGACATAGAGATGGAAAGGTTTCTGGACATCTGGTAGACCCAGAGCTGGTGATGACATCAGAGCGGTTTTCAGAGATTGGAATGCTGCATCCTGTTTGGGTCCCCACTCCAGTGGAGACTTTTCCATTCCTTTGGTAGCTTGATACAATGGTTTTGCCAGCAGAGCGAAATTGGGGATCCATATACGACAGTACCCTGCGGCCCCCAGGAAGGCTCTTACTTGCCTCCTGGTGGTTGGAGTGGGAATTCTGCATACAGCTTCTTTGCGTTTCGGTCCCAAGCGTCGAATCCCACTAGACAACTGGAACCCTAGATATTTAACTTCAGTTTGACATAATTGCGCCTTGGCTCTTGAGACTTTGTATCCAGCCTCGTTTAAAAGGTGCAAAAGTTCACTAGTGGCTTGTAGACATTCACTTTCTGAATTGGTGGCTATGAGCAGGTCATCCACATACTGAAGGAGAACCCTTTGTCCTGGGTTCACTGAGTAACTTGAGAGATCTTGATTCCAAGCAGCACTGAAGAGAGTAGGTGAATTCTTGAATCCTTGAGGTAATCGAGTCCAGGTGAGTTGGCCCCGCCTTCCTGTTGTGGGGTCTTGCTATTCAAAAGTGAACAAAGGTTGACTGATGGGAGCTAGGCGTATGCAGAAGAAGGCATCTTTCAGGTCCAGGACGGTGAAATGAGTAGCCTCAGCGGGGATCAGTCCCAAGAGAGTATAAGGATTTGGTACCACTGGGTGTATAGTTTCAACTGCATCATTTGCCTGCCTTAAATCCTGTACTGGGCGGTAATCCCCTGTCCCAGGTTTCTTAACTGGGAGAAGGGGGGTATTCCAGGGTGACTGGCACTCCTTGAGAAGTCCATACTTCAATAGTTTCATCAGATGGCAGTGGATACCTTCAATAGCTGGTCGAGGAAGAGGATACTGCTTCACATGCACTGGTTCTGCTCCTGGCTTGAGGGCAACAATGACAGGGGCTATGTTTTTCGCTAGGCCAGGTGGATTATCTTCTGCCCATACTTCAGTTGGGGCTAAAAGGTTAGGAGGTATACAGGAACTGGCTGGCTTGGTCGGAGGTACGCTGTAGAACCGCCACTCCTCTTCTCGGGGAACAGTTAGCACCATTAATCCAGCAGGCTTTGGGTTCACAGTCATTTGCATTTCTCCCCCTTCAGCGAAGGATATTTGCGCCTGAAGTTTGGCAAGCATATCTCGGCCCAAAAGTGGAATAGGGCACTCAGGCATATACAGGAACTGGTGCGTTATTTTCTGTCCCCCTAGTTCACACATGCGGTTCTGCAGGAAAGTCTTGGTGGCCCTGTTTCCAGTGGCCCCAATAATGGTGACAGATCGAGAGGAAAGAGGAGCCACTGGCTTTGCCACCACTGAATGTTCAGCTTCTGTATCCACCATAAAGTCCATATATTGGTCCCCTACTTTCAAACTGACCATAGGCTCCTGGGGACCCATGGTGAACTTGGAGCCCGGTCTGGCCTAGTCTTCATCCATTTCATCCACGTCATAGCCCGTTGCAACTGCCATTCCCTCAATAGCTTCTTCCCTTTCTCGCTGGAACTGTGCTCGATCCATTCTTCCACGACTCTGAAATCGGCCTCGTGTTCTCCAGGGACTCCCTCCAACCCCTCCTGGGAGTGGAGTCAAGATGCGGGCATTCACTTCTCCAATGTCCTTCTTCTCTGCAATGGGCGCACTGATTCGCACCCAGTGGGGTCCAATTATTCTCACGACCCCTTCCACGTCCTCTGCTCCTTTGATTAGGAAAACCTCCTTCACGTTGTTCAATTAAAGCGGCAGCAAGAAGATCTGCTTTCTTCTTCATCTTTCGTTCACTTTCTCTGTTACGTTCATTTTCATGATTCACAAACACTTTGAGCAACTTCCATTAACTGTGCTGTATTCATGCCCGCAAATCCATCCAGTTTCTGTAACTTTCGTTTTATGTCTCTGGGACTGACTGACGAAGGCTGCGTTTACCATGCGCAAATTCTCCTGAGCGGCGGGATCATATGGGGTATACAATCTATAAGCTTCAGACAACCGCTCATAAAAGGCCGCTGGGCTCTCATCTGGACCCTGGATAACTTCTGATACCTTTCCGATATTCATGGCCCTCTGGCCTCCCTTCCTCAGGCCCTGTAGCAAGGCCTGGCGAAATCGCATTAGGGCCGCCGCCCCCCTTTCATCATTTGGATCCCATCTAGGATCTTCATTTGGGAAAGCTGTGGCGGCTGCTTGTGGGAGATTCATTTCCCCCCGCCTCTACGGGATTCTCTTCTAACCAGCGGATGGCTGCTTGCACAAATCGCGCTCGCTCCTCAGTAGTAAAGAGAGTGGACAGGAGCTGGGGACAATCAGTCCAGGTTGGCTGATGAGTTTGCATTATACTAGACATTAACTCTGTCAATTCTTGGGGCTTTTCAGTATAGGATGCATAATGCGTTTTCCAGTTTAATAAATCAGTAGTGGAAAAAGGTACGTAGATTATACTGGTTGGTCCTGGCGCCATCTGGCCCTGTTCATTTTGGATAGGTAAACCAGGCACTTGACGCAATGGCAGTAGGCGTCCTGCTTTCTCCTTCTTCTTTGGAGTTACACTTCTTAAATCATACGGCTCTCGGGTATAGGCTTCCTTGGCGGGTGACCCTGAGCTGGCAGGAGAGCCTCCGCTCCCAGTATCTTCAGAGGACCCTGGTCCCCCTAGTGTACTTGGGCCAGACTCGGGGCTATCACTCGGGGAAGTGGGCTTCTTTTGCTGCTGCAGCGGTAACTGCTGAGGTACCTCATCAGGTTCAGCTTCAGGTGGTGGGGCTGGTGGAACTAACTTATATGGGTACTGGGGTAAACGGGCCAGGATTTCTGGGGACTCTGAGGCGGAATACACAGGCGGCTTCCCCTCCTCAAACCTCCGGGTCCTCCTAGTGGTTGCTACTAGTATTCTACACTGTTCCTCATAGCAGCGCTTTACCCAAGAGGGCTGCCTTTCGCAAACACCCAGCCAGGAATCTATGTAGGGGAACTGATCAGGGTGTGCTTTTTGTATAAGTTGATGAACACGGGAAACTATTTCTACATCAAAGGTGCCCCCACGGGGCCATGAAGTAACTAGCATAGGCCACTCCCTATCACATAACATTCTTAATCGAGACGGAGACATTTTTATTCCGTAGTCTCCTGAAAATCCTTTACAGAAATTCTTGATCATACATTCCAACGGAGTTTGTGTGGACTCCGCCCCTCCCATAATCGTAATGGCATACACGTAATGACGTACACGACAACAGACAGTAAGGGTAGGTAGTATGGCTGTAGGTAAGGGGTCCGTACAGCCCACAAAACCAGGGGGGGACAAACACCACACGCTTCCTCCTTTTCGCAACTTGGGCGCGGTCGCCCGGCTAGGAACTGCGCTACTCAGGAGTCCGCTCTCACTCGGTCTGTATCTCAAGACCTCTCAATCACACAGGCAGTCATACCATCACAAGAAATTATTTTTCAAATGCCCAAGGTTTTCTGACTAACTCATCCTGAAGGGTCGATGGCTTCGGCTTCCGCTAACCTTTATGCGGAGCGTACTAGGACCGCCCTTATGAGAGGTGATCAAGCTCTCTCGTCTTTGCGCACTTATGCAAAACGTTCTCAGTTAGTCTATACCAAATTTGTCTCACATACTCATGCGAGACTTTTCCCAAGGCTTCACTGACTATTGAACAAGAAAATGTCTACTCACCGGATCCGGTTCCCGATACCAAACCAGTTCTTGGGTTGGATCCCGGACTCCCCTCGGATTCGGAGATGTTGGCCGGCTGGACCCAGTGGTCCGCTGAGGCAAGGCGGAACCCTCTCCGACACAAGAGGATCGGTGGTGCCTGAGGTTTCCCCCGCGGTCGGACAGACACGGTTCCAACCGGGCCAAACCTGGAGGTGAATTACGTGGAATATTCACTTGAATACCATTCACTATCCGCACATTCCCGGCCAATGCACCAAGAATATGTAGCAGCGAAGTGCAGACAATGAATAAATCCAGGAGTCAATTGCAGGGTCCAAGCCAAGGCCCAGACAGTCAAGCTTCAAAAAGGACTGAGCAAAGTTCTTACAGAAACATATTCATTTTATACATTTCTTTTCAGTTTGATACATGTAGACTTTCTATTGGTCCCAACGCCCCCTGCATTTGTCCAATCGGAGATCCCTCCTGGGCCTAGCACCCAGCTCCCTCCTCTAGGATTGTTCTAACAATGGCACAGTTTCTAGGTATGGATACAATCCTACTGCAAGGTCGTTTCTAGCTCTAGGAATGCAAGTATTGAAACATTTCTATCCTCAGAACACAAGAGAATAATGAAGGATTTATGAATTCATGAAAAACTTCTTATTAAGCAGTTTAAAGCAGTTTTCTCAGTCTTTCACAGATTTTTGGTTCTTTACTGAGATGGGGGTTGGAATCAGGGCCTAACTTACAGGCCTCTCATATTTGCAGGCTATCATAGGCCATAGCCTACCACAATGGGTGGGGATAGGATCAGAGGAACAGGTAGTGAGATTGGAGGAGGAAAGAAGATGTGTGATTTCCTTCTCAGATATCTTGGAAAAAGAAGGGAGGGTAGCAGAGGTTAAAGGGAAGAGTTGGAAGGAGCTGATCTCGTGGGGAATTGGAGTGTAATCTTGTGGATTTTGTCATGGAAATAGTTGGCCAAGGTTTGGGCATAAAGGGAAGGAGCGAGTGAGAGGTACCTTGAGGAGAGAGTTCAAAGTTATAAAGAGACGACAAGGGTCAGAGGAAAGAGTTAGTCAGCTGGACATAATAGTTTTGGGGGTTTTTTTTTTGGGGGGGGGGGGTTATTTATAGGTTTCGCAAACACAAGTCACCAAAAGGAAATTTGAGGAAATAAGAGCATTGGATAGAATTAAACAAAAGGAAATAGCAATAAACATATAGCGAGCAATACACAAACCAATCCCTTCTCCAGCCAACAATAGAGGGGATATTCCATAGAAACAGGATAGCCTTTAGTTGTTAGAACAATGGCTTAGTAACCAAGCAACTAGGGTTTGATTCCCACTAGCACTCCTTGTGGCCTTGGGCAAGTCACTTAACCATCCATTGCCTTGAAGGACTACAAAAGGGGACTGCTATTTCTGGAGAGAGAGCTGCAATTGTATTTACTTATGGGAATTTTTCTAAATCTTGAGGAAAAAGGAATTCTTTAGATTAAAGCTGATTAATCTGTGAACTCAGTATATTTCTTAAATCAGTCAGGGCATAGTAGCAGCAAAGAATTTTCAGTTTAAATTTAAAACATAGCAGAGAGCTTTCTGGTTAAATTTAGAACCCAAGACTCCCTCTATCCAAGAAAGGGCTGTGGGACTCCCCCTGGAGATTGGTCACAGATTACCTTAGAAGCACAGGACAGGGTACTGTGTAGCAGGCAGCTTTTAATAAGTCTTCTTTCCCTCTCTCCCTCCCCAACACCCACCCACCCCTGGGATAATTGTAGCTTTATAGGTGCTTAAACCTCTTAAAGGAAAGGAGGTGCCATATTCACTCTCAGGTGCAGCTGTTTATTCTCATCAGCATACATTAAGGACTTGAGATTAATTAAACTTCAGGTGAACAAAGTACATTAAAACCATATTAGGTATAGTTTTATTAGTATAAGTATACCCAGCAACTCTTAGTAAGTAAAGAACTTAAATATCTAAGCACAACCTTCAAACAAAGATGCAAACAGCAGTCCAGCAGCGAGATGGGGGCTTTCCAGTCTTTTGAATTGAGTGTCAAATGTATGATTTTCTCCCAGTTGGTGAGGGGTCTTACATGTGCACAAGGTGCAAGGAGCTCTTTACTCTCACGGAATGAGTCCGATCTCTGGAGGCAAGAGTAGCAGACTTGGAAGACATGAGGAAGACAGAGAGGTACATAGACGAGACCTACAGGGATATAGTCCTGAAGTCCCACCTCCAGTCTGGCAGCATCCCAGTTGCCATGGAGGATAGAGGTCACGTAACAGGAGAACATTACCCTGGTGTGGCAGGAAGTGATCCTATACCTAGGACCTGTCCTCCAGGTGATGTAAAACCCTCTCGCACCAAGGAAGTTTCTCCAGGGCCATGTGTCCATGAGTGAAGGGTTAGGACAGCCATTATAGTTGGTGATTCGATCATTAGGCATGTAGATAGCTGGGTGGCTGTTGGACATGAGGATCGCCTGGTAACATGCCTACCTGAGGCAATTGTAGCAGACCTCATACACCATCTAGACAAGATCTTAGATAGTGCTGGGGAGGAGTCTGCTGTCTTGGTACATGTCAGTACCAATGACATAGGAAAATGTGGTTGGGAGGTTCTGGAGGGTAAATTTAGGCTTTTAAGTAGGAAATTGAAATTCAGAACTTCCAGGGTAGCGTTCTCCGAAATGCTTCCCATTCCACGCGCAGGACCCAAAAGGCAGGCAGAGCTCTGGAGTCTCAATGCGTGGATGAGACAGTGGTGCAAAGAAAGGATTTCGGATTTGTTAGGAACTGGGGAACATTCTGGGGAAAGGAGGGGCTCTTCCAAAGGGAAGGACTTCACCTTAACCAGGATCGAACCAGGCTGCTGGCATTAACCTTTAAAAAGGAGATAGAGCAGCTTTTAAACTAGATAATAGGGGAGAGCCAACAGTCGCCCAAGAGTGCATAGTTTGGAACAATGTATCCTTGAAGGATACTACCAAAAAAATGAAGTTAGGGCACATCAGCAGAGAGGTTCCAAGAAAGACAAAGGTAGCCCAAATGCCCTTGAGTATGGAGCAGACAGAGCTTAAAGATTCCAAATTACCCCTGCCTACCGATAACCAGATTAATAATAATAAAATACAGTCTCTAAAATGCTTGTATGCAAATGCTAGAAGTCTAAGACATAAATTGGGAGAGTTAAAGTATATAGCAGTAAATGAGAAGTTAGATATGATTGGTATCTCAGAGACATGGTTGAAGGAGGACAACCAGTGGGACACTGTGAGACCTTGGTACAAACTGTATCGTAATGATAGAGCTGATCAAATTGGTGGAGTGGTTGCGCTCTATGTTAGAGAAGGCATTGAGTCACAAAGGATTAAAGTTCTGAAGGAAACAAAATTTGCTGTAGAATCTCTATGGATTGAAATTCCATGTAAAAAGGTGAAGGCAATGGCAGTGGGGTTGTACTGTCGGCTGCCTGGCCAGAATGAACAAATGGATGATGAAATGCTCAAAGAAATCAGGGAAGCTCACAAAAGTTACAAAACAGTAACAATAATGGGTGATTTCAATTACCCCAGTATTGACTGGGTCAGTGTCACGGCAGGACATGCTAGGGAGATAAACTTTTTAGATGAAATAATTGACTGCTTCTTAGAGCACCTGGTTCATGAACAGACCAGAAGGGAAGCCATTTTGGACTTAGTCCTTAGTGGAACACCAGATCTGGTGCAAGAGATAAGGGTGTTGGGGCCATTTGGCATTAGTGATCATAGCATGATCGCATTTGATTTAATTAATGGAGGAGGGATGATAAGGAAATCCACAGTACTACCTTTTAACTTTCGAAAGTGAGACTATGATAAAATGAGGAAAATAGTTAAGAAAAAACTAAAAGGAGCAGTTGCAAAAGTTAAAGACTTACATTAAGCTTGGGTGTTGTTTAAAAATACTATCTTGGAAGCCCAGACCATCAGTAATCTCCAGGAACAAGCAGGAATGAGTCTTCACATATGGGTATCGTCGGTACCGACGGAGCCTGCGTGGGAATGCTCCCCAGCGTCCAAAAGGAAAGCTTTTGGGAGCATCCCACAGCGCCTGCGCGCTGCCTTCCCGCCTTTCCCAACTGCCTCTCTCCAGTTCTTCTTTTCTGCGGAGCCAGCAGGTCGTGTTCCTGTCACCGCTGAAGAATTTCTTCATTTTCTTTTATTTCTTTGGTCGCGTGTCTGCCTTCTCGACGCCGGACCGGTACCGCCGGTCTTTTCTTTCTTTATTCTAAAAAAAAAAAATATAAAAAATAACTACTCTTTTTCTCACTTCAGTGCATTTTTTTCTTTCTTTGGCCTTAGGCCTACAAAAACCTTTCCTCATGGAAAAGCCCGCCTCCGGGTTTAAAAAGTGCACGAAGTGCAGCGGCACTATTTCTGTCACTGACACCCATGAATGGTGTCTAAAATGTTTAGGTCCTGACCACTCCATTACGGATTGTGAATCCTGTTCCATGATGTCTAAAAGAGGTCTACAGAATCGAGCAGCCAAGCTCAGTACCCTGTTTCCCTCTGATGCAGCTTCGGTGGCATCAACGTCTTCCAGGGCTTCTTCTTACTCCCATGAATCTCAGGTAACCAAACTTAAGTCCAGCCGGTCCTCGAAGGGTAGATCTCCCTCTAAGTATCGAGATGCCCCCGGGCTTGCTCTCGAGGAATCCGCACCGGCAAAATTACCCGGCTCCGGCTTCCAAAGCTTTATCTATGGGGTCACAGGTTGACATCGATGGCTCGGCCTCAACCGATCACCTGTCGCCATGTTCTGGGGTACCGGTGGTTCCCACTGGTACCGACATCCAGACATTGGTGGCATCGATGGATCAGAATATTCTGACCATGCAGCGTGCCATCACGGCATTCATACAAGCTGCGATGCCTTCGGTACCGCAACAAACTCCGTTGTCGGTACCGACTCCGGCACCAGTACCGATATCGGTTCCGGTGCCGGTACCGATTGCATCTAAAAATTGGTCTGCTTCTGAACGTAAAGCCC
This sequence comes from Ichthyophis bannanicus, assembly GCA_033557465.1. Lineage (NCBI taxonomy): Eukaryota > Metazoa > Chordata > Amphibia > Gymnophiona > Ichthyophiidae > Ichthyophis > Ichthyophis bannanicus. The sequence continues at coordinate 661,082,500 of CM066032.1, read as the reverse complement.
CTCGGCAAAACAATACGAATACGTTCAAAATAACATAGTGGGAAATGATCCCATACCATAATATTCTTATTTCTTCTTGTTATTCCTTCTTTTTATTCAATTTGTTTAACAGTAAAACTTTATTCTCAGACTCTACCGGGAGATCTCAGACTCTTATTCGCACCAGTTCCTTAGGCTAAACAGCTCACTCGGAAATGTATGTGCTAGATCGCATCAACGACCTCCACAGTAGCTAGCTCCTGCTCATGCTCATACGGTTAGCGAAAATGATTGTAATCTTCAGGAATCTCCTTATAGATATAGCTCAAAAGTGCGATTCATAATAAGCAACTATCTCAGATGATTCACCACTTAAACTTGCCAAAAACGCTAAACCTTATGGCAGGTAGCCTCTAACAATGTCTCCAAATGATCCCGACGCTTCCCCCCAGCGCCTGTAGCGTTTCTCCTATTCGGGTTCTTCAGGGGATCTATTATGGATCCTGTGAACAAACAGAATAGAACAAAGAATCATTCCCAACTCAACTCTCTCACCTTAAATCTCAAAAATGCTAGACAGGACCGAAAAATTTTGGAGCCAAAAATATAGAAATACTCACAAAAATGCCGCCCGCGTCCAAAACAAAGTGTCTCCCTTTATCCAAATTGCATTACCATTCTCAAGGATGAAAAGACGCCGCGCATGCGGCCTATAACCAGGAAAAGTGTATTTAAAGGTAGAGCACCAATGTGACGTAACCGACTCCTCCCTCTCGGATTCGGCTCCAAATTCAAAAGTCCAATGCAAAGGATTAAACTACATAAACCGAAATCAAAGATCCCAGCGTACCCCTCACAGATCTTTACAGTCTGAGACCTCCCGGTAGAGTCTGAGAATAAAAGTTTTACTGTTGAACAAATTGAATAAAAAGAAGGAATAACAAGAAGAAATAAGAATATTATGGTATGGGAACATTTCCCACTATGTTATTTTGAATGTATTCGTATTGTTTTACCGAGGTACCGATTGCATCGACATCGGCTTCGGTGTCGACTGCAGCGGTACACTGTTCAGTGATGCCCATCGGTACTGAATCGGTACCGATCACTCCCGATGTCGATACCACCCAGTACGCGTATCGGGCTCTGCAGGAGCATCCAGATAGGCGATACTTCGATTCCTCTGAGGACTCTGATGAATCAGAGGCCTCTATCGAAGCATCGGTGATCCTTCCTCAGGAGCCCTCTTCTCCAAAAAGAAGAATGTCTCCTCCAGAAGACTTGTCTTTTCAAGACTTCATTAGGGAAGTGGCCAAGGGCCTTTCCATCTCAGTGGCCCCTGAGACAGAGCCTAGAGCCAAAAAATTAGATATTCTACAATATCCTAAGGCTCCTAAAGAGGCAGCCACTTTACCAATACATGAGATTCTTTATGATCACATGTTGGGCATATGGGAGACTCCTCTCACCACCTCCCCTCATTCTCATAGGTTGGGCACCATGTATCGTGTTCCTCCTTGTCCTGGCTTTCATAAGACTCAGCTTCCTCACCACTCCATTGTGGTGGAGTCTGCTATGAAGAAGATCAAGAGTACAAAAAGGCACTCTTCTACTCCTCCAGGAAGAGAATGCAGAACCTTAGATGTCTTTGGCAGGAGAATTTTCAAGGCTAATATGCTTGTTGCCAGAATCAACTCCTATAGTCTCTATATGAGGATGTTTCTAAAAGAGGTTACAGATCATCTGCAAACTTTATCTCCTTTTATTTCAGAAGATAAAAGGGAAGAGTTTCTCACCTGGCTCAAACATGCCCAGGATGTTTCTAAGTTTTTCCAACCGTGCAGCCTTTGACTCTCTTGAAGGTGCCAGCAGAGCTTCGGCTATTGCCATAGGTGCACGAACAGTTGCTTGGTTACAAGCTACTGATTTGGAACCCTGGGTTCGGGATGGACTAGGAAACCTTCCTTGTACAGGTGAAAACCTTTTTGGCAAAGATTGGCAAGCAAAGGCCACCCAGATGGATGCTGAAAATTCTGCTTTAGATAGACTTTCAAAGTCTACTTCTACTCCTTTTAAGAAAAGGTTGTTCAAAAAGGGATTTTTGCCAAAAAAGGGAAATATTATTCTGCTTATGGTCAGCAGGCATCTTCTGCAGGTCGTTTTGCTACAAAGAGACAGCAACAACCGAAACAGGCCAAACCTAAGGCTGCTAGGACTACTATGGCCCAACAGCCTCAGCCTCCTCAGGGTCTTTGACTTACAACTAGAGAACTTAGCCTTTCTGGCTCTAGAACATCCAGAGCCTCTCACCATTCCAGGAAGGTTAGCTCACTTTGCTCCCAGATGGGAACAAATCACAGCAGAGCAATGGACCCTCTCCATCATAAGAGAAGGGTACAAGCTTCATTTCTTAAACCTTCCCCCTCACACCATGGTGAGACAGTTCAATTCTCCAATATCTCTCCTCGACCTTCTCGGTCAAGAGATTGCTACCCTTCTTGCCCAAGGGACAATAGAAGAAGTACCCCTTCTTCAACAAGGTTCAGGGTTCTACTCCCCCTACTTTCTCATCCCAAAGAAAACAGGGGGCTACAGACCCATATTAGATCTCAGAGAATTGAACAAGTTTCTATGCAAGGAGAAATTCAAATGACTTCTCTCGGTACTCTCCTTCCATACCTCCAGAGTCAGGACTGGCTTTGTTCTCTAGATCTCAAGGATGCATACACCCATGTCCTCATCCATCCAACACACAGAAGGTTCCTTCGGTTCCTTTTCCAAGGAAAGCACTATCAATACAGAGTGCTTCCCTTCGGTCTGGCCTCTGCTCCAAGGGTGTTCACAAAATGCATGGCAGTAGTAGCTGCATTTCTACGCACTCTAGGAATATTTGTATTCCCATATCTGGACGACTGGCTCATCCGAGCTCCATCCCAGTCAGAGGCCCAGGCTTCCCTGGCCTGCACAAGGCGTATCCTTCAGTATTGGGACTTGTAATAAACATCCCAAAATCCCATCTCACCCCTACTCAATCTCTGGAGTTCATAGGGGCCTTACTGGATACCACCACTGCAAGGGCCTATCTTCCCCAGGCCCGTTGCCTACGCTTGGTGCAGTTAGCCTCCCAGATTCAGTTAAAGTCCCATTTAACTGCTCGAGAGATGTTACAATTGTTAGGCCACATGGCATCCACTGTGCATGTGGTCCCTTATGCTCGCCTTCACATGAGGGCAGCTCAATGGACTTTGTCCACCCAATGGACCCAGGCATCAGGGTGCCTGTCAGACAAAATAGCAACCTCCAGTCACCTTTTTTGCTCTCTCCAGTGGTGGAGGTCCACCCAAAATCTGTTGCTGGGGTCCCCCTTTCAACAGGTGTTACCCCAAGCAACCCTTACAACAGATGCCTCCCCAAAGGGTTGGGTGGCTCATCTACAAGATCTCTCCACCCAGGGCATCTGGTCTCCACAGGAGACATCTCTACATATCAACCTCTTAGAGCTCAGAGCAATTTTTCTAGCTCTCAGAGTCTTCCACACCCTGCTCAGCTACAAGACAGTCCTCATCCACACGGACTACCAAGTAGCCATGTTCTACGTGAACAAGCAGGGGGGGACTGGCTCTCTGTCGCTTTGCAACGAAGCTCTGAGATTGTGGGCCTTCGCCAGAGAGCATCAAATTCATCTCATGGCAGTGTATCTTCCAGGGGTTCAAAACTCTTGGGCAGACAGACTCAGTCGAGTTCTGTTTCCACACGAATGGTCCCTCCTTGGGGACCAGATAGCCAGGATCTTCCAAATTTGGGGAACCCCAGACATAGACCTGTTTGCAAGTCCATGGAATGCCAAACTTCCCCGGTTCTGTTCCAGGATTCCATGTCAGGGAGTTCAGGCCAGGGATGCCTTCCTCCTTCATTGTGGGCACGACTTCCTCTATGCCTTCCCACCCATTCCCCTAATTCCCAAGACACTGTTCAAGCTTCAGAGAGACAAGGGGTCTATGATCCTCATAGCACCACGTTGGCCACGCCAAGTGTGGTACCCTCTACTTCTACATCTCTCTCAAGCTTCCTCCCTGGACTTGGGATCTGATCCAGACCTCCTATCCCAGGAGGAGGGAACGTTGTGGCACCCAAATCCCCAGTCCCTTCATCTCCAGGCCTGGTTTCTGAAGGCCTAGACCTTCAAGATTTGCATCTTTCTCAGCAAGTGAAGGATATCCTTCATGCTTCCAGAAAGCCTTCCACCAGATGTTCCTATGCTTTTAAATGGAAAAGGTTTACCATTTGGTGTGCAGAGAAGGGTCTTAACCCTCTGGCAATACCCCTGAATTCTTTACTAGAGTATTTGCTGCATTTATCCCATGCAGGCCTTAAAACAAATTCAGTAAGAGTCCATTTGAGTGCTATTGCAGCATCCCTTAAGCCTCTCAATGGACAGCCTATTTCCTCTTATCCTCTTATAGCAAGATTCATGAGAGGCCTTCTTTTGACTAAACCTCCCATTAGACCACCTCCAGTGGCATGGGACTTGAATCTGGTTCTTGGCCAGCTTATGAAGCCACCCTTTGAACCCTTAGCCACTACCTCCTTGAAATTTCTTTCCTGGAAGGTTATTTTTCTCATTGCAGTCACTTCAGCTCGCCGCATCAGTGAACTGCAAGCCTTGGTGGCTAATCCTCCTTATACAAGGTTCCATCATGACAAGGTAGTCCTCAGGACCAATCCACACTTTATACCTAAAGTGGTTTCACCTTTTCATCTGAATCAGGAGGTATATTTTTTCCAGGACCTCATGCATCAAGTGCAGAGAGGAATCTCCATACCCTGGATTGTAAGAGAGCGCTCGCTTTTTACTTACAAAGAACATAGCAACATAGACAGTCTTCTCAACTCTTTGTTGCTTTTGATCCCTCTCATTTAGGACTTCCAGTCTCTAAGAGAACTCTGTCCAATTGGATTGCTCAGTGTATTTCTTTCGCCTACCAGAGTAAGAACCTTTCTCTAGAGGGCCATGTCACAGCTCACAATGTGAGGGCCATGGCAGCCTCTATGGCTCATCTAAACTCTGTGTCCATCAACCAAATCTGTCAAGCGGCCACCTGGGCCTCGGTTCATACCTTTACAGCCCATTACTGCTTGGACAAGGACTCCCGCCGGGATGCCTTGTTTGGTCAGGCTGTTCTCAAACACCTGTTTCATACTTAAACAACTCCTACCCCCCATCCCTGGTTGGATGCCCGAGATCCATGAAGGGAGGTAGAGCCCTTCTCAGGGACTCACAACCTTGGGGATCTCCCTGGCATCTCTAGCTGAGGAGTCCCCATATGTGAAGACTCATTCCTGCTTGTTCCTGGAGATAGCACAGTTACTTACCTGTAACAGGTGATCTCTGGGAACAGCAGGAATAAGTCTTCACAACCCACCCACCTCCCCTAGGAGTTTTATCTCTCTATCTATCTTTCCTTTCCTTTCTCTCTCTCTCTTTGTCTCAGCTTAAAACTCGAACTGGAGAGAGGCAGTTGGGAAAGGCGGGAAGGCAGCGCGCAGGCGCTGTGGGATGCTCCCAAAAGCTTTCCTTTTGGACGCTGGGGAACGCTCCTGCGCAGGCTCCGTCGGTACCGACGATACCCATATGTGAAGACTTATTCCTGCTGTTCCCAGAGATCACCTGTTACAGGTAAGTAACTGTGCTTTCCACACTTTAAGAAAAGTGGAAGGAAGTCCAAAAAACTGCCAGGATGGTTTTAAAGGTGAGGTCAGAGAAGCTGCTGTTGCCAATAAAGCATCTTTCAGGAAATGGACAAAAGAGCCAAATGACAAAAACTGTTAAAAGCACAAGCACTGGCAAGTTAAATGCAAGTCATTGATAAAGCAGGCAAAGAGAGAATTTGAGAAGAAACTTGCTGTGGAAGCAAAAACGCGTAATAAAGATTTTTTCAAGTACATTCATAGCAAAAAACCTGTGAGAGAGTCAGTTGGACCATTAGATGATAGAGGGGTAAAAGGGGCAGTAAGAGGGGACAGGGCTATGGCAGAGAGACTGAATGAATTCTTTTCTTCGGTCTTTACTGAGGAAGATGTAGGGATGTTACCCATGACTGAAGTGGTTTTTAAAGGTGATACTGCGGAAGAATTGAAAGAAATATGGATACACTGAGAAGATGTATTACAACTATTTGATAAACTAAAGAGTAGGAAGTCACCTGGACCAGATGGTATACATTCAAGGGTGTTGAAAGAACTGAAATTTGAGATTTCAGACCTGCTATTAGTAATCTGTGAACTATCATTAAAATCATCTGTAATACCTGAAGTTTGGAGGATCGCCATTGTTATGCCAATTTTTAAAAACGGTTCCAGTGGTGATCCGGGAAACTGAAGACCGGTGAGCCTGACGTCAGTACCAGGAAAAATGGTAGAAAACATCATAAATAACAAAATTACTTAACATGTAGATAGTCATGGTTTAATTGGAGACAGTCAACATGGCTTTAGAAAAGGAAGATCTTGTCTCACTAATCTGTTATGTTTTTTTGAAGGTGTGAATAAACAGGTAGATAAAGTTGAGTCAGTTGATATAGTGTATCTTGACTTTCAGAAAGCCTTTGACAAGGTCCCTCATCAGAGACTTTTGACTAAACTAAAAAGTCATGGTATAAGAGGCAATGTACTATTGTAGATCAGGAACTGGTTAAAAGATAGAAAGCAGAGGGTAGGGCTAAATGGCCAATTTTCCCAATGGAAAAAGGTTTATAGTGGAGTACCCCAGGGATCTGTGCTGGGTCTGCTGCTTTTTGACATATTCATAAATGGCCTAGAAAAGGGAATAATGAGTGAGGTTATCAAATTTGCAGATGACACAAAACCATTTAAAGTTGTTAAAATCCAAGAGAATTGTAGAAAATTGCAAGAGGATCTTGATAAATTGGAAGACTGGGCATCCAAATGGCAGATTAAATTTAATGTGGACAAGTGCAAAGTTATGCACCTAGGAAAGAACAACCCAAACTATGGTTGCACGATGCAAGGTTCCACATTTGGAACCACCACCCAGGAAAAAGATTTGGGCGTCATCGTGGAATACATGTTAAAAACCTCCGCCTCTTGCAAATTAAACAAACAGAGGTTTGCTTCATGTGTATTTATATTAGAGTCCTTCATATAAATGCTTCTACGTAATTCTTAGTTTTCTCCACCTGAGCGGACAGTTCTGAAACACTAGACTGAATTGTCACCATATCTTACTTATTCTTTTGTACCTGTTCCTGTACAGCAACCAAAGATGAATGTAGAGAACAAACTTGAGGAAGCATAGTCTCACCAAGATATTGTATTATAGCCCAAATTGAATCCAAGGTAATTTGTTCGGTTTTTGCTGGCACTAGTGGAGCAAGAGCATCTGGAGCAGAGGAAAGTGCAGTGTTATAGGAATCTACTGCCTCATCAACAGATTCCGATGACATAGTGGAGGAAAGTGGCGATGAGAAATTAGTGAAAAGAGCCAGTGGGTTGATAGCATGAAGGTTTCTAAAGAGGTTAGAGGAGATTAAGGGTGAGATTAACGTGAGGGGTGATGAAGAGTGAAGCTTAGCAGGTGATGATCAGATAAGGGAAGAACTGAGATACAAAAGTTAGAGAGTAAACAATTAGAGAAGAAGACAAGGTTGAGGCAGTGACCGTTCTGGTGATTGGGGGCAGTAGAGCAAAGTTGAAGATTGAATGAGGAGGTAAGGGAAAGGAGCTTTTTGGCATAAAGGTCGCAAGGGTTATCAACATGGTTTTCTGGACCATGGGATGATGTCCTAAGGGCTGCAGAGCAGAGATGGCATCCATCTGTCAAGAAGGGTTGACATGTCTTCAGTAGAAGACTGGCTAACCTACAGAAGAGGGCTTTAAACTAGATTCGTTGGGGATGGGTGAAGAAAGCCCCAGGTAAGTGAAACACTAAATAGATTTTGCCCCTTAAAGGGGCAACATCTGGAAAGCAGTGTCTATAAATGCCCATAGATGGAAAATAAGTTCCCAGATATAGAGGCTTTAATGGGAGAGGCTGACTTGGATTTAGTGGCAGTTACAGAGACATGGTTCATGGACAATCATGACTGGGATATAACTATACCAGGCTACTGTATATGTTATTCAGAAAGGACAGGGTAGGAAGAAGGGGAGGAAGAGTGGTACTATATGTAAAAAAAATAATACTAATGCTATGGAAATGCAGGGTTTAAAAGGGAGAGAAGAGGCAATGTGGATTAAACTAGAAAGAGGGAACGAGAAATCCATTTCCATTGGCATGATATGCAGACCTCCATCAAAGGGAGAAGAGTGGAAGAAGATTTAATAGAAGATATACGCAGCATTGCCAGGAAAGGGGAAGTGCTACTGATAGGGGATTTCAATATGCTGGATGTTGATTGGCACATTAGAAGCAAGGAGACACTGAATTCTTTAAAGGAAGAACTATTCAGGCAACTGGTAACAGAACCCACACGTGAAGGGACCATACTGGACTTGGTGCTTACCAATGGGGAAAGGGTTTTTGATGTTATAGTGGGAATAATCTCACATCCAGTGATCACCAGATGGTGTGGTTCAGTATTAGGACTAGGGCTGATAAAATCCATTCAAAAGCAAGGGTCTTAGACTTTAGGACAACCAGCTTTGCCAAGATGCGCCAATACCTCAAGGAGTCCTTAGCGGGATGGGAACAACTTGGGGATGTAGAAAAACAGTGGGCAAAACTGAAAGGGGATATTTTAAGGGCAACCAACTTTTGTGTTAGAATGGTAAATAAAGGTAAAAGGAAAAGGAGGCCGCTATAGTTTTCAAAAGAGGTAGTTTAAAAGGTGAAAAAAAAGAGGGAGGCCTTCATGAAATACAAGAGATCACAGAAAGAGGAAGATAGGCATCTATATTTGGAAAAACTTAAGGAGGCTGGCAAAGTAGTCAAGAAAACAAAGGTACAAAAAGAAGAGGAAATAGCCAGTGCAATAAAATGGGGGGATAAGACATTTTTCAGATATATTAATGAGAGGAGGAAGGGCAAAAGTGGTATTGTCAGACTCGAGGATGAAGGGGAGGAATATGTAGAAGCTGGTGAGGATAAAGCGGAATTGCTTAACAAATATTTCTGATCTCCAGGAACAAGCAGTAATGTAGTGTTCACATATGGGTGACATCAGGTATTGACAGAGCCCATGTGGGAAGCTCTCCAGCTACTAATAGGAAAGCCTTTGGGAGCACTCCTGCGCCACTGCCTTATCGCTCTCCCAACTCCCTCTCCTCAATTCTTCTTTTTCCGCAGAGCAAACGAGTTATTACCCTAACACCGCAGAAAAGAACTTTAAAAACCTTTCTATGACTGCTTTGCTTGACCGCACCGGTATCATCCCAATACTGGTCTCCTTTTTTCTTTATAATTTTTTCTTTTCCTTACATTTTTCATTTTTCTAAAAAAAAAAAAAAAATTTCTTTTCTTCAGGGCCCTTGTGCCCACCAGCCTTGCCCACTATCTTAAGATGGAAAAGCCCTCCAGTGGTTTTAAAAAATGTACCAAGTGCTCCAGTATCATTTCGGTGACAAACACGATTGGTGTCTGAAATGCCTTGGTCCCGACAATAGTCCCCAGGAATGCTCCCTCTGCAAACAGATGATGAAGAGGGGCTTAGGGAAATGGGGCAAAAGGTTTATGGAATTCTTCCCCTGGGACTCGATGTCATTGACTTCCACTTCCTCCAGAGCATCGTCATTGTCACACGGTTCAAAGCACTCTAAAGAGTCGAGACACTCGGAGAAGACTAAGAAAACCATGTCTCCTTCAAAACCTGCAAAAAACCCCGAGACTCCTTTGAGAAGCTGAAGAAAGCAAAGGAAAAGTCCGAAGATTCCTCGGGCAAGTCTCGGGCATCGAGGGAGGGATCCCGATCAACTCACCGGGAATCGTCCAGGCCTTCTTCCGATTCTAGACATCGGTTCAGACATCCCCAGCGGGAGGACTTGTCCTCCAAAGCCTTGATGGGGAATCGGGAGGCACCCGAGGCTTCGGTCTCCAGAGAGCCCCCAATGCCTTGCTCTGCTACGGTGGCACCCAACCCCATTCTTTCATTGGACCAGACGCAAGCTACCTCCCTGGATCAGCAAATGCTATCCTTGGAGAGGACTATAGTAGCTCTCCTGGCAGCTTTGGTTCCTCTAACACTAACAGCCCCAGGAATGCAGCCAGGAGCATCGACATCAATGACTCCATCCACTTTGGTGCAGCCTTCTACATCTGTCTTGACCTCGGCCCTGATACACCGAGAACCAAGGTATCAGTACCGATCCCGGTATCGGCATCGGCCACAGATAATCCCTGGTCTACACTGGGCTTAGCTTCTGAGGACATCAGAGAGTATAGACACCGCTTATGCCATTATCAGCATCATCGATATTCGCCAGTATCAGATCCAAAGTCATAGAAACATGATGACAGAAAAAGACCACATGGCTTATCTAGTCTGTCCTCCCATATCAACCACTACAACAGTCCCCTTTTTTCCTTTAGAAATCTTATGTGTTTGTCCCATGCTTCTTTGAATTCAGATACTGTCTTCATCTCTACCACCTCCACTAGGAGACTGTTCCACAGATCCGCCACTCTTTTCATAAATATTTCTGCATATCACTCCTGAATCTATCCCCTTTCATCTTCATCCCATGTCCCATCAAGCAGAGCTTGCTTTCCATTGAAAGAGGCTCTCCTCCTGTGCATTTATGCCATGGAGGTATTTAAATGTCTCAATCATATCACCTCTATCCCGCCTTTCCTCTTAGGTGTACATATTAAGATCCTTAAGTCTGTCCTCATATGCTTTATAATGAAGACCGCAAACCATTTTAGTCACCCTCTGTACTGACTCTGGTCTGTTTATATTCTTTTGAAGGTGCGGTCTCCAGAACTGCACACAATACTCCAAATGAGGTCGCACCAAAGACTTATACAGAGGCACTGTCACCTCCTTTCTTGTGCTGGCCATTCGTCTCCCTATGCATCCAAGCATTCTTCTAGCTTTCATTGTCACCTTTTCTACCTATTTAACTACTTTAAGATCACCACCTATACTATATCGCTCCCTTAGATTGCTGCAGCCCAAATGCATGAGCTTGCATCTTTGAACATTAAATCTCAGCTGTCACATTCTAGACTATTCTTCAAGCTTAGCTAGATCCCTCCTCATGTTATTTATACCTTCCTGGGTGTCTACTGTATTGCAGATTTTGGTATCCTCCACAAAGAAGCGAACCTTACCCGACAGCCCTTCTGCTATATCACATTTAACAATCTGTAGAAAGGGGAGTATCATGACTAAAAGCATTATCTGTGATCTAGTAACATTGTATTTTTAACATATTGTTTTATGTATATATAAAAACCCATAAATATATGCTTTTCATGACGGAAGCGAACCAGTGTGAAAACAAACAAACCTAAACATTATGATGGACTTTAAACTTGAACATTTATCCATGGCAGTGTACTGCAGTAACTTTACAGTCTAAAGAATGGGGAGTGTTGTGCAAAACGACAGAGTCTCCCTGGGATGGTAGAGGGTTCCTCTATGTGTAGGAAAAGATTGGCTGTGCTCCCTATGTGGAAGTCAAATGCTAGGTGTAGTTGGTGCTTGCAAGGTGGGCTGTGGCTTGACTAATCTGTCTTTTTTTTGTCTGCTTTGGACCCTGTTGTTTTTGTTGGGTCTGATGGGCCAGTTGGGAATATGAGGGATAGAACTTCCTTTTCTTAGGGTAAGAGGGTTTTTTAGCTGCTGTATTCTTTTTGGAAGGATCAGCAGTCTTTCTAGAGAGTCTCTTAGGGGTTGTTTCATTGGTTTTGAACTCTCCAGCCTTCTCTCTCCAGTTTTTCCCAAAAAGATTCTCCATAGTGCAGGGGTTATTGCCCAATTTATCTTGGACCCATTGTTCTAAGTCCGAAGCCTGGAGCCAAGCCAGTCACCTTGCACCTATGGCAATAGAAGAGGCTCTACTGGATGACTCAAAGGCATTAAATCCCTATTAGCAAATTTTGAAACATTTTGCTAAAACAGTGTGCTAAAACAGTTTGGAAAGCAGGACGCTTCTCTTCCAGTAGGAATGGAAGGAATCCTTCGCTGTCTTTGTTAAGCTCCTTCAGGAACATCCCCATATAGAAGATGTAGGAATTTATCCTGCTGGATAGCATGGATTCCTGAAAAGAACACTGGGCGAATGAATCAAGATTTCTCAATTCCCTTCCTGGAGGAATTGAGGCATGGTTTTTGCCACTTTTTATGCGGCACATCACCGATTCCACCACCATAGAATGCTGTGGAAATTGTGGCTTCTGGAAGCCAGGACACTCGGGAACCCTGTACATTGTGTCCAATCGACGACTGATGGGGGAAACGGTTAGAGGGGTTTCCCACATCTGGAGCATTAAGTTATGCAGGATCCGGTGTACTGCGAGAATTGCGGCCTCTTTCGGGGCTGTGGAATATTGGAGTATCTCGAGTTCCTCCACTTTCTGTTCCATTTCCAATACTGCCAGAATGGATAGGCCAGCCGCCATGTCTTGGATAAACTCCTGAAAAGACATGTCTTCAGGAGGGGATTTATGCTGAATACTAACAGACGGTGGCAAGGGTTCCGAGGCAATGTCCTGGAGGTCATCGGAATCAAAGGACCGGTGATTGGAATCTTCAAAGCATCATGGCTCTGGGATAGAGGGTGAAGCAGATGGGGCACAGATGGTGTTCTTTTTAATCCTGCCTGTTGAAGGTAAAGGCCAAGGCAGAGAATCTTGCATCCTGGAGATGAATATATGGCTGCGTGGATGGTGTCATCGAGAGCATTTTGGTTGCCTGGACCATGGGATGCTGTTCCAAGGGTCGCAGAGCAGAGATGGCGTCCATCTGTCCAAGAAAAGTTGACGTGTCTTCAATAGCAGGCTGGCTAATCTACTGAAGAGGGCTTTAAACTAGATTCGTTGGGGATAGGTGAAGAAAGCCCCCAGGTAAGTTAAACATTAAATACCTTTATGGAAATGGGTAAAAGGGGCAACATATGGAAAGCAGTGTGTATAAATGCCCGTAGCCTAGGAAATAAGATCCCAGATGTTGCAGCTTTAATGGGAGAGGCTGACTTGGATTTAATGGCTGTTACAGAAACATGGTTCACAAAAAAACATGATTGAAATGTAACTATACCAGGCTATACTTTATTCAGAAAGGACAGGGTAGGAAGAAGGGGAAGAGGAGTGGCACTATATGTAAAAAATAATATTAAGGCTTTGGAACTACAGAGCTTTAAAGGGAGAGAGGAGGTACTGTGAGTTAAACTAGAAAGAGGGAAAAAGAAATCTATTTGCATTGGCGTGGTATACAGACTTCCCTCACAGGAGGAAGAGGTGAACGGGGAGTTAATTGAAGACATACGCAGCATTGCCAGGAAAGGGGACGTGCTACTAATAGGGGATTTCAATATGCCAGATATTGATTGGTACATTCCTGCTTCAGTATCATCTAGAAGTAAAGAGATCCTGGATTCTCTACAGGGAGAACTATTCAGGCAACTGGTAACAGAACCCACACATGAAGGGGCTATGCTGGACTTGGTGCTTACCAATGGTGAAAGTGTTTCTGATGTTACAGTGAGAGATCATTTTGCATCCAGGGATCACCAGATGTATGGTTCAGTATTAGGACTAGGGCTGTTAAAATCCATTCAAAAGCGAGGGTCTTAGACTTTAGGAAAACTAACTTTTTCAAGATGGGTCAATACCTCAGGGAGTCATTAGCGGGATGGGAACAGCTGGGGGATGTAGAAAAGCAGTGGGCAAAACTGAAAGGGGATATTTTAAGGGCAACCAAGCTTTTTGTTAAAATAGTAAATAAAGGTAAAAGGAAAAGGAGACCGCTATGGCTTTTGAAAAAAGTAGCTGAAAAGGTGAAGAAAAAGTGGGAGGCCTTCATGAAATACAAGAAATCACAGAGAGAGGAAGACAGGCATCTATATTTGGAAAAACTTAAAGAAGCTAGCAAAGTACTCAGGAAAGCTAAGATTCAAAAAGAGGAGGAAATAGCTAATGCAATAAAATGGGGGATAAGACATTTTTCAGATATGTTAGTGAGAAGAGGAAAGGCAAAAGTGGTATTGTCAGACTCAAGGGTGAAGGGGAGGAATATGTAGAAGCTGGTGAGGACAAAGCGGAATTGCTTAACAAATATTTGTTCTGTGTTCACAGATGAAGAACCAGGAGTGGGACCTCAGAAAACACCCATAAACAGGAACAGAAGCGAGGGGCATCTTGAACAATTTTCAGAAGACTATTCATGAGAAACTAGCTAAACTTAAAATAGACAAAGTGATGGGACCGGATGGGATACACCTCGAATACTGAGGGAAGCTGGGAACATTCTAGCAGATCTACTGTCTCGTTGGAGTTGGGAGTGGTGCCAGAGGACTAGCGAGAGGCACATATGGTCCCTTTACACAAAAGCGGAAGTAAAGCTGTGGTTGAAAACTACAGGCCGGTTAGTTTAACTTTGGTGGTGTGTAAATTATTGGAAGCTCTGCTGAAAGAGAAAATAGTGAGGTTTCTGGAGTCCAGCAGAGTACAGGGTCTGAGGCAGCATGGATTCACCAGAGGCAGGTCTTGTCAGACAAATCTGATTGATTTCTTTGACTGGGTGACCATGGAGTTGGACCAAGGGAGAGCCCTAGAAGTTGTATATTTAGATTTCAGTAAAGCCTTCGACATCGTTTCTCACAGGCAACTTATAAACTGTCACCAGTGGTCTACCCTGGGTCTTAAGGCATGCAGAGTAGGGCCAAGCTGGTGAATATCCTGGGCTGGGAAGTGGGGCAATTCAGGCGTAGTAGTGCACTGCCTTCTGGGTGACGTAGTCCCACACACTCCGCAAGCACAGAAATAGATGTAATCGAGTGGTTTTAAAGCAAATGAGGTTTTATTTCCCCTTCCCGGGGGATTGGTAAGCACAAAACATAAGACAAAATATCCATACTTTCTGGCATAAGGAAATTAACTCAGGAAGAGAAGAAAAATAGCTTCTTTTTCTTCTAACTTTTCAA
This sequence comes from Ichthyophis bannanicus, assembly GCA_033557465.1. Taxonomy (NCBI): domain Eukaryota; kingdom Metazoa; phylum Chordata; class Amphibia; order Gymnophiona; family Ichthyophiidae; genus Ichthyophis; species Ichthyophis bannanicus. The sequence continues at coordinate 661,067,419 of CM066032.1, read as the reverse complement.
CACACCATCCTTTAACACAGGATTCCCAAAACAATTCCTTTTAAAGGCACGAAGGTTTACTTTGCTTTCAATGCTGTGCATATAGCTTTGTATATCCAAGTCAGCGCAGAGACTCTATGTTATCTGCTATGAACAGCGTACAATCCATGGGTTCACCAATTACACTTTCGTCTACAGATTCTATTTGCATATCTTCCAGCCCTTCCCCCACTGGGTACGTCGGAACACAATCACACAGAGCTTTAAAACAGGTATCATTATTACTGAGAGAGTCCTGGAGAGCCTGGCAATCCCAGAGAAAACTTGTATCTCTAGTTTTCTCCTTATCCCTTCTAAAGGGCTTACCTTCAGGCTTCTGCCTAATAGGTTTCCTTAGCAGTGCTCTTTCAGCATTATCAAAGTCCATAGGCCTGTACCTCTCTCTCACCGGAGTTTCTGGGCACTCCCAAACTGACCTTTTGGATGGCTTCTCTCTCCAATGGCCCTCAGTATAAGGCTTTAACCAAAAGTTGCTTCCCTGTGGTCTTTGGGCTTGGTCTCTCTGTAACTCCCCAGCTGGAGCATTCTCTGCTCTGTCCTCGTGGCTGCTCGAGTCAGATTCAGCTTCTCTGCTCTCAGACCTGCTGATGGTTCTGCTCCTCTGCACCCTCTCTCTCCTTCCTTCTCTTACGTCTGTTCCTGTTCTTGTTCCCGGGCTTGTTCTCGAGCCTCCGCTTGTTCCTGTTCCTGTTCTCTCTCTTGTCCCCCTTCTTCCTGTTCCTGATTCAAATGAGTGCTTTTTATCTTCCTTTCCCTTAGGGCTTAGCTTCGCCCCTCCCCCACCCAGGTGTCTACTATTGAGCTCAGAGCACGGGGATAATTTGTAGCTTTGGCGGGGCTGCTGCACTCGTGACTGAGTTTGTTTATATCTCCCCTGGCAACCTGTAGCCATGTGTTTTGCTTGCCTGTCAGAATCTGACGTAACCTCCTCAGTTTCATCTTACTCCATATCAAGGGATGGGTTTTTCCCATTACAAAACAAACTGAGCACCCTAGGGATGGACCTTAAAGTTACTGCTTGGGTTAGAAATTGGTTGAGTGGGAGGCGAAAAAGGGTACAGATAAATGAATCTCACTTTTGGGGAAACTGCTAGGTACGTATGACCTAGATTGGCCACTGTTGGAAACCGGATACTGGGCTTGATGGACCTTGGTCTGACCCATTATGGCATATCTTATGTTCTTATGTACTCTGAGAAGAAGGAGGTTACCAGTGGAGTGCCTCAGGGATCTGTTCTTGGTCCAATTCTTTTTGACATCTTGTTAGTGATATTGCAGAAGGGCTGTCTGATAAGGTTTGCCTCTTTGTGAATGATACCAAAATCTGAAACAGAGTAGACACTCAGGAAGGTGTAGATAACATGAGGAGGGATCTACCGTGTTTCCCCGAAAATAAGACCGGGTCTTATATTTATTTTTGCTCCAAAAGATGCACTAGGGCTTATTTTCAGGGTAGGGCTTATTTTTTTTTTTTCATATACAGCATGACAGCACAGAATGAGTGGCGTTGCAGCTTCCGCCCGCACAGATGATGGAAGTGGCCTGCAGCACAGCACCGGCACCTGATCGGCATTGGGGAGTGGAGCAGGAGGAAAGCTCCTCCCTGGTCCACCCGCCGAAGCCAATCAGGCCACAACAGCACCATCTTCAAAAGAGCAGAGCACCCTTAGTGCGAAGGAAGAGGCCGCAGCTCAGCATCGGCACTCAATTGACGTTGGGGAGTGGAGCAGAAGGAAAGCTCCTCCCTGGTACACCCGCCGAAGCCAATCAGGCCACAACAGCACCATCTTCAAAAGAGCAGAGCACCCTTAGCGCGAAGGAAGAGGCCGCAGCTCAGCATCGGCACTCAAACGATGTCGGGGAGTGGAGCAGGAGGAAAGCTCCTCCCTGGTCCACCCGCCAAAGCCAATCAGGCCACAACAGCACCATCTTCAAAAGAGCAGAGCACCCTTAGCGCGAAGGAAGAGGCCGCAGCTCAGCACCGGCATTCAATCGGCGTCGGGGAGTGGAGCAGGAGGAAAGCTCCTCCCTGGTCCACCCGCCGAAGCCAATCAGGCCACAACAGCACCATCTTAAAAAGAGCAGAGCATTCTTAGCGCGAAGGAAGAGGCCGCAGCTCAACACTGGCACCGGATCGGCATCGGGGAGTGGAGCAGGAGGGAAAGCTCCTCCCCGGTCCACCTGCCGAAGCCAATCAGGACACAACAGCACCAACTGTATTTAAAAGAGAGTGCCCTTGGCGTGAAGGAAGTGGCCCGCAGCACAGTACCGGCACCCGATCGGCATCGGGGAGAGGAGCAGGAGGAAAACTCCTCCCCGGTGACCCCCCAGATACCAAATCTGTCAGACATGATCTGCACTAGGTCTTATTTTCGGGGTAGGGCTTATATTATGGGAATCTCAGAAAAACGTGCTAGGTCTTATTTTCAGGATAGGTCTTATTTTCGGGGAAACACGGTAGCTAAGCTTGAAGAATGCTCTAGAATTTAGCGGCTGAGATTTAATGCTTAAAAATGAAGGGTCATGCATTTGGGCTGCAGCAATCCAATGGAGCAGTACAGTATAGGAAGTGATGTATTTCTGTCCACAAAGGAAGAATGGAACCTAGGCGTGATTATGTCTGATGATCTCAAAGTAGCTAAACAGGTGGAAAAGACGACAGCAAAAGCTAGAAGGATGCTTGGGTGCATAGGGAGAGGAATGGCCAGCAGAAGAAAGGAGGTGATAGTGCCTCTGTATAAGTCTTTTGTGCGACCTCATTTGGAGTATTGTGTGCAATTCTGAAGCCTGCACCTTTAAAAGGATATAAACAGGTTAGAGTCTACTCTACTAAAATGGTGCTGCTAAAATGGTGAGTGGTCTTCATTATAAAGCATATGAGGACAAACCTAAGAACCTTAATATGTATACTTTGGGAAAGGCGGGACTGAAGTGATATGATTGAAACATTTAAATACCTCCATGGCATAAATGCACAGGAGGAGAGTCTCTTTTGATTGAAAGCAAGCTCTGCTATGAGGGGACATAGTATGAGGGTGAAAAGGGATAGACTCAGGAGTAATATGCAGAAATATTTCTTTACGGAAAGAGTGGTAGATGCGTGGAATAGTCTTCCAATGGAGGTGGTAGAGATGAGGACAGTATCTAAATGCAAAAAAGCATGGGACAAACACAGACTCTCTAAGGGAAAAAAGGGTACTCTTATAGTGGTTGATATGGAAGGGCAACTAGATAGACCATCTGGTCTTTCTCTGCCGTCGTGTTTCTATGTTTCTAACATGAATTTTAAAATCACCAAGAATAAGGGATGGGAAAGATGAATCCAGAAAGAAGGAAAGCCATGAGTCAATGTCAGTGCGAAAGATTGAGGTGGACTTGTCAAAGGGTCGATAAATAACAGCTATCTGGAGAGGTAGCAGAGTGAGAGGGCTGATGGAGTGGACTTTATTTATTTATTTATTTATTTACAATCTTTTATATACCGCGCTATTGGGTATCAGCACGGTTTACATAAAACAAAACCAAACAGAATAACAGACTATTCTGTGTTTACAGAGAACAGGTGAAAAAACTTGGGTAATATAGGGTAACTATATACAAATCTTAAGCATGTATTGGTGTCATAAAATTCACGACTTCAAAGGTGGAAAAGAAATGAGATTGAGGCAGAAGGAGGGGTTGAAATTGGCAGGAATGAGAGAATAGAAATCCAACACCACCACCACGGCCAGTGGGATGAGGTGTGTGGGAGAACTGGTAGCCGCCATGACAGAGGGCTGCGATTGAAGCTGAGTCTTCTGGGAGGAGCCAGGTTTCAGTTAAAGCAAGAAGTTGGAGAGAATTAGAGATAAAGAGATCATGAATAAAGGCAAGCTTATTAGATATGGACTGTGCATTCCACAAAGTGCATGAGAAAGGGAAAGAGAAGGGGGAAGGAGAGGGATACGAATAAGATTAGAGCAATAGCATGGAGATCTGTCATGGGAGCGTGAGAAAAATCTAGGGGGCCAGGGTTGGGATTGATTTTTCCAGATGATTGAAGCAGGAGGAGGAGAAAAGTGCTGGGCAGAGAAGAGATGGCACAGTGGTAACGAGGGTGAGAATTTTTCATAGAGAGAATGAGAGAGAGAAAATGGTGAAGCTCAAGAACTGATGATAGGGTAGATGATAAGATAGTGGGAGAAGTGAGGATGTTAAAGAGGGGATGGTAGGAAGGGAGGGGCTTGAGGTTGTTGGTATAAGTGGAAAAGAATAGGAAGTGTCATCAATAGGAAGAGGAAGAGAAAGTGATGTGGAGCCATAAGAGATGGAAAGAAGAACAGAAGTCAGAAGAAAATGATAGGCAGGAAAAAGATCTAGGGGATTAGGGTGCTCAGGGAGTAACAGAAGCAGCTATTGGGAACTAGTCAGAATGTAGATGATAAAAGCCAAACATTTTTGCTAACTTTTAGATGAGTGAAAGTACATATGGTTTGAAAAATATGATTGGATAACTATCTAAAAAATTCAGTAGGGCATCCAGAATGGTGCAGGCAGGCAGTTTTCACGTCCCAGTCCCCGAATGAGACAGACCTAGACTGAAGGATTTTCAAAGAGCCCTAGCAGGTTGGGAACCATTAGGAAGAGGCCACACTGAGCAGTAGCAACAGGCACAGGTTTCTTAAAGGGGTTCGCCTGCACAATTACGGCTAAAAGGAGTAGTGATGATGACGTTTAAGTTAAAAACTTCTAAGTTTAATGTATAAAGTAATATTGAAGGATCTGAAGCAAGGTGGTCCAGTTGGCAGCTGTAGATGACTAGTACATGCCACCTCTGTCCCACGTTCTCCAGCTCCTACTCTTCATCCTGTGGATCTCGCCTTACTCTCACTTATTTAGATAGAAGTAACGAAGGACTGAACTAGATGTTTGAGCAGGCAGCTTGCAGGTCAGAGGCAGAGACAGAAGGAGTGGGAAGCACAATCCTCCATGCCTCAGATGGCCAATTCAGGAGCTGCTGCTGCCACCCCAGAATCTCCGCTGTGACAGTCCAGCGAAGGCAGCCCAGGAGGCTGTATCTTTGCTGACAGGTTTTTCTGAAGGTCAATGGTGAGATAGGTGTCGAAAACAAGGTCATGGCTTGGATCTTTCAGTCATGGAATACCCCTTTGATAGATCTATTTGCCACTCCGCACAATGCCAAAGTGGATTAGTTCTGCTCCAGGTTCGCTTCATGCAGCTGGCTGGCGCCGGATGCCTTCTTTCTGCACTGGGGAGTGGGCCTGCTCTATGCATATCTTCCCATTCCTCTCATAGTGAAGACCCCATTGAAACTCCAGGCCAACAGGGTACGATGATTCTCATTGCACCATATTGGCCCAGACAGCCATGGTTTCCCCTGCTGCTTTAGCTCTCTTGATGGTAGCCTCTGCAGTTGGGCTCTGTTCCAGACTTTATCTCACAGGAGGACAGGAGCTTGCTCTACTCCAAAGTCCGGTCCTTGGCCCTCACGGCATAGATGTGGAGCAGTTAGTCCTGACAGAGCTTAATCTGCTAACCTGCATGACAGTCACAGAGGTGCTGCTGGCCTTTAGGAGGGCTTCAATGAAGAGATTTTACACTTTCAAATGGAAGAAATTCACTTCCTGCTGCGTTGACTGGACTCTAGATCCCTTCTCTTGCTCCATTGATAGGCTGCTTGAGTACTTCCTGCACCTCTTTGAGTCGGTCTCAAGTCAAATTCTGTCTGGGTCCACCTGAGCACGATTGGGGCCTACCATCGCTGCTCAGAAGGAAAGTCCATATTGGTTCAATCCTTGGTAGTTCTCTTCATGTGGGACTTCTCCTCTCTAAGCCTCCTTTCAAACTCCCGGCGGTGGCTTGGGACCTCAATGGTTTTGGCGCAGCTCATGTCAGCGCCTTTTGAGCTGCTCGCTTCCTGCCCTCTCAAGTTCCTGACCTGAAAGGTCTTGTTTCTGATGGCGGTTACTTTGGCACACTGTCAGTGAGCACCATAATAGAGTGGTCTTATGCATTCATTCACATTTCCTCCCAAAGGTGGTTTCTGCTTTCCATCTTAACCAGTCAGTCATGCTGCCTACTTTCTTCACAAGGCCTCATACTCACAGTGGGGAGGCAACGCTGCACATGCTGGACTCCAAGCGAATCTTGGTCTTCTATCTTGAGTGGGCAAAGGCCCCCACCAAAGGTCCACCCAGCTGTTTTTCTCTTTTGACCCCATCAAGCTCGAGGCTGCCATTTCCAAATGCACTTTGTCAATATGGCTAACAGACTACATCTCTTTTACTTATGCCCAAGCTGGCCTGAGCCTTGATGGTCATGTCACAGCTCACTGTGTAAGAGCCATGGCTCTGTCAGTGGCCAACTTGTGCTCTGTCCCCATGGAGGAGATCTGTAGGACTGCAAAGTGGTTTTCGGTCCACACATTCACATTACATTATTGTCTGGATGTAGACAGCAACTTCGACCTGTCCATACTCCAGCATCTCTTTGGGAATTAGGTTCCAACTCCTTCCCACCAAGGTCCTATTGCCTGTCCAGGCTACCAAAAAGAGACTTTTCACAGAGCATGATTGCTAATGTGTGGAACTGTATGATAAAGATACTGAATCGATTGAGTTCCCCTTGGGAACTACCTCTTCTGTTCATAGTTGGGCTTGTTCAGCACTGTTGGGCTTGTTTAGCCTCCTCTGTTTTCAGTAGCCTGTAGCTTGGGAGTGCCATACATGAGGACTTAGTTTCTGCTTCTTCACAGAGAAAGCATAATTACTCAACTGTAGCAGGTGATCTCCATAGACAGCAGGAATAAGTCCTCACAACCCTTCCACATCTCCGAGGCGTTGTCTTCTGCTACAGCTTTGTTATCATACTGGATAAGATGGTGCCTCGGCAGGTGGGAAGACAGGCACACAGGCATGGTGGAGCCTCTCAAACGTTTCCAATAGAAGCTGGGGAGCATTCCTGCCTGGGGCTCCATTTGTTACATCACCTATTTGTGAGGATGTATTCCTACTGTGCACAGAGAACACCTGCTACAGGTAAGTAGCTATGCTTTCTCTGTTTTAAACTTCCCATCTTTGTCTTTCTCCCCCAGGCTACTCTGTTCTATTGTATCTTCATTACCGGGCTGAAAAGGTACAGATATTAAAAAAAAAATACAAAGATTGAAATTTCTGTGATTTGTGTGGGACTGGGATTAGACCTGATGATCTCAGAAAGTGCTTTTATGAACAGGATATCTATAAACACCTGGGGCCTGGTATTCAGCAGAGGCAGCTATCATGATTTGGTGTCTAGCCACCCTGCTGAATACAAAACCTGGATATTCAATGCCGGGGCCATATCCGGCTTCCGGCATTGAATATCTGGGTCAGCCGCACAGCCCAGAAGCTAACTGGGCAGCGGTGATATTGAGCCGCTGCCCAGTTAGCTCACCTGAGTAAAGATAGGCCAGTTTTTGCCATGCCTGTCTTTTAACTGCGGGTTGCTAACCGGGTAGTAGCTCAATATTGCCACTGCCCAGTTAATGAGAGTTACTGCCCTGGATATATAGCGGTGGCACTTGGGGATATTCAGCGGCATTAACCATGTTAGTGCCGCTGAATATCCCTCTTAGAGGCATTTACATGGTTTACAGGTTTGTGAACCATGTAAATGCCTTTGAATATCAAGCCTCTGGTTTTCCACTGGAAATATAGTTTTATTAATTCCTTTATTTCTGTTAGCTTACAGGGTCCCTCCACACTGACTTGTGAAGCTTCATCCAGATGGAGTGGTGCGGCCCCGGTTTGTGAGCTTGTATCATGTGGATCTCCTCCAGAAGTGAAAGATGCACTTATCACTGGGAATAACTTCACTTTTGGAAACAAAGTGACTTATATGTGTAAGGAAGGGTAGGTACATTCAGGTTGTTTCAGTCAAGTCATTATTCAGGGGCCCTCCCTTTCAAGATTCTGTATAACAGGACTGGTCTAGAATAATGCTACCATATATTTTCGGAGGGATAGTCACTCTGGTCCTCCCCCAACTTAGTCTGGGTTTTGGGTTAACTGTAATAAGCACATTAACCTAACAGATCAAATTATTCAAGTAGAGCTGAGTATTCATTGTGGATATCCTGAAAAGCAAAACAAATTTATAAGATTCACAGCAGCATGTGTTAATATATCTCATGCATATTCATCGTGGCATAAAAAGTTACCACATCAACAGATTTTAATTCAACCTACCTCCAATTTTTTGGGGATTCTGAAATTGAATTAGTGGTGGCTGTGGATCCTACTGATTATGAGATCAGCACGACGAAAGGATCCCTTATTCATGTCTTCGTGGAAACATGGATGTTAAGAGGGTCATTTTATAAGGGAGCCGCATAAAGATGCATGCCATTTTCATGTGTATTACTATTTTCAAGCTCTTCCTTGCATGAATGGGTGCTCACATTTGTACTGTAGGCAGTGGCTATTCTGTAAGTATGCACATAAGTCTGTGTGTACTTTTTAGTTTGGGCATGTACAGGGATGGTTCTTGGACGACGTGCAAATTTATGCATGTTAAGTTATGAAACACTATAACTTACATGAGTTCCTGAAAATTCTAGGTTCAAGCATAAGAGCTCAGGCCTAATTTGCATGTGTGTTTACAGTATTTATGCACCTATTTTAAAAAGCACTCACATATGTTCTTTTATAAAATAGGCATGGCAACACTCGTTAACTCCCAGGGAGTTTATAAAATTACCCTCCACAAGTTTTATGTTTGATGGAAATGAGTAAAAGGGAATGGTGTGGGTGTAGCTTTGTTTTGCCCTCCAATTTCAGATTTTGTTCTGTATAGTTCTAGGTGGTGGAATGGTATTAGTTTTAGATCATAGTTTGTTTTGTTTTTATTAAGTACATACTTATGTATTAGGAGATCAGTGAATGATGTTCCCATTGAAGTAATAAAATTTATTGTATGTATGTTAATAATGTCATTGTCTAACTATAGCTGTAGTATTATTGATGATGATAGTACAGACACTCCCATGCCATTAAAATATCCATGTGATAATGTAATAATAAGAATTTTAAGATTGGTGGGCTATAAATTATATGAGATGGGAAACAGATGATGTCAGCTCTCAAGATGGCAGTGTGAGCTGAGAGCTCCATGGTAGTACAGCGAAAAAACCCTTTGATTTTGCTTACCTGTGATAGAGGAATGTCCCAGTATAGCAACGATCTGGCGCTGACCGGTGCCTTGAATGGGATGGCATGAAAAAGGAAATCTGTGGACCTGAGAGAATTTTCCTTTATGGCGGTGATGGCATCACACCACGATATGCAGGCTATACTGAAAGAACCATCAAAGAAGGAGAACCTTGTGGACAGTATGGAGCAACAAGGCTTGGCAAATGCGGAACCTGAGACAACATGGCGAGTGGAGATGAACATAAGAAATGCCATACTGGGTCAGACCAAGGTCCATCAAGCCCAGTAGCCTGTTTCCAACAATAGTCAATCCAGGTGACAAGTACTGTGGTGAAGAGAGCCCCCAGGAAGAGATGGAAGTGGAAGAAAACCCTGTTTTTCCCTTTAAAACAAGTGACAGTTCAGTTGTGCACAGTGTTTGCAAGGCAGGCAAGAAAAAAACTCAGCTCTCTGCTGAGGCCAGGCCACGCCCTAGTTCAGACGTAGAGCCAAGCTTGCTCAATGATTGGTCACACCTGTGCAGAGGCAAGGGAGTGCCCTGCAGCAAACGGTTTTTAAAAACACACAGGACACACAGGAGAGAAGGGAGACACATACACAGGAGACGCAGCAGAGAGAGCAGAGCCAGCAGGTCCAGGAGAAGCTGGAAAGGAATAGATTTGCAGCCAGAGCAGACAGAGCAACAGAGGCACACGAAGGAGAAACTCTGAGAGATACTGGAAAGGGAGAAAGGTTCCAAGGAAACTTTCAAGAGAGTGGCTATCTGGGAAGGAGTGGAGAAAGGCACCAGAAGGCTGAGTTCCATAGCCTGAAAGATATCAGGAGGAAAGGAATCAGTAGCTGCCTGAGAGACCCGCCCCAAGGTAAAGCCAGTACATGTAAACCTGAACAGCTTGCAGAGAAACAGTTTGCTTCTGCTAGTGTCCAGGAGCCAGACCTAACGTCTGCTAAGAGGTGGGTGGATGGTTGTATGTATGAAGAGAACCGAAACCCAGATAAGGGCAGAGAAACTGAGCTTTTAACACTAGAAGCATTAAGAAAACTGTTTGCAGAGAGGAAGCTTTACCCTCCCAATACAAGTGTGCCTTCTCAGGGTGAATTGCTGTTGAAGCAGTTCCAAGAGTTTTTAGAAGACAGGAAGTCGGGGCAAGTTTATAAAACTGATGGAAGTAAGAAGTACCCGGTGTCCATAGAAGAGATGCAGGTGGATTCTTGTATGCCAGAATCTGAGTCAGGATTGTCACCAATGGATTGCTCTTTTTGTCTAAAGGAGAACTGAGCATTGTTGAACAGGGTTGAAAGACTGTGAAACAATATAGTGACTAATTTCTTTGACTTCCAAGAGTTGGATAAAGCCAAGTCTGTGTTCTACTAAGTATGTGAGCTTCTGAAGCCAAGAAGCTGCCTTTAGTAAAAGCTTGGTTTGGAAAATAAAACAGCAGCTGTTAAAAAGTTTACCTGATACGTGGAATGACCACAAGAAGCTGTGCTCTGTGAAGGTTTATTTGAATGAAAGCTGCTGCCCAGTGATAGAAGGTCTTTGTTGAATTTTCCTCTGTTAACCTGATTTACTCTTATGTTGGAGAAGCATCCTTTGGCTTTTGTGTTTTGAGCTTTAATGCCTTGGAATCCTGCAAAAAAATAACTTTTCTTGCTGCCTTAAACCACTGGTCTCACAACTACAATTGTCCTTATATAAGTAAGCCAACTACAAGTCCCAGAATCCCTCTGGTGACAAACAAGGGAAGCTTTATTTAAAGGGACACTATAAGGTCGCTCTATGCTTGTAAGCCTTCGGGCCCAAGCAAGGGCGTCACAGTATCTGGCAGGTACCCAAAGTCCACAGCTTCCACAATGCTCATCCTGGGGTAAATAGTGGATTTTCTGGTTCCTTTTTAATAATGGTTTATGGACCTTTCCTCCAGGAATTTGTCCAAACCTTTTTTAAACCCATCTACACTAACAGCTTTTACTACATTGGTAAGGAATTCCAGAGTTTGATTATGCATTGAGTGAAAAAATATTTTCTCTTATTAGTCTTAAATGGGTTACATTGCAGCTTCATTGCGTGTCCTCTAGTCTTTCTACTTTTTGATGGTGGAAACAACAGATCTACATTAACCCGTTCCACTCCATTCATTAATTTATTGACCTCTATCACATCTCCCCTCAGCCGTCTCCTTTCCAAGTTGAAAAGCCCTAACCTTTTAAGCCTTTACTCATGGGAGTATCCTTCCATCCTCTTAACCATTTTGGTGGCTCTTCTTTGTACCTTTTCTAATTCCACTATATCCTTTTTAAGATACGGTGCCCAGAATTTCACACAATATTCAAGGTGGAGTCGAACCATGGAACAATACAGAGGCATTATAATATCCTTGATTTTATTCTCCATTCCTTTCCTTATGATTCCTATCATTCTATTAGCTTTCCTGGCCACCACTGCACATTGGGTGGAGGGTTTCAACATATTATCCACAATGACACCTAAATCTTTTTTCTAGTTGGTGGTTTTTAAGGTGGTACCTTGCATCGTGTAGCCAAAGTTTGGGTTATTCTTTCCTAGATGCATAACTTTGCACCTGTTCACATTAAATTTCATCTGCCATTTGGATGCCCAGTCTTCCAATTTTTCAAGGTCCTCTTGCAATTTTTCACAATCCTCTTGGATTTTAACAACTTTGAATAATTTTGTTTCATCTGCAAATTTGATCACCTCACTCATTATTCCCATTTCCAAGTCATTTATGAATATGTTAAAAAGCAGCTGGCCCAGCACAGATCCCTGAGGTACTCCCCTATTTATTTTTCTCCATTGAGAAATTTGGCCATTTAGCCCTACTCTCTGCCTTCTGATTCACAATACTACACTGCCTCCAATCCCATGACTTTTTAATTTCTCCAAGAGTCTCTCATGAGGGACCTTCTCAAAGGCTTTCTGAGATGAAAGCGGGTTTTGCTGGACTCAGAAGACATATTGCCAACCTAAAAAATGATCTCTGTAAAATTGCGGCCAAATTGAGAACTGACATTGCATGGGTGGGCTGGAGATTGGATGAGGCCAAGCAGAGGTTAGATGACCACCAAGATACTCTGATGGCATTGCAGAAACAAATGCAGACTATGGAGCATGAGAATCATGCCTTGGCAGTAAAGGTCATTTATTCTGAAAACAGACGCCAGAATAGTTTATGCCAGAAACCGCAGAATATGCAGATTGCATAGAGAGAGTACTGAAATTAAGTAAAGTGGCCTTGCAATATAAAAAGGATTAGGGTGAAGCACAAAGATCAAGACTGAATGGGCCCACAGGGCTTTGGGCCTCCCAAGACCGAATTTTCCAAGAAATATGATTGCGTGCTACCATGACTTTATTTTAAAAGGTGCTGTATTAGGGAAAGCCTGGAAAATCAGACGCCTGAAATGGGAAAATTATAAAATCAAGGCTTATGCCGATGGCCTTGAGGAAGTAATAAAAAACTGGAATAATTGTATCATGAGAATTGCAACAAAACCCCAAATTCAGCGCACAATCAAAAATAATCCCACTAAACAATGGTACACCCAAGAAATTTGTTTTCTAAAAAGAAACCTGAGGAAACTTGAATGTAAATGGCGTTCAAGTAAAACAACGGGAAATAGAGAAAGATATATCACTATGCTAACAAAATACTGACAACAACTCAACCATTCTAAAAAAGAATATTACTCAAACATGTTGATGAAATCAATAAACAAACCTAAGGACCTATTTGCTATTGTAAAATCACTAACAGCTAAACCTAGAGACTCTATGGAAACACTTCCCATCTCCCCTCAAACATTGGCAGACTACTACATGTCTAAGACCAACCCAACACAAAAAAACCTATATGCACCTACAAATAATATAAACCCCTCTCCACAGATAGAAATCTGGGAAGAGTTCCAAAATGTTTACCCAGACCCCCTTAAAACGTTAATAGCAAAATTGAACACTACCACATCTAAATCTGACTCTTGTCCAGTGAAATGGATTAAAGATGCAGGTGATGAGCTTGCTCCCATTATACTATTAATAGTAAACAAGGCTACATGCCCAGAAGTCTCAAGAAAGCAACAGTCCACCCATTCCTAAAAATCTAATCATTAGACAATAAATGCCCATCATCATACAGACCCATCTTGAGCCTACCTTTTCTGGCTAAAATAATTGAAAAAAATGTCCAAATTCAACTGCAAGATCACATTGATCAATATGCACCATTAGACTCAAACCAATTTAGATTCAGACTTCTGCATAGTGTAGAAACACTAATGCTAACTCTATACAACAAAATAATAAAAGGAATCAACAACCCCAGTCAAGCAATTATACTAATATTTCTAGACATCGTGGCCACCTTTGATTCAATCATCCATACACTACTACTACAAAGACTCATACAAATTGGACTAAGTGGAACCACCCTCCAATGGTTCTCATCATACCTAACAGACCGAACACAACAAATCAACATAGGCCAAAAATACTCAGACATTTGCACACAAACTACGGGACTTCCCAAGGATCAGCACTATCAGATCTTCTATTTTGAATTTCTTTATTAGATTGCAAATGGGCTGTATGTAAACATTAGATTTTGCCATCTATGCCGACGACATACATGCCTTTTAATGTAGTAACACACACTCTTGATCCCATAATCTCATGCTTCATAGAAGTCGATACTGGGCTCAAAACACATGGATTAAACATAAACTATAAAAAAACAGAAGCTCTAACAATATCCAGAAACCAAAATTACACACTACCCAGCAGCATTACCATTAACAGATCCATTCTTGAAGTTAAAAATGAAGTAAAATACCTAGGAGTCACACTAGACCAGCAACTCACATTCAGAACCCACATTAAAAATACAACTAAAGCCATATATAACAAATTCCACCTCCTGAAACACTTAAAACCCCTACTTCACTGCAATGATTTCAGATCATTGATGCAAGCGATGATCACCCCACATATCGACTACTGCAACAGTCTTCTCCATGGCCTCCCAAAATAAACGATCCACCCTCTGCAAATGGCACAACATATGACAGCTCGCATCATCTCAAACACACACCATACTCAACATATTACGCCCTTACTGCACTCCCTCCATTGGCTCCCCGTACATAGCAGAATTAAATACATAGTAACATAGTAAATGATGGCAGATAAAGACCAGCATGGTCCATCTAGTCTGCCCAGCAAGATGGCAAGAGTAGGTGCACCTATCGCTCTGTCTTTGTTTAGGGGTAAACCTACCACTCCATATAGGACACCCCTATTTGTTGAGGCGTCAGAAGTTAGATGGTACCATTTATCTTGTTTTTATCCTATTGCTGTAAAGGGATCCACTGTGTTTGTCCCATGCCTTTTTGAATTCCGTCACCGTGTTTGCCCCCATCACTTCCATCGAGAGGGCATTCCAAGCATCCACCACCCTTTCAGTGAAAAAATATTTCCTGACATTGCCTTTCAATTTACCACCTCGCAGCTTCATGTTATGCCCTCTAGTTTTACAGCTTCCCCGTCTTTGGAAGAGGTTTGTTTGTTCATCATTTCTCTTTAAGTATTTAAAGGTCTGAATCACATCTCCCCTGTCCCTCCTCTCCTCCAAAGTGTACATATTTAGGTCTTCAAGTCTCTTCTCATAAGGCTTCTGACGCAGGCTCCAAATCATTTTGGTCGCTTTCCTCTGAAGTTTCCAGTCTTTTTACATCTTTTGCAAGATATGGTCTCCAAAACTGAACACAGTATTCCAGGTGAGGCCTCACCAGTGACTTATACAGTGGCATAAGTACCTCTTCCTTTCTGCTGGTAATCCCTCTTTGTATGCAGCCCAACATCCTCCTGGCTTTTGCCACCGCCTTGTCGCACTGTTTTGCCACCTTGAGATCATCAGAGATAATCACACCAAGGTCTTTCTCCTGAACCGTGCATACCAACCTCTTGCCCCCTATCGCGTACATTTCCCTTGGATTTCTGCTACCCAAGTGCATGACACTGCACTTTTTCGCATTAAATCGTAGTTGCCAAGCATTAGACCAGTCTTCCAGCTTTTGTAGATCTTTCCTCATGTTAACCACTCCTCTGGGGGAGTCCACTCTGTTGCAAATTTTTGTGTCGTCTGCAAAAAGACAGACTTTTCCATTCAGTCCTTCAGCAATATCACTCACAAATACATTGAACAGTGCCGGGCTCAGGACCGAACCCTGGGGCACCCCGCTAATCACCTTCCTCTCATCCGAGTGAGCTCCATGTACAATCACCTTCTGTTGTCTGTCAGTCAACCAATTTCTAATCCAGTTTACCATCTTGGGACCCATCCCCAAGCTACTGAGTTTGTTGATAAGCCTCCTATGAGGAACAGTATCAAAGGCTTTGCTGAAATCCAGGTAGATGACATCCATCGCATGCCCCTGATCTAGTTCCTTGGTCACCCAGTCAAAGAACTCAATCAGATTTGTTTGGCAAGACCGTCCTTCGGTAAAACCATGTTGCCTCGGATTTTGCATCCTTTTGGTTTTGAGAACAGTCACTATTCGCTCTTTCAGGAGCACCTCCATTACTTTTCCTGCCACCGAGGTAAGGCTCACGGGCCTGTAGTTTGACACTTCTTCCCTGTCACCACTTTTGTGTAGAGGTACGACATCAGCCATTCTCCAGTCCTGAGGAACCTCTCCTGTTTCCAAGGATCTGTTGAAGACATCCTTTAACGGTCCTGCAAGAACCTCTCAGAGCTCTTTCAGTAACCTGGGATGTATCCCATCCGGTCCCATGGCTTTGTCCACTTTCAGTTTAGCAAGTTGTTCTAACACCTCGTCTTCTGTGAATGGTGTGGTATCTACTTCATTCCCATTTTTATATTTGGGAGTCACAGCTGGTCCATCTCCAGGATCTTCTTTTGTAAAAACAGAGCAGAAGTATTTGTTTAGCAATTTTGCTTTTTCAGTGTCACTTTCCACGAGTCCTTTCCCAGCACTTTTAAGTCCTGCAATTCCAACTCTGATCTTCTTCCTTTCCCGAATATACCTGAAGAAAGTTTTGTTGCTACCCTTAACATCTTTAGCCATCCTTTCCTCTGCCTTTGATTTTGCTATCCTTATTACTCTTTTAGACTCTTTGAGTTGGATCCTGTATTCATTTCTGTGTTCTTCTGTTTGCAAGCTTTTGAATTTTGCGAAAGTTGTGTTTTTTGCCTTTATTTGAGCAGCCACCTCTTTGGAAAACCAAATAGGTTTCCTTCTCCTCTTGTTTTTATTTACTTTTCTTACATATTTATCTGTTGCCCCTTTTATTGCCTTCTTTAGTTTAGCCCATTGCAATTCCACTTCCTTTATCTCCTTCTACCCCGTCATCTCCTCCTTTAAGTACTCTGCCATTTTATTGAAGTCAGTGTATTTGAAGTTTAGGACTTTGAGCTTGCTATGATTGGCCTGTACCATGGCTTTTATCTCAAACCACACTGTGTGATGGTCGCTGTTGCTCACAGGGGCACTCACGCAGACATTCAACACACTATCACCATTGGTGAGCACTACATCCAGCGTTGAGCTTTCCCTGGTTGGTTCCATCACCATTTGTCTAAATAATGCATCTTGGAGAGCATCCACAATTTTATTGCTTCTTTCCAGATGTGCAGAAGGAGTAATCCAATCCACATCAGGTAGATTAAAGTCACCCAATATGATCGCTTCCCCCTTTGTTGCTATCTTGGCAATATCTTTAATCAATTCGTTATCTCTCTCTTCAATTTGAGTTGGAGGTCTGTAGACTACAGCAATATGGATGACAGTGCCATCTCCTCTTTCCAACGCAATCCAGAGCGCTTCTTCTTTTCCCCATGTCCCCTGCATTTCAGTAGCTTTAATATTGCTTTTGACATACAAGGCTACTCCTCCTCCTTTTCCATGTTCTCTGTCTCTTCCGAATAGATTATAGCCAGCTATGGCTATATCCCAATCGTACGATTCATTAAACCATGTTTCTGTAATGGCCACAATGTCCAAATTCATTTCCACCATTAGGGCTTCCAGCTCTGGAATTTTGTTGGCTAAGCTTCGAGCATTTGTGCTCATTGCTTTCCAGCATTTTCCTGGCTTGTGTGTATTTTGCATTGATTTTGTTCTGCCTACTTCTTCCTACATGTTTTTGATGTGTGTTTTAAAAGTGTGGCTGTTTCTGATGGTGTTCTGCTTTTGCTGGGGGTGGCATGCAGATGTTGACCTTCCACATCTGTCACCCCCTCTTCCTAGTTTAAATGCATATCCACATACCGCCTGAATTTTTCACTTAGGATTCTTTTCCCTACGACAGAGAGATGTAGTCCATCAGCACATTATAGTCTCTTGTTGGTCCATCTGTTGTCCCAGTTACCAATAAATCTGAATCCTTCCTGTTTGCACCAGGTCTGGAGCCATGTATTAAAGCTGTTAATGCGATGCAGCCCTTTTGTCCCCTTACCAAGAACAGGTAGAACTTCTGAGAATGCAACAGTGTTAACAACGCGCTTGAGTTTCTCTCCCAGAGATTGGAAGTCCTTTTGGGCTGTGGAGGCACTGTTCCTAGCCAGATCGTTTGTGCCTAAGTGGATAATAACATCAAGTTTGGAGTGTTCACTTTTTGCGCTAAGTAATTCAACAACTTGGTTTGTATTCCTGCTGGCTGAAGAGCCAGGTAGGCACATGACTATCTTCTCTCCTTTGAACTGTGTTCCCAAGTTGGTGCCTCTGAGATGGACTCTCCAAGTAGTAGTAGTTTTCTGTTTGGTGAGGTTTTCTTCATATTTGGTGCTTTAGCAGGGGATTGGGCATTGTCTGACTCATTTAAGGGCCCTTCAGTTTCTTTGGATTGGGCATCCTCATTAGCCAAGGCAGAGAAGGCATTGTGCAGGGATATCTCTTGATATACAGGATGTCTCTGTGTTACTGGTCGCAATCTACCAGAACCCACTGTGATCCATTTGTTCCTGGGACGTTTGATTCTTTGTGGGAGCGGTGGTGGACTTTGTTCAGTTTGTATCCTAGAAGAGGTGCGCTTCATTGCAGCCAGTTTCTCCCTCAGTAGAGACACGTCTTTATGCATGGCAGCTTGGCCTTTCCTTAGTAGAGTCAGTTATTCATGCATGGCGGCTGACTTTAGGCATATAGGACAAGCTCTTAGGCTCCAAATGATTCGTCTTGGAATGAAAGTACCGCAGTTATTGCACTGAATACACAACATGTTGTTTATGAAGTCCCAGAAGAGGAAGAAGAAGAAGAAAAGATGAAGACGATGTGGCTTTTAACCCAGGTTAGGGACAATAGATGTCACGTATGTGACCACTATATAGGTAATGTAGCCCCTGGGGTGGGTGGGGTGAGAGGTAGGGTGGGCGGGAGCCTACGTGTCTCTGGCCAGTAGGCTGTTCCTGAACTGTGGGCACAGGAACCCACCACTAAGGACAAATAGACACGTGCAGCACAGAAAATGGAGGTCCATAACACTAACTCAGCAGGGGGGAGGGGTAGTCCCTTAGGTAGGCTAAGAGAAAGTTTAAAACTCTACAGCAATGGAGTGGGTAAGGGAACCCACTCCTAAGGACAGATAGATAAATATGTGGAGACAAACAATACAAAATCATCATGACAACATTCAAAGTTATCAGGGAACTGTCACCTTCTACTTTAATCCAGTTAATCAAAAAAACACCTAACAATACATACAGAAGAGCACCAATGACTAATACTCTTCTATTCCCACCTGAATTCAGAAAGACTAAACAACAAACCAGTAACAGAGCATGTGAGTACCTAGCCCTGATGCTCTGGAACTCATTATCAGAAACACCGAGAAACATAACAGACCTCTCCACCTTTTGCACACAGCTAAAAACTTTTCTATTTATTGAACACTTCAGTAAAAATGAGGCAAATACATTAACCGACCTAACTCAACCTCACTAAGATTGCAGAAGCCTCATACCATCCACTACTATACATCCTTACCCTCAAAAAATTCAGGACCCTTATAATTTGTACATAGTTCATACTAAATCATCATGTATATATTCTTGATCATTTGTTGATGTTTACTGATCATGTAAATTACCTAATAGTTTTCTTTGCACATGTAACTTCCACTTTGTTCGATGTAACTCAGTTGTTTTATGTAAACTGCTATGATTGTCCAACAGAACACTTACTTGTCCGACAGAACACAAGTAAGAAGTGAACAACAAATATCCAAACGATACAAACAAGAACAAGGCTTACTGCAAGGGTCCGCTCTCTCAACCATACTCTTTAATTTATATATCCAGCTCTATTTTATATATTTGCTCTATTTTTAAAAAATTCAGCATAAATTGCCATTTGTATATGGATGATATCATGATATATCTCCCATTTAGCATCACAAATCCACCAATCCAAAAAGTTACCAAATGTTTTTCAGAAATGACAGAATGGCTCACAAACCACAAACTCAAGATTAACCTCACAAAAACAGAGGCAATGTATGTAACTAGAAACCAGAGCTTTATCCCCTCAACATCAATCCAGATACAAGATGCAAATATACTAGTTAAAAACGAAGTAAAATATCTCAGAGTACTCATTGACCGTAACCTCAGTATGACACCTCACATAAAATATGCAACAAAAAAGATATTCTATAAATTCAAAATGATGAAATTGTTCCACCCACTACTTCACCTCCAAGATTTTAAATCTGTTGTCCAGGCAATCATCACCCCCCATTTTGAATTCGCTACCATCACCTTACAGGGCACTACAAAATAAACACTAAGACAACTCCAATTAGCACAGCATACCGCAGCCAGAATAACTATGAAGATCAACCCGACAGAACACATAACCCTAATAATATGCCACCTCCACTGGCTCCCTATCCAAAGCCGCATAAACTACAAAATACTTGTCACAACCTTTAAGTTAATCGATGACATCACCCCCACACACCTCTCCACACTCATTCAAAAAGAAACCAACTCCTGCACTCAACGAGACTGTAACAAGAATAAGATCTCACTACCACCTGATTTCAGAAGGACAACAAACAACAAAGCATTCTCCCACACTGCCCCCAACCTCTGGAATGCACTTCCAGACTACATAAGAGAAATAAAAGACCTCAAAACGTTCAGAAAGCATCTCAAAACATACCTATTTACCCTTCACTTTGGCACACAAAATAAATACAATGATGCAAACTCCCCCCAAACCACTACCCCTCAACTCTGCCTTTCAACACACTGAACCATAAACAAAAGAGCAGAAGCAACTGGGAACTTCTTATTGCATCCCAAAATAAACATAATGAACTTTGAATACCATCTCAAGCCTGTAAATAGTTGATACAAGAGCTGTCCAGATACATATGTTAAGCTCTTACTATTATATTTGTTAAGCACTCACTGTTATATTTACAGTGTTACTGTAAATAGTTATAAGAAAATGTTCCATGTACTGAATATGGTAGTTGTTACTGTATTATTCAAATCTTTGTTTAATGTAAACCGCTTTTGATCTAATGGGAAAAATGCGGTATAAAAATTTACAATAAATAAAAATAAAAAAGATTAATTGATATGGCGGTATAAAAAACACGAAAATAAAATAAATAAATAAATAAAATCCCAGTCCGCAGTCTGTCCATCTCATGGCTTGGCTGCTGAAAGCATAGTCTTACAAAATCTTCACCTGACTCGGAGTAAAGGAGATCCTGCTAGCCTCCAGGAAACCATCCAGCAGACATTCTTATGAGTTCAAGTGGCATAGGTTCTCCACCTGGTGTTCCCAGAAGGAGCTTAATCCCTTCTCAGTTCCTGTGGAGGCTCTCCTTCAGTATCTCCTACATCTTTCCTCATCTGGTCTTAAGACAAACTCGGTGATGGTTCACCTCAGTGCAATTGCTGCTTCTCACCATCCCTTGGAAGGACTGCCTATCTCCTCACAGCCGCTTGTGGCACGTTTCATGAGAAGACTCTTATTGACCAAGCCTCCCATCAGGCCACCATCGGTGGCATGGGATCTTAATGTCATCTTAGGGCAGCTTCTCGAGTCACCTTTTGAACTTTTAGCCACAATCTCACTAAAGTTTCTCTCATGGAAGATTATCTTCCTAATTGCCCTCACTTCGACTAGACGCATTAGTGAGCTTCAGACTTTGGTGGCAGATCCACCTTATACCCGGTTCCACCATGATAAGGTTGTCCTTAGGACTCACCCCCCTTTCATGCCAAAGATGGTGTCTCCTTTCCATCTCAATCAATCAGTTTACCTTCCTGTCTTTTTCCATAGACCGCTTTCCTCTAGGGCAAAGGCAACCTTGCACACCCTTGACGGCAAGCATGCCTTAGCATTTTATCTTCAAAGGACTAGAGAGCACTGCAGAGTTTCAAAGTTGTTCATTTCCTTTGACCCTGGACACTTGGATCTGTCCAACTGGATAGCAGATTGCATCTCATTTGCTTATGCTAAGGCAGGACTATCTCTTGAAGGCCATGTCACTGCCCATAATGTTCGTGTCATGGCTGCCTCGACGGCAAACCTATGGTCTGTGGCCATCAATGAAATATGCAAAGCAGCTACCTGGTCTTCAATAGATACTTTTGCTGCTCATTACTGTCTTCTCAAGGACTCCTGCTGGGATGCCATGTTTAGTCAGGCTGTACTCCAACACCTCTTTCGGACTTAGGGCAACTCCTACCCTCCGTCCCTGAATTTAATGATACCAGACATCCATGAAGGATCCATGACCTCTTGATGCCTACTCTGAGACAAATCTACCGATTCTGAGGTAATTTCTCTGGCATCTGGGAACTAAGGAGTCCCATATGTGAAGACTACATTCGTGCTTGTTCCTGGAGATAGCATAGTTACTCATCTGTAACAGGTGATCTCCAGGAACAGCAGGAATTTAATCTTCACGGTCCACCCTCTTGCCCCTAGGAGTTGTAGGGTTTCTCTTTTCTCTCCTTTTATCTGAGCTGCAAACTCAACTGAGGAGGGAGAGTTGCAAGGGTGGGAAGGGGGCGACACAGGTGCAGTGAGATGCTCCCAAAAGCTTTCCTATTAGACGCTGGGAAGCGTTTCCTCATGGGCTCCGTCAGTACTGACATCACCCATATGTGAAGACTAAATTCCTGCTGTTCCCAGAGATCAGCTGTTTTAGGTGAGTAACTACACTATCTGTAAATGCACAGTTGAAATTTAGCTGCTAGCTGGAGGGATATAGGGCAGTCATCATTATAGTCCTTAGAATGAAATTCATCCAGTGCTAACGAGATTCCATAAGGAATGGGACCAGCCAGTATCAGGTGCCCTGACGTTCTGCATCAGAGATATCACTGTGCTTGCTTCACCAAGGAAGGCTCTTGTGGAGTTAGGGTCCTAAGAAATTGCTCTGCTTGCCTGTCTTTATAGTAATCATGAACAATGATGAACAACAGCACTTTTTGTATCATTGCTGTGGAAAACAAATATTCTCTAAGAATTGCACAGTTGTGATAATTATTCAGCTAACAATGTATACATTTTATTTTTGCAGCACATTAAGTTTAGTTACATTCACTTTAAGATATCAATGTTTATTACATTTTTTTTGCTCAAAAATAATTAAGGCATTGTTTGTGTCCTTTTTAGTAACATTTAGAAAACCTGGACTGCCTCTATTCTAACCATCACCAAAATGCTTTTCTATCTCATCTCATCTCTAGTTACACCTTAATTGGCCCTGAAACGCTGGACTGTATGGCTTCCGGTAAATGGAATGGGAACACACCACAGTGCTTGGCTGTTTCTTGCGATGAACCTCCAAGTGTGGAGCATGCCTCCCCCGAGAGCGGCCATCGGCTGTTTGGAGATATAGCAATCTACTATTGCTCTGATGGATACAGTTTAGCTGACAATCCCCAGATGCTTTGCAATGCTCAAGGGAAGTGGGTACCCCCTGAAGGTCATGAAATCCCTTTATGTATTGCTGATTTTTGTGAGAAGCCAAAAACAGTTTCATACAGTATTTTGGAGTCTCTCAATAAAGCAAAGTTTGCTGTGGGTACATTTGTCAGCTTCAAGTGCATGGAAGGCTTTGTTTTGAATACATCTGCTAAAATTGAATGCATCCGCGGTGGCCAGTGGAATCCTTCTCCACTAACTATCCAGTGCATCCCAGTTCGGTGTGGAGAACCACCAACCATTAGAAATGGCTATGTCAGTGGCGCCAATTACAGCTTTGATGCAGTTGTGGCTTACAGCTGTAATAAAGGATTTTACATAAAAGGGGAGAAGAAAAGAACATGTGAAGCTACTGGAGAATGGAGTGGCCGCATGCCCACCTGCCATCCAGTGTCTTGTGGAGACCCACCTCAAATAGAAAATGGATTTTTTGAGGTAAGTGCATGTCTGATGAAGCTGAAATTTAATTTATGTATGAAAATGTACAAACCCTGTTGATGCATCTTAATGACATTAGCTTGTGCTAATACCACAGTGTGCTTTAGTACATCTAGTCCTTTAGTAGTTTATAATATGCATTCTGTAATATGGCTGGACAGCATCGGATTCTAAAATACAACCCAAATTGTGAACCATGGTGACTAAAGAAATGATCAGTCCATCAGTCATAGGCCTAACCTGAATCAGCTACCAATCCACACTGCCCAAGCAGATCACTTCAGTTTTCTGGGGTTAATAACAAAATAACAGTCTTGCAGCTAGGTGACTATTGCACATAGGCAGTTGTTTAGTTTGTTGTACTAACTGGTCTGAATGAACTCTCTTGGGGACTGCCAGTGGAATGTCATCTACATAAATATAGGGGCCAGTATTCAGCGGGGCTTGTATGATTCCAGGCACCTGCTAACCTCATGACCCTGATTTTTGACAACACTATGCATAAAGCGCCACTGAATATTTCATCTGACTGCCGCAGCACTATCCAGATAGTGCCAGGGAGGTCCATGAATGGACCAAGAGTGGTCCCTAGGTTTATCCGGTTAGCAGTGATATTCAATCCACTAAGAGGCCAATTAGAATAGCGGCCGTTTCGACATCCAAAACTTGGAAGTGCCTCAAAAACACTGGATCGTGCAAACCCGGGAGCTATACATTCCTGCAGTTGCAGAATCGGGGCACTTGGATGGCCTGGACGTGCCCCAGTTCTGTCATGGGAGATGTTCTTCCCCCTGCCTGGCCAGTCTGTCCTATGCTCCTGCTGGAGCGCCAGTGCCGTGGCGTCCTGTCGCCATGGCACCGGGACACCCGGTAGGAGCACAGGCAGCCTGACACAGGTCCCTGCTCTTCTTTCCCCATCACCTGACCCTCAGCAGGGGCAGCCAGGACCAGGATTGGGCGGCAGAGCCTTCACTGCAGCTCCTCAGCCACTTTGGGGGTTCTGCATGCCCCATTCACCTTGGCTCCAGGGACTTATTCTATCTCTGAGGTGGAATATGTCTCCTGTCTATCTTGGCCTGTAGGGATTATTAATAGCACAAAAATAAGTTAGGCTCTCAGTTATGTCCAGGGGAAATTAGCTACTGATACCCAGCCTGAAGTTCTATGAGTTATGCTGGTAATGAGCCACGGAAGGAGTCTGGTCCGTAGATATATAAATATATTATATTTATTATGGACAGCAAGGTAGAAAAATATACAAACATATAGCTAAAGATATATAATTAGAAACATGAGGTAGAAGTTTGTTGCGACACAGAATTACAATTAGACAAAGTGATGAATTGCTAATTAGTAACCAGACGTCACTGATTCACTCTGCACTGAGAAAAGTTATGGAATAAGTTTCTAGCTAACCATTGTCCACCCGGAGGAGGAGAGAGAGAGACTGTACCTTAGCTTCGTTTGGTGGCTGGGGTCCGGAGACTCTGGAGCAGCACAATTCCAAGGAGGCAGCTAAGCTAGATAACGCAGGCTGCAGCCCTTTCGGAGGCGAGCCACGGGAGAACACAGAACTGAAGGTATCTGTGAAAGTCTTATCTCAGTCCTTAGGAGAACGGCCTGGCACACACGTAATGTGTCTGTCTTGCAGGCAGATCAGGTAGCAGAAACCAGGTAAGCAGGGCACAAACAGCAAAAGCCGCCAAAGTTCTTCTGCTCAGACTTTATTATTCTTTGTGATGAGTCTCCATCCTAGGTCCTGTGCTTTGCTGGCACAAGACAGTCTGAGGTGTTCTCAGCGAATCAGGAGGTAGGTGACAGGCATCTTTCTTGCAGACAAAGGATCCATAGTAAGATGTCATGCGGAAGAAACAGTATGTAGTTTCTGAGCATAGGTACAAGTGTCCAAGGCCAGTAGAACCATCTATAGATAAGCACCAGAGAAGCAGATGTTCTTGCATTTGGGCAGTGAATTGGCCAGGAACAATGGCTTCAGTATGCACAAATAGAAACGCTGGGCAAGCAGTTGCATGAAGGTCAAGTCTGTGGCTGAACACAGCAAAAGTGTAGCAGGAAGCCATCTTGTTTGATCAGCTTGGTTCAGGCTTGAGCTGCTGAGCAAGCCAGAGATCTGAAGGCGCAGAATTGCAGGGGTACCAGCCCTACAGGCCTCCCAGGATGTACAAGGCCATGACCTGAATGTACATGTACATGTACATTCAGGTTCGTGGGCCCACCCCAGCTCCGTCCACTTTCCGCCTTCAGCACTCCGCTTCCTGTCCCCATCCAGCACTCCCCGCACAAACCCTCTCTATGCATGCAGGGAGGGCTGGATCTAGAATTTTGTCCAGGGTCTATTCTGGGGTTGGACATCCATACTGGACATCAATCCCACTATTCATGGATCAGAATGATCCCCTAACTGGATAACAAACCATATAAAGATAGGTCTCAAAAAAGGCAGTCCTAACTTATGCGGTTTTCTCTCTGACAGTATCTGAATCACCACTATCTGGATAGTACTGGTAGTCGTGGTGAAATCGAATATTCAGCATTGGTGGATATCTAAATTCCAGAACTGAGTATCTGGTATCATTTGTTTACTTATTTACTTATTTGTTTAAAGTATTTATACCATCTATCAAAATTTCCTAAGTAGTTGCAATAAAAACATACATATCGATATACAAGACAAAGAAATCAATAAATAAAACCCCAAAAATGAACTTTAAATCATGCAAAATTACATTCATGATTGAAACGCTTGCTGAAAAAGATGACCTTTTAAATGCTTATGAAACACATATGTTACTATGTATGTTACTATGAATGCAGTCTTTACATATAGGTGAACATCACTGATGGAGCGGGCGTGGGAACGCTCCACAGCATTCAATAGGAAAGCCTTTGGGAGCACTCCGCTGTGTCTGCATGCCTGCCTTCCCGCCTTCCCAACTCTTCTCCTTAGTTCTTCATTTTCCATGGAGCCAGCACAACGTATCATCCTGTCATTGCCAAAAAAATTCTCTTTTTTTTGGACCATCATGCTTCTGCCTTCCCACCGACACTAGTTTCGATAATTTTTTCTTTTTTCTTTTACAATTTTTTTCTATTTCTTTATTTTCAATACGGTTGAAGATAAGGCTAAACTAGGCCTCTGGGCCTCCATAGCCTTATCTTCAATCCCAAAGACAACTTTTTTGAGACATAGAAAAGCCAACTAGTGGTTTTAAAAAATGTACCAATTGTGTGGTACCATATCAGTCACTGATAAACATGACTAGTGTCTAAAATGTTTTGGACCTCAAAAATGTTTTGGCCCTCAACATCACCCCAGCTCGTCCTCTGTGCCAGTAAATGACAAAGAGAGGCCTAAAGAACTGAGCTGGACAGCATGGATCATTATTCTCCTCGGACTCACTTTCAGTGGCTTTCACTTTGATGGCATAGACTTCCCCTCTTGTGTCTCAGGCTTCTTCAAAGTCCAAACATAAAAGTAAATCAAAGTCTCTGGCCACTCCCAAGTCATTGGCAACAAAGATCAATATCAAGACCAGAGATCAGTCACAGCATAATCATCGCAACTCCCCTAGGGGTGCTTCTGATGCAGACTGGCCAGCCATACAGTCCCGGTGGGAGGATCTGTTCTCCAAAGCACAAGAGGGACTCTGGAACACTCCCGAGGCATTGACCTCCGGAGAACTACCAGTTCCATGTTCTGGGACGGTGGCTCAGAGCTCCGTGGATGATTCCACCCAGACATCGGCCATCTCCCTAGACCAGTGCATGCCAGCTCTTGAGAAGAGTTTGGCATCATTCCTGGCAGGCTCAGTACCGATAACATCAAGAGCTCCAGGAGTTCAGGTTTCTGCACTGAACCTACAGCCAGGTGTATTGGCCCCGATGCCAGACTTCAAACAGGCATCGTCAGAACCCCCGAGGTTGATACCTTCGTTGGAACTGATCGATACCCCTAGTATCCAGCAGACACAAACTGCCATGGCTCTCTGTTCTGATACCTCTGTGTATCGGTATCGGCATTTTATTTATTTATTTTATTTATTTAATTGGATTTTTATACCGCCTTATCATACAATCAAAGCGGTTTAACAAAAGAGAAAATAAGTAATAGTGAAACAATCTGTGATAATATATACATAGTTTGTAAATATATGATTAAATGTCTTGGGAAAAGGTGCAATATATATATTGTGAGCTATACTATAAAGTGAGCTATTGTACAATGTATATATAAATAATTGCTTTCTTAAAAATTAATTAGTTGATTGCATGACCGTAGTGCTCCGTAAACAAAACTGTTTTCAGTTGTTTTCTAAAGTCTTTGATGTCCTGAGCTGCTCTCAGATCATTAGGTAGGGAGTTCCAGATGGAAGTCGCAGCAAACGAGAAAGCTCTCTCAGAGGTCTCCTTGCGTGTTTTTCTGATGTCATTTGAGGAGCTGATTCTATTTTCAGATACACTTCTCCTAGGTCTGTTGCTAATATCTGACCGGATAAGATACGTCAGACTTTTTGCAGAACATTGTTGCTTTATCTTGAAAATATAAATTACTGTTTTGTATTTAATACGAGATGATATTGGTAACCAATGAAGCTCCTTTAAGATAGGAGTTATATGCTCTTTACTTGATAGACCAAAAATTATACGAGCAGCGGTGTTTTGCGCTAACTGTAAAGGCTTCAGTGACTGCTTAGCTAGACCCAGATATATTGGATTGCAGAAGTCAAGTAATGGTGTAATTAGAGCATGACAAACATTGCGGAAGTGGACAGTTTCCAGAAGCGGCCTTAGTCTTCTGATGATTTTCATTCTATAATAAGCGCTTCTAATCGTCTTGTTTATGTGTGATCTGAGATTTAATTCCATTAAGCATCGAGGTCGAACCTAAGACCGCCAATACTTTGACTTTTTACCAGACTCTGATTCCACTTCTTCAGAATCTGATGAGGGATCACTCAATTCCCGAGAATTTCCAGACATCCCTTCGGTGTCGGTTCCCACCAGAATATATGTCCTTTCAGGACTTCATATGTGACATGGTATCAGGGCTTGCCATCA
The DNA here is from genome assembly GCA_033557465.1 of Ichthyophis bannanicus. NCBI lineage: Eukaryota > Metazoa > Chordata > Amphibia > Gymnophiona > Ichthyophiidae > Ichthyophis > Ichthyophis bannanicus. The sequence continues at coordinate 661,038,683 of CM066032.1, read as the reverse complement.
CAGTAGCCTCGGAAAAGGACCCAAGGTCAGAAGAATTGGAGACACTCCAATACCCTCCCATGCCCAAGGAGGCAGCTACATTACCAGTGCATCGGATCCTGTGGGATCTTATGCTCCAAATGTGGGAGACCCTGCTCACGGTTCCACCTGTCAGCAAGAGGCCTGATACCATGTACCAAGTATCAGAGTGCCCAGACTTCCAAAAACCTCAGCTCCCCCACCACCCAATGATGGTGGAATTAGCGATGCACCGAATAAAGAGCTCTAAGAACCAGTCATTTCATGCCACCTGGCAGAGACTCGAGGACACTTGATGTCTTTGGGTGTCAGTGCTTCCAAGCATGCATTTTGGCCTCCAGAATAAAATCTTAGATGCTGTACATGGGCATATTTCTGAAGGATGTCACCAGGGATCTGGAGACTTTCACTTCCCTGCTTCCTGAGGATAAGCAGAGTGCATTCCAGACACTCGTCAAACAGAGCCAGAACGCTTCTAAGGGGCTTGTTTACAAAGCCGCGGTAGTGGTTCGCGATCGCGATCGCAGCCGCGACCCCATTGAAATCAATGGGGCCGCGGCTCCGATTACGATCGCAAACCGCTACCGCGGCTTTGTAAACAAGCCCCTAAGTTTCTTACCAGGGCATCTATTGATGCCTTCAAGTCAGCAAGCAGGACTTCAGCAGTCTGCATTGGGGCTCGCAGAATGGCCTGGTTAAAGGCATCAGATCTCGAACAATGGGTCCAGAATAAACTGGCCAGTATTCCAAGTACTGGAGAAAACATTTTTGGCAAGGATTAAAGGGAAAAACCAGGGGAGATTGAGTCAGATGATCTCACCCTAAAACACCTGTCCAGGAAAACAGCTGACCCATCCAAGAGGAAGGCTCTTCCCAAGAAATCTTTCTATTCGAAAAAGAAGAGATACTATCCTTCTTACCCACCTTCTGCTGCCTATCAGCCTCAACATCCTCAGCAGGGACAACAGGGCCCTTGCCAACCCAAGAAGCCCAAGGCTCCTAAGCTTCAACCAGCTGCACAGCCACAACCTGCACTTGTTTTTTGACTCCTTCCTAGAGAGCACTGCCAATCTGCCCTAGGAGGGTCCCCAGCCCCTCCACATAGTAGGCAGACTTTCTCACTATGCCCACAGGTGGCACCTCATAACATCAGAGCAGCAGACATTCCAGATTGTTCAAAGGGGTTATCAGCTTCACTTTGAAACCTTACCCTCCACCAGCTTCAAAGGGGATTATCCCATGCAACCCCCTCAAAGCATTCTCTTAAAAGAAGATGTGACCACCCTATTGCCCCACGGTGCCATAGAAAGAGTTCCTCCTCCTCAAGAAAGGATGGCCTACTCTCCATATTTTCTCATTCCAAAGAAAACAGGAGGATTTAGGCCCATCCTGGATCTCAGAGACCTAAACAAGTTCATTGTCCGAGAAAAATTCAAAATGATTTCTCTAGGAACTCTTCTACCATACCTCCAGAGACATTATGTTCTCTAGACCTAAAAGAGGCGTACACACATTTACTGATCGATCCCTTGCACAGACAGTAGCTGTGCTTTATGTTTCAAGGAAACCATTATCAATAACACATTCTCCCATTCGGTCTAGCCTCTGCCCCAAGAGTCTTCACAAAATGCATGACAGTAGTCGCTGCCTACCTATGCACCTTGGGAGTATTCGTCTTCCCTTACTTAGATGATTGGCTGATCAGGGGAGACTCCCCTCAGGAGATAACTCTCCCTTCATTGCACCATCACGTGCTCCAGCACCTGAGATTTGTCATAAACTTCCCAAAGTCTCACCTCGCTCCAACCCAACGACTGGAGTTCATTGGAGAACTCTTAGACACTCAATAGGCCCGAGCTTTCCTCCCACAGGATCGCTGTGCCCACCTCATCAAGCTGCAAAAGGGGTACAAAGCCGAGTAACAGCTTGAGAGATGCTAGGACTATTAGGACACATGGCCTCCATGGTCCATGTCATCCTCTATGCTCGATTACATATGCGACAAGCGCAGTGGACTCTGTCTTCCCAATTGACACAAGTGAAGGATTGACTCAGAGATGAGATCCACATCACCCCTCAAAAGATCAAGTCCCTTCAGTGGTGGTGTTCCCACAGAACCTACTTGTTGGGTCATCTTTTCAGATGCCTCCACTTTGATGCATCCTGATGACTGATGCTTCCATGCTGGGTTGTGAAGTGCATCTAAATGACCTGACCACACAGGGACTGTGGACACAACAGGAATCTGCCTTGCAGATCAATCTGCTAGAACTACGGGCATTGACAAAAGCTCTTCAGGTTTTTCAACCCCAACCTTTTGGAGCAACCTTTTTTAATCAGGACGAACAACCAAGTTGCCATGTTTTACATGAACAAACAGGGGGGAAGGGGGTCTTGTCCCCTCTGCGATGAAGCGATTCACCTGTGGTCCTTTGCCATCTCACACCGCATTCACCTCAGAGTGGTATACCTCCCGGGTGAACTCAATGTCATTACGGAAAAGCTAAGCTGTATCCTTCATCCACACAAATGAATCTTGCATTGGGAGACAGCTGCTCAGATCTTCCAGGTGTGGGGAACACAACTTATAGATCTTTTTGCCACTCCGCAGAACATACAGCTATCACGCTTCTGCTCCTGGGTTCTGTCACTGCACCGACAGGCTCTGGACGCCTTCTTTCTCCAGTGGAGACAGGGACTGCTCTGCACATTCCCTCCCATCTCCTTGATACCCAAGACGCTGTCAAGCTACAGGCCAAAGGGCTCGATGATTCTCATAGCCTCCTTCTGGCCCCATCAATCATGGTTTCCTCTGCTTCTTCGCCTTGCATAGACTCAGCCACTCAACCTGGGATGTACACCTGACCTCCTCTCTCAGGACCACGGGACACTCCTCCATCCCGATCTTCACTCCCTATGCCTGACAGCTTGGCTGCTGAGGGGCTAGTGCTTGCTGACCTTGATCTACCACATGTGGTCAAGGATGTCCTCCTTGCATCTCATAAAGATTCTACCAGGTAATCTTATGCCTTCAAATGGCGTAGGTTTGCCCTCTGGTGCTCCCCAAGGGACATTAACCCCCCTTGGGGAACACCATTTCTTGCTCAGTGGAGTCGCTTCTACAATATCTTTGACAGCTCTTAAAACTAATTCAGTGAGAGTGCACATTAGTGCTTTTGCGGCTTTTCACAAACCAGTGGATAGACAGCCTATCTCCTCACACCTGTTTGTAGAACACTTCATTCGAGGTCTCCTGTTGTCCATGCCACCCATTAAGCCACCTACAGTGGCCTGGGATCTGAATGTGGTTCTGGCGCAACTTCTAAACATATCTTTCAAACCTTTAGCCATTACTTCGCTGATGTTCCTATCTTGGAAGGTCATCTTCCTTATTGCCCTCACTTCATCTCGCTGCATCAGTGAGATGCAAGCTCTCATGGCAGATCCCCCCTATACTTGGTTCCACAAGGTGGTTCTCCATACCCATACACACTTCCTCCTGAAGGTGGTTTCCTCTTTCCATCTAAACCAGTCGGTAATCCTCCTGATTTTCTTCCCTAGACCACATGCATCTTGGGCTGAAGCAGTGCTACAGACGTCAGACTGCAAACGAGTACTGGCCTATTACTTGGATAGAACTAAAGTTCACAGAAGATCTCTGTTATTCATTTCCTTTGATCCTAGTCACCCGGGTCTACCAGTGATGAAACGTACTCTATCCAGATGGATAGCAGATTGCATTTCTTTTGCTTATGCACAAGCAGGACTCTCTTTGGAGGGTCATGTCACTGTTCACAATGTGCGGGCTATGGCAACCTTCATAGCCAGTCTTTATCAATATCTATTGAGCAGCTATGTAGTCTTCAATTTATACTTTTGCTGCACACTACTGTCTACTCTAGACAGAGACTCCTGTCGAGATGCTGTCTTTGGCCAAGCTGTACTCCAGCACCTCTTTGTGTCTTAAACTCAGCTCCTACCCTCTGTCCTAGATTTCTACTAGATAGCAGACTATCATTGAGTCCAATGGCCCACAACTCTTCCAGACTCTTTGGCTACATATTTTTTTGCCTTAGATGATTGCACTACTCTCCCCCCCCCTCCCCCAATACGTCTGGTTCCTGGGAGCTAGTGATTCCCATATGTGAACACTGCATTCCTGCTTGTTCCTGGAGATAGCGTAGTTACTCAGCTGTAATAGGGGAACTCCAGGAACAGCAGGAATCAGTCTTCACAACCCGTCCTCCTCCCCTAAGAGTTGTAGGGTTCTTTTATTTTCTTCTTCTTCTCAGCTACAAACTCACTATGAGAGCAGTTGGGAAGACAGGCACACAGGCGCAGTGGAGTGCTCCCAAAGGCTTTCCTATTGGACTCTGGGGAGCGTTCCCATTCGGGCTCAGTTGGTGATGTTCACCCATATGTGAAGACTGATTCCTGCTGTTCCCAGAGATCACCTGTTAAATGTGAGTAACTATGCTTTATTTAACCAAGGGGAGGTAAGAAAATATTAAATAAAAAATGGAGAGAATGTGGAATGTTGAGGAACTCCATATTCCAGATAGCATGCTGTCAAGGTTTCACCATTAAAACACACCATAAAACTATTATCAGATGACTATGACAAGCCACTACAGAACTGAAAACATTGTGATAATAGAATACCGTGGTCTGGTAGGGCAAAAACGAAAGCAATCAGAACTGACCTAACTTGTCTTTGATAATGATATATGCCATCCATAACTGCTAATTGCACCAATTTGGTGCTTGGCCTGACCCGAAAATCCTGCCTGTCCTATATCCAACACTTCCATACATTTCAAAAACTCCCAAATTTGTGAGCCAGTTTCTGTGTAACTTTAAAAGGGGAGATTGGAAATGGGGAGATAGTTATCACTCACTGATCGAGTTCTGGCTCCCTTTTCCATATGAGGGTAATGGTTTATTTATTTAACTGGTTTTATATACCATTTTTCTACAAGGCAATACAGTTTACAATGAACAGGAAATGAATATTTACATAAAATGGTGATAAAATGGTTGCTTCCTCAATCCAAGTAGATAGATGAATAGTAACTGTGGTTTGACGTTTCTTTAACACTGGCAAACTTTTAATAGTCTGTCAGACAGTGGGTCAAGTAAGCAATAAGTAGCCTCTAATTCTCCCATTAGCAATTTTAATTTATAATATTGATAGGGGTTAAAGTTGGCAAAAATCTTCTTCTGCCAGAATATATGAGTCAATGCCAGCATGTCAGTTTGAAATATGGAGGGATCCACACCATTCAGAATTCCTACTGGGCACAGACTCTTGCCTTCAAAGACAAATTTGACAAACTATTTGTTCAAACCACTTACAGATGTATGAAAGCCAGATTTAATGTGCAAAGTAACACATGCAATATTTACACATGCAAAGAGTCCACGTGTAAAGTTACATGTGTAAATCCGGTTATCATTGTGGTGCTGAATGTGGACAGCTCTGCATGTCAGCACATAAGAAACACTGTTTGGTTTGCGGATAACACTGAGCCAGACCTATGGATACTTTTGTGACCTCTGCATGAGTGATCAAAGCAAACAGCTGGAGGTAGAAATCACAGATAAGAACTCTCCTGAGGGTCTAAAGGCCAGTGTGGAGTCTTCACGCAATCTTGGATGATCCTCCCCACCTCCTCTGCTTCTCCAGTCAGAACCAGGAGGAAAAAAAGCAGTCATCAGTGGATGGGGGAGCAGTTAAGGCCTTGCCTTGGGTTCAAAGCCCTTGACTCCAAATTTCTTCTCCTTCTTTCAACATGCTTGGACCTTCTGGCAAAGCAATGGGAATCAGAACACAGAGACCTCCCGACCTACAGTACAACCAGGATTATGTGCCTTGGCTAGTAGCAGCAAGGCTCATGTAGCATCTATGCCAAGAAAGCATCCTCATTGGTGGGAGGCCTCTGATGGCTTGTCTCCTTATTAGAAGCCTGAGTCAGAAGTTGGTCCAGAAGAAGAGCAGGAAAATTTGTGCATTGTCCATCTCTCTTCAGGAGCGATGAGTTGGCAGACCTGATTTCTCAAGTGACATCTTCCATACAGATTTCAGATGTCCTTACGGGTGGAGCAGAATCACAGGGACACCCTCTCCTTCAAGGGATCTATAGATCTTCCAAGGCCTTCGCATTCCCTCAAGTTCTCCGGGATAAGGTTTCTGCAGAGTGGGATTCCTCTGACTCCTCAGTGAAAGGCATTAGAGTCCTGAACAAGCTGTATATCCTCCCTCAACAGGAATTGGATAAGTGGCTGTGCCTCCCAAAGGTAGATGTGCATGTTCCTGCTGTCAGAAGGTGTATCACCATTCTGGTTGAAGGTAAGACCACCCTTAAGATCTAGTTGGATCATAAAGTGGAGGCACTCCTCAAAACTGGCTTCTCTGCATTCTTGTTAGTCTTCTTGCAGGACAGGTTTGAAAAGAGTCTGTCCCTCAGTTTCTTGAGAGTACAGGTTGGAGCCTCATCCTGTTTTCAAGGACCAGTAGTTGTCGGCTCCATAGCCTTGCACATGGATGTGGTCTGCTTCCTTATGGAGGTACATCACTTATGTCCTCCCTTGCAATCGGTTTTCCCAATATGGGTCTTATGGTCTGCCCCTTTTGAACCATTGAAGCAGGCTTCTCGTAAGGATTTCTCCCTCCTGACAGTCTTTTTAGTCATCATCTGTTCAGCTCATCACATTTTGGAAATGCAGGCTCTCTCATGCAGAGATCCTGACCTGTCCTCCTTGGAGGAGGCCATGTCTATCTGGCTGGTCACCTCCTTCTTGCCCAAGGTAGTTTCAGTCTTTCATGTCCATCAGGTAGTCTGCCTTCCATCCTTTTCAGTGGATCAATGAAGGGGAAGGGCAAGGATCTTCATTTACTTGACATCCACAGGGTATTTCTCAGGACCCTGAAAATCATTAATTCCTTCCACAAGTCAAATAGATTATTTGAGCGCTTTGCAGGTCCACATAAGGGTAAGGTGGCTTATATAGCCACCCATTGGACAGAAGAGGCTGTGTCCATAGCCTAACCTTTGCATGGAATCATTTTGTCCCAGAGGGATTGCAGCTGCACCCTACTCTGGTTCAAGTCTCTTTCTGAGCAGAGTGCAGTTCAGCCATCCCTATTGACATTTACAGTGTGGTGACTTGTTCATCTCTGTTGACCTTTGTCAAGCACTACTGCTTGGATGTCCAAGCTAAGGCAGATGTGGCCTTCAGTGCAGAGATTTTGAAGGCAGATGTGTCATCTTCCCACACAGTGGAGTAATAGCTTTGGTGCTTCCCACTAGTCTGGACTGGTCTAGCAGGACATAAGAACATAAGAACATAAGATATGCCATACTGGATCAGACCAAGGTCTATCAAGCCCAGCATTCTGTTTCCAACAGTGGCCAATCTAGGTCATACGTACCTAGCAGTTTCCCCAAGGGACACAGGTTCCACAATGCTTGTACTGGTACAAGCATTGATATCCTGGGTCCCTTCTTAATAATGGTTTATGGACCTTTCCTCCAGGAACTTGTCCAAACCTTTTTTAAACCCAGCTACACTAACAGCCTTTACTATATCCTCCGGTAACAAATTCCAGAGTTTGATTACACGTTGAGTGAAAAAATATTTTCTTTTATTAGTTTTAAATAGTTTACCCTGTAACTTCATTGCATGTCCCCTAGTCTTTCCATATTCTGATAAGGTAAACAATCGATCTACGTTTACCCGTTCCACTCCGTTCATTAATTTATAGACTTCTATCATATCTCCCCTCAGCCGTCTCTTCTCCAGGCTAAAGAGCCCCAACCTTTTTAGCCTTTCTTCATAGGAGTAGCCTTCCATCCCCTTTACCATTTTGGTGGCTCTTCTCTGAACCTTTTCTAAAATCGCTATATCCTTTTTAAGATACGGCGACCAGAATTGCACACAATATTCAAGGTGCGGTCTCACCATGGAACGATATAGAGGCATTGTAATATCTTTTGTTTTATTTTCCATTCCTTTCCTTATCATACCTAGCATTCTATTTGCTCTCTTGGCCGCCGCTGCACACTGGGCCGAGGGTTTTAACAAGGTATCCACAATGACGCCTAAATCTTTTTCCTGGGTGGTGGTTCCTAATGTGGAACCTTGCATCGTGTAACCATAGTTTGGGTTGTTCTTCCCTAGGTGCATAACCTTGCACTTCTCCACATTAAATTTCATCTGCCATTTTGATGCCCAGTCTTCCAATTTATCAAGATCCTCTTGCAATTTTCCACAATCCTCCTGGGTTTTAACAACTTTAAATAGTTTTGTGTCATCTGCAAATTTGATAACCTCACTTGTTATTCCACTTTCCAGGTCATTTATGAATATGTCAAAAAGCAGCGGACCCAGCACAGATCCCTGGGGTACACCACTATTCACCTTTCTCCATTGGGAAAATTGGCCATTTAGCCCTACCCTCTGCTTTCTATCTTTTAACCAGTTCCTGATCCACAGTAGTACACTGCCTCCTATCCCATGACTCTTTAGTTTTGCCAAACGTCTCTCATGAGGGACTTTGTCAAAGGCTTTCTGAAAGTCCAGATACACAATATCAACCGACTCACCTTTGTCCACCTGTTTATTCACTCCTTCAAAAAAACATAACAGATTAGTAAGACAAGATCTTCCTTGTCTAAAGCCATGTTGGCTGTCTCCCATTAGGTCGTGACTATCTACATGCTGAGTAATTTTATTCTTTATGATGGTTTCTACCATTTTTCCCGGTACTGATGTCAGGCTCACTGGTCTGTAGTTTCCCGGATCACCCCTCGAACCCTTTTTAAAAATTGGTGTTACATTGGCGATCCTCCAATCCTCAGGTATTAGAGATGATTTTAATGATAGTTCACAGATTACTGATAGCAGGTCTGCAATCTCAAATTTCAGTTCTTTCAACACCCTTGGATGTATACCATCCGGCCCAGGTGATTTGCTACTCTTCAGTTTATCTAATAGTTGTAAGACATCTTCCCGATGTATCGATATTTCCTTCAATTCTTCCACACCTTTAAATACCACTTCAGTCATGGGTAACATCCCTACATCTTCCTCAGTAAAGACCGAAGCAAAGAATTCATTCAGTCTCTCCGCTATCGCCTTGTCGCCTCTTAGTGCTCCTTTAACCCCTTTATCATCTAATGGTCCAACTGACTCTCTCACAGGTTTTTTGCTACGAATGTACTTGAAAAGGTCTTTGTTTCGCGTTTTTGCTTCCGCAGCAAGCTTCTTCTCAAATTCTCTCTTTGCCTGCCTTATCAATGCCTTGCATTTGACTTGCTAGTGCTTGTGCTGTTTCCAGGTTTCATCGTTTGGCTCTTTTTTCCATTTCCTGAAAGATGCTTTTTTGGCAACAACAGCCTCTCTGACCTCACCTTTAAACCATGCTGGCAGTTTTTTGGACTTCCTTCCACTTTTCTTAAAGCGTGGAATACAGCTGGTCTGGGCTTCCAAGATAGTATTTTTCAACAACACCCAAGCTTGATGTACGTCTTTAACCTTTGCAACTGCTCCTTTTAGTTTTTTCTTAACTGTTTTCCTCATTTTATCATAGTCTCCCTTTCGAAAGTTAAAGGGTAGTACTGTGGATTTCCTTACTATCCCTCCTCCACTAATTAAATCAAAGGCGATCATGCTATGATCACTATTGCCAAGTGGCCCCAACACCCTTATCTCTTGCACTACATCTGGTGTTCCACTAAGGACTAGGTCTAATATTGCTTCCCCTCTGGTTGGTTCATGAACCAGCTGCTCCAAGAAGCAGTCATTTATTTCATCTAGGAACTTTATCTCCCTAGCATGTCCTGTTGTGACACTGACCCAGTCGATGCCGGGGTAATTGAAATCACCCATTATTATTACTGCACTGTAACTTTTGCTAGCTTCCTTGATTTCTTTGAGCATTTCATCATCCATTTGTTCATTCTGGCCAGGCGGACGATAGTACACCCCCACTGCCATCGCCTTCCCCTTTTTACATGGAATTTCAATCCATAGAGATTCTACAGCAAATTTTGTTTCTTGCAAAACTTTAATCCTTTCTGACTCAATGCCCTCTCTAACATAGAGCGCAACCCCTCCACCAATTTGGTCAGCTCTATCATTACGATATAGTTTGTACCCAGGTATCACAGTGTCCCACTGGTTGTCCTCTTTCCACCATGTCTCTGATATTCCAATCATATCTAACCTCTCGTTTAGTGCTATATATTCTAACTCTCCCATCTTGTTTTGTAGACTTCTAGCATTTGCATACAAGCATTTTAGAGACTGTATTTATTCATATTAATTTGGCTATTGGTAGACATGGGTAATTTGGGATCTTTAAGTTCTGTCTGCTCCATACTCGAGGGCATTTGGGCTACTTTACTCTTTTTTGGAACCTCTCTGCTTTTTGTAGTATCCTTCAAGGATACATTCTTCCGAACCATGCGCTCTTGGGCGACTGTCGGCTTTCTGGAAGGTGACATTTTACTTACCAAATAATGTCCTTTCCTGGAGTCCTGCTGACCAGTCCAGGACTCACTCCTTGTGCTCTGTTATCTCTGCAGTTAGCCTTTACAGCTTTGAACTTTTCACAACTGCTCTGTGTAATGCTGTTCTGTACACAGTTGCATACAGTAGTTTGGTTATCTTACATTCAATTAAGTTGTGTGTGGTCAGGTTCTTGACCATTTGCTTGGGTAGGAATACTGAAGTATGCCCCTAGCGGCACTAGCTCAAATAACAGGATATCACTAGAAGTTTCTGATTGTTCTGTCTCCACCTCTGCTGGCAGGATCTAACCCACTTGTCTGGACTGATCTAGCAGGACTCCAGGAAAGGCCATTATCTGGTAAGTAAAATGTCACCTTCCTACTTTTCCTCCAAAAGTGTGCCTATGAAGTTTATCCTCATAAACCTTATGACAAAGTCTATTGACCATTTTAGTGGCCAATGTCATGACCAACTCCAGAACTGTACATAATACTCCAAATGAGTTTTCATGAGAGACTTCTGCAAAGGCACTATCATCTCCCTTTTCGTGTTTGCCATTCCTCTCCCTGTGGTGCATCTTTCTAGCTTTTGCCTTTTCTTCCTTTTTGACCATCTTAAGATCAACTCATATGATAACTTTCAGATCCTCCTCTTATTTATTTATTTATTTATTCTTTTATACCACATTTCCTAGGATCAATGCAGTTTACAGAGAACCAAACTTCAACCATACATGGAACAATTTGTTTTGTGCACTGAAGTACTTCACCCTCTATATTGTATCACTTCCTTGGGGACTTTTGTAGTTGATATGGAAGGGCAGACTAGATAGGCCATGTGGTCTTTTTCTGCCATCATGTTTCTATGTTTCTGTCTTGCACTTTTAGCATTAAATCTTAGCTGCCAAATCCTCAGTCATTCTTCAAGTTGCACTAAATTTCCCTTCAGATTATCCACATCTAACAGGGTGTCTACCCTGCTGCAGATTTTGTTTTCATCCACAAAGAGGGAATACCTTTCCTGAGAGACCACAATATCACTTACAAAAATGTTAAAAAGAATAGGACAAGGACTGATCCCCATGGTATGCCACTGGTAATACTCTACTACTACTACTACTACTACTACTACTGATCATTTTTATAGCACTAAAAGATGTACGCAGTGCTGCACAAACACATGTAAAAGATGGTCTCTGCTCATCAGAGCTTACAAATCTAGTCAAGGCGGACAACAGAGTAGCTGTAGACATAGGATACATCTAGGGGGAATGGTAAGGAAACACAAGATTTGAAAGCAGAGAGAAGAGGTCAGTTTTCAGCCTGGATTTGAAAAGGATCAGAGAAGGTGTCTGATATACAGACTCGGGTAGTTCCAGAAATAAGGAGCAGCAAGATGAAAGGAGCAAAGTCTGGAGTTAGCAGTAGAAGAGAAGGGCATAGATAAAAGCAATTTACCAGAAGGGTGGAGTTCCCGAGAAGGGGTGTTGAGAGCGATAAGAGAGGAAAGGTAGTGAGGAGCTGCAGAGTGAATGCACTTACAGGTCAGCAGAAATTTGAATTGGATATGGAAACGGATAGGGAGCCAATGAAGTGACTTGAGGAGAGGGGTAATATGAGCATGGCAAAGCTGATGGAAGATTAGCCACGCAATAGTATTGAACAGATTGAAGGGGAAAGAGATGATTCAGAGGGAGACGAGTAAGGAGTAGGTTACAGTAGTCTAGATGAGAGGGGACTAAGGAGTGGATAAGTGTCTTAGTAATGTGTTCAGAAAGGAATGGGCAAATTTTGTTGATGTTGTAGAGAAACGGCAGGTTTTAGCTATCAGTTGGATGCATGTGGAGAAGGAGAGAGAGGTGCCAAAGACTGACCCCAAGGTTGCGAGCTAAGGAGACAGGGAGGAGTAGGGAGTTATCCACAGAGACTGCGAAAGGAGAAAGGGGAGAGGAGGGTTTAGGGGGAAAAATAAGAAGCTCAGTTTTGGCCATGTTCAATTTCAAGTGGCAGTGAGACATCCAAGCAGCAATGTCAGAAAGGCAAGCAAAGATCCTGGTGTGGATTGCTGGAGAGATTTCAGGTGTAGAGAGATACTGTAGATTTGGGCATCAGTGGCCAATCTAGGTCACAAGTACCTAGCAGTCTCCCCAAAAGACACAGGTCAAGCAGTGTACTGGGTCAAGCAGTGATATCCTGGGTCCCTTTTAATAATGGTTTATGGACCTTTCCTCCAGGAACTTGTCCAAACCTTTTTTAAATCCAGCTACACTAACAGCTTTTACTACATCCTCCGGTAACAAATTCCAAAGTTTGATTACGTGTTGAGTGAAAAAATATTTTCTCTTATTAGTCTTAAATAGGTTACCCTGTAGCGTCATTGCATGTCCCCTAGTCTTTTTATATTCTGATGACGTAAACAATCGATCTACATTTACCCGTTCCATTCCATTCATTAATTTATAGACCTCTATCAAATCTCCCCTCAGCCATCTCTTTTCCAGGCTGAAGAGCCTGCAATCCCCTTTACCATTTTGGTGGCTCTTCTCTGTGCCTTTTCTAATAATGCTATATCCTTTTTAAGATACAGCGACCAGAATTGCACACAATATTAAAGGTGTGGTCGTACCATGGAACGATACAGAGGCATTATAATATCCTTTGCTTTATTTTCCATTCCTTTCCTTATGATACCTAGCATGGGTGGAGGGTTTTAACATGTTATCCACGATGACACCTAAATCTTTTTCCTGGGTGGTGGTTCCCAATGTGGAACCTTGCATCGTGTAACCATAGTTTGGGTTGTTCTTTCCTAGGTGTTATAACTTTGCATTTGTCCACATTAAATTTCATCTGCCATTTGGATGCCCAGTCTTCCAATTTATCAAGATCCTCTTGCAATTTTCAACAATCCTCTTGGGTTTTAATAACTTTAAGTAGTTTTGTGTCATCTGCAAATTTGATAACCTCACTCATTATTCCCTTTTCCAGGTCATTTATGAATATGACAAAAAGTAGCGGACACAGCACAGATCCCTGCAGTACTCCACTATTCACCTTTTTCCATTGGGAAAATTGGCTATTTAGCCCTACCCTCTGCTTTCTATCTTTTAACCAGTTCCTGATCCACAATAGTACACTGCCTCCTATCCCATGACTTTTTAGTTTTGCCAAATGTCTCTGATGAGGGACCTTGTCAAAGGCTTTCTGAAAGTCCAGATACACTATATCAACTGACTCACCTTTGTCTACCTGTTTATTCACACCTTCAAAAAAGCATAACAGATTAGTAAGACAAAATCTTCCTCGTCTAAAGCCATGTTGGCTGTCTCCCATTAAGCCATGAATTACTAAAGCAATCTTTGAACAAACCACATGACCTATTCGCTATTTGTCAAGACCTTGACAGGTGATCCAGCTCTAGCCCAATCACCCATGCCCCAGTCGCAAGACTATGCCAACTACCTACAATCGAAGTCTATCCAGACCAATATAGTTGCAACCATCGCATCCTTCTTCACCCCGCATGTGTCCTCCCAACCAACTTCTCTGCTGAAATTCTCCGAGGTATCCAATGAAGAGATTGTAGATATTATTTCCTCTATTAACCTCACTACTGCTCCTAACGATCCTTGCCCTGCAAGCTGGATTAAAGAGTTGTGCCATGACCTCAGTCCGACAATATGCAGAATCCTGAACCAATCCCTATCAACAGGGTCCTTCCCTCAAAGCCTAAAATACACATCCATCCGTCCTCTGTTAAAAAATAGTAAACTTGATCCATCTAAAGTTGAGTCCTTCAGACCAATTTCGAGCATCCCTCTACTTGCCAAAATCTTTGAGAAGGTAGTCCAGTGACAAATTCAACACCATGTCGACACTGAAGCACCTCTGGACCCATCCCAGCATGGCTTTAGAGAAGCACATGGTGTTGATACCATCCTTACAACCCTCTTTAACAATCTAGTCACTGGACTTGACAACATCCACCAAGGATATGTCCTCATCTTCTTGGACATAGCAGCCGCTTTTGATTCGGTGAACCACCAGACACTCTTACTTCGCCTCAAAGAAAAAAGAATACTAGGCTCAGCGCTAGCCTGGTGTAAATCTTATCTGTGCAATAGATGGCAACAAGTCAGAGCAGGATCCACGACTTCAGAGCCATTCCCACTGAAACAAGGCGTACCTCAAGGCTCATCCCTATCTGCATTGATGTTTAACATCTACATGCAGCCCATATGTGCATTAATTCGATCCTTCAATGTCCAATGCCTAACCTATGCAGACTGTTACAACCCCAATCAGTATGACCAACACAAACCCCAAAACATATGTACATACAAAAAAACATAAAACCTAGAACTGCCCGTCCACCAGTGTAGGAGGAAAAAAGACCTCAGTATCTCCCCGTACAAAAGTAACAGGAATCAAGTCTGTCAGAAGACGCCCAAACGTCTAGAGTAACTGAACAGACTGTGAATTACATCAACGGTCATAAAAAAACCTCCAGCCTACCTAAAAAATGAAACAAAGGCGGCTACCAGCAGGCTTCCGAGCAGCTAGGTGCTAACGTCACAAACACAAACAAAAACCAAAAAGCCAAAAAGCTCCGGACACTTATCTGTTGATGGTAACAGTCACACAATGATGAAAATGACTATGAAGATATTGAAAGTCAAACCATGATGGTCTGAAAATCACATCGGAGTGTAGAAGAAAACTGTGGTTTCAATGCTGTAGTTCAGGTGATAAGGAGCCCCGACATCAGATGTTTCGCCTCCGTGGCTTCTTCAGGGAGCAAAAAATCACTCGTCACCTTACAAATATGTGACTCTATGGAACGAAGCACCGAAGCCTGTGTGCTGGATTTGAGGAAATTAAGCGCAACAGTGAAAAGAAATAGCAGCCAAAAGACGCTGTTGTAATCGCCGGCTTGCGGCTCACCTCCCCAAACCCCTCCCCGCCCCTTGAGAAGACTTTTTTGTTATATTGATTATATCATCATAACCTATGCAGACGACATCCTCATTTACACACCCTTCAAGATTGATCAACCTGACTTCTCTCCAATATTAAGATGCTTTGAAGCAGTAGCAGACTGGTTCCTCTCTCAAAATCTACGAATTAACCACAGCAAAACAGATGTTCTATTCGTCACGAGAAACCAGAAGTTCACACCACCTCCCTCACTACAAGTCAACAGCACGGAACTTAAGGCAAAACCCACAATTCGCTATCTAGGTATTACTCTTGACCAGAGGCTAGACATGTCAGCACATGTCAAAAACACCACAAAAGCGATTTATCACAAGATCAGATCACTACGTCATCTCCGACCACTACTGGACTTCCCTGAATACCGATCAATCTTCCAAGCTTTAGTTATTCCTCATCTCGACTTCACTAACATCATCCTTCAGGGACTTCCTCAGTCGACTCTAAGCCTGCTCCGACTTGCCATGAACTCAGCTGTGAGGGTACTGGTAGGTCTATCAAGGTCAGACCATATAACACTAGTCCTGAAGAACCTACACTGGCTACCGCTACAGGCCAGAATCCACTACAAGACTCTAGTCCTGACATTCAAAGCCCTCATGAACCAGCCACCCACGCCCATCAGTAAACTTCTCCACAGCACTCCAGCCAACAGAATCAGGAGATCTACATTGATGAATACCCTTGAAGTCCCTAAGTCAGTGATAAAATGTACAAAGACAACAGCCAGTAGAGCCTTCTCCATTTTCGCACCTATGGCCTAGAACGCCCTCCCAGCAGAAATCCGAGCTATCTCCAATCTACTGTTATTCAGAAAAGCTCTCAAACACCACCTGTTCCTGCTACATTACCCTGATAATAATTCTGGAAAGCACACAGCCATCACCTTACCCTCTTACCTAGCCTGCCCCATTGATCAGCCTCCCTTAGAGAACGGTTAATCACCTGTCCCCTACCTTCTCTCCCTGACCCAGGAGCTTAGGCATCTGTTTACGATCCTTATATGTCCTGTAAGAATGTCCATAATCTGTATATAGTTCCCCCGGTTCTTCCAAGTTTACTACCCCTGTTCAATGTAAACTCAATGTGACCTGCTGCATTGTAGTATGTTTTGTTTCAACTGTAAACCGCACTGATTATAATAGCGCGGTATATAAGAGATATAAATAAATATCTACATGTTGAGTAATTTTGTTCTTTATGATGGTTTCTACCATTTTTCCTGGTACTGACGTTAGGCTCACCGGTCTGTAGTTTCCCGGATCACCCCTGGAACCCTTTTTAAAAACTGGCGTTACGTTGGCGATCTTCCAGTCTTCAGGTATTACAGAAGATTTTAATGATAGTTCACAGATTACTAATAGCAGGTCTGCAATCTCATATTTCAGTTCTTTCAACACCCTTGGAAGTATGCCATCTGGTCCAGGTGATTTGCTACTCTTTAGTTATCAAATAGTTGTAATACATCTTTTGGGTGTATCGATATTTCTTTCAATTCTTCCTCAGTATCACCTTTAAATACCACTTCAGTCATGGGTAACATCCCTACATCTTCCTCAGTAAAGACCAAAGCAAAGAATTCATTCAGTCTCTCTACTATAACCTTGTCCCCTCTTACCCCTCTATCATCTAATGGTCCCACTGATTATCTCACAGGTTTTTTTTGCTACGAATGTAACGGAAAAAGTCTTTATTGCGTGTTTTTGCTTCCACAGCAAGTTTCTTCTCAAATTCTCTTTTTGCCTGCCTTATCAATGCCTTGCATTCAACAGTGCTTGTGCTGTTTCCCGTTTTCGTCATTTGGCTCTTTTTTCCATTTCCTGAAAGATGCTTTTTTTGCAGCAACAGCCTCTCTGACCTCACCTTTAAACCATGCTGGCAATTTTTTCGACTTCTTTCCACTTTTCTTAAAGCATGGATTACAGCTGATCTGGGCTTCCAAGATAGTATTTTTAAATAACACCCAAGCTTGATGTAAGTCTTTAACCTTTGTAACTGCTCCTTTTAGTTTTTTCTTAACTGTTTACTTCATTTTATCATAGTCTCTCTTTTGAAAGTTAAAAGGTAGTACTGTGGATTTCCTTACCATCCCTCCTCCATTAATTAAATCAAACACGATAATGCTATGATCACTATTGCCAAATGGCCCCAACACCCTTATCTCTTGCACCAGATCTGGTGTTCCACTAAGGACTAAGTCCAAAATGGCTTCCCCTCTGGTCGGTTCATGAACTAGCTGCTCCAAGAAACAGTCATTTATTTCATCTAGAAACTTTATCTCCATAGCATGTCCTGCTTTGACACTGACCCAGTCAATATCGGGGTAATGGAAATCACCCATTATTTTACTGTTCTGTAACTTTTGATCTCCAGGAACAAGCAGGAATACGTCATCACATATGGGTACGTCGGTACCGACGGAGCCCGCGCGGGAAAGCTCCCCAGCTTTTCAGATTAAAAGCCTTTGGGGCCTCCCACTGCACATGCGCGCTGCCTTCCCGCCTTCCTGACCAGCTCTCGTCAGTTTCTTTTTTTCCGCGGAGCCAGCAGGTCGTGTTCCTGTCACCGCTGAAGAAATTGTTAATTTTATTGTTTTCTTTAGACCGCGTACCTGCCTTCCCCATTCTGAAACCGGTACTGCCGGTCTCTCTTTCTTTCTTTAAAAAAAAAAAAAAAAAAAATTTTTCTTTTCTTCAGCACAGCTTGGTACTTTGTTAGGCCTTCAGGCCTACACAATTTCTCCTCATGGAGAAGCCAGTTCCTGGTTTTAAAAAGTGTACCAAGTGCAGTGCTGTCATTCCTCTTACAGACACCCATGAATGGTGTCTTAAATGTTTAGGACCTGACCATTCCATACCGGACTGCCCATCCTGCTCCCAGATGTCGAAACGTGGATTGCAGAACCGGGCCAACAAGTTCCATGTGCTGTTTCCTTCAGAAGCATCACAGTCATCCAGGTCTTCCTCTCCGGATGGATCTCAGGTAGCCAAAACTCCAGTGGGCAAATCCTCTAAAAGCAAATCTCTTTCTAAAGATCGAGAGGCTCTCAATTCTGAGTTCGAGGATTCTGCCCAGGCCAAAAAACCCCGGCGGGAGGCTCCGGCCTCCAAAGCAATCATGGGGTCACAGGTTGACATCGATGGCGCGGCCTCGACAGATCACCTGTTGTACTGCTCTGGGGTACCGGCCCATACCGGTACCGACATCCAGGCAGCAGTGGCGTCTATGGGCAATACTGTCCAAGTCATGCAGCAGGCCATTCTGGCTTTTATTAATGCTGCTACGCCCTCGGTACCGCAGCCAGCGGTACCGGGTCCGGTTCCGGTAATGGCTTCCATACCGGAACCGAGGCCATCGTCTTCCAAACGCAGATCGGTTCCGCATGCCGGATCCGGGCTTTTGCCCGGTACCGATCCCATACCCGGTACGCCCGATGTCGATACCGAACGGTATGCGTATCGTGCGTTGGAAGCACATAGAGGATACTCTGCTTCTTTAGAGGATTTTAACTCCTCTGATGATTCTGATGAGTTCTCCCTTGATCTTCCTGAGGAGCCTTCTTCTCCTAACAGGAGAATGTCTCCACCAGAGGATTTGTCCTTTCAGGACTTCATCATAGAAATGGCTAAAGGTCTTTCTATTGCTTCATCCTCTGAAAAGGAACCCAGATCAAAGAAACTGGATATTTTAGGATACTCTAAGTCTCCTAAAGAGGCAGTCACCCTGCCTATCCATGAAATCCTTCAAGAACACTTGATGGACTTATGGGAGGCTCCTCTAACATTGTCTCCTTCTTCTCGCAGGTTGGACACCATGTACCGTGTCCCCCCTTCTCCTGGTTTCCAAAAAACCCAGTTGCCTCACCATTCTATTGTGGTGAAGTCTGCAATGAAGAAGATAAAGAGTACCAAAAGGCACTCTTCTACTCCTCCAGGGCGAGAATGTAAGACTCTAGACTCTTTTGGCAGGAAAATTTTCCAGGCTACTATGCTTATAGCCAGGATTAATTCCTATAGTCTTTACATGGGCATGTTTCTCAGTGAAATCGCTCTAAAAGTTCGGCATTTTGCCCCCTTTCTCCCTGAGGATAAGAGGGAGCAGTTCATTTCCTTGGTGAAACACCTTTTGGATATTTCAAAGTTCTCCAACAGGGCAGCTTTTGATTCCTTTGAGGGTGCTGGTAGGGCTTCGGGCATTGCTATAGCAGCCCGACGTCTTGCTTGGCTCCAGGCTTCTGATCTAGAACCTTGGGTCCTAGATGGCTTACGAAATCTGCCCTGTACAGGTGAGAACTTATTTGGTGAGGAGTGGCAAATTAAGGCCACTCAAATGGATGCAGAAAATGCCACCTTAGATAGACTTTCTAAGTCTACCTCCACTCCTGCCAAGAAGAAGTCTTTTAAGAGGCCTTATTACAAGAAGTCCAGATTTTCTACAAATACTGGCCAACAATCCTCTCAGCCTCGTTTTGCTGCTAAACGTCAGCAACCTAAACAGGCAAGGTCAAAGCCTGCGGCGTCTGCTACGCCTCAGCAGGCTCCACCCCCTCAGGGGTTTTGACTTGCCCCTAGAGAACTTAACTTTTCTGGCTCTAGAACAACCAGAGCCCCTCACCATACCCGGAAGGTTAGCTCACTTTGCTCCCAGATGGGAGCAAATTACATCAGAGCAATGGACCCTCTCTATCATCAGAGAGGGTTACAAACTCCATTTTTCCGACCTTCCTCCTTATACTATGGTGAGGCAGTTCAATTCTCCCCCATCTCTCCTGGCCCTCTTGGGTCAGGAAGTCTCCTCCCTCCTTGCCCAGGGGGCAATAGAGGAGGTCCCTCTTCTTCAACAGGGGACGGGATTCTACTCCCCTTATTTTCTAATACCAAAGAAGACAGAGGGCTTCAGACCAATTCTGGATCTGAGAGAATTGAACAAATTTCTTTTCAAGGAAAAATTCAAAATGCTTTCTCTGGGCATTCTCCTTCCATACCTTCAGAGTCAGGATTGGCTTTGTTCTCTAGATCTAAAGGATGCGTATACACACATACTCATCCACCCATCCCACAGAAAATACCTTCGATTTCTGTTTCAGGGAAAACATTTCCAGTACAGAGTACTCCCCTTCGGTCTAGCCTCTGCTCCAAGAGTGTTCACCAAATGCATGGCAGTCGTAGCTGCCTTTCTAAGAGGCCTGGGAATTTTCATATTCCCATACCTGGACGACTGGCTCATCCGAGCTCCCTCTCAGTCCCAGGCCCAAATTTCCCTGGACCGCACAAGGCGTCTTCTGCAGTATCTAGGACTGGTAGTAAACCTTCCCAAGTCTCAACTAATCCCTACTCAGTCTCTCGAGTTCATAGGGGCCCAGTTAGACACCATCACTGCAAGGGCCTACCTGCCTCAGGTCAGGGCCCAACGCCTGCTGAGTTTGGCCTCCCAAGCTCAGTCCAGCAGTCATTTGACAGCCCGGGAAATGCTGTGACTTCTGGGCCACATGGCCTCCACGGTACATGTGGTGCCCTACGCTCGTCTGCATATGAGAGCAGCTCAATGGACCTTGGCCACCCAGTGGACTCAAGCATCTGGAGCGCTCTCCGACCAAATACTCACCTCAAGCCGTCTATTTTGGTCCCTCCAATGGTGGACATCCACCAAGAATCTGTTGTTGGGGGCCCCCTTCCAACCTTTGTTGCCCCAAGCAACCCTCACAACAGATGCCTCCCAGACAGGGTGGGGAGCTCATCTTCAGAACCTCTCCACTCAGGGCACTTGGTCTCCACAGGAGGCCACCCTTCATATCAACCTCCTGGAACTGCGAGCAATTTACCTTGCCCTCAAGGTCTTCTATACCCTCCTTGTCAACCTGACTGTCCTAGTTCAGACAGACAATCAGGTAGCCATGTTCTATATAAACAAACAAGGAGGGACAGGCTCTCTGTCGCTTTGCAACGAAGCTCTCAGAATATGGGCCTTCGCCAGAGAGCATCAAATTCACCTTCTTGCAGTGTATCTTCCAGGAGTTCAAAACTCTCGTGCAGACAGACTCAGTCGAGTTCTGCTTCCACACAAATGGTCCCTACATATGGACCAGATACGCAGAATCTTTCAGGAATGGGGGACCCCGGACATAGACCTCTTTGCAAGTCCGTGGAATGCCAAACTTCCCCGGTTCTGTTCCAGAACTCAGTGTCAGGGAGCTCAGGCCCACGATGCCTTCCTCCTGCATTGGGGTCAGGAATTCCTCTATGCCTTTCCACCCATTCCTCTAATATCCAAGACTCTGTTCAAGCTCCAGAGGGATCACGGGACTATGATCCTCATAGCTCCCCGCTGGCCACGCCAGGTGTGGTTCCCTCTACTTCTGCATCTCTCCCAGGGATCCTCCCTGGACCTGGGAGCTGCGCCAGACCTTCTGTCTCAGGAGGAGGGGACTTTGTGGCACCCAAACCCCAAATCCCTACATCTCAGAGCTTGGTTACTGAAGGCCTAAGTCTTCAAGACTTTAATCTTTCTCAACCTGTGACAGATATCCTTCATGCCTCTAGGAAACCTTCCACGAGGCGTTCTTATGCTTTCAAATGGAAACGTTTTTCCATTTGGTGTGCTCAGCAGGGTCTTGACCCTCTAGCACTTCCTTTGAATTCCCTCTTGGACTATCTCCTGCATCTTTCAAATGCAGGCCTTAAGACGAATTCAGTAAGGGTCCATTTGAGTGCTATTGCAGCATCCTTAAAACCTATAAATGGACAACCTGTCTCCTCTCATCCTCTTGTTTCACGTTTCATGAGAGGCCTGACTTTAACTAAACCTCCCATCCGACCTCCTCCGGTAGCATGGGATTTGAACCTAGTTCTAGGTCAGCTTATGAAGCCACCTTTTGAGCCTTTGGACTCTACCTCCTTCAAATTTCTTTCCTGGAAGGTTGTTTTCCTTATTGCAGTCACTTCGGCTCGCCGCATCAGTGAACTGCAGGCTTTAGTGGCTCATCCACCTTATACTAGGTTTCATCATGATAAGGTGGTCCTTAGGACGAATCCCCACTTTATGCCCAAAGTGGTCTCGCCTTTTCATCTTAATCAAGAGGTATATCTACCTGTCTTTTTCCCGGCTCCTCATGCATCCAGTGCAGAGAGGAACCTTCATACTCTGGATTGTAAAAGAGCTCTTGCCTTTTACCTCAACAGGACTCAACCACATCGAAAGTCTTCCCAACTTTTCGTGGCTTTTGATCCTTCTCATTTGGGACTTCCAGTCACCAAGCGTACACTTTCCAATTGGATCGCTCAGTGTATTTCTTTTGCTTACCAGAGTAAGAACATTTCTATGGAGGGCCATGTCACAGCTCACAATGTGAGGGCCATGGCCACTTCTATGGCTCATCTTCACTCTGTGTCCATAGATCAGATCTGTCGAGCAGCCACTTGGGCCTCGGTTCATACCTTCACAGCCCATTACTGCTTGGACAAGGACTCCCGCCGGGATGCCTTGTTTGGTCAGGCTGTCCTCAAACACCTGTTCCATACTTAAACAACTCCTGCCCACCTTCCCTGGATGGATGCCTGAGATCCATGCGAAGATGGTTTACCCTTGGAGGGGGATCTCCCAGGCATCTTAGCTAGGGAGTCCCCATATGTGATGACGTATTCCTGCTTGTTCCTGGAGATAGCACAGTTACTTACCTGTAACAGGTGATCTCTGGGAACAGCAGGAATTAGTCATCACAACCCACCCACCTCCCCTAGGAGTTGTATCTCTATCTATCTTCCTGTCCTCTCTCTCTATTGTCTCAGCTTTAAACTCGAACTGACGAGAGCTGGTCAGGAAGGCGGGAAGGCAGCGCGCATGTGCAGTGGGAGGCCCCAAAGGCTTTTAATCTGAAAAGCTGGGGAGCTTTCCCGCGCGGGCTCCGTCGGTACCGACGTACCCATATGTGATGACTAATTCCTGCTGTTCCCAGAGATCACCTGTTACAGGTAAGTAACTGTGCTTTAACTTCCCTGATTTCTTTGAGCATTTCATCATCCATTTGTTCATTCTGGCCAGGCAGTCGATAGTACAACCTCACTGCCATCGCCTTCCCCATAGAGATTCTACAGTGAATTTTGTTTCCTGCAAAACTTTAATCCTTTGTGACTCAATGCCCTCTCTAACATAGAGCGCAACCCCTCCACCAATTTGATCAGCTCTATCATTACGATATAGTTTGTACCCAGGTATCACAGTGTCCCACTGGTTGTCCTCCTTCCACCATGTCTCTTAGATACCAATCATATCTAACTTCTCATTTAGTGCTATATATTCTAACTCTCCCATCTTATTTTTTAGACTTCTAGCATTTGCATACAAGCATTTTAGAGACTGTATTTTATTCATATTAATCTGGTTATTGGTAGGCAGGGGTAATTTGGAATCTTTAAGCTCTGTCTGCTCTGTACTCAAGGGAATTTGGGCTACCTTTGTCTTTATTGGAACTTCTCTGCTGATGTGCCCTAGCTTCATTTTTTGGTAGTATCCTTCAAGGATACATTGTTCCGAACCATGCGCTGTTGGGCG
The DNA here is from genome assembly GCA_033557465.1 of Ichthyophis bannanicus. Lineage (NCBI taxonomy): Eukaryota > Metazoa > Chordata > Amphibia > Gymnophiona > Ichthyophiidae > Ichthyophis > Ichthyophis bannanicus. The sequence continues at coordinate 661,014,609 of CM066032.1, read as the reverse complement.
ACTATCAGCTCTCCCATATCATCTAGTTTAAAAGCTGCTCTATCTCCTTTTTTTTTTTTTTATTGAAAAGGCAACACATATTACAACAGGCAATTGTCGTACCATCTGCAAATACAATACAGTATCGAAAACAAAAAATGACACTGCAAGGAAATACAAGCTACAGAAGATGCAATCAACAAAGCGCCTTTTTTTTTCTCCCCCCCCCCCTTACCTCCCCTCCCCTCCTCTAAGCAAGATGGGTATTCCCCCCCCCAGCAAACAGTCAATAAAACTCTCAATACACATTACTCACCCCCTCTACCCTCCAACCCCCCCCACCCCCCCCCGCCATAACTGCTGTACCAGGTAAACAGGAAAAGATACGCCACTAGAACAGACCAGACAGGAAAGAGGAAGAAGAACCCAGGGATGGCACCGTACAGGAAAGCACAAGGCTGACGCCTCCAAAATAGATAAACAATCTCGAAACACTAGGAGCCATACTTGGAGACAAAAGCCTCCCATACCCGCTCAAAGTGAGGCAACCGCAGTCTGCCAACCGCCACTCCACGTTCCATAGTGTATGTCTCCCACATCTGGTCCAATCAACCAGAGAAAGCCGGAGGCCGGACCTGCTTCCAAGCAGCTGCCAAAGCCAGCCAGGCAGCATTCAATCCATGGCGAATCAGGGCTAGCTGAGGTGATCGAGCACCAGGAACATTCACACCGAACAAGAAAATGCCTGGATCCCAAGGAATGTCCAACCCAACCAAGTGCCGTAAACGATACTGGATCCCCCTCCAAAAAATACGGATGCGGGGACAGGACCACCAAACATGTCCCAAAGAACCTCGCTGGCCACATTGCCGCCAGCACTTATCCGATGCCCCCGGATACATTCGAGCAACCCGCGCAGGGGTCATGTACCATCTATATAATATTTTATAACTAGTTTCACGGGCATTAATTGCCATTGAACTTTTCCAAAGCTTACCCTCAACCTGTTCCCAATTCTGCGCAGTATAGGAAAGCCCCAAGTCCAAGTTCCATTGCTCTCGATGTTTGCCGAGTCCCGACTGCTGGGCTTGCAAATGAGCATACAGAGCGGCTATAACACCCTTCGTGACAGTGCACTCCTCACAAAAACGCTCTACATCATTCAAGGTCCGCGCAACGTGGGACCGAACGACTCTATCTTGCACCCAATGAGCCACCTGAGTGTATTGAAAAGCATGACACTCGGGAAGATCAAATTCTCTCCGAAGCACGCTAAAAGAACGCAACCTCCCCTCCTCAAAAAGCTGACCGACACGGCTAAGTCCCTGATGCCCCCACAGCCGAAAAGCGGGGTCAGTCAGCCCAGGTGGGAATAACGCATTATCTACTATGGGCACCAAGGGAGACAAGACCAACTCCCGAGGCCAGAAAAACTGGTCCCAACATTGAAGAGTATGGAGGATATAGGGGTTACTCATACGCTGTCACCCAGCAGACCTGGTTGAGAGAAAGGAAAATGCTTTAAATAGAGAAAAAGGTACATACAAGCTGCAATATCTGGAGGAACCAGATAGAGGGAGCAAGAGGGACTCCAGAGTGACTGAGGAAACACGCCCCACTGATCATGAGGTAATGCCAGCCAGCTTCCAATCCTCGAGCACAGAAGGACTTCTTAAGGAGGGTGTGGAAGACTGGAAGAAGAGCAGCGGGAAAGGCAGCGGTGAAGGCAGCTGGAGAGACGGCTGGAGAGGAGGCAGCAAGAGTGAATGCAGCAGGACAGCGTGCAGCAGGAAGGAAGGCAAGACAGAGGAAAAGAGGTTAGAGTGCAAACCTGAATATTCCACTGCCAGAAGATCACCCAGAGTGAAAGGTGATTGCCTGAGAGCTAAGGAGGAACCTGGGAAGGTCTCAGCTCACAGAGGAGTAAAAGCTGTTTGCCCAGAGTGGCAAAGGCATTGCTGCAGCTGTTGTCCAAAACCAACAGGGTCACAGCCTGAAGACCTAAGCTGTGCTGTACAGGCAAGTCAACGGAGAAACTGGTGCAGGCCTCAACCTTCACTGGAAACAGAGAAGCCAAATTCCCAAGGTAAAGCTTTTTATGATACAAGCTATAGGAAAAGTTTACCTGATAAGAGAATTTTGAATAATAAGTGTTTTTATAAAGCTGCCATAAAACCTCTAAGGAGAGAGGAATTTCCTCAATATAAAACAGCACAGAGCCGACGCCCTACGAGTTACTCAGAACATTGGGCTGTGCTAGAAGAGCTATATAAGAAGCCTGACTATAACCTACCTGAATCCAGGGACTCAGAGTCAGAGGCTTCCGCCTATGAGCCAATGCAAGTGGAACTGGCAAATGAGGTTTCAGATACAGAAATGGACTGTACCACGGGAAGCCTAGAATCTTTGCCAGGCTTGTAAGCTGTATGTGTTGCTGCCTAGAACATTCCTGTTGTGTGAATACCAGCGCTACTGTGAAAGTAACAGTTTTGCTTTAAACTTTTGTTTTACTTTTTCTTGCCTGAAGTAAGGACATTTGCGTTGTTGTTATTGCCCAATCCTTTGAACCCTTGCAAGAAGGGGAAATAAAAGCCTTTATTTTCCCACCACTTGTGCAGTTGATTTCTTTGGAGATTAGGATCCAGGAAACTAACAGGACCAAAAGCCAATTGGGCCTCTGGATTACTGGCCAATCTCCTCCCTATATAGTTATGTCCGACCTGCCCTGACCGCTACTTACCGCCAGGATAATGCTCGCGACAACGCATACCACCGCGCAGCTTGGAACTAAGCCACAAGCGGTCCCCCAATCCCCCCCCCCCCCCGAAAGGTACATTTCCATTTGAACCCAACATTTGTTGCTATCAGTATTCATCCACTCCACACCAGCGCGGCACTGCGCCGCCACATAATACCACTGGAGGTTGGGCGCCCCCATACCTCCAGAGCGCGTATGCATATAAAGAAGCCGTCGTGCTATGCGGGGACGGCGGTACCGCCAGATAAACTTCATCAGTAGCGTTTGCCAATTGACCAAGGTTCCCTGGGGCAAAGGTATAGGAAGCACTTGAAAAAGGTATAAAAACCTTGGGACAACCACCATCTTAACCACTGCTATACGTCCAAACCAGGACAGCATCAAACTGGCCCAGGTCTCCAAATCTCGCCGAACCTGCTGAATTAAAGGTCCATAGTTGGCCTTATAGAGCGCAGCCCGATCAATGGTCAGATTCACCCCTAAGTAGCGGAGAGACCCCGTCACCCACCAAAAGGGATAGTTAGCTTTCAATTGCAAGCAGAGGGCCTCCGGGACCCCAACATTTAAAATCTCCGATTTAGTATAATTAATTTTGAATCCGGAAACTTGCGAAAAGACCTCAAAAAGTTGCATAGCAGCCGAAAAAGGCCCAACCGGGTTCACCAACGATAATATAATATCGTCTGCAAAGAGAGCAATTTTGTATTCAGAGGGGCCCACCCACACGCCCAAAATGTCCGGATGCTCTCGAAAGCCCTGCGCCAAAGGCTCCATCACCAATGCAAACAGCAGTAGCGACAATGGACACCCCTGCCGAGTCCCCCTTTCCAACACAAAGCTCCCTGACTGACCCCCATTAACCCGGACACAGGCTGTGGGATTTTGATAGAGACTTTGAACCCAACGCATAAAATGAGGCTCAAATCCCATCTTTTCCAACACACACCAAAGATAGCCCCAGCTGACTCGGTCAAATGCCTTTTCAGCATCAAGACCCACCAAAAGCGCCGGCTGAGAGTCCTGTCGGGCCACATGTATCACCTGTAACATTCGCCTAATATTATCCACCGCCTGGCGACCCGGCACAAAACCAACCTGATCGGGATGCACCAGTGCGGGGAGGACCCGGTTCAGTCGAGCAGCCAGTACCGAAGCCAGGATTTTAACATCCGTATTCAATAAAGAAATGGGACGGTAGGAAGCCGCCTTCTGCACAGGCTTACCTGGCTTAGGAAGAACCACCACAAAAGCCTCAAGCTGGGAAGGGGGCAGTGAACCCCCCTTCAGAACCTCATTAAAGAGCACCACCAGAGTTGGCGTTAATTGAGCACTAAATTTCTTATAATATTCCCCAGGAAAACCATCACTGCCCGGTGCCCTCCCCATCCGCAAGCGTTGAATGGCGGCCCCCACCCTTCCGTAGTTATATCAGCATCAAGTTGCTCCCTATCAGACCCATCCAACTGTGGCAGTGTAACAGTCCGCAGGTAATCCTGCAACACGAAGCAAATCGAAAGGCTCAGCTTTATACAACTGTTTGAAAAATGTAGCGAAAACCTCACGCACCTCCCGAGAAACCACCCGCATGTGTCCCCGAGAATCCCGAATTTCTCAAACTACTCTCGAGGTCTGCTGCTGACGAAGCCGTAAAGCAAGGTATCGACCCGCCTTATTCCCCCGTTCATAAAACGTTTGCCGCAGCTTCTGACGTATATTATCGAGGTCTCTCTGCATACACGCATCCAATTGAGCCCGCGCCACACGCCATTGACGCAAAACACGTTTAGAGCCCGTCCGAGCATGCTCCATCTGGAGGCGACTACTTTCCGCCATCAGCCGGCAGGATTCCCGTTTCCAAGCCCGCCGAGTGTGAGCAGCCTCAGCAATCTGGTGACCCCGCGCCGTAGCTTTAAAAGCATCCCAGACCATAGATACCGCAACCTCCCCAGAATCATTTAACTCAAAAAATTCAGTGATAAAGCGCCCGTGCTCCTGAACTGCACTCTGCCGCCGGAAAAAGCGATCATCCAACTGCCATGACCCTTGCCGCTCGCCACACAAATCAGCGGGAAGAACCAGCCAGCACGGAGCGTGGTCCGACCACGTCAACGGCCCATGTCCAGCCTCCACCCTCCCATCCATCAGGCGTTGATCCAACAAAAAGTAATCAATATGAGTATGGACCCTGTGTACAGGCGAGTAATAGGTATAGCCTTTTTCCCCAGCATGAGTATCTCTCCAAACGTCACGCAAACCTAAATCAAACATGAATGTTTGCAACGCCTTGCTAGACCCACCCTGCACCCGTCCAGCACAGCCCGTCGAGTCCAAATGTGGTATCATGTGAGCATTACAATCCCCGCCCAATATAATAGGCCCTTTCGCAAATTCAGCCAGTAGAGGTTTCAGTCACGCAAAAAAGGTCACCTGGCCGTCATTGGGGGTATATATATTAGCCAGCGTTAATAAGCAGCCCTCTAACCGGACATTCATCAAAAGCCACCGCCCCAGTGTATCCTTCTTAACCTCCTCCACCCTAATAGACAAACACTGATGAAACAGCAGGGCCACTCCACACTTCTTCCTGCCATGCATATCCGACGCTACCCACACCTCAGAATAAGGCTTACGTTTCAACCAACCTTGATTACACCCGCGAAGATGAGCTTCCTGCAGAAACACAATGTCCCCCTTCAGGGATCTCATCTCCGCAAACAGCAAGGAACGCTTCCCAGGGGAATTAAGACCCTTTACATTCAAAGACACCACCTTCAGCATGAGGAGTCTACTCCCACCTCACTGCTGCCCATCCACTCCCTCCGCCCGGGTTAGGCTAGGCTCTATCTCCTTTTTAAAGGTTAATGTCATCAGCATAAAGATTGTACTGAAAACCATGGGAAGAGATGAGTGCACCAAGGGACTGGGTATAGAAAGAGAAAATGAGTGGACCCAAAACAGATCCTTGGGGTACACCAACTGAGAACGAGATAGCAGTAGAGGAGGATCCACCAGAACAAATACTGAAAGAGTGATGGGAGGGATAAGAAGAGAACTAGGATAGCACAAAGCCCTTAAAGTCAAGCAAGGACAAGGTATCAAGGAGAAGGTTATAGTCAACAGTGTCAAAAGCAGCAGAAAGGTCAAGAAGGATGAGGATTGAGTAAAGGCCCTTGGTTTTTGCCAGGAACAGGTCACTGGAGACTTTGGCAAGAGCTGTTTCATTAGAATTTAATACCCCTATCTTCAGAGTAAACACCCAGGGCCAGCCCATCCACTATGTGGACTAGGCAGCCACCCCTGGTGGGTGGCTTGAGTCTGTTTTGAAAGCAGCAGCTTTTTGCTGCCACTTTCAAAATGGAGTCATGCCCATAGCCCTTTGAAAATGAGCCTAGCTTAATATCGGGCCCATAAATAATAAAGTGCTCCCTTTACTCTGGGTTCTGTAGTGGTCTGGCCATGTCATCCATTTCAAGTCCTTGAGAGAATTTTCAGTCACCAGGGCAAAGGCAACCACCGTTAATGCAACACAAGGTCTTCCAGCACAGAATAGCACAAAACAACTCTGGCAGGAAATTCCACAGTCTTTGAAATACCACGTCATGTATAGGCACTACATAGATAAGATCAGTCAACTGCAGGGTTGTAAAAAGCAAAGTGACAGAAAAAAAGGACAATAAACAACATGAAACTGGAAATGAGGGTACTATATATGCACGGTTTTCTTATTTATATGACCAGTCACTTTTTATGTTTATTGGAGATACCATAAGACATCAGACTTTTTTGTAACTTGTGGGGTTCCCCAAGGATGATTTCTCACTCCTAGTTTGTTTATTTCTGTTACACTTGGCCACTTTTAATTCAGGATTTAGGTTTTAGTTCTTGATTCTTTGCAGATATACAAATTGTAGCCTTTATGGACAAGATAGCACCAGATTTGGGCCCTATGCATGTTTAAACTCGGTTTCATGCTGATTTAGTATAGGGTTGCCATCCGGCCGGTATTCAGCCGGCCTGGCCGGTTTTTCCATGGCCAGGTCGGCTACTGGCAGAGAACAGAAACCAACAATGAAGTGTGTCCCTCAAATATCAACTGGGCTATGCTCTTTTACCAATGTGCAACTGATGACATTTAAAATCCCAGAAAAAAATAATCAAAAACTTGAAAAGAATAATAATCAAAAACTTGAAAAGAACTTGAGGTCTCAGATTGTTGATGGCACTTTTATGCAGACAATGTCCTTAATACGTGCCAAATATGCATCAATGACCTCTGTTCCGTCAAGATTTCATTTCCATTAATTTTTCAATTTTTTATCTTATCAAAACGATTATGCTTATCTTGTGCTGTCCTCTATATTCCTTATTATGTTCAATTAATTCTCATATCAAAACAGTTGTGCTTATCTTATGTTATCTTCTGTATTCCCCGACGCCTCCATTCGGCTCCGTGTCGCGTTTCACAACCACCGGTTTCTTCAGGGGGTTTTGCTAAAAGCGTACTACTGCTTATCACATCTCGGCAGATCTAACCTGCCATGTATTGAACCAGCACTACCAAAAAAGATAATTGCAATGAATCAAAGTGTCATGCCTTATTATGTTATTACTTAGATAAAAGATATCAATGGTCTCAATTATGCAAAAGGAATATATGTTGCACGCCTAGCAAAACAGAAGTTCACCATAAGCATACCCAGATAGACGATACGTAATATTCCTTTTTCATAATTGAGACCATTGATATCTTTTATCTAAGTAATAACATATGTCACGGGCCTCGTGGTAAGAGACTCCGTAGTCCCTCTAGGCGACTGCCTAGGGGTATTGTGGTTATGATTGATCTGCCTTCTCTTCTGTACACAGAGTCAGTCAGTCCAAAGTGGTAAAGCAAAATAGGGTTTTATTCCCGTTCCCTGGCGGATATCATTTCTTTGCAAAAGCACACAGAACAATAAACAAAACTAAACGAAAAACAGCTGGAATGTTATTTCTTTCTTCCTTGTTCCTTTCACAAGTTACATCAGCATAAAGATGTTATTTCATCTGATAAACAGATTGTACAATCCATCGGCTCCGGCTCTGAGTAAGTGTTACTGCTTTCCCACTGTGTTAAACCTGGACTGCATCTATCACTCCCCGGGTCACATTCACTGCATGTGCTGGAGCTGGGTTCATTTGCTGTGGGAAGATAAGCTCTCTTCTCTCCCAGACACTTGTCTAAATCAGGATTATAAAAACCTGCTGTAGAGAAAGCCTCCCTTGGCTCCCTTACTTGGAAGTCTGCATGCCTTCCTATATTAAAACTCTGCCCAGAGCAATGCTTGTTAAAACTCCCAGCTTCTCTTTTCTCCCATACACAAGGCTTTAAACTTGTTACCTTACAGGAGGTTCTGTAGTTAGCTGTGGGGTTTCTTTCTCCTGGCAAAGCTTTACTGGCTTGAAGAAAGTTTCTCCGTGACTTGGGTAATTCCCCCAAGGTAGTGTCCCACTTCCTGTTTGAGTGGAAAACCTCTCCGGTACTATCTCTCCAGAGATCAGTTTCTCTACTGCTCCACTGCCCTTTCCTGGAGCTTCCTTTGAGAGCTCTTGGTCCTCCCAGACCTCCAACGTCTCTCCTGGAATTGGAACGTCTCCTGGGACTCTGGGTCTCTCTCTGTCTCTGAGTCTGGCTTGTCTGATGCTGGATCTCCACCTGCATCTGACTGCCACTCTCCTCCTCAGAGTCAGTCTGGCTCTCTCTCTTGCTTCCTTTCTTGCTTCCCCTCTTGCTTCCCTCCTTGCTTCCCTTTCCTGGTTCTAACCAGGGCTTTTTGTACCTCCCCCCTCTGCACATTACGTCAGCTTCTGGGGACAGGTGTTTCTGATGAGATTCCTCAATTCTATCTGCGTCACTGCTAAGGAAAGGAAAGCTCATTTTAAACCTCTTTTGTTCTACTTGTGCTGATGGCACCGGCTGCTCAGCCATTCTTAGACATGCTGAATCCTCCTGCCCAGCCAAGTTTGAGGTGAGTTCTTCACTCCCACTAACCTCCATTGGTTCCACTGTATTACACATAATAAGGCATGACACTTTGATTCATTGCAATTATCTTTTTTGGTAGTGCTGGTTCAATACATGGCAGGTTAGATCTGCCGAGATGTGATAAGCAGTAGTACGCTTTTAGCAAAACCCCCTGAAGAAACCGGTGGTTGTGAAACGCGACACGGAGCCGAATGGAGGCGTCGGGGAATACAGAAGATAACATAAGATAAGCACAACTGTTTTGATATGAGAATTAATTGAACATAATAAGGAATATAGAGGACAGCACAAGATAAGCATAATCGTTTTGATAAGATAAAAAATTGAAAAATTAATGGAAATGAAATCTTGACAGAACAGAGGTCATTGATGCATATTTGGCACGTATTAAGGACATTGTCTGCATAAAAGTGCCATCAACAGTCTGAGACCTCAAGTTCTTTTCAAGTTTTTGATTATTATTCTTTTCAAGTTTTTGATTAATTTTTTCTGGGATTTTAAATGTCATCAGTTGCATATTGGTACGAGTAAAAGAGCATAGCCCAGTTGATATTTGAGGGACACACTTCATTGTTGATATAACAATTAACCCTCAGTAAACTTGACTCAATATATAAGAGAACAGAAACCGGCTGTTGAAAAGCCATTTTTTTGTTCTGGCCGCGAGATCGGGAACAGCCAGAGCAGAAAACCAGCTTTTCATCCATAGTCCTCGGTCCCTTCTTGCAGCCGCTGCTTCTGCTTCTTACAGAGCAGCGGCTGCAATAAAGTTAAGTTAAAAAGAAAAGAAAACCTGGGAGGAGCCCTCCGGCCCTATTAAATACCTGCTGCAGCGCCCGCCCCCTCTAACGTCACTTCCTTTTCAGCCCGGGCGCTGCAGCAGGAGTTTAATAGGGTCAGAGGGCTCCTCACATGTTTTCTTTTCTATTTCATTTAACTTTATTGCAGCCGCTGCTCTGAAAGAAGCAGGAGCAGTGGCTGCAAGAGGGTGAAGCTGCACTAGGGGGGATGAAGCTGCACTAGGGGACATGAAGCTGCACTAGGGATTGTGAAGCTGCACTAGGCGGGGGGGGGGGGGGTAAAGCTGAACTAGGGAGGGAGGTAAAGCTGCACAAGGGGTGGGAAAGCTCCGCACAGGTTTAATTTTGTTTTTAAATTAGCTTTATTGCAGCTGCTGCTCTGTAAGAAGCAGGAGCAGCGGCTGCAAGGGGAAAGAGGTGGCAGAAGGGACTGACACAGAGGGAAGGTGAGGGCTGGAACAGAGCTGAAAGAGGGGGGAAGGAGGTGGCAGGAAGGGACTGATAGGGTGAAGGAGGTGGCTGGAAGGGAGCTGACAGAAGCGGTAAGGAGGAGGCTCAAAGGGAGCTGATACCTGGGAATGGTACTGGTAAGTGACTTGGTAATGGGGAGGAGGCTGGAAGGCAGGGGGCACTGGGACTGGGAGGGAGCAGGCACATGGGGATGGCACTGGAAGGTGGATGGTGGAGGGTAGGGTGACTGGAAGGGAGGTGACATGGGTAAGGCACTGGGAGTGGAAGTGAGCTGATATCTGAGATGGTGTTTGGACTAGAAGGGGCTGGACAGTGGGGAAGGAGGGGGGACTAGAAGGGAATGGACACCACTGGCAGTCCTGGGAACACAAGGGGATTGACATTGGAATGTAATGGGAGGGGAGTACTAGAAAGGGGGCTGATTCTGGGGAGGGTTACTGGGACTGGAAATAGGCTGATGGAAGGAAGTGAAGAAAAGAAAAGAAAAGAAGAGACAAGATATGGCAGATGGACTATAGACTATAGAAAATGAGCTGAGAGAAGATGGGAAAACGGAAGCCTCAGATCAGAATCAGCATGATCAGAGAATAAAATGGTCAGACAACAAAGGTAGAAAAAATAATTTTATTTTCAATGTAATGATTGGACTTTGTACTTACCTTTATAGTTTACACAGTATAGGGAACTGCATCTCTTATTTATCTGATATTGCACTGTATGCAGAGTCTGTCATCTTGGGGGTTTCAGTTTAATTTTTGTCTGTATATTTCTCTTTTTGTTTTGTGCTCATTTATTGATGAAGACCTGTCTGTATTGTGTGTGTGTGTGTGTGTACAACCAATGTTGCGTATTCTGTCAGTATAGAATTTCTGTTTAAGAATGTATAGAAGTCTTGCTTGTTCAATTTGTACATTGCCCTCTCTGCAATATTTTTGGGGACGGGGTGGAGCAAGAGTGGGGTGGGGGTGGGGGTGGGGGTGGCAGGAGCAGGGAAAGGGTGGGGTGGGGGTGGGCATGGGCGGAGCGTGACTAGCCACAGGTGGCGGGTTTTTCTCTTTCAAAAGGTTGGTAACCCTAATTGGGTGATTAATGGCTTGAGTTGAATCTGGCCAAATCTGAAGCTCTTCAGGTTACCAGAAACTCCCATGTCCAGTGTAATCACTGTCAATAGATGGTCAGCTAATACTATAATATGGTGTGACCAAACCCTCTTGGGTCAGTTGAGGGATTTGGGTGTCGGGGGGGGGGGGGGGCGTGTTAAGTTGATTCTCCTTAGTTTTGGTAGGGGGAATGAGAGAGTGGTGGTAGGAGAATGTGAGTCAGAGGAATATGGGATGCCAAACAGATTTGGATTTTCAAAAATGCAATAATGCGAACGGGTTTGGATTTTCAAAAATTCCTCTATCATTTTGGTTGGAAAAAGTACTTCCAGAAAAAGTAGATGCAAATCTGTACAGGTGCTTTTTTCAGGTAAAATAATCAAAGAAAAACTCTGTGTGTATTTTTGTTTTGATTATTGGTGTAAACCTCACAGGTCAAATTCTCATGGAATTGGCATCAGTATAGGCAATTTAATTCTTGTCTCCTCAATGCATTTAGTACAGCCTGCGCTTCTGTGGCTGCTCTATTGAGGAATCAGTTTGTAAAGCATTTAACCTTCTTTTAGTCAGCTATCTAAAAATTGCCCTCCCTCTATGTGACTAAAGTCTGTACAGTTTTCCATAATATGAGGCTGATTTTATAAGGAGCCATATAAAGATACATACTATTTATGCACATAAGTCACCTATTTTCAAGGATTTGCATGCATGAATGGACACTTGTATGCCTACATTTGGCAGTCATTATTCTGGAAGTACATGTTCAAGGCATCACAATTCAACATCGTGTAAACCCCATGACATTCCAGAAATATCAGATATTCTTTTCCAAAACACTGAGCATAATTGTGATCTATCTGAAGTTGATACAAACAGTGTAAATGCCGCTGAATGGGATATTCAATGCCACTAACACGGTTAGTGCCAATGAATATTCCCAACTAACTCCCCGATGCTAACTGCTTAGTTTCGGGGCATGTCGTGGGTATCAACAGTCACTAACCAGGTAGCAGCGATATTGCACCGGTACCCAATTAGCGACCTACGGGTAAAACTAGGCACAGTTTTATCCACGGGAGCTAACCGGGTAGCAGTGCAATATCGCCGCTACTCAGTTAGCTTCTGCATTGTCAGAAGCTGTGCGGTGACCCCGGATATTCAGTGCCGGGGCTGCATAGCTGCCCCAATTGAATATCAGGCCCTGAGTGTCCTGCATACACAGATCGCAAATGTCCACACCCTATATTACTCCAAACTGCTGCTTCAGAGGATAAACGTTGTTGTTGTTGTTAGGTGCCATTGAGTCAGTGTCAGCCCATGGTGATCTTGGATAGTTGTCCTAAACTGTGTTCAGTTTACCGTTAGGCGACTAATTGTTGATAGCGGCATCCATAACTGCTCTTATTGTATCGATCCATTGCATTGCCGGTCTTCCTCTTTTACGCTGACCCTCAACCTTGCCAAGCATGATGTCCTTCTTTTTGCATGATATGCTCAAAGTATGATAGTTGAAGTCTTGTCATTTGGGCTTCTAAGGAAAGCTTAGGTTTGATCTCCTCTAGTAATGATTGATTTGTTCTTCAAGCAGTCCATGGTATACGCAATATTCTTTGCCAGCACCATAATTCAAAGACATCAATTTTCTTCCTGTTTCTCTTCACTGTCCAACTTTCACATCCATATGATGTTTTTGAAAATATGACTTGGGCAAGTCGAATCTTTGTATGCAGAGATACATCTGCACTTAAAAATTCATCCAGGTCCTTCATAGCCATTTTGCCAAGAGCATTGCATCATTGGCACAGTGACCAACATATCTTATGCAATCCCCAGGCCAAGAGACTGACATGGCAAAAGTGTCTTGCAGGCTCACTGTTGGAGACCCCAGAGAAGGATCACCAGCCCTGTGGCACAACCCATCCAACTGAGACTCGCTTAGTCCTGCCACCACCTAGTCACCGCTTGATCTGTGTTATTGGAGGCAGGGTAGATGTCAGGATTTCTGCTTCAGGAAGACCCAAGAAGACCAAGTGCATCAGTTCCCTTCTTCTCCCACTGATGTTGGCCCTCCCACTCTCTGTTCCCTTTTCCCCATCCACAGACCTGCCCTCCAAATTGTTATTGCCTGGCAAAGAAAAAATTGTTTGCCCTGAATCAATGTCCCCAACACAGTAGTCTGCTGTGTAAGCTTGTTGCTTTGATACAGAAGCCCAGGGCCTAGCCCTACCTCCTTGCCAATATCCCTAGGTTTGTGCCATATGCCTGCCTGAGCAGGTAGTGATGCCAGCCTGTGGCTGTGACCCCTTGTGTCCCCCTTTCCCCCTCCCATTGCCTCCATTCTCCACTAACGTTCCTCCATTTGCAAACTACTACATGTCTGAGAAGGGTGGAAGAGAGAAGTGTGTCTTCTTATAGTAAAAGGGGCTAAATGAAGCATCTTTAGACAGAAATATATAGATAGCTATTGTCAAATGTGTGTGTGTGTGTGCTGCAGAGCTGGGGAGCCTATGTGTGTGCGGTGAAGAGATAGGATGTCTGTGTGCATGTATGTGGCATGTAGTGCAAGAGTGTGTGTGTGTGTGTGTTTTTGTCTTTTGCATGGAGCTGAAATATCTACATATGTGTGTGTCATGCTGATGTGAGTGGCTGTTTGTGAGTGTGCGTGTAGGGGGATGCGGCAAGCCACTTAACCCTCCATAGCCCATGTTCCCTGTAAAATAGTTATCTCCAAGTTATAATGCCCTGTTCAATGTAATTTCAGTTTGTTCAATGTAAACCGCACTGATGCAGAATAGCACAGTATATAAGAGAATGTAAATAAATAAATAAATAAAATATGAGGATACACCTTTTGGCATATACAGATTCTCTGTCCCCATGCATTCATCCCTTTAACCTCCAAGTCTTGAAATCTTCCCTGTCTCCTTCAAACTCTCGCCACTCTCTCAGCTTCTCCCTCTCCCTAGCTTTGATTCCTCACTTCCCCACTCCCATCTAGGGTTGCCAACTGGCCGGTTTTCAGCCGGCCTGGCCGGTTTTTCCACGGCCAGGCCGGCTGCCGGCGCAGAGGCAAAACCGGCCCTTTAAAAGCCGTTTTTTTTGCTCTGGCCGCAAGATCGGGAGCGGCCAGAGCAAAAAAAAACGGCTTTTCTCCGCTTCAGAGGGAGCCGGGGAAGCCCGCGCGAGGCCCCGGCTCCCTCTGAACAGCCACCAGCGTGAAGAGCCTTTACCTTCACGCTGGCGGCTGTTCCTGTGAAGCCGCGAATGCTGGGAAAGGTTAAAGGTTGCCTTTTAACCTTTCCCAGCATTCGCGGCTTCACAGGAACAGCCGCCAGCGTGAAGGAAAAGGCTCTTCACGCTGGTGGCTGTACAGAGGGAGCCGGGGCCTCGCGCGGGCTTCCCCGGCTCTCTCTGAAGCCTCAGACAGCCGCGATGCTGGTCGGGGGGGGGGGGGCAAGGACTGCATTGGCTGTGATGGGGGGGACCTGGACTGGAAAAGGGCTAAGGGGGGGGGGGGACTTGGACTGGATAAGGGCGAAGGGGGGGGGACCGGGACTGGAAAAGGGGGGGGACTTGGACTGGAAAAGGGCTAAGGGGGTGGGGGGACTTGGACTGGAAAAGGGCTAAGGGGGGGAAATTGGAATGGAAAACAGCTAAGGGGGGGACTTGGACTGGAAAAGGGCTAAGGGGGGGGGACTTGGACTGGAAAAGGGCTAAAGGTGGGGACTTGGACTGGAAAAGGGCTAAGGGGGGGACTTGGACTGGAAAAGGGCTAAGGGGGGGGGACTTGGAATGGAAAAGGGATAAGGGGGTGGGACTTGGACTGGAAAAGGGCTAAAGGGGGGGACTTGGACTGGAAAAGGGCTAAGGGGGGGGACTTGGACTGGAAAATGGCTAAAGGGGGGGGGACTTGGACTGGAAAAGGGCTAAGGGGGGACGTACGGAATGGAAAAGGCCAAAGGGGGTGGGACTAGGACACGAAAAGTGCTAAAGGGGGGGGGACTTGGACTGGAAAAGGGCTAAGGGGGGGACAAGGACTGGAAAAGGGCTAAGCGGGGGGGGGGCCTTGGACAGGAAAAAGGCTGTGATGGGGGGGGGGACCTGGACGGGAAAAGGGTGTTGGGGGGGGACATGGACTGGAAATGGGTTGTGATGGGGGTGGAGGGGACCTGGACCAGAAAAGGGCTATGGGGGGGGGGGAAACTTGGACTGGAAATAGGCTGTGATGGGGGGGGACCTGGACTGTAAAAGGGTTATGGGGGGGGGGACATGGACTGGAAATGGGTTGTGCGGGGGGTGGAGGGGACCTGGACTGGAAATGGGCTATGGTGGAGGAAGGGGGATCTTGGACTGGAAATAGGCTGTGATTAGGGGGGCTAGGACTGCAAATGGACTGTGATGGTGCGGGGGGACTCGGACTGCAAATGGGCTGTGATGGTGCGGGGGGACTCGGACTGCAAATGGTCTGTGATGGTGGGGGGGGGGCCTAGGACTGGAAATAGGCTGTGATGGGGGACTTGGACTGGAAATGGGCTGTGATTGGGGGGGGGGGGGAGCTAGGACTGGAAATGGCCTGTGATGTGAGGGCTAGCACTGGAAATGGGCTGATGAAGAGCTGGAATAGGACTGGAAATGGGCTGATGTGGGGCATGGGAGAATGGGACTAGAAGGGAGTGGATGCTGGGTGGGCCTAGAACTATAAGGGAATTGATTTGGGGGGAGGACTAGAATGGATGGGGAATGAGAATGGAGAGGGGAAAAAATATTTTGTGTGGAAGAAAAGTCTATGATGGGCCGGTATTGGGAGAGTAAGAGGGGCTTGAGAATGGAAGGGTGAAATTTAAACGGATGATAAAGGAATAAGAAAAGAATTGGGGGAAAGAGCAAAAGGGAAACAATCAGTATGTTAAAGCAGAAATAGAGAGAGAATGGAAAACATCTAAAAGAGAAGAAAGGACAAATGGATAGCTCGCAGAAGACACGAAGAAACCAGAAGAAAGTGACTGGAGCAATTGCAACTGAAAAATAAAACGCCCAAACAGAAGGTAGAAAAATACTTTTTATTTTGAATTTATTAACTGGAATATGTCTGGTCTGGGAAGTGTGTATTGCTAACATCTTTGCGTTTTTGTTTAGTGCAAGAGGAAATTACTTTATAGTTTTATTTCTCCAGTGTTGTACATTTCATGTTTGGATTTTGGGGTTCCCAGTTTAATTATTATCTGACCAAGGAAGTTAGCCTACACGTATCCTCGGTAAGTTTTGTGGGTGGGGCTGGGGGCGGGGCAGGGGTGGGACTAGGGGCGGAGAATGGGTGGAGCATGGCAAGCCACAGGTGTCGGGTTTTTCTCGGTGAAAAAGTTGGCAACCCTACTCCCATCTAACCTTTTTTTTCTACAGGGCTCTGATCAGGTGTCCTCTGCGTTCACAGACCTTCCCGTCCTGTTCTATTCGCAGGAATTTGATCTCCCTCGAGCAGCCTGCTCAATCCAAGCCGTGATTGCAGGCCTTACCCTCCTGTTCTGCCCGTGGGGATCTGATCTCCAACGGGCAGAAAGGAGCCTTGGTGGCGATCCCAGCTTTCTCTTCTTCTGCTCACAGGGGATGGGACTCCTGCGGGCAGATTGCTGTATTCAAACCACGACTTTGGCCTTCCCTTCTATTCTGCCAGCAAGGATCTGATCTACCACGGGCTGACAAGGGGCCCTTACCACGAACGTTGCTTGCCTCTCTTCTGCCCACAGGTGATGTAATCCCTGCAGGCAGCCTGCTGCTTTTGGAGCCGCAATCGTGGTTTCCCCTCCTATTCTGCTGCAAGAGATTGAATCCCTGCAGGCAGACAAACGGGTCTTTGCCGCTGCCAAAGGTTCATATAAAGGGCAGGGAAGGCAAGAAAATCCCAGGCGCAAGGGACAAATTTCTGGTTGCCATGGCAACCTGGCACCTGGGATTTGTCAAGCTTTGGGCTAAAGGCCCAAGGATTTTTTTATTTTCTGAAGTCTAATGCAGGCACAGTGGTTTATGGCCCTTTACAAATTGCCATCTTTTATTGTGTCTGCACAAGTCCATGGTATGAAGTAAGTCCAGAATTGCTTTTTGTGTTTATTTAAACGGACTTGTCTAAGCCTTTATTTTAGTATACATATTTTTGACAGCAGCAGCTCAAGTGAGCAACGAGTGAGAAAGAGAGCAATTTACCAGAACGAATGCTGTGATTTTGCAACTCCCATGCCATGGCCTCCTCCCTTCTTTACATTGCATGTATTGCAAATAATAAGATTACCAGATGTACCAATTTTGAGGGATTGTCTTTGATTCTGAACTAATGTCCCTGGCTCCCTGGACTAAAACCACCCCCTGTCCCCTGTTTAAGTGCAGACTAAGGCACTGAACTTTTCTTCTCCCGTAACCCCCTCAAATAGAGTGCATATGATCTATCTCTTCTCAATCTTCCCTTCCCTCCCTTGATATTGGCAGTAGAAACAATGCTCAATAGCACGTCAGCTTCCTGAACCAGGCAGAACCAGTATCCTCTATAAATCTGGGGGACTCCTCCCCACTTCTGCTCCTTTGTTCCAAAACTCAAAGATGCTACCTTTTCTCCCAAGTATCCTAGGTTTGCCATCCAAAAATCTATTAACCTTACAAATATGGTTACTGGATTTTAGTGGTCAAATCTGGGATGTTTGTTGTTCCAACTAGTGAGCGGGGTGGGCGATCTCACAGTGAGGAGTGCACAGGATGAACAGGAATCTAATCTTTGCAGTTTTCCAGGTCAAGCTGTGTCTTAGTAAGTGGAACTGATGTTTCAGCCATCGTGTGGGGGGTTTCTTCAGGATAACATACATAGTAACATAGTAAATGACAGCAGATAAAGACCAGTATGGTCCATCTAGTCTGCCCAGTAAGGTGGTTAGAGTAGGTGTGCCTGCCACTCCATGCAGGTCACCACCCCTCAATACCTTTGTTTAGGATTGTACCTGCCGCTCTGTGCAGGTCACCCCTCCCTATTTGTTGACGTATAAAAAAAGAGCTAAGTTTATTTTTATTTTATCCTCTTGCTATAAAGAGATCCACTGTGTCTGTCTCATACCATTTTGAATTCCATCACTGTATTTGCCCCCACCACCTCCATCGGGAAAGCATTCCAAACATCCACCACCCTTTCAGTGAAAAAATATTTCCTGATGTTGCTTTTAAGTTTACTTCCTTGCAGTTTCATTTTATGCCTTCTAGTATTAGAGCTTCCCCTTCTTTGAAAAAGATTTGTTTGAATACCCTATACGAATTTAAAAGTCTGTATTATATCTCCCCTGTCCCTCCTCTCCTCTAGGGTATACATATTTAGATCTTCAAGTCTCTTCTCATACGTCTTCTGGCGCAGGCTCCAAATAATTTTTGTCACTTCCTCTGAACAGTTTCAAGTCTTTTTAAATTCTTTGGTCTCCAAAACTGAAAACATTACTCTGAGGCCTCACCATTGACTTGTACAGGGGCATTAATATCCTCTAGCTTTTGTTACATTGTTTCGTCACCTTGAGATCCTCGGAAACAATCATTCTGAGGTCCTTCTGGTCCATGCACCAACCTCTTGTCCCCTATCGCATACAATTCCCTTGGATTTCTGCATCCCAAGTGCATGACTCTGTCTTCTTGGCATTAAATATTAACTGCCAAGCATTAGACCATTCTTCCAGTTTTTGTAGATTTTTACTCATGTTGTTCACTCCCTCAAAGGAGTCCACTCTGTTGCAAATTTTTTGTGTCATCTGCTAAAAGGCAGACTTTTCCTTTCAGTCCTTCAGCAACTTCACTCACAAATACATCGAAAAGTATCAGTCCCAGGGACACACCACTACTCACCTTCCTTTCTTCAGAGTGAGTTCTGTTTTCCACCACCTTCTGATGTCTGTCAGTCAACCAATTTCAGATCCAGTTCACCACCTTGGGACCTTTCCCCAGGCTGTTCAGTTTCTTGATAAGCCTCCTATGAAGAACAGCATCAAAGACTTTGCTGAAATCTGGGTAGATCACATCCATCGCATGCCCTTGATTTAGTTCTCTAGTCACCCAATCAAAGAACTCAATCATATTTGTTTGGCATTATTGTCCTTTGGTAAATCCATGTGGCCTTAGATCATACCTACTGATACTGAAACCCATTGGTTTCTAGAGAAAAGCACCTCCATTACTTTTCCCGCCACTGAAGTAAGGCTTACCGGCCTATAGTTTGTCACCTCTTCCCTATTACCCCTTTTGTGAAGAGGTACCACATCAGCACCTCTCCAGTCCTGTGGAATCTCTCCTGTCTCGAGGATATATTTAAAACATTCTTTAAAGGCCCTGCCAGAACCTCTCTGGGCTCTTTTAGTATCCTGGGATGTATCCCTTCTGGTAGCATGACCTTGTCTACTTTCAGTTTTTCAAGCTGTTCAAAAGCATCATCTACTACTACTACTATTAATCATTTACAAAGCACTATAAGATGTATGCAGTGCTATACAAGTACATATAGAAGACTGTCCCTGCTCGTTGGAGTTCAAAATCTAATCAAGACTGACAGTACACTACAAGAGAAACAAGGGGGAAACATAAGGAGAACAAGAGATTGGGATCCAAAAGTAACCTCAAAGAGGTAAGCTTTTAGCATGGATTTGAAAAGGGGGAAAGATGAGACTTGGAGGGTCATTCTCAAAGCTTTAGTTTTTGTTTGGATGTCTGCAGTCATGTACGTGGATGTCAAAATCACAGATACATCTACATAACCATTCCACAAATGCCATTCACAGACGTCTCCAGTACGGGAGTGTTCAGGTAGGCCCAGGGATGTGGCGAAGGTGTGTCTGGGGAGAGGCAATGGACTTACACATCTCAGTTTGATCCCAGAAACAGCGGAGCTGTCTGCAGATATGTGCATGTTTATTCCTGCTCCAGGCATCAGGAAAGTGTTTGTTCTCACCTTAAACACCCAGAAAGTGACTAACTTTAGATTGCAAAGTCCCACAGTAGGATTTGAACCCTGGCCACCTAGCTCTTAAAACACTACTCTAACTATTATGCTATTAGAAGTCTTGGTTCTGAAATGCTCTCCTGGGGATATATATATATATATGTATATGACATTTGATACATGTACATATTGGGCATGTCCACGTTTCTGGAATTGTGCCTGAACTTGCACATGCCTGCCTTTCTTTTCAGACGTTCTGGCTTTGACGTCCCAGATTGCACTTACTGTAGACATCCTATTTGAAATGTGCCTCCTGACATATAGATTCAGGAAGTTTGTTCCATGCATAAGGGGCAGTAAGGTGAAAAGATTTGAAATCTAGAGTTGTCAGTGGAAAAAAAGGGCATAGATAGGAGAAAGCCAGAGGAAGAGCGGAGTTCATGAGGAGGAGTGTAGGGATAGAGGAGAGAGCAAAGGTAGTGAGGGGCAGTAGAGTGAATGCATTTATAGGTCAGAAGGAGAAGTTTGAATTGGATATTGGAACGGAAGGGGAGCCTTTGAAGTGATTTGAGAAGAGGGGTTATATGAGTGTTTCAGGCTGGCGGAAAATTAGCCGCAAAGCAGAATTCTGTACAGATCGAACAGGAAAGGGATGACTCTGAGGGAGACCAGCAAAAAGGAGGTTGTAATAGTCAAGACTGGAGGTGACCAAAGAGTGGATAAGAGTTTTAGTAGTGTGTTCAGAGAAGAAGGGGTGAATTTTGTTAATGTTATAGAGAAAAAAAATGCCAGATTTTAGCTATCTGTTGGATATGTGTGAAGAAGGAGAGGGAAGAGTCAAAGATGACCCCAAGGTTGCGGGCTGAGGAAACAGGAAGTAGAAGAGTGTTATCAACAAAGATGTAATCTTATGGATTTTGTCATGGAAATAGTTGGCTAAGGTTTGGGCAAAAAGAGAAGGAGGGATTGGAGGCAGAAGCACCTTAAGAAGAGAGTTGAGAGTTGAAAAGAGACAGCGGGATTCAGAGGCAAGAGAGTTAGTCAGATGGATAAAATAGATTTGCTTGGCGAGTGCAATAGAAGACTGGAAGGAAGGAAGCATGAATTTGAAGTGAAGAAATTCAGAAAGGGAACGGGATTTGAGCCAAGTGCGCTCGGCTGAGTGGGCACAGGAGCGCGTAGGTAGTGGGTAATTGAAGACAGTCAGGGCTGAGGTGAAGTGCACTTCACAGGTCACGATATGAGCAGAGCAAGATTATCCAGAGCAGAGGAGAGAGCAGTATTATAGGAAATTATAGCCTCATCAACCGACTTAGAGGAAAGAAGAACGAGGTGACGAAACAGTAGCGGAAAGAGTCAATGGATCGATGGCATGAAGATTCCTAAAAAGATAGGAGACAGGGAAAGATTGAGGTGGGGAGTGATGAAGAGTGAAGCTTAACAGATGGTGGTCAGATGAGGGAAGAACTGAAGTATGGAAATGAGAGGATAAACAATTAGAAAAGAAAACAAGGTCAAGGCAGTGACCAGGCTGATGAGTGGGGGCAGAAGAACAAAACTGGAGGTTTTATGAGAAGGTAAGGGAAAGGAGCTTAGACACATGAGGGTCAGAAGCGTTATCAATCTGAAAATTAAAGTCATCAAGAATAAGGGAGGGGGAAGAAGAATCCAGAAATAAGGAAAGCCATGAGTCAAAGTCGGTGAGAAAGGTAGAAGTGGACTTGTCTGAGGGTCTATAGATAACAGCAATCCGGAGAGGTAGGGGATTAAAAAGATGGATGGAGTGGACTACAAAGGAGGAAAAGGAGTGAGACTGAGGTAGAAGGAGGGTTGAAATTGGCAAGAAGGAGAAAGCAGAAGCCCAACACCACCATGGGGCCAGTGGCACGAGGAGTGTGGGAGAATTTGTAGCCGCCATGACAGAGGGCAGCGACTGAAGCAGTGTCATTGGGGAGCAGCCAAGTCTCAGTAAGAGCTAGAAGATGGAAAGCGTGAGAGATAAAGAGATCATGGGTAAAGGGAAGTTTATTAGAAATGGAATGAGCATTCCATAAAGTACATGAGAAGGGGAGAGAGGAGGGAGAAAGGAGAGGGATATGGATGAGATTGGGGTGGGAGAGAGAGGTACTAATATGGGAGTGAGAGAAAAGTGAAGGTGGGCTGGGGTTGGGATTAATATCACTGAAAGACAGAAGGAGAAGAAGGGTGCGAGGGAGAGAGGAGACAGCACAGCGAAAACGAGGATGAAGTTATTTTAGAGAGGAAGGAGAGGGATAAATGAGAGGAAGAAAAAGGTAAAGTTCAAGAGTTGATGAAAGGGTGGATGACAAGATGGGGGAAGAAATGAGGGTGGAAAAGAAGAGGTGATGAGGAGGGGGGTTGAAGTTGAAGGGATGAGGGGAGAAGATTAGGAATTATCAATAATAGAAAGAAAAAGTGATGTGGAGCCATAAGAAAAGATGAAGAGAAGAGGACAAAAGAAATAATTAAGGAAGGAGGAAGATCAAGGGTATCAGAGGAGAATCTGGGAGTAATCATGCTATTAAAAAAAACTCCAATTAAGAGGTGGTTGAATAGGGAGGTGAGGTTGAATAGGGAGGTGAGGTACTAATAGAAAGAGAGGAGAGTAAAGGAGGAGGTACTAATAGAAAGAGAGGAGAGTCTAGGAAGGTAAGGTTTATCAGAGAGAGGGAGGAGAGGAATTGGGGAAAAGTTCAGCTAGTATGTAAAAACAATTAGTATCAATCAAAACAATTGAAAAATCTTTGTTAATTAGTAAGTTTCTATACATTTCTGTTCCCTTTATGGATAGTTTGTTCTGCTCATGATTGTTAGTTGCCTAGTATTCATAAAATGGCATTGTAGGTTATCTAAGATGGTGCTGGTCCTCATGATAGGAGGGAGAGAAGGCTGAAACTGTCTTCTTGGCTGTGTTGTAGGTCCATTGCTCAGTTGTCTAGAATGCAGCTGATTCACACTTTAAATCTGAAAAAATTGTCTTCCAAACTGGCTATGAAGGAAAGTTATAGTTTCATGAAATTACATCATGGGCCTGTTTATCAGTCTCTGGTTCAAATGTCCCTGGAAGAACCAATTGAAGTACGTCACTGGTGAATACACCCTGTTTGGTCAGGGAAGCATTAAGGAAGCTGACCCAGTGAGGCCCGATTTTCTGTACTCCGTCAGGGAGAGCATGTGTCAGGCAGGCCATGGACCCCTCTTTGGTGAATCTTGCTCTTTCGTCAGGTGCTCCTGATGCTGCTAATTAAGAGCTCACAGGGGCGATCTCATAATAGCACAGCAGTGACAGTGGCAGTTTGAACAGGAAGCCGGGGGAGCCTGGAACACCTGCCTTCTTCAGAGCACGTGTGATCCTACCCAGCAGGCCACAGATGTGCTCAGGTTTGGACTGCCACTATTAGGTGGATGACAAGCAACTCTATGCATGCCATGGGGCAAAATCAGGACTTGGTCAGCCTGTACGGTAGACCTGAGTTAAGAAGTCTTCATCTAGGAGTCGGGTTCTTAGCAAGAGTGATTTGAGCAGGTCCCCCACTCATGCCTCCTTCCCCATTCTAAGCTTCTTATATCCATTTGATTTATCAGACCCAATCCTCCCAAGTTAGAACCATCAAGCATCTTCATCTCTTGGGTGACAGGTCTGGTTTATCAACCAATGCATGCAGGCTTTGTTTGGCTTCTGTAAGAAAAACAAAAGTAGGACTACAAGTTCCAGCATGCAGCAAGAAATGACTACAAGCCCCTGTATCCAATAGAAATAAATAACAGTTTATGTAAAGGTCCTAGGTTTGACTGAAGACTGCCTGTCTCTGAGGAAGAAGGGTTGAGTGGTCAAAGGAAACTTTTCTCCAAGTTACTGCCTTCCATTACCTGCCCCCAGTCACCAGGGCGGCTTCTGGCATCACATAAACCACATGACCCAGCCCATTCAGCTACTGTGAATGATGCGGTATCTACTCCATTTCCATTTGTATATATTTCTCAATCATATGTGGTCCTTCTCCAGGATTTTCTTTAGTGAATACAGAACAGAAGTATTTGTTTAACATTTTCGCTTTTTCAATGTCTCTTTCCATGAAACTGTACTTGGCACTTTTGAGTCTTGCAATTCATAATTTCACCATCATATTAGCAGCTTTTCTGGCTGTCTCTTACTGCAGGGCTAGGAGGAGAGCGTAGAACTCTTCACTGTTATGTTCTATGCTCCTCCGGCTGGCTCTCATTGTGTGTTCGGGAAGAGGAGAGTAAGACTTTCCTCCCCTCCATGGTCACTGCTCCTGCTGCTCGTCTCGACCAGGGTCCTCTTCTGCTTCTGCTCTTGGCCTTCTCCATTTGTGGCAGCCCAAGAAATTAGCACCAATTTCTGCCTCCTCATGCTGCAGTAGATTGCAGAAGTATGTTCCGGGTAGTTTTTTAAAAGTTTGTTTGCTCTCCGTAACAATTTGACACAGAGAGTGGACCAATCATGGACAAGTATGCAAATTTGGGAACAGCCCTTGAAAATTGAGGATATCTGGTAAATTTAATTTCTAATGGTTGTCAGGCATTATACCGGAAACTGGGTGGGATGGGGGGTCATCTGCGTCTGATGGCCTCAGAGAATGGGGATGTATTTCCTGATAAACCCTGCATATACCGTTTACCTTGATGGAAGGTCCAGTATGGTGCATGTATCACACAGTCAGTCTTATCTCCCTAAGCAGTGCAAAGATGGGCAACAAGCCCATCCCAGTTCTTGCAGGCATGGCATCCCTCACCCCTCTCCTTCCAGCTGTGTGTTGGCACCCATTTACTATCAGAATCTGTGTACTCGGCATTGCACAGAGCACAAACAATGGTTTATTGTGTGCTTGGCAAATGATGTGATATACTCATCTTCCCATGTTGTTTACCAAGTTTTCAGTAACTGAATGCTATATATCAGCGATGGCGAACCTATGGCACGCGTGCCAGCTGTGGCACGCGAAGGCCTTGCAGCTGGCACGCGTGAAGGTCCGCAAAAAAAGAAAAAGCGGGCTCTGGCTGCTGCCGCGGACGCGGCAGCATGCAGTGTCCCGCGGGGCCCCCTCCGCCCGCTAAGCCCCTCTGCAAGGGCTTTCAGATTCGCGAGGGAGACAGCGTCTCCCTCGTATCTCTGTTAAGCCCGCAGGGGTTAATGGGAAATTTCCCATCAGCCCCTTTAGACGCGAGGGACTGATGGGAAATTTCCCATTAGCCCCTGCGGGCTTAACAGAGACGCGAGGGAGACGCTGTCTCCCTCGCGAATCTGAAAGCCCTTGCAGAGGGGCTTAGCGGGCGGAGGGGGCCCCGCGGGACACTGCATGCTGCCGCATCCGCGGCAGCAGCCAGAGCCCGCTTTTTCTGTTTTTAAATTTGCCGGGGGGGGGGGTTAGGACTGCTAATGGGCTAGGGGGGGGGTTTGGACAGCTAATGGGCTGGGGGGGGGTTTGGACTGCTAATGGGCTGGGGGGGGTTAGGACTGCTAATGGGCTAGGAGGGGGGGGGGGTTAGGACTGCTAATGGGCTAGGAGGGGGGGTGAGTACTCCTAAAGGGCTAGGGGGGGTTAGGACTGCTAATGGGCTGTGGGCTGATGGGGGCTGTCTGGAAATGGGGTGATGGGGGGTTAGGACTGCTAATGGGCTGGGGGGGTTTGGACTGCTAATGGGCTGGGGGGGGTTAGGACTGCTAAAGGGCTAGGAGGGGGGGTTAGGACAGCTAATGGGATAGCGGGGGTTAGGACATCTAATGGGCTGTGGGCTGTTGGGGGCTGTCTGGAAAGGGGGTGAGGGGGGGTTGGGACTGGTAATGGGCTATGGGGGGGGGGGGTTAGGACTGCTAATGGGCTAGAGAGGGGGGGTTAGGACTGCTAATGGGCTAGGGGGGGGTTAGGACTGCTAATGGGCTGGGGGGGTTAGGACTGCTAATGTAATGGGGGGGGGTTAGGACTGCTAATGGGCTAGGAGGGGGGGGGTTAGGACTGCTAATGGGCTAGGGGGGGTTAGGACTGCTAATATGGCTGGGGGGGGTTAGGACTGCTAATGGGCTAGGAGGGGGGGGGTTAGGACTGCTAGGGCTAGGGGGGGTTAGGACTGCTAATGGGCTAGGAGGGGGGGTTAGGACTGCTAATGGGCTAGGGGGGGTTAGGACTGCTAATGGGCTGTGGGCTGATGGGGGCTGTCTGGAAATGGGGTGATGGGGGTTAGGACTGGTAATGGGCTATGGGGGGGGTTAGGACTGCTAATGGGCTAGAGAGGGGGGGTTAGGACTGCTAATGGGCTAGGGGGGGGTTAGGACTGCTAATGGGCTGATGGGGAGGGGTTAGGACTTGAGGTGGGCTGTTGGGTGGGGTTAGGACTGGAAATGGGCTGATGGGGGGTTAACACTGGAGGTGGTCTGATGGGGTTAGGACTGGTAATGGGATATGGGGGGGTTTAGGACTGATAATGGGCTATGGGGGGGCTGGGACACGAAATGGGCTGATGGGGAGGGGTTAGGACTTGAGGTGGGCTGATGGGGTTAGGACTGGTAATGGACTGTGGGCTGATGCGGGGGATAGGAATGGCATGGGGCTATGGGCGGCTGACGGGAAGTGGGGGGTTAGGACTGGTAATGGGTTATAGGGGGGGGCTTAAACTGAAAATGGGGTGATGGGGGGTTAGGACTGGAAGTGGGTTGATGAGGGGGGGATAGGACTGGTATTGGGTTGGGGGGCTGCTAGGACTGGAAATGGGCTGATGCAGGGACTAGAAGGGAATGGATGCTGGGTGAGGCTGGAACTAGAAGGGAGCTGGTGTTGGGGGAGGATTAGAATGGGATGGGGCTGGGAGAGTAAAATGGAGAGGGGAAAAAATATTTTGTGTGGGAGGGATAAAAAATCTACAATTGGCCGGGTATTGGGAGAGTAAGTGGGGATTGAGGATGGAGGGGTAAATTTTGAGTAGATGAAATAGGAATGAGGAAAGAGCCAAAGGAGAAAGATTAGTATGTTAAAGCAGATGTAGAGAGAGAATGGAAAAAAAAACAAGAAGACAGAAGAAAGGACAAATGGACAGCAGATGGAGAGTTAGCAGAAGACACGAAGAAACCAGAAGAAAGTGGCTGGAACAATTGCAACTGAAAAAAAAATGCACAAAAGGTAGAAAAATATCTCTTTATTTTGAATTTATTAACTGGAATATGTCAGCTCTGGGAAATGTGCATCATTAATTTTTGCGCTTTGTTTAGTACAAGAGGAAATTAATATATAGTTTTATTTCTACAGTGTTGTTGTATATTCCAAGTTTGGCTTTTGGGGTTCCCAGTTTAATTATTGTCTTCCTGTTTCTAAATTGTGATTCCTTGTTTGGTGATGGTCTGTTCTGCATGTGTAACTGAGCTGAGGTATTCTGTTTATATAATTCCTATTTGACATTGCCACTTGTTCTTTCCCCAGTAGGTCATGTATTGTTGTTCTCTGAGATGTATTGGTTTAATATTTGCAGTGTTGCCTTTTGATAGGTAGAGTATGGTGCTTTGTGAGTCCTGGTAGTGCTGTTAGGATACGGCGGGTTTGCTATGGGTTCTAAATGGGCAGCGTTTGTAGTAGTTCCTAATGTGCCTGGCGGTTGGTACTGGATTATAGTAATGTAGAAACCTTTTAGTCTTTCTTTATCCATATACTCATTAAGAGGCATGTTTACTAAAAGTTAGTGTATGGTAACATTATGCAAATATTTATGCAAATGAAGCACCTTATGCAAATGGGGCTTTAATTGACGTGCTGGCACTTTGAGGAAATTCTTTGGTTTTGTGCGGCAGTTTGGGCACTCGGGCTCAAAAAGGTTAGCCATCACTGCTATATATTATATACTGTACCTAGTACTGGTGTTAACTTACCAACTTATACTATTGAGAGGGTTCCGCTAACTGAAAACAGAGGACCCGAAAAGTGAAGCCTTTGCCCAGGAGATAACACTGCTCAACTGTACCCATAGGCTCTCGACGATGAATATATTTGACCACACTTCTCTTTGCCAAACTAAAACATAGCTAACACATTTTTACTGAAATATTTACACACATACATTTATTCAGTGCATTATTCCTAACAAAAAAGGTAGCGGTGCTCATATGCAGGGCTCTTTCATGAATACATATGGACAATGTATAAGACGCAGAGGTTTAATTCTAGTGTGGAAATTGTCAGGCTTCAAGGTATTAGCATCATTGCCATCATTAGTCATACTACTAGCCTTACAGGCATTCAGCGTTCATCTTGAACTGCAGTGTTTGTGGATGTGGGCCCAACCTCAAGCCCTGGCCAGCCTTAAAAACAGGAGCCCTCATTCCAGTTCCTTCTTCATCTGCCACCTCCACTTTGAAAAGAAAATTTTCACAGGGTTTCAAAAAGTCAAGGAAGACATAGATGAGAGGGAAAGAATAGCAGAAAGGAGGTGAGAAGGGAGATATAGTTGAGAATTTCAAAAATAAATCCACCTTTCTTTTCACCCATGGAGCTTCTTTTTGAAAATTGGATCAAGAATTTGATGGCACTAAAAAACAAAACGTCGCTATTGGATTTGTTGAAATTTCTCTCCAGAATGAGTATGTGATCTCCAGTTTCCAATGACCACATCACTAAAGCCAACATTGCCATTTGGCACTGACCTGCAGTCTTGCAGATAGTTTCAGCAAATAGGTCAAAGGCTGCAGAGATCTGGAGAATGAATTACCCTCTTAAACCTTGAGATGGACTTTCCAGAGCAGTAATGAAATGCAATAGAAAGTCAGTGGAGAGAAACTACACTCCTGCAACCCGTGCTGTACCTCTGTGAATAAATGGAAGACTTTGGTTTCTAGCAGTGTAAGTCTGGCAACATTCACATCCACTAAAGTCACAAAAAATGTTGTTAAAAGTTTGTTTTAAAAAGAAGTTTTGCTTTTGCATTGCAAGCAGTGCTATTCATATAGTAGTCAGTATTAAAAACAATTTATGCAGTTAACTTTGTAATTAACTGCACAAATCATTAGGAATGAAAATTTTGCGCCAGTCAATGTAATGTGGATAGAGAGAGGACATAGCTTAAACTTAGCAGCAATACTTAGCTGCAATCCAGTTAAGTTTATCTATTTAAGTAGGACAGTATAATTATCTGTCTTGGTTAAATGAATAACCTATTTGTTTAAGTTTAGGACTCCTTAAATGAATGACATGCCTGAAAATCTGCCTAAAGATGTCCTTGCTGAATATTGTTCTTTTAGTTTGTAAATATCTTCAGTGGTTACTTATTTTATGATTTTATAATGAATTTCTGTTTATATGTTTTTATTTTACAGCTCAAAACTGGAACAGTGTTTGAAAGTGAAGTAACTTATCACTGCAAGCCTGGCTATAAATTAATTGGAAGTTCTATTCGTGTCTGCCAAGCAAACCGCCAGTGGTACAGTGAATCTCCACCTTCATGTGTTCTCCTTAGTTGTGGGAAGCCTCCACCTATCCACTATGGATACAGCAAAGGGGAACGCTTTGAAGTAGGCTCTAAGATTGAATTTTTCTGTGATGAGGGTTATGAACTCAAAGGAGATGCCTCATGGACATGCCAAAAAACGGGGAAATGGAGCAAAAAACTAACCCCTGTCTGTATGCCAGCTAAGTGCCCAGAACCACCATTGTTAGAAAATAAGTTGGTCCTCCGAGAGATGACTGATGTAGGCCTTGTATACTTTTCTTGTAAAGAAGGATATGTCTTGCATGGTTCCTTTGTACTGAAATGTTTGCCATCCCAGCAATGGAATGATTCTTTTCCAGTCTGTCAACTTGTAGTGTGTCAAATTCCTCCATACATTCCGTTTGGGGATTCTTCATGTTCATCTCTTCAGTTTGGTAGCATTGCAAAGTATTCTTGCGTGGATGGGTTTTTACTAAAGGGAAATCCTGAAGTAATGTGCCTTGTTGATGGCTCATGGTCTTCTCCTTTACCAGAATGTATTCCTGTTGAATGTCCTCAACCTGCAGAAATTCAGAATGGCATTGTAGATGTTCAGGGTCTTACATATCTCAGTACGGCATTGTATACCTGTAAGCCTGGTTTTGAATTAATAGGAAATTCAACTATATTCTGTGAAGAAGATGGTCGTTGGCTGGGAGGAACACCAATTTGTAAACCAATTGAATGTCCTCAGACTAAAGAAATTTCTAATGGTAAATTTTCTTATCTAAATCTTCATTATGGACAAACTATAACATACTTATGTGACAAAGGGTTCAGACTTAAAGGGAGGAGTATACTGACTTGTTTGCAAACAGGAGAATGGGATGCAGATGTTCCATTCTGTGAAACCATAACATGTGATCCCCCTCATGCCATAGAAAATGGTTTTGTAGAAGGTGCAGACTATAGCTATGGAGCAATGATTATCTATAGTTGCATGCCAGGATTTCAGTTATCTGGTCTTGCCATGCAAACTTGTGAGGACTCTGGATGGTCTGGCTCTACTCCAGTGTGTCAATCAATAGACTGTGGCCTGCCTCCCCATATTGACTTTGGACATTATGTGAAAATCAGAAATGATGAAAATGGTTTTGTGCAAATGGATACAGAGAAAGAAAGCTATCATTCACCAGAGACACTACCTTTGAAGGCTGTAGATGTCGAACTATCAGACTTTTTATTTGGAACTCTCGTATTATACACTTGCTACACAGGATATGAAAAGGTTGGCAACTCTGTTTTATTCTGCCAAGAGGATGGAAGTTGGAATGGAAGTGCACCATTCTGCGCATCCATAGAGTGTGAAATCCCTACAGCTCCTGAGAATGGCTTTGTTAATTTTACTGACCATGTTCTTGGCAGCACAGTGCAGTATGGATGTAATCCAGGTTATGAGCTAATTGGCTCACGTACAAGCCTTTGTTTGTCTAATAGGCAGTGGTCTATTTTGGCTCCATATTGTGAGATAATATCATGTAACATCCCTAATCAGCTTGCAGATGGATCTCTAAACGCCACAAATTACACATATATGAGCGTGGTACACTATCAGTGCCACCCTGGCTATCAGCTAAATGGTTCCAGAAAGAGAACATGCCAAGACAATAAGAAATGGGATGGAAATGAACCTATTTGTACTCCCATTTCATGTGGTCAGCCAACAGCTCTGGAAAATGGTCAAGTTAGTGGACATGAATATATATTTAAAAAACATATCCATTATAGTTGTAATGAAGGGTTCACTCTGGATGGGGATAGACGTGCAATCTGCCTGGAAAATGGAAGATGGAGTGGAGTCCCTCCAGTCTGTACAGCTGTCAAATGTGTATTACCAGTCAATATCACTAATGGGAAGGTAACTGTGTCAGGCTATGATTTTGGAAAACAAGTACAATATCACTGTAATGAAGGCTATTTGTTACGTGGATTGTCTACACTTACATGCCAAGCAGATGGCACCTGGGATGCAGAGGTTCCTTACTGTGAACCGGTCAACTGTGGGCCTCCAGAAGACATCTCTCATGCTTTCTTGAATGGTTCCAGCTTTAGCTATGGTGAGTACGTGCAGTATGTGTGCTTTCCTGGTTATGAGCTGCATGGAACACCATTACGCCAGTGTCTGTCTAATGGCCTGTGGAGTGAAGGCCCACCTTTGTGTCTACCATGTACATGCCCCACTCCAGTAATTCCAAATGGGATGACTATTGGTAAGGACCTCAGCTGTGGGGAAGTTGTAAAGTTTCAGTGTGATGAAGGCTTTAAGATGCTTGGACCTCCTGAACTAAAGTGTGAGGCTGCTGGCAAGTGGAATTCAGGTTTTCCTCACTGTGGGAAGATATCTTGTGGGTCTCCACCATCAATCCCAAATGCCTTTATCAATGGAAGTAGCTCTTTAGATGAGAATGTCATTCTATATAACTGTGTAACTGGTTATGTTATACAAGGAAGTTCAGAGCTGGTTTGTACCAAGAATGGTACATGGAGTGAGCCATATCCAAACTGTGAACTAGTTTCCTGTGGACCACCACCTTTTGTCCATAATGCACTGGCATTTGGAGATTCCCACACCTATGGAAGCAAAGTTCAATTCAGGTAAGACAACAGTTATATTTATAAAATGAATCTATGTTTATGAAATGAAACTATTGACAGGGCATAATTTTAAAGTTCCCTAATAACACATAAAGCCTGATTAAATATGTGTTGACATCTTGACCTTCCTAAGCTACTGACTGCCTAGAAAAATCACAACACTTTTTCCATTTCTCTTCAACAAAAATTAAACTACTGTTTAAGTTCTACCCATCACTCAGATTCTTTTACCTTGAGCATTTTTAATTGAAAGGATCACCTGAAAAGATCAGCTTTTCAGGTCTTGGTTGTTAGAAACATTCCCAGCATTCTTTGCACTGCTTTGATCTGTTAAGGTGGTGAGTACCGCTTTCTACGGTGGTTTTGCAGCAACAGAAGCCAGTATTAAAGCAAAGCATAAGGATAGGACCTGTCACTGAGTTAAGATTAGAGACTAATTGGAAACATATGTGGGGTTTTCTCAGATAGTCTTCACAATTGGAATGTGCTCAGGAATGCTGAGTGAATTAGCACAGTAGGGACCGGATTTAGTAAACTTTGCTAACATATTAGCACACACTAATGCCACTAAGACACAGCTTTAGTGAATAGGTCCTACTACATAAAATGGGACCAGCTGCAAATGGCGCACATCAATGGTGTTAGCATGTGCTAATGTGGTAGTCTTAAGAATTTTACAGCGATGTGCCTCTGCAGCAAAGGCCCATAGACATATATATTACATCTATTTTATAAAGGCAACAGATTTTCCTATGTGCTTTATAAAATTGCCCCCCAAAAGCTTCTACAAGTTATATATGGTCTGAAGCAGGAGTAAGAATCTGTACATATGCGTGTATATGTAATAAAACACAAAACAGATTGGCACAAATCAGATTGGAAGCTGATTACCGTCAGAAAATGATTATAATCAGTCTTGCAGAAAACAACTAAATAAATTGCTTCTGTAAAGTTGACCTCAAGATCAAGAAGCATGAAGTTGAAATACATACACAAGTGTTCATCCTGCTCCTGCTCCTGTTCTGCCTTTTCTTCAACCCTAGAAATGCCTACACATATGGAGCAATTTTATAAGGCCCTACTTGAAGGCATAAAACGCTATTCTGCACACTTAAGTTGCTTAGAAAGTTACCCCCTAAGTCAAGACAACACCAAATGAGGGTTTAAGATAGGACTACGAGTTTACTTTTTTCCTTACTATCACTATTATAATTTGCTGTTTGAGCTGCTTGTAAAGGGAAATTGAGAGAAGCATCTGAGTATTAGCAGATAATTTGTATTTTTATTTAAGGACAAGTGCACTAGGAGAAAGCTGACTGGGGACAACTTTGCCAATCATTTTACAGGCTGTTATAGATCCTGATTCTAGCTTAAACAGACAATCATGATCTCCGCTCTCATTGTCTCAGAGATCTAGTGTTTCAGGTCAGGGATCAAAGACTTGTTTTCAGATTCCATCTTTTATGGAAATTCTTTTACTCGGAACAAGTAAACAGATATTTTCTAATGCCCTGCATTTTGGAACAAAGTATACATAGTATACAGATAAGAAAAATTATACATAGTATACAAATAAGAAAAATGTGGTTAGTTTGGTTTTTTTCACTTTTTTTCCCAATTTTCACATTTTTTTTGTTAGTTTTACATGTTTTCATAGGGAATTTTTTGTGTACAATAACTGACAAGTCGATTGATATGTGTTAAATCAATTTAGCATACAGTAAAAAAATTTTAAGACACATTAAAGAACTGAATATAAACTAACAAAGGAATAGCTCTAACAGATCATCCATAAAATGGCTACCAAAATAGTTGGGTCCATACCATAATCCCAATGATATGAGATTAAAGAATCAAAGTATGTATATTCTAGAGATAGAGAGGAAATAATGTCATTTAGCAGCTTATTTTAGGAACTTTAGTTGTTTACTTAAACCTTGATTTTTCAAAAAGCTTTTAATTTATCATAATTTTTATTGTCTAGTTTTATTGAGCTCGATATTAAAAGACATTTACATGGTTTTACAGACCTGTAAACTGTGAAGAAAGGCCTGGCAATCTACTTCCGGTGACGCTGCCAAGAAAACCCAGGAGCTTCTGGGTCGCCAGGAGTCAGGACTGACTCGAAGGCACACATTGCATTTGCAAACTGTATATAATGCTGCTCATAGTGTTAGTGACGCCGAATATCCACGGGTTCTGCCGGTATGCACACCGATGCAAACCGTGTAGCATTGGAGCACATTGTGGGCATTCCAGGGTGGAGCGGAGGAGGCAGCGGCTATATTGAACTGCTGCCTGGTTAGCGACGCGCGGATAAAGATAGGTGTGGGAAAAGCTGGCCTATCTTTACCCATGGCAGCTAACCAGGCAGCAGCTCGGTATCGCCAATGCCCAGTTAGCTTCCACACCACGTGGTAGACCAGGATTTTCAATGCTGAATATGGCCCCGGCATTGAATATCCAGGAGTAGTATTCAGTGGCAATGGCTATGCACTGTAGAAGCACTACCTGCCGCTGCTGAATTTTGGGCCCACACTGCCTCGGAAGAAAGGCCTGGCAATCTACTTCCGGTGACACTGCCAAGAAAACCCAGGAGCTTCTGGGTCGCCAGGAGTCAGGACTGACTTGAAGGCACACATTGCATTGCATGTATAGGTTTAAGAGATTATTTATGGTTTTAGCTCTATTTTATTTTGACATTTCTATGTTATGCTAAGGATGATTGTTTGTTTATATTGGAGCATGTTTATGCAAAGCACTTAAAATGAGTTTTAATGCACGCTAACCATTAGTGCAGGTGCACAAGAACTGTTACCACGTGTTAAAAACAGCGCCATGATTAAAAATACCCTGTGCTAAGTGCATAGCATTGGTTTTGGGTACAGATCTGATATGGCCACCACTGACAGCATGTGGGGCTTACCTCACACTAGCTGTCACTACTGCTGATCGTGTGTCTGCACTTAATGCCCCCTCAAGAGGTGGTATTAAGTACAGCTGCGTTACTGGCAGTTAGGTAAAACATCTGTACATCTGCCTTAGTAAAAAAGAAAGAAAAAAACATCAGTAATCCCCTCTCTCATCTTAGTCTTATCCTCAATTCGGTTCCCTCCCAACAAGCCATATCCCCAATCCGATTCCCCCCAAACACAAGACCCTCAACAGGAAACTGCCCCGAGCAGAATCCCCTTCATCAGCATTCCTCAACCTCCCCCTCTTCCCCCTCTTCCCCCTTGGTCTTACCTGGAAGTCTACCTGCTACTCTAGTGGACTGGAGTGGGAGCAGTCCCCTTCCACTCTCACTCCAGAGCTACTTGGGTTCAAAATGGCAGCTATGGCCTCTAGCAATAGTTTCATAGTACTACTCTAGGGCTCAAAATGCCATATATATAGCAGATTGACACTTAATAGTAGCACCTCTAGGGGTTATAACAACTATTTTGAACCTTGGCCCTCTAGAGTAGGCAAGGAGAGGAACCACTCCCATTGAGATCCTATAAACTATCAGGGAGACCCATTTTAAGTCCTGGTGAGAAGGGAAAGGGTCAAGGAATGCTGGTGAGGGAGCTTCTGCTCCCTGTTGGAGGAACCTCTGCCCAGAAGAATTTCTGGTACGCGAGTGATCATGGTGGGGTTTTCCTGTTTCTGGGCAAGTCTGATCTTGGCAGGGAATTGGATTAGGGGAGTTCTTATAGGAGGGATCAGATTGGAGGGTAAAGGTGAGAATCAGGGTGGGGATCAGGTCAGGGGATTATATGCCAGGGAGTTTGAGTTGCAGCATCACAGCAACTGCTTTTTTTTACATTTAGCTCTGCGGCCTGCTTAACATGCCTCGACAGATACCTAAGGCACACCTGTGTTATCTGCCAAGACATGTATCGCAGCCCCATATGGTCAGCATCTGTTCTATGTGGTAAATGCAAGCCAGATACTTACCATACTCTCTGCATTTACTGCACAGGCTTTGCAGCTTAAGTTTTACACTTAAGATTTGGTAAGTGCAAAATCTGTCTGCACTTTAATAAACATGCTCCATTGTGTTTGAAATTGTAGCTATTCTGTTGCTTTTTCTCGTCATGAGCTAAGACTGGGAAAAAGGTAAAATGAAGTAGGCTGAGAAAATATCAAGCGTCAATTCAGGAAAGTATACACAAAAGCCATAGAAATTTAATAGAACTAGGAAATAATCTAGATTTTCTGAACACAGCACATATTCTGCACTCTAACATTTATCAGACTTACACAGTATACTACAATGAAAATATGGTGAAACTGATTAACCTTTATTATTAGTGCACCGATTGCTTACACATTCTCTTTGAAGATCCTGATTCAAAAGAATTCCTATCTGCACATCTGTACAAATCAATGGCAATATTCATATCATTCTTTCACATGTTGCAAAAAAGCTATTCAGTTTGTTCTTCCTATTTTTCTTTCAATCAGATATACTGTTCACAGATCATAGTGAAAGGGGCATTGATAAAGATGCTGTTTAGGTGCCTAACTCCACTTTCCTACCCAGGGCGATAACACCGGTCAACAAATTTTTACAAAAGTCATGTTACTGAAATAAAAATAGTCATTTCTTATCAATTTGTATATGCTGAACACGAATATGACAGTGAAATTGCAAAGTTGTCTCTAATTTTTTTGTAATATACAAGAATTAATGTTTATATCACGAAATGCATGTCAATAGTAAATATAATAGGCCTTCGGTTAATACCTGTAAAAAATCAAGTCATAGATTACTTCTTAGATTTTTTCGCCTGTCTCTTGTACAGCTGTTCGGGAGCTTCTCTAGGGAGTGTCCAGCAGTAGTCAGCCAGCATTGTAGTGGACCATTTTCCCTGGTATCTTTGCTCCATCGTTGCGATATCCTGGTGAAAACGTTCGCCCTGTTCATCACTAACCATACCACAGTTGTCAGGAAAGAAATCGAGATGGGTATCAAGGAAATGGATCTTTAGAGACATATTGCAGCCAAGTTTCTGATACTGCATCAGCATGTCTTCTACTAGTTCCTTGTAGTTTTCTGCCCTAACATTCTCGAGAAAGTTTGTTGACACTATGCGAAAAGCATTCCATGCTTGTTTCGCATCACCCTGCAGCAAGTTGTTGAACCGGTCATCTTTGAAGAGCTCTCGAATCTGAGGACCCACAAAAACTCCCTCTTTAATCTTTGCTTCGATGAGTTGAGGGAATTTTTCATGCAGGTATCGGAAAGCTGGCGAAGTGCGGCCCATGGCTTTCACAAAGTTTTTCATCAAACCTAGTTTGATGTGAAGGGGTGGTAGCAGGATTTTGTGAGCCTCAACCAGAGCTGGGTGCTGGATATTCTTCTCTCCAACTGTTACATTTTGTCTGCAATTCCATTCCTTCCGCAAGTAGTGCCAATCCCTTGCTTGGCTATCCCACTCACATAAGAAACACATGTATTTTATATATCCCTGCTGCAGTCCCATTAAAAGGGCAGCTACCTTCAAGTCACCACAGAGGTGCCAGCTGTACTTGTTATAGTTAATGGAAGTCAGTAGATGCTTTAAGTTATCATATGTCTCTTTCATGGGGATCTTATCAACTCCTATTCTGGCACTATTCACAGGGTGTGAAATCACTCAAATTCAATCGTTACACCCTAAATATCTTTCTATTCCAAGCTGGTGGATAAATTAGCAAATATTAGATTGCATTATTGTATTATTCCTATGGATGCACTATCTTCACATATCACACTGTTCACCATACAAACTAATAAATATTTTATTTAACAAATGTTGACATCCCTTACTATCTCATCTCACAATATATCTAAAACCTAGAGAATCAATATATTTAATACATAAATTACTTATACAATGTTAACATCAGTAGCAAACCTTTATATGGCGAGTTATGAAGCACGATGGTTTTTAGAGAATCCATATCGGAGTCACATCAAGTTATGGAAGCGATTCATAGATGACGTGTTTGTACTGTGGGATGGTTCAACGTTACAGTTTGAATCTTTTATCACTTGGTTGAACACTTGTGATACTAATATCCAATTCACTTATGAGATTAACAGTCAAGAAATAACTTATTTAGATGTTCGGGTGTCTAAAGGGGAAGGTGGATGGGAGACAACGTTGTATCGAAAGGAGATAGATCGTAACACTTTGTTACATTTTCGTAGTGCCCATCCCCCCCGTTTAAAAACGGGTCTTCCATTTTCTCAATATTTGCGATATCGGAGAAATTGTTCGACTAGACAGGACTATAAATTACAGTCTAAACAGCTGACAAAAAACTTTTTGGATAGAGGATATCCCTCAGGGATAGTGCAGCGAGCATACCAGAGAGCTTTATATAATGATCGCGATTGGCTCCTGAGTGATGTTCCTCGTAGTGGCTCAACTTGCTTGACAGATCACATAAATCTTGTCACTCAGTATTCTCCCTTGAGTAGTTGATTGGGGCTGTTGCTGGGAGTTCGGCTTTTGAAGCAGTTCCGTTAATATGGACAGGCCCCGATGGTTAGGAGAGGTCTTGAACTTCCACTATAGATCAGGTCTAGGTTTTGTTAGAGGATCCCTGAGAAATAATTGTGGGGTTTAAATTCTCTGTGGTAGTTCAACTCCGCATGAGCGGCGTTCCTGAATCGTTGGTTCATTTCTTGGTGGAACCGATCAGAGAGAGACATGGGCAGCATCGAGTAAGTGTCTTTAATGGGGATAAATGTAACAGTCTATGCCAATAGTCTTACTATAACAGATAGTAAAGGATAGGGTGGTGGACGGATAGTTTTTAAATTTAGTTATAATTGTATTTCTGGTTGTCATTAGGTTTTGTAAAGAGAGTGCTGAGAGTAGTGCTATTTGAATGAAGAGCCCCTGAAGAACTAAATAGAGAAACGCGTGGGCAGTGCCAGTGAACGGCGTTGGGACAATTTTTGGACTGATTGCTGCTGAAGAGTTATGAGGAAGTGAAAAAAGTGACGTACTTCTTATACAGAGAGCTGGACACCATTATGGGACATCTATAAAAACGTTATGAAATTGATGAACTGGACACTTGGGGATAATATTTGAGTACTCACTATAGTGGGACCAGCCACGGATATCAGCTATTCAGTTCAAATGAGCATTAAGAAGGAAGTTTTACCTTCAATTCAGCATAACTAATTGAACATTTTAAGGTTTATAAAAAAATAGTGTGAGCAATTCATGTTAATGTATTTTAATATTTTGTAGGAAAAACAATTGTGGAATTGTATGATTATATAGGATGCATAGTTACACTGTGAGATAATAAGGGATGTTAACATTGTATAAGTAATTTATGTATTAAATATATTGATTCTCTAGGTTTTAGATATATTGTGAGATGAGATAGTAAGGGATGTCAACATTTGTTAAATAAAATATTTATTAGTTTGTATGGTGAACAGTGTGATATGTGAAGATAGTGCATCCATAGGAATAATACAATAATGCAATCTAATATTTGCTAATTTATCCACCAGCTTGGAATAGAAAGATATTTAGGGTGTAACGATTGAATCTTTCATGGGGATGGCATGCGCTACTGGAATAGATGAAAGACGGTTTCCATTGTTCAAAAGCACAGCCTTCAGACTCAGTTTCGAAGAGTCTTTAAATAGTCTCCAGTCTTGTGGGTCATGAGTGATTTTTAAGGCATTCATGAGGCTTTCCATATCGGAACAGAATACCACATTACTTTCCTTTCTGAAGAAAGGCTCCAACTGCTGGTGGCGCTTTCGATATGAAGTAATGTTGACATCTTCTTCTAGAAGATTCCATTGTTGGAGTCTTGATC
Source organism: Ichthyophis bannanicus (assembly GCA_033557465.1). Lineage (NCBI taxonomy): Eukaryota > Metazoa > Chordata > Amphibia > Gymnophiona > Ichthyophiidae > Ichthyophis > Ichthyophis bannanicus. The sequence continues at coordinate 660,974,618 of CM066032.1, read as the reverse complement.
CTAGCAATTCTGCCTTGTTCTTGGATAAGTCCAAATCACGAACCATGTCATTTAGTTCTTCCTGTGTTATTCTATGTGGAGTTGATATGCATCCCAGTGAAAATCTGGGTCACTGCATGCTGACGGACCAGGAGAAGAACAGGTCGGCTCACCCTTGTCCTCATCAGATGAATCAAGAGAATATTCTGATGGAGGTTCTGGAATAGGAAGTCCCTCACCATGTGGAACTGGTCTCAATGCAGAAGTAATGTTTGGGTAGACTATGCTCGACTTCTTTTGCTTTGTTATTCCGCTGGAAAGAGGAGGAACCAAGCAGAAGTAACAGTCATTTATGTGGTTGCTTGGCTCTCTCCACACCATGGGGACTGCAAATGGCATTGATGGTCTTTTGCAATTCAACCACTGTGAAAGCTGTGTTGTACATGTAGCGCAGCATGTATGCGGGGCCCAAGGCTTGTCTTGGTCACCAATCTTGCATCCGAAGTAAAGATGATATGCCTTCTTCAGTTGAGAAGTGATACTTTTCTTCTGGTTGGCAATTGTCACTTCCCCACAAATGTAGCAGAAATTGTCAACACTATTAACGCACTTTCGCGGCATTACTGTTCTGTATTGTACCTAAATGGCTAAAATTATATGATTAATAAAAGTTACATGTAACAATAGCTTAAACCGTCTCGCACACAGTCTGAAATATTTTAAATGCTCAACCTTTCCGACTGCGTATAGTACACTGCTGACGTCAGATGGCTTCAGCAGCCATCTGGCAGTAGTATTGCATTGCATCAGAAAATGATGCAATCAACTCTGGATGATGTGTGCATGCTGGTATTATGCAATGTGATGCAATATTACATCATTCAAGGCTTATTTGAGATGTTGTTGATGTCCTACTGGATAAATTTACACGGTGAAACGTCAAAAATGAACTACGTGCAATATCTTCAAAACGAGAGACAATAAAAAATTTTTAATGTTATATTCATGTTCAGCTCACCAAGATACTACAGATTAGGGCCTTTTAAAGTCAGTAACGATTTCAATGTTGACCAGTGTAAAATAACAGCTATTCTGTAAAAGTGAGTTTCCTTTGCTGCATATGAGCAAGTGTCTCCAGCCCAAATAGCAACTTACACATAGCCCCGTTTCTTTAGTAATTTCTGGAATATTAACATTCTCTCTCTGGCTTCAGGGACTCTAACAAACCTTTCATAATTCTGCTATATCCTTTTTAAAATACAGCGGCTAGAATTGCATGCAATATTCAAGGTGCGGTCACAACATGGAACGATACAGAGGCATTATAATATCTTTGGTTTTATTCTCAATTCCTTTCCTTATGATTCCTAGCATTCTATTTGCTTTCTTGGCTGCCACTGCACACTGGGTGGAGGGTTTCAAGATATTATTCAGGATGATGCCTAAATCCTTTTCCTGAGTGATAGTTCCTAATGTGGAACCTTGCATTGTGTAACCAGAGTTTGAGTTGTTCTTTCCTAGATGCATTACTTGTACTTGTACACATTAAATTTCATCTGCCATTTGGACTTCAAATCTTCCAATTTATCAAGGTCCTCTTGGCAATTTTTCATAATCCTCTTGTATTTTAACAAATTTGAATAATTTTGTGTCATTGCAAATTTGATCACCTCTCGTTATTCCCATTTCCAAGTCATTTGTGAATATGTTAAAAAGCAGTGGGCCCAACACAGATCCCTGGGGTACTCCACCTTTCTCCACTGCTTTCTATCTTTTAACCAGTTCCTGATCCAAAATTGTACACTGCCTCCTATCCCATGACTTTTTCATTTCACCAAGAGTCTCTCATGAGAGACCTTGTGAAAAGTTTTCTGAAATTCCAGATACACTATATCAATCAGCTTTACCTGTTTGTTCATACCTTAAAAAAAAATATTAGTAAGACAAGATCTTCCTTGGCTAAATCTATGTTGACTTTCTCCCATGACACAATGATTATCCACATGTTCAGTAATTTTATACTTTATAATGGTTTCTACCATTTTGCCTGGTACTGCTGTCGGGCTCACTGGTCTGTAGTTTCCTGGATCACCCCATGAACATGAGATTAATAGTGATGCTTTCCTGTGATGAATCTGTGATACTTTTGCTAGCTAGGATTTATCTGTGTCTTTAAGTCCAGAAAATATAACCAGTCTCTTCTCTGGAGAAAAGGGATTATGATGCTCAGGGAAACCATCTTCAGCTTTTTCCAACCAGAAACTTGTTCAAGGCACTTAGATCTAAGACGAGACAGAATCCCCGTACTTTCTTTGCGACCAGGAAATGCTTGGAGTAAAATTCCTGCCCTCTTTCCCCTGGCAGAATGTGTTTGACTGCATTGGTCTCTAAGAGGAAATAGAGTTTCTTGTTAAGTACCGTGGGAGACTTTCTCTTTTTGTATGAAGGAGAGGAATCTAAGAGTAAACCAGTGAAGTATTCCTCTTTAGAGAATTCTACAGCTTCATATTCAGAATCTCTGGAGAGCTTTGATTCAGATCCAGAAAAGTACTCCAATGAAAAGGTTTGGGTCTGTGCCTGGCTGGATGGCATTTCTTAACCATAAGCATCTAGACTTTGGTGTATGCTAATGTCCCAAGGAAGTTTCCTCACCAGTGCTCCAGAGGTGGACACCAGGGCAGTTGATATCAATTCTGAAGTCCCACTGTAAATGAAACATCTGCTGGGACAGCATGTGTCTCAAGGATTGGCTACACGATTCTGTGCACAATGTGAAAACTAAGCTATCACTTTGGGAAAGGAATCAAGCTTCTAGAAGGCTACCAATGCTAATGTTGAATATGGTGCAGTGGGTGAGACCGCATCCTCTTGAGTTACCCCAGGAGTACCAGTGGCCTGGTCCCAGTTCCTTGGAAGCTGCAGTGAGCCATTTGACATTGAGGAGGATAACTGGACCTCCATCCAGGGCTACTTTGAGAATTTGGCAACTGCCAGTACCTCAGTGCTGTCAAAGTCTTGCCTGATGACTCTCAATGTGGATGCTTCTGGGCCATTACTTGATATTGGTTTCCAGTGGTGTCAAAGAACATGATGAATCCTTCCTCCTCTTTGAATTGGAATCAGTCAATATCAGTTATCTGAGTGGAGGAGTAGCTTAATGGTTAGAGCACTGGCTTTTGGGAACCAAGAGACCAGGCTTTGATTCTCACTAACACTCCTTGTGGCCTTGGGCAAGTCACTTAACCCTCCATTGTTCAGAAAGATCCAAGTTATCAATGTCCCTATTTAATGTACATTACCAAGTTTAAGTAACAATGTAAACCGCTTTGACTGAAATGATAAAAAAAAACGAATAAATAAATATTACAGATGCCCTCTATTGTTACTTGACTTCAAGGGAGATTGATGCCCTCTCAATGCTGATGAATCTCTAGAGTACAGTACAGCTCCTGGACCTTTTGGGACCAATGCCTCTGATGCTGATGACCAGACTTAGAACAAAGTGGAAGATCTTCAACGTTTCTTCGAGGCCACAAATTCCTTTCTTAGACATCTGGGAACACAAATGGCACTGAGAAGGTTCATAATCAGGCCAAGAAATTGGAAGCACGAGCTGTGCATATCCACATGGGATATGCTGCATCTCCTGCACTTCAAGTTGCTGCATGATCAAATGACTTGATAATGGAAAGAGGCTGGGATGGATTACCAAGCACCCATAAAAGGATTGTCACGAGGTGAACACACAAGGGCCTTTGTCTGTGGGGAAAGGCCCTTTGAAAATTGGCCTCCTTTCCCATTGGGGATGGGGCAGGAAATGGGCTGGCAGAAATAAAGGCTAGGATTTCATTTAGAAAACTTATGATAATCGAAAATCCTAATTAGGAAAGCTAAGAGGAGAGAGAGAACCACATGTGGCCTGCACAGATTTGAAATTAAGCTCTGAGAGAGAGTAAAGGGGGTATATCTTACTGTGGAAAAACAGACTGAGGAGGTCCCACACAATGACACAAGGCAAGAAGTTTTACAAAGCTGGAGAGGCTTGTCCAAGAATGCTCCTTCAAATGTAAGGACTTGCTATCCTGTTTGTCCCTGGAGAAAAATTGTATATGGCAATATAGTATTAGTATGGATATCCATTATTAGAAAAAGCCACAACTTGGGAAGTTTGGAATGCCAGGATCTGTGATGGCCCTCACTGGCTATCTAAGTATTGATATTTGTACAAGTAAAGTATTACTCTGAAGACAGATACTTATTTTTGGTGCTAATGTTCACAGTAGTACTTTTACCATAAAGGTTGACATGATTTAATACTCACTTATGTACATGTTCATAATCCTGCAATATTTTTAAGGATAAAGACAATCGTAAGTATGGATGGCTATCATTTTCTTTGTGCATGTGAGAAAAATAAATTATTTTGCCAAATGGAACATGTTATGATAGCACTAATGCAATGTACTCATCAGCCACCGAGTATGACTTTCTCTTCCAGCTCAGGACCTCTGCACCCTCATTTCAAATCTGATGGCCTGCATGTGGTCACTGGATAATGGTCATTAAACGCAATCAAGTGTTCATATTTTTCAGATGCCTGGATGGGTATGTGATGAATTCAGAAGAAAATACGCTCACTTGTCTGGAAGATGGGCGTTGGTCCTCTGAGAGTGTTTTGTGTGCTCCTAGGAAATGCTCACTTCCAACAAACACAGTCAACATAATTGTTTCTGACACTGAATTTACCATCAACAAGACAATCACAATATCATGCACAGAAGGCTATGTTATTTCTGGAACTAGTACGTCGACATGCCAGGTACAGAGCATGCTCTTCAAATGATAATGGATGCATATATATTTACAGCAGAGGTAGACAACTCTCAAGTTCTCAAGTGCCACAAGCTAGTCAGGTTTTCAGGATATTCACAATGAATATGTATGGAGGCAGTGCATGTAAGTTCATCTCATGCATAGTCTGTTGGGATATCTTAACAATTCAACCAGTTATCTGCATGTTGTAAATCTTACTGAGCGGTCCATACTGTGCGGTACATTAATGCAAATAAATAATATGAGGATTGGCGTTGCCTGGTAATGATTTAGAAGGTAATTTTAAAAAGCATTTCCATGGGTAAAGCAGACTTTTATGAAATTATGCCCCTTATATGTGCATAAAGCTCTGTGCATACAGCCTCTGTAGGCATAATTTTTCCTCAGCTGTGCAGGTGTATTCCTAAGAGTGAGTTGGAAAAAGGGCTACATTTACACACATCCATTTGAAAATTTTGTCTATATGCATGCAAATTAACAGAAAATTTGTGTATGCTAAAGAGCAGTCTAAATATAAGTATATAAATTATTATCTCCAGGAACAAGCAGGAATGTAGTCTTCACATACGGGTATCGTTGGCACCGACGGAGCCTGCGTGGGAACACTCCCCAGCATCCAATAGGAAAGCTTTTGGGAGCATCCCACAGTGCCTGCGTGCTGCCTTCCCGCCTTTCCCAACTGTCCCTCTCCAGTTCTTCGTTTTCCGCGGAGCCGACAGGTCGCACATCCTGTCACCGCAGAAAAAATTCCCTTTTTATTCTTTTTTGTGGTCGCGTCTGACTTCCCTCGACGCTACACCGGTACTGCCGGTTCTTCTTTCTTTTTTTGCTTCAAAAAAAAAAAAAAACGTACTTTCTGGAGTCTTTTCTAGTAATTTTCTCCTCAGGTGCCACGCGCCATTTTGGGCACTAGGCCCAACTTTTTCCCTCAGAATGGAAAAACCCGCTTTGGGTTTTAAAAAGTGTTCTAAGTGTGGCAGTACCATCTCCGTCACAGACACCCATGAGTGGTGCCTCAAATGTTTAGGTCCTGACCACTCTATTTCAGAGTGTGTTGTCTGTGGGATGATGTTGAAAAGAGGCTGGCAAAACCGAGCTGCTAAACTTAGCACCCTTTTTCTCTCCGATGCAGCCTCCGTGGCATCGATGTCTTCCAGGGCTTCGTCTTCCTCCCATGGATCTCGCTGAATAGCGTGGTATAAAAGAGACTTTAAATAAATAAATAAATAAAATAAATCTAGCCAGTCCTGAAAGGGTAGATCACCTTCAAAACATCGAGATGCCTCTGGCATTGCCCTTGAGGGACTTTCACCAGCAAAATTGCCTCGGCAGGAGGCTTTGGCTTCCAAAGCACTAACGGGGCTCCAAGATGATCTCGAGGCTTCAACCTCAGCAGAACTACTGGTGCCATGCTCTGGGGTTCCGGCCGCTTCATCCGGCACCAATACCCAAGCATCGGCAGCGTCAATAGACCAGAGATTCTTGGCTATTGAACGCAGTCTGGCGGCTCTTCTCACGGCCTCGATGCCTCTGAAACCGCTTCAGACAATTCAACCGGTACCGGCACCAACTGCATCGACATCGGCAGGTATTCTACCGAGACGGAGTCATGCGTCTCTATCTAGCATCGACAAGTCGGTACCGGACCACTCTGATACCAACTTCGATTGGTACCGGTACTGTGCCTTGCACGATCACCCGGATCGGAGATACTTCGAATCCTCGGATGAGTCTGAAGACTCTGAAAGCTCTGCCGATACCAGAGTACTTCTTCCTGAGGATTCTTCTTCTCCTCAGCGTAGGATGTCTCCACCAGAGGATATGTCCTTTCAGGATTTTATCCAAGATGTGGCCCGAGGTCTTTCCATCACAGTGGCTCCTGAAAAAGAGCCTAGGGCAAAGGAATTAGAAATCCTACAATACCCTAAAGCTCCCAAGGAGGCAGCTACCTTACCTATTCATGAGATCTTGCATGATCTTATGTTAAGGATGTGGGCAACACCTCTTACCACATCTCCTCACTCTCGAAGACTTGACACCATGTATCGAGTTCCTCCTTGTCCTGGGTTTCAGAAGACTCAATTACCACACCATTCCATGGTGGTGGAATCAGGCATGAGACAGATAAAGAGTTCAAAAAGGCATGCATCTAATCCTCTAGGACGTGAGTGTAGGACTCTTGATGCCTTCGGACGTCGATCCTTCCAGGTTTCCATGCTTTCTGCTAGGATCAGTTCCTATATCTTGTATATGGGAATGTTCCTTAAGGAAGTCACAGGAGACTTAGAGCTTATGAGCACTCTCCTTCCTGATGATAAAAGGCAAGATTATCTCGCTCTTGTCAAACATGCTCAGGATGTTTCCAAGTCTGTGAATCGTGCAGCCTTTGACTGCTTTGAATGCATAAGCAGAACCTTTGCCATTGCCATAGGTGCACTTAGGATTCCCTGGCTCCAGGCATCTGACTTGGAAATTTGGGTACAGGACAAACTAGGGAATATTCCTTGCAAAGGAGAGAATCTCTTTATCAAGAATTGGCAGGAAAAAGCTAATGAGATAGATGCTGACAATATCACTTTGGATAGATTGTCTAAATCTACAGCTGATCCTGCGAGGAAAAGATCCTCTAAGAAAACATTCTTCAGCAAGAAGAAAATGTTTTATCCCTCCTATACCCAGCAGGGACATCGTTTAGGTCAGTCTGCCCAAAAGGGACAGCAACAACAGCCTAGGCAAAGGAAGCCAAAAGCAGCTAAGCCTCAACCTGCTCAGCAGACTCAGCCTCCACAGGGGCTTTGACGCCTATCTAGAGATCTTTGCTTTCCTGGCCTTGAACGGCCCAGAACGTTCCACCATCCCAGGAAGGTTATGTCATTTTGTCCCCAGATGGGGTCAGATAACAGCAGAAAATTGGACTCTGTCTATTGTAAGAGAGGGGTACAAGCTTCATTTCCTCAGCATGCCCCCCTTACAATGGTAAGACAGTTCAATTCAGACCTCTCTCAATGACCGGTTAGGTCAAGAGGTCACTGTGCTCCTTGCTCAAGGGGCAATAGAAGAGGTACCCATTCCCCAGCGGGGTACAGGGTTTTATTCCCCCTAGTTCCTTATTCCAAAGAAAACAGGAGGACACAGACCCATTTCAGACCTCAGAGAATTGAACAAATTCCTGTTCAAAGAGAAGTTCAAAATGGTTTCTCTGGAAACTCTGTTGCCATACCTTCAGAGTCAGGATTGGCTTTGTTCTCTAGATCTCAAGGATGCGTACACTCATGTTCTCATCCATCCAACTAACCGAAAGTTCCTTCGCTTTCTGTTTCAAGGGAAGCACTACCAATACAGGGTTCTTCCTTTTGGCCTGGCCTCTGCACCAAGGGTGTTCACAAAATGCATGGCTGTGGTGGCAACATTTCTCCGCACCCTAGGAATATTCATCTTCCCTTACTCAGACGACTGGCTCATTCAAGCTCCTTCAGAGCCAGAGGCCAGGGTTGCTCTCTCTCGCACAATGCACATCCTTCAGTATTTGGGACTTGTCATAAACTTCCCAAAGTCCAACCTTGCTCCCACTCAATCCCTAGAGTTTATAGGAACTCTGCTGGATACCAGACAGACAAGGGCTTTCCTTCCACAGCCGCGCTGCCTTCGCATTGTGCAATTAGCCTCCCAAGCAGTGCTAAAACCTCACCTCACTGCTCGGGAAATGTTACAGTTGCTAGGCCACGTGGCATCCACTATGCATGTGGTTCCTTATGCTCGCCTCCATATGAGGGCAGCCCAGTGGACTTTATCCACTCAGTGGACTCAGGCGTCAGGTTGCCTGTCAGACAAAATAGCAAACTCAGATCGTCTTATTTTGTCCCTCCAATGGTGGCAGTCACCCCAAAATCTTCTGGTGAGGTCTCCTTTTCAGCAGCCCCCACCCCAAGCCACTCTAACAACAGATGCTTCACAGGTGGGTAGGGGAGCCCACCTGCAAGGCATCTCTATCCAGGGTAGCTGGACTCCACAGGAGGTCTATCTCCATATCAATCTCCTGGAACTCAGAGCACTCTTCCTTGCTCTTCGAGTATTTCACACTCAGCTCAGTTACAAGACAGTCCTAGTTCAAACGGACAATCAAGTAGTCATGTTCTATGTGAACAAGTAGGGCGGAACAGGCTCTCTGTCACTCTGCAACGAAGCTTTGTGACTATGGGCCCTCGCCAGAGAGCATCAGATTCATCTCCTTGCAGTATATCTTCCAGGCTTTCAAAACTCTTGGGCAGACAGACTCAGTCAAGTTCTGCTTCCACACGAATGGTACGAATGGTCTCTCCATGCAGAGCAGGTGGCCAAAGTTTTTCAAATTTGGGGAACCCCGGACATAGACCTCTTTGCAAGTCTGCTGAATGCCAAACGTCCCCAGTTCCGTTCCAGAATTTCGGCTCAGGGTTATTAGGCCAGGGATGCTTTCCTCCTCCATTGGGGTCAGGACTTCCTGTATGCCTTTCCACCCATTCCCCTAATTCCCAACACCCTGTTCAAACTTCAGAGAAACAGAGGTCATATGATCCTCATAGCTCCATGTTGGCCACGGCAAATGTGGTACCCTCTGCTCCTACATCTCTCTCAAGCTCCAACTCTGGAGTTAGGATCTGCTCCAGATCTCCTTTCTCAAGAGGATGGGATGCTGTGGCATCCCAATCCCCAGTCTCTGCATCTCAGGGCCTGGTTGCTGAAACTCTAGAACTTCACGATCTTAACCTTTCCCAGCAGGTAAAGGATATCCTTTATGCTTCCTGGAAGCCTTCCACAAGAAATTTAAGTTGAAAAGGTTTACTATATGGTGCTCGCAGAAGGGTCTTAACCCTCTTGCGATACCCCTGGAATCATTACTGGAGTATCTCCTTCATTTATAAGATGCAGGGCTTAAGACTAATTCAGTAAGAGTCCATTTGAGTGCTATTGCAGCTTCTTTCAAGCCTCTAAATGGACAACCTATTTCCTCTCATCCTTTCATAGTGAGATTTATGAGAGGCCTTCTTTTAACGAAGCTGCCCATTAAGCCACCTCCAGTGGCATGGGACTTAAATCTGGTTCTTGGGCAACTCATGAAACCGCCCTTTGAACCATTAGCCACTACCTCTTTGAAATTCCTTTCCTGGAAGGTCATCTTTCTTATTGCAATCACATCAGCACGTCGCATCAGTGAATTGCAAGCGTTGGTGGCTGATCCTCCTTATACAAGGTTCCATCATGACAAGGTAGTCCTTAGGACTCATCCACACTTTATGCCAAAGGTGGTGTCGCCTTTTCATTTAAACCAAGCAGTTTACCTTCCTGTATTCTTTCCAAGGCCTCACGCCTCAAATGCAGAAAGGAATCTTCATACTTTGGACTGTAAAAGAGCTTTGGCCTTTTACTTGCAAAGGACACAGCAACATAGAAAGTCCTCTCAACTCTTTGTTGCTTTTGATCCTAGTCATTTGGGACTTCCAGTCTCCAAAAGGACACTGTCCAACTGGATTGCACAGTGTATATCTTTTGCCTATGAGAGTAAGAACCTTCCTCTTGAAGGCCATGTCACAGCTCACAATTTGAGAGCCATGGCAGCCTCAATGGCTCATATTCACTCTGTGTCTATCGACGACATCTGTCGAGCAGCTACTTGGGCTTCGGTTCATACCTTCACAGCCCATTACTGCTTAGACAGGGACTCCCGCCGAGATGCCTTGATTGGTCAGGCTGTTCTTCGACACCTGTTCCACACTTAATCAACTCCTTCCCACCATCCCTGGTAGGATGCCAGAGATCCATGGGGGGAAGTGGAGCCCTTTTACAATGGCACACAACTTTCTGGGGCCATCTCCCTGGCATCTGCAGCTAGGGAGTCCCCATATGTGAAGACTACATTCCTGCTTGTTACTGGAGATAGCATAGCTACTCACCTGTAACAGGTGATCTCCAGGAACAGCAGGAATTTAGTCTTCACAACCCACCCACCTCCCCTAGGAGTTGTATCTCTCTTTCTCTCTCTCTTTCTCTCTTTCCCTCTCTCTCTTTTGTCTCAGCTTTAAACTCAACTGGAGAGGGACAGTTGGGAAAGGTGGGAAGGCAGCACGCAGGCGCTGTGGGATGCTCCCAAAAGCTTTCCTATTGGACGCTGGGGAGTGTTACCACGCAGGCTCCATCGGTACCGATGATACCCATATGTGAAGACTAAATTCCTGTTGTTCCCAGAGATCACCTGTTACAGGTGAGTAACTATGCTTTACCTTTGTCTTTTGGGGAAACTTCTAGGTACTTATGACCTAGATTGGCCACTGTTGGAAAAAGGATGAACCTTGGTCTGACCCAATATGGCATATCTTATGTTCTTAAATTCCCTGGGGTAATTTTCAAAGCGTAAGTACATGCTGAAGCCCCCACAGTGAAATGTATGTGGTTATGCACATACTTTATACATGTACATACAGTTTTAAAATTTCCCTCTTATGGGGTCATTTACAAAGGGGTTCTCCATGGATAAAGAAGTCTTTACCTGTGGAGAAAGGCCCTTTAAAAATTGACCTCCTTTCATCTTTGGGGATGGGGCTGGAAATGGCCTGGCAGAAGTAAAGGCTGGTATTTCCTTTTTGCATGTTTTATGCCATACATGTTGCTCCTGACTTGCTGGCCCATGGCTTGCAAGCACTGCTACTGGGCTGAAAATTATCCTTGATAAAAGCAAATGTATAATATGCTAATAAAATCTGCTTTAATTTAGCACTAAGTTAAGATCTATGAATAGACTTCTCCGGACGTCCATCTCAGCAGCTGAAGACAGCGGAGGACCATCGGTTCTTGGGGCGAGGGAGGAACGACTAAGGCTGGGCTTTCTAAACTTTTTCTGGGGATCCTACCTATCCTGAAAACCTGACTGAAGATGTGGCCCCCAAGGCAGTTTTGGGAAGCCCTGATCTAGAGAGCAGTTAATGTCAGATCCATAGTGGCAGCATGATTCTACACAGGGAGCTGGAACATCCAAATAAACAAAAAATATTGAACAGATTCGCTAAGAAAATTAAATATGTAGGGAGCAATAATCAAGCTTGGCACTTCCATCAATAAAACCAAAGCAAATATGCATAATTTTGAAACTGCAAAATTATGCACCTTGTTACTTCCTCCACCGAACCCTGCCCCAAGGAATGTCTCTGCATGGAAGGCATGTTATATATGCAGAAATAGGCTATAATAAAAATTGTACTGGGTCATATGTATGGAAAGATGGCACCTTCTTTTATGCCATTTGTAAACAGGTGTTCCTGAGGGCATAGTTTGGGCAGAGGAGAGGCAGTGTATGTGCAAATTTTAAAATGTGCATGTACAAACGCATAAAGTAAATGCGCACAGTTACTCCTTTGGAGAAGACGTACATTTGTACAAGAGCATTTGTGCGCAATTGGAGGTCATCATAGGAGTATGTTTTTTATGACACTTGAGCACCTCTGTACTTTTATAAAATAGAAAATCTATGATTAATTCATCACAGTGATACACAGATCACCATCTCAACATCAAAAAAACATTGTGAGACATTTGAGAAAAACAATTATAAATGACTGAATTATCAACTTAAGATCAAAAAGACCTTCAGAGCGGGAACACAATTTCCTCATGCCCCCCCCCCATTTTTTTTAAATGTATTAATCAAGAATAGTTTATAAATATTTTGACATCTATTCATTGAAAATCATAAATGCATTTATCAATGAGGTTCTTCACCAATCTCAAATAGAGAAAAACCTGTCCACAAAAAAGTATCGAAGTCATCAATCTGTGAGAAAACACATCTGAAAATGGCAAATTTAACATGGGTTCATGTTTCTAGGATTACTGTATCAGGAATCCAGCATTTCCATGGCTCCTCTGAAATGGTCCATCTTCACTCCAATGTAAGTATACTCTGCAAAAAAAAAATGATGACGGTGTTTTATAATGTCTATGGATATATTCAAACTTGTCAATCAATTAATGCAATTAAAAACATTATTCACTTCAGTGTTAAGCTTCAAATAAAAAATCCAAAATTGCTCATGTTAGTTCCAAAGTCTTTCCAAATTGCCCCCTCTCCATCTAGAAACAATCACATCAATTCTTCACCATTGCAGCTGATGCATCTTGTGATCCATTGCTAAAGAATGGTGCCATATTATTTTCAGTAGCCATTTGGCTCTTGTGTTCATTAAGGGGGTTACTTTAGAAGTCCTATTCATGCTTTGGATGTCTGAAAATGAGCATAGAGATCTCCAGAGACGTCCTGAGCAGTATCAAATGTTATTCCTGCTCCAGGCACGAATAAGCATCTGTAAAATGTTAGTTTTGTCAGGCAAATGTCTGGAGAGTGTGGAGAAGGAGGTACACTCATATCCCCATTCTTTTACATTTTGACAACATTGATGGGGAATGGAGGCTCAGGCTTTCATTTTGCCAAGCCACTAGATGTCCATGTATGCAGCCTTTCTTGAGATGGACGTCCCAACTGGCATGGACATCTATGTCAGGGGCATCTGCGTTTCTAAAATCAGGCTGACAGGTAGATGTCCCTGGCATTTTTCTGCACGTTCTTCCCTTGACGTCCCAGATTGCACTTGGACGCCCTTTCTAAAATGCCACTTCACATCATAGTCTTACTTTTCATTTGGTACAGCTTGCATAAATCAGGGAACATGAACAAATAATCATGTAAATAGCATAAGTTGATTCACACAGAGTACGATTTTTTTAATATTTTATTTATTTATTTATTTAATTGGGTTTTTATACTGCTGTATCATTTATTCAGAGTGGTTTACTTTGTAATTTAAATTTGATAATGTATATTAAACAGGGACATTGATAACTTGTATTCTTCTGAGGCAATGGAGGGTTAAGTGACTTGCCCCAGGCCACAAGGAGTGCTAGTGGGAATCCAATCCTGGCCTCTTGGTTCCCAAGCCAGTGCTCTATCCATTAGGCTACTCCTCCACTCCTCTTCTTGCAGCTAGTCGGATGAGTACACATGATCCCTTCGATAGTTTTGTTACACTAATCAGAGGGCCCTCACTGAAAATGTCCCATATCCATCCAAGATGGCACTTTAATCAGACGCACCCACTGGATGCGCTGAGGTTCCCAGGTTCACTGCCGTTGTTAACGTTTGTCCTTGCCATAGCAAAAGAAAAGGTGAAGGGAAGGCTGTACTCCTGGACAGTCACGCTTCTCAGCTGCTCCGACAGATGGCTCTAGACTCTTTCCGTGTTCCCACTGGCTCCTCAACTGCATCTTCCCTGGGCCAGCCCGTTGGACTTTCAACGGGCAGCAGTGAGGGGGCTTCGCTGAGCCTATTACATGCACACCGCCTCCGAGACCCAGAAGTGTGAAGTCTGCTGGGGGTTTGGAGGACTCCCAGTCCAAAATGGTCAGTGGTGTCTCCCTGCCAGGAGGCTTTTCAGTTGCAGCGTCCTCACCTCTGATTTAAGGAAGCCCCGTGGAAGGTTTGGAATTTCCTCTGACTGTTTTTGAGATCGCACATGGAGGGGAGAAGCCATTTCCAGGCTTTTCCAGCATGAGGCAGCAAAGCTGAATGCAGTGACTATGGAGTCGCTCTGGGACGCTATACAAGGGCTCAATACCTCTGTTCAAGTATTGTCATCTTGTTTTGTGGGTGACGTGACTATTGTTTCTTAGTCAGTGGTTAAACACTCTCAAGTGCTGGAAAATCTGACTATGAGGTGTGATGCATTGGAGTCTCAAGTCAGTACAGCTCATGTGTTGGGAGAAACCTTGGTAAAGGTGGTATTCCTGTATGTACCTATGTAAATAGTTGATCATTGTAAATAGTTTCATATTTTTTCACCATGTATCCTTGTTACTTTGTTCCGTTGTAAACAGTTGAAACATATATATCCTTGTTACCTTGTTCCATTGTAAACAGTTGGAACATACTGCTATGATAAGTTCTATGTAAACCGTCTTGATTTGCAGAAAGATGGTATATAAAAATTGTTAAATAAAATAAAATAAAAATAAAGGACAGGAATCTTATCCATCGACGATGGAGAAGCAAGTATGTAGTAACAATCTCAGATTTCTGAACTTTCCTCTGTCTCCCCTTATTTCTCCTGTTGATATGGTAGAAAAATATCTAACTGAGGTCCTTGGCATGCCCTCTGATGCTCTTCCCCCCCTAGTTAGGGCATAATACTTTCCATTTGTGTGGAATGTCCCTCCAAGTGACCAAGGGAACCCTGAGAGGCTTAACCTCATGGAGTTCCTTGAGTCCTCACTAGAGGTGGTAACTCAGAAGTCTACCCTGATAGTTTCATTTACTTTGGAGTTTGATCATGCTACTCTACTAAGAATGTATTTCCACAATATTAATAAGTTGTTTCTTGGCTCAAAAATACGCATTTTTCCAGATTTATCCAGGTTTACGCAAAAAAGGTGTCAGGAATTCTTGGCCCTGTTTATGTTTTGTGGTTTGTGAAGGGGAAAACTTTGGTTTTTGAGTCAAGACAACTGTTGAACTTTCTTTCAGCAAGGGAGGTGGTTTGCGCCCAGATTAGCACCCCAGAGGCAGCACTGTAGGGCTTGCTGGATGAGCACTTTATGATATATTGATGCTTTCTTTTTCCTTTAACATTTTTCTGTACTTGGATCCATTATCCTGATTGTGAGCTAATGAGGGATTTTTCTTTGTGTAAGCTAAGCGAATATCTTTTTTGATTATACCTTTTTATATTTCTGAATTACTGACTCACTCTTGTTTGAAGTGTATATTTTAATTTGCAAAAATAAAAAGTAAAAAAATGGCCCATATCCAAGATTTTAATATTCAGATACACCACCTTTCTGCTAATCAAGTCTTTTAAAAATTTTCCCCGTTTATTAGCAATTAAAGGGGGATCAGAAAACATTGGGTATAATAAAAGGACATGCCAGTGTGGATGTGTTTCACCAGCTACCATGAAGCTGTAGAGAAAGGAATGTCACGTGTTAAATGTTGTTTTGGTTCACTCCCAACAGCTATTCACAATGTACATGGCTGATCCGTTTGTAAGTTGTCCAAAATATGTCACAAGGATATCCATGTTGAAGAAATTGTTTGAATGATCCCTTCACTTGTAGGTGAAAATCATGTATGGCGGAACAAACACACCATATGCACATGAACTGACTAACAGGCAGACTTGATTTCAAAGAGAAAAGATGAAAGCTTTGAAATCTCAAAAAACTATTACATTCCACCTTCTTTTGGTACAGTGTTGTTCCCAATTTTCCTTCTGATTTAAAAATTGTAATATCCAACTAATTAATTCTCTGAAGGTCACAATGTATAGTAAATTGTAAAGTTGAATCTAATGAATTCATTTATAACAAAAAAAATCAAGTTCATTCCAAGTGGATGTCCATATGAAAAAAAGAATCATCCTGAAATCACATCCAAATCTGTATATTGGTGAACCAATGAGAGATATATAAATGTGTGTCTTCAAAATGATCCATGTTCAAAGTGAAAACCAATGGGGTCAAAGTTGCGACCCATGAATCTGTAAGAAAACGTTTTGGTCAAAACAAAAATAAATTGTGTTTCAAAACCAGTTTTGCCAGACGTGATGAAATCAGCTGAAATCCTGGGAAGTCCATGATGATGACTCAAAGTGTTATTTATAATCTGAATGGCTGCTTCCTGCAGAGTCTGTGTGTAAAGAGAGGTGATATCTAAAGTGACCAGCCAGCTTGATTCAGCTATATCATCCATCTGTTCTAGTAGCCCTACTATATGAGATGTATCCTGAACAAAAGATTTAGCTGCTGGTTTCTAAAACCTATCTATAAACCAGGATAAGGGCTCTAGTATAGAGCCCCTGGTGGAGACAGTTGGAAGCTCTGAGAAGTGTTATAGATAGTTATAAATTTTCAGCAACATATACTGTAGATGATTGGAACCAATGGTGTCTTCCCACGAAAAATCAGCCTCTTTATTAGTCAAAATATTCTGTTGTTTTGCAGATGAAATAAGATCATCAATAAGATCCTGCAAATCCTTAGTAGGATCACCTTCTAAGACATGAGAAAACGTTTGATCTTCTAACTGATGAAACACTTTGAAGTTCATTTTGGAAGCCTTATTCGTGCTTCGGACATCCAAAAATGGGCATAGAGACGTCCAAAACACAAAGACATCTCCAGAGCCATTTTAGAAGCCAGATCTGTGGATGTCTCCAGCGTGAGAATGTCCAGGTCTGAATAGGGGTGTGGTGAAGGCATGGCGGGGGCATTCCCAGGAACCTGGACATCCTTGCCTGATCTCAGACATCTGGCATCGTATCTAAGTATAGACCTGCTCTAGGCACAAATCGGCATCTGAAAAGTGCTCATTTTGGCTGAAAAACATTTAGAGGGTGTAGAGAAGAAATCACTCCATCATCCCCGGTACTCAGCACAATTTCAGTGATTGCAGCAGTGGGATTCAAACGCTGGCCCACTATTGTAACCATTAGGCTATCCTAGACATCCGGGTTCTGAAATACTGTTCTGGGAATGTCCATGTTGGGCACGTCCATGTTTGCAAGCTCATGTATGCACCTAGACGTGGCTGCTTTTTTTTCAAACATTCTGGCTGAGACCTCCTTCCAGATTGCACTTGGACGTCCTTTCTAAAATTCCCCTCCACCTTTTATGCTATTGCATAGATTGAATTAATATAGCTCCACCTTAGTCGACCCAAAAAAACATCAAAAGATCCTTCTCCTGGAGTTGTCTGATGGCCAATTTTCTATTCAGGTAAACTTGAATAGATCCTTCTCTTTCTCATATGTATATTATACAGTACATATCCAGATCTTTTAAAACCAAATCTTTAAGTGTGGAAATTACTTGCTCAATCACCCCCAGTGCAATCCATTGAGATTTAGGATTCAATATAGAATCGTGTATTGTACTTGGATTTTTAACAAAGAAAACCTTCAGTGGTAATTTTCGAATAAACTGATGAGAATAAACCTGAGTTTAAAAGGATCATATATCACAGTGGGGACAAAATCTAAACCTAGGTTAAGTAAACTTTCCTCTGAAAGTGTTAAAGATTGAGAGAATAAATTGCTAACTGCTGATTCTTTCCTATTTGAGAGCGAGTGACCGGTCCTTGTCCCCAGATCCACATATCAAAATCACCTGTATCTTCATCTTGACCACAGTCCTGAGCATACCACTGATCCATTTCTACAGAATCATCCTCTCACTTAAGTTGGCCACTTCTGTTTAATGAATCATTATTATTCCAGTCTGACAAGAAGTATCCTCAAATGTATCCACTGACATTTAAGTGCTGTCATCTTTTCTTTTTTTTTTTTTTTGCAGAGTATATTTACATTGGAATGAAGAGAGTGAACCAGCTAATAAGATGGATCATTATGGAGGAGGTTTTGGAAATGCTGGATTCTTGATGCAGTAGTCTTCGAAACATTAACATGTTGAATTTGTCATTTTCAAATGTTTTCCCACAGATTGATGAATTGATACCTATGTGTGGATCAGTTTTTCTATATGTGAAATTGGTGAAGAGCCTTGTTGATAAATGCATTATGATTGTCTATGAATAGTTCTAAACCACCTCAGAATGTTTTTTGATGCCTGTTTGAACTCTACATAGACCCCATGCACATACTTTAATCTGTGTAGAGGTTGCAAAATTTTCAAAAAGCCCATTTCTGCGAGTAAAACGTTTTACCTGCTGAAAACAGCTTTTAATATTGCCCTCTTAGAAGACAGTATTTAAAGGGATGTAGCTGAGTAGCTAAGTAATTGCTCAACTAGGTCTCTGAGGTGGAAATTGCACTGCTTAAAAAAGCTAAATCTAACTGCCTAGTTTTATTAGAGGGCTAGATTTAATAGCAGCATAAATGGGCAATATTGGGGGTGACGATAAATCAAGGGAGAGAAAATATACCCATGTATTTAATCTTCAGATTTACATGCATATTTTCAAGTACCCAACCAACTCACAAAAATAGCAAATGCAAATGCTGCCACACCTTTTCACCGATTTTCAATGGGAAACTACTTAGGTAGATTCTCTTTGAAAATTAAATAATAATAATTATGCTTATTTTTATAGTGCTGTTGGATATATGCAGTGCTGTACAGTATTGATAAATATTCAGGTGCAATATGTTCCTGCCCCAAAGAGCATACAATCTAAGTGAGTATCTGAGGCAATGGGAGATAAATTAGCTACAATTATGAAGGTACCCCCAGACCTTGCATCCGCATGAATTACTCAAAATTACTCCCTGAAAACTCGTTACCTTAGACTAGTGATTCTCAACCCAGTCAAGCAGGTTTTCAGGATAATCACAATGAATATGCATAAAAGAGATTTACATACAGTTATCTCATGCATATTCATTGTGGGTATCCTGAAAACCAGACTGGCTAGTATGTCTTGAGGACTGGGTTGAGAACCCCTGCCTTAGACACACGGTTGAAATTTTAAAGCCTTTCAATCCAAAGGGATTCTCACTTGAAGGGCTTGATTTTATAACAGGACAGCTATGTATGAAATGCAGAAAGGAGCTTATTTAAAGTTTACTTTATAAAAGCAATCTAGGCACCTATGTATCTTTATACAACAGGTTCCCAGATCCAGCCTAATAGTGCACAAATAATTTACACCCGCTTCAAAAACAGGTGTACACGTGTGCATGCTTGTATTTTACAACTCCACCTTTGCTCTATCCAAACTACACTTCAAGGAACATCACATGGGTTGCATAAAACTAGGGCATATTTTTTGTGTGCAGAATTTTATAAAAACGATATTTCTGCATGTAAAACAAGCTTTACACATGAAAATAACTCCTTCGTGTATATTTGTTATGTTATATAAAATGCCCCAAGAAGTGAAACTGTTTTGACCAGACCCACAACTCAATTTGCCAAATGAGGGATCTAAGCTGGTTGGATGAACATGAAATGTTGATGAACACATAAAATTGTGATTCTTCTACTGTCTTTTTTTTGTTTGTCATTACTGACAAGCTTTAAAGTGAAAGTGACATTTATATCCCTCCGTTTAGCTCGATGGGAGCTGGGCGCCACCATTTTCTGATGAATTCTGTTCTCCCATCTCCTGTGGGAGACCAGAAGCTCTGCAGCATGGAATCCTGCTTGGAACACGATATCTCTTCAAAGATACCATTCTTTATCAGTGCAACAATGGCTATGAGCTGCAAGTGAGTAATCTCTAAATGAATAGCTTATATAGTGCAGGCATCACATAGGAGGATGTTTACTAGAAGACGTCAACTGTCATTGTGGCACTAACAGAGAGAATGTGCCGCAGTGAAAGCTAAGGCAGTTGAAATGTAGCTATCACAGGCAATTTTCCACGATAGCTGCATTTTGCATGGTAAGGAGGATCAGAGTGGGGTAAAGGCTTTGCAATCGGAGGCAGCAAGCACGCAATTGTCATGCAATGGGTGCCAAAATCGCCATGATCATGGATACAGATAATGCCACCTGAAGAGGTGGCATTAGCTGCAGTCAAGCCATCGATGACACCGATTGACAGTGACAACACAGCAATCCCCCCCCCCCCCCCCAGCCCCCTCTTTGTTAAAGGATGCTGCTGCTGTGTATTTACCGATTCGCGGCACGGACACCAGTTGTGGTGCCCTCCCACACACTTAGTGGCTAGAGTGGGGTTTTTAACATGCTGTCACATGGTAAAAGCACAGCGTGATTGTCACATGGTAATCCCTGTACTAACATGCCCCACTGATTATAAAACACTGCAATTTACTAGAAAGATTAAGGTGTGGGCATTTACACCAGCTCTAAGATTAGTATAAATGTCCATGCCTTAACGTAAGGCATGATCTCTTACACTAGTATTCAGGGCCGGCCCAAGGGTTACTGCCACCCCAGGCAGAAGCCCTAGCCATGCCACTCCCCTCTTCCGAGCCATGCTGCTGCTCCCCGCTGCCACTTTTTCCATCGGCGGGGTTGGTGGGAGTGGGGAAGGTGGTAGCTGCATGCCATGTGTTGTGCCGCCCACGAGGTCTGCCACCCTAGGCAGCCGCCTAGCCTGCCTAGTGAACAGGTCAACCCTGCTAATAATTTATAAAGACATATAGGCCCCTACCCACGATGTACAGGATAATTTTATAGCAGAATGCTTAGGCTATGAAGGCATACAGGCACACATGCTCTACCTCATTTATCAAGGCAACATATGTGTCTGTGTGTCTTTGTAATACTGCTTTCTCAAAAGCTCCCGCCGAATGTTATTTTCACTCCGAGGCCAGGAGTAGCTTTGTGAATGTATGTGCCATTAAGAATTGGTGCTATGCATGTATTTTATAAGACTTGCACATAAGTGCCAATCTCGCCCTGACAAACGGCTATATATATGTCACATAAAAGTAGGCTCTATGCTTTCCTTGTACCTACTGTTGTGAATGTATATGCTGGAACAGTTTTATAACTCCAACATCTATTATACTGTTCTACACACTCAGATGCTCTGTGGAAATCCGCAGGCAGTTATTGTTATCCAGGAGCCCCCTCCATGTAAAGTGGTAGTGTTGGCCGTGGATGCCATACCATCTGTGCATTTCAACTCTTCAGTGATATGCATTGCATTTTGGTAAACCTGCAAGCTTCTGTGGATGTATCCCTCTTTTTAAGCAGTGCCACTTTGAGGCCAAAAAAAATGTGAACATGCATCTGTGTAGACTGGTTAGTGAATGCAATGGAGGGCATTATGGATGAGCTGTAGTGACTCCCACTATAAGTCCTGAATATCTTTTTTCAGATCTTCTTGAATATTTTTTTTACTGCTATATGTCTTCTGACTATCTTCTCTTTTGACAGTTATTATGCATGCTCCAGAAGCCAAGGGACATGTTTACTAAAGCATGGTAGCCGAGAACATGGGGTTTAGCACACGAATAACATGCATCCCGGCCCCAAGGTAGCTGGGAGCATACAGCAGAGGCCTCTGTGTTAAAAATATTATGCTACTAGCGTACCATGCAAAGAGGCGGGATTAACACAGAGTTGGGGCAGAAAGTAGGTGGGAACAGATGCACACAGCTAGCAAGGTGGTGCTACTGGCAGATATGACCAGGAAAGATGCCACTAGCATGGGTGCAGATAACACCAGTCCCTGCCAGTTGCACTTGCCTTGCCAGTGCGGTCTAAATGTGCGGTACAGTCACTATTCCCATACATTGAAGAGGCATGAGCAAACAAGAAAACTCAAGAATCAATGTATGCCGAGACTGTACATTCCTAGAGCTGAAGAAGAACTAGGCCTCATAGAGATTGATTACACATACAGAACTACAATTATAGGCTTCCGGGCCTACCTAACAGCATCATAGAATCCAAATATGCAAAAAAGTGCTGAAATATGAAAGTAAGCATCCAAAATGTGTCTCCATTATCAAGCCTGGGTTGTCAAGCACCTTGGGTAGCTCAGGGTGAGAGATTCACATGCGCCAGAGTCCATATCCCACCATGACTGTGACTCTGCGGTCACCAGGATGGGACCCTCTGCTCATGCAGATGCAGCATTTATGCCCTTAACTCCCACAGAAACAGTTGCAGCACAGTCTCTATGGTTTTTTTCACTGATTTGCATGCCCTGCCCCCTTATTCTTTGGCCCATACCTCTGAGCTGTGCAGCTAGTTGCACATATTCCCCAGTCAGCCTTTTCTGTTCTTCACTGGCCACTTGCACTGTGCTGTTATGGGGTTGAGAGCCATGTATTGTCTGTCCTCTGTGCTGGGACGTGATGCACTGCATCCACTCATTGCATTACACTTGCTTTTCACTTAGACATTGTATGGCACAGACTCCATTTGCGTTGGCACACTCTTATGCTGCAGCTCTCCCCTGGGGTCCCATGGACAACCTATCTGCTGTCGGCCCCTCAGATTCCATAGCATGTTGCAGCTACTTGGATGTGTCCTCTGTCATCCTGCAGGTATCTGCATGGTGCTCTCACCCCCCCCCCACCCCCCCCCCAGCATAGTACTATGGCACCAGTAGCATGCTGCTGTTACTGTTAGCATGCAAGTGAAGGGCGCTCGGAGTGCATGTGCCTCCATTGCCTCAGAAGAATCCAAGTCACCAATGTCCCTGTTTAATGTACATTACCAAGTTTAAGTTACAATGTACACTGCTTTAACTGAATGATAAAGTGGTACAAAAAACTGTTAAATAAATGAATGTGCACCGGACACACAGTCACTACTACTATGCACCTGATGCACCTATCACCATATTACTTCCCTATCACGGTCGCACTCTCTGCATTTACCACAGTTGCTCCACCCTTGGGGTGGTAGAAATTTGCGCTAATTCTGCATTAGTTCCATGCTACTTGCAGCACTTTAGTAAACATGCCCCCAATTTTTTTGTGAGTGAATTGGCCGATGTTTTTCAAAGAAGTAGAAAATGCAATAAATATTAGGAATCATTTACTATATCAGCATGTGCTAATGCCCTTAATGCACACTATCTGTCGCAGGCCCCATTTTATGTGTACTTTCTCTATAAAGTGTACCAGAAATAGGGAATTTATGTACATACAAATTGATTTTCTAGTCACAAACTATTTTAATAATTAATAGGCCTCAATCTTGCAGTCATAGATGTTCTTCAGCATTCATCCAAGCTGAAACTTTGCCATTAGGATTAAGCTTACTTATTTGATTAGGTTATTTTTAATCACATTTTTATTTTTAACAACATAAATATCACAATCTCTGAGGGTAGGCATGCTACTAGGGACAAAAGTACTTATATTAATGTGAGTAAGGCTATGGGTCTTTAACTACATATTTATTGTAGGTTGCTACTTTTGCTGAACTAATGTCTTTGAATTTACTGTGTTCAATAAAACATCTCTCCTGTGCCTGCATGAAACTCTTAAGTGCCTTGCTGCAAAATTCAGAAGTGTACCAAAAATATACACAGGAGTAAAGCTTTTTAAAACACACTCAAGAATCTGTCAAACTAATACAAATATCTTTTGGCATCATAAGAAAAAATGTCACGTACTGAATATTACCAGATATTTGGCTATATGTGTGGCTCAGGAGAATCACAGAATTAAGAACTTGGCCTAGAGATTCCCAGACTTCCAGCCAAGTTTGCTCTGAAGGCCAGTTCATCAGAAACAGTTATTCAGCATTTGCTTTTAACCTTGATCAGATACTTCCTCATTAATGTAATGCAGGAAGGAAAAGCCTTTTCTGTGGATATTGAAATTGCAGTCTTGACAAGGTTTCTTGTAAATGATGGTCTAATTCACCATCAATAGAGTGGTCTCAAGATTTGACTTGTGCTAAATATGTGCTATGACGTTTCCTTTATCGTTTGATAGGGCGAGGCTAAACAGACATGCCAGCATAACAAACTGTGGAGTGGGAAAAAACCAGAGTGTAGAAGTAAGTCCCAAAACCTAATATTTGATAGTGTCTCAGAAATGTGGAGGATGTTTACGAATGCTTAAAGATAATTGGACAATATTCAGCCATCCTGGTCACAGGCTAAACTTAATCCGTAGATTCAGCACTACCATCTGTATAAATAGCAGCACTGAATATATGTAATGGCCAGTGACCATGCCAGCACTTTCTGTTTAGTTTAGGCCTGCTGAATATCTCTGCTAAATGGATAATTTTTAGGGGTGTCCATTCCTAGCACAGCCTGCAAATATGTGGATATTTGGCTGTTTAGCAATTTAAATGGCTCAATGTTATTTGTATATTTTCTGAAAATCTACGGATAAACAAATAATGAGTTATCCAACTGCCAATGAATGCATATTTGCTTTGAATATCTGCCTGGATGTGTTTTGAATTATAAAGGTTCTCTCTTTTAGTCCTTCCTAGCACTGATCTAGGGAAAAGTCATTATTGGTTCTAATTCACTAAGGGCCCGATTCTGTCCTGGACGTCCCGGCCCTCTGTGCGCCCGGTCGGAGCTGGGGACACAGAGTTAGACGGGAATCTGATCCCGCGGGGAACATCTAGCCCCACATGATCAGAATTACGTCCAGGCCTGTACGTGCAAGCCGGGACCCCGATTCCAGTCGGCCTGCACGTAAAAGCCTTGCCTGGCTAACTCAGTCAGGACTTCTGAATGGAGCCACGGTGCCATGGCGTTCAGCCGCCGGAAAGAAGTTTCATTCCCCGCAGCCCGACCCCCAATCTGGCCTCCCAAGGCCAGGGTCGGGCTGCGGGGAATATCCTCTGCCCCCTCCCTCCTTTGCTGCATTCTGGGCCTGCCTGAACCACCCACCCTACCTCTGCCCCACAATGCTCCTTTCCCGTCCCCATCTAACCTCCCCATACAATGTACGGGGAAGTTAGTTGGGGTCGGCAGAGGAGTTGAATAGCACCTTGGAATGATCCTTTAAGCTTTTTTTATTCCCTAAACACACATGCGACATTTGCATGTATTTTTATGCACATATTTCATGCCTATTTTATAACATAAGGTGTGCATGTACTTTATTTTATAAAATAGGGGTGTAAGTGGTCAAAAACATGCATTAAGTTGCATGCCAGCCCAATGACTTGTATAGATGTCCATGCCTAGCTTTTTCAAGAATGTACATAAATTGTAGTATTTTATAATTTACACACAAAGCTTTGCACTCTGCCCAAACTCCACCCCATATACGCTCACAGTGAAAGTATGCTTGATCGGCCCAACGCACATACTTTCAAAATTGGAACCACATCAAATATGCACATAAATGTCCGTTTACACATGTATATGACTTAAATACCTAGATTTACACGTGGTGTTTTCACATAAATCTAATTGGCCTTTTATAAAATTACCCCAGAATGGGTGAAAAACCTTAGCAAATCAGGCCCTATGGAGTTTTTTAGCTATAAAGCACTAGAAGGTATTCAGCTAAATAAATCACTGGTTTTAGCTGTATAAGAACATGAAAGATGCCATGCTGAGTCAGACCAAGGTCTATCGAGCCCAGTATCATGTCTCTGACAGCAGCCAGTTTGGGTCACCACCAGTACCTGATAGATATCAAATGGTAAATCTGTTTCTCATAATTAATTTCTGGGGATGAGCAATGACTCTCCCATGTCTATGTGGCTAATAATTTTCTACGGACTATTTCTTCAGAAACTTGTTGAAACCTCTTTTGAATCTTGCTATATTAGTCACCTTGACCACATCCTCCAGCAAAAGATTCCACCGCTTAATTATGTGTTGTGTGAATAAAAAGCTTTCTAGGATTTGTTTTTAATCAGTTGGCTATTATTATAATGGCGTGTCCTCTTGTTTTGTGTTTGATGGGTTAAACAACCATTCCCTGTTTAACCTTTTAACCCCACTCATGATTTTAAAAAATTCTATCATATCTCTTCTCTCAGTCATCTTTTCTCCAAGCTGAAAAGCCCTAACCGACTTAGCCTCTCTTCATAAGAAAGATGTTCTGTCCCATTTATCATTTTTGTTGCCCTACTCTGAACCTTTACTGGTTGCATTATGTCCTTTTTGAAATGGGCTGACCAGAACTACACACAGTACTCAAGGTGTGGACGCACAAGGGGGCTGTAGGCCGGGTCCACCTACAAAGTATTCCCAAATATCACCAATGAATGGCTCAGACAACAATTGCTTGGCTATAAAAACTCTTTATTCAGTATAGCAAAATAATTGTAAATGCAGATAGCAAATGTCTGTCTGAGAGATGGCAGACAACGTTCCTTCTCCTAGCTGAGAAGCAAGGCTGCCCCTGATAATCTATAGTTGCGAGTGTTATGCAGGGCTAAACCAGGCACTCCCAGAAGGGAAACGGCTGCACTGGTATATTCTGCTTTAGAAAGCAAAGTAACTTTTGAATCACAATCTGCAGTTATCATAGCTGTTATTGTTCTTCTATTTCTAATTTTCCTGGAATATATGTATGTGATATTACCACAAGACAATAACCATCCTATTGGCAGTTTAACAGTTCTACTATAACTAGCTTGTAATATTGTTTTAATTACTTAATTCACTTGTTTGAATGTAGTTGTATCATTCACTTTCTTCCTTTAAGTAAACAAACTTGCTTGACTTAACTTGTCAAGCAATTCAATTTTGTTTTGTTTTGTTTTTCCAGTTAAGTTACTAACTTCTATCCTTCCTTTAAACACTTAATTTTTCTTAACTTTTGTCACATCACACAAATCCACACAATTTATCAAATATCTAAATATATCAAAGCATGGAAGATCTTCCCATTCATTCACAACAATTATAACTAAAAATACATTACACATAGAATGGAATCAGGTCCCTAATTTTTGCTAAAATGAGCGGGTCGAATGATCCTCCCGCTGGCCAGGCGAGAGTAGGATCCTTTTTCGCCCATTTCTCCAATTTTTTAGAACAATCTTTTATTGAGGATTCCAACAGGGGGTTTTGTTTAATGAGGCAATCTATTGGGTTAGGGCCGGACTCAGCCCCTTTCTTATTATCTACCCCCTCATTGGATTTTTTCTTAAACATTCTCCTTAACTGTCCCTCTTCCTATAATCTGTAAACCTGGTGTTTTCACTGTTTGAGGACACTTTAATTACAGGGATGATCCTGTTAATAATTTTGCCTTTTTACCGATGCAAAATCGAACCTCTTTATCTACAGAGGGACTGGTAACTTCGCTTTTTACAGAACCTCTTTATCTACAGAGGGACGAAGGTACAAAATCCAGGACTCATACAGACACGCTGTCCTTACGCTTTGTCCGTCTCTGGCTGTCCCCCTCCACACTCGCTTCGTACGCAATTGTACGTCTCATGCATGCACAGTCAATCCTGGAGATATGAAAACCTAATGTCTGGACAAAACTTCCTTTCCATAATATTACAACTAGGTATAAATACACTCTAATATTTTCTACATAACAGAACATTAATTACATAAAATACATATGCATATGTGTGAATTCGCTACTCACCCACTAGTTGAACTGGGTAAGTCTTCTGTCCTTGATGGGCAGACAGGAAATACAATACTCACCACTGGAGTCTTCCTAGGGTATCCAAATCTCTCGTTCCTCGTAGAACGGTATCCTTTTCTCTCGTCCTCACTAGGACGGTATCTCATCCCCTGGACCGGCAGGAGGTATCTCTCGTCCCCTTTCTGGAATGGTATCCTCATCCCCTGTTTTCCTAATGTAACAGGAGGTATCCTTACTCTCTGACAAAAATGCAGTCAGAGGAAACGCTGGGCAATTTAGAAAATTTAGGAGTTTAAAACTCAGGGTCCCTGTTCGGGCGCCAATTGTAGGGTTCATTACGCCAATTGCCCGTGCACATGGGAGCCGTGCACCAGGAAAGAACTCAGATCACAGTCACTTGTCAGCAAAACTATTTTATTTGGTACAAGCAAAAAGCTGTAAGCACAGATACACAAGTGTCTGTCTGAGGGATCTGAGTGCAGGCAACGTTCTCTACCTCCACAACGGTGAGAGAGAGAAGGCTGCCCCTGATGCTCTATAGTTGCTTTCTTATATACCTCTCTGTCCCAAAGTTCCAGAAAGTTCTGCATAAATTCTTATGTCATTTTCAGCTTTCTGCAAAGTTCTCTTCCCGGGACCCTCCCATGTTTATTAGTTTTCGCAGCTTGTGTTTCAAGGTCTGCTTATCTGTGCTGCTGACCACAGCCCACTGCCTTTCCCTGTGTTCTGTATGGGTTATTCCATCTCCTGGCACTGCTTGTAATCTTCAGGGCTCAGAGTATTTGTGCTCATTGTTTCTAGCTTTGCCTGTATTTTTTCTCTGGGCCCAAACTCTGCACATTCATGTCCAGAGTGTAGACATTCAGAACGTCACACAGTGCTCCATGTACTCTATTTCGCAGCCCACATGTTTTCTTCTGTGCCGTCCATATGTTGCTTGTGTGCATTTCAAGCAGGCAAGGGTGCAGTCATATAAAGCAAACATATAAAGCAGACCTGAGCTTATTATCCCTTCAGGGCCTATACAGAAACATAATAATATTCTCAGATTTGTTCTCCATCCTTTCTCAAAAAGTCCCTAACATTTTGTTTGCTTTTTTCATAGCCACCGAAAAAAGAGGTCAGACTTATCAAGAAACTTGTTTTATTTTGTGCCATCAAGCCAGTACTGACTCCTGGCAACCCAGCTGCCTCTGGGTTTTCATGGCAATGTATCATCAGAAGTAGATTGCCAGGCCTTTTCTTCCAAGGCAATGGAGGGTAATGTGACTTGCCCAAGGTCACAAGGAGTGCCAGTGGGAATTGAACCCTTGATCTTCTGGGTACTAGGGGACCACTAGGCTACTCTTCCACGAGAAACTAGAGTGGCTAGTAAAGAATTTTGTTGGCGTGTTTGGCTTGAGGGCAAAGTCCTCTCATAACAAGCCTTCCTTTTAATCAATTAAGATTTAATAAGGCACACCATTACTAAAGTGTATCTAACCACAATCACATGTATGAAACACTGAAATTGCCTAAATATATATATATATAAATAAATATGCAGATCAACTTTTGCGAGTCTCCCGCTGGTATGCTGTTCAGTGAAGACCGAAGTTTGTCTTGTAATGGGGTACTGATCAACTCCCGTTCTGTGTAAAGCAATGTAATGTCCCAAAGAACACAGCGCTGCATTTAGAGCTCTTTTCCAAATCCTCCAAGCTCTGTTTCAATGCTCATTAAGGGAAACTTCCAAATGCACAGCAACGCCTTAAAACGAGATGGCCGACAATGAAATGAAGCTCTGTTTTTATACTGATGGTGTGTGACATCAGAGTGCAAGATCAGCTGATCCTTAGTGGCCAACAATAAGTGATGGTAATTAAGTAAAAATAAATAAAAATAAGTTAATAATGATTTGTCCAAAAAATCAGGGTCCCTCAATATTTCACAACAAACTCCACCAGTCCAATTCCTGATTGAGTCCCTGCAGTGTCACAGTTAATAATCTGAAAATCAACTGTGTCATGGAATAGCTATGGGTCCCATGGCTATTGCTGTCAGAATCTTGGAGGCTTCCATCTTCTCAGCCTGAGCCTCCCTGACTATCTATTAACTCAAACGGGCTGATATTAAAAGGTCTGCAGTCATATACCGTCCCCCTCAGCTCAACCTTCACTAGTTCAGCGCTTGCCCCTAAAAGAACCATCTCATAGCTTATTATATTCTACTCTATCAGCATGTAATTCCATTGCTTATCTAGAGCCTAACCGAATAATCTAAGGGGCTTGTTTACAAAGCCGCGGTAGCGGTTTCCAATCATTATCGGAGCCGCGGCCCCATTGATTTCGATAACAATTGGAAACCGCTACCGCGGCTTTGTAAACAAGCCCCTAAATTTCTGCATTCCATTGGACACACCAACAATTTTTCTCATCGCTTTAATCTCAGCTCTTCAATGCCCCTTCTTCTCTTAACTTACCCCAAAGCTGGACTACCTGAATAGACATCCTATATAACTAGACAATCTTTATTAAACTGAATATCACATTCATCTTTCTGCACATTCCTACATAAAACAACCTCCTCTGAGGGTCATTCTTTCCTTCAGCTATTTCACAATTGTGGCCCTCATGATTTTGTGGCATTCATAAAGCCTCTATCCCTTTTTTCTTAAAGGAATAGCCAATATACAATCTTCTTTTCTTGATTAAATCTCTCCTAAATATTTTACACTCTCCAGCAGATACATTCTTATCCAATACCTTGCTTCCATATCTAGGGAGTATTGTTGGTGTAATTACTTGCTCACACTTATGCTCTTTCTCTAGCCAATGATTATAGGTCCCCTGCTGCACTTACTGACTGTAGAGTTGAGGTAACACATATTGCTTAACCACTTCTACTAGAGAAAAGGTTAGGGCCATTCTCTGAACCCCTCTGATTAGGGATTGGCTTTTGGATTTTCTATAGCTCAGATTTGTTCTCAGGCAAAGGTTTCATTCTCCCTCAGAACCCTCCTAACACTCCTTGAGTCATGATCTCTATTACCACCCCTAATTTCTTCTGATATTAGGACGTCTCTATCTGGGATGCATTCCCCCCTCTCCCTCAGGGTTTGCCTAGTGGTTGGGGCAGCAACTTAGAGCAAGAAAACTGAGGGTCAAATCCCACTGGCACTCCTTGTGGTCTTGGGCAAGACACTTAGGGGTATGTTTACTAAACCGGGCTAACGGTTAACCCGGGCTATCTGCAACTAGGTCCCATTGAATAATATGGGACCTAGTGGCAGATAGCTCGGGTTAACCGTTAGCCTGGTTTAGTAAACATACCCCTTAATCTTCCATTGCCTCAGGTACAAACTTATTTATTTATTATTTATACCACTTTATCATTTCAATCAAAGCAGTTTACATTGTAACTTAAACATGGTAAACATACATTGAACAGGGACATTGATAACTTGGATTTTTCTGAGCAATGGAGGGTTAAGTGACTTGCCCAAGGCCACAAGGAGTGCTAGTGGGAATCAAACCCTGGTCTCTTGGTTCCCAAGCCAGAACTCTAACCACTAGGCGGCTACTCCACTCCATTGTCACCCCCTTTGGGGACAGGGAAATGCATACTGTTCCTGAATGTAACTTGCCTTGATCTTCTCCTGGAAAGTTGTGAGCTAAGTACTAATAATAAATAAATAAACTCTTCTCTCAGACTTCCTGATCTGGTGGTTAGCTGTAGCCCCAAAGTTCCAAAATCCATGCAAAACCTTTCTTCTGACTGTTAATACCGAGTTGTAGGCAATAGGGTATCTTCTCTTCCTGCCCAAAAATCACTATTTGTTCCTCTAGTCTATTCCTTTTTCTGTTCCCTGTTCTAATGACTGACATCTTGCCTCTGTCTTCCATCTTCCTCGATATCTCTATCCTCAAAGGCAAAAGATCCAAATTCTTTTGCTTCAACATTTTTTATGTCTGAGCAAGAATCAATCTATACTTTTCAACTGGTTCAAAGACGTCTCTGATTCCTGTTACAGCAGCCCTGCCTTACACTCACAAACTGGCGGCATAATTTTAAAAAGATCCTGCTCACTAAACTCTAACTTCACTTCTTCCAGTCCATCTCAAGGAAAGAGCTACTGCACTTCTTCCTGTGATGAGGCATCAAGGTCTTATGGGGATAATAGGTCTGCCTTTTTTTAGTTGGGAAACTTAAATCTCACTGTGAACGCCATATGTGGTAACATGGTGAGGGGTGGAGGCTAAGGCCTCCAAGAGGCTAAACAGGCACAGGACCTAACCGGTCAGCATCCAATATCACTGCTGCCCGGTTAGCTTCAGCAGCTTCTGGCTTTTGGGGCAATCACCGCATATTCAATGCTTTCAGCATGGCATTGAATATCCGGTTTAAAGGTCGGCCTGGAGGGCTATGCGCCTACTAGGCACATAGCCCTTCCAAAATCCAGACAAATGAAAATCTGCCGCAAAGAAGATTGGCTTATCCCACAGGCTATAAAGCTTCACTAAGTCCTTCAGCAGTTGCAGGCAGAGTTCCAATATCAAAAGGTCTGTCTTATCTCAGAGGTCTTGGAATTTGTATGAGTCCTTCAGCTATTGCCTGCAGGATCATGGAGGCTTCCATCTTCTGCTCTCAAAGTCTCCCTGACTTTCCCTTAACTCAAAGCTTTTATCTTGCCTCAGCCACTCTCTCTGTGGATAGGCTTCTTTCTGCCATGGCACTGTTAAGGTGGCCCAGGGATGGATGTGTCTTAAAGAGAACTAGGATTCTCTTGTACACGCCATCACTGACTCCAAGATTTTTTTCTTGAGTGGTGACTTCTAACTCGTCACTCAGTATTTTGTATCTGTAGTTGGGATTATTTTTCCCTATGTGCATCACTTTACACTTGTCCACATTAAATTCTGTCTGATATTTAGATGCCCAGCATCCTAGTCTCAAAAGTTCCTTCTGAAAATCCTCACAATCCTCTGCCATTTTAGCAACTTTGATTAATTTTATGTCATCTGCAAATTTGATCACATCACTCCTTTCTCCAAATCATTTAAACATAAGAATATAAGATATGCCATACAGGGTCAGACCAAGGTTCATCAAGCCCAGTATCCTGTTTCCAACAGTGGCCAGTCTAGGTCATAAATACCTAACAGTTTCCTCAAAAGACACAGGTTCCACAATCATTGCTAAGCTCCTAATATTTTTTCCTTCCCTAAATCTGCCACTTTTTAGGATCCTAAATTTAGGGGTTTAGTGAAATTTTGAGAATAAATTTAGGAATTCAGCGCCAGTAAAATTTCAGAGTGTCTAAACCCTTGAAAAATTGATCTTGCAGGTTTTAAGAGGACACCGTTGCTATCAGTGAGAGCCCAGGCGGTTTATGTCTTGCAAATCCTATAGGGCCCGATATTCCGTGGTGGTAGTGGCCATTATCACTGAACCCTAGACCCAGATATTCAATGCCAGGGCCATAAGTGACCGCTGGCATTGAATATCCAGGTCAGCTGGATAGCCAGAAAGCCAACTGGGCAGCTGTGATATTTAGCTGCTATCCGGTTAGTTTCAGTGACAAACGTTAGGCCAGCTTTTCTCTATGAACAAGCAGGAAATAAATCCTCACATGTGGGTGATGTCACCAACAGAACCCTGCACGGAACAATCCCCAACTTCCAAAGGCTAAAAAGGTTAGGGCTCTTTAACCTGGAAAAGAGACGGCTGAGGGGAGATATGATAGAAGTCTATAAATTAATGAACGGAGTGGAACGGGTAAACGTAGATCGATCGTTTACCTTATCAGAATATAGAAAGACTAGGGGACATGCAATGAAGCTACAGGGTAAACTATTTAAGACTAATAAAAGAAAATATTTTTTCACTCAACGTGTAATCAAACTCTGGAATTTGTTACCGGAGGATGTAGTAAAGGCTGTTAGTGTAGCTGGGTTTAAAAAAGGTTTGGACAAGTTCCTGGAGGAAAGGTCCATAAACCATTATTAAGAAGTGACCGAAGATATCAATGCTTGACCCAGTACAAGCATTGTGGAACTTGTGTCTCTTGGGGAAACTGCTAGGTACATATGACCTAGATTGGCCACTGTTGGAAACAGAATACTGGGCTTGATGGACCTTGGTCTGACCCAGTATGGCATATCTTATGTTCTTATGCTCATGCGTACCTACCTTCCCCACCTGCCGTGGTGCCATATTCTCCAGTCTTCTTTATTCCATGGAGTCTCTAGAATATGTTCCTGCAGTCTGGAAAAAAGGTTTCATTTCTGGCCCTTGTGGTTGAGATTTTGCTCATTTTTCACCAGCCTGGTGTCGATTAGCCTTTTTCTTACCCTTTGGGTGGGGGTTTTTTTCAGTAGTTTTTTGCACCTTTTTGGCTTTTTTTCCCCCTTGTGGACTTTTTCCTGGCCATGGTCTTTTTTCAATTTGATTTTGCTGAGGTGATCTTTTTCGGCATGTGTAAACTGGTTAGCGGCTTTAAAAAATGCACCAAATGTAGCATGGCCATTTCTGCCACTGAACGCTTGCAATGCCTTGGACCAGACCACCAGCCGGTGTGAGCTTTGCTTGCAGATGATGTGTCGAGGGCTCAGTCGGAGCAGAAAGGTTCAAGCAGGAGGGGCGACCCTCTGCAGAGACCCTGTCTACATCAAAAGGGGAGCACAAAGAGAAGATCAGTGTGCAGTGCTATCACAGCACAAGATGAACAGCAAGGGCTGGGAACCGGCTGACCAAGCTTCCCTAGCAGGAAGACACGAAGAGCAGAGTCCATTCTCAGTGTCCAGGAGGGAAGCCGGATGTCTCCCAATGCTCCAATCATCGTGGAGTCCCCAACCGAGGGTTCACCGGCGATGTCCTCATCTGTGGCATCAACATCCTCATTGATGGTGGTTCTGGAGGAATGCCTATGACCCTTAGAAGCTCATTTGGCAGCAGTGGAAGCCCTGTGTAACATATCATCATCACACTTCTTCCAGCCTATCTCGGAGACCCATGCCCTGCCCGTCATGGCTGGGATATTGAGTGGGAGATTAGTATCGATGCTGGTGGCTGTTGACATCTCCCTCTCCAGTGTGTCAGAGTCCAGGGCCCTGGGGCATTGCCATCAGCATGCCGGGCTCAAGGAAAACCATCGACATACACCCTCTCCTGAGCCATGCAGTCAGCACTCGGAGGATACTTGGCATTACTTCGACTTCCTTTCAAAATCGGAATCGGAATGGGACACAGAGGTGGAATTCAGTGTCAGATCTTCAGGACCAGATCTCCCATCTGACTTGTCACCTCCTCCGGATCGGCAGAAGTCACCCTTGGAAGACATGTCCTTCCAGGATTTTGTTCAGGAGCTAGCCAAGGCCATCCCTTTTTCTCTGGAATAAGAAGAGGAATCAAGGGCAGAGGAATTCTAACCTCAATACCCCTCGGCTCTTCGTGAGGTGGTGATGGTCCCCATCCAGCATGTCCTACAGAGGCTGCTACTGCAGCAGTGGGAAATGACACTTATGCTTCCAGCCATCAGCCGCCAGCTCAATTCCTTATACTGGGTCCAACATGCCCCAAGGTTCAAGAAGCCTCAATTACCCCACAATTTCACTGTAGTTGAGTCTGCCTTAAAGCATGCAAAGAGTGCCAAAATGCAGTCCTCAGTGATGCCCACCCAGGACCCTGAACTCCTTCAGGAGGAGGTGTTTCCAGGGTTGTAGGCTGATAGCCCGGATCCTGGCCTACCAGAATTGCATGGCCATGTTCCTCAAAGATGTCATGCTGGTCATTGAGGACTTCACTTCCCTCATTCCCGAGGACCGCCACAAGTCTTTTTGGGGCCTTGTAGCTCACGGCAAGGATTGCTCGAAATTTATGGTCTGGGAACTTCTGACGCCTTTGAATCCACTGGTAGGATGGTGGCTATGGGTATTGCTGTGCAGCTGATGGGCTGGTTGCAGTCCTCTGACCTTGAACAGTGGGTCCAGGACAAGATTGCCAATGTCCCCTATGGGAGTGAGAACCTCTTTGGCAAGCCCTTGGAGGAAAAGGCCGAAGAGCTGGAAAAGGAGCAGGTGACCCTCACCAGGCTCCCCGGAAAGACTCCAGATCCCACACAGAAGAAACTACCAACCAAAAAATGCTTTCCTTTCATGCCCACAGTGGTGCTTTACATCCCAGCTGCAGGTGCAGCCTAAGGCCCAAGCTCCCCACTCACAGTGGAAGGAGAAAACCCCAAAGGCGCAACCTGCTCCTGAGCCAAAGTGGGGTATGGGTTTTTGACGGGGTCTTCAGGAACATAGCCAGCTGACCGTTGTCTGCCCAGATCCCCCTGCAGGTGCGGGGGCGGATTGTCCACTTTTCCCAGTGGTGGCCTTAATTAAAGCAACTACCAGTGCATTTCATCCAGCCTACACCCACTGCCAATGGCCTAAATCACAGCTGCCAGAATTATAGCAGGTACACCCTGAAGAAATCACATCACATCCACACTACAGCAACTTCACTGGCTTCCAATTCATATGATACAAAGCATTGCTGACTATCTTCAAGTTATTCCACAATTCATCAGCATTCAGTAAACAATTCCTCATTCAGAAAGATCACAGCTCCAGGACAAGAATAACCACATCACAGAACTTGTTAAGGGTGTCCAAATGCATAACCAAATGCAACCAATCCATATCCTCGCAAGCTTTCTCCTTATTTGCATCTCACCTATGGAACTCTCTATCCCTCATGGAATTCAAACGAAACCTCAAAACACATCTGTTCAACGACCACTTTGGCACCAGCACCTAACGGCAACAATGCCACAATCTTCAGCCCACACAACCTAACCCAACAGCTTAACCTTACACAACTGAACTTATGAAGACACCACATCCAAAGAACGCTACCCTTACTCACCCTCTTCCATTATAAATAGTTCCTTCCAATGTCCCTCCATTATAAATAGTTCATATCAATGTTCATCCAAATTATGTCAATCTCCCTCACTTAGTTTACCCTATATGTTAATAATATTATACTGTTAATATTATGTTACGTATTTGTAAATATTCCATATTATGTTCCATGTAAACCACTTCAACTAGCAGATGAAGCAGTATAGAAGATTTGCTAAATAAATAAGAAATCATTTTAAATATCTGTTCCATAGTTTCCAAACTTTTGAATGAACAGCAATTTTCAGTAAAGAATGCATTGCTATATGTGTACATCTGATGCCATGTGTCAGATGTTTTTAGAGATGCTCTCAATTGCACAGATCTGTAATTACCATCTTTTCCAATACCAGGAATATCCTGTGGGGCTCCAGAATTTCTAGAAAATGGTATAATTCAAGGCAGCCAGTATCTGTTTGGAGATGAGATGTTCTACAGCTGCAATCAGGGTTTTGAACTCCGAGGCCCAAGTCGAAGAATCTGCCATGATAATAAACAGTGGAGTCCATCAGCACCAGTGTGTGTGAGTAAGTACAAGTGATTTGGATTTTAGATTTAATCACTCATCTTTACTAAATCCAAGCTCAGAGGCACACAAGTTATTTCCCTGTTCAAATGAGCTTATAATCAAAATTGTAGCTGAAGCAATAGGGGGTGAAGTGTTACAAGGAGCATCAGTGGGGAAAAGTAGGATTAGAGCCCTGGCTTTCCTGCTTCTCAGTCTGCTGCTCTAACCATTAGGCTACTGCGCTGCTGTGTGTTTATTACAACCACACTATTTCACTACTAAGCGAGCAAACTAATTTGGAGTCATTTTGCACTTGTTTGCTTGCTAGTGTTTCATCTCCTAAAATTTATTTCTTGGATTCCTTCACCTCAGATTGGGTTAAAGTACATTTGCCAAAAACTTTGAGCATTTTTCCAATTTAGTATTGTTGCTACTTCTCATCATTCATTTTATCTATTCTCCCTGGCATGCCTTCTCTTTTGTAGATTTTCATGACATCTGCAAAAAGGCAAATTTTCCATTTTAACCCTTGTATAGCATCCCTTATGAGGGCAATTTTTAATCTAATCACATCGCTGCAAAGTCCATGGGAATAGTTTACCCACAGTCTTTGCACCAGTTTTTAAAGTGAAAGCATGCTCTTATTTTCACTTTCAAAACAGCTAAAGGAAAAGTGCTTACTGAGATTTGTAGCTACTTGTTTTTGGAGTATTTTTGCTAACTAAAATAACACATGTAGTTTGAAAGTCCAAAACTGCTTTTTCTTCTTATCTCATCTAACCTTTCCCCCACCCCCACTTCAACCTGCACTAGGAATGTAAAAGTTTGTGCATTGTTTCAACCTGCACTACAGTGAACGTAAACGTTTTTGCACTGTGGAACTATATTTATTTATTTAACAGCTCTTATATACCACGCTCTTTATTATCAGTGTGGTTTACAGTTAACAATTTGACTCTAGGACATGATCAGATCTGACCTGAGTTTACATATAACAAGGAAAGTAACATGGGATTGAACTGGGGAAACTATGTACATTTTAAGCAGAGAAAGATGTATGTTGGTATTCTATTTACAATAATGTACCTCTAAAGCAGTGCAACTGCTTGATTACAAATACTGTCTGGTCTGTATTACTTGTTATGTAAATTACATATTTTGTAATTCATATTAAGGGATTGGGTTGTGAGGAGGGAGGAGGTAGGCATTGTTTGATTGTGAGAAGTGCATCAGGAACAAATGGTGCTTGAGGGCTTTTCTGAATTGCCTGAGGTCACTGATCGATCTGATGCTGGGGGGTAGGTTGTTCCAGCATCTGGGGGCATAGAACGCGAATGCCCTATTATTAGTCGATTGTGCACATTTTATGGTTTCCCTCGGGATAATTAACGTATTGGCGGCTAATGATCTCCTAAATCTATTGTTGGGGGTGTGAGTGAGTAGGTCTGAAATTGAGGAGGGAGATATTTTGTAAATGGATTTGAAAGTAAGGAGGAGGGCTTTTTATGAGATCCTGCAACTTATCGGAAGCCAATGTAGTTCTCTTAGGATGGGGGTTATGTGGTCTCTCCTTGAAGCTCCGCACAGGACGCGGGCGGTGGCATTCATAGCTAATTGTAGCGGGTTTAGGGTATTCTTGGGGAGGCCGTGGAGTATAATGTTTGCGTAGTTTAAATGGGGTGTAACTAGCGCTTGGAATATTGTGTGGAAGTTCTCTGGCTCCAACATGAGTCTCAGGTGCCGTAGGGTCTTGATCTTGTAGTAGATGGCCTTTACAGTGCGGCTTATGTGTGTTGTGAAGTCTAGCTGCTGATCTAATGTCACCCCCAGGTAGCGCATGGTAGGCTTGATTGGAAGCTCTGCGTCTCTTACTTTTAGTGTCGAAGGGGGAGAAAAGCTTTTGTTTTTTGTGATGATTAGGACTTCGGGTTTTTTGAAATTTATTCGAAGATTCTGATTGAGAAGCCAATCTGTTATTGCGTTGAAACAATCGACTAAGGCTGTATAATCAGGAAGCATGACATTGATAGGTGTGAACATCAGCACATCGTCTGCATAGAGGAGGCAGGATATACCAAAGGAGCGGATGATTTCACAAATCGGCTGCATGTATATGTTAAAGAGCAGCGCAGATAGGGAGGAGCCTTGGGGTACCCCTTGCTTTTGCCGGAAAGGATCAGATGTGTTGGAGCTGATCCGAACTTGTTGCCATTGGTCTTCTAAGTAGGATTTACACCAATCCCATGCAAGACCCTGGATTCCCTTATCATGGAGTCGGGTTAGGAGTTGGTCATGGACGACTGAATCAAACGCGGCGGCAATATCAAGGAAGATTAGTGCAACACCCCTTTTGATGTTGGCTATCTCACTGATAAGTGTGTTGGTTAGGGAGGTCAGGAGTGTTTCAACTCCGCAAGCTTCCCTAAATCCATGTTGGCTGGGGTCTAGGGGGGATGAGGTGTCAATATGTTGCTGGATCTGTCTCTGAGTCACCTTCTCGAGAATTTTAGCTAGTAGTGGGATACTGGAGATCGGCCGGTAAGACTCCTCTTTCCTTGGATCCAGCTGGATGTTCTTTAGCAGTGGTCGAATGGATGTCTGCTTGAGAGCAGGTGGGAATATTCCTGTTGAGAAGGACAGATTTGCGATCTCAGCTATGATTGGGCTGAGTTCCGATCGCATTGATCTGATCCAGTATGCTGGGCATGGGTCATTTGGTGCAGTGGTGGTGTTGATGGTGGCAATAATGTTTTCAATGCTTCCCGCGGATGGAGATGAGAGCTTAATGAGTGGATTCTGGTGCTGGGGAGACTGAGAAGGTTCTGGTATGGTGGCTGTGACTGTTTTGACAGCTTTAGACTGAATATAGTTGGCACATAGCTGTGGCTGTATATGTTCTTGTTGTGGTGGTGATGGTTCTTTGGTTAAGGATTTTACTAAGTTGAAGAGGTCGCATGGTTTGCTTAGTGAGCGGCTGAGGAGCTCAGAGTGGAATTCTCTTCTTTTGTCCCATATTGCTTCACGATGAGTTTTCATGCTTGTACTTGCATACAGGGTGGGCAGTGTTCAAATAACTGATTTAATCAGTTTAAATGTTTTTACCCATGGAAATTAACATGATTCATAGAGACATTGATGAGGACTGGAGTAAGTACTGTCCCTATGATAGCCCTCTAGATATTTTCTCTTCACCAAAGGTCAACCCCATTGACCACAGCTCTCTGATTTCTGTTGTTCAATCAACTTCTCATCTGGTTTATAATTTTGTTTCATCTCTCAAACTGGCCTTCTTACACACCATTCTTCTTTGTAGAGCAATATCAAAAGTCTTCTAAATTCCAGATAGACTACCACTATTGCACTCTCCTGATTTATTACACGGGTCACTTCATCAAGTTCTTCACCATCTAAAACTATGACTGCCTAGGTTCCTGTAACCCACTGTCTTCAAGGGGGTTGCACTATTCTAGTTTTCAATTCCGCTTCCTTTTTGTTCCTACCGTGCTCCTCCATTCTCTTGGATTCTCTCCTTTTTTGAAGTGACAAGTTGGACAGAGCTGGGAGACTAGTTCGCATTGCCATCACTGAGCCTCAGATTGGTCCCTGCCTTATCCTCAGTGCCACTGTCTCTATTTGACAGTCCCAGGTCTAGTATCACCTTTTTATAAGTAGATTCCTGGACTAGTTACTTGAGAAATACCTCTTCCAAGGATTCCAGTATCCTCCTAAATCTAACTGCTCCTGAACTCGCTAATCTACATTTGATAGAATTAAAACCCACATTAAAAGCACTTCCATTTTGCCAGGCTCTCCTTTGGATAGCTTTTACAGTGCCTTGTGAAAGTATTCATCCCCTTGGTTATAATCCTGTTTTGTCGCATTACAACCTGGAATGAAAATGGAGGTTCATTTCGTTGTTAGGTAATGAACCTAACAATATAGTCCAAATTGGTGAAGTGGAATGACAATAAAATATCTTGTATATATTAAAAAAACAAGTAAAAACTGAGAAGTTGTGAGTGTATAGGTATTCATCCCTTTTGTTATGAAACCCCTAACTAAGATCTGGTCCAACAAATTAACCTCAGAAGTCATATAATTAGTTGATTAGGGTCCACCTGTGCGCTATCTGTGTCACGTGATCTGTCACATGATGCCTGTATAAATATACCTGTTCTGAAAGGCCCCTGATTCTGCAACACCACTAAGCAAGCAACATGAAGACCAAGGAGCACTCCAAACAGTCAGAGATAAAGTTGTGGAGAAGTATATGAGTAGATTAGGGATGGGTTATAAAAAATATCCCAAATTCTGAATATCCCACAGAGCACCATTAAATACATTATAACAAAATGGAAAGAATATAGCACCACTATAAACCTGACCAGAGAAGGCTGCCCACCAAAATTCACAGACTGGGCAAGGAGGGCATTAATCAGAGATGCCACAAAGGATAACACTGAAGGAGCTGCAAAGATCCACAGTAGAGATGGGAGTATCTGTCAATAGCTGTACACTCCACAGAGCTGGGCTTTATGGAAGAGTGGCCAGAAAAACGTCATTGCTTAAAGAAAGAAATAAGAAAACACATATGGAGTTTGCACAGCATGCGGTGGACCCCCCCCAAACACATGGAAGAAGGTTCTCTGGTCAGATGAGACGAAAAATTAACATTTTGGCCATCATGGGAAACGCCATGTATGGCGCAAACCCAACACTTCCCATCACTCTGAGAACACCATTCCCACAGTGAAACATGGTGGTGGTGGCAGCATCATGCTGTGGGGATGTTTTTCATTGGCAGGGACAGGAAAACTGGTCAGGATTGAAGAAACGATGGATGGCACTAAATACAGGGCAGTTCTTGAGGAAAAGCTGTTTCAGTCTGCCAGAGATTTGAGACTAGGACAAAGATTCACCTTCCAGCTGGACAATGACCCTAAACATACTGCTAAAGCTAAACTGGAGTGGTTTAAAGGGAAACATTTAAATGTCTTGGAATGGCCTAGTCAAAGCCCAGACCTCAATCCAACTGATAATCTGTGGCATGACTTGAAGATTGCTGTACACCAACATAACCCATCTAACTTGAATGAATTGGAGCAGTTTTGCCTTGAGAAATGGGTGAAAATCCCAGTGGCTAGATGTGCTAAGCTAATAGAGACATACCCCAAGAAACTTGCAGCTGTCATTGCAGCAAAAGGTGGCTCTACAAAGTATTGACTTTGGGGGGGGGGGGAGGAATACCTATACATGCTCATGATTTCTGGGGTGGGGGGGGTCTCTTACTTATTGTTTGTGTCACAATAAAAGATGTTTTACACCTTCAAAGTGCTAGTAGGCATGTTGTGTAAATCACATGGTGCTAATCTCCATTTTCATTCCAGGTTGTAATGCGACAAAACAGGACAAACACCGAGGGGATCAATACTTTCACAAGGCACTGTATCATTACCTTATCTAGCTTCATCCCTTATGATAGTAGCCTAAAGTTTATGGTCACAATTGTCCAACGATGCTGATGTGACAAACCTCATGCAAAACGTACTGCATTCTTACACATCTTGAATACTACGTATACAGGTCTTCTTTCAGCCAGGGTCAGTCAGCATATACACAGGGTGACCCAAAAAAAGTGAGAACATCTCATAAATTAAAAGCTTAAATAGTTTACTTATTTACCTTTTTTAGCTATATAACGTCTTTAGTTCTTTTTTTTTCTTTTTTTTAAATTATTTATTTATGAAATTTACACAGTTATACAGTAATACTTACAGTATACAGAAAAGCAAGAAAAAAATACAAAGGAAAAGGAGACCAATAAGAAATCCAAAGTGCTTCAGTCCACATTTCGGAGAAACATTTGAAAAATACAAAGGGAAAAAAAAAACATTCAAAAGAAACAAAGCCAGAGAAAATACAAGAAATCCCTGGCCAACTATACTGTCTGAAAAGTTACTTCTCACACCCCCACGAAATACAAACAAGAAAGCTTATATTACACATCACTGTGCCTTTTCCCTCCCAAGGATCCAACGTTCTAAATCTAAAGATACTGTAAAAACAAATTTATCATATCCCATAGTAACACAACATTTACATGGGTACTTTAGAAAGAAAGTTGCCCCAAGAGCAAGAACTCTAGACTTAAGCGCAAGAAAAGCTTTCCTACGTACTTGAGTCGAACGTGATACATCTGGAAAAATAGAAACACAATCCCCACAAAATTTAGCTGCTTTCTTCTTAAAATAGGTCTTAAGAATAGCAACCTTGTCTTCCTCAGAGGCCAAGGTTACTAATAAGGTTGCACGAGAAGAAATTTCGTCCTGTGTATCCTCAAGAAAAGCAGTTAGATCAAATTTAGCAGAAACCAAAGGAACTTCACCCTCTTCCTCCACTATGGCAGGCGATGTCTTAAAAGACAAATAATAACATTTAAGAATTACAAGAGATTCAGCCTGTGGTAGAAGAAAGGTGTCCCTAAGATATTTCCGAAAGAGAATCATAGGGGATAACATAGGACAAACAGGAAAATTAAGCAGACGCAAATTTTTAGAATGTAATTGATTTTCTAGGTTCTCAAGTTTCTGATGGACTATACTACTATCCTTCGAGTGAACAGATTGAAATTCTGCAAAGGATTTAACCTGAGTATCCATGTTGGAAACCACGGAACGCAAGACGTCAACTTGAGAACCTAGAACTTGTAATTTTGCAACCGTATCCTTAGTAAATTGACACAATAAAGGAACCGTTTCAGTGAGAACTTGTTCAGTACGGGATACCACTTTCCAGACATCTAAAAGAGAAATAGTTGAGTCCTTAGGGTCCTTAGGAGGAAAAGAAATCTCCTTCCATGACACCACTTTAGGAAGCGCACAGTCCAGTTGCACATTCAGGGAACCTTGGGGTTCAAAAGACACTTCTAAAAAACCTGGGGGAAGAGGAGGAGTACGCTCAATTGAGCTCAAACTTGCTCCCTCGGATACAGGCTTAGAAGGCACAGTACCTGGACCCGTCGACCGCGGGGTAGAGATCACATGCTTGTCCAAGGCTCCCGCCTGAACCACCTCCACCGGAGCCGCCTTCTTCCGTTTACCGCCAGGCATTTTACTTCCCCAGCGCCCTGGATCCTTCCGGGCTCCTAAGGGGCTCCTAAGGGGCCAAACATGCCCCTTCAAACGCGCCCCTTAAAAACGCACCCCAACAGAGCGCCGACGACAGAGCGCCATAGAGCTGCAGCGCTGTCTTATCCGGGCCAGAGGATGACGTCAGCTGGGCTGCTCCACCCACACCAGAAGATCGTACCACTGGCACCCTCAGCCTCCTCAG
This sequence comes from Ichthyophis bannanicus, assembly GCA_033557465.1. Lineage (NCBI taxonomy): Eukaryota > Metazoa > Chordata > Amphibia > Gymnophiona > Ichthyophiidae > Ichthyophis > Ichthyophis bannanicus. The sequence continues at coordinate 660,930,030 of CM066032.1, read as the reverse complement.
GAATCAGACAGCAAGATGAAACAAACGCTCCCAAAGACACAGCTCTGCAGCGCTCTCTTATCCGGGCCAGAGGATGACGTCAGCTGGGCTGCTCCACCCACACCGGAAGATCGTACCACCGGCACCCTCAGCCTCCTCAGGAATCAGACAGCAAGATGAAACAAACGCTCCCCATAACGTCTTTAGTTCAACAATTTCCGGTTGCCATCTTTACTTTTTTTAATTTGTCAATCGTTTACATCTGTCTTTTTGAATTTTTAAATAACTTATATTCTACGAGATGTTCTCACTTTTTTTGGGCCACCCTGTATAGATAGGAAGGAACTTGTAACGGACAGCTTAAAAGCAAAGGGAGATCTGATAAATGAAAAACAATCATAAGATACACTTTATGCTTTTAAAATTAGAACAGGTTCTGTTTTCCTGGTCTGCAGTCCTCTCATGAACAGATATTGTATAATGTAAGAGCAATGCAAATTAGTAGCTAAAGTTCAAATCCCACTGATACTCCTTGTGACTTTGGTTAAGTCATTTAATCCTACATTGCCGCAGATAGTAGCTAAGATTGCTCTGCGGGGACAGGGAAATAGCTACTGTACCTAAATACTTGAACTACTGCTGTAAAGATATGAGCAAAATTCAACAATATTCAACATTTTTAAAAACAATATGCATAAGATATATCTGCATACAGTGGACGCAATGCATATTCATTGTGGAGATCGTGAAAACCTGACTGGCCTGGGATTCCTAGAGGACTAGGTTGAGAACCACTGGTCTACAATTTAGCAACTAAGATTTTATACTAAAAAGAAATTGTAAGGTCAGTGGCGTACCAAGGGTTTGGCGGTAAGTGCTACCAGCCCTGGGTGCCACCAGCCCCAGATGCCACCTGGGAGGGGAGTGCACCTCTGCCGGGCCTATGGAGGCAGCACGGCAAACTTAAGTTTAAGATGGCTTTGCCATGGTGCCTCGCGCTGCAAGAGCTGGCCATTCATCCCTCCATGCTGAAGTCTCATGACTTGCCATGCTGCCTCTGAGGGGCCAGCTGGGGGGGGGAGGGGTGCATTATGCCATGCAGCTTGGGGGGGGGCACCGGCAGCATTGGGGGGGTGCTCACCCCTGGTGCAGAGGGGGCTGAGAACACCACTGTGCAGGGTCATACATGTGGGTTGCAAAAGCCCAAGGGAGTAGTTCAGTATAGGTAGTGGAGTGCTTCTGTGCAGAAAAGAAAGAGTGGGACCTGAGGGTGGTCCTTTCTAAAAATCTTAAGTTAGCCAAACAGGTAGAACAGACTACTGCAAAAGCCAGAAGGATGATTGGGTGCATAGGGAGAGGAATGGCCAACACAAAAATGGAGATTTTACTGCCTCTGTATAAGTCTCTGGTGAGACCTCATGGAGTACTGTGTGCAGTTCTGATGACCACACCTTCAAAAGGATGTAAACAGAATAGAGTTGTGGCTCCTAAAATGGCCAATGGTCTATATCATAAAGCATATGGAGACAGACTTAAAGATCGAGATATGTATTCTTTGGAAGGAAGGCAGGAGAAAGAGATATGTATAGACATTTAAATACCTTTATGATATAAATGTGCAGGAGGCAGGCCTCTTTCAATAGAAAGGAAGATCTGGAATGAGGGGTCATAGGATGAAAGCAAAAGGGGTTGGATTTAGGACTAATCTGAGGAAGTATTTCTTAACGGAAAGTATGGTGGATGCATGGAACAGCCTTCCAGTAGAGATGGTGGAGACAAAGACTGTATCTGAATTGAAGAAGGCATGAAACAAGCAAGGATGATCTCTGGAGGAGAGGAAGGGGCCATAGAGCTTAGTTAGTATGGATGGGCAAACCAGATAGGTCATATGGTCTTTATCTGCAATCATTTTCTGTGTTTTAATGTTTAATAAATAGACTGCAGTTTGCAGTCTTTAATAATATGAGGATTATAAATAAAACTGTCTATGCAGTATTCAATTACTTCCAAGCCTAACAAATGATGCATCGGCCAGGTTGTGACTGACTACTGTGTCTGCCACTACAACATGATACCAACATGTTATATCTTATTGCCACCAGCATATAGTCTAAGAAAGCATATATTGAATTCTGCTTTGTGAAGATCTAAGTACAGTGTAAGTTTAGATATTGTTTTTATTCAGTACAAATTTATTGCATGTTGTTGAACCATGATGCCATATAAGAAAAATTCATGAAGCAAAAGCTATCCAAGCCAGGACTAAGTTGGCAGCACACTGACAAAACAAACACAAATTATTGAGAGCTACCACAAATTATTTTTGATGACACAAGAAGAATTAACATCTGTGTGTAAAATCCAAGCAAAATGCTTTCAAAAAGCACTGAAAAGATGTAAATTGTTTTTTAAAAAACATTAGTAATAATTTTGCAAGCTTAAGTTAAGCACAATCATTTTGGCAGAGTTTTACAATAGCTTTCTTTGGCAGTGTTACTTTTATTATTACTTTGTACTCATTATACACTGCTACAGAATGATTTTAAATAGAATGACAATATATTTACTAATCTCCAGGAACAAGCAGGAATGTAGTCTTCACATATGGGTGACATCGGGTACCGACAGATCCCGTATGGGAAGCTCCCCAGCTACCAATAGGAAAGCCTTTGGGAGCAGTCCACTGCGCCTGCACAACTGCCTTCCCGCTCTCCCAACTCCCTTTCCTCGGTTCTTCTTTTTCCACGGAGCCAATGGGTCATAACCTTTTCTATCACCACTCTGCCTGACCGCACCGGTATTATCCGATACCGGCCTCCTTTTTTCCTTTATTATTTTTTCCTTTTTTTTTTTTAAAACTTACTTTTCTTCGAGGCCCTCATGCCCACTGAGCCTTGCCCACCATCTTAATATGGAAAAGCCCTCCAGTGGTTTTAAAAAATGTATTAAGTGCTCCAGCACCATTTCGGTGACAGACAAATATGATTGGTGTCTGAAATGCCTTGGTCCCAACCATATTCCCCAAGAATGCTCTGCAAGCAGATGACAAAGAGGGGGCCTAGGAAACTGGGCCAAAAGGTTCGGGGAACTCTTTCCCTCGAACTCGATGTTGTTGGCCTCCACTTCCTCCAGAGCATCATCATGCTCACATGGTTCAAAGCACTCAAAAGAGTCAAGACACTCGGAGAAGAAGACTAAGAAAATCACGTCTCCTTCAAAATCTGCAAAAGATAAGGTAAAACACTGAGACTCCCTTGAGAAACCGAAGGAAAAATCCAAAGATTCTTCAAGCAAGTCTTGGGAATCGAGGGAAAGATCCCGATCAACTCACCGGGAATCGCTCAGGACTTCTTCCGACTCTGGACATCGGTCCAGGCATCCCCGGCGGGAGGACTTGTCCTCCAAAGTCCTGATAGGGAATCGGAAGGCACCCAAGACTTTGTCCTCCAGAGAGCCCCCGATACCTTGCTGTGGTACAGTGGCACCCAGCCCCGTTCTTTCCTTGCACCAGACGCAGGCTACCTCCCTGGATCAGCGCATGCTATCCTTGGAGAGAACTATAGCAGCTCTGCTAGTGGCTTTGGTTCCGTTACACTGACAACTCCATGGATGCAGCTGGGAGCGTGGATATCGATGACTCCATCCACTCCGGTGCAGCCTTCTACATCAGTTTTACCCTCGGCCCTGATAACACACTGTACCGAGAACCAATGTATTGGTACCGATCCTAGTATCTGCATCGGCCACAGATATTCCCTGGTCTACTCTGGGCTTAGCTCTTGAGGACATTGAAGAGCATTGACACACCTCATGCCATCATCAGCATCATTGATACTCCCCGGTATCAGATCTGGATTCCTCTGATTCCGACCACTGGTCTTTCAATTCTGATGATCTCCAGGACATCGCCTCGGAACTTTTGCCACCGTCCATGAGCACTTGGCGTAAATCCCCTCCTCAAGACATGTCCTTTCAGGAGTTTATCCGAGACATGGAAGCTGGCCTTTCCATTCTGGCAGCATCAGAACTGGAACCGAGAGTGGAGGAACTCAAGATACTTCGGTATCCCACAGCCCCAAAAGAGGCTGCAATCCTCCTGGTACACTGGATCCTACATAACTTAATGCTTTGGATGTGGGAAACACCTCTGTTTCCCCCATCAGTTGTTGATTGGACACGATATATAGGGTTCCAGAGTGTCCTGGCTTCCAGAAGCCACAACTTCCTTACCATTCTATAGTGGTGGAATCGGCAATGCGCCGCATAAAAAGTGGCAAAAACCATGCTTCGATTCCTCCAGGAAGGGAATCGAGAAATTTCTATTCATTCACCGGACATTCCTTTCAAGCATCCATGCCATCCAGCAGGATAAATTCTTACATCCTCTATATGGGGATGTTCCTGAAAGAGCTTAACAAAGACTGGGAAGGATTCCTTCCATTTCTACCGAAGGAGAAGCGTCCTGCCTTCCAGGCTGTTTTAACACATAGCCAAAATGTCTCAAAATTTGTTAATAGGGCATCATTTGATGCCTTTGAGTCATCCAGTAGAGCCTCTTCTATTGCCATAGGTGCAAGGCGACTGGCTTGGCTCCAGGCTTTGAACTTAGAACAGTGGGCCCAAGATAAATTGGGCAATATCCCCTGCACTGGGGAGAATCATTTTGGGAAAAACTGGAGGGAAAAGACTGGAGAGCTCGAAATAGATGATACAACCCTTAAGAGGCTCTCTAGAAAGACTGCTGACCCTTCCAAAATGAAGACAGCAGATAAAAAACCCTTCTTCCCTAAGAACAGGAGGTTCTACCCCTCATATTCCCAACCGGCCTATCAGACCCACCAAAAACAACTGGGTCCTAAGCAGGCAAAAAAGCCCAGATTAGCCAAGCCACAGCCAGCCTCCCAGGTACCTACTACATCTAGCTTTTGACTCCAACATAGAGAGCACAGCCAGTCTTCTCCTCCACATAGAGCAACGCTCCACCATTCAAGGGAGACTTTATCACTTTGCACAACAGTGGCATTGCATCACCACGAGCAATGGACTCTTTCCATAATTCAACAAGGTTACCAACTAAATTTTCGAGAACTTCCTCCTCACCACTTCAGAGGAGATTTTTCCACCAAACCTCCCCTGGATGCCCTACCCAGGAGGTAAACATACTCTTTTCCCAAGGAGATATAGAAGCATTTCCCCCAAAACAACTGCTCAAAGGCTTCTACTCCCCCTACTTACTTATTCCAAAGAAGTCAAGAGGCCACAGGCCCATTCTTGACCTCAGGGAGCTTAAGAAATTTCTCGTAAAGGAGAAATTCAAGATGATCTCTCTGGGAACTCTCCTTCCCTACATATAGGAACACTACTGGCTCTATTCCCTAGACCTCAAGGAGGCCTACACCCATTTCTTGATACACCCAGACCACAGACAGTATCTTTGCTTCACCTGTCAAGGCACCCATTACCAATACAGGGTCCTGCCCTTCGGTCTAGCATCTGCACCAAGAGTCTTCACAAAGTACATGGCAATGGTGGCAGCATATCTTCAAAGCAACAGAGTCTTTGTCTTCCCTTACTTAGACAACTGGCTAATAAAGGCAGACTTCCCTGGAGAACTCTGCTCATCTCAACAAAAACCTCTTGCTCTATTACAGCATCTAGGCTTTGTGATAAACTTCCCAAAGTCTCACCTCACTTCATAGGAGCCGTGCTGGACACAAAACCTTCCAGAGCCTTCCTTCCAGTGGACTGCATGAACGGGTTAGTAGACCTGGCCATCCACATGCGCCAACAACAAATTGCCATGGCTCGAGACTTCCTATGCCTTTTGGGACACATGGCTTCCACAGTCCATGTAGTTCCTTATGCAAGACTCCACATGTGATAGATACAGTGGACACTCTCATCTCAGAGATCCCAGGCCACAGGGAATCTATGGGACGCCGTCCAAGTAACATGCCCTCTGGCTGGGTCTCTCCTATTGTGGTACACCTCAACAAATATTTCTGTAGGGTCACCTTTTCGGATGCCCCAACCTCAACATACGCTGACGACAGATGCCTCAAAGCTGGGTTGGAGAGCACATCTAGATTCCATCTCCACACAGGGTAAGTGGATGACTAGGAATCAACACAGCAGATAAACCTCCTCAAGCTTTGAGCAGTCACGAATGCCCTCCAAGTTTTCCAGCACCACCTCTCCAACAATCAGATCCTAGTCAGGACAGACAACCAAGTAGCAATGTTTTATATAACAAGCAGGGTGGAAGGGCTTCCTTCTCCTATGCCAGGCAGCCTACAAATTATGGAAATTTGCCATTCTCCACCACATGCATCTACATGCAGTTTACCTTACAGGAGAATCCAATTTCCTGGCAGACAAGTTGAGTTGGATCCTACAACCCCACGAATGGTCCCTAGATCTGACAGCAGTGGCAAAACTCTTCCAAATCTGGGGAACCCCAGTAATAGACCTCTTTGCATCTCTGCAGAACTCTCAGCTCCCACAATTCTGCTCCAGGATACCATCCAAATTCAGTCTTGACAACCGATGCCTTCATAATCCACTGGGGTCGGGAACTCCTTTATGCCTTTCCCCCCATTCCCCTGATCCCAAAGACCCTCCTCAAACTACAAGCAGACAAATTTCTATGATTCTCATAGCCCCTCACTGGCCCTGTCAGCCCTGGTTTCCCCTTCTACTTCAGCTGACTCAAACTCCTCTGATCCCATTGGGATCCAGGCCGCTTCTTCTGTCTCAAGACAACGGAAAACTCCTCCATCCCAATCTACAGTCACTCCACCTGATAGAATGGATGCTGAGAGCGTAATCTATCAAGATCTATCCCTTTCTACTGCTGTAAAGGATATTCTCCTTTCCTCCAGAAAGCCTTCCACCAGAAAGATGTACTCTTTCAAATGGCATAGATATGCTTCATGCTGCTTTCAGAACAATCAGAATCCTTTTGAGGCATTGGTACCCACGATTCTTCATATCTTTTGCACTTGTCCTCTTTAGGACTCAAAACAAATTCGGTGCAGGTGCACCTCAGTGCTATTTCAGCTTTTCACAAGTCTGTGGACGGTAAGCCTATCTCCACAGTTCCTCTTGTGGCTTGTTTTATGAGGGGCCTTCTCCTCACTAAGCCACCCTTTCGACCACCTCCTGGTAGCGTGGGATCTTAGCATGGTATTGGCTCAACTCCTCAAACCTCCGTTTGAGCCCCTAGCAACTACATTCCTAAGAGATTTATCTTGGAAAGTTATATTTCTCATCGCCCTCACCTCGGCCAGATGCATCAGTGAGTTGAAGGCCTTAGTGGCTCATGCTCCATATACTCGCTTCCATCATGATAAGATCGTCCTATGACACATCCCCACTTTCTACTGAAAGTGGTGTCTCCTTTCCATCTTAATCAGTCAGTGATCCCACCGGTCTTTTTCCCAGGACCTCACACTTCTCATGCAGAAGCGACCTTACATACACTTGACTGTAAAAGAGCTCTAGCCTTCTATCTTCAAAAAACAGAAGACATTAGGAAATCCTTCCACCTCTTTGTCTCCTTTGATCCTACTCACTTGGGCCTTCCAGTTACCAAACATACACTATCCAGATAGCAGACTGTATTTCTTTTGCATATGACAAAGCAGGTCTTTCTCTCACAGGACATGTCACTGCTCATAATGACCAAGCAATGGCAACCTCTGTGGCTAACCTTCAATCTCCAGGAACAAGCAGGAATGTAGTTTTCACATATGGGTATCGTCGGCACCGATGGAGCCTGCGCGGGAATGCTCCCCAGCGTCCAATTAGGAAGCTTTTGGGAGCATCCCACAGCGCCTGCGTGCTGCCTTCCTGCCTTTCCCAACTGCCTCTCTCCAGTTCTTCGTTTTCCATGGAGCCAGCAGGTCGTTGTTCCTGTCACCGCAGAAAATTCTTCCTTATTACTTTTTTTTTTTTTTTTGTGGTCGCATCTGCCTTCCTCGACGCTTTACCGGTACCGCCGGTTTTTCTTTCTTTATTTCTGTTCTTAAAAAAAAAAAAATACTTAGTACTTTTTCCCATTTTTCCCAGGTGCATGCGCCATTTTGGGCCTTAGGCCCAAAAATGTTTCCTACAATGGAGAAACCTGCTTCAGGTTTCAAAAAGTGCACTAAGTGTGGCAGTACCATCTCTGTCACCGACACCCATGAATGGTGTCTAAAATGTTTAGGTCCTGACCACTCCATCATGGATTTTATGTCCTGTGCCATGATGTCTAAAAGAGGTCGGCAGAACCGAGCTGCTAAGCTCAGTACACTGTTTCCCTCTGATGCAGCTTCGGTGGCATCGACATCTTCCAGGGCTTCCTCTTCCTCCCGTGGATCTCGGGTAACTAAACATAAGTCCAGCCGGTCCTCAAAGGGTAGATCTCCTTCTAAGCATCGAGATGCCTCTGGCGTTGCCCTTGAGGATTCTGCACTGGCAAAATTGCCCCGACGGGAGGCTTCGGCTTCCAAAGCATTATCGGGCTCCAGGATGTTCTCGAGGCCTCGACCTCGGCAGAACTACTGGTGCCATGCTCTGGGGTACCGGCTGTCTTCTCCGGTACCGACATCCAGGCATTGGCAGCTTCGATAGACCGGAGATTCCTGGCTATTGAACGTAGTCTGGCGGCTCTCCTTGTGACATCGACACCCTTGGAACCGCGTCAGACAGTCCAACCGGTACCGGTACCGATAGCATCGACATCGACATCGGTGTCTGCATTGCCGGCACCCAGTCACCCGATGCCCTCCGGTACCGATACACCGGTACCGATCCCTTCCGGTACCGACTTCGGTCGGTATGGGTATCGGGCTCTACAGGAGCATCCGGACAGAAGGTACTTCGAGTCCTCAGAGGAATCTGAGGATTCTGATAGTTCTGTCGATACCGGAGCACTTCTTCCAGAGGAGCCCTCCTCCTCTAAACGCAGGATGTCTCCTCCAGAGGATATCTCCTTCCAAGATTTTATCAGGGAGGTGGCTCGGGGTCTCTCCATTATTGTGGCTCCTGAAACAGAGCCCAGAGCAAAGGAGTTGGAAATTTTACAATATCCCAAAGCTCCTAAGGAGGCAGTTACTTTGCCCATCCATGTGATCTTGCATGATCTCATGCTAAAAATGTGGGAGACCCCTCTTACCACCTCTCCTCATTCTCGTAGACTTGACACTATGTATCGAGTCCCTCCTTGTCCTGGTTTCCAGAAAACTCAGCTCCCTCACCACTCTATTGTAGTGGAATCGGCTATGAGAAGGATCAGGAGTGCAAAGAGGCATGCCTCTAATCCTCCAGGACGTGAGTGCAGAACTTTGGATGCTTTTGGACGTCGTACCTTCCAAGCTTCCATGCTTTCTGCCAGGATCAGTTCCTATATTTTATATATGGGAATGTTCCTGAAGGAAGTCACAGGAGATTTAGAGGTTTTGAGCCCTCTTCTTCCTGAAGACAGAAGACAGGATTTTCTCACATTGGTCAAACATGCCCAGGATGTTTCTAAATTTGTCAACCGTGCAGCTTTTGACTGTTTTGAGTGCATAAGCAGAACCTCTGCCATTGCCATAGGTGCACGTAGAATTGCCTGGCTTCAGGCATCTGATTTGGAGCTCTGGGTACAAGGCAAACTGGGCAATATTCCTTGTACTGGTGAGAACCTGTTTGGCAAAGATTGGCAAGAAAAGGCCAATGAGCTGGATGCTGACAACTCTACCTTGGATAGATTATCCAAGGCCACAGCTGATCCTGCAAGAAAGAAATCTTTCAAAAAACCATTCTTTTCTAAAAAGAAAAGGTTTTATCCTGCTTATTCCCAGCAGGGACGTTCTGCAGGTCAGCCTGTCCGGAAAGGTCAGCAACCACCCAAACAATGAAAAGCAAAGACTGCTAAGCCTCAACCGTCCCAGCAGTCTCACCCTCCACAAAGCCTTTGACTTTCAGCTAGAGAACTTAGCCTTCCTGGCTCTCGACGGACCAGAGCCTTCCACCATTCCAAGAAGGTTGTGTCACTTTGCCCCCAGATGGGGGCAGATAACAGCAGAGCATTGGACACTCTCCATCATAAAAGAGAGGTACAAGCTTCATTTTTTGAGCATGCCCCCTCCCACAATGATAAGGCAGTTCAATTCTCATACCTCTCTCATCAACCTGTTAGGTCAGGAGGTCACTATGCTTCAAGGGGGCAATAGAAGAAGTACCCATCCATCAACAGGGTACAGGGTTTTACTCCCCCTATTTCCTTATCCCAAAGAAAACAGGGGGATACAGACCTATTTTGGACCTCAGAGAATTGAACAAATTCCTGTTCAATGAGAAATTCAAGATGATTTCTCTGGGAACTCTGCTGCCATACCTTCAGAGTCAGGATTGGCTTTGTTTTCTAGATCTCAAGGATACGTACACCCATGTTCTCATCCATCTAACTCACAGAAAGTTCCTTTGGTTCCTTTTTCAAGGAAAGCACTACCAATACAGGGTGCTTCCTTTTGGCCTGGCCTCAGTACCAAGAGCGTTCACAAAGTGCATGGCTGTGATAGCAGCATTTCTCCGCACTCTAGGAATATTCGTCTTCCCCTACTTAGACGACTGGCTCATTCGAGCCCCAACAGAGTCAGAGGCCAGGACTTCTCTATCCTGCACAATGCGTATCCTTCTGTATTTGGGTCTGGTCATAAACACTTCAAAATCCAGTCTAACTCCCACTCAGTCTTTAGAGTTCATAGGAGCTTTGCTGGATACAAAGAACACGGCAACATAGAAAGTCCTCTCAACTCTTTGTTGCTTTTGATCCTTCTCATTTGGAACTTCCATTCTCCAAGAGAACACTATCTAACTGGATTGCTCAGTGTATTTCCTTTGCCTATCAGAGTAAGAATCTTCCTCTGGAGGGCCATGTCACAGCTCACAATGTGAGAGCCATGGCAGCTTTAATGGCTCATCTACACTCTGTGTCTATTGACGACATTTGTCGAGCAGCCACCTGGGCCTCGGTTCATATCTCAAGAAATGACCCACTCTAGAAAGGCCCTTACATTCAGTATCTGATTTTTACCTATCCTTGCAGTGTAAATAGCTTATGTATATAGTTAACCCGGTTATCCAAGTTTGTATTCCTGTTCGATGTAAAACCAGACAGCTTGTTGTTATGGTCGTTGTGTTGTGATGTAAACCGCGCTGATACCGAATAGCGCGGTATATAAGAAACTAAAATAAATAAAATAAATACCTTCACAGCCCATTACTGCTTGGACAAGGACTCCCGCCGGGATGCCTTGTTTGGTCAGGCTGTTCTTCAACACCTGTTCCATACCAAATCAACTCCTACCCGCCATCCCTGGTTGGATGCCAGAGATCCATGGGGGGAGGTGGAGCCCTGGTTCAGGGACACACAACTTCTGGGGTCTCTCCCTGGCATCTAAAGCTAGGGAGTCCCCATATGTGAAGACTACATTCCTGCTTGTTCCTGGAGATAGCATAGTGTCGCCCCCGCCTGGCCAGGTAGATAACCGGCGGCAGGTGAGGTCGCCTTTTAACCTTAGGATAAGATTCTCGGTAATGGCTGCCAGAAGGGCTGATGGGAATCGTAGTTTATCCTAAGGTAAAGGAGTTGTGATCCGAGGGTTTAGGCACGAGACAGAGAAAATTTATATTTTTAGTGTAATCAGGGGTTTCTTCATACACAGGAGGCGTGAGGCACAAAGTAGGGAAAAAGGAACTTTTAATCCACGCTACTGCTTCAAATCAACAGGAACAAAATTAGGCTTTCAATATAACTTCCAACACAGATGGCATCACTTTGCTTGAGTAAATTAAACTGGCTTTTTCAGCGCTTTTAAACAAACAATGCTTTCCTCTGAAACAGGAACAACTTCTTGTTGCCAAAACAAAACTTTTAAATGTTCCTTAGACGTATGAATCAGCTTCTCACTACGTCAGCACAATCAGCTGCTTCTTGCAGTTTGTGACGTCTTCACAAAATACGTGTTTTCTGAGCATGGCACAGCTATAAGAGCTTTCTAGGATTCTTCACCGTCAGAGGTAAAACACATAGTACACTGACAATCCATTATACTATTGTCTACATGCGTTGTATCCATTTGTTCTTCTCTATCATCCTCTCTTATATCATAAGGTAGGTGCATAGAGAGCTGACTATCTTCCTTCCTTATTAAATCTTTGAGCCTTCTTAATAAAGTTTGCTTCTGCAGTAACTCATCCGTTAGCTGAGCTACGTGCTGATTAGACCAGCTGTCTCCCTTTCCTCTGGGACTCTGGCTATGCTTATAGTTAGCTTTCTCTCCTATGGGTAATTCTCTGGGGCTTTTCCTCTGTGAGGATTGATAAGGACAGACTTGCCTTTGTTCTATGGTATTTAGGGATTCCTTCCGTCCTGCAAACCAGTCATGCTTTTCTTCCAGTGCAGACTTTCCCTTTGCTGACGGCACCCTCTCAATCCCAGCTGTATCTGGCAAGCTTTCATCAATCTTCTCTTCACAGCAAATGGTATCTCTCACACTCTGTCTCTCAGGCTCTGCAAACACTCTCTTACTTGCTCTGCCTCCTGGACTCTGTGTTGGCCCCTCTCCTGAACTCCAGATTGAGTTCTCCTCTGTATTTCCTGAGCTACCCGAGCTCGAGCCTCCCGAGCTCCAGCCTCCCGATCTCCAGCCTGAGCTAACTTCTGTTCTGTGAATCTGGTTTTTAAACTTTCCTTCTCTTTGAGGCACACCCTGCTCCCAACACATGTGACCAGAGTCTAGCTTCACTCTGACGTGCTGCTGTGGGCGGGGCTTAGGTATGACCAGCTTCTGAGTCCTAGACTCCTGGTTGCTAGGGAAACCTATGATACAACCTGATTTAAAGCGACAGGAGTCTTTTTCCTGTGCATTTCTGTAATCAGCCGTGGTTTCCTTACCACATATTCCCCTTCTTAAGACATTTCGTGCTGGGGTTCTCCCAGAATCACAGCACGTAAATCTCTTATATCTTTCCTCGTTGCTTTGTCTTCCTCGCCTAGCCTGGGTAATGGTGACCACCTGCCCTTGCGCTGTTCGCTCCTGCCAGGGTTTGAGCAAGTTATATGAAATAACTGTTGGCGTCCTCGTCTGGTTTGTACTAGATAGGTCGCCGGTCCCACTTGCTTAACCACCCGGAAGGGTCCCTTCCACTGGCTCTCAAACTTAGGGGCGGTGCCCGTTACCATTACTAGGACTTTCTCATCCACTTCTAACTGGCGGGGTCTTTTATTACGGTCATAATACACTTTCTGTTTTTGTTGGCTTTCCCTCAAATTGTTTTCTGCCAACTGGGAGGCCCGCGTTAAGCGTCCTCGCAAATCCCGCAGAAATTGGGGTATTTCTGTTTCCTGGACTCCCGGCTCTACCCACTGATCCCTCCGAATGTCTAGTATGCCCCTAGGGCTCCTACCAAACATAAGCTCGTAGGGGGAAGTTCCCAACGAGGCCTGAATTCTCTCCCTGTTTTGAGAGCGAAATTGTCTCTCATGGCGCTTCTCTCCCTTTGATTTCCTCACTTTCCTCTGAGGAATGTTTAGCAAATCCTCATGAGAGGGTAGAACCTTTGTCTCCCCCTTTTTAGACACTTCGTCTAGGGCCTGGTGAGCTTGGGACTGGGCTTGTTTAGATACTAAGCCTTCCTTAACCCCTAACCCTTGCTGAAAATGGGGCCAGTCTCTTCCAAGTACTACCTCCTGGGGTAGTCTGGGAACAATGGCCACTGGTACCTTCTTTTCTACGCCTAAACCTTTTATTCGGACTGGGTAAACAGGGTAGGTGCTTATGGTACCATGAACGCACCTAATGTTCACACTGCCCGTGGGAGTCTGAGGGGTATCTAAACTTGTGGCATTTATCCTCCTCCATAACCTTTTGGAGAGCATCGATTGGTCCGAACCGGAATCCAATAGTGCTTTAACGGGAATGCCTTGGACTATTACCTCCAGTAGAAATCCTTCCCTTTTCTTACTGGGGTCACTCAAAACTAGGGCCGTTTTTCATTCTGCACTCACGCATCAAATGTTGCCCACTTCCACACCGATAGCACGCACGCTTCTCATGCACCCTTCTATTGGTGGGAACACCAACATTCTGTCCATTCTTGCCATTTACATCCACCCTATCCATAGACATTTTGGTATAGGCTGAAGCCCTGTCACTAGCTATCACCTCAGCTTCCAAGAAACGTTCTGACATCTCTATGGCTTCTCTGGTGTTTTTACAACCCTGTAGCAACAAAAATTCTCGTAACCCTTTGGGTACGGCCTCAAAATACTGTTCCAGAACAAGCTCATCTATCAGTGTTTCCACCGATTTATGTTCTGGTTCTAGCCACTTTAACACTAACATTTTTAACCTATGGTATAGTGCTCGTGGTGTTTCATCTACACGTATTTTTGCATTCCTAAGCTGGCGTTTATATACTATAGTGTTAGACCAAACCTATCCTTAATAGCCTTTTTTACTTCACAATAGTCATTGGCCAACTCAGGTGGAACGGTTTGGTAAGCTGCCAATGCCTCGCCAGAAAGCGAGAGAGCTAACCTCACCGCCCACTGTTCAGGTGGCCACTTGGCTATTCGTGCACTTTTTCAAATGCATCAAAATATGTGTCCACATTTTCACCATCCCTTAATTGTCCCACACCAAAGGTCTCTCTGGACCCGAGTCCAAAGTTATGGGCTATTCCCACAGAAAAACCTGTCTGAGCTGGATCAGGCGCTGGTGGTTTCTGGCTGTTCCTTCACCCAGGCCTCCAGAAGCTCCATCATTGGTTTCTGCTGTGCTTGCATCTGACTCGCTGCATGCGCTAGAAGCTCCAAAGATGCGTCCCTTTGCTTCTTGAGCTCTGCTGCCGCCCAAGCAAGGACATCTTGGCTCTCATCTTGGCTCTTTTTTATGCAAAAAAAAAAAACACACACACCCAAGTGCGATTCCACCACACAGATATGCGTTCCTCTCTACCTGCTGCTATTTGCCCCCACCCAGTACCAGTATCCTTTAACTCTCTCTAGTTATATACGGGTTACCTGGTACTAGTGGTGCATCTCGCTCAGCAACAGCGTAGGACCTCGACAGGTTCTCTGGACCCTCCGGCTCTGCAGGACTCTGGACTCCTCAGTCTCAGGTGCTTGCAACCCTCCGGTGTCCCTCTGTCGACTCTGGAACCCACTCTATGCGTCTCCTGGTGTGTAGTCGTACTTCCGCTGTCCTCCAATGAACTGCGCTCCTTCGTGGCGTGGCCCACTCCGCATCCAACTTTATAACACTTTGTGGTGTGGCCTGCTCCGCATCCGAACTATTACACCAGCCTGTGGCGTGGCTGCTCTCCGCTTCAGAACTATTACGCCAGCCTGTGGCGTGGCCTGCTCCGCATCCGAACTATTACGCCAGCCTGTGGCGTGGCCTGCTCCGCATCCGAACTATTACGCCAGCCTGTGGCGTGGCCTGCTCCGCAATCCGAACTACTACGCCACTCTGTCGCCCCCGCCTGGCCAGGTAGATAACCGGCGGCAGGTGAGGTCGCCTTTTAACCTTAGGATAAGATTCTCGGTAATGGCTGCCAGAAGGGCTGATGGGAATCGTAGTTTATCCTAAGGTAAAGGAGTTGTGATCCGAGGGTTTAGGCACGAGACAGAGAAAATTTATATTTTTAGTGTAATCAGGGGTTTCTTCATACACAGGAGGCGTGAGGCACAAAGTAGGGAAAAAGGAACTTTTAATCCACGCTACTGCTTCAAATCAACAGGAACAAATTAGGCTTTCAATATAACTTCCAACACAGATGGCATCACTTTGCTTGAGTAAATTAACTGGCTTTTTCAGCGCTTTTAAACAAACAATGCTTTCCTCTGAAACAGGAACAACTTCTTGTTGCCAAAACAAACTTTTAAATGTTCCTTAGACGTATGAATCAGCTTCTCACTACGTCAGCACAATCAGCTGCTTCTTGCAGTTTGTGACGTCTTCACAAAATACGTGTTTTCTGAGCATGGCACAGCTATAAGAGCTTTCTAGGATTCTTCACCGTCAGAGGTAAAACACATAGTACACTGACAATCCATTATACTATTGTCTACATGCGTTGTATCCATTTGTTCTTCTCTATCATCCTCTCTTATATCATAAGGTAGGTGCATAGAGAGCTGACTATCTTCCTTCCTTATTAAATCTTTGAGCCTTCTTAATAAAGTTTGCTTCTGCAGTAACTCATCCGTTAGCTGAGCTACGTGCTGATTAGACCAGCTGTCTCCCTTTCCTCTGGGACTCTGGCTATGCTTATAGTTAGCTTTCTCTCCTATGGGTAATTCTCTGGGGCTTTTCCTCTGTGAGGATTGATAAGGACAGACTTGCCTTTGTTCTGTGGTATTTAGGGAATCCTTCCGTCCTGCAAACCAGTCATGCTTTTCTTCCAGTGCAGACTTTCCCTTTGCTGACGGCACCCTCTCAATCCCAGCTGTATCTGGCAAGCTTTCATCAATCTTCTCTTCACAGCAAATGGTATCTCTCACACTCTGTCTCTCAGGCTCTGCAAACACTCTCTTACTTGCTCTGCCTCCTGGACTCTGTGTTGGCCCCTCTCCTGAACTCCAGATTGAGTTCTCCTCTGTATTTCCTGAGCTACCCGAGCTCGAGCCTCCCGAGCTCCAGCCTTCCCGATCTCCAGCCTGAGCTAACTTCTGTTCTGTGAATCTGGTTTTTAAACTTTCCTTCTCTTTGAGGCACACCCTGCTCCCAACACATGTGACCAGAGTCTAGCTTCACTCTGACGTGCTGCTGTGGGCGGGGCTTAGGTATGACCAGCTTCTGAGTCCTAGACTCCTGGTTGCTAGGGAAACCTATGATACAACCTGATTTAAAGCGACAGGAGTCTTTTTCCTGTGCATTTCTGTAATCAGCCGTGGTTTCCTTACCACAATAGTTACTCACTTGTAACAGGTGATCTCCGGGAACAGCAGGAATTTAGTCTTCACAACCCACCCACCTCCCCTAGGAGTTGTATCTCTCTATCTATCTCTTTCCCTTTCCCTCTCTCTCTCTCTTTGTCTCAGCTTTAAAACTCAACTGGAGAGAGGCAGTTGGGAAAGGCGGGAAGGCAGCACGCAGGTGCTGTGGGATGCTCCCAAAAGCTTTCTAATTGGACGCTGAGGAGCGATACCACGCAGGCTCTGTCGGTGCCGATGATACCCATATGTGAAGACTAAATTTCTGCTGTTCCCAGAGATCACCTGTTACAGGTGAGTAACTATGCTTTCAGTAGCTATTGACAAAATTTGCCAAGCTGCTATATAGTCCTCTATCCATACCTTTGCAGCCCATTACTGCTTGGACAAGGACTCCCACCTGGGATGCAGCCTTTGGCAAGGTGATCCTTCAGCATCTCTGTGGGACATAGAAACAACTCCTACCCCCCCCCCCCCCCCCCGCCCATTTCTGCCAGATCTCCTTGGCGGGGAAGTCTAGGTTCAATAGATCTTGTCTGACTTTCTGACCCAGTCCAACTCTTCAGAGATCTGGGCGCTAGGGAGTCCCATATGTGAAGACTACATTCCTGCTTGTTCCTAGAGATAGCGTAGTTACTCACCTGTAACAGGTGATCTCCGGGAACAGTAGGAATGTAGTCTTCACAACCCGCTCTCCTCCCCTTGGGGTTGTAGGATTGTTTTTTGTTTTTCAGATTTTTCACTCCTTTTCTTCAGCTACAAACTCAACTGAGGAGGGGGAGTTGGGAGAGCAGGACGGCAGTAGTGCAAGTTCAGTGGACTGCTCCCAAAGGCTTTCTTATTGGTAGATGGGGAGCTTCCCATGCGGGCTCTGTTAGTGCCCGATGTCACACACATGTGAAGACTAAATTCCTGCTGTTCCCGGAGATCACCTCTTACAGGTGAGTAACTATACTCTACTTAGCATTTGTATAGTGCTACAAGGCATACGCAGACATGTAGGAAATAGTTTCTGCTCTATAAAGCTTACAATCTAGTCAAGACAGACATCCCAACAGCTAGGGAATAGGTTAGATGTAGGGGAATGATAAAACTGCACATAGCTGGTGAGCTACAATTGTAGTCAACATTATGGCATACTTGCAGTTCACGATTGTGCAGTTTTTGTCCAATCATTTTGGCAGAATAGCTCAGGTTCTTTTAAGTTGGTTGGGGATCGTCAATGGACTGCAGTCATCAAATTTTGTCATAAATTATCTATTGGACCCAGGTAAGGACTTTAAATGGTCCACTCAGTTTCTTCTGGTTGAGCCACTCCACTGTTGCTTTTGCCGTCTGCGTAGGATCAATTTCCTGCTAAAAGGTAAATCTTCTCTCCAGTCAAAGGCCTATGTCAAAATGGAAGAGGAACAGGATTTCCTTTGGGAACTGCCTGTACTTTGCACCATTCATCTTTCCCTTGATCTTTATAAGCCTTCCTGCCCCTGTTACCACAAAGTATCCCCACAATATAATGTTGCCACCACCATGCTTTATTGTAGCAATGATGTTAGGCTGATGTGCTGTGTTTGTTTGATGCTACACATATTACTTAGCATTAAGAACAAAAAGTTCCACTTTGGTCTAATCAGTGTCCTTTAAGGGCCTGATTCTGTGCCATCCCCGCTATTCGTGCCTTCCCCCACCAGCATCTAACTTCCCCGCCTGTTGTGCAGGGAAGTAGGACAGGGGCGGGGAAGGGACGGCTCAGGGACAGAGTCTGGGTAGGCAGTAAGCGGTCGCCAGCCCAGGATGTACAGGGCTGATTCTAATGTTGGCCCTATATGTCCAGGGCCGGTGACTTGTGTGGGGAAGTTATTGCATCTCCGAGGTGGAATAACTTCCCTGGATATGTTTTTTTTTTTCGTGCCTGAGGCGCGGATGGGGCAGGGGGAGCCAGAGGACATTCCCTGCAGCCCAACCTTGGCCTTAAGAGGCCAAATCGGGGGTCAGGCTGCGGGGAGTAAGCTCTTTTTTTCCAGCAGCCAGCATCACGGCTTTTAAATAGAGCCATGGTGCCCTGGGAACTGGACGTCATGGCGCCGTGGCTCCATTTAAAAGCTCTGACTGAGTTAGTCGGGCTTTTCCTGTATGTGCAGGCCGGGCTGAATCGCAGTCTGGGCCTGCACATACAGACTGATCGCGATTCTGATTCCGCGGAGGACTCGTAGGGGGGCTGCTCTGCGGGCCTCGAGGGCCCCGATACCCTACATACACCCCCTCTGCACATCCGGTTTGACCGGTTGTAAAGAGGAGGTTGTGATTCTGATCCCGTGGGGCATGTCTATGCTAGACATGCCCCGCGGGATCAGAATCGCAACCCCCTCTGTACAACTGGTCAAACCGGATGTACAGAGGGGGTGTATGTCCCAGACGGAATGAGCCTGTAAGTGATTCTTTGCAAATACTATCCAGTACATTATATAGCTTTTCCTCGGCAGTAGCTTTCTCCTTGCCATCGTCAATCCTCATTGAGGATTCCCCTTTGGGGGAGCTGGCATCGGGCCTGAGTCCCTCAGTGCCCGTCGCGAAGGCTGCAGAGCCTTCTGGTCTGGAATCCAGAATGACGGCCCTAGAGCGCCGTTTGTCTGCCTTCATGGACCATCAGCGGGTTCTGTTATCCGGCACAACCAGTTCATCTGCCCCTACCCTGGGCAATCGACATCCAAGACGTCCCCGGAGGCCAAGTCGATCCTCTGCCGAGTTCGCGCTCTGAGTCCTGCTTGACAGGACCGCGGTCATCCCCACGGCAAGCTTACAAGGCAGCCCTCCTATGAGTCCTCCATGGACTACTCCGAGTGGGAGACAGAGGACAAGGAGTCCCCCAATACCCGTCGCCACGATGACGTCCCTTCCAATTCTCCCATATTGGAACCTTGGTGGCGGTCGCCACCCGAGGACATGGCCTTAGGACAAGGAGTCCCCAAATACCCATCGCCACCATGACATCCCTTCTGATTCTCCTGCATTGGAACCTCGGCAGCGGTCTCCACCCGAGGACATGTCCTTTAGAAGGCCATGTCCTCAGGTGGGGACCATCTCCGAGGTTCCAATATGAGAGAATCGGAAGGAACGTCATGGTGGCAACGGGTATTGGGGGACTCCTTGTCCTCCATCTCCCACTCTGAGTAGTCCGCGGAGGACTCGTAGGAGGGCTGCTCTGCGGGCCTTGAGGGCCCCGATACCCTACAGCCTGCACCTGGTAAGCTTGCCGGGGTTGACGCCGGTCCCATCAAGTGGAACTCAGAGCACGAAATTGGCAGAGGATCGACTTGAGGCCAAAGGACCTCGAGGATTGACTCGGCCTCCGGGGACGTCTTGGATATCGAAGGTCCAGTGGTAGGGGCAGATGATCTGGTCATGCCGGACAACAGCACCCGCTGATTGTCCATGAAAGCAGACAAACTGCGCTCCAGGGCCACCTTTCTAGATTCCAGACCAGATGGCTCCGCAGCCTTCGGCGTGGGCACCAAGGGACTCAGGCCCAACGCCGGCTCCCCCAAAGGGGAATCCTCAACGAGGATGGTATCTAGGGACCGAGGCCGGTCTGTGGCTGGATACTTCCGGGGGACCTTCACCGGTCGCTCCTTCTCTGATGCCTCAGATGAGCGCCTCGGACTGCTGGACCGGGACTGGGCCCAGGGGGCTCCCAGCTGGTCGGACCCATCCAAGGACGTCGCCTTCGAGGGTTTCTTATTCTTCCTGGGTTCCCTCGAGGGAGACCCCCTTTCTGAGGACCCACAACGAGGCTCGGGTTTGGAGAGTTCCGCCTGAGACATTGGGGCCTCAGACGAGGCCCTGGCCTTTGGAGGCATCAGGAACTACAAAAATGCAACTGAGCCCAATGCCAAGGCACCGAGGTCGGTAGGCAGGAAGAGTACCGGTGCAATACCAGAGGCAAGTTGGAAACTCGGGAACAAAATAATCAACTTTTTCCAGTGACAAGCCAGACAACATCTGAAGGGCTCCATGGAAAAAGGAGACCGAGCATGATGGCACACTTAGGCAGCAAGGGGACCATGCATGCATGGTGGCATCTCCCAAAGGCTTTCTTTGAAAGCTGTGGGGATGCTTCCACGCTTAGACTTTGTCAAGGACATGTCCAAGGACCTGGCATTCCTGACCGAATCGGACGAGGACCTTTGGACGGATGAGTTAGAGATCCTCCAGTACGAGGCCCCTCCACAGAAATTGCTCACAGTGCCCTTCCCTCCCATCCTGGAATGGTTCATGCTCCCCATGTGGGAGACACCGGCATTGGTGCAGATGGTGAAAAGACAGCTCGACTCGATGTATCGGATCTGTCAGAGCCCTGTCTTCCAGAAGTCACAACTGCCACATAACTCCATGGTAACAGAGTCGGCTATGCATCGGCTGAAAAGCTAGAAGATGCACTCCTTGGTGCCCCCTGGCAGGGAGGTCCACACCTTGGATGCCCTTGGCAGAAAGTGCTACCAGGGCTCGATGCTCATCTGCCGCATCCAGGCCTACCAGCTGTACATAGGCATGTACTTGAGAGACCTGGCGAAGGAGCTCGCCAGGTTCTTGGCTGGTCTCTCCAAGGAACCTTTGCAGCAGTTCAAGAGCTTGGTCAAGGCCGTCCGTGAGTGCTCCAAATTCATGTCTCGAGCGGTCTATGATGGGTTCAAGTCGGCAGCCCGGTACCCGCGGTGGGCATCAGTGCATGCTGTCAAGCTTGGCTTCAGTCGTCCAACCTCGAGCAGTGGGTTCAGGACAAATTGGTCAATGTTCCATGCCAAGGAAAGAAGCTCTTTGGTAAACCCATGACTGATAAGGCTGCCGAGCTGGAGATAGAGTTCATGATGAGGACCAAGCTCTCTAAGAACATCACTGCCCCTCTCCAACAGAAAGGCTTGGGTAAAAAGCCCTTTTACCCGAGGAAGGGAGTAGCTTACTGAAACTGCTCACCCTATCAGGCCTCCCCGGCTCCCCAACAGGGTCAGCAGGCCAAGATACATATCCATGGCCCGTGTAAGCAGAAGGTTTCAAAACCCCAGGTACCAGCCCCAGCCCAGCCAGGGGGGGAGCTTTTGACTCCTTGAGCGTAGCTTCTCTGCTCCAAGGAGATCAGCAGCTCACAGGGGGACGTCTGGCCCTCTATGCCCAGAGGTGGGTTGCCATCACCACCGATTCCTGGGCACTAAGGGTAGTGAGGGAGGGTTATCTCCTCCACCTGGCTCAAACACCTCCCCCTTATTTCCCGGGAAAGCCCCTCAGGTCTCCCCTCTACCAGGACCTTCTTTTGAGGGAGTTGGCAAGCCTTCTCGAGGACAAGATGGTGGAACCGGTGCCCCACCATCTCAAGGAGCAAGGGGTTCTACTCCAGATACTTCCTCATCCCAAAGAGGACGGGGGGGGGGGGCCTAAGGCCCATCCTCAACCTGTGCAACCTTAACAAATTCCTGGTGAGGGAGAAGTTCAAGATACTCTCTCTTGGAACATGGCTGCCATACCTCCAGCAGGGAGACTGGCTATGCTCCTTAGACTTCAAGGATGCTTATACTCACATATTCATCCGTCCCAACCACAGGCAGTACCTGGGGTTTGTAGTAGGAGGCAGGCATTTTCAATACCCAATGGAACCAACTACCGCATGAATTAAGGCTCACAAACAACCTGAACGAATTTAGACGAAAACTGAAAACCTATCTGTTTCAAACCCACTACAACTTGATCTAACTGCAATACCCTACCTCAACCAGATCTCCTCTGCCGCACTCGGCAGCACATAATCTAATAGTATATAGTCATGTATAACTTGTACACCTTGGCAACTAATTCCGTACAAATTGTATATAACCATGTATAGCCTGTACACCTTGGCAACTAATTCTGTACAAATTGTATATATGGGGCCCCCCCCCAATCTACTGAAATCAAATGTATACCTTGATCTGTGTGCTTTAATCAAATGTGTATCGTATCCAAATGCTTGTCCCGTGTTACGTAATCATTGACTAATCAAAATGTAAAACTGAAATCTCAATGTACCGTACAATACATTATGATTCTGTAAAGTAAACCGCTGCTGATCGTAGGAAGCAGCGGTATACAAGTGTTTACTAAATAAATAAATAAATAAATACAGGGTGCCCTCCTTCGGCCTAGCCTCTGCCCCAAGGGTCTTCATGAAATGCCTGGCGGGTGTGGTTGCATTCCTCCGGCTCCAGAAGATCTTTGCTTTTCCCTACCTGGATGACTGTCTCGTAAGGGGAGGCACAGCCTCAGAGATGCAGCAGACCACTGCACGCATATATTCTGCAACACTTGGGCTTTGTCATAAACTACCCCAAGTCTCATCTCCTCCCGACACAGTGCCTGGAGTTCATCGGGGCAAAGATCGACACTCTCCAGTCGAAGGCCATCTTGCCCAAGGACCAAGTCGATCGTCTCCGATCCCTAGCTCAGGACATACAGCACTGTCCCTCGGTGCCTGCCTGGCTTCTTCTGCGCCTCCTCGGGCACCTGGCCTCCATGGTCTATGTCACCCCAGACACTCGCCGCCATATGAGGACGGAACAGTGGTGTCTCCAGAACCAGTGGTCTCAGGCCACAGGCCACCTCCAAGAACGACTTTTGATGACTTGCCAGTTGGTGGACTCCCTGGTCTGGTGGCAGTTGCCCCAGCATCTTGAAGCGGGCATGCCTTTTCAGGCCCTGAGCCACTTGAGGGCCCTCACCACGGATGCCTCCCTGCTGGGCTGGGGAGCCCACTGTGGGGAGCTCCACACTCAGGGCAACTGGTCGCCAGACAAGAGCACCCAGCAGATCAACCTCCTGGAGCTCTGGGCCATACACCTTGCCCTGAGGGTCTTCTGTCACCACCTGCATCACCAGTCGGTGCTGGTCCAGATGGACAACCAAGTGGCGATGTTCTACGTGAACAAACAGGGGGGCATGGGGTCTTGTGCCCTTTGTCAGGAGGTCTTGGTCCTCTGCTCGTATGCAATCCAACAGGGTATCCTCCTACGGGCAGTGTACCTGCCAGACCAGGGCAACCTACTGACCGACAGACTCAGCAGAGTTCTCCAGCCGCACAAGTGGCAGCTGGACCCCAGGGGAGCCAGTCGACTTTTCAAGTTCTTGGGGGGAACCCATGATGGAACTGTTTGCCAGTCCAGACAACTTTCAGTTGCCATGTTTCTGCTCTTGGCAGGCCCACCCCTCCAGGGTGGCAACAGACGCGTTCCTGGTCTCATGGTCGGAAGGCCTTATGTACGCCTTCCCTCCGACGCCACTGATTGCCAAGACCTTATTCAGGACCCTCTGCGATAAGGCCTCGCTCATCCTAATAGCTCATCATTGGCCCAGGCAGTCGTGGTTCCCACTGCTTCTGCAGTTGGCGGTAGAGGCCCCCATCCCCCTGGGAACCACCCCAGGACTCCTATGTCAGGAGGAGGGTTCTCTTTTGCACCCCAACCTGGGGCCCCTCTCGCTGACATCGTGGCTGCTGAGAGGGTGACTCTGGCCCCTCTCAACCTTCCAGTTGAGATGGAGGACATTCTGCTGGCATCTCTGACTCTGGTATTGCAGTACCTTCTCCACCTCTCTCAGTCCGGCTCAAGTCTAACTCTGTCTGAATGCCCTGGCAGCGCACCACCATCCAGTTTTCCTGGTCGCTCTCACCTCCGCTCGCAGAGTTAGTGAGCTCCAGTCCCATGTGACGGAGGCACCGTATACCAGGTTCTACAAGAACAGAATGATGCTTCGCACGCACCACAAATTCCTGCCGAAGGTAGTGTCGCCTTTTCATCTTAAGCAGGAAGTGGTGCTTCCTACCTTCTTTCCAAAACCTCATTCTAGTTGGGCGGAGACGGTCCTTCACACCCTGGACTATAAGAGGGCTTTGTCCTTCTATATACAACACACTCAGGGCCACCACAAAGCTTCTCAGCTTTTCATCTCCTATGACCCCGGCAGTCTGGGGGAGGCGGTGACCAAGCATACACTGTCCACATGGCTGGCAGACTGTATCGCCCTTTCTTATGAGCAGGCGAGGCTTCCGCTGGAAGGCCGAGTCACGGCGCTCCATATCCAAGCCATGGCCGCTTCGGTGGCAAACCTGCGCTCGTTAGCAATGGTGGACACCTGGTCTTCTGGCCATACCTTCGCAGCTCATTACTGCCCGGAAAGAGAGTCCTGACAGGACAGTGCCTTCGGCCAGGCTGTGTTTCATAACCTTTTCGGGGTCTAGGCAACTCCTATCCTCCGACCCTTCTGTGTTCAGGCTGCCTGAGTGCTGGTTTCATCGGACACAGGTGTCCTACTGTGGTCTGTGTACACGGACTGGAAAATTTATGCTGCTTGCGGCTCTCCGTTAGGGAGCCCCTATTTTTTCCTATGGGCTTTCGGTAACCTGTAGCTGGGAAGTCCCATATGTGTGGACTGACTTCCTGCTTGTTCCTGGAGAAAGCGTAGTTACTCACCTGTAACAGGTGTTCTCCGGAGACAGCAGGAATCAGTCCTTCCAACCCTCCCTCCTCCCCTTGGAGTTGCTCCTTTACCATCTTTTATTTTTGCTGTGATTTAGCTATGTCATCTGACTGAGCAAGATGGCATCCTTGGGTGGGAAGGGGACCATGCATACATGGTGGCATCTCCCAAAGGCTTTCTTTGAAAGCTGGGGGGATGCTTCCGCAAGGGCTCCATCTGTGCCAATGTCACCCATATTTGAGGACTGATTCCTGCTGTCCCCAGAGAACACCTGTTACAGGTGAGTAACTACACTTTCTGGAGTTTGTCAGTTGCTTCAAATTCACTAAGATAAATTGAAATGTGTTATAATTTCCCATGTTTTTCTAATAGTTTTATTGAATTGTAATTCAAAACCATTTATTTTCCCATGTGTTCTAGGTGTATCCTGTGAGTCACACTCTGCTGTAGAGAATGCACTATCCATTACAACAGGAAGTGTTTATCGTAGTAATGTGACCTTTGTATGTAATTTTGGATATCATTTGGTTGGACCTGAAAACATCACATGTCTTGCTAATGGAACATGGAGTAAACCTCTCCCATACTGTGCAGGTAAATAACATGGAGCCTTGGAATCCACCAAAATACTTAAGCTTCTGCAGAAAGACAAAAACTAACATATGTGTGGCAGAGGAAAGTTCAGTATGCTTCTGAAAAGACCAGTCTCCAGCTTAAGACATGTCTTAGGAGCCTGAGCTATCTGTGGATGTTTTGAGAATCTGAGTGCTATATGTGAAGAAATGACTTGAGAGTCCATGCATTTGTGTTAATGATGGCTAAACATGATATGTTACAACCAAATGCCACTGGCATTGGACCAGCTGACCTTGTGTTTTTTATTATATCAGGGGTTCTTAATCCAGTCCTCAGGACACCACCTAACCTGTCAGTTTTCAGGATAACTTCAATGAATATGTATGAGAGAGATTTGTGTGCAATAGAGGCAGAGCATGCAAATCTCTCTCATGCATATTCATTTTGGTTGTCCTGAAGACCAGGTTGAGAACCCCTATATTGGATCAATTAGTTCATTCTTATTTTGATATGCTTTTGAATTTTGGTACTACTCCTGCTTTAGGTGATATTAAAGTGCAGTTAAGAGAAGAGCTTAAATTTACAGAGTATGTTTTCACAGTTGAATACAGGGCCGGCCCTTCCATAAGGTGGGCTATTTTTGTATGCATGGAAATGTCGTCTTGGTTTCTCAAGATAATCAGAACCATATTTTCATGAATGCAATAAAATAAAGCCAGGACTAGCTTAGCTTATCCCTTTTAGCATTGAGTTCCATTGTCAGCCGGTATCCATGGTACTTAGTTGAAACTCTTCATCCTTAATTCTTGAAAACGAATACACAAACAAGTTGGTAATATGTGCTCTTGGTTCTAAGCTGTAGAAAGCTTGTGAAAAAGCAAAACTATTTAGTCGATTAGGACTATGCACTCAGCCCCCATTTACTAGCTTGCATTAAGATTTTGCAGATTCCATGCATTAACAGAAAACATTAACTCACGATAGCTGCAAACCTTCCTTGACACAGTAAGTTTTGGGGATATTCATAGCATTTGGAGGAAGGCAACCATACTGATGACACAAGGTGATTGTTGCTACTGTGCGATAGTGAAATGTGGAATGCGGTTAACTACAGCTCTGAGGTGATGATTGGGTAGTAGTAATGATTGTGTTTTCTTGTAGAGACCACTTGTGAGGCACCATTTCTGCAGGTGGGTGGGAAAGTTGTATATGAGAACCTCACCGTTGGCAGCAGAGTTGAATATTCCTGCAGTGAAGGATTCACCTTGGAAGGGGAGCCTCTTGCAGAATGTATGGAAAATGGAAGTTGGAACCATGCCATCCCCCTCTGCAAGCGTATGTAATTGCCTGAAATAGCAAATTGAAACAGTTTTTCTCATTATGTTAGTTTTTTGTCAGATTTTTTGCTTTATACTTTACAGAATAAAGGGGGCAAAAAGGTGTTTTATTGCTTTAAATACTTAAGTTAGAAAGTGATAACATGCCCCCTAGTGTTGTAGCTCTCCTTGAAAGAGTACAATTGCCAAGACTTTGTGAAGCAGATAGGCATAAAAGAATAATCACTGTTCTCTTAGATATAGCTCTCATTTCAGTCTCAATGCAAGAAATGTAGACTTTCAGAGATTTCAACGGCATCACTCTTCTAAATATTATATTATTTAGAAGTATGAAAGTTTACATTAAGATTACTTGCTGGTGACTAGTAGGTTGAGAGCTACTATATAATATTCTGTAAAACCTTTTAAAGTAGAATTTCAGTATCTGTGTTGAAGTAGGCAGCCACCTGGGATGCAACACTTTTATATAATCCTATAAACAGTTTATATTTTATATTTTTATTGAATTTGTCATGATTACAAAAGTAAACATTGGAAAAGAACATTCCCTTACATAAAACACAAAAGAAAATTACAGTTTTAAATGTTTTCAAAGGAACAATCTCAAGAAACCACATTAAATGAAAGACAGCTAGCTAAGCATACCAAACATCAAGACCCCAATTTTCTTCCCAACCAAACCACTCAAAACAAAACAATATAACAATCTTATTGCGAGCTCTTACCCACCAAAAACTGTTCTAACTGTGACACTTCAGTAAATACATATCTATTACCAAAATAAGTAACAAAGCATTTACAAGGAAATTTTAAATAAAACTGACCTCCCAAAGCAAGAACCCTAGATTTTAGCTGCAAAAAAGCTTTCCATCTGAGCTGGGTAACCTTGGCAACATCAGGAAACATCATCAAAGGACTCCCACAAAAGGAAACATCCTTCTTAGCAAAATATAATTTCATAATAGCAACCTTTTCGCTCTCAGAAGAGAAGGTAACCAATAGGGTAGCCCTCTTAGTCACCTTATCTAGAGAGGTTTCTAAAAATTGAGTTAAGTCTAGTTGATCCAAGCTCACCTGCTCATCAGCCTCTCCATCTTTAGCTATCTCACTACCCCCCTGGGATAGATAATAAATAGAAGTAATACTAGCCACATCAAATGTTGAACATAACAACGTATCATGGACATATTTTTTAAATAACTCTAATGGAGAGTACCATCGGAAAATTTAAAACTCTAAGATTATTTGCTCTAGATAGGTTTTCTAACCTTTCCAATCTCTTTTGAAGCGCAGTAGTCTCCTTTATATAAGATGAACTTGCAACCTGTACATTCTCCGCAGACCCCTCCAACTTCCGAATCCTCTCACTAACAGCTGAGAGAGACTGACTATGACTGCGAAGAACACTCCCAGTGTCATAGGAAAAACTACACAGCTGAGTGAGAGTACCCGAAAAACACATTCCACCCGATGTATAGCATCAAAAAATCTTGCAAAGAAATATTAGAATTAGCAGAACTAGAAAAAACTGGCAGCGAATCAGAAGATGGTAAAGAAACACCCAAAGGGTATACAAGCTCAGCTCCAGTCAAATCAGTCCGCTTACAAGAAGCTCCATCAGAGAAAGGGGTGGAGATGGAAAACAAACTACCAACTCCTGCAAAGGAGGCATTGGAAGAGGGCATTTTATCATCAAAGTTAGGTTGGAGGGGAGGGGTACGATCCCCCGAACTTAATGAAGCCTCTGGGACTAACCTTGCTCCTGGGTCCTGAGGGACTGGTATTCGTAAAGCAGCAGCACTAATCAGGTGGGTATCCATAGGGCCCTTCACCACCTGACCCTCCACTGGACCCTTGTTCTTAGCTTTATCGCTTTAAATACTTAAGTTAGAAACTGATAACATACCCCCTAGTGTTGTAGCTCTCCTTGAAAGAGTACAATTGCCCAGACTTTGTGAAGCAGATATGCATAAAAGAATAATCACTGTTCTCTTAGATATAGCTCTCATCTCACTCTCAATGCAAGAAATGTAGACTTTCAGAGATTTCAATGGCATCACTCTTCTAAATATTATATTATTTAGAGGTATGAAAGTTTACATTAAGATTACTTGCTGGTGACTAGTAAGTTGAGAGCTACTATATAATATTCTGTAAAACCTTTTAAGGTAGAATTTCAGTATCTGTGTTGAAGTAGGCAGCCACCTGGGATGCAACACTTTTATATAATACTATAAACAGTTTAAAAGGAAAACAAATTATATATTTTATATAATGCTATCTATAATACATAGCACCCACCCACTACAACTAATACAAAACACAGCGGAAAGAATAATATCTGGCATACCAAGGGACGCCCACATAATTCCAACTTTAAAGCAGTTGCACTGGCTCCCATTCCTAAAAATACCTAAATTCAATTCACTCACCATCTTTAACACTAGAAGCCCCAAAGTACGTCAACTGATGCAAATGCATCTTCGAAGTTGTATACCAGCGCCACTGCTAGAACCATGTCAGTCATGTTCCATGACTTTGTTAGCAAGGTCAAGATGTTCATATATGTGCATTGAAAATTAATGATAGATGCACCACCTAGTGGGAAAATGAATTTATACCTAGAAACCCCAAAGTACGTCAATTGATGCACTCAATTGTCTTGGATGTGTCAATTGACGTGCTTTGGGGCTTCTAGGTATAAATTCATGTTCCCACTAGGTGGCGCATCTCAATCACTGTTTACAGTTTTACTCCAACATTACAAACAATAAACACACAATGACGTCATGTAATGATGTCACATACTGCACGTATTTAACAAATAAGTAACTTCACATTAATTCACATCTGTATTTCATGCTAAACGCAGTCGTCGTGATAATGCTTCATTTGACACACTTTGGGTTTCTAGGTAAAATTCCTTTTGGGGCTTCTAGTGTTAAGATAATCCACCAGCTGGCACCAGTCACCCTTCAACTGCTGTTAGAAAGAGAACCAGAAACAAGAAACCGACGAGCATCCACCAGAAACCTATTGCTCATACTGAAGGCAAAGTCTAAAGCAAAACAGCTAACCTGCAACAGAGCGTCCTCCCTCTATGCACCAACACCTTGGAACTCCTTTCCGAAAAACATAAGAGCTACCATGGACCTCCAGGATTTCCATAAAGCGATAAAAGCATTCCTATTCACGGAACACTATGCCAACACTACTTGACGAACACCTTCTAGTCCTCCCTTACACCCCTAGTCTCCGACCACACCACCTTCTACCCTTTCCCCCACCAGTACTCTAACATAACCCTATGATGTAACCTTAAGGGTCTAATTCCCATTGTATTATACTACTCTATAATAGTTCACCTGAGTTTCTATATGTTATATGTATATTTCTCCAAGTTAATTGCCCCTGTTCACTGTAAAGCTATTGGAGTTGTAATGTGAACTACCCTGAATGGAAAATAGGGCGGTATAAAAGACCTGTTAAATAAATAAATAATAACAAAATTTATTTATTTAGACAGTTTTGTATACCGCCTTATCCTTCAATCAAAGCAGTCACAACACCATTGGGGGATACATTTAACACGTGGGGATATGAGACACATACACTAATACTTACAGGGAACATGGGCTATGGAGGGTTAAGTGACTTGCCCAAGACCACAAGGAGCATCTGTGGGACTAGAAACCCCAGTCCTTCCAGCCCAAGGTTGCTGTCTTCTAGTGGGATTTGAACCCCTGACCTTCCGGCTTGATGTACCTTGCCCCAACCACTAGGCTACTCCTCCACTACAAAATCTAGTGTGATACGCACTACAATGCCTGCATGCAGTATGTGTGATGTGTGTAATAATACTCAACAGGCCATTGCAAATCACAAGAAGAAAATAAATGCCTCCAACCATCAAGAAGTCAGAATAGGTTTGATTTTATAATTGGGTGCTTATGTGAGAAGTTCACAAAGGTGCCTATTTTAAGTCTATTTTATAAAGGCAAGATAGGCGCACCCATATGACTTCATAAATTAGGTTTCCAGAATCAGCCCCGATAGCGCATAAATGCTGATGAACAAATTTACACCTGCTTCAAAAAGGTGTAAATTTGTGCTTGTACTCTATGGATGTACACACACATTTTAAAAAATGTATGTGTACATTGCAACTTCACCCTCACTCTGCCCAAGCTACACCCACTGTAACACATACATGCAGATCATCTAAAAGTAGGCACACACTTTCTGTTCATATACTTTTACAAATGTATGTGGCTGTGGAATTTTACACATGGAAGAAGCTTGCTGAAGAATCTTATAATGCACATTCATACTTAAACAAAGAAACATGAGTGGTTTAGAAAGAGGAATCATAACACAAAGCCCAGTTACAAAGCAGTGGTCTTCCATGGTGAGACTTACATCCATATAGTAACGTAGTAAATGATGGCAGATAAAAACCAGCATGGTCCATCTTGTCTGCCCAGTGAGGTAGGCAGAGTTGTTCCTGTTGCTCCCTGCAGATTACCCCTATCTATGCCTTTATTTAGGGTTGTACCTGTCGCTCCATGCAGGTTAAGCCCCCTCTATTTTTTAAGTATAAAAGTTATTTAAGTTTGCTTTGATTTCATCCTATTGCTATAAAAGGATCCTTTGTGGCTGTCCCATGCCTTTTTTGAATTCTGTCACTATTTTTGCTCCCACCACCTCCATTGGAAGGATATTTCCAGATATCCACCACCCTTTCGAGGAAAACATATTTCCTGACATTGCTTTTGAGTTTCCCTCCTTACAGCTTCATTTCATATCCTCTAGTTCTACAGCTTCCCCATCTTTATGTTTATGTTTATATATTTATACAATTTCTTGATATACTGCCCAGGCTGAAGGGCATCAGAGCGGTTTACAATCACTATAAGCAGGTAATGGATACATTCCCTTGTCCCCAAAGGACTCACAATCTATGTGCACTTGAGGCAATGGAGGGTTAAGTGGCTTGCCCAAGGCCACAAGGAGTGCCTAGAGGACTAGAAACCCCATTCCCTCCGGCCTGAGATTGCTGTCTCCAGGTGGGAATTGAACCCCCGGCCCTCTGGCCTGAGGTACCTTTGAAAACATTTTGTTTGTTTATTAATACCCTTTAAACATTTAAATATCTACAGTATATCATATCTCTCCGATCTCTCCTTCCTCCAGGGTATACATATTTAAGTCTTCGAGTCTCTTCTCATATGTATTCTGGTACAGGTCCCATGTCATTTTGGTTGCTTTCCTCTGAACCCTTTCAAGTCTTTTTGTATCCTTTGTGAGGTACAATCTCCAAAACTGAACACAGTACGCCAAGTGAGGCCTTACCAACAACCTGTACAGAGGCACTAATACCTTCACCTTCCTGCTGGTTATTCCTCTGTATGCACTCTAACATCCTCCTTGCTTTGGCTACTGCCTTTTCAACATTTTTTGTCTTCTTGAGGTTTTCAGATACCATCACCACGAGATCCCTCTGCTTGCCTGTGTATACCAGCCTCTTACCCCCTATCTCATACTGCTCCTTTGGATTTCTGAATCCCAAGTACATTATTTCTTCACGTTAAATTTTAACTCCCAAGTATTAGACCATTCTTCAAATTTTTGTAGATCTTTTTCATGTTGCCTATTCTCTCTGAGGTGTCCACTCTCTTTTTAAGTCTTTATTTCATCTATAAAAAGGAAAATCTTTCCCTTTAACCCTTCGCCAATATCACTCATAAAGACAATGAACAGTAGCAGTCTCAGGACTTACTCACTTTTCTTTCTTCTTAGTGAATTCCATTTTCCATCATTCTTTGCTGTCTGTCAGTCAACCAATTTTCGATTCAGTTCACCGCTTTGGGCCCTATCCCCATGCTGCTCACTTTATTCATAAGCCCCTTCTTTCTATGAGGAACAGTATCAAAGACTTTACTGAAATATCAAGTTGATCACATTCATTGCATGCCCTTGATCCAATTCTCTAGTTACCCAGTCAAAAAATCAATCAGGTTTGTTTGGCACAATCTTCCATTGGTAAAACAATGTTTCCTCTGATCTTATAACCCATTGGATTGTAGAAAGTTCACTGTACTTTCTTTCAGCAGCATCTCCATTACTTTTCCCAACACTGAAGTAAGGCTTACCGGCCTGTAGTTTGCTACCTCTTCTCTTTTACCACTTTGTGAAAAGAGACCACATCAGCCTTTCTCCAGTCCCGTGGAACCTCTTCCATCTCCAAGGACCTATGAAACACATCCTTTAAAGGCAGTGGTATGAGAAGGGCAGAGCAGCAGGTAGCTGTGGCCCAACCTGGGTGCCGGCCGGGAGGGGGGGTGCAGCCCCATCGGGCCGATGAAGGCAGTGTGGAAAACTTATCATAAAGCTAGCTTGTCATGCTTTCTGCATGGGCCGAGCTGCTCTTCTCTCCTGGCCAAAGCCTTATGCATCACGAGACTTCAGCCCAGGCAAAAAGAGCAGCCAGACCCACAGAGGCAGTGCGGCAAGCGAGCTTTATTGTAAGTTTCCTGTGCACCATGATGTGCTGGGGTGGGGGGGGGGGGGTTCACCCCGGGTGCCAAGGAGGCTAGGGTGGAATCTACTCTGTTTCCAGTAGTACTTTTGTTAATCATGTATGGTCCTTCTCTAGAATTTTTTTTCATGTTTTTCTGTAACATAAGCAGATAGCTCACTCGTCCATCCCTCCCCTTGAAATTAGCTCTTTTTGCCCTCTGGCCACATGGCCAATGAACACCTACACACAATTGTGGGTTAAACGTGGCTGCAGCTTTATTGTCAGATCAACAAAAATACATGCAAATGCTATATATGTGTGTGTGTGTGCAACATATTTACAAGGGATGAGGTTCCCGTTCAGTCACCTGAGCCAGGGTGTGATGCGCCCTTCATTCTTGTAGCCAAGCTGGTCCGGCACAGAGACTGCGTGCCCGCCTTGCCAAAATGAGCTGGGCCCACCCCAGTACTAGCAATTTAGTTGTGCTGCCTTAGCAGACCGCCAACGCCAGGTCAGTCGTCATGAGGGGGACTCACTGGGGCACCCGCCTTGATGGCAGCTAGGGCTCCCTGCCCCTTACTCATGTTGTGTGTTTGTATCCTGGCTTGGGAAACTGCCATGGATGTGTGGAAGCACACCTTACATGTGCCCCCCCCCCCATGATGGAACCTCTACCTGGACCCGAGATTGTTAGAGCACCCGCCATCCCAAGAGAAGACTCAGGTAATGGCCTTCACAGTCTCATGTAAGTCATTAAGAAAAAGGTCCACTCCAATGTCAGATAGGTGCAGCATGTCATCATTGAATTATCCAGGCAATGGGAGGTGTGCCCATTCATGCTGAATCTGCCATCCTTCCGCACCCAGGACACTGAGACCAACTTGCCGGTTAACCTTCTTGCATTCCCTGCCCCACAGGCGGGTTCCCACCCATTTGAAGCATGGGATGAGATCGGACCAGATGAGCATGTGGGGGAGGCAACCTGACACCCATGAGAGGTCCATTCTGATCTGGTCTAGGAGATATTTGCTGGAGACTGATCCAAGATTAGTTCCCCCAAGGTGCACTATCAGGCTGCTGGTAGAGCTTGGATCCAGAGGCACTGATGCAGGAAGGGCCGTAGGTACTGCCTTCCCATGTGTGGGAGGCTCAGCCATAGGAGGTGCACATCGCGATTGAAAAATCCCAGGTATCTGAGTGGCTGCATGGACACCATATCAGCTGCCTGGCGGATATAGGAGTGTCTTATTGTCCATATTACAAGCTCTGCAAAATAAGAGTGACAGGGTTAGAGAGGGCAGTGTCAGTTTGTCATGTGTATCATAACCGAGTGGATATATGATGAGTAGGCATGGGACCACCATTGCTCCAGCACCTTGATTGCCCATATAGAAGGCCTCTTTCTGCCGCCGCTGTTGCTGTCCCAATGCTTGCCAAACTGGCTGGGAGCAATCCTATAGCCACCAATGATCACTTGAATACAGTTGTGAACTGGAATTTGGAGAATGGTATGGCATTCGGGTGTATCAGAAACTGTGAGCTCAAGGGAGGCCGGGCTGTGAGGTTCCGCAGTGTGTTGGTGATGGGGCATGTGCGGAGAGGGCACCCCTGAGAGGAAGATGACCTGCCACTTTCTTTTAGGATTGTTTTTGGCCCCTACAATCCAGGTGGACAGTAGCCCCTTGCAAACCAGGACCTCTGAAAACTGAATGCCCAAGGGGGGGGGGGCCTAGGTTTCTTGGAGGCAACCACCAGTTCACCAATTCGGAAAGCGCTGAAGAAAGCAAGGGTGAATGCTGTCTGTAACAGGCAAGTCTCATTCTGATGAGCATATGGCCAACAATGCCCCCCATAGCCTGTCTAACATTTTGTGTGTAACGGGTTGTCGTTTATCAGGCTGACGGGAAACTCCTGGCCCGTCCCTTCATGAGCATCCTCAGCAAAAGTCTTCACAAGGGTTGCCCCAGCCTGCCAGCTTCATGAAGAAGGAGAACCCTGATAGGTGACCTTGGGCACTAGCACCCAAGATGTAGGCCGCTAGCAGTCTTGAGTTCAGCAATCCATGCCTCCATCTGCGATGCCAGAAAGGATGAGATGGCTATGTATCCTCGCAGATACGCAACCCAGGTGCGAGGGGCAACAGCTCACTGGATGAGCTGCAAATCTACATGGCTGTCAGATCCCATATTGAGTCCGGCAATGGTATGGGCTGCTCGTCCGCTGCCGGGGCCCATCGTCAGAATGCATCTCACTGGAAACAGAATCAGCAAAGTTTGTTAGA
Source organism: Ichthyophis bannanicus (assembly GCA_033557465.1). Taxonomy (NCBI): domain Eukaryota; kingdom Metazoa; phylum Chordata; class Amphibia; order Gymnophiona; family Ichthyophiidae; genus Ichthyophis; species Ichthyophis bannanicus. The sequence goes on along the minus strand of CM066032.1, from coordinate 660,893,872 downwards.
CTGCTGAGGCACATGATGCACACGCACCATAACATTTAGCTGCAAACACTTCAAAACAAGTTTCCGCAAGAGCTCAGCCACCACGGCACACCTGGCGGAACGATGTTGACAGTGATAATGACCACCTGGTTATCGCAGCAGAAAAGGATTTTTTGGTCCTGCAGCTGGTGGCCACACACACACAATGCCAATATTTTGGTGAGGCTTCCAGTTACCAGGTGCTCTGGCCACGGCGCAGCAGCCCATGATCCCCTGAAGAACATGCCGAATCCAGACGCCCCACCACATCTGTGAAGAGGTCCAGCTCCACATTGTTGCCTGGGCCCTGTTGCCACTGTTTCACGCCATTGAATGTGTCGAGGAAGGAAATCCGGATGTCAAAGTTCTGCTTCAAACCACGCGACAGATGAAGTCGGTGGTGTCCTTCATGCATGCCGGCCATCGCGTAAGTGAGGCATCTCAGGAAGGGCCTCCCTATCGGGATCATTCTGCAGGTGAAATTTAGTGAACTGATAAGAGATTGGGCCATCTGGAAGGTGATCTTCCACCAGCCTCACACTAAGGCAATTCTGTCCTTGAGGTCCTCCAGCTTGTCACGGGGCAGCCAGGTGACACCTTGCATTGTGTCTATTTTAATACCCAGGAATGAATGCGACTGAGTGGGACCCACTGTCTTCTCATGTGCTAGCGAGATGCCAAATTCCTCTGCCATATCCTGGAAGGCATTCAAGAGCGCCGCACAGGCTTGGGAATGTTCAGGCCCGATAATCAGAAAGTCATTGAGATAGTGCACCATCGATCGAATCCCCATCAACCTAGTGTAGAAAGGTGCTAAATGCCTCGAAAGCTGAACAGGACACTGAGCAGCCCATGGGCATGCATCTGTCAAAGTAGTACATGCCTCTGAATTGGAAGCCCAGCAGGGGAAAGTAAGTGGGGTGGCTGGGAAACAACTGGAATGCTGACTCAATGTCAACCTTTGCCAGGTATGATCCCTGGCTGGAGGCCCAGACAATGTCCAAGGCCTGGTCAAAGGAGGCATACTGCACCACACAAGCATCACTGGGTATAGCATCATTCACAATCTCCATGAGGAGAGGTTGTGAATCAGTATTTACTTCCCTAGGGTCCTTTTTGGAAATGACTGTCAGAGGGGAGACATGAAATTCCAGAAATGGCTGGGTGCTGTAAGGACCGGCCATTCGTTGAAGGCAGACTTCTTGGTCAGTCTTCTCCTGAACGATGTGCCACAAGTGCCGTGATGGTTATTTCCGATGGGTGATGGGACCTTGAATGCACCTGTGGAATGGGTTGATGAAACCAAGGTAAAAACCATCTCTGACACACTGGACATCAGTTCTCTTGGGGAGAGATCTAGCCAATGGCACATGGCTGTTATGGAAACTATAAGAGGGCCTACTGAAGCCTCTGGTCACTGGTTCTGTTGTTGTGTGGGCTTTGGCTGCAGTCTCCTGGTGCACTGAGAGGTGGGGTAAGGGGCTGTGCAGTGCAGGCAAGCATGCCGATACTTGCAGTTATGAAAGGAGCACATGCCTCTGTTGAAGTGCCTGCAGAAAGGCTCTCAAAACCCACCTTTTTCTCCAATACTTCCCAGACAGCAATTGAACCTAGATATACCTCCCAGGAAATGACCCAATCTAGAAAGGCCCTTACATGCATTATCTGATTTTTACCTATCCTTCCAGTGTAAATAGCTTATGTATATAGTTAACCCCGTTATCCAAGTTTGTACTCCTGTTCGATGTAAAACCTGACAGCTTGTTGTTATGGTCGTTAAGTTATGATGTAAACCGCGCTGATACTAAATAGCGCGGTATATAAGAAATTGTAATAAATAAATAAATAAATGTCGGTGTTTGTTGTGAGTTTGCTCATGCCTGCCGGAGCCTTCCTTTGAAAATTCTGTCCGTTCTTCGAGTTCATCTGCCGGAGCCAAATACCCACATCATTGGAGCCTTATGACATGTTAGGTTATACTTCCATTTTATCATGAAAATGCTCATCGTAGGACAGCCAAGCATACCCCTTGTATTCCTTCATGGCATTGACAATAGTATCCATGTATGCTAGCATGTGCCCGAGCTGCGAGGGGTCCTTGCAGCAGGTGATGCTGATCATGCGAGTGTAGGTAATGGTCTAATTGATTACGTTATGTGAGACATGGCATTCCCTAGGGTACAGCAGATTACCCGTTTTTGCCCTTTTTTTAGGTATTGCACCTCCGATGTCCTTCCAAGAACTTGAACATGTCAAAATATTCCCTCCTGATGTCATCCTTTCTAAGGGACCGAGGATCAGTCTTCCATAGTTCTGTTAAGCTAGGTGGTATGGCGGCATGAGCGCTGGCAGTCCTAGCCCTCTCTGCCATGAAGGAAGAGAAGGAAGAAGAAGATGAAGATGATGAACTGGAAGAAGAGGATAATTGTGACTGTCTGTGCCGTCTCTTTCGTTTGAGTGAGGGCCTGGGGGCTGACACGGCAGGTTTGAGCTGGGCACTGGAGGGACCCATCAGGGGAATAGACAAGGTAATAATGTAGAGTCTCTCACCTGTTGTCTCCGCCAGCAAGGGTCTTGGTAGCAACATCACAGCCGCCACAGATACATCATCCAATGGTATAGTGTGTTGCAGCTCTGGAGGCCAGGAGCTAGTCACCCGTGGTGCTGCTGGAGCCTCGCTGTGCAACATGCGCTCTGACCCAGGCTGGTGCCAGACTAAGGTGGGGGAGGAAACCCACTTCCAAGATGTGTGGCAATGGCAATGATGTCATCACGATCTGCAGGAGACAGATTGACTCAAAGAGCTGCTGCGGGAGGAGCAGTGCCCTCCCTTTCGGCGCCAGCGATGTGAGCAACGACTCTGTTTGATGATCTGCGTCATCGTTGGTTACGACTTCATGCTGTATTCGACAAACTCCAACTACTGTTGCTGCTCAAGCAAGGATGTAAAATAATGCCTCTTTCGCCTGGAGGGCATCCGGGGTGTACTGGTGCTTCGGTGGTGCTGTCCCAAGTTCCCAGGAGGGCGGGGGCCAAAAGAAGAGGGGTGCCATTGTGGCAAGTATATTATCTGCGGTTCTGATGCCCCAGCCTGCTGGAACCAGCTGGAGGGAGTAGAGGAATCATACAGTCTTTCGTAACATCTGCGGTCAAGCATTCTTGATTGTCAGCTTGTGGCTCATTCAACACAGTGCTTTCTGAGCCCAGGCCAGGTGATGGTAGGCAGTTGGAAGGCACCAAGGGCCATATCCCCCCCCCCCCCCAAGGCTCCCTCTTTTTTGGTCACTGGGGTGTTGGGGATGCCAGCATATCTCATTGGAAGCCGCCTGAGTCAGGGGCGAGATCCTCAGATGGTTGCAGGGCGCTTCGACCTGCCGTGTCCAAGGGCTTCTCTGGCTGTTCAGGGTGCATGCTGCACTGCTGGCATCTTCCAGGCATGATGTTGGAAACACACTCGGTCATTCTGTCCCCTGTTCTCTGGAAGTCCTTCCCCTCTGGTTCCTCCACATTCTGGCTACTCTGTTTGAGACACAGTCAGAGTCCTTGTTGGGGCCAGCAACAGTGGATTGTCTCCATGGAGCACTGACAGGCTTTGCTGACGTCAGAGGGGGGCAATCTTATGAGCAGGAGCAGGCAGAAGAGGAGAAAGTGTGGGATTGGACTAAAACACCAGCAAGAGTCTAAGTCTATATACACTATATAGCTGTATATAGTTACCCCTGTTAAACCCAAGTTGTAAAATCCTGTTATCTGTAATGTACACTGCATTGTTCTGCTGCTCTGTACAATTTATTGTTGACTGTAAACTGCGCTGATTTTAAAGAGCGCGGTATAGAAATAATATAAATAAATAAATAAATAAAGTTCAGCTGAGTGCCTGTTCATACTCCCAGGGCAGCATGACTACAGCTTAGGCAGTCTTCCAGCATCTTTGTATTGCTCGGGGTCATGCAGCTTGAACTGGGGAGGACCAACAAAAGCCAGTGTATGCAACTGCTTTCTATAGGGGAGACTAAAGCACTGGTAATGAAAGACTTGATGAGCTGCAGCCACTGAATATGCTGTGATTCTTCCTTCTTCTCCTTTGGTGCGGTTCACGTGCTATGTGGCCAGCATTGAGCCCTTGAGCCAGTGCATGCTGTGATCGTAACAGCAAAACGTGGTCCTGTGGCGAAAACTGACCATGCACTGGATAAGTTTCCTCTCCCAGTGGAGGTTGGAAGGCACTAAGCGACTTCTGCTGCTTGCCAATACATTGCTTCTGCTGCACTCTAACACATGACTTCCACTGCCCTCCAATGGCTTCTGAAATAGGCGATTAACAGGAGAATTGAAGAAGGGGAAGCACTGGACTGTCCCTTTTTTAATGGGAGCCGCAATCTTGCCCAATGACAAGGCAGCGGCAATTGCCACAAGGTTCAGAGCCGTGGCAGGAAATTTCCCTCCACAGTCCGGTGAGATCACAGACCCCAGGGGGAAGGGGTGGGGACGGATGGGCCCGCCGCCATGTTAAGCAGTGGGCCCATCGCACATGCTCCAGCCTCCTCACTTATATGACCTTGATGTAAACAACAGATATGCAGACATTTTTAAACAATATATGAAATGTCAATGATATTTCCTTTGAAATTAAGGGGCATGTTTATTAACGTGCACTAACAGTCAACACAAGATTTATTGCATACTAATTATGTTGTGCCGACCATTAGCGCGGACATAGGGTTGCCAGCTTTTTCACCGAGAAAAACCCGACACCTGTGGCTCGCCATGCCCCACCCATTCTCTGACCTAGCCCCACCCCTTCCCTGCCCCCAGTCCCACCCATGCTGCACCCCAGCCCCACCCACAAAAATTACCGAGGTTAAGTGTAGGCTAACTCCCTTGGTCAGATAATAATTAAACTGGGAACCCCAAAAGCCAAACATGAAATGTACAACACTGGAGAAATAAAACTATAAAGTAATTTCCTCTTGCACTAAACCAAAACACAAAGATGTTAGTAATACACACTTCCCAGACCAGACATATTCCAGTTAATAAATTCAAAATAAAAGGTGTTTTTCTACCTTCTGTTTGGGAATTTAATTTTTCAGTTGCAATTGCTCCAATTGCACGGGCTTCCCTGGCTCCCTCCCCCGCGGACTTTGGGAGAAAAGCCGGTTTTTTGCTCTGGCCGCTCCCGATCTTGCGGCCAGAGCAAAAAACCAGCTTTTCAAGGGCTGGTTTCACATCTCTGCCGGCAGCCGGCCTGGCCATGGAAAGCCGGCCAGGCCGGCTGAATACCGGCCGGTTGGCAACCCTACGTGGACAAGATTAGTAAAGTTTTTTGCTAACCTTTTAACATGTGATGAGGTGGTAACTAGGTGGGTTTGGGGTGGAGTGGGGATGTTCACAGCAAATCACAGTTATCATGGCCATCATTAGTGTATGCTAACCGTAAATGTTGCCATTAGCACGGGTGCAATTACTGTCTCCTCAGTGGGTGGGGGCGGTAAATGCACCCATGTTTGATGCACTTGCCAGATAATGTGGCGAGATGCACGATAACTTCAACGCATGCCCTAACTGCATGGGTCTACGCCTACTCCCATGCTAACTTTAGGGGCTTATCATGCAGTTAATTATTGTATTGTAGTAAATATGCCCCTAAATGTTGTTCATTTTTCATTTCCTTTTGCCCTGGACCTTTCCCAGTAGCCATTTTAAAAGAATCTTGCACTGCCTGATTCAAGATATCTCCTTCCCTTTCCTCGTCCATCAGACTTCTCCCACTTCCTGGAGCCCTTCCAGATTGCCCCAGCTTACCCACAATAACAGGAGTACAAAGAAAGGTAGGACTGATTCCCAGGCACTTCTGCCACATCAGTATAATATTTAAAAATGGTAACAGACCGTATTTCAAAATATGGCTGGTCTTCATTCAGCTCACAACCATTTTTAAATGCTGCAACAGAGGGCAGGAGAAACTGGGGATCACACCTGCACCTCTTGGACTCCTGGAGGTGGAAGAAAGGCCGGGGGGGGGGGGGAAGGGAGAGAAATTTTGAATCAGACAGTGCGGGTTGTGAAACAGCACATACTAAAACAGTAAAACAGAGGTACTCAAATCCAGTCCTGGAGGGCCGCAAACCAATCAGGTTTCGAGATATCCCTAATGAATATGCATGAGATAGATTCAAATACAATGGAGGCAGTGCATGCAAATATATCTCATGCATATTCATTAGGGATATCCCGAAAACCTGACTGGTTTGCGGCCCTCCAGGACTGGATTTGAATACCTCTGCAGTAAAACAATGAAATGAAACAAAATTAAAAAAAAAAAAAAGAAAAATTCCCCCACTGATGGCACAACTGGAAATGAAAAACAGCGAACACTCCTAACAAAACAGCACAGACAAAAAAAGAACCATTTTGTTTACGAAATAATGCACTTTTAGTAATGCTTTTAAACCCTTTTTACATTGACAGCAAATCCCTGTCCAGTCCCTTTCATAATACCAGAGAATGCTGTTCTGTCTGAAACAGAGTTTTACGTTGGACAGAATGTTTCTATTAAGTGCCAGAAGGGCTATCGACTACAAGGCCTAGCTGTGATGACCTGTAATCCTGATGAAACGTGGACATCATCGAATGCAAAATGTGAAAGTATGTAATTGCATGTGCTGGGCAACCCAGTGTGATTCTGCCTTTGGACATTTTGTTGAAAATATGCACACTTGCACTGAAATATATGTTGAATGAAATTGAGATGGTAAGACTCCACAAAAGTGAGTGCTTACCAAACATTCCATTGGTTTGGAAAGAATAGTACAATGATAATATATCTAGTTATTAGAGATCATTGTGAACGTATTTGAAAAAATGAATTTTGCAGATTTACCACACTATCCCAAGGAAACAGATATTGCTATGCTTCTCTACCAGTAGGAAGTAGTATACACAGCAACCAGTAGCAAAATTCATGGTTCAGTCACAAATTAGGAAGGTAATTGTACAAGGGGTTATGAAGGCAAATAGGCACCTATGTGTCTTTATAAAATACTAGTGTAAGTGGCAGAGATTGCACCATGAATACAGGTGCAGAAATTTACACCTCCTCAAGAGCATGTAAAATACACAAATGTGTGTGTAGATTAAGGTATTTCATAATCAACTTGCATGCTTTGAACTCTTCCCACATTCCGCCCAGACTGACCCCTGGCTACACCTACCAGTAAAATGCATGCATACTTGTATGCCAGTGAGTATTTCATGAGAGGCCATTTATGCACATATATGGCCATATAGGTGCAAAAATGACTTTATAAAATTAGCTTCTAGATATCACCATAGATAGCAACCATTAAGAAAACTACATGATTCAGTCTTTAGGTTTCACAGTAGAATTTACAGCAAAGAAAATAAAATATACATCTGAATTGCTATGAGTTAGCATAGCATGGTGAGGATCAAATTATTTCCAACCGCTTTACATGTGTGTCTGTGTAACTGTGCCTTTGTGTTTGTGTGTGTCTCATTGTGCACATACGTGTTTGTATGCTTGTATGTCTGTTTTTGTGTATATATCTGTGTTTGTGTGTGCCTTTTTGTGTATCTGTGTGTGCATGTGCTTGTATCTCTGCTTGTTATGTATGTGTATATGTGTGTCTATATGTGGATGTGTGTATCTGTGAATGTCCAGGAACAAGCAGGAATGTAGTCTTCACACATGGGTATCGTCGGTACCGACGGAGTCCACGTGAGAACGCTCCCTAGCGTCCAATAGGAAAGTTTTTGGGAGCATCCCACTGCACCTGCATCACTTCCTTCCCGCCTTTCCAACTCTCCCTCTTCAGTTTTTCGTTTTCCACTTTCCGCGGAGCCGACAGGCAGCAAACCCTGTCACCGCAGAAAATTTTCTTTTGTGGTCGCGTCTCTCTTCACCGTCGACACCTATACTGGTACCACCAGTCTTTTCTTCATTTCTTTCTTTTCTAAAAAAAAAAATTCTTCTTCTTTTTGGAGGGTCTGTCCCCTCTAGGTGCCAAGCGCCATTTTGGGCACTAGGTCCTCTTCTAAAATGGAGAAACCAACTAGTGGTTTCAAAAAATGTTCTAAGTGTAGCAGTATCATTTCTGCTACCGACACCCATGACTGGTGTCTTAAATGTTTAGGTCCTGATCATGTACCATCGGAGTGTCTCCTCTGTAGAAAGATGACCAGGAGAGGCCTGCAGAACAGAGCTGCAAAACTCGGCACCCTCTTTGCTGCAAATGCAATGTCTTTTGCATCGACGTCTTCCAGGACTTCATCTTCCTCCCATGGATCTCAGGTAACTAAACTCAGTTCTTCCAAGACCGGCCAGTCCTCAAAGAGTAGATCTCCTTCGAAGCATCGAGATGCTACTAGTATTGCCCTCGAGGAAAACATACCGGCAAAACAGCCCCAGTGGGAGTCCCCGGCCTCCAAAGCACTAACAGGGCTCCAGGATGTTCCAGAGGCTTCCACCTCGGGAGAACTCCTGATGCCATGTTCTGGTGTCGTAGCCGCTTCCTCCAGTACTGACTTCTAGGCATCGGCAGGGGTTATGGATCAATGAATCCTAGCCATCGAGCGCAGTCTAGGGGCCCTCTTAGCAGCTTTGGTACTAATAAGACCGCTCCAGACGGTTCCACAGTCGTCGGTACCGGCATCGGTACCGACCGTACCTGCTTTAACCGATGTGCTTCCCCCCATGACGGCTCTTGAATCAGTATCCGGTATCGAGGGTCTGGTATCGAGACAGTCTGATGCCGACTTCGATCGATACCAGTGTCAAGCAATGCAAGGATACACGGCACGGAGATATTTCGAGTCCTCCGATTCTGATGACTCTACCTGTACCGGGGTGATTCTACTGGAGGATCTATCTCCTTCTCCTCAACATTAGGATGTCTCCTCCAGAGGATATGTTCTTTCAGGATTTCATACGTGATGTAGCCCGAGGACTTTCAATCACGGTGACTCCAGAGAAGGAACCGAGAGCAGAAGAATTCGAAATTCTTAAATATCCGGCAGCTCCTAAAGAAGCAGTTACCCTTCCCATTCACCGAATCTTACATGATCTCATGCTAAGAATGTGGTAAGCTCCTTCAATGGTGTCCCCACACTCACAGAGACTCGATACCATGTACCGAGTTCCACAATGCCCTGGTTTTCCGAAGACACAATTACCACACCATTCAATGGTAGTGGAATCGGCTATGCGTAGGATCAAGAGTGCTAAAACACATTCTTCCAATCCTCCAGGCCGTGAAACGAGGACACTCGATGCCTTTGGGCGTCAATGCTTTCCATCTTCGATGTTATCAGCCAGGATCAGCTCTTACAGAATGTGTCTAAGTTCATGAATCATGCAACCTTTGATTGCTTTGAGTGCATTAGCAAAACCTCTGCTATTTCCATCGGTGGCTTCAGGCATCAGATTTAGAACAATGGGTGCAAGATAAGCTGGGGAACATTCCTTGCAAGGAGAAAATCTCTTTGGCAAGGATTGGTAAAACAGATTGAATTTGAAAATACAACCTTGAACAGATTATCAAAGGTTACAGCCAACCCAGTAAAGAAAAAGACAACTAAGAACCCCTTTTTCAACAAGAAAAAGAAATTCTACCCATCTTACACCCAGGCTGTCCACGGTCCAGTTCATGCTCCCCAGAAGGGGCAACAACAGCCCAGACAGCAAAGGAAGGTACAAGTCCCAAGAGCTCAACCAGCTCAGCAGACTCAGCTTTCTCAGGGGCTTTGACTCCTTCCTAGAGAACTTAGTCATCCTGCCCCTGAAAGGTCCAGAACCTCTCACCATCCCCAGCAGACTTTGACATTTTGCCAGAAGATGGCAACAAATAACATCAGAAAACTGGACTCTTTCCATTGTACGAGAGGGGTACAAACTCCATTTTCACAGTATACCCCCTCCCACCATCACAAGACAGTTCAATTCTCAGGGCCCTACCACCACTCTCTTGTGTCAGGAGGTCACCTCACTACTTGCTCAAGGGGCACTAGAAGAGGTACCCATATCCCAACAGGGCATGGGTGTCTACTCCCCTTACTTCCTCATCCCAAAGAAAACAGGGGATACAGACCCATACTGGACCTCAGAGAGTTGAACAAGTATCTGTTCCTAGAAAAATTCAAGATGATCTCCCTTGGAACACTTCTTCCCTACATTCAGAGCCAGGATTGGCTATGTTCTCTAGATCTAAAGGATGCATACATGCATATTCTCATCCATACAGATCACAGGAGATTTCTTTGATTCCTTTTTCAAGGAAAACATTACCAGTACAGGGTTCTTCCCTTCGGACTGGCTTCTGCCCCAAAATGCATGGGAGTTGTAGCAGCATTCCTGAGAACTCTGGGGATATTCGTCTTCCCCTACTTAGACGATTGGCTCATCCGAGCATCAACAGCTCCAGAAGCCAGCTTCACTCTTCCCGCACGATGCAAATCCTGCAGTATTTGGGACTGCTCATAAACCTCCCAAAATCTAATCTCACCCCGTCTCAGTCCCTAGAGTTCATAGGGGCTCTTTTCGACACAAGGCAGTCAAAGGCTTTTCAGTCACAGCCACGTTGTCTTCAAATACTCCAGCTGGCTTCTCAAGCAGCTATGAAAACTTTGCTAACTGCTCGAGAAATGCTTCAGCTGCTGGGGCATATGGCATCCACTGTCCATGTGGTTCCTTATGCTCGCCTTCACATGCGGGCAGCCCAGTGGACCCTATCCTCTCAGTGGACATAGGCCTCGGATCACCTATTGGACAAAATCAAAAACTCGAAACGTCTCATTTTGTCCCTACAGTGGTGGCAATCACTGGAAAACCTTTTTGTAGGCTCTCCCTTCCAGCAGCCACTACATCAAGCCACCTTGATGACAGATGTGTCCAAGTCAGGCTGGGGGGCTCACTTGGACCATCTCTCCACCCAGGGTCTATGGACCCAGCAAGAGGCTTGTCTTCACATAAACCTCCTGGAACTCGGAGCCATCTTTTATGCTTTTCAAGTGTTCCAAACCCACATCAGCTACAGGACAGTTCTGGTACAGACCGACAATCAGGTAGCCATCTTCTATGTGAACAAACAGGGTTGGACAGGGTTTCAAGCCTTGTGCAATGAAGCTCTACGCCTCTGGGCCTTCGCCAGAAATCTTCAAATCCATCTTCTGACAGTGTATCTTCCAGGCACGCAAAATCTCTTGGCAGACAAACTCAGTCGAGTACTGCTGCCACACGAGTGGTCTCTCTTCATCCAGAGCAAATTGCTCAAATTTTTCAGATCTGGGGGACTCCAGATATAGACCTCTTTGCAAGTCCTCAGAATGCCAAACTTCCCCGGTTCTGTTCCAGAATACCGGCTCAGAACTGTCAGGTAAGGGATGCCTTCCACCTCCACTGGGGTCAGGACTTCCTTTATGCCTTCCCACCCATTCCCCTCATTCCAAAAACTCTCTTCAAGCTTCAGAGAGACAGGGGCCATATGATCCTCATAGCCCCATGCTGGCCACAACTGTGGTATCCTCTGCTCCTACATCTCTTTCGAGCCAGACCTCTGGAGTTGGGATGTGCTCCAGATTTTCTTTCCCAGGAGAACAGGATGCTATTCCAACCAAATCCTCCATCTCTACATCTCAGGGCGTGGCTCCTGAGATCCTAGAATTCCAGGATATTAACCTTGCTCAACAGGTAAAGGATATCCTTTTGGCTTCAAGAAAACCTTCCACAAGGCAAGCCTACGCCTTTAAGTGGAAAAGGTTCTCTATTTGGTGTTCAAAAAAGGAACTTAATCCCTTTTCAGTGCCAGTGGAGGCATTACTGGAGTATCTCCTCCATTTGTCATCCTCTGGTCTTAAGACCAATTCTGTAAGAGTCCATCTTAGTGCCATTGCAGCTTTCCACAAGCCCTTGGATGGACAACCTGTTTCCTCTCAACCACTTGTACCAAGATTTATGAGAGGTCTACTCTTAACAAAACCTCCCATTAAGCCACCACCAGTGACATGGAATTTGAATCTTGTCCTTGCGCAGCTCATGAAGCTGCCCTTCGAACCCTTAGTCACTACATCCCTGAAGTTTCTTTCTTGGAAAGTGATCTTCTTATTTGCTCTCACTTCTGCAAGACGCATCAGTGAGCTGCAGGCTTTAGTGGCTGATCCTCTTTATACAAGGTTCCACCATGATAAAGTAGGACTCACCCTCACTTTATGCCAAAGGTGGTTTCGCTTTTTCATTTAAACCAATCGGTTTACCTTCCTGTGTTCTTTCCTAGGTCTCATGCCTCCAATGCAGAAAGGAATCTACACACTCTAGATTGTAAAAGAGCCTTGGCTTTTTACCTTCAGAGAACCAAGCAACATAGAAAGTCTTCTCAGCTTTTTGTTGCTTTTGACGCTAGTCATCTTGGACTACCAATTTCTAAGAGAACTTTGTCTAAATGGATTGCTAATTGCATATCCTTTGCATATGAGAGTAAGGGACTTTCTCTCTAAGGTCATGTCACAGCTCACAGTATGAGAGCAATGGAAGCCTCTATGGCTAACCTTTGTTCTGTGTCCATTGATGACATTTGTAGAGCAGCCACTTGGGCTTCAGTACACACCTTTGCAGCGCACTACTGCTTAGACAAGGACTCCCAGCAGGATGCCTCATTTGGCCAGGCTGTTCTACAGCATCTCTTTCAGACTTAGAACAACTCCTATCTGTTGTCCCGGGGTTCGATGCCAGAGATCCATGGGAAGAAGCATGAACCATCTCAACCTGGGTTTTGCAGCTTCTGGGGTCATCTTCCTGGCATCTCTTAGCTGGGGAGTTCCCATGTGTGACAACTACATTCCTGTTTGTTCCTGGAGATAGCGTAATTACTTACCTGTAACAGGTGATCTCCGGGAACAGCAGGAATTTAGTCTTCACAACTCACCCACCTCCCCTAGGAGCTGTCTTTCTCTCTCTCTCTCTCTCTCTCTCTCTCTCTCTCTCTCTCTATCTCTCCTTCTCTCCTTTGTCTCAGCTATAAACTCAACTGAAGAGGGAGAGTTGGAAAGGTGGGAAGGCAGCGACACAAGCGCAGTGGGATGCTCCCAAAAGCTTTCCTATTGGATGCTGGGTAGCATTCCCACGTGTGCTCCATCGGTACCGACGATACCCATGTGTGAAGACTAAATTCCTGCTGTTCCCGGAGATCACCTGTTACAGGTGAGTAACTATGCTTTTTGTGTGTGTATATTTGTGTGCCTGTGAATAGGAGAGGAAAGTAGATGGGAGGAGCAGTTTGAAATAAGCAATTCCCTGTTATGTTTCAATGTTTATTGCCGCTATATGTATAGTTGAGCATGACTTCCAAATACATCCTGCAAGACCAGTCCAGACTAGTAGGTTGTCTCCTCCTTCCAGCAGATGGTGAGACAGAGAAAAATTCCTGAAGCTTTGCAACATCACCCTTGGTATAAAGATCCATCCCCCAAGGGGAGCTTCAGTATGTCTCAGCAGATGGTGTACGTCTCCTAGCTCCTGGCATTCTCTGAGAAGAGATTTGGTGTCAGTGTAGCTATCTTTGGCAGTTGTGCACGCTGTGGTGCCCCTTCTTTAACAACAGTTTTCCTTTCTTCACTTTCCAGAGCTGCTATTGGTCAAGAGGACCAGTAAAGCACCTCTGAAAGGAAGTCCTCCTGCCCATGAGGAGCATTTGCAGCCTTCTGTTCTGACTGTTCTGCAAGCAAGACTTCTATCAGCTAAATTGGCAATCACCTTTTGTTATTTTTCCTTAAAGTTTGTTTAAAAAAAAACACCTTAATCAAGGACCCTGTTGCTGAGGAAGTTGTTGGGCAGTTTTTTATTCTTTGGACCCTTCCTTCTTCATCTGTTTTTCCCTCTGAGAGCAGTGAGTGTTTTATTTCTTCCGTGGGTCTCTTTTAAAGCAGCATCCCGATCTGTTTTTTGGCGGTATCTTTTTCTTCTGACTACGTGCGCCTCCCTTCTTTTTTCAGTGTGCTCCGTTTTCTGCAGTTGCCTCTTTCTGCTTCTCTTCATGTGGTCAGTCGGCAGCTGCTTCCCGGCTCTGCTTTTCTGTTTCCTGCCATAGTTTTTGTGGTGCAGCTGCCATTCTTCATTGTCTTTTGATTTTTGGCTCCCCAGCTCCTTCCTGTGACTTTTCTTTTATCCTGCTTTGAAAATGCTAGCTTCTCTACAGCAGTGCTTGGGCTGTGGGAAGAAATGTAAGATTTTGGCAGGTGTTTCTCCTGTGGGTTCTGATCAAGGGGGTCCTTCTGAGTCTGCAGGTCCTGGTTCCGGTAGCCCTTCCAGATCTCTTGCTTTAGCTCCCTCTTGGTTACCCGATGGTGATGCTAGATCTCAGGATGCCCTTCCTCCGGTTTTGTTGTCTGAGAAGCTTCTCACACTCTATAACTCTCTATTCAGCCTATTCAGACTTAAGATGATGGTTCTGATCTCACTTTATGCAGCTATTCCGTCAGGCCTGGGATATGTGGTGCTTGGGGACTTTGGATACTCTGACTGCCGCTGATCCTCCGTCTAGAAAGCGTGCCCACCAAAGTTTGGCTGGTGTTCTTTAGATCAGGCCAAGGATACCTCCTCCTCTCCAGGGGACTGGCGCCCTGCAGGGGAAGATGATGACGGTCCTTCAGGTGAACATTCTATCACTTCTGAGTCTGGCCGGGAAGAAGGAGAGCTCTCATCATTGGAAGATGACCAGGAGCCTCAAGAAGATGGTCAGGATATCTGATTAGTCCGTAAGGAAGAGATTCCTGCGCTCATTGCTCAAATTACAGAGGCTCTTCACCTCTCTGACTCTCATAGTAACATAGTATATGATGGCAGATAAAGAACAGCATGGTCCACCTAGTCTGCCAGCAAGGCGGCAAGAGTAGGGGCACCTGATACTCCATGCAGGTCGCCCCTCCTCATGCCTTTGTTTAGAGGTGTACCCACCGCTCTGTGTAGGTCACCCCTATTTGTTGAGATATAAGAGATAGTTATGTTTATTTTGATTTTATCCTGTTGCTACAAAGGGATCCACTGTGTCTGTCCCATGCCATTTTGAATTCTGTCACTGTTTTTGCCCCCACCACTTCCATCGGAAGGGCATTCCAAGCATCCACCACCCTTTCAGTGAAAAAGTACGTATTTCCTGACATTGCCTTTCAGTTTACCCACTTGCAGCTTCATGTTATGCCCTCTAGTTTTACAGCTTCCCCGTCTTTGGAAGAGGTTTGTTTGTTCATTAATACTCTTTCAGTATTTAAAAGTTTGAATCATATCTCCCCTGTCCCTCCTGTCCTCCAGAGTGTACATATTTAGGTCTTCAAGTCTCTTCTCATAAGTCTTCTGACACAGGCCCAAAATCATTTTGGTCGCCTTCCTCTGAACCGTTTCCAGTCTTTTTATATCCTTTGTGAGAGACGGTCTCCAAAACTGAACACAATATTCCAAGTGAGGCCTCACCAGTGACTTGTACAGTGGCATTAGTAACTTTTCCTTTCTTCTCATAATTCCTCTTTGTATGCAACCCAGCATCCTTCTGGCTTTTGCCACCACCTTGTCGCACTGTTTCGCTACCTTGAGATACCAAGCATCCACCACCCTTTAAGTGAAAAAGTATTTCCTGACATTGTCTTTCAATTTACCCCCTTGCAGCTTCATGTTATGTCCTCTAGTTTTACAGCTTTCCCGTCTTTGGAAGAGGTTTATTTGTTCATTATTTCTCTAAGTATTTAAAGGTCTGAATCATATCTCCCCTATCCCTCCTCTCCTCCAGAGTGTACATATTTAGGTCTTCAAGTCTCTTCTCATAAGGCTTCTGATGCAGGCTCCAAATCATTTTGGTCACCTTCCTCTGAATAGTTTCCAGTCTTTTTACATACTTTGAACGATATGGTCTCCAAAACTGAACACAGTATTCCAAGTGAGGCCTCACCAGTGACTTGTACAGTGGCATTAATACCTTTTCCTTTCGCCTCATAATTCCTCTGTGTATGCAACCCAGCATCCTTCTGGCTTTTGCCACCACCTTGTCGCACTGTTTCGCCACCTTGAGATACTCAGAAACAGTCACTCCGAGGTCCATCTCCTGGTCCATGCACACCAACCTCTCGCCTCCTATCGCATACAATTCCCTTGGATTTCTGCTTCCCAAGTGCATGACACTGCACTTCTTCACATTAAATCTTAACTGCCAAGCATTAGATCATTCTTCCCGCTTTTGTAGATCTTTCCTCATGTTCTCCACTCCCTCAGGAGTCCACTCTGTTGCAAATGTTCATGTCATTGCAAAAAGACAGACTTTTCCATTCACTCCTTCAGCAATATCACTCACAAATAAATTGAACAGTACCAGTCCTAGGACCAAACCCTGGGGCATACTTCTAATCCACCTTCCTTTTATCCAAGTGAGTTTCTTTTACCATCACCTTCTGTCATCTGTCAGTCAACCAATTTCTGATCCAGTTCACCATCTTGGGACCCATACCCAAGCTGTTGTGTTTATTGACTGGGTGACCAGAGAACTAGATCAGGGGCATGCAATGGATGTCATCTACCTGGATTTCAGCAAAGCCTTTGATACTGTTCCTCATAGGAGGCTTATCAATAAACCCAGTAGTTTGGGGATGGGTCCCAAGGTGGTGAACTGGATCAGAAATTGGTTGACTGACAGATGACAGAAGGTGATGGTAAAAGAAACTCACTTGGATAAAAGGAAGGTGGATTAGAAGAATGGTCTAATGCTTGGCAGTTAAGATTTAATGCGAAGAAGTACAGTGTCATGCACTTGGGAAGCAGAAATCCAAGGGAAATGTACACGATAGAGGACGAGAGCATGGTGTGCATGGACCAGGAGAAGGACCTTGGTGTGATTATTTCTGCGGATCTGAAGGTGGCAAAACAGTGCGACAAGGCAGTGGCAAAAGCCAGGAGGATGTTGGGTTGCAAATTACCAGCAGAAAGGAAGAAGTACTAATGCCACTGTACAAGTCACTGGTGAGTCCTCACTTCGAATACTGTGTTCAGTTTTGGAGACCATATCTTGCAAAGGATATAAAAAGACTAGAAACTGTTCAGAGGAAGGCAACCAAAATGATTTGGAAATACTTTTTCACTGAAAGGATGGTGGATGCTTGGAATGCCATCCTGATGGAAATGTTGGGGGCAAATACAGTGACAGAATTCAAAATGGCATTGGACAGACACAGTGGATCCCTTTACAACAACAAGATAAAATCAAAAT
Source organism: Ichthyophis bannanicus (assembly GCA_033557465.1). Classification (NCBI taxonomy): domain Eukaryota; kingdom Metazoa; phylum Chordata; class Amphibia; order Gymnophiona; family Ichthyophiidae; genus Ichthyophis; species Ichthyophis bannanicus. The sequence goes on along the minus strand of CM066032.1, from coordinate 660,876,596 downwards.
AAACTTAACTAATTTCTCAACATACAGGGGTGTCCTACACGGAGCGGTGGGTTCACCCCTAAAACAAAGACATGGGGAGGGATGGCCTGCACGGAGTGGCAGGTGCACCTACTCTGCCTTCTTACTGGGCAGACTAGATGGACCATAGTAGTCTTTATCTGCCATCATTTACTATGTTACTATGATAAGCTTCCTATGAGGAACAGTACCAAAGCTTTGCTGAAATCCAGATAGATGACATTCATTGCATGCCTTTGATCTAGTTCTCTGGTCACCCAGTCAAAAAACGTAATCTGATTTTTTTGGCAAAGTCTTCCTTTGGTATAACCATGTTGCCTTGGATCATGCAACCTGTTGGTTTCGAGAAAGTCCACTATTCGCTCTTTCAGGAGTGCCTCTTTTACCTTTCCCACCACCGAGGTAAGGCTTACTGGCCTGTAGTTTGTCACTTCTTCCCTATTACCACTTTTGTGAAGAGGTACCACATCAGCCCTTTTCCAGTCCTGTGAAACTTCTCCTATATCCAAGGATCTATTAAACACATCCTTTAATGACCCTGCAAGAACCTCTCTCAGCTCTTTCACTATCCTGGGATGTATCCCATCCAGTCCCATGGCCTTGTCCACTGTCAGTTTTGCAAACTGTTCTAACACATCATTTTCTGTGAATGGTGTGCTATCTACTCCATTTCCATTTGTATATTTGGGGATCCCAGGTGGTCCTTCTCTAGGATTTCCTTTAGTTCTCCTAGGGCAAGCAGGATGTGTCAGCCACACCTGGTGACGTCATCCGACAGCGCCGTGACGGAAGTGCTCTCTAGTGCTCACCTCCCCGGCCCGCCCCTAGCCCGGTTTGCCTCAAGACAGATTTTCAGCTCTCTGCTACAATCAACAGTTAAAATGCCCAAACCAGGGTTTAAAAAGTGTCTGTACTGCAGTCGAAAGATGAACATTACGGATACTCACCAGCGTTGCCTCAGATGCCTCGGGGCTTCTCACGAGGTGCAGAACTGTTCCAGCTGCGCTCGCATGTCCCCCAGGGCAAGGAAACATCGAGGACACACTCTAAAAGACTTGCTGGCTTCTTCTGCTTCATCGCGAATGTCTCCTGCACCATCCAGGACTTCGGAGCGACACAGAATGCACCTTCCACTGCGGCCATTCCCGTTCGCCTGGGGCCCAGCGCTTCGCCCCCTGCAGAGATCCCGACCTGCTCCGCTGCTTCCGCGGTTTCCAGGGTAAGCACCCCTACGGCAGTCAACTCCTCGGGACAGTCTCTTCGGCCACGCGGCTCCTCTGCATCCAGCCAAGATGGTGCCGCCCACGTGGCCCCACCTGGCTCCTCCTCCAGTCACTCCCACTCTGCCCTGGTTGGTCAGGGCAGGTCCAATCGCTCTTCCGCTCCTCATCAGCGCCGACAGCCCTCTCCTCGGGCTAGCGCTTTGGAAGACCGCGCCAAAGGAGATCAGCGAGGTGCTGCAATTGACCGCGCCGATGGAGATGACCGCGCCGAGGTTGAGCACTGGTGCGGGAGCCGGAAATGCCGCTCGGACAGCAGAGAAGCCCCCGATAGGCGCAGCAGCAGCGACAGGGGCCACGGACACAGGAAACACAGGAGGCATGATACAGATGCAGCAGTCAGGCACCGGAGACACAGGGACAGTCAGTCTCATTCCAGCGGGAGAAGCGCTGACATCGATTCCCCCCGCGGCCGCAAGAAGAGCAGGCGAGCCAGCTCAGACTCCAGCAGAAGGCACAGGAGCAGCCATTCTGCAGAGTCTAGCACCTCTTCTGTCATACTGCAACTGCTGACTCGCCTTGTGGAGCAGACGGCATCCCCGCATCTGGACAACGAGCGGGTAGCGTCCATGGACATGCCTCCACCTCCTGTTGCCCTGCCCAGCCTTGAGCGGTCTTTCTCCCCACGCTCACCTGACCAATCACCTCCCAGAGTGCGGACCCCTTCCCCGGAGCATCACCTAGATTCCGGAGGGAGCGACGTAGAGGAGATGGGACCAGGTTTGGACACGTCCAAGACCTCACCTAATGAACCGGAGGATCCACCTGCACAGGTGCCTGAAGATCTTACCTACCCCAAATTCCTCAGGAAAGTTGTGACCAAACTGGGTCTAACCACTGAGGAGGCCTCAGACGAGAAGGAGCCAGAGGTCATGAAATACCTCAACGGCCCTAGACCGGCCATGGCTCTTCCCCTCCACCGGAAACTGAAGGACAAGCAGGCTACTCTCTGGCAGTCCAGCCAGGCCTGCGCCAGATGCCTAGACACCAAATACCTCCTCCACATGGCACCAGGATTCAATAAGTCTCAGCTGCCCCAACAGTCAATTGTGGTGGCATTGGCACTAAAAAGAACTAAGTCTGCGCGCACGCAAGCAAACCACCCACCAGGCTGAGACCCCAAGCTCCTCGACGACGTGGGGAGGAAGGTTTTTCAAGGGGCCATGCTCAGTGCCAAGATATCAGCGCATCAGTTTCAGCATGTCTTGTTCCAGGACACCCTCCTGGTTGACCTCAAAAGCCAGCTGCATAACCTTCCCAAGGAATCACGGATGGCAACCTCAGCCACTATGCAGGAGCTGGCCGAATGCAGCAAGCACCTGATGAGCACAGCCTTTGATGCCTTTGACACTGCTGTCCGGACGGCGGGCACGGCCATCTCGGCCCGCCACTGGGCATGGCTTTGTGCGTCCGGTCTCTCGGACAATACCCATGACAGAATCGCTGATGCCCCCTGCACGGGTGACTCCCTTTTTGGAGACAAGGTTGCGGACACTGTGAACGGTCTCAAAGAGGACTGCACCACTCTAAAGACACTGGCGGCGGACGGACTCGAACGCCCCTCCTGGTCACAGAAAGGGAGCTACTACCGCAAGCCCTTTTCCTCTTCTAAGAAACACTATGGCTCCAACCGACAGTGGCAAGCATCGAGATTCAAGCAGACCTACCATAAATCGTCCTTTCAGAGGCAGCAGCCGCGGGAGCGCAAACAGAAACAGACAAACCCCCAGCAGTCCGCTAAGAACGCCTCCTCCTTCTAACAATTCAACTTGGCTGGCCCCTGCGCTGAGTACAATGGCAACACCACCAGTGGGGGGTCACTTGTCCAACTTCCTGTCGGCCTGGCAGGAGATCACTACGGACAAGTGGGTCTTCCAGATCGTCCAGTCGGGCTATCGTCTACTCTTCTCCTCCCCACCGTGGCAGCGCACGCAACCCACCAGCCAGCCTCCACTGCATCTGGAAACATCACTTTCGAACCTCCTGCAGCAACTTCTCCTGGCCCGGGCGATAGAACGGGTGCCCCCCGGTGAAATCAATACTGGCTTCTACTCCCGGTACTTCCTTATCCCCAAGAAGTCCGGTGGTCTCCACCCTATTCTGGACCTCCGCAAGCTGAACAACTTCATCACAAAGGAGAAGTTCAGAATGTACTCGCTAAACTCCATCCTTCCCCTCATCAGAGCAGGGGACTGGATGTCTACCCTGGATCTGCAGGACGCTTACTCCCACATCCCAGTCCACGCCTCCCACAGGAAATTCCTGAGGTTCATAGCACTGGGGTGCCACTACCAATACCGTGTCCTGCCCTTCGGACTCTCCCCAGCACCCAGAGTCTTCACGAAGTGCGTGGCAGTGGCTGCCGCACACCTTCGCAAACAAGGCGTCGCCATCTTTCCCTACCTGGACGACTGGATGCTGTCGGCGCCCTCTGCCCCCGAGCTCAGGAGAGCAGTGTGTCAGACTACAGCCCTACTAGTCAGACTGGGCTTCCTTCTCAACAAGGAGAAGTCCCGGTTGGAACCTGTGCGGCGTACAGAATTCATCGGGGCGATAATAGACACCGCTGCCTACGAGGCCTTCCTTCCCGAGCTCCAGATGAAAGTCATCATTCACCTGGCCAAGAAGGTGTCGGCGGCAAAGCAGACCACAGCCCACGACATCCTGCGCCTTCTGGGTCACATGGCAGCGACAACATCGGTCCTGCTCTTGGCAAGGTTGCATATGCGCATCCTTCAGTGGCACCTGCGAACTCACTGGAAGCAATTCTCTCAACCACTCAGCACCCACATACCGACCAAAGCCAAGGTTGTCCAGAGCCTGCGTTGGTGGGCAGACCCAGCCAACCTCTCAGTGGGCAAGGATCTACAACCCCGCGCTTATCAACTCATCCTTACCACGGATGCCTCCTCCAAGGGATGGGGGGCTCACCTGCTGCATCTCAGCATGCAGGAAGCCTGGACCAGAGTGGAACAATCCCTCCACATCAATGTTCTCGAGCTTCGGGCGGTCAAATATGCCCTCCAGACATTCATGCCTCACCTGGAAGGGAAGTCAGTCTTGGTGCAGACAGACAACCAGGTGACCATGTTCTATATAAACAAGCAAGGGGGCACGGAATCACGTTCCCTATGCAAAGAGGCCCTCGAGACCTGGGCCTTAGCGCTAGCCAACAATTGCCTTCTACAGGCGACTTACCTCCCGGGGACCAGAACGCCTTAGCGAACAGACTGAGCAGACAGCTCCAACCCCACGAGTGGACGCTTCACGAGGAGGTGGCGGGCAACCTCTTTCAGCGCTGGGGAGCTCCCCAGATCGACCTCTTTGCGACCGAAGTGAACACAAGATGCCCTTTGTTCTGCTCCAAGCACCCGTCGTGCCAGAGAGTGGCTTCGGATGCGTTCGCCGTCCCTTGGGGGAAGTGGGAGTTGGCATACGCCTTCCCCCCAACCCCCCTCATGACAGCCACGGTACAGCGCATCATCAAAGAGAAAAGACAGATGTGGTTCTCCCTGCTACTGCAGCTCGCCCAAGAACCTCCGGTTCGGCTACCAATGAGACCAGACCTGCTAACCCAGAACGGTGGCAGAACTTGGCATCCCAACCTCCAGATGCTAGCCTTGACAGCATGGAGGCTGAAAGGATAACTTTCAAAGACCTCCTCCTAACCCCAGAGGTACAGCAGATTGTCCTGGCTTCCCGAAGACCGTCAACTAGAAAGGCGTACAACCTTAAGTGGAAACGTTTCAGTATATGGTGCGCGGGACAAGGAGTCCGTCCAGTCTCTTACCCCGTGCCCACAGTCCTACAGTACCTATCCTTTCTCTTCAGCCTTGGCTTAAAACCGCAATCCATCAAGGTACACCTTGCAGCCATTGCATCTCTGCACAAACGTCCAAACGACTCAGCCACAGGTTCCATTGCCACCCTTCCCATCGTGACGCGTTTCATGAGAGGACTCAGGAATTTGCAGCCCCCTGTACGGAAACCGGTACCTTCCTGGGACCTCAACATCGTCCTGCAACAGCTCACACAGGAGCCGTTCGAGCCCCTGTCCACGGCGGGTGGAAAATACCTGTCCTGGAAGACACTCTTCCTCGTCACCATCACCTCAGCACGGAGGGTTAGCGAACTACAGGCCCTAATGGCGCACCCACCGTACACAAAGATCTACCATAACCGGGCGTCTCTCTGGACCCACCCTACGTTTGTACCCAAGATCGCATCTGCCTTTCACATCATCCAGTCAGTGGAACTGCCCTCCTCCTTTCCAGCTCCGCACTCCTCGCCTGAGGAGCAGCGACTTCACTCGCTAGATTGCGTATGAGCCCTGCGCATCTACATCGACAGGACATCCGCCGTTCGACTGGGGACCCAGCTCTTCGTATCCTTTGACCCTAACAGGCCAGGGAGACCTGTCACCAAGCGCACCCTCTCTCATTGGATATCAGACTGTGTCGCTTACTGTCTACAGAAGGCGGGTGCCCTCCTAGCGAACAGGGCGAGTGCACACCAGCTCCGCACTCTAGCCGCCTCTCTCGCCAGCGCACAGGAGATCCCGGTGAGCGAGATATGCAAAGCCGCCACCTGGTCCTCTCAACTCACCTTCCAGAAGCACTACTGCCTTGACCTCCATGCAGAGGCCGACAGCTCTTTTGGCCGAGCAGTTCTGTCTGCGGCAACATCGCCCGCGAGGGTTGGGGTCCAGCAGAACCAGCCAACCAGCCCCGGCCCTCACGGGTCAGCTCCTCAGGTCTCTCTGTCCCGGTGCTGAGCTTGGGGACTAGATAGGAGACTGTATTCTGCCAGTTGCACAGTTGATGCCTTGCACTATTTGCACTGATTGTTGTGTTGCACTAATTGCACTGATTGTTGTGTTGCCAATCTTGTTCTACCTCGCACAAGTTGTTGTCTGCACTGCTTGTTGTGTTGCACAGTTATGTTCTACCTCTCGCATGTTATTGCACGGTTGATGTTATTCTGACTCATGACACGTCGCCTAGGAGTGTTGCACTTTACTCTGTATGCCAGTTGTGTTCCACAATAAACACCGATATTGTTGTTCTGTCGCATGCCTCCCTCATTCTCCACAGTGTTGAACGCGCAGCTTGGGAGACACCAGGTGTGGTTGACACATCCTGCTTGTCCTAGGAGAAAACAGAGTTACTTACCTGTAACAGAGTTCTCCGTGGACAGCAGGATAAGTCAGCCACACGATCCCACCCACCTCCCCTGCATGAGGGTGGCCTGCGCGGCCCGCGCCTTAGCCGCAAGGGCATAGCTAGTCACTCACTGACCAGGCTAGGGGCGGGCCGGGGAGGTGGGGCCACCTCACACATGCTCAGAAGCTTCTGAGCTAGAGAGCACTTCCGTCATGGCGCCATCGGATGACGTCACCAGGTGTGGCTGACTTATTCTGCTGTCCACGGAGAACTTTGTTACAGGTAAGTAACTATGTTTAAAGACAGAAGAAAAGTATTTGTTTATCATTTTTGCTTTTTGAATGTCACTTTCCATAAACCCGTTCCCAACACTTTTGAGTCCTTCAGTTCCACCTCTGATTTTCCTCCTCTCCCAAATATACCTGAAGAAAGTTTTGTTACCACACTTCACATCTTTAGCCATCTTTTCTTCTGCCTTTGATTTTGCTATCCTTATTTCTATTTTTGTCTCTTTTAGTTTGATCCTGTATTCCTTTCTGTGTTCCTCTGCTTGTGAACTGAATTTTGTAAAAGCTGTGTTTTTTCCTTTATTAGTGCTGCCACTTCTTTGGAGGACCAAATAGGTTTCCTTTTCCTTTTGTTTTTATTTACTTTCCTTACATATGTATCTGTTGCCCTTTTATTGCCTTCTTTAGTTTAGTCCATTGCAATCCCACTTCCCTTATCCCCTCCCACCCTGCCACCTCCTCCTTCAGGTATTTGGCCATTTTACTGAAGCCAGTGTTTTTGAAGTCTAGGACTCTCGTGCAGCAGCCTTCAGATTCCTCTAAATCTCAGGCAGACCCCATGATCGTAGGAATCAGGAAATTTTCTAAGGCTTTTCTTTTTCCCCTGGAATTACAGATGATCTCCTTAAAGTGGGATTCTCCTGATGTGTCTCTATGCTCCGCTCGTCGCTTGGGATGTGTTTACGTTTGGTCTTCAGATGATGTTGACAAGTAGTTGTGTTTCCCTAAAGTAGACGCCCTGATTACTGCAGTCACTAAACGGAAGGCGGCTTTGCCCTCTGTGATCGCAAGGTGGAGGGCCTTTTAAAAACCACTTTCTCGTCATCGACCTTGGCATTGCAGGCCTCTGTTTGCAGAAGTCTCGCTGCACACGCTCTGCTCCGATGGCTTCAATAACTTCCGGATGATCTGGCTTTCCCTCGTTTAGAGTCAATCACTTCCTTCTTGCAGATGCCTTTTATGATATGCTGCATTTATCTGCTCATTTTGTGGCTGCTGCTACAGTGGCTTGGCGTTGCCTATGGCTCCATCATTGGAATGTGGATGCTGCTTCCAAGTCCCATCTCGCCAAGCTTCCTTTAAGGGCCATCTTATTTTTGCTGAGGATTTGGAAAACTTGTGAAGGATTTGGAGAAAGTCAAGCCTCAACGTTTGCCAGAGGATAAGCCCAAATCCAATTTTCATTGTCTGCATCTTCATCTTAGAATCCACTTCAGAGACGTTCATCATTACTGGCCTGGCAAATCCGGTGGTTCTTCAAATAGGGCTGGTTCTAAGCCTGAGCCCTTTCAGGATATCTGGGACAATTTCTCCTCGTTCAACAAGTTTTCCAGTTCTGCAAAAGTTTCCCGTTGATGGTTTCCGGGTCCATTTTGGGATGCCTCCTGTGGGGGGTGCACACTTAAGGTATTTTTCCCATGAATGGACCCAGATAACATCAGGCCAGTGAGTACTCGAGGTGGTAACACAGGGTTATGCTCTCAGCTTCACCAAGCCCATGCTTAATGTCTTCCTTATCTCTCCATGCAGTTCCACTGCCAAGGCAGTGGCTGTACGTCTGACTCTTCACTGCCTTCTTCAGCTCAATGTGGTATGCCCAATTCCTCCCTCAGAAAAAGGTTCTGGTCAGTATTCCATTTACTTTGTCATTCCCAAGAAGTACGCTTCCTTGCGTCCTATCCTGGACCTCAAGGCAGTCATTCACTGTCTTCAGGTGCTGCGGTTCCAAATGGAAACCCTCAGGACAGTCATTCAAGCTGTTCAACCAGGTGAATTTCTTGCATCCTTGGACCTGGCGGAATCATATTTTCACACTGCAATCCGTCAAGATCATCATCAGTATTTACATTTTGCGGTCCTCGGTCAACATTATCAGTTTCATGCCCTGCCCTTTGGTCTTGCCACAGCTTCTCGCACTTTCTCCAAGGTGATGATAGCAGTGGCAGCTTTCCTGCAGCACCAAGGTATTCGGGTTCATTCTTATCTAGACAATTGGCTGATCAGAACAATGAGTTTCGAGGAGGCTACTTCTTCAGTCTCTCAGATCCTCTCCTTTCTGGACTATCTTGGCTGAGTGGTCAATTATGCCAAAAGCAATCTGTGCCCAGTTCAGTCTCTGGACTTCCTCGATGCCCTCTTCCACACGAGAGTGGGTCGTGTCTTCCTCTCTTAGGACAGATGCAAGAAGCTCTGCATTCAGTTCCATGCTTTCAGGCACCTGGCAGCTCCCACTGCCTAGGATTACCTACAACTCCTCGGCACCATGGCTTCTGCTCTCAATGTAGTCCCCTTGGCCTATTCTCACATACATCTGCTTCAGCACTCTCTTCTGTTGTGCTGGTCCCTATCCACCCAGATTCGTCTACCCCTTTCTTCAGTGGTTCACCGCAGTCTTCGCTGGTGGCTTTGTCCTCATCACTTGATGAAGGGCATTCCCTTGGAAATTCCACATTGAATGGTGGTCACCACGGACACCAGCCTTGCAGGTTAGGGAGTGCACTGCCAGGGACAGGCAGCGCAGGGATCTTGGTCCATTCAAGAAGCCTCTTGGACCATCTATCGCCTCATAGCCCGGGCTGTTCATCTGGCTCTGCTCTTCTTTCTGTCCCTCCTTCAGGGTCGAGCACTCTAAGTACTTTCTGACAATTCTACCACTGTGACTTCTCATGAGACAGTATGGGGCCAAATGTCCTGGAGTGGCCCTGGAAATGAGTCTTCTATTTCCCTGGGCAGAATCTAACCTCCTGGCTGTTTCTGCGCAACACATTGTGGGAATGGAGAATATTGAAGCGGATTTTCTGCGTCATCATATCCTGGACCCCGGCGAGTGGGAGCTAGCTCCATGGACATTTGCGAACATTGTGTGTCAGTGGGATCATCTGACTCTAGATCTAATGGCCACCTCTTCCAATGCCAAGACATCAGTCTTTTTCATTTATCAAAAAGAACCAAACTCTCATGGCCTAGATGCTCTATTTCAGACCTGGTCCTCGAACCAGCTTCTCTACATCTTTCCTCCTTGGTCGCTAATCTGCTGTGTACTCCGTCGATAAAGTCACACTCCGGATGGGTAGTGCTGTTGACCCCAGTTTGGCCTCAGCATCCATGGTATGCCAATCTCCTCCACCTCCTACAGGAGGTGCCCCTACCCTTCTGTGTCCAGAGAGGTCTCCTGTTTCAGGGGCCAGTTCTCATGGTCTTAGTCGCTTATGGCTTAGCTATTGAGCGGCGTCACCTGCATTGTAAAGGTTATGCCAAAGATTATGCCAAGTTGATGTAAATTTGCAATGTAATGTTTACTGTTAACCGTTCATGTTAATTCCAATTTGATGTAAATTTGTTCCATGTAACCTGTTCTATGTAAACAAGTTTATTGTTCATGTGTTATATATAAACCACACTGATCTGAAAAAGCGCGGTATATAAAAACAAATAAATAAAATAATAATAATAATAATAATGATAAATGAATAAATAAATAAATAATAATAATACTCACCACAAGTAGTGGCTACTCTACAATGGGCTCAACAGTCTTCTACATCATGTGCCTGTTTGGATCTGGTGTCTTTTTTCTTCTTGGTGTTCTAAGAGCTGAAGACTTTTCAGAGTAAAGCCAGCATTTATGATGTGGTTGGATCAAAGCCCTCGGGACGTCTGACTGCTGATGTAGCTGCGCATGAAATGAGAGTCAGAAGCTGTAAAGATGTCTTACGCATTGGAACATGGAACGTACGAAGCATGAACCAAGGGAAGTTGGAGGTGGTCAAGAATGAAATGGAACGTGTACAACTTGATCTGTTGGGTGTCAGCAAACTGAAATGGACTGGCATCGGGCACTTTGCATCAGATGATCACATGGTCTACTATGCTGGAAATGAAAGACAAAGAAGAAATGGTGTTGCATTTATAATAAAGAAGAAACTTGCAAGAACTGTAATGAAATACAATGCAGTCAGCGAACGCTTAGTCTCTGTTCGTCTACGAGGAATGCCTATCAACACAACTATAATTCAAGTATATGCCCCAACAACAGCTGCAGAAGAGAATGAAACTGAAGAGTTCTATGAACAAGTACAAGCTGAAATTGACAGAACATGCAAACAGGATATCCTGCTAGTGACTGGAACGCAAAAGTTGGCAACAAAGAAGAAGGCAAAGTAGTTGGAAAATATGGACTTGGCAACAGAAATGAAGCTGGAGAAAGACTGATAGAATTCTGCAAGACCAACGATCTATTCATCTCAAACACCTTCTTCCATCAATACAAGCGGCGACTGTACACATGGACTTCACCCAATGGATTGTATAAAAATCAAATTGACTGCATCTATGGAAGTCAACGATGGAAAAGTTCTATAACATCAACAAAGACAAAACCTGGAGCTGACTGTGGTACAAATCATCAACTACTAGTATGCAAACTGAAGTTAAAGTTGAAAAAGAGCAAACCACTCATGAATGCATCAAAATATGTCCTTGAGAATATACCACTGGAATTTAAAGACTGCCTGCAAAATCGATTTGCTGCTTTAGATAGAAATGACAGAGCTCCAGAAGAGTTATGGAATGACATCAAGAAGGTTGTGTTGGAAAAAAACGAGAAGTCTCTACAAAAGGTGAAAAAGCAAAAACAGCCAAAATGGATGACGGAAGAAACTCTGAAAATTGCCCAGAAACGCAGAGAAGCTAAAGCCAGAGGAGAAAGAAAGACAATAACAGAACTCAACAGAGATTTCCAACGTGCAACAAGACAGGACAAGGAAAAGTACTACAACGACGCATGCAAGGAAATAGAAGCAGAAACTATTAGAGGAAGAACAAGATCGGCTTTCCTAAAGCTACGAGAGTTAAAGAAAAAGTTTCAGCCTCGAATTGGAATGTTACAAGATGCTCAAGGTTCTATGTTGAATGATGAGAAGATCAAGAAAAGGTGGAAGGAATATACAGAGTTTTTATATGATAAAGATCAAGTGGACCAACAGCCCTTTCAACCTGTACCTTATGATCGGGAACCATTGGCGATGAAAGAAGAAGTTGAAGCAGCATTGAAAGCCTTATCAAAAAACAAAGCACTAGGCATTGATAGCATTCCCATAGAAGTATTACAGCAATCTGATGCAGCTGTTACCATACTTACAAGGCTCTGCCAAGAAATATGGAAGACAACATCATGGCCAACTGACTGGAAAAGATCTGTGTTTATACCAATACTAAAGAAAGATGATCCAACTGACTGTGGAAATTATCACACAATCGCTCTGATCCCACATGCCAGCAAGATTCTACTGAAGATTATTCAAAAGAGACTACAACCATACCTGGAACAAGAACTACCTGAAGTGCAAGCAGGGTTCAGGAAAGGGCGAGGAATGAGAGACATCATTGCAGATGTGAGATGGATCCTTGAAAAGACTAAAGAATACCAAAAGGATATCTATTTGTGCTTTATCGACTATAGCAAGGCTTTTGACTGTGTAAACCATGAGAAACTCTGGGCCACATTAAGAAGCATGGGTATACCAGACCATCTGATCGTACTCTTGCACAATCTGTTCATTGATCAAGAAGCAACAGTTCGAACGGAACAAGGAGAAACAGAATGGTTTAAAATAAGCAAAGGTGTAAGACAAGGCTGCATACTTTCCCCCTATCTGTTTAATTTATATGCAGAACAAATCATCAGAGAAGCAGGATTGTATGAAGACAACAGAGGTGTGAAGATTGGTGGAAGACTCATCAACAACCTTCGCTATGCTGATGATACCACATTACTGGCTGAAAGTGAAGATGATCTGAAACATTTGCTTCTCACAATCAAAGAACATAGTCTCAAAATGGGCCTGCACCTTAATGTAAAGAAGACAAAGATCATGACAACTGGCATAATCAACAGGTTCATCATTGAAGGAGAAGAAATTGAAATCGTGAACAACTTTAACCTACTTGGATCAACTATCAATAAAGAAGCAACAAGCAGTCAAGAAATCAGGTGACGCATTGCTCTTGGCAGAATGGCTATGAAAGCCCTAGATAAGATTCTCAAGAGCAGAGATGTCTCTCTCCATACAAAGATTTGACTTGTTCAAGCCATGGTATTTTCAATAACATCATATGGATGTGAAAGCTGGACAGTGAAAAAGATAGACAGGAATAAAATTGATGCCTTTGAATTATGGTGCTGGTGGTGAATACTGTGTATACCAAGGACTGCCCGAAGAACAAACCAGTCGGTACTAGAGGAGATCAAACCTAAGCTTTCTTTAGAAGCTCAGATGACAAGACTTCGACTTTCATACTTTGGACACATCATGCGAAGAGAGAGATCATTAGAGAAAGACATCATGCTTGGCAAGATAGAAGGTCAACGCAAAAGAGGAAGGCCAGCAATGAGATGGATCAAGACAATAACAGCAGCTACGGGTACCAGTCTGTCAACAATGAGCCGCCTGACTCAAGACCGGACACAATTTAGGATAGCTATCCAGAGGGTCGCCATGAGTCGATTCCGACTCAATGGCACTTAACAACAACAACATTGCTTGGATGTCCAAACTTAAGACACGGCTTGCTTCGGAGCCCCTGTCTTTACTGCAGCTGTTTCTTTCTGCCCTGGAGTGGTTTAGCTATGGTGCTCCCCACTAGTCTGGACTGGTCTAGCAGGATGTATTTAGAAGGAGAAATTTTACTTACCAATAATTTCCTTTCCTTGAATCCTGCTAGACCAGTCCAGGACCCACCCCTCTAAACTGTTTAGTCCGTCGCATAACTGACTCTCTTTACATATCGGTGACATTGCTGTATCTCACCATGTACATACTTCCTTGGCCTGTGGGTCCTGTTTCACATTGTTCATTTAAGCTTGTTGTTTTAAGAGTTATTCATTTATTAACTCATTTTTGGTCTGGTTTTGTGCTTCCTTGGCTATTTGAACTCCTGCTGCTTGTTATGGCTATACTGAAGCTCCTCTTGGGGTTGGGTTTTTATGCCAAGGGTGATGTCACAAAGCTTTGGGAATTTTTCTCTGTCTCACCATCTGCTTGCAGGGGTACACAACCCACTAGTCTGGGATTGTTCCAGGAAAGGAAATTTATCAATAAGTAAAATTTCTCCATCCTCACTTCACCTTCATGCTATTTGGATAGTGCTGGGACAATTAGTAGGTAATTTTAAAAGGCAGCATCTCCTTTAGACATCAAAGTAGGCCTTGAAATAGGGTTATTTTAGGCATTCCATGTGTATTTGGCTACATATGCACATAAATGGCCTCTTAGAAAATAGCACTTATCGTAAAAGTATGCATGTTGATTTGATAGCACATACCTTTTCAGTGAGCATGCACATGGACGGAGTTTGGGCAGAGCATGAATGGAGTGCACAGGTAAACACATAGGAGTAGCCTAATGGTTAAGAGCACTGGCTTAGGACCCCCTAAAGATCAGGGTTTGATTCTCACTAGCACTCCTTGTGGCCTTGGGTAAGTCACTTAACCCCCCATTGCCTCAGAAAAATCCAAGTTATCAATATCCCTGTTTAATGTACATTACTAAGTTTAAGTTACAATGTAAACCGCTTTGATTGAATTGATAAAGCAGTATATAAAACCTAATAAATAAATACTATAATTTGTACACATACTTGCAAAATATAAATACCAGCATTTGCACTAGCTCTAGGGTGATCTAAATCTCCATGTCTTAATTTAAGGCACAGTTTCGGCCACTTACATTAGGCACCTTTATATACTTATAAACACAAGTAGGCAGCTACTTTCATTATTGGAGACTTGGACTTTGGATGAAGTAAAGCAGCGCCTTGATACCCTCCCTAACACTGCATCCCAGATTTACAAACTATTAATTGCAGATTCTGGATGAAGCATAATTGGAAATGAAACGTTTTGGAGGCAGACTTGCAAAGTTCCTTGTCGGAGAAACAGTGGGAGGAATTCTGTGGCAAGACTATTCATATCTCCTCTACATCCATGCTGCAGACTCAATTTTTTCTTGCATACAGTCTTTCTAATGCCAGCCAAGATCACAGTTTACAGACAGCTCGGATGACTGCTGCTAGTCTTTCCAAAAGGAAACCGGCACACTGCCCTCATACACTTTTTTATTGTTCAAACCTCCAGCCTCACTGGTAAGCAGTGTGGAGTTGGCTGTTAATTTATAGCGTTTACTAAGCAGCTGTCTTTTCATATACTGATTTAGAAGTCTATGGCAGTAGAAACCATGTTTTCTAGGAATAAATTATATAGATTTGTTGATTTCCTTTTCTTTTTGACTTGTTTTGTTTCTGTAAAATTGATAATCTCTTGAACTAAAAAAAGGGGTGTCAGGGGTGATCCGAGAAATTATAGACCAGTGAGCCTGATGTTAGTACTGGGCAAAATGGTAGAAATCATTTTAAAGAACAAACTTACTGAACATATAGATAGTCATGGTTTAATAAAACAAACCAAGATGGATTTAGCCCAGGGAAGTCTTACCTTACCAATCTGCTGCATTTGTTTGAAGTCATGAATAAACATGTAGATAAGAAGAGCTGGTTGATATTGTGTATCTGGATTTTCAGAAAGCATATGACAAAATTCCATATGAGAGACTCTTGAGGTAATTAAAAAGTCATGGTATAGGAGGCAATATTGTATTGAGGATTGGGAACTGGTTAAGAGACAGAAAACAGAGAGTAGGCTAAATGATCAATTTTCTCAATCGAGAAGGGTGAATAGTAGAGTGCCCCAGGCATCTGTGCTAGGCCCACAGCTTTTTAACTTATTTATAAATGACTTGGAAATGGAAGAACAAGTGAGGTGATCAAATCTTCAAATAACACAAAATCATTCGAAATATATTTAAGCTCTGGAATTCATTTCCAGAGGATTTGGTTAAAGTGGTTAGTGTAGCTGGGTTTAAAAAAGATTTGGAGAAGTTCCTGGAGGAAGAGTTCATAAATCAATACTAAGGTAGACATGTGGAAATCCACTGCTTACCCCTAGGATAAGCAGCTTGGAATCTGTCTACCTTTTGGAAACCTGTCAGGTACTTGTAACCTGGATTGGGCACTGTTGGAAACAACATACTGGGCTTGATGGACCCTCTGTTCTGACCCAGTATGGTAAATCTTATGTTCTTATATATTTTATGTATTTTTAACTTCTATTTAGATAGTGGAATGCTGCAAAGATGTCTAATTGCTGTAATGAAGGGGTAGGGGGGGCAGAGTAAGGATGGTAGCAAGAAATTATCCATACCCTAGCAATACTCAGCCGCTATACGGATAATTTATACAGTATGTTTAGTTTAGGCCTGCTCAATAGCAGACCTAAATTCAGTGGATCATGGTAGTGGCAGTCAGCAACCAATCCATACATTCAGGGCTGCTAACTATGGGGGTCATACTATCCTGAGTTAGACTGTAACATCGGTCGTGGAGCAGGAGAAAGCAAGGCTGACATAAACAGTGTTAATATCTGATATGCTTCAATGGGGGGTTTTTGGGGGGGTTTATGAATTTTGAAATAATGCAAGCCACAAAACAACTTGTAAAGAAATAAAGGTGACCGGAGAATGCAATGCAATGCAATGTGTGCCTTCGAGTCAGTCCTGACTCATGGCGACACAGAAGCTCCTGGGTTTTCTTGGCAGTGTCACCGGAAGTAGATTGCCAGGCTTTTATTCCGAGGCAATGGAGGGTTAAGTGACATAATACAGGAAACAAAGCACAAAAGCACCTTACATAAAAATACATTCACCCAGCCCCTTCTCTGGCCCACAATACATGGGGGATAACCAAAGGAAATCGTGAAAGACCTATACCATCAATGAAAACAAGACTGAGCACAGTCATCCCAAACTAAGTTAAGATGGCTGTGTATCCACAGGAGCAGTATCAGGCAGCTGGCGGGCATTCAGAAAGGACAACAGCTGAGAAGGGTATAGGAAAACATAAATAGATTTAAATTTAGCTAAACATTTGCCAAGCTGGGAAATCCTAGGCCTAAGAAGGAGAAATTCCCTTCTGTGATATTGAGTCTCCAAAGCGAGGTCAGGAAAACCCGAACCAGAAGCTCCTTAAACCGAATATTCCTCGTATGGAAAAACATCCTCAAAAACCAATCATGGTCGATAGTAACGCAAATTGTACTAAACAAGTAGATGGAACAAAAGATTCAGAAACCAAACTCTCTAACATCTCAGATACATTGAGCACAGTGGCATGTGGTAAAGCCAGGTCTACAGTGGCCTTCAAAGTCTTTTCTCAAGAGACAAGACAGGAAGTATACTTTGATTTAGGAAAATTGATTAAACGCGGGTTACCCTGTCTAGATACATTCTCTAAACGTTCAAGTCTAGTTTTCAGGTATGTTGAGTCTTTCACCAAAGCTTCCACACAGTTCTTCATCTGTTCATCATGGGTAGCAAGATTAGCCACTGATAGCTGCAGATCAGAAATTTCTTCTCTATTTTTCTGGCATTCAACCTGAGTAACCTGAAGCTGAGAGTTCAGAGAATATACCTGTGGCAAAAGAGCCTCTCCCAACTGCTTGATTGCAGACCATGTAGATTCCAGGGTTATCTGGTAGGGTGTTTGACGAAGAAATTTAAAAGAAACACCACTTGAAACACCCTCCAACAGATGTTAAAGTATCAACCATTTTCACTTGGCCAGCCACCAAATAACCAATTCCACATATATCCACTCTCTCTGAACTGACACCAGCTGGTAGTTGACCCGAAGGGATCGCCAGACACCTTCTGTCACTTCTGGGAGCCGTCCCCCGCATTTCTGCCAGCAAACCAACTTCAGACCCATCGGCTGAGCTCTGGCATTCTGGACTCGCAGCAGTAATAGACTGCTTTAAAGGATGCCGTAGCTCAGGGAGGATGAGATAGACATCCGAAGAGGACGCCGAATTCTCCCACTCCAGGCTTGCTTCAATGGTTTTATTTTTCCCAATCCAAAAGAATTTTGGAAAGAAATTATACATTACAGTCGAAAATGTCTGAATGCAAAATAACTGAAAACTTAACATAAGTGGAGCAAATTTGGCACAGAGCGAAAACCAAGGAAAAGGAACATTGAGCTCAAAAATGGACCAGATTGTACTAGGGGTTCCAGAGAAATAAAGTCCCCCATAAAGTGCATTTCAATGAGAGAGGCAGTTCCAGCAGCTGCAGCCTAGAAACATTGAGGGGTTATTCAGCGGCGGTGGCTAATGCCGTTACAGCGGCTAACTGTCATGTTGAAAATTGAATCTGGATATTCAGTGCCAGGGTCATATCCAGCCACCGGCACAGAATATCTGGGTTGGTTGAATTGCAAATTTGCAATCCAGTCAGCAGCAATATTCAGCCACTGGCTGGATTTTAAAAAATGGCTAAATTTAGGCCAGCCATTCAGTTGGCCATTCATACGTCCTGCGGGGTCAGGAGGTATGTGCTGCTTATTCCACCTCCGAGTTGGAATAAGCAGCATTTACTGGGCGATCGGAGCCGGAATTCCATCCCCCCCCCCCCCCCAGGCCTGGGGCTGTGGACAGATAAGTCCCCGCCGCCCAATCCAGGCCCTGGCTGCCCAGCCGTGGGTCGGGCGGCAGGGAAGAAGAGGGTTGATGCTGCGGGTGAAAGGGAGCCTCGGGGAGGACATCCTGATGTGGTGTGGTGAACTCTTCCCATGACTTTGTCGAGATGTAGAGTTGGAATCCCCTCAGTGGATCATGTTGACCTCTGATGCGAGCCTGTTGGGCTCGAGAGCCCACTGTTTGTGCCACATAGTTTACTACTACCATTAATCATTTGTATAGTGTGATAAGGCATATGTAGTACTGTACAGAAACATGTAAGAGACAGTCCCTGCTAATAAGAGCTTTGGGGAGTATATTCAAAGAGATTAACACAGTTAGCAGACCTGGTAGCTTCATTAATCCCTCTATCAAGGCTTAGTGCTGCTGAATATCCCTGGGTGCTGACTCTGCATGCCCCAATGCTAATCATTTAGCATCAGTGCATTCCAGGGGCGGCACCTGTCCATAACTGGGCAGCAGCAATATTGAGTCATTGCCCATTTATGACAAGGTGATGAAAGTAAGGCACAGCAAAGGCTGGCCTGACTCACCACAGAAACTAACCAGGCAACAGCTGAATATTGCCGCTGCCTAGTTAGCTTCATGCCAGTCCAGACAACTGGGATATTCAAAGCCAGGGCCAGATATGATTAGGAACTAGGATATATCTAGGGGACTGGTAAAGAAGATGAACAGAAAACTAAGCGGATCAGGATCCAAAAGAAGAATCTGGTCCTCTCAGGAGGCTGCATGGCTATTAACAGACTGATGGCAAGGACCATCAAACTGGCCTTGCTTCACCTTCATCCTCTGATGCATTGAAAGGCAGTCAGAATGCTTTCTGACAACACAACAGCAGTAGCATATGTCAACACACCAGGAAGCACAAAAGCATTATGGTGGCCTGGGAGATATGGCTGCTGTTTCTCTGGGCAGAGTGCAATCTCAGAATGGTCAATGCACATTACCGGCAATGAAAATGTCAAGGTAGATTTCTTCAGATGGTACACCCTGTACCCGAGGGTGTGCGAACTGAATTTCAGCAGATCTTGGACTCCTGGGAGCGGCTGTGCCTGGATTTGATGGCAATGGAGAGGAGTGCCAAGGTGGACTTGTTCTTCTCTCAGAGAAAAGAGCTCAGTTCCAGCAGCATACATGCTCTCATACAGAGTTGCCATACAGGGGCCTCATAAGAACATAAGATATGCCATACTGGGTCAGACAAAGGGTCCATCAAGTCCAGTATCTTGTTTGCAATAGTGGCCATTCCAGATCTCAACTACCTGTTGGTTTCCAAAGTTGTACACATTCCATGTTGCTTGTCCCAGGGGTAAGCAGTGGATTTCCCCAGTCCTCTTTAATAATGGTTTGTGGACTTTTCCTCCAGGAACTCATCCAAACCTGTTTTTGAAGCCAGCTAAACTAACAGCTTTTACTACATCCTCCAGTAATGAATTCCAAATTTTGATACACACTGAGTGAAAAAATAATTTCTCCGATTAGTCTTAAATATACCACTTTGTAGCTTCATTGCATGTCCCCTAGTCTTTTTACTTTTTGAAGGAGTTACAACTGATCTACATTTACCTATTCTACTCCATTTATTATTTTATCGACTTCTATCTTATCTCCCCTCAGCAGTCTCTTTTCCAAGTTGAAGAGCTCTAACTTTTTAAGTCTGTCCTCATAGGGATATCCTCCCATCCCCTTTACCATTTTGGTTGGTCTTCTCTGTACCTTTTGCAATTTTGCTATATCCTTTTTAAGATATGGCAACCAGAATTGCACACAATTGCCTCCTTTATGTATTTCCTCTGTAGTCTCTCGCAAGCAATGCTCTGAGGAGGATAGAGAATCATCTGGGCCTAGTCATTCTGGTGGCCGCAGCAGCCCTGATTTGTGGACCTAATCCATCCGTTGGTGGGGAAACCTCTTCCCTTTCATCAAAGGGGGGGCCTTCTCCACCAAGAGCCAGTTCTCATGGGTGACCCAAGTCTATTTTGTTTTAAGGTTTTGCCACTGAAGGGCACCAATTGAGTTGCAAAGGTTATTCCTCAGTGGTGATTTCCATTCTGTTGAAAGCACAGCATCAATCCACTGGCGTACATTTGGTTATAGTGCCTTTTTGTGTCATGGTGTCAAGATCCAGGGAGCTTCCCCATGGTATGTGAGAATTCTGTTAGTCTTGGCTTTTCTGCAGGGAAGTCTAGATAAGGGGCTAGTGCTGAATTCGCTGAGGGTTCAAGTGGCAGCATTAGCCTGTCTCATGATCTGGTTTGCAGAAGCCCCTTGATATCACATCCTGACTTGTTGCATTTCCGGTGAGGGGTTAAACATCTACGTTCTCCTTTCCATGCCCTCATGCTAGTGAGATCTAGACCTGGTGCTCCAGACCTTAATGGATCCATCCTTTGAGCCTTTGAAGCAGACCACGTTAAAGGATGTATCTTCAAGGACAATCTTTCTGGTGACGATCAGCTCTGCTTGGTGCATTTCAGAACTGCAGGCAGTGTTGGATAGAGAAAGCAACAAGAACACACCACCTGTCGTGTCCAAGCAGCAAAGAAAGCAGGACTCATGGCACACCATGGAGGGGATAAAAGGCTTTATTGACTGTCCTGAGAGGTCAGAACCCTACACATGTTTCTGCAGTTGCCTTCTTCAGGGGCTGGAGACCTCATAAAACAAAATAAAAACAATAAAATAAATGATAAAATCATAAATATAGAAAAACATAATACAATATAAAAGGGGAGATATAAAACTAGGAAAGAGTGGTATATGGATATACAACATGAAACATAAGGATTGTCTATAAACAATACTCTAAAATGGCA
Source organism: Ichthyophis bannanicus (assembly GCA_033557465.1). Classification (NCBI taxonomy): domain Eukaryota; kingdom Metazoa; phylum Chordata; class Amphibia; order Gymnophiona; family Ichthyophiidae; genus Ichthyophis; species Ichthyophis bannanicus. Next base: position 660,855,443 of record CM066032.1, on the reverse strand, counting down.
CATACATGCAATCAGACATCAATCCAAGACCCGGAAGAAAAACATTAATATTAGATATAATTAACATTAAAAATTGAATACAGATAAAAAATGAATAATTAATTAATAAGATAGAGAATGCAGAGAAAGAATGTAAATAGGACAAACTATATAGAAGTATAGTGTCATACATGTAAACTAACCTACAGAGGAGGATACTGCATGTTAGCACTCTCGCCAGGAATTACATCTAAAGCAAAGCACTAGAGAATAAATGCACAATAGTCAACAACCAATAAATGCTTGCTGAAGGTGCCAAAGTGTATGTGAACTAGGTAGGCAATAGAGAATATGCACTAATAAACTTGAAAAAAAGCAGAAGGAATTGTACAACTAAAGGTGCATCGGAAGGAGCTTGATAATTAAGTGGAGGGAGCCTGCCAATCACAATGTAGAATCATGCAGGAGATCAAATACAGGGGTGAAAAAGAATAGCTCAAGAACAGATGAAAAGGGGTGTGCTGGCATGCTATTAAAATACATAACTGACATCGAGATTTTAAAAGTTAAAATTGTATTAAAAGTTATAATATACAAAAAAAGGGGGAATTAACCCAGATCAAGGGGTGGGGCGGAGAGGAGCACAAAGCAAAATAAAAAACATCAGCAGAAACTGTGTTCACATCTTGCTCTGCTTTCTCGATTTTATTAATTAATTATTCAATTTTTATCTGTATTCAATTTTTAATGTTAATTGATTCTAATATTAATTAATGTTTTGCTTCTGGGTTTTGGAATGATTTTTGATTGCATGTATGTGCCGAAACATGTATAGGGTTCTGACTCTCAGGATACTCAATAAAGCATAGTTCCTCACCTGTAACAGGTGACCTGCAGGAACAGCAGGAATCAGTCTTCACATATGAGTGATGTCGGCACCAATAGAGCCCGTGCAGGAATGCTCTCCAGCGTTCAATAGGAAAGCCTTTTGGAGCACTCCACTGTGCCTGTGCAGCTGCCTTCCTGCCTTCACAACTCCTCTCCTGAGTTTGTAGCTCAGATGAAGAAAAAAAATAAACCAACCCTACAACTCCTAGGGGAGGAGGACAGGTTGTGAAGACTGATTCCTGCTGTTCCCAGAGATCACCTGCTACAGGTGGGTTACTACACTATCTCCAGGAACAAGCAGGCATGCAGTCTTCACATATGGGACTCACTAGCTACCAGGTAGCAGACTGTTATGGGGGGAGAGCAGTGTGAGCCCTGAGAATAAAGGTTAGATCCAAAGAGGGTGGACATAAGTGTCCCATTGGACTCAAGCCCAGGAGGCTATACTCCTTTTAATGATAGTCTGGTCTCTTGTAGATGTCCGGGACAGAGGGTAGGAGTTGAGATTAAGTCCCAAAGAGGTGCTGGAGTACAGCATGGTCAAAGACAGCATCCCAATGGAAGTCCTTGTCCAGACAATAATGTGTAGCAAATGTATTAATGGAGGGCCAGGTAGCTGCCCAACAGATCTCATCAATGGATACTGAATGGAGGTTGGCTATGGAGATTGCTATAGGCCGCACATTATGAGCAGTAACGTGACCCTCCAGGGAGAGTCATGCCTGTGCATAAGCAAAAGAAATAGAATCTGCTATCCATATGGGTAGAGTATGTTTTGTCACTGGTAGGCCAAGGTGACTGGGATCAAAGTAAATGAATAATTGAGAGGATCTTCTGTGAATCTTAGTTCTATCCAAGTAGTAAGCTAGCGCTCGCTTAACATTCTAAGATGTGTAGCGCTGCTTCAGCCCAAGATGCATGTGGTCTTGGGAAGAAAGTCAGTAGAATTACCGACTGGTTCAGATGGAAGGAGGAGACCACCTTCGGAAGGAAGTGTAGATGGGTTCAGAGGACCAAGTATATGATGGATCTGCTACCAGAGCCTGTAGTTCACTGATGCGGTGAGCTTATGTGACAACAATGAGGAAGATTACCTTTCAAGACAATAACTTCAGTGAAGTGGTAGCTAAAGACTCAAAGGAGGTTTTAGAAGTTGATCTGGAACCATGTTGAGGTCCCAGGCCACCAGAGGTGGCTTAGACAGCAGGAGACCCCATATGAAGCATGCTACTAAGGGGTGTGAGGAGATAGGCTGTCCACCCAGTGGTTTGTGATAGGCCACAAAGGCACTAAGATGAACTCTGACTGAGTTAGTCTTAAGACCTGCCAAGGACACGTGGAGGAGATATTGTAGAAGAGATTCCACCGGGGAGGCAAAGGGGTCCTTGTCCTTTGAGGAGCACCAGAGGGCAAACCTTCGCCATTTGAAGGCATAAGATTGCCTGGTGGACTGCTTATGTGATGCAAGCAGGATATCCTTGACCTCCTGTGGCAAGTCGAGGTCAGTAAAGACTACCCCTTCTGCAGCCATGCCATGAGGCGAAGGGCATGAAGATTAGGATGGAGGAGCGTCCCTAGGTCCTGGGCGAGGAGTTTGGGCGTACATCTGATAGGCTGAGTCTACGCAAGGCGAAGAAGCAGAGAAAACCATGGTTGCCAGAGCCAAAAAGGAGTTTTGAGGATCATGGAGCCCTTGTCGGCCTGTAGTTTGAACAGTGTTTTGGGTAGCAAGGGGATAGGAGGGAATGCATAGAGCAGACTTTGTCCCCAGTGAAGAAGGAAGGCATCCAGGGCCTGTTGGTGCAGGGACAGAAACCTGGAGCAGAAGAGTGGAAGCTGCGTATTTTACGGAGTGGCAAAAAAATCTATGGGTGGGGTACCCAACATTTGGAAGATTCAAGCAGCCATCTCCCGATGTAAGGTCCACTTGCGTGGATGAAGGATTCAGCTTAGTCTGTCCGCAGGTACATTAGGTTCGCTTGGGAGGTACACTGTTCTGAGGTGAATGCGGTGTGCAGTGGCAAAGAACCATAGGTGAAGTGCTTCCCTGAATAGGGGATAGGATCCTGTCCCTCCCCTGTTTGTTCACATAGAACATGGCAACCTAGTTGTCGGTCCTGACTAATACCTGTTACCCTGACAGTTGGGGTTGAAAAACCGAAGGGCATTTGTTAGAGCCCACCATTCTAGGAAGTTGATCTACAGAGCAGATTCCTGTTGTGTCCACAGAACCTGTGTGGTTAGGTAGTTAAGATGCACTCCCCAACACAGCTTGAAGGTATGTGTTGTCAGGGTGTATTGAGGTGGAGGCATCTGAAAAGGTAGCCCTCCGAGTAGGTTCTGTGGAGAACACTGCCACTGAAGAGACTTGGTCAGTTAAGGGGTTATGTGGATCTTGTCTCTGAGATTCCCCTTTGCTTGCATCCATTGAGAAGACAGAGTCCATTGGGCTTGTCACATGTGTAATCGAGCATAGAGGACAACATGGACCATGGAGGCCATGTTTCCCAACTGACGCATTTCTCGAGCTGTTACGCAGCTTTGCTGTTGCATTCCTTTTGCCAGCTCGACAAGGTGGGCACAGTATTCTTGAGGAAGAAAAGCTGAGGCCTGTTGAGTGTCTAAAAATACTCCAATGAAATCCAGCTGCTGAGCTGGAGAGAGGTGTGACTTTGGGAAATTTAGGACAAATCCCAAATGTTGGAGCACCGTGATGGTGCGATGAAGGGAGAGTTTTACCTCCTTAGGGGAGTCTCCCCTGATTAGCCAGTCGTCTAAGTAAGGGAAGACGAAGATCCCCCAAAGTGCTGCCATGCATTTTGTGAATACTCATGGTGCAGAGGCTAAGCCAAAGGGAAGCACCCAGTATTGATAGTGGTTTCCCTGAAAACTGAAGCGTAGATACTATCTGTCCTGAGGATGGATCAGTATGTGCATGTATGCCTCCTTGAGGTCTAGAGAACATAGCCAATCATGTCTCTGGAGGTATGGGAAAAGAGTTCCCAGGGAAATCATCAGGCCTGAAGCCTCCTGTTTTCTTTGGAATGAGAAAATATGGAGAGTTGAAGCCCATCCCTTCTTGAGGAGGAGGAACTCTTTCTATGGTGCCCTGGGACAACAGGGTGGACAACTCTTCTTTTAAGAGAGTGCTTTGAAGGCAGATGGGTGGGATAGTCTCCTGTGAAGCTGGTAGGGGGTAAGATCTCAAAGTGAAGCAAATACCCCCTTTGGACAATGTTGAGATCCACTATTCTGAAGTAAAGAGGTGCCACCTGTGAGCATAGGAACAGAGTCTGCCTGCTATGTGGAGGAGCTGGGGACCATCCAGAGGCAGAGTGGTAATGCTCTCTAGGAAGGAGTCAAAAACCAGGTGCAGGTTGTGCCTGAGCTGGTGGTTGAGGTTTGGGAGCTTTGGGCTTTTTGGGCTGGTAAGGGCTCTGCTGCCACTTCTGAGACTGGTAAACAGCTGAAGATGGATAGGAAGGATAATAGAATAGAAAGGTTTCTTGGGAAGAACTTTCCTTTTGGAGGGGTCAGCTGTTTTTCTGGAAAGGCGTTTGAGGGTGTCAAGCCTCTTGCTGATAGACGGAACCATGAGAGGGACCTCCCAATGCGGAGCATAAGATGAGATGCATCAGTAAAGTAGTTGCCTCCTTGGGTGTGGGAAGATATTGGAGTATCTCCAATTCTTCTGCCCTCTGTTCCTTCTCTGAAGCTACTGTGATGGCCAGTCCTGCTGCTATATCACGGATGAAGTCTCAGAAAGACATACCTCTGGTGGGGACCTGCAGCGCTAATGTGGAGGAGATGGGTCTGAAGGGATGTTTGGAAGTTCTTGGGAATCCAGTGATCCCTCGTCAGAGTCAGAAGAAGTGGAATTGGAGTCTGACAGAAAGTCAAAGAATCGGCGGTCTTGTGTTTGACCTCGATACTTCATTGACGTCGAGGGGCAATGCCGATACCAATGCTCAGAGGTATTTGTATCAGGAGCCATGGCAGTTTTAGCCTCTTGGGTACTGGTTGTATCGTTCAGTTCCAATGGAGGCATCGGCCTCAGGAGTTCTAACGATGTGGGCTCAAGGGCCGGCATCAGGGCCTATACACTTGGCTGTACGCAGGGTGCCAAAGCTTGCACTGCTGGAGCTGTTGATACTGTGTGTACCGAGGCTGCCAGGAGTGCAGCCAAAATCCTCTCGAGAGCCAGCATGCACTGGTCTAGGGAGATGGACGATGTCTGGGTGGAATCACTAACAGGGCTTTGAGCCAACGTCCCAGAACATGGAACCAGTAGCTCTCCAGAAGTCAATCCCTCAGGAGCGTCCCGGAGCACCTCCTGTGCTTTGGAGGACAGGTCCTCTTGCCAGGTCTGCTTGGCTGGCTGGTCTGCATCAGAAACACCCCTATTAGAGTCTCAATGCTTATGTTGTGATTTTCCTCTGGTCTAGGCATCAGTTTTCGATGTTGATGCCAATGACTTTTTAGAAATCATAGACTTAGTCTTATGTTTGGACTTGGAAGAGACCAGAGACCAATGAGAGGAGGTCAGTGTCCTCAATGAAGTGGAAGCCAATGAAACTGAGTCCGGGGTGAACAGGGATCCAAACTGTCTGGCTCTGTTCTTTAGGCCTCTCTTTGTCATTTGTTGGCACAAAGTACAAGAATTTGCTAAATGGTCAGGACCCAAAGATTTTAGACACCTGTCAAGCTTATCCGTTACTGATATGGTATAGGCACATTTGGTACATCTTTTAAAACCACTTGTTGGTTTTTCCATTTTAGAAAAATGATCCCTTGGGATGCAGTTTGTTTGTTTTTTAGTGCCATCAAGTCAGTGCTGATTTGATGTTTTCTAGGCAATGTATCACCAGAAGTAGATTACCAGGACTTTTTTTCCAAGGCAATGGAGGGTAAAGTGACTTGCCCAAGGTCACAAGGAGTACCAGTGGGAATTGAATCCTTGACCATCCAGATACAAGGCATGTGCTCTAACCACTAGGCTACTGCTCTACTTGGTTAGCAGTTGATCCTCAAGAAAAGAAAAGAAAAGAAATTTTGATAAATAGAAAAGAAAACTTTATCAGGACCGATGTCAATTCTGATGGAACCAATGTCAACGGAAAGGCGGAGCACAGTAATACACCAAAATAGAAAAGGTTTTGGTGGTGATAGGATTTTGCAACCTGCTGGCTCTGTGGAAAACAAAGAACTGAGGAGAGGAGTTGGGAAGATGGGAAGGCAGATGCACAGGCGCAATGGAGTGCCCCAAAGGCTTTCCTATTGGATTCTGAGGAGTGTTCCCGCGTGGGCTCCATCGGTGCTGACGTCACCCATACGTGAAGACTGCATTCCTACTTGTTCCTGGAGATAGCCTTTTGCCCCTTCCATAGTGTGCCTTGAATCATGCTTTCTTTATTGTTGTATAGAGTTCCTTACTTAAGTTTCTCGACTGAAGTGGTGACGATCCCTCCAGTGTCACCCTTCTTATCCAAGGTGGTGTTGATTTTCATGTTAAGTAAGTACTTTTTCTTCTGATTTTTGGCAAGATCAATGCAAGGGAAGAGATAGAGATCTCCATCTGGTGACGTACGCTGAACTCTGCACTGGTATTTGAAGGTGACAAATTCCTTCTGCAAGTCAGACAGGCTTTTTGTCCTTTTCAGTGGCCCATGCAGAGGGGAGGCAGGCTCTAAATCCACATTGGAGAGGACTTGGTAGAGATATTTGGTTTGTAGGGCTGCCTTAGGTAATTCACTCTGCTGCTCATTGGCTGCCCCTCGGAATCCTGGAAGTGACCACCCTGCATAAATTTCCTACCAGTGTGGCGTTCTGACCGGTGCTACTGCTGTTATTGCTCTGTTTGTGTCTGCCTGCTTGCCTGCTTACTGTCCGCTGTGTGCCGACATCCTCCTGTCTGCTCCTCCCACAGGTAACTCACCCTGCTGCTCATTGGCTGCCCCTCAGAATCCTGGAAGTGACCACCCTGCATAAATTTCATACCAGCGCGGCGTTCTGCACCGCGGCGGAGCGCGCCCAAGGAGCAGGTCGTGCTCCATGGACGAGCTCCTTGGGGTGAGTCCTGGGGCGAGTCCTTCAAATCTCCACTGCCATTGGACCCTTGCCAGTCTCGGCTCATTTCCCTGCTTCCTTCCTTTGCTCTGTTGCACAATGGACCCGACTGTCTCCTACAGAGCCTGGGTAGGTCCTTCACCCCTGCTTTGGTTTCGTTGTTTCTTATTCTATTCTTGTCTTTTTCTTCAGTAATGTCCGCCACCCCTACCTCTCCTGCCTCTGTCCACCTGGGCCCTCCTTCGAGGACTAGCTCCAATCTTATTCACCTGTCTCTCCTCCCCTCTGTCTCCTCCCTCCCCTTCTCAGCTCCTCTTCAGCTGAACGGTCACTTTCTCCATTCTGCTCTAATTCATGACCTTATCCTGCAGCACTCCCTCGATCTCCTTCGGAAACAAAGCTTAAAGATGGTGAAGAGCCTCTACTTAATTGCTGCCTCCCCCGGGCTTCTCCTCTCTGTCCACCTCTCGTCGGGGTAGGAGCGGTGGGGGGGGGGGGGGTCGCAGTAATTTTTCGTTCCTCCCTCCCTGTGCATGAGCTTTCGCCAACAACCCTTCATTACCCAGAGTCCCTCCTCCTCCGCCTGGGGTCTTCTCCCTCTCTTCACCTTCTGCTCATCTATGTTCCCCCTTCCTTATCCCCCCCCCCCCTTTGTGGGATTCCCTTCTGTCAACCCTGTCTGAGACTTCCCTCAAGTATCAGCATCTATTGATTCTGGGGGATTTCAATGTCCATCTTGATTCCCCCACTTCCCATCGCGACTCTGCCTTTCTTTCCCTTCTCTCTGACCTCTCTCTTCGACAGGCTCCTACACACTCAGCCGGCCACACGATAGACCTTGTAATCTCCCAACAGGCCTCGCCTTTCGTTCCTTCCTCCTTCTCTACCCTGCCCATTCCTTGATCTGACCATTTTTGTATATCTTTCTCTCTCCCTTTTCCCTCCATTTCTCCCTCTCTACCTCAGAATCCTGTTCCCCCGCCATCCCTCCAGGTTCGCCGTATCACTCCTAACTCATTTCTTCAGTTCCCTTTTTCAGACACCCTTTTTCCCTCTGATTTCCATTCTCTGTCTGTCGATCTCCAGGCCCAATGCTGGGACACATCACTCTCCTTTGCCCTTGATAAGGTTGCCCCCCTCCACTCCATTTCTTACACCCGACATCGACATGGCACTTCCTGGTTCCACCCCGGCCTCTTATTCCATCGCTCCTACCTCCGCTGGGCAGTACGCCGTTGGCACAAGTGTCCCTCTCCTGATTCCTTAGCCCATTTTCTCTATTGCCACCATCACTACCGCCTTCTTCACTCAGCTAAACAGGATTATTTCTCCATGCTTATCTCCTCTTCTGCCAATTCTTCATGTCAGCTCTATTCTGTACTCCATTCTCTCTCTGCCTCCCATTCCCCCTCTGCTTCTTCCCCTTCTTCCTCCCCTATCCCCGACCAAGCTCTTCTGACCTCACTTTTCGCCTCTAAAGTACAGTCTATTTGTCTCCTCTTTCCTGTCTGCCTCTCTCTCTTCCCCCTACAGTCCCTCCCTCCCCTCCTTCCCCTTCCGCCCCCCCTCAGTCCCCCCCCCTTTCCCATCTTTGGTCCTCCTTTCAGCCTATTACCCTCCCGGATTTGACAAAAGCCCTCTCCACAATTCGTAAGACCATCTGTCCTTCAGACCCTATTCCCTCACATTGGCTCCCAGAGCCTTCATTGGCCCTGTCCTCTTTGATCCTCTCCATCTTCAACTCCAGCCTTCTATCTGGTACTTTCCCCTCAAAATGGAAACACGCTCTGATTCGGCCTATTCTGAAGAAAAATTCCCTGGACCCTTCCTTACCCGCAAATTGGCATCCCATCTCCAATCTCCCGTTCCTCTCAAAGCTCCTTGAGAGATTGGTCTCCACCCATCTCAAAGCTCTCATCTCAAAGCTCTCATCTCAAAGCTTCCTTGGCCCTTCACCCCCCCCAATCCAGCTTCCATCCCGGCTACAGCACTGAAGCCATCCTTATTTCTTTCCTCAATGAACTGCACGTTGCCCACGACCGGGTTCTGTGTCTATTGCTGTCTCACTCGATCTTTCTGCCGCCTTCGATGTAGTCGACCACCATACCCTTCTCACGCCTCTACACAGCATTGGTCTCTCTGGCAGATTTCTTCTCTGGTTTTGCTCTTTTCTTTTCAACAAGTCTATCTCAGTCCTTCTGGGTCCAATTTCTCACTCTCAACCCCCCTCCAATGCGGTGTCCCTCAGGGTTCAGTGCTGGCTCTACTGTTGTTCAATATTTTCTAGGCCCCCTTCCCTCTTCTAGTTCAGCAATATGGTATCTCTGCGTATTACTATGCAGATGATATCATTCTTCTCCACCACACCGATTCCTCTGCTCCAGATATTGGCCCCCTCAATGCTTGCCTGTCCTGCATAGCTTCCTGATTATCAGCAAACTTCCTACACGTTAATTTGTCTAAGACTTCTGCCATCTGGTTTACTGCCGACAATCCTGCCCCCCCTCTTGTTCCTCTTCTGTCCGCCTCCCCCATTCCCATCGTCACGTTCTTACGTTATCTCGGTATTACCCTTGACTCGTCCCTTTCTTTTAAAGATCACATTTCATCCATAGTCCAGCATTCCTTCTATACTCTAAGGCAACTTCGTGCGGTCCGCCCATTCCTCTTCTATTGTTCTCTGACCACGCTGCTTCTGTCCCTCATTGTGTCACGTTTGGACTACTGTAATGCTTCCCTGGCCAGCCTCCCCCAAACCCAACTGCGTAGACTTCAGCTGGTCCACAACACAGCAGCCCGCATCTTGACCCACGCCTCCCGGTTTGATCACGTCACTCCCCTCCTCATCCGCTTGCACTGCCTCCCCATTCTCTTCAGAATTCAGTACAAAATACTTATCTTTGTTCACAGATCAATTCATACCGACACTCCGCTATATCTCTCTGACTTGGTCCATCTCCATTGTCCTCTTCAAATTCTCAGGTCCTGTTCATTCTAACCATCTGTTCTCCCATCTCTGTCCCAAGCTCACCTGGAATCTACTCGCTTTTCCGCTTTCTTCTTTCTTTGGACCCCGTCTTTGGAATTCACTCCCGTTGGCACTCCGTTTAGAGTCCTCATTCCCTGCTTTCAAAGCCAGATTAAAAACCCATCTCTTCTGTTCAGCCTTTGACCTCCCCCCTCCACCCTGTCCCCTCCCCCTCACTGATGTCCAGTCTCTGTCTCCTCACTGTTAGGGCTACCCCCTCTTTACTCAGCTATTTCTTTCCTATCCATATTTGGCGTTCTTTTTCCTTTTCCTTAGCAGTATCTCCCTGGTTTTACCAATTTTGCAAACTGCCCTATGCCCTTGGTTCGAGCGGTATATTAAGTTTTGGAATAGAGATAAAGATAAAAACTTAGTGAAGAGATTGCCTTGGCCTTTATTCTCAAAGGTTCCCGAGGACACAGATCTGGTCTTGGGTGGAATCTAGGGCTGTGGCTTCATTGAATATTTGCAGTATAGTCACTTCGGCATTGCTAAGTATGTTTGTGAAGCATTATTACTTGGATGTACAAGCTAAATTGAACTCAGCCTGTGTTTTCCACCTGCCCAGCAAGGCCGGCCCAAGGGTATCTGACAGGAATCTTCAGCTGTGCATCCCCCTTCCCCACAACTCAACACCCTGCCCCCGTGTCTAGCATCGCCCTTTTCCTTCCGCACTCATCAAGTGTCTAGCATCAACACTATTCTTCCCTATCCCCTAGAATCTCTCTTTCTCTTCTCTACCCTTTCCAGGTGTTCAGCATCACCCCTCCCCTTCACTACCTTTGCCCTGGTGTCCAGTAATACCCCTTCCCTTCCTGCTATTGAGCTTACCTCTGCCATTTCAATTGCTGACACTGTTGTTACCCCACCTCAGCAGCACTAAATACAATTCAGGGCAGTTGGCACGGGGCCTCCGAACATATGTGCATGCTCAAGTGCTGCCCCTTCTGAACTACTATTTTGTAGAAGACAGGCCTAGAGTGCGTGAATATGCTCATAGACCCCATGCCAATTGCCCCGAGTCATCTTTAGTGATGCTGAGGTGGGTAGCAACAGTGTCAGCAATGGCAGTAACAAGTGGGATAGGTCATCAGTGTCAGCTTTATTTTCCGTCTTACTATAGCTGACTTCTGTCACACCAGCAACAGTGCTGTCCCTGAAATTGCACTGCCCTAGGTGGACACCTTGTCTGCCTAGTGGTAGGGCCACCCCTGCTGCTTGGTTGAAGCATAGCTTGGGTATTTTCCACTAATCTGGACTGGTCTAGCAGGATGAAAAGAGAGGAGAAATTTTACTTACTGTATGTGATAATTTCCTTTCCTGGAATCCTGCAAGACCAGTCCAGAATCCATCATTGGAAGTCCACTACTGCGTTTGTCTTTAGTCTGCTTTGGCAGCTCTAGTGCTGTTTTAGGAATCTGGTTTCTCTTCCTAATGTAGTGGAGTTGGGGGTTGATTTCTTCTAGTGAGTGGTTGATATTGTTGGGCTGTTTTTTTTATATTTGGTTCAGTTGTTTGTGCTTTTCAGTGAATTTTTGGAATGTGCTCTAGCTACACCAATCCTTAGACCAGTGATGATGTCACTGGAAAGTTCTAATTTTCTCTGTCTCTGTCATCTGCTGGCATGGGAAACAGTCCACCTGTGTCCAGCAGGATTCCAGAAAAGGAAATTATCAGGTAAGCAAAATTTAACCTCCTAGATAATCTGCATAATCTTGCATCTGCAAGTATTGGAACCTTCAATGAATTCTGTTTTCTCTTGGATCAATAAGACTACCAGAAATCTCTACTCCAAAAATAAGTGAAGTGTACTTTATTATTTATCGTTGAGAAAGCATTGTAGTTTGCAGCCTGATAATTCTGGAGTTTTATATTTTGATTGCAGAAGTCTCCTGTGGACCTCCTCGTCACATAGAGAATGGAATCATTCGTGGTACATTGCATCAGTATGGAGACATGGTGACATACTCTTGCTATAGTGGGTACATGCTAGAAGGATCCATCAGAAGTGTGTGCTTAGAAAATCAAACTTGGTCTCAACCACCAATCTGCAAAGGTAAGATGATAACTGCATAAATCATTTTTAAATTAAATCACATTTTATTTTGAATATGATAGAGTTTAATGTACAGTATTAAGTTTCTAGAAAGTTCTTGGTAATATAAGCTCAAGAGATAGAGGCAGCAATCATCCTTTGCAGTCATACTTTATTATATCATATTAGCACTCCCGCATTGTACTGAAAGAGATTCAGCAATAAATTTGGAAGAAAGAATTTTCTGAACAGAAGATAATGTGCATAGTTTCAGCTATTTATGTGGAGGAGAGGTGTGGCCATTATGACCCTATAAGGCCTGTAGATAATAGATGTCCATAGACCTAGAGTCCTTATCTCAATCGTACTGGGAGCTAGTATAATCAGACACATTATTTCAAAAACAGAGGGGTCATTCAGACGCACTATCCAGTGGTTTTCAGTGGCATTGTTTAGATAGTGCCTCTGAAAATCTTCCTGACCACCTTGGTATTATCTGGATAGAGCTGAGGTGGTCTGTGGGCAGAGCTTATAGTTATCCGGTTAGCAGCAATATTCAGTCTGCTATCTAGCTAACTATCCAGCTAAAGTTAGGACAGCAAAAAGGCTATCTTAACTTTATCCAAATAGCAGACTGAATATAGCCTTATTCTGGATAGCCGCACTAGTCACCACTTTATCCAGATATTCAACTCTGACCAATACCTGCCTACCAGTGCTGAATATCTGGATTTTTCTTGCCTACCGTTGACCGCAGCTGCTGAATACTGACTTGAGAATCTCGATATGTGAATAGCTATAATTAGTTTGTTTTGTAAAGAACAAGTTGCCAGTCATCTTTAATCCTATAAATGGTTTACGGTTAGATATGCTCTGTGTGACCGAGACATGACTGTATGATAGAGATGTGTTTTTACTAAACCAATTATATCCTCTGAATTGTTAAACATCAACTTTGTCCTCTTGGAAAATGGTGGAGTGTTGATTTCATATAAGGATAATCTACTCCTGTTTTACTTTAATATAAAGGTATTTCTATCCTATAATATCCACTTAACTGTAATGATGACAGTTTATCACAATTCTAGAGTAATTCTGTTTATATCCCAAAGTGTCTGTTTCTGGGTGATTTTAACCCTCATGCAGACCAATTCCCCTTAGCAGCGGTGTTGGTGTGCTTTCTGCTGGCCATGAGGCAGTTGGGCTTACTCAGATTATCTTGGTGCTTACTCACATAAAAGGCAGGGCTGACACAACCACTAGGAAAACTAAGCAGTCACCTAGGACAAAAGCTTCAGTGGAAGAGGGGAGGGGGGAAGCAGCGACAGTTAAAGCAAACCAATGAGTTCTGGTAGCCACACAAAGTGAGAATCATCATTGCATACTTTTACTTGCAGGAAGAATGGGCAATATGCAAATATCACATTTACCCTTCTAAGTAACTTTTTGAAATCTCCCTCATTATGCATATATTTACAAAATAAAGTTTAATATTGAAAAATTGGGGCCCGATATTCAATGCCAGTGGCTAGCGTCATCTCCAGCCCCAGTATTGAATATCCGAGTTCACCGCATAGGCCAATCGCTAACCAGGCAGCTGCGATATTCAGCTGCTACCCAGTTAACAAAATGTGGTGAAAGTTAGGCCAGGGTTTCCTGTGCCTGGCTTAAGCCACATATCGCTAACCAGGTAGTGGCTCAGTATTGCCGCAGCCCAGTTAGCGATTGGTGCCGCCTCCACCCCGGAATGCCCGACACACCACAATGCTAAGTAGTTAGTATCGGGTGTGTAGAGCTGGCAGCCACAGATATTCAGCAGCATTTACCATGTGCTTAGCCCTCTATGCTGTGGAAGGCAGCAGGAAAGTCATATAAGAAAAATTCATCAATTTCCCTATGGCCAGTATGCATGAGAAAGGGCGCTTAAGGATGCATCAGATTACTCTGCATGCAGGATGAGTCTCATGAGATGAACTGCAAGATTTACCCCATGCCACAGAGAAAATTGATGCACTCTTAAGTGCCCTGTCTTGTGCTAGCCATGATGCAGGAAGGTGAAGTTCAACTACTGGGATGTTTGTTAGCGCGGCGAGACGGTCATAAGAAACTGGGTCAGATCAAGATCCATCAAGCCCAGTATCCTGTTTCCAACACTGGCCAATCCAGGTCACAAGTGTCTGTCAGGTTCCCAAAAAGGTACACAGATTCCATGCTGCTTGTCCAATGGGTAAGCATTGGATTTTCCCTGATCCTTTCTAATAATGGTTTATAGACTTTTCCTCCAGGAACTTATCCAAACCTTTTTTAAACTCGGCTACACTACAAGCTTTTACCACATTCTCTAGTAACAAATTCCAGAGTTTGATTACTCATTGAGTGAAAAAATATTTTCTCTTATAGTCTTAAATGGGTTACATTGTAGTTTCATTGCATGTCTCCTAGTTTTCCTACCTTTTAGCCAGTTAGCTGTTTCACCCCATTCATTAAGTTATAGTCCTCTAACATATCTACCCTCAGCCGTCTTTTTTCCAAGTTGAAGAGGCCTAACCCTTTAAACCTTTCCCCATAGGAGTATCCTTCCATCTCCTTTGCCATTTTGGTGGCTCTTCTCTGTACCTTTGCTAATTCTGCTATATCCTTTTTAAGATATGGTGGCTAGAATTGCACACAATATTATACTATGGAGCGATATAGAGGCTTTATAATATCCTCGCTTTTATTCTCCATTCTTTTCCTCATGATTCGTACCATTCTATTTGCTTTCTTGGTCACCGCTGCACACTGGGTGGAGGATTTCAACATATTATCCATGATGATGCTTAGATCCTTTAACTAGGTGGTAGTTCCTAACATGGAACCTTTCATTATGTAACCGTAGTTTGGGTTGTTCTTCCCTAAGTGCAAATCACTGAAGTACTCCACTATTCACTTTTCTCCATTGACAAAATTGACAATTTTCCTGATCCACAATAGTACACTGCCTCTGATCCCATGCAAAGAGTCTCTCATAGGGACTTGTCAAAGGTTTTCTTAAAATCCAGATACACTATATCAACTGGTTCATCTACCCGTTTATTTACACCTTCAAAAAAATATCACAGATTAGTAAGACAAGACCTTCCTAGGCTAAATCCATGTTGACTTTCTTCCATTAAACCATGACTATCTACATGTTCAGTAATTCTATTCTTTATAATGATTTCTACTATTTTGCCGGTACTGAATATCCAAGTTCACCGCATCGGCTCATCGGTCTGCAGTTTCCCAGATCACCCCTGGAACCCTTTTTAAAAATTGGCATTACTTTGGCTATTCTCCAATCTTCAGGTAGTACAGATAATTTTAATGATAGTTCACAGATTATTAATAGTAGGTCTGCAGTCTCATATTTCAGTTCTTTCACCACCCTGGGATGTATACCATCTAGTCCAGGTGATTTGCTACTCTTTAGTTTATCAAATAGTTGTAATACATCTTCCCAGTTTATCAATATTTGTTTCAATTCTTCTGATACATCACTTTTAAATATCATTTCAGGCATGGGTAACTTCCCTACATCTTCTTTAGTAAAGACCAAAGCAAAGAATTCATTCAGTCTCTCTGCTATGGCCTTGTCCTCCCTTAGCGCCCCTTTTACCCCTCTATCATCTAATGGTCCAATTCACTCTTTCACAGGTTTTTTGCTATAGATGTACTTGAAGTGTTGTGCATTTTTGCTTCCATGGCCAGCTTTTTTTTTCAAATTCTGTCATTGCCTGTCTTATCAATGCCTTACATCTAACTTGCCAGTTCTTATGCTGTTTGCCCTTTTCATAATTTGGCTCCATTTTTCATTACCTGAAAGATGCTTTTTGGCTACAACAGCCTCTCTGACCTCTCTTTTAAACCATGCTGGCAGTTTTTTGGCCTTCCTTCCATCGTTCTTAAAGTGTGGAATATATGTGGTCTGGGTTTCTAAGATAGTATTTGTAAACAAAGCCCATGGTTGATATAAATCTTTAACTTTTGCAGATGCTTTTAGTTTTTACTTAACTATTTTCCTCATTTTGTCATAGTCTCCCTTTTGAAAGTTAAAAGATAGTACTACTGTCCTCCCTCTGTTATATCAAATGTGATCATGCTATGATCACTGTTGCCAAGTGGCCCAACACCCTTATCTCTTGCACCAGATCCTGAGTTCCAATAAGGACTAGGTCCAAAATAGCTTCCTCTCTTGTCAGCTCATGAACCAGCTGATCCAAGAAGCAGTCATTTATTTCAGCTAGAAACTTAATTACCCCGGTATCAACTAGGTCAATGTAAAAAGCAGGACATGCAAGGGAGATTAAGTCCCCCAATATTACTGTGTTGTAACTTTGGTTAGCTTCTCTGATTTCTTTTAGCATTTCATCATCCATCTATTCATTCTGGCCAGGAGGACAGTTATACACCCCCACTGCTATTGCCTTCCCTTTTTCACATGGAATTTCTATCCATAGAGATTCTACGGTGTATTTTGTTTCCCGCAAAACTTTTATCTTATGTGACGCAAAGCCCTCTCTAACATAGAGCACAACCCCTCCACCAATTTGATCTATCCTATCATTGCAATATAGTTTGTACCCAGGTATTACGATGTCCCATTGGTTGTCCTCCTTCCACCATGTATCTGAGATGCCAATTTTATCCAACCTTTCATTTAGTGCTATATATTCTAACTTTCCCATCTTATTTTTTAGACTTCTAGCATTTGCATACAGGCATTTTAGAGGTTGTATTTTGTTCATATTAACAATATGGTAATCAGTTGACAGGGATAATTTGGAATCTTTCAACTCTGTCTGCCCTGTACTTAAAGGTTACTTTAATTTTTATTGGATCCTCTCTGCTGGGATGCCCTAACTTCCCTCTTTTCCTGGCATCCTTCAAGGATACATCCTTCTGAACCATGTGCTCTTGAGTGACTGTTGGCTTTCCCGTATTATCTAGTTTAAATACTGCTCTATCTCTTTTTTAAAGGTTAATACCAGCAGCCTGGTTCCACCACGGTTAAAGTGGAGCACATCCTTTTGGAAAAGCTGTTCCCGTCTCCAGAATATTGCTCAGTTCCTAACAAATCCAAAGCCCTCTTCCTTGTACCATCATCTTACCCATGCATTGAAACTCCAGAGCTCTGCCTGCCTTTTGGTTCCTGTGCATGGAACGGAAAGCATTTCTGAGAATGCTACCCTAAAAGTTCTGAATTTCAACTTTCTAACTAAAAACCTAAATTTGGTCTCCACAACCTCCCTCCCACACTTTCCTATGTCATTGGTACACTATCTAAAAGCTTTTCTAGGTGGCACTTGAGGCCGCTACCTTCGCACCTGGCAGGCATGTTACCAGACGGACCTCATGTTCACTAGTCACCCAGCTATCTACATGCCTACTGATCGATTCGTCAGCTATAACAGCTGTCCCAGCCCTTCCCAGCACATGGCCCTGGAGAAACATCTTCGGCGTGAGAGGGTTTTACATCTCCTAGCAGACAGGTCCTAGCTACAGGATCACTTCCTGCCACACCAAGGTGATGCTCTCTTTTCACGTGACCTATCTCCTCCATGGCAACAGAGGCTGCCAGACTGGAGGTGAGACTTAAGTACTGCGGACACGATTTTCGAAAGGCATTTACATGGTTTACAGTCCAGTAAACTGTGTAATTAATGCCTTAAATGGGGATATTCAATTGCATTTACATGGTTAGTGCCATTCAGTATCCCCTTCTAACTCCCCTTTGCGCCTTGATGATATCCATTTAGCATCTGGGCCTGTTGGGGGCATTCCGGGGCAGAGCAGAGGTGGAGACTGTCACTAACTGGGCAACGTGATATTGCATGCTGCCCAGTTGGCGACCTGCGCCTAAAAGAAAGGCAAGGAAACCCTTGCCTGTCTTTAAGGCACAGGAGCTAACCAGGCAGCATGCAATATCGCTGTTGCCTGGTTAGCTATTGCAGCTTCTGGCATGTGCGGTGATCCCTAGATATTCAATGCCGGGGCCACATGTGACCCCAGCATTGAATATCCAGGGTTAAGGGTCAATGGGTTTCCAACTCAGTATCAGGCCCTACGTCCCTATAGGTCTGATCTATATACCTCTCTGTCTTCCTTAACTCGTCTAAGTCTGCTACTCTAGCCTTCAGAGTTTGGACTCGTTTCCTGAGAGTAAAGAGTTTCTTGCACCTAGTACACACGTAAGACCTCCCAGCAACTGGGAGAAAGATCATACGTGTGACACTCAGTGCAAAAGACTGGATAGCCCCATCTTAGTTTTAAATATTTGTTTAGATATTTAAGTTGTTTATTTAAAGTTGCTAGGGATACTTGTACCAATACAACTATACCTAATAGGTTTAACGGACTTTATTCACCTCAAGATTCATTTCAGGGCCTTTATTATTCCTGATAAGGATAACCAGAAAGTGGCTATCCTGAAATCTGAAAGTGAATTTGACCATCTTTTTCCCTTTACTAGTTTTAAGAGCCTATAAATCTAAGATTATGCCTGAGATGGGTGGGACAGAAAGAAACACACATCAACAACCCAGAACAGAGGTTTAAAATGGGAAAATACCGAATTTCATCAAATACCAAACCTTGATGTAACATATTTAATTGTATATAGTTATCCCCCAGTTTGCACCCAGTTTACCTTCCCTGTTATCTGTAAACCTAGATCAGTTATATATTGACAGGTATGTTGTTGTTTAATGTAAACCGCACTGATGATGAATAGTGCGGTATATAAAAACTGTTAAATAAATAAATAAAAATAAATAAAATAAATAAGTAAAAGCTGGCTTGCTACATAGAGTCCTGACTGATTTTATAAAACACAGAACTTTAAATAGACAGAGATTTTATCATTTTAAACCCAAAGAATTCCCAGCAGATAAATACTTACAAGTGCAGAATCCTTCCCAGCAAGAGCAGCTCCTCTCAGTAGTCCCTGACTCCCCATGTTGCAGAGGAAATGGACACACTCTTAAGCACTTTTCCTACTTGTGGTCATGGATCCAAGGGCTGATCTGTTAGCCTGCTGCTGCCCCCTTGCCACCCCTGAACGTTGGCACTCTAGGCACCTGGCTAGTTCACCTATGGAATCACCAGCATTTTGGTTGGGGTGCCAGTGGGGCAGGAGTGTCCAAGGAATGCATGTCCCCCACTAGACAGCAAACCCCCGGTAAGAGATTGGGGGTAGTATGTGGGGTGGGAGCATATGGAATGAAGTCATGGGTATGCTGGGATATGGGGAATATATGGAGTGATGCTGGGGTGTGTAGGGTTGGGTTATCTTTCTCACCATTAGCCCCTTTAAGAAAAAGCAGGCCTAACCTGAGGCTCATTATCTGTGTTCCCACAGCCAGGA
Organism: Ichthyophis bannanicus; assembly: GCA_033557465.1. Lineage (NCBI taxonomy): Eukaryota > Metazoa > Chordata > Amphibia > Gymnophiona > Ichthyophiidae > Ichthyophis > Ichthyophis bannanicus. Next base: position 660,836,063 of record CM066032.1, on the reverse strand, counting down.
ACCCACGATGTTCATAGCTGCAGCAATGCAGAGGTGGGACATGAGGGTGTTCTTTTTTTCAGCATCTTCATTTCTAAAATCACTGCTCCTACTGGACATGCCAGCAAATACATATGCATTCCTGCACGTCCCTATACTTAATGTATAAAAGACTCTTTTCAGCAAAGCCTTTTGTAAAATATAGGGGGCAATGAGAATGTCCTGAAATGAACATTTCAGTTCCTCTCTCTGTGACTTATTTAAAATGGGACTTCATGTGTTATCCTTTTTTCTGTTGCCAAAAAGCAATTGTTATGTTACACCTTTTTGCTGAAGAGAATCTGTGTTATGTTCAGGATTCTTCTGTTTGCCACGCAGTATTGGAAAACCAGAGACTATATTGTGTGTGACTTTAAATAAATCTTTAGGAACTGTGTTCATAGAGCAGAGTTTAGTGCTTATCACCCATCCACAGTCTCATGCTCTTCAGGACCGTTGCAAAGATATTTGGCACCCTAGGTGAACCTTCAGCCTTACGCACCTCCCTTCTGACACATCATCGCAACAGAAGGAGCCTTGGTCCATGACCCTGACCTAGGTCCACTGGGCCTTAGGTTCTAACTTGTGAGAATGTTCGTACATCAGTACCCATTTTTGAAAAATTTAGCCATGAGATGCAAATGAATTCCTAAATAATTGGTTTCATGAAATATTTTGCATGTAGCCACAATTGGAAATGTTGCACATTCCCAGCTGTGGTGGCTGCCATGTCCACCATGGCACCATCTGACTCCTAGCATTAGTCTCATAGTACTGCCGCTAGTGCCAGGATGCTTATTTGGCAACCTGAGCTTTAGCAGTAGTACCATGAGAGTGCTGGTAAGGGTCAGGCAGTACCATTTTGAAATGGCAGCCAGCAGGGCAGGAGTGAGTGGGGATTGCTCCTGCCCCCATTGTCCCCTGGAGGTGGGAGTAGGGCTCACCCTATGAAGTCTAGAGAGATCAGGAATACTAGTGTGTACTTTCTTCCATTTATGCCACATGTCTTTACTTGAGAGGGGGGATTTGGGCACCTTAGACCACCTGGTCTATGAGGTCCCTGTGGGGTGGGGGGGGGGGCGAAGGATGATACTTTAGTTATGATTTATGCCTCATATTGGAGCTAGGGGAACTGCTAAATCAGATGCCTCATCGATGGTGAACTAAGCGACATAGAATACCTCTGAATCAGACATGTGAGCCCTTGAAATTTCCCCTGCTGCAGACACAATCTTCAATATGTTTTCTCATACATTCTGAAAAATAACTACAACTCTAGAGGTACAGTTAGTTTTGTGTGAAAATTAGCCAACAAGGACTTTTTCATATACTTGTTTTCACAATTTTTGTTATTAATGAGTTGCTATGATCCCAATTCATGTAAAGCAGCTCATTAGGAGAGACCATTGCTGGCTCAGTGCCTTCCGTTTGAAGAGGCTGCCGCTCTGCTGCTGGGCTAGCTGCCTCTGCTGCTATGCCATCTTCTGCTTGAAGGGGCTGCTATTTCACAGTTGGGTTTGTCGCCTCCACTGTAGTGCCTCCTTCCACCTGAAGGGCCATCACTCAGCACCTCAGCAACTATGCCTCCTTCAGAGGGAATAAAAGAGAGAATTCATCAGGGGTTGGAAAAGAGGGAGGCTCCTGGTAGTTGACTCCTCCCTTATGGGGCAGTGATCCTCTGGTAACAAGACACATGAGAGGGGAAGAACAGAGTGGGAGGGGGCAGTATTAGAGGATAAGACTTCAAGGGAGGTGCTTACCAGGGTCTTTGGCTAAAGAGCTACTGTATCTTAACTATGAGGAAATGGAGAGGAGCCTTGCCCAGCAAGGCAAGGGGGGGTGGGGGCTCTGGTCACACAATTAGAGGGGATCTGAGCAACAGCCCTGGCCACGGTCAGTCCCCAGATAATCACTGGAGTGTGTGGCCCAACAAGAGAGTCAGGAAAAAGAAATTCTGATGGAAATACTAAGAGCAGGACTAATGAAAGCTATAGTCCAAGAGGTGAGAAGGGTGCCTCCAAAAGGAATGACATAATGCTTGGGTGGGAAAATCAGAGTTCATTATATTGCAAAGACATATCTGCGGGATAGACAAAGAGATATAGCCAAAGATCTTATCATACTGAGAGCCACTTGGATATACCTAAGATAATGAATAGGTTGACTCTTTCTTCTTGGATTCAGTTAAGATTTTATGGGTTCAGAACTGATTCTATCCTGGACTTAATTTAAGAACATAAGAACATAAGATCATAAGATATGCCATACTGGGTCAGACCAAGGTCCATCAAGCCCAGTATTCTGTTTCCAACAGTGGCCAATCTAGGTCATACGTACCTAGCAGTTTCCCCAAGGGACACAGGTTCCACAATGCTTGTATTGGTTCAAGCATTGATATCCTGGGTCCCTTCTTAATAATGGTTTATGGACCTTTCCTCCAGGAACTTGTCCAAACCTTTTTTAAACCCAGCTACACTAACAGCCTTTACTACATCCTCCGGTAACAAATTCCAGAGTTTGATTACACGTTGAGTGAAAAAATATTTTCTTTTATTAGTCTTAAATAGTTTACCCTGTAGCTTCATTGCATGTCCCCTAGTCTTTCTATATTCTGATAAAGTAAACAATCGATCTACGTTTACCCGTTCCACTCCGTTCATTAATTTATAGACTTCTATCATATCTCCCCTCAGCCGTCTCTTTTCCAGGTTAAAGAGCCCCAACCTTTTTAGCCTTTCTTCATAGGAGTAGCCTTCCATCCCCTTTACCATTTTGGTGGCTCTTCTCTGAACCTTTTCTAAAATCGCTATATCCTTTTTAAGATACGGCGACCAGAATTGCACACAATATTCAAGGTGCGGTCTCACCATGGAACGATATAGAGGCATTATAATATCTTTTGTTTTATTTTCCATTCCTTTCCTTATCATACCTAGCATTCTATTTGCTCTCTTGGCCGCCGCTGCACACTTATTAAAAAAGGGCTGCTACACAGTACCTTGTCCTGTGCTGCTGAGGAAAACTATATTCTGATTTGATTTAAATTACAGCTCTTTGCTGCTACTAGGCTCTAACCTATTATGAAATTTAAACTACAAGCTCTCTGCTGGATTCTAAATTTAACCAGAAAGCTCTCTTCTGTGTTTTAATTTGAAACTAAAAGTACTTTGCTGATGCTAGGCCCTGAGTGACTATGAAATTTAAACTACAGCTGTCTACTGGGTATGAAAGGTAACCAGAAAGTTCTCTTCTGTGTTTTTAAATTGAATCTTAAACTGTTGCTACTAGGCCCTGACTGATTTAACAAAAAAAAATAGTGGGTTCACAGATTAATTAGCTTTAAAAGAAAAAAAAAATTCCTTTCAGAAAAATTCCCAGAAGTATATACTCACAATTTCAGATTTCTCTCCAGAAGTAACAGCCCCCCTTTCCAGTCCTTCAAGACAGGGTCACAGAGCTCTGGTTGAGCTATTTATGCTTGTGCTGATGATGTAAGCAGTGACCTACTTCCTGGGTAATTAACAGTCCTTGCTTGGATAGAAGGAGTCTTTCAAAATGGCCTTTTGAACTGCCAGCTGGTGTTAACACCTATTGAAAAAGCTTCACAGGTTGCTTGCCCACTAGGTAGAAGGCCTCTTTGTAAAGGTCTCTAGAAGACTTTATATGCTGCTCAAGGAGAATTGACCTTGTTTTGCCTCTTGTGCTAAGCTATATTCTGATTTGATTTAAATTACAGCTCTTTGCTGCTACTAGGCTCTAACCTATTATGAAATTTAAACTACAAGCTCTCTGCTGGATTCTAAATTTAACCAGAAAGCTCTCTTCTGTGTTTTAATTTGAAACTAAAAGTACTTTGCTGATGCTAGGCCCTGAGTGACTATGAAATTTAAACTACAGCTGTCTACTGGGTATGAAAGGTAACCAGAAAGTTCTCTTCTGTGTTTTTAAATTGAATCTTAAACTGTTGCTACTAGGCCCTGACTGATTTAACAAAAAAAAATAGTGGGTTCACAGATTAATTAGCTTTAAAAGAAAAAAAAATTCCTTTCAGAAAAATTCCCAGAAGTATATACTCACAATTTCAGATTTCTCTCCAGAAGTAACAGCCCCCCTTTCCAGTCCTTCAAGACAGGGTCACAGAGCTCTGGTTGAGCTATTTATGCTTGTGCTGATGATGTAAGCAGTGACCTACTTCCTGGGTAATTAACAGTCCTTGCTTGGATAGAAGGAGTCTTTCAAAATGGCCTTTTGAACTGCCAGCTGGTGTTAACACCTATTGAAAAAGCTTCACAGGTTGCTTGCCCACTAGGTAGAAGGCCTCTTTGTAAAGGTCTCTAGAAGACTTTATATGCTGCTCAAGGAGAATTGACCTTGTTTTGCCTCTTGTGCTAAGCTATATTCTGATTTGATTTAAATTACAGCTCTTTGCTGCTACTAGGCTCTAACCTATTATGAAATTTAAACTACAAGCTCTCTGCTGGATTCTAAATTTAACCAGAAAGCTCTCTTCTGTGTTTTAATTTGAAACTAAAAGTACTTTGCTGATGCTAGGCCCTGAGTGACTATGAAATTTAAACTACAGCTGTCTACTGGGTATGAAAGGTAACCAGAAAGTTCTCTTCTGTGTTTTTAAATTGAATCTTAAACTGTTGCTACTAGGCCCTGACTGATTTAACAAAAAAAAATAGTGGGTTCACAGATTAATTAGCTTTAAAAGAAAAAAAAAATTCCTTTCAGAAAAATTCCCAGAAGTATATACTCACAATTTCAGATTTCTCTCCAGAAGTAACAGCCCCCCTTTCCAGTCCTTCAAGACAGGGTCACAGAGCTCTGGTTGAGCTATTTATGCTTGTGCTGATGATGTAAGCAGTGACCTACTTCCTGGGTAATTAACAGTCCTTGCTTGGATAGAAGGAGTCTTTCAAAATGGCCTTTTGAACTGCCAGCTGGTGTTAACACCTATTGAAAAAGCTTCACAGGTTGCTTGCCCACTAGGTAGAAGGCCTCTTTGTAAAGGTCTCTAGAAGACTTTATATGCTGCTCAAGGAGAATTGACCTTGTTTTGCCTCTTGTGCTAAGCTATATTCTGATTTGATTTAAATTACAGCTCTTTGCTGCTACTAGGCTCTAACCTATTATGAAATTTAAACTACAAGCTCTCTGCTGGATTCTAAATTTAACCAGAAAGCTCTCTTCTGTGTTTTAATTTGAAACTAAAAGTACTTTGCTGATGCTAGGCCCTGAGTGACTATGAAATTTAAACTACAGCTGTCTACTGGGTATGAAAGGTAACCAGAAAGTTCTCTTCTGTGTTTTTAAATTGAATCTTAAACTGTTGCTACTAGGCCCTGACTGATTTAACAAAAAAAATAGTGGGTTCACAGATTAATTAGCTTTAAAAGAAAAAAAAAATTCCTTTCAGAAAAATTCCCAGAAGTATATACTCACAATTTCAGATTTCTCTCCAGAAGTAACAGCCCCCCTTTCCAGTCCTTCAAGACAGGGTCACAGAGCTCTGGTTGAGCTATTTATGCTTGTGCTGATGATGTAAGCAGTGACCTACTTCCTGGGTAATTAACAGTCCTTGCTTGGATAGAAGGAGTCTTTCAAAATGGCCTTTTGAACTGCCAGCTGGTGTTAACACCTATTGAAAAAGCTTCACAGGTTGCTTGCCCACTAGGTAGAAGGCCTCTTTGTAAAGGTCTCTAGAAGACTTTATATGCTGCTCAAGGAGAATTGACCTTGTTTTGCCTCTTGTGCTAAGCTATATTCTGATTTGATTTAAATTACAGCTCTTTGCTGCTACTAGGCTCTAACCTATTATGAAATTTAAACTACAAGCTCTCTGCTGGATTCTAAATTTAACCAGAAAGCTCTCTTCTGTGTTTTAATTTGAAACTAAAAGTACTTTGCTGATGCTAGGCCCTGAGTGACTATGAAATTTAAACTACAGCTGTCTACTGGGTATGAAAGGTAACCAGAAAGTTCTCTTCTGTGTTTTTAAATTGAATCTTAAACTGTTGCTACTAGGCCCTGACTGATTTAACAAAAAAAAATAGTGGGTTCACAGATTAATTAGCTTTAAAAGAAAAAAAAAATTCCTTTCAGAAAAATTCCCAGAAGTATATACTCACAATTTCAGATTTCTCTCCAGAAGTAACAGCCCCCCTTTCCAGTCCTTCAAGACAGGGTCACAGAGCTCTGGTTGAGCTATTTATGCTTGTGCTGATGATGTAAGCAGTGACCTACTTCCTGGGTAATTAACAGTCCTTGCTTGGATAGAAGGAGTCTTTCAAAATGGCCTTTTGAACTGCCAGCTGGTGTTAACACCTATTGAAAAAGCTTCACAGGTTGCTTGCCCACTAGGTAGAAGGCCTCTTTGTAAAGGTCTCTAGAAGACTTTATATGCTGCTCAAGGAGAATTGACCTTGTTTTGCCTCTTGTGCTAAGCTATATTCTGATTTGATTTAAATTACAGCTCTTTGCTGCTACTAGGCTCTAACCTATTATGAAATTTAAACTACAAGCTCTCTGCTGGATTCTAAATTTAACCAGAAAGCTCTCTTCTGTGTTTTAATTTGAAACTAAAAGTACTTTGCTGATGCTAGGCCCTGAGTGACTATGAAATTTAAACTACAGCTGTCTACTGGGTATGAAAGGTAACCAGAAAGTTCTCTTCTGTGTTTTTAAATTGAATCTTAAACTGTTGCTACTAGGCCCTGACTGATTTAACAAAAAAAATAGTGGGTTCACAGATTAATTAGCTTTAAAAGAAAAAAAAATTCCTTTCAGAAAAATTCCCAGAAGTATATACTCACAATTTCAGATTTCTCTCCAGAAGTAACAGCCCCCCTTTCCAGTCCTTCAAGACAGGGTCACAGAGCTCTGGTTGAGCTATTTATGCTTGTGCTGATGATGTAAGCAGTGACCTACTTCCTGGGTAATTAACAGTCCTTGCTTGGATAGAAGGAGTCTTTCAAAATGGCCTTTTGAACTGCCAGCTGGTGTTAACACCTATTGAAAAAGCTTCACAGGTTGCTTGCCCACTAGGTAGAAGGCCTCTTTGTAAAGGTCTCTAGAAGACTTTATATGCTGCTCAAGGAGAATTGACCTTGTTTTGCCTCTTGTGCTAAGCTATATTCTGATTTGATTTAAATTACAGCTCTTTGCTGCTACTAGGCTCTAACCTATTATGAAATTTAAACTACAAGCTCTCTGCTGGATTCTAAATTTAACCAGAAAGCTCTCTTCTGTGTTTTAATTTGAAACTAAAAGTACTTTGCTGATGCTAGGCCCTGAGTGACTATGAAATTTAAACTACAGCTGTCTACTGGGTATGAAAGGTAACCAGAAAGTTCTCTTCTGTGTTTTTAAATTGAATCTTAAACTGTTGCTACTAGGCCCTGACTGATTTAACAAAAAAAAATAGTGGGTTCACAGATTAATTAGCTTTAAAGAAAAAAAAAATTCCTTTCAGAAAAATTCCCAGAAGTATATACTCACAATTTCAGATTTCTCTCCAGAAGTAACAGCCCCCCTTTCCAGTCCTTCAAGACAGGGTCACAGAGCTCTGGTTGAGCTATTTATGCTTGTGCTGATGATGTAAGCAGTGACCTACTTCCTGGGTAATTAACAGTCCTTGCTTGGATAGAAGGAGTCTTTCAAAATGGCCTTTTGAACTGCCAGCTGGTGTTAACACCTATTGAAAAAGCTTCACAGGTTGCTTGCCCACTAGGTAGAAGGCCTCTTTGTAAAGGTCTCTAGAAGACTTTATATGCTGCTCAAGGAGAATTGACCTTGTTTTGCCTCTTGTGCTAAGCTATATTCTGATTTGATTTAAATTACAGCTCTTTGCTGCTACTAGGCTCTAACCTATTATGAAATTTAAACTACAAGCTCTCTGCTGGATTCTAAATTTAACCAGAAAGCTCTCTTCTGTGTTTTAATTTGAAACTAAAAGTACTTTGCTGATGCTAGGCCCTGAGTGACTATGAAATTTAAACTACAGCTGTCTACTGGGTATGAAAGGTAACCAGAAAGTTCTCTTCTGTGTTTTTAAATTGAATCTTAAACTGTTGCTACTAGGCCCTGACTGATTTAACAAAAAAAATAGTGGGTTCACAGATTAATTAGCTTTAAAAGAAAAAAAAAATTCCTTTCAGAAAAATTCCCAGAAGTATATACTCACAATTTCAGATTTCTCTCCAGAAGTAACAGCCCCCCTTTCCAGTCCTTCAAGACAGGGTCACAGAGCTCTGGTTGAGCTATTTATGCTTGTGCTGATGATGTAAGCAGTGACCTACTTCCTGGGTAATTAACAGTCCTTGCTTGGATAGAAGGAGTCTTTCAAAATGGCCTTTTGAACTGCCAGCTGGTGTTAACACCTATTGAAAAAGCTTCACAGGTTGCTTGCCCACTAGGTAGAAGGCCTCTTTGTAAAGGTCTCTAGAAGACTTTATATGCTGCTCAAGGAGAATTGACCTTGTTTTGCCTCTTGTGCTAAGCTATATTCTGATTTGATTTAAATTACAGCTCTTTGCTGCTACTAGGCTCTAACCTATTATGAAATTTAAACTACAAGCTCTCTGCTGGATTCTAAATTTAACCAGAAAGCTCTCTTCTGTGTTTTAATTTGAAACTAAAAGTACTTTGCTGATGCTAGGCCCTGAGTGACTATGAAATTTAAACTACAGCTGTCTACTGGGTATGAAAGGTAACCAGAAAGTTCTCTTCTGTGTTTTCAAATTGAATCTTAAACTGTTGCTACTAGGCCCTGACTGATTTAACAAAAAAAAATAGTGGGTTCACAGATTAATTAGCTTTAAAAGAAAAAAAAAATTCCTTTCAGAAAAATTCCCAGAAGTATATACTCACAATTTCAGATTTCTCTCCAGAAGTAACAGCCCCCCTTTCCAGTCCTTCAAGACAGGGTCACAGAGCTCTGGTTGAGCTATTTATGCTTGTGCTGATGATGTAAGCAGTGACCTACTTCCTGGGTAATTAACAGTCCTTGCTTGGATAGAAGGAGTCTTTCAAAATGGCCTTTTGAACTGCCAGCTGGTGTTAACACCTATTGAAAAAGCTTCACAGGTTGCTTGCCCACTAGGTAGAAGGCCTCTTTGTAAATCATGGAATAATTCAATTCTTGGGCTTCCCATGGCCACTGATCTCCCATTTGTTACTTTCACACTTTCAAGGTTATAGAACCAATTTGTACGTGCAGAGGAGCTGGGCTCTGCAACTCATCTGTCAGCACTCCTAATTATTTCTTTACAGATGTACTTTTTCTTATCAGTAACTTTTAAACATGTTTTTCTGTATTTTTCCATCTTTTAATACTGCAATTCTGCTTACCTAAGCTAATTCAATACTTCTACTGAGTTCTATCTTACAATAGCAGCATATTGGGGGATGTGCAATCCTATATGCCTCTCCACAGGCCTCATTTACAGGTCAAGCTAGCCATGCTGGCCTGCTTATGTTCAGACACTGTGGGTCACAGGCCTGCACCTGCCACATTCCCCCCTTTGATTAATCTCACCCTATTACTTAATAAGGTGTGAGAATTAAATCACTTTCTGAAGAATCACATCCTGGCTAAAGGATTTCTACCAGGACTGGCTGTATATAAAGCCATGATTTTTGTTGCGGTCTTCCGCTCTACTGTACTATCAATAGTGTTATGAATGGAACGCATACAACATGGGATTAACTAATTTCTTATTCCTATTCGCTTCTCCGGGCCAGTCCAGGGACAGGTAGGGCAGTACCAAAGCAGTACCTAATGATGGGAGGGACCCGCAAGACCTGCGACAATAGCCGCAGACCCCACTTTCGCATCATCACGGGCTTGAAGATCTAAGCGGTAATGTTTAGTAAAAGAATGCAAGGACGACCAAGTAGCCGCTCGGCATATATCAATAGGCGGAACCAATGCAAACTCCGCCCAGGAAGTGGCGAGAGCCCGAGTCGAGTGAGCCCGTAATCCCAGCGGCGGAGAAAGTCCTTTAGCCGTGTACGCCGCAACAATAGCACTGCGAACCCACCGCGCTATGGTGGATTTGGAGGCTGGTTGACCCTTCCGAGATCCGGCGTACTGCACAAATAGCCGATCCGTCTTTCGAAAAGTCTCTGAAACCCGAAGGTACGTCCGCAAAACTCGCGCAAGATCTAATCGCTTGAGCGCCCGATCCATGGGCGAACCGGACGACTCCGTAAAGACGGGCAAAACCACCATTTGATTAACATGGAAAACGGAGACAATCTTAGGCAAATAGGACGGCACTGTCCGGAGAAGCACACGTTCTGGCAAAAACTGAAGATAAGGTTCCCTGCACGACAAGGCCTGCAGATCGGAAATCCGGTGAGCGGAACACAAAGCGACCAGAAAGGCCGTTTTCCAAGAACACTCGCGGATCTCACGAAAACTTTGAGATGCCAGAGAAGAAAGCGAAAAGGCATCCAACACCACATTCAAATCCCAAGGTGGAACTAAGGGACGCAGTGGCGGACGGAGAAGCCGCGCTGCCCGTAGAAAATGTTGGACATCCGGAAGCGTCGAAAGACGCCGACGGCAAACGTACCCCCGAAAACAGGCAAGCGCCGCCACCTGCACCTTAAGGGTACTGAGAGCCAGACCCTTGTCGAAGCCATCTTGAAGAAAAAGGAGAAGCTGAGGCAAGGTAGACGACATTGGAAGAATATGACGTTGAGCGCACCACATCTCAAACAGACGCCACACCCGAACATAGGCCAGAGAAGTTGCTTGCCTTTTTCAGTGCAGCAACGTGGCAATAACTGAATCAGCATAACCTCGCCGCTTCAACCGAGACCTCTCAAGAGCCAAGCTGTAAGCAAGAAGCGATCCACTTTTGGCATGAGAATCGGCCCTTGATGCAACAAATTGATCCGAGCCGGAAGGGCCCAAGGCGGAGCTATGAGTAGCCGAACGAGATCGGCATGCCAGGGACGACGAGGCCAATCCGGCTCTATGAGAATCACCCGCCCCGGGTGACGTGCAATCCGCTGAATGACCCGACTCAACATCGGCCAGGGAGGAAAAACATACAAGAGGGAGTCTGGCGGCCATGGTTGCACGAGAGCATCGAGACCTTCCAACATGCGCTCTCGGCGTCTGCTGAAAAATCTGCCCACTTTGGCATTCGCAAACGTCGCCATCAAGTCCATCACTGGAGAACCCCAACGGAGCGTCAGATCGTGATAAACGGCCGCGTTCAGTTCCCATTCCCCGGGATCTAGCACATTTCGGCTGAGATAATCGGCCTGGACATTGTCCTTGCCAGCCACATGCGCCGCCGAGATAGTTGCGAGATGGGACTCCGCCCACTCCATCAGCTCCAGACATTCGGTCAGAAGGGCGGGAGACTTGGTACCCCCTTGCCGATTGATGTAAGCGACCGTCACCGCATTGTCCGAGAAAATTTTCACCGCCTTGCCCCTGAGCCGCGGTTCGAAGCGAAGCAAGGCTAGGCGAGCCGCCCGTAGCTCGAGACGGTTGATCGACCATGAACTCTCCTCTGGAGACCATGCCCCCTGAGCGACCTGATCTAGACAGTGTGCTCCCCAGCCGGACAGACTGGCATCGGTGGTAACCAGGATCCAGGAGGGTTCCTCTAATGGAACCCCTGCCGTAAGATGTTCGGGAAGCAACCACCACTGAAGACTGCGCCGGACGGGATCTGGACAGGGAAGGCGCTGCCCCAGCGGGTGAAGCTGCGGCGACCACCGGGAAAGAAGCGCCTGCTGCAATGGGCGCATGTGTGCTCTGGCCCAGGGCACCAGATCCAGAGCAGCTGCCATGGATCCCAAGACCTGTAAATAGGTCCACGCTGACGGATCTGGAAGAGAAAGGAAGGTCTGAATTTGTCGCAAAAGCTTTTGCACCCGCATACTGGGCAACGAAACGTGCCCCCGCTCCGTGTCGAAGCAGGCTCCGAGATAAGTCAACTGCTGTTGCGGGATCAATTGGCTCTTGGCGTGATTGATCACCCACCCGAGCTGTTCGAGAAGTTGGACTACTCGTGCCGTCGCCACCAGAGACGCTTCCCGAGAATCCGCTCGGATCAACCAATCGTCGAGATATGGATGTACTCGAATACCTTCCTTCCGAAGCGCCGCTGCTACGACCACCATCAGCTTTGTGAAGACACGCGGAGCCGTCGCTAGACCGAACGGCAAGGCGCGAAATTGGAAATGTCCCATGGGAAGCGCGAAACGTAAATAGCGCTGATGAGACCGTCTGATGGGAATATGAAGATACGCCTCTGTGAGATCTATGGATGAAAGAAATTCTCCCGGTTGCACCGCCCGAAGCACTGTACGCAGGGTTTCCATGCGAAAGTGTGGAACCCGCAAAGTACGGTTTACACCTTTGAGATCTAGTACGGGACGAAAAGAATCTTCGTTCTTTGGAACCACAAAATAGATCGAGTATCGACCACAGCCGCACTGGTCCAACGGTACTGGAACAATCGCCTGCAGCTGCAACAGACGCCCGAGCGTGTCGGAAATGGCGTGCATCTTCTTTCCGGGCGCACAAGGAGAGAGTATGAATGCGGGTTGCAACGGGCAAGCGAAGTCCAAAGCATAACCTCTCTGAATGACTTCGAGGACCCACTTGTCCGAAGTAATTGCGGTCCAAGCCGCCAGAAACCCCTGTAAGCGGCCGCCTACAGGAACTAACGGCTGGACCTGCTGACCTTCATTGCGATTTCTTAACGGACGGTTGGGAGGCCGCCCCGTAAGATCGGCCGAAACCTCTGGCTCCGCGAAAGGACGAACCACGAAAACTTGAGCGCCCCCGTGAATAAGGCGCAAAGCGGGCACCACGAAATCTGCGGGACTCCCGGGAAGAGCCTCGCCCCGCTCCCACAGCCCGGAGCGGCTTAGGCCGATCCTCCGGCAAACGCCCGCCCTTGGAGTCTCCCAAATCCTTCACAATCTTCTCCAAGGCCTCGCCAAAAAGTAACCCACCCCTAAAGGGCAGTTTACTAAGGCGAACCTTCGAGGAGACATCCGCAGACCAGTTACGTAACCACAGGAAACGCCTAGCCGCCACCATAGAGGCCATGGTCTTGGCCGAAATGCGAACCAAATCATAAAATGCATCCGCCGCATAAGCTGCCGCCGATTCCAACTTTGCGGAATCCGGAACCTCCGAAGCGGACTCTCCCGTTGCGTCCCCCTGCAGCCAGCGAATAGAGGCCCTAGAAACATAGGCTCCACAAACCGCTGCCTGTAAAGCCAATGCACTAGCCTCAAAAGCTTGCTTGAGAAGCACCTCCAATTTCCTATCCTGCAGATCTTTAAGCGCTGCTGCGCCCTCCACAGGGATGGTAGTCTTTTTAGTGACTGCTGACACTAAAGCATCCACTTTAGGCATACGGAATAAGTCCCGGTCTGCTTGCGGAAGGGGGTACAAACGAGACAGAGCGCGCCCCCCTCTTAGAGTAGCTTCAGGACACTCCCATTCGGAGTCAATCATCTGTCGAATGACGCGATGCAAGGGAAAACAGCGCTGCTGAGACTTAAAGCCTTGCAATAAAGGATCCTCTAACGGCTCCTGAGAGGAGGAAGGAGGAAGCAGATGCAGGGCCGCTAAAGATTGTGCAATAAGCGCAGCGAGCTCCTCCTTACGGAAAACCCTAAAGAGATTTGGATCTTCCCCTGGAGCTATTTCCCCCTCCTCCAACTCTTCAGGATCTTGATCCAAAGAGAGATCTACACCCTCATCTGAGACAGATTGACCTGTCAGCAGAGATTCCTGTGGTATAAAAGAGCCCAAAGGATCTGCCAGAACCTCTTTAGGCTTAGAGGGGCCTTCCCCAGGATCCTCTGCACCCTGTATCTTATTGGGAACCATCGCAGGAGGGGAACCCCTTGTCGTATGGTCTGGCTGAGCCGACCTAAGTACGAATGCTTTATGTAAAGCCAGAATAAACTCTGGCGAAAAAAACGAAGAAACATCCTCTGGAGCCCTTACAGAGACATCTGCAGGCAGAGAAACTGGCATAGGATCTTTAGAGGACTTTGTCTTTCTTTTGTGCGGTCGGGACTGCTCTGTCTGCGAGCTGACAGGCACCGGCAAAATGGCTGACTTTCCCGCCTTCTCTGCAGGCAACGAAGAGCTCTCTAAAGCTTGCTCCGTCTTGTCAGCCATTCAAAACACACGCGGAGAGCACTGAAAGAAGAAAGACTCCCGACGAGAAAGAAGGACAACTCGAAGAAACCCCGCTCGAGGCACCGGAAGACAGAGCCGACAGAAGCGCCGAAATTAAGTAAAAAACTCACCGCACTGAGGGAAATTAGACAGGAAGCCGGCAGACCCGCAGCCAGCGGGAAAGTGCCGACTCGCTGAATATTCTTCGGCAGAGGCACTAACTGGGGCTCCCAGAAATCTTTCCTCTGCCGACGGAGACGGAGCCGGTGAAGTGAGACAGGCTCTGCCTCTCACCGGTATAAAAACTCACTCGACGTCTCCCGCGCTGTTAAAGGCACAGCGCTCCCAATTTACACCCAAGGACCTTAGAAATATATCAGCCCTGCTAGAGCCAATATAAAGTCAGGAAGAAAACAATAAAAGAACCAACAGCAATTAGCAAACTGAGGGAGAAGCAGAGAATCGATCCTCTGTAGCTGCTGAGGACTGATAGACTGCTGGGTAACCCTCTGGGGGAATGGCTTCACCTCTCAAAACTTCAGATCAGTCCTCAGTAGCTATAGAAGATTGACAACCCTACCTGTCCCTGGACTGGCCCGGAGAAGCGAATAGGAAATATCTCTTTATTTTGAATTTATTAATTGGAATATGTCAGCTCTGGTAAATGTGCATCATTAACGTCTGCGCTTTGTTTAGTACAAGAGCAAATTAATGTATAGTTTCATTTCTACAGTGTTGTACATTCCAAGTTTGGCTTTTGGGATTCCCAGTTTAATTATTGTCTTCCTGTTTCTAAATTGTGATTACTTGTTTGGTGATGGTCTATGTTTTGCATGTGTAACTGAGCTGAGGTGTTCTGTTTATATAATTCCTATTTGACATTGCCACTTGTTCTCTTTCCCCAGTAGTTCATGTATTGTTGTTCTCTGAAATGTATTGGTTTAATATTTGCAGTGTTGCCTTTTGATTGGTAGAGTATGGTGCTTTGTGAGTCCTGGTAGTGCTGTTAGGATACGGCGGGTTTGCTATGGGTTCTAAATGGGCAGTGTTTGTAGTAGTTCCTAATGTGTCTGGCAGTTGGCACTGGATTATAGTAATGTAGAAATCTTTTAGTCTTTCTTTATCCATACACTCATTAAGAGGCACGTTTACTAAAAGTTAGTATATGGTAACATTATGCAAATATTTATGCAAATGGGGCCCCTTATGCAAATGAGGCCCCGCACCCCCCTTGGGCTGCCCCTGCTGGGGGCCCACAATTTTTGTTGGCGTAGGGCCTCACTCAAGGTAAATCCGGCCCTGCCTGTGTACATGACCAAACCAGTGGCCAGAGAAGCAGGATGGCAAGTATGGATGAACCCGTGTATCGCCCATCCGGCATACCCTTGCATAGATGATACCGTCACACAGGCCCCCTGTGGCTGGGCAGATAGACACCAGCGGCATGGCGGCAAGGAGGACTGCGAATTTCAGCCCTGATGAGAGTGAGAGCCTTGCCCAATCTGTGCTGCGGCACGTGGGGGTACTATATCCTAGGGTGTGCCGGTGGCCGAACCTTCGGCTGTCTACAGCCATATGGAGGGGCATCCAACTCAGGATGTGCAGGTAAAGAGGCCTCAATGGAGGGGGGGGAGCTGAACATCATGCTAGGTCACACACACCCTGAAAGGCATAACTGTGTGTCTGCACAGGGTGACAGGGCTGTGGAGCCTAGCCACATGCTGGTGGCATCCCCAATGTATGCCAAAAAGGCATCGGTGGGGGGACAGGCCATGCATTGGTACAGGTGCCAACCCTGGTTACCCGCAGCAGGAGGTATATCAGCACACAGCAGATAGGAGGAGACTTCTACACCCCCTGGTGGCGGTTGGCAGCAACACCACAGGGCATGCACAGCAATGGCCATGCCTGGTGCAGGGGGAGTTGTGGTCGGGCTGCCCATCCCAGGAGACCCCACTGGCCACTGTGGATGCCATGGACACCTGCCCCAGCCCCTGCAACCCCAGCGTAGGGGTCCAAGAGAGCCATTGGAAGAATCCACATATGTTTTGCCTGTCTGTCCCTGCAAGCAGATCTGCCACCACTGCCCACCACCCCCTGTCCAGCTGTGGCAGCATGTCGATGATGTGATGTCTCAGAACATGACAGATTTGAAATGGCGAGCATACACAAACTGCAACACCCTGTCCTGCACGTCGCATAACAAACCATGCAGTGATGTGGCCCCTGAGGCAATGGTTGCCCCCTGGCAGGACATGTGCCCACAGCCAAGGCCACACACTGCCAAGGAAAGCCTGCATGCAATGGATAGGAGCAAGGGAAGGGGGGAGGACTGCAGAATTTGCTGAAGGGGCCAAAGGGGTGACACAGGTGAAGCAGTGGCCCAGATGGCATCATTGCTGGTGGCACAGGGCATGTGTCAAAGGGCCAGGGGAGCAGTGGGCAGGAATAAGGTGGCAGACACCAGAGGTGTACCATCACATGCACCTCACACCTGCTACCCTTGGATATGCCCCTACCCCCAGGATGGGCAAGTCACCAGACTGAGACAGGATACAAGTATGCACAACAGTCAATATGAAAGCACCCAACTGAGCCCATTTGTGTCCTCTCGCCTCTCTCTCACAGTGAATATGGCGTGCAACACATCCTGGAGACCCTGAAGTGCCACTACTACACATTACACCGGAAGCAACCAAACCAGCTGTAGCACATCAGGGAGTGGCTGGCATCTGAGGAAGATCAGTGGGGTACACAGTGGAGCCCAGAAGATGCAGGGAGTGGCAGCCATACAGTGTGGGCGGGTGCACAATGTGCACCTGGGGCCACTGTTAGAGGTGTGTGCTTCTGAACTGCCCATCTGTTCCATGCCCTGGCCATGTGTGTGCACCTGCACATATTGTGTGCTGGCTGGTGCACACATGGGATAGTGGCACCGGGGGATGGCATGGCTGCCCAGAGAACATTCCCATCTTTACATACAGTGAGTCCGGTGCCACTATCCCATGTGTGCACCAGCCAGCACACAATATGTGCAGGTGCACACACATGGCCAGGGCATGGAACAGATGGGCAGTTCAGAAGCACACACCTCTAACAGTGGCCCCAGGTGCACATTGTGCACCTGCCCACACTGCCCCCTCTGCATGCCCTCACCCGGGGGGGGGCCAGTAAGCCACAGCTGGGCATGTGCGGGGGAGAACAGAGCTGGCTAGAGGTAGGTAAAGAGGAGGGTGTGCACTGTGGGAGTGGTACGCCCTCATGGTCTGAAGGTAGGTTGTGCGCTGCATGTGTGGGCCCTCGGAGGTGCGCCAATACCACCCCAGGGACATGCCTTTGCTGACCAATAATCCACCCTCCTCTTCCCCCACAGCCAGTTCCGGGGAGACCCCGGACACCACTGACCCACCCCTCAGGAGTAGCAGTACAGCACCAGGAGAGCTGACCAGGCGTGCAGAGATCAGCAGTACCGCCAGCAGTGATGGGGAGGAGGAGTCCAGTGACATTGCATCAGAGGACAGCACAGTAGAGGGGAAGGGCAACGAGGGGGCCACTGCACAGCAGTGAGATGTGGAGTTAGAAGAGGAGGGATCGGAGGACCAGGGGGAGGACAGGGAGTCAGAGGAGGAGGAATCAGAGGGCCAGGGGGAGGATGGGGAGTCAGAGGAGAAGGGGGAGGGAATGGAGGGGGTAGCAGGGAGGATGCGGAAACCACCCTCCAAGCACCCCAGGTATGGCAGTGTGGTGCTGCACCGCATGCAGCCAGCAGGCACCTGGAGGGGGGCCCAGAGACGGAACTGCAGCCTACAGCCATGCCTGCCCACATCCCTCCCAGGGGGCCATGTGCCTGCTGCATGGTTCAGCATGGGGCAGGAGCAACAGGCAGCAGAGCGATGGTCCACTCTTCACAGCTGGGGGACCCCACAGCCACTTTAGCACCCTGCGGCATGGACCATGATGGAGCACATGGAAGCCCTCATCGATGTAGTACAAAGGCACAAGCAGGGCCCCCCTGCACCATAGGCCATCCCCATGCCAGTGTATGTCCTGTAATGGGGAAATCTGTGGTATGTGCCGCTGTTGATTGTATGCTGCTGTTGCCACCTATGTAACAGTTGTGACAGCTTTGTTAATAAACAGTTCCCATTTTACAAACATGTTGTGTTGTCTGTTTTGTGGGGGCAGGGCGGTGTGTCTGCATGGGTGGTGAGGGGGTCTGGGGTTTATGGGCATGGGGTGTGTGCCCTGTGGGCATGTCCGTGTGCACAGGTATAGCACTAAGGCACTGATAATCCCGAAGGCAATAACCCAATGCACCCAGGCAACAGCAAACAGAGCCTTCAGATTCTATGCGCCCAGATGCTGGAACGCCCTACCACCTAACATCCGGGCAATCCCTGACCTAACCCAGTTTAGGAGGGCTTTGAAGCACCACCTCTTCCTCAAGCACTACCCAGATGTCAGCACAGCTACAGCCACCCCCTCCTCTAGTACCAACACACCAGCACACCCAGCAAGCTACCCTCGACTATGCTTACACCATGATATGACTTGAAGTGATGCCTATATGTAAAGAGTTACCCTAGTTATCCAAGTTCTAATACCTGTTCTTTGTAACACAGAGCAGCTTGTTGCACTGTATAAGTTTTCTGTTTCATGTAAACCGCACTGATGTCGAATAGCACGGTATAAAAAGACTATAAATAAATAAATAAGGCGGCGCAGGCACAGCTCTGCATGAGTAGCACCTCTGTACTATACCCACGCAGAACGGGCTGTGGGCAGCACAGGTGTGGCACAACAGCATTACACACACAAAGGCACATGGTCAGAGCAATGCCGTGTGCCTGTCCACATGCCGCAGTGGCCATGCACACATACTATGCTATCTGACCTACCTGGGTAATCACTCTGGGCGTCCATGCATGCATATGTTGCCGTCACACAGTACTGTGCAGCTATGGCATCCTATGGCAGCTAGCTGTCACACAGATTTTCAAAATGTTAGCACTCAGGAGCCTACGTGGGTACCAGATATGCCTTTGAATGGGGCGTGGTGCCAATGAAAGTCATAACTGTGTATGTGTAAAAGGACCTACGTGGGAAACCTAACACCACCATAGTGCGTGAACTACACAATAGCAGACACGGCACCAAGAGCAGCAAAGCGAACATGGAAGATGAACTTCATTCCCTCCAAGACTGCTATGGCCCTGGGGCTCATCCTGAAGCATCACACTGCCCTCTTCATGGCAGAGGATGCCAGCAACCAGCTGACAGCATGGTGTGACATCATCAGGAGGGTCAATGCCATCCACCACCACAACAGGGATATGGAGGATATAAAGAAGAAGTGGCAGATGATACAGCAGGCAGTGAAGGAGAAGAAGGCCTGTAACAGCAGGCTGCTGCCTGCACAGCAGTGCAGACTTGCTCCTCTGGAGGAACAGGTACTACAGATCGTGGAGGAAGTTGCCATCTCAGAGTTTCGGGCTTTGACAGCTCCACCATAGGCACACAGAGGGTGAGTAGAGGTGCCCCATGGCTTGGGTGGCATTGTGACAGCCATGTATGTGTCCTCACCATGGTTCCATCCACCCAAGGCCTGCCTCTCCCATTTGTCAGACCTTGAGTGCTGCGTGGGTTGGAGACGGTGTGGACTGTACACCACCTGCCAGTTCTATAGTGGGCCTGGTGCCATCCCATAGGCTGACTTGCAACCAATGTCACTACTCCCTGCCACCTTTGATCTCCCACAGACCTTCCAGAGACCCTACCCTCCCAACCTGGGACAGATGTGTCAGGGGAGCCTCAACAATCACTGCAGATGATGCCAGTGTGCAGCTGGGATGCGGCACAGCCATAAGGGCCAGTGCACCAGCCAGGGCAGAGGAACGGTCCAGTGCGCTAACCAGGGCAGAGGAGCAGTTGAGTTCGTCACCCAGGCCAGTGTGTCTGCCAGTGCTGGGGAGCTGGAAACAGATAACACCCCACTTGCTGAGCTACAAGTCGCCATCCTGGATGACCCTGTGGATGCAAGGGGCACAGATCTGGACCAAGAGCCGGCAAGGGTGCAGTATCTGACAGGACCTGCAGGCTGCAGAACAGGCAAGGGAGAGTCCTCAGGGGATATCCATGATCACCTGTAGGGGCAATGTGAGATGTGAACAAGAGCATGGGGCATGCGTTTGGTATAATCTGTGGGCTGCTATAGACAGCATACAGCACACCATCCACTAGCAGGGCGGGGTGCAATATCTACCAGTCATCAACACTGTGGCAGTGAGTTGACACCACCAACATATTGCTTGTGTGGCAGTCAGGCATTTGGAGTGGGGCAATGGGTGATGGTGACATGGGCTGGCCTGTTGGGGGGGGCAGGGACATGGCACGGGAATGCAGGTGGGGGGTCTGCGGGCTGGGATGTGGAAAGACATGGATGTGCCCTACATGGACTGCTGCCATGTGGCTGTGCTACATGGCGCCAGACCATGCTCTTCCACATTCCACATGTTGGTGTGTGCTGCCTGCTTTCAGCCACGGGGCGTCCTCTGGTTGTCACTGTGATGTGCATTATGACATGCAGTGCGTGTGACTCTGCGGAACAGCAGAGTATGTGCATGAAGTGGTCCACTTGTGTTGTGATATGTATGTAACACATATATTATCACCTGTTTGCATTACACATAGCATCATACTACAGCAAGCGTATGTTCTGGGCCTGTCCTGGGGCTCACACATGTGCACACTCACCTAGCAGCCACGCATCTCTGAACTGACCCCCAGCTGAACACAAGGCTGCTGCTGTCCCAGGCTGGACTGGGCAAGGACAAATGAATTGTGGCAGGACCCTGGGTAGCGGGCACACACATCGACCTGTATGTTCATCGATGTATATAATGCCTTTTCTAGTATGCCCTCTGCTCCAGCTGTGCTGCCTGCAATGCAATGTGGGTGCAGTGTATACTTCCAAGCATCGATGGGAACCCAGTGGCATTGTAAAATGCCTGCTTGGTCTCCTGCCGCATCTGCTGTGTCTGGGGGAAGGCTATGAGGTGGTGCATCATCCGCAGTAGGGCTCTGCCCATATCACATACTGGAAACTGCCAGTTGCAAGATATCCCAGGGCAGTGGTCACCATCATGGCCACTGGTTTCTGGAAGTGGAGGGCTCCAGGTCCACACTGAGAATGCTGCCCAACTCAATTATTGCCCCATCCAGTCTGTATCTCTGCTAAACCACCTTCTCCATCAATTGCAGGTAGCTCATCCTGGGCTTGTGTACATGTGGGGCACAGTACCTGCATCTCGGGTGCTGGACTACAGCCTGCTGATGCGTACATATTGCCTGCTGCATCCTCCATAGTGCCCAGGCACAATGGGCACGTCTCCACCTCTGGAAAACCATGTGCATGGCCCACATAGCTTCTCTGCCAATCCTGGGTCACTTTACGTCTGCACAGTTTGGGTACAGGCCTGCACATGCTCCCCTCGATCTACTATGCACTGTTCTGCCACTATGCAGGTTCGCCACTCACCATCAGCAGTTGTATGTGCCAGGAAACGTCACTTAGGCTTACGTGGTTTGTGACATCCAATGTTGACGCACACGGGTTTCGGAAATCCACTTTATGCAGGTTTCACAGCGGCACGTTCTCATTCATCCCCCAAACCTCGGCGCCTGGTGCTGTGCGGGTAGCTGGGCCTCAGTGATTCAAGCTGCCTTGTTGAATATCTGGTTTACACGGTTATGGTAGTTTTACATGAGTAAGGCCGGCTTTTACATGTGTTGCATGCACCTAGGGCAGGGGTCGGCAACCCGCGGCTCCGGAGCCGCATGCGGCTCTTTCTCACCTTTGCCGCGGCTCCGGAGCACACTGCCCGCCCGGTATTTATGGCGTTATGGGCTCCCTCCCTTCTTCTGCAGCCGCGGCTCCCTGCCTCTTAGGGAACCGCGGCTGTGCTTTTAAAATCATCTCGGAGCCCTTCCTGTCTTGACGGGCTCCGTGCAGCATTGTCCCGCCTCTAAAGGAAGTTTGGAGGCGGGACAATGCTGCACGGAGCCCGTCAAGACAGGAAGGGCTCCGAGATGCTTTTAAAAGCCCAGCCGCGGTTCCGTAAGAGGCAGAGAGCCGCGGCTGCAGAAGAAGGGAGGGGGGCTGACATGGAGGGTGGGAGCAGATATGGATGGAGGGAGGGGGGCTGACATGGAGGGATGGAGGGGGCTGACATGGAGGGAGGGGGGCTGACATGGAGGGAGGGAGCTGATATGGATGGATGGAGGGAGGGGGGCTGTCATGGAGGGAGGGAGCTGATATGGATGGAGGGAGGGGGGCTGACATGGATGGAGGGAGGGGGGCTGACGATGGAGGGAGGGAGGAGGGGCTGACTTGGAGGGAGGGAGCTGATATGGATGGAGGGAGGGGGGCTGACATGGAGGGGGCTGACATGGAGGGAGGGAGCTGAGATGGATGGAGGGAGGCGGCTGACATGGAGGGAGGGAGCTGATATGGATGGAGGGAGGGAGCTGATATGGATGGATGGAGGGAGGGGGGCTGACATGGAGGGAGGGAGCTGATATGGATGGAGGGAGGGGGGCTGACATGGAGGGAGGGAGCAGATATGGATGGATGGAGGGAGGGGGGCTGACATGGAGGGAGGGGGGCTGACATGGAGGGAGGGAGCAGATATGGATGCATGGAGGGAGGGGGGGGGGCTGACATGGAGGGAGGGAGCAGATATGGATGGATGGAGGGAGGGGGGCTGACATGGAGGGAGGGAGCAGTGATGGATGGATGGAGGGAGGGGGGCTGACATGGAGGGAGGGGGGCTGACATGGAGGGAGGGAGCAGATATGATGGATGGAGGGAGGGGGGCTGACATGGAGGGAGGGAGCTGATATGGATGGAGGGAGGGGCTGACATGGAGGGAGGGAGCAGATATGGATGGAGGGAGGGAGGGGGGCTGACATGGAGGGAGGGGGGCTGACATGGAGGGAGGGAGCAGATATGGAGGGAGGGAGCTGATATGGATGGATGGAGGGAGGGGGGCTGACATGGAGGGATGGAGGGGGCTGACATGGAGGGAGGGGGCTGACATGGAGGGAGGGGGCTGACATGGAGGGAGGGAGCTGATATGGATGGATGGAGGGAGGGAGCTGATATGGATGGAGGGAGGGGGGCTGACATGGAGAGATGGAGAGAGCTGAAAAGGAGGGAGGGAGGGAGCTGATATGGATGGAGGGAGGGGCTGACATGGAGGGAGGGAGCAGATATGGATGGATGGAGGGAGGGGGGCTGACATGGAGGGATGGAGGGGGCTGACATGGAGGGAGGGAGCTGATATGGATGGATGGAGGGAGGGGGGCTGACATGGAGGGAGGGAGCTGATATGGATGGAGGGAGGGAGCTGATATGGATGGATGGAGGGAGGGGGGCTGACATGGAGGGAGGGAGCTGATATGGATGGAGGGAGGGGGGCTGACATGGAGGGAGGGAGCAGATATGGATGGGAGGGAGGGGGCTGACATGGAGGGAGGGGGGCTGACATGGATGGATGGAGGGAGGGGGCTGACATGGAGGGAGGGAGCTGATATGGATGGAGGGAGGGGGGCTGACATGGAGGGATGGAGGGGGCTGACATGGAGGGAGGGAGCTGATATGGATGGAGGGAGGGGGGCTGACATGGAGGGATGGAGGGGGCTGACATGGAGGGAGGGAGCTGATATGGATGGAGGGAGGGAGGGGGCTGACATGGAGGGATGGAGGGGGGCTGACATGGAGGGAGGGAGCTGATATGGATGGAGGGAGGGGGCTGACATGGAGGGATGGAGGGAGGGAGCTGATATTGATGGATGGAGGCAGGGGGCTGACATGGAGGGATGGAGCACTGGTAATGGGGTTGAGGGGACGATAACTGGAGATGAGCTGCTTAGTGGAGGCTAGGACTGGTAATGAGCAGATGGGGGGTAGGACGGGTTTTGGGCTGATTCAGGGAGGCTCGCACTGGTAATGGGGTTGAGGGGGGATTAGCACTGGAAGGTACTGGGAGTGAGGACTGGAAAGGGGCTGATATTGGGGAGGGTTACTGGGACTGGAAATAGGCTGATGGAAAGAAGTGAAGAAAACGAAAGAAGAGATAAGAAATGGCAGATGGACCATAGACCACAGAAAGAGAACTAAGAGAAGACAGGAAAGCAGAAGCCTCAGATCGGGACCAGCATGATCAAAGAATAAATTGGTCAGACAACAAAGGTAGAAAAAATAATTTTATTTCATATTAGTGATTTGACTACAAAATCATCATAATTTTGAAATCAAATATTGTTACTTGTTGTTGTGATATTTTCTGGCGTTTTTTTTTTTGGTGTGTGAAGGAAGAGGGGTAGTCTTATACGGCGAGTATAGGCCAAACACCTATATTTTAACAGGAAAAGTAGGGGGTTGTATATAGCATTAAGGTAAGAAACAATATATGCAGTGTTAGATTTGTTTTAAATGTCGCAATGGTTTTGCGGCTCCCAGTTTTTTTTTTCCCTTCGGAAACGGGTCCAAGTGGCTCTTTACGTCTTAAAGGTTGCAGACCCCTGACCTAGGGCTTTGAAAATTGGGCCCAAAGTTTATAACCATTCCTCCTGAGCTACTACGTGCTTTGTAGATACAGCCTGGACTTGCTAAAGAATGGTATAATAGAAAATTGAGCCAAGCAGAGAGATACATTCACCAGCTAGTTTGGCAAATTTGGAATGTATGGTAGCTCTATGGGAATATGGTGAATGCAAAATGGGATGACAGGATACTGGATGAGATATATAATAGACCGCATCCAGATCACACCTATGCTAGACTGGACACAGATGATCCTGTGATCAAGAGGATTATCGAGAGTTAAGTGAACGAGTGGAACGTCAAAAGGACCAACAGAAAGCATTCTGTGGTAATAGTGGATCAAGGACTTAAAGAGTAGAGATATTTTGTCACCAGGATTCTCTCTGGAGGAAGACTGGTCAAGAAACTTGATCCCATGTTGCACAGCATTTAAGCTGATGGAAGTTCTTCCTTGATTGCATTTATACAGCTCAGCTGGAACTGGTCAGAGGAAGTTAATGCTGTGTGTAGAGTAACAAATTGTTGATTTTGTTGGTTTGTGCGGTTTCCTCACTGTAGTACCGGCCAGTTCCAGTTAGTGGCAGTAGAGAAGTGTGAATCAAGCTACCTTGAAGAACTGCTTTGAGCATATAGTGATTTAAAAGAGAAAAAAGAACAAAATGTTGATGAACGTTACTACCTGTTTAATGTAAGAAATGTCTTAAATAAAGAAGGAAAACCTTTGGGGATAAAGTGTAAAATAATGACACTCTTTCTATGAAAAGAAATGGAAAAAATGGTTCTAAACCCAAACTGTTTTTTATACTTGTATGTTACCGTTTGCATCATTAAGAAATTTGTATTGCAAAGGGGTTTGCATAACTAGGGTGTGTGTGACTAGACTCTGTTGGGAGAGAGGACTGTTTTTTTTCAGGTGGTTCATCTGAAGTAAAGGGAGAATATATTGAATATTGCTTGAAAGGAGTGAGTGATGGGGATGTTTTAAAAAAAAAACACTGTTAAGTAAAGTGTGGTGTCTTGTTGAGGATAATAAGAAATTTAGAAGGGGGAGAGTGAAACCCCCTAGGATTTCAGAGGAGAGGAAAGAAAGAATTCACCTGGGTTTGGAAAAGGGGGAGGCCCCTGCTAGTTAGCTCCTCCCTTACACAGGGAAGTGATCCTGTGGTAATGAGACATACAGAAAGGGAGGAGCAGAGTGGGAGGGGACAATGTAAGAGGATAAGAAACTCCAGGGGAGATGCTAATCAGGGTCTTTGGCTAAGGAGCCACCATACACCTTAAGTATGGGGAAATGGAGCAGATCCTTGCCCACCAAGGACATAAGGGAGGACTCTGGCCCCACAACCGGAGAGGATCCGAGCAACAGCCCTGGCCATGGCTTGACCTTGGACAATCACGGGAGTGTTTGGCCCAATAAGAGGGCCAGAAGAAAGAAATTGAGTAGAACTACTAAAGAGAAGGAAAAACAGAAAACTATAGTCGGAGAGGTGAGAACAATGCCTCCAGAAGGAATGACATATGGTTTATGGTTTGTTTTCACTTAATATACCGCCTTTCAAGTGGACTGCAAGATGGTTTACAATAAAATTCCAAAAACTCTGAAAGTATCAGAAAAGAACTACAAATCATACAGGAAAGAGGTAGAGGGAGAGAGGACAAAGAAGGTAGACACAGAAGTAAGAAGATAGTAGACATGTGGAAATAGACCGCCATACAGTGTTAGACAGGGGTTACAGGTTGCGAGTCACAGGCACTGATCCATTCTCACACAATATATGAGCCATCATTTAAGGCCTCATTAAATAAATGAATCTTTGAAGCAGACTTGAAGGCCTTATAGGAAAATTCCATACATAAGGCAAGGGGAACATAAAGCAAGGGTGAAAAAAATCAGAGTTCACAATATTGCACAGATGTATCTGCAGGATAGACAGAGATATATCCAAAGATCTTATCATACTGAGAGTCACTTGAACATACCTAAGATAATGAATAGGTTGACTTTTTCTTCTTAGATTCAGTAAAGATTTTATGGGTTCAGAACTGATTCTAGCCTGGACTGAATTCATTTTGGTGAAAGAAGGAATGATTGGCTGAGTGCAATAAGCATCCTGGGAGTTATCCTGATTCCGCTTGAAGGACCCATTAAATATATTAATTGACCAAGCAGACAGCCTTAAACTGGGAAATGCCTTATGCACCCCTGTGATTGCTAGCTGGATAAAGAGGGTTGCATATGTATGTAACAAAATTACCTTAATGTGCCCTCTCAATATACATAGAGGAACATTCTAAACCTGCTTCTAACCTGATCTGTTTTTTCTCTAGTTATGAAGGATGGGCCAGCCTGCTAGTCTTTGTCTGGGGGTATCTTACTTTATGATTTTGGAGAGAAGAATATGTAGCTATTCACAAAAGGGCTAGGCAGCTTTTTTTATCTTTTGAAGAGTGCTGGGAAGAAGAGTGATTATAGGAGCCCATAAGAAATTCACCTACAACCTGAGCACTACCTTCTTGATGGCCAACTAGGCCTCCAGCTAGGAGCGTTGCTACCTATAAATTGACTAAACTTAACAAAGTTAGGAGCTCAAAAACCTAACGGAAGAGAGGAGCTAAGTTTCAAGAGTATCTAGGCAAGAGAGATCTATTGCTGAATACAGAAGCTGAGGAGACCAGCAGAACAGAGAGAAATGCCCAGAACTCCCACTACCTGGAGAGAGAGAAAGAGAGAATGCATAACAGCGAGAGGGACCTGTAACTCAGGCACATCCCTCAAGTCTGGAACTGTACTGGAAGGAAATTGTCTCCCGGGTGCATCTCTAACCTCCCAGACAATTGATATGTTTTTACTGTTTTTTGACCTGTTTATCTTTTTAGGGAAGGAGGCCAAATATTTCCCAAAATATATTTCCACTTAGGAGGTATATACTGTTGTATTTTTGAGGTCCATGAGGGATTGGATGTGGTCTGACCTTCAGTATACTGTACTCTGCTGGTGCCTGCTTAAGGTGCGACGCACAGGAGTAGTGTGCTATTGCTACTGATTGCAGAAGTCTATTAAGAAAAGCAGAGCCATGGGGACCCCAGTAGGAAATACAGAAAAGGAGGAGAGTCACATAGTAAATGACAACAGGCAAAGACCAGCATGGATGGGCCATCTAGTCTGCCCACTAAGGTGGCTAGAGTTTTACAAGCCGCTTTGTGCAGGTTGCCCCGCTCTGTGCCTTTGTTTAGGGTTGTACCTGCCACTAAGTAACTGAGGAGAGCTTTAAGTCCAAGAACTCTAAGAGCCATCTGCCAAATTGTCTCTATTGCTTTATATTTAGGGTTCATTAGGTATTTCGTCTTTGGAATTTTAGGTGTTTATTTTTGAGACAATTAAGTACTTTCTCAGAGTCAGAAAAAAAATGATTTATTGATGAATATGAATACATTCCAAAAAAAGGTGTTTTTTTTAGGTGGATTCCATTCAGTGACCCAAAACAATGTTTTAGTGCCAGTCCCTTCTCCCACCATCAGCCTCCTTTTCTCACAACCTCACCATCAGTATAGCTCCCTTCTTCTCACACCCTCACCATCAGTATAGCTCCCTTCTTCTCACACCCTCACCATCAGTATAGCTCCCTTCTCCTAGCCCCAGCATCAAATTTCCTCACGCATCTTCCCCCAATATCAGTCCCCTTCTATCACCCTCACAGTCTGCCAGCATAGCCCTCTTCTCCCATCCCCAAGCATCAACCCTTCTCCCTCAGTGGCCCTCAGCATTATCCCTTTCTACCACCCTCACGATCTGCCAGCATAGCCACCTTCTCTCAGCCCCAGCATCAGCCTGTCTCCCTCACTGGTCTCCAGCATCAGCCCTCTTTTACTACCCCCAGCATCTGCCAGCAAGACACTCCTCAAACCTTGTCTTTTTTGCAAAGCTTTCGACTTCCTTCCCTCTGACTCTCTGTCTCCCTGGCTTATTTTGACTGTCCTCCCTTGGCCGATCCATCATCTTTCCTGAATGAATGGCTCTCCTTTTCTATCTAAATTTTATGGCATTCTCTTCCTTTTCCATTTTCTTTGTTTTATTGTACACCTCTTTGATGCATTTGTTAACAGCGGTCAATCATATGAAATAAACATAAACATGTAAACATAGAGAGGGAGAGAGAAAATATATATATAAAGGTAGGGGGAGAAATGTATATGGAGGGGACCTTTCACAAGGGGGCAAGGATAGACCTGGAGTTCCTACATAAAAGAAAAAGAAAGGGTAGGGAGAAAAACAGAAAAATGGAAACCAGTTCATAAAGTAGTTACAGAGGTCCTGGTGGATAGAAGAAGGTGATTCCTAAAGCCTAAATTGGAATAAAAGTTGGAGAGAGAGAGAGAGAGAGATGCACATATACATATACAGAGTAATTCTAAATAATGCAGCAACATAATTGCCGGGAATGGCAGGAGCCAAAGCATATCCTTGCCTCAGACTTAAAGCCATTAGCTGATTGCAGTTTGTCTATTTTGTGGGTATGAACTTGATGTTTCTGATAATGCATTTTTATAAATCCAAGCCAAAACATTTCACTGGAGTAAGCTATCATTGATTTTTTTTTTTTTGGGTAATTGAATGAAGTGCAAGATGATTTTCATGTTTACTTTTCTTGCTATGCAGCACTAGACTTTCATCTCTTTAATCTAAAAAATGACATAAATGAATCATTAATATAAAATGACAGATTTTTCTTTTTCTATTTGTACTTCTTATTACATAAATACTAGTTGTATAGTGCTGTTTGGTTAATAATTTGTTTCCTTCACAATCCCACAGTGCTAATTGTTAGTGTCCCAAACCAGTTTTAGGATTATGTTCCTATGGAGTCTGTAGATAGACAAGAAAGCAAATATATCTTCTAGTGTCTTCAGATTTCAGTGGACTTCAAATCTGATTCAAGGATATCTGAGAGTTTAGCATCCTCTGTTGCTCCCCTCCTGTTCTATTGCCAAAATATCTTCAGCTGACTCGCTCTTCAGTCCTCTTTATTCTGCATCTCCTAGGCAGAATTATTGTGAAGCAGTTCCTCTATTTTCACTTCTCAATATTTTTGTCTTCTTTTCCCAAGAACTAAGCTAATTTTACTTATAGTCTCCTTTATGCCCAACACACCTCAGGAAGGGACCAGTACGAACACAAAAACCCCCAACAGTTAAGCTGTATTCAGGGATGGCCATTAGGCAAGGCTAGGCAGTTGCCTAGGACAGAAGGTTCTGAGGGGCAGCAAAGAATATCAGCAGTCAAAGCAAAACAATAGATCCTGTCAGCCACACAGACTCAAAGAGCCATTAGCACTTTCTTTTACCTCTGGGGAGAGTTGGCATACATATACATACAAAGTAAAGTTTGGGGTCAAAGAGGGAGCACTACATAAAATTGGAATCGAGGGGAGTGCAACATAAAATTCATCAGCAGTGAGGTACTGTGTATCTC
The DNA here is from genome assembly GCA_033557465.1 of Ichthyophis bannanicus. Classification (NCBI taxonomy): domain Eukaryota; kingdom Metazoa; phylum Chordata; class Amphibia; order Gymnophiona; family Ichthyophiidae; genus Ichthyophis; species Ichthyophis bannanicus. The sequence goes on along the minus strand of CM066032.1, from coordinate 660,805,790 downwards.
TTAGAAGGAGCAAATAAAGTTTCTGCTCAAGTCTTGCTGATTACCTTCATATGGTGACCCTGTTGTATAAAATCTATACCAAATCTCAGCAAGGCGATACTACAGTTGAAATATGGTAGGAAAGAAAAGGAAGAATACATACTGGCAGGATAAAAAGGTGGCCGCCCTAGTTTATGCACTAGGGCAAGAGATGGAAATAGCAATAGTGCACAAACCGCAGATAAAGATTACACCCCTCCCCCAACATCAGCTCCCTTCTAGTTCCAGCCTCACCCAGCATCCATTCCCTTCTAGTCCCTGTATCAGCCCATTTCCAGTCCTAGCAACCCCCCAACCCAATACCAGTCCTAGCCCCCCATCAACTCACTTCCAGTCCGATCCACCCATACCCCCCTTTTCCGTATAAGCCCCCCTATAACCCATTTCCAGTCCTAACCCCCCATCAGCCCACTTCCAGTCCTAACCCCATCAACCCATTTCCAGTCAGCCCCCCATAGCCCATTGCCAGTCCTAACCCCCCCCATCAGCCCACAGCCCATTACCAGTCCTAACCCCCCATCAGCCCACAGCCCATTACCAGTCCTAACCCCATCAGCCCACCTCCAGTGTTAGCCCCCCCATCAGCCCATTTCCTGTCCTAGCCCCCCCAGCGCCCCTGACCAGTCCCAACCCCCTCCCAACAGCCCACAGCCCATTACCAGTCTTAACCCCATCAGCCCACCTCCAGTCTTAACCCCCCCAGCCCATTTCCAATCCTAGCCCCCCCATAGCCTATTACCAGACAGCCCCCATCAGCCCACAGCCCATTACCAGTCTTAACCCCCCCCCCATAGCCCATTACCAGTTCTAACCCCCCCCAGCCAACAGCCCATTACCAGTCCTAACCCCATCAGCCCACCTCCAGTCTTAACCCCCCCATCCCATTACCAGTCCTACCCCCCATCGGCTCAAGTAAAATTTAATAATAAAATTAAACGCTGGCTGCTGCCGCTGCCGTCGTGGCAGCGGCAGCATGGACTGTCCCGCGGGGCCCCCTCCCCCCGACTGAATCCGTCCCTCCCTCCCTCCCAGCTTTGAGAGGCGGGATGGGTGACACTCTCCCTTCGCGCCTCTCAAAGCCAGCACGGAGGGAGGGAGGGATTCAGCCGGGCGGAGGGGGCCCCCGCGGGACAGTCCATGCTGCCGCGGCAGCAGAGGGGGCCCCGCGGGACAGTCCATGCTGCCGCGGCAGCAGCCAGTGTTTTTTTTTTTTTATTTAATTTTAAGAACCCTAACAATTTTTTCAATTTTTGTGGGCCCTTGTCAGCTGTGGGCCCTACGCCACGGCGTAGTTGGCGTATAGGTAAATCCGGCCCTATAAGAGAGGATAGTGAGGGGTGAGAGGGCAGACGGAAGAGCCAGAAGATAAGGGGAGAGCAATATAAGGGAGAGTGGCGTGTGGTGTGAAGTAATGGGAGACGAATTAGAGGAAGTGCAAGGGGTAAGAGAGGGAGAGGATGAAACTGTTGGATACAATGTGCAGAAGGGGAAAAGGATTGGGAAGGGAAACAGGTGGTGGTTTTTTTTTGGGGGGGGGGGAGGTATTTTGTTGAACCTCACTTCTCTCGTTGGGGGAGAGAACTTATGTTGGGGTTGCCCAGCTCCTCTCGTTTTTTGATGGAGTGGGAGGTGTTATTTTGGGACCTCTGCTGAAGTGAGAAGTATGGTGTAGGGTCTGCAGAAGCCTCTCGTTTTTGTGGAGGTGAGAAATGCTATATTGATGCTATTGAGCCCCTCTTGTTGTTTTATGGAGGTATGAGTCACTATGTTGGTGCCATTGAGATCCCCTTTTGTTTGGCACATTTTCTGAATCCCCTACTGTAAATGTCACTGCACAGCACTGCTTTTGACTCTGCTCCCAAAACCTAGGGTTCCTTCCTGCTACCTCATTCATATTTTTCATAATCTGGTATTTGTGACAGAACTCTACCTGGCTTCTAAAGACCCCATTGACTCCATTGCTACTCCTTAAATTCTCCTATGCTTAATGTATGTGTTTTCTGAAAACTGGATTGGGTTCAACAAGGCTGCGCTTATCCTGGCAGTTTGGAGGCTTCTTTCCCTGCATCACCCCACATCTCCATAAGGTGCCGCTTTTATACTTCTCCTTGAGCAAGTTGCATTGCCCACCTTTGCCTCACATTGATTGACTGGCGTGCAGGAAGCCCTCCTTCAGCCCAGCATAAAATAATGAACTCTGAGAAGTTTATTACACTAATTGGTGAAAAAGTCCTTTATAGGGAAAAATAGATGGGAGGCCCCAATTTCACTCCTTGGAGCAAGATACTCAGTCCCTCCGGCATTGGCTCCACATGCGCAGATGGGATCCAGACTCTCTGCCTGATCTGCTTCCATCCCTGCTGTCTACGCTTTTTGTTCTCCGTGTCACCATCAGTTCAGTCTGCAGCATGCATATAGTCCAGGCCACCTCAACACTGACAAAAAGAAGCACCAAACAATTACCTTTTATTATGAAAGGAAGAATAATTTTCTGTTTGGTGGTTTTAGTATATATTTAAGCTGTAATTTTTAAACTGTATCATGATTGCATTCCTGAGAACAACTGACTTTCAAAGAGTGTCAGGAATGATACCACATACAGTGTGATTTGATAGTTCTTGCAGTCTCATGAAAACAAGCATGATGTGTTAATGATTCACTTTCTAATGAACCCGCTCTTGGTGGTGCAGGAAACATTTTACTTAAGCAATGATTTTATGATACCAGATATGTATGACTCGATAGGAGAATTTTTGCAGTACTACAGGTAGACCAAAGTATGGTTTTCCTTCCAACTTCTTGTTAAACCTGCAAATTAGTGTCTCACCCATATCTCATTTTTCTCCTTGTTTTCCTTCTCCTCCTCCTCTGTTCAGCTGAAGTGTCAATTGCTTTTCCAGTGTATGCATTTATAACTAAATGACAGGCTGATGCAGAAAGCTAGCGCGGGTTTTACGAGCCCATAATGCCACGTTTAAGCACATTTTTACAATCCTCCCCATGTAAGAAATAGACTTAAATGCCAGCGGAAAAACTAGCGCCCAATTAACACCACACATATTTAAATGAATACTCATTAGTTAAATGTATTTTAATCTGTTGGGCTGGTATGCAAATCATAGCTATGCCTGATGTAGAAACAGGCATAGATGATTTCGCAACCAGCCATAGCGCCAAAATTTTAACTGCAGAGACTGAGTAGAAGTAAACCTCTAACGCTGCCCCTGATAGTATTTTGATGGCACTGGGTGCTTTCCCCGATGCCTAGATCATCTTCTCCCCAGATGATCAGGCATCGGGCAAAGCCCCTGATGCTACCAAAATACTGTTGGGCCATGCCAACAAAAAAAAAAAAGATAAAGCCAAAGTGAAACCAGTTTTCTGGTGTTCCAGTACTGTGCCATTCATCAGTCTGTCATCCGTTTAGATAAGACGTTGCTGTGTGCAGATAACGCTACTGTTTTCATATTCTAGCTAAAAAGCCAGGAAGCAGAGGGATGACTGAAGGAAAAAAATGCAAATTAGCCACCGTTGCTTGGAGAGCAAGCCAAACTAGCACAGACTTCTTGTGCACATGTGTTTGGCTAGTTCTCCCAGTTAAATGCTGTGGTGGCTCATTTGCATGCTCAGGGTTACTGTGGTGGGCATTTGCATATCCTAACCTTCTTGCATCACACGTTAAAATGTGTGCGTTGTCGGGAATGTTAAACAATCATCCAGCACGGGCGGGTCTAGTGCCAGCTTTCTGCATCGGCCTGTGAAAGTGGTTCCTTGTGACTCAGTGATTACGACAGTACTCATGTGGAAGGTTCAGTAATATTACTTTTGCTGATAAGTGTGAGTTAATTCAGAGCATGGGATGCAGGGTCGATGTGTCGAGACCCGAAACGTGGCACGTAGTTAACTCTACATTCTTTGGCAGTTTATAAGCTCGATGAAAAAGCTAAGTAATTTGAGTTATTCTGCTCACATATAGTCTTATTAAAAATGAGAGCCCACAGCGAGGGGATGGATTTTGTTCCACCTACTTTTGTGTGGTAACGCCAACAAAAAGAAAAAAGAAGGGAAACAGGGAATTCATTGTTTTAAGTCAGAATTTCTCTCATAGTTAGAAGAAATAGTCAACAGTCTTCACCATAAAGCATAAGACTTAAAGATCTAAGGGGCATGTTTACTAAAGTGTGGCAAGTAGTGTGGGACAAACGCGTGTGGTGGGGGCATAGCAGCCTTGGTAGATGCAGGGATGAGGCCATACGGACATACCGCTACACTAGGCATTTGCTAATATGCGACCATAGCAGTACAGGCCCAGCAATTATTCGCTACAAATGTGTTATTATTATTAGGGTGGCATGACCCCTGCAGACTGTAATAAATAGGCTCCTACTCCACCTACGAGACAGTAGTAACAGGTCAATGCAGAATTGAGAGGGCTGCACAACTGAGAGCAATTGAGTGGGACATGCAAATCAGGAAAGCAAACACATGCAGAGTCCGTGCAGTGCCCCTAACTGTGGGAGATAGGGTGCAAATGCAGCTTCTGAAGGTGCAGGAGGCCCTGTATGAGATCAGGCAGGGTGACCGCAGTGTCAGCTATGATAAACAGGTATATGAATCCCCTTCATCCTGAGACACCTAAGGTGCCTGTTCATCTAGCCCAGAGCGAACACAGTACAAGGCCTCTAATATCTGGGAAGGAGGGAGTCATCCCTCTTATATGGCTTGGACAGCATGCCAGCCATTGTGGAATGTGTACCCCATGTAGGGGAAGGAGGATGCTAGAGCCGCGGATAAGAACATATGATATGCCCTACTGGATCAGTTGGGTGCCACAGGCTTAATTAAGAGGAATTTCCAAACACACCTTGATAAATTACCCATACACGTAACATTTTACAAACTCAGAAGGAGGCTCTCTTTGGTATGATGCAAGTATTATGCTGAGCATTAGCAGTAAATTTGAGAGACTGAGATCATACTCAACATGCCCTGGCTTAAAAGTAAGGTTCATGACTGTAATAGTATGTGCAAAACTCACCCATTTGGAGAAACTGCCCCAATCAGACCAAAGGTCCTCGAAGCCCAGTATCCTGTTTCCAACAGTGGCCAATCCATGTCACAAGTACCTGTCAGATTCCCAAAAGCTAGACAGATTCCATGTTTCTTATCCTAGGAGTAAGTAGTGGATTTCCTTAGTTCAATTTAATAATGTTTTATGGACTTTTCTTCCAGGAACCTGACCAAACCTCTTTTAAACCCAGCTACACTAACAGCTTGTACTACATCCTTTGGTAACAAATTCCAGAGTTTGATTACACATTGAGTGAAAAAATATTTTCTCCAATTAGTCTTAAATGTATTATAATGTAGCTTTATTACATGTCCCCTAATCTTTCTACTTTTTGAAGGAGTAAACAACCGATCTATGTACCCATTGTACTATATCATATCTCCCCTCAGCTGTCTCTTTTCCAAGTTAAAGAGCCCTAACCTTGTAAGTCTATCTCCAGGAACAAGCAGGAATGTAATCTTCACATATGGGTGACATCTGTACCAACGGAGCCCTCGCGGGAATGCTCCCCAGTGTCCAATAGGAAAACCTTTGGGAGCACTCCACTGCGCCTGCGTTGTTGCCTTCCCACCTTCCCACCTCCCTCTCTTCAGTTCTTCGTTTTCCACAGAGCCAGCAGGAAGCAAATCCTGTCACTGCAGAAAAACATCTTTTTGTGGATAGCATCTGCCTTTCCGTCGACACTGGCAATGTCAGACACCGCTGGTTCCCTTATTCACTTTTTTGCTTTTTGCTTTCTTTCTTTCTATAAAAAAAAAATCTATTTGGGCATTGACACCCTTTTAGGCCTTCAGCCTTCCATACAATTCACCCTTGAGAGTATGGAGAAACCAGCTAGTTGTTTCAAAAAATACACTAAATGTGCCAGCACCATTTTGATGACTGACACACATGACTGGTGTCTAAAATGCCTCAGCCCAGACCACAAGCCAAAGGACTGTCTCCTTTGCCAGAAGATAACCCACAGAGGCCTACAAAACCGGGCCTCTAAATTAGGTACACTGTTTGCCTCGGACGCGGTATCATTGGCGTGCACTTCATTGACGGCCTCCATCCTCTCCTGGATCTCAGGTATCATCAAAGTCCAAGCAAAAGGCTGCATTGAAGTCTGCGGGCACGCCCCAGAGAAAGATCTTGCTCTAAACATTGAGATCCTTCTGGGGTTGCCTTGGAGGTGGATTGGCCTGCCAAGCAGACCCGGTGGGAGGCCTTGCCTTCCAAAGTCATCGAGGGGTTCCAGGATGCTCCCGAGGCCTTGACCTCTGGAGAGCTACTAGTGCCATGCTCTGCGATGGTGGCGCAAATATCCGCCACAGATACCCAGGCATCGGCAAACTCATCGAGCCTAGTTTTGCAGCACCATTTGCAGCCTCGGTGCTCATAAAACTCTTGGCTACAGGTACCGGGCAGTTGGTACCATTTATTGTACCAACATTGACACTGGTTCCAGGTGCGACAGCGCTACCACCCATGCCTCTCTGGAATCCCTTACCAATACCGGTGCAAGGCCCAAAAGGCTCACTTAGGCCAATACATCGGCACCACTCCTATCTTCTGGTGTATATCGTACCCATTGATACTTCAAATCCTCTAATTCCGATTCCCCTGATTTGGATGCGGAGCCACTCAATTCACAGGGGCCCCAGGACCTTCCTTCGGACCCTTCCCCCACCTCAACAGTGGTGCATGTCGCTGCCAAAGGACATGTTCTTTCAGGAATTCATTCAAGACCTGGCCAAAGGTCTCCCTATCACAGTGACATTGGAGAAGGAGCCAAGGGTGGAGGAATTAGACATCCTCCAATACCCAACAGCACCTAAGGAAGCAGCCACCTTACTGGTGCACCGCATCCTTCATGACCTTATGTTCTGTATGTGGGAGATGCCTTGCATGGTCTCACCACAAAGTAGACGTCTTGATACCATGTACCGGGTATCGGAGTGTCCTGGCTTTCAGAAGGCACAGCTTCCCCGCCACTCCATGATGGTTGAATCGGCTATGCGCCGAATCAAGAGCTGAAAGACTCATTCCTCCAGCCCACCTGGTAGGGAATCGAGAAACCTCGATGCCTTTGGGTGTCGATGCTTACAGGCCTCCATGCTCTCAGCTAGGATCAGTTCCTATATACTTTATATGGGAATGTTCCTAAAGGAGGTCTCCAGGGATCTCAAAGCATTTGCTCCTTTCCTCCCAGAAGTCAAATGGGCAGACTATCTAACCCTAGCTAAACATAGCCAAAATGTATCGAAGTTCATCAATAGAGCTACCTTTAATGCTTTTGAATGCACAAGCAGGGCTTCGGCAATCTGCATCAGTGCACTTCGCATTGCATGGCTTCAGGCCTCAGATCTTGAATAGTGGGTTCAAGATAAGCTGGGCAACCTACCTTGCCCAGGGGAAAATCTCTTTGGCAAAGACTGGCAAGATAAAGCTTCTCAATTAGAGTCTGAAAATACTATTCTAAAGAGACTGTGCAGAGTAACAGCTGATCCTGCTAGGAAGAAGACTCCTGCAAAGAAGTATTTTTACAATAATAAGATGAAATTCTTCTCTTCCTATTCCCCTGCTTTTCAGGATCGGGGCCAAGCCCCACAAAAGAGGCAACAGTTTCCTAAGCAGCAGAAGAAGCCACAAGTGGCCAAATCTCAACTAGCCCCGCAGCCACAGACTGTGCCTGTTTTTTGACTCGTTTCTAGAGAACATTGCCACCCTGCCTCTGGAGGATCCCTAACCTCTCCACATAGCAGGCAGACTGTTACTATGCCCACAGATGGCACCTCATCACCTAAGAGCAGTGGACACTCACCATAATTCAGGAGGACTACAGACTTTGTCTGCAAGCTCTGCTCCCCTCCACATTCAAGGGGGAGTATCAAACACAACACCTCTCACTGCTCTCCTGTATGATGAGGTGTCCTCTCGTCTGTTTCAAGGCGCCATAGAAGAGGTCCCAACATCCCAGCAGGGAGTGGGCTTCTACTCTCCCTACTTTCTCATTCCAAACAAGACCGGAGGGTACAGGCCCATTCTGGACCTCAGAAACCTCAACAAGTTTCTAGTCCACAAAAAGTTCAAAATGATCTCTCTCGGGACTCTTCTTCCCTATCTCCAGAGTCAGGATTGGCTCTGTTCTCTAGATCTAAAGGAAGCGAATACGAATATCCTCATCCATCCAGGAGACAGGAGATATCTACGCTTCACCTTTCAAGGAAAACATTATCAATACAGAGTCCTTCATTTTGGACTCGCCTGTGCCCCAAGAGTCTTCACAAAGTGCATGGTGGTCGTAGCCACATATCTAAGAACCCTAAGGATAATCAATCTCCTGGAACTTTGAGCTATTGTCAATGCCCTCCAGGCATTTCAACACCATCTCACAGCACAACAGGTCCTTGTCAGGATGGACAATCAGGTTGCCATGTTCTGTGTGAACAGGCAGGGGGGAACACGCTCTTGGGCCTTCTGTGAGGAGGCGATCTGCTTCTGGTCCTTTGCCACTGGCAATCAGATATACCTCCAAGTGGCATACCTACCGGGAGAATCCAATGTCTTGGCAGACAGACTGAGTCACATCCTTCTTCCCCCACGAATGGTCTCTCCATCCGGACATAGTGTCCTACATCTTCCAGACCTGGGGAACTCCAGACATAGATCTGTTCGCAACACCACAGAATGCCAAGCTTCCTTGTTTCTGCGCAAGGACTCTCTCATCCCCCAATCAACAAGTGGATGCCTTCCACCTGCATTGGGATCAGAGTCTGATTTATGCATTCCCTCCCCTCCCATACCCCTTATTCCCAAGATGCTTTTCAAGCTTCAGTCCAACAAAGACTCCATAATTCTCATAGCCCCTCACTGGCCGCTGCAACCGTGGTTACTGCTGCTACTATGTCTGATTCAGACTCATCCTCTCTGCTTGGGATACGCGCCAGATCTCCTCTTCCAGGACAACAGCTTACTACTCCATCCCAATCCACAGTCGCTCTGCCTCATGGCTTGGCTGCTGAGAGCATAGCTTTACAGGGCTTTGACCTTACTCAAGAGGTTAAGGAGATCTTAGCTTCTAGAAAGCCCTCCACCAGACATGCATATGCTTTTAAGTGGCATAGATTTTTGGTCTGGTGTTCCCAGAAGGTTCTCAATTCATTTTTTGCTCCATTGGAGTTCCTTCTTCTGTATCTCCTCCACCTTTCTTCAACAGATCTAAAGACAAATTCAGTAAGACTCCACCTTATTGCCATTGTGGCCTCTCATCTGCTTGATGGACAGCCCATCTCCTCACATCTGCTAGTAGAGTGTTTCATGTGAGGTCTCCTGCTGTCCAAACCTCCCATTAAGCCATCTCCGGTAGCTTGGGACCTCAATGTTGTTCTAGCGCAGCTCCTCAAGCTGCCCTTTGAACCATTAGCCATGACCTCACTTAAGTTCCTCTTGTGGAAGGTGATCTTCCTAGTTGCCATCACTTCAGCTAGATGCTTTAGTGAGCTTCAGGCCTTGGTGGTGTGATCCTCCCTATACCCGCTTCCACAATGATAAGGTAGTCCTTTGGACTCATCAACACTTTATGCCAAAGGTGGTGTCTCCCTTCCATCTAAACCAGTCAACTTATCTTCCAGTTTTCTTTCCCAAATCTCATGCATCTAGAGCTGAAGCAACCCTGCACACTCTTGACTGCAAGCATGCTTTGCTTTTTACCTACATAGGGCTCAAGTTCATCGTAAAGCCTCGCAGTTGTTCATCTCTTTTGACCCCAGTCACTTGGGATTACCTGTCTCTAAATATACGCTCTCCAGATGGATACTGGACTGTATTTTGTTTGCCTATGACAAAGCAGGACTCTCTGGAAGGGCATGTCACTGCTCACAATGTTTGTGCCATGGCCACCTCAATGGCTCATCTCACTAGCCATCAATGAAATTTGCAAAGCAGCAACTTGGTCTTCTGTCCATTCCTTTGCTGCCCATTATTGTCTGAACAAGGACTCCTGTCGGGATACCATATTTGGTCTGGCTGTGCTCCAGCACCTCTTTCAGACTTAGATGCAACACCTACCTGCCACCATCCATTAGTGCTCACCATAAATCCCTTCCTGAAGACATGTCTTTTTAGGTGTTTATCTGAGACATGGCGGCTGGCCTTTCCATTCTGGCAGCATCGGAACAGGAACTGAGAGTGGAGGAGCTAGAGATTCTTCAGTACCCCACAGCCCTGAAGGAGGCCACAATCCTCCCAGTACACTGGATCCTACAAGCCTGATGCTCCGGATGTGGGAGACCCCTCTAACAGCCTTTCCCATAAGTAGTCAGTTAGACACCATGTATAGGGTGCCTGAATGCCCCGGCTTTCAGAAACCACAACTTCCACACCATTCCATGGTGGTGGAATTAGCAATGTGCCGTATAAACAGTGGCAGGGAATCAAGAAATCTCGATTTCTTTGCCTGGCACTCCTTTCAAGCATTGATGCTATCCAGTCGGATAAACTCATACATCCTCTATATGGAGATATTCTTAAAGGAGCTTAACAAAGACTGGGAAGGATTCCTCCCCTTTCTCCCAGAGGAGAAGCATCCAGCATTACAGGCTGTTTTGGCACATAGCCACAATGTGTTTAAGTTCATGAATAGAGCTGCTTTTGACACCTTTGAATCATCAAGCAGGGCTTCTTTCATCACCATAGGTGCAAGGCGTCTGGCTTGGCTTCAGGCTTCTGACTTGGAACAATGGGTCCAAGATAAGTTGGGAAACATCCCCTGCATGGGTGAAAACCTGTTTGGGAAGAATTGGCGAGAGAAGGCAGGAGTGATAGAGATAGAGGACACAACACTTAAAAGGCTCTCCGGGAAGACTTCTGATCCTTCTAAAAAGAAAGCACCTAACAAGAAGTCCTTCTATCCTAAAAAAAGGAGGTTCTATCCTTCGTACTCCCAGCCAGCCTATCAAACCCAATAGAAACAGCAGGTCCCTAAGCAAGCTAAGAAGCCCAGGCTACCAAGCCACAACCAGCCCCTCAGCCAGCTGCTGCTATATCTAGCTTTTGATTCCCAGATAGGGAGCACAGCCAGTCTTCCCCTTCACATACCAAAGCCCACTACCATCCCAGGAAGACTCTCTCTCTTTGCTCAAAGATGGCATTACATCACCACAGAGCCATGGACTCTCACCATCATCCAGAAGGGTTACCAGTTAAACTTTCGAGAACTTCCTCCTCACCATTTCAAGGGGGATGTTCCCTCCAGGCCTCCTCTGGATGTTCTGCTCAAGCAGGAAATAATCTTTTTTCCCAAGGAGCCATAGAACCAATTCCACCAAACCAATGGTTCAAAGGCTTCTACTCCCCCCTACTTCCTCATTCCAAAGAAGTCAGGAGGCCACAGGCCCATTCTCGACCTCAGAGAGTTAAACAAATGCCTGATAAAAGAGAAATTCAAAATGATCTCTCTGGGAACCCTCCTTCCCTATCTTCAGGAAAATGACTGGCTTTGTTCCCTAGACCTCAAAGAGGCCTACACTCATATCTTGATACATCCAGACCACAGACAGTATCTTCATTTCATCTGTCAGGGTACCCATTTTCAATACAGGGTCCTTCCTTTCGATCTAGCATCTGCACCAAGGGTTTTCACAAAATGCTTGGCCGTCGTAGCAGCTCATCTCTGAAGCAGCAGGGTCTTTGTCTTCCCTTACTTAGACAACTGGCTAATAAAGGCAGACTCTCCTGGATAACTCTGCTTATTTCCACTAAGAACTCTGGGGCTTCTGCAGCACCTCGGCTTTGTGATAAACTTCCCAAAGTTCCAACTCTTTCCAACTCAAAGGTTGGAATTCATAGGAGCCATTCTAGACACAAAACAGTCCAAAGCCTTTCTCCCTGTGGACCGCTTGAACAGGTTACTACAACTAGCCACCCACATGCACCAACAACAGAGGGCTACAGCGTGATGCTTCCTATTCCTCTTGGGACACATGGCCTCCACAATATTTGTGGTCCCTTATACGGTTATTTTTGGTTTTGTTTTTTGTTTCCACTCCTTTTCTTCAGCTACAAACTCAACTGAAGAAAGGAAGTTGGGAGAGTGGGAAGGCAGCAGCACAGGCGCACTGGAGTGCTCCCAAAGGCTTTCCTATTGGTAGCTGGGGAGCTTCCAGGACGGACTCCGTCAGTACCCGATGTCACATATGTGAAGACTAAATTCCTTCTGCTCCCGGAGATCACCTGTTACAGGTGCATAGCTACACTTTATGTGTGTCCAGTAATAAAATGAACTCCTAAATGCACAGCACTGCACTTTTAGATCTCTCCCCTAACCTGTCTTTTCTGTATCCTCAGTAATCAGTGAGCAAATCTCTTTAAAAGAGGTTCACCAGTGGATTTTACAAACCTGCACAATTTTGTACAGGTTTTTCAATCCAGTTCAATAGACTATGGGTTAGATTTGCTAAAATGCATTACTGCATTAGCATGCGCTAATGCTGTTAAGGCACATTGGGTAATGTTTACTAAAGTGCGTTAAGATTTAGCACATTTGCTAAAAGGCAAAAATTAGCACAGAAGGTATAGCACTAAATGAGAGGTTAGATATGATTGGAATCTCCGAGACATGGTGGCAGGAGGATAACCAGTGGGACAATGTGATACCTGGGTACAAACTATATCATAATGATAGAAGTGATCAAATTGGTGGAGGGGTTGTGCTCTATGTTAGAGAGGACATTGAGTCAGAAAGTATTAAAGCTTTTCAGGAAACAAAATTTGCTGTAGAATCTCTATGGATTGAAATTCCATGTATGAAGGGGAAGGTGATGGCAGTGGGGGTGTATTATCGACCGCCTGGCCAGAATGAACAAATGGATGATGAAATGCTCAAAGAAATCAAGGAAGCTAACAAAAGTCACAGCACAGTAATAATAATGGGTGATTTCAATTACCCCGGTATCGACTGGGTCAGTGTCACGGCAGGACATGCTAGGGAGATAAAGTTCCTAGAGTAAATAAATGACTGCTTCTTGGAGCAGCTGGTTCATGAACCGACCAGATGGGAATCCATATTGGACCTAGTCCTTAGTGGAACACCAGATCTGGTGCAAGAAATAAGGGTGTTGGGGCCACTTGGCAATAGTGATCATAGCATGATCGCATTTGATTTAATTAGTGAAGGAGGGATAGTAAGGAAATCCACAGTACTACCTTTTAACTTTCGAAAGTGAGACTATTATAAAATGAGGAAAATAGTTAAGAAAAAACTAAAAGGAGCAGTTGCAAAGGTTAAAGACTTACATTAAGCTTGGGAGTTGTTTAAAAATACTATTCTGGAAGCCCAGACCAGCTGTATTCCATGCATTAAGAAAAGTGGAAGAAAGTCCAAAAAACTGCCAGCATGGTTTAAAGGTGAGGTCAGAGAGGCTGTTGTTGCCAAAAAAGCATCTTTCAGGAAATGGAAAAAAAAGCCAAACAACGAAAACTGGAAACAGCACAAGCACTAGCAAGTTAAATGCAAAGCATTGATAAGGCAGGCAAAACGAGAATTTGAGAAGAAACTTGCTACGGAAGCCAAAACGCAAAATAAAGACTTTTTCAAGTACATTCGTAGCAAAAAGCCTGTGGGAGAGTCAATTTGACCGTTAGATGATAGAGGGGTAAAAGGGGGCAATAAGAGGAGACAAGACTATAGCGGAGAGACTGAATGAATTCTTTGCTTCGGTCTTTACTGAGGAAGATGTAGGGATGTTACCCAAGACTGAAGTGGTATTTAAAGGTGATACTGCAGAGGAATTGAGAGAAATATTGGTACACCGGGAAGATGAATTACAACTATTTGAGAAACTGAATAGTAGTAAATCACCTGGACCGGATGGTATACATCCAAGGGTGTTGAAAGAACTGAAATATGAGATTGCAGACCTGCTATTAGTAATCTGTGAACGTTCATTAAAATCATCTGTAATACCTGAAGATTGGAGGATCGCCAATGCAACGCCAATTTTTAAAAAGGATTCCAGGGGTGATCCGGGAAACTACAGACCAGTGAGCCTGACGTCAGTACCGGGAAAAATGGTAGAAAACCATCATAAAGAACAAAATTACTCAGCATGTAGATAGTCATGGCCTAATGGGAGACAGTCAACATGGCTTTGGACAAGGAAGATCTTGTCTTACTAATCTGTTATGTTTTTTTGAAGGTGTGAATAAACAGGTAGACAAAGGTGAGTCGGTTGATACAGTGTATTTGGACCTTCAGAAAGCCTTTGATAAGGTCCCTCATCAGAGACTTTTGGCAAAACTAGAGTCATGGGATAGGAGGCAGTGTACTATTGTGGATCAGGAACTGGTTAAAAGATAGAAAGCAGAGGGTAGGGCTAAATGGCCAATTTTCCCAATGGAAAAAGGTGAATAGTGGTGTACCCCAGGGATCTGTGCTAGGTCCGCTGCTTTTTGACATATTCATAAATGACCTGGAAAAGGGAATAACTAGTGAGGTTCTCAAATTTGCAGGTGACACAAAACTGTTTAAAGTTGTTAAAACCCAAGGGGATTGTGGAAAACTGCAGGAGGATCTGGATAAATTGGAAGACTGGGCATCCAAATGGCAGATGAAATTTAATGTGGACAAGTGCAAAGTTATGCACCTAGGAAAGAACAACCCACACTATGGTTACACGATGCAAGGTTCCACATTGGGAACCACCACCCAGGAAAAAGATTTAGGCGTCATCATGCATAACATGTTAAAACCCTCCGCCCAATGTGCAGCGGCAGCCAAGAAAGCAAATAGAATGCTAGGTATCATAAGGAAAGGAATGGAAAATAAAACAAAGGCTATTATAGTGCCTCTGTATCGTTTCATGGTATGACCGAACCTTGAATATTGTGTGCAATTCTGGTCGCCATATCTTAAAAAGGTTATAGCGTTATTAGAAAAGGTACAGAGAAGAGCCATCAAAATGGTAAAGGAGATGGAAGGCTACTCCTATGAAAAGAGGCTACAAAGGTTAGGGCTCTTCAACCTGGAAAAGAGACGGCTGAGGGGAGATATGATAGAGGTCTATAGATTAATGAATGGAGTGGAACGGGTAAACATAGATCGATTGTTTATGCTATCAGAATATAGAAAGACTAGGGGACATGTAGTGAAGCTACAGGGTAAACTATTTAAGACAAATAAGAGAAAATATTTTTTCACTCAACGTGTAATCAAACTCTGGAATTTGTTACCGGAGGATGTAGTAAAGGCTGTTAGTGTAGCTGGGTTTAAAAAAGGTTTGGACAAGTTCCTGGAGGAAAGGTCCATAAACCATTATTAAAAAGGGACCAAGGATATCAATGCTTGACCCAATACAAGCATTGTGGAACCTGTATCTCTTGGGGATACTGCTAGGTACGTATGACCTAGATTGGCCACTGTTGGAAACAGGATACTGGGCTTGATGGACCTTGATCTGACCCAGTATGGCATATCTTATGTTCTTATGTTCTTACCTTATTACTTAAACTTCCAGAAGCACGAGAAAATATCCACATTTAATTAACTACAGTTATTAGTTTTCAGAACCTAAAACTGAATTTAAGTTGCTGATCACAGAGAAGGTTAATTACTGTTTTCATTACTAGGGTAACTGGTTTAAACATGCTATTTGGATCCCTTCTAGCCTGAGGAGTTCCTTTATTGATGTACTTCCTCTGTTGCAGCTGTTTGCAGATTTCCCTGTCAGAATGGCGGTATCTGTCAGAGACCAAATGCGTGTTCCTGTCCAGAAGGATGGATGGGGCGTCTCTGTGAAGAACGTATGTATCTCATCTGTCTGAACTATCATGATGAAGAAATATACACATGTGGAGGGTAATTTTATATGGAGGTGCTACGTTTTACTATAAAATACTGCCTTGTCAAAAATGCACCTAGATTTGTAAAGAATGTGCATAAATTATAATATTTTATGATTTATGTGCATACTTGTATGCTGTGGCCAAATTCCGCCCTCATGCATGTGCTCAGTGAAAATACGCTCCATTGACCTGATCCATGTACGTTTTCTTTTTTAAATTGGGATTTTAAACATAATAAATGCACAACACATATAGGAAAAGCATAATCTGCAATACAATACAGAATAAGAAACAATCAAGGAAAGCCAAAAGCAAATTGCACTCAAGCCCCCATCACGGAAGAGAAGCAGAAGAGAACTAATTCATGAATACCTTACCCCCTCAGTATCAAAAAAATAAACAGGACAAAATTAGAGTATACATATCCCCAGGTACCCATATTAACCCCCAGATTTATCCCGAAGAAAATTTTCAAAATGGGAAACATCCGTGAAAACAAACTTTTTCTCAGCAAAAGTAACAACACACATGCAGGGGAAGTGAAGGTAAAAGGTGGCACAGATAGCCAAGACCCGAAAGCCAAGGCTTTCCTGCACATTTGCATAGGCTTAGCAACATCAGGAAAAATGCTTATTGGCTGGCCACAAATGCTTATTTGCTGGCCACAAAAGGGAAAATAATTTTTTGAAAAATATAGCTTCAAAATAGAGATTTTCTCAGTCTCCAAACCAAAAGTGACTAGAAGAGTCGCCCTCTCAAACAATATCCTGAGAGGTCTCAAGAAAACCAGTCAGATCCATCCCTTTTTCTTTGAAACATGAAACAGTTTGGAAATAACTAATGTATCAATATTACCAAAATGCAATATTTCTTTCCAGTATTTTTTAGCAACTCAAGGGGGGACAGAAGTCAGTCCTATCAAAGAGGAAGGCTGACGTGGAGAGGTAGGATAACCGGAACTCAAAGATGTTTCAGTGTCAGAAATAGTACTCACTGTTACAGGGAGAAACGGAGAAACTGAGCCACAGGCTGCACATGAAGGTCCATAGGCCCCTTGATTGGGGCTGTTCCTCGACTAGCCCTCAAAGCTTTACTCTTCCCTTTCCGCTTACTCATCAGTTTATAACTTCACCCAGTGTTCCTTCATGCTCCAAAGGGGCAGAGCATACCCCTGTGGTCTCATGCCCACAGGCACGTGGCCATGTCTCATGGGAAAGCTGGCTTTTTACCTCTGATGCTGATCACAGAGGGAGAAGCTTTCTCACAGCACCTTCCACAGGGATGCAGTTGCCAGGTAAATGGTAAGAAGCAGCAATGCATACACTCTCCAAACAACTCCCTGATGTCCCGCTGGAAAGCTGGCCTTTTACCTCTGATGCTGATCACAGGGGGGCGGAGCTTTCTTACAGCCGGTCTCTGCAGGGGTGTGATTGCTGGGTAGATGGTAGGAAACAGCAATGTACATGCTCTTCAAACAACTCTCCTGGCCTGATGCATGTACTTATAAAATAGCAACTGACAAAAATATATGCCCATTCACATGAATAAATCACTGTGATGAGCTACTCCACTATTCCCCAGGTGTATAGCGGAGTATCCCAGGATCTGTGCTGGGTCTGCTGCTTTTTAATGTCTTTATAAATGACCTGGAAATGAGAATAATGACTGAGGTGATCAAATTTGCAGATGACACAAAATTATTCAAAATTATTAAAACACAAGAGGACTGTGATGTATGTGTGTTGATGGTGTGTAATTTTAGGTGGCTCCTTATATAATTACTCCGAAAGGAAGTAATTTTAGAAATGTTTTCAATAAGTAAATTGTTTTACCCATGGAAAGGGGCTTTTATAAATAATACTCCAGGGGTTAGGCACATATAAAGCAGTCACAAAGAATATTCATGTCTATTTTTACACTCCAGAGTGCAGAGGAGGAGTTTGGGTACAGTGTGAGCAGAGTCACGATGTACGCTCATAGAGGTTAATTTTAAAAGGGATCACCAAGTTTGGAAGTCTATATAGACACCTATTTTGGGGCTATTTTATAAAGATAACATAGGTACCTACGTATCTCTATAAAATAGCCCCACAAAGCTTGCAGCATTGCAGCTAAAAGGTACCCATGTACTCATAAGAATATAAGATATGCCATACTAGGTCAGACCAAGGTCCATCAAGCCCAGTATCCTGTTTCCAGCAGTGGCCAATCTAGGTCATAAGTAATAATGGTTTAGGGACCTTTCCTCCAAGAACTTGTCCAAACCTTTTTTAAACCCAGCTACACTAACAGCTCTTACTACATCCTCCGGTAACAAATTCCAGAGTTTGATTACATGTTGAGTGAAAAAATATTTTCTCTTATTAGTCTTAAATAGGTTACCCTGTAGCTTCATTGCATGTCCCCTAGTCTTTATACCTGTATATTTTGATGTCATAAACAATCGATCTACGTTTACCCGTTCCACTCCATTCATTAATTTATAGACCTCCATCATATCTCCCCTCAGCCGTCTCTTTTCCGGGTTGAAGAGCCCTAACCTTTTTAACCTCTCTTCATAGGGGTATCCTTCCATCCCCTTTACCATTTTGATGGCTCTTTTCTGTACCTTTTTTAATAATGCTATATCCTTTTTAAGATATGGTGACCAGAACTGTACACAATATTCAAGGTGCGGTCGCACGATGGAATGATACAGAGACGTTATAATATCCCTTGTTTTATTTTCCATTCCTTTCCTTATGATACCTAGCATTCTATTTGCTGTCTTGGCCGCCGCTGCATGCTGGATGGAGGGTTTTAACATATTATCCATGATGACGCCTAAATCTTTTTCCTGGGTGGTGGGTTCCCAATGTGGAACCTTGCATCGTGTAACCATAGTTTGGGTTGTTCTTTCCTAGGCACATAACTTTGCACTTGTCTACATTAAATTTCATCTTTATCTTATCTTTATCTTTCTTTAACTTTATTTAAAAACTTAATATACCACTGAAACCATAGGCATATATTGGTTTACAATAAAATCATAAAAGCACTGCCGAGGGGGCGGAGCCTGAGCGGTTGCAGGATGGCAGCATGAGAATCTAGCTCCGTGGTTCCCTGGCGAAAATCCTGAGAGAAATCGAGAATCGGAGAGGGCTGTTTAAACGAAAGAACTCCTATAAGTGCCTATCGTGTCTGCGGATATGGCTAACTGTAAACCAACTAAGCTGGAGTTTGCCGCAGGCAGTAATTCGGGTTCGAAGAGGGCGAAGTCGGACCCTTTGTCCCCGCATAAAATGGCTGCCACGAGAGAGTCGGAAGAGACGCTACGGGAGCTGCTGGGTGAGATTCGCTCTGTGAAAGATCTTGTCTTGGCGAACGGTGAAGTGCTGGGGAAGGTGCACACTGAAATGCAGGACATCCGAGAACAAATGGCGAAATTCACTACAAGAATGGATAATCTCAGTGAGAAAGTGGCTGATCATGAAGGGAAACTTGCAAAGGTGGATAAGGCTATCAAAAAGTTTGAACGGCTGGAACTGAGCTTGGAAGATCTTGCCAACAGGACTCGTAGGAATAACGTAAGAGTCTTAGGGGTCCCGGAAGGCGCTGAAGGGACGGATATGCTCTCTTTTCTGGCGGGCACCCTGCCATCGTTGCTGCGTATGAAAGTGCCTGGGCCGCTTGAAATCGAGAGAGCGCACCGTATTCCCGCCCAGCCTACTCTACGCGCCCGGGGCCTAGACCGATTATATTGTGTCTGTTGAGGTACCAGCAGGCAGTGCAGATCCTGGAGGCTGCAAAAGCCATGCGGTCAGTAACCTATGAGGGGCATAAGGTATCCTTTTTTCCTGATTTCTGTAAGGATACAGTGGAGCGGCGGAAACGATTTCTTGCCTTGCGACCCCGTCTTCAGCACTTGCAGGCCCGTTATGGCTTATTTTATCCTGCGCGTCTCAAGATCACCTTAAATAATCAGACAAAATCATTTGATGTCCCAGTGTTGGCAGAACACTATATAGAAGAGCAAGAGGCGCTGCAGATGCAGTAGGCTATCGAAGCTGTAGCTGGGAGGTGGTAGTTGATTGGAATAGAAGGTGGAAGAAATACCGGATCAAGGTTTTCTAGGGTCTGGCTCCCCAGGACTGCAGGGTTATGTGGGACTCTCCCTTCTGTTTTTCACTGTGTGCTCTTTGGTTTTGATTTTTTACTGCTGAAATTTTCTTGAGCCATGCTGTTTGGTAGTAATGTAGCCCTGTATAATGTGTGGGTGCACAGAGGGAAGATCTGATTGGGAGTGTATTATGCCAAGCGGGACGGGAGTCTCTATAAATATGCTATATGATGGGTGGCCTGTGTCCGGGAGGATTGGAGGATGCTGCAGGGCATTGTATGGGGGGTTGTTAACAGTTTGGAACGTGTTATAAAATGGGAGATATGGTGCATAGCATGTTAGACGGTCCTCGATGTTTATCCAGATGTTGTTTTCTCTTTTTGTGTATTCATAATGTGGCTGGGGGCGGGCTGGGGTTCTTTTTGGGCCATTTTGTAAGTGTATGTGCTCACCCATGATGTTTTTCTCCTTAAGGGAGGCTTTGGTGACACCTTGCAAGCTGTACGGGGATTGTCCTGCTCGGGTGGTCTATATAATGACAGCAGGAGAGCGCAGCTCACAATTGCAGAAATGCAGCGCTATGAGGCTTATGGGTCTGATTAAATGTTTATCCCTGAATGTCAAGGGGATCAATCACCCTATCAAGCGCAAAAAAATCTTATTATATTGTCAGAAGCAGAATGTAGACTTAATCCTACTCCAAGAAACCCATCTGAATTCCAAGGAGACAGAAAAATTAGCATCAGGGAAGTTTTGTTTAGTGACTTACGCGCCCGCCTGTCAAAAAAGAAATGGAGTGGCGGTACTGCTTAGGAAATCCCTGAAATTTCAGGTCCTCTCATCTCGGTCTGATGTGGAGGGCAGATGGGCGGGGGCGCATCTCTTACTGGAAGATCAGCATATGTCCGTTTTTAACGTATACGCCCCTAACAATGATAATCCTGCCTTTTTTCATTCACTTGCTAAGGTAATCCAGGAATTCACGCAGTACCCCCTAGTCATTGGGGGAGATTTTAATCTGGCATTGGATCCTTTATTGGACCGTAAACCTATTAAGAAATATAGGAAGGAGAGAGCCTTGGAGGTGTTAAACTCGATGTTGGACGATTTTGGAGTGGTGGATGTTTGGAGGCTGCACCATCCTACCGAGTTGGATTTCACTTTTTTTTCCTCACCGCATGGCTCCTACTCAAGAATTGACTTCTTTCTAATCTCTAGATCATTAGTTCAATATGCTGCTTCTTCTGAAATCCTCAGTACTAATGTTTCGGATCATGCTGCGGTAGTGCTTGTTCTAGACTTTAAGGATGCAACACGCAAGAATATGACCTGGTCCTTTCCGAGACACCTATTGGCTGAAGAGGCCTTCAGGCAGCACCTTCAGGAAATTCTGCGAGATTATTTTGCGTCAAATGCGCTTGCTGACACTCCAGTATGGGCCTGGTGGGAAGCATTTAAGGCAGTCCTGAGAGCGCGGATAACTAGCTATGTGATTGCCAAGAATAAGGCAGCCCGAATAGAGCTGGAGAATCTAGAACAGCAGATACGAGCTGGGGAAAGGCTCCTACAACGGCAGTTTAACGATCAAATCCTGCTTCGACTGCAAAAATTACGCTATGCTTATAACTCGGCTCTTAGTTCTGAAGTGGAATGGGCATCTTTCCCTTTGCAGGCTAGATTTCATGTAGAGGCTAACAAGACGGGGAAACTTTTGGCCTCGAAACTTCGGCCGCGCTCTGATAAAACAAGGATAGTCAAGATAGTAGATGAGTGCGCAGGCCCTCTGTACAATGATCAAGATATCTCGAACGCATTTTCTGAGTTTTATCAACAATTGTATATGGCTGGAAGCGTCCAGAAGGAGAAAGACATGAGAGATTTTCTGGACCAGATTGCCCATCCCCGTCTAGAGCCCGGGCAAAGCGCAGCTCTTGGTAAACCAATCCATCTAGATGAGCTTAAGCGTGCATTAAAGGAAATGGAGCGTGGGAAAGCTGCGGGTCCAGATGGTATTCCAATAGAGTTCTACCAGCTATTTGGGGCAGACTTAGGTCCACAACTGTTGACCTTTTATCAGTGCTTATATGAACAGGCGGACAGTCTTGGGGCCTTTGCGGAGGCTACTATAGTAGTACTGCCCAAGCCTGGAAGAGACCCGGGGCAGGTGGGTAATTACAGGCCCATCTCGTTACTGAATGCCGATTATAAGCTGTACTCCTCTATTCTGGCGGCCCGCTTAAAGGGAGTCCTGGAAACGTTGATCCATCCAGATCAGTGTGGCTTTGTAGCTGGGAGATCTACTAGTGACAATGCTCGGTTACTTTGTAATATAGTGGGTATCACCGACTCCCTGGAAGATCCTTACATTGGCCTCTCGCTGGATGCTGAAAAGGCCTTTGATAGAGTGGAGTGGCCTTTCTTATTCCAAGTATTAAGTTGGTTTGGAATTCCTTCTCAATACATTGCTATGGTTAAGTTGTTATATACCAACCCTAAGGCTCGGATCCTTGCGAATGGAGTGTTGTCTCAATCTCTTGCCTTACACAGGGGCACGCGGCAGGGCTGTCCAATGTCTCCTCTGTTATTTAATTTGGCATTAGAGTCACTGATGCTATTAATTCGGCAGACAGCAGAGATAAGAGGTGTGGAAGTCAAGGATCTACATATCAAAGCTTCTGCATATGCGGACGATCTCCTGTTGTTTCTCAGACCAGAATCTATCTCTAAGGTAATGCATCATATAGGACGGTATTCTGAATTGTCTGGCTACAAGGTTAACTGGACTAAATCTGTAGCCTTTCCTCTCAATAAATTTGGGACCAGGACAATGGTGCAGCAATTTGATTTCCAATGGGAGCAGGCGACAATTAAGTATCTGGGAGTTCAATTTGGCTCCTCAATGGAGGAAATTCTCCGAATAAACAGTAAACGTTTGAGAGAAACTATCCGTGTCTTTACAGTAAAATGGTCCCCTCTACATATCACGTGGTGGGGGAGACTGGACTCCATTAAAATGGTGCTAGTACCGAAGATAAATTATGTGCTGGGGATGATTCCTGTGTTATTCCGAGAATCCTTTTATGTAGAGCTTGAGAGGCTTTTGAGCCGTTTTCTCTGGAATGGAAAAACCCCCAGGATCTCGATGAAGAAGCTGAAGGCATCTAAAGAAAACGGAGGGGTGCAATTCCCGGATTTTTACTGTTATCATTTGGCAGCTCTTATAAGTCAGGGTGCATTGTGGGCAGCTGAGCCTAGCGACGGGCCGAGGCCTGTGTGGGTGGACCTAGAGGAGCGAATGGTCTCTCCATGCCCAATAAATGTAGTCATGGGGATGACTTTTCCAGAGCCTTCTATTGCTGGGAATGTCATTTTAAATACACAACGAGCGTTTCAGAGTCTAGCTCTCCGCTTTGAGAGTCATAAGTCTATAGCTGGAGGGATGCCTATTTGGAACAACCCTTTTTTTAAAATTAACAAACAGACAATCGCCTGGAGGATATGGCAACATTGTGGAATTTGGAGAGTAAATCAGTTGGTGGGGGCTGCGGGTTGGAAGTCCTTTCTAGAGCTGCAAGAGGAATTTTCCTTGCCAAATTCTTGCTCATATCAATGGATACAATTAAGACACTGTATGAAGTGCGCAGTACAGAGTCGTGGCTTGTTGCTGGATAGGTGGGACCTGGAAGACTTTGTTGTGGAAATGATTTCGAAGAAAGGTCGGATTTCAAGTGTCTATGGCTTCCTCAGAAACAAGATGCCATTGCAGCTACTAGGCCTGCGATTAGTATGGGAAAAGGATCTGGATGTGTGCCTCCCTCAAGAATCCTGTTTTGCTCGTTGGGGGCCATTGGTGCGGTCCTCTAGATCGGCCTCCCTCACTCAATCAATGTATTTTTTCGCACATAGGGCGTTTTGTACGCCAGTTAAATTAGCCAAATGGGACAAGAGTGTCTCTCCGAATTGTTGGACCTGTGGCGGCAGTGCTGGAACGCTTCGACATATGATCTTCGACTGTCCCAGTATTCAGAAGTATTGGAAGGATGTATGGGGGAAGGTCCAGCAGGCCTTGAGTTTTACAAGTCCCCTATCGTGGAAAATAGTTGTGCTAAGATCAGCGGCAGGAATCCCTAATGTTGCTAAAGAAAATTATTTTGCGTTGAACTACACACTGGCGCTCGCTATTAAAGTAATTCTTTTGCGCTGGAGAGATGCTGAGAAACTGAGTTGGCTGCATTGGTGGCATTTAGTCTGCTTATACAGTCGATATGAGAAGGCCTATGATAGCCTTTTTATCTCAAGGGGCCTTGAAATAGAAAGTAACAAGTGGTCTGCGCTAGATCAGTTTGCGAATCTGGCTGTGCACTGAGCAGGAGGGGTGCTTTCTTCTCTTTCGGACTTGCAAGGTGTCGGGGGAGGGAGGGGATGATAATGCAAGGTTCCTAGGGGGTGCCCAAGGGTTTAGGGCGCATCCCACAATGTAAAGGTATTTTGTAAAGGTTGGGGTATGTTGTGTTTTTTTTTTGTTTGTATTATAGTGTTATCTAAAATTAAAATATATGCAATAAAAAAAAAAAAAAAAAGCACTGCCGAAAAGAAAGGAAAAGAACGCCATAAAATAAATAGGAAAGAGATAGTCGGAGAGAACAGGGAGAAAGAAAAAAGGGGGGACAGCCAGGAACAAAACAGACAGAACTAAATATCAACAGGGGGGGGGGGAAAGAGGGGAAGAAGGGGGAGGAAGATCAAAAGCCGTGCAAAAAAGATGTGTCTTAAGTCTAGCTTTAAAGGTAGAAAAAGAGAGCTCGAGACGAAGCGTAGGTGGTAGAGAGTTTCATAAGCGGGGACCCAGAAAGAAAAAGGCAGAAGAGCGTGTGGACTCCAGATGGGCCTGGGAAGGGGAGGGAAGAAATAACCGATTGGCGTGAATTGATCTGAGAATTCTAGGGGGACAGTGGAAATGAACTAGATCAGAGAGGTAGAGAGGGATACCGGTGTGAAGTGATTTGTGTACAAAAATGAGAATCTTATATTGAATCCAGAAAGGAATGGGAAGCCAGTGCAAATGGATGAGAAGGGAGGTGAAGTGATCAAACCGTGAGGCGTGAGTCAGAATGCGGGTGGCAGTGTGATGTACCAGTTGGAGCCTACGCAGTTGGGAAGAGGAGAGACCAGCTAGGGACACGTTACAATAATTTAAACGTGAGATAACAAGAGAGAGAAGCAATGTGGTTAAAAAAGACGTAGAGAGAAAGGGGCGGACCGCACGAAGTTGCCTTAGGGTGCCTTAGGAGTGGAGGAGTGGCCTAGTGGTTGGGGCAAGGTACTTCAGGCCGGAAGGTTGGGGATTCAAATCCCACTAGAGGACAGCAACCTTGGGCCGGAAGGACTGGGGTTTCTAGTCCCACAGGTGCTCCTTGTGGTCTTGGGCAAGCCACTTAACCCTCCATAGCCCATGTTCCCTGTAAAATAGTTATCTCCAAGTTATAATGCCCTGTTCAATGTAATTTCAGTTTGTTCAATGTAAACCACACTGATGCAGAATAGTGTGGTATATAACAGAATGTAAATAAATAAATAAATAAAAAGAATGCTGGACGATATCATAGTGAAGTGACAATAGGAATTGGAGCAGATGAAAGAAACGGGAAAAGAGAGGGAATAGGTTTACCAGCAGAGAACCAAATAGCCGAAGTTTTTGAGAGATTAACGTGTAGAAATTATCAGAGAAACCAGGAAGCTACAGCAGAAAGACAGGCATTAAGTGGGCCAATATCGGGAGTGAGTGAATCAGAGTGATAGAGAAGAAGAATATCGTCTATGTAGTAGTACGCAGAAATACCATATTGTTGGATTAGTAGGGACAGGGGGGCCAAAAAGATGTTAAACAGTACAGGTGCTAAGACAGAACCATGGGGAACACCACAAAGAAGGGGTGTTGAAGGGGAGGAATCAGTGCCAGAGAGAACCGAGAAAGATCGATTGAATAGAAAAGAATGAAACCAGTGTAAAACTGTGCCAGATAGACCAGCGGAACGAAGACGGGATAGAAGGGTGCGGTGGTCAACGACATTGAAAGCAGTGGAAAGATCAAATGAAACAGCCATTTGGATGCTGCATAATGCGTGACTCTGCCCATGTTCCACTCAAATGCCCCTCCTGAACACACCTACAGCCAGGCCACATAAAAGCAAGTGCAAACATCCTCTGTGCCTACTTTACATGTCTGTAACCCTGGGGGTAATGTTATCAAAGACCTTTTCTGTAGGCAAAACAGGGTTAACTAGCAGAAAAAAAAATCTAAAATTTTCCACATAAAACATACATTTATAAAATGTACAGAATACACAATGGAAGCAATTTTGAATAGCTTGTGTGTTGCAAGGGAACACACACACTTAGGAATGAAATGATCTTGTCCTGGCATATTTTATACAGGAGTTGCTGTATATTGTGGTCACTTCTTATGGATAAGGTGTAAAATAAAAATGTCTGTATTCACCGCCTTGACTAGATTGAAAGTTCTGATGACCAGGGACTGTCTTTTACATGTGTCTGTGCAGTGCTGCGTACGTCTTGTAGCTCTATACAAATGTTGAGTAGTAGTATGTATTTATTTATTTAATTAGACTTATATACTATTTTTCTACAAGTCAAAGCGGTATACATTAAGGTACTGTATATATATATCTCCAGGAACAAGCAGGAATAAGTCCTCACATATGGGTACGTCGGTACCGACGGAGCCTGCGCGAGAAAGTTCCCCAGCTTCCCAGAAGGAAAGCTTTTGGGGCCTCCCACTGCGCATGCGCGCTGCCTTCCCGCCTTCCTGACCAACTCTCCTCAGTTCTTCTTTTTCCGCGGAGCCAGCAGGTCGTGTTCCTGTCACCGCTGAAGAAGTTGTTATTTTAATTTGTTTCTTTGGCCGCGTGTCTGCCTTCCCCAATTCCGGACCGGTACTGCCAGTCTTTTTTCTTTATTTCTTAAAAAAAAATATATATATATATCTTATTTTCCCCACTTGGTGTGTTTGTTCTGTGAGGCCTCTAGGCCTTCACAGAATTCTCCCTCATGGAGAAACAAGCCTCTGGTTTTAAAAAATGCACCAAGTGTAGCGGTACTATATCAGCCGGATTGTCCATCCTGCTCTCTGATGTCCAAGCGTGGCTTACAGAACCGAGCAGCCAAGTTTCATATGCTGTTTTCTACAGATTCTCCAGCATCAGCATCCTCCAGGTCTTCCTCTCCTGATGGATCTCAGGTAACCAAACATTCTTCCGGCAGGTCCTCAAAGGGCAAATCTCCCTCTAAGCATCGAGAGGCCCTTGGGCTTGACCCTGAGGACCCTGCCCCAGCCAAACAACCCCGGCGGGAAGCTTCGGCTTCCAAAGCTCCTCCTATGGGGTTACAGGTTGACATCGATGGCACGGCCTCGACCGATCACCTGTTAGACTGCTCTGGGGTACCGGCCCATACCAGTACCGATATCCAGGCAGTCGTGGCGTCTATGGATAATACCGTTCAATCCATGCAGCAGGCCATAATGGCTTTTATTAAAGCTGCAACGGTACCGCACCAAGTGGTTCCGCCTCTGGTTCCGGTACCACAACCGATACCGGTACCCAGAGCATCCACTTCCACCAGGATACCGGTTCCGGTTCCCGGTTCCAGGGTTTATCCCGATACCGATCTGGTTCTGGGTACGCCCGATGTGGATGCCGGTCGATACGCGTATCGATCTTTGGAAGCTAATAGACGATACTTCGAGTCTTCTGATGATTCCGATACCTCAGATGACTCTGCTGAAGTATCTCTTACTCTTCCTGAAGAGCCCTCTTCTCCAAAGAGGAGAATGTCTCCTCCAGAGGATTTGTCCTTTCAAGACTTCATTCTTGAAGTAGCCAAATGGCTCTCAGTTTCAGTAACCTCTGAAAAAGAACCTAGAGCAAAAAAATTAGATATTTTGGGATACTCTAAGGTTCCCAAAGAGGCAGTCACCTTGCCCATCCATGAAATTCTTCAAGAACACATGATGGACTTATGGGAGACTCTTCTCACCTTATCTCCACATTCTCGTCGTTTGGACACCATGTATCGTGTCCCTCCTTCTCCTGGTTTTCAAAAAACTCAGCTTCCTCACCACTCTATTGTGGTACAGTCAGCTATGAAAAGGATAAAGAGTACCAAAAGACACTCTTCCACTCCCCCAGGAAGAGAATGTAGGACTTTGGATGCTTTTGGTAGGAAAATCTTCCAAACCAGTATGCTTATTGCCAGAATCAATTCATACAGCCTCTATATGGGCATGTTTCTGAAGGAGATTACACTAAAGATGCGCCATTTCCTCCCCTTTATCCCAGAGGATAGGAAGGAGGAATTCCTTCTTTTGTTAAAGCATACCCAAGATGTTTCAAAGTTCTCCAACAGAGCTGCCTTTGACTCCTTTGAGGGTGCTAGCAGAACCTCAGGCATTGCCATAGCTGCTCGCAGAATTGCTTGGCTCCAGGCCTCTGACCTAGAACCCTGGGTCCAAGATGGGTTGGGCAATCTGCCCTGTGCAGGTGAAAATCTGTTTGGCAAGGAGTGGCAAATCAAAGCCACTCAAATGGATGCAGAGAATGCTGCTTTAGATAGACTTTCTACCTCTACCCCTGCCAAGAAGAAATCTTTTAAGAAGCCTTTCTACAAAAAGACCAGATTTTTCCACAAATACTGGCCAACAATCTTCCCAAGTTCGCTTTGCTCCTAAGCGTCAGCAATCTAAACAGACCAGGGCAAAACCTGCAGGGACTGCTACAGTCCAGCAGTCCCAACCTCCTCAGGGTTTTTGACTTACTTCTAGAGAACTTAACCTTTCTGGCTCTACAACAGCCAGAGCCTCTCACCATTCCAGGAAGGTTAACTCATTTTGCTCCCAGATGGGAGCAAATCACATCAGAACAGTGGACCCTCTCTATCATCAGAGAGGGCTACAAACTACATTTCTCCAGCCTTCCTCCCCATACCATGGTGAGACATTTCAATTCTCCCCCATCTCTCCTGCACCTGTTGGGTCAGGAGGTGACCACCCTTCTTGCCCAAAGGGCAATAGAAGAGGTTCCTCTTCTTCAACAGGGGTCAGGGTTTTACTCCCCTTATTTTCTCATTCCCAAGAAAACAGGGGGATACAGACCCATTCTAGATCTGAGAGAATTGAACAAATTTCTATGCAAGGAGAAATTCAAGATGCTCTCTCTAGGTACTCTCCTTCCATACCTGCAGAGTCAGGATTGGCTTTGTTCTCTAGATCTAAAGGATGCGTACACATATACTCATCCATCCATCCCACAGAAAATTCCTACGGTTTCTGTTCCAAGGAAAACATTTCCAATACAGAGTACTCCCCTTCGGTCTAGCCTCTGCTCCAAGAGTGTTCACCAAATGCATGTCAATAGTGGCTGCATTTCTACGCACCCTGGGAATTTTTGTTTTCCCATACCTGGACGACTGGCTCATCCAAGCTCCATCTCAGTCCGAGGCTCAGACTTCCCTGGACCACACCAGACGCATACTGCAGTATCTGGGACTTGTCATCAATCTGCCAAAGTCTCAACTCACCCCTGCTCAGTCCCTAGAATTCATAGGGGTCTGGCTAGATACCACCACTGCAAGGGCCTATCTTCCTCAAGCCCGTTGCCACCGTCTAGTGCACTTGGCCTCTCAAACTCAGTCCAGAAGCCACTTGACTGCCAGGGAGATGCTACAACTGCTAGGCCACATGGCATCCACAGTTCATGTGGTGCCTTATGCTCGCCTGCATATGAGAGCAGCTCAATGGACTTTGTCCACCCAGTGGACTCAAGCATCAGGAGCTCTCTCAGACCAAATAGCAACCTCAAAACGTCTCTTTTGGTCTCTCCAATGGTGGATGTCCACCCAAAATCTGTTGTTGGGGGCCCTCTTCCAACCTTTGTTACCCCAAGCAACCCTCACAACAGATGCCTCCCAAACGGGCTGGGGAGCTCATCTCCAAGACCTCTCCACTCAGGGCACTTGGTCTCCACAGGAGACCACCCTTCATATCAACCTTTTGGAACTGCGAGCAATTTTCCTTGCTCTCAAGGTCTTTCATACCCTCCTCAACAACATGACAGTCCTTGTTCATACCGACAATCAAGTAGCCATGTTCTACATAAACAAGGAGGGACTGGCTCTCTGTCGCTTTGCAACGAAGCTCTAAGATTGTGGGCCTTCGCCAGAGAGCATCAGATCCATCTCCTGGCAGTATACCTCCCAGGAATCCAAAACTCTTGGGCAGACAGACTCAGTCGAGTTCTGCTTCCACACGAATGGTTCCTGCACATGGATCAGGTACTCAGAATCTTCCAGGAATGGGGAACCCCGGACATAGACCTATTTGCAAGTCCGTGGAATGCCAAACTTCCCCGGTTCTGTTCCAGAATTCCGTGTCAGGAAGCTCAGGCCAAGGATGCCTTCCTCCTTCATTGGGGTCAGGGATTCCTCTATGCCTTTCCACCCATTCCTTTGATTCCCAAGACTCTGTTCAAACTTCAGAGGGATCAAGAATCTATGATCCTCATAGTTCCACGCTGGCCACGCCAAGTGTGGTACCCTCTACTTCTGCATCTCTCCCAAGCCCCCTCCCTGGACTTGGGAGCGGCTCCAGACCTTCTGTCTCAGGAGGAGGGGACTTTGTGGCACCCAAACCCCAAGTCCCTTCACCTCAGGGCTTGGTTACTGAAGGCCTAGACCTTCAACACTTCAATCTTTCATAGCAAGTGAAGGATATCCTCCATGCCTCTAGGAAACCTTCCACTAGGCGTTCTTACGCTTTTAAATGGAAAAGATTTTCCATTTGGTGTGCTCAACAGGGTCTTAACCCTCTAGCACTTCCCTTGAATTCTCTTTTGGAATATCTCCTGCATCTCTCCAATGCAGGACTCAAAACAAATTCAGTAAGAGTCCATTTGAGTGCTATTGCAGCATCCCTTAAGCCCATCAATGGACAACCTGTTTCCTCTCATCCTCTTATTGCAAGATTCATGAGAGGCCTAACCTTAACTAAACCTCCCATTCGACCTCCTCCGGTGGCATGGGACTTAAATTTGGTTCTTGGTCAGCTTATGCAGCCACCCTTTGAACCCTTAGCCACTACCTCCTTGAAATTTCCTTCCTGGAAGGTTATTTTCCTTATTGCAGTCACCTCAGCTCGCCATATCAGTGAACTGCAAGCTCTAGTGGCTAATCCACCTTATACAAGGTTCCATCATGATAAGGTGGTCCTTAGGACCAATCCCCACTTTATGCCTAAAGTGGTCTCCCCTTTTCATCTTAATCAAGAGGTATATTTACCTGTCTTTTTTCCAGCTCCTCATGCATCCACTGCAGAGAGGAACCTTCATACTCTAGATTGTAAAAGAGCTCTTGCCTTTTACCTCCACGGGACCCAGCAACATCGAAAGTCTTCTCAGCTTTTTGTTGCTTTTGATCCTTCTCATTTAGGACTTCCAGTCTCTAAAAGAACACAGTCCAATTGGATTGCTCAGTGTATCTCTTTTGCTTACCAGAGTAAGAACCTTTCTCTGGAGAGCCATGTTACCGCTCACAATGTGAGGGCCATGGCCACCTCTATGGCTCATCTGAACTCTGTGTCCATTGACCAGATCTGTCGAGCAGCCACCTGGGCCTCGATTCATACCTTTACAGCCCATTACTGTTTGGACAAGGACTCCCGCCGGGATGCCTTGTTTGGTTAGGCTGTCCTCAGACACCTGTTCCATTCTTGAACAACTCCAGCCCACCTTCCCTGAATGGATGCCTGAGATCCATAGGAAGATGAGGAACCTTTCAGGGTCTCATACCCTTCAGGGGATCTCCCGGGCATCTCAGCTAGGGAGTCCCCATATGTGAGGACTTATTCCTGCTTGTTCCTGGAGATAGCACAGTTACTTACCTGTAACAGGTGATCTCTGGGAACAGCAGGAATTAGTCCTCACAACCCACCCACCTCCCCTAGGAGTTTTCTCTCTCTCTCTCTCTCTCTTTCCTTTCCTCTCTCTATTGTTTCAGCTTTAAACTTGAACTGAGGAGAGTTGGTCAGGAAGGCGGGAAGGCAGCGCGCATGCGCAGTGGGAGGCCCCAAAAGCTTTCCTTCTGGGAAGCTGGGGAGCTTTCCCGCGCAGGCTCCATCGGTACCGACGTACCCATATGTGAGGACTAATTCCTGCTGTTCCCAGAGATCACCTGTTACAGGTAAGTAACTGTGCTTTCCCTTGTCCCCGAAGGGCTCACAAACTGTTTTTGCACCTGAGGCAATGGAGGGTTGAGTGGCTTGCCCAAGGCCACAAGGAGCACCTGTGGGACTAGAAACCCCAGCACTTCCGGCCCAAGGTTGCTGTCCTCTAGTGGGATTCATAGTAGTAGTAGATGTACTAGTTCATCCCACTGTGCTAATTATTTATTTATTTATTTATTTATTTAACTATTTCTTTTATACCGCCCCTTCCAGAGATCAAGGGCGGTTTACATATAACAAGTCAACAGTCATGTACACAGTTTGTATACATTTTACATAGAACATAGAACATAGAACAATAGAAATCAACTATTTACATTAAACAGTAAATATACCATTTATAGGTATTAAAGCAAACATATTAAACTTTATACAAATGAATATTTACAGTGTGTGGTGTGTGTGGTGTGTGGGGCAGGAATTGGTGTAGGTGCTGGAATTTAGTTCCTTTTTTCGTCTTCAGGTGTGAGGGAGGGGGGAAAGTCTTGTGGATACATTGTTGTAATTATAGCATGTTTGTATTTGTAGAAAATTGTCATAAAACTGTGAACTATTTTAAAATACTATTAAAGATAAATGTTTTTATTTATTTATTATTTTATTTATTACAAGCTCTTATATACAGCACTATTTGGGATCAGTGCGGTTTACAGTACAACAAAAGACCAGAACAATAAGCTGTTTGGTTTTACATTGAACAGGAAAAAGAACTTGGATAATACATGGGGAAATTTTGAACTGAAACAATTTACAAAGTATTTACATGTATATACAACAGTATTATTCTTATTTTATCTCTTTTCTTTTAGCTATTTGCATCCTGCCTTGTTTGAATGCGGGTATTTGCGTAGGACCCTATGAATGTTCATGCCCAGCAGGTTGGACTGGTTCACGTTGCCATATTGGTAATGTTGTTTCTATTTCATCTTACAAGGATAGAAAGTATAAACCAAGTTCTTCCGCATAGCCACAAAACCGTTATAAACCCTTTCATCTAACTCTAAGTACTATTGAAGGTCTCTGGAGCATAGGTTTTATTATGGAATTTAGAGGATTATAACGGACAGTCCCATCAATGCAGGCTCTCACAGTACATGGGAAAGTTGCCTATCCTCTGTGTGAGTAAAGGTATGTGTGGTATTCCACAATACATGCGGCATTACTCATATTCATCTGAGGCATTCCCGATGGGGGATATATGGTAGGGATTGCTGCAATACACATAGGGGCATGTTTACTAAGCCCTGTGCTCGTATCGGGGTTATGGGCTGCATTATTAGCATGGGACTTTGCAATAACTGCAGTGAATGGGTACAGCAGTGTACTATTATGGATAGAAAGCAGAGAGTAGGGCTAAATGGCCATTTTTCCCAGTGGAGAAAGGTGAACAGTGAGTACCCCAGGGATCTGTGCTGGGCCCACTGCTGTTTAACATATTCATAAATTATCTGGCAATGGGAATAACAAGTGAGGTGATCAAATTTGCAGATGACACAAAATTATTCAAAGTTATTAAAACACAAGAGGATTGTGAAAAATCGCAAGAGGACCTTGATAAAGTGAAAGACAGGTTGTCCAGATGGCAGAGGAAATTTAATGTGGACAAGTGCAAAGTTATGCACCTAGGTAAGAACAACCCAAACTATGGGTACACAATGCAAGATTCCACATTAGGAACCACCACCCAGGAAAAAGATTTAGGCATCATTATGGATAACACATTGAAACCCTCCACCCAGTGTGTAGCAGCAGCCAAGAGAGCAAATAGAATGGTAGGAATCATAAGGAAAGGAATGGAGAATAAAACCAAGGATATTATAATGCCTCTGTATCGTTCCGTGGTGCGACCACACCTCGAATATTGTGTGCAATTCTGGTTGCCAGATCTTAAAAATGATATAGCAGAATTAAAAAAGGTACAGAGCAGTGCCATCAAAATGGTAAAGAAGATGGAAGGATACCCCTGTGAGGAGAAGCTTAAAAGGTTAGGGCTCTTCAACATTGAAGAGAGATGGCTAAGGAGAGATACTGCATGATAGAGGTCTATAAATGAAGGAATGGAGTGGAGCGGGTAAACATAGATCGGTTGTTTACTCCTTCAAAAAGTAGAAAGACTAGGGGACCCTCAATGAAACTACAATGTAGCCCATTTAGGACTAATAAGAGAAAATATTCTTTCACTCAACAAGTAATCAAACTCTGGAATTCATTACCAGAGGATGTATGAAAGCTGTTAGTGTAGCTGGGTTTAAAAAAAGGTTTGGACAAGTTCCTAGAGGAAAAGTCCATAAACCATTATTAAAGAAGACCAGGGAAATCCACTGCTAACCCCAGATTGTGGAATCTGTGTACCTTTTTTGGAATCTGACAGGTACTTGTGATCTGGACTGGCCACTGTTGGAAACAAGATACTGAGCCTGATGGACCTCGGTCTGACCGATACTGACCGGTCTGATGGACCTCGGTCTTATGTTCTTAAGATAGTGCATATCTTTATGCAGTTCCTCATAAACTTACCCCCAAAGTGTCTGTGGGTATTTTTGTCTTAGGCATTTTCCAAAGTGAAAGTCCATTTATTCTTTCTCTTTGATAAGTACTGCAAATGTTGCAGGTTGAAAGCATACGCTGACTTTTCAGCAATGTGAGCAGTTTGAACATTGCCCTCACTGATGACTAACAGACATCTGCAAGCACTTGTAGCAGCCCCAGTGTTTGCCTGACCAGTGGCATGCCTTTAGGGCTTTCAGGGATTCAGTGAATCACCAGCCCTTTTGCCATTTTTTGTTTTCTTTTGTTTACATTGAACAGAACAGTAGCATACTGTTTAAAGACTGAGGGGGAGCTACTTTGTGTCTCTCTGATGCACCAGTTCTCTTTTAACAGTATCCTCATGCTGAGCTGCGGCATGCCACGATAAATCCAGCAGGAACCCTGAGCTGACGACAGCACCAACCATTTGCATTATGGATGCCCAAACCTGCAGTGCAGTGCTGGGTGTGTGCTCACTGTACTGCCATCCACCTTGGCTCCTCTCCTACCTACCCCAAACCTAAAGTGTCAGAGGCACTGTCTGCTAGCCAAGCCTGCATCGGTCCTTGGAGCAGATCAGAAACCCTGGGCCCAGTGGGGCTCCTCTCATACTTCATTGCTGCTGCATGCCAGAACCAGGCCATAATGAAAGAGACAGACTCCATCACAGGAGGCAGGTGGAAAAAATCAATCAAGCCAGAGAGAGAGGTTTAGAGGATCACAAAGGGAAAGACTGAAAAGCGACTGGGTGGATAAGAGAAGAAGTGGAGGAAAAAGGGGGAATGATGATGGCAGGAAGGGGTTAGGGGTATAGAGGGGAGAATTTTAGGTAGCAAGAGGAGAAGAGAGACGGAGTGGGAATCAGGATGGCAAGTGAGAGGTGAGTGGGGGTTAAAAGGATGAAAGGGGAAGGATGGGGTTGGGCGGGAGCATGGTGTAGGTAAAAACTGGATCTGCTGGATCCAAGTTATTCCACCTTAAATAAGTTGCATGGTTCCAATGGATAATCAAAAATCCACCAAACTCACTCTAAATAAACAAAAATTGTTCAGATATATGAAACAAAAAACTTTTCAACACCTGATGTAAAAACATGCAACCACAAGAAGGTCTCAGCAACATGGGCTAGCGGCAAACATATTTTTACTGCCAACATACATACGCCCCATCACATCAATGACCTTGTGTTGAGAAGGTCATTGATGTGATGGGGCGTATGTATGACAATATTCTGGAAGGTTTTCAGATTTTATAAGATATCTGCAGAAACCTAGGGATTGATATTTAGCGGCAGTGGCTAGCACAATTACAGCACTTAGCCGTTGCCGCTGAAGAATTAACCTGGACGGTTATTGCTGGGCCTGTATTCAGCCACTGGCATTGAATATCCGGGAATGCCACACAGCATGGAAGCTAATCAGGTAGCGGCAATATTCAGCTGCTGACCGGTTAGCTTTGGCAGCAAAAGTTAGGACAGCTTTTGCAGCACCTAATTTTGTTGCTGTGGGATAACCAGGTAGCGGCTGAATATTGCTGCTGATTGGTTATCCCTGGGTACCACCCCTGAAACACCCCCAGAATGCCCCGATGCTAACTTCATAATATCAGGGTATATAGCAGTGGTATCTGAGAGCATTCAGCAACACTAATCGTGTTAGTGCTGCTGAATATCCTGCTGAGAGGCAGTTGCACGGTTTACGGGTCTGTGAACTATATAATTGCTTTGGAATATCACTTATAGCATAATGCCAAAAAATCAAATATATGTTTGCCACCAAGGGGATGAATATGATACAGTAAAAACAGCCTGCTATTGACTTCCTGTATAGAGAAGAAGTAGTTGCATACTTGGGGGAGGGGGGGGCTTGTATCCTCCAGAGACATTTAAACACTGTGATGTAATTCCTCCACATGCAATAATAAGACTTAGATAATTATTCATAATTGTTTCTTCTGCTATCAACATTTCCTCTGAGCTACATGAGAGTCCTCCGGCCGCACTGCTGCTGTTAGGGGGTGGTGCTGCGATATCATGCTTTCGGTAGCAAAAAATGAGATATCAAAGTACCTTCCCCTGCACAGCTTGGCTCAGTTCCTAGCCTGCAAATGTCCTCTGCACAGCTTGGCAGAAACTTTGCTGCCAAGATGGCCAGTGATGTCCCCCAGGGTCCTCTTCCTGTAGCCACAGGCAGATAGAGACTGGTGCAGTGCCTACTGTACTAAAAAGACATCATGGCAGCAGAGCTCTAATACCAAGCACAGCAGTGCAGGATCATGGGGAGTGTGCTCCTGGTCTCCAGAGCTGCTCAGTTCCCAGCCTGCAAGTGTCCTCTGCAGAGAAAAGGCACATAAGGAAGAGAGAAGACAGTCATGTGCATGCTCCCTGCTGCTTTTCCTGCTCCTGCTATTGCAAACTCAGGACTGGGGGAGAAACAGGGCCAGCCTGTCCACTAGGCGAACTAGGCAGCAGACCCTTGTGGGCAGCATCACTAACCCAACCCCCCAGGAAGTGGCAGATGAGCTACTGTTTCAGTGCCGTAGTGGGCTTTAAAACACCCACGCACATGTGTGCGGTTCTGGCCTGACACTCCTGCCCACCCTCCAAGAGAGTTGCATGGGAGGGGGCAAGGACAGCAGGCCGTGAGCACATATGCTCTTGGGCACTTGAAGGCCTGACGCAGCGCTGAAGCAGCAGTTCAGCTGCTTATTATGTTGTTTATTATGCTTTTTATACCACTTTTCAAACAAATATCAGAACAATGAAATGGTATTAAGAAGACTAGAAACTCAGAGGGGGTATGAGGAGGAATGACCAGAAAAGAAGCCCATGGAATAGGGAAGGAATACAGGAAAAGAAAGACAAGGGTGCAGGAAAAGAACAGTGGAATGAGCGGGAGAGGGGGGAGGGAGAACCGCAAGAGGCAGAGGAAGGAACTTAGAAAGAGAAGAGAGAAGGGTCAGGAGTTTCACTGGTGGGATGTGAAGCACAAAAAAGAAATCCATACGGGGAAGGAGAAAGGATCAGAGAATAGAGGAAGAGTGACGGATTAAGAAGAGGCAAATGGGGTGGTTGCCAAGGTCACAAACCTAGAAAAAGCCTGCTTAAGGTGAAAATTAAAGATAAGGCTTTATTACTAAAGGCTGTTAATGAGAATCTATGAGTAGGGCACCACCTGGGGCCCAAGACACTCGATCCATCCTGGGAGCTAGTTTTTATATGTGTGGGTGTACGTGTATGTGTGTGTGTGTGTATATATATATCTCCAGGAACAAGCAGGAATGAGTCTTCACATATGGGTATCGTCGGTACCGACGGAGCCTGTGCGGGAACGCTCCCCAGCGTCCAGTAAGAA
The DNA here is from genome assembly GCA_033557465.1 of Ichthyophis bannanicus. Taxonomy (NCBI): domain Eukaryota; kingdom Metazoa; phylum Chordata; class Amphibia; order Gymnophiona; family Ichthyophiidae; genus Ichthyophis; species Ichthyophis bannanicus. The sequence goes on along the minus strand of CM066032.1, from coordinate 660,767,583 downwards.
AGCTTTTGGGGGCATCCCACAGCGCCTGCGCGCTGCCTTCCCGCCTTTTCCAACCGCCTCTCTCCAGTTCTTTTTTTCCGCGGAGTCAGCAGGTCGTGTTCCTGTCACCACTGAAGAAGTTCTTTATTTTCTTTTATTTCTTTGGTCGCGTGTCTGCCTTCTTCGACATCGGACCGGTACCGCCGGTCTTTTCTTCTTTCTTTTTAAAAAAAAAAACTACCGTTTCCCACTTCTGTGCATTTTTTCCTTTTGGCCCTTAGGCCTAGCAAAATTTTCCTCATGGAAAAGCCCGCTTCCGGGTTTAAAAAGTGCACGAAGTGCAGCGGTACTCTTTCTATCACCGACACCCATGACTGGTGTCTAAAAGGTTTGGGTCCTGACCACTCCATCACCGATTGTGAGTCCTGTTCCATGATGTCTAAAAGAGGTCGACAGAATCGAGCGGCCAAGCTCAGTACCCTGTTTCCCTCTGATGCAGTTTCAGTGGCATCGACATCTTCCAGGGCTTCTTCTTCCTCCCATGGATCTCAGGTAACCAAACATAAGTCCAGCCGGTCCTCGAAGGGTAGATCTCCCTCTAAGTATCGAGATGCCTCCGGGCTTGCTCTCGAGGATCCCGCACAGGCAAAATTACCCCAGCGGGAAGCTCCAGCTTCCAAAGCTTCATCTATGGGGTGTGATCCCTCCCCTTTCCAGTACCCGTAAGTAGGGGTTAAGGAATTTAAGTTCCTTCTTTAAACCAATGTTCTGCTACTTCCTGGAGCAGTGCTCGTAGGGAAATGTAGTTTACCACCAGTTCAAATGAAGAGTAGTGTGACTCAGAATGTTTGCAAGCAAAAAGGGATTTATTTCCCCTCCCGGGGTTGGACTTCACAAGGATAAAAAGGTAACACAAAATATCTGCTTTTCTGGCAGCAAAAAGGACAAAAATAAGAATAGCTTTCTGTCCCGTGTTGACTTTGCTAACTCTCTTTTTCCTGGTCTTCCGAAAACTCAGCTTCACCAACTTCAACGTATCCAGTACACTGCTGCCCGCATTGCTACTCACTCCTCTGCCCGCGATCACGTCTCACCCCTCCTTTCCCGTCTCCATTGGTTGCCTCTACCTTTCCGTTACCAATATAAATTGCTTACGCTGGTACATCAGGCCTTTCACACTAACACTCCGCAATATCTGGCAGACCTTCTCACTTATCACACCCCCAGGCACACACCTCGCTCATTTCACCTTAACCGTCTCACTCTCCCTTCCCCCTCTCTTGCACACCTTCAGTCCATCCGCTCCTCAGCTTTCTTCTTCGCAGCTCCCGCCCTTTGGAACTCTCTTCCCCCCTCCCTCTGGCTTGAGCCCCACTATCCCACTTTTAAATGTAATCTGAAAACCCACTTCTTTTCCCTCGCCTTTGATCTTCCCTCCCCTTTTGTGTAAGCTCTCTCTACTGAGATTTGTGTTGTGCTCTTTCCTCCTCCCCCTTTCCTATCTCGAGATTGTAACTTCCTTTTTCCTTTCTTCTGGCTTAATGTTTTTATGATTGTTTTTACATTGTAAACCGCTCTGGTCCCCCTGAAGGGCGGTATATCAAGTTTAATAAACATAAACATAAACATAATCTCTTCTTCTCTCTGTGCTTATGAAATCTAACTTCTTTCTCATCATGGGGCCTTTATAAAACCATAGTCATCATTTGAATCCTTTTTTCTATAGCCACACCAACCGCTGCAGGCTCTATCTCCTACTGAGGAATATGCTTTTTTCTGCAGAATTGTGGCAAACTGGAAACCTGATACGTTGAATCCTGAGAATCACCTGCTGGGCAATTGAATCCCCCTTCCTACCAAATGTGTGCTGCCACATGCACCCTTTACAGCTGGGGTCACCAACCTCCAGAGGGCCGCGGGCCGCACAGCCGACTACCGGGAGCCTCGCGGGCCGCACCCCCCTTCTCCCCGCCCCCGCGAAAAAAAACAACAAACGCAAAATGATGAAAACAATGGCTGATCACCTTTATTGAATTTAATGAGATGGCTGATGATTCATGCTAGCAGACAAACGCTTAAAGTCCGGCTTCACAGATGACACTGACAGGAGAAGGGATGCTTGCAGGTGGTCGTCGGTGAGCTGCGAGCGCGTGGATACAATGGCGGGAATCCTTGGCGGGCCACACGTAATGTTAACCGGGGTAGAGCCTCGCGGGCCGTACGAAGGGACCTCGTGGGCCGCATGCGGCCCGCGGGCCGCAGGTTGGTGACCCCTGCTTTACAGCATCCCCCTTCCAGGCTGTTTCAGACTCTCTTCACCACTACCCCTACCCTATCAAACACCCCTCATCACCTTCCTCTTTCATTTTGCCAAGGCATTTCACAGTCCCCTACAACCCCGTCCACCCCTTTTATCTTTGCGGAATGCTTCAAACTCTTCTCATGCCACTTCTCCTAGCAAACCGCTATAATCGCTTATACTGCCACACCATGGATTGCTGCTTGATTCTGGTAACACCTCCTTCCAGTCAGCAATGTGAGACTCTGGCAGCAATGACAAATGAAAATTGAGGCTGCAGTTGGATGGTGGCAGTATCAGGAAGAGGAAAGAGTGTCGGGAAAGGCAGCATTGAAAGTAGTGCCAGAGACAGCATCTGGAGGGGCAATGGAAGAGGGGTTCAAGATGTCTAAAAGAGGTCGACAGAATCGAGCGGCCAAGCTCAGTACCCTGTTTCCCTCTGATGCAGTTTCAGTGGCATCGACATCTTCCAGGGCTTCTTCTTCCTCCCATGGATCTCAGGTAACCAAACATAAGTCCAGCCGGTCCTCGAAGGGTAGATCTCCCTCTAAGTATCGAGATGCCTCCGGGCTTGCTCTCGAGGATCCCGCACAGGCAAAATTACCCCAGCGGGAAGCTCCAGCTTCCAAAGCTTCATCTATGGGGTGTGATCCCTCCCCTTTCCAGTACCCGTAGGTAGGGGTTAAGGAGTTTACGTTCCTCCTTTAAACCAATGTTCTGCTACTTCCTGGAGCAGTGCTCGTAGGGAAATGTAGTTTACCACCAGTTCAAATGAAGAGTAGTGTGACTCAGAATGTTTGCAAGCAAAAAGGGATTTATTTCCCCTCCCGGGGTTGGACTTCACAAGGATAAAAAGGTAACACAAAATATCTGCTTTTCTGGCAGCGAAAAGGACAAAAATAAGAATAGCTTTCTTCAGCATGAAATAAACATTTTTCTTTCCAGCAGGTTGTAATTCAGCACATGGTTTCATACAGCTCTGTTTCTCTCACAGCCAGCTTGTATTTGCTTCACCCTATATTTCTAACATAATGATATTATCTGTTCAGATAAAGTAATCGTGCAATCCATTTCCTCTGTGGGATAATTCATACAAGGTGGTTCTGTGTCCATTAGTTCCACCTCTGAGCTAGGATTAGTTTGACCAGTTCTTTCTAGGGCCGCGCCCTTTTCTCCAACCCTGAGCCTTTCAATACATTCAGGGTTTAAGTATTGCCTAAAGCCAGTACCGTAGCCCCAACCTTCCAGGCTGTTAAATTCACATGGATTCCTGTAATCCCAGCCCTTGGGCTTACCTGGGGACCTGGCTGTGGAGGCCTTCCTCTGAGGTTTAAAAATACCGGTTGGTTCCCTGCTTAACCTGTGTGAGGCAGTTTCCAAATGCCTTCCTGGCTGCTTGTAATCCCGTGTATGCTTCAGCTGGTCTGGTCTGCTCCTTCGATAGCTCTCAGCCGGAGCCTCTGACCTCCCTTCAGCTGAAAACTCCTTCCAACTTCTGACTGGAAGTCTGCTTTCCTCTCTCTCCCCTCCCTCTCTGCCTGCTGGTGCCTCCTTATGAGACAGCCTTCCTGGGTAGGGCCTGGCTCCACCCCCTAGCAGGTGTTCAAACTTTCCCCGTGACTCTTTGCTAAACTGATAGCAGGGGCGTGTTTCCTTCTCTCGTGCCTGGTTTCCCTGACAACTGGTAGCCATGTGCCTTTGTTTACCTTGCAGCCCTGCACTTTCTACCTGGTTTTCAAGCATTTCTACCGGGCCAGAAGGACTTGCTATGTCACAGATCCCCCCACTTAAAATATTACGGGCTGCCGGAACCTGTGACGGACAGCACGTAATCCGAGAAAGGGCATCGGCATTACTGTGCAGTCTACCCGCTCGGTGCTGCACCACAAAATCATAAGCCTGTAACGCTAGATGCCATCGGGTTAACCTGGCGTTAGTGTTTCTCATCTGATGCAACCATTTTAAGGGCGCATGGTCAGTAATCAAATAAAATTTTCGGCCTGTCAAATAAAACCGCAAGGACTCTATCGCCCACTTAATTGCGAGACACTCACGTTCTACGGTAGAATACTTCTGTTCCGCTCTGGACAATTTCCGACTTAAGTAAGTCACCGGATGTTCAATACCCTCAAATATCTGGGACATTACGGCTCCTAATCCCGTTTCGGAAGCGTCGGTTTGTACCAAGAATGGCATGTTAAAGTTAACCCCCCTAAGGACCGGGGCTGTACATAACCTGTCTTTCAGCGTTATGAACACTTCCTCCGCCTCCGGTGTCCACTTGAGGTTATTCGGGGCATTCTTCCTGAGCATGTCTGTTAGCAGGGCACTTTCCTCCGCAAATCTGGGAATAAATCGGCGGTAGTATCCCACCAGGCCCAGGAATCCCCGCATTTGTCTTTTGTTCAGTGGGCGTGGAAAGTTCTTCACGCTTTCCACCTTACTAGCTAAGGGCTCTACCACCCCTCCTCCCACCATGTGGCCTAAGTATTTCACTTTTGTGCCAGCGAAGAGACACTTCCCGGGGTTCACCGTGAGACCCGCTTTCCTTAGCGTATTCAAGACTGCCTCTACCCTGGGCAAATGCTGGGCCCATGTGGTGCTATGGATGACAATGTCGTCCATATATGCCCAGGCGTATTCGTGGTGGGGCCGTAAGATGTGATCCACCAGCCTTTGACAGGTGGCCGCTGCCCCGTGAAGCCCAAAAGGCATACGCCGGAATTGAAACAACCCTATCGGGGTAGAAAAGGCTGTCTTAGGTTTGGAGGCCTGGGTGAGTGGTATTTGCCAATAACCTTTCGTTAGGTCTAATGTGGTCAAATACTTTGCCTGGCCCAGTTTGTCTAATAGGTCCTCAATTCGAGGCATGGGATACGCATCAAAGTCAGAGATATTATTTATTTGTCTAAAATCGATACAGAAGCGCAGACTTCCATCTGGTTTGGGCACTAACACGATAGGGCTAGACCAGAGGCTTCTGGATTCTTCGATGATGCCCATTCGGAGCATGTCCCTTACCTGCTCTATCATTTCCTTTTTCCGTGCCTCTGGTAGCCTATAGGGGCGTTGCCTAATTATTTTTCCCGGTTCCGTAATAATTTCATGGGCAACGATTCTGGTTTCCCCTGGCAATGTCGTCAGGACATCGGAGAACCTATCTAACACCCTTCTAAGTTCCTGTTGCCCTGATAACCCGTCCCCTATACGTGGCCCTGGAGTTTCACTCCAATCGGCGGGCTGAGGACCAAAATCGTCGTCCTTCTGTTCTTCGGTGACAGCTGTCAGCCCTTTTAAATCTCCCACTCCGGTAGACCCAAATCCTCCTTCTCCTCTCCCCGTGGGAGTTAATGAGGCCACTTCTACCACCTCCGGGAAACCTACGCGCTCGCAGATCATTTGCGCGACCCTGTCACCTGCCTTCACCTGGAACTCTTCCTGACTGAAATTGAACATTAGCACCTTTACCTCTCCGCGAAAATCGGGGTCAATTACCCCAGCTCCTATGTCTATAAAATATTTGGTGGCTAAGCCTGACCTGGGTGCTATCCTTCCATAGCATCCGGGCGGGATTTGGACCTTCACCCCTGTACTTATTAGGGCCTTCCCTCCCCTGGGTATCACCCTATCTTCCACACTAAACAGGTCGTATCCTGCGGCAGCTTCCGACGCTCGCTGGGGACCCCTGGCCTGAACTGACATCTTACAATACTGCAATAGGAACTTTGGTTTTTCCGGAGTTATATTCTTTTCTTTGGCTGGGCATTGTGGGCTACTTTTCCCCGGTTTTTCCGAACAGAGGGCAGGGGACTTTAGTCGCGATGGCCTCCAATCTAGGTAAATCTTGGGACTCCACCTCTCCTTCCCCCGAGGGAGCTTCACAGGGGGTGGATATTACATTCTGTTCAGTGGTAAGACCTTCCTCGAGCCCCTGTCTAAAGGGTGGCCAATCCTTACCCAAGACGACGCTCTGTGGAAGGCGGGGGACCACCGCCATCAACATCTTCCCGTCTGTTCCCAGCCCGCTTATTCCTATTTCATATAAGGGGTAATGGTAAGATGCCCCATGTATGCATCTTATTTTAACCCTTCCCACGGCTTGACCTGGTGCTGACTGGGCTTGTATGGCCTCCCAGAGCCGTTGGGAGACCATGCTCTGGTCAGCACCAGAGTCAAGCAGTGCCTGGGCCTCTATACCCTCCACCTGTACTGGGAGCAAAAACCCTGATTGGCCTTTCTTTCCAATACCAGCTATTAATGCCCTGCGTGCATCACAGTCCCTTTGAAAATGCCCTATGCCCCCACATTTAAAACATTTTCCCCTCATGTTGGACATATATACATTTTCATCACACAATTTATACGATACATTCTTACTCTTATCACCAGCCATTGCTGCACCTGGAGCGCTGGATTTTGGGGCTTTGGCAAATTCAGCCTCAAAATACCGCTCCGTCATACCAGCTGCTTCCTCTGCAGTTTTGCAGTCCTGCAGCATAAGGAAGGTTTTTACTTCCGCTGGTATTGCCTCTAAATATTGCTCTAAAATTAGCTCATCCATTATGGACTCAACCGTTCTATGCTCCGGTTTTACCCATTTCCAGGCTAACCCTTTCATTCTATAGTAAAGGGCCTTTGGAGTTTCTCCAGGCCTCAACTTGGCCTTCCTAAATTGGCGCCTATAGAATGAAGGTGTTAGCCCGAGCCTATCCCTCACCACATTTTTTATCGCCTCATAGTCAGTTGTTAATGCAACAGGCATTGACTTGTAAGCTAATAGGGCTTCTCCAGATAGGGACATGGCAAATCTGAGAGCCCATTGTTCTCTAGGCAGCTTCATTGCCTCTGCCAGACGCTCAAAGGCGTCCACATACTCATCCACGTTATCTGTGGAAGACAACTGTCCCAGCCTAAAGACATCCCCACCAAACAGTCCTACCCCACGGGTATACTCGGGCAAGTCTCTTGCTGGCTCCTGTTGTTGCTTTACCAACAGTTCCATTAGCTCTTTCATCGGCTTCTGTTGCTCCATAATGGCAGCCATGGCCTGATCCTGGACTCTGCGGGTCATTTCCAGCTGTTTGTCCCACTGGAGAGACATCCATCGTAACATCTCTTGGGGATCCATTTCAGCTGCTCAGGTACCTGGAAAAGACACAAGAAAAAGACCCAAGTGCGGTCCACACAAAACAAAAAAAAAATTTTCCTCTTTTTTTTTTTTTCACTTGTGCACTACTGCTGTGCACTACTGCTGTGCACTACCTTTCTCTGTTTATCCCTCTACACTTATGCCTAGCCCCTTTTACCTGGGCTCAGTGTAGAGTCAAGCACTGAGAAAGTAGTTTCTTTGTCTGACTGGTAGTCAGTCGAGCACCGGCTCCTCCTGGGTATCAGCCGCTCCTTGCTGCTGGACTCTTGTCCCTCCAGGTGTCCTTTAAATCCGAGTAAAATCCAAACTACTACGCCATTGTGATCCCTCCCCTTTCCAGTACCCGTAGGTAGGGGTTAAGGAGTTTAAGTTCCTTCTTTAAACCAATGTTCTGCTACTTCCTGGAGCAGTGCTCGTAGGGAAATGTAGTTTCTCCAGGACCAAGCAGGAAGTCAGTCCTCACTTATGGGTGACGTCGGCGCCGACGGAGCCCTCGCGGAGCAATTTTCCCCAGCTTTCAAAGAAAGCCTTTGGGAATTACAGCGCGCATGCGCGGTCGTCTTCCCGCCCGAGGGTGCCATCTTAGCCAGTCTTCTTTTTTCCGCGGAGCCCTACAGACGTCCCCGTCTTGTCCCCGCGAAAAAGTTGATTTTCTTCTTTATTTTATCCTTTTTTGTTTCGGTTCGACGCCGATCTTTTTCCCGCCCGGACTCGCGACGCCGGTCACGAGTCCTCTTACTTTTTTCGGTTTTTTCTGACTTAGTCAGCTTTCGTTTTCGGTTTCCCTGGCAGCCCGGTCCTTTGACCTCGCAGGGGCCCTTTTTCCCCCGATGGCTGCCAGTGGGTTTAAGCGGTGTGGTCGGTGTGACCGAAATATGTCACTAACCGACACACACGACTTTTGCCTCCGCTGCCTGGGCCCGGATCATGAGGAACTGATCTGTGGGCCCTGCAGCAAACTGTCCTCAAAGGCGTTGAGAAGTCGGCGGCATCAGCGTGAGAGAATCTTCGCTGACCCCAGCCGTACCCGGACCTCGTCGGAGGCCTCCGCGTCGAAAGGCTCCAGCTCGGACCGTCGCCGGAGCTCCTCCGACCGGGGTTCTCCCTCCGGGGACCATCGTCGGAAGGAAAAACCCGCGAGGGCGGCGTCGGTGGACGCTCCTGGTTCCGCGAGGGCCAGGTCGCATAGCCCCGACAGCCGCCCCGGGTCCTTGGAGAAGGAACACATCCCGAAGCGACCTCGCCTGGAGTCGGAGATGCCTGCCCGGGTAAGTCCTGTGGTCCTTCTGGACTCGCCTCCGCGACAGCCGACGTCGGGCCCGACGCCGTCGGGGCCCGAGTCGGGGGCTGCTGGGTCACCTGAGCTCGGACTCAGGTTGACGGCCTTGGAGAGCAGACTGTCTGCCTTCATGGACCAGCAGAGGGCACTGCTCGCTGGCTTCGCTGGCGCCGCTGCCCCGACCGCCGGGACGTCGACGTCCAAGTCGACCCCGGAGACCGAGCCGATCCTCGAGTCAATGAGAACTCGAGTCGATCCTCGGTCGAGGTCACCCTCGGCCTCCCGTTCGGGACCGAGGTCGCCGACGCCGACTCCCTCGGCGTCGGGGCGGCTGGCGCCGCACCCTGCCCGGGCCGACCCCACCGAGTCCTCGTCGGAGTCGGTCTGGGAGTCTGAGGAGGAAGAGTCACCTGATTCTTTCCGGACTCGGTGTGTCCCATCGGACTCACCGGAGTCCGAGCCTCGGAAGCAGTCCCCCCGGAGGATGCCCGGTTCTCGGACTTCGTTAGGGATATGGCCAAGGCTTTGGCCTTCCCTGCGGATCCTGAGGAGGAGCCTCGAGCCGAAGAGCTCGACGCCCTCCAGTATGACTCTCCCGCGAGGGAACACTTTACTGTGCCGGTTCCTCCTATGCTGGAACGACTACTCTTCCGCATGTGGGAGAGTCCGGCCTCCTCGCCGGTCCTGAGCAAGCGGGTCGATTCTATCTATCGGGTCCGCAAGAGCCCTGGCTTTCAAAAGGCACAGCTGCCACACCATTCCATGGTAGTGGAATCGGCCATGCATCGTCTTAAGAGCCAGAAGATGCACTCCTCGGTGCCCCCTGGCAGGGAGGCCCGTAACCTGGATGGCCTTGGCAAGAAGTGCTTCCAGGGCTCTATGCTCGCATGTCATGTCCAGACTTACCAGCTATACATGGGCATGTATCTCCGGGATCTGGCTAAAGAGCTAGCCGGATTCTCCGCTGGTCTCTCCGAGGAGCCCTTGCGGAGGTTCCTAGCCTTGTCCACTGGCATTCGGGAATGCTCAAAGTTCATGTCCCGAGCAGCCTATGATGGCTTTGAAGCCTCGGCTCGAGTGGCCGCAGCCGGCATCGGTGCCCGCCGACAGGCTTGGCTTCAGTCGTCAGACCTTGAGCCCTGGGTGCAGGACAAGTTGGTCGATGTCCCCTGCCGAGGCGAAAACCTCTTTGGCAAGCCCATGGCGGAAAAGGCTGCGCAAATTGAGACTGAGACTCTCACCAGGACCAGGCTTTCTAGGAAGACCTCCGCCCCTTCCCAGAAAAAGAAGGGCTCGGGGAAAAAGTCCTTTTACCCGAGGAAGGCGGCTGCCTACAAACAATACCCCCATTATCAGGCCCCTGCAGCTCCCCAACAGGGCCAGCAGGCCAAGGGACGGGGTAACGGGTCCCGTAGGCAGCAAGCCCCCAAGCCTGCACCACCAGCCCCTGCTCAGCAGGGTGGGGGCTTTTGACTCGCTAAGCATAGCCTCTCCCCCCCCGCTGGTTCCTCCCAGCACCGGAGGCCGGCTGGTTCACTTCGCCCACAGGTGGTCCAGCATCACCGCAGATGCCTGGGTGCTTCAGGTCGTGCGAGAAGGCTATCTTCTCCACTTCCATCAGGTCCCTCCCTCCTATTTTCCGGGAGAACCTCCGCGCCCCCCTCTGCACAGGGAGTTGCTCCTTCAGGAGTTAGCAGGTCTTCTGCAGGAACAGGCGGTGGAACCGGTGCCACACCACCTGAGAGGTCAAGGCTTTTATTCAAGGTATTTTCTGATACCAAAGAGAACAGGGGGCCTCAGACCCATCCTGGACTTGCGCAACCTCAACAAGTTCCTTGTGCGGGAGAAGTTCAAAATGCTTACCCTTGGAATCCTTCTGCCCTACCTCCAGCAGGGAGATTGGCTATGCTCCTTGGATCTAAAGGATGCCTACACGCACATCCTCATCCACCCAAGCCACCGCCAATACCTAAGGTTTGTGGTGGCAGGAAATCATTACCAGTACAGAGTACTGCCCTTTGGCCTGTCCTCCGCACCGCGAGTCTTCACAAAATGTCTCGCGGTCGTGGCGGCCCATCTCCGGCTTCACGGCCTCTATGTCTTTCCGTACCTCGACGACTGGCTCATCAGAGCAGCGTCCGCTCAGGAGGTCACCAACGCCACGTGCCGCACGGTGACTCTGCTGCAGCACTTGGGCTTTGTTATAAACTTCGCAAAGTCCACTTTGCTCCCCTCACAGGATCTCGAGTTCATCGGCGCAAGGCTGCACACTCCTCAGGCGCGAGCATACCTACCGCTCGACAGGGCTCAACGGCTCATGGACCTAGCTGACCGCTTTCGCAGCCAGCCCCTGGTCTCCGCCAGGCGCTTCCTGAGACTGCTCAGCCATATGGCTTCCACCGTCCATGTGACCCCCAATGCCCGCCTGAATATGCGGTCTGCTCAATGGTGTCTCCGCCAGCAGTGGCGACAAGCCACGGGCGACCTAGCAGACCTAGTGCGCGTCTCCGAGCCGCTGGTCTCGTCTCTCCGGTGGTGGCTCCGGCAGCCGAACCTGATATTCGGAATGCCTTTCCAGTCACCTCAGCCGACCCGGGTGCTGACCACCGATGCATCCCTCCTGGGCTGGGGAGCACATTGCCAAGAGGCACATACTCAGGGCCTCTGGACCACGTGGGAGTCTGCTCAGCAGATCAACTTCCTGGAGCTCAGGGCGATCCGCCTAGCTCTCAAGGCCTTCTCCCACCTGACTTCCCAACAGTCCGTCCTTGTCCAGACGGACAATCAAGTTGCCATGTTCTACGTGAACAAGCAGGGGGGCACGGGCTCCTTCCTCCTCTGCCGGGAGGCACAGAAGCTCTGCTCTTGGGCCGTCAGTCACGGCATTCTCCTCAAGGCAGTTTATCTTCCGGGCCAAGAAAATTGCCTTGCAGACAAACTCAGCAGGGTCCTCCAGCCGCACGAGTGGCGTCTGGATCCCTTGGTAGTTCAGAAGCTCTTCCTCAAGTGGGGTCTCCCCACGGTGGATCTCTTTGCCAGTCCTCACAACCGGCAGCTTCCTCGCTTCTGCTCTCGTCAGCCACACCCCCTTCGGGTTGCGGCGGACGCCTTTCTGATTTCATGGTCGGGGAGCCTTCTGTACGCTTTCCCTCCCATCCCGCTAGTCTCTCGGACTCTTTTCAAGGTTCGAGAAAAAGCCTTCATGATCCTGGTGGCCCCTCGCTGGCCCAGGCAGCCGTGGTTTCCGCTCCTGCTGCAACTGGCGGTGGAGGATCCAATCCCTCTGGGGGTACAACCGGATCTCCTCACTCAGGATCAGGGGTCCCTCCTGCACCCCAACCTCAGGTCTCTCAACCTCATGGCCTGGCTGCTGAGAGGGTAGTCCTTGCTCCCCTTCTCCTGCCGGCGGAGGTGGAGGAGGTCGTCTTGGCTTCGCGACGGCCTTCTACCCGCAAATGCTACGCCCTTAAATGGCGTCGCTTTGCAGTCTGGTGTACCCAACAGTCTCAGGATCCCTTCTCCTGCCCGGTGTCGGTGATCTTGCAGTACTTGCTGCACCTCTCTAATCTGGGACTTAAGTCCAACTCAGTCAAAGTTCACCTCAGTGCTCTTTCAGCACATCATGTGCCGGTGGACGGCAGACCTCTCTCCAACGACCCTCTCGTAGCGAGGTTTCTCCGAGGTCTCCTTCTACTTAAACCACCTCTGCGCCCGCCAGCGCCTGACTGGGACCTGAATGTGGTTTTGCAGCGGATCACCTGTCCGCCTTTTGAACCTATGGCTACCTGTTCTCTCCGTTTTCTGTCTTGGAAAACACTGTTCTTGATAGCCCTCACTTCCGCTAGACGCGTAAGTGAATTGCAGGCCCTTGTGTCTGATCCCCCTTACACTAGGTTCTACAAGAATAGGGTGGTCCTACGGACTCATCCGAAATTTCTGCCTAAAGTGGTCTCCCCTTTTCACATCAATCAGGAGGTGGTACTTCCAACCTTCTTTCCCAGACCACACTCCAGCCGAGCTGAGACGGTCCTCCATACCCTGGACTGTAGAAGGGCTCTGAACTTCTACCTTGACCGTACGCGGGAGCACCGTAAAGCTGCTCAGCTTTTTGTGTCTTTTGACCCCAATAGATTGGGGCTCCCGGTCTCCAAGCGTACTCTGTCCATCTGGGTTGCGGACTGTATCTCTTGGGCTTATGGGGCAGCCGGACTCTCCTTAGAAAGTCGAGTCACGGCTCATTGCGTTCGGGCAAAGGCCACGTCAGTGGCTTACCTCCGCTCTGTTCCGCTGGCAGACATCTGCCGGGCCGCTACTTGGTCTTCGAGCCAGACTTTTGCGGTCCATTACTGTCTCGAGAGGGAGTCCCGTAGGGACAGTGCTTTCGGACAGGCAGTCCTCCGTAATCTCTTTGAGGTCTGAGCAACTCCTACCCTCCATCCCGGATGTGGGCTACCGGTGGGTGATAATTCAGCGAAGATTCTATCCTTCTGTGCTGCTGAGCTAGAGGGAGCTCATTTTTGTGCTTAGGGTCTCCGGTAGCCTTGAGCTTGGGAGTCCCATAAGTGAGGACTGACTTCCTGCTTGGTCCTGGAGAAAGCGTAGTTACTCACCTGTAACAGGTGTTCTCCAGGAGCAGCAGGAATCAGTCCTCACTACCCTCCCTCCTCCCCTTGGAGTTGCAATCGTCTGCTTATGTTCTTTTTGCAAATTTTTATGCTGTCTTTTTAGCTATGTCATCTGACTGGCTAAGATGGCACCCTCGGGCGGGAAGACGACCGCGCATGCGCGCTGCAATTCCCAAAGGCTTTCTTTGAAAGCTGGGGAAAATTGCTCCGCGAGGGCTCCGTCGGCGCCGACGTCACCCATAAGTGAGGACTGATTCCTGCTGCTCCTGGAGAACACCTGTTACAGGTGAGTAACTACGCTTTACCACCAGTTCAAATGAAGAGTAGTGTGACTCAGAATGTTTGCAAGCAAAAAGGGATTTATTTCCCCTCCCGGGGTTGGACTTCACAAGGATAAAAAGGTAACACAAAATATCTGCTTTTCTGGCAGCAAAAAGGACAAAAATAAGAATAGCTTTCTTCAGCATGAAATAAACATTTTTCTTTCCAGCAGGTTGTAATTCAGCACATGGTTTCATACAGCTCTGTTTCTCTCACAGCCAGCTTGTATTTGCTTCACCCTATATTTCTAACATAATGATATTATCTGTTCAGATAAAGTAATCGTGCAATCCATTTCCTCTGTGGAATAATTCATACAAGGTGGTTCTGTGTCCATTAGTCCATTAGGCGGGGAGGAGTAGCCTAGTGGTTGGGGCAAGGTACTTCAGGCTGGAAGGTCGGGAGTTCAAATCCCACTAGAGGACAGCAACCTTGGGCCGGAAGGACTGGGGTTTCTAGTCCCACAGATGCTCCTTGTGGTCTTGGGCAAGCCACTTAACTCTCCATTGCCCACGTTCCCTGTAAGTATTAGTGTATGTGTCTCGTGTTAAATGTATCCCCCAACTGTGTTGTGACCACTTTGATTGAAGGATAAGGCGGAATACAAAACTGTCTAAATAAATAAATTAGTTCCACCTCTGAGCTAGGATTAGTTTGACCAGTTCTTTCTAGGGCCGCGCCCTTTTCTCCAACCCTGAGCCTTTCAATACATTCAGGGTTTAAGTATTGCCTAAAGCCAGTACCGTAGCCCCAACCTTCCAGGCTGTTAAATTCACATGGATTCCTGTAATCCCAGCCCTTGGGCTTACCTGGGGACCTGGCTGTGGAGGCCTTCCTCTGAGGTTTAAAAATACCGGTTGGTTCCCTGCTGAACCTGTGTGAGGCAGTTTCCAAATGCCTTCCTGGCTGCTTGTAATCCCGTGTATGCTTCAGCTGGTCTGGTCTGCTCCTTCGATAGCTCTCAGCCGGAGCCTCTGACCTCCCTTCAGTTGAAAACTCCTTCCAACTTCTGACTGGAAGTCTGCTTTCCTCTCTCTCCCCTCCCTCTCTGCCTGCTGGTGCCTCCTTATGAGACAGCCTTCCTGGGTAGGGCCTGGCTCCACCCCCTAGCAGGTGTTCAAACTTTCCCCGTGACTCTTTGCTAAACTGATAGCAGGGGCGTGTTTCCTTCTCTCGTGCCTGGTTTCCCTGACAACTGGTAGCCATGTGCCTTTGTTTACCTTGCAGCCCTGCACTTTCTACCTGGTTTTCAAGCATTTCTACCGGGCCAGAAGGACTTGCTATGTCACAGGGGTCACAGGTTGACATCGATGGCGTGGCCTCGACCGATCACCTGTTGCCATGTTCTGGGGTACCGGTGGTTTCCACTGGTACCGACATCCAGACATTGGTTGCGTCGATGGATCAGAATATTCTGACCATGCAGCGTGCCATTACCGCATTCATACAAGCTGCGATGCCGCCGGTACCGCAACAAACTCCGTTGTCGGTACCGGTTCCGGAGCCGGTACCGATTGCATCGACATCGGCTTCGGTGTCGACTGCAGCGGTACCTTGTTCTGTGATGCCAATCGGTACCGATCACTCCCGATGTCGATGCCACTCGGTACGCGTATCGGGCTCTGCAGGAGCATCCAGACAGGCGATACTTCGATTCCTCTGAAGACTCTAATGAGTCGGAGGCTTCTGTCGAAGCATCGGTACTCCTTCCTCAGGAGCCCTCTTCTCCAAAAAAAAGAATGTCTCCTCCAGAAGACTTGTCTTTTCAAGACTTCATTAGGGAAGTGGCCAGGGGCCTCTCCATTTCAGTGGCCCCTGAATCAGAGCCTAGAGCCAAGAAATTGGATATTTTACAATATCCTAAGGCTCCTAAAGAGGCAGCTACTTTACCAATTCATGAGATCCTTTATGATCATGTGTTGGGCATATGGGAGACACCTCTTACTATCTCCCCTCATTCTCGTAGGTTGGACACCATGTACCGTGTTCCTCCTTGTCCTGGCTTTCATAAGACTCAGCTTCCTCACCACTCTATTGTGGTGGAGTCTGCTATGAAGAAGATAAAGAGTGCAAAAAGGCACTCATCTAATCCTCCAGGAAGAGAATGCAGAACCTTGGATGCTTTTGGCCGGAAGATTTTCCAGGCCAATATGCTTGTTGCCAGAATCAACTCCTATAGTCTCTATATGGGGATGTTTCTAAAGGAAGTTACAGATCATCTGCAAACTTTATCTCCTTTTATCTCAGAAAATAAAAGGGAAGAGTTTCTCACCTGGCTTAAACATGCCCAGGATGTTTCCAAATTTTCCAACCATGCAGCCTTTGACTCTTTTGAGTGTGCCAGCAGAGCCTCGGCTATTGCCATAGGTGCACGCAGAGTTTCTTGGTTACAAGCTTCTGATTTGGAACCCTGGGTCCAGGATGGATTAGGAAATCTTCCTTGTACAGGTGAAAACCTTTTTGGCAAGGATTGGCAAGCAAAAGCCACTCAGATGGATGCTGAGAATTCTGCCTTAGATAGACTTTCAAAGTCTACTTCTGCTCCTGTTAGAAAAAGGTTATTCAAAAAGGCTTTCTTTCCCAAAAAGGGGAAATATTATCCTGTTTATGGTCAGCAGGCATCTTCTGCAGGTCGTTTTGCTGCAAAGCGTCAGCAACAACCTAAACAAGCCAAGCCTAAGGCTGCAAGGACTGCTACAGCCCAACAGCCTCAGCCTCCTCAGGGCCTTTGACTTACATCTAGAGAACTTAGCCTTTCTGGATCTAGAAGAACCAGAGCCTCTCACCATTCCAGGAAGGTTAGCCCACTTTGCTCCCAGATGGGAACAAGTCACTGCAGAGCAATGGACCCTCTCCATCATAAGGGAGGGGTACAAGCTTCATTTCTTAAACCTTCCTCCTCACACCATAGTGAGACAGTTCAATTCTCCAACATCTCTCCTCGACCTTCTGGGTCAGGAGATTGCTACCCTTCTTGCCCAAAGGGCAATAGAAGAAGTACCCCTTCTTCAACAGGGCTCAGGTTTCTACTCCCCCTATTTTCTTATCCCAAAGAAAACAGGGGGCTACAGACCCATATTAGATCTCAGAGATTTGAACAAGTTTCTATGCAAGGAGAAATTCAAGATGATTTCTCTCGGTGCTCTCCTTCCATACCTTCAGAGTCAGGATTGGCTTTGTTCTCTAGATCTCAACCCATATCCTCATCCATCCAACACACAGAAGGTTCCTTCGGTTCCTTTATCAAGGAAAGCACTACCAATACAGAGTGCTTCCTTTCGGTCTGGCCTCTGCTCCAAGAGTGTTCACAAAATGCATGGCAGTAGTAGCTGCATTTCTACGCACTCTAGGAATATTTGTATTCCCATATCTGGACGACTGGCTCATCCGAGCTCCATCCCAGTCAGAGGCCCAGACTTCCCTAGCCTGCACAAGGCGTGTTCTTCAGTATCTGGGACTTGTAATAAACATCCCAAAATCCCATCTCACCCCTACTCAGTCACTAGAGTTCATAGGGGCCTTGCTGGATACCACAACTGCAAGGGCCTATCTTCCCCAGGCCCGTTGCCTACGCTTGGTGCAGTTAGCCTCACAAATTTAGTTAAAGTCCCATTTAACTGCTCGAGAAATGTTACAACTGTTAGGCCACATGGCATCCACCGTGCATGTGGTTCCTTACGCTCACCTTCACATGAGGGCAGCTCAGTGGACTCTGTCCACCCAATGGACCCAGTCATCAGGGTGCCTGTCAGACAAAATAGCAACCTCCAGTCGCCTGTTCTGGTCTCTCCAGTGGTGGAGGTCCACTCAAAATCTGTTGCTGGGATCCCCCTTTCAACAATTGCTACCCCAAGCAACCCTTACAACAGATGCTTCTCCAAAGGGTTGGGGAGCTCATCTACAAGATCTCTCCACCCAGGGCATCTGGTCTGCACAAGAGACATCTCTACATATCAACCTCTTGGAGCTCAGAGCAATTCTTCTAGCTCTCAGAGTCTTCCACACCCTGCTCAGCTACAAGACAGTCCTCATCCACACGGACAACAAAGTAGCCATGTTCTACGTAAACAAGCAGGGCGGGACTGGCTCTCTGTCGCTTTGCAATGAAGCTTTGAGATTGTGGGCCTTCGCCAGAGAGCATCAAATTCATCTCGTAGCAGTGTATCTTCCAGGGGTTCAAACCTCTTGGGCAGACAGACTCAGTCGAGTTATGCTTCCACACGAATGGTCCCTCCATGGGGACCAGATAGCCAGGATCTTCCGAATTTGGGGAACCCCAGACATAGATCTGTTTGCAAGTCCGTGGAATGCCAAACTTCCCCGGTTCTGTTCCAGGATTCCGTGTCAGGGAGTTCAGGCCAGGGATGCCTTCCTCCTTCATTGGGGGCAAGACTTCCTCTATGCCTTTCCACCCATTCCCCTAATTCCCAAGACATTGTTCAAACTTCAGAGAGACAAGGGGTCTATGATCCTCATAGCACCACATTGGCCACGCCAGGTGTAGTACCCTCTACTTCTGCATCTCTCTCAAGCTCCCTCCCTGGACTTGGGATCTGCTCCAGACATCCTGTCCCAGGAGGAGGGAACGTTGTGGCACCCAAATCCCCAGGCTCTTCATCTCAGAGCCTGGTTGCTGAAGGCCTAGACCTTCAAGATTTGCATCTTTCTCAGCAGGTGAAGGATATCCTTCATGCTTCCAGAAAGCCTTCCACTAGACGTTCCTATGCTTGTAAATGGAAAAGGTTTACCATTTGGTGTGCACAGAAGGGTCTTAACCCTCTTGCAATACCTCTGAATTCTTTACTAGAGTATTTGCTGCATTTATCCCATGCAGGCCTTAAAACGAATTCAGTAAGAGTCCATTTGAGTGCTATTGCAGCATCCCTTAAGCCTCTCAATGGACAGCCTATTTCCTCTCATCCTCTTATTGCAAGATTCATGAGAGGCCTTCTTTTAACTAAACCTCCCATTAGACCACCTCCAGTGGCATGGGACTTAAATTTGGTTCTTGGCCAGTTTATGAAGCCACCCTTTGAACCTTTAGCCACTACCTCCTTGAAATTCCTTTCCTGGAAGGTTATTTTTCTCATTGCAGTCACCTCAGCTCGCCGCATCAGTGAGCTGCAAGCCTTGGTGGCTAATCCTCCTTATACAAGGTTCCATCATGGCAAGGTAGTCCTCAGGACTAATCCACACTTTATGCCTAAAGTGGTCTCACCTTTTCATCTGAACCAGAAGGTGTATTTTACCTGTCTTTTTTCCAGGACCTCATGCATCAAATGCAGAGGGGAATCTTCATACCTTGGATTATAAGAGTGTTCTTGCTTTTTACTTACAAAGAACACAGCAACATAGAAAGTCTTCTCTACTCTTTGTTGCTTTTGATTCTTCTCATTTAGGACTTCCAGTCTCTAAGAGAACACTGTCCAACTGGATTGCTCAGTGTATTTCTTTCGCCTACCAGAGTAAAAACCTTTCTCTGGAGGGCCATGTCACAGCTCACAATGTGAGAGCCATGGCAGCCTCAATGGCTCATCTAAACTCTGTGTCCATCGACCAAATCTGTCGAGCGGCCACCTGGGCCTCAGTTCATACCTTCACAGCCCATTACTGCTTGGACAACGACTCCCGCCGGGATGCCTTGTTTGGTCAGGCTGTCCTCAAACACCTGTTCCATTCCTAATCAACTCCTACCCACCTACCCTGGTTGGATGCCAGAGATCCATGGGGGGAGGTAGAGTCCTTTTCAAGGACACACAACCTGGGGTCTTCCCCTGGCATCTGCAGCTAGGGAGTCCCCATATGTGAAGACTCATTCCTGCTTGTTCCTGGAGATAGCACAGTTACTTACCTGTAACAGGTGATCTCTGGGAACAGCAGGAATAAGTCTTCACAACCCAACCACCTCCCCAAGGAGTTGTATCTCTCTATCTATCTTTCCTTTCCTCTCTCTTTTTCTCAGCTTTAAAACTCGAACTGGAGAGAGGCGGTTGGGAAAGGCGGGAAGGCAGCGCGCAGGCGCTGTGGGATGCTCCCAAAAGCTTTCTTACTGGACGCTGGGGAGCGTTCCCGCGCAGGCTCCGTCGGTACCGACGATACCCATATGTGAAGACTTATTCCTGCTGTTCCCAGAGATCACCTGTTACAGGTAAGTAACTGTGCTATGTTTGCTGTTTACACACTGTACCAAAAACAATGCCTTTAAATGCTGAGATGTCAAACTTAAAGTTTTTCCAAAGATTGCAAAAGTAACTGCCACAGCCTTGTTTTTCAATATACTTTAAGTTTATTGTGTCTCATTCTGCACAAACAATTATCAAGAGCCATTTACCCAGGTAAAAGGGCAGTCTGAAAACTGACAGTCTTTCGCCTGGCTAGACATGCCTGCAGAGATTCACCACGTGCACCCTTTCCACCATGCCAGGGGCAGGAAAGAAGACAGTGTAGGTGGATTGCATTTCCAAATCAATGTGTAGTATTTGCTGGGCATAAAATATATACTAAGTCCTTAGGTTAGTAAAATTGAAATCCAACAACAAAAACTAAACCCATAAAGTGAAACCCCTATTTAAACTTAATTTTTGTCAGAAGAGACTGGAGGAGACTGGAATTGACATCCAATCACACCAGACAGCCTTTTCTATTTTTCTTTTTTTGTAAACGCTAAAACATTTTTACTTAGCTCATCATTATATTCCAGTGAAGTTTCCATGTGCCAGACTTTTCTCTCAAATAGCGGTCGGATAGTTCATACACGACGTACGTTTCTGGCCATTAAGCCCTGTTTCAAGTGATTACTTTCTTCCAAAATACACCGCTATGGAAGCTTTCCATAGCGGTGTATTTTGGAAGAAAGTAATCACTTGAAACAGGGCTTAATGGCCCGAAACGTACGTCGTGTATGAACTATCCGACCGCTATTTGAGAGAAAAGTCTGGCACATGGAAACTTCACTGGAATATAATGATGAGCTAAGTAAAAAATGTTTTAGCGTTTACAAAAAAGGAAAAATAGAAAAGGCTGTCTGGTGTGATTGGATGTCAATTCCAGTCTCCTCCAGTCTCTTCTGACAAAAATTAAGTTTAAATAGGGGTTTCACTTTATGGGTTTAGTTTTTGTTGTTGGGCATAAAATATATGCAGAGAAAACAGGAGACTTCGATCCTGTAGCCATTTCCAACCTAAAATCATAGGCAAGACACATCTACGTGCTTTGCCGAATTATGCGCAGTTTGAGAATTGCTACCTAACTGCTTTGTGTCTTATGTGCAGCGGTTTGCCAGTCCCCCTGCTTAAATGGAGGGAAATGCATACGACCAAATCGATGTCATTGTCCCTCAGCTTGGACAGGACCAGATTGTGCTAGGTAAGTGTAGCAAATTATTTATTACATATACATTCAAATATGTATAAAACTAGTTAAAACTAGCTTTTACTTTCTTTCTACATATCAAATTGGTCACAGTTAGGACCATGGGATCATAAAGTGTATGTCTGAAATCCCTTGCTCCCCTGACTCCCAAGCTACCCTCTGGTTCTCTACTCTTTCCGATGCGCTCGACAATCTGGCCCCCCTTCAGCCCTGTCCCCCAAAGCGTCGCCCCTCACAACCTTGGTATCATCCTGGCCTTAGACTGCTCCGCTCTCAGCTCCGCAGAGCCATAAGAACATAAGATATGCCATACTGGGTCAGACCAAGGTCCATCAAGCCCAGTATTCTGTTTCCAACAGTGGCCAATCTAGGTCATACGTACCTAGCAGTTTCCCCAAGGGACACAGGTTCCACAATGCTTGTATTGGTTCAAGCATTGATATCCTGGGTCCCTTCTTAATAATGGTTTATGGACCTTTCCTCCAGGAACTTGTCCAAACCTTTTTTAAACCCAGCTACACTAACAGCCTTTACTACATCCTCCGGTAACAAATTCCAGAGTTTGATTACACGTTGAGTGAAAAAATATTTTCTTTTATTAGTCTTAAATAGTTTACCCTGTAGCTTCATTGCATGTCCCCTAGTCTTTCTATATTCTGATAAGGTAAACAATCGATCTACGTTTACCCGTTCCACTCCGTTCATTAATTTATAGACTTCTATCATATCTCCCCTCAGCCGTCTCTTTTCCAGGTTAAAGAGCCCCAACCTTTTTAGCCTTTCTTCATAGGAGTAGCCTTCCATCCCCTTTACCATTTTGGTGGCTCTTCTCTGAACCTTTTCTAAAATTGCTATATCCTTTTTAAGATATGGCGACCAGAATTGCACACAATATTCAAGGTGCGGTCCTCACCATGGAACGATATAGAGGCATTATAATATCTTTTGTTTTATTTTCCATTCCTTTCCTTATCATACCTAGCATTCTATTGCTCTCTTGGCCGCCGCTGCACACTGGGCCGAGGGTTTTAACATGGTATCCACAAGGACGCCTAAATCTTTTTCTTGGGTGGTGGTTCCTAATGTGGAACCTTGCATCGTGTAACCATAGTTTGGGTTGTTCTTCCCTAGGTGCATAACCTTGCACTTCTCCACATTAAATTTCATCTGCCATTTTGATGCCCAGTCTTCCAATTTATCAAGATCCTCTTGCAATTTTCCACAATCCTCCTGGGTTTTAACAACTTTAAATAGTTTTGTGTCATCAGCAAATTTGATAACCTCACTCGTTATTCCACTTTCCAGGTCATTTATGAATATGTCAAAAAGCAGCGGACCCAGCACAGATCCCTGGGGTACACCACTATTCACCTTTCTCCATTGGGAAAATTGGCCATTTAGCCCTACCCTCTGCTTTCTATCTTTTAACCAGTTCCTGATCCACAGTAGTACACTGCCTCCTATCCCATGACTCTTTAGTTTTGCCAAAAGTCTCTCATGAGGGACCTTGTCAAAGGCTTTCTGAAAGTCCAGATACACAATATCAACCGACTCACCTTTGTCCACCTGTTTATTCACTCCTTCAAAAAAACATAACAGATTAGTAAGACAAGATCTTCCTTGTCTAAAGCCATGTTGGCTGTCTCCCATTAGGTCATGACTATCTATATGCTGAGTAATTTTATTCTTTATGATGGTTTCTACCATTTTTCCCGGTACTGATGTCAGGCTCACCGGTCTGTAGTTTCCCGGATCACCCCTCGAACCCTTTTTAAAAATTGGTGTTACATTGGTGATCCTCCAATCCTCAGGTATTAGAGATGATTTTAATGATAGTTCACAGATTACTGATAGCAGGTCTGCAATCTCAAATTTCAGTTCTTTCAACACCCTTGGATGTATACCATCCGGCCCAGGTGATTTGCTACTCTTCAGTTTATCTAATAGTTGTAGGACATCTTCCCGATGTATCGATATTTCCTTCAATTCTTCCACACCTTTAAATACCACTTCAGTCGTGGGTAACATCCCCACATCTTCCTCAGTAAAGATCGAAGCAAAGAATTCATTCAGTCTCTCCGCTATCGCCTTGTCGCCTCTTAGTGCTCCTTTAACCCCTTTATCATCTAATGGACCAACTGACTCTCTCACGGGTTTTTTGCTACGAATGTACTTGAAAAGGTCTTTATTTCTCTTTTTTGCTTCCGCAGCAAGCTTCTTCTCAAATTCTCTCTTTGCCTGCCTTATCAATGCCTTGCATTTGACTTGCCAGTGCTTGTGCTGTTTCCAGGTTTCATCATTTGGCTCTTTTTTCCATTTCTTGAAAGATGCTTTTTTGGCAACAACAGCCTCTCTGACCTCAGCTTTAAACCATGCTGGCAATTTTTTGGACTTCCTTCCACTTTTCTTAAAGCGTGGAATACAGCTGGTCTGGGCTTCCAAGATAGTATTTTTCAACAACACCCAAGCTTGATGTACGTCTTTAACCTTCGCAACTGCTCCTTTTAGTTTTTTCTTAACTGTTTTCCTCATTCTATCATAGTCTCCCTTTCGAAAGTTAAAGGGTAGTACTGTGGATTTCCTTACTATCCCTCCTCCACTAATTAAATCAAAGGCGATCATGCTATGATCACTATTGCCAAGTGGCCCCAACACCCTTATCTCTTGCACTACATCTGGTGTTCCACTAAGGACTAGGTCTAATATTGCTTCCCCTCTGGTCGGTTCATGAACCAGCTGCTCCAAGAAGCAGTCATTTATTTCATCTAGGAACTTTATCTCCCTAGCATGTCCTGTTGTGACACTGACCCAGTCGATGCCGGGGTAATTGAAATCACCCATTATTATTACTGCACTGTAACTTTTGCTAGCTTCCTTGATTTCTTTGAGCATTTCATCATCCATTTGTTCATTCTGGCCAGGCGGACGATAGTACACCCCCACTGCCATCGCCTTCTCCTTTTTACATGGAATTTCAATCCATAGAGATTCTACAGCAAATTTTGTTTCTTGCAAAACTTTAATCCTTTCTGACTCAATGCCCTCTCTAACATAGAGCGCAACCCCTCCACCAATTTGATCAGCTCTATCATTTCGATATAGTTTGTACCCAGGTATCACAGTGTCCCACTGGTTGTCCTCCTTCCACCATGTCTCTGATATTCCAATCATATCTAACCTCTCGTTTAGTGCTATATATTCTAACTCTCCCATCTTGTTTTGTAGACTTCTAGCATTTGCATACAAGCATTTTAGAGACTGTATTTTATTCATATTAATTTGGCTATTGGTAGACATGGGTAATTTGGGATCTTTAAGTTCTGTCTGCTCCATACTCGAGGGCATTTGGGCTACTTTACTCTTTTTTGGAACCTCTCTGCTTTTTGTAGTATCCTTCAAGGATACATTCTTCCGAACCATGCGCTCTTGGGCGACTGTCGGCTTTCCCCTATTATCTAGTTTAAAAGCTGCTCTATCTCCTTTTTAAAGGTTAATGCCAGCAGCCTGGTTCCATCCCGGTTAAGGTGAAGCCCATCCCTTCGGAAGAGCCCCTCCTTTCCCCAGAATGTTCCCCAGTTCCTAACAAATCCGAACCCCTCATCTCTGCACCATTGTCTCATCCACGCATTGAGACTCCGGAGCTCTGCCTGCCTATTGGGTCCTGCACGTGGAACGGGAAGCATTTCGGAGAACGCTACCCTGGAAGTTCTGGATTTCAACTTCCTACCTAAAAGCCTAAATTTAGCTTCCAGAACCTCCCTACCACATTTTCCTATGTCATTGGTACCAACATGTACCAAGACAGCAGACTCCTCCCCAGCACTATCTAAGACCTTATCTAGGTGGCGTGTGAGGTCCGCTACCTTCGCACCAGGCAGGCATGTTACCAGGCGATCCTCACGTCCACCAGCCACCCAGCTATCTACATGTCTAATGATCGAATCACCAACTATAACTGCTGTCCTAACCCTTCCCGCATGGGCACTTGGCCCTGGAGAAACCTCCTCGGTGCGAGAGGGGTTTACATCACCTGGAGGACAGGTCCTAGTTAAAGGATCACTTCCTGCCACACCAGGGTGATGCTCTCCTGTCACGTGACCACTCTCCTCCATGGCAACAGGGATGCTGCCAGACTGGAGGTGGGACTTCAGGACTATATCCCTGTAGGTCTCGTCTATGTACCTCTCTGTCTGTCTTATGTTTTCCAAGTCTGCTACTCTAGCCTCTAGAGAACGGACTCGTTCCCTGAGAGCAGAGAGCTCCTTGCACCTAGTGCACACGTAAGACCTCTCACCAGCTGGGAGAAAATCATACATGTGACACTCAATGCAAAAGACTGGAAAGCCCACATCCCGCTGCTGGACTGCTGTCTGCATCTTAGTTTTAAGTTTGTGTTTAGATCTTTAAGTTCTATATGTACTAAAGGGTGCAATGGATATTTATACCACTAAAACTGTACCTAAGAAGTTTAATATACCTTGTTCACCTGAAGCTTAATTAATCTCAGGTCCTTGGTGTATGACTGATTTGGGTAATGAGCTTCACCTGAGAGCACCTCCTGTCTTTTAAGTTGTGCAAGTACCTATAAAGCTGTGATTTTCCCAGGGGAGGGTGGGTGTGGGGAGGGAGGGAGGGATATAACACTTATTAAAAAAGGGCTGCTACACAGTACCTTGTCCTGTGCTGCTGAGGAAAACTATATTCTGATTTGATTTAAATTATAGCTCTTTGCTGCTACTAGGCTCTAACCTATTATGAAATTTAAACTACAAGCTCTCTGCTGGATTCTAAATTTAACCAGAAAGCTCTCTTCTGTGTTTTAATTTGAAACTAAAAGTACTTTGCTGATGCTAGGCCCTGAGTGACTATGAAATTTAAACTACAGCTGTCTACTGGGTATGAAAGGTAACCAGAAAGTTCTCTTCTGTGTTTTTAAATTGAATCTTAAACTGTAGCCGAATGCCTATGGCGCAAGGCACCTTCTCCAACCACTCTCTTATCATTTAAGGCTCATCACTCCCACTACCGCTCTCAGGTGCACTCAGCCAAAAGAAACTACTTCTCTACTGCCATCTCAAATGCTCCTAATCAAGCCCGACACCTCTATAATACACTTCACTCCCTCACCTCCCTTCTTCCCTCTGCCTCTGCCTCCTCCGCTCACCTATCTCCCCCTCCTTCACTTCTTGCCACATTCTTTAGCGATAAGATCTCCAAGCTTAGGTCCTCCCTTCCCTCCTGCCCCTCACCCATCCTTCCTCCCCCTCCCGTCGTGTCTCCTCCTCCGTCCCCTGGCCATTCCCATACCTGGTCTTCTTTTTCCCTAATAACCTCTGCTGAACTTCACCAACTTATCTCCTCTTCTAATAAGACCTTCTGCTCCCTCGACCCCATCCCTTCCTCTTGGTTGTTAAATCCATCATTGGCACTTCTCCCCCCTCTCCTCTCTATGCTTAACTCTAGCCTCTCCTCCGGTATTTTTCCCCACTCCTGGAAGCACACTCTCATTCGCCCCATTCTCAAGAAGCCCTCCCTTGACCCCATGGTTCCCTCCCACTATCGCCCAGTATCCAACCTCCCCTTCATTTCCAAACTTCTAGAAAAATTTGTATTTGCCCAACTCTCTCACCACTTAGACGATGTCAACTTTCTTCATCCACGGCAATCTGGTTTCTGTCAGGGTCACAGTGTAGAAACTGTCCTTCTCGCTTTCACCAATGCCCTACACGTTGCTCACGATCGTGGTGATATTTCGGTGGCGGTAGCCCTTGACCTGTCCGCCGCCTTTGACCTTGTTGATCACTCCCTCCTTCTCACCCGTCTCCGAGAGGCGGGTCTTCGCAGCACGGTGCTTCATTGGTTTCACTCTTTCCTGTCCTCGCGATCCTGCTCAGTCCTTTCTTCCTCCCCTGCCATTCCTGCCTTGGACCCCTTTCTTCTGATATGTGGTGTCCCCCAGGGCTCTGTACTTGCACCTCTTCTTTTTAACCTTTTTCTAGCCCCCCTCACTCTTCAGATCAGCAAACTTGGATCAGCGCCTTTTATTACGCTGATGATATCGTTCTCCTACACCACACCTCCCCCTCTCACCCTGATCTCTCCCCACTTAATTCCTGTCTTTCCACCGTTGCTGATTGGTTGTCACAAAACTGTCTTCACCTTAACCTCACAAAGACTATCGCTATTTGGTTTTCCCGCGGCGGTCCCTCTCCTTCCCCAGCCCCATCTTTCTCAGGTTCCCCCATTCCATTGGTCTCTTCTTTCCGTTACCTTGGTGTTTTCTTTGACTCAAACTTATCTTTTCACGATCACATCTCCCACGTCACTAAGACCTCCTTCTTCTTCTTGCGCCAAATTCGTGCTATTCGCCCTTTCCTCACCCCCCCCCCCCCAGCACTCACTACACTACTCCTATCTCTGGTCATGTCCCGTGTTGACTTTGCTAACTCTCTTTTTCCTGGTCTTCCGAAAACTCAGCTTCACCAACTTCAACGTATCCAGTACACTGCTGCCCGCATTGCTACTCACTCCTCTGCCCGCGATCACATCTCACCCCTCCTTTCCCGTCTCCATTGGTTGCCTCTACCTTTCCGTTACCAATATAAATTGCTTACGCTGGTACATCAGGCCTTTCACACTAACACTCCGCAATATCTGGCAGACCTTCTCACTTATCACACCCCCAGGCACACACCTCGCTCATTTCACCTTAACCGTCTCACTCTCCCTTCCCCCTCTCTTGCACACCTTCAGTCCACCCGCTCCTCAGCTTTCTTCTTCGCAGCTCCCGCCCTTTGGAACTCTCTTCCCCCCTCCCTCTGGCTTGAGCCCCACTATCCCACTTTTAAATGTAATCTGAAAACCCACTTCTTTTCCCTCGCCTTTGATCTTCCCTCCCCTTTTGTGTAAGCTCTCTCTACTGAGATTTGTGTTGTGCTCTTTCCTCCTCCCCCTTTCCTATCTCGAGATTGTAACTTCCTTTTTCCTTTCTTCTGGCTTAATGTTTTTATGATTGTTTTTACATTGTAAACCGCTCTGGTCCCCCTGAAGGGCGGTATATCAAGTTTAATAAACATAAACATAAACATAATCTCTTCTTCTCTCTGTGCTTATGAAATCTAACTTCTTTCTCATCATGGGGCCTTTATAAAACCATAGTCATCATTTGAATCCTTTTTTCTATAGCCACACCAACCGCTGCAGGCTCTATCTCCTACTGAGGAATATGCTTTTTTCTGCAGAATTGTGGCAAACTGGAAACCTGATACGTTGAATCCTGAGAATCACCTGCTGGGCAATTGAATCCCCCCTTCCTACCAAATGTGTGCTGCCACATGCACCCTTTACAGCTGGGGTCACCAACCTCCAGAGGACCGCGGGCCGCACAGCCGACTACCGGGAGCCTCGCGGGCCGCACCCCCCTTCTCCCCGCCCCCGCGAAAAAAAACAACAAACGCAAAATGATGAAAACAATGGCTGATCACCTTTATTGAATTTAATGAGATGGCTGATGATTCATGCTAGCAGACAAACGCTTAAAGTCTGGCTTCACCGATGACACTGACAGGAGAAGGGTCGCTTGCAGGTGGTCGTCGGTGAGCTGTGAGCGCGTGGATACAATGGCGGGAATCCTTGGCGGGCCACACGTAATGTTAACCGGGGTAGAGCCTCGCGGGCCGCACGAAGGGACCTCGTGGGCCGCATGCGGCCCGCGGGCCGCAGGTTGGTGACCCCTGCTTTACAGCATCCCCCTTCCAGGCTGTTTCAGACTCTCTTCACCACTACCCCTACCCTATCAAACACCCCTCATCACCTTCCTCTTTCATTTTGCCAAGGCATTTCACAGTCCCCTACAACCCCGTCCACCCCTTTTACCTTTGCGGAATGCTTCAAACTCTTCTCATGCCACTTCTCCTAGCAAACCGCTATAACCGCTTATACTGCCACGCCATGGATTGCTGCTTGATTCTGGTAACACCTCCTTCCAGTCAGCAATTTGAGACTCTGGCAGCAATGACAAATGAAAATTGAGGCTGCAGTTGGATGGTGGCAGTATCAGGAAGAGGAAAGAGTGTCGGGAAAGGCAGCATTGAAAGTAGTGCCAGAGACAGCATCTGGAGGGGCAATGGAAGAGGGGTTCAAGAGAGACTCGGCGGCAGTGCTGGCGCAAGAGAAAAAGAGAAGGAAGACTGTAGGGATGGGGAAGGGGACTATGGAGGTAGAGGGATGGGAATCAATAGAACAACGGCATGATGAGTGGTGTCAAAGAGGTGAGAATGGGAGAAGCTGTTGAGAGGCAAGTAGTCACTTTTGAGAGGGAACGTCTATGAAAGAATGGATGAAGAAGAGAGAAAGAATAGTAGAAAAACCAGCAGAAAAAAGAGGAATGGAAAGTTTTTAAAAAATCAGATATAGTAAGCAATCTGAATAGAAAGAAGAATAAGTGTAAAGATAATAGAGGGACTATTTTATTTGAAAGGAACATTCTTAAAACGATTTTCAATACACATTTGCCTTTTCTGTATATCAGTATATGTAAGTGTGTCGTTAAATTATCTACTGCTTGCCTCTGAACTTCCCTCGAATTATAGCTTTTACCTTACTGCCCTACTCAGAAGCAAAGCCACAGGAGAACTCAATGGACCTCTGTCACTTCATTTTGAGACCTGCAGCCTAACTGAAGACCAAACACTGTTTAGAACAACTATCCACAGGGTCACTGTGAGTCAATATTGACTCAGTAGCACTTAACAATAAGTTGTCCATATGTCTTTTCCCTATATGTCAGTTGTGGTATTTCATGGCAACTCCAGTACGTTTTCTTGGTTGATGCAGCTCAGAATGGAGCATAACTTTGCTCATTCTGTTCCCAGTTATTGCAGCTAAGATCTAAATTTACCATTTGTTTGCACGATAACATGATAGCAGACAAAGACCAAAATGAGCTATCTAGTTTAACCCAACTAATCACTTTAGAGAACAATTCTGAACCTAAGTCTCTGTCAGCTATTCAGTGTGTTCTATATTTTTGTTGCTTGATTTCATTAATATAGTGTTGCAGGATTTTGAGCTCAGAGGTTCACTGTTACACGTTAGCAATCACCGAGCCTCTGTGACTTTGCACATCAACAGAGATATCTACGCAGCACCATTTGTGCATAAAATATGTCTTCTGTAAACCTGAGGACTCTTAGATAAACATTTATATTTGATTCTGAGAAAGCAGTCAGCTTGCCTAAGATCCAGGACATTAGATGCCATAGAGAACCTCCAGCCTTGTGCTCCTCCAAACCCCCCCCCCCACACACACACACATACACACAACCTAATGGCAACGGCTCCCAAACTGTGCTCTCTTCTGTAACAGCAATAGCACAGCATCCACCTCACTCTCCTCCCTCACTCTATGCCCTGCATTCCCCTCCATTTACCCCCATCTCCGCTTTCTGGCTCTGCTCAGCATTTCTTTTATCCCCCCCCCCCCCCCCTCCACAGCATCCTCTTCGCACTTCCTTCAACTCCGTTCCCAACATATCAGTATTTTCCCAGTTTCTCTGCCCCTCTTTCTGCAGTGTCCAGCATCTTCTCTCTTCACTACACCACCAGCTCAGCATAATCACTCCCTCTCCATCGCACTATCTGCCCAGTGCACTATTCTCCATCCACCCTACACCTTTTTGTGATTCTCCTTTTCGTCACCCTGTGCCCACCCAATACTCTCTCACTCTATCCCCAACATTTACTCAGCATTCATTTTCCATACTTTCCTTACCTTCTAATTAGTAAAGGTCCAAGCCTCTTCTCACAGTCTTTCTCTGACGGGATAGGTTCCACCAGAGGCCTAGGCCTCATCCCCTGATCTTTGGCTGGAGGACTTTCCAAGGGTTCCTCCTATCATTTTCAGCTGCTGGTGAGATGCATTAAGCCAGCAGCCCTGCAATGGAAGAGGAGATTTCCCACCTTTTTTGGCCATTGGTAGGATCCGCAAACATTTTTAGAACTGGTGGGCCAGCATATCTGACATCTCGACTGCTGACTTCATGATGCATGAAATCAGCAATCATGAAGTGCTGACCTGCAAGTTTTAAAAATGTTAGTGGCTATTGCTGATCCTTCTTTATAATGGATGAGCGGGTGGCACCCAGAGGTTTCCAGAATTTTGCCACCTCCCAAATTCTGGTGCTCTAGATGATTGTCTAGTTTTACCTAATAGACAGGCTGGCACTGCTAAGGTCATTGTAGAAATGCTGGAATCAAAATTAATTTTTGGCATGATAAATAGTCAGATACAGTCTCTGGTTTTTAACTCTGTGCTACAAAGTAGAAATGTACTAGAACAATTACATTTGCCCATTTTACAGGACATATGGGATTTCCTGAAAGATGGGTTACATTAAGCCAGAGCTACTCAATTCCAGTCCTGGTGGCCCACAACCCTGCAGGTTTTTGGGATATCCCTAATGATATGCATGAGATATATATGCATTAGAGATAGCCTGCCAACCTGACTGGTGTTTGGCCCTCCAGGGCTGGATTTGGAGACCCCTGCCTTACACCTCTGTCATTTAAGATTGTAAGTGGGCAAGGTGCAGATGTCCAAGACATCAAAAAGGTTAGAATTTGTCACATTCCTCCTTGCTTCTCACCACCACCAAAATATTGTCTATTAGACAACTTTTTGGTGGTGTTGAGAATCTAGGAGGAATGTGACACATTCTATCTACCCTTTTGATGTCTAGAACATCTGTACCTTGCCCACTCACAATCTTAAATGACAGAGGTGTAAGGCAGGGGTCTCCAAATCCAGCCCTGGAGGGCCACAAACCAGTCAGGTTGGCAGGCTATCTCTAATGCATATATATCTCATGCATATCATTAGGGATATCCCAAAAACCTGCAGGGTTGCGGGCCACCAGGACTGGAATTGAGTAGCTCTGCATTAAGCTGACATTGTGAGGGCAATTTTAAAAGCCACTTTCACTGGTAAAACACAGCTTTCCACATTGAAATGGGCTTTTATAAAATTGCCTACTCTATAGCAATATATGAGCAGTGCCATTTCATGGGTATTATTGGCTGCCATAAGGACAGGCATTCATGGGGTCAGGGTTTGGCACTATCCACATACGTTTGCATTTTGAAAAATGTGTGTAATTTCGTTGACATAATATCAGCACTCTTCCACACAAATTTTTTTAAGTGAATATATGTGTGTGCTTTCAATTTCAAAATGCAACGAAATCCAGGAAGTGAAAAGTACCCACATGGGGGCCTTTTACTAATGGGTGCTACCTGGCAGCATGTTTTCTGATGCGTGCTAAAGGCATGCTGGGGCACATATTGCCAGGTACGCAGGGCCAACTGTGCAACCCACATTAGAGGTGCATGTGGGTGGGTAAGTTGAGAGTTGGCATGATAAGCTTGGCGTAGTTAGCGCGGTGCTCACAACGCACAGTAACTGCATTAGCATGGGTCCACGTATCGCCATTTCAATAAGTGGTGTTAGCACATGCTGCATTAGCACAGGTGCATCTATGGAACAGGACTCCATGTTAACTGCCAGGGAAATGCTTTCCATGCCCCCAACAGTTATTGCAGGGGTGTTGCATGTAACATGCCATGGTTTTGGCACTAATCACACATTACATGCAACAACTTAATGCCCATTAGTAAAAGACCTCCATATTTTCTATCCAGGAGAGCAATACAAAATCTATGGTACATAGGTGTGTTCTACATTTTAGTGGTAACAACTAAAACAATGAAGAGCACAGTCAAGATTAACATAAGACAAATAATACAAAAAATATTGCACAAAAGAAATAGATAAGGCAATTTAACAATTATCAACACGTTAGAAGCAATGATTCTTCAAAAAGAATACAAAGCAAGCTCCTGTGGTCCTCCATTTTGAATTTATTTATTTATTTATTTAACAGTTTTTATATACCGTCTTTCTACAATTCAAGACGGTTTACATGGAACATAACTGACAGTATTGTACAACTGTTTACATAGAACAAGGTAACAGGCTACATAGGTAACATAAGAACTAAGGAACTAATGAGCTAATAAACTATTTACAATAATATGGATCATTTGTTTACATAAGAAGTAACTGTGGGTCACTAGGATATCAATTGGAGGGACTAGTGAGGAGGGTAGGAGTAGGGGGGGGAGGAACTAGGGTGGTAGGGAAAAGTGTTCGAGGAAGAGGTGGGTTTTTAATCTCTTTCGGAATTCTGCGTGGCTCACACAGTTACGTAGGTCATGGGGAAGGGTATTCCATAGGGATGGGGTGTAGAGAGAGAAGGCCCTGTTGTTAGTAGATTGTTTAAAGTGTAATTTAGATGTAGGAATGGTTAGAAGGTTTTTGGTGGAGGAGCGGCGTGTTCTTGTGTTGTTAGGGAAGGCAAGGAGTGGGGAAAGGCATGGAGCTGATTCTTTTGAGATAATCTTATGAATGAGGGTGAGCACTTTAAATTTGGATCGGAGTTGGATTGGGAGCCAGTGTAAGTCATAGAGGACAGGTGTAATATGGGAGCGTCTAGGGTTGTTAGTTATTAATCGTGGTAGTGTATTCTGGGCAAGTTGGAGAGGTTGGATGGTAGTCTTAGAGAGGCCATGATAGATAAGGTTACAATAGTCAAGTGAAGGGGTTGTGAGGGCCTGACAGACAGTACGGAAGGAGTTGGGGTTTAAGAGAGGCTTGAGGTTCCGGAGGGTGCGCAACTTCGCGTAAATTGTATTGGTAGTTTTCTTTATGTGCTCAATAAAGGAGAGGTTCCGATCGAGGATGATTCCAAGATATTTCACTTGTTTTTTTATAGTGAGAGTGAGATCACCAAGGGTGAGTGTAGGGGGAGGGGTATATGAGGGGTTGGAGAATACTTGAAGGATCTCAGTTTTGAATTGGTTAATAAGTAGATTGTGTTGGGAAAGCCAGGATTTGAAATTGGTTAGACATTCATTTATTTTAGTAAAGTCGGGGTTAGAGAGGCTAAATGGGGTGAAGCACATCATATCATCTGCGTATAATTGGTACTGAATGCCGTGGTTTTGGAAACTTTTGCAGGCAGGTTGGAGGAAGATATTAAAAAGTAAGGCAGAGAGGCTAGATCCTTGGGGGACACCTTGCTTTAGCGTAAATGGGAGGGAGGTATCACTTCCAATACGGACCTGTTGTGTTCTGGAGTCTAGGTAGGAATGAAACCATTTTAGTGTTGTGCCTCTCAGACCTATTTCATGAAGTCTGGTTAGGAGTTGATTGTGGGGAAGAGAGTCAAAGGCAGCGGATAGGTCGAGGAATATAAGTAAGCATCCTTGGGTAGGGTTATGGGTGTGTAAGTACAATGAATATAGGAGGGAGGTTAGGAGGGTTTCAACTCCGTGATTCTTTTAAATCCATGTTGGTATAGGTCAAGGGGAGAGTGGTCATCAATGTAATCCTGTAGTTGGGCTTGGACAATTTTCTCAGTAATCTTTGCAAGGAAGGGTATACTGGAGATGGGTCTATAGGAGGAAGGGGAGATGGGGTCAAGTTTGGATCCTTTTAGGATAGGGCGGATAGAGGCACATTTAAGTAGGGGTGGTACAGAACCAGACTGGAGGGAGGATTGTACAATGGTCAGGATGTAGGGGCTGAGGGATGTTCTGGTGGATTTGATCCAGGGGGCAGGGCAAGGGTCGAGGGCAGATGTTGATGCATTCAAACTGTTTATGACATTAGATATAGTTTCTGATGTGACGGTGTGAAATTCATACCATGAGTTTTCTAGAAGTAGAGTACTATAGTCTTCAGTTGGTTGGGGATTGCATGTTAGAGGGGGAGGGGGGGAGGAATTTAGAGGCCAGGTGGTCGGCTATAGCCTGGGCGGATATTTTAGATGGTTGGTCATGTGGGAGGGGGTCTTTTATTAGAGATTTGGCGATGGAGAAGAGCTCCCTTGGTTTGTTGAGGGCACGCTGGATTATATTTTCATTGTATTCTCTTTTATGATTAGTGGTTTCTGCGCAGTAGGATCGAAGTTTAGCTGTATAAGCATTGTGTACATCTGGGTCTTGTGTATGTCTCCATTTGCGTTCAAGACGTCTAAGCTCTCTTTTGAGGTTTCTCAGGTTTGTAGAAAACCAGGGGGATCTTCTGCGATGTTTGTGAGAGAGATAAAGGGGTGTAAAAGAGTCATTGAATAAATAAAAATAAATTATCTCCATGTCCCCTAAGAAGTTAGGTAAAACGAGGTTACTTACCTGTAATGGGGGGCTCTTCATGGATAGCAGGATAAGTCAGCCACACCTGGTGATGTCATCTGACAGCGCACGAATGGAATGCTCTCCAGAGCTTAGAAAGGCAAGCTTTTCTGAACATGCCCAGGTTGCCCTACCCCCAGGCCCACCCCTACCTAGCCCAGTACATGTCCCAAGCTCTGACCTTGCCACTAGGTAGGCGGACTGAGGCTTGAAGGTATCCTTATCCAGGGGAGATGGGCATGGTATGTGTGGCTGACTTATCCTGCTGTCCATGGAGAACCCCCATGACAGGTAAGTAACCTCACTTTCTCCATGGACAAGCAGGATGTATCAGCCACACCTGGTGCCTCCCCAGCTGTGACTCTCAGCCACAGGAGTTGTGAAGGATGAGGGCGATGGCCGAGGGCATTTGTACCTGGTACCTTTCATTCCCTAGTATGACCGTACTCAGTGACTTGCAGGGCAAAATTTATTTGCAAGCGTGACAGTGACAATGGTGTCAATCAACAAAATAGACAATGGTGTCAATCAACACTGAAATAGAATTAAGACCCCAGTGTAAATAAGATGTAGATATGTTCTGCCTGAAATCAGGTACCAGTGTAATACAATGTATAGAGTTATAGAATGTACATAGTTTCCCCCAGTTACTTCCAAGTTGATCTCCCTGTTTATTGTAAATACAACTCAAAGTTCCCTTTGTTGTATAGTTGATGTTAATTGTAAACCGCTCTGATCTAAAATAGAGCGGTATAGAAGAACTGTTAAATAAATAAATAAATAAACAACAATAGTAAAACCTATCCGCAACCTG
Source organism: Ichthyophis bannanicus (assembly GCA_033557465.1). Taxonomy (NCBI): domain Eukaryota; kingdom Metazoa; phylum Chordata; class Amphibia; order Gymnophiona; family Ichthyophiidae; genus Ichthyophis; species Ichthyophis bannanicus. The sequence continues at coordinate 660,731,496 of CM066032.1, read as the reverse complement.
GGCGGTGCAAAACAAACCGTGTAACTACAGTGCAATGACAAGGCAAAGGCAGGAACAACAATAACACAACAGCAATGGCCATCAATGGTCCAGGCGGAGCCATTAGTCTAATGTTCAATGTGGGGACTGCGTATGCTGGCGGCCGGATATGCTAGCCACCCTGGGTAATGTACACCATTTTTGGAGTGCTGCACTCACTTGACTTGGGGTGTCCTGGGAGCAGCCATAGTTGTAATTAATATTGTCCATCTGAAAGAGGTGTCTGTGAGCACCTCGTGGTCAAGGCAATAATGTTTCTGAAAGGTGTAGATCGAGAACTAGGTTGCAGCCTTGCAGATGTCAGCCGTGGGTACAGAGTGCAGGTTGGCAATGCTGGTGGTTAAGGCATAAAGCTGGTGGGCCCGAACCCTCATAGTGGGTTGGCTGCCCGCCTGGCTGTAGCAGAATGCGATGCAGTCCGATATGCACTGGGACAGGGTCCTCCTCGTGACAGGGCGACCTAGTCTGTTGAAATCAAATGAGACAAAGAGCTGTGCCCTGTGCCTCAGGAACACACTTCTATGCAGGTACATGCAGACGGCGTGCATGCAGTCAAGGGTATGTAGGCTCTGTTCCTCTGGTGAGGCATGGGGCTCTGGGTAGAAGGAGGGTAATTCGATAGTCTGGTTGAGGTGGAATGGAGAGGTGACCTTGGTGGGTCGTGAGGCTGACCCGGTCCTGGTAGGTTTGTGTATATGGGGGGGGTGGGCCCAAGTACTTGCATCTCACTGATCCTCCTGGCAGTGGTGATGGCTATCAGGAAGAGGATCTTCCACATCATATGCTTCAGTGATGCTGAAAGTAATGATTCGAAGAGGTCCTGTGTGAGCTGCTGCAGGACATTGTTCAGGTCCCAGGGAGGAACTGGTAGGCACACTATGGGGCGCAGGTTGGCCAGACCCTTCATGAAGTGGGCAACTAACAGGTGTGCGGCGATGGAGGCATCACCATGTCAATCATGGAAGGTGGCTGTGGCTGAGAAGTGGGCTCGGATGGATGGTGTTTTGAGTCCAAGGTCAAAGAGAGTGATGAGGTATTGCAGGACTTGTGATATCGGGCAGGGTCTAGCCTGTGTGTGTCACACCAGATGTGGTAACATTTCCATTTCAGGCCATATGATTTTCACGTTGACAGGTGTCTGGCCACCAGGATAACATGCTGCACCTCTGTCAACAGGCTGAGTGATGACAGGGTTACCCTTTCAATTTCCAGGCTGTCAGGGTGAGCACTGGCAGGTTGGGGTGTAGCATGGTCCCATTGTTGTGAGTGATGAGGCTCTGCCTCAGTGGCAGCCAAATGGGGGGCTCCAGACCCAGGCAGCACAGGTAGAGAAACCATACTTGGCCAGTGGGGAATGATGAGGATAGCCAGGGTCTCATCCTGCCTGATTTTCTGGAAGGTTTTCGATATCAGGGGAGTGAAGGGAAAGGCATAAGGCATACACTGGCGACAGTTTCCCCCAGTGCAGGTTAAAGACGTCCCCAGTGAGACTGTGTGTGGAGGGGCATTTTGACCAAAAGCGAGGGCATTTTGTATTGCTATTGCTGGCAAACAGATCCACGCATGGGGTTCCCCACTCTTGGAAGAGTGATGCTACCACCTAGGGATCGAGAGCCCATTCATGGGAGTCCAGTTGGTGGCTTAGCCGGTCAATGAGGTCATTCTGTGTGCTCAGTAGGTAGAAAGCTTGAAGCAGGCAGCGTCTGAAGTGCCAGAGTCTGAGCGCTTCTGTGCAGAGCATGCAGGACCCTGTGCCCCCTGTTTGTTGATGTAGAACATGGCTACCTGATTGTCCATCTGTATTAGTATGGACCTGTCCACAATGCAGGGTTCGAAGACTCTCAGTGCATACCTGATTGCCCACATTTCTAGGAATTTGATGTGGTAACTTCGCTCTTTCCCCGCCCAGGAACTTTGGACCAGAGGTGTAGAAGGTGGGCTTCCCAGCCCACCATGGAGGTATCTGTGGTGAGGGTGAGTTGATGCTGTGGTTGCTGGAGGGGCCTGACCCCCGATAAGTTCTCTGAGGGTCCACCAGGTGAGGGACCCCTTCACCCTGGTGTCGAGCGGGATGCGGCTGGCCAGGGACTGTGAGTGTTGTTTCTAGTGGTTGCGTATGTGCCACTGGAGGTGATGCATATGGAGTCTTGCAAGAGGTAGGAGCTGGGTTGTGGCTGCCATGTGCCCCAGGAGGCATAGCAGTGTCCAAGCTGTGGCCTGGTCAGAGGAGGAGACTTTCTGAGCCAGTGAGGTGATGGTCTGTATCCATTGCAGTGGAAGAAATGCCTTGGCCAGGGTGGTGTCATTATCTGCGCCAATGAATTCCAGTCGCTGCACAGGGAGTAGGCATGACTTATGAAAGTTCACCAGGAATCCTAGGGCCGACAGTCTTCCCCACGGCTGTCCATGCCTCCTGATTCAAGGGGGCTACTAGGAGCCAGTTGTCAAGGTATGGAAAGACATAGATGCCCTGCTTGCAAAGGTGTGCAGCTGCCACTACAGCACACTTGGTGAACACCCTCGGGGCTGGTGAGAGGCCGAAGGGGAGGATCCAGTATTGATAGTGGTTGACCAGTATGTGGAAGTGCAGGTACTACCTGTGCACTCGGTGTGTGGGCACATGTGTGTACATGTCCTGTAGATCCAGGAATGCTAGCCAGTCCTTGGCCTGGATGAAGGGTAGGATGGATCCCAGGGAGTACATCTGAAATGTCTCCTTGAGGATGAATTTGTTGAGCTTCCTGAGGTCGAGGATAGGGCGAACCCCACTGGAATTCTTAGGTAACAGGAAGTATCTGAATAGAATCCACAGTTGTGTTTTCCCAGCGGGACAAGCTTTATCACTTGGGCCACTAGGAGTGATATCAGTTCTGTGGCCATACTTGGGAACAGGTGCTGTGGTGTCTCACTGTTGGGGAGAGATCGCTGAAGTGGTGGGGAGTATCCCCTCTGCTATTATCGTGAGGATTCAATTGTCTGTTGTGATGCTCCTCAAGGCGTCCAGGAAGGCCAAGAGGTGGCCCCTACCAGAGGGTTGGCCGGGGAGGGGCCATCAAAAGGAGGGCATACTCTTGCCCAATGAGGGGGTACTCTGCCTTTGCTGTTTGTGCGCTTTCTGGCGATGGTTTTGTTGGTAGGATGGCTGTTAGGGTTGTTTGCAGCATTAGATCTGCCACTTGGGGTAGGAACTGTGGCATCTGGAGGAGGAATAGGATTTCCAGTAGTAGCTCCCTTTCCGGTTGCTGGAGCAGAGTTCCAGGCCTTCTGCAGTGAGGTTCTGCAGGGTGTTGCAGTGTTCTTTCGGGTCATTCACCACATCCTTGACTTTTTCTCTGAACAGGGAGTCCCCTGCGCAGGGGGCATCTGCTATGCGGTCATGAGTGTCCTCCAACAGGCCTGATGCCCTCAGCCATGCCAGTCACCTAGTAGAGATGGTGGTGTCAAAGGCATCAAACGTGGATCGGACAAGGTGCTTGCTACACTCCGCAAGATCCACCAGAGCCATTGTGGCAGACTGTCTGGACTCCAAAAGCAGGACTTCCATGGCGGTCTTGAGGTTCTCCAGCAGTGAGTCCTGGAAAAGGATGTGTTGAAACTGATGGGCAGCAATTTTTGCATTCAACATTGCGCCTTGGAACTCTTTCTTCCCGACGTCATCCAGGAGCTTGACATCCTTCCCCGGGGGTGCGTTGACGTGGTTGCAGGATGACTTGACTCGCTTCAAGGTGGACTCCACCTCTATGGATTGGTGTGGGAGCTGCTGTTTTGTAAAGCCAGGGGCAATTTTCTAGCTTACAGGAGCATGTAGGCCCAGACAGTGGAATTTGCCAGATTTTGGTCAGGTTATCCTTAAGGAGTCTGTGGACTGATAGGAAGATTAGCATACTCAGTGAGTCCAGGTACTTGAGCACTGCTAGCATTTTGCTCCTTGGGTCCAGTGTGTCCAATGGTGTGAGGGACAGCTGAGCTGTGACGTTTTGCAGAAACCTTGGGTATGTGAGATCCTCGGGGGGTTGAGGGTTTTGATCTTGAACCCAGTGAGGTCTCTGATGGTTCTGTTCCATCCAAGGAGGTGAGGGCGACAACCTCTTCCTCCCTGTTGTCTGCCTTTAGAAGGTCCGGGGAGTGATATGGGGATGGCATGTGTAGTACCCTGGATGGGCTTGGGGGGTGGGGGGTCCTGGCTGGGGACTGCATAGTCTGGGTGGAAGTGGAGGGTGTCACTGGCGCCTGTGGTGGGGCCTGCTGCTGTAGGAGGCAGGAACTCAGGTCAAGAATCACCGCTTGAGTCCCCACCCCGTTGTTCTTACCCTTGTCACTATGGTTGTGGCATCCATGTCACCTTCGTGGTGGAGAGCAGGAGCTGAGGAGGCTACTGAAGCTGCTTGTGGAGGCTCTGAGTTTGCAGCTGTAACTGTGCTTCTTGCAGGGGCTGTCTCTAGTGCTGGAGCTGCTCTGTCAGTGTTTCTGGTGTCTGTCGTGGCTCCCCTTGCTCTTGCAGGGATAGTTCTGGCTGTCCCTGGGCTGACTGGCACTAAGGGAACTGAGCTGCAAGATTCTCCATGTGGACAGGGGATTCCACTATTGGCGTGATGATGTCAGGCCGGGTTGTATGAGTCCTCATAATGCCATCCAGTCCGCACAGAGGGGGCGGAGCCATACATGAAAGTGCTCTTGGCACCATGGTGATGCCGAGAAGCATGGCTGGAGCACATGTTGGTGGCATCTGGGGCAACGGCACCTGGGCCAATCCCCGGAGCTTGCTGAGGGGTGCAATTGGCAGCAGAGGATCCAGGGAGCACGTGGCTGAGGATGGAGACCTTGACCAGCGCATCTCGTACTGCGGCAGTAGTGTCCTTATTCTGGTGTGCCATGCGGTCTGCTGAGGCTTCTTCTGTGAAGACAGTGAGTGCAACAAAGTCCTGCAGGATGTGGCTGCATGATTTTCTGGCCCTTAGGAACGTCCTTGAGCAGTGGGTGCAATCCTCAACTCTGTGGCTTACCTTGAGGCAGCGTAGGTGCCGGTCGTGTGTGTCTGTGTTGTTCATCTTCTATCTGCACTTTGAGCATTTTTTTAAATCCTGCTTTCGGTATCTTGGATGCCTCGCTGATCTTGTTGTTGCATCTTGGGTTTTCCAAATCTGTTCTTCAGTTCTTTGTGATGGTGGTGGTTGTTTGTTTTTTGTTTTTTTGTGGTGGAGAGCAGAGAGGTCTGTCTTGCTGGCAAGGCAGAAGAACTGAAACTAGGCTAGCTAGGGTGCGGGTGGGCCTGGGGGTAGGGCTACCTGGGCATGCTCAGAAAGGCTTGATGTCATCAGGTGTGGCTGATGCATCCTGCTTGTTCATGGAGAAAAAAAATCCACATTTCTAGGATTCAGAGCAGCTGAAAATAGTCTTTACTGTAGACTAAGGGGAAGTACCCTGTGCCCTGCAAGTTCCCTTTTGCCTTGCCATCTTAAACGGAAGCAAGCACTGAGATCACTGTTCCATTCAAACCTAGTAAAGTCAGTGTTAGGCATAATCTCCAACAACTAAGAACAGTGAATTAAGCTGCTAGGTTCATGCACACTTCTGTTTCTATTCCTGGCATTCCATCTTTTTGATGTACTTCAAACAGTTCAGAGCTTTTTATTTTATGCTGTGTTATACAGCCCTAATTCTGTTTCCTTTGTTTTGTAGGAGGAGGAGGCCTGGATTCTATCCCTTTTAACAGCTGCCAAACAATTCACACAAAGAAAATATATAATTTCTTCAGAACATCATCTGAAGCTCTTAATTAACATGTTGTAATTCAAAATCAATTGCTATTTTCAAAGGTTTTTTTTATTTTGTGATATATTTTTCTTATACTTTTCCATTTTTAAATAAATCATCTGTATTTTCAGATATTAAAGTATATTAGTAATTATATGCCGCAATTGAAAATGTACAGATTTGAAGAGATACCAACTAACAGTTAGAGGAGCATGTTACTAAAGACCATGCCAGTAGCGTGTGTTTGGCTGTAAATCTAGCATGGAGGTCTGCACCAACTTTGGGGGTGCGCGCATTCATCCCCTGGCAATCGCGCTTGCAAACACATGGCACTGCGCTAACTGGCATGTGGGTGCATGTAACGCAAGCCATTGAGGTGGCATTAAATACAGTATATCCACACTAACTGCAACATTTGCGGTTAGCATGTACATAAAACACTTCCCCCAAACCGTGATGCGCCATCGATACTACATTCTGCCTCTAACCCGTCTAGTCCCTGCCCAATCGTGTGCCACCCAGTAAGTGCAGGACCCAGAGCAAAAAAATCCTGCACTAACTTTGTGTGGCCTGTTAAACTCCATGCTAATGGTCAGCATGATTTAGTAAACATGCCCCATAGACAGTACACAATATCAGCCAATTAACAGAATGCAGCTTGTGCCAGTTCCACTGACTCATGCAGTAACAATAGGGGTGGCCCAACCAATGGGAAAACTAGGCAGTTGCCTAGGGTGGCAGCTTTATGTGGGGGGTGGGCGGCAAAGAGCAGGGCATTCAAAGTTGAACAATAGATTCTGACAGCCAGAGGGTGCATATGGCTTAAGGTTTGCCTAGAGTGCCAACACCTTGAACCAACTCTGAGGCCGGCCCTGAGTAGTAATTGTAGGATGTTCTAGCAGAAGCACACACAACACTCCCATCCAGAATCATTCCCATTAAAAATGTTCTATTCAGACTACTGCACAGTGAAGGAATCAGCATGCTTTCTGTTGGTGGGCGCTATTTGTCTAATTGCAAAGAATAAAAAAGAGAAAGAATCTGGGCTTCAAGTTAGCTTCCCCTTGGGCTTTTTTTTTTTACTGCCAAAGATAAAAGGGCAGAAGTACTTGACTTCCAAAATGTGTTTCTTGTCGTGATAACTTGAAGTGCAATTGCTTTTGATTTCCAAAATACAAACATACTACAAAATTTGGATGCATAGAATCATTTGGTACTGGAAAACATTAATTGCAGCTCTGCTTGTAATCCTAGAAGAACAGAGTTGGCAATTGTTTACCAGAGGGGAGCCTTGCACTATCAGTGCAGTAAACATTAGTGCTTACTATACATTAGATATAAAAATGAACTGTTGCAGGCTTTCTCAGTATATTCCCATACCGTTACTGCACAGAAAACTACGTCACCATGCAGTAAATGTATTGACAGCATAGATGCATTACTGCCTCCCATCTGCACTAGTGACAGCGCATGGTAAAGTTATGTGTAGTCCACCCACATAACATGCTATGCTCTTAGCGAGTGAATTAGCACATACTGTCATGCCAGCGTAGCACACCGTGGCTGCGTGCTAACAGAGCACGCTAATTCATGCAATAACTGCTTAGCACACTTTAGTAAAAGGGCCTCCGAGCTACCAATGTCTATGCACAACCCCTCAGAGACCAAAAGGAATAGCTCCAATAATTTAGGAATTGTGTTTAATGGGCCTGCTTCCAGTTCAAGTATAAACCGAGCATTATGAAACCTGCACCCTCACACTTTTTACTGTGCTTTTGTTTTACCACTTAATTATTAAAGACTGAATGGAGCATTTCAATGAGCTGTGTCTTTCAATATACTCAGTGCTATGAAGGAATAACGTGATACTCTGCATTAAATTACAAAGACAAGTGCATATTGACTGGTTGAAAAATGCTGGCAAATGTTCCACAATATAAACCTGCCTGTCATTTATGGTTAACTTCCTGTTTCCCTTTAGTGCTGATGGGAAGCTTACTACTAGGAATGGTACAGCTAATTGACATACTTTTTGGTTGCCCTGAACTGCAAGCTTTGAGTAATATAGTACATTGGGGACAGCACTGTTTTAAGTTATTTTAAGTGCAGCACTCTGCTGCACACTAAGTGCCCGATATTCAAAAGGCATTTACACAGTTTATAGCCCAGTAAACCGTGTAGCTGCCTAAGATGGGGATATTCAATGGCACCTACCCAGTTAGCTTCGGGGCATGTTGTGGGCGTCCCGGGGTGGAGCAGAGGCAGAGAATGGCACTAACTGGGCAACAGTGATATTGCTGCTGCCTGGTTAGCTTTGGTGGCTTCCGGCTTTGGCAGCAAGCACCGGATATTCAGTGCCATTGCCGTGGCATTGAATATCCGGTTTAGAGGTTGGCGGGGAGGGCTGTGCGCCGATGGGTGCATAGCCCTTCGAAAATCAGGGCAGCTGAATAGCGGGCTCTAAGAACATACAAGAAACATTCAACCTGTTGTATTTTGTGGATGGGGCCAATTCTTAATTTAGTCACAATGGCACATAAACAGCACCATATACCTCTTGGTGCAGTTGTATCATGACATCTATGTTTTCATTGTTTTGATTCAAATGCAGGACAATTCTGTGTTCCAGTTTTGAACTCCATATCCAGTGGCCCTGTCAGAAAGCTGAGTTCTGCTTTAGAGTCCCATTTTCTTATATGCTGCAAGTTTGCAGCAGTCAGAAGAGTAAATAGCAAAGCAAGTCTTGCCCATTTCTTTTTGTGCAGCCTAATAGGAAGGTAGCAGATCCCCCACCATCACCGCCATCTTCCTGGGTCTTAGCAGCATTTACTGTAACCAATGGCAAAATATTGAGGGTTTCAGTGCTGTAAATATATTATTCCTAATTACATTTGACTTTAAATATCTTAGGTGGCATCATCTTGTTTTCCTTTCCAGCATTCTCCTGGGATCTACATTACAATTCAGTCATTTTAATGCCCTCTGGAGCTCCTGAAGCAGCTACACATGGACACAGAATCAAACTAACTCACCAAGAAAATTTAATTGAAATTTCTGTAGCAGAAATAGCTATTAAGATGAGGAGGAGCCGATTTGTTATAAGAAGGGAAGCAGACTTTTATTTCCATACTAGGCACAAACATATTTAGCTATACCTCTTACACTGAATACTGGGAAAAAAAGTAAGTCCCGGAACAAGGACATTTGAAAAGAATATATTGTACATCCACAAGGAAAAGTACCAGTGAAACAAAACACAAATCACTGATCAGTACCATTATTCATCTTTCTGCTGAGGCTTATGAAGGGTAATAAAAGAAAACTTGTGATTTGTTTTATTTGATTGTGTCATTGATCTTTTCTTCACGTTATTCTCTTTAAGTATTTACTGTAGAATAACTGGGCCACAAACCTTGAATCTTAAGCCTTTATTAGCCTTATCGGGGTTTCCATCCTACCCAAGTGATTTTACTTTTACTTTCTTTACTATGGCCATATTGAATAGTTTTACAACATAATCTGACACTATAATTCAAATCTATTTATCTTGCTCAAACTGTGCTTAGTACCTCCCACAAAATGATGACCCCTTTAATCTAATAATACTAGAATTTACAATTAAATATGTATCAGAGACAGAAGGAATGATAAAATGCATTCATATCAAATCCCTTCTAATCTTGTTACACATATAATCAGCAAAATGTCTCATCCCCATAGTAGTTCTAATCAGTTATATAGCGCTACAAGGCATACGCAGCGCTGTACATATAGATGTAAGACACAGTCCCTGCTCATCAGAGCTTGCAGTCTAATCAAGACAAAACACACAGTGAAACTGGGGACTAGAGTATGGCAAGATACACACAAGTAGTAGACGAGAGTGAGGAGCATCAGGATCCAAAAGCAGAGGATCCTGGAGGCGGATAGTTGCATTCATGAGGACCAGGCAACCCTGGGAAAAGGTTTGCCTCAGAGACCCATGCTTTTTTAGGAAGAGCCAGGAAAGGGAAAGTAGTCAAGCTCTGTAGCAAACTTTAAAGCAGTGTGATAAGTGACCAATATAGCTTTTATGAGTCTTCAGCTGTCCTGAATGAACCTGCTCTTGGCTGATCTCTGAAGCTAAGCAGAGTCAGGCCTGGCTAGTACTTGGATGGAAGACCACCTTGGAATACCAGGGTCTATAAGCTCACTGGGGGGAAAAACTGCCTAGCAATCTACTGGTCATACCTTGCCAACGCCAGTGCTGAATCAGTGACACATTGCATAGCTTTTATAGGGATAATTTTATCTCCAGGAACAAGCAGGAATATAGTCTTCACATATGGGTGACGTCAGTACCGACGGAGCCTGCGTGGGAATGCTCCCCAGCATCCAATAGGAAAGCTTTTGGGAGCATCCCACTGCACTTGCGTAGCTGCCTTCCTAGTTCTCCTCAGATCTTCATTTTCCATAGAGCTGACAGGGAGCAATTCCTGTCACCGCAGAAAATTCCTGTTTTTTCATATTTTTGTGGTTGCGTCTGCCTTCCCGTCGACACTGGTACCGACTTCAGTCAGTACTTACTTTCTTTCTCTCTTTCTCAAAAATAAAAATCTGTGAAGAAAAGAATTTCTCTTTTCTTCAGGTGCATCGACACCATCTTAGGCCTAGGCCTTCCATTTTGTCATAGACACAATGGAAAAACCATCTAGTGGTTTTAAGAAATGTTCTAAGTCTGGTGGTACCATCTCAGCCACCAACACCCATGACTGGTGTCTAAAATGCTTAGGACAGGATCATCAGCCATCAGACTGTCCTCTCTGTAGAAAGATGATGAAGACAGGCCTACAGAATCGAGCTGCAAAGCTGGGCACCCTCTTTGCCTCTGACGCCGTCTCTTTAGCATTGACATCATCCAGAGCTGCTTCTTTTTCGCAAGGATCTCAGGTATCGAAACCTAAGTCTGCATCGAAGGCTGGCTGCCCCACCAAGAGTAGATCTCCTTCTAAGCATTGAGATGCTTCGGGCATTGCCCTGGAGGGGGACATACCGGCCAAACAACCCTGGCAGGAGGACCTTCCCTCCAAAGCCTTTGTGGGGTCCCAGGATGTTGCCAAGGCTTCCACCTCTGGAGAGCTCCTGGAGCCGTGTTCAGGGATCGTGGCCCGCAATTCTGGTACTGATACCCAAGCATCGACAAGCTCCATGGATCAACATATCCTTGCCATCGAGTGGAGCTTAGTGGCCTTACTGGCAGCCTTGGTTCCAGTAAAACCTTTATAGTCAAGTTCGCAGATGTCTATACCGGCTTCGGTACCGATACAATCTGCATCAACTTTTTTGCCGCTTTCCACACTACCGCCCATGCCGGTCCTCGAGTCCGTTTCTGGTACCGAGATTCTGACCACACAGATACCAGGTACCAGCTTTGACCTGTATCGAGTTCATACAGAACAGTAACACCCTGTCCATCGATACTTCAAGTCTTCGAATTCCGATTCATCGGGTGATGAATTGGCTGATTCCCGAGACATGCAAACTATTCCAGAGGACCCATCTTCATCCCCACAACATTGCATGTCCCCACCAGAGGACAAGTATTTTCAAGACTTTATTCGCAATGTTGCTAGGGGTCTGTCCACAACATCGGAGAAAGAGCCTACGGCCGAAAAACTGGAAATTCTTCAATAGCCCACAGCTCCAAAAGAGGCGGCTACACTCCCTATCCATCGGATACTTCATGACCTCATCCTTCGTATGTGGGAGATACCTCTAACCATTTTGATGACTCGATACCATGTTCCAGGTACTGGAGTGTCCCAGTTTCCAAATACACAATTGCCGCACCATTCCATGGTAGTGGAATTAGCAATGTGTCGGATGAAGAGTGTGAAAACACATTCTTCAAACCCTCCGGATAGGGAATCGAGAATCCTCGATGCTTTTGGTCGATGTTGTTTTCAGACCTTCATGCTATTGGCCAGGATTAGTTCCTACATACTCTATATGGGTATGTTCCTTAGAGAGGTGGCTAAGGATTTGGAGTTAATGGTTCCTCTTCTCCCCTATGACAAGAGGGCAGATTATCTCACCCTTATGAAGCATGATCAAAATGTTTCAAAGTTTGTTAAAAGAACAACTTTCGATTGCTTTGAATGCATCAGCAGGACTTCATCCATCTGTATCAGTGCACGCAGGATTGCTTGGGTTCAAGATAAGCTGGGTAATATTACTTGCACAAGTGAGAACGTTTTTGGCAAGGATTGGCAGGACAAGGCCTCTCAGTTGAAATATGAGAACACTACCCTCAAAAATCTATCTAGATCTACTGCCAACCCAGCTAAGAAGAAAGCAACAAAGAAAGCTTCTTCAATAAAAAGAAGCGCTATCCTTCTTATACCCCTGCTGTTCAGTGTCAGCATCATGCTCCTCAGAAGGGGCAACAGCCTCCTAAACAGCAAAAGAAGCTCAGACTCCCAAGTCACGGCCACCTCAGCAGACCAAGACTGCTCTGGGTTTTTGACTCCTTTCTAGAGGACATAGCTGTCCTGCCTCTGGAGAGTCCCGATCCTGTCCACATTCCCGGCAGACTCTATCACTATGCCCACAGGTGGCATCTCATCACCTCAGAGCAGTGGACATTGTCCATAGTACGGAAGGGATACAAACTTCATCTACAAAGTCTACACCCCCCAGACTTCACCAAGAGAGTTCCATTCTCAACCCCCTCTCACTGCTCTGTTGCTACAAAAGGTCACCTCCCTTCTCCCTCAAGGTGCAATAGAAGAGGTTCCACCATCCCAGCAGGGAATGGGCTTTTATTCTCCATAGTTTCTCATCCCAAAGAAATCAGGAGACTACAGGCCCATTCTAGACCTCAGGGAAATGAACAAGCACTTCCTATGGGAGAAATTCAAAATGATTTCCCTAGGGACCCTTCTTCCCTATCCAGAGTCAGGATTGGCTCTATTCTCTAGATCTAAAGGAAGCATACACTCACGTTCTTATTCATCCAGAGCACAGAAAGTTCCTGCGCTTCATGTTCCAAGGAAGACATTATCAATACAGAGTCCTGCCTTTCAGCCTCGCCTCTGCCCCAAGAGTCTTCACAAAATGCATGGCGGTAGTAGCTGCATTCTTAAGGACTCTAGGGATATTTGTCTTTCCTTACTTAGGTGACTGGCTCATACGGGCAAGCACTTCTCAAGAAGCCAGTCTATCCCTCTCATGCACCATGCAAGTGTTACAACACTTGGGATTTGTCATAAATCTTCCAAAGTCACAACTCGGCCCTTCTCAAACTTTAGAGTTCATAGGGGCTCTCCTAAATACTCAGCAATCAAGGGCATTTCTGCCCAGCTCCACTGTGCTTGATTCAATCAGCATATCAAGCATGCCTCAAGGTCTTTCTTACTTCTCGAGAAATGCTACAGCTTCTGGGTCATATGGCATCAAAGGTGCATGTTGTTCCATATGCCCGCTTACACGTGCGCACAGCCCAGTGGAAACTAGCATCCCAGTGGTCTTAAGCATCAGGTCGCCTGGGGGACAAGATAACAGTTTCTACCCTCCTGATCTTGTGGTGGTGATCTCCAGAAAATCTCCTTGTAGGGTCACCTTTTCAGATGCCAGTACATCAATGTACCCTGACAATGGATGCATCCAGACTGGGCTGGGGAGCTCATCTGGAATCTTTCTCCACTCAAGGGTTCTGGTCTCAGCAGGAGTCACAACTACACATAAATCTTCTGGAACTCAGAGCCATTCTCAATACTCTCAAAGTCTTCCAGGATCCATCTACTTTGCTGCAGAATCCTAGTCCAAACCAACAATCAAGTAGCCATGTTCTACATGAACAAGCAGGGCGGAGCAGACTCTTGGACCCTCTGCAGCGAGGCTCTACATCTCTGGTCCTTTGCCATACATCATCGCATTCACCTCTATGCGGTGTATCTTCCGGGCAAGCACAATGTCTTAGCGGACAGACTAAGTCTAATCCTTCTTCCCCACGAGTGGTCTCTTCATGTAGACAAAGTCTCTCACATTTTCAAATCTGGGAGACTCCAGAGTTAGACCTGTTCGCAAGTCCTCTGAATGCCAAGCTCCCAGGACTCCTGCACTGGACAGCCAGCAAGCGGATGCTTTTCACCTCCACTGGTGTCAATGCTTCTTATATGCCTTTCCTCCCATTCCTCTAATTCCCAAGACTCTTTTCAAACTCCAGAGAGACAAGGGCTTCATGATATTCCTAACCCCACGCTGGCCATGTCAACTGTGGTACCCTCTCCTTCTACGTCTATCTCAAGCTCAACCTATAGATCTGGGGTCCGCTCCAGATTTCCTCTCTCAGGAGGAGGGGACGCTGCTCTATCCCAGTCCACAGTCTCTCCACCTCACAGCATGGCTGCTGAAGGCATAGCCTTCCAAGACATTAACCTTCCCCAGGAGGTTAAGGACATCCTCTTAACTTCTAGGAAGCCATCCACCAGACCGGTCTTACGCTTTCAAGTGGCGTAGGTTTTCTTTCTGGTGTTCTCAGAAAAATCTTAATCCCTTCTCAGCTCCAGTGGAAGCACTACTTGAGTATCTCCTCCACCTATCTTCTTCTGGACTCAAAACCAATTTGATAAGAGTACACCTAAGTGCAATTGCGGCCTCTCACATGCCCTGAGATGGCCAGCCCATCTCTTCTCAGCCACTCATAGTACACTTCATGAGGGGTCTTCTGTTAACCAAACCTCCCATTAAGCCACCACCTAATGCATGAAACCTTAATGTTGTTCTAGGATAGCTTCTCAAGCCGCCCTTTGAACCTCTAGCCACTACTTCACTTAAGTTTCTCACATGGAAGGTCATCTTCCTTATTACCCTCACTTCAGCAAGGCGCATTAGTGAGCTCCAGGCCTTGGTGGCTGACCCTCCTTACTCATGGTTCCACCATGATAAGGTTGTCCTTAGAACTCATCCTCACTTCAAGGTGGTCTTGCCTTTCCATTTGAACCAGTCAGTCTGTCTTCCTGTGTTTTTCCCTAGACCACATTTGTCTAGGGCAGAAGCAACTCTCTACACTCGTGCCTTAGCTTTTTATCTCCAGAGAACTCGAGAGCACCGAAAAGCTTCCCAACTTTTCATTTCCTTTAACTCAAGTCACCTGGGCTTGCCAGTCTCCAAATGTACTCTCTCCAAGTGGATAGCTGACTGCATCACCTTTGCTTATGAGAAGGCAGGACTCTCCCTCCAGGGACACGTTACTGCCCATAATGTTCGAGCTATGTCTACCTCAATGGCAAATCTACCCTCTGTAGCTATTGACGAGATCTGCAAAGCAGCAACTTGGTCTTCAGTCCACACTTTTGCTGCTCACTATTGCCTGTAAAAGGACTCCTGCCAGGATGCCATGTTTGGCCAAGCTGTTCTCCAGCATTTCTTTCAGACTTAGAGCAACTCCTACCCTCCGTCCCGGGTTTCGATACCAGACATCCATGCGGGATACATGACCTCTTTAAGCATACCTGTGAAAATCCACAGCCAATTCTGAGGTCATCTCTCTGGCATTTTCTAGCTAGGGAGCCGCATATGTGAAGACTATATTCCTGCTTGTTCCTGGAGATAGCGTAGTTACTCATCTGTAACAAGTGATCTCTGAGAACAGCAGGAATTTAGTCTTTACAACCCACCTTCCTCCCCTAGGAGTTGTAGGTCTTCTTTTCTTTCTCTCCTTTTATCTCAGCTACAAACTCAACTGAGGAGGGAGTGGTGGGAAGGCAGCTATGCAGGCACAGTGGGATGATCCCACAAGCTTTCCTATTGGACGCTGGAGAGCGTTCCCTGCAGGCTCCGTCAGTGCCGACGTCACCCATATGTGAAGACTAAATTCCTGCTGTTCCTGGAGATCACTTGTTACAGATGAGTAACTACGCTATATGGGTCAAGTAGGGATAGATGTGCACCTGGAAACTAGGACAGATAAATATATGACTTTATTTTAAAAACTGTAGAGTAGGAGCTTAACTCTCCTCCCAAGATTGCACATATGTGATATTGGATTGAAGTGCATGAGCAGGTTCACTGGCAAAATAATATCTAGGAATAGAGCCTAACTATAGCTAGGTTTACACACTCATGCTGGCCCAACATATGGTTTGCTGGTAGGATAAGCAATTCCTCTAGAGAGGGTTATAGAGGCAGCAGGCATTGAACTAAGCCCATTTATTATATCTCCTCATAATCAAGGCATTCTTCAAATAAGCAGTAAGAACCTGCATGTGGGTGCATTTAGGAGGCACAGTATGTTTGTTTTTTCAGTGACTTAATATACTGCCTTTCACGGGAGAGCACAAAAGCAGTTTACCATAAAAGCAAAATTAAGGGGAGGAAATAGAAAAGGAACTCCATTACAAATGTAAGAAAAGGAAAGCAAGTAAAGAGCAGGTATGTATAGACAGGGATAGGTTGCCTAACCTACTACTACTACTACTATTTAGCACTTATATAGTGCTACGCATGCAGCGCTGTACAGAATACATGCCAAGACAGTCCCTGCTCATCAGACCTCACAATCTAGTCAAGACAACACAGAGCAATAGTCAATTCGGGGGAGAAAAAAAGATATGGCATTTACAATTCGGGGCAAAACAAAATATGGCATTTACAATTTAGTCACGACAAAGGACGGGAGACAGGTCAAGACAAAGGCTAAATGTCAGGATCTGAAAGCGACAGTGAAGAGAGATAGGTTTTCAACCTGGAATTGAAGAGGGCCAGGGAGGGTGCCTGGCGTATAGACACAGGTAGGTTGTTCCAGGCGTAGGGTGCAGCAAAGGTGAAAGGAACGAAGTCGAGAGTTAGCAGTGTGAGTGAAGGGCCTAGATAGAAGTAATTTGTTAGAAGAGTGAAGTTCCCGAGAGGGGATGTAGGGAGAGATAAGAGATGAAAGGTATTGAGGGGCCATAGAGTGAGTGCATTTATAGGTCAGGAGAAGTTTGAATTGGATGCGGAATTGAATAGGGAGCCAGTGAAGCGACTTGAGAAGAGGAGTAATGTGGGCATGGCAAGACTGGCGGAAGATTAGTCGAGCAGCATAGTTTTGAATAGATTGAAGGGGGAAGAGATGGCTCGCAAGGAGACCAGCAAGGAGTAGGTTGCAGTAGGCGAGGCGAGAGGAGATTAAGGAGTTTTAGTAGTGTGTTCAGAAAGGAAGGGGCGGATTTTGCTAATGTTGGTAGAGAAAGAAGTGGCAGGTCTTAGCTACGAGCTGGATATGTGTGGAGAAGGAGAGAGAGGAGTCAAAGATAACTCCCAGGTTGCGGGCCGAGGAAACAGGAAGGATTGTAGAGCCATCCACAGAGACTGAGAAGGGAGGGAGAGGAGGGGAGGAGTTGGGGGGGAAAGATAAGGAGTTCAGTCTTGGCCATGTTCAGTTTCAAGTGGCGGTGAGACTTCCAGGTAACGATGTCAGAAAGGCAGGCAGAGATCTTGGTCTGGATTGCTGAAGAGATATTAGGCGTAGAGAGGTAGATTTGGGAGTCATCGGCATAGAGATAGTACTGAAAGCCATGGGAGGAGATAAGCGCACCAAGGGATTGGGTATAGAGAGAGAAAAGGAGCGGACCCAGGATGGATCCCTAGGGTACACCAACATGGAGCGGGGTGGGAGAGGAGGAGGAGTCACCAGAGCATACACTAAAGGAGCAGTGGGAGAGGTAGAAGGAGAACCAGGCTAGTACAGAGCTCTTGAAACCAAGCGAGGAGAGGGTGGCGAGGAGAAGTTTGTGGTCAACAGTGTCAAAGGCGGCAGAGAGGTCGAGAAGGATGAGGACAGAGATTTGCGGGCAGGGAATGTCTCCTTCCCCTACTAACCCTGGTCCTGGAAATGAGGAAATGCCATTTCAAAGTAGTAGGTTTTCTCCAGGAACAAGCAGGAAGTCACTCCTCACATATGGGTGACATCAGCGCCGATGGAGCCTGCACGGAGCATTTCCCCAGCTTTCAAAGAAAGCCTTTGAGAATGCCACCACAAATGCATGGTCCCCTTCTCACCCAAGGGTGCCATCTTGCTCAGTCTCCCTTTTTCTGCAGAGCCCTTCGGACGTGCATCTCGTCCCCAGAAAAAAAAAATCTCTCTACCAAGAATATTTTTGTGCTTTCCGGCTAGCGCCAGCTCCCCTTCCCACCTCTCAATCACCACTGCTTTGGCGGTTGGTCTTGGGAACCATTTTTCCCTTCTTTTGTGCCCTTTATAACCGCTGGCCACATCAAGGGTCTTCGACCTCGCAGGGGCCCTTTTTGCCCCAATGGCCTCCGGTTTCAAAATATGCGATTGGTGCTCCAAAAACTGTCACTCACAGACACTCATAACTGCTGTCTCCAGTGTCAGGGCACCGATCATAACCTGGAGCAATGCTCCTTATGCAAAGCCATCCAGAGTCGCCGGCAGAAGCTAGGCAATATCTTCCATAAGGTAGACTCGACTTTGGTATCCTCAATAGACTCACGCTCTAAGACCCCGCAACCCTCAGAGCTGCCCAAGGTTCCCCCGCGGGCCCGCAGGAACTCCAACCAAGGGTCCCCCGAGCATGAGCAGAAAAAGAAGAAGGCCGTGCGGACGTCGTCCGGGGGGTCGGACAAGCGTGAGAAGTCACGTGCCCGGTCCCTCAGCCCCCTATGATAGTCTGAAGAGTCGGAGAGAGAGCAACCGAGAAAGGTTCCTCGAACCAATGCAGAGGCCTCCAGCAATGGCGCCCTTTATCCCAAAGGTCGCCCCGGCGAGGACGCCCTCTCCTCCTCGACGCCTGACCCAGTCACTCTGGTGTCAGTGTCGCAGGGTCCCACTCCCGAGTGGGAGGCCCGAATGCTGGCCTTAGAACGCAGCATTTCTGCATTCTTCCCTGTCCAGCAGGTGTAGATGCCTGGCCCCGCTTGAACACACCATGATACCACAGGGACCTTGACCTCAAGGACTCTCTGAGCCGCTGCAGTAATCCCCAAGAGCCAGACACCTCGTGAGGATCCTTGGCAAGGGTCTCAATCTCCTTCTTGTTCCTCAGGTGCAAGATCATCTCGAGCAAGCGCCTCTGACCTCAGGAGCCAGGAACAGGTCATTGACCTACCTTGAACCGCCTGATCTCAAGTTCTCTATGGACTGTTCAGAGTGGGAATCTGATGGGGACAC
The DNA here is from genome assembly GCA_033557465.1 of Ichthyophis bannanicus. NCBI lineage: Eukaryota > Metazoa > Chordata > Amphibia > Gymnophiona > Ichthyophiidae > Ichthyophis > Ichthyophis bannanicus. Next base: position 660,712,550 of record CM066032.1, on the reverse strand, counting down.
TTCACCAGAGACTCGGACCCACTGAGACCTCCCCTCAGACCCATCCCTGCCGACCCAGAGGCGGCGGTCCCCTCCTGAGGACACCTCTTTCCTTGAGTTTGTCCGTGATACGGTGCGAGCCCTCGTGCTTACCACCAAGTCGGGGGAGGAGCCTCGAGTGGAGGAGCTCGATAGCCTCCAATATGAGCCACCGCCTCATGGTTCTGGTCCCCTCCAACCTTCATTGGCTCCTTCTCCGCATGTGCAGGACCCTGGCTTCTGTCCCGATCATCAGCCAATGCCTGGACTCCATGTACAGGGTTCAGCGGGGACAGGGGTTTCAGAAGGCACAGCTTCTCCACACCTCCATGGTCATCAAGTTGGCCATGCACAAGCAGAAGAACCCGAAGACTCACTCTTCAGTCCGTCCAGGCAGGAAGTCTTGCGCCCTCATCGCCCTCGGGCTCAAATGTTACCAGGGCTCAATGCTAGCATGCTGCTTCCAGGTCTGCCAACTCTACATTGGTATGTTCCTCCGAGACCTCACCAAGGAGCTCAGAGGATTTGCAGCCGGCCTTGATGGGGACCACCTCCAGCGTTTCCTCAGTCAGTGAGTGCTCCAAATATCTTTCTCAAGCCGCCTACGACAGCTTTGAGTCCTCTGCATGAGTGGCGGTGGCGTGCAGCAGCGCCCGCCGGCAGGCTTGGCTCCAGTCCTCTGACTTGGAGCAGTGGGGCCAGGAGAAACTCCTTGAAGTCCCTTGCCTTGGGGAGAAGATGTTTGGTAAGCCTGTGGATGACAAAGCGGCCGAAATTGAGACCGGGTATGATACCTGTACTCTGATCTCCAGAAATTCCTCTACCCTTCCTAGGAAAAAGCCTCAGGAAGGACCTACCCTACAGGGAATACCCCCTATATCCGACCCCGCAGACCCTGCCGCAGGGCAGTCAGGATAAGGTGCTCCAGCCAGGAGCCTCACAAGCCCAAAGGACCAAAGACCCATTCGCTGGCTCTAGCACAGCCAGGCTGAGGGTTTTGATACCCCCAGCATAGCCTCTTGACCGCTGGACAACCAGCTGCTGATGAGGGGGGGGGGCTTATCCACTTTGCCCACAGTTGGGACTCTATCACCACCAACATGTGGGTTCTTCAGGTCATTAGGGAGAGTTATCTCCTCCATCTGGACTAGCTGCCTTCTCCCTACTTTCCCAGGGAGCCCCAGTGGCTTCCTCTGCACCAGGCCTTATTAATTCAGGAGCTCATAGGTCTCCTCAAAGATGGGGCGGTGGAGCCCGTACCATCTCACCTAAGAGGAAGTGGGTACTACTCCAGATACTTCCTCTTCCTGAAAAGAACAGGAGGTCTCAGGCCCATCCTCAACCTGAGGAACCTGAACAGATTCCTGGTGCGGGAGAAGTTCAAAATGCTCTCCCTTGAAACACTGCTGCCCTTCCTCCAGCAGGGCAATTTGCTATGTTCCTTGGACTTAAAGAATGCTTATACCCACATCCTAATCCACCTCAACCACAGACAGTACCTGTGGTTTGTGGTTAGAGGCAATCACTACCAGTGCAGGGTGCTCCCCTTCGGCCTCACCTCCGCACCACGGGTCTTCACCAAGTGTCTTGCAGTGGTGGTGGCCCACCTCCATCTCCAAGGGGCCTTCATTTACCCTTACCTAGATGACTAGCTCATAAAGGGAGACACAGCCTCGGGGGCCTACAGGCTGCACCATCCAGCTTCTAGAGCACCTGGGCTTTTTGGTCAACCACCCAAAATCCCTTCTTACTCCAGTGCAATCCCTGCAGTTCATAAGTGCTCACCTGGATATTCTCCAGGCTAAGGCCTTCCTCTACCAGGACAGGACAGACTGCCTCGTGTCCCTGGCTTCCAATATGTGGAGTCTCTGCACAGTCTCGGCTCGGTCGATGCTTCGCCTCCTAGGCCCCATGGCCTCTATGGCCCACGTTGTGCCCAATGCCTGCCTCAACATGCGAGCATTGCAGTTGTGTCTCTGTGCACAGTGGGCCCAGGCTACAGGCCGAATCCGGGACCCCATCTCTGTCTCTCCTTGGATGGCAGAGTTTTTGGTCTGGTGGAAGGACACACAGCACCTGCACCAGGGCATATCTTCCAGTCCTTGACCCCCCCTCCCCCAAAAGTCCTGATGATGGTTGCCTCTCTCTCGGGTTGGGGAGCCCATTGCGAGGAGCTGTGCATCCAGGGGCCTGGTCCCCCAAAGAGGTTCGACAACAGATCAATCTGTTGGATCTCCAAGCCGTCCTCCTCGCGCTGAAGGCATTCCGGCATCGGCTGCGGCACCAGGTGGTGCTCATGCAGAGGGACAATCAAGTCACTATGTTCTATCTGAACAAACAAGGGGGCTCCAGCTCCTACAGCCTCTGCCAGGAGGCGGTGACCCTATGCTCATATGCGGTGAGCCAGGGCATTATACTCAGAACCATCTATCTCCCGGGCCAAGACAATGTCTTGGCAGACCAACTGAGCAGAGTCCTCCAGTCGCATGAGTGGCATCTGAGCCCTGCGACAGCACAGCGGCTATTCTGGCTCTGGGGCACCCCAGACCTGGACTTCTTCACCTATCCAGCCAATGCTCAGCTTTCCTGGCTTTGCAGACCCTACCCGCAACTGGGCCGGGTGGCTCCGGACGACTTCCTCCTCTCATGGGCAATGGGCCTGCTATACATCTTCCATCCCATGCTGCTGATAGCACAGACCCTTCTCAAAGTCCAGCGGGACAGGGCCTCGATGATCCTCGTGGCCCTGACAGCCCTGGTTCTCCCTGCTGCTCCGTCTCTCAACACAACCCTGGTCCCTCTCGGGAGGTCACCGGGACTTCTAATGCAGGAGGGAGGCTTGCTCCTCCACCCCAATCTGGGGTTCCTGTGCCTTCCAGCTTGGCCGCTGAGTGGGTCGCCTTAGCTCTCTTTCATCTCCCCAGGGAGGTCAAGGACATTCTACTAGCTTCTTGTAAGGACTTGACGAGACGGGCTTATGCTTTCAAGTGGCGCAGGGTTTTGGTGTGGTGTTTGGAGAAATGCGTGAACACATTTTCCTGCCTCATACACTCTGTCCTGCAATACTTGCTCCATCTCTCGCGGTCTGAGCTAAAATCTAACTTGGTCAGGGTTCACTGAGGGCAATCTCAGCTAACCGTCATCCCTTTGAAAGCAAACCCCTCTGGGGGCAGTCCCTCAGGTCTCATTTCATGCGGGGCTTGCTCCTCTCCAAGCCCCTTATCTGCCCGCCCTTGGCAGAATGAGACCTCAATGTGGTCCTCACGCAGCTGACCAAGCTGCCTTTTGAGCTCTTGGCTACTTGCGGCACTTATCCTGGAAGGTGGCCTTCCTGGTGGCGCTCACCTCCGCCTGTAGAGTCAGCAAGCTCCAAGCCCTGATGGCCAAGGTGCCATACATCCGGTTCTACAAAAGCAGGGTGGTTCTTCACACCCACCCAAAGTTCCTCCCAAAGGTTGTCTCGGACTTCCACCTCAACCAAGAGGTTGTGTTGCCCACTTTCTTCCCGAGGCCCCAGGCCAACCCAGTTTCAGCTGTTCTCCATACCCTGGACTGCAACAGGGCCCTGTCCTTCTACTTGCGGTGGACTCAGAGCCACTGCAAAGCTGGGCAGCTTTTTGTCTCCTGCAGTCCCAGCTATCTGGGACAGGCGGTCACCAAGCGGACCTTGTCTATTTGGGTGGCAGACTGCATCGCTTTTTCCCAGACCAAGCTACCACCGGGTCATGGTACACAATGTCCGAGTCATGGCGACATCGATCACAAGCCTCCACTCGGTGCCCCTGGTCGACATCTGCCGGGCTGCCACCTGGTCCTCCGCTCATTCCTAATCATGTTAAACCATGTTTGATGTAAGAAATGTTCTTCCTTTGTAAACCTCCCCTGATCTTGGGAAGGAGTGGTATAAAAATAACAATCAATAAATAAATACCTTCACGACCCATTACTGCCTGGAGAGGGAGTCCCATCAGGACAATGCCTTCAGCCAAGCAGTACTCTGTAATCTGTTCGGTGTTTAAGCAACTGCTGCTCTCTGACCTTTCTTGTTCAGGCTACCGGAGATGTGGCTCTCTATGGACTCAGGGTCATCCGGTCTGTCTTCAGATTCACTTGCGGCTGCTCACGGCTCTGCCGTGCTTTTCCTAGAGGGCCTCGGTAGCCTGTAGCTAGGGAGTCCCATATGTGAGGACTGACTTTCTGCTTGTTCCTGGAGAAAGCGTAATTACTCAGCTGTAATAGGTGTTCTCCAGGGACAGCAAGAATCAGTCCTCACAACCCTCCTTCCTCTCCTTGGAGTTGCTGTCCATTTTTGCCACCTTCTTGGTGGGGCTCTAGCTATGACACCTGACTGAGCAAGATGGCACCCTTGGGTGGGAAGGGGACCACGCATGCATGGTGGCATTCCCAAAGGTTTTCTTTGAAAACTGGGGAAATTCTCCATGTGGGCGCCGTTGGTGCCATATGTGAGGACTGATTCCTGCTGTCCCTGGAGAACATCTGTTACAGGTGAGTAACTACACTTTAAGGGCCTTCTTGAATGTAGAGTAATAGGATTCTGTACATATGTAAACGGGTAATGCATTTATAGGTGAGGTGTGAGTAAACAGAAAGCCAAATGATATGCGGACTCAAGCTATGCATGTCTGACAGAGGGGAGAAGTTAATGTGATCCTGTGATCGAAGGAAATATGAGGGACAATGAGGAATCAGCAAGGATGTCATGTAGAGGAGATATCCTGAATAATAAGCTTTATGAATAAGTAGGAGAACCTTGAAGCATCATTGACAAGTTAAAGGCAGCCAATGATTCTGAAAAAAATAAGGGGGATTCGTGATCATGGTTTTTTTTTTAAATTGGGATAAGGAAACAATAAAGGAAGAAATGCTACAGATACTCAAGCAAATACAATCAAGATAGCCTACATTAAGAGAAAAAAAGTAATAAAGCAACCAGCAGGCCTGCCTTACAATTTATCCAAAAAGCACAGTTACTTACCTGTAACAGGTGATCTCTGGGAACAGCAGGAATTAGTCCTCACATATGGGTACATCGGAACCGACGGAGCCTGCGCGGGAAAGCTCCCCAGCTTCCCAGAAAGGAAGCTTTTGGGGCCTCCCACAGCGCATGCGCGCTGCCTTCCCGCCTTCCTGACCAACTCTCTTCAGTTCGAGTTTAAAGCTGAGACAATAGAGAGAGGAAAGGAAAGAGAAAGAGAGAGAGAGATACAACTCCTAGGGGAGGTGGGTGGGTTGTGAGGACTAATTCCTGCTGTTCCCAGAGATCACCTGTTACAGGTAAGTAACTGTGCTATCTCCAGGAACAAGCAGGAATGAGTCCTCACATATGGGGACTCCCTAGCTAAGATGCCGGGGAGATCCCCCCCCCCAAGGGTTTCTCATCTTCCTATGGATCTCAGGCATCCATTCAGGGAAGGTGGGCAGGAGTTGTTCAAGAATGGAACAGGTGTCTGAGGACAGCCTGACCAAACAAGGCATCCCGGCGGGAGTCCTTGTCCAAACAGTAATGGCCTGTGAAGGTATGAACCGAGGCATCTGAGGAAACAATAAAGGAAGAAATGCTACAGATACTCAAGCAAATACAATCAAGATAGCCTACATTAAGAGAAAAAGAGTAATAAAGCAACCAGCAGGCCTGCCTTACAATTTATCCAAAAAGCACAGTTACTTACCTGTAACAGGTGATGTCTGGGAACAGCAGGAATTAGTCCTCACATATGGGTACGTTGGTACCAACGGAGCCTGCGCGGGAACGCTCCCCAGCTTCCCAGAAGGAAAGCTTTTGGGAGCATCCCACAGCGCCTGTGTGCTGCCTTCCCGCCTTTCCTAACCAACTCTCCTCAGTTCAAGTTTAAAGCTGAGACAATAGAGAGAGAGAGGAAAGGAAAGACAGAGAGAGAGATACAACTCCTAGGGGAGGTGGGAGGGTTGTGATTCCTGCTGTTCCCAGAGATCACCTGTTACAGGTAAGTAACTGTGCTATCTCCAGGAACAAGCAGGAATGAGTCCTCACATATGGGGACTCCCTAGCTAAGATGCCTGGGAGATCCCCAAGGGTATGAGACCCTGAAGGGTTCCTCGTCTTCCTATGGATCTCAGGCATCCATTCAGGGAAGGAGGGTAGGAGTTGTTCAAGAATGGAACAGGTGTCTGAGGACAGCCTGACCAAACAAGGCATCCCGGCGGGAGTCCTTATCCAAACAGTAATGGGCTGTGAAGGTATGAACCGAGGCCCAGGTGGCTGCTCAACAGATCTGGTCGATGGACACAGAATGAAGATGAGCCATAGAGGTGGCCATGGCCCTCACATTGTGAGCTGTGACATGGCCCTCCAGAGAAAGGTTCTTACTCTGGTAAGCAAAAGAGATAACTGAGCAATCCAATTGGACAGTGTTCTTTTAGAGACTGGAAGTCCTAAATGAGAAGGATCAAAAGCAACAAAAAGCTGGGAAGACTTTCTATGTTGCTGTGTCCTGTGTAAGTAAAAAGCAAGAGCTCTTTTACAATCTAGAGTATGAAGGTTCCTCTCTGCACTGGATGCATGAGGAGGTGGAAAAAAGACAGGTAAATATACCTCTTGATTAAGATGAAAAGGTGAGACCACTTTAGGCATAAAGTGGGGATTTGTCCTAAGGACTATCTTATCATGATGGAACCTTGTATAAGGTGGATTAGCCACTAAAGCCTGCAGTTCACTGATGCGACGAGCAGAAGTGATTGCAATAAGGAAAATGACTTTCCAGGAAAGGAATTTTAAGGAGGTAGTGGCTAAGGGTTCAAAGGGTGGCTTCATAAGCTGACCAAGAACTACGTTTAAGTCCCATGCCACCGGAGGAGGCCGAATGGGAGGTTTAGTTAAAGTTAGACCTCTCATGAATCTTGCAATAAGAGGATGAGAGGAAACAGATTGTCCATTGATAGGCTGAAGAGATGCTGCAATAGCACTCAAATGGACCCTTACAGAATTGGTTTTAAGTCCTGCATTGGAAAGATGCAGGAGATATTCGAGTAAAGAATTTAAAGGTAGTGCTAGAGGGTTAAGACCTTTGTCTGCACACCAAATTGAAAACCTTTTCCATTTAAAAGCATAAGCACACCTGGTGGAAGGTTTCCTCGATGCATGGAGGACATCCTTCACCTGTTGAGAAAGATTCAAGTCTTGAAGGTCTAGGCCTTCAGTAACCAAGCTCTGAGGTGAAGGGACTTGGGGTTTGGGTGCCACAAAGTCCCCTCCTCTTGAGACAGAAGGTCTGGAGCAGCTCCCAGATCCAGGGAGGGTGTCTGGGAGAGATGCAGAAGTAGAGGGTACCACACTTGGCGTGGCCAGCGTGGAGCTATGAGGATCATGGATCCTTGATCCCTCTGAAGTTTGAATAGAGTCTTGGGAATCAAGGGAATGGGTGGAAAGGCATATAGGAAGGCCTGACCCCAATGAAGGAGGAAGGCATCCCTGGCCTGAGCTCCCTGACACGGAATCCTGGAACAGAACCGGGGAAGTTTGGCATTGTACGGACTTGCAAAGAGGTCTATGTCCGGGGTCCCCCATTCCTGAAAGATTCTGAGTACCTAATTCATGTGCAGGGACCATTCGTGTGGAAGCAGAACTCGACTGAGTCTGTCTGCCCAAGAGTTTTGGATTCCTGGGAGGTACACTGCCAGGAGATGGATCCGATGCTCTCTGGCGAAGGCCCACAGTTTTAGAGCTTCGTTGCAAAGCGACAGAGAGCCAGTCCCTCCTTGTTTGTTTATGTAGAACATGGCTACTTGATTGTCGGTATGAACAAGGACTGTCATGTTGATGAGGAGGGTACGAAAGACCTTGAAAGCAAGGAAAATTGCTCGCAGCTCCAAAAGGTTGATATGAAGGGTGGTCTCCTGTGGAGACCAAATGCCCTGAGTGGAGAGGTCTTGGAGATGAGCTCCCCAACCTGTTTGGGAGGCATCTGTAGTGAGAGTTGCTTGGGGTAACAAAGGTTGGAAGGGGGCCCCCAACAACAGATTTTGAGTGGATATCCACCATTGGAGAGACCAAAAAAGACGTTTTGAGATTGCTATTTGGTCTGAGAGGGCTCCTGATGCTTGGGTCCACTGGGTGGACAAGGTCCATTGAGCTGCTCTCATATGTAGGCGAGCATAAGGCACCACATGAACTGTGGATGCCATGTGGCCTAGCAGTCAAGTGGCTTCTCTCTGGCAGTCAAGTGGCTTCTGGACTGAATTTGAGAGGCCAAGTGCACTAGACGGTGGCAACGGGCCTGAGGAAGATAGGCCCTTGCAGTGGTAGTATCTAGCCAGGCCCCTATGAATTCTAGGGACTGAGTAGGGGTGAGTTGAGACTTTGGCAGATTGATGACAAGTCCCAGATACTGCAGTATGCGCCTGGTGTGGTCCAGGGAAGTCTGAGCCTCGGACTGAGATGGAGCTCGGATAAGCCAGTCGTCCAGGTATGGGAAGACAAAGATCCCCAGAGTGCGTAGAAATGCAGCTACTATTGCCATGCATTTGGTAAATACCCTTGGAGCAGAGGGTAGACCAAAGGGGAGTACTCTGTATTGGAAATGTTTTCCCTGGAACAGAAACCGTAGGAATTTTCTGTGGGATGGATGGTGGAGTATATGTGTGTACGCATCCTTGAGATCTAGAGAACAAAGCCAGTCCTGACTCTGTAGGTATGGAAGGAGAGTACCTAGAGAAAGCATTTGAATTTCTCTTTGTATAGGAATTTGTTCAATTCTCTGAGATCCAGAATGGGTCTGTACCCCCCTGTTTTCTTGGGAATGAGAAAATAAGGGGAGTAGAAACCTGACCCTTGTTGAGGAAGAGGAACCTCTTCTATTGCATTTTGGGCGAGAAGAGTGGTCACCTCCTGGCCCAACAGGTACAGGAGAGATGGGGGAGAATTGAATTGTCTCACCATGGTATGGGGAGGAAGGCTGGAGAAATGTAGTTTGTAGCCCTCTCTGATGATAGAGAGGGTCCACGGTTCTGATGTGATTTGTTCCCATCTGGGAGCAAAATGAGCTAACCTTCCTGGAATGGTGATTGGTTCTGGTTGTTGCAGAGCCAGAAAGGTTAAGTTCTCTAGAATCAAGTCAAAAACCCTGAGGAGGTTGGGACTGCAGGATTGTAGCAGCCCCTGTAGACTTTGTTCTGGCCTGTTTAGTTTGCTGACGCTTAGGAGCAAAGCGAACTTGGGAAGATTGCTGGCCAGTATTTGTGGAAAATCTGGTCTTTTTATAGAAAGTTTTCTTAAAAGGTTTTTTCTTGGCAGGGGTAGAGGTAGACTTAGAAAGTCTATCTAAAGCAGCATTCTCTGCATCCATTTGAGTGGCTTTGATTTGCCACTCTTTGCCAAACAGATTTTCACCTGTACAGGGCAGATTGCCCAAGCCTTCTTGTACCCAGGGTTCCAAATCAGAGGCCTGGAGCCAAGCAAGTCTGCGAGCAGCTATGGCAATGCCAGAGGCTCTGCTTGCCCCCTCAAAAGAGTCAAAGGCTGCTCTGTTGGAGAACTTTGAAACATCTTGAGTGTGCTTTAGCAAAAGAAGGAATTCCTCTTGTTTATCCTCTGGGATAAAGGGGAGAAACTGATGTATCTTTAATGCAATCTCTTTCAAAAACATGCCCATATAGAGGCTGTATGAATTGATTCTGGCAATAAGCATGATAGCTTGGAAGATTTTTCTCCCAAAAGCATCCAGAGTCCTACATTCTCTTCCTGGAGGGGTAGAAGAGTGTCTTTTGGTACTCTTTATCTTTTTCATAGCAGACTTCACCACAATAGAGTGGTGAGGAAGCTGAGTTTTTTGAAAACCAGGAGAAGGAGGAACCCGATACATGGTGTCCAAACGTCGAGAATGTGGAGATAGGGTGAGAGGAGCCTCCCACAAATCCATCATGTGTTCTTGAAGAATTTCATGTATGGGTAAGGTGGCTGCCTCTTTGGGAACCTTAGAGTATCCTAAAATATCTAATTTTTTTGCTCTAGGTTCCTTTTCAGAGGATACAGATATGGAGAGTCCTTTAGCTACTTCAATAATGAAGTCTTGAAAGGACAAATCCTCTGGAGGAGACATTCTCCTTTTTGGAGAAGAGGGCTCCTCAGGAAGAGTAAAAGAGACGTCAGCAGAATCATCTGATGTATCAGAATCTTCAGAGGATTCAAAGTATCGTCTATTTGCTTCCAGAGATCGATACGCGTACCGAGCGGTACCGACATCGGGCGTACCGGGAATCGGAGCGGTATCGAAGAAAGCCCCGGAACCGGAGACCGGAACCGGCATGCTACTGGAAGTAGATGCTCTGGGTACCGGTATTGGTTGCGGTACCGGAATCGGAGTCGGTACCGATGGCGGTGCAGCATTAATGAAAGTCAGTAAGGCCTGCTGCATGGATTGTACCATAGTACCCATAGCCGCCACAACTGCCTGGAAGTCGGTACTGGTGTTAGCCGGTACCCCAGAGCAGTCTAACAGGAGATCGGTCGAGGCCGTGCCATCGATGTCTACCTGTAACCCCATAGGAGGAGCTTTGGAAGCCGGAGCTTCCCGCTGGGGTTGTTTGGCTGGGGCAGGGTCCTCAGGGTCAATTGCAAGGGCCTCTCGTTGCTTAGAGGGAGATTTGCCTTTTGAGGACTTGCCCGAAGAATGTTTGGTTACCTGAGATCCATCAGGAGAAGAAGACCTGGAGGATGTTGATGCTGGAGTATCGGTAGAAAACAGCATATGAAATTTAGCTGCTCTGTTCTGTAAGCCCCTTTTGGACATCAGAGAGCAGGATGGACAATCCGGAATGGAATGGTCAGGCCCCAAACATTTAAGACACCACTCATGGGTGTCTGTAACTGAAATAGTACCGGTACACTTAGTGCATTTTTTAAAACCAGAAGCTGGTTTTTCCATGAGGGAGACCTGAGAAGGCCTAGAGGCCTCACAGAAAAAATACACCAAGGGGCTTGTTTACAAAGCCGCGGTAGCGATTTGCGATCGTAATCGGAGCCGCGGCCCCATTGATTTCAATGGGGCCGCGGCTGCGATCGCGATCGCGAACCACTACCGCGGCTTTGTAAACAAGCCCCCAAGTGTAGAAAAAGTAATTATATATATATATTTTTTTTTTAAATAAACGAAAAAAGGACCAGCGGTACCGGTCTGGAATCGGGGAAGGCAGACACGCGGTCAAAGAAACAAATTAAAATAACAATTTCTTCAGCGGTGACAGGAACACGACCTGCTGGCTCCGCGGAAAAAGAAGAACTGAAGAGAGTTGGTCAGGAAGGCGGGAAGGCAGCGCGCATGCGCTGTGGGAGGCCCCAAAAGCTTCCTTTCTGGGAAGCTGGGGAGCTTTCCCGCGCAGGCTCCGTCGGTTCCGACGTACCCATATGTGAGGACTCATTCCTGCTTGTTCCTGGAGATCTAGAATAACTTTACCTCCTCCCAGAAATTAAATATATATATATATATATAACAAACATCAAGGAAAAGAGATACATTATGAATTCCCCCCCTCAATATGGTAACCCCACTCAATCCCATATAGATCCCTATATAGGAACTTTATCCCTAAGAAAATACTCCATCTGCAGTGAATCAAGGAAAATAAACTGGTGTCCTTGAAATACTACTTGGCACTTAACAGGAAAAACAAAGGAAAATGTTGCCCCAATAGCTAACACCTTAGGTTTCAAGAACAAAAAATGATTTCCTGAGCCTAAAAGAAAGTAGCATAGCCCCAGGACCGCCAATACTCCGCAGCAACATCAAATCACACGGGATCACGAAGACCTCCGCAGCAACGTTGATTCACAAAGGATCACAAGGACCTCCACAAAAGATAGCAGGAAGCAGGATAAGTTTAAATTACACAGATAGTAGTAACACCCTACAGAAGCTCCCGTTTCGCCAAATAGGCTTCATCAGGGGAAAGAATAAAAGCCAAAAAGCACTGCCAAAAAGCACTGCAACACGTTCAAGTTACCTTCCCACTAGTCCCGGGGCTATGCTACTTTCTTTAAGTTAAGTGATTGGGATTACTTTCATATTGTCGAGATATACCGCTGTTATAGTTTATTTTCCTCTTCTTTCAGGTCTTTTCCCATTGTTATTGGGTGTTATTGAATGCTGTGCATGTTTTTTAAGGGTGGTTGTGTGGTGGCGTTAAGACCGGTGATGTAAACGTCTTTACTCCCTATAGCGCTTGTGGGCGCTAGTTGTGGGGTGTGAGAAGTTCTGAGGTCTTTGCCATTCTGTAATAAGTGATTTGTTTTGTGTAGTTTAGCATACTCCCTGTGTAAAAAGATGTCCGCTAAGGCCATCCAGAGTCACTGGCAGAGCAGGATGACATCTTCCACAGGTCAGATTCAGCCCCGGTATTCCTGATTTTACATGTGCAAATTGAGAATTCAGTTTCTAAAATAACCCCCAAAGGCTGCAAGAAACCATCAGAGCTTCACAAACGGTACTTTTAGTCAGGATTATCAGCAAAAGGTGTAGCACAAGGCATAGACACAGGCTTCTGTCTTATCATTGTACTTAAACAATACAAGCACAGTATAATAACCAGTTATTTCAAAAGATTTAAAACATTCCTTCCTCCTCCAGTTACAAGATCCTACAGATAATAGAAAAAGGTCTGATAGACTCCAAGCATTGCACATGAATGCATAGTAGAGCATGACTCAGCATTTCCTTTGTAGAAGAAATACTCAAGCAGTATAAAAAAAAACTGCCTGGGAATTGTAGCCACAGAGGACTAGATGACATTGTAAAAACATTGCCAGCATGGTAGGCTTGCTTAGTGAAGCCAGACAACACCTTGACTCTGGTAAAAATGCCATTATACGTTCATTGGATCACTTGGCAACATCTGACACTGTAGACCACCGAATATTAATTTCCCAATTGTCTATGGTTTGAAACAGGCCTTGACAAATTTTGTGCCAGTTTAGGAACCAGGCCAAAATCTCAGCAGCAAGCATTTGTGATCTTGTGACCTCCTCATTTCCCCCCCCCCTCCCCCGTTCTCTCACATTAATCTCATGTTCTCAAGTCTTGTGAGACCAGTGCCAGAGTTCCTACAATGTGCGTCATCTTTAGATAACAACAGCTATAGCTTCAGATAGAAAAGTGTCTGTGTTTGTGTGTGGTGCAACTGTGTTGTGCCAGTCTCTGCATGGGATGTGATGGCTGGTGCCATTGTGTCAGTGATCTGCAGTGCATATATGTGTGTGCTGCAAAGTTGGGGAGCTCCAGTTTGTGCGGTGCAGAAGTAAGGTTACTGCATGTGTACATGTGTATGTAGTGTGGAGCTGAGGTACATGTGGGGTGCCTGTGTGTGCGAGGATGTGGTGTGCTTGGGTGTGTTCTTGGGGGAGAGGAATGCACCTTTAGGTAAATAGATATTGTGCCCTTTTGTCCCCATGCATTCATCCCTTTAACTTTTCACTCTTCCATCCCCACCTCCAAACCTCCTCCACTCTCTGTTCCCCTTCCCCTCCCCCCTTCCCCCCCCCCCCCCCCCCAGTACTCCCACTCCCTTGCCCTGGATTCCTCCCATCCTCTTTCCTTTTTTATCCTTTAGTTTCTGGCCCTTTAAGATTCTGTAGTTCACAGTTTACTCCCCTCCCCATCCCACTTTTTTTTTTTTTTTTTTTAATTGCAAGCCCTGATCAACTCTCCTCTTCTGCCTGCAGGAGATTGGATCCCCGTGGGCAGAACAGGAGGGGATACAGGCTGCCTGCAGGGATCCTATCTCCTGTGGGCAGAAGAGAAAGGGAAGGCCACCATTGCAGCCCAGATGCAAGCTGTCTGCCCGTGGGGATCCCATCTCTCATGGGCAGACAGCTTGCATCTGTGCCGTGATCGCAGCTCTCCCCTCCCCTTCTCTTCTGCCTGTGGGGGATGGGATCCCTGTGGCAGTCAGAGCTAGGGTTGTCAACCAGACGGTTTTCAGCCGGTCTGGCCGGTTTTCCTGTGGTCAGGCCGGCTGCCGGTGTGGCAGGTGCAGGCCTGTGATCCACGGTGTCTGACATAGGCAGGCCAGCATGGCTAGCTTGACCTGTAAATGAGGCCTGTGGAGAGGCATATAGGATTGCACATCCCCCAATATGCTGCTATTGTAAGAAAGAACTCAGTAGAAATATTGAATTAGCTTAGATAAGCAGAATTGCAGAATTAAGAAATGGAAAAGTACAGAAAAGATGTGTTTTAAAGTTACTGATAAGAAAGAGTACATTTGCAGAGAAATATTGAGGAGTGCTGACAGATGAGTTACAGAACCTTGCTCTTCTGCACGCACAAATGGTCCCATAGCCTTGAAAGTGTGAAAGTAACAAGTTGATGAACTGACCATTGTAATTGGGACTAGAAGGGGGGCAGGCAGGTGTCATGCCTACAGAAGCCCACAGAAGGAACATAATTGGAGAAACTTATCAGTACCGGGACCAATAGAGGGGCTACGGGAGGTACGGGAGCGTACCGGGACCAATGAAATGTTTTTCTATACCTAGAATGGAACAGAAGTCTATAAAAGTTGTTGTAATGCTTGAAAACTTTGCTCAGCCATTTTGAAATTGCCTTGCTTGAGACTTGTGCACAAATAAATGATTTGGACCTTCTGAACAGACTCCTGGTATCATTGATTTGTCTGCGCTTTGCTGCTACATATTCCTTGGTGCGTTGGCCGGGAAGTTGTGGAATCAAAGTGTATATAGGGCAATATACCACGACTTTCCGCCTCTATAGGCTTGGTCCTGCCGGGATCGCGCCCTTCCGACGAGGGCCGCTCCCTGGCGCCGCCGGTCCCTTGTATCGGAGGGAGCTGGTCGGACCTCGGCGGGTGACGAGCCCGGCTGGAGTCAACGCCTCGAACCCGAGTGAGGGGAGTCCGAGGTCCAACTCATGCGCCTGCTTGGGAAGTTTTGAGGACCGGATCCGGTGAGTATAGTTTTGATTTTGGGTCTAGACAGAAATAGAAAGAGCAGTACTGCCATTGGAACTTGGAACTTGGAATTTGTAATCTCGAGATATTGGGAATTGGTAAGAGAGCCTGATCACCTCTCAAGGAAGAGCCGAGTAGCCTGGCATGGGAATTCGCTAGGTGAAACCCTCATCCTTTTTGTAATTGTACTTGGAAAAGACTAGTCAGAATAGATAGAAACGAATGCATTCTGGGATACGTTGCTAGCATGAGTGTGTGAACGAAGTATGAATGAGAGGTCTGGCAGCACGGACCAAGTGAAAGCTGACCCCTGATTAGCGCATTTCCTGACCGGGCGACCGCGTTCAGGTCGCGAAAAGGGGGAAGCGATTGTCGTCTTGTCTTGTTATTTGTATTCCCTGTACGTTTCCAGGGCCGTGAGGACCCCTTACCCACGGTCCGCCCACCTTTTCCCTTCTGTCTGTTGTTGCGCGCACACATCGAAATGGGAGGGGCGGAGTCTACTAGGAACACTCCATTAGAATGTATGATCGCACATTTTAAAGAGGGATATTCAGGAGATTATGGTATTAAAATGACAGCAGCCCGTTTGCAGATTTTGTGTACTAGGGAGTGGCCCGATCTAGACCCCATTTGGCCCCGAGAGGGAACGTTCACGGTAGAGATTATTCAGTCAATACATCGTAGAGTGCGGGTAGCGCACCCCGATCAGTACCCCTATATAGATTCCTGGTTAAGTATTTGTGAAGATCCGCCTTCCTGGGCGCAGCGCTGTTATGAGGAACAGTGCAGAATAATGTTAGCTAAAACAGATTCTAGACAGAGAAAGGAACAGCCTAGAATGAAAGAGCAGGATAAGAAAGCCAAGAAGAAACCCATCTTGGCAGATCCCGATTCCCCAGAAGTAGTCCTCAGGCAGCCCCGAACCCCAGGTCCAGTAAGAATAGCCCGGCGGCGTCCTGCCCCAGCACCCCAGAGACCGCCGGAGCCGAGGCGGGACCCAATCCCTGACCTCCCTCCTCCTGGAGGAGAGGAAGAGAAAGAATTAGCGGAGAGAGAAGAGGAGGATGTAAAAAGTGAGCCAGAAGCGGAGCTAGAAGAAGAAGAAGGAGAGGATCCCCCAGAAGAAGAAGAACAGGACAGTGTACAAATAATTGAGGAAGCTAGCGCTAGCACTAGCGCCCCGGTGAAAGAGAAACCCAAAGCAAAACCAGTTGTAAAAAAGAAAGCGACTCCTGCAAAGACAACGACAATAGCCCTTAGATCCCAGACCCAAATGACGCCTGGGACGACAGCCAAACTGTTTCCCTTAAGGCAAGTCCCGGGAGTGCCCGTAAAGAATGATAATGATGAAGTGGTAGCGGGACCCCTAACTTATGTGTATATCCCGTTCTCTACAACGGATTTATTAAATTGGAGGTCGCATTATGCCTCCTATACTAGCAAGCCCCAGGAGCTGACCGAATTAGTAACTAGTATTATGGAAACTCACCAACCCACTTGGCCAGATTGCCGTCAGCTCCTGACCACCCTATTCACTACAGAAGAACGAGCGAGAATTAGAAAAGCAGCTATCGAATGGATGGCAGAAAACCCTGCAGCTCCAGCGCAGGGGCAGAATATAATAGATCGTAGAGAAGCAGCCCAGAGAGAATTCCCAAATGAAGACCCCCAATGGGATCCAAATACAGATGAAGGATCCACCGCCCTAGCCCGTTTTCGCCAAGGCTTTTTACAAGGCCTGCGAAGAGGAGGCCAAAAAGCTATGAACCTTTCCAAAGTAACAGGAGTTATCCAAGGAATAGATGAGAGCCCAGCAGATTATTATGAAAGATTAACTGAAGCTTATAGAATGTATACTCCCTATGATCCCGAGGCACCAGGAAGTTTATGCATGGTGAATTCTGCTTTTGTAAACCAGTCTCAACCAGACATTAGACGTAAATTACAGAAATTAGAAGGGTTTGCGGGCATGAATGCAACACAGTTATTGGAAGTCGCTCATAAAGTGTATGTGAATCGTGATACTGAAAGACAGAGAGAATGTGATAGAAAGATGAAGAAGAAAGCTGATTTTTTGGCTGCGGCCATAGTTGAAAAGAAAAGGGGAGGTGTCCCTAATCGAAGGAGCAGAGGAAGAGGGCGGGGTCAAGGCGGAGGCCGGACCCAGAGACTAGGCGTGAACCAATGCGCCTATTGCAAAGAGGAAGGACATTGGAGAGATACTTGCCCGCAACTCGAAGACGCCCAGCAAGATGACGAATACGATCATCAGTGGCGAGAAGAAAGACGAGGCCGTCCCCGAGGCCGAGGAGGAGCCAATCGAGAACAATTCCAGCGAGAGAGGGGAGGAGGAGCCATCCAAGCATTGGCCACACAGGCCCATGACGAAGATGACGTGGATTAGGACAGACCGGGCTCCAAGTTTGCTTTAGGTCTCCAGGAGCCTATGGTCGAAATACAAATAGGAGACCAATTTATGAACTTTATGGTTGATACTGGAGCAGAACATTCAGTAATAGACAAAAAGATAGCCCCATTCACCAAGAAAGCAGTCACCATTATAGGAGCAACTGGTGCCAAAGCCACAAAGTCTTTTCTACAAAACCGAATATGCAGTCTAGGAGGACAGCAAGTAACTCATCAATTTCTTTACATGCCCGAATGTCCAGTACCATTACTGGGACGAGACATGCTAGCCAAGCTTCAAGCACAGATATCTTTCTCCGAGCAAGGAGAAATGCAAATGACAGTGAATTCTCAAGCCAAACCAGCAGGAGTGATGCTGCTGACAGTACCCCGAGAAGAAGAATGGAGATATTACATAGATGATTCGATTCAAGATACCTATTTTGAACAAACTTTAAAGAACATTCATGCACCACTTGAAGTATGGGCAGAAGGCAGTCCCCCAGGCCTCGCCAAGCATATAGCTCCAGTGATTGTAACCCTCAAGCCTAGTGCTACACCAGTGCACGTCAAGCAGTACCCTCTCCCAAGAGCCGCAATTGAAGGCATTCATCGCCACCTACAGAGATTACTTGAGTATGGCCTACTGAAAGTATGTCAATCCCCATGGAACACCCCACTTCTGCCAGTGAAGAAACCTGAGACAGATGATTATCGACCAGTGCAAGATTTGAGAAGAGTAAACGATGCAGTTGAAACTATACACCCAGTTGTACCCAATCCTTACACTCTACTAGGATTGATACCCGCTGAAGCTACCCATTTCACTGTACTGGATTTGAAAGATGCATTCTTTTGCATAAGATTAGCCCCTGTAAGCCAAATATTGTTTGCATTCGAATGGCAGGACCCCATCTCTGGAAGAGGGGGCCAACTCACCTGGACAAGATTACCCCAAGGATTCAAGAATTCACCTACCATCTTTAGTGCTGCACTAAACCAAGATCTTTCAAGCTATCCAGTAGCCCCGGGGAGGAGAGTACTTCTCCAGTACGTGGATGATCTGTTGATAGCTGCCATATCAGAAAAAGAATGTATACGAGCCACCCAAGATCTCTTGCAGTTACTAAATGAAGCTGGATATAAAGTTTCCAGAGCCAAAGCACAACTATGCCAAACAGAAGTGAAATACTTGGGTTTTCGTATTACCCAAGGAAGCAGAAGATTAGGCAGAGAAAGAAAAGAAGCAGTATGCAGAATTCCAACTCCAACAACCAGAAAGCAAGTTAGAGCCTTTCTGGGAGCGGCAGGATATTGCCGAATCTGGATACCCAACTTTGCCCAAATTGCCAAACCACTGTATGAAGCCACAAAAGGAGAAGAGAAGTCACCACTGGAGTGGGGACTTGAGCAGGATACAGCCTTCCAGAAGCTAAAAGAAGAATTGATGTCATCACCAGCACTTGGACTACCAGATGTCCACAAACCTTTCCGCTTGTTTGTACATGAAACACAGGGAAATGCCCTAGGCATGTTGACTCAGAAACTAGGAAATTGGGAACGACCTGTAGCCTACCTATCGAAACAATTGGACCCTGTGGCCAAAGGATGGCCACCCTGCTTGAGAGCAGTTGCAGCTACAGCGCTACTAGTGAGTGAAGCAGACAAACTCACACTAGGACAGAACATACGAGTCACTGTGCCACATGCAGTCCTTGCCCTTATGGAACAGAAAGCAAATTATTGGCTCACCAATTCCCGAATGTTGAAGTACCAGAGCATGCTATGTGAAAACCCACAGATACAACTTGAAGTGAGCCATGCCTTGAATCCAGCTACCTTGATACCCATCAGTGAAGAACTCCCAGAACATGACTGTATCGAAGTCATGGAAACTGTGTTCTCCAGTCGACCTGACTTAACAGATGTGCCCATAGACAATCCCGACCAGATCTATTATGTTGATGGGAGCAGTCTCATCCTTGACGGACGACGCTGTGCCGGATATGCAGTCGTCACTCAACATGAAGTAGTTGAATCATCAGCCCTAGCCTCAGGCACATCAGCCCAGAAAGCCGAATTGATAGCCCTCACCAGAGCATTGTTGTTAGGAGAAAAACTTGTGCTAAATGTATATACAGACTCCAAATATGCCTTCACTACCTTGCATGCCCATGGAGCTCTCTATAAAGAAAGAGGACTCATCACATCCGGAGGAAAATCAGTCAAATATGGTCCCGAAATATTGATGTTACTTGATGCCGTTTGGGCCCCAACACGTGTAGCTGTCATGCATTGTAGAGGACATCAAGCAGGAAAAGGAGAAGTTGCTCGAGGGAATAGATTTGCAGATGCCTCAGCACGACAAGCAGCTATGACAGGACAGATTGCCCAACAAGCTATGCCAATGCAAGCAGCATTGTTTCCAGTACCCTTGAATCTATGGACCCCACGATATACCACCAAAGAATTGGATTACTATTGTGACAAAGAAAATGGAGTATTGAAAGACGGATGGATTGAGCTGCCACCAGAAGAAGGCAGTCAACCTCCGGGAAGAATAGTAATTCCAGAATTGTTAGGACCATCCTTTGTTAAAGCTTTCCATGAAGCCACACACTATGGGAAGAGTGCAATGGAGAAAGCACTCAGACCACATTTCTACATTCCTCTGATGACAACCATATCAGCCTCAGTAGCACGACAATGTCAAACTTGTGCCAAAAATAATGCCAAGCAAGGCCTAATTACAGCACCCCGAGTCCAGTCAAGAGGTGTGACCCCCATGCACAACCTCCAAGTTGATTTCACCGAAATGCCAAAAGCCAATGGATACCATTACCTACTAGTATTAGTTTGTACTTTCTCTGGGTGGGTAGAAGCATTCCCAACCAGAACTGAGAAAGCCCGAGAAGTTACCAAAGCCCTAATGAGAGAGATTGTCCCCAGATTTGGAATTCCAGCAGTAATAGGGTCAGACAATGGACCCTCATTTGTCTCTCAAGTTACTCAGCAGTTAGCAAAAGCTTTGCAGATACAGTGGAAGCTCCACACTGCATACAGACCCCAGAGTTCAGGGAAAGTTGAGCGAATGAATCGTACATTGAAAGCCCAAATGTCTAAGCTTTGTCAGGAGACACACTTGAAATGGCCCCAAGTGCTCCCCATAGCTTTACTCAGAATACGCTCAGCCCCTGTAAAGTCAACAGGATTTTCCCCTTTTGAAGTTTTGTATGGTAAACCCCCACCAATAGTGCAGGGAGTCAAAGGAAATTTAGCTCAGATTGGTTCAGAAGTAACCAGACAAGAACTCCTAGCTCTTAGTTTTGTTCTGCAGACTCTCCATACGTGGATCCAAGATCAGTTGCCTATCAACTTGACGGAGCCCTTGCATCCTTACCAGCCTGGAACTTCGGTGTGGATCAAAGATTGGAAGAAGATACCGTTGGAACCCCATTGGAAGGGACCGTACACCGTCATCCTGTCTACCCCAACTGCAGTAAAGGTAGCCGAGATCGACGCCTGGATCCACCACAGCAGAGTCAAGCCCGCCGCCGATCCTGAACCAGAGCGGTGGACAGCAGAGCAGCACCCTGATGTACCCTTGCGAGTTACTCTGAGACGGCAACCAGCAGCATAGACACTTCATCACAAGTGCTTTGCAGTAGCCAAGTCTTTCGAAGAGGATTGCTGTTTTCCATGCAGCAACAGTTTTGTTTCAACGAACCCAATTTGTGTGTATGATTTGACACACTACTTTGAGACTACATTGACTAAGCCAGATTTCACAAGCCAACTGAATTGCTAAGTTGGTTAATGTGTGCTGGACATCTTGAGGATCTTCAATCAACACTCAGCAACCGTTAAATTGCTTCATTAGCAAACGGAACGAAGAATAATAGACCGTCGTGATCAAGATCAGCAAGCTGAGGATTCAGAAGAACTCCAATCAACATCAACATGTATCTTTGCTTCTGCTTTGCCTTGGTTGCCTTCTTTGGAGGTTTTGAACAGACTTATGCTCTACCTCCATGCACCGCTTGCATTACTTCTACTAGAACTGGACTGAAAGTAACTCAGACTTTGCTTTACCATTCTTACTATACCTGCAAGGGAACAATAACCCGGTGTATCTATAACACCACTGAACTAAATGTTTGCACTCATGGCAAAATTAAAGCATGCTATAATCCGCATCAGAATCCATCCTATTACACGTTGGAAATAAGATGGAAGGATGCAGATGGACCTATATTAGCTGCTACACCACCACTTAAGGACATTACTAAACCTGCTGTTTTGAATTTTGATGCATGTAATGCTATTAATAGAGATAGTCAGTCCACCTGTGGTACATGGGAGAAAGCGTATCGAAATGACCATAAGTATATGTGTCCGGAGGGTGCCACAAATTGGTGGAAGTGTACAGGTAAAACAGGATCAGGGTATAGTACTGCTACAGCGGCAGACTACTATTGCCCGTATTGGGAATGTGTTTTCTATGCTACCTGGAACACTGGTATAACTAATGAGAAAATAGATAAGCGAATGGCTACTCTAACCAAGCCAACCACAAATGATAAATGTCAGAAAGATGCTTGCAACCCCTTACATTTGCGTGTACATAACCCCCATGCATGGAAACAAGGATATAAGTTTGGTTTACGTATTGCTGGAGGAGGAACAGATCCAGGGACCATTGTGTATATTAGATTGAATACCCAAGTCCACAAGTCATCTAAATATCATATTCATAGTACCTTTTATGAAGCTATGCATATAAATAAGTTTGAGATCCCTCACCCTTCACAGAATTTGTTTCTAGAATTAGCCGGAGCAGTAGTATCTAGTCTTAAGATCACAGATTGTTATTTCTGTGGCGGAACCCAAATGGGAGACCAATGGCCCTGGGAAGCCCAAGAATTGAATTATTCCATGATTTACAATCAGACTGAATTACACAAGACAACCAGTGAATGGGTGTTAGCGCACTCAATCGTTGGACGTCTTTGCTATGCCAGAACTGGACCCCAGTTCACTCAAAAGGTAGGACAGCTGGTCTGTCTTAGCCAGAAGTACTATAATGCCACGACCAAGAAGGTAGCATGGTGGTCAGGAATCGGACATCCTGAACCTCCTAACCCATTAGCCAGATTTCCTGAACTTGCAGGTCTATGGACTAATCTTGCCAAAGTCCAAGCCTGGCAAGCCCCACCTGGCCTATATTGGATCTGTGGAAACCGAGCATATGCGCAACTCCCACCGCAATGGGGAGGAGCATGTGTCTTAGGAACCATCAGACCTTCTTTCTTCTTGTTAAACACTGAACGTGGAGAACAATTAGGATACCCTGTATATACAACCCACAAACACAAAGGAGCATCTAGACAGAAAAGAGAGGCCTTACAGATAGGCAAGTGGGAGAAATGGCAAGGTGATGATTGGCCACCAGAAAGAATTATTGCGTATTATGGACCTGCCACTTGGAATGATGATGGTATGTGGGGCTACCGAACCCCAGTCTATATGATTAATCGTATTATTCGCTTACAAGCAGTAGTTGAAATAATAACCAATGAAACTAGTCATGCTCTTACGCTCTTAGCTAGACAAAGTACTCAGATGCGCACTGCTATATACCAGAATCGCTTAGCCCTTGATTATTTGCTAGCAGCTGAAGGAGGAGTATGTGGTAAACTGAATTTAACTAATTGCTGTTTGAAAATAGATGATAAAGGTCAAGTAGTTGAAGAAATTGCTAAAGATATGCAAAGACATGCTTATGTGCCAGTACAGACTTGGCACGCCTTGAAATTTCCTAATTGGTTTGCTAACCTCTTTTCCTGGGTGGGAGGATTTAAGACTTTCATTATCTTAGTACTAATCCTTGTTGCTGTTGTCCTCTGCTTACCATGTTTAATCCCATGTTGTATGCGTTCCCTTCATAGTACTATTGATAGTACAGTAGAGCGGAAGACCGCAACTAGAATAATGGCTCTATACAGAGCCAGCCCTAGTGGAACTAGTAAGAATCCTTTAATCAGGATTTGAATCCTCTGGAAAGTGATTTAATTCTCACACCTTATTAAGTAATAGGGTGAGATTAATCAAAGGGGGGAATGTGGCAGGTGCAGGCCTGTGATCCACGGTGTCTGACATAGGCAGGCCAGCATGGCTAGCTTGACCTGTAAATGAGGCCTGTGGAGAGGCATATAGGATTGCACATCCCCCAATATGCTGCTATTGTAAGAAAGAACTCAGTAGAAATATTGAATTAGCTTAGATAAGCAGAATTGCAGAATTAAGAAATGGAAAAGTACAGAAAAGATGTGTTTTAAAGTTACTGATAAGAAAGAGTACATTTGCAGAGAAATATTGAGGAGTGCTGACAGATGAGTTACAGAACCTTGCTCTTCTGCATGCACAAATGGTCCCATAGCCTTGAAAGTGTGAAAGTAACAAGTTGATGAACTGACCATTGTAATTGGGACTAGAAGGGGGGCAGGCAGGTGTCATGCCTACAGAAGCCCACAGAAGGAACATAATTGGAGAAACTTATCAGTACCGGGACCAATAGAGGGGCTACGGGAGGTACGGGAGCGTACCGGGACCAATGAAATGTTTTTCTATACCTAGAATGGAACAGAAGTCTATAAAAGTTGTTGTAATGCTTGAAAACTTTGCTCAGCCATTTTGAAATTGCCTTGCTTGAGACTTGTGCACAAATAAATGATTTGGACCTTCTGAACAGACTCCTGGTATCATTGGTTTGTCTGCGCTTTGCTGCTACACCGGCAGAGAACCGAAACCGACCATTGAAAAGCCGGTTTTTTGGTCTGGCTGCGAGATCGGGAGCGGCCAGAGCAGAAAACCGGCTTTGCACTTGGGATCACGATTGCGATCACAGTTCTGGCCCCCCTTGCAGCTGCTGCTTCTGCTTCTTACAGAGCAGCGGCTGCAATAAAGTTAATTTAAAAGTAAGGAATCCTGTGAGGGGCCTTCCGGCTCTATGAAACTCCTTCTGCAGTGCCTGCCCCTCTGATGTCACTTCCTTTTCAGCCAGGGACCCTGCAGAAGGAGTTTCATAGGAGCTGAGGGCTTCTCACAGGTTTCCTTACTTTTAAATTAACTTTATTCCAGCTGCGGCCCAGTGCGACGAGGGAGCAGCAGCTGCACGGGAGGAGGGGGGGGGACTACAAATGGGCTGTGATGGGAGGGGACCTGTACTGGAAAAGGGCTATGGGGGGGGGGACTTGGACTGGAAATGGGCTGTGATGGGGGGGGGACCTGGACTGTAAAAGGGCTATGGGGGGGGACATGGACTGGAAATGGGTTGTGATGGGGGGGGGAGGACCTTGACTGGAAAAGTGCTATGGGGGGGGGGGACTTGGACTGGAAATGGGCTATGGTGGAGGGAGGGGAAACTTGGACTGGAAATAGGCTGTGATTAGGGGGCTAGGACTGCAAATGGGCTATGATGGTGGGGGGCCTAGGACTGGAAATAGGCTGTGATGGGGGACTTGGACTGTAAATGGGCTGTGATTGGGGGGCAGGGGCTAGGACTGGAAATGGCCTGTGATGTGAGGGCTAGCACTGGAAATGGGCTTATGAAGAGCTGGAATAGGACTGGAAATGGGCTGATGTGGGGCATGGGAGAATGGGACTAGAAGGGAGTGGATGCTGGGTGGCTCTAGAACTATAAGGGAACTGATTTTGGGGGAGGACTAGAATGGATGGGGAATGAGAATGGAGAGGGGAAAAAATATTTTGTGTGAAAGAAAAGTCTATGATGGGTCGGGTATTGGGAGAGTAAGAGGGGCTTGAGAATGGAAGAGTGAAATTTAAATGGATGATAAAGGATAAGGAAAGAATTGGGGGAAAGAGCAAAAGGGAAACAATCAGTATGTTAAAGCAGATATATAGAGAGAATGGAAAACATCTAAAAGAGAAGAAAGGACAAATGGATAGCTCGCAGAAGACACGAAGAAACCAGAAGAAAGTGACTGGAGCAATTGCAACTGAAAAATGAAATGCCCAAACAGAAGGTAGAAAAATACTTTTTATTTTGAATTTATTAACTGGAATATGTCTGGTCTGGGAAGTGTGTATTGCTAACATCTTTGCGTTTTTGTTTAGTGCAAGAGGAAATTACTTTATAGTTTTATTTCTCCAGTGTTGTACATTACATGTTTGGATTTTGGGGTTCCCAGTTTAATTATTATCTGACCAAGGAAGTTAGCCTACACGTATCCTCGGTAATTTTTGTAGGTGGGGCTGGGGGCAGGGCAGGGGTGGGACTAGGGGAGGAGAATGGGTGGAGCATGGCGAGCCAAAGGTGTCGGGTTTTTCTCAGTGAAAAAGTTGGCAACCCTAGTCAGAGCTGGTCCCACTCTTCATGCTGCTGCACAGATGTTCCAAGCCCCAGGCACCAGGTCTGATTTTTTAGTCCCCATGGCCTAAAAGACATTGTATTAAATTGGTTTATGTTGAGGCAGCCAGGAAGGTAGCTGTGAGGGTAACCCCTCCCCTCTCAGCCTGAGTTACAGTTAAACAAAGCTTAAACACATACCCTTTCGCCCAGAGTCCAGCAGACTGGAGCATACCAGTTTAGACAGGTCATTTAGGCATGCTATATGATAGCCCACAACCCCCCCCCCCCCTCAGGGGCTACTGATTGGTGGAGAGGGGATACCTGAGACAAATGAGAAGCTAGTATGGGTTTGAAAACTTACTGTATATAAGACAGTGTGTGACACCACTGGGGCTCTCAGATCATTTTGTTCAGGGTGCTGGCTCTGCCTGAGACTGTGCACACTATAAACAGCATGTGTTTGCATACCGGTCTGTCTCTGTGTTTTCATCTGAGGGTTGGAGGGACAGACTTTGAATAGATAATAGATCTCCTGCTACAATGTCATTCCTCTCAGCCAGAACCTTCAAGGTTGTGGTTAATAATATTTCATCTCAACAGTACCAACTTTGCTGGGATCTGTTTTGGTTCCTATGTCCTCCCTCTTATGTCCTGTTTTGTAGTTACATAAATGTTGTATCTCTGTCTCTTGCTTTCCTGTCATTAATGTAACTTCCTTTCTTTTTCGGTGCCTTTGGCCCATTTCTATGTTTTTTTGGATTTGTAAACCACCTTGGTTGAAATTTGAAAGGCGGTATATCAAGCATAATAATAAACAGTGTTCTGCAGGAACAAGCAGGAAGTCAGTCCTCACATATGGGTGATGTCGGCGCCAACGGAGCCCTCGTGCGGAGCAAATCCCCAGCTTTCAAAGAAAGCCTTTGGGATTGCATCGCGCATGCGCTGTCCCCTTCCCGCCCAAGGGTGCCATCTTGCTCAGCCTTCTTTTTTCCTCAGAGCCCAACGGACGTAGTCCTGTTTTCACTGTGGAAAAAGTAGGAAGGTTGATTTATTTTTTCAGCTTCCCAGTTCGACACAAGTTCCCCTTCCCGCCCTCGGCTCGGTACACCGGTATCGAGTCCGGTCATATTTTTCGTTTTTGTCCTTCGTGACTAGCGTTTGCGCTCTTTATAGTTTTCACTGGCAGCCCGGTTGTTTGACCTCGCAGGGACCCTTTTTCCACTGATGGCTGTCAGCAGGTTTAAAAAATGTGATCGATGTAAGAGGTTGATGTCGCTCACCGACACACACGACTGCTGCCTCCGATGCCTTGGCCCCGACCATGACCCAGTGGTCGGTGGGCCGTGTGGTAAAATGTCTTCGAAGTCTTTGAAGAGCAGGCAGCAGCAGTGTGACGGGATTTTTTTCTGAGTCCACATCCGGCCGGGCCCGGACCTCGTCAGAAGCCTCGACATCTTGGGAATCGGAGCCCGAGCACCGTTGTGGCTCTTCTGAGTGGGGGTCTCCCTCCAGCGAACACCGAAGGAAGAAGAAACTCGTGAGGGCGGCGTCGCTGGACGCCTCTGATCGGCTTGGGCCCTCGGGTTCCAGGCCGCGGAGCCCGGACCGTTGCCCCGAGTCCTTGGAGTCAGAGCAGCCGGCTAAACAATCTCACAGGGAGCCAGAAGCGTCGGATAAGGTAACTTCTGTTGTCCTCGTGGACTCTCCTCCGGGAGAGCCGATGTCGGGAACCGAACCGGGAGCTGCGGAGCCTTCTGAGCTCGGTCTCAGGTTGGCGGCCCTGGAGAGCAGCATGGCTGCCTTCATGGAGCAGCAGTGGGCACTGATGGCCAGTCTCGCCAGTCCATCCACCCCAACCACCGGGACATCGATGTCGAAGTCGATGCCGGAGGCCGAGCCGTTCCTCGAGTCGATCAGGTCTCGAGTCGATCCTCGGCCAAGGTCCCCCTTGACCTCCTGTTCGAGACCGAGGTCATCGACGCCGGTGCCCTCAGCATTGGGGCGGTTGGGATCGAAGCCCTCGAGGCCTGAGCCCATCGAGTCCTCCTCGGAGGACTCGGCATGGGAGACGGAATTGGAAGACTCCCCAGACACCTTTCGGACCCGGTGTATCCCATCGGACTCTCCGGGTTCGGAGCCTTGGAATAGGTCCCCTCTGGAGGACACTCGGTTCTCAGACTTCGCCAGGGACATGGCCAAGGCTTTGGCACTCCAGTATGACTCTCCCCCGAAGGAGGCCCTTACTGTACCAGTGCCTCCGATGTTGGAACGGCTGATGCTCCACATGTGGGAGTCCCCGGCCTCGATTCCAGTGCTCAGCAAGCGGGTCGATTCCATCTATCGAGTCCGCAAGAGTCCTGGGTGCCGCACAACTCCATGGTTGTGGAATCGGCCATGCAGCGGTTGAAAAGCCAAAAAACGCACTTCTTGGTGCCTCCCGGCCGGGAGGCCCGTAACCTGGACGCCTTCGTCAGAAAGTGCTACCAGGGCTCGATGCTGTCATGCCGTGTCCAAACTTACCAGCTGTACATGGGCATGTACTTGCGGGACCTGGCAAAGGAGAATTACCGGGTTCTCGGCTGGCCTATCCGAGGAACCCTTGCAGTGCTTCAAAGCCTTGTCCACGGGGATCAGAGAGTGCTCGAAGTTCATGTCTCGAGCAGCTTACGACAGCTTCGAGGCTTCGGCCCGAGTAGCCGTGGCCGGCATCGGTGCAAGCTGTCAAGCCTGGCTCATGTTGTCGGACCTAGAGCCATAGGTTCAGGACAAGTTGGTTGATGTCCCGTGCTGAGGAGACAACCTCTTCGGCAAACCCATGACTGAGAAAGCTGCAAAAATCGAGTCCAAGTACTTGACCCGGACAAGGTTGTCAAAGAGGACATCTGCACCTTCTCACAAGTAGAAGGCCTCGAGGAAAAAAACCCTTTTTCCCGAGGAAGGGTACGGCTTAAAGAAACTACCCCACTTACCAGGCCACCCCAGCTCCCCAACAGGGGCAGCAGGCCAGGGGACAGGGGCATGACCCACGTAAGCCAAAGACCCCCAAACCTCCAACTCCAGCTCCTACCCAACCAGGAGGGGGTTTTTGACTCCCAGTGCATAGCTCCTCTCCCACCAGTGGTTTGGCCCTGCACAGGAGGGAGGCTGGCCCTGTACGGTCACAGGTGCCTAGACATTACTACCGATGCCTGGGTTTTTCAAGTAGTCTAGCAGGGCTATTTGCTTCATTTACACCAGATGCCCACCTCCTTTTTCCCAGGAGAACCCCTCATGCCCCCTCTTCACAGGAACCTCCTCCTGCAGGAGTTGACAGGTCTGCTGAAGGATCAGCCGGTGGAACCGGTGCCCCACCACCTGCAGGGGCAAGGCTTCTACTCCAGGTATTTCCTCATACCAAAAAGAAAAGGAGGCCTATGCCCCATCCTGGACTTGCGAAATCTAAACAAGTTCCTGTTGAGGGAAAAGTTCAAGATTCTTTCCCTTGGGATCCTACTGCCTTACCTCCACCAGGGAGACTGGCTATGCTCCTTAGATTTAAAGGATGCTTATACTCACATCCTCATACATCCAGACCACAGACAATACCTCAGGTGTGTGGTCGGAAGAAACCACTTCCAGTACAAGGTGTTTCCCTTTGGCCTAGCCACCGCTCCCAGAGTATTTACCAAATGCTTAGCAGTGGTGGCGGCCTTCCTCAGAAGCCAGGGTATCTTCATCTTTCCATACCTGGATGACTGGCTCATCAGGGGCCAATCGGCTCAGGAGGCACAGCAGGCCACTGCTCGCACAGTCACCCTGCTCCAGCACCTAGGGTTTGTTATAAATCATGAAAAGTCCATTTTACTCCCCACTCAGAACTTGGAGTTCATAGGGGCAAGACTGGACACACTTCAGGAAAAGGCTTACCTGCCGCTGGACAGGGCAAGGCACTTGCTTGACTTGGTCCAGCAGGTCCAGCACAGGCCTCAAGTCTCCGCAAGGGTCTTCCTATGCCTCCTGGGCCACATGGCCTCCACGGTGCATATGACTCCATATGCTCGATTCCACATGCGCACAGCTCAGAGACCAGTGGATGCAAGCCACTGGCCACCTCAGAGACAGAGTAGCAATTTCCAAGCTACTGGTGACAGCCTTGCAATGGTGGCTTCACCCCCCCCCCCAACTTGCTTCAGAGAGTACCATTCCAATCTCCCTCTCACACCAGCGTGCTGACGACAGATGCCTCCTTGCTGGGCTGGGTAGCCCATTGCCAGGGTTCATGCACTCAGGGTCTGTGGTCCTCGCGAGAGGCCGCACTTCAGATCAATCTTCTAGAGCTTTAAGCCATCCGCCTAGCTCTTCAAGCCTTCTGTCATCTTCTGGCACATCAGTCGGTGCTGATACAGACAGACAATCAGGTGGCGATGTTCTACATCAACAAACAGGGGAGCACAGGATCTCACATCCTATGCCAGGAAACTCTGGACCTCTGCTCTTTTGCAGTGCCACATCACATATCCCTAAAGGCAGTTTATCTGCCAGGTCAGGAGAACCTCCTGGCCAACAAGTTGAGCAGGATTCTTCAGCCTCATGAATGGCAACTGAACCGGGATGTAGCCCAGTGGATCTTCAACCATTGGGGTCTCCCATCTATGGATCTCTTTGCCAGCCCGCAAAACCATCAGTTGCCCCGGTTCTTCTTGAGGCAGCCGCATCCGCTGAGCATGGTGGCAGATGCTTTCCTGATCTCGTGGGCACAGGGCCTTCTCTATGCATTCTCACCCACGCCCCTGGTGGCACGCACTCTGTTCAAGATTCTTTGGGACAAGGCCTCGGTCATCCTGGTAGCACCCAGGTGGCCCAGACAACCTTGGTTCCCTCTTCTCCTTCGAAATTCCACTCCCACTGGGGGTGCAGCCCGACCTCTTGACCCAGGAACAGGGTTCCTTGCTACACCCCAATCTCAGATCCCTCAATTTAATGGCCTGGCTGCTGAGAGGGTAGTACTTGCTCCTCTACTCCTTCCCAAAGAGGTTGAGGAGGTGTTGCTGGCCTCTAAGAGGCAATCCACTAGAAAATCCTATGCGTTCAAGTGGCGTAGGTTTGAAGGGTGGTGTGACCAGAAAGAGTAGTTACTCACCTGTAACAGGTGTTCTCCAGGAGCAGCAGGAATCAGTCCTCACATATGGGTGACGTCGGCGCTGACGGAGGCCCCATGCGGAGCATTTCCCCAGCTTTCAAAGAAAGCCTTTTGGAATGCAGCGCACATGCGCAGTCCCCTTCCCGCCCAAAAGTGCCATCTTGCTCAGTCTGATGATATAGCTAAAAGACAGCAAAAATAACAAAATAAAGCATATGACTGCAACTCCAAGGGGAGGAGGGAGGGTTGTGAGGACTGATTCCTGCTGCTCCTGGAGAACACCTGTTACAGATGAGTAACTACTCTTTTCCAGGACCAAACAGGAAGTCAGTCCTCACATATGGGACTCCCCAGCTTAAGGCTACCAGAGACCCCAGCTGAAAAAATGAGCTCCCTCTAGAGCCTTAGCATGTGAGAAAAGAATCTTCTCTGATAACGCCCCCGAACGGTAGCCCAACACCAGGGCCGGAGGGTAGGAGTTGCCTAAACCCTAAAGAGATTATGGAGTATCGCCTGTCCGAAAGCACTGTCCCTGCGGGACTCTCTCTCAAGACAGTAGTGGGCCGCAAAAGTCTGGCTTGAAGACCAAGTAGCGGCCCTGCAGATGTCTGCCAACGGAACAGAGCGGAGATGAGCCACTGATGCAGCCTTCACCCTGACACGGTGAGCCATAACTCGACCTGCAAGGAGAGGCCGGCTGTCCTGTGTGCCCAGGCAATACGGTCAGCTACCCATATGGACAAAGTACGCTTGGAGACAGGTAACCCCAACTTATTGGGGTCAAAAGAGACAAAGAGCTGAACCGCCCTCCGGTGCTCCCGCATACGGTCAAGGTAGAAGGACAAAGCCCTCCTACAGTCCAGGGTATGCAAGACCATCTCAGCCCGGCTGGCATGCGGCCTGGGAAAGAAAGTTGGAAGAACCACCTCCTGATTGAGATGGAAGGAGGAGACAACCTTTGGAAGGAACTTAGGGTGAGTCCGTAAGACTACTCTGTTCCTATAGAACCTAGTATATGGAGTATCTGATACTAGAGCCTGAAGTTCACTCACTCGCCTTGCTGAGGTAAGAGCCACCAGAAACAACGCTTTCCAGGAGAGAAAGTGCAAAGGGCAAGTAGCCATAGGCTCAAATGGAGGGCAAGTAAGCCGTTGCAAGACCACATTCAGATCCCATTCAGGGGCAGGTGGACGCACTGGAGGCTTAAGCAAAAGCAAGCCTCTGAGGAAATGAGCCACCAAAGGGTGGCTGGAGAGAGACTGACCCTCCACTGGTGTGTGGTGCACTGAAAGAGCACTAAGATGAACTCTCACAGAATTGGACTTAAGACCTAGGTTAGACAAGTGAAGCAAATATTGCAGCACCACTGGTACCAGGCATGAGAAAGGATCCTCGTTGTGCTGAGTACACCAGGCAGAGAATCTACGCCACTTGAGGGCATAAGACGTTCGAGTGGACTGCCTCCTAGAGGCCAAGATCACATCCTCCACTTCCTTAGGCAGTAGTAAGGGTGCTAGAACTACCCTTTCAGCAGCCAGGCCAT
Organism: Ichthyophis bannanicus; assembly: GCA_033557465.1. Taxonomy (NCBI): domain Eukaryota; kingdom Metazoa; phylum Chordata; class Amphibia; order Gymnophiona; family Ichthyophiidae; genus Ichthyophis; species Ichthyophis bannanicus. Next base: position 660,680,135 of record CM066032.1, on the reverse strand, counting down.
CAGATTGAGGGATTGGAGATTGGGGTGTAAAAGAAACCCCTGCTCTTGAGACAGGAGATCTGGTTGCATCCCCAGAGGAAGAGGAGTGTCCACCGCTAGTTACAACAGAAGTGGGAACCACGGCTGTCGGGACCATCTGGGGCCACCAGAATTACAGAGGCCCTGTCCCGGAGCACTTTGAACAGTGTCTGGGGCACTAGAGGTGTGGGAGGAAAGGCATATAAGAGGCCTTCAGACCACGGAATGAGAAACACATCCGCTGCTAATCTGAGAGGATGCGGTTGTCTGGAGCAGAACCTGGGCAGTTGATGGTTCAGAGGACTGGCAAAGAGATCTATGGTTGGAAGACCCCATCTCAGGAAGATCTGTTGAACCACCAAAGGATTCAACTGCCATTCGTGTGGCTGCAGGATCCTGCTCAATCTGTCTGATTCTCTTGACCTGGGAGATAGACCGCTTTGAGAAGAATGCCGTGATTGACTGCCCAGGAGCACAGGCTCTGCGCTTCCTGACAGAGAAGGCGGGACCCTGTGTCCTGTTGTTTGTTCACATAGAACATAAGAACATAAGATATGCCATACTGGGTCAGACCAAGGTCCATCAAGCCCAGTATTCTGTTTCCAACAGTGGCCAATCTAGGTAATATGTACCTAGCAGTTTCCCCAAGAGACACAAGTTCCACAATGCTTGTACTGGATCAAGCATTGATATCTTCGGTCACTTCTTAATAATGGTTTATGGACCTTTCCTCCAGGAACTTGTCCAAACCTTTTTTAAACCCAGCTACACTAACAGCCTTTACTACATCCTCCGGTAACAAATTCCAGAGTTTGATTACACGTTGAGTGAAAAAATATTTTCTTTTATTAGTCTTAAATAGTTTACCCTGTAGCTTCATTGCATGTCCCCTAGTCTTTCTATATTCAGATAAGGTAAACAATTGATCTACATTTATTTATTTATTTATTTATTTAACAGTTCTTCTATACCGCTCTATTTTAGATCAGAGCGGTTTACATTCAACATCAACCATACAACACAGGAATCCTGAGTTGTATTTACAATAAACAGGAGATCAACTTGGAAGTAACTGGGGGGAACTATGTACATTGTATAACATATCTACATCTTATTTACACTGGGGGTCCTGATTCCATTTCAGTGGGTATCTTCTGAGCGATCAGTTGATTATCCTTTTTCATGCTGAGTCTGATTGTTTGATTGTAATGAGTGATTGTCTGAGGGGGCATATGTATGATCACTAGTGCTGGATTCAGGGTAGTATGTGGTGAATAGGTGCTGCTTTAATGCCTTCCTGAAGTCAATTAGGTAAGTGATGTTTCGAATAGGGGTGGGGAGAGCGTTCCATGCTCTGGGTGCGTAAATCGTAAAGGCCCTATTTGTCGTTGCTTTTGTGCATTTTGTTATTACTTTTGGGACCTCTAGTGTGTTTTGCATCATGGGTCTTCTGTTTCTGTTCTGTGGTACTTTATGTATCATCTTGCTGAGGGCTGTGGGGGTCAGAGTGTTTGCGGCTTTGAAAGTTAAGGTTAGAACCTTGTGGCGGATTCTTGCTTGAACTGGTAGCCAGTGGAGGTTCATCAGTACTGGCGTTATGTGCTCTCTCCGTGAAGCCCCTGTTAGTACTCTTGCCGCAGTGTTCATTGCAAGCTGGAGAGGAGCCAGCGTTGCTTGAGGGAGACCGTGTAGAATTACGTTGGCATAGTCGAAATGTGGTAATATTAATGCCTGATAGATCGAACGGTAGTCGCTGAAGTCAAGCAGCGGTCGGAGATGTTTTAGGGTCCTTATTTTCATGTATACTGTTTTTACTGTGTTTCTTATGTGGGTTTTCAGATCCAGTTGTTGATCCAGTGTAACACCAAGGTAGCGGATTGTGGGTTTGGTTTTCAGCTCTGTGTTACCGACCTTTAAAGAGAGTGGAGGGGTGAAGTCCTGGTTCCTTGAGATGAAAAGGACATCTGTTTTACTGTAGTTGATTCTCATGTTTTGTGTGCTGAACCATTCTGCTGTTGCCTCAAAACATCTTGTTAGAGGGGAGAGGTCTGGTTGGTTGGTCCTGAATGGGATGTATAGGAGGATGTCATCTGCGTAGGCTAGACAGTTGACCTTGAATGAACGTGCTAGGGCACATATGGGCTGCATGTAGATGTTAAACATCAATGCAGATAGTGACGAGCCCTGTGATACACCCTGGTTTTGTAAAAATGGTTCAGAGGTTGTGGAGCCTGACCTTACATGTTGCCATCTATTAGTCAGGTATGACTTGCACCACTTTAGGGCTGTTCCCTGAATTCCTTTCTCGCTGAGGCGTTGTATGAGGATCTCATGGTTCACCGAGTCGAAAGCCGCTGCAATGTCGAGGAATATGAGGGCGAATCCTTGATGCATTTTGTCGGTTCCAGAGACTAGATGGTCAAATAGGTTGGTGAGGAGGGTTTCAACCCCATGTGCTTCTCTGAATCCATGCTGGGAAGGATCCAGTGGGGCTTCAGTATCAATATGCTGTTGGATTTGGCGCTGTACTAACTTTTCGATTACTTTGGCAAGCATGGGGATACTTGAAATTGGTCTGTATGATTCCACTTTCGTTGGGTCCAGCTTGTTATTTTTGAGCAGTGGTCTGATTGATGTTTGTTTCAGACTTTTTGGAAACGATCCGGTTGTAAGAGATTGGTTTATTAATTCGCTCAGATATTGGCTTAAGTCACATCGTAACTCCTTTATCCATAAAGCAGGGCATGGGTCATTGGGTGCGGTAGTGGGGTTGATTGCAGTGATCGTGTCTTCAATCTCTCTGCGTGATATTTTTTCAAAGTCGGATAGTGGTGATGGTTGGGGCAAGTTGTGCTGAGAGCTGTTTTCCGCGGAGTTCGAGGTTGCACCAGCCTGGGTGACTTCAAGTTGTAGGTAGTTGGTTGCAGATGTAGTAGTCTGGATCATTTTTGACTGTAAGTAGTTGGAGTATGCCTGGGGGTGTGGCATCTGTGACTGGTCTGCAGGAGGTTCTCTTATGAGAGATTTCACTATATTGAAGAGGTCGTGTGGCTTGTTTAGTGACCGCTTCAAGATGTCGGAATGGTATTGTTTCCGCTTTTTTGTTAATTCATCGCGGTGTGATTTTAGGTGAGCGATGTAAGTATCTTGTGCTTCAGTAGAGTGAGATCGACGCCATCTTCTCTCGAGCCTGCGCAGGCACTTGAGTGAGTCTCGGAGTTCTCTGGTATACCATGGTGCATGCTCTCGTTTCTTTGTTGTTGTTTTATTTGTGGCTGGTAAACATGCGATTTACCCGTTCTACTCCGTTTATTAATTTATAGACTTCTATCATATCTCCCCTCAGCCGTCTCTTTTCCAGGTTAAAAAGCCCTAACCTTTTTAGCCTCTCTTCATAGGAGTATCCTTCCATCCCTTTTACCATTTTGGTGGCTCTTCTCTGTACCTTTTCTAAAATCGCTATATCCTTTTTAAGATACGGCGACCAGAATTGCACATAATATTCAAGGTGCGGTCTCACCATGGAACGATATAGAGGCATTATAAAACCTGGTTGTCCTTCTGAACTAGGACAGACTGGTGAGAGAGGAGATGAGAGAAAGTTCTCAGAGCCAAGTGGATAGCTCTCAGTTCTAAGAGATTGATCTGCTGTGCGGCCTCCCAAGGAGACCACAGGCCTTGAGTACATGCTCCTTGGCAATGTGCACCCCAACCTTGAAGAGAAGCATCGGTAGTCAGCACTTGAGAGTGTGGAGGTGTCTGAAAAAACACCCCTTGCACTAGATTCGGAAGATGAAGCCACCACTGTAGAGAAGACTCTAGTAGCTTGGACACCCTCACTCTGTCCTTGAGGCTTCCTGTGGCTTGGTGCCACTGAGTTCTGAGGCCCCATTGAGCTGGCCTCATGTATAGACGGGCATTTGGAGTAACATGGACCTGGGAAGCCATGTGGCCTAAGAGCCTCAGGAATTGTCTGGTGGAGACCTGAGAATTGCTGTGGAACTGCCTGGCTAGATCCATCAACCTGTGCGCCCTGTCCACGGGTAAAAAGGCCTTTGCCTGAAGGGTGTCCAGTCTTGCTCCTATGAACTCCATGTTCTGTGAGGGGTGCAAAGTGGACTTTGTGAAGTTTATAACAAACCCCAGCTGCTGAAGCAGAGCGACAGTGCGAAGGGTGGCTTGATTGGCCTCCTGTGGGGATTGACCCCCGATGAGCCAGTTGTCCAGGTATGGAAAGACAGAGGCCTTGAACCCTGAGGTAGGCTGCCACCACCGCCAGGCACTTGGTGAATACCCTGGGGGCGGAGGTTAGGCCAAAAGGCAGTACTCTGTACTGATCGTGGTTTCCTCCCACCACAAATCTGAGATATTGTCTGTGGTCTGGATGAATGAGGATGTGAGTATAAGCATCCTTTAGGTCTAAGGAGCATAGCCAATCTCCCTGCTGGAGGTAGGGGAGCAGGATTCCAAGGGTAAGCATCTTGAACTTTTCCCTCTCCAGGAACTTGTTCAGATTCCACAAGTCTAGGATGGGCCGGAGGCCTCCTGTTCTTTTTGGTACCAGAAAGTACCTGGAATAGAAGCCTTGACCTCTCAGGTGGTGGGGCACCAGTTCCACTGCCTATTCCTTTACAAGACTTGCTAACTCCTGCAGGAGTAAGTCCCTGTGCAGAGGGTGTCTTGGAGACTCCCCTGGAAAATAGGAGGGGGGTACCTGGTGGAAGTGGAGGAGATAGCCCTTCTGGACTATACTTAGTACCCAGGTATCCCTTGTTACGGCTGACCACCTGTGGGTGTACAGGGCCAGCCGGCCTCCTGTGCTGATAGGGGCCAGCTGAGGAGGAAAGGCTATGCCACTGGAGTCAAAACCCTGCTCCCTGCTGTGCAAGAGCTGGAGCTGGCGGCTTGGGGGTTTTCTGCCTACGGGGCCCATGTCCCTGCCCCTTGGCCTGCGGACCCTGTTGGGGAGCTACAGAGGCCTGAAAATGAGGGTATGTTTTATAGGCAGATGACTTCCTCGGGTGAAAGGTCTTTTTCCTCGAGTCCTTTTTTTCTGAGAAGGGGCAGAGGTTTTCCTGGACAGCCTTGTCCGGGTAAGAGTCTCGGTCTCAAGTTCTGCAGCCTTTTCAGCCATGGGCTTGCCAAAGAGGTTCTCACTTCGGCAGGGGACATCGACCAACTTGTCCTGCACCCATGGCTCGAGGTCCGATGACTGTAGCCAGGCCTGACAGCATGCACCGATGCCGGCCGCGGCTACTCGGGCCGAAGCCTCGAAGCCATCATAGGCTGCTCGAGAGATAAACTTCGAGCAATCTCGAATACCCAATGACAGTGCGTTGAACCTCTGCAAAGGTTCCTCGGAGAGAACAGCAGAGAACCTGGCAATCTCCTTTGCCAGGTCTCGAAGGTACATGCCCATGTACAGCTGGTAGGTCTGGACACGGCAAGCAAGCATAGAGCCCTGGAAGCACTTCTTACCGAGGGCATCCAGGTTCTGGTCCTCCCGGCCGGGAGGCACCAAGGAGTGCATCTTCTGACTCTTCAGACGATGCATGGCCGATTCCACAACCATGGAATGGTGCGGCAATTGTGCCTTTTGGAACCCGGGGCTCTTGCGGACTCGATAGATAGAATCGACCCGTTTGCTCAAGACCAGCGTCGAGGCTGGTGCCTCCCACATACGGAAGAGCAACCATTCCAGCATCGGAGGAACTGGCACAGTAAAGGCCTCCTTTGGAGGAGAGTCATACTGTAGGGCCTTGAGCTCCTTGACTCGAGGCTCCTCCTCGGGATCCGCGGGGAATGCCAAGGCCTTGGCCATATCCCGCATGAAGTCCGAGAACTGGGTATCCTCCGGGGAGGGACCTTCTCCGAGGCTCGGACTCCGGTGAGTCCGATGGGACACACCGAGTCCAAAAGGTGTCGGGTGACTCCTCATCCTCCGTTTCCCAGCCAGACCCCTCGGAGGAGGAATCAAGCGGCTCCGGTTGGGCAGGCACCGATGCCATCCGCCCTGATGCCGAGGGTACCGGCGTCGGTCCCAAACGGGAGGCCGAGGGAGACCTTGGCCGAGGATCGACTCGAGACCGCATGGACTCGAGGATCAGCTCGGCTTCCGGGGTCGACTTGGACGGCGATGTCCCGGTGGTCGGGGCAGATGCACCGGTGAGACCGGCGATCAGTGCCCGCTGCTGTTCCATGAAGGCAGCCAAGCTGCTCTCCAAGGCCGTCAACCTGAGTCCAAGCTCAGGAGACTCAGCAGCCCTCGACTCGGGCCCTGACAGCGTCGGGCCCAACGTTGGCTCCCCCAGAGGGGAGTCCACGAGGACTACAGTACTCACGTGACCCGGGGACTCCATCTTCACACGAGGCTGTTTGGCAGGCCTCTCCGACTGCGAAGACCCGGGACGGCGCTCAGGGCTATGCGACTTGGCCCTCGAGGACCCAAGTACGTCCACTGACGCTGCCCTCGTGGGTTTTTTCCTCATGCGGTGCTCCCGTGAGGGAGACCCCCTCTCAGAGGAGCCTCGGCGCTGCTTGGGGCTGGAGTCCCGAGACATCGAGGCCTCTGACGAATTCCGGGCCCGTCTGGATGCGGAGTCAAAGAAGATTCTTTCCTTTTGGTGCTGCCGACTCCTCAACGCCTTCGAGGACATTTTCCCACACGGACCACAGATCATCGGGTCATGATCGGGTCCAAGGAAGCGGAGGCAGCTGTCATGTGTGTCGGTAAGAGACATAAGCTTCTTACACCGATCACACTTCTTAAACCCGCTGGCAGCCATTGGGGAAAAAAGGGCCCCTGCGAGGTCAAAAGACAGGGCTGCCAGTGAAAAATAGAAAAATGGCGCGTACGCTAGTCACTAAGGACAAAAACCGAAAAAAGAAGTCCTGGCTCGATACTGACGTATCGGGCCGAGGCAGGAAAGGGAAACCAGCATCGAACCGAAGAAAACGGGATCACGCAGAACAAAATCAACTTTTTCCTCCGGTGAAAACAAAACACGTCCGTCGGGCTCTGCAGAAAAAAGAAGACTGAGCAAGATTGCACCCTTGGACGGGAAGAGGACCGTGCATGCGCACTGCATTCCCAAAGGCTTTCTTTGAAAGCTGGGGAAATGCTCCGCACGGGGGCTCCGTCGGTGTCGGCGCCGACGTCACCCATATGTGAGGACTGACTTCCTGCTTGGTCCTGGAGAATAAGGAGGACCCGTTCACTTGTCAAGTACCTCAGGTATTGCAGTACTTGCTCCACCTCTCGGAGTTAGGCCTCAAGTCTAACTCTGTCAGGGTCCACCTGAGTGCGCTATCAGCTCACCACTCTCCAGTGGATGGGCAACCTCTTTCAGGTCACCCTTTGGTATCCCGATTCTTCAGAGGCCTCCTACTCTTGAAGCCTCCAATTCGCCCACCGGCTACAGAGTGGGACTTAAATGTGGTCTTGCAGCGGCTTACTTGCCCACCTTTTGAACTAATGTCCACCTGTCATCTCTGCTTCCTTTCCTGGAAAGCACTCTTTCTGGTGGCACTCATGTCTGCTTGACGTGTGAGTGAGCTGCAAGCTTTAGTATCAGATAGGCCATATACTCGGTTTTATAAATACAGAGTGGTCCTACGTACTCACCCCAAGTTCCTCCCAATAGTGGTTTCCTCGTTTCACCTTAACCAAGAGGTGGTTCTTTCAGCCTTCTTCCCCAGGCCACACTCCAGCAGGGCAGAAGCGGTTCTGCATACCCTGGACTGTAAGAGGGCGCTTGCCTTTTACCTGGAGCGTATGCGGGGACATCGGAGGGCTTCCCAGCTCTATGTATCTTATGACCCTAGTAAACTGGGTCTACCTGTCTCCAAGCACACGTTATCCACCTGGATGGCAAACTGCATCGCCTGGGCATACAGGGCAGCAGCCCTCCAGCTGCAGGGCCGAATCACGGCCCACTCTGTCAGGGCTAAGGCCGCATCAGTGGCTAACCACCGCTCTGTTCCATTGGCAGACATCTGCCAGGCTGCAACTTGGTCTTCAAGCCAGATTTTTGCAGCCCACTACTGCCTGGAGAGAGAGTCCCGGCGGGACAGTGTTTTCGGTCAGGTGGTACTTGTGATAAGGAAGCTTATCATAGCTCAGGAAGGAGCTATAGAAAAGGTGAAGTGAATCTGAACAAGCAACCTGTCAGTTCTGGTAGAAATAAGAAAACAGAATTTTCCCATAAAAGACTACCAGTCCCAGAATGCACCAGGTTTCCAACAGCCATTAGAGGAGCTGAAGTGGGGAAACGTGTGTTCAATCAGGAGGGCTATGAGGTAATCCCTAAGCACTCATCTCAAAGGGCAGGGCCTGATTCAGCACAGCTGCGCTGTATTAGGGGGGAGCACTCATCTGAGCAGAATAAAGGTAGAGTTTATTCTACAGAGAATCAGCATCCTGAGAATCAGCTTGAGCTTGATCAGTTTCATCTGAAGGATCATCAGAAGCAGAAGCCAAACCGGACGGACAGAGAGGGAAAGAAACCCTCTGGAAGAAAGAGGAGAAAAGCCTTTGAGAGGTCTAGAAGAGTCCAGAGCAGTACGTATACTGGGAGGTATTCCAAGGGCCAGCATACACCATTGGACTGGTGAAAGCCAGAGGAATGGTGCTGCAGAGCTAGGAATCTCCAGACGCTACCTGTGAGGGAGACGGCTGCACGTGGAAGGGACCCTAAGACCTGTGCCAGAAGGTATGTGAAGAGAGATCCAGTGTCCAGGGATCTGGATTGGAAGGCTGGACATAAGAACTGGACTACATACTGGCCAGGCTATATAGAGAGGAACTCTAACAGCAATGGAAGCTCAGGTATGAACACTGATCTATGCCCTAGCTATAACCTTGAAAGACAGCAGGGAAACAAGTATTCTCCTGAAAGTGCTCCATTGAGAGATTCATCTGTGCCAATCCATGATATTGAACCCATGCTTGTTGAAGAAGAGGGAATGATTGCAGATGAAGAATGTGTTTATATGGACTGCTCTCTGTCCAAACTCCTTTGGTGATTTTCTGTTATAAAGTACAGCAACCATCACAAAGAAATACAAACTTGTTCTTTAATCTACTTCAGGAAAGCTCCTGAAGCAGGATTTGCTTGATATGCTAAGAAAACATTAGCTAATGCCTGACAAGTTTGAATGTTGTTTTCCTGATTTTGATTTTGTTTTTCCAAGTTAAACACTGGAAGCAAGTAACCTGATTTATGTGCTACCAAGCAAATCTGTGTTGGGAGAAATAACCCCATAAATAAATATCTTATTGGCTTTAACACTTGAGCACAACTAAATTATTGTCAGCAGCTGTGTCTGGTGTGAATGAACTACATTGCCCACAATCCCTTGCAAATCATATAGATATATGCACTTGCCAAGACTGTGAAGATTCTCACCCAGGCAGCCGTCTGACAAATGGCATAGTTTTTCGGATTGCTTTTGCACAAAGGGGATTTACTTGCTGAGGATTACAACTAAAGTTCAAGTTTAAAGCTGGAAAAAAAAGATTTTCCCTCAACTGCACTTTGGAGGAGAAGTGGATGTTCCAGGAACTGTCCCAGGAGGAAAAGACCCTGTGCAGAGCTGGATTCATCACTGGCGCAAGGTAATAAGTACCTGGGCATGTCTAGTGGTGGATGGGAGTAAGGCACAGGGGTAATTGAAAAAAAAAAAAGTAGAAAAAAACACACCTGTTTGGAAGGTGGTGCACTTTGTTTTTTTTTTTCTTTGTTTCTTGCAGGGATCAAGATGGATCCAAGGGAACTAGCTGGTTGGGTGGCAACCCAGTTTAGCAGGCAACAGGAGCTAGCACAGCAGGCTCAGGACACTGCTATGAAAGCCTTAATGGAACAGCAGAGGCCAGTGCTTGATCTGGTGCAAGCCCTAGTTCAGCTGCAGAACCAAAGTGGAACAGATGCAAGACCAGCAGTAAATACTGGTACACCACATGTGGACAGTGTGGGACTCAATCAAGGGATTGGGGCATTTAGTTTTGGGAAGCTAACTCCAGATGATAATGTTGATGATTTTCTAGAGTCTTTTGAAAGAGTGGCACAGGCATTAGCATGGCCAGAGACCCAGTGGGCAGTAAGGCTGGCAGCCTCATTAACTGGAGAGGCGCTTGCAGCTTATAGAGCAATGCCAGCAGCCCAGGCTTTGAATTATAAGGAGGTAAAGGCTGCTATTAGAGATCGCCTAGGGTTGTCTATTTCAGAGTATAGGCGAATGTTTAGAGCTACTACATTGAGAGTGGGTGAAACACCCAGGGCTCTGAGTCAGAGAATCAGAGGTTTAGCTGTAAAATGGTTGGAGCCTGAGCAAAAGACGGTAGAAATGTTATTAGACATTATAATGCTTGAACAATTTATGTCTGCGGTCCCTAAAGATTTGCACACTTTCCTTATACAGCAAAATTGCCAAAATCTTGGAGAGGCAACCATGCTAGCAGAGAGATTCTTGGAAGCCACGCAGGCTTGCCATAGAATGGGTGGCCCTCTGAAGATTGGTGCTGAGGCAAGATGTGCTGTATCAGAAAAGAAAATAATTAAAAATGTTTCTGAAAATGAATGTACTGTATCAAACCAGATGACACAGTGGAATAGAAAGAAATGTTTCAAGTGTGGAAAATGGGGACATTTAGAAAAGAGATGCCAGACACACACTAGCTTAATGGGTGTGGATTTAAAACAGCCCAAAGAAGGATTTCTTTTGATGGTTGATGTGCAAGGAATTACCACAAATGCTTTGTTAGACTCTGGGGCAGACCAGAGTATGATGTCAAAAAGGCTTTGGAAGAGAATAGAGGCCCAAGAAGGATTTGTGCCTAGAACCCCTGAAAGCCAAGTTCACATCAGATGCATTCATGGTGCTGCAACATCATATCCCACCTATAGGCTAAAGGTTAAGTGCCTGGGGGAACAAGAGGAAGTCCTGTTAGCAGTGGTGCCTAGGCTACCCTTTGATTTGGTTCTAGGAAGAGACTGGCCAAGATTTAAGCAGGGTCTAGTGGAAGGACTAGGAAAGAAGGAGGGAGAAGGTTTAATGGTAATAGCTCCCGGGCCTTTATTTGGAAGTCCTCAGACCCCAGCTAAAAAGATGGTTAAGCGTCCAGAAGACCAAGCTACCCCAAAGCAGACATTCGTCCTAAAGTACCATAGGGTCACAGAGAAGGCCCAAGCTCCTAAGCGGGCAACCCCTCAAGCTGCTGGGTTTGACCTGTGCAGTATAGAAAATGTGACTGTACCTAGCCAAGGGAGAGCCCTGGTTGACACCAGTCTCCAAGTGGAAATACCTATTGGATGCTATGGGAGAGTAGCCCCAAGGTCCGGATTAGCCCTTAAATATTTCATCGATGTGGGTGCGGGAGTAATTGATCCCGACGTCACCCATATGTGAGGACTGATTCCTGCTGTCCCTGGAGAACACCTGTTACAGGTGAGTAACTACGCTTTATTTAATTGTCTTATTGCCCCTCTTATCACGCTAATTCAAATCTTAGAGGCATTAGTTCTTTTATATTTATTTATTTATTTATTTATTTAATTTATTTATTTATATACCGCCCAAAACCGAAGTATCAGAGCAGTGTACAATAAAAGAAAAGCAGCTGCAGGAAAGGAAAGAGAGAAAAGAACACCATTTGAAGACAGGAAAGAGCTAGGGAGAGATAGATAGAAAGAAAAGGACAGAGGTTACATGACTAGACAAGTAGACACGGGGGGAGGGGAGTGAGGGGGTGAGTCGTGGCAATCGGATCTAGCATGATGGTCAGGAAGAAACTGGAAGGTCAAAAGCCTGAGAGAAAAGATGAGTCTTGAGGAGAACTTTGAAGTGCGGGAAAGAGGGCTCAGTGTGGAGCATGTGAGGGAGGGAATTCCAGAGAGCGGGGGCTAAGAAGAAAAATGCAGAGTGACGGGTGAGTTCAAGATGGGCCTGGGATGGAGAGGGAAGGAAAAGACTGTTGGTATGGGATGAACGGAGAAGACGGGGAGCAGGTTGATGAAAGATAAGATCAGAGAGGTACTGAGGAGTATTGGTGTGGAGAACTCTGTGAGTGATGATGAGATACTTGTAGATAAACCTGAATTTGATGGGGAGCCAATGAAGAGAGGAAAGACAAGGAGTGATGTGATCGGAAGGGGAGGAAAAGGTGAGTAGGCGGGCGGCAGTGTTTTGAAGGAGCTGAAGACGACGGAGTTGATAGGACAGAAGGCCAGCGAGGATGGAGTTACAGTAATCCAAACAAGAGGTTACCAGGGAAAGGACTAGAATAGTGAGGGATTGAGTGGAAAGAAAAGGCCGGAGGGAGCAAATACGATGGAGATGGAAGAGACAACTACGGACAAGGGAAGAAATGTGAGGGTGAAAGGAAAGGGAGGAATCCAGAGTAACACCCAGGTAACGGAGGGAGGAAACAACGGGGATGGGGAGGGAGGATATCATGGGGGCTAGGCTGGGAGGAGGGGTAGAGAAAGAGAACCAGATGGCAGAGGATTTAGAGGGGTTGACACAAAGAAAATTATCAGAGAACCAAGAGCGATATGACTAAGGCAAGCATTGAGAGCAGAAAGGTCTGGGGAAGCAGAGCTGGTGTGATGGACGAGGAGAATATCATCTGCGTTGAAGTAGAAAGAGATACCGGACTGCTGAATAAGAAGGGCCAGGGGAGCGAGGAAAACATTGAAAAGTAGAGGGGCGAGGATGGAACCTTGTGGAACACCGCTGTGTAGAGCGAAGGGGGCAGAGGTAGAGGAGCCGAAGTGAACTGCGAAAGAGCGGTGAGAAAGAAAAGAATGAAACCAGCGCAACACAGTGCCATGGATACCAGAATCAGACAGGCGAGTGAGAAGGGTGCGGTGATCAATAACGTCAAAAGCGGCAGAAAGATCTAGAGAGAAGGCAATAGATAGATCACCCCGATCGTGAGAACGGTGGAGGTCGCTGAGGAGGGCAAGAAGGATAGTCTCAGTGCTGTGTCCAGGCCTAAAACCAGATTGACGAGGGTGAAGATAGAGAGTAGAATCAAGGTGCGCTGAAAGCTGTGCAAAAACCAATTTTTCAAGGACCTTAGAGAGGAAGGGAAGGTTTGAGACGGGACGCCAGTTGGCAGGAAGGCTTGGGTCAAGAGAGGGTTTCTTAAGGAGAGGGCGAACCAAGGCATGCTTCCAGAAGGTGGGAAAACTACCGGTAGAGAAACTGGTGTTGACCATGGCAAGGATATACGGCAGAAGTTGAAGAGAGGGATCAAGGAGCCAAGAGGAAGGGAGAGGATCAAGTGGGCAGGTGGTTTTGTGGGAGGAGGAGATTACCTGAAGAAGCTCAGCGGAAGTGACAGGACTGAAGGAGCACCAAGTGTGAGGGAAAGTACTGGAGGGAGGAGGGGAGGGAAGGACAGGGGAAGCAGAGAGGGAAGGAGGAGGGGAGAGAGGAGGGGGGCAGAGGAGGAAGGAAGAACGAAGGGACTGGATTTTATTTACAAAAAAGGAAGCAAGGGCCGTCGGACTGGGGGCAGTGGGAGGGGGCGCTGATGAGGAAGGGCAAGTTGAGGGAGAAGACAGAGAGTGAAGAACCCGATACAAGCAGCGAGAGGAGTTAGAGGATGCAGCGATGAGATCCGAGAAGTAGGTCTTCTTGGCCTCAGTGATCATAGTGTGGTAGGAACGATGTGCACAGCGGAAAGAGGTCAGGGAGGCAGAAGAGGGATGTTTATGCCAGTGACGTTCAGCACGTCGGAGATGGGTGCTCTGGAGATAGAGGCCCGGGTGATACCAGGGGTGATGGGACGTGGAACGGCAGGAAGTGGGGCGAAGGGGTGCTAGCGTGTCAAGGGTGCTGGTGAGAACAGAGGACCAGGAATCAGCCTGCTGGCTGACAGGAAGAGAAAAAAACTCAGAGGAAAAGAGAGAGTCAGCAGGAGGAAAGGCCTGCAGAGTGAGGGGCGTGAGATGGCGTTTGAGAACCTTAAGTGAGGTTGTAGCGGATGAAGCAAGAGTTTGCATAGGAGGGAGGGTGAAGGAAAAGAACAGGCAATGATGGTCAGACCAGGGAAGAGGGGTGGATGAGATAGAAGAGGGAGCATAAGGGGAGGATGAAAACGTAAGAATAAGATCAAGAGTGTAACCAGAGGAATGAGTGGGACAATGCACATGTTGGATGAGATCAAGGTCGGAGAAAAGTGAACTGAGGGCCCTATCGCGAGGGCGGGTTTGGGAGGAAAGGTGCGCGTTGAAATCACCAAGGATAACCAGATGAGAAGCAAGTAAGGATGTCTCAGAGAGGGTGAGCAGAAGAGACTCCCAGAGATCAGGGCGCATTGAGGGTGGGGCATAGAGAAGGAGGAAAAATATAGGGACAGAAGTTCCTGAACGCAGCAGTAAAGCTTCAGGATAGCGGGGTTGGGGGTACGCAAGTGAGAGAGGAATAGAAGAGCGATGAATAACAGCTACGCCGCCCCTGGATCAATGAAGCCGGGGAACATGAAAGGCAGAATAACCGGGGGGGAAGGCATCGGTGAAGGATACCGTCCTCACCCTCACGGAGCCAGGTTTCTGTGAGGAACAGAGCATCGAGAGAGTGTTGTGATAAGAGGTCATAGACTAGAGGAGTTTTAGCACGGATAGACCTGCATTTGTTAATGATATTCAGCTTCTCTTTTATACTGATCAGAATACACTTGATCTTGTACTCTTCAATACTTTCCTCACTCATAGCAGAATGGCTTGCCCTGAATTTTTCAAATTTTGATAAATATCAGGCTATGTGGATTACTTTGAAGAAGATACTCCCAGCTTAGCTTCACATATTGATGGCCATTACATCATCTTAAAGCCTTCACTTAAAATTTTGGAGGTCACTTTTGATTCACAGTAGACCTTTGAGGATCAAATTTCCTCAGTTGTCAAATTCTGTTTTTACATTATGCAACAGACCAGATCCATTCAAACATTACTAGATAAAGATGCTATTTTAGCCCTTATACATGCATTAGTTACCAATCATATCGACTGTAATGGTCTTTATAATAGAGTACTCCTAACTTGCACTTCAGTTGTTACAAAATACTGCCATTTGCTTAGTTAACTTGGCAAATCCTAGACTGTGGTACCCCATTATTGAAAGAGGCTCACTGGTTGCCTATTTACTATAGAATAATGTTTGAGATTCTTTTTCTAGATTTCAAGTCTATGCATTTAGGGCAACCTGCTCAATTATTTAATGCTTTAATTCCCCATACCCCTGCTCGAACACTTTGCTCATGTAATGACATATTTACCAGCTTCCTAGCTCAGCCTTTTATATTATGGCACCACTCTTATGGAAAATCTTACCAAAATATTTACAATTATAGACTACCCAAATTCAAGGCAGGATTAAAGGCTTCATTTTTCATGCAGGACTTTGTGGGTTGAGTCCTCGAGCATGCCAGCCATCTTCTCATCCTGTTCCTCCTCAGTTGTCTTTCTACCTGTACTATCTCCTGTTTTTATTATTTTAATTTTTAGTTTGTTGTAAATGACTTTGCAAACCATTATGATGTCAGTATTTTCAGCAGTATTTTAAGAATTTTAATAAACATAAACCTAGATATGTATGCCCATCTTGCAGGCCATATGTTAGAGCGGCTGCTCCAGCCTGTGTTTCACCTTACTCCATGCTTTTAGATCAGCTCTGCACTTGGTAAGAAACCTGCAGAGGGAATACTGAAATATTAGTCCCTGCATGCAACGGATTCACACCAGCACTGAAGTAAGCAGGCCTGAAATACTGCAGAATTTTTAAGCAGCGGCATGACTAGATGCAGGCCCAGGTACCTGTGATACTATCCAACAGATATACAGCTGACGGGCATGGGAATAACTCACAATACCCCAAGTTAAAATCCTGCTGACCTGAAGACCCCACCTTACACACACTGAACATGGCATACCTAGAAGCACCAATAACTATATGACTCGCAAAAGGCAACCACACTTTTTTTTTAATTTTTTTAGAGAGACAGACCTGGAGAGCTATTTGGAACTCAAAAAGCTATCATGTTTAACATTAGTAAAAGAATGAGCCTGTGATGCATTGAAAAGACAGTTCATCCTTAGCCACTATTGATGCCTTCTACTATTACTACTTATCATCTGTTTAGTGCTACATGGCATATGCAGCGCTGTATATATAGATGTAACACAGTCAAAAAGGCAACCATCACCAGCAATAAGATATACCAAAACAGGCAATGATAAAATTAATTTTATTGTTGAAGAAGAAGCGGACAAGACCCTACATAGCCATGTTTCAGAGTGTAAGCACACCTTCATCAGGGGTCAAAATGCATAAATCACATTCATTGGCATCCACCCTTTATCATCCACCGATGACGATCCGGTGCGCGCACACAGGACCACTGAAGTTAAAATCACTGCTTCTGAGAACAAACCACATTTTGATAGCACAATCTTTGTGTTGCTATATACAGCAGATAACCCCTCTAAGGGCTGAAGTATTGTCCATCAGCTATAAAAATGCCTAGAAACGCTGTAGACAGGCTGCTGTATTTGAAGCCTAATAACACAAAAAAACTCACTGACAGTGGTATAAGTTTAAGGAGAGACTCCCAAGCAAAATCTTGCCAAGGGAATGCCTTCATCCAGGGAAGTCTCCTGGGATCTACCTTCCTTCAAATAATTGGCAAAGTTATTTTAAAATGTTTAATGTGCTTCATCCTGCTGCTGTGCTTTCTGCCAGAACCAGGAGCAGCTCAAGACAATCTGCTGACCGACATGAGAGATGAGCTGGCAACCCCACTCCGTTCCCCCAGCAGCCAGAACAGAGGGGGCTTCCTCAGAGCTCTAGTCAGGAACCAGGGGGGTCCCCTCACTCATAACACTAATTAAGTGGTTGCTCCAAGAATATAGAAAGCAATATAGACCCAGGACATATAACTTTTTTTAAACTTTGCAATTGCTGGTTTTATGCAGCTAAACTTGTAGCAACTTAATCATGTAGCCTGGGAATTTAATGTAAAATGTACCAACTTCTGACATTGTACACTGAAGCAGCACAATATTAAGGGGGTTATTTTAGAAACCCTATTCATGAGTTGGACATCTGAAAATGGGCATAGAGACATCCGAAGCACGGAGGCATTTTAGAAGTCAGGTCTGTGGACATCCAAGTCTGAAACGGGGTAGGGCTGGGGCACTCCTAAGAACCTGGATGTCACTGCTTGTTCTCAAAAACATCATGGACATCTGGAGTCTCATCTAAGGTTATACCTGCTCCAGGCACTGGGAAAGTGCTTGTTTTGCTCAAAAAACCATCCAGAGGATGTAGAGAATATGGCATTCCATATCCCCAATACTCTGTGCAATCTCAACAATAGCAGTAGTGGGATTTGAACTGTGGCTTTCCTTTTCCTAGCCCACTAATCTAACCATTAGGCCATTCCCAGATGGTCGCAATCTGGAATACTATTCCAGGGACAGTACTCTGTAGATTCCCCTGCAAACATCCATATCAGGCACAGTCACTTTTGTGAAATTGTGCCTAAACTTGGATGTGCCTACTTTTCTTTCCAGCTTGGATGTCCCAGATTGCACTTGGCTGTCATTTGTAAAATGCCACTCTAAAAGTAAATCTATATTCTGAAAAACAAAGGAGATGCAAGGTGATCACATACCAAAGAGCAAAATGAAAAAGCAAGAACTACAGCTCATTTTATTTTGGTGTTATAAACTGTGTCGTGCTTCTCACTTTTTATTTTTGAATATAAAAAGTGGCATTTTAGAAAGGACCTCCTATTTAAATCGAAGTTGTCCAGGGTAGAACATGCTGAGAAATGCTAGGGATATCTATGTCTCTGCCCAGTTTTAGTAACATAGACATCCTTGATGTGGCTATCTGTGCCGGCGGTCACATCCCCCTTAGGAAAGCGTGGGGCAGGGATGTCCATCTCATGCAAGCTAGCATAAGGGGACATCCAGTGGCGTAGCAAAACTACAACATGCGCCCTCATTCTCCATCTTGTTCACTGCCAATATGGAAAATATAGCAGAAATGATCAGACCTCCTTCTCCACACCCTCCAGATGTCTGTCTGATAAAACCAGCACTTTTCCAACGCTTATTCGTGCTTGGAGCAGGCATAAGCTTGGATGCAGCTTGGGATGTCCAGGCATTTCTGAAATCGAGCAAAGACATCCCAAGTTCTGGGAACACCCCGGACACATCTACTCCACGTCCCTTTCAGACTTGGATGTCCTCACCCAAGGGACATCCACAGAGCCGGCTTCTCAAATGAGGCAGTTTCTCCAAATGGGTTAGTTTTGCTCATACCTGACAGTCATGAACCTTGCTTCTAAGCAAGAGTATGTGGAGTTTGAACAAGAGGTGCATGGAGACATATCCATGCCTGTTTTCATAAGTCCAAAACATGAATAAGGCTTCTAAAATAACCCCCATATTCTACATTCAAAGAAACCCTTCTGCCAGCAATGGGTGCAGAGGACGTTTCCCCATTGAACTCAAAATACAAAAAATAATTTCTGATTCTGATGTTGTCTCAAGTAACACCAATATAAACCCTTACCAGATCTGGGCATATTGCAAAGTAATACAAACTCTATAACAATCGCTCAAGATCTATAGAGAAAATCTATCATATCGGCATCAGTTTCTAAAACTCACATAAGCAGCCAACCCAGAAAATAGCGGCACCATCAATATTGCAGTGGGCCCTAGAAAATCCGTAAACCTATTTAGAAAACTGAACAAGCTGGATTATTACAGATCTCTACATGAAAGCTCCATGCTAACTGAATACCTGGCATCGGTTGCACACTCAAAATATAGACAAATCCTCACCAAGTCTACATTAAATTACCACAAACTAAAAATAGAATTATGTAGACAAAAATTAATTGAAACTCCAAAAAATACAAACATACCCCAGACTCTGCATGCAGTAGAACACCAGAGAAACAGAGATCTGCAGATGTCCCTGTACTGTGCAAAGTAAAGAGAACATGTACGGATCTGCTAACCAGCTAAAGCCCACTGGGAAAGAAATTCAGAGGGCACTAACCGGCCAGTGTTGCTGAATATCTCCTCAAAACACCATGGTACTGTCTGGACAGTGCCAGAGTGGTCCAAGAGCAGGGCACGGGTAGTCTCAGCACTTGTGGTCAACATTATTGGCACCCTTGCATTTTAGGTATGTTATGTACAATATCTTAAGAAATAATTGGAAGTATTCCAACTGTATGTCATCATAACATTTTTATAGTATGTTCAAAGGCATACACCAAAAAAAGATGCCTATGTAATGTAGACATAATCATTTCTGAGAAAAAAGCAAAATATGACCTGGACAGAATTAATTGCACCTTTCACTAATATTTGGTTGCACAACCCTTGGCAATGATGGCAGCCTCCAAACATTTCTTGTAGCCATCTATGGGTTTCGTACATCTGTCTGCTGGTAGTTTCTCCCACTCTTGAATTGTGATTTGTTGAAGCTCATGGATGCTTTTTAGGAATCCCTTTTACCAATGGCAGATTTCAGCTCTTTCCAAAGATTCTCGATTGGACTGAGATCAGGACTCATTGCTGGCCAGTTTAGAACAGTCCATTTGTTCCTTTTTAACAATTCTTTTGTACTTTTGGATGTATATTTTGGGTCAATGTCCTGCTAGAGGACCCATGACCTTCGACCCAGACCTAGCTTTCTGACACTAGGTAGCACATTTCACTCCAAAATACCTTGTAGTCCTCTGACTTCATGATTCCTTTAATACATTCCAGGCCTCCAGTTCCTGAGGCAGCAAAACAGCCCCACAATATTATGGAACCTCCACCGTATTTAATTGTAGAAAGGGTGTTTTTCCTTATAAACTTCATTTCTTTGCCTGTAAATGTATCGCTGGTCTGAATTGCCAGAAAGCTCAAGTTTTGTTTCGTCTGTCCACATAACATTCCCAGAATGATTGTGGTTTCTCAAGGTGGATTTGGGCAAAGATCAGGTGTTTCTTTTTATGTCTGTCTTTGAGCAGGGGGGTCCTCCTTGGCCATTGCCCATTTAATCCTTCTTGGTTTAGTGTACAGCGTATGGTGCGGGTTGAAACCACCGCTCCAGATTGCTCTAGGTCAGCCTTAAGCTCCTTGAATGTTCTACGTGGTGTTTTTCCAACAGTTCACGCTAACCTTCAAAGACTTCTTGGATCAATTTTCCTCTTCCCACCATGTCCTGGGAGGTTCTTGACAGTTCAATTAGCAGAAAACTTCTTAATAATATTGCAAACTGTAGACACAGGAATCTCAAGATCTTTGGAGATGGCCTTGTACCCCTTTGAAGTTTGATGTTTGGTGATAATGGTTCTTCTGACTATCTCCTCACTTATTATTAAACCCCCACGAACAGACTGAGAAGATCCGTAGCCGCTAATACCCTTGTCGTACCAAAGGAGTACACTAAATGTAACCAAGCAACCAGAGACAGGGCCTTTACCTTATTCGCTCCAACTTGCTGGAACAATCTTCCTCCTCATATCCGATCAATAAAAGACCTCTCTCAATTCAGAAAGGTCCTTAAACACTACCTATTCTGTCATCACCTTTTAGGCCCTAACTCTACACCTCCTCCCCCCATCTCGCAAATCACCCACACAGCCTCTGACACTCCAACAACATAGTCATAACAGAACACGAACCAGACTCTCTGCACACCCAAAGTTATGATCCCAACTTGAACTGTAAATTATCCAGAGGTGATATATCTTTCTGTATATAGTTTGTATATAGTTTCCCCTGTTATCTCCAAGTTACTGACCCTGTTATAATGTAAGCAAAGGATTGTTCTAATGCGAAAATTTGTTATCTGTAAACCGCGCTGATACCAAAGAGCGCGGTATATAAAAACTGTAAAATAAAATAAAATAAATAATAAATAAATCTCAGGCAGTTCTCTTGTCTTCACCATTGTGAAAATGGAATAGAGAGTGGATGTGGCCATTTTGAACATTAGAGTCATCTTTCATTGGTTGATTCAAGTCATGTGAATACTGACAATTGATCCAAACAATTGGAAGGCTAACCTATCAATGGGTTAGCCTTCCAATTGTTAGGATCAGCACAACTTGTATGGTCAAGACAGTCAGTAATGTGTGTACTGTTTCAATGGTGAAGGAGTATACATGATGGAAATAAGTTAAGTTACTTTTTCCCTTTATTTGAGTGTATTACAGTGTGCTGTTTATACATGCCGTGGTGATCTTCATCATCTTAAATTATTAAAAAAGAAACGTTGCGACTAGAGTGGCTTTGCCCTTCTTAACAAAGAGTATGACATTAAATTATTTGTTTGTTTGCAACACTGTTTTACACAGCTCTTGATTGATTATCCTGATCCCTTTGATACAAATAATCATGTCCTGGCAATGTCCCAGTTTTTATACTACTTCCTACTGTTTCCTTTTTTTTAATTGGTCTTGTTTGATTCTTTCATGTGTCAAATGTGTGTGCATATATAGTCCAAAGCCATTTCATTGGCCACTTCATGTTAGAAGATATTGGACATTAAGGGTTTGAACTGTAAGGATGCTAATAATTTTGACCACAACTATCGTTGGTTAACAGTGATTTTACATCTGCTAACTGGCTAAGTGTCCATATAAAGTCAGGTCATCTCAATAACTTCCTACTTTAAGCAATTTGGCTATCCAGACAGCAGTTGAATATTTCTAGTCTGGACAGTTGTGCCAGTCAGCAATGAAACTGGATATTTAGTACCAGACGATATCCTGATTCCAGCACTGAAAGCGTAGTTACTCACCTGTAACAGGTGTTCTCCAGGAGCAGCAGGAATCAGTCCTCACTTATGGGTGACGTCGGCGCCGACGGAGCCCTCGCGGAGCAATTTTCCCCAGCTTTCAAAGAAAGCCTTTGGGAATTGCAGCGCGCATGCGCGGTCGTCTTCCCGCCCGAAGGTGCCATCTTAGCCAGTCAGATGACATAGCTAAAAAAGACAGCATAAAAATTTGCAAAAAGAACATAAGCAGACGATTGCAACTCCAAGGGGAGGAGGGAGGGTAGTGAGGACTGATTCCTGCTGCTCCTGGAGAACACCTGTTACAGGTGAGTAACTACGCTTTCTCCAGGACCAAGCAGGAAGTCAGTCCTCACTTATGGGACTCCCAAGCTCAAGGCTACCGGAGACCCTAAGCACAAAAATGAGCTCCCTCTAGCTCAGCAGCACAGAAGGATAGAATCTTCGCTGAATTATCACCCACCGGTAGCCCACATCCGGGATGGAGGGTAGGAGTTGCTCAGACCTCAAAGAGATTACGGAGGACTGCCTGTCCGAAAGCACTGTCCCTACGGGACTCCCTCTCGAGACAGTAATGGACCGCAAAAGTCTGGCTCGAAGACCAAGTAGCGGCCCGGCAGATGTCTGCCAGCGGAACAGAGCGGAGGTAAGCCACTGACGTAGCCTTTGCCCGAACGCAATGAGCCGTGACTCGACTTTCTAAGGAGAGTCCGGCTGCCCCATAAGCCCAAGAGATACAGTCCGCAACCCAGATGGACAGAGTACGCTTGGAGACCGGGAGCCCCAATTTATTGGGGTCAAAAGACACAAAAAGCTGAGAAGCTTTACGGTGCTCCCGCGTACAGTCAAGGTAGAAGTTCAGAGCCCTTCTACAGTCCAGGGTATGGAGGACCGTTTCAGCTCGGCTGGAGTGTGGTCTGGGAAAGAAGGTTGGAAGTACCACCTCCTGATTGATGTGAAAAGGGGAGACCACTTTTGGAAGAAATTTAGGGTGAGTCCGTAGGACTACCCTATTTTTGTAGAACCGAGTGTAAGGGGGATCAGACACGAGGGCCTGCAATTCACTTACGCGCCTAGCGGAAGTGAGGGCTATCAAGAACAGTGTTTTCCAAGACAGAAAACGGAGAGAACAGGTAGCCATAGGTTCAAAAGGCGGACAGGTGATCCGCTGCAACACCACATTCAGGTCCCAGTCAGGCGCTGGCGGGCGCAGAGGTGGTTTAAGTAGAAGGAGACCTCGGAGAAACCTCGCTACGAGAGGGTCATTGGAGAGAGGTCTGCCGTCCACCGGCACATGATGTGCTGAAAGAGCACTGAGGTGAACTTTGACGGAGTTGGACTTAAGTCCCAGATTAGAGGTGCAGCAAGTACTGCAAGATCACCGACACCGGGCAGGAGAAGGGATCCTGAGACTGTTGGGTACACCAGACTGCAAAGCGACGCCATTTAAGGGCGTAGCATTTGCGGGTAGAAGGCCGTCGCGAAGCCAAGACGACCTCCTCCACCTCCGCCGGCAGGAGAAGGGGAGCAAGGACTACCCTCTCAGCAGCCAGGCCATGAGGTTGAGAGACCTGAGGTTGGGGTGCAGGAGGGACCCCTGATCCTGAGTGAGGAGATCCGGTTGTACCCCCAGAGGGATGGGATCCTCCACCGCCAGTTGCAGCAGGAGCGGAAACCACGGCTGCCTGGGCCAGCGAGGGGCCACCAGGATCATGAAGGCTTTGTCTCGGAGAACCTTGAAAAGAGTCCGAGAGACTAGCGGGATGGGAGGGAACGCATACAGAAGGCTCCCCGACCATGAGACCAGAAAGGCGTCCGCCGCAACCCGAAGGGGGTGTGGCAGACGAGAGCAGAAGCGAGGAAGCTGCCGGTTGCGAGGACTGGCAAAGAGATCCATCGTGGGGAGGCCCCACTTGAGGAAGAGCTTCTGAACTACCAAGGGATCCAGACGCCACTCGTGCGGCTGGAGGACCCTGCTGAGTTTGTCCGCAAGGCAATTGTCTCGGCCCGGGAGATAAACTGCCTTGAGGAGAATGCCGTGACTGACGGCCCAAGAGCAGAGCTTCTGAGCCTCCCGGCAGAGGAGAAAGGAGCCCGTGCCCCCCTGTTTGTTCACGTAGAACATGGCAACTTGATTGTCCGTCTGGACAAGGACGGACTGTTGGGAAGTCAGGTGGGAGAAGGCCTTGAGAGCTAGGCGGATCGCCCGGAGCTCCAGGAAGTTGATCTGCTGAGCAGACTCCCACGTGGTCCAGAGGCCCTGAGTACGCGCCTCTTGGTAATGCGCCCCCCAGCCCAGGAGGGATGCATCGGTGGTCAGCACCCGGGTTGGCTGAGGTGACTGGAAGGGCATACCGAATGTCAGGTTCGGCTGCCGGAGCCACCACCGGAGAGACGAGATCAGCGGCTCGGAAACGCGCACTAGGTCTGCGAGGCCGCCCGTGGCCTGTCGCCACTGCCGGCGGAGACACCATTGAGCAGACCGCATATTCAGGCGGGCATTGGGGGTCACATGGACAGTGGAAGCCATATGGCCGAGCAGTCTCAGGAAGCGCCTGGCGGAGACCAGGGGCTGGCTGCGAAAGCGGTCGGCTAGGTCCATGAGCCGCTGAGCCCTGTCGAGCGGTAGATACGCTCGCGCCTGAGGAGTGTGCAGCCTTGCGCCGATGAACTCGAGATCCTGTGAGGGGAGCAAAGTGGACTTTGCGAAGTTTATGACAAAGCCCAAGTGCTGCAGCAGAGCCACCGTGCGGCACGTGGCGTTGGTGACCTCCTGAGCGGACGCTGCTCTGATGAGCCAGTCGTCGAGGTACGGAAAGACATAGAGGCCGTGAAGCCGTAGATGGGCCGCCACGACCGCGAGACATTTTGTGAAGACTCGCGGTGCGGAGGACAGGCCAAAGGGCAGTACTCTGTACTGGTAATGATTTCCCGCCACCACAAACCTTAGGTATTGGCGGTGGCTTGGGTGGATGAGGATGTGCGTGTAGGCATCCTTTAGATCCAAGGAGCATAGCCAATCTCCCTGCTGGAGGTAGGGCAGAAGGATTCCAAGGGTAAGCATTTTGAACTTCTCCCGCACAAGGAACTTGTTGAGGTTGCGCAAGTCCAGGATGGGTCTGAGGCCCCCTGTTCTCTTTGGTATCAGAAAATACCTTGAATAGAAGCCTTGACCTCTCAGGTGGTGTGGCACCGGTTCCACCGCCTGATCCTGCAGAAGACCTGCTAACTCCTGAAGGAGCAACTCCCTGTGCAGAGGGGGCGCGGAGGCTCTCCCGGAAAATAGGAGGGAGGGACCTGATGGAAGTGGAGAAGGTAGCCTTCTCGCACGACCTGAAGCACCCAGGCATCTGCGGTGATGCTGGACCACCTGTGGGCGAAGTGAACCAGCCGGCCTCCGGTGCTGGGGGGGACCAGCGGGGGGGGAGAGGCTATGCTGAGCGAGTCAAAAACCCCCACCCTGCTGAGCAGGGGCTGGTGGTGCAGGCTTGGGGGCTTGCTGCCTACGGGACCCGTTACCCCGTCCCTTGGCCTGCTGGCCCTGTTGGGGAGCTGCAGGGGCCTGATAATGGGGGTATTGTTTGTAGGCAGCCGCCTTCCTCGGGTAAAAGGACTTTTTCCCCGAGCCCTTCTTTTTCTGGGAAGGGGCGGAGGTCTTCCTAGAAAGCCTGGTCCTGGTGAGAGTCTCAGTCTCAATTTGTGCAGCCTTTTCCGCCATGGGCTTGCCAAAGAGGTTTTCGCCTCGGCAGGGGACATCGACCAACTTGTCCTGTACCCAGGGCTCAAGGTCTGACGACTGAAGCCAAGCCTGTCGGCGGGCACCGATGCCGGCTGCGGCCACTCGAGCCGAGGCTTCAAAGCCATCATAGGCTGCTCGGGACATGAACTTAGAGCATTCCCGAATGCCCGTGGACAAGGCTAGGAACCTCCGCAAGGGCTCCTCGGAGAGACCAGCGGAGAATCCGGCTAGCTCTTTAGCCAGATCCCGGAGATACATGCCCATGTATAGCTGGTAAGTCTGGACACGACATGCGAGCATAGAGCCCTGGAAGCACTTCTTGCCAAGGCCATCCAGGTTACGGGCCTCCCTTCCAGGAGGCACCGAGGAGTGCATCTTCTGGCTCTTAAGACGATGCATGGCCGATTCCACTACCATGGAATGGTGTGGCTGCTGCGCCTTTTGAAAGCCAGGGCTCTTGCGGACCCGATAGATAGAATCGACCCGCTTGCTCAGGACCGGCGAGGAGGCCGGACTCTCCCACATGCGGAAGAGTAGTCGTTCCAGCATAGGAGGAACCGGCACAGTAAAGTGTTCCCTCGCGGGAGAGTCATACTGGAGGGCGTCGAGCTCTTCGGCTCGAGGCTCCTCCTCGGGATCCGCAGGGAAGGCCAAAGCCTTGGCCATATCCCTAACGAAGTCCGAGAACCGGGCATCCTCCGGGGGGGACTGCTTCCGAGGCTCGGACCCCGGTGAGTCCGAGGGGACACACCGAGTCCGGAAAGAATCAGGTGACTCTTCCTCCTCAGACTCCCAGACCGACTCCGACGAGGACTCGGTGGGGTCGGCCCGGGCAGGGTGCGGCGCCAGCCGCCCTGACGCCGAGGGAGTCGGCGTCGGCGACCTCGGTCCCGAACGGGAGGCCGAGGGCGACCTCGACCGAGGATCGACTCGAGTTCTCATTGACTCGAGGATCGGCTCGGTCTCCGGGGTCGACTTGGACGTCGACGTCCCGGCGGTCGGGGCAGCGACGCCAGCGAAGCCAGCGAGCAGTGCCCTCTTCTGGTCCATGAAGGCAGACAGTCTGCTCTCCAAGGCCGTCAACCTGAGTCCGAGCTCAGGTGACCCAGCAGCCCCCGACTCGGGCCCCGACGGCGTCGGGCCCGACGTCGGCTGTCGCGGAGGCGAGTCCAGAAGGACCACAGGACTTACCCGGGCAGGCATCTCCGACTCCAGGCGAGGTCGCTTCGGGATGTGTTCCTTCTCCAAGGACCCGGGGCGGCTGTCGGGGCTATGCGACCTGGCCCTCGCGGAGCCAGGAGCGTCCACCGACGCCGCCCTCGCGGGTTTTTCCTTCCGACGATGGTCCCCGGAGGGAGAACCCCGGTCGGAGGAGCTCCGGCGACGGTCCGAGCTGGAGCCTTTCGACACGGAGGCCTCCGACGAGGTCCGGGTACGGCTGGGGTCAGCGAAGATTCTCTCACGCTGATGCCGCCGACTTCTCAACGCCTTTGAGGACAGTTTGCTGCAGGGCCCACAGATCAGTTCCTCATGATCCGGGCCCAGGCAGCGGAGGCAAAAGTCGTGTGTGTCGGTTAGTGACATATTTCGGTCACACCGACCACACCGCTTAAACCCACTGGCAGCCATCGGGGGAAAAAGGGCCCCTGCGAGGTCAAAGGACCGGGCTGCCAGGGAAAACGAAAACCGAAAAAAGGTAAGAGGACTCGAGACCGGCGTCGCGAGTCCGGGCGGGAAAACGATCGGCGTCGAACCGAAAGAAAAAAGGATAAAATAAAGAAGAAAATCAACTTTTTCGCGGGGACAAGACGGGGACGTCTGTAGGGCTCCGCGGAAAAAAAAAGACTGGCTAAGATGGCACCTTCGGGCGGGAAGACGACCGCGCATGCGCGCTGCAATTCCCAAAGGCTTTCTTTGAAAGCTGGGGAAAATTGCTCCGCGAGGGCTCCGTCGGCGCCGACGTCACCCATAAGTGAGGACTGACTTCCTGCTTGGTCCTGGAGAATATCTGGTTTCTCTTTTGCTCATGGTGGTCAGGCGCTTTAAAAATGCTGACCGCCACAGATTGAATATTGGGCCTATAAAATCCAAAGACAGACATATTCCAATTAGTAAATTGAAAATAAAGTTAATTTTTCTGTCTTTGCTGTCTGTATGGCTAATTTTTTCTCTAATTCTTTGATCCCAGCCTCTGGTTTCTGTTTTCCTCGATCTTCTCCCTCCCTCACCTCTAGGGTCTCTGGTCCATCTGCCACTTTTCTCTGCTCCTGTCTTCTTCACTTCCTTCCAACTACGACATTGATCTTTTACTTTTAGCTTTCTTTCATTTATTTTTCTGTTAAGTCAGATTTCACTTCCCCTTCTTACCATCCAGTCCTCAGTCTTCCTTCTTTAACAGTGGGACATTTTGGGCCCAGTGAGGGGTGGGCAGCCACAGAACAATGGATAGACACACACACACACACTCCTATTGCAGCATTGTGCAAAGATAGGGGCGGTTGGCAACCCTGCCCGCCACACTGGTCCTGATCACAGTGCCGACATTGCTAAACTGTGCAGGAGGTAGTAGTAGTGCTCTGGTGATAACTGCAGCTCAATGCTGGGGCTAACAGCCTGACCATTTTTCAAATTTAAACACAGTCCTCTTACTTCCCGCCTTTCTATCCTTCTCCCAGCCACCTTTCCCCAGGCTTTAACTAACTCTACCCTTTTTCTTTCTCTTTTCCACCCTCCCTGTGTCCAGCATTTCTCCCCTTCTCTCCTACCCCATCTTGTGTCTCTCCCTCTGTCTCGCACCATCCAGAGCCTCTCCTCTTTCTTTCATTCTATTCCCCCACCATGTACAGCATTCCCCCTCTTTCCCTCTCCCTATGTCCAGCATATCCCCTCTCTCTATCTCTGCCTATACTGTACCCCAGGCATGTCCAACTTCAAACAGGTCGTGATCTACTTTTTCCAGCCAAAAGTGCCGGTGATCTACCACCATGAAAATTAGGGGGTATGTTTACTAAACTGCGGTAACGTTACATACCACGTGGTAGGTAATGTTTCTGAGCGTTAGGTAACGTTAACACGCGGTATGTAATGTTAACGCGCGTTAACATTACCTAACGAGCGTTAGCGCTCCCGTCCGCGGTAAACACCGCAGAGGGTGGAGGGAGGGCGGAGAGAAGGGGTCAATGGGCGGGGATTGGGCGGGGAGAGGCTCCCTGCACACTAACGTGCTGAACTGAAGGGCTGAATCCTACCGCGAATGAAAACCTGCCGTTAGATGCACATTTGCAGGAGAGAGAAACCATTTAAGTGTCAGCAATGTACAGCATAGGCAGGGAGCCCATGAAACGTGATAGTAGTGCTCCATTTGCAGCAACAGCATAGTGCCCAAGTATGAAAGGCCACTATGGCAATGGTGCAAATGGGGCATGGGGGCTGCAGGCGGGAGCCTAGGTGGCATATAGGAACATAGAAACTGAAAATCAGCAAGACAGCAGCTGACAAAGGCCAAGCACAATCCACCTGCATCTACCTGGTCCACCCGAGCTAACAGTTGCCAGGGCACTGACCTGACATCCCCCCAGCCAACCCTACCCCAAGCGGAAGGGACATACTATTGGTAGGCGGTGATGGGGGGATGTAAGGAGTGGAGGAGTGGCCTAGTGGTTGGGGCAAGGTACTTCAAGCTGGAAGGTCGGGGGTTCAAATCCCACTAGAGGACAGCAACCTTGGGCTGGAAGGACTGGGGTTTCTAGTCCCACGGGTGCTCCTTGTGGTCTTGGACACGCCACTTAACCCTACATAGCCCATGTTCCCTGTAAAATAGTTATCTCCAAGTTATAATGCCCTGTTCAATGTAATTTCAGTTTATTCAATGTAAACCACACTGATGCAGAATAGCATGGTATATAAGAGAATGTAAATAAATAAATGTATGCCCCCTGCCCCAGACCCCACTCCCTAGGCAACCACTTACCCACACAGTGGATGGCTTGGGACTGCACACTACCAGCACGATAGCATATGGTCATGTCAGCATGGCAGGGGGTGTGTGCTCGTGCTGGAGGAGGCAGTGGCACCTGCCTGCAGTGGACCTAGGCCATGCCCTGTACCAGTACATGGTGTGCAGTGCAACATAAAATGTCTGGCTGAGGAAAATTACAGGTAGCTCCAGGGACTACCATACATCTGCCAGCCACTGTGTCCAGAACCAGAGGGTCACAGGTTCAAGTCTCAGCTGTGGTTCCTGCAGGGCATGTCCCTGTATTTTACCCTACAATGCAGATACAACAGCAACATGTGCAAAGCCCAAAGCAGCAGCGAATAGGGGTACAAACACCCACTCACACAGGCTCCACAATCCAAAGATGCATGGAGAGTCAGGCTGTTAGCCCCAGCATTGAGCTGCAGTTATCACCAGAGCACTACTACTACCTCCTGCACAGTTTAGCAATGTCAGCACTGTGATCAGGACCAGTGTGGCGGGCAGGGTTGCCAACCACCCCTATCTTTGCACAATGCTGCAATAGGAGTGTGTGTGTGTGTGTGTGTGTGTGTGTGTATGTCTATCCATTGTTCTGTGGCTGCCCACCCCTCACTGGGCCCAAAATGTCCCACTGTTACCAGCGTTAGCCTGAATATGTGCATAATGAGGAGCATGGTATTGTGGGTATGGCCTGGACAGGGTGGATTGGCCAGGATGCATCTTCACAGGGTGTGGGGCAATGGCTGGGACACTGTAGTGCCCAAGCATTGCCTGCATGGACAGGGTGGTCAAAGCATGGCATGCTGGGAGGGCACTCACTCTAACTGAGCAGTGACCATGGCATGTCTAGGTTCCCACATAGCACTCTACAATATCTGCCTCCAGTGATATTTTTTTTGTTCTCAGTGCTGGGGCCACAATCACTGAGATGCCTGCTTGGTGCACATAGTTTCTCTGTGAGCATGCATAGTGGACTGTCTGCAGTTAGACTGTGCATGGTTGGAACACCTATAAGGTACAGTCTGACTGTGCTGTCTGCTGGTGACTGGCAGACAGTGGTGTGAGGCAGTTGGGGTTTTCCAGACCAAACTCCAACATTGCTTCTGGTCTGCTACTGCCCCAGTCACAGGTATGGCTCTGGCCCACCAACCTTGGAGGGCTGTCTTATACCAGCAGGATGGAGGTGGCTTCTCCAGGGCTGGGGCACCTGTCCCTTACGTACAAAAAGGGTGATTTGGGCCCTTTGGGGTATGTAGTGTATACCACTTTGACCTTATAAAGGCACTGCTACACAAACCTCATGCAAGTCTAGAAACCCCTCTGCCCTGATAACAGGTGCCCATGTCAGCCAGACCCTAACACAGGGTACGCACTAATCTGGGTGGTGTCTGGTCCCAGAGGACTACATGTGACTGCAGGATACAGATGGACACCAAATTACCTTCATCTGCACTGCAAGGAACACCTGTCACACACTGGTAGTGACGGGGATGTACAGCAAGACCTATCTCTAGAACCACATGTACTGCGGACCTAGTGCTGGGCACCCATCCTATCCCTCAGGGTGAACACAGAACCTGCACAATGGCATGGTCTGTAGCTACACTGTGCCAGTATCATGCACTTTCATTTCGTCTTTCCCAGCTGAGGTACCAAAGAGGTACAGACCCCATTTGGTGATCAGCTGTAGACAGCTATTTAGCATGTGCATTGCATCATGGGTACTGGTGGGGTTACCCTATCCTGGCACTCAGAGCAGACAATTTGTGCAGTGACCTGCAGTCCTTCTGTAACCAGCCATTGCTGTGACATACACCACAGAGGTATAGCCTACTGGTTAATACAATGCCTTTCTCAACAGTGTCAATGGGTTCAAATCCTCATTGTTCCCTTCTCTCATGCCCGTCTTACTCAAATAGTGTGCATGCCTGTAACAGTCATATTTTTGCAGATCTGTGCTGCCAGCACATAATACCCTGGCCACAATTGCCAACATTCCCTCGGTCCGTCTATCTGCATCTGTCAGCTGTGTAGAGTCCTGTCTGTCTGTGCAGGTTGCCACGCCATGTCCTGCACTGCTACCCTTTCCTGCATTGTGCCTCATCGGGCTTGCCTCGCCTGTGCCCAATCTGCATGGCACCACCACTCCTCTGTCCACCCATCATTGTAACTATCCTGCCACTTCCGCCTCCACTGGGGGACACGTATTCCCATTGTCTGCCACCAACTGCCTTTACAGTACTTTACATTGCCAACATCCTGTGCTGTGGTACAGTTGCCCCCACCATGTTTGTCATCAGTACTGGCAGCCACATTGGATGCCCGCAGATATGGCGGGTCCAGTGGCTCCCAGCTCTCCCTCCTTCACTCACCTGTTCATTGCCTTTCCTCGGTGCTCTGTCTAGTGTTAGGCCTACATCTGTCTCTGTTCCTCACAGGTCATGCATGTCATCCTGCAGCACCTTGCACCCTTTAGGGCACACTAACCTAGGGCACCGTAACCTTGTTAGGCCACCTTAACCTATGGTTCCATAGCCCAGGGTGCCTTCTACAGTGCCTTGTCCAGGGGTGCCTAATACGGCACTTAGACTAGGAGCCCTACAGGGCGCCTTATGAAGCACCTTACAAGATGCCTTATAAGGCACCTTACAAGGCGCCTTATAATGCGTCTTACAAGGCACCTTATAATGCACCTTACAAGGTGCCTCATAAGGCACCTTACAAGGCACCTTACAAGGCGCCTTGTAATGTGCCTTTTAAGGTACCTTATAAGGTGATTTGTAACGCGTGTTAGTCTAAGGCGCCTTGTAACGTGCGTTAGCTGATACGGCTTGCTGTAACGATGCACCGCCCATGCCTTTATATGGGCATCTGTACCTTTACCGCAGAACCTAACGCAGGTGACATTACTGCAGTTTAGTAAACATACCCCCAAGTTTCAAATGAGTTTCAAATTAAATTTTAATCCAATAAAGTTGGAGGATTCCCCCCCCCCCATTTTTAATGAAATTTCTGTCATTTACTTGGATGTGATCAGCTGTTAAACAAATTAAGCAAAAACAAAACAGAGAGACGAAGATCCAGTAAGAACTGCGAGGGGGAATGGAAAGAACATTTTTTCTTAAAATTTTATTGAGTAATAACTTTAACTGTCTTAATAACTTTCTTTAACTTTTATTGAGTAATTTGTGTTAAATTTAGGTCGAGCATTGATCCAGGCTGATCTTGCACAATCTTTAATATTTCGCTCTTGCTCATTAGTGAGACGTCTGAGCCTGCATTTCATCCACCAGCTTTTTGAAGTTGGGTGAATATTGCGTGAGGGCCAGTCTAAGTGAATCCTGGAAATGTTCATCTGTCATGTTGGAACGTTCTGTACCCTTTGTCATTTTCAGATGGGAAAACGCAGATTCACACAAATAAGTTCAACCGAAACAGGAGTGTACAGCTTCACTGCATCTTCTCAAGTTGGGAAATTTGTCTCTAGGCACTAGCTTCCAAAACAATTCCTGCTCAGCACGGGTCTTGAGAAAAATGTTATTTTTAAGGGTTAATATTTTGTTTTCAAGAGATGGCTTGTTCAATGAGTAATTTTTACTGATAGCAGCTGCAGTTTCTTTAATGTCCACATCTACTTTGAATGGGTATGACAAGTTTTTGGAAGTCACAGAATCTATTTTCGAATTCCTGGATAACAGAACAGATTTCTGTCACATACTTCTCGTTCTGAAAAACAAAATTTGGATATTTTCCCAGATGGTCCTGAGTATTAGGAAAATGATCAAAAGTGTTGTTTGCAAGGTCAATCATCATTAGCTCAGATTTGCTCTTGTAGGATGAAACTGTACTCATCATCTCGCCAATGAATTTGTTTTTACCTTGTAGTTCAAGGTTCATATCACTTAATTCACCTGTAAAGTCATCGAGAAATGCCAGATCACATAACCACTCCTCATCTTCCAACTCTGCTTGGTCATCTCCCCTCTCCTTCAAAAAATTTCTTATTTCATTCAGCAAATCTTGAAATCTTTGCAGAAATTTGTGCCTACTTAGCCACCTTACATCTGTGTGCAAAATGTTTTCCGCTGCCCCTTCATCAAGAGTAAGATTGAAAAGCCGTCTTTGAAGTGATCTTCCATGAACTGAATTTACAGTTTTGAAAGTGATGTTCATGACAGTCTTTGTATTGAGTCTCTTGCTTGCCAAAACTTGCTGGTGAATGATGCAGTGGTAAGAAAGGCAATCTGGAAAGTCGTCATGCTGTCTACAGCGGGCTATGAAACCGTTAACCTCCCCTGTCATTGCTGTTGCTCCATCAGTAGTGATGGAAACAAGTCTATGCAATGGAAGATTACACTTTGTCACAGAAGAATGGAAAGAACTCAATATTTCCTGACTGGTAGTTCTCCCTTTTAAAGAAATCATTCCAAGTAGGTCTTCTTTAACACTGAAGTCTTCAAAAAAAATCCAGATAAAGACTAGTAACTGGGCTATGTCTCTTATGTCTGTAGATTCATCCAGTTGGAGTAAGAAAGCAACACAATTTGAAACATCCTCCAACAATTGTTCAGTTGTGTCTCCACACATCTTTTCTGTTCACCGCACGACGGTATTTCTTGACAATTGTACATCTTGAATAGCAGCTATGATCTCTTTCTTATTTTTAAATCTTTCAAAAAGATTGTCAGCTGCTTCAAGAACTACACGTATTCACTAATGCTCCAATATTATCACCAGGACTGTTTTCATTGTTTACACGTTCCCAAGCACTAAATACTGAATTTAATTAATATAAAGGCAACGGGTCTCAGACTTCCAAGAGCTACGGTCTTCATTTGACATCGACCAAATGCTCTAATTTGCATCAGCGACCCTTATCGTTGCGCTATCACAAAGTTGTAACTTTAAAAAGCTGCTATTCATTTTGAAAAGAAAAAGGATATGTGCTTATCTTAAATCTGCCCAACGCCAGTCTCAGCACTGCCACGTTTCACTGCCAAGCTGACCATAATACCGAGCTGCTTCAAGAAAACAATCTTTTACAAATTCCCCTTCAGTGAAAGGTTTGCATTTCTTTGCGATCAGGTTGCTGACCTTGAAGGATGCTATGGTTGCATTGACCGAATGTGACCTTGGCTTCGCCATCAACTGTTGCTGAGTAGCCAATTTCGATTTAAGTTCTTTGAGCTTCAGTTTACGAATTTCACTTTTGGGTGGAAAATCAGCATCAAACTTACTACTATGCAGAGCCTTATAATGACGTTCCAAATTACCCTTTTTGGGCAAGGATACTGGGGCATTACAAATTAGACAACAACACTTGTCTTTCACCATGATGAAGAAGTAGTCCATTTCCCATTCATCATGAAAGTGGTAGGTTTTGCTTTTCTTTGGAACACTCATCTTCATTATACTGGGATGGCTGGATGTAAGAAGGCCAAATCTGCTAAGTTAGTATAAACACTGGCTGAATCTGGTCCAAAACTGTCACTGTCCCAAAGTATTAAAGATCAACAGGAACTGAAGACCTCTGGATGATGTGCGATACAAGGACTGGAGATGCCAAAACCACATATGCAGTTCTAAAAGTAAAAATAAGAATTCATCATACTGGCAAAAATAACACAGGTACATTAAAAAAAAAATTTTTTAAACTGCCTCTAATGTTTCGATTGATTTTTACGTTTTTTGGTGCGCTGAATCCAAATCTGGTAACCAATTTGCTCCATCACGTACAGATTTTTTGCTACATTGGGTTAGCAGTTTGAGGTGAACGTTTCAGATTGAGTGCGATCGAGATAAAAGTTTCTTGGATGAATTCTTTATACTAATTGTTTAGTAGTTATTCAAATAAGAATAAAGAAAATTGTAACAAGGCAGCACATAAGAATAGAGTAATGTCAACAAAACACACTGTGATGGTAGCAAAATTGTCTGCACTTAAAACAGCCACATACATGTGCACAAACATTGAGCATATAAGAGCGAGGTTAGACACAAAGCAAAGCAAAGAAATGTGCAAAAAATGTTGTACAGGTATGTATGTAAGAATAGAAAACGCAAACCGCACCATTGCAATACATGAAGACAAACACCCGATGGTGTGAAAATAAAATTCTAATAAATGAGATCCGACACTGTAGTAATAACTAGCAAATTTTTATTTCAAAGTTTAGTAAAAACACGATATTTGTCAACACAGTTTAGATTTTAAAGTCATTCTTGGGTCAATCAATCTCCTGGTGGGCCCGTTTCTTCTTCCCCCGAATGCTTCTCTTGGTGCGCTGCTTGGCGTATTTTTCATCTGGGGTTTCCCGCAGCAGCAACCAGCAGAAATCAGCCATCATAGTGGTGTTCCATCTTCCTTGGTACCTTCTCTCTGCGTCCTTGATGTCTTGGTGAAACCTTTCACCTTGTTCTTCACTGTACGCCCCCAAGTTTTCGGGAAAGTAGTTCACATGGGAGTGCAAGAAATGGACTTTCAGGCTCATGTTACAGCCTTGTTCTTTGAAGGCATTGAGCATCCTGGCAACAATATCCTTATAGTTCTCATCCCGCCTGTTCCCCAAGAATTTGAGAACAACATCCTTGAAGGAATCCCAGGCTTCTTTTTCCTTCTCAGACATCGTTTCAGCGAATGCTCCATCTGAAATGAGTTTCCTTATATCAGGGCCAACAAACACTCCTTCCTTTAGCTTTGCTTCAGAAAGTCGGGGGAACTTTGAGCAAAGGTACCGAAAGCACTCACCATCTTTTGGAAGGGACTTGATGAATTGCTTAATGAGACCCAACTTAATGTGGAGAGGTGGTAATAGAATTTTATCACGAGGTACCAAGCTCTCATGAAGAACATTTTTCTCACCGGGTCTCAAATACTCCCGAATTGGCCAGTCTTTTTTCCCCCAGTGTAGGTCGCGGGCCCGGCTATCCCACAAGCAAAGGAAGCAGGGATATTTGGTGAAACCGGATTGCTGCCCTAATAGCATGGATAGAATTTTAAAGTCTCCACAAATCATCCACTTATGCTCATCATAACGAATCTCCTGAAGAATCAGGACCAAATTCTCGTATTTTTCTTGGAGAATAACAGAGTGAGCAATAGGAACTGAAGCGAATGTGTTGCCATTATGAAGAAGAACACCTTTTATGCTGTCTTTTGACGAATCAATGAACAGCCGCCATTCAGCAGGATCATACTTGAGTTTAAACTTTTCCATCACTCCGTATATATCGTTGCAAAATACCAAATCTTCCTCTTTGCTGAAATACTTCAAAAATTGTGTCTCGCGGTTGCGGTACCAATAAAAAGTTGTTCCTGGTGACAATAGATTTTTCTGTTTAAGCCGAGAACCTAGCAGTTGGGCAGCATCTTTTGGGTGTCCTAAATCCCGGACTAAATCATTCAATTCAGCTTGAGAGAAAAGTTCAGGTTTCGGATCTGGTTCAGTTTCAAACTCGGAAGTACTGGACTCATCGGGAAAAGCCATCTGATGAGTCTCATCATGATCAGAACCGTCCACACAAATATGATCCAAAGATTTTGGTGGTTCAGGCACAGGTACTTCGTTGCTATGAGGCATAGGCCTAATTGCTGAGGGAAGGTTGGGGTAACTTATTACGTTCTTATTTTTTAAGTTGCATCCCTTCACAATGCAAGAGCAAAAATAGCAGTCACTGCTGTGGTCTCTTTGTTCACGCCACATCATAGGTATTCCGAAACGAAATGCTTGTTTTTTACCTTTCATCCATAAGCGTAGATCTTCCTCACATGTCTTGCACACTTTGTGAGGAGCCCACGGTTTGTCTTGATCGCCTAACTTCAAACCGAAATAGGCGAAATATACTTTTTTAATAAATGCAGAAATGTTCCTCTGCTGCTTTTTCACGGTATATTCCCCACAAATAAAACAAAAACTGTCCGGAGAGTTGACGCAACCTCTGGCTCTGTGAGCCATCACAAATACACAGCACTGCAAACTACAACTGTAGTGAACCACTTCGGAATAAAGCTGGATTACAACTGAGCAAACAAAAGGTAATAATGAACTTGCAAGAAACTGAAATTTGACAGGAACGTTCATGTCGC
The DNA here is from genome assembly GCA_033557465.1 of Ichthyophis bannanicus. Classification (NCBI taxonomy): domain Eukaryota; kingdom Metazoa; phylum Chordata; class Amphibia; order Gymnophiona; family Ichthyophiidae; genus Ichthyophis; species Ichthyophis bannanicus. The sequence goes on along the minus strand of CM066032.1, from coordinate 660,642,491 downwards.
AACCACCGTGTTTGAGCGAGCGCGAGCGAACGAGGCGAGGCGAACAAGAAAGAACATGCGCCAGCGCGAGTACTGGATTTAGCCCCCCGCCTCCCAATTGTCCTGTTAATGTATAAAATGAATACAAAACACTCTAAAATATCATGAGGGAGTGTTTCTAGTTAGTTAACCATTACAACCTCTATTTTGGGCCAAGAAAATAAACTGCAGTCGGCTAAAAAGAAATTATGTGAACATTCCTTATATGGGTAAGAAATCTAATTTTGCAAGAAAACGTGATGTGATGGAACATTTTGGCTATTTTTCCTGGATTCAGCACCCCAAAATCTATAGGAATCAGTTGCAAAACTGGAGGCAGTTTTTTGGTAGTGTACCTGTGTAATCAAATACCACCAAACAATCATCAAAAAAACTCAAACACCTGTCCAGCAAACCATATAAAATCAAATACCGCCAAACAAGTTCAAATACCACCACACGCGATTTAATAAATTCTGCACAGTGTAGAATCAATGCAAAGGCAAGGCAAAATAAAATTGCAGTGTAGAATCAATGTAAAGGCTAGGCAAAATAAAATTGCAGAGGCAAGCAAAAGTCACAGTGGTTTGAACCAATTCAAAGCAAGGCATAGGCAAGTTAGAAGAAAATTGGAAAAGCCCGCCAAAATCACCAAATTCTTGACACTGTTGTGTCTGCCTGAAAACGTTTAATGAAAGCGAACTATAAATCGACCAACGACCAGCACACAACACAACTAATACGGTAAGTGTATTTAGGCAAAGCCCGGGTGAATGGATATCGCCTGGTATATAACACACTTCTAAGGGGTGTTGGGGCGGGGGCAGGAATGGGTGATTCTGAGAGGCAGGAGACCAGGTATGACGCCGGGCCTGTGGCATCTCATCGCGGGGCATGGGTGGCGACCCCCTGGGGTACCCACAAACTATTGGCATGAAAACAACAAGCGTCCCCAATACACCCGCAGGCAAGATTCCTGCAGGCAGGGAAAAAAGACAGGCAAAGGATCAGCAGTGGCGGCAAGCCCTCGGCAGATGATCTGCCGGCACGAGCTCTCTCCTAGCGATGGGGTGAGCTGCTGAAGAGATGGAGCCAAGTGGGGCTGGCGATCTACCTCTGACTCCTCCGCGATACAGGTAGATCGCAATCTACCTGTTGGACATGCCTGCTGTACCCTATGCCCAGCATACCCTTTCTCTCTCCTCCACCTTGTGTCCAGCATCTGCACTTTGCCTTTCCACTTTATGTCCAGCATATGCCATCCACCCCTACCCTGTGTCAAGTCTCTACCCTCCATCCCCTATGTCCCCAGCTCATGTCCAGTATTTGCCCTTCATCCCCCTATGTCCCCACCTCATGCCCAGCATCTGCCTGTATCCCTCTATAACCTCTACCCCATGTCCAGCATCTACTCTACACTTCCCCATCCCATATTCACCATCTGCACTCCATCCCTTTATGCCTCTCCCTCTATGTCCAGACTCTGTTCTCCACCCCTCTACTCCATGTCCTGCACCATCTGTCTTATGTCTCCCTGCCTCACGTCCAGCATCTGTCCTCCATCCCTCTATATCCCCTATCTTCTGTTCGGCATCTACCCGCAACTCCTCCATCCTGTATCCATCATATGTCCAGCATAAGTCCTCCACCCTCCCACTTGTATCCAGCATCAGCCCTTTGACTCCCACTTTTGTCTAGCACCTTCTCTCTGCTCCCCCACTTGTGTCCAGTATCTGCCCTCCGCCCCTCACTTCCACCCTCCCACTTGTGTCCAGTATATGCCCTTTGCCCTCTTCCTCCTTAGTGTACAGCATCTCCCCCTCCAAACCTCAACACGTGTCCACCATCTCTCCCTTTCAGCCCTCCCTCCTCCCCACCCCCACCCCCTGCCTGTCACTGCTGCTGCCGTTTTTCTGGAATGGCTTTGGCAGACCTCTAAAGCTCAGATTTCCCAAGCGAGGGTCTGTGTATCATTCTGACTCCTGTGAGCATGAGGGCTTGGCTGGTTATGCCCCCCTGCCAGGCCGAAGTCTCATGGTAACAGCTGGCTGCTGGGCCAGAAAGACTTTTAGCAGAAAGCAGCAGCAGCACCATGAAGCAGTGCAGCAAACATTTTAAAATAAATTTCCTGGTTGCCGTTCTTTAGCTTCTCCTCTGCAGTGCGAGCTCACTGTGCCATATTGCAGGGGTTGCTGGGGTGGAATTTACATTACTGTTCATTGGCCTTCCCACTCCTGCTGTACCAAAAACTATCAAAAGGACAAAGAAGTATCACAAAAGAGCTGAGTAGCTTTCACTAAAATGTGGCTAATTGAAGCAATTAGGGTGGATAATGAGTCCAACCATTAGGCAAACTGTGGTCATCTAGGGGGGCACTTTTGGGGGCATCAGCAAAGAGCAAGGCATTCAAAGCAAAGCAATGGATTCTGACAGCCAGGGGCTATAAGGCTTAAGATTTACCCAGGGCACCAACACCTTGCGCCAACTCTCAGGCCGACCCTAAGTACCTGGCACAAATCATACTAACAGATACAAAGCCAACCTGATCTGTAAAGTTAACCGCTGCTGATCGTAGGAAGCAGCGGTATACAAGTGTCTACTAAATAAATAAATAAATAGGTGCAACAGATGTGCCACAGAAAACATACACCCATTTTATAATTAAAGCAGAGAAAAGATGTGCACCATGTCCTAGCCTACACAGAGAAGTCAATTGATCTATTGAGCATGTAGACATGCTCTGGTGGGTCATTCAGCAAGGTCATGTGGTGGAAGCTGTTGTGTTCCGGCGAACAGTAAAAACAGCATCCCTGCACTATGCCTAGCCTTCCAACAGCAGCAGCACCCAGCCCCATGCTTTTCACAGTCGCATGCCTGTTGCCTTGCCATCAGGACTTATCAGAGTCAGACTCAGAGAAATAACAAAAGTGGGACATAAAGCACAGTTGTAGGTAAGCTGCCTCCTAACCAGATCTTGCCTGCATTAAAAAGCAGAATTCCAGGCTGGGCAGGTCTTGTGCTCATGGTACTCTGTTAGGCTTTCTGAGACTCCAGAATCCCATATAGTGTCCAGTCCAAGCCAGGTCCAGCCATCCTGCCCCACATGCAGCTTTCGAGGGGGGGGGGGGATATGCTCCAAAGGGTTGGATATATACTTCTGCCTCCATCAGAGGTAGTGCTGGATGGTGAGAGAGAGAAAGAAGATGCTGGATGTGGGGAAGGGAGGAAGAAAGAGGAGGCAGAATGAAGGAACAGATTAGCAGCAGTACCAGTCATTGTGTCTTGGGTCACAAAATCTGCCTTTATAATCCATAGTTTAGGGTAGAACTCACTGGAGTCAAGAAACCTCATCTGCTGGGATGAGTTTCATTTTTAAACAGAAGTGTGTGGCTGGGCAAGCCAAGTAGTTAGTGCACAGGGCCCTGCAGCAGATCTCATTTATACTGCATCTGATGTAATGACTGTTTGTGTTACAGTGATCTGCCAGTCCTTTACGGTAATCCCTGGCTTTGATACAGGAAATGCATTAGGAAATTAGACCATTTTTTTAAGTCTACTCTTCTCAGGGCATTTTCAATGTCATTTAATAGCAAGGTTCTTTTGCTGTCCATTTCAATGAATGCAGTCTGTGAAATGTTTCAGTATTTCATTTTCTGCCATGCTGCATTCTCCCCTTTTTCTCTATATTCACATTGACAAGCTCTGTATTTGGGCCCCATTTATTAAATATTTGTTCTACAGTGAAATCATAGTAGGACAAAAAGGGAGTTTTTGAACAGTGATTCCAAAATGGGGTCACAAAATCCTCATTTTCAAAATGCAGCAGCTAAGATGATTACAGGAGGTATGCCTTAGGAAAGAGCCGCTCCACTTCTATGTTTCAATTAGATTATTGCAATACTCTTTACAATGGATTGAGGCAGATAACAGCACTACAATGGCTCCAAATAAAATTTCAGATCAAATTTAAAAGCTTGATTCTATCATTTAGAGCCCTTAAAGGCTTGGAACGAGCATACTTGGCTGCTATAGCAAACTGATACTAGCCCACTCACAACTTTATATGCCATAGCTATACCCCACATCATAGCAGTTTACATCAACTCAAGGCTAATAAAATAAATTAAAAGAAATGCAGATAGGAAAAAGAGTCCAGTGCCATGTCGCCCATCCCACCGGCACCCACACTGTGCCAGTCACACCCTCTGCCACATGTATACACGTACCAGAAGCAAAAATCAAGGTCGGTGGCAGCCTAATCACAACCATCCCAATAATAATCAACAGTATTCTTGCCAAAAAAACATTTATTAAAGAACAAGTAGGCATAACCATAAATGCAGAAGTCATGAAAAGAAGTCCTCTATCTCATTCCCCCTTGCTGCATCACATCGAGCAGAGGCACAGAAGAGAGGTTCCGGTGGCAAATCAGGAGCTATTTCACATGGTATTCTGTGTTTCAGAGCTATGATGTGCAGCATGCAGCACACTACAGCAATGTCCCCAATCTTTTCAGGTGTGTATTGCCAAGGCTCCCCCCCCCCCCCCGCCCGCAAGAATGGTCCAGACAACAGAAGTAACTCACTGCATAACAATGTGTGCCTCATTGCAGCGCATCTCCGCAGATGTGCGTGGCGAAAGCAGAGAAGTCATCAACTAGGATTTATACCCGTATCTGGCATCGCCTATGTATTAAAAAGAAACAAAACAGCTTATATAATGCTACAATATACAAGAGTATAACAGCATAATATATAATGGCTTAGATAATATACAGAAAAATACAGCTATTTCCTCTCCCCAAAGTTTCAATGTGACACCTAGTATCCCCTATGAATACAACTCAAACAAAACAGCTTATATAGTAGTATAATATATAATAGCTTTTATGCAGAAACAGCTGTTCGCCCTCCCCATATGCCTGTGAGGGGAGGATTCGTAGTGCCGTTATAGTTGGTGATTCGATCATTAGGCATGTAGATAGTTGGGTGGCTGGTGGACATGAGGATCACCTGTTAACATGTCTGCCTGGGGTGACGGAAGCGGAACTCACGTGCCACCTAAACAAGGTGTTAGACAGCACTAGGGAGGAGTCTGCTGTCTTGGCACATGTTGGTACCAATGACATAGGAAAGTGTGGTAAAGAGGTTCTGGAAGCCAAATTTAGGCTTTTAGGTAGGAAATTGAAATCCAGAACTTCCAGGGTAGCATTCTCAGAAATGCTTCCCAGTCTACGCGCAGGACCCAAAAGACAGTCAGAGCTCCAGAGTCTCAATGCGTGTATGAGACGATGGTGCAAAGAAGAGGGTTTTGGATTTGTTAGGAACTAGTACCCAGAAGATCAAGAGTTCAATTCCCATTGCCACTCCTTGTGACCTTGAGCAAAAATGAATAATAAAGACTTTTTCAAGTACATTCATAGCAAAAAAGACTTGAAAAAGTCTTTATTATGTGTTTTTGCTTCCACACCAAGCTTCTTCTCAAATTCTGTCTTTGCCTGCCTTATCAACGCTTTGCATCTAACTTGCTAGTGCTTGTGTTGTTTCAAGTTTTTGTCATTTGACTCCTTGTTCCATTTCCTGAAAGATGCTTTTTTGGCAACAACAACCTCTCTGACCTCACCTTTAAACCATGCTGGCAGTTTTTTGGAATTCCTTTCACTTTTTTTAAAGCATGGAATACAGCTGGTCTGGGCTTTCAAGATAGTATTTTTAAACAACACCCAAGCTTGATGTAAAACTTTAATCTTTACAACTGCTCCTTTTAGTTTTTTCCTTAACTATTTTCCTTATTTTATCATAGTCTCCCTTTTGAAAGTTAAAAGGTAGTACTGTGGATTTCCTTACCGTCCTTCCACTAAGAGGGGACAAGGCCATAGCAAAGAGACTTAATGAATTCTTTGCTTCAGTCTTTACTGAAGAAGTAGTAGGGAAGTTACCCATGACCAACATGGTATTTAAAAGTGATGCAGTTGAAGGATTGAAAGAAATATCAATAAACCGGGTCGATATATTACAACTATTCAAAAAACTGAACAGTAGCAAATCTCCTCAACTGGATGGTATACACCTGAGGATGTTGAAAGAAATGAAATATGAGACTGCAGACCTACTATTACTAATCTGTGAACTATCATTAAAATCATCTGTAGTACCTGAAGATTTACAAATGGCCAATGTAACACCAATTTTTAAAAAGGGTTCCAGTGGTGATCCGTGAAACTACAGGCCGGTGAACCTGACATCAATACAAGGCAAAATGGTAGAAACCATTATAAAGAACAAAATTACTGAACATGGTTCAATGGGAGAAAGCCAGCACGGATTTATCCAAGGAAGGTCTTGTGTTACTAATATTTTTATGGAGGTGTGAATAAACAGAAAAAGGTGAGCCGGTCAATATAGTGTATCTGGATTTTCAGAAAGCCTTTGACAAGGTCCCTCATAAGAGACTCTTGGCGAAGTTAAAAAGTCATGGGATAGGAGATAGTGTACTATTGTGGATCAGGAACTGGTTAAAAGACAGAAAGCAGAGTGTAGGGCTGAATGGCAAATTTTCCCGATGGAGAAAGGTGAATAGTGGAGTACCTCAGGGATCTGTGCTGGGTCCGCTGCTTTTTAACATATTCGTAAATGACCTGGAAATGGGAATAATGAGTGAGGTAGTCAAATTTGCAAATGACACAAAATTATTCAAAGTTGCTAAAACCCAAGAGGATTGTGAAAAATTGCAAGAGGAGCTTGATAAATTGGAAGACTGGACGTTCAAATGGCAGATGAAATTTAATGTGGATAAGTACAAAGTTATGCACCTAGGAAACAACAACCCAAACTATGGTTACATGATGCAAGATTCCACATTAGGAACCACCACCCAGGAAAAAGATTTAAGAGTCATCGTGGATAACACATTGAAACCCTCCGCCCGGTGTTCAGCGGTAGCCAAGAAGGCAAATAGACTGTAGGAATCATAAGGAAAGGAATGGAGAATAAAACAAAGGATATTATAATGCCTCTGGACCGCACCTTGAATATTGTGTGCATATCTGGTCACCGTATCTTAAAAAGGATATAGCAGAATTAGAAAAGGTACAGAGAAGAGCCACCAAAATGGTAAAGGGGATGGAAGGATACCCCTATGAGGAGAGGCTTACAAGCTTAGGGCTCTTCAACCTGGAAAGAAGACAGCTGAGGGGCATGCACAGCCGGCCCCCAGGAGAGGCAAAGAGGAGGCCCTCTCTGCCCATGGACTGGCTCGATCACACACGTGGGAGGTCTCACGGCCAGACGCAGACAACAAAGAGCACAACCTCTCCACTCCATCCACCATGAAAAATCGGAATGGAGTGAACAGGGAAACGTAGATCGATTCTTTATGCCGTCAGAAAGTAGAAAGACTAGGGAACATGCAATGAGACTACATAAGAGACAGTATTTTTTCACTCAATGCGTAATCAAACTCTCAAATTTGTTACCAGAGGATGCAGTAAAAGCTGTTAGTGTAGCTGGGTTTAAAAAAGGTTTGGACAAATACTTGGAGGAAAAGTCCATAAATCATTGGACCCAGGTAATCCACTGCTTGCCCCCTCCCAAATAAAAGAATTATGGAACCTGTGTCTTTTTGGGAAACTGCTAGGTACTTGTGACCTGGATTGGCCACTATTGGAAACAGGATACTGGGCTTGATGGATCTTGTTCTGACCCAGTATGGCATTTCTTATACTCTTATGTAAGTACTTCACCAATCCTGGTATGGTGTACCCATGAGCAGTGGCTGGAACAATATCATCTTTAATTTCCTCATATAAGGACGAGATGGCTTGTCTGCATAAATGGTAGTTAAGCATGACATGCTTCTCTAGGAGTCCATCCAGTGCTGTTCTTGTTATGAATAGATGCCATCTGCAGGGCTTCATGATGAGGGGTCTCCATTGTTCTCCCCATTTCTTTGGCTAGCTCTTGCAAACAGCAAAGTGACTAAAGAATAAGCAGCAAAAGACATTTCTTCTTGAAGGCCGAAGTTTATATGCTGATAAATACACGTCGAATTTTGAACACCAAGCAATATACACTGAAGCTGACCACGCCGATAGTAGCAGTTCGGAGAACATTGAAACAGTGGGTCTCCAGATACGCTAGAATTTAACATCGCCTCCTAAGCAGGTGTAGAAATAACAATGCTCTTGAACTTTACGCCAGATTGGGTATTCCTCTATGTGTTCCTTTGCATCAGGCACAGATCTTACAGTTGTGGTCAACATTATTGGCACCCTTGCAGTTCAACCCCTTAATGTCCAATATTTCCTGAAAATTAAGTGGCCAGTGAAATGGCTTTGGACTTCTATATGCACACACATTTGACACATAAAATAATCAAATACAATAAGACCAATTAAAAAAGGAAACAGTATAAAAACTGGGACATTGCCATGATGATTATTGACATACTTTATAACAAGTCAAATCAGTTTGAACAGAAGAACCATATTCCAATTGTAGTAAAATTAGATGCACCTTTGATCACTTTTCAACCAATGAATGATGACTCTAATATTTAAAATGGCCATATTCACCCCCATTTTCACAATGGTGAAGACAAGAGAGCTGCCTGAGGCTGTCAGAAAAGCCATTATCACCAAATTTCAAAGGGGTCCAAGGCCATCTCCAAAGACTTTGGGATTCAAGTGTCTACAGTTTGCAATGTTATTAAAAAGCTTTTGGCTCATGGAACTGTCAAGAACCTCCCAGGATGTGGTGGGAAGAGGAAAATTAATCCAAGAAATTTTTGAAGGTTAGTACGAACTGTTGGAAATACATCACGTACAACATCCAAAGAGCTTAAGGCTGACCTGGAGCAAACTGGAGGGGTGATTTCAACCCGCACTATATGCCGCACATAGAAGGACTTCATGGGCAAAGGCCAAGGAGGACCCCACTGCTCAAAGATAGACGTACTTTAAAAAGGAAAGCCTGATCTTTACCCAAACACACCTTGAGAAACCACAATCCTTCTTGGAAAATGTTCTGTGGACAGATGAAACCAAACTTGAGTTCTTTGGCAGTACAGACCAGCAATACATTTACTGGCAAAGAAATGAAGCTTATAAGAAAAAAAACACCCTTCCTACAGTTAAATAGGATGGAGGTTCCATAATGTTGTGGGGCTGTCTTGCTGCCTCAGGAACTGGAGGCCTGGAATGTATTAAAGGAATCATGAAGTCACAGGACTATCAAGGTATTTTGGAGTGGAATGTGCTACCTAGTGTCAGAAAATTAGGTCTGGGTTGAAGTCATGAGTCCTCTAGCAGGAGAATGACCCAAAACATATATCCAAAAGTACAAAAGAATGGTTAAAAAAGAACAAATGGATTGTTTGAAAATGGTGAGCAATGAGTCCTGATGTCAATCCAATCAAGAACCTTTGGAAAGAACTGAAATCTGCCATTGGTAAAAGGAATCCTAGAAGTATTCATGAGCTGGGACAAATCACAGTTGAAGAGTGGGAGAAACTATCGGTAGACAGATGTATGAAACTTATAGATGGCTACAAGAAATGTTTGAAGGCTGTCATCACTGCCAAAGGTTGTGCAACCAAATATTAGTAAAGGGTGCCATTATCCCTGTCCATGTCATATTTTGTTTTTTTTCTCAGAAATTACTATGGGGTATATTTACTAAACCGCGATAATGTTACTGGCGAAAATTGCAGCGCTAACATGAGCAATGACATATAAGGAAGTGGGTGTACCGGCGTTGAGGTAGCAATGGCTGTGTAATGCGTGGTAAAGGGCGCCTTGCCAGGTATCGCGCGTTAAACAGACAATACATATTGAAGCTGACAGCACATTACAAGGCTGAAGGCGCTGTATAAGGTGCCTTAACCTAAGGTGCCATACAAGCTGCCCTAAGGATGTTAAGGTGACCCAAGATATGGTGCCCAAGGGCAGTAAGGTGCCCCAAGTTGACAAGCATGAAATGTAAGGGCAAAAAACTGATGTAACCCTAGCACTGCACAGATCACCAAGGAAAGGCAATGCACAAGTGATGGAAGGAAGTAGAGGTGGAAGCTGATGGACCTGCCAAATCTGCATGCAGCTGATGTGGCAGCCAGCAAAATGGACAAACATATTTAAGGCAGTTGTACCAATGCACAGGGTGTTGGCAATGTAAAGTGCTACAATGACAGTGGGTGGAAGAGGAGGGGAATACGTGTCCGCCAGTGGAGGTAGAGGTGGCAAGACATTTGCAATGATAGGAGGACAGAGGAGTAGTAGTGCCATGCAGAGCAGACACAGGAGAGACATGGAGAACTGCAATGCAGAAAAGGGTACCAGTGCAGGACATGGGTTAGCAGACAGCAGATGAAGACAGGACGCTACACAGCTGATGGACAGAAGGATGGCTGGCAACTGTGATGAGGGTATTATGTGCTGGCAGCACAGATCTGCAGAGATATGACTGTCACAGGAATGAAAAGGACTTGCCTCGGACAGGCCTACTAAAATGAGACCATGGAGGGATTGAACCCATGACTTCTGCTTAAGATGTCATTGTATTAACCAGTGGGCTATACCTCTATGGCATCTATCTCAGCAATGGCTGGCTACAGAAAGACTGCACAAACTGTGTGCTGTGTCCACCAGGATAGGTTAAACCCACCAGTACCCATGATGCACTGCACATGCAGAACAGCAGTCTACATCTGATCACCAGATGGGGTATGCATCTCTCCAGCATCTCAGCGTGGTAGGAGGAATGGCCGTGCGTGATACTGGCACAGAATAGCCACACACCATGCCATTGTGCTGGTACTGTGTTCACCCTGAGGGTGAGGTGGGGTGGCCAGCACCAGGTCCGCAGTACCCGGGTTGCTTGAGATAGGTTTTGCTGCAGGGCCTTATCATTGCTAGTGTGTGATAGGTATGCCTTGCAGCCACACCTAAGATAATCCTGTGTCCATCTGTATTCCCCAGTCACATCTAGCCCTTGGAGACCAGGAGCCAGCCAAGTTAATCATATATAGTGTGGTTGCCATGGTCAATTGTTATAAGAGCAGGGAGGTGTATGGACCCACATGTGGATTATTTAGCACTCCCTACCAACCCACCCTGTCTGGGTCAAGGTGGTGGAGAGGATCTGCCCCCAACAGACCAACACTCTTACATCTTTGCAATGGAGGCAGTAGAGGGACATGATGAAGGGCTGTGGGACCATCAACCCCAGTCCTGCTGGCAAAAGGGGTACCACCCCAGGCAGTTGATGCTGATCTGTATGTATCACACACGCACTGGTAGACAGGCAGTAGGCCTAGAAAAGCTCAGCTGCCCCCCACCACCATCTTTGTGTATGATCACTCGTATTTCTGGTCACTCTGTAGAGGGTAGACTAATGAGTCACAAAATGAAGCAATCCCTCAAGATAAACTCAGGCTATGATCTTATCAGAATATGTAACTTATAATTTACTATAATGAAAGAACTTCAGGTCTCAGATTCCAGATAGGCACTATCTTGCAGACTATGCTCGTACTATGTGCCACTTTTGCATCAACGACCTTAGTTCTTTCTTTTGGCTGTTAATTTGAGCTGTATTATTTGACAGACAGCTTAATACTCTTTTTATAGCATATACTAATAATGATTATTCTTATCTTGTTGACTCCAATATGCACCAGGATGGCTGTGTGTGAGGTCCAGATGCCCTGCAAGAGGGGATCAACAAGATAAGAATAATCATTATTATTATATGCTATAAAAAGAGTATTCAGCTGTCTGTCAAATAATACAGCTCAAATTAACAGTCAAAATAAAGAACTAAGGTCATTGATGCAAAAGTGTCACATAGTACGGGCATAGTCTGCAAGATAGTGCCTATCTGGAATCTGAGACCTGACGTTCTTTTATTATAGTAAATTATAAGTTACATATTCTGATAAGATCATAGCCCGAGTTTATCTTGAGGGATTGCTTCATTTGTGCCCCACCACCATCTGACATGCACCTGCTGCTCCCTGCAAGGTGTTCCAGCCAGCCATACACACACTGACTGCAGACAGTCCACTGGCAGGTCCATAGTGCATGTTCTCAGAGGAACTATATGCATCCACAGGTGGGAAGTAAGCACAGACACCAAGCAGGTGTCTCAGTGATTGGGCCCCAAAACAGGGACCACACAGATACCATTTGAGAGAAACACTGCATAGCACTCCGTGGGAACCTAGCCATGCCATGGTCACTGCTCAGTCAGGGTGAGAGTGCCCTCCCAGCATGACATGCTGTGGCCACCCTGTCCATGCAGGTGGTGGTTGGGCACTACAATGTTCCAGCCATTGCCCCACACCCTGCGCAGATACATCCTGCCCAGTCTGCGCTGTCCGGACCATACCCACAATACCTTGCTCCTCATTATGCACATTGGCAGGCTAACACTGGAAACAGTGTAAGCATTGTGGGCCCAGTGAGGAGTAGGCAGCCACAAAACAATGGGTAGACATACACACACTCCTACTCCTATTTCAGCATTGTGCAAAGATAGGGGTGGTTGGCAGCCCTGCCTGCCATACTAGTACTGAGCACAGTGCAGGTATTGCTAAGGTATGCAGGTGCTAGTAGCAGTGCTTTGGTGGTAAGTGCTGCTCCGTGCCGGGCCTAACAGCCTGACTCTCCATGAGGCTTTGGATAGTGGAGCTTGTGGGTATGGGTGTTCGTGCCCTTGTCGGCCAATGCTCTAGGTAGTGCACATGTTTATGTTATATGTGCTATGTAGGGTAAAATGTAGGGATATGGTCTGCAGGGGCCACAACTGGGACTTGAACCTGTGACCTGCTGCCCCAGGACACGCTGGCTGTGTGTACTGCACCATACTGCTGTCACAGAGGTAGGTCAGTCCCTGGGGATACCCTGACTGTTCAGCAGCCAGACCTTGTCTGTTGCCCTGCATGCCACCCACCTGAACAGGGCTTGGCCTTGGTCTACTGTGGGCAGCTGCCATTGCCCCCTCCACCTGACTCTCTCACTGGTTTGTTCCTACAGAAGTACTTGAAAATGTTAGGCCCGAAATTCAGTTGGGCAGTGCTATGTGCCGAATCGGCACATTGCTCATCCGCCATCCATCTAACCCAGATTTTCAATGCCAGGGGACATATGCAGCCCTGGCATTGAAAATATGGTTATTGTTGCACAACCTGGAAGCTGCAGGAGCTAGCCAGGTAGCACCAATTTTCGATGCTACATGGTTAGCTCTATCGCCTTAAAGATAGGCAAGGGTTTTCCATGCCTATCTTTAAGGTGCCAAAGGCTAACCGGGTAGCATCAAAAATTGCTTCTACCCGGTTAGCGCGTGCCTCTGCCCCCACTCCACCCCAGAACACCCTCAACAAGCCCCAGTGCTAAGCGGATAGCATCTGGACACATTAAGGACTTAACTGTAATTTTCCAAAAGCACTAACCGTGTAGGTGCCTTTGGAAAATCCCAGTTAAGGCATTTACATGGGTAACATAGGCTGTTACCCATGTAACTGCCTTCGAAAACTGGGCCCCTTGTTATTATGAGTTTTTGCTGTCATCGCTTCTCTTCAAATTCTCTTTGCCTGAGTTATCAATGTCTTGCATCTGACTTGCCAGTGCTTATGTTGTTTCCTGTTTTTGTCTTTGGCTCCTTTTTCCATTTTCTGAAAGATACTTTTTTCAGCTGTAAGCTCTCTGATCTTACCTTTAAACCATGCCAGCAGTTGTTTGGACTTCTTTCCTCTTTTCTTAAAGCATGTAATACCTCTGGCCTGGGCTTCCAAGATAATATTTTTAAATAATGCCTGATGTAAACTCAACTTTTGCTTTTTGTTTTTTCTTAACCATTGTCCACATTGTATCATAATCTCCCTCTTGAAAGTTAAATGCTAGCATACTGGATTTCCTTGCTACCCTCCCTCCATTTATTAAATCAAATTTGATCATGTTATGATCACTATATGGAGTGGAGGATTAGCCTAGTGGTTAGAGCAACAGTTTAGTATCAAACAGATTTGGGTTCATTTCCCACTAACATGCCTTGTGACCTTGGGCAAGTCACCTTGCTCTCTATTGCCTCAGGCCTGGTTGCCTACTTCTAGTCTTACCTTGCCACAAAAACCCAGGTGCTGCTGGATTGCCAGGAGTCAGCATTGACAATGGCACTTAAAAAAAAATTACTATTGCTAAGTTTCCCCTGGCATCGGTCCATGAAACAGTCATTTATTTCATCTAGAAACTTTTTCTTCCTAGTATGTTCTGATGTGACATTGACACTGTTCATAATATGTTAATTGAAATCACTCATTATTACTGTGTTCTAACTTTTGTTAGCTTCCCTAATTTCTGTTAGCACTTCATCATCCATTTTTCATTCTAGCCAGGCAGACTATAGTACATCACCATTGCCATTCCCTTTTTACATGGAATTTCTATCCACAGAGATTCTACAGTGTACTTCCTGCAAAAACTGTATTTTGTTTGACTCAATGCTCTCTTTAACATATAAGAACATAAGATATGCCATACAGGGTCAGACCAAGGTCCATCAAACCCAGTATCCTGTTTCCAACAGTGGCCAATCTAGGCCATATAGCACAACCCCTCCACCAATTTGATCTATCATTGTGATAAAATTTGTAGCCAAGTATCACAATGTCCAATTGGTTATCCTCCTTCCACTAGGTCTCTGAGATGCTAATTATATCTAACCTTTCATTCAATGTTATATATTCTAATTTGCCCATCTTATTTTTCAGACTTCTAGCATTTGCATGCAGGCATTTCGAATTTTGTTTTTTGTTTCTATTAACAAATCTATCTGCTTCTCAGTTGACATGGGTAATTTGGAATCTTTCAGTTCCGTCTGCTATTTACTTAAAGGCACCAGGATTACTTTTACCTTTTTATTGGAACCACTCTGTCAGGATGACCTAACTTCCTTCAAAGATAAATCATTCTGAACCATGCACACTTGGGCGACTGTCGGCTTTCCCCCATTAGCCAGTTTAAAAGCTGCTCTCTCTCCTTTTTAAAGGTTAATGCCAGCAGCTTGTTTCCACTCTTCCACTCTGGCTAAGGTAGAGCCCATCCCTTTGGAAAAGCCCCCCCCCCCCCTCCAGAATGTTGCTCAGTTCCTAACAAATCTAAAACCCTCTTCCTTGCACCATTGTCTCATCTACACATGAAGACTCCAGAGCTCTGCCTGTCTCTTGGGTCGTTCATGTGGAATGGGGAAGCATTTCTGAGAATGCTACCTTGGAAGTTCTGGATTTCAAAGTTCTACCTAAAAGCCTAAATTTAACTTCCAGAACCTCCCTCCTACACTTTCCCACTGTATTCTGGAACCATTCACCAGCATAGCTTCACTAACCCAGGTATGGCATGCCTGCAAGTTGCAACAGAATCAATATTGCTCTGAATGTCTTCATAGAGGGACAGAATCACCCAAGAGTTCAACTTGTTCCTGTGCACCCACCTGTCTCTGTTAATCCCAGCAGCTTTTTCTTTGGTCAAAATATGTGCTGCCTGCAAGGGCTCCTGATGAGCCTGGGCTGCCTGGTCCTACTCTTGTAATGGAAATATTCTTTACGGGGTATTGCATTAGAGTTCAACCTAAGCACCTAATAAGATGGACCCTTTATATGAATGAGATTCTAACAAGAGATATGGGCAACCATAGATGCTATGATCGATGTGCACATGGGCAGATAATCTCTTTATTTCAAAATATGTAAACATAATTCAGCTTGTATTCAATTTAGTCCATGATAAAAATCTAATATCTTTACTTATTTATTCCCTGATGGGCATTGCCAAGAGTGGGATTTTCCCTGTGCTGCCTCTTGGCTATAGACTTCTTCTTGATGACACATCCTTCTGATCTCCTTATTAAGACCACAGATCTTCTTCAACTGGCTAGAAACCACTTATTATATAGGATTTTATGTCCATAGGCTTTAATATATTTAGCCTTTACTGGCTATAGGCAGGGGTGTGTCGATATAGTGCCTTGCTGACACTTTATGACTGATCTATCCCTTAGAGACAGTGACCTCAGCTTATCATGGTTTCAGCGTCTGCTGTTGTGCAAACCAGTACATGTATGTGAAGAGTGCAGCTTATCATGAGCCTCCTCCTGGCACGTTAGTTGTTTATTTGCAGAGATGGCTGGAAAGGTTTATCAGTTTACTTAATGTTTCTCCTAAGGCTAGTTCAGAGGCTACTTCTCAAAGTCCCTAGTCAAATCTTTCCTGTTTATACTAAGCTAACATCTATTGTTCCCTTCCTCCTCAAAATCTATCATAATACTCTCTCCTTCTTCCATGTGTTTCCTTGCCCTAGCCTCTATGGGCCCAATTTTCAAAAGGCATTTACACGGTTTACTGGGCTGAATCTGGATATTCAACGGCACTTATATTTTTGTAACCATTTCGTCATCGCAGTGAAACATTTGGAAATGTTGGAACAGTCTGGTGAAGTTGTGGAGAAGAGAGTGTATATCATGATGACTTCTGTGTATATCTGATATTTTATGTTGAAGCTTTTTATGACGTCACAGAGTGGTTGAATGTATATGTTGAAAAGGATCAAGGAGAGCGTTGACCCTTGGTGTAGAGCATAGGGGAGGGAGTTCTTGGAACCTATTTTTACTTGTTGGTTACGGTCTGTTAGGTAAGCTTGGAACCATTTAATGGTATTGCCATGGAGTCCAATATCATGTAGTCTATTGAGCAGAAGTTGGTGACGGACCAAGTCAAATGCAGTTGATAAGTCTAAGAATAGGAGAATAAACCCTTGTGAGATGCGTTCAGTGCCTGAAATTAGGATGTCAAGTAGGGAGGTGAGGAGGGTTTCGACCCCAGTCTTTGGACAGACACCATGTAGTTGTTTATTCAACGACACATAACCATCATGGATATATTTTAGGGATGTGCTGGTTAAAAAAAAAAAGCTTTTGTTTCATCTTTGTATGGGTTTTTTTTCTAATAGTGTGCACTATTGCACAATACTGCATCCCATTGCGTACTATTCACACATGTATGGACAGTGTGGCCTATTGATCAATAGTGTGCATATTACACAATTGGGCACACAATTGAGCAATACTGCACAATATTGTCACTTTCATTTTAAAACCAAAGCACATCCCTAATATCCATTTCCTTATCAGTTCTGTGCTGACAGCTTTTCTAGTCTCTGATAAAAGAAAACAGTGCTTCTCCTGGAGACTTGGCCTGTTTGGTTATGAATCCAGCTCTCTCTCCATCTAGATGTTTCACATCACACTCCTGAACTAGGGAAAAAACCCTTTTTCCCCTCCTCCTGACAGCGTAGTTACTCACCTGTAGCAGGTGTTCTCCAGGGACAGCAGGAACCAGTCCTCGCTTATGGGTGACGTCGGCACCGACGGAACCCGCATGGAGCAATTCTCCAGCTTTCAAAGAAAGCCTTTGGGATTGCTGCAATGCATGCGTGGTCCTCTTCCTGCCCAAAAGGTGCCATTTTGCTCAGTCAGGTCCTCTAGCTAGAGCCCTACTAAGCAGATGGCAAGGGAAGGACAAAAATAGCAACTCTACAGGGGAGGTGGGAGGGTAGTGAGGACTGATTCCTGCTGTCTCTGGAGAACACCTGTTACAGGTGAGTAACTACGCTTTCTCCAGGAACAAGCAGAAAATCAGTCCTCACTTATGGGATTCCCCAGCTATAGGCTACTGAGCCTGTAACCCAAAACGCCTCTGCGAGGCCGTGAGCAGAAGTCGATGCCCGAAGGAGCCCGAGTCCTCGGGTCCCTGGGGCGAAGCTCTCAGTAGCCGTCGAAGAAGGGTCGAAGAGCAGGAGTTGTTTATACCCCGAACAGATTACGGAGTACAGCCTGGCCGAAGACGCTGTCCTGGCGGGACTCCCTCTCCAGGCAGTAGTGTACAGCGAAAGTGTTCACTGAAGACAAGGTTGCAGCAAGGCAGATGTCTGTTAAAGGCACTGAGAGCAGCAAAGCCACCAAAGCTGCTTTGGCTCGGATGCCATGCGCGGTGACCTGCCGATCTAGTGGGGTGCCTGCCTTTGCTTGGGCGAAGGCAATGCAGTCCACCAACCAGACAGATGGTGTGCTTGATGACTGCCTGCCCCAGGAGATTGGGGTCGTAGGCAACAAAGATCCGGTCAAACTTGAAATGAACCTAGATACGCTGCACGTAGAAGGCAAGAGCCCTTTTGGAGTCAAGTGTATGCAACACCGCCGATGCCTGGTCGGCATGCGGTCTCGGGAAGAAGGTCGGGACGCCTATCTCCTGATTGAGATGAAAGTCTGAGACCACTTTCGGTAGGAACTTGGGATGGGTGCGGAGGACCACCCTGTTCCCGTAGAATCTGGTGTATGGAGCCTCAGCCATTAGGACCTGAAGTTCACTGACTCGGCGAGATGGTCAAAGCCACCAGGAAGACCACCTTCCAGGAGAGATGCTGAAGCAAGCACATCACCATCGGCTCGAAGGATGCTCGCGTAAGCTGCATCAGCACCATGTTAAAGTCCCACTCCGCTGGAGGAGGCCAGATGGGAGGCTTGGAAAGCAAGAGGCCTCGCATGAAGCAGGAGACCAAGGGCTGCCCCGAGAGGAGTTTCCCCTCAACGGGGAGATGGTTCGCTGAAATGGTGCTCAGGTGAACCCTGACCGAGTTGGATTTCAATCCTGCCTTTGAGAGGTGGAGGAGATACTGAATAATCCATCGGAAAGAGCAGGAGAATGGGTCGATCTGGAGCTCAGAGCCCCAGGTCGAGAAGTGTCGCCACTTAAAGGCATATGCCCATCTCGTTGAGTCCTTCCTCGACATGAGGAGAATCTCCTCGACATCCTCAGTGAGGTGCAGTGGAGCTAAGGCGACCCGTTGAGCCGCCAGGCTGTAAGGAACAGTGAGGCCAGGTTTGGGTGGAATAACCGACCCTCCTCATGTGTCAACAGACCTGGGACACAGCCCAGGGGGACTGGAGGCTCAGAGGTGAACTGGAGCAGAAGTGGGAACCAAGGCTGTCGAGGCCATGAGGATCACCAAAGATCGGTCCCGCTGAACCTTGTGGAGGGTCCTCGCAATGAGAGGAGTGGGAGGAAATGTGTAAAGAAGGCCGGAGGTCCAGTTCAAGAGGAATGCATCCTGGGCCACCCTGCTCAGGTGCGGAACAGGGCTGCAGAAGTGGGGAAGCTGCGTGTTCACCGGACTGGCAAACAAGTCCATGGATGGGGTCCCCCACCGATGGAACAAGACACCAGCGACCTTCAGATCCAGGTGCCACTCGTGTGGGCGGAGGATCCTGCTGAGTTTGTCCGGGAGGACATTCTCCTGGCCTGGGAGGTAGACCACTCAAAGGGTCATCCCCTGGCAAGATGCAAAGGAACAAAGGAGGATCACCTCTCGGCAGAGGAGGCGTGATCCTATTCCCCCCTCCTTGTTTATATAAAACATGGCTACCCTGTTGTCGGTCTGCACAAGCACCCACTTCCCTCTCAGAGAGCCCTCAAAGGCCCTCAGGGCCCATCGGACCGCCCGAAGCTCGAGTAGGTTAATCTGCTGCCGAGACTCTTCGGGCGACCACTGCCCTTGGGTGTACAATGCACTACAGTGGGGTCCACACCCCAGCAGGGAAGCATCTGTCGTTAGGATGAGCTAGTGCTGTGGGATCTGGAAGGGCATTCCCCGAAGTAGACTTCGGGGGTCCCGCCACCAACTCAGGGAGCCGTAGAGACTGCAGGAGACCCGGATAGGTTCCCTGAGGTGACCGAAGGCCTGGCTCCATTGTGCCCTGAGGCACCACTGGGATGTCTGCATGTGCACGCAGGAGTGGGGGACCACATGGATGGTGGAGGTCATGTGTCCCAGGAGGTGCAGCATGACCCATGCCGTAACCCAAGCCCTGCTCTGGACCTGGGCCGTCACAGCCTGGAGACAGTCCGCCCAGTCTGTGGGCAGGAAGGCAGTTGCTGCCTCTGTTTCGAGGTGGGCGCTGATGAATTCCAGGGTCTGCACTGGCTCGAGATGGGACTTGGAGTAGTTGACCAAGAAGCTGAGGCGTTCGAGGAGGAGGATTGTTCACAACGCCGCCAGGCGGGCTTCGTCAAATCGAAGAGATAGATAACGAATTGATTAAAGATATTGCCAAGATAGCCACAAAGGGGGAAGCGATCATATTGGGTGACTTTAATCTACCCGATGTGGATATGATTACTCCTGCAAATCTGGAAAGAAGCAAAAAAATTGTGGATGCTTTCCAAGATGCATTACTTAGACAAATGGTGATGGAACCACCAGGGAAAGCTCAATGCTGGATTTAGTGCTCACCAACGGTGATAGTGTGCCCCTGTGAGCAGCAGTGATCATCACACAGTGTAGTTTGAGATATAACCCAAGGTGCAGTCCAATCATAGCAAGCTCAAATTCTTAAACTTCAAAAACACTGACCAGTAAAATGGCCAAGTACCTAAAGGAGGAGTTGGCAGGGTGGAAGGGGATAAGGAAAGTGGAATTGCAATGGGCTAAACTAAAGGTGGCAATAAAAGGGGCAAAAGATAAATATGTAAGAAAAGTAAATAAAAACAAGAGAAGAAGGAAACCTATTTGGTTTTCCAAAGAAGTGGCTGCTCAAATAAAGGCAAAAACCACAGCTTTCACAAAATTCAAAAGCTTGCAAACAGAGGAACACAGAAATGAATACAGGATCAAACTCAAAGAGACAAAAAGAGAAATAAGGAAAGCAAAATCAAAGGCAGAGGAAAAGATGGCTAAAGATATGAAGTGTGGCGACAAAACTTTCTTCAGGTATATTCGGGAAAGGAAGAAGATCAGAGGTGGAATTGCAGGATGCAGAAGTGCTGGGAACGGACTCATGGATAGTGACATTGAAAAAGCGAAATTGCTAAACAAATACTTCTGCTCTGTTTATACTAAAGAAAATCCTGGAGAAGGACCACCTGTGATTCCCAAATATAAAAATGGGAATGAAGTAGATACCACACCATTCACAGAAGATGATGTGTTAGAACAACTTGCAAAACTGAAAGTGGACAAGACTATGGGGCCGGATGGGATACATCCCAGGATGCTGAAAGAGCTCAGAGAGGTTCTTGCAGGGCTGTTAAAGGATGTTTTCAACAGATCCTTGGAAAAAGGAGAAGTTCCTTAGGACTGGAGAATGACTGATGTGGTACCTCTACACAAAAGTGGTGACAGGGAAGAAGTGTCAAACTACAGGCCCGTGAGCCTTACCTCGGTGGCGGGAAAAGTAATGGAGGTGCTCCTGAAAGAGTGAATAGGGGACTTTCTCAAAACCAACAGGTTGCAAGATCCGAGGCAACATGGTTTTACCGAAGGACGATCTTGCCAAACAAATCTGATTGAGTTCTTTGACTGGGTGACCAGAGAACTAGATCAGGGGCATGCGATGGATGTCATCTACCTGGATTTCAGCAAAGCCTTTGATACTGTTCCTCATAGGAGGCTTATCAATAAACTCAGTAGTTTGGGGATGGGTCCCAAGGTGGTAAACTGGATCAGAAATTGCTTGAATGACAGATGACAGAAGGTGATGGTAAATGGAGCTCACTCGGATGAAAGGAAGGTGATTAGCGGGGTGCCCCAGGGTTTGGTCCTGGGCCCGGCACTGTTCAATGTATTTGTGAGTGATATTGCTGAAAGACTGAATGGAAAAGTCTGTCTTTTTGCAGATGACATGAAAATTTGCAACAGAGTCAACTCCCCCAAGGGAGTGGTTAACATGAGGAAAGATCTACAAAAGCTGGAAGAATGGTCTAATGCTTGGCAATTAAGATTTAATGCAAAGAAGTGCAGTGTCATGCACTTGGGTAGCAGAAATCCAAGGGAAATGTACGCGATAGGGGGCGAGAGGTTGGTGTGCACGGATCAGGAGAAAGACCTTGGTGTGATTATTTCTGTAGATCTCAAGGTGGCAAAACAGTGCAAAAAGGCGGTGGCAAAAGCCAGGAGGATGTTGGGCTGCATACAAAGAGGAATTACTAGCAGAAAGGAAGAGGTACTAATGCCAATGTATAAGTCACTGGTGAGGCCTCACTTAGAATACTGTGTTCAGTTTTGGAGACCATATCTTGCAAAGGATGTAAAAAGACTAGAAACTATTCAGAGGAAGGCGACCAAAATGATTTGGAGCCTGCGTCAGAAGCCTTATGAGAAGAGACTTGAAGACCTAAATATGTACACTCTGGAGGAGAGGAGGGATAGGGGATATATGATTCAGACCTTTAAATACTTAAAGAGAAATAATGAACAAACATACCTCTTCCAAAGAAGAGGAAGCTGTAAAACCAGAGGGCATAACATGAAGCTGTAAGGTGGTAAATTGAAAAGCAATGTCAGGAAATACTTTCTCACTGAAAGGGTGGTGGATGCTTGGAATGCCCTCCTGATGAAAGTGGTGGGAGCAAACACAGTGACGGAATTCAAAATGGCATGGGACAGACACAGTGGATCCCTTTACAGCAACAGGATAAAATCAAAATAAACTGAACCATCTAATTTCTCAACAAATAGGGGTGTCCTACATGGAGCAGTGGGTTCACCCCTAAAAAAAGACATGGGGAGGGGTGGCCTGCACAGAGTGGCAGGTGCACCTACTCCTACCATCTTACTGGGCAGACTTGATGGACCATACTGGTCTTTATCTGCCATCATTTACTATGTTACTATGTCCATGTGACAAGCCAGTCATCGAGGTAAGGGAAGACGGGTATGCCCTGCCGCCTGAGGGAGGCGGCAGCCACAGAGAGACACTTTGTGAAACCCCACGGTGTGGACGCAAGCCCAAAGGGGAGCACCCTGTACTGGTAATGTTCCCCCTGCATCCTGAAGCGTAGGTATTGTCTGTGTTGAGGGTGGATTAGAATGTGGGCATGCGTCCTTGAGGTCTAAGAAGCATAGCCAATCACCCTGCTGAAAGAAGGGCAGCAGGACACCAGGCGATAACATTTTGAACTTCTCCTGCGGCAGGAACTTGATTAGGTTCTAGATGTCGAGGATGGGACGTAGGCCCCCCGTCTTTTTCGTAAGAAGAAAGTAGAAGGGGTAGAACCCACGACCTCGAAGGTGCAGCTGTATCTTCCTCGACAGCCCGTTGGGCGAGGAGGTTGGACAGCTCCCGCTGCAATAAGGCCTGGTGCAAAAGGAGCCGAGTAGGCTCCGCTGGCGAGAAGGGAGGAGGACATCTGTCCAGGCGGAGACGATATCAGTCCCGGATTATTCGGAGGACCCAGGCATCCAACGTGATCGACGCCCACTGTGGGGCAAAGAGGGACAGGCGTCAACCCACCGGTGGAAGGGCTGCCGGGGGGCGAGAGGCTATGCCGTCGGTGTCAAAAACCCTGAGTGGGTTGTAGTGGCGCCAGTTGCTGGGCCTTAAGCCCTTTAGACTTGCAGTGGCTATGTGCACCTCTCTTCCAATGCATACCGGAGGCCGGCACGGGGGTGGGTGGGAAAGGAGGATAGTCCCGGTAGGGGAGTCCCTTCCTTTGGAAGAACGCCGTCTTTGTTTGCTGCTTCTTCCGACAGAGGGAGGAGGTTTTACGCGCGAGACGGGTTTGAGTAACAAACTCAGTTTCTATCTCAACGGCCTTATCCTCCATAGGTTTACTAAACAGCTGCTCGCCGAGGCAGGGGACATCCAGGAACTTCTCCTGGACCCACTGCTCCAGGTCCAAGGATTGGAGCCATGCCTGGCATCGGGCCCTGATGCCAGCTGCTGCCACTCGGGCGGAGGACTCAAACCCGTCATACACAGTGTGGGAGAGATACTTTGAGCACTCCGCGACGGATTTCAGGAAGGTTTGTAACCTGAGGCCTGCGGAGAACCTGCCGAGCTCTTTGGCGAGGTCATGCAGGAACATGCCCATATACAACTGGTATGCCTGGATGCGGCATGTGAGCATGGACCCCTGATAGGCCTTGCACCCAAGGGCATTGACAGCTCTCGCCTCCCTGCCCGGGGGAAACTGAAGAGTGCGACTTCTGGCTCTTTTGCTTCTGCATCGCCAACTCCACTAACATGGAGGTGTGTGGGAGCTGGGTCTTCTGGAACCTCGGGCCATGTTGGACCCTGTACATGGCATCAAGGCACTTTCTCACTATTTATTTATATTATATTTTTATTAGAGTCTCTTTTATACCACGCTATTCAGCATCAGTGCGGTTTACAATGAACAATAAAATACACATTTCCGATGGTACTTTGTGTTTACAGTTGAACAGGTAATGCAACTTGGATAACAGGGTAACTATTTACAATTTAAGACATAATTGGGAACTCTTTTGACTTCAGTCAAGGGGGTTCTGAGAGGCTTGTGAGGATGGTGCAGCGTCCACATTGGCTTCTGGGTAAAACTGGAGGAAGAGGTGAAGTTTTAAGGCCTTTCTGGGGACCAAAGCAGGTGTCTCCCACATGCAGAGGAGCAGCCTTGACAAAATGGGAGGCAATGGAACAGTAAGAAACTCCTGAGGCAAGGACTCATACTGCAGAATATCAAGCTCTTCAGTTCGCGGCTCCTCTTTAGTCTGCGTAGCCAGGCTGAGGGCCTGTGCCATGTCCCGCACGAACACTAGGAATGATATGTCCTCGGGTGGCAAATGCCTCCGAGAGGTGGGTGGGGATGGGTCCAAAGGGAGGTCCCTGTGGGCATGGGTCTCTGGGGAGGTGTCCCTATCCGACTCCCAGTCCGAGAAGGAGTCCGACTCGGGCTGGTCACCCTGTCAAGAGGTCGAGGCCCACTCGGAGCCAGCCTTAGAGGTTCTCGCTACAGAGGACAGGGAAGTCGAACGAGACTGACGCCGAGGACCCTCACGAGGTCCATGACTCTCGGGGCTTTCCAGGGTGGGTTTTGGTGTCCCTCTCGAGGTACGGGCCAGCTGTGCTGGGCATGAGTGCCTGCTGGGCAGCTAAGAAGGCAGAAACGCTGCGCTCTAGTACCAGCATTTATTTTATTTAACAGGTTTTATATACGGGACTCCCATGTGGACATGGCTCCATGCGATGTTGACACTGGGATTACCAGGTCTAGCATGGAGGAGGAGAGGGGGTCCTCACCGGGACGGCCCTGAGGAGACTGGGCGCCATCGCCGGAGGCCTCTGTATATGTATGAGGTATCTTACGAGTCTGCTCCTTGTCCGACTCTCGTGAACGCCGAGGGGGGCTGAGCAAATGAGCGCAGGAGCGCTTGCACTTGTCTGGGGCCCCCAAAAGCAACTTTGAGGTCTTCTTCTTCTTACACCTCTCCACTTCAGGGGACCCCTGGTTGGAGTGCCGCCGAGAGTGCAGGACCGAAGTGGGGGATCCCACCTGCGGAGAGACGACCGAGGGTGCCGCTGGGTATTCCGGGGCTACCTTCCAGAAACTTTCATCAGACTTCTGCTTACGACTTAGCAGGATCTTGGAGGACATTTTCTTGCAAAGAGAAAAGAGCTCCAGGTCATGGTCAGCCCCAAGACACCGAAAACAGCAGTCGTGGGTGTCCGTGAGCGACATGTTTTTGAAGCATCTGTCACATTTCTTAAATTCGGTGGCCATGAGGGCAAAAAGGGCCCCTGCTAGGTCGAAGACCTTTGCGAAAAGCGGTTGGGGAAAAAAGGGTGAGAAGCCCGTGAAAAAACCTTTACAGGAAAAGACGTCCCCTCGCTCAAGGGAAAAAAAACAGACCAGGGGAGGATGGGAGAGAACCAGTGCTACCAGAAAAAAACACAGGCCAGAGGTCGAAAACGAAACACTTTTTCCAAGGGACAAGGACATGCGTCCAAAGAGCTCTGCGGAAAAAGGGAGATTGAGCAAGATGGCACCTTTGGACGGGAAGAGGACCATGCATGCGTGGCAGCAATCCCAAAGGTGCCAACATCACCCATAAGTGAGGACTGACTTCCTGCTTGTTCCTGAAGAATGGCCAAGTCTCTCTTTGCAGTCCAATTGGCCCTCAAAGTCAGGTAAAAGAAGACAAAGGGGCATATTTACCAAGCGTGGTAGCCAGGAGTGCAGGTTTAGTGCAGGCTAACGTGTGTTTTGGTTGCACGTAGCCGGAGGTGCATGGCCAAAACATTATCGTACTAAAGAGCCACACTACCAGAGCAGAAGGTTGATAGGCAGGGTACGAGTGTAGATATGATGGAAAGCAGACAGATACCACTAGGATGGGGCAACTACTGCCGGCCCCTAACTAGGTGGTAGTTACACCTGACTTGCTAGCATGTCACAAATGTGAAGTTTGGATGCAAGCCTTACAAAATATGAAGGGCAGAAAAGGGTAAGCAAACAATGTGAGCAGAAGATCTAGATGACTTCCTAGAGCAGTTGTTCAGAGGGGTGGAATGCCACAGCTGCAATAACAGCTGTCCACTAGAGCTTGACAGTCACAATACAAGCACCTGCATCATGGGACTGAACCCACTGGGACTGAAGAAAAAAAGTAGTGGCTGTCTTAACAGACTGCTGTTTATGCCTGCCTATGCACTGGTTAGCTGTGGGAGAGCTGCTGGTGTGATGTGCTGTGGAGGGGTCAGCAAATAGGGCCTTTGCTAAATGTTCTGACAGTACCAGGCACAAGCCAGGGTTGGAATCAGCAGAGTACAGCCGGGGCAGCTAGTTAGAAATACATCCTGTGCGACTAACAAATCTGGTGCCCCGCCCCTCCATCCAGCCATGTTCAGTAGCTCACCCTTTTTGAGCTTCCTGGAAGCCCAGTGATGATATCAGCATCCTTGTTTCTCTGAGAGAGCATGCCAAATATGCACAGACTTCTGAGCACATGTGTTTGGTTTGCTCTTTCAGTTTAATGCTGCCATTCATGCCAAACTTGTGTGACTAATTTGCATATGCGCCCCTTTCTGCATGCCAGTGAAGTCGCACGTTATTGGTGTGCTGCAAAGAGATATATAGAGTTGACAGTGCGATTTCAGCATCGATCCGTAAGTTTGTACCTGAGGCAATGGAAGTGATTTGTACAAGATCACAAGGAGTGGCAGTGGAATTTGAGCCTGGATTCCCTGGTTTATAGCCCACTGCTCTACCGATCAGGCTACTCCCTCAGTGGCAGCAAAGACTGGAAATTACTTCCTGGAGAAAGAGAGACAGGTGGCTGGGACAGTTTTGAAGTGTATAAAGGTGGTTGAGAGTAGTTTGGGTTTTAAATCCATAGAGGAAATGTATGTATAATCACTGTAGAAAGGGGAAGTGAAGCGATTTCATTCTGAGTGAGAATTTAGCTAAGAGAATTCAACCCCATGGAGTACTGTTCAGAGCACTTCTCCAATTAGTACGTGCTTGAGAACATGGATTAAACTCCCAATTGCTTCTTGAGAAGACATGGTCACACTGACAACAGCACACTCACAAACTAAGTGGATCACAGTGTGAGCAGCTGATGCGCACTTTGTATCCCACTTAGTTTGAATTGCATTGCATTACATGTTCAGATTGCCCAGTCTATACACACCTATAGACTGCATAGGGTGAGTGACAAGCAAGATAAGAAGTCTTGTGCTAGCCCATTATTATGTAATCAGGGTGTATTAGTGTGATGAAAGGTTTTAAACAGTAAAAGGAAAACATACTGGAGTGACTGACTGAGGAGAATATCATACACTCTAGCCAGGGAAGCACTTGATGTTCACTTTAATTTGTCACAGTAAGAATACCATTAATTTACGGATGCAAGTGAACTGCAGTGAATGTTTACACTCGTAGCTTGAGGAAGTTTTTCTGCACAAGAGAGAAAGCCTCTCATTTACATTTTTTTTAATTTGCTAAATATTTATTAAGGAACTAAAGCAAATACAGACAAACTATAACAGATATGCATCATTTATAAACATAACAATGAACAATGGCAAGGTTTGTACATCCAGACAAAAGGATTCTGTTTCATTATTCAAATATTATAAAATCACCTCATCATATCACAAAAATAATTGCTAATACAAAAGACTTAACAATTTAGAAAGCAAACAAGCGCCAAAGAAAAAAGGCTTCTGCTACAGTCTAAACCCATTGTTCAGGATATCACCATTACCCAGATACAAATTTTTTTATGGAAAAGAAAAAAAGGGAATTGTTGACTGTATTCAGAGGGGAAAAAGAAACATAAAAGGTGACAGGATTAACAAAAACTTAACCAAAATATAATGCCAACATAAATCAGACCATCACAATTCCTAGTCTACAAGTCACAGTATCTTTAAAAATTGTTCAGATTTCCTCAAAATCTAAAGTTTAACTTAAATCCTTAATGGACTGAAAAAAAGCCAGAACTGGAGTCTAAGGGATATGTTTACTAAAGGGTGTTGAGAGAGCAAGTGTACCATTAACGTCTGTTATCGGCACCCTTGCGCTTTAACGCTGCAAAAAAGCTGCATTAATGGGTGTTAAAGGCTCCTGCAGCATTAAGGGTGCAGTAGGTGGAGAGTGGGTGTTAATGGGGTGGCGAGTGGGCATTAACAGCAAGTGCTCCCTTAACACCTATTGCACAATGTGTGTGAAAGCCTGTTAACGCTGGGAACCCTAACACCGAGTAAAACCTCACGGAAAGGGTGTATTTTGAGGGGAGAGAGCCTATTTAACTGTCTGCAATGTGATCACCACACAGGAGCGTCACAGACAGTGATAGTAGTGCTCCATTAACAGCAACAGCATACTGCCCAAGTATGAAAGGGCAATATGTTGATGGTGCAAATGGGGCAAAGGAGGTACCATGTAGGTGATACAGTGGGGGTTGATGGTGCGCAATGATGACCAAGCAGCTACCCAGGGGGCACATCTGTGATGGCTGGCATGACCCCACAGTGGCAGTGACAGCACACAGACATGCTGCTGCTGTTGAAAAGGTCACATGCAACTGTGGGGGGGGGCCAAGGGGCCCTGGCACCATAGGGAGAGAGTCCGGCTGGCTCCCAGTCCCGCTGCTGCTGAAGCCATCTCAGAAGGACAGGCGGACAGCGGTGATAGCAGTACCCCTAAAGGGGGCTGCTGAAAGCAGCCATCCATGAAGGTACTGGGGTGCATGTTTTCACCTCCCCCACAAGAGATGTAATTGGCGGTAGCCAGGGAGGGGGCAGCAGTGGCATGTGGGTCAGGGGGCAGTGCGACTGGCCTGTGTGTCACTGCTGTCCCAACTGGCCGTGCCTCCCCAGGCACCTGCCTAACCCCAGTTGATGGGCCAGCGTGCACCCCACTCTCTACTGACATCATGATGTCATGTCAGCATGCTGTGTGTGTGGTGGTTGTGGGTGCTACGCACCCCCCCCCTCCAGCAGCAGACAGAGGCTCTGACCTGGCTCTGTATGTCATGTGTGATGCCACATTTGACTATGTCATCCTGGGGACAAGCAGTCCAGCCACAGGAACAGTGCCACACGTGATGATCTAACAACACAGAGGCTGGACATAGCAGGACACGTGCCCACACCCCAGTAGAGGGGGGTCTGGAGTGGCAGAATGGGCAGTTGCACAGATGTAACAGCAGGGACTTTGCCTGCAGCACAAAACCAGTGTGTCTGCCATGATAGCAGAGAGGGATGGGATAGCCAGCAGGTTGCCACCAATGACCATTGGCCTATGAAAACAGTCCACATAAGGGAGTGAAGGGCCTATGCCATTGATTTGGATGTCCCCACCCCCCACATAATGAGTGGATATGTGCATGTGGGGGAGACATATGGGCACTGCTGAAGGCCTACCCTGAAATAGAAGAACAAAGCATGTCTGGGGAAAAATGTCAACCCAGCAACCTTACCTGCACGATGAAAACACTACTACTACTACTATGATACATCTGTCATGAAGTGCTACAAGGCATACGTAGTGCTGGACAAACGCATAGGAAGACAGTCCCTGCTTGAAGAGCTTACTATGAAGTGATGACAGGTAGTTCAATACAAGAGATAGAAGGGTACAATAGGGGGAGGAGACACCAGGAAAACAAGAGAGAAGAATCCAACAGCAGCACCAAAGAAATATGCTTTCTGCATATATATGAAAAGGAAGAGAAAGAAAATATGACGTAACAATAGAGGACGCTTGCACCAGGCATAAGGAGCAGCAAGGTAAAAGAAGGGAAGTTGGGATGGCAGTAGAAGAACAGCACATAGAGAGGGGGTAAGGCGAGGAAGTACAAACTCCACGGGAAGGGATGTAGGGATAGAGGATAGATGAAAGGTGCAGAGGGGCAGTACAGGGGATGCAGTTATAGGCTAGCCAAAGATGTCTGAGATGGATAAGTAAATGTATGGGGAGTCAGTGAAACAATATCAAGAGAGGCGTGATATGAGTGTGTCAGGACTGGGGGACTATGAGCCACGCAGCAGACCTCTAAAGTGATGGACGGTGAGAGATGACTTTGAGGGAGACCAGCCAAGAGTAGGGTGCAAGTGCAAGACGGACAGTATCTCTAGTGTGGACACAAGTTTTAGTCCTGCGGTCAGAGAGCAAGGTGCTCTGTGTGAACCGGGGACCCCTCCAAATGTGCAAACCAGGTCATGAACAGCCATCTGATGCACCAGTGCATCCACGTCAGCAAAATCTGTCTTTAAGATGTGATGTAATGGCTTGACTACACCAGAAACATACACCAGGTATGGGAGATCATGGCCTTTCAGCCTGTCCCGCCATGCCATGTGTGTGTGTGTGCCTGTTGCATGGGCTGTTTCCCTGAGTGAACATTTCCCATGTGTTCCAATGAAATGTCAGTTCCACTAGCAGCATCGGCAGCCAGTGCAGCATACAGAATGAACAATATGTCTCTCACTCATACCCATCAAACACACATTGTCAGAGAGGTAGAGCCCAGGGTCTGCAGAGATCCCAGAATATATGGGCAGGCCCCTCTGCATGGCTGCATCCACCCTGAAAATACCCACATCTACCCACATGGGTTGATCAACCCATAAGGGTGCTCTGCAGTTCAGTATACAAGGGCAGTGTATATCATAGAGCAGGGTTGAAGGTTCAAGGCCTAGTTGTGGATCAGGTCTAGCATGTCCCTATGGTTAAACTTTATCTCACATTGCAGGTACACCACCAGCAGGTGCAACCCATAATGACTCGTGCAGCTAGAGACCAAACACCCATCAGCTGCACAGGCAATCTACACTACCCATGCCTGAATGGGATTGCAGGCTGATAGCACCAGCATACCAAGCGGGCATTAACAATGTGCATTCATTGCAGAGTGCACTAAGAGTGCCTGCACAATCAGCACACATTATGAATGATTGAGCAGATAAGGATAAGGCAGTGGCAGTGGCAGGTAGGAATGGCAACCAACACCACTTTTGCAGAATGCTGTGAGGTGTGTGTGTGTCTCTACAGAGTACTGTGGCCTTCTGCAATGCACAGTGGCCTGAATTGCATAAGCTGTCTCCAGCATTTGTCTTGACATTTCCATAATGATCAGCAGAGGATTGCGAGTATGAAAGTCATTGCTTAGCCCAGGATGTGTATGCGTCAGAGGTGAGGTCAATGGCTGGGACATTGCAGTCCCCATCTGCCATGTGAATGGCTTGGGGTTCTACATCATGTCATGCTGATAGGGCACTCTCACTATGACCATGTCACAGCTAGGTAGCCACATAGTGCTATGTATAGATGGGAGCTCCTTCTTTCAGTGGGGGCACAAATCAGTGGGCCAAGTGCTGGGTGTGCATGCTGTTTTGCCTAAGCCAGGGTGGCCATGGTTGCTCTATACATATGCAGTGTGTTTGTGCCAGCAGATTGGCCACAGTTGGTTTGTGCATGGCTGAGACTGCCCTGTAATGGAATGCTAGCTCAAGATGGTTAGGACAGCAGCAGTTCTTGGGGTGCCCACTATGGTGCATGCAGGCCTGGACAAATACCACTGCATTCTGCTTCAATGGCAATAGCTGCCACAACCCTGCACACTGACATGAGATGGTCTAGGAGAGTTCCAGCCAATAAGAGCAAAGCACAGATGTGACAGGCAGTTCCAGCCTATTGCAGTTGTGTAGAAACACAGGTGTCTGGCATCATCCACTACAGATATAACATGCCACACACTAGCAATGACCTTGATCTGCAGCAGAGTCCATCTCTCATAGGGCAAGCTCTGGGGACCAGGTGCTGGGTGCCCCTCCTTCAGGGTGACCACTGGAACCAGTCAGTAGCACAGTTGCAACTGTTATGTGCTTGTAGCAAGCATTGCCAGTGTGTATAAGTGAGCTTATATGCTGGATCACTATATCCCTCAGTTGTTGATCAGCTGCAGAAAGCTGTTCTGCATGTACAGTGCATCCTGGGTAATGGGAGGCTAACCTATCCCTTCACACACAGCAGACATGTCAGGCAGGGATCTGCAGTCTCTCCAATTACAGCCATTGCTGTTCAGAATGGTGTAGCCTAATGGTTAGGGCACAGTCTCCATAAGCAAAGGACATGGGTTCAGTTCCCTTTGTGATTGTGTACTATTCAACTTATCTACATGCCTGGGACAGTCTGGATGCTACTGTGACTGGCTGTCACACATTTTGTGCTTTGTCAGGTGTTTGGGCCACACTTTGGAAATTTTGACATGCTATTCACCATCCTGTCCTTATGTGCAGATGCCTCTATTGCCTATGCAGAGGCCCATTGCAAGGGTCCAGACATGTTTACCCTGCAGATGTCTGCTACCTGATTGGAGACATAGCCTAATGGCCAGGACACTGACTTTGGAGCCATGATATGAGGGTTCAATACTCATTGTGTGACTAGTTTTATGGTTTAACTGCAGCTTTCCATGTATGGCACAGCCTTCAGAGGATGTCCACAACCACTTTTGACCTTGGCCTGGTCACGTAACACTCTATTACTTCAGCAGACTGCAGGTTCACACAGCCCCTGTTGGTCATCACACATTACCAAAGTTTGGGGTACAGGGTAACCCGCTTTGACTGCACTGATACAGAAGAATGTGAACATATGTACATTGTACATACCATACTAGGTCACAACAAGGTTGATCAGGCCCAGTATCCTCTTTCCCACACTGGCCAATTCAGGTCACAGGTACCTGCAGTTTCCCAAACAGACACACATGTTCCACAATGCCTGAATTGGGGCAAGCAGTGGATTTCCCAGGTTCTTTTTAAAGATGGTTTATGAACCTTGCCTCCAGGAATGGGTCCAGACCTTCTTTACATCCAGCTACACTAACAGCTGTTACTACATCCTCTGGTACCAGCTTCCAGAGTCTGGTGATGTGGTGAGTGCAAAATTATTGACACTAATCACTCTTACACGGGTTACACTGCAGCTTCATTGCATGTCTGCTAGTCTTTCTGCTTTTGGATGGCATGAACAATCAATGTATGTTTACACGTTCCACACCATTCATTAATTTCTAATAAAGGGCAGTCACATATGTACATACATCACATACTTGTGCTACCTGACCCATCATGACTGTGACTGTACTTCTTTGGCTCCATCACATCAAAAGCATTACATGCGAACACATTCTATCCTTCAGATGACCACCTGCAGGGCTCAACTCATGTTCATATGTACCCCATTTGGCCAGTCTGAGCAACACTTGGCCAGTTGTTGTATGCACATTTTTCTGGAGGGTTGTATGGTGGTTGGGTGGTCGTCACAGGTGCGTGACCAACATGTGTGGTATCAGATCTTCCATGTGGCACTTGCACACATGTCTCCCAAGCACTACACCTGCAATCATGATGGCAACTCAGGCCCATTGGGGCCGCCAGCCTATCGCAGCCTCTCATCTACTGCCATCCCTCCGTTAGCCCATCCATCAGTCACTGCCAGTTATGTGCAGTCATCTATTCTCCTACAAGCTGCTACACCATGGCCCACACAGGTACTCTCTTCCGCATATCATATTTTCATACATGTCTCTCCTGTGCCTGATTTGCGCATAAGCACTCCTGCTCCATCCTCCAGTTACTGCACACATCGTGTCGCTTTCAGGATCCACAGGGGGACATGTCATCCACATCCTCTGCCATTCACTGCCATTGCAGCATTTTCCATTACTGCACACTACTGCTTCACTATGGCTGCCTCCCACATGCTCATCCCATTTATTTACTGCCACATAGGGTGCCCACAGATATGTCAAGCCCATCAGCTCCCACCTGTCCTTCCATCCCTCCCCTTTACATTGCTTTCCATGGTGGTACTCTCTTTTCCAGCGTTAAGGTGCATGCATGGACCTTAACGTCCGATGTCCTGTTAGCACATGTTGAGGGTTCCATAGCACCCTTAACGACAGAACTCCTCCTTCACACCCAGAGCCCTTTTTGCATGGAAAGCACAGTTACTTACCTGTAACAGGTGATCTCGGGGAACAGCAGGAATAAGTCTTCACATATGGGTATCGTCGGTACCAACGGAGCCTGCATGGGAACTCTCCCCAGTGTCCAGTAAGAAAGCTTTTGGGAGCATCCCACAGTGCCTGCACGCTGCCTTCCCACCTTTCCTAACCGCCTCTCTCCAGTTCAAGTTTTAAAGCTGAGACAAAGAGAGAGAGAAAAAAGGAAAGATAGATAGAGAGATAAAACTCCTAGGGGAGGTGGGTGGGTTGTGAAGACTTATTCCTGCTGTTCCCAGAGATCACCTGTTACAGGTAAGTAACTGTGCTATCTCCAGGAACAAGCAGGAATGAGTCTTCACATATGGGGACTCCCCAGCTAGAGATGCCAGGGAGATCTCCAAAGTTGTGAGTCCCTGAGAAGGGCTCTACCTCACCCCATGGATCTCGGGCATCCAACCAGGGATGGGGGGTAGGAGTTGATTAGGTATGGAACAGGTGTTTGAGAACAGCCTGACCAAACAAGGCATCCCGGCAGGAGTCCTTGTCCAAGCAGTAATGGGCTGTAAAGGTATGAACCGAGGCCGAGGTGGCCGCTCGACAGATCTGGTCGATGGACACAGAGTTTAGATGAGCCATAGAGGCTGCCATGTCCCTCACATTGTGAGCTGTGACATAGCCCTCCAGACTCTGGTAGGCGAAGGAAATACACTGGTAGGCGAAGGAAATACACTAAGCAATCCAATTGGACAGAGTTCTCTTAGAGACTGGAAGTCCTAAATGAGAGGGATCAAAAGCAACAAATAGTTGAGAGGACTTTCTATGTTGCTGTGTCCTTTGTAAGTAGAAAGCAAGTGCTCTCTTACAATCCAGGGTATGAAGATTCCTCTCCGCACTTGATGCATGAGGTCCTGGAAAGAAGACAGGTAAATACACCTCCTGGTTCAGATGAAAAGGTGAGACCACTTTAGACATAAAGTGTGGATTAGTCCTGAGGACTACCTTGTCATGATGGAACCTTGTATAAGGAGGATTAGCCACCAAGGCTTGCAGCTCACTGATACGGCGAGCTGAGGTGACTGCAATGAGAAAAATAACCTTCCAGGAAAGGAATTTCAAGGAGGTAGTGGCTAAGGGTTCAAAGAGTGGCTTCATAAGCTGGCCAAGAACCAAATTCAAATCCCATGCCACTGGAGGTGGTCTAATGGGAGGTTTAGTTAAAAGGAGGCCTCTCATGAATCTTGCAATAAGAGGATGAGAGGAAATAGGATGTCCATTGAGAGGCTTAAGGTATGCTGCAATAGCACTCAAATGGACTCTTACTGAATTCGTTTTAAGGCCTGCATGGGATAAATGCAGCAAATAGTCTAGTAAAGAATTCAGAGGTATTGCAAGAGGGTTAAGACCCTTCTCTGCACACCAAATGGTAAACCTTTTCCATTTAAAAGCATAGGAACGTCTAGTGGAAGGCTTTCTGGAAGCATGAAGGATATCCTTCACCTGCTGAGACAGATGCCAATCTTGAAGGTCTAGGCCTTCAGCAACCAGGCTCTGAGATGAAGAGACTGGGGATATGGGTGCCATAACGTTCCCTCCTCCTGGGACAGGAGGTCTGGAGCAGATCCCAAGTCCAGGGAGGGAGCTTGAGAGAGATGAAGAAGTAGAGGGTACCGCACTTGGCGTGGCCAACGTGGAGCTATGAGGATCATAGACCCCTTGTCTCTCTGAAGCTTGAACAGTGTCTTTGAAATTAGGGGAATGGGTGGAAAGGCATAGAGGAAGTCTTGCCCCCAGTGGAGGAGGAAGGCATCCCTGGCCTGAACTCCCTGACACGGAATCCTGGAACAGAACCGGGGAAGTTTGGCATTCCACGGACTTGCAAACAGGTCTATGTCTGGGGTTCCCCAAATTCAAAAGATCCTGGCTATCTGGTCCCCATAGAGGGACCATTCGTGTGGAAGCAGAACTCGACTGAGTCTGTCTGCCCAAGAGTTTTGAACCCCTGGAAGATACACTGCCATGAGATGAATCTGATGCTCTCTGGCGAAGGCCCACAATCTCAAAGCTTCGTTGCAAAGCGACAGAGAGCCAGTCCCGCTCTGCTTGTTCACGTAGAACATGGCTACTTGGTTGTCCCTATGGATGAGGACTGTCTTGTAGCTGAGCAGGGTGTGGAAGACTCTTAGAGCTAGAAGAATTGCTCTGAGCTCTAAGACGTTGATATGTAGAGATGTCTTCTGTGGAGACCAGATGCCCTGGGTGGAGAGATCTTGTAGATGAGCTCCCCAACCCTTTGGGGAGGCATCTGTTGTGAGGGTTGCTTGGGGTAGCAACTGTTGAAAGGGGGACCCCAGCAACAGATTTTGAGTGGACTTCCACCACTGGAGGGACCAAAAGAGGCGACTGGAGGTTGCTATTTTGTCTGACAGGCAACCTGATGCCTGGGTCCATTGGGTGGACAGAGTTCACTGAGCTGCCCTCATGTGAAGGCGAGCGTAAGGAACCACATGCACGGTGGATGCCATGTGGCCTAACAGTTGTAACATCTCTCGAGCAGTTAAATGGGATTTTAACTGAATTTGGGAGGCTAACTGCACCAAGCGTAGGCTACGGGCCTGGGGAAGATAGGCCCTTGTAGTTGTGGTATCTAGCAAGGCCCCTATGAACTCCAATGACTGAGTAGGGGTGAGTTGTGATTTTGGGATGTTTATTACAAGTCCCAGATACTGAAGAACACGCCTTGTGCAGGCTAGGGTAGCCTGGGCCTCTGACTGGGATGGTGCTCGGATGAGCCAGTCGTTCAGATATGGGAATACAAATATTCCTAGAGTGCGTAGAAATGCAGCTACTACTGCCATGCATTTTGTGAACACTCTTGGAGCAGAGGCCAGACCGAAAGGAAGCACTCTGTATTGGTAGTGCTTTCCCTGATAAAGGAACCGAAGGAACCTTCTGTGTGTTGGATGGATGAGGATATGGGTGTACGCATCCTTGAGATCTAGAGAACAAAGCCAATCCTGACTCTGAAGGTATGGAAGGAGAGCACCGAGAGAAATCATCTTGAATTTCTCCTTGCATAGAAACTTGTTCAATTCTCTGAGATCTAATATGGGTCTGTAGCCCCCTGTTTTCTTTTGGATAAGAAAATAGGGGGAGTAGAACCCTGAACCCTGTTGAAGAAGGGGTACTTCTTCTATTGCCCTTTGGGCAAGAAGGGTAGCAATCTCCTTACCCAGAAGGTCGAGGAGAGATGTTGGAGAATTGAACTGTCTCACTATGGTGTGAGGAGGAAGGTTTAAGAAATGAAGCTTGTACCCCTCCCTTATGATGGAGAGGGTCCATTGCTCTGCTCTGATTTGTTCCCATCTGGGAGCAAAATGAGCTAACCTTCCTGGAATGGTGAGAGGCTCTGGTTCTTCTAGAGCCAGAAAGGCTAAGTTCTCTAGTTGTAAGTCAAAGGCCCTGATGAGGCTGAGGCTGTTGGGCCGTAGCAGTCCTTGCAGCCTTAGGCTTGGCTTGTTTAGGTTGTTGCTGACGCTTTGCAGCAAAACAACCTGCAGAAGATACCTGGAGACCATAACCAGGATAATATTTCCCTTTTTTGGGAAAGAAAGCCTTTTTGAATAACCTTTTTCTAGCAGGAGCAGAAGTAGACTTTGAAAGTCTATCTAAGGCAGAATTTTCAGCATCCATCTTAGTGGCCTTTGCTTGCCAATCCTTACCAAAAAGGTTTTCACCTGTACAAGGAAGATTTCCTAATCCATCCTGGACCCAGGGTTCCAAATCAGAAGCTTGTAACCAAGCAAGTCTGCGTGCACCTATGGCAATAGCCGAGGCTCTGCTGGCACACTCAAAAGAGTCAAAGGATGCACGGTTGGAAAATTTGGAAACATCCTGGGCATGTTTAAGCCAGGTGAGAAACTCTTCCCTTTTATCTTCTGAGATAAAAGGAGATAAAGTTAGCAGATGATCTGTAACTTCCTTTAGAAACATCCCCGTATAGAGACTATAGGAGTTGATTCTGGCAGTAAGCATATTGGCCTGGAAAATTCTCCTGCCAAAGGCATCTAAGGTTCTGCATTCTCTTCCTGAAGGATTAGATGAGTGTCTTTTTGCACTCTTTATCTTTTTCATAGCAGTCTCCACCACAATAGAATGGTGAGGAAGCTGAGTCTTATGAAAGCCAGGACAAGGAGGAACACGGTACATGGTGTCCAACCTACGAGAATGAGGGGAAGTAGTAAGAAGTGTATCCCATATGCCCAACATGTGATCATAAAGGATCTAATGAAGTGGTAAGGTAGCTGCCTCTTTAGGAGCCTTAGGATATTGTAAAATATCTAATTTCTTGGCTCTAGGCTCTGGTTCAGGGGCCACTGAAATAGAGAGGCCCCTGGCCACTTCCCTAATGAAGTCTTGAAAAGACAAGTCTTCTGGAGGAGACATTCTTCTTTTTGGAGAAGAGGGCTCCTGAGGAAGGAATACCGATGCTTCGACAGAAGCCTCTGATTCATCAGAGTCCTCGGAGGAATCGAAGTATCGCCTGTCTGGATGCTCTTGCAGAGCCCGATACGCATACTGAGTGGTATCGACATCGGGAGTGATCGGTACCGATTCGGTACCGATGGGCATCACAGGACAGGGTACCGCTGCAGTCGACAGCGAAGCTGATGTCGATGCAATCGGTACCGGCACCGGAACCGATATCAGTGCCGTGCCGTAACCGGTACCGACAACGGAGTGTGTTGCGGTACTGGAGGCGTCACAGCTTGTATGAATGCCGTGATGGCACACTGCATGGTCAGAATATCCTGATCCATCGACGCAACCAATGTCTGGATGTCGGTACCAGTGGAAACCACCGGTACCCCAGAACATGGCAACAGGTGATCGGTCAAGGCCACGCCATCGATGTCAACCTGTGACCCCATAGATGAAGCTTTGGAAGCCGGAGCTTCCCGCCGGGGTAATTTAGCCGGTGCAGGATCCTCGAGAGCAAGCCCGGAGGCATCTCGATACTTAGAGGGAGATCTACCCTTCAAAGACCGGCTGGACTTATGTTTGGTTACCTGAGATCCTTGGGAGGAAGAAGAAGCCCTGGAAGATGTCGATGCCACCGAAGCTGCATCAGAGGGAAACAGGGTACTGAGCTTTGCCGCTCGATTCTGTTGACCTCTTTTAGACATCATGGAACAGGACTCACAATCGGTGATGGAGTGGTCAGGACCCAAACATTTTAGACACCAGTCATGGCTGTCGGTGATAGAAAGAGTACCGCTGCACTTTGTGCACTTTTTAAACCCAGAAGCGGGCTTTTCCATGAGGAAAAGTCTTCTAGGCCTAAGGCCCAAAATAAAAAATTTGCACAGAAGTGGGAAACGGTAGTTTTTTTTTTTTTTTTTTTTTAATAAGAAAGAAGAAAAGACCGGCGGTACCGGTCCGACGTCAAAGAAGGCAGACGCGCGACCAAAGAAATAAAGAACTTCTTCAGCGGTGACAGGAACACGACCTGCTGGCTCCGCGGAAAAGAAGAACTGGAGAGAGGCGGTTAGGAAAGGCGGGAAGGCAGCGCGCAGGCGCTGTGGGATGCTCCCAAAAGCTTTCTTACTGGACGCTGTGGAGCGTTCCCACGCAGGCTCCGTCGGTACCGACGATACCCATATGTGAAGACTCATTCCTGCTTGTTCCTGGAGATAACCTTTTATCGCTGCCCTGAATGCTTGCTAACTGCTGCTCCCTTAACACCCTTTAGTAAACATACCCTAAATTTTATAAAAATTTGGAAGGGTATCCTTAAGTTCTTTGGTGAGTTGTTCCATGTAAACTAGGGGGTGGGATATTCAAAGGCAAACCATATAAATGACGCTCAGCAGGATATTCAGCGACACTAACACAGTGCCATTGAATATCCACAGCTGCTACCGCTATATGTGCCAAGGGCGTTCTGTGGTGATGCCCATCGCTGCCCAGTCAATGATGGTATTGAGACACTGCCCGGTTAATGACACGCAGCGTAAGTCAGGCATAGGAAACACTGGCCTAACTTTTGCTGCAGAGGCTAACTGGGCAGCTGCTGAATATTGCCGCTGCCTGGTTAGTTTTGCAGCAACTGGATTGGCATTGAATATCCATGTTTAAAGTTCAACACTGGCAGCTAGCTGCTGTAGGAGTGCTAGCCATCGGTGCTGAAAATCGGGCCCTTTATCTAAAACCAAAGAGAAACAATCATATTTAGTACGAAGATAAAGTCTTTTCCATTATTTACCTACCACACTTCTTGCAGAAAGTAATAATTTTTTTAATAAGTATTTTGTTAAATTTAGAAACAACATCTGGAGGATCATCACCTAACAAAACTATTTCAGGGGTAAGTAGAAACTTTAACTTTATAATCAGTTGAATAGTTGTCTGCACTATATTTAAAAAAAAAAAGCTTGTATCCCTGGACATGATCACCATAAGTGATTAAAAGAGCCCAC
Organism: Ichthyophis bannanicus; assembly: GCA_033557465.1. Classification (NCBI taxonomy): domain Eukaryota; kingdom Metazoa; phylum Chordata; class Amphibia; order Gymnophiona; family Ichthyophiidae; genus Ichthyophis; species Ichthyophis bannanicus. Next base: position 660,601,673 of record CM066032.1, on the reverse strand, counting down.
TTTCCCACAGTTCCTCCAGCATAAATGGAATTATGTGGAAGATCACTTTGCCATGCTTTGAGGAGTTAAAAAGGACCGAGATAGTATTCCGACTTGTGTATGAACTTTAGTGAGCAAAATAGAGCACTTAAAAGTATATATCCTAATAGATGCCCAAATATCCTCATTAAGTGGTATTTTAGAAGGACCGTCTAGGAAGAATCTGGGATGTCCAAAGCAAAAAGTCTAAAAATCGAGGGACTGGCAGCAGTGCCTTCAAAGATCGCTCCATCTCTACCTTGAAAAATGATCATCCCAGTAACTTGTTCTGGAGACGGGCCCCACGCAGATAGCAAGACTGGGTACATGCATGAGTATAGTCCATTTTACAAATGTGGACGTCACCAAAGTGCACACCTGCAGAATGCAATATTTTGATACCCCAGCCTGATGTCATATGGGCCCCAGCGAGGTAAAATCCCTGGGGCCCACAAACCTTCTTTGGGCAGACTTGAGATCTCCTGAGCCTCCACTGGGGTCCTCTCACCCCCCTCACCCCCCCCCCCCCCCCACCGGCATCTCTCTCAAAAGAGCTGGCCTCAAGGTAGAAAATAGGAATGCTACAAGTTGCCGCCCCAGCCCGAATGGAACCTTCGGAAGTCACAACCCCTGCTGCTTGTGGGAATCCCCTTCCCGGGGCCCTTGGACCTATCCTAGGGCAGCTGCAGAACTTTGGACTCCCCCGGATACTTCATTAACTTCTGCACATCTGCACCAAACAGGAGTTGCTCCACGAAAGGAAACTTACTGAGCCGGATCTTGGAAGCCATATCTGCCGACCAGTTGCGCAGCCACAGAAAGCACTGCTGACCACAATAGTGGCCATATTCTTAGCCAAAGCCTGGATGAGATCATAAAGCAGAAATGCCAAAAAAGCCATGCCTGACTCTAGGCAAGCTGCTTTGACCAGGCCCCCTGACTTGGCCAAAGGGCTTTCTGGTCCCCTCTATGACCAGCAGAGTCAGGCCCTAGTCATGTAAGTCCACAGATTGAGCCCTATAAGGCTAAGGCTGACACCTCAAATGACTGCTTCAAGAGGGCCTCGAGTCGATTCTGAGGCTCCTTCAGGGTGTCCCCCTCTTCCACCAGGATCGTAGTTCTCCTCGTGACCGCAGCCACTAAGGTATCCACCCAGAGGACCCAGAACTTCTCCTTCTCCTCAGAGACAATAGATAAAGCCGTGACATGGTCTGGCCGACCTTCAACCTGGCATCCAGTACCTTTCATTCCACCTCAATAAGCACCCGTACCGCACTGTGTACTGAGAAAGCTTTGGGGGGGCTTCTTAACGCCCTGTAAAATTGGTTCGCTGGCCATCTCAGCCGGGGCCCCTAAGCCTCCTCTAAAATATGCAGCTCCACCAGCGTTTGGGAGATGAGGTAGGACAGCTTATCCCTGTGGAAGCTCCAAACCACTGCCAGATTCTCCCCCATAGGGAACTCCCCCTCCTCCATAAATGACTCTTCCAGGATTTCCGAGGACCCTTCCAGGAAGTCTGCTGAGCCCACTGATACCTCCTTGTCCTCTGGAGACAGGGGCTTTCTATGAGCATGCTTTAAAAGCCACAGCAGGCAGGAACAATGGCCTCTCGGTTCCTCCACACCACGTGGCAGCGGATTGAGCATCGGGGGTGGGGCAGGAGCTGCTTGACCCTCCCGCTCCCACCACCAAGGCCCAATCGGGGCACTGCCGGAGTCAGTAGGACATTTAAAAGCTGCAGCTGGCAGGCGTGCCCGCGCCTGGCGGACCTGGGCCTGAGGGCCCTTTGGCGTGGCCCTTAGGCGCGGCACGATGGTGAGGCTCGCCCATACGGTTGCCATTGTGAAGAGCATGCGAGCGACCTTGGCTTCACCACTGCAGGGTAAGCACCACCACCGCATGGAGAAGAGATATCACCAGCAGACAGTTTTAAAGTTAAACACTCCTAGGCACGGTACTGTTGAATGGTCGCATTCTCCTCCTCCTCCCCACTCCAGCAACTCCATCCAAGTGCAAGATCAGAGGCAATGGAACCACAATAAACAGCACCTTGTAAGCATCCTCTAAATGTAACCTTTGATGTGTTGTAATGTACCCTTGATGTAATGGAATGTAACCCATGAATGTATGTAATTATTTGTACTGTGTGTGTAGGTCTTAATTAGATTGTAAGCTCTGATGAGCAGGGACTGTCACTCTATGTGTCTGTACAGCGCTGCGTACGAAGTAGCGCTTTATAAATGTTAAATAGTAGTAGTAGTAGAGCTGTGGAGAAAGACCTCTCCTTGGTCACCGGAGATGATCCCCTACCAAAGGGGGCCCCATGTGACCCTGCCATAGGCAGTAAGCCTGATGAAGCAGTAAAATAAACTCTGCAAAAGGGAGGGGTGCCTGCTCCCAAGTCCCCACTGGACCCCCCTACACGGAACCAACCTCCAACTGCAGCTTCGGAGGCTCAATATGTGCTGTCGGACCCACACCCTATCCAACATGGCGGTCGTTCCCGCCAAATTCCTGGGCTCTGGGCCTGCCAAGGCTGCATGGCTGTGATCATCAGGAGGCATTCCCTGCACAGCTGAAGTCCTCGCAAGCAAATCCATGACTGTAGTACTTTCCCGTACAGCTGCAGCACAAGCCCTCCGGCGATAAATGAGCTCACCAGCTGCCACACATCGTGCACCGGCCACACACATCGTAGTCAGCCATGCGTGACCCTGGCTCACTGCACTTGCCTCACTCCCCACCCGGCCTTACCAGAGCAGACACAAGCACCCCGGAGCCTCCTACTTGTTCTCCAGGCCAGAGAGAAAAACCTCACCTTTTTTTTTCTTTCTATCTGCAGAGACGGAGATGCTCCAAACCCCAGGACCTCCCCTAGTGTTGGGGAGAGGGAATGGGGGGAATATAAATGAGGCTGTGGGGAGGAGAGGGGGAGGGACCCAGACCACCGGGTTTTCCACTCCTATTTGGGACTCAACACAAAACAACAAACGTGGGCCCAGCCAACTCAAAGCAACAGTCCAGAATAGAGCACAGGCTATGCACATCCACCATCTGCTGAGAATAAGAAAATACTGTCTGGTTAGTGTGCACAGGCTGCAGGTGGGCTGTTTCAGCTCAGGGTTTTTTTCAGTCTCCATCTGCTGGTAGGTGGGCATAAGCTGCATGCCTGGACTGGACTTGAGTGATGATTAGGAACAATGAAATTAAGTTGGAAGGAAAAACCATAGCCTCTTTCAGTGATAACCAATGTGTGGAAATCGAATTGTACAAAAAAAAATCCTTTAATAAAGTACAAGAACACCAATACTATAGTTGTGTATTTGGGAAACCCAGACCACCTATGTTTTTTGGAGTCATTAACATCCTGAAGTTTAAGCAAGGTTCCTTATCGTCTCTCCAGTTTAGTCCTCCACCTCTGGGTTCTGCACCTCCTCCTGCATCTTGGAGACTGGGCATATTAAACTCATGACATCACTGGATGTAGTCTGCTGGCAACGTCGACAAGCCCCAGTGTGTCCAGTCTCCATGCAGCAGGATGACGTAGTAAGCCTAGGTGCTGGGCTCACTAGAGAAACGAATAAGCAGCAATTTAGTTAGTTAACCAAAGTTCCCTTCAGGGATTTAGTTCATTAATTTGGAGTGATTATCTAATTTTAATTTTAATGTTAATTTTGGTAGTGTCCTTTAAATTTAACTTGTTGGTATAGCTTTAAAAACAAACAAACAAAAAAAAAGAAGCGTCCTAACAGGCTTGCACCTTTCCCTGCCATGTCCAGGGCTGCTGGCTTGCTCTCGAGATCTCTGTCCCAGGAAGGCATGGGGGAGAGCTCCTCTAACGGCGCACTGGCTGACCAGCTCCAGCGGAACGCCGGATCACTGCTCCGCATTGTTTAAAAGGGAGCGGGATCTGCTGAAGCGGAGAAAGCCCTCGCTGCTGACGTTGCTCCAGGCAGCAGGGAGCGATGTCGCAACTTGAAGGGCTCCATCCTGCCAGTAAGCTGTCTCATCTTTTTTGGGGCGGTTTTCTTCGATGGCGCGGGGGGGGGGGGAGGGCGGTTTGAAGGCCTTCTCGCCCTGGATGAGTGCTAGTTTGAGCACCAAAATGCTTCTTGTCAACTCTCGTGGACATTTTGAACATGCGGTTTAACTGCGTGTCGGCTTGGCGCACAGCGAGGTCTGACGGCCCGTGGCAGGACCCTCTCGGGGAACGCTTCTCTCCTTCAGATTCAGGAAGCTCAGGTCAGTTTATTTTAAGTTATCTTTTATTTCGATTTTAGCCTTTCCTTTTGTTCTTTTTAGTTTGCAATAGCTCTCCGTTGAGGTGCCGTCTAGTCTTAACGGTGGGGTCCTTTGGCATTGGGGGCTCCCGGCACTGACAGGTTTGCAGCTCCCTTCTTCATTTTCTTTAAAAAATAAAGAAAAGCAGCGGTCAATAGATAAATATCTGACACGGAGTGGGATTTCAGTGAGTCCGTCTGGGCCCTTTGTCCTGGTCACGGCCTGCTTGACATTTCGCACATCATCACGCCTGAAGTGCGTGGTGTGCGGCACCCACAGGGGCACAGTCGCCGACTCTGGCATCTGTCGAGGCTGTGCTGCGGTTTCGGCTACTGTAGAACAGCAGATGGAGAATTCAGCTGTTGCAGCCTCCCAGGGGCCGTCAGCGGGGGTAGACGGAGAAGCCGGTTTGGCTACTCCATCTATACCTGGCTCGGAAACCTCACCAGGGGTCCCTGTTGCATCACCAGGCCTAGGTTCTGGTTTGCAGATGGGCGACTTTTGTCCAGACTTCGTCTTGTTCATGCATCAAGCATTTTGCTTGCACCGTCAGGGCAAGGTGCCTGAACCATTGTCTCTTTCCGCGCCTGTGCAACATTCAGGGATAGTGGAGAGTGGGAGCATTTCCCTGAGACATCAGAAGCACTCTCACCCACCGGACCACGCACCCTCTGAAGCGGGGTGGCAGGAGGTGGAGGAGACAGAGTTCGACCCCGATGCAGAGATGGAGGAGTTAGAAGAAGGGGAGATACCAGAGCCTGAGGATCAAGCGAAAATCATTTGAGTGTTTCGGAGAGACGAGCTGGCGGCACTTATCACGGAATCCCTCCAGACACTAAAGCTCGCTACGGCGCCAGCGGCAGATGAGGTAGAGGTGGAAGATCCTATCATTCAAGCGGTGTGTCAGACGCAGGTGGTGTTTCCTCCTGACTGAGTGATGAAACGGATGATACAGGATGAGTGGGACCAGCCAGAGGCAGGTCTCAGAGGGCTTAGGACCATGTTCAGGTTCTATCCCTTGGCGGATAAGGACAAAGAGATATTCTGCTCCCTACGAATTGATGCGGCGGTAGCTGTGGTTACAAAAAATACCACTATTCCGGTGGAAGGTAGCGCGGCCTTAAAGGATGCGCAGGATAGGAAAGCGGATGGCTTCTTGAAGCAATCATTCGAAGTGGATGCCGTGGCTTTGCAGGCTTCCATTTGTGGGGCTTCAGTAGCGAGAGCATGTCTTCGGTGGTCTCAGCACTTGCGACATGCTGTTCCTTTGGAACAGGAGGGTGCTAGAGAACTGGACCGTCTGGAGTTGGGGTTGGCTTACCTGGTGGATGTACACTACGACCACATCAGGGCATTAGCGAATAGCATGGCGTCACTGGTAGCCGCACGTCGGTCTCTACGGCTGCGGAATTGGGCGGCTGATGGTTCATCCAAGTCGCGACTCAGTAAGCTCCCATTTAAAGGGAAGTTGTTGTTTGGTGAGGATTTGGACAAACTGGTTACGGATTTAGGAGAGTCCAAAGAGGGAAGGCTTCCAGAGGACAAGCCTAAACAAGGAAAGTCCTTGCCTGCCTTTTGAGGACAGTCTAGAGCAGCGTTTTTCAACCACTGTGCCGCGGCACACTAGTGTGCCGTGAGATATTGTCTGGTGTGCCGTGGGAAAAATTCCAATTTCATCCGTAACATGTGGCCTCGGCTCACAAATTAGGGTTGCCAACCAGCCGGTTTTCAGCCGGCCTGGCCGGTTTTTCCATGGCCAGGCCGGCTGCCGGCACAGTTGTAAAACCGGCCATTGAAAAGCCGGTTTTTTGCTCTGGCCGCAAGATCGGGAGTGGCCAGAGCAAAAAACCGGCTTTTGTGCCGAAGTCCGCGGCGCGAACGCGATCGCGATTCCCTATAGCAGTGCAGCCGCTGGTTCTGCTTTGTACAGAGCAGCGGCTGCACTACACTTACATTGAAAAGTAAAGAGAAACTGTGTCAGGAGCCCTCCGATCATGCAGAGCCCGAGGAAGTGATGTCATGGGGGCGGGCTCCTCACAGGCTGTCTTTCCTTTTCAAATTAACTTTAGCTGCAATAAAGTTAATTTGAAAAGGAAAGACAGCCTGTGAGGAGCCCGCCCCCATGACATCACTTCCTCGGGCTCTGCGATGACCGGAGGGCTCCTGACACAGTTTCTCTTTACTTTTCAATGTAAGTGTAGTGCAGCCGCTGCTCTGTACAAAGCAGAAGCAGCGGCTTGGGCAGAGGGGGGGGTGTGTGTGTGTGAGTGAACCAGCAAGGGGGGGGGGGGCGATGGTGTGAGTGAACCAGCAGGGGAGGGGGGGTAAGTGAGTGAGTGACCCAGCAGGAGGGGTGAGTAAGTGACAGGGGGGTGGGTGAGTGAACCAGCAGTGGAGGGGGGGGGGGTGGTTTGAGTGAACCAGCAGGGGAGGGGGTTGGTGTGAACCAGCAGGGGAGGGGGTTGGTGTGAGTGTTTGATTCCTATTCAAGAGAATTACTTTATATATAGTCAATATAGGCACAGAGGTAAATTTTTTTAACATTTTCTAATGGTGGTGTGCCTCGTGATTTTTTTCATGAAAAAAGTGTGCCTTTGCACAAAAAAGGTTGAAAACACTGGTCTAGAGACTTTCGGAGAGTTCGTATTTCTCATTTGGGTGGTTTCCAAAGGGGAAGATTTGCTCCTAGAACCCCGGGGTTTCAGGGGTTTCGTGGAGCAAATAGAGGCTTCACAGCAGCGACCGCAGGGGCCGCTCAAAAGCCACAATGAAAGGAGGCGGGTTCTGGCAGAAGAACAGCCGATAGGGGGAAGGCTTCGGGACTTTCTTTCTGTCTGGACCCAGATAACGTCAGACCAGTGGGTCTTGGAGATCATTCACAAAGGTTATGCTCTGGATTTGCAAAGGCCAGTTTTGGACTCATTTGTGATATCGCCCTGCAGAGGTCAAGTAAAGACCCTGGTGGTTCGCCATACTCCAGATCGGCAGTTGCGATTGGGGGCTGTCATCCCAGTCCCGGTAGCGGACTACGGTGTGGGACGATACTCAATTTATTTTGTGGTCCCAAAGAAGGACGGTTCCCTGCGCCCTATTCTGGATCTCAAAAGCGTGAATCGCTGCCTTTGGGTACCGCATTTCAGAATGGAAATGCTGCGGTCAGTCATTGTGGCAGTCTGCAAGGGGAGTATTTGATGTCTCTCGACTTCACGGAAGCGTACCTTCACGTTCCAATCCGAGCATCTCATCAAAGGTTTTTGCGGTTCGCGCTCCCTTGGGGACATTACCAGTTCTAAGCCTTGCCCTTTGGGCTCGCAATGGCGCCATGCATTTTCACCAAGATCATGGTGGTGGTGGCTGCAGCATTATGAAAGGAAGGGGTCTTGGTGCATCCTTACCTCGACGATTGGTTGATTCGAGCTAAGTCCACAGCCGAGAGTGTCCAGGCTACAGACAAAGTTGTGAAGTTTCTACAGAGCCTCGGCTGGGTGGTCAATCCGGTCAAGAGCTGCCTGGTTCCGTCTCAGCATCTCGAGTATCTGGGGGTGCTGTTCAACACTCGGAGCGGGGCGGTCTTCCTGCCGGATCGGAGAGCACAGGCACTTCAGCGATTGGTGCGAAGCTTCCGCTCGCAGCCAGCGCCCATGGCGTGGACTTACCTTCAGCTACTGGGGACAATGGCAGCGACCTTGGAGGTAGTCCCATGGGCCAGATTTCATATGAGACCCTTACAGAGGGCACTGCTCCACCATTGGTCACATCAGGTCGACTCATTAAGCAAATGACTACCGTGCCCCCTCCGGGTCAGACAATCTCTGCGGTGGTGGCTGAGACCCGAGTCCTTGAAGGCGGGGATGCCTCTGGAGCAACCGGTCTGGCTCCCGCTGCTGACAGATGCCAGTCTCGTCGGATGGGGAGCTCATTGCGGGGAGCTTTTTGCGCAGGGTCTTTGGTCTCCGCAAGAGAGCACATGGTCAATCAACCGGTTGGGGCTGGGAGCGGTTTTCCTTGCCTTGCAGAAGCTCGAGGCTGTGGTGAGAGGTTAGGCGGTTCGAGTGCTGTCTGACAATGCCATGACGGTGGCTTACATAAAGCGACAGGGCAGTACAGGAAGCGTGGCTTTGGAGAAAGAGGCAGAAGTGCTGTTCTCTTGGATAGAGACCCGGTTACCAGTGATCTCAGCGGCACACATTGCCGGGAAGGACAACGTGATGGCGGATTTTCTCAGCAGAGTCCGGGTGGATGTGGGAGAATGGGAGTTGCACCCGGACGTCTTCGAGCAACTGGTCCTTCGTTGGGGGACTCCAATTATGGATCTCATGGCAACCTTCCAGTCTGCGAAAATAAGTCATTTTTTTCAGCAGATGGAGGGAGAGGATGTCGGAAGGTATCGACGCCTTGATACAGCCTTGGCCGTCGATGGGTCTACTATATGTGTTTCCGCTGTAGGTGCTCATGGGGCGCATGGTTCAGCGTATCGAAGCACATCGGGGGCAGGTACTATTGGTGGCCCCGGACTGGCCGAGATGCCCATGGTATGCCAATCTAATCAGGTTGCTCGATGGCATGCCTTGGAGGTTACCGACGTCAGAGAATCTGTTGGTACAGGGTCCACTGCAAATGCCTCAGGTGGATCGGTTCTCGCTTACGGCTTGGCCATTGAAAGGGTATGGTTGAGGAAGAAAGGTTATTCTAGATTGGTTGTTGCCACATTACTTCAGGCGCAGAAAAAGTCCACATCGTTGGCTTATGTACGCATCCGGCGTGTGTTTGAGGACTGGTGTTCACGGCATCAAGTACACGCAGCTACAGCTTCAGTGTCTTTGATCTTACTTTTTTGCAAGACAGGTTTGAAAAGGGGCTGGCAGCCAGTTCCTTGAGAATCCAATTGGCGGCGCTGTCTTGTCATAGAGGTAAAGTTCAAGGGGTATCACTAGGTTCTCACGCTGATGTGGTATGTTTTCTTAAAGCAGTGACCAGACTTTGGCCTTCACGTAGGATCACAATCCCGCCATGGGATCTCAACTTGGTTTTAGGGGCATTGGTGAAGGCACCTTTTGAGCCCCTGCTCCAGGCGTCTATTAAGGATTTAACTTTAAAAACAGTATTCTTGTTAGCCATTTGTTCAGCAAGGTGCATTTCAGAGTTGCAAGCTTTATCCTGTAGGGAACCTTTCTTGTGCTTTTCCAGAGAAAAGGTGGTTCTTCGGCCAGTTCCATCCTTTTTGCCAAAGGTTTCTTCGCCATTTCACTTGAATCAGTCGGTTTCTCTGCCAGTCCTACAGGCGGAGGGCGGCAATGTTTCAGACCGTAGCTTGCATTGTTTGGACTTAAAAAGGGTCCTGCAATGATATTTGACGGTGTCCGAGTCCTTCCGCAAGTCAGACCATCTATTCGTGTTGTTCGGGGGTCCTCGCAAGGGCGAGGCAGTAGCAAAAGCTTCCATTTCCCCATGGATCAAGGAGGCCATTGCGTCGGCTTATATCATACAGGGGCGTCCTGTGCCTGTGGGCTTGAGGGCTCACTCCACTAGGATGCAAGCGACTTCCTGGGCGGAACACAGCTTGGTTCCGCCAGTGGAGATTTGTAGGATGGCCACTTGGTCTTCTCTGCATACTATCAGCAAACACTACCGCCTCGACATACTAGCGGCAAATGATACTTGATTTGGGTCGGCGGTGTTGCACGCCGGATGGAACAGTCCAACCCTGTAGTACTGCTCTGCTACATCCCAGAGGTGGAGGACTAAACTGGAGAGACGATAAGGAAATAGAAATTACACTAACCTGGTAATTGTATTTCCTGGAGGAACTCCAGTTTAGTCCTCATTCCCGCCCGGGGTGTGGATCCTTTTGCGGAGCACAATCAATGGAGGGAGATGTGAACATTACCGGTGAGCATTGTTTTTCATATGACTACATTCATCCTGATTCCTTTCTGTTTCTGTCACTCTGTACTTCCCTTGCCAAGTTCCTGGATCAGCAGGGTGGGGGGCTAACGCCTGGTTCTTCTGTTCCAAGGGTGGTCCGTTGGCCGATATGTTGTGGGTTCTGTAGTTAGTTCTGTAGTTAGTTAAGTATACTTTTTCTATAATGGCTCTTGTTTGTTGCTGTTTGAGTCTGCTTTGTTAATGGTTCACTGGGGCTGGTGGGCGTTGCCAGCAGACTACATCCAGTGATGTCATGAGTTTGACATGCCCAGTCTCCAAGCTGCAGGAGGAGGTGCACAACCCAGAGGTGGAGGACTAAACTGGAGTTCCTCCAGGAACTACAATTACCAGGTTAGTGTAATTTCTATTTTCTTCCCTTGCCAAATAAAAGCAAAAAGAGTTGAGGAGTAGTCTAGCGGATAGATCAGTGGCTTGGTGATCAAGAGACCAGAGTTCAATTCCCACTGGCACCACTTGTGATCTAGGGCAAGTCATCTAACCCTCTTCTGCCTCAGAAGAAAAGCCTGGCAATTTACTTCTGGTCACATTTTGCCAAGAAAACCCAGGGACTGCTGGATTGCCAGGAGTCAGCATTGACTCAACAGCACATGTTGAATTGACTTAAAAAAGAATTTGGGCAGATGAATCAGGAGAGTATTGAATAAAATATCAGTTTAGGCAACATAAATTTCTTAAGAACATTCAACCTGCCTAGCCAAGAAAAAGCATAGCCTTTCCAATGAAATAAATCAGTTCTAACACTTAACAAATTGATTGTATGAGTATTAGTACATAGGTATATATGTGTACAAGTAATTTACGTGCACTTTAAGGGGTCCTTTTATTAAAGTGTGCTAAGTTTTTTCACTTAGCATGCATTTAGCTTAACAGTGAAACCTCTGTGTTCACCTGATGGGGAAGTCAAATAGTACCAGGAACTAGCAGGCCTTGAACTGCTGAACTTGGATAAAGAGACCGGGAAAGTTCCCATTCCCAAGAGACACTCAAGGATCATACAGTCTTATACTTATCTTACAGTAACTACGACAGAGACCACTCATCATCAGACAGAGAAAATGCCTGATTGAATTAGGATTTAAGGACAACTCTGAAAACCAATTCCCACTTGCACAACAGCCTTCTAGGATACCTTCTCTATAGGGTATGTTCTATGGCCATGTTCATAAGTACTCCTGTCTGCCAACATACATGGATTTCTATTCTCTTTCTGGCTTCTTGACCATACAAACTGAACTTATGCTAGTTTCTATTTCCAGTTTGAATGGCCATGTCACATACTCAAGAGCAGGGGTTCTCAACCCAGTCCTCAAGGTTCACCTAGCCAGTCGGGTTTTCAGGATAGCCACAATGAATATGTATGAGAGAGATTTTCATGTGCTACCTCCATTGTATGCAAATCTCTAGAGATACAGTACCTTAGCACATTCTGATCAGATAAGTCTCTCATTTGTCTTGTCAGTCACCTACTACCCAACCAAAACATGATACATTTATTTATTTAGCTATGTTTATATACTGCTAATCTGAGAGTCTAAGCAGTTTACATCATAACAACATGGCCTGGAGTGACTTTGCAAGGAACAAGAAACATTAAAGATTAAAACTGAAGCGAGGGGCGGAGCCTGCGAGATCCTAGCATGGCTGCGTGAGCGATTCTCTCCTGACCCCAGCCAGACAAATCCTATCTTTATCAACTTATTTGCCCTCCCTGTGCGGTGTAGAGTTGGAGAGGCGGACTGGGAGTATGTCCGGGAGTAAGCAGACCCGTTTGGAATTTACCAACGCGGCGGCATCTGGTTCTAAAAGGACCAAGACTGATCCTTTGTCTTCGCAAAAAATGGCGTCTCCCCAAACCTCGGAGGACGGTATGCTGGAGCTACTAAAGCAGGTATGGGCAATCCGGAGCCGGGTGGATTCAAACGGGGAGTCCCTGGCTGGAATGCAATCGGACCTGAAAGAGCTGACTGCACAGATGCAATCGATAACACACCGAGTCGAAAAAGTAGAAGTGGCGGTGGGGACGCACGAGGAACGTTTGGCCCTTTTGCCTAGGGTCACTCGTAAACTCGTTAGCTTGGAAAAGGGTCTGGAGGATATGAACAATCGAGCACGGCGCAATAATATCCGCATACTCGGGATTGTAGAGGGGGCAGAAGGGGGAGATCCTATCCATTACCTGGAAACTTTAATCCCGAAGTTGCTACGAATAGAATTTTCGCGCCCTTTTGAGATTGAGAGAGCGCATCGGATACCATCTGTGGTTGTGCAGGGGGCCAAGCATCCACGGCCGATGATTTTTTGTGTGCTCAGACATCAACACGTCAACCAAATCCTGTCTGCAGCCCGAGCTTGTCAATCTCTACAACTTGAAGGGGGACGGATTTCTATGTTCCCGGACTTTAGTAAGCCCACAGTGGATAAACGGAAACAATTTCTCGCCCTGCGACCACGGTTGCAGTGTCTGCAGGCCCGATATGGCCTATTTAACCCTGCGCGATTTAAGGTGACCTTGAATAATGTCACTAAAACCTTTGAGGATCCTAAGGTGCTTATATCATATATCGAAGAACAAGAGGCCTTACAGATGCAAGCGGACTGACGCTGTCAAAGTATTTTGATGATTGGGACTGCTTTGGGGCTTACTTGGCCTACTGGGTGGATGTATCCTGGAACTTGGTTTCCTCTGCGGTCTTTTGGAGATGAATAAAGATGCACTCCCTTGTATACTGGATTAACTATGATGATTTCCCGGGGATCCTTCCAGTCTGCTTCAAGGGAGAATTACTAGGGTTGCTGTTCTTTGGTGGGGGGGGGGGATGTATTAGTCTGGGGTCAGGTTGGGCCATGCTGGACGATTTCTATGTCTCACCCAACTTATAGTTTTCTTGTTGGTTTTTTTTTGTTGTGGGGAAATGTACTGTTCTCTGGGGAGGAATATGAGTTACAATTCCAGGGATGGAGGTTTTCTGTTGTAAATGATGCCTTTACCGTTCCCTGTTTTTTGTGGGGAAATGGCTAACAGGGTAAAAATTATATCCCTTAATGTAAAGGGTGTTAAGACGCCAGTAAAAAGGAAAAAGATATTGCTGTATTGCCGCCGACTACAGGCTGATATAATACTTTTACAGAAGACACATCTTACTGTGCTGGAGACCAAGAAACTAGAGGATAAACAATACATATTGGTTGGATCCTCCCCGGCTGATCATAAAAAGAACGGAGTGGCCACACTTGTGCGGAAAGCGCTTGGGGTGCGGGTTGTCAGCACCAGTAGTGATGTCTCTGGTAGGTGGGCCCTATCCTTAATTGAGCTTGGGCGGGTGCGATTTTCCCTTGTTAACGTTTATGGCCCCAACAGGGATGATCCTGACTTCTTTCGTGCTTTAAATAGCGTTTTACAGTTGGGCAATGCTGCTCCCCTCATCCTGGGCGGGGATCTTAATATGGTAAGGGACCCGTTGCTTGATTGCAAGCCGGGGAGGGCTGCCAGGGTCTCACGCGCAAGTGCTGCTCTCACAGGATTAATGGAGGACTGTGGGTTAGTAGATATATGGAGGCTGCTGCATCCGGTGGATATGGATTTCACCTTTTTCTCCCCGGTCCATAACTCATTGTCGCGAATTGACTACTTTTTAATATCTAGATCTCTAGTTTCGAGCAGCTGTGAAGCGGAAATTTTAAGTATGTCAGTGTCGGATCATGCAGCCATTATGCTCAAAATTGAGATGCAGGAGGTAGATCGGCCTCGCCCAGCATGGTCTTTTAATAGAGTGTGGCTCGCAGATCCTTCTTTTCAGGAAGAAGTGCGGGACGCTATAAAGCACTACTTCAATGCCAACCTGCTAGGGGAAACCGCCACATGGGCCTGGTGGGAGGCCTTTAAGGCTTCTCTCCGCGCCACCATTACTAGCTATCAGATTAAGGAAAACAAAAAACGGAAAGCGCAGCTATTGGTTCTGGAGGACCAGATTAAAGCTGGTGAACGACTATGGATCCGGTATCCTAACACTAGTATTCTTCTTCGACTGCAAAGGCTGCGTTTTCGTTATAATGAAATATTGAGTTCAGAAGTAGACCAATTGATGTTAAAACAGTCGGCTAGGTATCACGTGGAATGTAATAAAGCCAGTAAGCTTTTAGCCAACACACTGAGAGGGCAGCGGGAAAAAAACAGAATTGTTTCCATTATAGATGATAATCAGATGAGTGTGATTGGTGATGATCAAATTTTAGCTGAATTTTCTAAATTCTATACCACACTGTACTCTTCAGAGGTAACCGCAGGGCCTGAAGCTATTGCGGACTTTCTGGATGGGATGGGTCATCCCATGCTGGGAGAACAGCAGGCCAAACAATTGGGTAAGCCCTTTACCGACATGGAACTCCACCGGGCAATGAGCTCAATGTCAGCAGGGAAAGCTGCTGGCCCTGATGGGATCCCCGCTGATTTCTATAAAGTTTTCAGTAAGGAACTTATCCCGTATCTACTGCTATACTATGAGGATTTAGCGAAAGAGCAGGGGCATACAGGTGGATTCTCAGAAGCCACGATAGTTGTATTGGAAAAGCCTGGCAAGGATCCTACCCGCGTTATCAATTACAGACCTATATCTCTGTTAAATGCGGACTATAAAATCTATGCCAGTGTTTTGGCAAAAAGGTTAGCCAACATCATCGGGGAGCTTGTGCACCCGGATCAATGTGGGTTTATACCAGGTAGGTCCACTTCCGACAATGCCAAGTTATTGTGTAATTTATTAGCTAGGGCGGCAGAAGATAACTCCCCATATGTAGCCCTTTCCCTTGATGCTGAAAAAGCATTTGACAGGTTAGAATGGCCTTTCCTTTTCTCGGTTTTGAAGTGGTTTGGGTTAGGCGACAGCTTCATCCGTAAGGTTGGAGTTCTGTATGCAAGACCTAGCGCCAGAGTTTTCGCCAATGGCATACTTTCTCAGCCTTTTTCTCTATATCGGGGTACCCGGCAGGGATGTCCTCTATCTCCCCTTCTCTTCGATCTGGCATTAGAGCCTCTGGCTATAATGATCCGACACAGCATGTGTATTAAGGGATTTGACTTGGGAGATATGCAAGTAAAACTCTCGGCTTATGCTGATGATCTTCTTTTGTTCACCCAGCCTTCGGAGATACCGGAGATCCTATCTATGATTGAGAATTATTCAAGCATTTTGGGATATAAAATCAACTGGAGTAAGTCAGTGGCATTTCCGCTTAATAGCTGCTCGAACTCGGGATTAATGGCCCCCTTCCCCTTTAGATGGGAACCAGATGGGATTAAGTATTTGGGTGTCTGGTACAATGCCTCCATTGAACGCACTATTCAGATGAATATTGAGGAGCTCTCTCAAATGATTCGTCATAAGACCTCAGCCTGGTCTCCTCTCCACTTTACTTGGTGGGGTAGGTTGGAAATTATCAAAATGGTGCTCGCGCCCAAAGTCAATTATGTTTTAGGCATGCTACCTTTTCCTCTACCGACAGGAGTTTACGCAACCTTAGAGAGAAGCTTGCTGCGCTTTCTTTGGAACGGCCTACAGCCGAGAATTGCCTGCAAGAAACTCAAAGCCTCTAAAGAAAAGGGGGGGGTTCATTTCCCTGATTTTCAATGGTACCATCAGGCCCTCTTGTTAAAGCAGGGAGCCTTGTGGCTTTGCGCCGATGAACCTGTATCCTGCCCGAGCTGGCTCAGTGTCGAGTCCAATTTGGCAGCTCCGTACCCTTTGCAATTTATGATGGGTATGTTGCATCCAGTGGACTCTGTGGTGGGCGCTGTAGTGCGGGCCACTCAGATGGCTTTTTTAAGGCTGTCGCGAATGGCGGGCATAGATAGGAAGCCCTCCAGAATGACCCCACTATGGTGGAATGCACAGTTTAAAATCAGAGGGAAGAGATTTGCGTGGCGGACATGGCAGGAACGGGGAATTTGGACTCTGGGCCAGTTAGTGGGCGAGCACGGTTGGAAAGATTATCCATCTTTACAAGAGGAGTTCTCTCTCTCTGGGAGTTGTTATTTTCAATGGCTCCAGCTCAGGCACTGCCTAGCAGCGGCCAAAATCCAGGTACAGGAGTTGGCTGCGGAGGGAACCCTATTTAGTTGCCTTAAAGAGACGTATGGCCGGAAAGGGCCCATATCAAGATTGTATGCTTTGTTTAGAGACTTTGCGTCCCAGAACCCAGGGGGGTTAACAAAAGTATGGGAATCCGATGTCTCACAGCTGTTAAATACTGACTCCTGGAAAGTATTATGGGGTCCCATATGTAGAGTGTCGCGGTCGGCAGCCGTCACGCAATCCTTATATTTCCTTATGCACAGGGCCTATATCACGCCTGTAAAGCTCTCCAAGTGGGATAAGTCCTCATTGGGGAAGTGTTGGTCATGTCAGTTAGAGGTCGGTACCTATATGCATATGTTTTATGATTGCCCCTTTGTACAGAGATACTGGAGGTCTGTATGGGGAAAAATACAATTGATCTTAGATATCCCGGACCAGCTTTCTAAAGGCGTGGTTTTTCTGAGGTCCCTGGGGTTTACTCAGAGGTTATCCAAAGAGAAAGTGTTTTTGCTGAACATTATGGTGGCTGTAGCCTTTAGAGTGATATTACTCAACTGGAAGAGTTTACAGAATCTCAGCCCGGGCATGTGGTGGGGGCTGGTGTCCCAATACTCTCAATATGAGAAACTGTATAGTAAGCTCCACCAGCCACATAATGCTGTGTTAAACTTTGATAGATGGCTGCTGTTGGATCAATACATAGCTAGATCTACAGTTTCACCAGTGGAGAATTAGTAATCTGATGTTCTCCTTGTCCCTGGAGATCTTGGGTCCTGATTGCCAGGTAATGAATGGGTTGCGTAGAGGCGTAAATTGTTTCTTTTTCCTTTCTTTTTCTCTTTTCTTCACACTTCCATTTTGAATGTGCCTTCCCCAGAGAGCGGGGGTGGGGGGGGGGTGGGGGGGTGGAGAACGGGGTTTCTTTTTGTTTGATTAGTTTTGCTTTCTCTTAAAAACACTGTCATGTTGTAAGTTTGTATTTACACTTTGTTATGTGCTAATGTTAAATAAATAAATTAAAAAAAAAAAAAAAGATTAAAACTGAAGCAAAAAAACATTAAACAAAAACTTCTCACTGTAACAAATTCAATACAGAGAATGGGGGGTGGGGGAGCAGGGGAAGGGGAAGGGGAGGATACTGGAGGGAGGAGGATACTGGGGTAGATTTGTTCAGCAGGAGGCACATTACTCGCTTAGGATTATGTTTTGTCACCAGTAAAGTGCTCCAAAATTGATGCTATTGAAGAAAGACAAAATCAAGTAGGTAATATAGAACGATAGAAAATGATGGCCTATGCAGGATTCCCATCCATAAGAATTAAGTTCTTACCATCCTCTCCATTAGAGATCCTCTGTATTTGTCCAATGCTTTCTTGAATTCAGATACAGTTCTCGTCTTCACCACGTCTACTGGGAGACTATTCCCTGCATCCACCACCCTTTTCATAAAGAAATATTTCCTCAGATTACTCCTGTATCTCCTTTCACCTTCATCCTATGATCTCTTGTTGGAGAGCTTCCTTTCAACTGAAGAGCACCATCACCTGTGTACACTATTCCTTCTAAGCTGTGCGCATGTGCGCGCGCGCACACCTCGCCGAGCGAGCGCACATACTTTACAACAGAGCGCACAAAAATTACGGCTCTGATTCTGATAGAAAACACAGACGTCTTAAAATTTAAACGTTTTATGATTATAATTACTAGAAATTTCCCGCTTCATTTAGTAATCGTCTATTTTCATTTAATTTGATTAAAATCAATGTGGTGTACATACTGTATTCTAACGTGTAGTCAAATTTTAAAGTATATAACTCCGAGTGTCGTTATGTGGCGCACAAAAATTTAACCTTCCTTCAAAAGCTGCACACAGCTGATATTTTATGCGCACACAGCCTACAGAAAATTAGAGGGAACATTGCCTGTGTACTTATACCATGGAGGATTCTCTATCATGTCTTCCCTCAAAAATATACATATTGAGAGCTTTAAGTCTATCCCCATATGCTTTTTGACAAAGATCACTGATCATTATAGTAGCTGCCCTCTGGAATAACTTCATCTGCTTCTATACTTTTGAAGGTGCAATCTCCAGAACTGTATACAGGACTCCAAATGAGGTCTCACTAGAGACTTCAACAAAGGTCTATTACCTCTTTTTTCCTGCTGCTTATTCCTTTCCTTATGCACCCAAGCATCCTTCTGGCTTTTGCCGATATCTTTTCTACTTGTTTGGGCTCTTTAAGATCATCTGATACTATCATGCCCAAGTCTCACACTTCTTTTATGTACTGAAGTACTTTAGCCCCTATACTGTACAGCTCCCTTGGTTTTTTGCAAACCAACAGGCCGATGCAGAAAACTAGCACAGCCTTTAAGCACAGAAAACAGCACATCTAAGCACACTTTAAACACATTTAAGCTAACGTCAAATGCAGAAAAGAGACAGACGCGTGCATAAACAGTGACAGAAAAGCATAGTTACTCACCTGTAACAGGCGTTCTCCAGGGACAGCAGGAATCAGTCCTCACTTATGGGTGACACTGACACCAATTGAGCCTGCACAGAGCAATTATCCAGCTTTCAAAGAAAGCCACTGCGATTGCTGCCACACATGCGTGGTCCTCTTCCCGCCCAAGGGTGCCATTTTGTTCAGTCAGGTCCCATAGCTAGAGCCCTACTAAGCAGATGGCAAGGGAAGGATAAGAATAGCAACTCTTAAGCGGAGGTGGGAGGGTAGTGAGGATTGATTCCTGTTGTCCCTGGAGAATACCTGGTACAGGTGAATAACTACGCTTTCTCCAGGAACAAGCAGGAAGTCAGTCCTCACTTATGGGACTCCCCAGCTACAGGCTACTGAAACCTAAAGCAAAGCATCTCTGTGTATTGCCTTGGATTCTATTAAATTCAAAATCATTCAACCACTCATGCTTGGTATTTAATAAGCTATTTAATATGACAATTAGCTAGACAGATGCCGATGAGCCGAAGGAGCCGGACTCCTCGGGGGGCCAAGCTCCCGGTAGGTGCAGGAGGAGGATCGGAGGGCAGGAATTGCTTATACCCCAAACAGATTACAGAGTACAGCCTGGCCAAAGGTGCTATCCTGGTAGGACTCCCTCTCTAGGCAATAGTGCGAAGCAAAGGTATTCGCTGAAGACCAGGTCACAGTCTGGCAGATGTCCATCAGAGGCACTGAGCACAGCGAAGCCACCGATACTGCCTTGGCATAGAAGTCGTGCACGGTGACTCATCGATCCAGCAGGGCCCCAGTCTATGCCTGGGCAAAGGCGATGCACTCCACCACCCAGATGGAGAAGGGTGCGCTTGGTGACTGCAAGCCCCAGATGGTTGGGATCGTAGGTGATGAAGAGCCGGTCTGACTTGCGATGACCCTGGGTGCACTTCAGGTAGAAGGCGAGAGCCCTCTTGCAGTTGAGGGTATGCAGGACTGCCGACGCCCGGTCGGCGTGAGGTCTTGGGAAGAAAGTTGGTAAGACTATCTCTTGGTTGAGATGGAAATCCAAGACAACTTTCGGTAAGAACTTGGGGTGAGTTCGAAGGACCACCCTGTTCCAGTAAAACCTGGTGTAGGGGGCCACGGCCATGAGGGCTTGAAGTTTGCTGACTCACCAAACTGAGATTGGCGCCACCAGGAAGACTACCTTCCAGGAGAGGTGCCGAAGAGAGCACGTCACATTCAACTCAAAGAGCGTCTGCATTTGCTGCATGAGCACGATGTTCAGGTCCCACTCCATCAGCGGAGGCTGGATGGGGGACTTGGAGAGTAAAGGCCCTGCAAGAAGTGGGAAACCAGTGGCTGGTCCGAGAGGGGTTTATCCTCGACGTGGAAGTGGTTGGCTGAAATGGTGCACAGGTGAATCCTGACCGAATTGGATTTCAGCCCCACCTGCGAGAGGTGGAGGAGGTACTGGAGAGCCCACCAGGTGGAACAGGAGAATGGATTGATCTGGAGCCCGGAGCACCAGACCAAGAAGCGCCACCACTGGAGGACATAGGCCCGTTTCATCGAGTCTTTCCTTGATGCGAGCAGGACTTCCTTGATCTCCACTGGGAGATGCAGCAAAACTAAAGAGAGCCTTTCAGCCACCAGGCTGCTAGGGATAGCGAGTCCAGGTTCAGGTGAAGCACCCATCCCTCCTCCTGTGTCAGCAGACCCAGAGCACTGCCCATGGGGACCGGGGGCTCCAATGAGAGTCGGAGTAGAAGCGGGCTTTTCAGAGCCGTGAAGGGAGAGAAACTCTCCCTTCGTGGCTCTGAAAGCCGACGCTGAGGGAGCTGCAGGGAGAGCTCTGCTGGGCGGGGGGGGGGTCCCGCGGGATGCTTGATGCTGCCACGGTGGCAGCGGCAGCAGCAGCCGTTTTTTTTTAAATCTACCTGGGCTGATGGGGAGAGGGGGGTTAGGACAGGTAATGGGCTATGGGGGGGCTAAGACTGGAAGTGGGCTGATGGGGGGTTAGGACTAGTAATGGGCTATGGGGGGGATAGGACTGGAAATGGGCTGATGGGGGTTAGGACTGGAGGTGGGCTGATGGGCTTAGGACTGGTAATGGGCTATGGGGGGGGGGCTAGGACTGGTAATGTGCTGGGGGCAGTTGCTAGGACTGGAAATGGGCTGTGGAAGGGGGGGGCTTGATCTGCAAATAGCTGATGGGAACGGGGGCTTGGAATGGAAATGGGCTGATGGAGGGGCTAGGATAGGACTGGAAATGGGCTGTTGGGGGATGCTAAGCTTGGAAATGGGCTGTGGTGTGGGCTTGGATTGAAATGGACTTATGGAGGGGCTAGAACTGGAAGTAGGCTCATGGGGGGCTTGGATTGGAAATGGGCTGAGTGGAGGGGAGCTAGGATTTGACATGGGCTGATGGTGAGGCTAGGAAAGGACTAGAAATGGGCTGATGGGGGGCTGGGATTGGAAGCTGATGGAGGGACGGATAGGACTGGAAATGGATGGGGGAGCTAGAACTGGAAATGGGCTGATGGTGTGGCTAGGATAGGATTGGAAATGGGCTTATGGGGGGCTAGGACTGAAAATGGGCTGATGCGGGGACTAGAAGGGAGCGATGCTTGGTGGGGCTGGAACTAGAAGAGAGCTGATGATGGGGGAGGATTAGAATGGGATGGAGCTGGGAGAGTGAAATGGAGAGGGGAAAAATATTTTCTGTGGGAGGGAAGACAAATCTACAATTGGCCGGGTATTGGGAGAGTAAGTGGGGATTGAGGATGGAGGGATAAAATTTGAGTGGATGAAAGAGGAATGAGGAAAGAGCAAAAGGAGAAAGATTAGTATGTTAAAGCAAATGTAGAGAGAGAATGGAAAAAAAACTAGGAGAGAGAAGAAAGGACAAATGGACAGCAGACGATGGAGAGTTAGCAGAAGACATGAAGAAACCAGAAGAAAGTGGCTGGAGCAATTGCAACTGAAAAAGAAATGCACAAAAGGTAAAAAAATATCTCTTTATTTTGAATTTATTAACTGGAATATGTCAGCACTGGGAAATGTGCATCATTAACGTCTGTGCTTTGTTTAGTACAAGAGGAAATTAATTTATAGTTTTATTTCTACAGTATTGTTGTACATTCCAAGTTTGGCTTTGGGGTTCCCAGTTTAATTGTCTTCCTGTTTCTAAATTGTGAATCCTTGTTTGGTGATGGTCTATGTTCTGCATGTGTAACTGAGCTGAGGTATTCTGTTTATATAATTCCTATTTAACATTGCCACTTGTTCTCTTTCTCCAGTAGGTCGTGTATTGTTATTCTCTGAAATGTATTGGTTTAATATTTGCAGTGTTGCCTTTTGATAGGTAGAGTATGGTGCTTTATGAGTCCTGGTAGTGCTGTTAGGATACGGCGGGTTTGCTATGGATTCTAAATGGGCAGTGTTTGTAGTAGTTCCTAATGTGCCTGGCGGTTGGTACAGGATTAAAGTAATGTAGAAATCGTTTAGTCTTTCTTTATCCATACACTCATTAAGAGGCATGTTTACTAAAAGTTAGTGTATGGTAACATTATGCAAATATTTATGCAAATGAGGCCCCGCACCGAGTCTCCGCACATGGCCCCGCACCCTCCTTTGGGCCGCCCCTGGTTCTCAGGTCTCCTCAAAGTCCAAACATAAAACTAAGTCTAAGTCATCGGCATCAAGGACCAATCCCAATTCTAGAGGTAAGTACCTTCAACGGCATCGAGACTCACCGAAGGGTGCATCCAATGTAGACCGACCTGCCAAACAGCACTGGCAGAAGGATCCAAAGGACAAGAAGGGCTCCGGGATGCTCCCGAGGCATCAACCTCTGGAAAGCTACTGGTTCCATGCTCTGGGACAGTGGCTCAGAGCCCCATATGGGATTCTACACAGGCATCAGTCAGCTCCCTCGACCAGTACATACTGGCTATCGAGAGGAGTTTGGCTGCACTCCTGGTAGCCTCTGTACTGACGGTGTCGATGGCGCCAGCAGTGCAGGTGATGGCACCCTGCCTACAGCCAATGGTTGCGGGACCAATGGCAGCACTCAAACCTGCATCAGGTGGGAGGAGTGGTCTAGTGGTTAGGACAAGGTACTTCAGGCCGGAGGGCCGGGGGTTCAAGTCCCACCTGGGGACAGCAATCTCAGGCCGGAGGGACTGGGATTTCTAGTCCTATAGGTGCTCCTTGTGGTCTTGGGCAAGCCACTTAACCCTCCATTGCCCATGTTCCCTGTAAGTATTAGCGTATGTGTGTCATATCCCCTCGTGTTAAATGTATCTCCCAATTGACCGCTTTGACCCGGTGAAAAGCGGGATATAAATACAGCTAAATAATAATAATAATAATCAGGGGATCCTCTCCCTCTGATGCCCCCTCTGGAATTGATGGACATTATCGATATCCAGCAGGTTCTGATGCTGCACCAACTGATCATTGGTACCGGCATCAAGTCTCGACATCGGGGAAGTACTGAGATAAAGCACAAGATTGTCGATACTTTGACCTTTTGTCAGACTCTGACTCTACTTCCTCTGATTCCGATGACAAATCGGTAGACTCCTGAGAAAGCAGAGACATTCCTTCAGACCCATCCCCTCCGCATGAGCAGCATAGATCCCCACCAGAGAAAATGTGTTTTCAAGACTTCATTAGGGGCATGGCAGCAGGCCTACAGATTACCATGGCACCGCAGACGGAACAGAGGGCAGAAAGAATTGGAAATTCTCCAATACCCCTCAACACCTAAAGAGGCTGCCATTTTACCAGTGCATCACATCCTACAGGATCTAATGCTCCGTATGTGGGAGGCTCCTCTAACAGTTCCGCCTATCAGCAAATGACTCAATACCATGTACCAAGTTCCAGGGTGCCCAGGCTTTCAAAAACCTCCACTCCCACACCATTCTATGGTAGTGGAATTGGCAATGCGCCGCATCAAGTACTCGAAGAATCACTCTTCCATGCACCCAGGCAAGGACTCCAGAACTCTCGATGTCGTCGATGCTTTCAAGCATGCATGCTCACTTCTAGAATTACCTCCTATATGCTCTACATGGGCATGTTCCCGAAGGGTGTGTCTAGGGATCTGGAGACATTTGCACCTCTCCTTCCCGATGACAAACAAAATGCATTCCAAATCTTTATCTGGCAAAATCAGAATACATCCAAAGTTCTCACCAGAGCATTTTTGATGTCTTTGAGTCATCCAGCAGAGTTTCAACAGTCTTCATTGGTGCTTGCAGGATTGCCTGGCTACACACCTCCGATCTTGAACAGTGTGTCCAAGATAAATTGGCTAATATTCCGTGTTCTGGAGAAAACCTCTTTGGAAAGGGTTGGAGGGAAAAAGCTGGAGAGATTGAGATAGATAATCTCACCCTCAAGCGCCTTTCAAGAAAGACAGCAGACCCTTCTAAAACGAGACCAAATTCAAAGAAATCTTTCTATTCTAAGAAGAGATATTATCCTTTTTAAACACCTGTCACTGCTTTCTAGCCTCCGCAGCAAAACCAGAGCCCTCGCCAACCCAAGGAGCAAAAAGCTCTTAAATCTTAACCAGCTGCACAGCCACAACCAGCACCTGGTTTCTGACTCCTGCCTGGAGAGAATAGCCACTCTGCCTCTGCAGGATTCCCAAAACCTACACATAGCAGGCAGGCTCTGTTCCTATGCCCACAGGTGGCACTTCATAACATCAGAGCAGTGGACTCTCAACATCATCCAAAGGGGCTATCTGCTTCACTTCGAAAGCTTATTCCTCACCACAGAGGAGATTATCCCAAAAACACCCTGCAGTTAAATCTTATCAGAAGAGGTGTCCACCTTGTTAGCTCAGGGGGCCATAGAAAGAGTTCCTCCGCCCCAAGAAGGCATGGACTTCTACTCTCCTTACTTTCTTATCCCAAAGAAAACAGGAGGGTTCAGGCCCATCTCAGATCTAAGGAACCTAAACAAATTCCTCATTCAAGAAAAGTGCAAAATGATTTCCCTTGGTACACTCCTGTCATACCTTCAAAGGAATGACTGGCTATGTTCTCTAGACCTCAAAGAGGCATACACACGTACTGATCAATCTTCAGCACAGACAGTATCTGCGCATTTGGTTCCAGCAGAACCACTATCAATATTGGGTGCTCCCCTTTGGCTTAGCCTTCTGCACCCTGAGTGTTCTCGAAGTGCATGGCAGTAGTTGTGGCCTAACTTCGCACTTTGGGGGGCTTCATCTTCCCCTACTTAGATGATTGGCTAATCAGGGGAGAATCTCCACAAGAGGTCAAAGTCTCCCTTCATCGCACCATCACGGTGCTTCAACATCTGGAATTCATAGAAACATAGAAACATGATGACAGAAAAAGACCACATGGCCTATCTAGTCTGTCCTTCCATATCAACAACTACAACAGTCCACTTTTTACCTTTAGAGATCCTCTGTGTTGGTCCCATGCTTTTTTGAATTCAGTTACTGTCCTCATCTCTACCACCTCCACTGGGAGACTATTCCACGGATCCACTACTCTTTCCGTAAAGAAATATTTCTGCATATCACTCCTGAATCTATCTCCCTTCACCCTCATCCCATGTCCCCTCGTAGCAGAACTTGCTTTCAATTGAAAAAGGCTCTCTCCCTGAACATTTATACCATGGAGGTATTTAAACATCTCAATCATATCACCTCTATCCCGCCTTTCCTCTAAGGTGTACATATTAAGATCCTTAAGTCTGTCCTCATATGCTTTATAATGAAGCCCACTAATCATTTTAGTAGCCACCCTCTGCACCGACTCCATCCTGTTCACATCCTTTTGAAGGTGCGGTCTCCAGAATTGCACACTATACTCCAAATGAGGTTGCACCAAAGACTTATACAGAGGCATTATCACCTCCTTTTTTCTGCTAGCCATTCCTCTCCATATGAACCCAAGCATCCTTCTAGCTTTTGCCGTTGCCTTTTCTACCTGTTTAGCTACTTTAAGATCATCAGACACAACCACGCCTAGGTCCCGCTCTTCTTTAGTGGACAAAAGTACTTCACCTCCTATACTGTATTGCTCCCTTGGATTGCTGCAGCCCAATTGCATGACCTTACATTTTTTAACATTAAATCCCAGCTGCCAAATTCTAGACCATTCTCAAGCTTAGCTAGATCCCTCCTCATGTTATCTACACCTTCCTGGGTGTCTACTCTATTGCAGATTTTGGTATCATCTGCAAAGAGGCAAACCTTACCCGACAGCCCTTCCGCTATATCACTAACAAAGATGTTCAAAAGAATCGGACCAAGGACAGATCCCTGGGGCACACCACTGGTAACATCCTTCTCCTCAGAGTGAGCTCCATTTACTTGTACTCTTTGTCGCCTCCCACCCAACCAATTTCTAACCCAAGCAGTAACTTTAGGGTCCATCCCTAGGGTGCTCAGTTTGTTTATAAGTCGCCTGTGAGGAACAGTGTCAAAGGCTTTACTAAAATCTAAATACACCACACATCTAGAGCTCTCCCTCGGTCCAACTCCCTGGTCGCCCAGTCAAAGAAATCAATCAGATTTGTCTGACAATTCATCGTAAACTTTTCCAAGTCACACCTGGGGCCAACTCAGCAGCTCAAGTTCATCGGAGCACCTCTGGACACTCAGCAGCCAGAGCTTTCCTTCACCTGGTTGCGCTACATGAATCATTGAGCTAACCCACAAATCAGAATTCTGTAACCGCTTGAGAGATGCTACGCCTATTGGAACACATAGCTTCCATAGTCCATGTTGCCCCCTATGCCCGCCTGCACATGCAACAAGCCCAATGAACTCTGTCATCTCAATGGACCCAGACAGCCGGACGTCTCTCAGACAAAATATGTATCACTCCTCCACTGGTCAAATCCCTTGGTGGTGCTCTCCTCAAAATCTACTTGAGGGGTTACCTTTTTAGATGCCTCTTCCTCAATGCACCCTGACAATGGATGCCTCCAAGCTCGGTTTGAGAGCACATCTGGACAATCTCACCACACAGGGACAGTGGACACACCAGGAATCTCTGTTACAGATAAACCTCCTGGAATTTTGTGCACTTACAAACGCCCTTTGGGTTTTTCAACCCCAACTCATGGGCCAATAGGTCTTAGTCAGAACGGATAATCAGGTGGCCATGTACTATGTGAATAAGCAGGGTGGAACAGAATCCTATCCCCTTTGCCAGGAAGCGCTTTGCCTCTGATCTTAATTACACAGTGCATTCATCTCAGAGTGGTGTATCTCCCGGGCAAACTCAGTCTCCTTGGGGATAGACTCAGTTGTATTCTATGTTCACACGACTGCACCCTAAATTGTGAAATGGCATCCTGGATCTTCCACATGTGGGAGATCCATTCATAGATCTGTTTGCCATCCAGGAGAATGCACAACTTCAACAGTTCTGCTTACAGCTTCCCTCAATGCACTGCAGGGCAATGGATGTTTTTCTTCTCCATTGGGGACAAGGTCTGCATTATGCTTTCCTGCCCATCCCCTTGATACCCAAGACTCTGTTCAAACTACTGGCAGACAAGAGCTCCATGATACACATAGCCCTTTATTGGCCCTGTCAGCCCTGGTTTCCTCTGCTGTTTCGACTAGCGCAGACCCAACCTCTCAGCCTGGGACATGTGCCCGACCTCCTCTCTCAGGATCACGGGACATTTCTCCATCCCAATCCACAGGCCCTCCACCTCATGGCATGGCGGCTGAAAGCATTATCTTTGTGGACCTTGACCTTCCACAACAGGTCAATGATATTCTATTTGCATCACACAAATTTAGAACCCAGCAGAGAGCTTCCAGTTTAAATTTAATACTCAGTCAGGGCCTAGTAGCAGCAAGGCACTTTCAGTTTAAATTTAAAACACAGAAGAGAGCTTTCTGGTTAAATTTAGAACCAAAGACTCCCTCTATTCAAGCAAGAGCTGTGGGACTACCCCTGGAGATTGGTCACAGATTACCTTAGAAGCACAGGACAGGGTACTGTGTAGCAGCCAGCTTTTAATAAGTCTTCTTTCCCTCCCTCCCTCCCTCCCCATCACCCACCCACACTTGGAATAATCATAGCTTTATAGGTGCTTAAACCTCTTAAAGGAAAGGAGGTGCCATATTCACTCTCAGGTGCAGCTGTTTATTCTGATCAGCATACATTAAGGATCTGAGATTAATTAAACATCAGGTGAACAAACTACATTAAATGTATTAGTTATAGTTTTAATAGTATAAGTATCCCCAGCAACCCTTAGTAAGTAAAGAACTTAAATATCTAAACACAACCTTAAAACAAAGATGCACACAGCAGTCCAGCAGCGAGATGGGGGCTTTCCAGTCTTATGCATTGAGTGTCACATGTATGATTTTCTCCCAGTTGGTGAGGGGTCTTACATGTGCACAAGGTACAAGGAGCTCTTTGCTCTCAGGGAACAAGTCCGATCTCTGGAGGCAAGAGTAGCAGACTTGGAAGACATAAGGAAGACAGAGAGGTACATAGACGAGACCTACAGGGATATAGTCCTGAAGACCCACCTCCAGTTTGGCAGCATCCCTTTTGCCATAAAGGAGAGAGGTCATGTGACAGGAGAGCATCACCCTGGTGTGGCAGGAAGTGATCCTATAGCTAGAACCTGTCCTCCATGTGATCTAAAACCCTCTCGCATCGAGGAGGTTTCTCCAGGGCCATGTGCCCATGAGGGAAGGGTTAGGACAGCCATTATAGTTGGTGATTCGATCATTAGGGCATGTAGATAGCTGGGTGGCTGATGGACATGAGGATCACCTGGTAACATTTTGCTTTTATTGTAAACTGCCCTAATGTCTTGATGTGGGCAGTATATTGAGTGCATCAATAAAGATAAAGATAACTTGCCTGCCTGGTGCGAAGGTAGCGGACATCACGCGCCACCTAGACAAGGTCTTAGATAGTGCTGGAGAGGAGTCTGCTGTCTTGGTACATGTCGCTACCAATGACAGAGACTTTAGGCAAAACAAAAATGTCATGGGATAGGAGGCAGTGTACTATTGTGGATCAGGAACTGGTTAAAAGATAGAAAGCAGAGGGTAGGGCTAAATGGCCAATTTTCCCAATGGAAAAAGGTGAATAGTGGAGTACCACAGGGATCTGTGCTGGGTACGCTGCTTTTTGACATATTCATAAATGACCTGGAAAAGGGAATAATGAGTGAGGTTCTCAAATTTGCAGATGACACAAAACTATTTAAAGTTGTTAAAACCCAAGAGGATTGTGGAAAATTGCAAGAGGATCTTGATAAATTGGAAGACTGGGCATCCAAATGGCAGATGAAATTTTATGTGGACAAGTGCAAAGTTATTCACCTAGGAAAGAACAACCCAAACTATGGTTATATGATGCAAGGTTCCATATTGTGAACCACCACCCAGGAAAAAGATTTAGGCATCATCGTGGATAACATGTTATCGTTCCATGGTGCGACCGCACCGTGAATATTGTATGCAATTCTGGTCGCCGTATCTTAAAAAGGATATAGCGTTATTAGAAAAGGTACAGAGAAGAGCCACCAAAATGGTAAAGGGAATGGAATGATACTCCTATGAAGAGAGGCTAAAAAGGTTAGGGCTCTTCAATCTGGAAAAGAGATGGCTGAAGGAAGATATGATAGAGGTCTATAAATTAATGAATGGAATTTAACGGGTAAACGTAGATCGATTGTTTACGTCATCAGAATATAAAAAGACTAGGGGACATGCAATGAAACTACAGGGTAAACAATTTAAGACTAATAAGAGAAAATATTTTTTCACTCAACGTGTAATCAAACTCTGGAATTTGTTACCGGAGGATGTTGTAAAAGCTGTTAGTGTAGCTGGGTTTAAGAAAGGTTTGCACAAGTTCCTGGAGGAAAGGTCCATAAACCATTATTAAAAGGGACCCAGGATATCACTGCTTGACCCAATACAAGCATTGAGGAACCTGTGTCTTTTGGGGAGACTGCTAGGTACTTATGATTTAGATTGGCCACTGTTGAAAACAGGATACTGGGCTTGGACTTTGGTCTGACCCAGTATGGCATATCTTATGTTCTTATGAACATCTGGTAGATGGTTGACATATGTCTTGAAATGGAGACGGTTCACACTTGGGTGTTCTCCAAAGCAAAGTGACCCCTCCAACTGCCCAGTGGAATCCCTTCTATCAGGGCCGGATTTACCTTGAGTGAGGCCCTACGCCAACAAAAATTGTGGGCCCCCAGCAAGGGCGGCCCAAGGGGGGTGCAGGCCTCATTTGCATAAGGGGCCTCATTTGCATAAATATTTGCATAATGTTACCATATACTAACTTTTAGTAAACGTGCCTCTTAATGAGTGTATGGATAAAGAAAGACTAAAAGATTTCTACATTACTATAATCCACTGCCAACTGCCAGACACATTAGGAACTACTACAAACACTGCCCATTTAAAACCCATAGTAAACCCGCCGTATCCTAACAGCACTACCAGGACTCACAAAGCACCATACTCTACCAATCAAAAGGCAACACTGCAAATATTAAACCAATACATTTTAGAGAACAACAATACATGACCTACTGGGGAAAGAGAACAAGTGGCAATGTCAAATAGGAATTATATAAACAGAACACCTCAGCTCAGTTACACATGCAGAACATAGACCATCAAACAAGTAATCACAATTTAGAAACAGGAAGACAATAATTAAACTGGGAATCCCAAAAGCCAAACTTGGAAAGTACAACACTGTAGAAATAAAACTATACATTAATTTGCTCTTCTACTAAACAAAGCGCAGACGTTAATGATGCACATTTACCAGGGCTGACATATTCCAATTAATAAATTCAAAATAAAGAGATATTTTTCTACCTTTTGTGCATTTTTTTCAGCTGCAATTGCTCCAGCCACTTTCTTCTGGTTTCTTCATGTCTTCTGCTAACTCTCCACCGTCTGCTGTCCATTTGTCCTTTCTTCTCTCTTCTAGATTTTTTTCCATTCTCTCTCTACATCTGCTTTAACATACTAATCTTTCTCCTTTTGCTCTTTCCTCATTCCTATTTCATCCACTCAAATTTTACCCCTCCATCCTCAATCCCCACTTACTCTCCCAATACCCGGCCAATTGTAGATTTTTTATCCCTCCCACACAAAATATTTTTCCCTTCTCCATTTTACTCTTCTAGCCCCATCCCATTCTAATCCTCCCCCAACATCAGCTCCCTTCTAGTTCCAGCCTCACCCAGCATCCATTCCCTTCTAGTCCCTGCATCAGCCCATTTCCAGTCCTAGCCACCCATCAGCCCATTTCCAGTCCTAGCAACCCCCCAACCCAATACCAGTCCTAGCCCCCCATCAACCCACTTACAGTCCTAACCCCCCATCAACCCATTTTCAGTTTAAGCCCCCCCTATAACCCATTACCAGTCCTAACCCCCCATCAGCCCACTTCCAGTCCTAACCCCATCAACCCATTTCCAGTCAGCCCCCCATAGCCATTGCCAGTCCTAACCCCCCATCAGCCCACAGCCCATTACCAGTCCTAACCCCATCAGCCCACCTCCAGTTTTAACCCCCCCAGCCCATTTCCAGTCCTAGCCCCCCCATAGCCCATTACCAGACAGCCCCCATCAGCCCACAGCCCATTACCAGTCTTAACCCCCCCCAAAGCCCATTACCAGTCTTAACCCCCCCCCCAAAGCCCATTACCAGTTCTAAACCCCTCCAACAGCCAATTCCCCGTCCTAACCCCATCAGCCCACCTCCAGTATTAACCCCCCCCGCCCCTTTCCATTCCTAGGCCCCCCATAGCCCATTTACAGACTGCCCCCATCAGCCCACAGCCCATTACCAGTCTTAACCCCCCCCCCCCAAAGCCCATTGCCAGTTCTAAGCCCCCCCAACAGCCCACAGTCCATTACAAGTCCTAACCCCATCACCCCACCTCTAGCCTTAACCCCCCCAGCCCATTTCCAGTCCCAGCCCCAGCCCCCCCCCCCCAATGGCCCATTACCAGTCCTACCCCCCCACCCCCGTCGGCCTAAAGTAAAATTTAATTTAAAAAAAAAAACCTGCTGGCTGCCGCCGCGGGGCCCCCTCTGCTGCCGCGGCAGCACCGGCTGACCCGCGGGGGCCCCCTCTACAAGCTGAATCCGTCGGTTCGTTCCTTCCTCCCTCCCTCCGTGCACGCTGTGAGAGGCGCGAAGGCAGAGTGTCTCCCTCGCGTCTCTGTTAAGCCCGCAGGGGCTGATGGGAAATTTCCCATCAGCCCCTGCGGGCTTAAAAGAGACGCGAGGAGACACTCTCCTTTCGCGTCTCTCACAGCCTGCACGGAGGGAGGGAGGAAGGAAGGAACGAACCGACGGATTCAGCATGTAGAGGGGGGCCCCGCGGGTCAGTCGGTGCTGCCGCGGCAGCAGAGGGGGCCCCGCGGCGGCAGCCAGCAGGTTTTTTTTTAAATTTTATTTTTAAAAAAAATTAACGTTCTTTTTTTGTGGGCCCCTGCCAGCTGTGGGCCCTACGCCATGGCGTACATGGCGTATAGGTAAATCCGGCCCTGCCTTCTATAATATCTCCTTCACCTCATCTCAGCAGGCCTCAAGACCGACTGAGTCAGAGTTCATCTTAGTGCCATTATGACTTATCACAAGCCTATGGACATGCAACCAATTTCTTCGCACTCCTTGGTGCAATGTTTTATGTGGAGACTCCTGCTCTCCAAGCCACCTATCTAACTACCACCAATGGCCTGGGACCTCATTGTAGTTCTAGCGCAACTTCTAAAGCCTCTCTTTAGCCAATGCTTCATTAAAATTTCTGACATGGAAGGTCATCTTCTTCATCGCTTTGACCTCAGCTCGCCACATCAGCGAACTGCAAGCTTTAATGGTGGATCCTCCACTCAATTCCACCATGACAAGGTGGTTCTCTGTACCCATCCACACTTCCTCCCGAAAGTGGTATCAGCCTTCCACCTGAACCAATCGGTAATCCTACCAGTCTTCTTCCCAAGACCACATGCCTTTCAGGCCGAAGCAGCGCTACACACTCTAGACTGCAAACGAGCACTGGCTTACTACTTGGACAGAACCAAGCTTCACAGTAAATCCTCACAACTATTCATTTCCTTTGATAGAAGTCACTTTGGACTTCCAGTGACAAAGGGCACCCTATCCAAATGGATAGAGGACTGCATTTCCTTTGCCTATGTACAGGCGGGACTCTCCCTTGAGGGTCATGACATGCAGGCTATAGCAACCTCAGTTGCCAACCTCCATTCCATCTCTATTGACAAGATCTGTCGAGCAGCTACCTGGTCCTCCATTCATACCTTCACTGCAGACTACTGCCTAGACAGGGACTCTCGTCGGGATACTGTCTTTGGCCAGGCTGTCCTCCAGCACCTTTTTGGGACTTAAATGCAACTCCTACCGTCCGTCCTGGACTTCTTTCTGGCAGCAGACTTCCATTAGAGGTGGTCTAGCTGACTGCAGTCGTTCACTGGGGCCACATTCTATCCACACTCTTGGCTCTATACTTTAGCCTCAGGGATACCAGTGTTACATGCTTCCAATTGGTATCTAGGAGCTAGTGAGTCCCATATGTGAAGACTGCATTCCTGCTTGTTCCTGAAGATAGCGTTGTTACTCACCTGTAACTGATGATCTCCAGGAACAGCAGGAATCAGTCTTCACAACCCGCCCGATGCAGATACTGGTGTAGAGGATTTTGCAATTAGTTTTAGTGCCAATATCTCTACGCCTGGTTCTGAGATGGCTTAAACCTCTAGCGCCTGCCCCCGACAGTATTTTCATGGCATTGGGTACTTTCCCTGATGCCTGGATCATTTTCCCCTCAGATGATCCAGGCAGCGGGCAAAGCCCCCGATGCCTTCAAAGTACAGAAAGCAAATCTCTGGTGGCCCAGCTGCCCCGATCCCCCCACCAGACAGTATTTTGATGGCATTGGGGATGATTGCAGCATCAGGAAAAGACCCTGATGCCATCAAAATACTGTCGGGGGCCGGTGACCTGACAGAAAGTGACTCCCCCGTGGCCTAGTGGTCCCTGAACCTCCCACTCGACTTAACTAAAAAATGAACCTGGTGGTCTAGCAGCCCCTGAACCCTCCACCTGACTTAAAAAAGAAATTAACTTGATGATCTAGCGGCCTCTGAGCCCTCCCCCACCTGGTAGGTTTCAAAGCAAGAGCACTGTCTATGCGCTCCCACGCTCATTTCACCATCTTGAAAATTGATGGCACCTGGTCCTGTGCATCCTGGGATACATCGGTGGGTTCAGACTGCCATATAAGGCATGGCTGTCTGACCCCACCCGGTGCATCAGAGGATACACCACCTGATGCAATAAAAAAAAACTATGTCTCCACTCTTAGAAATGTTAAAATGGTATGCTAGAGATGGGTAAAGTAAATATTGAAGTGCCCATGTTGTCTATAAATCTAAAAAAACCTATCAGATGCGAGGGATCACTTACCCTGGCACCACGGACCATTCAAAGCCAGTGCACGGCAGTGTAGAGAAGATCGAGAGGGAAAAGATGCCGAGTCGGGTTATTAAGACAAAAAAAATGGCACCAAAAGGGGCTGCTAGGTTACCATTTGTGTAAGCAAGTCTATAAGGAACCCAATAGCTAAGAAGGAGGGTAGTAATGTGAAATTGAACTGTTATAAATTTTAAGGAAGTAAATGACCTGATTAAAAACAATCACACACCTACTGAAGGGCTCACTGAGCACTGTGAACACTGCACCAATATAAACCACTGTTTTAAACACCTCAAGTGCACCAGGGAATAAAGAAGGGGGATATATAATCAATATTTAGAACAACCACGTGGTAAACTTTGAAAATTTGTAAAACCTTACGAACCCTGTCAAGCAGCATTAGAGGATTCTATCAGTATATTAGATGTGCCATTTTGTGATTGCAAGATCTCCAAGTGGTAAAAAGAGCGCCGGCTTTTCTGCATCAACCTTTTATTTTTTAGCTGCCAAATCCTCGACCATTCCTCAAACTTCACTAGATCCTGCCTCATATTATCCACACCTTCTAGGGTGTCTATCCTGTTGCAGATTTTGGTATCATCCATAAAGATGCATACCTTTCCAATAAACCTACTTCAATATTGTGTACATAAAAGTTAAACAGAACAGGATCAAGGACCAAGCCATTTGGAGCACCACTGGTAATACCCTACCTTCAGAAAGAATCTAAGTATACCACATCAAGCACCCTCCCCTCATCCAATCAGATTCATCTGACAAGACCTCCTCTAATAAAGGTAAGATTTAAGATGCCTTTCTAGAACTAAAGCAACTAAAACACTGGCATATAGGCATCTGAAAGGGGGGGGCATCAAAAATCGCAGCATGGCAGGCAGTAGCTGCCTGTGAGGATTCCATCCCCCGCAGGCAGAAGATAAAAACCGTCCTGTCTGCAAGCAGGAGATCAAAACCCCACAGGCAAACAGGAAGGGTCTCTGTTGCAATAGCAGCTTCTCTCCTTCTGCCCACGGAGAATGTCGACTGCGATCATTGCAAAGGCCCTTCCTGTCTGCCTGCAAGAATCACAGGCAGATAGGAAGGGTCTTTGCAATGATCGCAGCTGGCAAGCAGCAGTCTGTCCATGGGGATCCCGTCCCCTGCGGGCAGAAGAAAAGCCACAAACCTGCTTGGGCCCCCCAAAAGAAAAAGTCCTTCTGCCGCCCCTGCACTGGCAGAATCTTTTAAGAGGTCGTTGTTTAACATTGACACAATATACTACAGTGTATCTTTGTTACCAGCATAATATTGCAGTATCAGCAAGAAGATTTATCATGAAGTACCTACCAAAGTTATAGATTCGAAAATGGGTTTCTCAATGCATTGATGGTTAAATGAAAAAGGAAAATAAAAATAAGGTGATACCTTTTCATTGGACTAATTAATACATTTGTAGATTGATTTTTGAAGGTAAAACCTTCTTCTTCAAGTTAGGACAGTATAAGCAAAAGATGCTGTTACTAAAATATATACAGGAATCTATGCAACATACCACTGACAGGAAGGTGTTGGGGGGTGGATGATTGATCAGAGGATGACCAGGCTGCAAAAGTTTAGAGTTTAAAATGTGATAGAAAGTACATGTATTTGCTGAGTCCTTTTGATGATTAGGTTGTAAATATTTATAGTTTATAATGTGATAGGAAAGCAATGCCCTTATTGAGAGCCCTGTCTGGTCTGATTCAAAGTATCTTATCATCTTTATTTCAAAAGTTGCTGGAGACATTTATATCTTCTTTTCAGGACCCTAGTCATAAAGTCTTCAATGCTGTGCCCTGGCCCTTTGAAGTGCAAACTAACAGTAGATGCTGGAGTGGCTGAATTCATACTTTGTTCTGTTCTGTTTTGCATAATTGTAAGTCTGTGAGCATTCATTCTTGTCTTTCACATTTAGATTGTCTCTCCAATGTAACAGTCCTTTGTACATTTCCTGCATTGAATCATATAAACTACATTGGAAGAGCTGCATGTGTAGATTATGTTGAATGTTTTTCCCATATGGGTGACTGTGGAGTCCTGTGATATGTGTTGGCATAATTTACAGCATGGGGTACTGTAGGGATTTGTGCCATTTTCTTCTTTTTGGGCTCCTATTGGGAGTCTACTTATCATTAATTTTTGTTTTAGATTTGGCAGCTGCCGAAAAACTAATATTGGTGGATCAGGGAATATCTCAGTTATTCGTCTTCCTGGAGTAAACATAACAACATAAAAAATGCCATACTGGGTCAGACCAAGGTCCATCAAGCCCAGTATTCTGTTTCCAACAGTGGCCAATCCAGGTCATAAGAACTTGGCAGTTTCCAAAAAAGACCAGGATCCACAATGCTTGTATTGGAGAAAGTAGTGGATTTCCTGGGTCCTCTTTAATAATGGTTTATGGACCTTTCCTCCAGGAACTTGCCCAAACCTTTTTTAAACCCAACTACATCCTCCAGTAACAAATTCCAGAGTTTGATTACACATTGAGTGAAAAAATATATCTTTTTATAAATCTTAAACGGGTAGCTTCATTGCATAACCCCTAGTCTTTCTACTTTTTGATGGCGTAAACAATCGATCTACGTTTACCTGTTCCACTCCATTCATTAATTTATAGACTTCTATCATATCTCCCCACAGCCGTCTCTTTTCCAGGTTGAAGAGCCCTAACCTTTTTAATCCTCTTCTTATAGGGGTATCCTTCCATCCCCTTTACCATTTTGGTAGCTCTTCTCCATACCTTTTCTAATTCTGCTATATCCTTTTTAAGATATGGCAACCAGAATTGCACACATAAGAACATAACATAACATAAGAACATAAGATATGCCATACTGGGTCAGACCAAGGTCCATCAAGCCCAGTATTCTGTTTCCAACAGTGGCCAATCTAGGTCATATGTACCTAGCAGTTTCCCTAAGAGACACAAGTTCCGCAATGCTTGTACTGGGTCAAGCATTGATATCTTCGGTCACTTCTTAATAATGGTTTATGGACCTTTCCTCCAGGAACTTCTCCAAACCTTTTTTAAACCCAGCTACACTAACAGCCTTTACTACATCCTCCGGTAACAAATTCCAGAGTTTGATTACACGTTGAGTGAAAAAATATTTTCTTTTATTAGTCTTAAATAGTTTACCCTGTAGCTTCATTGCATGTCCCCTAGTCTTTCTATATTCTGATAAGGTAAACAATCGATCTACGTTTACCCGTTCCACTCCGTTCATTAATTTATAGACTTCTATCATATCTCCCCTCAGCCGTCTCTTTTCCAGGTTAAAGAGCCCTAACCTTTTTAGCCTTTCTTCATAGGAGTATCCTTCCATCCCCTTTACCATTTTGGTGGCTCTTCTCTGTACCTTTTCTAAAATCGCTATATCCTTTTTAAGATACGGCGACCAGAATTGCACACAATATTCAAGGTGTGGTCTCAACATGGAACGATACAGAGGCATTATAATATCTTTTGTTTTATTTTCCATTCCTTTCCTTATCATACCTAGCATTCTATTTGCTCTCTTGGCCGCCGCTGCACACTGGGCCGGGGGTTTTAACATGGTATCCACAATGACGCCTAAATCTTTTTCCTGGGTGGTGGTTCCTAATGTGGAACCTTGCATCGTGTAACCATAGTTTGGGTTGTTCTTCCCTAGGTGCATAACCTTGCACTTGTCCACATTAAATTTCATCTGCCATTTTGATGCCCAGTCTTCCAATTTATCAAGATCCTCTTGCAATTTTTCACAATCCTCTTGGGTTTTAACAACTTTAAATAGTTTTGTGTCATCTGCAAATTTGATAACCTCGCTCGTTATTCCACTTCCCAGGTCATTTATGAATATGTCAAAAAGCAGCGGACCCAGCACAGATCCCTGGGGTACACCACTATTCACCTTTCTCCATTGGGAAAATTGGCCATTTAGCCCTACCCTCTGCTTTCTATCTTTTAACCAGTTCCTGATCCACAATAGTACATTGCCTCCTATCCCATGACTCTTTAGTTTTGCCAAGTCTCTGATGAGGGACGTTGTCAAAGGCTTTCTGAAAGTCCAGATACACAATATCAACCGACTCACCTTTGTCCACCTGTTTATTCACTCCTTCAAAAAAACATAACAGATTAGTAAGACAAGATCTTCCTTGTCTAAAGCCATGTTGGCTGTCTCCCATTAGGTTGTGACTATCTACATGCTTAGTAATTTTATTCTTTATGATGGTTTCTACCATTTTTCCCGGTACTGACGTCAGGCTCACCGGTCTGTAGTTTCCCGGATCACCCCTGGAACCCTTTTTAAAAATTGGTGTTACATTGGCGATCCTCCAATCTTCAGGTATTAGAGATGATTTTAATGATAGTTCACAGATTACTGATAGCAGTTCTGCAATCTCATATTTCAGTTCTTTCAACACCCTTGGATGTATACCATCTGGCCCAGGTGATTTGCTACTCTTCAGTTTATCTATTAGTTGTAAGACATCTTCCCGATGTATCGATATTTCCTTCAATTCTTCCGCACCTTTAAATACCACTTCAGTCACTACATCTTCCTCAGTAAAGACCGAAGCAGAGAATTCATTCAGTCTCTTCGCTATTGCCTTGTCGCCTCTTAGTGCTCCTTTAACCCCTTTATCATCTAATGGACCAACTGACTCTCTCACAGGTTTTTTGCTACGAATGTACTTGAAAAGGTCTTTATTTCGCGTTTTTGCTTCCGCAGCAAGCTTCTTCTCAAATTCTCTCTTTGCCTGCCTTATCAATGCCTTGCATTTGACTTGCCAGTGCTTGTGCTGTTTCCAGGTTTCGTCGTTTGGCTCTTTTTTCCATTTCCTGAAAGATGCTTTTTTGGCAACAACAGCCTCTCTGACCTCACCTTTAAACCATGCTGGCAGTTTTTTGGACTTCCACTTTTCTTAAAGCGTGGAATACAGCTGGTCTGGGCTTCCAAGATAGTATTTTTCAACAACACCCAAGCTTGATGTACGTCTTTAACCTTTGCAACTGCTCCTTTTAGTTTTTTCTTAACTGTTTTCCTCATTTTATCATAGTCTCCCTTTCGAAAGTTAAAAGGTAGTACTATGGATTTCCTTACTATCCCTCCTCCACTAATTAAATCAAAGGCGATCATGCTATGATCACTATTACCAAGTGGCCCCAACACCCTTATCTCTTGCACTAGATCTGGTGTTCCACTAAGGACTAGGTCTAATATGGCTTCCCCTCTTGTCGGTTCATGAACCAGCTGCTCCAAGAAGCAGTCATTTATTTCATCTAGGAACTTTATCTCCCTAGCATGTCCTGACGTGACACTGACCCAGTCGATACCGGGGTAATTGAAATCACCCATTATTATTACTGTGCTGTAGCATTTGTTAGCTTCCTTGATTTCTTTGAGCATTTCATCATCCATTTGGTCATTCTGGCCAGGTGCTCGATAGTACACCCCCACTGCCATCGCCTTCCCCCTTTTATATGGAATTTCAATCCATATAGACTCTACAGCAGATTTTGTTTCCTGCAAAACTTTAATCCTTTCTGAGTCAATGCCCTCTCTAACATAGAGCGCAACCCCTCCACCAATTTGATCAGCTCTATCATTACGATATAGTTTGTACCCAGCTATCACAGTGTCCCACTGGTTGTCCTCCTTCCACCATGTCTCTGATATTCCAATCATATCTAACCTTTCATTTAGTGCTATATATTCTAACTCTCCCATCTTATTCTTTAGACTTCTAGCATTTGCATACAAGCATTTTAGAGAATGTATTTTATTCATGTTAATTTGGCTATTGTTAGACATGGGTAAATTGGGATCTTTAAGCTCTGTCTGCTCCATACTTGAGGGCATTTGGGCTACTTTACTCTTTTGTGGAACCTCTCTGCTTTTGGTAGTATCCTTCAAGGATACATTCTTCTGAACCATCCGCTCTTGGGCGACTGTCGGCTTTCCCCTAATATCTAGTTTAAAAGCTGCTCTATCTCCTTTTTAAAGGTTAATGCCAGCAGCCTGGTTCCATCCCGGTTAAGGTGAAGCCCATCCCTTCGGAAGAGCCCCTCCTTTCCCCAGAATGTTCCCCAGTTCCTAACAAATCCAAAACCCTCATCTCTGCACCACTGTCTCATCCACGCATTGAGACTCCGGAGCTCTGCCTGCCTTTTGGGTCCTGCACGTGGAACAGGAAGCATTTTGGAGAATGCTACCCTGGAAGTTCTGGATTTCAACTTCCTACCTAAAAGCCTATATTTTGCCTCCAGAACCTCCCTACCACATTTTCCTATGTCATTGGTACCGACATGTACCAAGACAGCAGACTCCTCCCCAGCACTATCTAAGACCTTATCTAGGTGGCACGTGAGGTCCACTACCTTCGCACCAGGCAGGCATGTTACCAGGCGATCCTCATGTCCACCAGCCACCCAGCTATCTACATGCCTAATGATCGAATCACCAACTATAATGGCTGTCCTAATCCTTCCCTCATGGGCACATGGCCCTGGAGAAACTTCCTCGGTGCAAGAGGGTTTTACATCACCTGGAGGTCAGGTCCTAGTTACAGGATCACTTCCTGCCACACCAGGGTGATGCTCTCCTGTCACGTGACCTCACTCCTCCATGGCAACAGGGGTGCTGCGAGACTGGAGGTGGGACTTCAGGACTATATCCCTGTAGGTCTCGTCTATGTACCACTCTGTCTGTCTTATGTTTTCCAAGTCTGCTAGTTTAGCCTCTAGAGAACGGACTTGTTCCCTGAGAGAAAAGAGCTCCTTGCACCTAGTGCACACGTAAGACCTCTCACCAACTGGGAGAAAATCATACATGTGACACTCAATGCAAAAGACTGGAAGGCCCCCATCCCGCTGCTGGACTGCTGTCTGCATCTTAGTTTAAGTTTGTGTCTAGATCTTTAAGTTCTTACTTACTTGGGGTTGCTTTGGGTATTTATACCAATAAAACTGTACCTAATACGTTTAATATACCTTGTTCACCTGAAGCTTAATTAATCTCAGGTCCTTAGTGTATGACTGATTTGGGTAATGAGCTTCACCTGAAAGCACCTCCTGTCTTTTAAGATGTGTAAGTACCTATAAAGCTACGATTATCCCAGAGGAGGGAGGGAAATAACACTTATTAAAAGAGGGCTGCTACACAGTACCCTGTCTTGTGCTGCTGAGGTAAGCTAAATTCTGATTTGATTTAAATTATAGCTCTTAACTGCTGCTAGGCTCTAACTTCTTATGAAATTTAAACTACAAGCTCTCTGCTGGGTACTAAATTTAACCAGAAAGCTCTCTTCTGTGTGTTAAATTTAAACTAAAAGTACTTTGCTGTTACTTGGCCCTGAGTGACTATTAAATTTAAACTACAAGCTCTCTGCTGGGTATGAAATGTAACCAGAAAGCTCTCCTCTGTGTTTTAAATTCAAACTTTAATTGCTGCTACTAGGCCCTAACTGATCCAACAAAAAAACAATGGGTTCACAGATTAAGTAGCTTTAATACAAAGAATTCTTTTTAGAAAATTACCAGAAGTA
This sequence comes from Ichthyophis bannanicus, assembly GCA_033557465.1. Classification (NCBI taxonomy): domain Eukaryota; kingdom Metazoa; phylum Chordata; class Amphibia; order Gymnophiona; family Ichthyophiidae; genus Ichthyophis; species Ichthyophis bannanicus. The sequence continues at coordinate 660,559,795 of CM066032.1, read as the reverse complement.
TATACTCACAGTTGCAGATTTCCAGTATTTAAGGTGTGGTAAGACCATGGAACGATACAGAAGCATTATACTATCCTTTGTTTTATTCTCCATTCCTTTCCTTATGATTCCTAGCATTCTACTTGCCTTCTTGGCCACCGCTGCACACTGGGCAGAGGGTTTCAACGTGTTAGCCACGGCGATGTCTAAATCTTTTTCCTGGGTGGTGGTTCCTAATGTGGAACCTTGCATCGTGTAACCATAGTTTGAGTTGTTCTTACCTAGGTGCATAACTTTGCACTTGTCCACCTTAAATTTCACCTGCCATTTGAACGTCCAGTCTTCCAGTTTATAAAGAATTTTTCAAGTACATTCATAGCAAAAAACCTGTGACAGAATCAGTTGGTCCATTAGATGATAAAGGGGTTAAAGGGGCACTAAGAGGCGACAAGGCGATAGCAGAGAGACTGAATGAATTCTTTACTTTGGCCTTTACTGAGGAAGATGTAGGGATGTTACCCATGACTGAAGTGGTATTTAAAGGTGCGGAAGAACTGAAGGAAATATCGATACATCAGGAAGATGTTTTACAACTATTTGATAAACTGAAGAGTAGCAAATCACCTGGGCCAGATGGTATACATCCAAGGGTGTTGAAAGAACTGAAATATGAGATTGCAGACCTGCTATTAGTAATCTGTGAACTATCATTAAAATCATCTCTAATACCTGAAGATTGGAGGATTGCAAATGTAACGCCAATTTTTAAAAAGGGTTCCAGGGGTGATCCGGGAAACTACAGACCAGTGAGCCTGACGTCAGGACCTGGAAAAATGGTAGAAACCATCATAAAGAACAAAATTGCTGAACATGTAGATAGTCATAGCTTAATGGGAGACAGCCAACATGGCTTTAGACAAGGAAGATCTTGTCTTACTAATCTGTTATGGTTTTTTGAAGGTGTGAACAAACAGGTAGACAAAAGTAAGTTAGTTGATATAGTGTATTTGGACTTTCAGAAAGCCTTTGACAAGGTCCCTCATCAGAGACTTTTGGCAAAACTAAAGAGTTATGGGATAGGAGGCAGTGTACTATTGTGAATCAGGAACTGGTTAAAAGATAGAAAGCAGAGGGTAGGGCTAAATGGCCAATCTTCCCAATGGAGAGAGGTGAATAGTGGTGTACCCCAGGGATCTGTGCTGGGTTCGCTGCTTTTTGACAAATTCATAAATGACCTGGAAAAGGGAATAACGAGTGAGGTTATCAAATTTGCAGATGACACAAAACTATTTAAAGTTGTTAAAACCCAAGAGGATTGTGGAAAATTGCAAGAGGATCTTGATACATTGGAAGAAAGGGCATCAAAATGGCAGATGAAATTTAATGTGGACAAATGCAAGGTTATACACCTAGGGAAGAATAATCCAAACTATGGTTACACAATGCAAGGTTCCACATTAGGAACCACCATCCAGGAAAAAGATTTAGGCGTCATTGTCGATAACATGTTAAAACCCTCAGCCCAGCGTGCAGCAGTGGCCAAGAAAGCAAATACAATGCTTGGTATCATAAGGAAAGGAATGGAAAATAAAACAAAGGATATTATAACGCCTCTATATTGTTCCATGGTGAGACCGCACCTTGAATATTGTGTGCAATTCTGGTCGCCGTATCTTATCAAGGATATAGCATTATTAGAAAAGGTTCAGAGAAGAGCCACCAAAATGGTAAAGGGGATGGAAGGATACCCCTATTAAGAAAGGCTAAAAAGGTTTGGGCTCTTTAACCTAGAAAAGAGACGGCTGAGGGGAGATATGATAGACGTCTATAAATTAATGAACGGAGTGGAACAGGTAAACGTAGATTCGATTGTTTACGTTATCAGAATATAGAAAGACTAGGGGACATGCAATTAAGCTGCATGGTAAACTATTTAAGACTAATAAAAGAAAATATTTTTTCACTCAACATGTAATCAAACTCTGGAATTTGTTACCGGAGGATGTAGTAAAGGCTGTTAGTGTAGCTGGGTTTAAAAAAGGTCTGGACAAGTTCCTGGAGGAAAGGTCCATAAACCATTATTAAGAAGGGACCCAGGATATCAATGCTTGACCCAATACAAGCATTGTGGAACCTGTGTCTTTTGGGGAAACTGCTAGGTACCTATGACCTAGATTGGCCACTGTTGGAAACAGGATACTGGGCTTGATGGACCTTGGTCTGACCCAGTGTGGCATATCTTATGTTCTTATGTTCTTAAGTTACTCTTGCAATTTTTTACAATCCTCTTGGGTTTTAACAACTTTGAATAATGTCATATCATCTGCAAATTTGATTACCTCACTCCTTATTCCCATTTCCAAGTCATTTACGAATATTTAAAAAAACAGTAGACCTAGCACAGATCCCTGGGATACTCCACTATTCACCTTTTTCCATTGGGAAAATTGGCCATTTAGCCCTATCCTCTGTTTCCTAACTTTTAACCAGTTCCTGATCCACAGTAGTACACTGCCCCCTATCCCATAACTGTTTAACTTTGCCAAGAGTCTTTCATGAGGGACCTTGTCAGAGGCTTTCTGAAAATCCAGATACACTATGGGGGTCATTCTAACCTGTAACTAGCAGGGATGTATGTCCGAGTTGGACATGAAAGCCCCACTATTCACAGGGACTGTATTTTGGTGCTGGGACTCCCCACACCCACAGAGCAGCTCTGAGGGGAGCGCTGGACAGGGGCAGGATGGAGGCGGAGAATGAGCGGAGCAAGGGCAGGTCGCAGCACCCAGATTTACAGGGCCTATTCTGATCTGGACCCTGTATGTCCGGCTGTGGACAGATGGATGTGGGCCTTATTTCGCCTCAGAGGTAGAACTAGTATCCAACAAAGTCGGCGATTGGGGCTGGCAGCCCCCCACAAGCCACAGAACTGCAGTAGGTGAGGCTCCTCCGCCCGATCCCTGGCAGACCCCGCCAAGTGTCGAGCAGCGGAGAAAAGCTTTTTTATCTGTGTCGGGCTTTCCATGCTCCTGCTGGGCAACGGGATGCCTTGGCACCGGCACACCAATAGGAGCATACGGTGGGCTGGCCAGGCAGATGAGAGGACGCCTCCCGTGGTGGAATCAGGGGCATGATGGGCCATCTAAGTACCTGATTCTACAACCGTAGAAATGTCTAGCTCCTGTGGTTGCAGAATCAGGTACAATTTGGACCGTCCATTTTTTGGACATCCGGACGACCCCTGCATTGAATTGCCCTCTAAATCAACCGGCTCACCTTTGTCTACCTGTTTATTCACGCCTTCAAAAAAATATAACAGATTAGTAAGACAAGACCTTCCTTGGCTAAAGCCATGTTGGCTTTCTTCCATTTATCCATGACTATCTATATGTTCAGTAATTTTGTGCTTGATGCTTGATGTAAATCTTTAACCTTTGCAGCTGCTCCTTTTAGTTTTTCCTTAACTATTTTCATCATTTTATCATATTTTCCCTTTTGAAAGTTAAAAGGCAGTACTGTGGATTTCTTTGCCATCCTTCCTCCATTTATTAAATCAAACATGATCATGCTATGATCACTACTGCCAAGTGGCTCCAACACCCTTATCTATTGCACCAGATCTTGTGTTCCACTAAGGACTAAGAAGTAGCAATTGTAAGTCTATACAATTATGAGTGGAGTGGAACAGGTAAGCATAAATCGGTTGTTTACTCCTTCAAAAAGTAGAAAGACTAGGGGACCCATAATGAAGCTACAATGTAACATATTTAAGGCTAAGCATAAAAAATTTTTTCACTCAATCTGTAATCAAATTTTGGAATTCGTTGCTAGAGGATGTAGTGAAAGCTGTTAGTGTAGCAGGGTTTAAAAGAGGCTTGGGCAAGTTCCTGAAGGAAAAGTCCATAAAGCATCATTAAATTGAACGGAGGAAAACCACTACTTACCCCTGGGATAAGCAGCATGGAATCTTTCTACCCTTTGGGTACCTGACAGGTATTTGTGACCTGGATTGGCCAGTGCTGAAAACAGGATACTAGGTTTGATGGATCTCTGGTCTGACTCTGTATGACATATCTTATGTTCTCTTTTCAAACACTTTTACAAAATATCCGCACAGACTAAAAAATATATCTTGTCTAAATATGTTCAATGTCATAATTTAAAAAGATGAAGAGGCAATCCGCCTCGTCAGGGGAGCTGATAGGAAATGCATTGCTGTATCCTAAGAAGTTAAGGATATGAGTGTTGGAGCCATAGGAGTGAATCAACTTAGTAGAATTTTATTTGAGTCAAATATTGATTATTTTTGTTTCTATTCTATGTAAATTTTCTCTAGCTCAAAAAATTGAATAAGAAACAGCATGACATTCAAAGCACTCTGTGTCCTGACTTGTGCATTCTATTTTGTTTTGAGTCTAGCACATGCAAGCTATATACTGTAGTTGGGAAACTTAGGACTTTTACATATATTGTTATTATCTTTAATTTAACTTTTGTTTAAAGCATAAATACTTCCAAAAAATGACAATTTAGGAATTAAAATATAAGATGTAACTGAATGTGTATTAAATAAATTCATACTTCTGTATTGGTGATAATCATCAGAACTCTTCACACTCGTATATATAACATTGCAAGTGTATGAACTCTTTAATGATACAGAATGACCTTAGAAGCACGGTTAAAACTGTGATGTAGCCTAGTGAAAAATATTGCATATGAGTGAAAAAAAAGAGAGAATAAAGCCAAATTGATTTCTTGAAGTTAATTTTTATGTTAATAATACACAATGGGCATTAGATGTTTTATTGAAAGGTTTGCACAAACTACTGCTCATGTCCAGTTGTTCTTAGATATTTCTTTGGCATTTGATACAATTTCACGTGATGTTCTCATGGACAGGCTGTGTCTTATGAATACTGGATCTATTGTGTTGAAGTAATTTCAATCCTGTTTGTCTGATAGACGTCAGTGTGTGAATTTTAGGCATGAGAACTCAGAGCAGATGGATGCCATTGGCCAGTGGTGTCCCCCAAGGCTCAACTCTTTCAGCTATATAGTTCCTTATATATAAGACCTTTGTGCTGTCTTTTAAAGGATTTGGACCTGATTTAATGCATTTGTGCAGATGACATTTTAGTGTTTCTGCCAGTAAGGACCCTTTGCCAGATGTAATGTTAATAGAAATGGCATCTAGTGCTTGAAAACAGCACAGTGGATGAAAGGTAATAAACTGGCATTGAATATGAATGTGAGGTTATGCTAGTGACCTACCATCAGGAGCTTGGTGTGCCTGACTATTTATTGATAGGAAATGTTCATTTTGGGGTGAAACCAGAAATTAGATATCTAGGTCTTTGCCTTGATTCCAATTTAACTCTTAGGGGCATGTTTGCTAAAATGTGGCAGTGTACCACGTGTTAAGCTACGAAACATAGTAAGAGGGTGGCACCAGACCCATGCTGACAAATGGAGATGTGCTTAGCATGTCCCAATGCAGTTAACATGGGTTATTGCTATTACCATGGAAGCACTTAATGCCAGCCATTGAGGTGGTGTAAGTGCACCTCACCAAGTATATCATTAATGGTTCATATGCATGCTCCGTCCCAACCCACAGTATGCACTTAGCATAGTCGCATATCGACACATGGTAACGATTACCACAGTGCCTTTGGTGTGTGCTAAACTCCACACTAACTTACCATGGTTTAGTAAACATGCCCCTTAGACCACAATTGAAAATGTTGTTAAAATCCGCCTTCTATGAACTGTTTCTCTTAAGAAGCCTTAAGTCATATTTGGTACAGCATGATTTGTATTGGGTCTTTGAGATCTTACTGTTTTCTGCAATAGATTACTGCAATACAGTTTCTTTGGGCGAGTCAAAAAACATTTTGAAGGCATTACAAATATTGCATAATGTGGCAGCTAGAGTGATTTTTAGTTTTCAAAGGACACCATATATGGTTGTGCTCCTGGTGAAACATAAAATAAAGTTTAAGATGTTGATTATTGTGTTTAAAATGTTGAATGGTCTTGCTCCAGCCTATTTTGAGACTGTGCTATGTAGTCATGTTCCTGCTAGAGCTTTGCGATCAGGAAATAAAAGCGTATTGCAAATTCTGCCTGTTCAGAGTGTTTGGAAAGTGAAGACATTTTTCTTTGCTTATGCTGCTGCTCTTTTCTGGAATAAATTTCCTAAGGTGGTGTCTATGAAACACAATTACCTGAGGTTCTGCAAGCTTTTGAAGACATTTCTTAAATGAAGCTTTTGGGGAAGTTGTTTAATTGATCTTTTGTTTTGTTATTGAAGTTGATTATATTAATATTTTGTGGGGGGTTTTGTTATATGTTTTTAGATGTCTATTGCATGTAATTACAATTTATCATGTCATATGTTAAACTTGTGTGCTGCTTAGAATGAATAGATTTGTGGTATATAAATCTTTTAAAATAAATAATATAATAAGTAAAGCATTGCTGTATTTATAGCCTGATGGTATCTCCTTCAGAAAGTAAAAAGGCAAATAAGTAAGATGGTAGAAATGGCAAGAAAAGACTAATTGACCCATCCAAGTTATGCTCAAAGGGGAGAATATTCACAGCCATTTAAGCAGTTTGCAGACCTGGAAACCACCTAAATGCCGCTCAGCAGGATATTCAGGATAACCCCGGTGCAGCCTCTAAGTGCCCCGATGCTAGCTGATTAGTGTCAGGGTTTTCTGGAGGTGGAGCGATATTCAGCCACTACCCGGTTAACCCTACTTGATTAAAGTTGACAGCTGAATGGCTGTCCTAACTTTAGCTACTTTTGCAATCTGGCCAGTGGCTGTATATTGCTGATGACCGGACTGCAAAATTGCAGTCCAGCCAACCCAGATATTCAATGTTGGTGGCCAGATGTAACCCTGGCCTTGAATATCCGAGTTCAGTTTTCAGTAGCGACAGCTAGTTGCTATAGCAGTGTTAGCCACTGCTACTGAATATCTCTGTAAAGGTTTTTCTTCTGTATGTTGTCTTGAATAGACTGTAAGCTCTGCACAGTACTGACTGTCAGTGATGCACATTTGAACAATGCTGCTTATGTCTAGTATCACTAGAGTAGTAGTAGTAATAGTGTGTTGGTTATTTGTATGGCATTCTTTACATTGGAGAACAATACAAATTAAGTGATAAAAATGGAATAAGGACAGGGCAATCAGGGCTGCATCAAGGGCTGTGCAAGCGATGTGGCCACACAGGGCCCAAGTACAGAAAGGGCATTGATATCATTGCTGGGCTTCCAGGGAGCTCAAAAAGAGTGAGTTACTACATTAGCTGGGGTGGATGGGGGCGCCAGAGTCCTTAGTTACACTGGGCACATTTCTAGCTTTGTACAATCCTGAGGGCAATACAGAAATTATTTACACAGAGTGGCAAAACAGGACCACTCTCATATATCACCTTCATCAGGTCAGTGCCAAACGATCCATGGATGATGCTGAATGTAAAGCAGATGTTGGAAACTGTCTTCCCCCAATGCCTCTAAAATTCTCATATGGACTTTTGGCCACAACATGTATAGGATAGGAGAGACATAGATGGCACTTTCAAATTTGCTGCCTACTTTTCCAGGCAAAATCTTAACTGCAGATAAAACAGGACAGCATTATTAGCGCATCACTGGACGCCAGCCTGGAGGACGAAAGTCTTTGTCTTAGGAAAAATATTAAAAGATTCAGGGGGAAAAATGGGGAAGAACATGGTTTATTCTGAAGGGGGATTCAGATGTCCCAGCACTTTTCTTGTTTTATGGTAGGATGGAAGGAGGGGAGATCGACACTTTTACTTTTATTTTTTGTCATCAGCTATGGTTGCATCTTCTATAGTGTTATATGCATACTTTTGAGGCCGGAGGGTAACTGATACTGGAAAAAATGTATATTCAAAGAGCAGTGCTGAAAACTGTTGGCTAGCAGCCTAGATAAACAAGGACTTTAAATATTTGTAGAGTACTTCCTGAGAGGGTGTGATACTGTTTCAGTTATGATGCATATAATTAAGTGCAAACAGTGCAAAAGTTCAGTTCTGGAAAACTGATCTTTTTTTGCTAGTTAGCTAGCCAAGTGCAAGAAATAGTGTATTTGAAAGAGAAGCAGCAGGGAAATGTGTATTTTGGTTGCACTGAACATAGTATAAAAACATATTTTTCTGGTTGGAAGGGGGGAAGGCTCTGCAGATTAGCCCCAAGGCTATCCCAATATGCCTCAGGGCTGCCTTGATGAAGGAGGGCTGCTATTGGAGGAGGAGAAAAGAAAACAGTCTCGGGATTGCAGCAGGAGAGAGGCACAGGCTACATCAGAATCACAGTGGGAATTACCACAGGATGAATAAGAGCCACAGAGTTGGGCTGTACCACTGATCAAGAGAGAGTGTTACAGGGAAGCGAGGAAGAATCAACCATGGCAGCAGCAAAGCAAGAGCTACCTCAGGCACAGCAAAGGCAGACTGCAGCTGTAGTGACAGCGGAGCCACAGGCCCAGCAGAAAGAATCTGCGGCAAAAGGATCCCCCTCCCTTCCGCAGCAAGAGTGGAATAGCACCAAGTCTAGAGAAGAAGAGGTTTGACTAGGAGAAGGTGCCACAACAGGAAACAGGGGCAATAGCTGTCGTGCTTTCATGACATTATTGATTGTAAACATGAATACTGAAAATTCAAGTAATAAATGATGAGAAGACCAAGCTTAAGTTATCTGATCATCATGTATTAAGAGAGCAATTTCCAAAAGTATTTCCATGTTTAAAGCAGTGCTTAACCCATAGAAAAGAGTTTTTATAAAATTGTGTGCCTGATATGCAGATAAACTTAGATGGGTATTTTTAACCTATGTTTGTGGTACCATTGTCTTCTACTATTTCCCCCCTAATTGTAAACCACCATGCTGTATAATTCAAATGGTAGTATATCAAATTACGTTAAATACTGTAAATAAACAAAATGTCTACAGCTGGCATGCATGTATGCTTACCCAGACTGAACAAAGGCAATCCAGGAATGGGGTTGGGTTTCGGATTGGGGAGGGCCTTGCATATACTGTATGTTTTTTTTCAGAATATGCATTAATTAACCTTGGGCATTTGAGTTCCCCATAGAGCAGGTGTATATGTGTGGAAAAAGTTAGAACATTCTGGAGTAATCCCCATGGCACATTTCTATAGATTTCCAAAATAACATAGATTCTGTTGTGCTTTATAAAAATAAAAATGCTTTTCAACTTCTCTTAAGTGGTGGGAACATTTATATTCTTTATTGATTATATTGGAGTGGCAGAAAAGTGAGCAGTGCAGGAAAGTAGGAATACCAGGTTAGAGAGTAAGAGGGATCACTATCTGGATACGATCTTGGAGATGAGAAAGAGAGGGCGGAAGAAAAGAACCACTCTTACTTCCGGTTCCTACCTGGTACAGATTCCTTCTTATACAAACACAAAATCTGGTGCAGATCCCTCTGTCTCTCTCATTCACACTCACACAGTCCTTGGTGCCAATCCCCATCTTCCTTTTTTCATACACATTCACACACACTCTTCCTGCTCCAAATCTTCTCTCAGTTGTATCACTACACCAATCCCCTCTCATTTGCATGGCTTCATCAACCCAAGCACAGATGCCCTTCCCCAGCTATCTTTGTTCTCATCCCTTCCCAATCAGTTCCTGCTCCCCTTTTTGCTCTACTGCAGATGAGCCCCCATCTCATCTTCCCCAACCAATCACCCTTTCTCACCTCCCCTTCCTAATGCTGAGCCAACAGGAGAAAGTGGGGTGCCTTGGGCCATGTCTTCCTCCTCTGGTGCCCAGGATCAAATGCATAGTTGAAATCATGAGGGATACCATAGTGTATATTGAATGTTAGGTCCAGGGTAGCAGAGTGCAAGACTCAAGTGTCATGCACTTTCCTCCTTTTTTGCCAGGAGGCTGGGGGGGGGGGGAGGGAGGAGAGGTAGATCAGTGTGACAAAAGGAACAAGGCTCCTAGTCTGTCCCTGGTTTTCTGCACTTCTGTAGAGATAAGGCAATTCTCCACATGGAATGGATTTTTAGGCCCTTTCTGTGACCACAGAATTGTGTAAATTTTGCAGCATTTTGTTAAGCTTACTCTGTAGTATCAAAAGAGAAATTATACTTACCTAATTGTTGTTCTTTGAGGAACTCCAGTCCAGTCCCACACCTCTGGGTAGTGCACCTCTTCCAACAGCTTGGAGACTGAGCATGTCATCTTTTGATGACACCCATCTACTTATGCAGCTGGCAGCGCCTACCAGCCCCAGTAACCTACTGACAAAGCAGACTCACAGGAGTAACAAATAAGTAGTTAAAAACAATGATATTCAACCAACTCTATACACCCCAACTTACTTGCCACCCCCCTCACCTGGGAAGGAATCCCCCATTCCCCCCAAAATGGAGGCTTACCTGTGAAGACCTTGGCCATGCCTTACAAAACAAAGCGCAAGACCGTCAGCTCCGCTAGTCCAGCCCCCAGAAATTTAATTATGCTTACTTTATGGCGCTTCCTGACCCCTGCCATTACCCATAGAAACAGTGTCCTAGACAGAAGCGCCGCACATCCTCATTCTTAGAATCCGTCAAGGGTGGGATCCGGAACTGGACTGGAGTTCCTCAAGGAACAACAATTAGCGGGCAAGTCTAATTTCTCTTTCCTTATCATCCCTCCAGTCTAGTTCCACACCTTTGGGATGTAGCAGAGCAGTTAACCTAATGGGAGGGACTTGCCACACCAACCTGAATCACTGCTGCTCTGAACTGAGCATCTCCCAAAGCCTAGACATCCAGGTGATGATGCTTCGCAGAGATATGAAGAGAAGACCAGGTTGCTGCCTTACAGATTTTCACCGGTGGCACCAAACTATACTTCGCCCATGAGGCTGCTTGGGCCCTTGTGGAATGTGCCCGCAATCCTGCTGGCACCATTCTACCCTTCACGATGTAGACTGACGCAATAGCTTCGCTAATCCATCTGGAAATAGAGGTCTTGGCAGCTTCTTCTCCTTTCCTTTCCTTGGCCCCCGAACAGAAAGAACAAGATCCTCCGATCTCCAAAAGGACGCTGTGCACTTCAAATAGTGCCTCAGGACCCACTTAACATCCAAGAGGCGTAACTGAGAGTTCAAGGAGCCCATTTCTGAAGCCGATAGAACCAGTAAGGAAACCGATTGATTCAAATGGAAGGCCGAAACCACCTTAGACAAGAAGGAGGGTACCAGCCGAAGGACCACCTTCTCTCTGGAGAACACCAGAAATGGCTCCTGGTAGGATAAGGCCTGAAGCTGCAAAATCCTGTGCGCCGAGAAAATTGCCACGAGGAAAACTGTCTTCAAGGTCAAATCCTTTAATGAGCTCTGACTCAATGGCTCAAAGGACTCCTTGGTCAGCGCCGACAGCACTAGATTGAGATCCCAGGGCTGTACCACTGGTTTCCATGGCGGTCAGAGGTGGCCCACTGCCCTCAAAAATCTCAGCACGTCTGGGTGGGAGCTCAACGCCACTCCTTGCACCTTTCCCCGGTAACAGGAAATTGCCGCCAGTTGCATCCTTAGGGAACTAGCAGCCAAATCCTTATCAAACCCAGACTGCAAAAAAGTTAAAATGTCTGGGACGGATGCTGAGGATGAGATAGCCTTCCTATTCTCGCACTACGACTCAAATATACGCCATACCCTGATGTACGCCAAAGAGGTCTACTACTACCGGGCCTTCAGCAAGGTTGCTATCACCAGACCAGAGTATCCTTTCCTCTTCAGCCTCACCCTTTCAAGAGTCATGTCGTAAGCGAGAATCGATCCACCTGAGGCATGCGGACTGGTGTCAATAGATCCTCTTGGATCAGCAAGTGCCACAGCTGGTCCGCCAGTGCACATACGAGATCGGACTGGCAACGGCCAATCCAGGGCGATGAAAATAATGAACCCCCCAGTGGGCCTCTATACGCTGTATCATCTGGCCTATGAGTGCTCACAGTGGAAACACAGAGGAGCTCCTCCACGGGCCACCTTTGCACGAGAGCGTCCCTGTCCCTCTGACATTCTTTCCCTTCTTCTGCTGCCTTAGCCGACTGGAAGGATGCCATCAGATCCATAACTGGAATGCCCCAACGGTGAGCTACTTGCTCAAATACTCCTGGTTGAGAGTTCACTTGCCTGGGTCCAAGTGCACCTGGCTCAGATAGTCTGCCATCATATTGTTGACTCCCATGACATGTGACACTGACAAGGCCTGGAGATGACTTTCCTCCCACTCAAACAGCACTTCGGCCTCTTCCTCTAAGGCTAGGGTGCCCGTGCCACCCTGGCGGTTGATGTAGGCTACCATAGTCACATTGTCCGAAAGTACCCAGACTGCCTTCCCCTGCAGTCAGGGTCTGAAACTCCGGAGTGCCAAGAGCACTGCCCGCATTTCCCACCTATTGATGGACTAGGAAGCCTCCTGTGGGCCCCACTGTCCCTGTGCAATGCGTCCCTCGCAATGGTCTCCCCAACCGGCTAAGCTGGCATCCGTCATAAGTGGGATCCATGCTGGCGACTCAAGGAGCATGCCCCGTTCCAGAGTCTCCGGACATAACCACCACTTCAGCGCCCTCCTTGCCTGCCCTGGGCACTGAAGTCAAGAGAATAAGGGCTGGCTCTGGTGGGACCACTGACGCAGGAGTGATCTCTGTAGAGGCCACATGTGCGCTCTTGCCTATGGGACCAGTTCAATCATGGCTGCCATGTTCCTCTGGACCTGCAGCTGATGGTCGGGACATCCAAAAAAACTGGCGCACCAGCCGCCGCAGCCCTTGAGCCTGCTGTGTTGGCAAGAAAACTTTCCTCACACCGGTGTCGAAGCACACTCCCAAATACTCCAGCTCCTGGGACGGCACCAACCAGCTCTTGGCCAGATTGACCACCCATCCCAGATTTTCGAGGAGCTGCACCACCTTCTTTGTAGCTGATACGCTTTCATCTCTGAACTTTGCCCTGATCAGCCAGTCATCAAGGTATGGATGTACCAGAACTCCGTCCTTGTGGAGCAACACTGTTACTGCCACCATGATCTTGGTGAACGTACACGGTGCCATTGCCAGTCCGAAGGGCAAAGCCTGAAACTGGAAATGCCCCAATGGTATCGCAAACCAGAGAAACTGCTGGTGCTCTGGCTGGATGGGGATGTGCAAATACACTTTGGAAAGGTTGAGCAGTTAATAACTCCCTGCTTCTTACTGCTACCATGGCCAACCTCAAGGTTTCCATGTGAAAGTGCAGTACCCGCAGACAGTGGTTTACGCCTTTGAGATCAAGGATCGGTCAAAAGGAGCCCTCCGTTTTGGGCACCATGAAATAAACGGAGTACCGACCGCACCCATATTGGTCCTTGGGTACCGGCATCACGGCCCTTAGCTGCAACAGCCTCACCAAGGTGGCCTTTATCACTGCCACTTTGCTTTGCATCCTGCAGGAAGACGGAATGAAAGAATGGCCGACTGGATGCGCCCAATCGAGGGCATAGCTCTCCCAGATGACTTCCAAGACCCAGCAGTCTGATGTGATCTGGACCCAAGCAGGGTAGAACTCCTGTAGTCGGCCCCCCATGGGTATCAACCCTACCTGAGCCCGCTTCACTTCATTGGGATTTCCTGGTTCCCGAGGAAGAAGCTGTTCCAAAGCTTCTTCCCATCTCCCAGAAACCTCAAAACCCTTGCCCCATTGAGGTGCCTCTTCCTCTCTGAAAAGGGACAAAGCGGGAGATGTGAAAATGCTTGAAGTCTCGCGGTTGTCCTCTCGCTGACATGGACGGGTGGCTTTGCTTCTGCTTATCCTCAGGCAGGCGCCCACCTTTGGATTCCCCCAAGTCCTTAACCAACTTGTCCAAGTCCTCACCAAACAGCAGCTTACCCTTAAAGGGTAGCTTGCTAAGACAGGACTTGGAAGCACCGTCTGCTGCCCAGTTCTGCAACCACAGATAGCGGCAAGCCACCACCAGCAAGGCCATGCTCTTTGAGAGCCCCCTGATGAGATTGTAGTGGGTGTCCGCAAGGTAGGCCATCCCCAATTCCAGTTTGGCTGCCTCTCTGGACCAGTCTGCTGCCTGCTCCTCCAGCTGCTGCACCCATTGCGACCAGAGAAGGCAGGCTCTAGCCACCCAGGCCCCACAAATGGAGGCCTGCAAGGTGAGGATGTTTATATACAAGATGTGACAAAAAAGAAATGAGACTGTCCCATAAATATTTTATTACAAAATCTACAGAGACGTTATGCATTGTCCCCTTCAAAGTAATCCCCCCCAGAGTTAATGCACTTCTGCATGCGCTTCTGCCACATACGGAAGCACTCGGTAAAGTCCTCCTTCTTGAGGTCCCTCAGCTCCCTCGTCACAGTGGCCTTGATCTCTTGTACAGAGGCAAAATGAGTTCCTTTGAGCACAGTCTTCAGCCTTGGGAAGAGCCAGAAGTCGCACGGTGCGAGATCTAGGGAATAAGGAAAGTGATTGAGAGCTGTGATCTGTTTGTTGGCCAAGAACTGACTCACACTGAGCGTGGTGTGTGTGGTCGCATTGTCGTGGTGAAGCAGAAATAACTTCTCTCCACAGAGCCCGCCTGTTGCGCTGAACCCGGTCATGGAGGCGATTGAGAACCTGCTGGTAGAAGTGCTGGTTGACTGTTGACCCTCAGGCACAAACTCATGATGGACCACTCCCTTCTGGTCGAAACATGACCTTGATCCTTGATTTGGACATGCGCGCCTTCTTGGTTCTGGGTGACAGTCGAATCTTCCACTGCAGGCTCTGTTTCTTGCTTTCAGGGTCATACTGGAAGACCCAAGTCTCATCTCCTGTGATGACTCAGCCAATGAACTCTGGATCTTCTCCGATCTTCTCTAGCAAGTCTCGACAAACATTGACCTGGTGCTCCTTCTGGTTGTCTGATAAAAGCTTGGGCACCATCTTGGTGCACACCTTCTGCATCCCCAGCACCTGCACCAAGATGGTCTGCACTGACTCCCTGTTCAGGCTGAGCTCCTCAGCTATCATCCGCACCATCAATTTGTGATCACTCCACACCAGCTGGTTCACTCTGTCAATGTTCTCAGCTGACTTTGTCGTGGAAGGCCATCCTGACTTAGGGTCATCTTCCACCTCCTCGTGGCCAGTCTTGAAGCGTTTGTGCCACTTGAAGACTCGCGGTCTTGACATTGCATCTTCTCCATAAGCCTTTTGGAGAAGTTGGAGACATTCAGTTGGGCCCTTCTTCAACTTAACCAGAAATTTCAAGTTGATTCTTTGCTCCATATTTCTGCCACCTCCAGTTGCGTGACAAAGCGATGAAGCAGTGTGCTACAAAAAAAACTGAAAAAAAGAAAAACAGAGTGAGAGAAATGACAAATATTATAGCAGAATAGTGGCAAGATGCTGCACAACACAATGACATAAGCAGTTAGCCAATTGGCATTGAGTCATAGATGTTGCTGCCACAGTCCCGTTTCTTTTTTGTCACACCTCGTATGTAGATGTGCATATGGGCATATAAGATGATGTATATAAGCACGTAACATTAACATTATCCTAACCAGAAGAAGGTAAGATGCTTGATGTAACAACTACTATTAAGAAGCTTGATCTAACAACCTCTGTTAATATGTTCACTGTAATTAGTTCCTACGTTATAATGTAATGTTGTTGCTGTTCTGTAAACCACTTTGATTTCCCGAAAAGGCGGTATATAAAACCATTAAATAAATAAATAAATATCAAAGGCCTGTTTGAACAAGGTGTCCAGCTTCTTGTCCTGGCTATCCTTGAGGACCACGCTACCTTCCACCAGAATCATCACCTTCTTGGTCACCACCGACACTGCCGCATCCACCCTAGGGAACTGGAAACATTTGTGCTGCTGCTCCGGTAACAGGTACAGGCAAGTCATGGCTTGTACGCCCCTGAGGCCCTCCTCCAGCAGATTCCACTCTTCTTGGATCATCTGCTTGACCACTCTGTGCACTGGAAAAACCTTCTGTGGCTTCTGTACCACCTGAAGCAGAGGGTCCTCCAACGCTTCCTCCTCTGCCAGCACACCCGCCAGCATATTGACAGCCTTCATGGACTCCCCAATGAGTGCCTGCAATTCTTCTTGTCGGAACACTCATACCACTCGCGCCTGGTTCTCTTGCTCTGGGATCTCTCCTTCCTCCAGTTCCTCAGCTTGGGACTCTAGCTCCATGTCTAGATCTTCTATGTCCTGCCTCTCCAATGAAGGCGAAGGAAACTGTCCCTCCACCGAAAGCCGAGCCTTCTTGGCGACTGCTATCTCTGCAATGCCTGCCTTCGAGTCCGCTGCTCACTTAGTACCCTTGCCCTGTGCCAGCGGAGAGGCACCTGCCCTCTGCTGGTGCATACAAAAGGCCTGATGTAGCAACAGGACAAACTCTGGGGAAAAATCTCCTGGGAACCCTACCACAGAGGAAGGTCAAGGGGAGGCCAAGGGGAGGCCAAGGGGCCCGAGGCTGATTCCAACCCTGAGTCTGAGGACCCCTCTGTAACCTGCACCTCTCTGGCTGGAGAGGGGTCCCTTTCCTGATGCTCCTGCAGGCTCTTCTACAAGGTTGTGGCCTCCTGTGCACATCCCAGACAAACCCCTTCATCTGAGACTGTTCCTTGCCTGGTCACACATAGCAGGCACTGAGGTCTGGCTGGCATGGTAGCCCATCTGCGACCAGCCCCTGACACAGATATCCTGGGAGCAAAAAGGGGACTCTCTAGTTCAACCTGACTCCAAGCCCCCTAGCCTTGAAAAAGTGCAAGGGGCTCATACAAAATATTTTACAGATAACAAAGAAAAATAGTGTAAATTAAACAAATAAAATGAAGGGAAGTGAAAGGAAATAAAATGAAAAGAAAGGTTGGCTCCTACGCCCTACCTTCCATCTCCCAAGCAAAAACGCAAAAATGCAAGCAGCAGATCACAGGCTGAGTCTTTCTCAACCCCCCTGCCAGTCCTGGGGGAGAGAAATAAACTTCGCCACACAGGAAATCTCCAGCCGGCCGCAGGGAGGCAAAGACAAGCATTGCAGTTCCCATGCTGTTCCAGACTCCCTACACGTGGTCTAGGGCCGCATTCACAAGGCCTGCCTTCCACACCCTATCCAAATGTGGCACTGCCTTCTGCGGCCTACACCGGCACAGAAAGGACTCTCCCCTGCTTTCCGGGGCTTACCTCCACTTTGCCATGGCTGTCCCCAGTGCCTCTCATCACCCCTCATGTCAGCCAACTCAAGCAGGCTTCAGCACTGAGAGGGACATTCTGGGAGCTGCCTGACTCACCGTCATCATTCGGGAGGCAGCTCCTCACCTGATGACGGGTTTGGAGCTGCCTGTTCCCCGGATTGAGGAGGGCTGTCCCATCCCATTCCACCCCACCCCCCCCCCTCCCTCCCCTAGCCTTCCCATACACTATGGAGAACGGGATCCCCTCCTTTGGCCTACCGTGCTCTCCTCAAGAAACATTTTCCTTTTTTTTTTAAATGAAGGCAAAATTACCAAAACAAAAAACAAATGCTGAGCACAGAGCCTTAAGGCAGCCAAAGAAATCAAGAAAATACAAAAATCTATCTCCTTAGTTGTCCTCAATGAGTCCAGCACCCCTACCTCACACCTCCTCCTGCTGCTTGGAGACTGAGTATATTGGGGTTGGTAGGTGGTGCCGGCTGCATAAGTAGATGGGTGTCATCAAAAGATGACATGCCCAGTCTCCAAGCTGCTAGAAGATGTGGGACTGGACTGAAGGGATAATGAGGAAAAATGTTAAATAATGCATTAAAGTTTTGAAACGGTAATAAAGCGCCATAGACATGAATTTAGCTTAAAGAGCTAGAAACTGTGAGCATAGTTATTCACCTATAACAGGTGATCTCCGGGACTACCCAGAGATGTGGGACTGGACTGAAGGGATAATGAGGAAAAATATGTTAAATAATGCATTAAAGTTTTGAAACGGTAATAAAGCGCCATAGACATGAATTTAGCTTAAAGAGCTAGAAACTGTGAGCATAGTTATTCACCTATAACAGGTGATCTCCGGGACTACCCAGAGATGTGGGACTGGACTGAAGGGATAATGAGGAAAAATATGTTAAATAATGCATTAAAGTTTTGAAAAGGTAATAAAGCGCCATAGACATGAATTTAGCTTAAAGAGCTAGAAACTGTGAGCATAGTTATTCACCTATAACAGGTGATCTCCGGGAACAGCAGGAATTTAGTCTTCACACATGGGTATCGTCGGTACCGACGGAGCCTGCGCGGGAACGCTCCCCAGTGTCAAATAGGAAAGTTTTTGGGAACATCCCACTGCGCCTGTGTTGCTGCCTTCCCAACTTTCCAACTCTCCCTCTTCAGTTGAGTTTATAGCTGAGACAAAGGAGAGAAGGAGAGAGAGAGAGAGAAAGACAACTCCTAGGGGAGGTGGGTGGGTTGTGAAGACTAAATTCCTGCTGTTCCCGGAGATCACCTGTTACAGGTGAGTAACTACACTATCTCCAGGAACAAGCAGGAATGTGGTCTTTACACATGGGGACTCCACAGCTAGGAGATGCCAGGAAGCTGACCCCAAAAAGCTGCAAAACCCAGGTTGAGATGGGTCATGCTTCCTCCCATGGATCTCTGGCATCGAAACCCGGGACGTCGGGTAGGAGTTGTTCTAAGTCTGAAAGAAATGCTGGAGAACAGCCTGGCCAAACGAGGCATTTCAACGGGAGTCCTTGTCGAAGCACTAGTGGTCTGCAAAGGTGTGTACCGAAGCCCAAGTGGCTGCTCTATAAATGTCATCAATGGACACAGAGCGAAGGTTAGCTATAGAACCTGCCATTGCTCTCACATTGTGAGCTGTGACATGACCTTCGAGAGAAAGAGTAGTTACTCACCTGTAACAGGTGTTCTCCAGGAGCAGCAGGAATCAGTCCTCACATATGGGTGACGTCGGCGCCGACGGAGCCCTCGCGGAGCAATTTCCCCAGCTTTCAAAGAAAGCCTTTGGGAATTGCAGCGCGCATGCGCGGTCCCCTTCCCGCCCAAGGGTGCCATCTTGCTCAGTCTGATGACATAGCTAAAAGACAGCAAAAACAGTTAGCAAAAACGAAATGAGAGGACTACAACTCCAAGGGGAGGAGGGAGGGTTGTGAGGACTGATTCCTGCTGCTCCTGGAGAACACCTGTTACAGGTGAGTAACTACTGTTTCTCCAGGACCAAGCAGGAAGTCAGTCCTCACATATGGGACTCCCTAGCTTAAGGCTACCGGAGACCTCAAGCGGAAAAATGAGCTCCCTCTAGCTCAGCAGCACAGAAGGAAGGAATCTTCTCTGAAAACGCCCCCGACCGGTAGCCCAACACCAGGGCCGGAGGGTAGGAGTTGCCTAAACCTCAAAGAGATTATGGAGGACTGCCTGTCCGAAAGCACTGTCCCTGCGGGACTCCCTCTCCAGGCAGTAATGGGCCACAAAAGTCTGGCTTGAAGACCAAGTAGCGGCCCGGCAGATGTCTGCCAACGGAACAGAGCGGAGATGAGCCACTGACGTAGCCTTCGCCCTAACACGATGAGCCGTGACTCGACCCTCCAATGAGAGGCCGGCCG
Organism: Ichthyophis bannanicus; assembly: GCA_033557465.1. Classification (NCBI taxonomy): domain Eukaryota; kingdom Metazoa; phylum Chordata; class Amphibia; order Gymnophiona; family Ichthyophiidae; genus Ichthyophis; species Ichthyophis bannanicus. Next base: position 660,540,160 of record CM066032.1, on the reverse strand, counting down.
CCCCATAAGCCCAAGCGATACAGTCAGCAACCCATATGGATAAAGTACGCTTGGAGACAGGGAGCCCCAACTTATTGGGGTCAAAAGAAATGAAGAGCTGAACAGCCCTTCGATGCTCTCGCGTACGGTCAAGGTAGAAGGACAAGGCCCTCCTACAGTCCAGGGTATGCAGGACCATTTCAGCCCGGCTGGCTTGCGGCCTGGGAAAGAAGGTTGGAAGAACCACCTCCTGGTTGAGATGAAAAGTAGAAACCACTTTTGGAAGAAACTTAAGGTGAGTCCATAAGACTACCCTATTCCTGTAGAACCTAGTGTAAGGAGGATCAGACACTTGGGCCTGCAGTTCACTAACGCGCCTAGCAGAGGTAAGGGCTACCAAAAACAATGTTTTCCAGTAGAGAAAACGAAGAGGGCAGGTAGCCATAGGTTCAAAGGGCGGACAGGTAATCCGCTGTAAGACCACATTCAGATCCCACTCTGGGGCTGGTGGGCGCAAAGGAGGCTTAAGGAGAAGGAAGCCTCAGAGAAAACGAGCCACCAAAGGGTGGTTGGAAAGAGGCCTTCCATCCACCGGTGCGTGATGCGCAGAGAGAGCACTGAGGTGGACCCTGACAGAGTTGGACTTAAGGCCCAGATTGGAGAGGTAAAGCAAATATTGCAAGACCACTGCCACCAAGCAGGAGAAGGGATTCTCAGACTGCTGAGCACACCATACAGAGAACCGACGCCACTTAAGAGCGTAGGACTTCCGGGTGGAGGGCCGCCTGGAGGCCAAGACGACATCTTCCACCTCCCGAGGCAGCAGGAGGGGAGCAAGGACTACCCTTTCAGCAGCCAGGCCATCAGATGAAGGGACCGGAGGTTGGGATGTAGGAGAGTCCCCTGATCCTGTGACAGGAGATCTGGTTGAAACCCCAGAGGAAGAGGAGTGTCCACCGCCAGCTGCATCAGAAGCGGGAACCAGGGCTGTCTCGGTCACCGGGGAGCCACTAGGCTCATCGAGGCTCTGTCTCTGAGAACCTTGAAGAGTGTCCGAGACACCAGTGGCATGGGAGGAAAGGCATACAAGAGGCCTGTGGACCATGGAATCAGAAAAGCATCCGCCGCTACTCTGAGAGGATGCGGTTGTCGAGAGCAGAATCTGGGAAGTTGCCGGTTCAGAGGACTGGCAAAGAGATCCATGGTGGGGAGGCCCCACTTGAGAAAGATCCGCTGAACCACTAACGGATCTAATCTCCACTCATGTGGTTGGAGGATTCTGCTCAGCTTGTCTGCCAGGTAATTTTCTTGACCTGGGAGATAGACAGCTTTGAGGAGGATGCCGTGAAGGACGGCCCAAGAGCACAGTTTTTGAGCCTCCTGACAGAGAAGGAAGGAGCCTGTGCCCCCTTGTTTGTTCACGTAGAACATTGCCACCTGATTGTCCGTCTGGACCAGCACAGACTGGTGAGAAGTGAGGTGGGAGAAGGCTCTCAGAGCTCGGCGGATGGCCCGGAGCTCCAGGAAGTTTATCTGCTGAGCAGACTCCCAAGGAGTCCAGAGGCCTTGAGTACATGTCCCTTGGCAATGTGCTCCCCAACCCAGGAGAGAAGCATCGGTTGTCAGCACCTGAGAAGGCGGAGGAGATTGAAAATCCACTCCCAGCACCAGGTTTGGCAGATGAAGCCACCACTTCAGAGAAGAGACCAGCAGGTCGGATACTCGTATGGAATCCGCCAGGCTCCCCGAGGCCTGATGCCATTGAGTGCGAAGACACCACTGAGCAGGTCGCATGTTCAGGCGGGCATTGGGGGTCACATGGACCGTGGAAGCCATATGGCCGAGCAGTCTCAGAAATTGCCTGGCGGAGACCAGGGAATTGCTGTGAAAGTGGCTGGCGAGATCCATGAGCCTGTGTGCTCTGGGTAGAGGTAGGAAGGCCCGTGCCTGAAGTGTGTTCAACCTTGCGCCGATGAATTCGAGATCTTGAGAGGGGAGCAAAGTAGACTTTGTGAAGTTTATGACAAAGCCTAAGTGCTGGAGCAGAGTAACAGTGCGATGAGTGGCCTCTTGGGAAGACTGGGCTCTGATGAGCCAGTCGTCCAGGTATGGAAACACAAAAAGGCCTTGAAGTCTTAGATAGGCCGCCACCACTGCTAGGCATTTGGTGAACACCCTGGGGGCGGAGGATAGGCCAAAGGGCAGTACCCTGTACTGGTAGTGGTTTCCTCCCACAACAAATCTGAGATACTGTCTGTGGTCTGGATGAATAAGGATGTGAGTATACGCATCCTTCAGATCTAAGGAGCATAGCCAGTCTCCCTGCTGGAGGTAGGGCAGCAGGATTCCAAGGGTAAGCATCTTGAACTTTTCCCTTGCTAGGAACTTGTTGAGGTTTCGCAAGTCCAGGATGGGTCTGAGGCCTCCTGTTCTTTTTGGTATCAGAAAGTACCTGGAATAAAAGCCTTGACCTCTCAGGTGGTGGGGCACTGGTTCCACAGCCTGTTCCTGAAGAACACTTGCTAACTCCTGAAGGAGTAAGTCCCTGTGCAGAGGGAGTCTTGGAGGATCCCCTGGAAAGTAGGAGGGAGGTACCTGGTGAAAGTGTAGAAGATAGCCTTTCTGAACTATATTAAGCACCCAGGTATCTGATGTGATGGCTGACCACCTGTGGGCAAAGTGGACCAGCCGGCCTCCTGTGCTGAGAGAAACCAGCTGAGGGGAAGAGGCTATGCTGACTGAGTCAAAAAACCCCACCCTGCTGAGCAGGGGCCGGTGTAGTGGGCGTGGGGGCTTGCTGCCTATGGGACCCATTGCCCCGTCCCTTGGCCTGCTGACCCTGTTGGAGAGCTGCTGAGGCCTGAAAATGAGGGTAGTGTTTATAGGCAGCTGCCTTCCTCGGGTAAAAGGGCTTTTTTCCCGAGCCCTTCTTCTTTTGAGAAGGGGCAGAGGTTTTTCTGGACAGCCGAGTCCTGGTCAGAGTCTCGGTCTCGATCTGTGCAGCCTTTTCAGCCATGGGCTTGCCAAAGAGGTTTTCACCTCTGCAGGGGACATCGACCAACTTGTCTTGTACCCATGGCTTGAGGTCGGATGACTGAAGCCAAGCCTGTCGGCGGGCACTGATGCCGGCTCCGGCTACTCGAGCCGATGCTTCGAAGCCATCGTAGGCTGCTCGAGAGATAAACTTCAAGCACTCCCGAATACCAGTGGACAAGGCGTGGAACCTCTGCAAAGGTTCCTCGGAGAGACCAGCAGAGAACCCGGCAATTTCCTTTGCCAGGTCTCGGAGATACATGCCCATATAGAGCTGGTAGGTCTGGACTCGACAAGCAAGCATAGAGCCCTGGAAGCACTTCCTACTGAGGGCATCCAGGTTCCGGGCCTCCCGGCCAGGAGGCACCAAGGAGTGCATCTTCTGACTCTTGAGTCGATGCATGGCCGATTCTACCACCATGGAATGGTGCGGTAGTTGTGCCTTTTGGAACCCGGGGCTCTTGCGGACTCGATAAATGGAATCGACCCGCTTGCTTAACACCGGCGCCGACGCCGGGCTCTCCCACATGCGGAAGAGAAGTCGCTCCAGCATCGGAGGAACCGGTACAGTAAAGGCCTCCTTCGGGGGAGAGTCATACTGGAGGGCATCGAGCTCTTCGGCTCGAGGCTCCTCCTCAGGATCTGCGGGGAATGCCAAGGCCTTGGCCATATCCAGCACGAAGTCCGAGAACCGGGTGTCCTCCGGGGGGACCATCTCCGAGGTTCGGACTCGGGCGAGTCCGATGGGACGCACCGAGTCCGAAAAGTACCAGGTGACTCTTCGTCCTCCGTTTCCCAGGCTGACTCCTCGGAGGAGGAATCGAGCGGCTCCGGTCGGGCGGGCACCGATGCCCTCCGCCCTGATGCCGAGGGTGTCGGCGTCAACAACCTCAGTCCCGAACGGGAGGCCGAGGGAGACTGCGACCGAGGATCGACTCGAGCTCGCATGGACTCGAGGATCGGCTCGGTCTCCGGGGTCGACTTGGACGTCGACGTCCCGGTGGCCGGGGCAGATGCACCGGCGAGGCCAGCGATCAATGCCTGCTGCTGGTCCATGAAGGCAGTCAAACTGCTCTCCAAGGCCGTCAACCTGAGTCCGAGCTCAGGAGACCCAGCAGCCCCCGACTCGGGCCCCGACGGCGTCGGGCCCAACGTCGGCTCCTTCGGAGGCGAGTCCATGAGGTCTACGGTACTCACGTGTCCAGGAGACTCCATCTCGAGACGAGGATGTTTCGAAGGCCTCTCCGACTCCGGGGACCCAGGACGGCTATCGGGGCTATGCGACCTGGCCCTCGAGGAGCCATGAGCGTCCACCAACGCCGCCCTCGTGGGTATCTTCTTCCTATGATGTTCCCGGGCAGGAGACCCCTGCTCAGAGGAACTCCGATGATGCTCAGGACCGGAGTCCCGGGACGTCGAAGCATCTGACGAGGTCCGGGTCCGGCCGGACGCGGAGTCAGAGAAGATTCTTTCTTTTTGATGCTGCCGACTCCTCAATGCTTTTGAGGACATCTTGCCACACGGACCACAGATCATCGGGTCATGATCGGGTCCGAGGCAGCGGAGGCAGCAGTCGTGTGTGTCGGTAAGAGACATAAGTTTCTTACACCGATCACACTTTTTAAACCCGCTGGCAGCCATCGGGGGAAAAAGGGCCCCTGCGAGGTCAAAAGACAGGGCTGCCAGTGAAAAAGAAAAAATGGTGCGAACGCTTGTCACGAAGGACAAAAAATGAAAAATAAAGAACGGACCCGAAACCGGCGTAGCGGGTCCGGGCGGGAAAAGGACAGCGTCGAATCGAGAAAAAAATAGGAAATAAAATCAACTTTTTCTGCGGCGATCACAAACAGCGTCTGTAGTGCTCCGCGGAAAAAAGAAGACTGAGCAAGATGGCACCCTTGGACGGGAAGGGGACCGCTCATGCGCGCTGCAATTCCCAAAGGCTTTCTTTGAAAGCTGGGGAAATTGCTCCGCGAGGGCTCCATCGGCGCCGACGTCACCCATATGTGAGGACTGACTTCCTGCTTGGTCCTGGAGAAAGTCCCTTACTCTCAAATGCAAAGGATATGCAATTAGCAATCCATTTAGACAAAGTTCGCTTGGAAACTTGTAGTCCAAGATGACTAGAGTCAAAAGCAACAAAAAGCTGGGAAGATTTTCTATTTGCTTAGTTCTCTGTAAGTAAAAGGCCAAGGCTCTTTTACAATCTAGAGTGTGTAAATTCCTTTCTGCATTTGAGGCGTGAGGCCTAGGAAAGAATACAGGAAGGTAAACCAATTGGTTTAAATGAAAAGGCGAAACCACCTGGCATAAACTGAGGATGAGTCCTAAGAATTACTTTATCATGGTGGAACATTGTATAAGGAGGATCTGCCACTAAAGCTGTAGCTCACTGATGCGTCTTGCAGAAGTGAGGGCAATCAGGAAGATTACTTTCCAAGAAAGAAATTTCAGGGATGTAGTGGCTAAGGGTTCGAATGGCAGTTTCATGAGCTGCCCAAGGACGAGATTTAAATCCCATGCCACAGGCGGTGGCTTAATGGGAGGTTTTGTTAAGAGTAGACCTCTCATAAATCTTGCTACAAGTGGATGAGAGGAAACCAGGTGTCCATCCAAGGGCTTGTGGAAAGCTGCAATGGCACTAAGATGGACTCTTACTGAATTAGTCTTAAGACTAGAGGATGACAAATGGAGGAGATATTCCAGTAAAGCTTCCACTGGTACAGAAAAAGGATTGTGTTCCTTTTTTGAACACCAAATAGAGAACCTTTTCCACTTAAAGGCGTAGGCACACCTTGAAGGTTTTCTTGAAGCCAAAAGGATATCCTTTACTGGTTGAGAGGTTAATATCCTGGAATTCTAGGATCTCAGGAGCCATGCCCTGAGGTGTAGAGACTGAGGATTTGGGTGCAATAGTGTCCCATTGTCCTGGGAAAGAAGATCTGGAGCAGATCCCAACTCCAGAGGTCTGGCTCAAGAGAGACGTAGAAACAGAGGATACCATGTTTGCCATGGCCAGCATGGGGCTATGAAGATCATATGGCCTCTGTCTCTCTGAAGTTTGAAGAGTGTTTTGGGAATGAGGGGAATGGGTGGGAAGGTGTAGAGGAAGTCCTGACCCCAGTGGAGGTGGAAAGCATCCCTCGCCTGACAGTTCTGAGCCGGTATTCTGGAACAGAACCGGGGAAGTTTGGCATTGTGAGGACTTGTAAAGAGGTCTATATCTGGAGTTCCCTAGATCTGAAAAATTTGAGCAACCTGCTCTGGAAGAAGAGACCACTCGTGTGGCAGCAGTACTCGACTGAGTTTGTCTGCCAAGAGATTTTGCGTGCCTGGAAGATACACCACCAGAAGGTGGATTTGAAGATTCCTGGCAAATGCCCAGAAGCGTAGAGCCTTGTTGCACAAAGCTTGAGACCCTGTTCCACCTTGTTTGTTCACACAGAACATGGCTACCTGATTGTCGGTCTGTACGAGGACTGTCTTGTAGCTGAGGTGGGTTTGGAATACCTGAAGAGCATAAAAAAAGGCTCTGAGGTGCAGGAGGTTTATGTGAAGACAAGTCTCCTGCTGGGTCCATAGACCCTGGGTAGAGAGATGGTCCAAGTGAGCCCCCCAAGCCTGGCTTGGACACATCTGTCGTTAAGGTTGCCTGATGTAGTGGTTGCTGGAAGGGAGACCCTACTAGAAATTTTTCCAGTGATTGCCACCACTGCAGGGATGAAATGAGACAAGTCGCGTGTCTGATTTTGTCCGATAAACGACCCGAGGCCTGTGTCCACTGAGAGGATAGCATCCATTGGGCTGCCTGCATGTGAAGGCGAGCATAGGGAACCACATGGACAGTGGATGCCATATGCCCTACCAGCTGAAGCATTTCTCAAGCAGTTAGCAAAGTTTTCATGGGTGCTTGAGAAGCCAGCTGTAGTATCTGGAGACAACGTGGCTGTGGCAGGAAAGCCTTTGACTACCTTGTGTCAAGAAGAGCCCCAGTGAACTCCAGGGACTGAGATGGGGTGAGATGAGATTTTGGGAGGTTTATGACCAATCCCAAGTACTGCAGGACCTGCATTGTGCGGTAGAGAGCGAAGCTGGCTTCTGGAGCTGCTGATGCTCGGATGAGTCAGTCGTCTAAGTAGGGGAAGATGAATATCCCCAGAGTTCTCAGGAATGCTGCTACTTCTGCCATGCATTTCGTGAAAACTCTTGGGGCAGAAGCCAGTCCAAATGGAAGAACCCTGTACTAGTAATGTCTTCCCTGGAAAAGGAATCGAAGAAACCTCCTGCGATCTATATGAATGAGAATACGTGTGTATGCATCTTTTAGATCTAGAGAACATAGCCAATCCTGACTCTGAATGTAGGGAAGAAGTGTTCCGAGGGACATCATCCTGAATTTTTCTCGGAACAGATACTTGTTTAACTCTCTGAGGTGCAGAATGGGCCTGTACCCCCCCTGTTTTCTTTGGGATGAGGAAATAGGGGAAGTAGAACCCCATGCTCTGTTGGGATATGGGCACCTCTTCTATTGCCCCTTGAGCAAGTAGTGAGATGATCTCCTGACACAAGAGAGTGGTGGCAGGGCCCTGAGGATTGAACTGTCTTGTGATAGTGGGAGGGGGCATACTGTGAAATGGAGTTTGTACCCCTCTCATACAATGGAAAGAGTCCAGTTTTCTGATGTTATTTGTTGCTACCTCCTGGCAAAATGACAAATTCTTCCGGAGATGGTGAGAGGTTCTGGACCTTTCAGGGGCAGGATGACTAAGTTCTCTAGGAAGGAGTCAAAGCCCCTGAGGAGTCTGAGTCTGTTGAGCTGGTTGAACTCTTGGGACCTGTGCCTTCCTCTGCTGTCTGGGTTGTTGTTGCCCCTTTTGGGGAGCATGAACTGGACAGCTTGAGTGTAAGATGGGTAGAATTTATTTTTCTTGTTGAAAAAGGGTTTCTTAGTTGTCTTTTTCTTTGCTGGGTTGGCTGTAACCTTTGACAGTCTGTTCAAGGTTGTATTTTCAGATTCAATCTGATTAGCTTTGTCTTGCCAATCCTTGCCAAAGAGATTTTCTCCTCTGCAAGGAATGTTCCCCAGCTTATCTTGCACCCATTGTTCTAAATCTGATGCCTGAAGCCAGGCAATGCGACGTGTGCCTATGGAAATAGCAAAGGTTCTGCTAATGCACTCAAAGCAATCAAAGGTTGCATGATTAGTGAACTTAGACACATTCTGGGCATGTTTGACCAGGGTGAGGAAGTCTGTTCTTTTATCATCAGGGAGAAGTGGAGCCATAAGTTCGAGATCCCTTGTAACCTCCTTGAGAAACATTCCCATGCAGAGAATGTAAGAGCTGATCCCGGCTGATAACATCGAGGACTGAAAGCATCGACGCCCAAAGGCATCGCGTGTCCTCGCTTCACAGCCTGGAGGACTAGAAGAATGTGTTTTAGCACTCTTTATCCTACGCATTGCCGATTCCACTACCATTGAATGGTGTGGCAATTGTGTCTTCTGAAAACCAGGGCATCGTGGCACTCGGTACATGGTATCGAGTCTCAGAGTGTGGAGACACCATTAAAGGAGCTTCCCACATCCTTAACATGAGATCATGCAAGATTCGGTGAATGGAAAGGGTAGCTGCTTCTTTAGGAGCTGCTGGATATTGAAGAATTTCTAATTCTTCTGCTCTCGGTTCCTTCTCAGGAGTCACCGTGATCGAAAGTCCTCGGGCTACATCACATATGAAATCCTGAAAAGACATGTACTCTGGAGGATACATCCTGCGTTGAGGAGAAGGAGATGTATCCGCCGGTAGAATCACCCTGGTACTGGTAGAGTCATCAGAATCGGAGGACTTGAAATATCTGTGCGCCAGGTGTTCTTGCATTGCTTGGTGCCGGTATCGATCGAAGTCGGCATCGGACTGTCTTGATACCGGGCCCTCGATACCGGATATTGATTAAAGAGCTGGCATGGGGGGAAGCACATTGGTTAAAGCAGGTTTGGTCGGTACCGGTACTGATGACTGCAGAACCGTCTGGAGCGGTCTTAGTGGTACCGAAGCTGCTAAGAGAGCCGCTAGACTGCATTCGATGGCTAGGATTCGTTGATCCATAGGCCCTGCTGATGCCTGGAAGTCGGTACTGGAGGAAGCGGCTACGACACCAGAACATGACACCAGATGTTCTGCCAAGGTGGAAGCCTCTGGAACATCCTGCAGCCCCGTTAGTGCTTTGGAGGCCAGGACCTCCCGCCAGGGCCATTTTGCTGGTGTGTTTTCCTCGAGGGTAACACTAGTAGCATCTTGATGCTTGGAAGGAGATCTACCCTTTGAGGACCGGCCGGTCTTGGAAGACCTGGGTTTAGTTACCTGAGATCCATTGTAGGAAGATGAAGCCCTGGAAGACGTCAATGCAACGGACATCGCATCTGCAGCAAAGAGGGTGCCGAGTTTTGTAGCTCTGTTTTACAGGCCTTTCTTGGTCATCTTTCTACTGAGGAGACACTCCAATGGTACAAGGTCAGGACCTAAACATTTAAGACACCAGTAATGGGTGTCAGTAGCAGAGATGGTACCGCTATACTTTGAACATTTTTTGAAACCACTAGTTGGTTTCTCCATTTTAGAAGAAAAGAGGGCCTAGTGCCCAAAATGGTGCCTGGCACCTAGAGGGGACAGACCCTCCAAAATAAGCTTTTTTTTTTTTATAAAAGAAGGAAGAAAATGAAGAAAAGATCGGTGGTACCGGTATAGGCGTCGATGGTGAAGGCAGACGCGACCACAAAAAGAAACTTTTTCTGTGGTGACAGGGTTTGCTGCCTGTCGGCTCCACGGAAAATGGAAAACTGAAGAGGGAGAGTTGGAAAGGCGGGAAGGCAGTGATGCAGGCGCAGTGGGATGCTCCCAAAAGCTTTCCTATTGGATGCTGGGGCACGTTCCCACACAGGCTCTGTCGGTACTGACGATACCCATGTGTGAAGACTACATTCCTGCTTGTTCCTGGAGATACAGCATTACTTTGCTATAAAGAAAGGGAGAAAGATTGAATGGCAAATGAAGAGAGTGCTGGAATAAGAGTGGGCGTAGATCTGATGAAATGGAAGAGGGGAAGTAGAACTGGGGATGAGGATGAGGGGTGCAAGGAACCTGGGCAGGAGAGAAGGAAGAGATTGCTGAAATCAAGACATGAGCACCAGTATTGAGTAGGTAAGTAACAAAATTGGTGTGGAGGTGATGGGACAGGGGGAGCTGAAATTGAACTGGGCGAAGGGTTGAAGAAATGGGACAGCTACTGGGTGGGATGGGGAATGGTCTCAGATTGGTGAGGAGTTAGAACTAAGATGGGGGATAATGGGTAACAGGGTGAGGGTAGGCAGAAAGGGGGAGAGAAGCATAAGGAAGAAAAGAGTAAGAAAGAAGGGGTATTCAGGAAAGGATTCTACAGGACCCAGTGCAACATGCCCATGGGTTATGGTCACTGCTCATCTCTGCAGTTGGCTTTCACTGCATCTGTTCACTTTGATTCTGGGCACTCCCTCAACTATGGCCATTCAAGTTTCCAATTTATTTGATATGCTGTGTGTGAAACAAATTATGCAGTTCACATAATAAAAATTCAAAGAGTATAAAAATCATTAGAAGAATAATGAAAACATAACAAAGCATGACATACATTTGCATAAAACAAACAAAAAACATAAAACACCAATGCAAGGTGAGTTGTGCCCTGTTTGTGTGGGTGACCTGGAGTCTGCCTGAGTGCCGTGTGAGGGAGCCGTTCCTGGGAGTGTGCAGCAGAGGACCCTCCGGCAGTGTTTGAACAGCTACTCCTTCTCCTTCCTGGATCATCTTGGGGTCCTGTGGGGCTATAACATCCTGCCCTACAGTCCAGCTTGCTGTGAGTTGAGCCCTGTTTGTGTGGGTGACCTGGAGTCTGCCTGAGTGCTGTGTGAGGGAGCCGTTCCTGGGAGTGTGCAGCAGAGGACCCTCTGGCAGTGTTTGAACAGCTACTCCTTCTCCTTTCTGGATCATCTTGGGGTCCTCTGGGGCTATAACTTCCTGCCCCAAGGCCCTTTGGGCTGTGGCCCGAAGGGGCATGTCCAAAGGAGCAGGCCACGCCCCTTTGATGCCCCTTCGGCATCCATTGGCGTTTCTTGAAGGCCTTGCATATTTTCCTGTTTGGTCTTATTTTCAAATTTGTTTGGCTGCCTTTAAGTTTGTTGCCTGTGAAGCATGGGGAAATGGAAAAATAAGAAGCCAACAGGTGATTCAGGCCTTATTGGTATGGGGGATGGTAATATCGTTGGTCCCCTTGATAAGCATTTCTTGGTGTTACCCGAGATGGGCTCTCTCACTGAAGGGGCATCTCTCAGCACGCCTCCTCCTCTTCCTGTTCCCCAGCTTTCTTCTACTCTAATAGTAGTGTTGTTACTAAGCCGCCGCCATCTTCGTGCTCCCCCGATCAGGGTAGAGCACACCTGAGCGGGCCAGCCTACCTTCCCGCTCAGGAGCCTCCAGCCCAGTCAGGGCTGTGGGAGGAGGAGCGGCAGAAATAAAAGCAGCCGCCGTCGGGCAGGAACAGCCACAAAGCCGCCGCCATCTTCGTGCTCCCCCGATCGGGGTAGAGCACACCTGAGTGGCCAGCCAACCTTCCCGCTCAGGAGCCTCCAGCCCAATCGGGGCTGTGGGAGGAGGAGCGGCAGAAATAAAAGCAGCCGCCGTCGGGCAGGAACAGCCACAAAGCCGCCGCCATCTTCGTGCTCCCCCGATCGGGGTAGAGCACACCTGAGCAGGCCAGCCAACCTTCCCACTCAGGAGCCTCCAGCCCAATCAGGGCTGTGGGAGGAGGAGCGGCAGAAATAAAAGCAGCCGCTGTTGGGCAGGAACAGCCACAAAGCCACCGCCATCTTCGTGCTCCTGCGATCGGAGTAGAGCACACCTGAGCGGGCCAGCCAACCTTCCCGCTCAGGAGCCTCCAGCCCAATCGGGGCTGTGGGAGGAGGAGCGGCAGAAATAAAAGCAGCCGCCGTCAGGCGGGCCCGCACCTGCTGGGCCCATGCCTGAGGGCCTCGCCAGAGGGCCCTTTGGCGTGGCCCTTAGGCGGTGGCCCCCTCTGAAGCCTGAGATAAACATACCCAGCAAACCCAGCCTACCTGACCACAACATATCCGGAAGAATTCTCCATCGGCTCTTCTGCTATATATCTCCACTGATCAAAATGAAGATGCTACTGACCAAGAGGTAAACCACTATCTAAAGAGGACACTCCATCCGCGACTCTATTTACTGAACGCTAATTTGCTATCGTGAGTCCCTGTGACCTAAATTGCCTTGCCTATTTCTTAGATATGCCTCTCACCTATCTGTAAAGTTGTTGAAACACTGTTACTAAACTCCGCAACCTTCGTCTCAGACCCGTCTTAATTGCCACAGTGCTGATACATTTCGTATACATTGCTGATACACTGTATATTCCTTACAACTTCTACCCAAATCTGCATTACTGTGTTATTTTGTCTTTACTCCTGTGCTTAAACTATCACCCCTGCTCCTTGAGCAGTTTGCCTCACACAGAACACCTCAAAATGCATCCAATCCTGTCCTTACCCCTCTTCCTCCTTACCTCCTGGGCCCCCAACCTTTCACACGCATTTAACCCTTGCATCAAGCACATCCCAATTCTCCACAACAATGGTAGAAGATCGTCCGAAAACCCCCGCCACACCTCAACAAAAGCTAATACCCTCCACCCACACCTTCTACACATTCCTCTACAGTGCTTTAAGAGGAACCAACCTGAGAAATACAACAATCAACGCTTACTCAAATGCGCACTGATAAATGCTAGATCAATACGCTCGAAATGGCCTGTAACCAACGACCTGATAACCCTCCACGACCTCGATATCCTAATGATAACTGAGTCATGGTTATCTGACTGTGATAATGTCCTAATCAACCAGATGTCACCACCTGGATACTCTATCTTTGCCTGCCATAGGACCCACCAGAGGGGTGGCGGCACACTCATCATTGCCAGATCCGAACTCCAATTTACACTGAGCAATTCCACTAGCTCAACCTTTCTTGACATAATCTCCATTTCGAATGAGCACTGTTCAATTAACCTACTATACCGAGCACCATCATCATCACCAGATGACCTACCGTCAATAATCGACCTAGCCTGTAACCCTTATAACCCATGCTCCCTAAATTGGCTGATGGGAGATTTCAACCTGCCCTCCCTACAAGATACGCATTCATCAGCCTTCCTTGATGCAATGAACGAGCTGGGATATATGCAACTCATTGACTCCCCCACTCATAGCAAGGGTGGTAAACTGGACCTGATCTTCGCCCCTCAGACTGCTGTCAACTCAACCCAGAACTTGCTGCTTTCCATAACACCTGTACCCTGGTCTGACCATCATCTACTCCTATTCAATATTCCCACCAACTACCCCAGCAATTTTAACAATAAAGCATGTGCCCCTCCTAGAATTAGTACAACACGCTTTCAACCCCTTGTCAAGGATAAAGCTCTCAAGAAGATCCTACCTCTCCTTGCCAACGAATCCCTTGACCCAGACGAACTGGTTTCCAACTGGGATGTCGCCCTCAGAGCTGCTGCCTGCATCTCATCCACTAACAAGAACTTAGCAAAACGGGAACATGCACCATGGTACTCCCAGGATCTTTGAGCATCGCTCCTCCACCTATGCAAGCTTGAGAGACAGTGGCGCCACACCCGGTCCTCCGAGGCACTCTGTGCTTACTCCGCTCACCTACAAATGCACCGAGTAAAAACCATGGAAAAAAGGAAACAGTACCACTCAGAACTGCTAAAGCAATCATTGAACAAACCACATGACCTATTCAATATCGTAAAGTCCATAACAGGTGATCCAGCTCTAGCCCAACCACCCATGCCCCAGCCGCAAGACTATTCCAACTACCTACAATCAAAGATGATCCAGACCAATATGAATGCAACCATCCTACCTTTCTCCACCCCACATGTGTCCTCCCAACCAACCTCTCTGCTGAATTTCCCCGAGATATCCAATGAAGAGATCATAGATACTATTTCTTCTATTAACCTCACCACTGCTCCCAACGATCCTTGCCCTGCAAGTTGGATTAAAGAGTTGCGCCACGACCTCAGTCCAACCATATGCAGAATCTTGAACCAATCCCTCTCAACGGGGTCCTTCCCCCAAAGCTTAAAATACACTTCAATTCGCCCTCTGTTAAAAAATAGCAGACTCGATCCATCTAAAGTTGAGTCCTACAGACCAATTTCGAGCATCCCTCTGCTAGTCAAAATCATCAAGAAGGTAGTCCAGCGACAAATCCAACACCACGTCGACACTGAAGCACCACTGGACTCATCCCAACACGGCTTTAGAGAAGCACACAGTGTTGACACCATCATCACAACCCTCTTCAACACCCTGATCACAGGACTTGACAACAACCACCAAGTATTTGTCCTCATCTTCTTGGACATAGCAGCCGCTTTTGATTCTGTGAACCATGAGACACTTTTACTTCACCTCAAAGAAACAGGGATACAAGGCTCAGCACTAGCCTGGTGTAAGTCTTATTTGTGCAACAGATGACAACAAGTCAGAACTGGCTCCACGACATCAGAGCCATTTCCTCTAAAGCAAGGTGTACCTCAGGGTTCATCCCTATCTGCATTGATGTTTAACATCTACATACAGCCCATCTGTTCTTTAATCCGCTCCATCAATGTCCAATGCCTTGCCTATGCAGACGACATCCTAATTTACACACCTTTTAGGATCGATCAACCTGACTTCTCTCCAATTCTAAGATGCTTTGAAGCGGTAGCAGATTGGCTCCTCTCTCAAAATCTACAAATTAACCACAGTAAAATGGACGTTCTATTCGTCACGAGAAACCAGAAGTTCACGCCACCTCCCTCACTTCAAGTCAACAATATTGAACTGAAGACAAAACACACAATTCGATATCTAGGCATTACTCTTGACCAGCGGCTAGACATGTCAGCGCATGTCACAAACACCACAAAAGCAATTTATCATAAGATCCGAACACTTCGTCATCTCCGCCCACTACTTGACTTCTCTGACTACCGATCAATCTTCCAAGCCTTAGTTATCCCACATCTTGACTTCGCCAACGTCATCCTACATGGACTTCCACAGTCGACTCTAAACCCACTCCGACTTGCCATGAACTCAGCCGCGAGGGTACTGGTAGGACTTTCAAGGTCAGACCATATAACGCCAGTCCTGAAGAACCTACATTGGCTACCGCTGCAGGCCAGAATCCACTACAAGACCCTAGTCTTGACATTCAAAGCCCTCAAGAACCAGCCCCCCACGCCCATCAGTAAACTTCTCCACAGCACACCAGACAACAGAGTCAGGAGATCTACGTTGATGAACACACTTGAAGTCCCTAAGTTGCTGATAAAATGTACAAAGTCAACAGCCAGTAGAGCCTTCTCCATTTTCGCACCTATTGCCTGGAATGCCCTCCCTGCTGAAATCCGGGCCATCTCAAATCTAGCATTATTCAGAAAAGCCCTCAAACACCACCTGCTCCTACAACATTACTCCGATTCCAATCCCGTAAAGCACACCGCCACCACCTTGCCTTCCTATCCAGACCGTCCCATAGATCAGCCTCCCGCAGATAATGGCTAATCAACTTTTCCTACCCCCTCCCACTGACCCATGAGCATATGCCTCTATTCAAAGACCCTTATATGTCCTTCATATGATTATTCATATTTTGTATAATTTGTATATAGTTCCCCCGGTTTCTTCCATGTTTTACTACCCTTGTTCTATGTAAACTCAATGTGACCTGTTACATTGTAGTATGTTTTTGTTTCAACTGTAAACCGCACTGATTATAATAGCGCGGTATATAAGAAATATAAATAAATAAATAAATAAAGTGTGATAAAATTTTCTATTTACCCAGACTGTTGCCTAATCCTGTTACTGTTCTAACTGGTGTTAAATTGAACCCTCCACCTGATGTTACTTTAAAAGATTTGTGGTCTGCCATTGCTTCTATTGATACTAAGGCTGTGTATGCATAAAATATTAGCTGTGCAGGTTTTGAAGGAAGGTTAAATATTTGTGCGCCACATAACGACACTCGGAGTTATATACTTTAAATTTGACTACACGTCAAAATACACTATGTACACCACATTGATTTTAATAAACTTAAATAAAAATAGAAGATTACTAAATGAAGCGGAAAATTTCTAGTAATTACAATCACAAATGTGGTATTATTTCAGTTAATTTTTATTGAAAGTCATTGTTATTTCTTTAACCTAGAAAAGAGACGGCTGAGGGGAGATATGATAGAAGTCTATAAATTAATGAACGGAGTGGAACGGGTAAACATAAATTGATTGTTTATGTTATCAGAATATAGAAAGACTAGGTGACATGCAATGAAGCTACAGGGTAAACTATTTAAAACTAATAAAAGAAAATATTTCTTCACTCAACCACTGTTCCCTCTAAGCTGTGCGCGTGTGCGCGCACACACACCTCGCCGAGCGAGCGCACATACTTTACAACAGAGCACAAAAATTATGGTTCTGATTCCGATAGAAAACAACACAGACGTCTTAAAATTTAAAAGTTGTGATTGTAATTACTAGAAATTTTCCGCTTCATTTCGTAATCATTTATTTTCATTTAATTTGATTAAAATCAGTGTGGTATACATACTGTATTCTAATATGTAGTCAAATTTTAAAGCATATAACTCCAAGTGTCGTTATGTGGCACACAAAAATTTAACCTTCATTCAAAAGCTGCACAGCTGATATTTTATGTGCACACAGCCTACAGAAAATTAGAGGGAACATTGCACTCAACGTGTAATCAAACTCTGGAATTTGTTACCGGAGGATGTAGTAAAGGCTGTTAGTGTAGCTGGGTTTAAAAAAGGTTTGGACAAGTTCCTGGAGGAAAGGTCCATAAACCATTATTAAGAAGGGACCCAGGATATCAATGCTTGACAAGCATTGCGGAACCTGTGTCTTTTGGGGAAACTGCTAGGTACGTATGACCTAGATTGGCCACTGTTGGAAACAGGATACTGGGCTTGATGGACCTTGGTCTGACCCAGTATGGCATATCTTATGTTCTTATGTTATGTTCTTATGTAAATAATTTATGTATGGAAGAAGAGAATAAGCTTACTATTAACAGTTCATTCTCAAAATCTTTCTTTTCGATCTTTCAAATTTAACCAGTCTGAATAAACTTTATCAAGGTCTACCGATCCGCCATCTTGAAGATGACTCTTAACACGCATCGGCATTTCCAAATGTTCTAACTATAAGCGATTCCTTAATTTTGGTTTTTAAACTGTTCATCAAGCTGAAACCATGCTCACAATCTGCACTAGAAGCCAAAAATGTTCCACTAATATCCATCAATTTCGCTAAATCTGCAAAGTGAGCATTCTGAAACGCCAAAGTCACCATATCTGGAAAATTGTTTATCAGTTTGCTTTTGATTTTTTCTGTGACTAAGAACTTGAAGTCATTGTACTGCTGAATAACAATATGTTCCTCCATAAGAAATTGTTTGTACTTTAAGCAGAGTGATCGGACGTTTTCAATTCCAAATTCATAATCACACTGTGCTATTGCTGTCAAGTCAAAAGCAGACCATTCCTCAATTTCATTTTCAGGCAATCTTTCCCCTAAATGCAGACATGGCATATTAATGAAAATAAGTGTGGAACGAGTATCCACTGAAACGTCTCCAGGTATCTTGTCGAGGTTTTTAACGTTATCATTCCATTTTACTGTGTCACCCAAGTATTGCATTTAGATTTTGTTCAGCTTACCCTGTGCAAGATGATATGTTTCCAGTGGCGGCCCACGTTTTTGAAATTAGCCCACGTTTTTGAAATTCCATTGTTAATGAAGCTAGTCAGATAAAACATCATTCAAAATTTGCAGTGTTATATGGAATTGATGGCTGTTTAGCTTTTTATAACAGTACTTTGCAATGGGATCATTATCCTTCTCTTCTTCAAAGTATTTTAATAATGGATCATAATTTTGAATAATTGCTTGAAGAGCAAAATGTCTAGATAACCACCGCACTTCGTTCAGAGGTCTAAAAGCAATTGACTTGCATTCAGAAGCATCTACTAATTCTTTAAATTATGACCTTTTAGTAGAAGATTGACAAAAGGTTGT
Organism: Ichthyophis bannanicus; assembly: GCA_033557465.1. Lineage (NCBI taxonomy): Eukaryota > Metazoa > Chordata > Amphibia > Gymnophiona > Ichthyophiidae > Ichthyophis > Ichthyophis bannanicus. Next base: position 660,521,911 of record CM066032.1, on the reverse strand, counting down.
GTAAACAGTCCTCATGAAAGTTTCAACTTCTTTCATCAGCTTTACTTCCTTCCATGATTCAGAGATCCCCAAATCTTCACGATGGGCAACACAATGCTGCTGCACTAAATGCGAAACATTTTTTTTTAGCTGTGCAGCAACACCATTTATTCTGCCTGACATGACAGTGGCACCATCCAAAGTAAACATGACCATTTTGTTAAGGTCAGACTTGTATTTCCCATAGAATTCCCAGAGTGCACCGACTATTGATGCAGCATCACATGCTTCCAACTGTAGCATCCCACCAAATGAAGTTTTATACAGACATGAATTTACTGGCCGATATTTGAAGTACAGAATTAAGTATTTGTTGACAGAAATGTCTGTGCTTTCATCAATAGTTAATGTATGATATGCTGCTGATGCAACATCTGCTATGAGCTTATCTTGGACATTGATGTTTAAAATTTCAAGAAATTCAAACAAATAGTTTTTGCTTCTCCAGCTTTCAGGTATGGTTATGTACTTGGACATTTGTTCATTAATATCTTGAACAGAGAGCATGGAAATATTCATCTGAACAGCCAGCAAAACACTATCAATTAGAATTTTAATTTCTTCTGGTGTAGAACGCCTCCGTTCATTACTAATTTGCCTTTTCTCTTTTTCAGCGGTGCTCTCAAGCGACAAGTTAAATAATTCTCCTCTTAAATTTGGATTTTTAGCTCTACGTTTCTTAACACTTTCAGTATGAGACTTACTAGACAGATATCATTTCAAAAAGTCCAGTTTCCACATATCATCCCAAAATTTGCCACTCGAAAACTCTCCGATGGTTTTTGCATCTCGGCAGTATAAACATACTACTCCGTCATCCTCTTCGTAAGTGAATATTTCTCGCAGTTGAATGCACGTTTTATCCCGAGATTTCGGTGTCTCTGTTTCAACAATTTCTTCAAGCCATTCAGGCTTAAAAGCTCCGGCCGTTCTCTTACGTTTTGTACCTCTCATTGCTATCGGTTTCGACATTTTAAAAATTAACTTCCTTCAGTTTTCAATGTAATAAAAAATTGAATAATGCAATTCGAATTATAGATTACAATTGGACTACTCACGCATGTCGCAAGCAAAAGTACGGAAGCAGAAATTTCTCAGTGCGCCAATTAAAGTTTAAGACCAAAGATCTTATATCCTGAAGGTCTATAAGATTGCACTAGAAAATATTGTAGAACTTGTGAAAACCGTAAATACACAACTTTTAAATTTTAAGACGTCTGTGTTGTTTTCTATCAGAACCGTAATTTTTGTGCGCTCTGTGGTAAAGTATGTGCGTTTGCTCAGTGAGGTGTGTGCGCACGCACACACGCACAGCTTGGAGGGAACAGTGGTCTTTATGTACCTTTACACAAGAGGCTCATCACACATTTGTTGAGGTAGATAAGCAATTACTTGATATAACTAGCACTGTTTCTACTCTGAATAAACAAGTAATTAATTTGCAGCAGACAAGTTCTGCATTTATTAAAGATTCATCATCTACTTGTTATAAATTAGAATCATTGGAGAATGGTGCTAGGGCATTGAATCTTCGTTTTTAAAATTTTCCTAAATCATCTTTGCTCTCTCCTCAGATTTTTTAGAAAAGTATTTCAGTGAAGTTTTGTTGTTTTCTGATAAGATTGCTATTCAGTCTTATTACCTCCCTGGAGGGAAGCGCCAGCTGGATAAAACAGTTGATGGGGTAAATGTATGATCTATAGATGTGGCTAAAGATTTAACTAATTTCCTAGAAGATTCAACGGATTTGATTGCTAAAAGGGACACGTTGGTGGTTTCCTTCTTCTCTAATTTAGATAAAATACAGGTCCTGAAGGCTTATTTTAAAAATAAAGATAAGCCTTTTTGTGGTGTTAAAATATGTGTTTCCAGATGTTTCCAAGCCTACTCAGGCCTATAGGAAAGGCTTTTTGGCCTTAAAACCTAGGGTGCTAGAGTTTGGCGCTACTTTTTTTCTTAGATTTCCATGTAAATGTATTATTACCTTTCTGGGATGTACATATGTTTTTTCTGATGTTACTCAATTGGAAACCTTTCTAATAGATAGGAAAAAGAAGTAGGTTTCTGTGTTTTTGCTCCTATTTTGATGTATCCTGCAGTGTTGTGGAGGGGTTTTTTTTTTACTTCTTGATTTCCTTTTTTATTACTTGATATTGTAATATGTGGGTCTCTTACTCATCATGATGTGGACTATTACAGTTCTTTTTTATATGCTAGTTTATTTACTCTACCACCTCCCAGTGGAGGTGGTAGAGATGAGGACAGTAACTGAATTCAAGAAAGCATGGGACCAACACAGAGGATCTCTAAAGGCAAAAAGTGGTCTGTTGTAGTTGTTATGGAAGGACAGACTAGATAGGCCATGTGGTCTTTTTCTGTCGTCATATTTCTATGTTTCTACTTCATTTTACAATTACTTGGTATTTCCTGTTTTGTTTATGATTCTATTAATTTCATTTCTCAATAAACATATTGAATGATAAAACCCAATGCAAGCTACAAGAGTCAATTCCACAAGTATAGTCTAAGCCTCTCAGTTCAAAAGGTGGTCACATAGAAGTTTAAACAAAAGATACTCAGTCAAAAGAACATGGACCTAAAAAGTTTGCAGGTCTATGCTTGACCCAAATCCAGTATGCCATTTCTATCAACCTATGCGTTTGAGATCTGGGCTTCAAATGCCTATTTAAAATGACTCTTCAGTCCATTCTTAAACTGCTTATAGGATATCTCCAGTCATAAATTATGGGCAAGATTGTTTCAGAAATGTCAAACCACTACTCTTCAGTGCAACCTTTCTCAATGTGATTTACTCTCACCACATCTGGGCTTCTCCAGCTGGTTCTCTGGTCAATTCTGCAGCTGTGCTCTAGTTCCCTGCTCAGCTCCAGCAGCTCACTAGCTCTACACAGTCTCTTGAAGACTTTCTCAACTGGGCTTGTTTACTCACTCTGCTCCAGCCATGCCCTGTATGCTCACAAGCTCAGCATAGCCTCTTGTAGCTTCACTGCTTCCTGCAGTTCCTCTCTCTGGTTTTGGTCACCCTGTAAAGCTCTTTTCTTTCTGCCAGAGATTTCTTTTCAGGCTGGGCCTGCTTCTACTGAGCTCTTCAGTTAATGTAGTTCCTTGCTGTCTCTCTGCTCCGTAGCTCCCTGGTGACTCACTCTGACTAAATTTAGAGACCTCATTTTATCATTTGTGGACCAGCTTCTTTTCACATGCTTTCTTCCTTGCATGTGGACTTTGCTCTTCTGCCACTGCTTCTGTTCTTCTCCAACAGGCTGATGCAGAAACCCTGCTCTAGAGCCCTGTGCTTAAAACTCTAACACAGGGTATCATAGTGCAAGTTTAACGCTGATTCTTTGCTCTGGAATGCTATATGCAAATTACTCAGTGAGCAAAAAGTCACCATTAAACTGGGAAAGCAAGCCAAATGTATGCACACTGAAGTCAGCACAAATTTGGTATGTTGTTCCAGACAAACGGGGAAAGTCCTCAATGCCATCGCACTGGCACTGATCCCCCCCCCCCCCCATCCAACCAAAAGGTCCCTGTGACCCAGATCTCCCCCTAACCAAACAAACAAAACCCTGGTGGCCTAGTGACCCCAAACTCCTCTGTCCCCTCCCAGTATCTTAGATGATGGAGTGGGAGCATTGCCCACACACGTCTCCGCCCTCCCCCAGCATCACCATCTTGTAAACTAGTAATGTCTGGCCCTGGACAGTGCATCTTAGGATGCAACACCAAGACTCACTCTGCCATATAGGGCATTTTTTGCCTTATATGGCAATCTGATCCTATCTGATGCATCCCAGGATGCACTGTGTGGGGCCAGGAGCCACCATTTTACAAAATGACAGCACGGAGGCAAGGGCGTGTGGGCAATGCTCCCGCCCCATCACTTAAGGTAATGGGGGGTGTGGAGGGGTTCTTGGCCACTAAGCCACCAGGTTTTGCTTGTTTGGTTGGGGGGGGATTGAGGCCACTGGGCAATCAGGGGATTTTGGGTTGGGTGGGTAGAGACCAGGGCCATTAGGGTTTTTTAGGTTTGTTTGATGGGGGGTGGAGGGGAATTGTTTTTGTTTTGTTTTTTTGTATTTGTTTGGTTGGGGGTGTCATGGTCAGTGGGCCAACAGGTTTTTTGTTTCTGTTGAGGGGTTGTATCCGGTGAGGGCACCAGCCCCCTGACAGTGTACTGATGGCATCAGGGGCTTTCCCTGAAGCCTGCATCATCTAAGATGAAGTGTCAAATATCATCTTGGATGATGTTTTTGCTCCCAACTGGATCTTTACATCTGCCCAAAGCTGGCATAAAGATACAGCATTAAAAACAGTATAAGAGGGAGCGTAGCCTGGTATCTGGTCAAGATGGATGTGTAAGAGCGGTGCTCCAGAGGGCAAAAGACAAGAATCCCGATTTCTGCAATATTTGATCAAATAGTTCCTACGTACTTGGTTACCATTCGATCCCGGATATGTCGGGCTCCAAGCAGACGTGGCTGGATTTCCAAGTATCTCAAAATGCTAGTGCAAAGAGAACCAAGATGGAACCTCTCTCACCTCACAAGATGGCGATCATTCGAGATAGTCCTGAGACATTGCAGAAGATCTTGGCTGAGATTTGGGCATTCAAAGAATTGGTCAAAGCTAATAGAGAATCGCTATGTGCAATGCAGGAAGATATCAATGCTTTGAGATCTTCATTGGATTCAAACACGGCTCGATTGGAGAAGGTAGAGAAAGTGGTGGCATCACATGGGGAGAGGCTCGCGGCCGTTGAGAAGCAGGCCAAGTTGATATGCTCACTGCAAAGAGATTTGGAAGATGGCAATAATCGCTCTCCGCGAAACAACATAAGGGATACTAGGAGTTCCTGAGGAAGCAGAGGGTCATGACTTGATATCCTTTCTGCAGGCCATGATTCCAGATGTGTTAAAGTTGCATTTCACTATGCCATTCGAGATCGAGTGCATGTTGTGGGGGGGGGGGGAGGGGGCTGGGTGCCCTCCTTTACTGCTACTGCAACTGTCAGCCGCCCTCATGGCTCTCTTCTTCAGCTATGGCTCTCAGCTCATGTGTGGCACTGATTGCTGCTTCTTTGACTGCTGTCATATGCAGTCACTGCTGCCCTTCTTTTTTTCCTAAATGCCATTACAGTCACCATCTCTCCTCTCCTCCTCCCATGGCAGTCAGCTAATCCACTTCCAGGTTTGCATCCGGACCACTGCTGTGAAGGAGATCAGCTGTTGAGTCCACCCTAAACCTGGGCTGCATTGGTGAGGGGGGAAGGGGACATCGGGACCATCCCTCCCTCTAGGGAGGGTAATTAAAATGTTTTTTTCCATGTTCATGTTTGCAAATAGATGAATACTTCTCTAGTCAAATGTGCAAAGAAATCAGTTATTGAAAGATACATTGAAGTGCCTTGTCACTATTAAATATTTTGCAGAAAGAGATCTTTCATTTTATAGCGACAATCAGACTTTGGACTTTACCCCACAATGGAATTTACCTTGGTTCACTGTAACTTATTGCCCAATTTGATCCTTTACTTGAGCTGCACTTGAGAAATTATGACAAAGCAGACTCTTGTCCTCATGCCTCAATAAACTGGTTAATCTATAAGATGCCACCAACCTCTATTCTTGCTGTAACAAACTAATGCAGTTAACCTCTGGACGTTTTCATGAGAAAAAAATGATGTTTCATTCATTTCCTTATAGAAACGTGATGACCTGATTGAGCTAATAGGACATGAAATTAAAGAAGTTAGAGACAAAGTACCTTTCTCTTATTTTGACACTATACCAGACATTTCTCATACAGATCAGCTATGCATTGTTTTTTGGTACTTCTTGAATGGATAAATAAAGGAGTGATTTTTGTGCTCTACATCAACTGGCAACTGCACTGAAGAAAACTAATATGAACTTGTCATTGGCATTTTTCAGAAGTACAACACTGACCATGACTTAAACAAGTACTAATTACCCCCCACTTTAATTTCTGAAATAGCCTCCTCTATGGTCTACTCAAAAAGAATTTGAAACAACTTCAAATTGCCCAGAATGTAACTGCCAGAATCATATGCAAAGCCTGACTAACCAACCATGTAATACCCTTACTATACAACCTCCACTGGTTACCAGTCTCAAGTAGAATCAGATACAAAACATTAATGATAACATTCAAGATAGCTAACAATATTGCTCCATCATGCCTTTCAACATTAATTACCCTTGCAACAAACATAAGATCCAAAAGGGAACACTCACAGAATATACTCGTAATCCCATCGACGTTTCAAAAAACAAAACAAGTCAAAAGTAACAGAGCCTTTTCTTTTGTCGCGCCTACTTCATGGAATTCCCTTCTAGACTCTTTACGTGCCACCAAAGATTTACAAACTTTTAGAAAGGAATTAAAAACACTGTTGTTTATACAACAGTACACAGAAAATAACTAAAATAATGTCACACAAGTACCTCACTAAACCCTCCATAGTCCACGACACACACTTACCACACAAAGAAAAATGGAACTCTACAATACTTGTAAATAGTTTTATGTAAATAGTTGCCTTAAATGTTGAATGTTTGGATTATAAATATTGTTCTATGTAAAGTTGTTGTTTACTGTAAACTGCCCCTGATCTCAGGAAGGGGCGGTATAGGAACAACTTCAAAATAAATAAAATAAACAAACAAGAGAACTGTGCTTGACTGGGGAGCACAGCAGGTGGCTAGAATTGTAGACCTGCATGAGTGAAAAAACATGTAGAAGAAGATTGTAAGGTTGAAACAGCCAAATGATCAGACATCTGATTTTATAAGGAATGTGTGAAAAGTTATGCACTTTTTATGCAGAAATTGCACATAAGTCTCTGTTTTAAAGGACTTACACACGTGAACGGGGGCTTACGCATACTCTAGGAAGTTGTTATTCTGCAAGCACGCAAGTCCTATTGCGCATATGTTCAGTTTGAGTCTGCATGGAGCAGAGTTTGGCTGGAGCATGGACAGAGCCTAAATTTCTGAACAATCTAGGCATGGGCATTTATATCTACTCTAGAGCAGGCTGGAACTATATACTCCTATTTTATAAAGTAAAGAACATGTGTACTTCACTTTATAAAGCAGGCCCCAAATATACACATACTGAGAGGATAATTTTATAAAGTCACATCTATTTAACATGGATTTTCACATGCCAATTTTATGCCTGTTTTATGCAGTCAAGCATGCACATGGTTTAATAAAATATTCGCATAAGGGGCAGAGAATGTGCCTTAAATTAAGCTGCAATCATTTCCACCATCCCTAGAGCTGGTGCAAAGGTGGGCTTTCTTTTTGCAAGTGTACGTGTAAGTTACTTACATGCTCTGCCCAAACTCCACTCAAACACATACCCATTGAGAAAGTATGCAATTTGCAAATGAGTGGACATTTACACGAGGGCATTTTATAAGAGATCATTGGCATGCGTCGGGGGTGGTCCTTGGGGGGATACTAAAAGATGTGGGGCCATGTGCAGAGATTTATTGCAGGGCCTCATTTACATAAATCAATAGGAACTGAAACGCAGGGCAGAAAAGTGAGGCCATGTGCAAAAAACACAGTTGCTCAATGGTAGGGCCGGATGTAACACGCATATGTGGCCACTTACATGCCTAAATGACTAAAATACAAACATTTAGGCATTTTGATGCTGCCTAAAAATAGGCAGCTCCTTATAAAATTATCCTCTATTGAGATAAAATACCAACCGGCGAAAAAGTATACACTTTAGCATGAAAGTGTGTACTTTGCCAGTAGGCATAGCCGGACATGTGTAGATTATAAAATACCTAAATCTCTGTGCATACAAGGATAAAGTACACATGAACAGTTACATCTGCTTGCTAACAATTATAAGTGATTACGTCTACATTCAAGGTGATTTCTCTGCCATATACACTAGTATTTTATAGACAAGTTGATGTCTACTTTGCTTTGTGAAATAGTCTACTTTATATAGGCACGTATGTAGGTGTTTACTCATAATATCTGTCATAAACTTACCCTCTAAAAAAGTCATTTTATAAAGACATTTTCACAGGTAAATATAATGATTGCTCCAAAATGTACTAAAGCTCTTGCTATAAAAATAACTAATCACAATCAATAAGAGAGCACACAATTTTCACAATTACCACACCAGATTGCTACATTTTGGTGCAATCGTTGTATTTACCTCTGAACAAGTTGTCATCACAATCAGTACTCAGGATAAAGATAAAGATAGCTATATTGAACAGGAAGCTGGTAAGTTATTATCCAGTATTAAGTTGTGGTGTCTGGTTGCACCCTGTGCAGAAATCTGAGGTCCTTATTTTTCAAAAAAAATTTTGTTCACAAGAAATTTTGCAGTAGCAATCTGGTGTGGCAATTGTGAAAATTGTGTGCTCTTGCTTAATGGTTGTGATTATTTCTTTTTAGAGCAAGACCTTTATAACATTTTGGAGCAAACATTGTATTTACCTGTGGTATACTTTGAACAAGTTGCCATCACAATGAGTACTTGTTTTATAAAATAGGAGTGAAATACATTAAAAAGTGTATTAACCTAGGTGTGTCTTATAAAATAACCCTCACAAGTCTATTTTCACATTACCACAATAAAGGTTCTACTTAGATTACTTGTTATTTTACTTATTGTAACAAGTACATATGGCCCATCAGCTGCCAGTGGAGCAGAGATTATGGTAATCAGTAGATCTGGATTTCTTTCACTTTTAGGCCAAACACTGAAGAAAATGAAAGTTTTAGTCTCCTGTATATTTATGAAATAATATAAACTACTTCCTAAATGGGTTATGAAAAGCAGTTTTTACAGTGGACAAATCTCTACAGTTAGGACAAGTACCAAAACTAATGACAACAGCAGGAATATATTCTTTGATTAAGGTTCCAAAACTACATCCTAGTAAACCGGGGAGTTATCATTTGATTTGAATCTGCCATCATTATCTAAAATCATAGAAAACTATGCATATTGGAAGCTGGAGAATCATATGCAGAGAGGTAAAGTGTTGGATGATTACCAATGTGTTTTTTGGAAAAAGCATAGTATAGAGACCTTATTGGTCTCCTTATTAGACTTAATGCGCTGGTGTCTTGACCACAGTGGGCAGGTAATTTTGGTTATGTTAGATTTATCTGTTGCCTTTGATACAGTGGAGCTTTCCAGACTTTTAGGGAGACTGAGAGGGATGGGTATTGCAGGAGGCAATTTTATAATAAGCTGTATAAAATTATGCACTATTAACCTGTGTAAGTCATCTATTTTCAATGATTAAGTGTGAGGATAGGCACTTAAGTGCATGGTTTAAAAGGGTGCTGTTCTGTAAGTATATGCATTAGGGTGATGGGAGTAAATGAGCATGGGGCGGAGCTTAAATTTACACAAGAGTTCATTGCAATACAGTGCTTTAGATGCCTGTCCCTAGTGAAATCATCAGCTACTGCCTGTTTGTGAGTCAAAAAGTCAGCATGCCTGCAGCTCACAACCACAGGAGCACCGCTGAAGGGGTGTAGCAAATGGGAATGCCCCTTTATGTGCCCCGTCATGCAGCTTGTGTGTTTCTTTCTCTCTCAACTTTGTGAGTGTTGGCATTGAAAGGTTTCTCTCTTGGTGTAGAAAGGGAGGCTGAGGGTAATGTGTAGAAGTCTAGAGAGTATGGAGGACAGTTAGTGTGCATAAAACAAAATACATGGTAAAATCTCTATGGATTGAAATTCCATGTAAAAAGGGAAGGCAATGGCAGTGGGGGTGTATTACCAACCGCCTGGCCAGAATCAATAAATGGATGATGAAATGCTCAAAGAAATCAGGGAAGCTAACAAAACTTACAATACAGTAATAATAATGAGTGATTTCAATTACCCCAGTATCGACTGGGTCATGGTCACGGCAGGACATGCTAGGGAGATAAAGTTTCTAGATGAAATAAGGTGAAATTAGGCCTTACCTTCTAATTGACATGTCTTGAGTGAGTCCAGTCCAGTCCCGAACCTGTGGGTAGTGTCATCTCACCAGAGACAGTATCTTATTAACAAAGCAGAATCACAAAAGTAACTACAGAAGCAAATTTAAAACATATCTTGAGTCCCCCTTAGACAGGAAACCTCTCCCTCTTGACGGAGACGATCGCTTACCTCAGTAGAACCTCTGCGCTCCAGAATTTCTCTGAATCCGCCTGACTCCACTGAGTTGTGCCTCTCAGGGTACTGCTTCTCCATGACTTATCCCCAGCCCTCAGCTGAGTTTACTTTCTTCAGACCAGGCAAACTCTCCTGCCCTCAGGAAAAAAACTGAAGCCCCGAGGGTGGGATCGGGACTGGACTGGACTCACTCAAGGAATGTCAATTAGCAGGTAAAGCTTACTTTCACCTTCCTTATCATTCTTCCAGTCCAGTCCTGAGCCTGTGGGATGTACCATAGCAGTACTAACATTGGGAGGGATCTGCCAGACCAGCCTGAAGAACCACCGACTCAAAACGCATATCTCCAACTGCAGCCTATAAACAGATTAAAAGTAACAATAAAAGTAAAGTCAAGTCAAGTCAAAAACTCGATCTGCCCAAAATGGCAGCTGTTCCTGCTCTGCATGGGAAAATATTGCCTATCACACCAGCTGTCAGGATTCGGGCCCCAGAGCTACCCCCCCCCCCCGACTCATCACTCACCCCAGTGAAGTTGGTTGCTGCTGCTTGCACTCCCCACACGATGCTCAGCTACTGGCAGAGCTTCGGCGTCGGCGGGAGTGCTGAGGAGTTAAGGCCTGCTGCCGGCTGTCTCTTGACTCACTGGCAGACTGAAATCCTAGCAGGAGGAAGTGCCAAAGCGATCCCCTCCGTCTGCCTAGGGTGCTCTTCCTTGCCTGCACCTCCCAGTTCCCGGGATTCTCCCGATTCAATGTCTGTTGCTTTTTTTTGTTTGTTTGAAGAAAGCTTTAGTGTGCCATAGCCCTGTCTGTAGCCAGAGCCCAGCTGCCAAATAAAACCTGCAGACCTGTATAATCTCTCCTTTTTGCTTTTGTTTGCCTTTATCTGATCCTATCCTTATTAGTTCCTCTTGTGAGTCTGACCTATGGAATCACCTTACTCCAGCTACTTGGAGACTGAGATAATGGCTCTGGTGGGAGGTGCCACCGGTATGTATACCCTGATGTCATCAATTATGACATGCTCAGTCTACAAGCTGCTGGCGAGGTGACACTACCCACAGGTTCAGGACTGGACTGGAAGAACGATAAGGAAATGACTGCTTCTTGGAGCAGCTGGTTCATGAACCGACAAGAGGGAAAGCCATTTTGGACCTAGTCCTTAGTGGTACACAAGATCTGGTGCAAGAGATAAGGGTGTTGGGGGCCACTTGGCAAAAGTGATCATAGTATGATCACATTTGATTTCATAAATGGAGGAAGGATGGCAAGGAAATGCACAAAAGGGAGACTATGATAAAATGAGGAAAACAGTTAAGAAAAAACTATAAGGAGCAGTTGCAAAGATTAAAGATTTACATCAAGCATGGGCATTATTTAAAAATACTATCTTGAAAGCCCAGACTAGCTGTATTCCACGCTTTAAGAAAGATGGAAAGTAGTCCAAAAAACTGCCAGTATGGTTTAAAGGTGAGGTCAGAGAGGCTGTTGTAGTAAAAAAAAAAACATCTTTCAGGAAATGGTAAAAGGAGCCAAATGATGAAAACTGGAAACATAAGCACCGGCAAGTTAGATGCAAGGCATTGATAAGGCAAAGAGAGAATATGAGAAGTTTGCTATGGAATAAATATATTCATTGCAAAAAAACTATGATAGAGTCAGTTGGACCATTAGATGATACAGGGGTAAAAGGGGCACTAAGAGGGAGCAAGGCTATAGCAGAGAGATTGAATGAATTCTTTGCTTCGGTCTTTACTGAAGAAGATGTAGGGAAGTTACCCAAGACTGAAATGGTCACCGGCTCCGATTGGCGTCTCCAGCCAAGAGTGGGAAAGGCAAGCACCTCCCACTCTCATCTGCAGAGGCCAATCAGGTCCTGAAGAATCTGCTTAAATTTCACCGCCACCAGCAGTACTGCTTCTCCTCACCAGCGTCTCCAGCCAAGAGCGGGAAAGGCAAGCACCTCCTGCTCTCATCTGCAGATGCCAATCAGGGCCTGAAGGCTCTGCTTAAATTTCATCACTGTTAGGTGTACCCACATCTGGTGGGCCTCACCAGAGGGCCCTTAGACATGGTCCAAACGTGCTTCAACAGAGTTTGCTTTCCACTCTACGAGGCACAGGACATTAGAAAGATATTGTACAGTAACAGTTATCTTTTAATATTCCTACTATTCCTCAAGCTATTTTGACATTGTGTTAGTCGGACCATACAACATAAGTCATGTAGAATTGATGTAGAATACTATAGCACTACTTCTTCTAAGTGTTGTACTATTTTATATTAATTTAATCCCTAGTATACTATACAAACTCAGAGCTGTCTGAACATCTGATCAGCCTCTGCGCTAAACTCTAGTTGCTCTACAGATCCTTATCAAAAGCAATAATTTCTCAGAGTAGACCTTTATTTTCCTGTGATTTATTGTGTTGCATGAGATCTGTCCCGATAGTGTATTTTCATATCTATTATTCCTGTCCATAAATCCTGTGTTATCTTTTTAGCACCTAGCCTCAAATTACAATTAGGAAGTTGCAATATATATTTTAATTGCATTACAGTCACAATAATGGAGACTTGGAAACTAGTATATTTCTCTCTTTGGCTATTTTGTATCCCCTGCATGATAACTCAGAGCTATTGATATCCTACTGTATCCACCCAACACTACTGTATCCCAATCATACATAGACGAGCCAGACATAATAATTCCATATTAGCAAATAAAATATTGTATGGGAATAAACAACACCCACACTGTCTGTGTTACATTACCCCTCAACATTGTGACTCTCACTACTATTCCCCACTCAGTTCTACACCACTTTAATGCTACCTTGTCAATGCAAGATCCATAAGAAACAAATTTCTTGTTATAATAGATCTTATTAATGACAATAATCTGGATGTCATTTGGATTACCGAAACTTGGCTTTCGGATTCAGACATGGTATTAGCAAATCAACTACATACCCCTGGATATGACTTATTCCAATGTCCCAGGAATACAGGATGTGGAAGCGGTATCCTCATAATAATAAAAAAAGAGCTCAAAGCCTCCCTCCGTACTTCTAAGAATGCAGATGGGATAGGCACCCTTGTTATAGAAAACAAATACCTATCTTTATGTCTACTATACAGGTCACCAAATCCCATCCCAGATAACCTCTTTACAATTCTAGAAACTGTCTGTTCCTCCTCATTAAAAAAAACACTTATAGTCTTGGGTATTTTAACCTCCCATGGCTCCACAACACACATTCTACAGCATTCCTCAACTGTATGTCAGACATGGACTACCAGCAGGTTGCACATGTTCCTACCCATAACAAAGGTAACACGCTTGATTTGATATTTCTGCCTAACAATTTTGGCCAGCAATTCTTACATTCACCTCCACAAACAATACAAGTTCCCTGGACAGACCACTGTTTAATAGAATTTACATTGCCAGCCCAACTCCCCATAACAGCAGCAAACAACAAATGTTCATATACTAGAAAATTTAAAACACTTGAAAAGTAAGATTTCCTAAATGAAATCCTCCCTCTTATAGATTGCCCATTAACTGACCTAGATTCTCTATTAACAAACTGGAACACCACAATCTCAAATCCTAAATCAAACCGGAGCTTGAGACACAAATACTCTCAGAACTGATATTCTCACAATCTATAAAAATTAAAACAAACATTGAGGAAGACAGAGCATACTTGGAGGCTTACAAAATCTATACACAATAAAACACTCTACATGGCAACATTGAAACAATACAAAGATGCTATTAATAATAGAAAGAAAGACTGAGATTCTCACTAAATCTCTTAATTGTGCAAGGGAATTATTCAAAATTGTAAAAACCCTCACAGAAACTAATACATGCAGCATCAAACCACAGGTCCTGACGTTCCATTATATGAATAAACTGAAACGTCTATCCACGGAGACACACTTTCACCCCGAATCAGATCTATTGGATTTGATAGAATGGAAAACCTTCCACATGATCGATCTGAAACAACTTAAAAATATAATCTCTCAAATTAATACTACTACATTTAGTCTTGACCCTTGCCCAGTAACATGGCTGAAAGCGTCTCTCCATTCATCCTCAAAATAGTTTACCTATCACTGAAACAAGGGGTGATGCCATCAATACTCAAGCACGCAATAATATGACCAATATTAAAACATAATTCATTGGATAAAGAAAACCCCAAATCATATATGTCTATTTCCAGCCTCCCATTCCTAGCCAAAATTGAAAAAAAAATCATTCAAACCCAACTTCAGGATTATATTGATTTAAATTCCCCTTTAAACACTCATCAATATGGATTTAGACTGTTTCATGGAGTGGAGACTCTTTTCATTGCTCTGTTCGATAGATTGATTAAGGGAATAGATAATCCTAAACAAACTTTTGTCCTTATATTTTTGGACATTGCTTCGGCATTTAATTGCATCAGCCATAATATACTTCTCAAGAGACTACACCAAATAGGGATGCAAGGTGTGGTACTTTAGTGGTTCTAGTCATATCTTTTTAAACGCACCCAACAAGTTACATTTGGATATCAGACCTCTAGAACTTACAACTTAACAAGAGCAAGGTGTTCCACAAGGATCTGCTCTCTCTGCACTCCTTTTTAACATATACCTACAACCAATATGCAATATCTTCAAAAAACTCAACGAAGCATATCATATCTATGCCAATGATATAATGCTATATCTCCCCATTGACATAAATAATTCAATACCACCTCAACTCACATCCTGCTTCAGTGAAATAGCAATCAGGCTAAACTCTCATAATCTAAAAATAAATTACACAAAAACCGAGGTATCATATTCATCACAAGGAATCAAAACCTTACCCACTTTCAAAAGTTCCTCCTACCAGAAGCAGAATTAGAAGTAAACAACGAGGTGAAATACCTTGGGGTGTTATCCTAGATCGTACACTTAGTATGATCACTCACATTAAGCTAACTACAAATTTTATCTTCTACAAACTAAGAATACTTCCACAACTTAGACCATTACTTTCTGCCCATGATTTCAGATCAGTGCACCAAGCTATTATTATCCCACACTTTGATTTAGAAACATAGAAATGTGACGACAGAAAAAGACCACATTATCTATCTAGTATGCCCTTCCATAACAACCACTACAACAGTCTCGTTTTTGCCTTCAGAGATCCTTTGTGTTTGTCCCATGCTTTTTTGAATTCAGATACTGTCCTCATCTCTACCACCTTCACTAGGAGACTATTCTATGCATCTACCACTCTTTCTGTAAAGAAATATTTCCGAATATAACTCCTTAGTTTATCCCCTTTTACCCTCATCCTAAACCCCCTCATAGCAGAGCTTGCTTTTAACTGAAAGAGGCTCTCCTCCTGTGCATTTATGCCATGGAGGTATTTAAACATCTCAATCATATCACCTCTATCCTGCCTTTCCTCTAAAGTATACATATTAAGATCCTAAAGTCTGTCCTCATATGCTTTATATGAAGTCCACTAACCATTTTAGTAGCTATCCTCTGTATCGACTCCAACCTGTATATATCCCTTAAAAGGTGCGGTCTCCAGTATTGCACACAATACTCCAAATGAGGTTGCACCAAAGACTTATACAAAAGCACAATCACCTCCTTTCTTCTGCTGGCCATTCCTCTCCCTATGAAACCAAGAATCCTTCTAGCTTTCGCCGGCACCTTTTCTACCTGTTTAGCTACTTTAAGATCATCAGACACAATCATGCCTAGGTCTCCCTCTTCTTTTGTGGACAGTTTACCCCTTGTGAAGCTGCAAGGGGGTAAACTGAAAGGCAATACCAGGAAATACTTTTTCACTGAAAGGGTGGTGGATGCTTGGAATGCCCTCCTGATGGAAGTGGTGGGGGCAAACACAGTGACAGAATTCAAAATGGCATGGGACAGACACAGTGGATCTCTTTATAGCAACAGGATAAAATCAAAATAAACATAACTATCTCTTATATCTCAAGGGGTGACCTACATGGAGCGGTGGGTTTACCCATAAAAAAAGGCATGGGGAGGGGTGACATACATGGAGTGGCAGGTGCAACTACTCTTGCCGCCTTGCTGGACAGACTAGATGGACCATACTGGTATTTATCTGCCATCATTATATTTTGTACATAGGTTTTTAGTTCCCCTGTTGCTCCAAGTTTATGCTCCTGTTACAATGTATGTTCCAAGTTTAAACTCCTGTTACAATGTAAGCACAGAACAGACTTCTGACTGTGCACCCTTGTTGTATGTAAACCGCACTGATAACAAATAGCGCGGTATATAAAAGTTATAAAATAAATAAATCATATACTATGTTACTATATATGTTACCTCCTATACTATATTGCTCCCTTGGATTGCAACAGCCCAAATCCATGACCTTGCATTTTTTAACATTAAATCTCAGCTGCCAAATTTTAGACCATTCTTCCAGCTTAGCTAGATCCCTTCTCATGTTAGCTACACCTTCCTGGGTTTCTACTCTATTGCAGATTTTGGTATCATCCGCAAAGAGGCAAAACTTACCCAACAGCCTTTCCGCAATATCACTAACAAAGATGTTAAAAAGAATCGGACCAAGGACAGATCCCTGCGGCACACCACTGGTAACCTCCTTCTCCTCAGAGTGAGCACCATTTATCTGTATCTTTTGTCGCCACCCACTCAACCAATTTCTAACCCAAGCAGTAGCTTTAGGGTCCATCCCTAGGGTACTCCATTTGTTTATAAGTTGCCTGTGTGGAACAGTGTCAAAGGCTTTACTGAATTCTAAATACATTAAATCTAGGGCTCTCCCTTGGGCCAACTTCCTGGTCACCCAGTCAAAGAAATCAATCAGATTTTTCTGACAAGACCTGCCTCTGGTGAATCCATGCTGCCTCGGATCTGGTAATCCATTGGACTCCAGAAACGTCACTATTTTCTCTTTCAGCAGCGTTTCCAATAATTTACTCACAACCGAGGTTAAACTAACTAGCCTATAGTTTTCAACCGCATCCTTACTTCTGCTTTTGTGTAAAGGGACCACATGTGCCTCTCTCCAGACCTTTGGTACCACTCCCGACTCCAATAAGGCATTGATTAAGGTTAGTCAGTAGAGCTGTTAGAACATCCCCAAGTTCCCTCAGTATTCTAGGGTGTATCCCAACTGGTCCCGTCACTGTCTACTTTAAGTTTAGCTAGTTTCTCACGAACACAGTCTTCTGAAAATTGTTCAAGATGTCCCTCGCTTCTTTTCCTGTTTGTGTTTT
The DNA here is from genome assembly GCA_033557465.1 of Ichthyophis bannanicus. Taxonomy (NCBI): domain Eukaryota; kingdom Metazoa; phylum Chordata; class Amphibia; order Gymnophiona; family Ichthyophiidae; genus Ichthyophis; species Ichthyophis bannanicus. The sequence goes on along the minus strand of CM066032.1, from coordinate 660,504,367 downwards.
CTGAGGTCCTGCTCCTGGTTCTTCATCTGTGAACACAGAACAGATGAAGAAAGAGAAAGGGAAAGAGAAATCTGTTTGCATTGGCGTGATATACAGACCTCCCTCACAGAGGGAAGAGGTGGACGAAGAGTTAATTGAAGACATATGCAGCATTGCCAAGATAGGGGAAGTGCTACTGATAGGGGATTTCAATATGCCAGATGTTGATTGCCACATCCCTACTGCAGTATCATCTAGAAGTAAGGAGATCCTCGATTCTTTACAGGGAGAACTATTCAGGCAACTGGTTACAGAACCCACACGTGAAGGGGCCATACAAGACCTGGTGCTTACCAATGTTGAAAGTGTTTCCGATATTATAGTGGGAGATAATTTTGCATCCAGTGATCTCTAAATGGTGTGGTTCAGTATTGGGACTAGGGCTGATAAAATCCATTCAAAAGAGAGACTTTAGGAAAACTAACTTTCCCAAGATGGGCCAATACCTCAAGGAGTCGTTAGCGGGATGGGAACAGATGGGGGATGTAGAAAAACAGTGGGCAAAACTGAAAGGGGATATTTTAAGGGCAACCAACCTTTTTGTTAAAATGGTAAATAAAGGTAAAAGGAAAAGGACACCGCTATGGCTTTCGAAAGAAGTAGTTGAAAAAGTGAAGAAAAAGAGGGAGGCCTTCATGAAATACAAGAAATCACAGAGAGAGGAAGACAGGCATCTATATTTGGAAAAACTTAGAGAAGCTAGCAAAGTAGTCAGGAAAGCAAAGATTCAAAAAGAGGAGGAAATAGCCAATGCAATAAAATGGGGAGGGGGGGGGGTAAGACATTTTTCAGATGTTAGTGAGAAGAGGAAGGGCAAAAGTGGTATTGTCAGACTCAAGGGTGAAGGGGAGGAATATGTAGAAGCTGATGAGGATAAAGCGGAATTGCTTAACAAATATTTCTGTTCTGAGTTCACAGATGAAGAATCAGAAAACACCCACAAACAGGAACAGAAGCAAGGGACATCTTGAACAATTTTCAGAAGACTGTGTTCATGAGAAACTAGCTCAACTTAAAGTAGACAAAGCAATGGGACCGGATGGGATACACCCTAGAGTACTGAGGGAACTTGGGGACATTCTAGCAGCTCCACTGACTGACCTTTTCAATGCCTCGTTGGAGTTGGGAGTGGTGCCAAAGGACTGGAGAGAGGCTCATGTGGTGTCTTTACACAAAAGTGGAAGTAAGGATGTGGTTGAAAACTACAGACCAGTTAGTTTAACTTCGGTGGTGAGTAAATTATTGGAAACGCTGCTGAAAGAGAAAATAGTGAGGATTCTGGAGTCCAGTGGATTACAGGATCCGAGGCAGCATGGATTCACCAGAGGCAGGTCTTGTCAGACAAACCTGTTTGATTTATTTGACTGGGTGACCAGGGTGTTGGACCTAGATGTGGTGTATTTAGATTTCAGTAAACCCTTTGACACTGTTCCTCACAGGCGACTTATAAACAAAGTGAGCACCCTAGGACCCTAAAGTTACTGCTTGGGTTAGAAATTGGTTGGGTGGGCGGTGACAAAGAGTACAGGTAAATGGAGCTCACTCTGAGGAGAAGGATGTTACCAGTGGTGTGCCCCAGGGATCTGTCCTTGGTCCAATTCTTTTTAACATCTTTGTTAGTGATATAGCAGAAGGGCTGTCAGGTAAGGTTTGCCTCTTTGCAAATGATACCAAAATCTGCAATAGAGTAGACACCCAGGAAGGTGTAGATAACATGAGGAGGGATCTAGCTAAGCTTGAAAAATGGTCTAGAATTTGGCAGCTGGGATTTAATGTTAAAAAATGTAAGATCATGCATTTGGGCTGCAGCAATCCAAGGGAGCAATATAGTATAGGGGGTGAAGTACATTTGTCCACTAAAGAAGAGCGGGACCTAGGCATGGTTGTGTCTGATGATTTTAAAGTAGCTAAACAGGTAGAAAAGGCAACGGCAAAAGCTAGAAGGATGCTTGGGTGCATACGGAGAGAAATGGCTAGCAGAAAAAAAGGAGGTGATAGTGCCTCTGTATAAGTCTTTGGTGCAACCTCATTTGGACTATAGTGTGCAATTCTGGAGACCGCACCTTCAAAAGGATGTGAACAGGATGGAATCGATGCAGAGGGTGGCTACTAAAATGGTTAGTGGTCTTCATTATAAAGCATATGAGAACAGACTTAAGGATCTTAATATGTACACCTTAGAGGAAAAGCGAGATAGAGGTGATAAGATTGAGATGTTTAAATACCTCCATGGCATAAATGTTCAGGGGGAGAGCCTCTTTCAATTGAAAGCAAGTTCTGCTATGAGGGGACATGGGATGAGGGCGAAGGGGATAGATTCAGGAGTGATATGCGGAAATATTTCTTTATGGAAAGAGTGGTGGATCCGTGGAACAGTCTCCCAGTGGAGGTGGTAGAGATGAGGACAGTAACTGAATTCAAAAAAGCATGGGACAAACACAGAGGATCTCTAAAGGAAAAAAGGGGACTGTTGTAGTTATTGATATATGAAGGACAGACTAGATAGGCCATATGGTCTTTTTCTGTTGTCATATTTCTATGTATACACAAATGAGGATATTCAAAGGCACTTACACAGTTTGCTGCTGCCCAGTTAGCTTCTGGATTCTGTGGCAAACCCAGACATTCAATACATTGAATATCCACGGTTAGACTTCAGCGACGACAGCTCTAGCCACAAACACTGAATATTTTCCCCCAGTGTGACCACAACCCATCTCCCACTACATAAATCACACCTCCCTCTCCCCCATCCCTATGTCCTTTGTCTTAACTTCAGCAGCAAATAAAAAATTTCCACATAGCATGGGCAACTTCAGTACTAGGCAAGCAGTAATATTTTCCATGGCTCTTTATGCTGAATGTATTGAAATTCTATTACTATTAGAGGGTCAGAAGGATATCTCTGCAGCAATACTGCATTGTTTATAGGCTATGGATACTTGGTTAAAACAGAAAAGTTTATAGTTGAATCTTGCAAGACTGAAATTTTATGTTTGAATCTGTATGAGCATTTGCCACTAGAGCCCACCTCTTCAAGGCTGCTTTTGGATCCTGACTCTTTATATACTCTCCTGTTATCACCTATGTATGTTAGAACTCTCTCCTGTCCAGTTTGTTGTGTTTGTCTTGCATAGACTGTAAGCGCCATTGAACAGGGACTGTCTCTCCTGTGTATGTGTGCTGTGCTGCTTACACCTTTTAGTGCTATACAAATGATAAGTAGTAGTAGGTGAAGATGAGGGTGGAAAATTTGGAAATCCTCATTTTTTGTCTAGTTCGCAGTTTGAATATCAGAGTTGATGCTCATATAAATTGTCTAGAGCAATTTAGAAGTCATTGCTGCTGCCTTTTATAACTTGGGGTTGCTGCATTATTTGTGTGGTTTGATAGAGGACAAAGATTTGCAGGTGGTATTGCAACCTCTAGTTTTTAGTGGACTGAATTACTATAATATAATCTACCTCAGCCTGTCCAAGTATGCACTGAGAGCTCATCAAATGATTTTAAAAAATGCAGCAGCAAGATTCCTGATGTGCTGTCAGTTTAGAGAGCATATCAAACCATACATGAAGCAATTGCATTTGCTGACAGCTCAGCACATTTAGGGACATTAGCTCGCAAAAACACACAATAAAGGAAAATTCCCCATGGTATCTGCAGGGGGTGTTCCCGGGTTAGCCCCTGCAGATACTGGGGCAGTTCTTCATTTGCCACGGAGACAGAGTAGTTACTCACCTGTAACAGGTGTTCTCCAGGAGCAGCAGGAATCAGTCCTCACATATGGGTGTCATCGGCGCCGATGAAGCCCCAGCGGAGCATTTCCCCAGCTTTCTATGAAAGCCTTTGGGAATGCAGGCACACATGCGCGGTTCCCTTCCCGCCTAAAGGTGCCATCTTACCTCAGTCAAATGACATAGCTAAGAACAGCACACAAAAATGAAAAATAAACTATGTACAACTGCAACTCCAACGGGAGGAGGGAGGGTTGTGAGGACTGATTCCTGCTGCTCCTGGAGAACACCTGTTACAGGTGAGTAACTACTCTTTCTCCAGGACCAAGCAGGAAGTCAGTCCTCACATATGGGTGACTCCCTAGCTCTGGGCTACCGAGGAACCCAGGCTGAACAAGAGTACTCCCTCTAGTCTCAGCAGCAAAGCACAGTTACTTACCTGTAACAGGTGATCTCTGGGAACAGCAAGAATAAGTCTTCACATATGGGTATGTCGGTACCGACGGAGCCTGCGCGGGAACGCTCCCCAGCGTCCAATCAGAAAGCTTTTGGGAGCATCCCTCAGCGCCTGCGTGCTGCCTTCCCGCCTTTCCAACTGTCTCTCCTCAGTTGAGTTTTATAGCTGAGACAAAGAGAGAGAAAGAGGAAAGGAAGATAGATAGAGAGATACAACCCCTAGGGGAGGTGGGTGGGTTGTGAAGACTTATTCCTGCTGTTCCCAGAGATCACCTGTTACAGGTAAGTAACTGTGCTATCTCCAGGAACAAGCAGGAATGAGTCTTCACATATGGGGACTCCCAAGCTAAGATGCCTGGAGCCCTAGCATGGTGGGGATTGGAACATGCTACACCTCATATGGCCAGGCATCCTGAGGATGGAGGGTAGGAGTTGAAAAGAGAGGAGCTGTAGAAAAACAGCTAACCTAAAATAGGACTACAGGTAAGGAGTCCTTGTATGTATGATAATTATCATGAAAAATATTGAAATGAACAATCACAAAATGGACCTCACCTACTGGATTGCAGGAAGTAGAGAGGCTGATGGAGTCTACTGGGGATCCAGTAGAGGAATCTTCAAGGTGACCTCACTGAAGTGAAGGTGAAGGTCCAAATCTGGAAGTGACAGGTGACCCAGGTGTCAACTGGGGTAGTACAAAAACGGTAGGTCTTTAGTGGAAAGCTTTATGGAAAAAGCTGGGAACTCTTTCGGCTACAGAGTTACTCACAGTTAGGAGCAAAAGAGGAAGACTGACCGATTTGGACAACTAGCCCAGTCCTGGAGGGAAGAAGGGGTATGGGAAAAAAGCCTGTATTCCCAAGAAGGACAGATGTCTGAAGGGTTGAAACCTCAGATCTACTGAAGATCCACCCTGTCTTTCCTAACTGGTGAGAGATAGGAAAGATATTGGAGCATGGAGCTTCAGGGATACCTAAACCTAGGGTTAAGGTAGGAGCTGTCAGTACCACAGCAGTGGTTATGTGCATAATACCCCAGACATACTGTGGGACAGTATGAACATATGCAAGCTCACTGTCTGGAACCTATAGGAAGGTAAAACCTTTATAAGCATAGACAGTTAGAGAGATAAGTATGTAAATACATATCTGCCTATAAGGAAGCATCTCGACAGATACACATATATAAATAAATAAATATATATAGGTATATATATATGTCTATAGTGAGATCTGGAGGGGCATAACATATGCACACGCAGCTTACAGACATATGTATCTATAGAGAAGTATATAGAGATATATACATACATGAATATATATGTCTAAAGATAAATGTCTGCAATTAAGCAGATAGAGATATGCCCATAAGAACATTCACATGGGAGATGTGAAGAGGAAAGATTCATCTAATAACAAGAAGGTGGAACCTACTTGAGAAGATATATAGAGAATCTATTCCCCCTGGCTAAGATGGTGCAGGAATGCTATCCAGTGAAATAACCAGGATGGTTGCGTGAAAAAACAGAGGATAATATCAGTCTGTAAACAGCAAGTCCTGAGTCCTGTAGAACTCTTGCATGGTAAATGGACAGAAAACGCATAGGATGAGATACCAGGTTGACCCACTGGAGGAACACAAAGGGGTATCATGCGTTATTAGTTAAATATGTGCTGTCCATGAAGGAGTAGGATACCATGAGGACAAGCTGCAAGGAAAAAAGAGCATATTCCTTGTAGGAATTGGAGAACTTTTTAGACATTCACGTAGAAAAGGCTTATGTCCTGTATTATAAAAGGAGATAGCAGGGTGTGGAGAACCCTCACAGTAATGGAAAATGACTGAGGAAGCCTTTTCCAACCATATAGGATAGTCATTAGAGACAAAACCCCATGCTCTCTAGCAAGGGCCCATAGTAGAAAGCTTCTCTGTAAGATTGCAGAGAGCATTATGCAGGAGAATTGGGAAATAAACTGGCTGTTGGAAAAAACCAGCTGCACGTCAACTATGCTGCCAAATCCAAAGTAATTGGAGATGGCAAGAAAAGAAGATAGTGTGATAAGCCTGAAGTGATTAGGATTATCCAAGACAGATGAAAGCACTATCTTGGAATCCCTACTAAGGCCAGACAGAAAGTAGTGTAAGACAAGACTGGAAACTTGTGGAAAAGTACCAGTAGTCCAATCACTGGAACTCCTGCATGGGCAGCTGCTGAATAAGACAGCAGAGAGAATCTTTCTGTGTAAAACAGAGAGAACAGACAGAATAAGAGGAGAAATTCCTGTCCCTGTCTGATGAGCTGCCCAGACAAAAGAAGGGAGTTTATTCAAGAGAAAAAACTCCACACTGGAATGAAAGAAATGACTAGAAAGGCTAAAGAAGCCCTGCAGTGGTATGGTACCACTCTTTCAGGGGAAACCCTGGATAAGAGGGTAGAGAAACAGGAGCTGAAGGGTGACTTACCATATGGTAAGTCTGTAGAAGGAAAAAATTCATGTTGGAACAGAAAACTATCATGGGATAGTTGTTAAACCTCTCTTCTTGGTAGGAAGAAGAGGAGAAACCTGTAACCCATAGACATGAATATCCTGACAGATCAGCATACCTAGGAGCAACTGGATGTCCTGAGAAAAGGAATCCCTGTGTAGAGTTTTGAATGAAAAAACAGTGAAAAAACCTCTACTGATAAGAAGTCAACTGTAGGTTGTAAACTTCAGGACCCTATGGTTGCTGGGTTTGTTCAGTCTGGCTAGAGTTTGGATTCTTCAGACCAGGGCGAGGTTTCCCCTGCTTAGGAACATCTGTATGATGGGCAGGAGAAGAGTGAAACCTTCTTCTCCTAGGGAAAGAAGGTTTGGTAGGGCATTTCCTACCTACTGGGGAAGGAGAAGGCTTAGAATAGCCTCCAGAAACAGGGAAGTCAGTGGACCACTGAGCAACCTGATGTAAAGACTCCTTATTGAAGAGATTTTCCCCAGTGCAAGGAGTATTACCCAGTCTTTGTTGTGCCCATCTGCTTAAGTCTGAAGCTTGGAGAAAGGCTCTACATCGTGCCCCTATGGCTATAGCAGAAGTTCTGCTAACAGACTCAAAGGAGTCTAGGGAAGCACGAGTAAGAAACCAAGAGATACTTTGAATATGACTAAGTAGTAAGGAATAGTCTGCAGTCTTGGGCTCTGAAAGAAAAGGAATCAAAAGATATAATTTCTTTGTGACCTCCTGAAGGGATAGACTCATATAAAAAATATATGAGAGAATCCTTGTTGACAGCATGGATGTCTGGAAGGTTTGACGTCCAAAGGCATCTAGTGTCTTAGACTCACGACCTGGTGGGTAAGAAGAGTGCTTCTTCTTAACTTCCCCATCATTCCATTGTGGTGGAATCAGCAATGAGGAAGGTGAAAAGTGAGTCTTTTGAAACCCTGGAGAGGGGGGCACCTGATATAGAAGATCAGTTGCTTTAGAAGGTGAGGGAACCCTTAAAGGTGCTTCCCACATTCTTAGAAGAAGATCCTGCAAGGAATGATGTAAAGGAAGCTTTATATTTTCCTTTTCTCCAGTAGAAAGAGAGCCTTGTATAGGATCATAGCCAGGGATAGGAATAGCAAGAGATGTTGCCATATTCAGGAGAAAATTCTGAAAAGAAGGATCTCCAAAGGGAACCGTCCCTGGGCAGGCTAGACCTGAAGAACTAGCCTGGGCACCGGAGGATCTACTTGAGAATATAGGAATATAAGATCCTGCACGGTGCAAGAAAGGATCCTTAAGGGATGGATGCTGGTACTGGAGGTCATGACCTGAGACAGTCAGTACTGCATCGTCCATGCCAGGTATCGACTCCAAATTTGGTATAGAAAGGAGCGATCCTGGTGAAAGAAGCATGGAAGGAGCTGGCCCCGATGTTACTGCGGGTACCGGCACCGATACCGATACCGGTAGCTGTGTCAGAATCGAAGGCGACACCGACATCGAAGCAATCATCGGTGGCTGCTCAATCGGTACCGAGGTAACCGAAAGCCTTTGGTAATCACCCTCGGTACCGAGCATCCGGAACCGGTAAGCGTCGGTACCAAGACGTGTCGGTACCCAGTCTTCCAGACTAGAGATCGATTCTAGACTCGGCATCGAAGGAAGCGAGTGTATCGATGCATGTCTAGAGGGCACCGACGTCGGTGGTAGTATCGGCGTTGATGTCGATACTGGAAAGTCAATCTTGGGCATATCGACCGGTCCCGAAGGTACCGAGAAAGCCAGATGACGATCCCTGGTGAGGAGTGAATCGCTCAACACCAGTGCATATGCCGAGGTATCGGTACCGCTCAAAGCGGATGCCACCACCGAGCATGGCTCAGGTATGTTCTGTGAGGGGTGAGCCCCAGGAACAACCTGAAACCCCTGATAGGCTTTGGAGGCCGAAGACTCCCGCCGGGGTTTTGAAGCCAATGGACCCTTGAGGGCAAGGCCGGAGCCGTCATCATGTGGGTTACCTGATCTTGTGGAGAATAAGAAATAGTCGGTGCCCTGACACTGGAAGGGAACTCGGTATCGAGGGAAACTCGAAATGGAAAATCTCTTCTCACAATATTGTAGCCTAATGGCTCCGGAGGAAAATGGTCAGGACCCAAACAGGTTAGACACCAGTTCTTGGAGTCTAAAAACAAAACTGTACCGCCACAGCTTAGACACTTCTTAGGAAAAGAAGGTGGCGGCTCCATGATGGAGAGGCCTAGAAGACCCAAAAAGTTTAAGACAGAAACTGAGGGAAAACAATTCCCTGAATTTAAGAAAAAGAAAAAACACAGGCGGTACCGGTGGAGTCGGGGAGACAGCCGCGACCACAAGAAAACAAAGAATTAAAGAATTAAAGAAAAAATTTTCTGTGGTGACAGGAGGACGCCCTGTCGGCTCTGCGGAAAAACGAAAACTGAGGAGAGACAGTTGGAAAGGCGGGAAGGCAGCACGCAGGCGCTGAGGGATGCTCCCAAAAGTTTTCTGATTGGACGCTGGGGAGCGTTCCCGCGCAGGCTCCATCGGTACCGACGTACCCCTATGTGAAGACTCATTCCTGCTTGTTCCTGGAGATAGAAAGGCTTTTCAAGGACACAACCTCCACCGGTAGCCCAACAGAGGGCAGGAGTTGCCTAAACCTCAAAGAGATTCCGGAGTACTGCTTGGCCAAAAGCACTGTCCCTACGGGACTCCCTCTCCAGGCAGTAATGGGCCGCAAACGTCTGGCTTGAAGACCAAGTTGCAGCCCTGCAGATGTCTACCAAGGGCACAGAGCGGAGATGAGCCACTGAGGCAGCCATTGCCCTGACTCGGTGGGCCGTAACCCTACCCTGCAAAGGAAGGTCAGCCGCCTTGTAAGCCCAGGTGATACAGTCAGCCACACAGATGGACAAGGCACGCTTGGACACAGCTAACCCCAACTTATTGGGGTCAAAGGATACGAAGAGCTGAGTAGCCCTTCTATGCCCCTGCGTACGGTCAAGGTAGAAGGATAAGGCCCTCCTACAGTCCAGGGTATGCAGGACTGCTTCAGCCTGGCTAGCATGAGGCCTAGGGAAGAATGTTGGAAGAACCACCTCCTGATTGAGGTGGAAAGAGGAGACAACCTTAGGGAGGAACTTTGGATGAGTCCTGAGGACTACTCTGTTCCTGTAAATCCTGGTGTAAGGCCTCTCACAGACCAGGGCTGGAAGCTCACTTACTCGCCTAGCCGAGGTAAGGGCTATTAGGAAGAGTGTCTTCCAGGAGAGGAAGCGTAGTGGACAAGTAGCCATCGGCTCAAAAGGTGGGCGAGTCAGCTGCTGCAAGACCACATTCAGCTCCCACTCAGGGGCAGGACGACAGATGGGAGGCTTGAACAAAAGCAAGCCCCTGAGAAAGCGGGACACCAAGGGGTGACCAGATAGAGACTGTCCCTCTACCAATGAGTGGTGAGCTGCTAGAGCTGAGAGGTGGACCCGAACAGAATTGGACTTAAGTCCCTGATTGGATAAGTGCAGTAAATACTGAAGCACCACTGGCACAGTACAGGAGAAAGGATCCTCTGTACGTAGGTGACACCACACAGAAAACCTCTTCCACTTGAGAGCATAGGTTTTCCTCGTGGACTGTTTCCTAGAGGCTAGGACAACCTCCTCAACTTCCTGAGGTAGGCCCCAGGGAGCCAAAACTACCCTTGCAGCCTCCAGGCCATCAAATTGAGAGACTTGAGATTGGGGTGCAGAAGGGAACCCTGGTCTTGTGTGAGAAGGTCGGGTTGCAACCCCAGAGGTAGTGGAGGATCCACCGCCAGTTGAAGCAGAAGAGGAAACCAAGGCTGTCTCGGCCACCTGGAAGCTACCAGCAGGACCGAGGCTTTGTCCTAAAGAATCTTGAACAGGGTTCGGGCCACCAAGGGCGTGGGAGGAAACGCATAGAGGAGGCCCTGAGACCAAGATATCAGAAAAGCATCCGCTGCTATCCACAGAGGATGTGGTTGCCTGGAGCAGAACTTTGGCAGTTGCTTGTTCAGTGGGCTGGCAAAAAGATCCATCAAAGGAAGACCCCATTTGAGAAAGATCTTCTGAACTACTGAAGGATGCAGCTGCCACTCGTGGGGCTGCAGAATCCTGCTTAACCTGTCTGCCAGGTAGTTGTCCTGGCCTGGAAGGTACACAGCCCTGAGGAGCATGTTGTGCTTGAGGGCAAAAGAACACAGGTCCTGGGCCTCCCGACAAAGGATCCTGGACCCGGTTCCGCCCTGTTTGTTTACATAAAACATGGCAACTTGGTTGTCTGTCTGGATCAGGGCAGACTGGTGAGTCAGAGTAGGAGTGAAAGCTTTGAGTGCTAAGCGAATAGCTCTGAGTTCGAGGAGATTGATCTGCTGCGCAGCTTCCCAGGGAGACCAGAGTCCCTGGGTGCACTTGCCCAGACAATGCGCTCCCCAGCCTTGCAGGGAGGCATCTGTGGTTAGCACCACTGTGTAACCTGGAATCTGAAAGGGCACCCCTTTCAGCAGATTGGGTGGGTGTAGCCACCAGCTGAGGGAGTGCAGAAATGGTCTGGACACCCTTATCCTGTCTCTGAGGCTGCCTGTGGCCTGGGACCACTGAGTTTGAAGACACCATTGTGCAGGCCTCATATGGAGTCTGGCATTGGGGGTCACATGCACTGTCGAAGCCATGTGGCCTAGAAGTCTCAGGCAGAGTCTGGCGGAGACCAAGGACCTGCTGAGAAACTGACTTGCCAAGGCCATCAACCTTTGGGCTTTGTTTTCTGGCAAGAATACCTTTGCCAGGAGAGAGTCCAGCCTTGCCCCTATGAACTCCAAGTTCTGGGAAGGGAGCAAAGTGGACTTTGCGAAGTTTATGACAAACCCCAGGCATTGTAGAAGAGCAATGGTCCTGAGGGTGGCTTGATTGGCCTTCTGACCTGTCTGACCTCTGATGAGCCAGTCGTCCAGATAGGGGAAGACAAAAATGCCCTGATTTCTCAGGTAGGCCGCCACCACTGCTAAACACTTTGTAAAGACTCTGGGGGCGGAGGTGAGGCCGAAAGGCAGCACTCTGTACTGATAATGGTTTCCTCCCACGATGAACCTTAGGTACTTTCTGTGGTCTGGATGAATGAGGATGTGAGTGTACGCATCCTTTAGATCTAAGGAGCATAGCCAATCTCCCTGCTGGAGGTAGGGCAGAAGGGTTTCAAGAGTAAGCATCTTGAACTTTTCTTTCACTAGGAACCTGTTGAGGTTCCTGAGGTCCAGAATGGGATGAAGGCCACCGGTCCTTTTGGGCACCAGGAAATACTTGGAGTAGAATCCGTGACCTTGCAAGTGGGGAGGCACAGGCTCCACCGCCCTATCCACCAACAGACCCTGAAGCTCCTGACGGAGAAGGTCTGTGTGCAGAGGAGGCCTTGGAGGCTCCCCTGGAAAGTATGGGGGTGGCAGTTGGTGGAAATGGAGGGCATAGCCCTTGTGGACTATCTCCAGCACCCAACTGTCCCTGGTGATAAGGGGCCACTGGTGAGCAAAGAGGGCGAGACGACCTCCTGTGCAGGGTTGGGAGAGCAGTGGAAGAGAGGTTAGGCTCAAGGAGTCAAAACCCCCCACCCTGCTGAGTGGTAGCAGGGGCCTGAGGCTTGGGGTCCTCTGCCTACAGGGCCCATTACCCTGGCCCTTGGCTTGCTGACCCTGGGGGGCAGCTTGGGCAGCCTGATGTTGTGGGTACTGTTTGTAGGCAGTGCCCTTCCTCGGGTAAAAGGGCTTTTTACCCGAGCCCTTCTTTTTATGAGAAGGGGCAGAGGTCTTCCTCGACAGCCTTGTCCGAGTGAGGAGCTCGGTCTCAAGCTGAGCGGCCTTCTCGGTCATGGGCTTGCCAAAAAGGTTTTCACCTCGGCAAGGGACATCGACCAACTTGTCCTGAACCCATGGCTCGAGGTCCGATGACTGCAGCCATGCCTGGCGTCGAGCCGCGATGCCGGCTGCCACAACTCGGGCCGAAGCCTCGAAGCCATCGTAGGCGGCGCGGGACATGAACTTCGAGCAGTCCCGAATCCCCGAGGACAAGGACTTAAATCTCTGCAAGGGTTCCCCGGAGAGACCAGCAGAGAACCCGGCCAATTCCTTGGCCAGATCCCGCAAGTACATGCCCATGTACAGCTGGTAAGACTGGACACGGCAAGCAAGCATCGAGCCCTGAAAACACTTTCTACCGACGCCATCAAGGTTTCGGGCCTCCCTGCCAGGAGGCACCGCGGAGTGCATCTTCTGACTCTTCAGACGATGCATGGCCGATTCCACAACCATGGAATGGTGTGGTAGCTGTGCCTTCTGAAAGCCAGGGCTCTTCCGGAGGCGCTAGATCGAATCGACTCGCTTGCTAAGAACCGGCGCCGAGGCCGGTGCCTCCCGCATACAGAAGAGGAGCCGTTCCAGGATCGGAGGAATCGGGACAGTAAAGGCCTCCTTCGGAGGAGAGTCATACTGCAGCGCCTCGAGCTCTTCAGCTCGAGGCTCTTCCTCGGGATCCGCCGGAATAGTCAAGGCAGTGGCCATATCCCGGACGAACTCCGAGAACCGGGTGTCCTCCGGGGGGACTTACTCCGGGGCTCAGACTGCGGTGAGTCCGAAGGGACGCACCGAGTCTTAAAGGTATCAGGAGACTCCTCGTCCTCCATCTCCCAAGCCAACTCGTCCGAGGAAGAGTCAGGGTCTGACCCCGCGGGGCCCTGGAGCACCCGCCCCAACGCCGGAAGCACCGGCGTCGATGCCCTCGGTCCCGAACGGGAGGTCGAAGGAGACCGCGACCGAGGTCGACTCCAAGCCACGATGGACTCGAGTATCGGCTCGGTCTCCGGGGTCGACTTCGACGTCGATGTCCCGGTGGTCAGGGCAGATGCGCCAGACAGGCTGGCTATCAGTGCCTGCTGCTGCTCCATGAAGGCAGACATTCTGCTCTCCAAGGCTGTCATCCTGAGACTCAGCTCGGGAGACACAGCAGCCACCGACTCGGGCCCTGGCGGCGCCGGGCCCGACGTCAGTTCCCTGGGAGGAGAGTCCACGAGGACTATGGGGCTTACGTATCTAGCAGACTCCGGCTCCACACGAGGAACTTTGGCAGGCTTCTCCGGTTCCACAGGCCCGGGGCGATGGTCGGGGGTCTTAGACCTGGCCCTCGAGGAGCCAGGGACCTCCTCCAACGATGCCCTCGCGAGCCGTTTCTTCCTCTTGCATTCCCGGTCGGGGGACCCCCTATCCGAGGAGCTTCGACGGCGCTCGGGATCGGAATCCCAAGATGTCGAGGCCTCAGACGAGGTCCGGGCCTGGCCGGAGGCTGAGTCCGAGAAAAGCCTTTCCTTTTGCTGCTGGAGACTTCATAGTGCCTTGGAAGACATTTTTCCACAGGCCCCGCACGACTTAGGATCGTGGTCGGGGCCGAGGCACCGAAGGCAGCAGTCGTGTGTGTCGGTGAGAGACATTAGTTTCTTACACCGATCACACTTCTTAAAACCACTGGAAGCCATCGAGGAAAAAAAGAGTCCCCGCGAGGTCAAAGGACCGGCCTTCCAGGGAAAAAGAGAATAAAGGGCGCGAACGCCAGCCACGAAGGGCAAAAACCGAAAAAGAAGAATCGGGCTCGATACCGGTGTACCGAACCCAGCGGGAGGGGAACTGGCGTCGAACCGGTAGAAAAAGAGCAAAAAATCGCTGAAAAATCTAATTTTAACCGGGAAAACTGGACACACGTCCGGTGGGCTTCACGGAAAAAAAGAGACTGAGGTAAGATGGCACCTTTAGGCGGGAAGGGAACCGCACATGCATGCCTGCATTCCCAAAGGCTTTCATAGAAAGCTGGGGAAATGCTCCGCTGGGGCTTCATCGGTGCCAATGACACCAATATGTGAGGACTGACTTCCTGCTTGGTCCTGGAGAACCCATGTTACCTGTCTTGACAGATTTCATGGGGAAAAGTCTCTCAGTGCCTGCCAAAGCAGGTACTGTGGGTCCCCATGGTAAATCCATAGGGAAGGATGGTAGCGATCGGATGCACAGAGCTGTCAGCAGTTCTATGCCCTGATCGCTACCATGCCCCTCCCAACAGCCACGATCAGGTCTTCTCCCTCCACAATACTGTCAGTGCTGCAGTTATGTGATTCACAGCATTGACAATATTAACTAAAATAGTGCTGGCCCCCCTGCGGCACCAATCTCCCCTGGACAGCTTCCGATGCCCTGGTGAATTAAACTGCATCCCAGCTAACCAGATGAGCTACGTCCCCCTTCCCTCTGCCCCTCCAATCCTACTGGAAGGGTGGGGACCCAGTGGTCACCTTCCTCCCTCTCCTTCCTCCCCAATACTTAAAAAATGCCCTGGCTAGCTAGCCAACAAAAGGGGGGTTCTGTGGGTCTCTAACCCTCCCCCAAGAACATACCTCATGTAATCCTTGTAGTCTAGTGGTCGAATGAGGCAGGAGCGCTCCTGTCCGCTCCTGCCATCAAGTGGCCAAAACAAAATATCCGCCATCATGAGGTGAGGAACACTAGCCTCATGCTAGGGGGCAGCTCTGTGAGACCGTGGCCAATTTTGTTAGGGCCTTTGAAGAGGGTGCCAGCAGAGCACAACCATCAGATTTGCAGACAGTGCAGGTGCAACTAATGCCACCTCAATGGGTGACATTAGCTGCATCTAGATTGCTGTCAGACCATGCTCTCTGCATTTTCAGAACGGTATATGCTGGGGGAATGCTGTGCATGGGTTGAGTGAATATATTATATTTGTGCTGGCATTATCATTCTTGTACTGGTTTCCCTCTGCAGTTAGAACCACAAAGGACCTTGATTATGGCTGTTTTAAAACATATTTATATTACAATGGGGGAGCTAAATGCACTTGTTGCCCTAGTGCCCAGCAAAGGGTTAATCCTGCCCTGATCTCAATGCTTTGTAATAGAAATCTGATGTATTATATCATTTGCAAAAGTTATTTCACTTTCTTTGACCATTTTCTAATATGTTAGCCATTACATATTGGATTTCCTGAACACCACGGTGTAACTCAGCTAATAAAATACATGTCTGTGTATGTGTATATGCTGTAAATGCCTCCAACCAAAGATATAAGGCAATTTGGAAACTTATTTTTCTAACTGCTCTGCAAGTATAAACAGTAGAGATTCCAGTTGCGGGGAAAACACAATGCTATCTATAAAGCTTGTTGATGGTAGAACTGCCTACCCTAGAGGTGAGTAAATAAGCCTTTGTTGCCAGAAGGAGAATCCATACTTTGTTCTCATTGGATCCCTGCACATCAAATAGATAACTATGATCATAGCACATAAAGGTTGCCAACAGCAACCATATTTTAAAAGGCTGTGGTGATGGAGTCTTTTGTGTGGAATGAACAACAAACAAAATTTTCCAACAAACCTTGTGTTCAAAAAACTGCCAGTCAAATGGTTCTGTACTGTTTCTGAGATCCTGAGGCATACAATTATTGACACCCTTGCATTTTTGGTATGTTGTGTACAATATCTTGAGAAATAATTGGGTATATTCCAACTGTGTGTCATCATAATATTTTAATAGTATGTTCAAAAAGTATTGAGACTTGTTATATAGTTATATATACACGTTGCACCATGATGCTATTAAGCATGCAGTAACTTACTTATGTGCTCTGCATGTCAGTAACCTTTCAGTGAACTGAAGTTGTCCAACCCGAAAAAGTAGTTACACACCTGTAACAGGTGTTCTCCAGGAGCAGCAGGAATCAGTCCTTACATATGGGTGACATCGACGTCGATGGAGCCCCCATGCGGAGCATTTCCCCAGCTTTCTAAGAAAGCCTTTGGGAATACACCCACGCATGCGCGGTCCCCTTCCCGCCCAAAGGTGCCATCTTGCTCAGTCAGATTGTGGTAGGCTATGGCCTGTAAACTAGGCCTAGATCCTAACCCCCCACCTGGGAGTAGTGCTGAGAAGAACCAGAGTATGAAAAACTGTTTTAAACTGCTTTTGAAAAGTTTGTATAATTCCTTTATGCTGATGATAGAACTGGTCTTGCATTCTCTGAGCTAGAAATGTCCTTGAAGTAGAAATGTATCTATATCTAAGACTATGCCTTTGCTAGAATAGCCTGAGAAAGGGGAACAGGGAGCTAGGCCCAGAGAGGGTCCCCGATTGGACAGGTGCAAGGGACGTTGGGACCAATAGAAAGTTTGCCTATATCAAACTGTAAAAATTGTATATAAGGAATTTGCTCCTGGACTCCATTGCTCAGTCTCTTTTGGACACAAACCTGTCTGAGCCTTTGCACAATAAATTGGCTTGGATCCTGCAATTGACTCCTGGTTTTATTCATTGCATGCACTTCGCTGCTACATTTCCTGGTGCATTGGCCGGGAAGTGCGAGTAGTGGATGGTATTCAAGTGAGTAAACTATGTATTACCGCCTCAAGGTTTGGCCCGGTTGGAACCGTGTCCGTCCGACCGTAGGGAAAACCTCAGGCGCCACCGGTCCTCTTGTATCGGAGAGGGTTCCGCCTTGCCTCGGCGGGCCACTGGGTCCGGCCGGCCAACACCTCCGAACCCGAGGGGAGTCCAGGATTCAACCCAAGAACTGGTTCTGTATCGGGTGCCGGATCCGGTGAGTAGAAATTTCTCTGCTACTCAGATAGATAGGTTTGGAAAAATTGGTATGGAAATACGGTACCGAGAGCCTGATCACCTCTCAGGGCAAGTCCGAGTACGCCTTGCATGAGTATGCGCGAGACCGAAACTACTGCTGTTGGTTAGTAAGGTAGGCCTGGGAATTTGGGAAAATGTTGCTAGCATATTTGGTTGTGTGTGTGTGAATGAGAGGTCTTGAAACACAAACCAAGCGAGTGCGGACTCCTGAGTAGCGCAGTTCCTGGCCGGGCGACCGTGCCCAGGTCGCAAAAAGGAGGAAGCGTTCAGTGTTTGTCTACCTATTTGTTCCTAGGGCTGCACGGACCCCTTACCTGCAGCCTGACTACCCGCCCCTACAGTCTGTTGTTGTGTACGTCATTATGGGAGGGTCGGAGTCTGCGCAAACTCCGCTGAAATGTATGATCAAGAATTTCAAGAAGGGATTTGACGAAGACTATGGAATAAAAATGTCTCCGTCCCGATTAGAAATACTCTGTGATAGGGCATGGCCGGTGCTGGTCACCGCGTGGCCCCCTGGTGGTACCTTTGATGTTAGAATCATATCCCTAGTTCACCAGATTGTACGTAAAAAACACCCTGACCAGTTCCCCTATATAGATTCCTGGTTAAGTATTTGCGAAAAGGAGCCCTCCTGGATAAAACGCTGCCACGAGGAACAGTGTAGGATATTGGTAGGGAACACAAGGGGGGCCCGGAAGTCTGGAGAAGAGAAGCTGCCCGTTTATTCTGCCCCGGAATCTCCAGATATTCTGACCCATTCGCCCCAGTTCCTCTACAGGCCAGTCCCCTCAGCTCCGTCACCACCCCGGGCAGAGCCTGGCACAGGGGAACCCCCTCCCACCAATTTACCCCTAGTCCATCAACCACCTCCGCAACAGGAGGAGGCGCACCCCCTCCCGACCGGGAGCCCCAGCTCCGTCCAGAGTGCCTCGGGAGGACCACAGTCCACCAATGACACTGCAAGCAGGGATTCATTTGCCAGTTCGGGGTCACTTACTGCCATGGACCAAAGCAGGGGAGCCGAATTACAACAGGCCAGACTGCATTACGCTCTCAGAGGTACAACAGCGAGTCAGAGGGATGGTCACGTTATGCCATTGCGCCAGGTCTCAGGGCTGCCTATCCTTAATGAACAGGACCAGGTTGTGGTGGGGCCAGCCACTTTCGTTTATGTGCCCTTCTCCACCACAAATTTATTGAACTGGAAAACGCATTATGCATCCTATACTGAAAAGCCCGAAGAATTAACTGAATTAATGTCTAGTATTATGCAGACCCATCAGCCTACCTGGTCTGATTGCCACCAGCTCCTGTCTACCCTCTTCACTACTGAGGAACGAGCACGGATTGTGCAAGCGTCCACCCGATGGTTAGAAGAAAACCCTGTAGGAGAAGGAGGCCTAAATCCCCAGCAAGCAGCCGCCGCGGATTTTCCAAATGACAATCCTAGATGGAATCTGAACGATGTGAGTAGGGCTGCGGCCCTTACTCGGTTCCGCCAGGCCCTACTGCAAGGCCTGAAGAAAGGAAGCCAGAAGGTCATGAATATCGGAAAGGTATCAGAAGTCATCCAGCGTCCGGACGAGAGCCCAGAGGCATTTTATGAACGCTTATCTGAAGCTTACAGACTTTATACCCCATATGATCCAGAGGCCCAGTCCCAGGGAGATATAAAATGGAAACTGCAGAAGTTGGAAGGATTTGCGGGCATGAATGCGGCCCAATTAATGGAAGTTGCTCAGAAAGTGTTTGTGAATCGTGATCAAGAACATCAGAAGGAAAGTGAACGTAAAATGAAGAAGAAAGCTGATTTCCTTGCTGCAGCTTTAGTTGAACGACGAGGAGGAAGTTACTCTAACCAAACGACCCGAGGACGTGGAAGGGGCCGAGGGAATGGTCGGCCCTCATTGGGCGCAAATCAGTGTGCCCACTGTAGAGAAGAAGGACATTGGAAGAATGAATGCCCAAACTTTGACTCCGCCTCCCGGAGGGGAGGAGGGAGCACACGAAGAGCAGGGGGACGATTCCAGAGTCGGGGAGGAATGCATCGCACACAGTTCCAACAAGAAGTAGAAGCTATAGAGGGAATGGCAGCCGAGGAGGGCTACAATATGGATGAAGACTAGGCCAGACCGGGCTCCAAGTTTCCTCTAGGTCCCCAGGAGCCTATGGTCAGTTTGAAGATTGGGTGCAAGATATATAGACTTTATGGTGGATACCTTGCACCAATATATAGACTTTATGGTGGATACGGGGGCTGAACATTCGGTAGTGGCCAAACCGGTGGCCCCTTTGTCTTCTCGATCCATCACTATTGTCAGCGCTACCGGAACCAGAGCCACTAAACCTTTCTTGCAGAACTGCACCTGTGAATTAGGGGGACAGAAAATAACACACCAGTTCCTGTACATGCCTGAATGACCAATCCCCTTTTTGGGCCGAGATATGCTCGCTAAGCTCCAGGCACAGATATCCTTTGTCGAAGGGGGAGGAATGGAAATGACTTTAAACTCAAAACCTGCTGGCCTGATGGTGTTAACTGTCCCCCGGGAAGAAGAATGGCGGTTCTATAGTGCTCTGATCAAGGCAGCCAGTTCCCGTATACCCACCAGAATTTTAGCTCCGCCCGAGGTATGGGCGGAGGATAATCCTCCCGGCCTAGCAAAGAATATAGCCCCTGTCATTGTCACCCTCAAACCAGGAGTGGAACCAGTGCACGTGAGACAATACCCTCTCCCGCGACCAGAAATTGAAGGAATTCACTGTCATTTGATGAAATTATTGAAGTATGGACTTCTCAGGGAGTGCCAATCGCCATGGAATACCCCCCTCCTCCCAGTCAAGAAGCCTGGGACAGGTGATTACCACCCAGTGCAAGACTTGAGACGAGTGAATAATGCAGTTGTAACCATACATCCAGTAGTACCAAACCCTTATACTCTCCTGGGATCCCCGCTGAGGCTACTCACTTCACCGTCTTGGATTTAAAGGATGCTTTCTTCTGCATATGATTAGCACCAACCAGTCAACTTTTGTTCGCGTTTGAATAGGAAGACCCCATCACAGGGAGGCGAGGTCAACTCACCTGGACTCGATTACCCTAAGGATTTAAGAACTTGCCTACCCTCTTCAGTGCTGCTCTCAATCAAGATCTTTCAAGTTATTCTGTGACTCCAGGGAAGCGAGTCCTTCTTTAGTATGTGGATGACCTGCTAGTAGCCACCAACTCCAAAAATGAATGCGTGCATGCCACCAGTGATCTCTTGCACCTCCTGAATGAAGCCGGATACAAGGTCTCAAGAGCCAAGGCGCAGTTATGCCAAACTGAGGTTAAATATCTGGGATTCCGTCTGTCCAAAGGGAATCGGAGATTAGGGCTAGAGCGCATGGTAGCAGTGTGTCGCATCCCTACCCTAACCACCAGAAAGCAGGTGAGGGCTTTTCTGGGAGCTGCAGGCTATTGTCGAATATGCATACCCAATTTTGCGCTGGTGGCAAAGCCATTGTATCAGGCCACCAAAGGAATGGAGCGATCCCCCCTGGAGTGGGGCCCCGAACAGGATGTGGCATTCCGATCGTCGAAGACAGCCTTGATGTCATCACCAGCTTTGGGCCTGCCAGATGTACAGAAACCATTTTGCCTCTATGTCCATGAGTCTAGTGGAAATGCTTTGGGAGTATTGACTCAATCTCTCGGATCTTGGCAGCGACCTGTAGCTTATCTATCAAAACAACTGGATACCGTCGCAAAAGGATGGCCACCTTGCCTGAGGGCCATTGCAGCTACAGCCCTCCTGGTGGGTGAAGCCAAGCTCACCCTGGGTCAGAATCTCCAAATTACTGTACCGCACTCTGTTCTGACCCTTATGGAACACAAAGGAAATTATTGGTTCACAAATTCCTGAATGCTGAAGTACCAGAGCATGTTGTGGGAGAATCCCCGATTGCAGTTGATTGTCAGTCAAGCTTTGAACCCAGCCATGCTGTTGCCAATCGGTCCAGGCCCCCCTGATCATGATTGCCTGGAAATAATGGACAATGTATTCTCAAGTCGCCCTGACCTAACTGATGTCCCATTAAACGACCCTGAACGAACTTTCTTTGTGGATGGAAGTAGTCTTGTCATCAATGGACAACGTCGTGCTGGCTATGCGGTGGTGACCCTGGTAGTTGAGTCTTCAGCTCTGGCCCCGGGAATCTCAGCACAAAAGGCTGAACTGATAGCCCTCACCAGGGCACTGATAATAGGGACGGGGCTCCGCTTGAATGTGTACACAGATTCAAAGTACGCCTTTACAACATTACATGCTCATGGGGCCCTGTACAAGGAATGAGGGTTGATAACCTCAGGAGGCAAGTCCATCAAGTATGGTCCTGAGATATTGACATTATTGGAAGCTGTGTGGGCCCCCAAACAAGTTGCAGTAATGCACTGCCGAGGTCATCAGGCAGGGGAAGGAGAAGTTTCACGAGGAAATAGATTTGCAGACGTTTCTGCCCGAAAAGCGGCTACAGCAGAGGCCGTACCTGCCCCTAGTACAGTCCAGGTAGCTATATTCCCAGTGCCCCTCAGTGTATGGAACCCCCAGTACACCTCCAAAGAGTTAGACTATTATTGTCAAAAGGAAGGGGGAGTGTTATCAGAGACCGGATGGATAGTGCTACCACCGCCAGCCGGTGGCTCACCTCCCGGTCCAACTGTAATCTCTGAAGCCCTGGGTCCTGCCTTTGTCCATGCTTTTCATCAAGCCACACACTATGGAAAGACTGCAATGGAGAAAGCTCTTAGACACCATTTCTGTATCTCATTACTAGGACCCCTATCAGCCTCAGTAGCCCGTAGATGTGTGATCTGTGCAAAGAACAATGCCCGGCAGGGTCCCAACCTGCCCCCAAGAGCTCAATCAGTAGGAGTTACCCCCATGGGAAATATCCAGGTGGACTTCACAGAAATGCCACGTGCAAATGGATATCATTATCTGTTGGTCTTGGTTTGTACATTCTCTGGGTGGGTGGAGGCTTTCCCCACCAGAACTGAGAAAGCCAGGGAAGTCACCAAAGTTCTGCTCCATGAAATCATCCCCCGGTTTGGAATACCAGTAGCTATAGGGTCAGATAACGGGCCCTCATTTGTATCTCAAGTGACTCAGCAGTTAGCCCAAGCTCTGCAAGTACAGTGGAAGTTACATACAGCTTACAGACCCCAGAGCTCAGGGAAGGTAGAACGTATGAATCGCACTCTAAAGTCCCAGCTGTCTAAACTTTGTCAGGAAGCTCACCTGAAGTGGCCACAGGTTCTTCCCATAGCTCTCCTCAGGATACATTCAACCCCCACCAAGACATTAGGAGTTTCCCCTTTTGAGATCCTATATGGGCACCCTCCGCCCATAGTCGAAGGGATAAAAGGAGATATGAGTCAGATTGGGTCTGAAATCACTAGATAAGAACTATTGGCTCTAGGTTCTGTTTTGCAGAGTCTTCATGCATGGGTACAAGACTAGTTGCCCATTAATCTGACCGAGCCACTGCATCCCTTCAAGCCTGGAGCCTCGGTGTGGGTCAAAGAGTGGAGGAAGACACCGTTAGCACCTCATTGGAAAGGACCTTATGTCATCATATTATCAACCCCTACATCAGTTAAGGTTGCAGAATTAGAACCTTGGATTTACCACAATCGAGTAAAGCCAGCTGCATCTACTGAACTTTGTCACTGGACATCAACAAACAACTCAGATTCGCCATTGCGACTTACGCTGCAGCGACAACCACTGCTGAGAGAGTCTACAGCCCTACTCCTGCCACCAACCGGAAGCTGGCAGGTCTACGTACGGCAGAAGCTTGAGGAATCTACAACCCTACTCCTATCACCAACCAGAAGCTGACAGGTCTACGTACGGTGGAAGCTGTGGAAATAAGAAGAATTTAAGTCGCAACATTCAAACAAGTTCATTTAACTGCTGTAACCATGATGTGCTTCTGTTTTTGTATTATTCTAGTGGGATCCCTTAAAGTGGCACTTGCCCTACCTCCTTGTGCGGCTTGCATAACTACTGCCCGAACCGGGACTAAGATTACTCAGACTTTACTCTATCATTCCTACTACACTTGTACAGGTCTAGTTAGCAAATATGTGTATAATGGTACAGAGTTAAGTATCTGTACAAAAGGGAAGATCAGGACCTGCTTTAATCCCCGGCAGAACCCCTCTTATCATGTTCTAGAGTTACGATGGAACAACGAGGATGGTGCCCTCCTAAATGCTACCTGACAGCCAATGTTCCCTCTAATTTTTGTAGGCTGTGTGTGCATAAAATATCAGCTGTGCAGCTTTTTAAGGAAGGTTAAATTTTTGTGCGGCACATAACGACACTTGGAGTTCTATACTTTAAAATTTGACTACACGTCAGAATACAGTATGTACACCACATTGATTGCACTAGATAATATTGTAGAACTTGTGAAACCCGTAAATACACAACTTTTACATTTTAAGATGTCTGTGTTTTCTATCAGAATCAGAACCGTAATTTTTGTGCGCTCTGTTATAAAGTATGTGCGCTCCCATGGTGAGGTGTGTGCACGCGCACAGCTTAGAGGGAACAGTGCTGACAGCTCTTAGATCCCACGAAACCTGCCCCTCTTTCCTTTGATGCTTGTGATGCCATTAACTGAAATGGCTATTATAGCTGTGGATCTGTTGGCCAAGAGCAGAGTTATTACTACGATGCTAAATACATGTGTCCCGAAGGAGCATACAATTGGGGAATATGCACCGGGGTAAACTCCCCATCTATTTATATTAAAGCCCCTGCAGGCGCATACTTCTGTCCTAAATGGGAGTGTGTATACTATGCCACCTGGTCTAACGGGCCTCAGGGGAAGGAGGAAGATAATCGCAGAGCCAGGTTAGAGAGACTACCATTATTGGAACCCCGTAGATGTCAGAAAGGTACGTGTAACCCCTTACGGCTCCTTGTGTTTGACCCTAGCCAGTGGAAACAAGGGTTACAATTTGGCTTACGAATAGCAGGGAGTGGAGCAGACCCTGGAACCTATGTGTATATACAGCTTAATACCAAGACCCGCATTTCTTCACATTTTCAAATACACCATACCTTCTATGAAACCATGCAAAGATAGAGATTCCCCAGACCACGCAGAATTTATTTATTGAACTAGCTGTAGCTGTAGCTGCCAGTCTCCACATCTCTAATTGTTTCTTCTGCGGGGGAACTAGGATGGGAGACCAATGGCCCTGGGAGGCAAGGGAATTGAACTACTCCATCCCATATAACCAGACTGCTCTGAATAAGACCACTAGCGAATGGGCATTGGCCAACACCATTGTGGGTCGTCTCTGTTTTGTCCGAACAGGCCCACCATTCACCATACAGGTGGGACAGCTGGTCTGTCTCAGCCAACATTTTTACAATACTACAACTAAGAAAACCTCCTGGTGGTCAGGTGTAAATGCTACTGAACCTTCCAACCCTTTAATCATCTTCTCCAATCTTGCTAGGATATAGACTAATCTCGCCTCACCCA
The DNA here is from genome assembly GCA_033557465.1 of Ichthyophis bannanicus. Classification (NCBI taxonomy): domain Eukaryota; kingdom Metazoa; phylum Chordata; class Amphibia; order Gymnophiona; family Ichthyophiidae; genus Ichthyophis; species Ichthyophis bannanicus. The sequence goes on along the minus strand of CM066032.1, from coordinate 660,479,410 downwards.
ATACCTGGGAGGCCCCTCCAGGGCTCTATTGGATTTGTGGAACCTGAGCATATGCCCAACTCCCTAACAACTGGGGAGGGGTGTGTGTCCTGGGTACGATACGACCCTCTTTCTTCCTAATTCCCCTTTCCCAAGGGGAACAGTTAGGTTTCCCCATATACAATGGTCGACAGAAGCGAAATACTTTGAAAATAGGTCAATGGGATAAATGGGATAGTGATGAATGGCCACCTGAGAGAATCATCACATATTATGGACCAGCCACTTGGGCACAAGATGGGAGCTGGAGATACCGCACTCCTGTTTATATGTTGAATCATATTATACGCTTGCAAGCTATTGTAGAAATTATAACTAATGAAACAAGTAAGGCACTAACCCTCTTGGCAAAACAGAGTACTCAGATGCGCACTGCTATTTACCAGAACCAGTTAGCACTTGACTATTTATTAGCATCTGAAGGTGGGGTATGTGGAAAGTTTAATCTTACAAACTGCTGTTTGCAGATTGATGATCAAGGTCAGGTTGTCGAAGAAATAGCTGACCATATGCGTAGACAAGCACATGTACCAGTTCAGATTTGGAATGGACTGGAGCTGAATGGATGGTTCGGAAATTTATTTTCAGGGCTAGGGGGATTGAAGACTATTATGTTTGCAGGTCTACTCATGATAGTTGTGTGTTTAATCCTCCCGTGTTTCCTGCCCCTCTGCTTCCGTATGGTAACTTCAGTCATTGACAGTACAGTTGAGCGAAAAACAGCAGCTAGGGTACTGGGCATGTGGAAGTACCAAGCTATACCCCGTGAAGAAGCCTCAGTTTAAAGAAACGTTATGTGATTTCATTCTCACCCTCTTTTGCTAAGGGTGAGAATAATCAAAGGGGGGATGTGGTAGGCTATGGCCTGTAAACTAGGCCTAGATCCTAACCCCCCACCTGGGAGTAGTGCTGAGAAGAACCAGAGTATGAAAAACTGCTTTAAACTGCTTTTGAAAAGTTTGTATAATTCCTTTATGCTGATGATAGAACTGGTCTTGCATTCTCTGAGCTAGAAATGTCCTTGAAGTAGAAATGTATCTATATCTAAGACTATGCCTTTGTTAGAATAGCCTGAGAAGGGGGAACAGGGAGCTAGGCCCAGAGAGGGTCCCCGATTGGACAGGTGCAAGGGGCGTTGGGACCAACAGAAAGTTTGCCTGTATCAAACTGTAAAAATTGTATATAAGGAATTTGCTCCTGGACTCCATTGCTCAGTCTCTTTTGGACACGAACCTGTCTGAGCCTGTGCACAATAAATTGGCTTGGAACCTGCAATTGACTCCTGGTTTTATTCATTGCATGCACTTCGCTGCTACAAGATGACATAGTTAAAAGACAGCACAAAAAACAAAATGAACTATATACAACTGCAACTCCAAGGGGAGGAGGGAGGGTTGTGAGGACTGATTCCTCCTGGAGAACACCTGTTACAGGTGAGTAACTACTCTTTCTCCAGGACCAAGCAGGAAGTCAGTCCTCACATATGGGTGACTCCCTAGCTCTGGGCTAAGAGGAACCCAGGCTGAAAAATAGAGCTCCCTCTGTGAAGCCCCAGCATCAGGGAAAAAATTTCTTAATGAGAACAGATCCCACCGGTAGCCCAACAAGAGGGCTGGAGGGCAGGAGTTGCCTAAACCTCAAAGAGATTCTGGAGTACTGCCTGACCAAAAGCACTGTCCCTACGGGACTCCCTCTCCAGGCAGTAACGGGCTGCAAAAGTCTGGCTTGAGGGCCAAGTTGCAGCCCTACAGATGTCTGCCAACGGTACAGAACGGAGATGAGCTACTGATGCAGCCATTGCCCGGACACGGTGGGCTGTGACTCGACTCCGCAAGGGAAGGTCTGCTGCCCTGTAAGCCCAGGTGATACAGTCCGCCACCCATATGGACAGGGTACGCTTGGAGACAGGCGATCCCAAGTTGTTTGGGTCAAAGGAGAGGAAGAGCTGAGTAGCCCTCCTATGACACTTAGTACGATCAATGTAGAAAGACAAGGCCCTTCTACAGTCCAGGGTATGCAGGACTTCCTCAACCCGGCTGGCATGGGGCCTAGGGAAGAATGTTGGAAGAACCACCTCCTGATTGAGGTGGAAAGAGGAGACTACCTTCGGGAGGAATTTAGGGTGAGTCCTAAGGACTACCCTGTTCCTATAGAAACGAGTGTATGGCCTGTCACAGACCAGGGCTTGAAGTTCACTCACTCGTCTGGCCGAGGTCAGTGCCACTTGGAAAAGAGCCTCCCAAGAAAGGAAGTGGAGATGACACATAGCCATCGGCTCAAAGGGAGGGCGAGTAAGCTGCTGCAAGACCACATTCAACTCCCACTCAGTGGCTGGTGGATGGAGAGGAGGCTTTAACAAGAGCAAGCCTCTGAGGAACCGGGACACCAAGGGGTGAACCGATAAAGAGTGCCCTTCCACCAGTGAATGGTGGGCTGCCAGAGCAGAAAGGTGTACACGAACAGAATTGGACTTAAGATCCTGATTAGACAAGTGCAGCAGGTACTGAAGCACTACTGGCGCAGGACAGGAGAAAGGGTTCTCCTGGCGTTGGTCACACCACAAGGAGAACCATCTCCACTTCAGGGCATAGGTCTTTCTGGTGGATTGCTTCCTAGAGGCCAAGACCACCTCTTCAACTTCCTGAAGCAGGCCCCAGGGAGCCAGCACTACCCTTGCAGCCTCCAAGCCATCAAATTGAGAGTTTTGAGATTGGGGTGCAGAAGGGAACCCTGATCTTGAGAAAGAAGATCGGGTTGCAACCCCAGAGGGAGTGGGGTGTCCACCGCCAGCTGTAACAGAAGCAGGAACCAGGGCTGCCTCGGCCATCTGGGAGCTACCAAGATGACCGAGGCCCTGTCCCTTAGAATCTTGAACAAGGTTCAGGCCACCAGGGGCATGGGAGGAAATGCATAGAGAAGGCCCCTGGACCATGAGATCAGGAAGGCATCCGCTGCGAATCTCGTGGGATGCGGTTGCCTGGAGCAGAACTGAGGCAGCTGCCTGTTCAGGGGACTGGCAAAGAGGTCCATGGCTGGAAGTCCCCATCTCAGGAAAATGTTCTGAACCACTAAAGGGTGCAGTTGCCATTCGTGAGGTTTGTAGAACCCTGCTCAATCTGTCCGCCAGGAAATTTTCCTGACCAGGAAGATAGACTGCCCTGAGCAACATATTGTGTCGAAGTGCTAAAGAGCATAGGGCTTGTGCCTCCTGACACAGGGGCCTGGACCCCGTGCCTCCTTGTTTGTTCACATAGAACATCGCTAACTGGTTGTCTGCACCAAGACAGACTGGTGGGCCAGAGTGTGAGAGAAGGCTCTGAGGGCTAAGCGTATCACCCAGAGCTCCAACAGGTTGATTTGTTGCGTGGCCTCCCATGGAGACCAGACCCTGTGTGCACTTGCCCAGACAATGTGCATCCCAGCCCTGCAAGGAGGCATCGGTTGTGAGTACCACAGTGGAAACAGGTACCTGAAAAGGCACTCCCTGTAGAAAGTTAGGGGGGTGTAGCCACCACTGCAGGGAGTTGAGGAATGGCTTGGACACCCTTACTTTGTCTCTGAGGCTTCCTGTGGCCTGCCTCCACTGAGTTCTGAGGCACCACTGTGCAGGCCTCATATTCAGGCAGGCATTGGGGGTCACATGCACTGTCGATGCCATGTGGCCCAGGAGCCTTAGACAGAGTCTGGCAGAGACCAGTGGGTTGTTTAGAAACAGGCTGGCCAAGTCCATCAGCCTTTCTGCTCTGTCTTCTGGCAAGTAAGCCTTTGCTTGCAGGGAGTCTAACCGTGCTCCTATGAACTCTAGGTTCTGGGAGGGGAGCAAAGTGGACTTTGCGAAGTTTATGACAAAGCCTAGTTGCTGAAGGAGAGAGATAGTATGGAGGGCGGCTTGCCTGGCCTCCTGGAGAGTCTGACCCCTGATGAGCCAGTCGTCCAGGTAGGGGAAGACAAAAATACCCTGGTTTCTCAAGTAGGCCGCCACCACCGCCAGGCACTTTGTGAAGACCCGTGGGGCGGAGGTTAGGTCAAAGGGCAGTACCCTGTACTGAAAGTGGTTTCCTCCTACCACGAACCTTAGGTATTTTCTGTGGTCTGGATGAATGAGGATGTGAGTGTATGCATCCTTTAGATCTAAGGAGCATAGCCAATCTCCCTGCTGGAGGTATGGCAGCAGTGTTCCAAGAGTAAGCATCTTGAACTTTTCATTTTCCAAGAACTTATTGAGATTTCTCAAGTCCAGAATGGGCCGGAGACCTCCAGTTCTCTTTGGCACAAGAAAGTACCTGGAGTAGAAACCCTGACTCTGCAGGTGGGGAGGTACAGGCTCCACCGCCCTGTCTAGAAGGAGACTTTGCAGTTCCTGGAGAAGGAGTTCTCGATGCAAAGTAGGCCTTTAAGGCTCCCCTGGAAATTAGGAGGGGGGCACCTGATGGAAATGGAGCAGGTAGCCTTTCTGGACTATGCTCAGTACCCAAGCATCGCTTGTGATGAGCGGGCACTGGTGGGCAAACAGGACCAACCGACCTCCAGTGCTGAGATGGGCCAGCAGAGGTGGAGAGGCTATGCAGTGGGAGTCAAAACCCCCCTCCCTGCTGAGTAGGAGCAGGAGCTGGAGGCTTGGGGGCTTTCTGCCTACGGGGTCCATGTCCCTGTCCCTTAGCCTGCTGACGAGCTGGGGAGACCTGATATTGAGGGAAAGGTTTGTAGGCAGGTGACTTCCTCGGGTAAAAGGCCTTTTTCCCCGAGCCCTTCTTCTTATGAGAAGGGGCAGAATTTCTTCTGGACAATCTTGTCCTTGTCAGAGTCTCGGTCTCGAGCTCAGCAGCCTTTTCGGCCATGGGCTTGCCGAAGAGGTTTTCACCTCGGCAAGGGGCATCGACCAACTTGTCCTGCACCCCTGGCTCGAGGTCCGATTACTGTAGCCATGCCTGGCGTCGAGCACCGATGCCGGCCGCCGCTACTCGGGCCGAAGCCTCAAAGCCATCGTAGGCCGCCCGGGAGATGAATTTGGAGCACTCCCGGACCCCCAAGGACAAGGTCTTAAACCTCTGCAAAGGTTCCCCGGAGAGGCCAGCAGAGAACCCGGCTAATTCCTTAGCCAGGTCCTGTAAGTACATGCCCATGTACAGCTGGTAGGACTGGACACGGCAAGCAAGCATCGAGCCCTGGAAGCACTTTCTGCCGATGGCATCCAGGTTCCGGGCCTCCCTACTGGGGGGCACCGCGGAGTGCATCTTCTGGCTCTTCAGACGATGCATGGCCGATTCCACAACCATAGAATGGTGCAGCAGCTGCGCCTTCTGGAATCCAGGGCTCTTTCGGACTCGATACATGGAATCGATCCGCTTGCTCAAAACCGGCGCCGAGGCCGGTACCTCCCACATTCGGAAGAGGAGCCGTTCCAGCATCGGAGGAACTGGTACAGTAAAGGCCTCCCTGGGGGGAGAGTCATACTGTAGAGCATCGAGCTCCTCGACTTGAGGCTCCTCCTCGGGATCGGCAGGGACAGCCAAGCCTTGGCCATGTCCCTCACGAACTCCGAGAACCGGGTGTCCTCTGGTGGGGACCTACTCTGGGGCTCAGACTGCGGTGAGTCCGAAGGGACACACCGAGTCCGAAAGGTATCGGGGGACTCCTCGTCCTCCGTCTCCAACCCAGACTCATCCAAGGAAGAGTCGAGGGGTTCTGACCGTGCGGGCTCTGGTAGCACCCGCCCTGACGCTGAGGGCATCGGAATCGACGCCCTCGGTCCCGAACGGGAGGTCGAGGGAGACCGTGACCGAGTCCAGACTCGGGCCTTCATGGCTTCGAGAACCGGCTCGGTCTCCGGGGTCGACTTGGACGTCGACGTCCCGGTGGTCGGGGCAGATGCACCAGTCAAGCTGGCCATCAGCACCCGCTGCTGATCCATGAAGGCAGACAGTCTGCACTCCAAGGCTGTCAGCCTGAGTCCAAGCTTAGGAGACTCAACAGCCACCGACTCGTGCCCCAGCGGCTCCGGGCCCGACGTCGGCTCCCTGGGAGGAGAGTCCTCGAGGACAACAGGACTTACGTGCTTGACGGACTCCGGCTCTATACGAGGCATCTTAGGCGGCTTCTCCAGCTCCAAAGGCCCGGGGCGGCGGTCAGGGGTCCGGGACCTGGCCCTCGAGGAACCAGAGGTATCCTCTGACGCCACCCTCACGAGCTTCTTCTTCCTCTTATGCTCCCGACCGGGAGACCCCCTCTCAGAGGAACCCCGACAAAGCTTGGGGTCAGACTCCCGAGACGTCGAGGCCTCTGACGAGGTCCGGGCTCAGCCGGAGGCAGAGTCAGAAAAAATTATCTCCTTCTGATGCTGCCGGCTTCTGAGTGCCTTGGTGGACATCTTTCCACACGGGACACAGACCTTGGGATCATGGTCTGGCCCGAGGCAACGCAGGCAGCAGTTGTATGTGTCGGTAAGAGACATGAGCTTCTTACAACGATCACACTTTTTTAAACCACTGGAGGCCATCGGGGAAAAAAGGGCCCCCACGAGGTCAAAAGACCGGCCTTCCAGGGAAAAAGAAATTAGAGCGTGAATGCGTGCCACGAAGGGCAAAAAAATGAAAAATAGGGATCGGGTCGATACCAGTGTACCAAACCCAGGCGGGAAGGGGAACCGGCGTCGAACCGGACAAAAGAGAGCGAAAATCACAGAAAAAAATCTAACTTTTCCGGGTGACACGGACTCACGTCCGTTGGGCTCCACGGAAAAAGAAAGACTGAGCAAGATGGCACCTTTGGGCGGGAAGGGGACCGCGCATGCGTAGGTGTATTTCCAAAGGTTTTCTTAGAAAGCTGGAGAAATGCTCCGCATGGGAGCTCCATCGACATCGATGTCACCCATATTTGAGGACTGACTTCCTGCTTGGTCCTGGAGAAACTCCCTTATTTATTGTCACGTCCAGAAAAGTCATTCTGTCCGTGTGATATGTATACGTAAACTGGATATGGGAATCCAGATTATTTAGCCATATGAAAAAATGGCTGATGGTCTTGGTAATCGACACAGAGAAAACAGATATATCTAATTTAAATAAGGAACTAGAATCTATGCTACTTACTTTAAAAAATATAGAAAAGGAAGATAGTTATAAGGAAAAACTTGAAGATTTAAAAAACAATAAGTTTCTCTACGGGATGAAGTAAAGAAGATGAAGATAAAAAACTAAAAAGAGATAATGATGATTATACAGTAGGGTATGTATACCCATGGATGAATGCCAATAGAAAACAGAGAAAAACCCGAAGGCAGGTGGAATTTGAGTTAACATCAGATGAAGCAAGTTTGACAGATTCTAGTAAATCATCAAAGGAAGAATTTTTTAGGAAATGGAGAAGAAGAGAAAAGAAGGGGGATGAGGTCGATACAAAAGACGAGGAACAACATGTCAATAAATATGGCTAATATGAAAAAAGCTAGTCCTATGCTAGTGGTGAATTTATCTGGGATTACATTATCCCGTGCTCATTTAGAAGTTCTTAATAAAGGATTGTCCTTTGTCCCTAATCTATCATTCAACTCTTTTCAATTTAGGATAGATTTGGAAGGTTTAATAAGAAAATTGAGTTTAAAAATATTTTTTTGCGTCTCAACCTACATCAGAGACACAAACCTGCATGGAAGATTCTAGAAGAACGCCATTACCTTTAAAGTCAACATGGACCCCACCAGGTCAATTACATCCAGCTCTAGCAGTCTTTAAGGAATTGATTTTAAAAGAAATAGTGAGATTAGAAGAGACCTCTCGACCTTCGTATGGGACATTAAACAAGGAAGAAAGAATGGCTCTAGAAGATCTGCAGTCCAGAATGGACACAGTAATAAGAGCAGATAAAGGTGGAGCTATAGTGATCCTTACTCGGGATAACTATTTGAAAGAAGCCTATCATCAACTGGCAGAAAAAGAAACAAATATACCGCTGGATGAAGATCGCACATATGAGTTGCAGAATAAAATAAAGGACATAACGTCTCAGGCATTACAAAAGAAATTAATATCTAAAAAAGAATGGACATTTTTAAATATCTTATCCGACATTAGCAAAATTTTACCTAGTCCCCCAAATACACAAAAATTTAGACAACCCCCCTGGTAGACCTATGGTCTCCACACGAGGGACAGTGTTGGAACCATTATCAATATTCATAAATTCATATTTGCATCCACCTTTGGTTGAAATCCCTTCATATATACAGGACACCGCCCATTTTCTCCAAATATTATGGGACAATTTAGAAAGGGTAAAACCACCGAATTTGATCATGGTTACACTTGATGTAACAGCACTATATATGAGTATTCTTCAAAAAATAGCATATGAAATTGTGGAGTTATTTTTACGGTCAGGGAGATCTTCCCGAGGAAGTGATACAGTTTTTGGGTCAACTAGCTCATTTAGCAATTTTCCACAATCATTTTGTGTTTGCGAATACAATATACCATCAAGTCTCAGGAGTGGCTATGGGAGCAACTTGTACACTTTCCATAGCCAATTTATTCATGAGTAATTATGAGGAGAAATGGCTGATATCTTCACCATATGTAAAAATGTGGCGCAGATACATAGACAATGTATTTATGTTGTGGGAAGGTTCGGTTGAAACACTTTGATGATTTACTAGAATCTGTCAAACTTGCTTCATTTGATGTTAACTCAAATTCCACCTGCCTTCGGGTTTTTCTCTGTTTTCTATTGGCATTCATCCATGGGTATACGTACCCTACTGTAAAATCATCATTATCTCTTTTTAGTTTTTTATCTTCATCTTCTTTACTTCATCCCGTAGAGAAACTTATTGTTTTTTAAATCTTCAAGTTTTTGCTTATAACTATCTTCCTTTTCTATATTTTTAAAGTAAGCAGCATAGATTCTAGTTCCTTATTTAAATTAGCTTTATCTGTTTTCTCTGTGTCGATTACCAAGACCATCAGCCATTTTTTCATATGGCTAAATAATCTGGATTCCCATATCCAGTTTACATATACATATCAAATGGACAGAATGACTTTTCTGGACGTGACAATAAATAAGGGAGTTTCGGGTTGGACAACTTCAGTTCACTGAAAAGTTACTGACAAAAACACATTTTTCCATTATAGTAGTGCACATCCACCATGTTTAAGGGATGGGTTACCATTTTCCCAATTTCTAAGGTATCGTAGGAACTGTTCTGAACAGTCAGATTTTAAACAACATTTAAAGGTTTTGACAGCAAATTTTATAAATAGAGAGTATCCACAACAGATAGTGAAATGGGCTTATAAAAGAGTGCTCTGTAATAATAGAGAGCTCCTTCTAAACCCTAGAAAGAAAGATATCATAAGAGATGATGTTAATGTAAATTTAATAACTAAGTATTCTTCTTACAGCATGCGCATTCAGTGCATAATCAATAAATATGCTAACGTTCTCAATATGATACCAGGGCTAGAAGATAAAAAGATACAATATGTATGGCAAAGACATCAACATTTAAAAGAAAAATTAAACCCAGCCATTTTACACCATCTACTAATATATCATTCTGAGATAGGAACAAAATTGGGACATACAAAATGTGGGGATTGTGCTATCTGCCCTATAACACACAAGTTGGACCATTTAGAATATCATGGTAATACATTTATTTATTTATTTATTTATTTACATTCTCTTATATACCGCGCTATTCTGCATCAGTGCGGTTTACATTGAACAAACTGAAATTACATTGAACAGGGCATTATAACTTGGAGATAACTATTTTACGGGGAACATGGACTATGGAGGGTTAAGTGGCTTGCCCAAGACCACAAGGAGCATTTAAATTGAGGCACTGAACTACATGCAGTTCGACATACGTAGTTTACTGCATATGTTGTCCATGTGGACTACTATATGTAGGAAAGGCTATAAGATCATTTAGAATACGGATAGGGGAACATAAAAGTAGATTAAAATGTAAATTAAAGAAGGCACCAATAGTACAACACTGTCTAGAAAAAGGACATAGTTTTGAAGAACTAAGGGGTATGTTTACTAAACTGTCTTAATGTTACCGGCATTAGTTGCAGTCTTACTGTGACAAATGCTGGAACACCCTACCACCCAGCATCCGGGCAATCCCTGACCTAACCCAGTTTAGGAAGGCATTGAAGCACCACCTCTTCCTCAAATACTACCCGGAAGACAGCGCTCCAATAGCCCCCTCCCCATCTAGTACAGCCACGGCAACATACCCCGCAAGCCATCCATGACTACGATTACTTTTGACACAACATAACGTGTCGCCTAGATGTAAATAGTTACTCCAGTTTTATCCAAGTTGTAGCACCTGTTCTTTGTAAACACAGATCAGCTTGCTGCACTGTGCTAGTCATTCTGTTTCATGTAAACCGCACTGATGTTGAATAGCGCGGTATAAAAGAGACTGTAAATAAATAAATAAATAAGGTAGTGGGCGTTCCGGTCTTAAGGTAGCATTTCGGGTTATCGCGCAATAGAGGGAGCCGTGGCACGTTAACGCGTGTTAACCTTAATTAGGTACGCTGACCTGCAAATACAGCAACAAAGGTTTAGCACACTGGTTAATACAATGACTGCTGAAACAGGAGTCATGAGTTCAATCCCCCAGTGGGCTTAATGAGTAAGGCTGTCTGAGGCATTACCCTTTACTTTAAATCAGTGCTGTCTGAGGCATTTTCTTTTTTAATTTAAATTAGTGCTGCCAGCAAACACACCCTCACAGTGCCGTAACCTAAGGTGTTGCATAAGTGGCCCTATAAGGCACTCCAGAGGGCACATTATAAAGTGCACTGTCCGCCAAGGCACCTTATAATGTTCCCTATGCAAAATGCAATGTGTGCCTTCGAGTCAGTCCTGACTCCTGGCGACCCAGAAGCTCCTGGGTTTTCTTGGCAATGTCACTGGAAGTAGATTGCCAGGCCTTTCTTCCGAGACAATGGAGGGTTAAGTAACTTGCCCAAGGCCACAAGGAGTACTAGTGGGGCACAAGGAGTACTAGTGGGAATCAAACCCTGGTTGCTTGGTTACCAAGCCAGTGTTCTAACCACTGTCCGCCAAGGCACCTTATAATGTTCCCTATAGGGCGCCTTAGAGGGCGCTTTATAGGGCGCCTTATGAGGCACCTTAAGGTTACAGCACTGTGAGGGTGTTTTTGCTTGCAGCACTAATTTAAATTAAAAAAGGAAATGCCTCAGACAGCCCTATCAAATAATACCACTGTGGGATCAAACCCATGACCTCTGCCTCCACAGTCAGTGAAGTAACCAGTGGGCTACATCTCCATAGCTACTAACAAACCCCTGGCTGGCTACAGAAGGACTGCAGGTCACCACACAAACTGTCTGCTGTGGTTACCAGGATAGGGTTAACCCACCCGTACCCATGATGCACTGCACATGCAGATAAGCAGTCTACAGATGATCACAAGATGGGGTATGCACCCCCACAGCACCTCGGCCTGGTAGGGGGAACTGACAGTGTGTGTTACTGGCACGGCACAGAGTAGCTACAGACCGTCACATTGTGCGGGTACTGTGCTCACCCTGAGGGTGAGGTGGGGTGCCCAGCACCTGGTCCGCAGCACCTGGCTTAGCTGAGATAGGCTATGCTGCAGATTGCCATCAGTGCCAGTGTGTGATAGGTAGTCCTTGCAGACACACCTAGGATACACCTGTGTCCATCCGTATTTCCCAGTCACGTCTAGCCCTTGTGGACTATGTTGCACCCAGAATAGTGCATATCCTGTGTGGGTGCCATGGTCACATGATTTAAGTGAAGGGGGGGTGTTTGGACCCATAGGCAGATTATGTAGCACCCCTAAACCACCCTCTGGGTCTCAGGGTGGGGGACAGGATCTCCCATCAACAGATCCACACTCTACATCCCTGCAATGGTGGCAGTAGAGGGGACCATCAACCCCAGTCCTGCTGGGGAACGGGCGCCCTACAGGGCAGTCAATGCAGATCTGTACGCATCCATAAGGCAGTGGCAGACAAACAGTAGGCCTGGAAATGCTCAGCTACCCCCACCACTATCTGACATTCTCCAGCAGCGAGCACAGTGAGTCTCCAGCCGCTGCACCCTGCAAGATGTTCCAGCCATACACATACTAACTGCAGACAGTCTGCTAGCTAGTCCATAGTGCATGTTCCTGGAGGAGATGTGTGCACCCAAAACTGGGATGTGAGCACACACACCAAGCAGATAAGTCAGTGATTGGGCCCCAGAAAAGAGAACCCATTAATATCACTTGAGAAAAATACTATACAGCACTATGAGGGAACCTAGCCATACCGTGGTCACTGCTCAGTCAGGGTGAAAGTGACCTCCCAGCAGGACATGCTGTGGCTACCCTGTCCATGCAGGTGGTGGCCGGGCACTACAATGTCCCAGCCATTGCCCTATGCCCTGTGCAGATGCATCGAAAAGTCCTCAAACATCACCTATTCTTACAATATTACCCTGACACCATTCCCGACACTTACACTGCCCCCAACTTACCTCCCTACCTAGCCAGTCCCTCAGATCATCTTCCTGTAGATAACGGCTAACCATTATCTCTCCTTACCGGCCTCCTTGACCCTCTAGCCAAGTCTCTAGGTAAATGTCTTATCTTTATTTATCTGTAAGAGTATTATAATTTGTAAGAGTATTATAACTTGTATATAATGTGTACATAGTTTTTTTTCCTCGTTTTTTCTCCATGTTTACATTCCCTGTTCAATGTAAAAAACTTGATGTAACTTGTTACATTCTTGTATGTTCTGTTTCAAATGTAAACCGCACTGATTATAATAGTGCGGTATATAAGAAAAATAAATAAATAAATAATCCTGCCCTGGCCACCCTGTCCGGGACATACCCACAGTACCTTGCTCCTCATTATGCACATTGGAAGGCTAACACTGGAAACAGTGCAAGCAGTGTGGGCTGAGTAAGGTGTAGGCAGCTACAGCACACTGGATAGACAGGCACACACTCCCACACCTATGCCAGCATTGTGCAAATGTAGAGGCTTTTAGCAGCCCTGGCCACCACACCAGTCCTGGGCACAGTGCAGACATGGCTATGGTACGCAATACTGTTGGGGTCACTCCCCGGGGTGGTAAACACTGTCAGAAACCAAAACTGAAACACACTCCACAGATATCAGAAAGGTTGCTATGATGCAGCTCTATCAGCAAATTGTGATTAACTTAGGAATTGTTATCTGCCATTAATCATAGCCACCTTTTGATATATGTGTAACGTATCCCCAAGTTTAGGGCAGCATTGCTAAGGTATGCAAGTGCTAGTATTGGGAGATGCTGCTGCACGCAGGGCCCAACAGCCTGATTCTCCATGAGGCTTTGGATAGTGGAGCCTGTGGGTGTGGGTGTTTATGCCCCTGTTGGCCGCTGCTCTAGGGCAGAAGTTCCCAACTCCGGTCCTGGTGGGCCAAACACTGTTTGGGTTTTCATGCTGTCCCTAATGAATATGCATGAGATACATTTGCATACCATGGGGGCAGCACATACAAATGCAGCACAGGCATATTTATTAGGGACAGCATGAAACCTGAATGGTGTTTGGCCCTCCAGGACTGCAGTTGGGAAACTCTGCTCTAGGGATTGCACATGTTTATGGTGTCTGTGCTCTGTAGGGTAAAATATAGGCATTTCAGGCATGTTTATTTTATCTGAAATAAAGGTTCCATCTTTATTACCACAGTTTAGTACTGGGTAAAATATGGGGATATGGTTGGCAGGAGCCACAGCTGGGACTTGAACTTGTGACCTTCTGCTCATGAACACACTGGCTGTGTGTACTGCACCACACTGTTGCCACAGGGACAGTTCATTCCCTGGGGATACCATGACTGTTTGTCAGACAGACCCTGTCTGTTGCAGTGCACGGCACCCACCTAAATGGGGCTAGGCTATGGTCTGCTGTGGGCAGATGCCACTGCCCCCTCCACCACCATGCTGCCATGCCATTATGCCAGTGGTGCACAGTCCCAGGCCATCCAGTATGCCGATAGGCAGCTGCCTATGGTGTGGGTTCTCGGGTAGGGGGTGCCTACATGGACATGCACGCTCCCCCCCCCGCACCGCCTGCCAATGTTATGTGCCCTTGGGGGTACCTGCTGGGTAATCTCCCCTGTGATACTGTGGGACACACACTCGTGCCCATGTTGGATCCTCGTCAGTTGCTGTCTTACAGTTTCAGCATTCCTATGTGCCACCTAGACATCTTCCTAGCCCGCACTGTGCCCCAGCTGGACCACAGCATGTGCCGCCTGCAGCCCCCTGTATCCCATTTACAGCATCAGTACAGTTGTCCTTTCCTACATGCCCACTCTGCTGTTGCTGCACATGTGCATGCCTTAACAAACCTGCCCAATCTAAATGACAGAAACCCTGATCAGCGCTATTTCAATGTTGGCTCATTCACTTTGTAGGGGGACAGAGCATAGACCCTTCCAAACATGATATCTTCATTTATACACTTTATCAGTAGTGTTGCTTTATGTTTATCATTAATATCACTATTGGCCAGCTTGGTTATTGGGATTTTAGATGTGGTTCTGGTCCTTTTATATGTTTATTTGCCTTTTTGGTCCCTGCACATATATCACACCTATCACTTTTCTGGGTTTCCCTGCCTTTGCTGCACATTGCTGACTTAAATGGTTTCTCTTTCCTGCAAATGTGCCTTAACGCGAGAGTTTCACTGGCGTTAGTGTTCAGACCCGGATTTCACAGTGTTAGTGTGCCTGGAGGCTCTCCCCTCCCACTCTCTGCCCATTGACCCCTTCTCTCCGCCCTCTGGGAAGCCTTACTCCACCCTTCAGACCCAGATTTCACAACGTTAGTGTGCCTTAACGCCGCTGCGACATTATCGTGCGATAACGTCACTTATCGCGCAATAATACCACCGCTGCAACATTAAGACAGTTTAGTAAACATACCCCTTAGATGCTTCTGTATTGATAGCATATCAACAGGACATATAGATAAATCAAGAGAACAAACATTAATTATCTGTGAACAGAAGTGGATCTTTAAGTTGCATATGTTATTTCCGGGAGGCTTGAATGCACAGATAGAATGAGCAGCCTGTGTGTGATTTGCTAGTAGAAGAGTGATAGAGGTTAAGGTAATAGTGTTTTAAAAGAGGGTACCAAAGCTAAAGCAGAAGGTTAAGTAATCATGTCTGAATGTACTGTTAGATAGAGCAGCTTGTGTGGGATCGAGCTATAGAAGGGTAGTCTGTGTGTGACCTGCTGGTAGAAGAATGATAGAGGTTAAGGCAATAGTGTTTCAGAAGAAGGTACAAAAGTTATCGTAGAAGGTTAATTAATCGTGTCTGAATACACCGTTAGATAGAGCAGCTTGCGTGTGATCGAGCTACAGCAGAGAGGTGGAGCTATAGAAGAGAGGTGGAGCTTGTGAGAGTAGTGTTTTAAATGAGAGAAATGAAGTCTAATGGAAAGATACAAAGTGGCCACAAAACACATGGTATAGGAGGATAATGAAAAAGGAGATACAAAGTAAGTTCTAAATGGATAGTAGGAAGCTAATTTTTATCGATAGCTTAATCTTTTAAGAAATTGGAAACGCTAAGATTTGTAATGACGGGATCCCTTGTTAGACTGATGTCATGAGGGGAGAGCGCATAACAGCAGTAGTATCGAGGGAATCCGCATGCGCAGCGTTTTTTCACATCGGCAGTGAAGTCCCGATGAAAGTGATGAAATACAGAAGGAGATCGCATGCAGCATCGATGAGCACTGAAGATGTTTAAAATTAGTGGTTAAAGTGAGTAACAGGAAAGTTTGAACAGAAGAGGTTTCCGATACAAGAGCATTATAAAACAAACGAAAGCTGGGGGAGTAGATTAGAAGTGGGCAGTTTACATTTACCCGAACAAAGCATTTTCTTGCGAGGGAGGTCTAACCATAAGGAATGGAGGCAGTGCTTTGGAAATACAGAAGTATATGGGTAGCACAAGTAATGAAAGTTAAGGCTGAACTAAAATAAGTTAATTGGTAGAGGTTTAGTGTAAACAAAGAAAGTTAATGTATGATTAGTTCAAATAGAGATATAATTTTAATAGAAAAGAGTTTTTGATAGATTGATAATGTAGTTTAAAATATGATGTGGTTTGTTTCAAAAGTAGCATACACACCCCTAAAGAAGCTAAAATAGCAAAACGCAAAAAGGCGCTGAGGAGAGGCATTGGGGCAGAAAAAGAGACAGGTAAGTTAAATGTTCTGTCTACAATTGCTATAATTTGAAAACTACTGGTTGACTGAGGAGAAAGGTCCTTCATGCAAAAAAAAAAAAAAAAAAGAAAACAAAAGACAGTATGATACGGACAATGGTCTGAATTATATGCCAAATTAGTCCGAGACCATCTTCTTGAGTTTATTATTTATACACATTTGGCGGTGGAAACTGCAAATATCAATTGCTGATAGAAATAGAGTGAGAAGCAGACAAATATTTTGACAAAGGGGAGAGACAGGGGGACATACTGGACAGACAAGGGATAAATGCTAGACAGAGGGGAGAGACAATGTGGGTTAGGATTATAATGGGCTGATGGGGGAGGCTAGCACTGGTAATGGGCAGATCGGGGGGGGGGCTAGGACTGGTAATGGGTTGATTAGGGAAGGCTAGGACTGGGAATGGACTGATCTAGGGGGGCTGGGACTGGTAATGGGCTGATTAGGGGGCTAGCACTGCTAATGGGCTGAGGGGGGGGGGACTAGCACTGGAAATGAGCTGATTAGGGAAGGCTAGGACTGGTAATGGGCTGATGGGGAGTAGGACTGGTAATGGACTGATGGGGGCTAGCATTGGAAATGAGCTGATTGGGGAGGTTGACTGGAAATGGGCTGATTAGTGGAGGCTAGGACCGGTAATGGGCTGATGGGGGATAGGACTAGTAATGGGCTGATTAGGGGAGG
The DNA here is from genome assembly GCA_033557465.1 of Ichthyophis bannanicus. NCBI lineage: Eukaryota > Metazoa > Chordata > Amphibia > Gymnophiona > Ichthyophiidae > Ichthyophis > Ichthyophis bannanicus. The sequence goes on along the minus strand of CM066032.1, from coordinate 660,462,384 downwards.
CTAGCACTAGTAATGGGCTGAGGGGGGACTAGCACTGGAAATGAGCTGATTAAGGGAGGCTAGGACTGGTAATGAGCTGATGGGGGGGGGGGGTAGGACTGGTAATGGACTGAGGTGGGGGTAGGGCTGGTAATGGACTGAGGGGGGCTAGCATTGGAAATGAGCTGATCGGGGAGGCTATACTGGAAATGGGCTGATTAGTGGAGGCTAGGACCGGTAATGGGCTGATGGGGGATAGGACTAGTAATGGGCTGATTAGGGGAGGCTAGGACTGGTAATGGGCTGATGGGGGGTAGGACTGGTAATGGGCTGATTAGGGGAGGCTAGCACTGGTAATGGAGTTGAAGGGGGACTAGCACTGGAAGTGAGCTGATTGGGGCGGGCTTCAACTGGGAATAGGAGATTGGTGGGGAGGGGAGGATAGAGCTGCTAACCTTGGAAGAAAACTGGGGGCTAGGGCTACAAATGGGCTGATGCGAGGTGATGGGAGAATGGGACTGGAAGGGAGTGGATGCTGAGAGGGGCTGCCATGGTATTTGGACTAGGAATTGGACAGTGGGGAAGGAGGGGGACTGGAAGGGAATGGACACCAGTGGCAGTCATGGGAATACAAGTTGACATTAGAAGGTACCGGGAGGGAGGACTGGAAAGGGGCTTATACTGGGAAGGGTTACAGGGACTGGAAATAGGCTGATGGAAAGAAGTGAAGAAAACAAAAGAAGAGATAAGAAATGGCAGACCACCAACCACAGACCACAGAAAGAGAGCTAAGAGAATACAGCAACCTTGGGCCGGAAGGACTGGGGTTTCTAGTCCCACAGGTGCTCCTTGTGGTCTTGGGCAAGCCACTTAACCCTCCATAGCCCATGTTCCCTGTAAGTATTAGTGTATGTGTCTCATATCCCCGCGTGTTAAATGTATCCTCCAATTGTGTTGTGACCGCTTTGATTGAAGGATAAGGCGGTATACAAAACTGTCTAAATAAATAAATAAATAAATAAATACAGGAAAGCAGAAGTCTCAGATCGGGACCAGTATGATCAGAGAATACAATGGTCAGACAAAAAAGGTAGAAAAAATAAATTTTATTTCATTTTAGTGATTGGACAATGTGTTTTCTTTATATTTTATACTGCATGGAGGAACTGCATATTTATCTGATGTTGCATTGCTTGAAGAGTCTGGCTTCTTGGGGTTTCAGTTTAAATTTTGTCTACATATTTTTATTTTTACTTTAGATTGTAAGTCACTTATACTGTACTTGGTGAGGGTTTGTGTTCTGAGTGTGTGACTGAGCCCAGGTGTTCCGTTAACATAGAGTTTGTACATAAAGATTTATACTGTACTGTAGTAATTTGACATGTTCAGCTTTTCAAATAGGTGTATAGATGTTCCAGGGTCCACTGTAGTATTTAGTGACGCTTTATTTTGGTGGGCTCCTTATGTGAGTTTTGGAAGTTGGTGCTGATATGGTATGGTATGGTATGGTAGATTTGCTCTATAGATACTCAGCAACTTTGTTGTAGGGTTTTGCATTAGTTCACAATATACCTGGTACTGGAGAATGTTTGTTGTTGTTAGTGAGATGATCAGAATCAGATTTTTTTGTTTTTGTTTTAAGATATTGAGTTCTGTGGATGAATGTCCTGGTTCTGCTCTGCAACCACTGTTGAAGGGGGGTTCTGTGGATGCAAAATATATGTTGAAAAAGAAAAGGTAATAACCATAATACAGTTTATAACAACAAAATAAAAATGAGTCATAATTTAGTTTTATAAACTGTGCTGTGGTTCTCGCTCTCTTTTAGTTCCTTGGCGTGCAAACATCTTGCATTTCCTCCATATAATCTAATCAGCTTTTTGGTTTGGTTCAGTCCCTGATTGGAGTTTTGAAAAAGCCCCACCCACCTCTAAGGGGGGGGGGGCAACCATCTCATCCTTCGCCACAGGTAGCAGATTGCCTTGAGCCACCCCTGCCTTCTGTGCTCATGACCAGTGGATTACTGTCACATTCTCCATTTTCTGCTCCTGCTGTAATTCTGCACACAAAATGCAGTTATGTGTCAGAGAAATGATGCATTATCCTGCATGCTTGGTTTGTCACTGTAACACAGCATATTGTTTTGCAGTGACGCTTTATTTAAAACACATGCAAGAACTGCAATATTGCTAAAGGTTTTCCATTTTGCATTATTGCATACTGACTTCCTTCAGGGGTGATTTTGTGAGTTAAGGCTGCTGTTGTTGTTAAGTGCCGTCGAGTCGGAGTCGACTCATGGCGACCCTCTGGATAGCTATCCTAAATTGTGTTCGGTCTTCAGTCAGGCGGCTCATTGTTGACAGACTGGTACCCGTAGCTGCTGTTATTGTATCGATCCATCTCATTGCTGGCCTTCCTCTTTTGCGTTGACCTTCTATCTTGCCAAGCATGATGTCTTTCTCTAATGATCTCTCTCTCCGCATGATGTGTCCAAAGTATGAAAGTCGAAGTCTTGTCATCTGAGCTTCTAAAGAAAGCTTAGGTTTGATCTCCTCTAGTACAGACTGGTTTGTTCTTCGGGCAGTCCATGGTATACACAGTATTCGCCGCCAGCACCATAATTCAAAGGCATCAATTTTCTTCCTATCTTTTTCACTGTCCAGCTTTCACATCCATATGATGTTATTGAAAATACCATGGCTTGAACAAGTCGAATCTTTGTATGGAGAGAGACATCTCTGCTCTTGAGAATCTTATCTAGGTCTTTCATAGCCATTCTGCCAAGAGCAATGCGTCGTCTGATTTCTTGACTGCATGTTGCTTCTTTATTGATAGTTGATCCAAGTAGGTTAAAGTTATTCACGATTTCAATTTCTTCTCCTTCGACGATGAACCTGTTGATTATGCCAGTTGTCATGATCTTTGTCTTCTTTACATTAAGGTGCAGGCCCATTTTGAGACTATGTTCTTTGATTGTGAGAAGCAAATGTTTCAGATCATCTTCACTTTCCGCCAGTAATGTGGTATCATCAGCATAGCGAAGGTTGTTGATGAGTCTTCCACCAATCTTCACACCTCTGTTGTCTTCATACAATCCTGCTTCTCTGATGATTTGTTCTGCATATAAATTAAACAGTGTGATGGGGCCCGTATGGTGGAGCCCTTTGAAACCCTAATTAGGCGGTTGCCTAGGGTTGTAGAAATTTACCCTGCTCTTGCTATGAAAAACAGAGTCTTGTGGTCAGTGGTAAGGAAAATAAAGCATGGGTTTTATTCCCCGTCCCGCACGGACATTCTTCAAGGACAAAACTTAAACACAGCAGTGCACAAAAATGGTAACAAAAACTTCTTTCCTTTGTTATTCTTCACAAAGTATTTTTCCTTCCAAAAAGGTTAACACAAAGAAGTGTGGTTATTCTTACAGCATATATTACAGTCCATTGGTATGGGATCTGAAAGGTGGCTGTTACTCTCCCATACCATCCATTCAGGCTCAGTTCCCAAACCGTCTGAGTCAGCTTCTTCTCCCGTATAGGAGACTGGCCCAACCTCTTGTGAGAGATCACTATTGCTACCTGCAAAAGCTTCTATAAACCCAGGGTTATACTCTCCTGGTCTGAGGAAAGCTCTCCGCTGATCCTCCTCACGAAGTGAGAGTTTAGGATATCTCTCCCTTACAGCATTATTCTCTGGGCTACGCCCTTTACAACAGTCATGGTATTTAAACCTCTCTTTAAAAGCAGAAGGTTCCCTTCTCTGTACCTTGGTGCTATTCTTAGCTCGGGGGTTGTAGTAGCTCCTTTCCCCGGCTTTCCAGTCAGGCTGTGAGTTAAGAAACTCTGTGTCAGGCTCCCAGCTGTTCTTTTGACTACAGCTACGTTTGAAGTTCCCTCCTCTGGGTAAACTCCCTCCGGGCTGACCTGTGCTCTGTGACTGTAGATAGCGTCTTCCTGAACTGCTGCCACTTCCTGGTTCCTGGATTGCAGCTTCCTTTCCCAGCTGCCCTCTGCAACTTCCCTTGCAGGAGTCCTGGCAGTTCCCCTGGTAGCACCTCCTACCCTGCCTAAAACTCTCCCTTATATGGTTCCTAGCCCTGCACGTAACGTCAGAACTAGGGGACAGGTGCTCTTGATGAGCTTTTGGCTTTTCTTGTAGTAACGGCGTTTTCTGCTCAGCTGTTTTCCTGTGCCCTGTATCCATTCCTACAGCTGAACCAGAGGTAAGCTCTTCACTTTCCTGAACTTGCATACGCTCTGTTTTATCCACTGCATCACAACAGGTAGGGGGAAAGTATGCAGCCTTGTCTTACACCTTTGCTTATTTTAAACCATTCTGTTTCTCCTTGTTCCGTTCGAACTGTTGCTTCTTGATCAATGTACAGATTGTGCAAGAGAACGATCAGGTGTTCTAGTATACCCATGCTTCTTAATGTGGCCCAGAGTTTCTCATGGTTTACACAGTCAAAAGCTTTGCTATAGTCGATAAAGCACAAATAGATATCCTTTTGGTATTCTTTAATCTTTTCAAGGATCCATCTCACATCCGCAATGATGTCTCTCGTTCCTCGCCCTTTTCTGAACCCTGCTTGCACTTCAGGTAGTTCTTGTTCCAGGTATGATTGTAGTCTCTTTTGAATAATCTTCAGTAGAATCTTGCTGGCATGTGGGATCAGAGCGATTGTGCGATAATTTCCACAGTCAGTTGGATCACCTTTCTTTAGTATTGGTATAAACACAGATCTTTTCCAGTCAGTTGGCCATGATGCTGTCTTCCATATTTCTTGGCAGAGCCTTGTAAGTACGGTAACAGCTGCATCAGATTGCATTCCCATAGAAGTATTACAGCAATCAATGCCTGGTGCTTTGTTCTTTGATAAGGCTTTCAATGCTGCTTCAACTTCTTCTTTCATCACCAATGGTTCCAGATCATAAGGTACTGGTTGAAACGGCTGTTGGTCCACTTGATCTTTATCTTATAAAAACTCTGTATATTCCTTCCATCTTTTCTTGATCTTCTCAGCATCATTCAACATAGAACCTTGAGCATCTTGTAACATTCCAATTTGAGGCTGGAACTTTTTCTTTAACTCTCGTAGCTTTAGGAAAGCTGATCTTGTTCTTCCTCTAATAGTTTCTGCTTCTATTTCGTTGCATGCGTCATTGTAGTACTTTTCCTTGTCCTGTCTTGCTGCACGTTGGAAATCTCTGTTGAGTTCTGTGATTGTCTTTCTTTCTCCTCTGGCTTTAGCTTCTCTGCGTTTCTGGGCAATTTTCAGAGTTTCTTCCGTCATCCATTTTGGCCGTTTTTTCTTTTTTACCTTTTGTAGAGACTTCTCGCTTTCTTCCAACACAACCTTCTTGATGTCATTCCATAACTCTTCTGGAGCTCTATCATTTGTATCTAAAGCAGCAAATCGATTTTGCAGGCAGTCTTTAAATTCCAGTGGTATATTCTCAAGGTCATATTTTGCTGCATTCATGAGTGGTTTGCTCTTTTTCAGCTTTAGCTTGAGTTTGCATACTAGAAGTTGATGATATGTACCACAGTCAGCTCCAGGTTTTGTCTTTGTTGATGTTATAGAGCTTTTCCATCGTTGACTTCCACAGATGTAGTCAATTTGATTTTTATACAATCCATTGGGTGAAGTCCATGTGTACAGTCGCCGCTTGTGTTGCTGGAAGAAGGTGTTCGAGATGAATAGATCGTTGGTCTTGCAGAATTCTATCAGTCTTTCTCCAGCTTCATTTCTGTTGCCAAGTCCATATTTTCCAACTACTTTGTCTTCTTCTTTGTTGCCAACCTTTGCGTTCCAATCACCCAGGACTATCAGGATATCCTGTTTGCATGTTCTGTCAATTTCAGCTTGTACTTGTTCATAGAACTCTTCAATTTCATTCTCTTCTGCAGCTGTTGTTGGGGCATATACTTGAATTATAGTTGTGTTGATAGGCATTCCTCGTAGACGAATAGAGATTAAGCGTTCGCTGACTGCATTGTATTTCATTACAGTTCTTGCAAGTTTCTTCTTTATTATAAATGCAACACCATTTTTTCTTTGCCTTTCATTTCCAGCATAGTAGACCATGTGATCATCTGATGCAAAGTGCCCGATGCCAGTCCATTTCAGTTCGCTGACACCCAACAGATCAAGTTGTACACGTTCCATTTCATTCTTGACCACCTCCAACTTCCCTTGGTTCATGCTTCGTACGTTCCATGTTCCAATGTGTAAGACATCTTTACAGCTTCTGACTCTCATTTCATGTGCAGCTACATCAGCAGTCAGACGTCCCGAGGGCTTTGATCCAACCACATCATAAATGCTGGCTTTACTCTGAAAAGTCTTCAGCTCTTCCCCAGTAGCTAGTTGAGTGCCTTCCAACCTGGGGGTCTCATCTTCCAGCACTACAGCACAATTTGTTTTGTTCTAACTATCCATTGGGTTTTCATGGCAAGATACAGAAGTAGATTGCCAGGCCTTTCTTCTGCGCAGTTTAAGTTTGGTGTTGCCGTTGTCACAGAAATGTGATCCTCCGCCATCAACACTATCCCATTCTGCTGCTGCCCAGATGGGTGGTTTGCCTTGGTCTGGCATCTCAGCTGAGACCTGTCCATCTTGGGAGACCCTGCCAGTAGTTAAACTACCGATAGTTTAGCTCTCAGCATCACTGATGCACACAAGCCCTCACAGCACGACAAGCTGCAAACCAAGTGAGGGGTTAAGGCTGTACTGAATGTTTTTTTGTGCAAGAACAGTATAGTGGGGGACTCTAGTATGTAGGTGGGAGGATCATAGAAAAGTCATCACAATGGATATAGGGAAGAGGGATGGGCTGAAGGACTGAAGGAGGTAGATGAGTGTTCAGTTAAGGCTGTACCGAACACTCATCTACCTTCTTCAGTCCTTCAGCCCATCCCTCTTCCCTATATCCATTGTGATGACTTTTCTATGATCCTCCCACCTACATACTAGAGTCCCCCACTATACTGTTCTTGCACAAAAACATTAAAGAATGAAGAGTATCTTGCTGAAAATGAAAAACGACCTCTATACTAGTGCTAAAATCAAATCGGTCATGCTTTTAGTTATCTGTGCCAATATGGTGTGTGTGTGTGGGGGGGGGGGGGTTGCTGTACATAGGTAGGCACATTGCTTTCACCATCTTTTGGAGTTTTATATTATGGTGTTATCTATTTTCCTGGCATCTGCTACACCCTGGCTCACATGGTGACACTTTGCTTTTCATGGAGTATGACTCAATTCACCATCAGCTAATATGAGATCAACGCTGATGTCGTCATTTTTGCTATGGCAACACCATGGCCATGCTAGCTCCTTCATGATACTCTTATACTCTACGGCACCCATTGACATCACAGTGGATTAGATGAGCAACCCTCAATGATACAGACCAACCCTCCCACATTATCCTCACACTCACTGGATGTGACATGCCCATCACGTATTCCCTTGACAGCCATCCAGCACCTTAGATCAGACATCCAGATAGGCTCTCTTATCTCGTGTTGCAGCAACCGTTCTTCTGCATGTTAACCCACCCTCTGGGCCCTTGTAACATACGCTGTTTACCGTGTGCAAACCAGTCATTAGCACCCTTTACATGGAAATGGCTCCTCCCCACCTCTGCCATTACTATGTGCAGAGGGCCTTAACGCAGCTATTTTCCCACATTAAGGCGCATTAAGGAGGCATCCTCAAAGCACTTTAGTAGACATATCCCTAAATTACTATAACTGCTAGATTTTGAAATACAGAATATAGGGACACATTCATGGCTACATATTTTTTAGGAAGTCACACCAGAAACGTTTATGTTTATTTAAAATTTTATATACCGCCTTTCTACAATACAAAATGGTGTGCTAAACACATTATTCCATCCCATTGTGGTGGTATTAATTGGGTATATCCTTATTCTTGCATTCATAGTTTGGTGTTCTGGGTTGAGGAAGCTTCAACAGATCTAGAATATTACATATCACAATCGGGTAGACAGGACTGAGACCACCCTGAGTGCAACACTCATTGGGCTTCTCTTATTCTGAGATATGCCAGGGGAGTTATATATAGCATTGAGTCTATGCTCTAAAATGATGGATACTGGCTCATTAAAATATGTAGCAGACAGCAGCATGCAGTAGGAGAAACCCTTTCACCTAAGCTGTGTCTAGGAAACATCCTATAAATTCCAAATGAGGTAATGGACTCAAATGGGATTTTGGATTATTTTTAGATAAACCATCACCTGGTTATGTGCATTTCTAAAGAACTAGGTGTAGGCAATTATATCTGCTCTAGAGCAGCCATAACTGTTGCAACTCGATTGAGACACAACTTTACACCCTTATTTTATAAAGTATGTTCATGTGTCACTTTATTAAAATAGACTCCAACTATGCATGTGGTGTTTATGAAATTGCCCTCTTTGTGAATACACCTAAAGCTGTGTACCTTTTTGGGAACCTGCCAGGTACTTGTGACCTGGATTGGCCACTGTTGCAAACAGGATACTGGGCTTGATGGACCTTGGTCTGAACCAGTATGGCATTTCTTACATTCTAATGCTAGGCAAAACAGCAGGGCATAATATTAGTAGCAATTGTGACCTGTTATAAACCTGAAATACAGATAGAAATACTGTGGCTGACTGTGATGTATGTATGTTTTCTTTAGGTCTGGAGAACATAATCAATCTCCTTTTTGAAGGGAATAAAGAAATCATCTAACTTTTTTCAAACCTCAAACGTATTCAGTGCTCCTAGGCCTAGGATAGGATGAAATCTGTGTTTTCTTTGTGACCAGGAAATACTTAGGGGTATGTTTACTAAAGAGTGTTAAGGGCGCACCTGTTAGCAAGTGGTAACGTCAGTAGTAAGAATATCATCATGTGGTAAAGGCCAGAGTGGGGAGTAGGTGTTCCGGCGGTAAGGGCACTTGGCCCACATTATTGGGTGCTAACAGAAAACATCGGGTGTTAAAGTGTCAAATCATGCACCCTAATGCCCAAAATTGGCAATCACCTTAACGCAGGATAAGGGAGCCCCTATGAAACTCAAGGAAAGGTAAGAGCAAATGGACCTGTCAGATCCATATGTATCCTACGTGTCAATCAGTAAGTGGGATAAGCATGTGAGAGGCAGCTGTACTGTACCAGTGAGGGGTACCCACGTGATATGCTGTAATGTCTGTGTGTGGCCTAGGATTGGGAAGAAGTGTCTCCTGGCAGAGCCAGCATTGCCATGATGTGGGCATCAAAGGGATGGCCAAGCAGGAGTGCTGATGTGCAGATCATTCACAGGAGAGGTGTGAGTGAGACATCCAAATGATTAAACTGTTCCTGTGTAGGCCATGGCGTAGCAGCTGGAAGGAGAATACATGATTATACAAAACAGGCATATGCTGATGGATGTGCTGAAGGATGGATGGCAGTAGATGAGTGCATTATGGCCTTGCTGCCCCGATGCACCAAATGCAGTTGTAGTATATGTGAAAAAATATGAGCTGTACCATGGGGACGTCCCAATACCAGCTATTTGGCTATGACAGCTGTGCCAGCTTTTCTAAATACCATACAATCCTCCTGACACATCTGCATATAACAACTGGACTAATGTCACTCATATTGGCCATATGCAGCAGGTAGGAACATGTGATGATCCCTGCAGGTGGCCATCCAGGAGTGGGATGTGCCTGCATGTTCTGCAGACATGTGATGGAGCCAAAGATGTTCAGTCTCAGTTATGATGAAATATTCCAATCATGACAACTATTGTATCATACATCTGCAGACACTTTGCAATGGGCTACAGCAGACACAATAAAGTCATGCTGTCAGATGGGCATAATTGCAATGCGCATGACTGCAGACCCAATGTGCTATTGTAACACACAAAAAAGTATAAGAATATGTGTCCTCCAGTCAATGCAGACCTTGGACTGTTTCTGGCAGTATACTGAAATGAGTTTCCCACAGTCACAAAGATAACAAGTGGAAGTCAAACCCTGGTCTGTCGCTTACCGAGCTAGTGCTCTAACCATTAGGCTACACCTCCACACACATCCCCACAGGACTGTCTAGAAGCAAAGAGACTTCTGCTCCCTGACAGTAATGAGTAAAATCCAGGTCATGCAACAACATGGCTGCCACATTCAAAGATAGTAATACACCACATCTAAGGCCTGCCTACAGCAGCGTACATGTAGTACACACCACACTGCACACTCAGTACACTAGCTGCATAACAGACACACAGCTGCAGAATACATCCAGTGTCCAAAGACCAAGCCACATGTGAGGTCAAGATGCCCTTCCCACACTGTACCTCCAATGCCAAACAACACTAGCACACAGAGGTCTGCTGCGCCACAGTGTGGCACTAACCCTTGAGACAGCACATGTGCAGAGGGTACAGTCCCTTGTCACCTACTGTACACTACAAGATATGTATAAGCACAGGTGTACCTAAGACAAACCACAATCATGACCCCTGTGGTCCATCGCTGACCATCCTACCCTCCTTGGGGGCCATGCACACTTCTACCACCATCACAGCAGACAAGCAGGTACTGGGCAATTCCCCAGTGATCACAATCATCACCATGACTGCAACTGGGGCCCTGGGTGCCGGTATCAGTTAGCACCTCCATTACCCATGATGCAGCGCACAGTCTGAGCACATATATGCAACTGATGGCCATATGTAGAATGCAGTAAGTGGCCTGTCATATCTGTGCTTTGTGTGGTATTCCAGTTGCCCAGGGACATCTCATGTTGCTCCCTAAGACTGTGGCAGTTATTGACAAGGAACCTGAAGGCAGTGAGTGTTGTCCAGGCAGGAGGGTGTGGGGGATGCTGACACCAAGCAGAAGGACCTGCCAAGACCAAATCCAAACCACGAATAACTCAAGTACCATGGTCAGATCATCATAAAATCGAACTATCCCTACTTCTCCCCTCAGCACCTGACCAATCGCAACCAGACCAAGCATCGCACCAGCTAAGATGCTTCCAAAAATTCAACAAAGACGACCTACTTGAATCCGTAGCAAACCACATACACACGGATCTCTCGGACCTCGAGCTGCTGGCAAACCTCTGGAACACAGGAATCGAGGCTACCTCAAAACCCACCTGGACTCACCCAAAGAACCCAACCAAATCCAAGTCTGAACCATGGTACACCACAACCCTACGGGAACTGAAGAAGGACCTGAGAAAGCAAGAACGTAAATGGAGAAAGCTCAAAACCGAGGAATGCAAAAAGACTTACCTTGACCTCCTATCAACTTATAAAAATGAAGTCAACCAGGCAAAGAAAACACACCACACAATCACGCTCAATAAAGCCCTCAACAGGCCCAGGGAGCTTTTTTCGCTCGTCAAATCACTCACCAAAGCTCCGCAGGACAGCAATCCTAGTGGCTCCATAACGGCCCAGCGGCTAGCAGATCACTACGCCAGCAAGCTTAATCCCTCAGTACCCGCCCTCCTCGCTCCAAAGCTGGACACAGACAACTCCCTACAAAAAAATCAACACCCGGGGAAGAACTGAGCAGGGTGGAAAATGGTCAACCTTCCGGAGAGTGGATGACCAACAGATAAAAGGCATCATCACCAACCTAAAAACCACTACCTCCCCTCTTGACCCCTGTCCAGCCTCCTGGATCAAGGCAACCAAAGAGGAAATAGCACAGCACATCTCCCACATAGTGAACCTCTCACTACTGCAAGGTCTCATGCCATCACTTCTCAAGAAATCTCTCATACGCCCCATTTTGAAAAACAAAGCACTCAACAAAGATGACCCTACCTCTTACCGCCCAATTTCAAGCATATCCTTCCTCGCCAAGATCATCGAAAAGGCAGTGCAGCAGCAGCTACAGGACCACATTGATGACGCAAATGCCCTTGATGTGCATCAATATGGATTTCGACAACATCACGGCGTAGAAACCCTCCTGTTAGCCCTAATGGACAACCTACTCAAGGGTCTGGAAAACAAGAGCAAGATGTACATGCTTATATTCATCAATATCTCAGCAGCTTTCGACTCGGTGCATCACCCAACTCTGCTAGAACGACTCGAGTCCATAGGCATTTCAGGAACCCCACTAAAATGGTTCTCCTCCTATATAACAAACAGAATGCAGCAGGTCAATTTCAACAATGTCAAAGCAACCCCCTTCCCTCAAACCCAAGGCATTCCACAAGGCTCCGCCCTCTCCTCCCTCCTATTCAACTTATACCTACAGCCAGTATGCAAGATCTTCCAGGGCCATGACATCAACTATCATATCTACGCAGATGACCTAATGCTCTACACGCAACTAGACGTAAATAACCCAAATCTCAGCAAACTTGAAAAATGCCTACACGAGCTTCAACTCTGGCTCCAACGCAATAATATGTTCATTAACCACAAGAAAACAGAAGTAATGTGTATCTCCAGGAAACCAGGATTCGAGCCCCCTGCAACTGTCACCATGAACAACAATAATTACAACATCAAGACAGAGATAAAATACCTAGGAGTGATGCTTGACAGCAACCTAAATATGGACAGGCACCTTCGAAATACCAATTGGGCTATTTTCCACAAATTAAAAGTCCTTCAGCCCTTACGTAGCATCCTCGATCATTCTGACTTTAGATCTGTCGCTCAAGCCCTCATCATTCCACACCTAGACTACTGCAATGCCATACTGCAAGGCCTGCCAAGGAAAACTACAAATATTCTGCAAATGGCGCAAAATGTTGCTGCCAGAATCATTATGCAGAAAAGACTCTCTGACCACATTACACCCACCCTAATTGAGCTTCATTGGCTCCCCATCACGGCCCGCATTCAATACAAAATTTTAGTCACTACTTTCAAACTCATCCATAATGTTGTGCCCTCTCATCTCAACAGCTTGATATCCAATCTACCCAACAAGAGAAGTAGAAGAACAGCGAACCTCAATACCCTCTGCCTCCCGAAGTCCTTCACAAAGGTTAATGAATGTACCAGTAACAGAGCCTTCTCATTTATAGCTCCTGCACTCTGGAACCGGTTGCCAAGTGACCTACGTGAAATCTGTGATCTGAAAGACTTCAGAAAAAATCTTAAGACACACCTCTTCCAATCACACTACAACTTAACCTCGTGAATTTCACTCAGCTGTGTGTAAATATGTATATAAGGATCCTGTGTAAAGTCCTAACAATCAGTCACTTGTAAATATGTATATAAGTACACCGTGTGAACCCTTAACAGCATTCAACTGTAAACTGTAACCCCATGTTTTTGCTGTGCCCTACATCCCCTCCCTAATCACATTGTATGCATCCATAATTCTGGCCGGTACAGCCAACATCACCATGTGTAATAACCGCTGCTGATCACTGGAAGCAGCGGGATACAAATGTACGCTAAATAAATAAATAAATAAAATAGTTACCAGCAGATTAGCAACAGCCCAAGAACAGATGTTAGCCTCACTTTCCGGGACTTTCAATCACCTATATTAATCCCAGGCAGCCTGCATATTTCAGCAACACCATCCTGTGTCAGCCACTCACAAATCATCTGTGCCCAGTCTGCCAGTCACCACATGCTGCATGTGCACATAGCCACCATGAACACATCAGTTTTCTACAAACAGTATGGACAACCAGCAGCCTGTGTGGTGACCGGACCGCCATAAAAGAAACAGCCAACACATCACTACAGCTTGACCCTATATAGCACATTGTGCATACATAGCCGTGATATGATCATAGAATGGTCAGAGTGAGCGTGGCCTCTCAGCATGCACAGCTGTGTGCACCCAGGCCATGCCTGTAGCAGACCCACACTAAGATGGCTCAGCCATTGAGCCACCCTCCAACCAATGTTCCCTCTAATTTTCTGTAGGCTGTGTGCGCATAAAATATCAGTTGTGCAGCTTTTGAAGGAAGGTTAAATTTTTGTGCGGCACATAACGACACTCGGAGTTCTATACTTTAAAATGTGACTACACGTCAGAATACAGTATGTACACCACATTGATTGCTCTAGATAATATTGTAGAACTTGTGAAAACCGTAAATACACAACTTTTAAATTTTAAGATGTCTGTGCTGTTTTCTATCAGAATCAGAACCGTAATTTTTGTGCGCTCTGTTATAAAGTATGTGCGCTCGCTCGGAGAGGTGTGTGCGCGCGCACACGCGCACAGCTTAGAGGGAACAGTGCCTCCAACACATATACACCCTGTGCAAACCGCTCTGTTTTAGCCAATACCTAGAATCCTCCGCTCCTCATTTTATCATGGACCTGGGGACAGCTCATGCAATGTGAGGGACATTGGAAAGTGTGCCAGAGACAGGCTGGCCCACAGTGGCCTATGTCTGTCAAAGCAAACATGAAGAGGCGAGAAGTAATAATATGATCCTTTATTCAAAGCCCCGACATGGCTGCATTTCAGCCGAGCCTTCACCAGGGGGAACCTCAAAGAGAACAAGTTCACAAAACAATTAAGAATACAATATAAAACATAAGAATTAAAAATCATAAATAATCAATAAAAGTATGTTGTGTGCCAAAATCAAAAAGACAAATATCCATATACAGTGCCTTGCGAAAATATTCATCCCCTTGGTTTTTATCCTGTTTTGTCACATTCTGTACAACCTGGAATGAAAATGGAGGTTCATTTGGATGTTAGGTAATAGACCTAACAATACAGTCCAAATTTGTGACGTGAAATGACAATAAAATACCTTGTATATATTAAAAAATAAGTAAAAACTGAAAAGTTGTGAGTGCATATGTATTCATCTCTTTTGCTATGAAACCCCTAAATAAGATCTGGTCCAACCAATTAACCTGAGGAGCCACATAAGGAGAAATTAGACCTTACCTGCTAATTGTCTTTCCTTGAGTTCTCTCCGGCTAGTCCAGGAACTGTAGGGTAGTCAACCTCCTCCAGCAGCTGAGGACTGAAAACTCTTGCTGACAGCCTATCAAGCTCCCTCTGGTGTCAGAGACTCAGTCTCCTATTGTCAAAGCACTCTAACACTAAACTTTAACATAACATACTTATGAAACCTTAGCAAAAACAACAAACTTAATATCCTTCCTGGAACCTTCACTTCCACACTGCAATCAGTGTTGCAATTCATTATCAATTCCTATTGTTCCAATTGTGTTTCTCTTTTTTTCTTTTTCTTTTTTTTTTGTAATCCAAATGCCTCCGAGTGACCTCTACACCTCCCCCCTCCCCCCCCCCACGTCCTGTAGAGGGAGATCCAAACTGCAGCCACTCCGAACCTAAATTTCTTAACAAAACCTGTCTTCATTCCTGGTCAGAAGACCCCAAGTGTCCCTGACCCTTCTAACCAAACTCCAATAAGCTACTGTCCATTAACCAAGAGACTCGCAGACCAACTGGGTGGGCCCTGGACTGGCCCGGAGAGAACTCAAGGAAAGACAATTAGCAGGTAAGGTCTAATTTCTCCTTCCTCTTCGTCTCTCCGGGCCAGTCCAGGAACTGTAGGGATGTACCAAAGCAGTCCCTAAAAACGGGAGGGTCCAGCGAGCCCCGCTATCAAGGCCGACGCCCCAACATTTGCGTCTTCTCTTTTGCGTGAACATCCAACCGATAGTGCCTAGCAAAGGAATGAAGCGACGACCAGGTCGCCGCGCGACAGATATCTACCGGAGGAACCAACGCAAACTCCACCCAAGAAGTCGCTTGTGCTCTAGTTGAATGACCTCTGAGCCCTGGAGGAGGCAATCTGCCCTTTGGCCCATAGGCTGCCGCGATCGCCTGTTTCACCCATCGGGCAATGGAAGCTTTAGAAGCTGCCTCCCCCTTGCAAGGCCTTCCAAAAACCACGAACAACCTGTCCGACCTCTGAAAGGGCTCCGTCTGCTGGAGGTGTCTCTGGAGCACTCTTCTGATATCTAACTTCTGAAGAGCATGACCTCCGTTACTGCCCTCCACATGTCGAAAAGTCGGGAGAGAAATCGACTGATTCAGATGAAAACTGGAAACTACTTTGAGCAGAAACGACGGCACCAGCCGTAATACCACCTTTTCTTTCGAAAACTGAATATAGGGAGCCCTACATGATAGCGCTTGGAGATCTGAGATTCTTCTAGCTGAACACAAGGCGACTAGAAATGCTGTCTTCCAAGAAAGCTCTTTAAGACCCGCTGCGGACTCCGGCTCAAAGGGAAACTGTGTTAAGGCATTCAAAACGAAATTCAGATCCCAAGCTGGTACCACCGATTTCACGGGATGACATATGATCCTTGCTGCCTTAAGAAAGCGTTGCACATCTGGGTGCACTGACAAGCCGTTACCCAACACTTTCCCTCTATAACAAGCCAAGGCAGCCAGATGAACCTTGAGAGTACTCAGAGCTAAACCCTTTTCTAGACCTCCTTGAAGAAAGGACAAAATCATCGGCAAGGACGCGGAGAACGGTCTCACTTTTCATTCTCCACACCAGCCCTCAAAGATGCGCCAAACGCGGACATACGCCAGAGAAGTCGACCTCTTCTTGGATTTCAGTAAGGTAGCAATCACCGACGACGAGTACCCTCGACGCCGGAGCCTTTCCCTCTCAATAGCCAAGCCGTAAGCAAGAACCGATGCACCTGTGGCATTAAAACTGGTCCTTGACTCAAGAGATTGATCCGACTGGGAAGTCTCCAAGGAGAGTCCACGAGCAGTCGCATCAGATCCGCATACCAAGGCCTCCTGGGACAATCTGGGGGAATGAGAATCACTCCCCCCCCCCCCCCGTGGCTCGCGATTCTCCATATCACTCGGCCGATCAATGGCCACGGGGGAAACACATACAGCAGCTGCCCCAACGGCCATGGCTGAACCAGACCATCGAGTCCCTCTGACATATGGACCTTGTATCTATTGTAAAAGCGCAATTCTTTGGCATTCCCGAAGGTAGCCATGAGGTCCACGACTGGCTGTCCCCAGCGAACCATTATGTCGTGAAACACAGCTGCGTTTAGCTCCCACTTCCCAGGGTCTAAGATATTCCGACTGAGGTAGTCGGCCTGTACGTTGTCTCTTCCGGCTACATGCACCGCTGAGATGGCCATCAGATGGTCCTCTGCCCACTGCAGTAACTTCTGACTCTCTTCTAACAGTGACGCACAGCCCGTGCCTCCTTGCCTGTTGATATAGGAGACCATCACCGCATTGTCGGAGAAAACACGAACCGCTCTCCCCTCGACCAGACCGACGAAATGCCTTAGAGCCAGGCTTACTGCCCTCTTCTCCAAGCGACTGATCGACCAACAGGCCTCTTCCGCGGACCAGACTCCTTGTGTTACCTGCGCCAAACAATGCGCTCCCCAGCCCGATAGGCACGAACACGCCGTGGGTCCATCCACCATTGGAGACTGACACGCACATCCTCTGGGCAAACCAGCTTCTGAGTCAGAGACTGATGCTGTGGAGACCACCGGGATAACAGCACCTGCTGAAGCGGACACATATGAGCTCTGGCCCACGTAACCAAGTCCAAAGCCGCTGCCATGGACCCCAGTAGTTGTAAATATCTCTACGCCGTATGCGCCTGTAGCTTCAAAAAAGCTGCCACCTGCTTCCACAGCTTTTGTATCCTGTCCTCGGGCAGAAAAAACGCTCCTTCCTTGGTATCGAACAAAGCTCCGAGATACATCAACCGCCTCACTGGAATCAACAGACTCTTGGACTGGTTTATCACCCAACCAAGTTGTTCCAGTAACTGAACCACCCGCATGGTTGCCGTGATTGACTTGTCCTGAGATCCTGCCCAAATCAACCAATCGTCCAGATAAGGATGCACCTGAATTCCTTCTTTCCACAATGCCGCTGCCACCACTACCATCACCTTCATGAAAGTGCATGGAGCCGTAGCCAGACCAAACGGTAGAGCCTGGAATTGAAAATGACCCATGGGTACGGCAAACCGCAGGAATCTTTGATGATCCGGCCTGATTGGAATGTGCAGATAGGCCTCAGGTAGATCTATGGAGGTCAGAAACTCTCCCAGCTTTACCGCTTGGACTACAGACCGCAGAGTCTCCATGCGGAAATGGGGCACCCTCAAACAATGGTTTACGTGCTTGAGATCCAGAATGGGGTGAAAAGAGCTCTCCTTTTTGGAAACTACGAAATAAATCGAGTATCGACCTGAGCCATATTGCTCTCGAGGGACCGGCACCACCGCTTGTAGTTGTATCAAACGCTGAAGCGTGCTGCTCACTGCCGTCCCCTTTGCCTGAGATCCGCAAGGAGAGATCAGAAACGCGTCTGCTAGCGGTTGAGCAAACTCCAGTGCATATCCCTCGCGGATGATCTCCAGGACCCATTGATCCATGGTAATGTTGGCCCAGATGGAGTATGGCATATCTTATGTTCTTATTACCTTAGTAAACGTTCGCGGAGCCGTTGCTAAACCAAAGGGCAACGCTTGAAACTGGAAATGACCCATTGGAACTGCAAACCTTAAAAACATCTGATGCTCCTGACAAATGGGAATATGTAGATACGCCTCTGTTAAATCCAGAGACGTAAGAAACTCCCCTTTTCGTACTGCCATTTATTAGAGACTTCAGTGTTTCCATACGAAAATGAGTTACCCGAAGGTAACGATTTACCTTTCGAAGATCCAAAATTGGTCGAAAAGACCCTTCTTTCTTTGGAACCACAAAATAGCTGGAGTATCGACCGGAGCCGTGTTGGCTTGGCGGCACTGGAACAACAGCTTTGAGATTCAAATGTCTTTGCAAGGTCTTGCGTACCGCTGCACACTTGATGCGAGCCTTGCAAGGAGATTGAATGAACAAATCGACCACCGGGCGCTGAAGCTCCAGAGCATACCCTTTTTGAATGATTTCCAACACCCAGATGTGATTTGAACCCAGGCTGAATAAAAATCCCGCTGCCGACCCCCTACGGGAACAAAATCCGCCTGGGTGTCTTTCATTTCACTGTGACTTTCTCGAGTTTGCAGAGGAAGAGGAGGCTGCAAAACCTCTGCCTGCGCCTCGAAAACCTCAAAACCCCTGACTCCTGAAATATTGACGGCCTCTCTGAAACTGACCAAAACGAACGGAACGAAAACAGCGAAAATCCCTGTACAGGCCTCTAGACGCCTGAATTGGTTGTCCTAACTTCTGCCTATCCTCTGGCAGCCTGCCTCCTTTAGAATCTCCCAAATCCTTTACTAACTTATTTAAGTCTTCCCCAAAAAGAAGTTTACCCCTGAAAGGAAGCTTAGAAAGTCTTGCTTTAGAAGAAGCATCTGCAGCCCAGCTACGCAACCATAAATATCTCCTAGCTGCCACCACTGAGCCCATACTCTTTGATAATCCTCTAATAAGATCATAATGAATGTCAGCCAAATAAGCTGCTCCAGTTTCTAATCTAGAAGCTTCTTCCGCAGAGTTCTCTACATTCTCACCATGTACCCTCTGCGACCAACGAAGACATGCCCTGACTACCCATGCTCCACAAATGGAAGCCTGGATAGACAGAGCATTAATATCAAACACCTGTTTTAACAAAGTATCCAACTTCCTATCATGGCTATCCTTAAGAGCGGCACAACCCTCCACCGGAAAGAGTAGTTACTCACCTGTAACAGGTGTTCTCCAGGAGCAGCAGGAATCAGTCCTCACATATGGGTGACATCGACGTCGATGGAGCCCTTGCGGAGCATTTCCCCAGCTTTCTATGAAAGCCTTTGGAAATGCAGGCACGCATGCGCGGTCCCCTTCCCGCCTAAAGGTGCCATCTTGCTCAGTCAAATGACATAGCTAAAAACAGCACACAAAAATGTAAAAATAAACTATATACAACTGCAACTCCCAGGGGAGGATGGAGGGTTGTGAGGACTTATTCCTGCTGCTCCTGGAGAACACCTGTTACAGGTGAGTAACTACTCTTTCTCCAGGACCAAGCAGGAAGTCAGTCCTCACATATGGGTGACTCCCAAGCTCTGGGCTACCAAGGAACCCAGGCTGAACAAGAGAACTCCCTCTAGTCCCAGCATCAAAGAAAGGCTTTTCACTGAAAGAACCTCCACCGGTAGCCCAACGGAGGGCTGGAGGGCAGGAGTTGCCTAAATCTCAAAGAGATTCTGGAGTACTGCCTGGCCAAAGCACTGTCCCTACGGGACTCCCTTTCCAGACAGTAGTGGGCTGCAAAAGTCTGGCTGGAAGACCAAGTTGCAGCCCTGCAGATGTCTACCTACGGTACAGAGCGGAGATGAGCCACTGAGGCAGCCATTGCCCTGACACGATGGGCCGTGACCCGACTCTGCAAAGGAAGGTCAGCCGCCCTGTAAGCCCAGGTGATACAGTCAGCCACCCAGGTGGACAAGGTACGCTTGGACACAGCTAACCCCAAAATTATTAGGGTCAAAAGATATGAAGAGCTGAGTAGCCCTTCTATGTCCCTGCGTACGGTCACGGTAGAAGGATAAGGCCCTCCTACAGTCCAGGGTATGCAGAACTGCTTCAGCCTGGCTTGCATGAGGCCTAGGGAAGAATGTTGGAAGAACCACCTCTTGGTTAAGGTGGAAGGAGGAGACAACTTTAGGGAGGAACTTTGGATGAGTCCTAAGGACTACCCTGTTCCTATAGAAGCGGGTGTATGGCCTGTCACAGACCAGGGCCTGAAGGTCACTCACTCACCTGACCAAGGTTAGGGCTACCAAGAAGAGTGTCGCTTCCAAGACAGGAAGCGGAGAGGACAAGTAGCCATCAGCTCAAAAGGTGGGCGAGTCAGTTGCTGCAAGACCACATTCAACTCCCACTCAGGAGCAGGAGGACGGATTGGAGGCTTGAGCAAGAGCAAGCCTCTGAGAAACTGGGACACCAAGGGGTGAACCGACAGAGAATGTCCTTCCACCAGTGAGTGGTGAGCTGTGAGAGCTGAGAGGTGGACCCGAACAGAAGTGGACTTAAGTCCCTGATTTGATAAGTGCAGCAGGTACTGAAGCACTACTGGTACAGCACAGGAGAAAGGATCTTCTGTACATAGCTGACACCACACAGAAAACCTTTTCCATTTCAGGGCATAGGTTTTCCTAGTGGACTGCTTTCTAGAGGCTAGGACAACCTCCTCAACTTCCTGAGGTAGGCCCCAGGGAGCCAAAACTACCCTTGCAGCCTCCATGCCATCAAATTGAGAGCCCTGAGATTTGGGTGCAGAAGGGAACCCTGATCCTGAGCGAGAAGGTCGGGTTGCAACCCCAGAGGCAATGGGGGATCCACTGCCAGCTGAAGCAGAAGTGGAAACCAAGGCTGTCTCGGCCATCTGGGAGCCACCAGCAGGACAGAGGCCTTGTCCTGAAGAATTTTGAACAGGGTTCGGGCCACCAGGGGCGTGGGAGGAAACGCATACAGGAGGCCCTGGGACCAGGAAATCAGAAAAGCATCTGCCGCCAGCTGCAGAGGATGCGGTTGCCTGGAGCAGAACCTTGTCAGTTGTTTGTTCGATGGACTGGCAAACAGATCTATGGTTGGAAGTCCCCATTTCAGGAAAATCTTCTGAACCACTAAGGGATGGAAATTTTGTTTATTGACACATGCAACAGAAAAACAAACAAAATCAAAAACAATCACCCCAACCAAGTCCCACACCCCCCAAAACCCCCACCCCCCCAACATAGCACAAAACAAGTATCACAAACCCCCCCGTGACCCACCTCCCCAAACCCACCACCAACCCCAGCAATCAACACACGTGCCCTCCTCCCAACAACAACCCCCAAAAAGTCCTTGTCAATGTCCATGTCCCTCCCCCCCCCTCAGTCCAATGTCCATACCCGACCCAACCTCCCCCTGCAAGAACACCCCAGCATAGTCCACACATTGGTCGTCTTGCAATCCCTGAACCCCTGCCCCGCACAACCCCCCCCACCCGTCCACATGTCCATTTTGTCTGACTCTCAGACTCCCTCCCCCCACCATCCAGAAACAGAGCCCCCTATCCCCATCCCTCCCCCTTCAGATCCATCCCATCAAATCAAACACCTCAAAAACAAACCTCCTCACCCCTCCCCCCAAACCAAATGAAAACATAAGGGCCCCTTTAGCCCATCCCCAACACAGTCCCACCAAAACAAATCATAACTAATCATACAAATCAAAAAGCTAAATACAAACGAAAAACATAACCCTTGTGCTGCCCTGCACTCCAGACAACGGAGCGGGATGCCCAGAACACAAAAAGGACAAACATAAACACTAATAACAAAAAAATGGGGACGGCCACCCCTCTAAGGAGAAAGGGAAAGCGGACAACCGGTCAAACCCCTCATGGAGCACCAGCTCACTCCCCCCTCCCCTCCCGGGAGAAAAACACCCCAAAATCATACCGAGACGTAAACCCCAGGGAAGGAAACCAACCCCTTCTATCACACCCCTCCCCCCAGGGATACAAAACAAACCTCAAAGTCCTACAGGGACGAGAACCCCAGGGAACCCCTCCCCCTCACGGGGGGCGAAGGGTGAGGTGACGCCACAGACGCTCCCAACGATGAGCCTCCACCACCCGCCTTTCACGTTGCGCCATGCTAGACACTTCCTCTAGAATGTCCCGCACCACCTCGTCGAGGGGCAGGACCAACCCCCGGGTCGAGACATGACAGCGCGCTTGCCACAGGTGGTAGCGCACTACGGCCGTGACGAGGTAGAGGGTCCCGGAGTCCTGCCTTAGAGGAAAGGACCAGGCCCCGTACACCCACTCCGCATACGTGAGGAGAGAAAGGTCGCGCAGGTGAAGAGCAGCGGACACCAACCGGCAGGCCTCCACGTTGAAGGGGCACTGCCGGAGGAAATGGTCCATGGTCTCCGTCTGCCCCTCACACCCGGCCCTCGGACAGACCCGCTCGGCCTGTGACCTGTACTTGAGGTTGTCCCTCATGTACAAACGCCCGTGGAAAGACAACCAGGCCACATCCCGAACCTTCTTCGGTAGCCGAGGGGAGTTCAACAGCCGAAGGCCCCGCTGCATCACATCCGCCGGACAGTCCCGCAGGGCCCACCGTGGTTGATAGTGAGAGGTGAGTACCATCCGGTATAATCCTTTTCGCCCCAAGGACTGGGCGAGCGGGTCGGTCACCCCCCACCGCCGAATGAGCCCCACCATCACAAATACGTACGATGGGGCCTGTTCCCCTCTCCGGCGCACACGTGGGACCGAGGACGCCCCCTCCCACTGCTCCCAGAAGCGGGAGAACCATTCCCGATAGGAGGCCACCCACCAAACCCCACCCCCTTCCCTCATCCTACCTAAGTGAAACGCCATAGACAAGACTGACAGGAAAACAAGGGGGTGCAACATACCCAAACCACCCTCTGCCCGATCCAGGCAGACGATGTTGCGCTGGACAGGGTTCAAGCGGTTACCCCACAGAAAACAGAAAAAGACGGCACAGACAGACGCCTGACGGGACAACGGAAGGACGAAGACCGTGGCCACGTGCAGAAAGAGAGGAAGCAGAAACGTCCCGAGGAGTTTGATCTTCTCCTCGTACGTACACCTCCACCCCCTCCACCGCAGCACCCTACACCGTGCAGTCTCAAGACAACGGTCCCAATTGGCCTCCGCACAGTCCTCCGACCCGAAGACGAGGCCCAAAACGCGGACCTCCCCCACGGGAGGAGGAAAGGGGGCGCAGGAAGGCGGGGAGGCCTCCGAGGGGCCCAACCACAGCGTCTGGCACTTGCTGTGGTTGACAACAGAGTGGGCTACCTCCGAGTACTCCTCCACGGCCTCCCGCAGGGCCTCTACCCCCTCAGTGCCGTCCACGTAAACTGAGATGTCGTCAGCGTAGGCAACGACGGACACCGGGGACGCACCAGGCGCCTCCAGGCCCCGTAACCCACCTGAGGACAATCTCCGGAGGAAGGGGTCGAGGGAGAAAACATACAGCAGGGGGCTCAAAGGGCACCCCTGCCGCACCCCCGAGGCGACACCAAACGGCCGTCCGAGCCACCCGTTAATAAACGGGAAGCTCACCCCCCCTCGGTACAGCGCCTGCACGACGAAGAGGAAACCTGCAGGGAGGCCGAAGTGCTGGAGCACCACCCACAGGTACTGGTGACTGACTCGATCAAAGGCCTTGGACTGATCCAAGGAGACCAACCAGTGGTCCCGTTGGAGCGACCGGCCTCTTTCCACCATCTCCCGGACTGTGGCGACAGCGTCCAGAACCCCTCTCCCCCGAACGGAACAATACTGGGAAGGGGACAGCAAATCGCCCGATACCTCCACCAGTCGGTTGGCCAAACACTTGGCCAGGATCTTCCGGTCCGCGTTCAGAAGAGAGAGCGGCCGCCAGAAGTCCAAGGAGCTATCGTCCTTCCCCTTGGAGAGCAGCAGCAGGACAGACTCGCGAAATGACCGCGGGAGATACCCCGTGTCCATGATCTCCTGAAACAGGGAGGTCAGGAAGGGGGCCAGCTGGGCAATGAAAGTGCGATAGAACTCCACAGGGAGCCCATCGCGCCCAGGCACCTTCCCCAACGGCATGGCACGAATCGCCCTCTCCACCTCCACCTGCTGAATCGGTGCAGCGAGTGCATCAACCTGTGCCTGGACCACAGCCGAATACACCGGGGGAAGGCCCAGGTACGTTCGGAGATGGGTGAGGTCCACGGGGCGATCCCCAAACAGGTCCGAGAAGTATTCCCCCACCATCCGCAAAAGGTCCTGCTGGGAGGTATGAATGGTACCGTCCTCGCCCCGCAGGGCCATGACCTCCCGACGCTGAACCCTCTCCCTGCAAGTCCGGAAAGGGTCTGGAGTGGCGCCCCCACCGGCCGCCCCCTCGAAGCATAGGGAGGCATGGCGATCGTAAAGCAGGCCACGGAGCTGGACGCGCACCTCTTCAACCTCCTCCCGCGCTGCCCCTCGGGATACCAAACGATCCAGCGACCTCCGGAGGACAGTGTAGGTGAGGTAGCGGGATCGAGCCATGGAGGTACCCCGGGAACGGAAGAGTTGTCGGGCACGCGTCTTCACCTCATCCCACCAGGCGCCACGGGAAGGAAAAACACTCAGCAGGGTCTCCTGGTCTGCGAGAAAGGCCAAGAACTCCTGGACCACCTCTGATGTTGCTAACAACTGCACATTCAGTCGCCACAGGCCAGGACCCCTGCTAAGCTCCTCGTGGTTAGCCAGGAAGGACACGGAGAGGACGCGGTGGTCCGAAAAGTCAACCGCCTGCAACTGCGGAGGGGAACACTCCACCCGGGCACTCACATATATCCGATCGATACGACTCCTGCAGGTCCCATGGTAGTAGGTGAAACCCGGCGACCGTGGAAAGGCCCGGTGGAAAACATCCACCAGGTCAGCCGTCCGGGTCATCTCGGCCAAAAAGAGGCCCTCGTAACTAGGTGGGCAACGCTCCCCCCCTCGGTCCTGCAAAAAGGTGGTGGTGTTGAAATCCCCGGCGAGGACCACCAAACGGGAGGTGTGTAGGTAGGGGCAGATGACCCCAAACAGGGTCTTCCGCGCCAACTTAGACTGGGGGCCGTAGACCACCACGAAACGAAACCGATGAGGCCCACAGTAGCCGTCTAAGAGCAGACACCGGCCCTGCTCCAGTTCCCACACGTACTGCACCTGAAATCGGTTAGACGTGAACAAAACCGCCACTCCTGCGTAGGGCTGTGCCGCAAGCGACCAGTATGAAGGGTCCCACCTCCACTCCCGCTTTGCCCGATGAAGGCTAGCGAGCGAGGTGAGCCTGGTCTCCTGCAAGAAAATGACATCCAGCCCACTCGTGGAAAGAAAATCATAGGCCGTAGCCCGCACCTGGTCTGAGAAAATGCTGGCCACGTTGAGGGTGGCGCACGAGAACGCAGGAGTGCACGCCATGCCTAGTTCGTGTGCAGTGACCCTTTCCTCCTCTTCTCACCATACCCGGGATCCCCGGAATCCCGCTTGCAGGATAAGCCCGTGAGCTGGAGCAATTCCTCACAGTCCACGTCGACCACCTCGAGGATCTCTTCCCCCTCCTGCTCGACCCTGTCACCCCACAAGGTGCTGGTGCCCCTGAGACCACCAGGCAAAGCTGTCGCAGGGGCTAACCCAGTTCCCATGGGGCGAGGGGGCACGGACAGGTCAGGGGTCGGAGGAATGATCTCCTCCGTGGGGTCCACCACCGGTGCCTCCCCCCCTCCCTGGACAAAGACTGAGACAACGTACCAGTGCCCACCCCCGCGGGGGAGGCCGGGACGGCCGGGTCAGCAGGGGGCTCCTGCGAAGGCCCATCACCCAACTGCGGGGGCAAAGACCCATCCTCCCTCACCTGTCGGGCGCCAGTATCCCCCTTGTTTGGAGGACCCTGACCGCGGCGCGCCTTCGTTACTTTGGAAGGCCGCCGCTGAGGAAGAGGGGCCACCCCCGCTGCTAACCGTTCCGAGCGCCGCACAGGAAGCCCTGCCTCCGCAGGCATGCCCTCATCCGCCTCAGCCGCATCAGCAGCCAAAAAGACGAAACGGTTGATGTCCAACACGGGCTCTGCATCCGGCAACGGGGATGTCTCCCGTTTCTTCCTTTTGGACTTGCCACCCTTGGAAGGGACCGTAATCCATTCCTCAGGTGGCACCACCCTCAACCCACTATCCTGTCGTGATACATTAACCTCCACCACATCAACCCTCTCCTCCTTCCTACCCGAATCCCCTCCCCCTGGTGGCTCCCTCGGCTCGATGGACTCCTCTACCCTAGGGCCCTCGGACTCCTCCTGAGGGAGAGGGGCCTCCACAACCTCCTCCCGCACAGAAGCCCGAGGTGGAGTGACAGCATCCCCCCCGGTCCATTGTGTGACGCGGAGGGGCAGCGGGCGAAGGGGTGGCCCAACTCCCCGCAAAGGTTACACCGAATTAGCAGACACCCGGCCGAGGCGTGACCCCGTCCACCACAACGGGTGCAGACCTGCTCGGGACAGTTCATGCTCAAATGGCGAAATGAGCCACAGCGGTGACACTCACGGGGTTGCCCGGGGTAATAGCACAAGATGCGATCCCGACCGAGGAAACCGGCCGAGGGCACATGCTGCACCACGTTTCCCACCTCACGCAAACGAATCCTACCCTTCCACGACCCGTCCCACACCCCTAGGGGCCCAGCGCCCTTAACCAGGGGTGCGAGGAGCACCGCATGGCGCGACAACCAAAACTGGATGTCCTGCCCTGGGAGCGACTCATTCCGGGATAGGATGGTCACAGGTACCGTCCCCTGGCGAGAGATAGGCACAACACGAAAGTCAGCCCACCCTCCCTGCCCCCTCTGCTGCTGGTATCGGTCCCAAAAAATCTCCAGCCCCCGTCTCAGCATGAAACTGACATCATATTCAATGGTGTTGTTCATGTGGATGAAGGCATAGAGATCTCCCGGGAGAAACCCCAGCCCAAGGACCATCCTCAAGACCTGTTCCCTGGCTGGAGGGGGTCCCTCCCCAGCCCACCGGATCTGCGCCACGTTGCGCCGTCTGACCTCACCCCCTACCCCTTGGAAACCTCCCCCACCTCCTCCCCCTCCTACGGGATCATTCCCCTGAGAACCCCCCCTCCCCCCAGCCCCACCCGATGTCCCAGGAGTGGTGCCCGACCCCCTTAGAGCCTCCGCAAAGGTACGGGGGGGGGGGGAGCTGACCGCCCAGCTCCCAACCCCTGTCCTCCTTGATCATTCCCTGCTACCACCTGCGGGGGATCCCGCTGCTGGTCTGCGGGATCCACAACCTCCGCACATGGGGTGACCTGAGGACTGGGCAAAGTCAGCTCTGCCAATACTGAATCAGGGATGCTCTCCCTTCCGGATCCCTGGGTGCCACCGAGAACCCCCTGATTAGCCCCTGCGTCCACCTCAAGCTGCCGAAAGGCAGCAAAGGCCCCAGGAAGGCCTGTCGGAGTCTCCAGAGCTAACTTAAGGGCATCACGGACCTGGTTCTCGGTAACACCCAAGCGACCAGAAAGCCCCCCCACACCTCCGTCCCTTGTTTCCGACCCAGCGCAAGGCTCCTGGGTCTCGGCCACCACTACCGGGGACGGACCCTGCTCTCCTCCATTCCCGGGATCCAGGGCGACCACCCCATCCCCCAACCCCACTGAAAAAAGACCCTTCCCCCTATCCGGACCAACCACTACCTCCTTCCCTACCACCAAACCTGTTGTCCGCTCCCCCTTTCCCTCTGCCAAACCCTCCACCGACCCACCGTCCGCTGCCCCCTGTACGGCTACCGGCAATAAGGCAGGACCATCCTGGGACAGTAGGGCAGGTTCCCCCATAACTAAATCCCCCAAACCTCCACCCCCCTGCCCCCCGTCACTCCCTGGTCCTACCTTATTGTCGGTGCCAGACGTGGCACAGGGTTCCAGAACCTCTCGGCCGGTGGCCAAGGCTTCAGCAAGAAGGGCGGATGCCCCCTTGCGAGCCAGACCTCCCTCGGCCACATCAACAAATGGGACAGACAGCTGCGCATCCCGCTCCTCTGCCCCACACTGCAAGGACAGCCGACCAGCATTCTTTTTCCCTTGGCCCCCCTCAGGGGCTGCAGAAAAGAAATAGCAGCCCCCCCTGTTCCTTCCCCTCTTCAGCACCTCTCCGGCGCCGGACAGCCTCCCCAGAGGACTGGGGCCGACCAATCCGCAGCTGCCGGGGATCCTGAAAAGGGGAAGCAGCACCTCCAGCAGCCCCCTGCAAAAACGCAAGGCGCTCATCCCCGGCAAAGGCTGAACCGGCAGGTAGCCGACAATCCAAGGAAGCAGCCGCGGACCCCCGACGTCGAGGAACCGAATCCGGGAAACCGTCATAAGCTGCAGGAGCCCCTCCGATAGAGGAGCCACGGAAACGGTCCCGGACTGTCACCGCCGATCGCCGCTGGAGCTCCTTCAGCAGGGCAGAGAGTCGAGGACGGTCGGCTTCACACTTCCGGGAGAACCCGGAAGTGACATCATTTTCATCGCGGCGGCCATCTTTAGAGCACGATTGAGGAGAGGGAAGCCCTACCGCGTCATCCAGCAGCGGGGAAGCCCTCTCCGGAACCCGGACACCATCAGGAAGCATTCCCCGGCGAACAGAAGAGGAAGATCCGGCTGTAATCGCTGTTGTTCGGGACGCAGGGCAACCGGCCAAAAACACCCGCGGATGGGGGGGATCGATGCCTCCGGACCCCCCCTTCAGTACCGGACCGTCAGTGCCTGAAGCAGGAAGCAACACATGAGGTGCCATTGCAGAAGCCTGTACACTCTGGAGAGTTATACCGTCCCCTGAAAAAGGCAAAACGCCAGCATGGGAGACGGGATCAAGTGAACCAGGAATCGCCGGCCCAATCTCCTGGAACGAGACAGCCCTACTGCCACCAACACCAGTTTCCTTCAGGTAAGGGTCTTCGGACCATGATGACACATTAGGGAATGGTAGGAAAGCTTCTTTTCCCCTCACAGGATTCGGATAGGGGATGGGCAGGCTACGGGATGGGGGATATCCACCCTTTCTACCTACCCCCGGGGGCCCCCCCTGGACTGCAGACATACCATATGTAACGGCCCATCGATCATAGTGTTGGTAAAGCTCCGAGAGGGACCCACACCCCTGGCTCTTGATTGATGTTATTTGGTGATACTTGCCCTTCAGGGCCCGCTTTACCCCCTTCCGATAGGTGTTGTAGGCCACCCATTCCTCACCTGGAACGGTGGCCTGCAGGCTCTCCAGGTGGGAGAGCTGGGCTTGCAGCTGGGCCGCCTCCTCCTGGAGGCCCCGGAGCTGCCGTACCGCCGCCACGATTTCATCTGGGGCCCTAGCTGGCTGCTGGAAGGACGGCAGGCCCGACCCCCCATCCTCATCCTCACTAGAGGAGGCCTCCACCTCCTCCAGGACCCGAGGTGGAGGGGGGAACCCACCTCCTCCAGCATCGCACGAGGCATACCTCCAAGGCCTCCCTAGGGCCTCTCCCTGCCTCCACCCAGCCTCCACACCCTGCCTGGGGAGGAGACAGGAGCCTCCTCCCTGGGGTAACGGGCCCAAACCTCCATACCTGTGGGTCCCTCCTCCCTGGCCAGGCACAGTCCTACCTGGGGGGTCCCCCACCCGGGGCGCCGGCTGTTCCATACTGCTTGTTCCCCCATCCAGGTTCAGTGAAGGAGGCCCACCAGGCTTGGCAGGCCTCTGGGCCTGGGCCTCTCCTGCTGGAGGTGGCCCAGGGCCCGACATCCAAACACAGGTAGGGAGCAGGAAATCCTCCCTTGCAGGAGCTCTGCAGAACAGGTCCTCTCACCACGACAGCCAAACAGGAAGTGGGTGGAGCTGCCACTCGTGGGGCTGCAGAATCCTGCTCAACCGGTCTGCCAGGTAGTTTTCCTGGCCAGGTAGATACACTGCCTTGAGGAGCATGTTGTGCCTGAGAGCAAACAAGCAAAGGTCCTGTGCCTCCTGACAAAGGAGCCTGGACCCAGTTCCGCCCTGCTTGTGCACATAAAACATGGCTCCTTGGTTGTCTGTTTGAACTAGGTCAGACTGATGAGTCAGTGTTCGAGAGAAAGTCTTGAGGGCTAACCGAATAGCCCTGAGTTCCAGTAGATTGATCTGCTGTGTGGCCTCCCAGGGAGACCACAGGCCCTGGGTGCACTTGCCTAGACAATGAGCCCCCCAGCCTTGCAGGGAGGCATCCGTGGTCAACACCACTGTGAACCCTGGAATCTGAAAAGGCACCCCTTGCAGTAGATTGGGAGGGTGCAGCCACCAGCGGAGGGAGTTCAGAAACTGTCTGGACACCCTTACTCTGTCTCTGAGGCTGCCTGTGGCCTGTGTCCACTGAGTTCGAAGGCACCACTGTGCAGGCCTCATATGGAGCCATTTCGTCCAAAGTTGGAGCTACTTTGTGAACGTGTATATGATACTATAATATTGTTCATACGTTCAATATTAACTTTTTGTAATAGCGTTAAATAAATAGATGATCTTGTTATCTTTAAAACAGAATACACAATGGTTTCATCAAAAAATATCTTCTTTATTTGTTAAACTTTTCTTCGAAAAAATTGATTATCCAAACTTATAATGCAGCGTCTCAAAAGCGTTTCAGTTTCGCACTTTCTTCAGGAGATTCTTCTTAGTGTTATAGTTGTTGCTGCCCACGTCTCATCGTTGTTAGTTCAGAACTAACAACGATGAGACGTGGGCAGCAACAACTATAACACTAAGAAGAATCTCCTGAAGAAAGTGCGAAACTGAAACGCTTTTGAGACGCTGCATTATAAGTTTGGATAATCAATTTTTTCGAAGAAAAGTTTAACAAATAAAGAAGATATTTTTTGATGAAACCATTGTGTATTCTGTTTTAAAGATAACAAGATCATCTACTCATATGGAGCCAGGCATTGGGGGTCACATGTACTGTCGAAGCCATGTGGCCAAGAAGCCTCAGGCAGAGTCTGGCGGAGACCAGTGACCTGCAGAGAAACTGGTTTGCCAAGTTTATCAGTCTTTGGGCTCTGTCTTCTGGCAAGAATACCTTTGCCGGCCGAGAGTCCAACCTTGCCCCTATGAACTCCAAGTTCTGGGAGGGGAGCAAAGTGGACTTTGTGAAGTTTATGACAAACCCCAGGTTTTGAAGAAGAGCAATAGTTCGGAGGGTGGCTTGTCTGGCCTCCTGGCACATCTGACCCCTGATGAGCCAGTCGTCCAGATAGGGGAAGACAAAGATACCCTGATTTCTCAGGTAGGCCGCCACCACTGCCAGATATTTGGTAAAGACCCTGGGAGCGGAGGTGAGGCCAAAAGGCAGTACTCTGTATTGATAATGGATTCCGCCCACAATGAACCTGAGGTACTTTCTGTGGTCTGGATGAATGAGGATGTGAGTGTACGCATCCTTTAAATCTAAGGAGCATAGCCAATCTCCCTGCTGGAGGTAGGGCAGCAGTGTTCCAAGAGTAAGCATCTTGAATTTCTCTTTCTCTAGGAACTTGTTGAGATTTCTGAGGTCAAGTATAGGCCGCAGGCCACTGGTTCTTTTGGGTACAAGAAAGTACCTGGAGTAGAACCCTTGACCTTGGAGGTGGGGAGGCACAGGCTCCACTGCCTTGTCTCGCAACAGACCTTGGAGCTCCTGAAGGAGAAGATCTGTGTGCAGGGGAGGCCTTGGAGGCTCACCTGGAAAGTATGGAGGAGGCAGCTGTTGGAAGTGTAGCATATAGCCCTTGTGGACGATGTTTAGCACCCAACTGTCTCCAGGGATGAGTGGCCACCTGTGGGCAAACCGGGTAAGTCGACCTCCTGTGCAGGGTTGGGAGAGCAGGGATGGAGAGGCTATGCCTAAGGAGTCAAAAACCCCCACCCTGCTGAGTGGGAGCAGGGGCCGGAGGCTTGGGAGTCCTCTGCCTACGGGGCGCATTACCCTGCCCCTTGGCCTGCTGACCCCGAGGGGGAGCTTGGAAGGCCTGGTACTGTGGGTACTGTTTGTAGGCAGTGCCCTTCCTCGGGTAAAAGGGCTTTTTACCCGAGCCCTTCTTTTTGTGAGAAGGGGCAGAAGTCTTTCTAGACAGCCTTGTCCTCGTGAGGTGCTCGGTTTCGAGCTGTGCGGCCTTCTCGGTCATGGGATTGCCAAAAAGGTTCTCACCTCGGCAAGGGACATCGACCAACTTGTCCTGAACCCATGGCTCGAGGTCCGATGACTGCAGCCATGCCTGGCGTCGAGCCGTGATGCCGGCTGCCGCAACCCAGGCCGAATCCTCGAAGCCATCGTAGGCAGCGCGGGACATAAACTTGGAGCATTCCCGTATCCCAGAGGACAAGGACTTGAACCTCTTCAAGGGTTCCCCGGAGAGACCAGCAGAGAACCCGGCCAGCTCCTTGGCCAGGTCCCGCAAGTACATGCCCATGTACAGCTGGTAAGACTGGACACAGCAAGCAAGCATCGAGCCCTGGAAGCACTTTCTACCAAAACCATCCAGGTTCCGGGCCTCCCTGCCAGGGGGCACCGCGGAGTGCATCTTCTGACTTTTCAGGCGATGCATGGTCGATTCCACCACCATGGAATGGTGTGGTAGCTGCGCCTTCTGAAAGCCAGGGCTCTTTCGGAGTTGATAGATGGAATCGACCCGCTTGCTTAGAACCGGCGCCGAGGCCGGTGCCTCCCACATCCGGAAGAGGAGCCGTTCCAGCATCGGAGGAACCGGAACAGTAAAGGCCTCCTTCGGAGGAGAGTCATACTGTAGGGCCTCGAACTCCGAGAACCGGGTATCCTCCGGAGCGGATCTACTCCGGGGCTCAGACTGTGGTGAGTCCAACGGGACGCACAGAGTCCGGAAGGTGTCGGGGGACTCCTCCTCCTCCGTCTCCCAGGCGGACTCATCCGATGAGGAATCGGGCTCCGACCGCATGGGGCCTGTGAGCATCCGCCCCGATGCCGAAGGCACCGGCGTCGACGCCCTCGGTCCCGAGAGGGAGGTCGAGGGAGACTGCGACCGAGGTCGACCTTGAGCCTTCATGGTCTCGAGTATCGGCTCGGTCTCCGGGGTCGACTTCGACGTCGATGTCCCGGTGGTCAGGGCAGATGCGCCAGACAGGCTGGCCATCAGCGCCCGCTGCTGTTCCATGAAGGCAGACAATCTGCACTCCAAGGCTGTCAGCCTGAGACCCAGCTCAGGAGACTCAGCAGCCACCGATTCGGGCCCCGGCGGCGCCGGGCCCGACGTCAGCTCTCTGGGAGGAGAGTCCACGAGGACTACAGGACTTACGTGTCCAGCAGACTCCAGCTCCACACGAGGTACTTTTGGAGGCTTCTCCTGTTCCACGGGCCCGGGGCGGCAGTCGGGGGTCTGAGACCTAGCTCTCGAGGAGCCAGGGACCTCCTCCTCTGACGACCTCGCGAGCCGCTTCTTCCTCTTTCATTCCCAGTCGGGGGACCCCCTGTCCGAGGAGCCTCGACGATGCTCTGGATCAGATTCCCGAGATGTCGAGGCCTCAGACGAGGTCTGGGCTCGGCTAGAGGCTGAGTCAGAGAAAAGCCTTTCCTTTTGGTGCTGACGACTTCGAAGCGCCTTGGAAGACATCTTTCCACATGGTCCACAGATCTTAGGATCATGGTCAGGACCCAGGCACCAAAGGCAGCAGTCGTGTGTGTTGGTGAGAGACATTAGTTTCTTGCACCGATCACACTTCTTGAAACCACTGGAGGCCATCGGGGAAAAAAAGAGTCCCCGCGAGGTCAAAGGACCGGCCTTCCAGGGAAAAAAAAAAAAAGGGCGCGAACGCCAGCCACGAAGGGCAAAAACCGAAAAAATAAGATTGGGCTCAATACCAGTGTACCGAACCTGGCGGGAGGGGAACTGGCATCGAACCGGAGAAAAAATAGCGAAGGAATCGTGAAAAAATCCAAGTATTTTCCGGGAGGACTAGGACACACATCCGACGGGCTTCACGGAAAAAGAGAGACTGAGCAAGATGG
Organism: Ichthyophis bannanicus; assembly: GCA_033557465.1. Taxonomy (NCBI): domain Eukaryota; kingdom Metazoa; phylum Chordata; class Amphibia; order Gymnophiona; family Ichthyophiidae; genus Ichthyophis; species Ichthyophis bannanicus. The sequence goes on along the minus strand of CM066032.1, from coordinate 660,427,930 downwards.
CACCTTTAGGCGGGAAGGGGACCGCGTATGCGTGCCTGCATTCCCAAAGCTGGGGAAATGCTCCGCAAGGGCTCCATCGACGTCTATGTCACCCATATGAGGACTGACTTCCTGCTTGGTCCTGGAGAATAGTAGTCTTTTTAGTAACCGCTGAAACCACTGCATCCACTTTCGGTGGTTTAAACAATTCACGATCCTGATCCAGCAGAGGATATAAACGAGCCATGACCCTGGATCCCTTTAATCCAGCTTCAGGCATGTCTCACTCTTGTTGAATCATCTCTCTTACCACTCTGTGGACGGGAAAAGCCTTTTGAGTTTTCCTAAATGCCTGCAACAAAGGATCCTCCAGTACCGAGTCCTCCTCTGGTCCTGAAACTGGTCTAAGAGTTTCCACAATCAATGCCGGTAACTCTTCACGACGAAAAACATGAACTATTCTGGACTGATCCTCCTGATCCAAAAGTTCTCCCTTTTCTAATTCCTCCTCAACATCTAAATCTAGATCCGAATTAAACTCTTCAGACATTATAGAAAGTTCCTGCAGATCCTTTCCTACTTTAACCTTCTTATTTATTTATTTATTTAGTAAACACTTGTATACCGCTGCTTCCTACGATCAGCAGCGGTTTACTTTACAGAATCATAATGTATTGTACGGTACATTGAGATTTCAGTTTTACATTTTGATTAGTCAATGATTACGTAACACGGGACAAGCATTTGGATACGATACATATTTGATTAAAGCACACAGATCAAGGTATACATCTGATTTCAGTAGATTGGGGGAGGGCCCCATATATACAATTTGTACAGAATTAGTTGCCAAGGTTCTTGACAGGAACAGAACCTTCACCATCCTCTAAAGGAATAGCCAAGCGCTTCTTCCCAAGATCAGCTACAAGAAAAGGTAGAGAGCTCTTCTGACCATTTCCAAAAGTTTGTTGAAGCAGAGAAACAAAATCCTTTGAAAATAATACTGCCAAACCAGATGAAAAAATTGAAGGCACCTGCGGCACATCAGGAATAGAAGGACCTGCAACAGGCTCTGGTAAGAGCTGCGGAGGAGAATCAGCATCCCCTAAAGATGAAGAAGCATGTTTAGCTCCCTCAGTAGTGGATTCCAAAACGTGCTGCACATCTGTAGTTTCCTGAACACAGGACTTACAGACCCCTGAGTCAGAAAATATCCCCCTTCTAGAGTCACACATCAAACATTGTGGTTTAGAAGGCATCACTGCAATGAAGTTTCAAACAGAGTACAAATAAAAAATATATTAACCTTTCTCTTATTCTTTATCTTCCTCCCCTCTTCTTTCTTTCTCTCTTTTTTTTTAAATGAAAAGACGACTAACTAAAAACACATAATAAAATAAAATTTTATATCCTTTCAGCAAAGTTTCCTTAAGAAAACTAAAGAGATTCACTCACTGTTAGTCGTTTTCACTTCACTCGTTTGGCGTTAGCTCGTGCACGCGCACAAACGGCGCAGCTTTCAAAGAAGCCAACTGCCACCATAAGAGCAACTGCACAGCAATTAATCAGCCTTCGCTGCAGCAAAGAAAAAAATGCTTTGAATGCTCTTTTAACATACCGGGTCCCCGACGCTAAGTTTTCATCCGCGTTGGAGGAAACCCGGAAGTACCGACTAAAGAGGAAATCAGCCAGAAAAAACCCCGGCGAATCAAATAAATATATTCTCCGCAGAAACAAAATGCCCTTCAAAAAGGACTGCACCTTTCAAACAACAGGTAAGAGGTGCATTAAGCCTGCCAAGTACTCCTCTCCTAATATAAGTAGGATCGGGAGACTTACTGAAGCAATCTGAGCCAGCTTAAAGAAACGCGGCTTCAAAACGGCAGAGAAAAAATCTTCTCACAGCCTTTAAAGCTACAGTAACTGAGCTTTTCTTTTTTTTTAAATAAAAGTAGATAAAAATTAATAAATTGAAAAAAATACTTAATTGTCCCTCCAATGAGCCCAGAATCCTTAGGCTCTACAACCTCCAGCTGCTTGGAGACTGAACAAACTGAAGCAAGGAAGCGGTCCCTCGGGTAGTTATGCTGGTGACAAAGAATGCCATTGTTCAGTCTCCAAGCTGCTTGAGGACCTATATCCCAGAGATTCCGGGACTGGACTGGAGAGACGATAAGGAACTATACAATATATCTGAAAGAATTACACAAAAACTATTCCTCTTGCAGTATAATTAAAGTCTGGTCCCACCTAAGGAAGAACTCCTATTGATAACCTCTTCTTGTGGATTGATTCCAGTGGGTGGTAGAGTGGAATTATATCGGGACCTTCAGATGAATACAAATGTACATTAAAAGAAATCATGTGCCAAAGCATAAAATACTAAAGAGTTAAACATCGAACCACTGAAATAAAAGGAATTATTGCATGATAAAAAATAAATAAGGTTTTTTATATATTGGTTATTTTTATTGATATCCTCTTATCTCATTTATTTATTTTTTTAGAGATCAGACACATATATAATTTTTATTAATGAATTTTTGTATATATTATACACAACACAATTGTTTTATCATATTTGCTGTCCATATCACACTATATCATACGCACATTAATTATCACTGGGTACATATCGGTTTCTGCCCAGTGGTAAAATTTGACAGATTCCTTAAATAAATTATGAGCTTCCTTGGCTTCTTTCTATTTCTAGCCACTTCATGCTTCACAAAATGGTTTCAGTTACCAATTGATATATACTTTTAATCATTTCCAGGGTGTCTAGAGATAAGGTATATACATATATTAAGAATCATCTTATAAACAACTTCTCCACACTCACATGTGATATCTTATATCTCTCGTCTTATATATCAATTTTTAACATTGGCATATGTTTTGTGTTTTTTCCATTTATTTTGGCACATCACTTACATTAACATGACCTATGTCCTCTGAAAATAATTCCTTATGTCTGCCATTTCTTGTGATCATATTTTGACCTTTTCAATGATACCCATATACCACTCATATTTGTGTAATTACATACACATTTATGTTTTACTCTTATGGTCCTTTTATATATTATGGACCTTTTTTATTTATTTTTTAGCATGCAACAATTAATTTTATTTCAGCAGTTCAATGTTTAGCATTTTAATCTTTGGCACATGGCAATGTTCCCTCTAATTTTCTGTAGGCTGTGTGCGTATAAAATATCAGCTGTGCAGCTTTTGAAGGAAGGTTAAATTTTTGTGCGCCACATAACGACATTCGGAGTTATATACTTTAAAATTTGACTACACGTCAGAATACAGTATGTACACCACATTGATTTTAATTAAATTAAATTAAATGAAAATAGACAATTACGAAATGAAGCGGAAAATTTCTAGTAATTACAATCACAACTTTTAAATTTTAAGACGGCTGTGTTGTTTTCTATCAGAATCAGAGCCGTAATTTTTGTGCGCTCTGTTGTAAAGTATGTGCGCTCACTTGGCGAGGTGTGTGCGCGCGCACACGCGCACAGCTTAGAGGGAACAGTGGCACATGGGAACTTTCAATGTATAACAGGAACAGTTTTTTGTGCAATTCTTCCAGATAGCATAGTTACTCACCTGTAACAGGTGTTCTCCGGGGACAGCAGGAATAAGTCCTCACATATGGGTTACGTCGGCACCGACAGAGCCCGCGCAGAGCAAATCCCCAGCTTTCAAATAAAGCATTTGGGAGTTGCCTCCATGCATGTGTGGTCCGCTTCCCGCTCAAAGGGGCCATCTTGCTCAGTCAAATGACATAGCTAGAGATGGCAAAGAACAAAAACAGTAAATACAGGAGGACTGCAACTCCAAGGGGAGGAGGGAAAGTTGTGAGGACTGATTCCTGCTGTCCCGGAGAATCACCTGTTACAGGTGAGTAAATATGCTTTCTCCGAGAATAAGCAGGAAGTCAGTCCTCACATATAGGACTCTCCAGCTACAGGCTACCAGGAATCCATAGCCAAAAAAGGCTCCCTCATAGAGAGCTGCGACGTAACATGGCCCTCGAAAGGATGTTTCGCTTCCTCATAGGCCCGGGCGATGCAGTCTGCCACCCACGTGGACAGCGTGCGCTTGGTCATCGCCTGCCCCAGTTTGTTGGGGTCATAAGAACATAAGATATGCCATACTGGGTCAGACCAAGGTCCATCAAGCCCAGTATTCTGTTTCCAACAGTGGCCAATCTAGGTCATACGTACCTAGCAGTTTCCCCAAGAGACACAGGTTCCACAATGCTTGTATGGGTTCAAGCATTGATATCCTGGGTCCCTTCTTAATAATGGTTTATGGACCTTTCCTCCAGGAACTTGTCCAAACCTTTTTTAAACCCAGCTACACTAACAGCCTTTACTACATCCTCCGGTAACAAATTCCAGAGTTTGATTACACGTTGAGTGAAAAAATATTTTCTTTTATTAGTCTTAATAGTTTACCCTGTAGCTTCATTGCATGTCCCCTAGTCTTTCTATTTTCTGATAAGGTAAACAATCGATCTACGTTTACCCGTTCCACTCCGTTCATTAATTTATAGACTTCTATCATATCACCCCTCAGCCGTCTCTTTTCCAGGTTAAAGAGCCCTAACCTTTTTAGCCTTTCTTCATAGGAGTATCCTTCCATCCCCTTTACCATTTTGGTGGCTCTTCTCTGAACCTTTTCTAAAATCGCTATATCCTTTTTAAGATACGGCGACCAGAATTGCACACAATATTCAAGGTGCGGTCTCACCATGGAACGATATAGAGGCATTATAATATCTTTTGTTTTATTTTCCATTCCTTTCCTTATGATACCTAGCATTCTATTTGCTCTCTTGGCCGCCGCTGCACACTGGGCTGAGGGTTTTAACATGTTATCCACAATGACGCCTACATCTTTTTCCTGGGTGGTGGTTCCTATTGTGGAACCTTGCATCGTGTAACCATAGTTTGGGTTGTTCTTCCCTAGGTGCATAACCTTGCACTTGTCCACATTAAATTTCATCTGCCATTTTGATGCCCAGTCTTCCAATTTATCAAGATCCTCTTGCAATTTTCCACAATCCTCTTGGGTTTTAACAACTTTAAATAGTTTTGTGTCATCTGCAAATTTGATAACCTCACTCGTTATTCCACTTTCCAGGTCATTTATGAATATGTCAAAAAGCAGCGGACCCAGCACAGATCCCTGGGGTACACCACTATTCACCTTTCTCCATTAGGAAAATTGGCCATTTAGCCCTACCCTCTGCTTTCTATCTTTTAACCATTTCCTGATCCACAATAGTACACTGCCTCCTATCCCATGACTCTTTAGTTTTGCCAAAAGTCTCTCATGAGGGACCTTGTCAAAGGCTTTCTGAAAGTCCAGATACACAATATCAACCGACTCACCTTTGTCCACCTGATTATTCACTCCTTCAAAAAAACATAACAGATTAGTAAGACAAGATCTTCCTTGTCTAAAGCCATGTTGGCTGTCTCCCATTAGGTCATGACTATCTACATGCTGAGTAATTTTATTCTTTATGATGGTTTCTACCATTTTTCCCGGTACTGATGTCAGGCTCACCGGTCTGTAGTTTCCCGGATCACCCCTGGAACCCTTTTTAAAAATTGGTGTTACATTGGCGATCCTCCAGTCTTCAGATATTAGAGATGATTTTAATGATAGTTCACAGATTACTAATAGCAGGTCTGCAATCTCATATTTCAGTTCTTTCAACACCCTTGGATGTATACCATCCAGCCCAGGTGATTTGCTACTCTTCAGTTTATCTAATAGTTGTAATACATCTTCCCGATGTATCGATATTTCCTTCAATTCTTCCGCACCTTTAAATACCACTTCAGTCATGGGTAACATCCCTACATCTTCCTCAGTAAAGACCGAAGCAAAGAATTCATTCAATCTCTCCGCTATCGCCTTGTGGCCTCTTAGTGCTCCTTTAACCCCTTTATCATCTAATGGACCAACTGACTCTCTCACGGGTTTTTTGCTACTAATGTACTTGAAAAGGTCTTTACTTCGCGTTTTTGCTTCCGCAGCAAGTTTCTTCTCAAATTCTCCCTTTGCCTGCCTTATCAATGCCTTGCATTTGACTTGCCAGTGCTTGTGCTGTTTCCAGGTTTCGTCGTTTGGCTCTTTTCCATTTCCTGAAAGATGCTTTTTTGGCAACAACAGCCTCTCTGACTTCACCTTTAAACCATGCTGGCAGTTTTTTGGACTTCCTTCCACTTTTCTTAAAGCGTGGAATACAGCTGGTCTGGGCTTCCAATATAGTATTTTTCAACAACAGCCAAGCCTGATGTACGTCTTTAACCTTTGCAACTGCTCCTTTTAGTTTTTTCTTAACTGTTTTCCTTATTTTATCATAGTCTCCCTTTCGAAAGTTAAAAGGTAGTACTGTGGAGTTCCTTACTATCCCTCCTCCACTAATTAAATCAAAGGCGATCATGCTATGATCACTATTGCCAAGTGGCCCCAACAACCTTATCTCTTGCACTAGATCTGGTGTTCCACTAAGGACTAGGTCTAATATGGCTTCCCCTCTGGTCGGTTCATGAACCAGCTGCTCCAAGAAGCAGTCATTTATTTAGGAACTTTATCTCCCTAGCATGTCCAGACGTGACACTGACCCAGTCGATACCGGGGTAGTTGAAATCACCCATTATTATTACTGCACTGTAACTTTTGTTAGCTTCCTTGATTTCTTTGAGCATTTCATCATCCATTTGGTCATTCTGGCAAGGCGCTCGATAGTACACCCCCACTGCCATTGCCTTTGCCTTCCCCCTTTTACATGGAATTTCCACATTAAATTAGATTTAATATAGATTCTACAGCAGATTTTGTTTCCTGCAAAACTTTAATCCTTTCTGACTCAATGCCCTCTCTAACATAGAGAGCAACCCCTCCACCAATTTGATCAGCTCTATCATTACGATATAGTTTGTACCCAGGTATCACAGTGTCCCACTGGTTGTCCTCTTTCCACCATGTCTCTGATATTCCAATCATATCTAACCTTTCATTTAGTGCTATATATTCTAACTCTCCCATCTTATTTTTTAGACTTCTAGCATTTGCATACAAGCATTTTAGAGAATGTATTTTATTCATATTAATTTGGCTATTGTTAGACATGGGTAATTTGGGATCTTTAAGCTCAAGTCTGCTCCATACTTGAGGGCATTTGGGCTACTTTACTCTTTTGTGGAACCTCTCTGCTTTTGGTAGTATCCTTCAAAGATACATTCTTCCGAACCATCCACTCTTGGGCGACTGTCGGCTTTCCCCTAATATCTAGTTTAAAAGCTGCTCTATCTCCTTTTTAAAGGTTAATGCCAGCAGCCTGGTTCCATCCCGGTTAAGGTGAAGCCCATCCCTTCGGAAGAGCCCCTCCTTTCCCCAGAATGTACCCCAGTTCCTAACAAATCCAAAACCCTCATCTCTGCACCTTTGTCTCATCCACGCATTGAGACTCCGGAGCTCTGCCTGTCTTTTGGGTCCTGCGCGTGGAACAGGAAGCATTTCGGAGAACGCTACCCTGGAAGTTCTGGATTTCAACTTCCTACCTAAAAGCCTAAATTTAGCCTCCAGAACCTCCCTACCACATTTTCCTATGTCATTGGTACCGACATGTACCAAGACAGCAGACTCCTCCCCAGCACTATCTAAGTCGTAGGAAACGAAAAGCTGAGATGCTTTCCGGTGGTCTTGAGTACGCTGAATGTAGAAAGATAAAGCCCTCCTACAGTCTAGGGCAGGGGTGTCAAACTCCAGTCCTGGAGGGCCGCAAACCAGTCAGGTTTTCAGGGTATCCCTAATGAATATGCATGAGATATGTTTGCATACAAGGGGGCAGTGCATACAAATATATCTAATGAATATTCATTAGGGGCATTCTGAAAACCAGACTGGTTTGTGGCCCTCCAGGACTGGTGTTTGACACCCCTGGTCTAGGGTATGGAGGACAGCCTCAGCTCGACCGGTGTGCGGTCTGGGAAAGAAGGTAGGAAGGACCACCTCTTGATTGAGGTGGAAAGAGGACACCACCTTCGGAAGAAACCTGGGGTGTGTGCGAAGCACTGCCCTATTCTTGTAGAACCTGGTATAAGGCCTTTCCATTGTGAGGGCCTGGAGCTCGCTCACTCTTCGGGCGGAGGTGAGGGCAACGAGGAACACCACCTTCCATGAGAGATAGCGGAGATGGCACATAGCCATCGGTTGAAAAGGCGGCAGGGTGAACCGCCCCAACACCACACTGAGATCCCATTTGGGCGCCAGAGGGTGGACCAGGAGATTAGACAGGAGAAGGCCCTTGAGTAACTGGAATACTGACGGGTACACCGAGAGTGGCTTCCCATTTATTGGATGGTGGTTGGCTGCGAGGGCACTGAGATGTACTCTGACGGAGTTGGATTTGAGTCCCAAATCGGAGAGGTGGAGAAGGTATTGTAGTACCATGGCCACCGGGCAGGAGAAAGGGTTGGTTCCTCGAGCCGCACACCAGAGCGCAAACCTATGCCACTTAAATGTGTAAGCCCGTCTGGTAGACGTTCTACAGGAAGCCAGCAGGACATCCTCCACTTCCCTCGGAAGCAGGAGTGGAGCTAGTGAGAACCTCTCAGCAGCCACTCTGTCAGTGACAGGGAGCTGGGGTTGGGGTGCAGGAGAGAGCCCCCTCTCCTGGGAGAGGAGCCATGAGCCTGTCCCCAGAGGGATAGGAGTCTCCACCGGTAGCTGCAGGAGGAGTGGGAACCACGGTTGCCGAGGCCACCGTGGGGCTATCAAAATTACTGAGGCTCTGTCGCGAAGAATCTTGAACAGAGTCTTGGCGATCAGAGGTGTCGAGGGAAAACGCATGCAGGAGACCCCCCCGACCACGAGATCAGAAAGGCGTCAGCGGCCACCCTGTCGGGATGTGGTTGCCAGGAACAGAAATGGGGCAACTGATGGTTGTCCGGGCTGGTGAAGAGGTCCAGCCTCGGGAACCCCCAGATACGACAGAGCCTGTGGGCCACTTTGGGGTCCAGTTGCCATTCATGAGGCTGGAGCAGTCTGCTGAGCCTATCGGCTAGCCAACTGCTGGGGCCCAGCAGGTACACCGCTTTGAGGAGAATGCCTTGTTGGACTGCAAATGAGAACAGGTCCAGCACTTTCCGGCAGAGGGCAAGGGATCCTGTGTCCCCCTGTTTGTTCATGCAGAACATTGCGACCTGGTTGTCGGTCTGGACTAAGACGGAGCTGTGGCTCTGGGATTTCTGGAACGCCCTCAGGGCAAGACAGATCGCACGCAGCTCCAACAGGTTGATCTGTTGGGGACTCTCGTCTGGAGACCAGACGCCCTGGGTGCGGAACCCCTGGCTGTGGGCTTACCAGCCCAGCAGAGAGGCGTCTGTGGTGAGGACCCTCGAGTGCTGAGGGACCTGAAAAGGTATTCCCGCTTGCAAGTGGCGGGGGGACTGCCACCAGTTTAGGGATCGTGCCAGGCACTCGGTGACTCTGACCTTGTCCTGGAGGCATTCGCATGTGTAGGCGGGCATCTGGAGTGACATGGACTGTGGAGACCATGTGCCCGAGAAGGCGCAACAGGAGTCGTGCCGGTACCGAAGGGTGGCGCTGTACCCTTCTGGCCAGTGCCATTAGCCTGTTGACTGTAGGTAGGAAGGCCTTGGCTGGGAGAGTATCGGATCCTTGCCCCGATAAATTCCAGCTCCTGAGCTGATCTCAGGTTGGACTTGGGGTAGTTGATTATGAAGCCCAAGTGCTGAAGGACCTGAGTGCGTGCTGTGGCCTGCTGCACCTCGGGGGCCAAGGTGCCCCTGATGAGCCAGTCGTCAAGGTAGGGGAAGACAAAAATCCCCTGAAAACTGAGAAAGGCAGCAACTACCGCTAGGCACTTCGTGAATACCCTGGGGGCCGAGGTAAGGCTGAAGGGCAGCACCTGGTACTGGAAGTGAAGGCCCTCCACCACAAAGCATAGGTATCGCGTGTAAGCATCCTTTAGGTCTAAGGAACACAACCAGTCTCCCTGGCAGAAATAAGGCAGCAAAGTTCCAAGGGAGAGCATCCTGAACTTCTCCCGCACCAGGAATCTGTTGAGGTTGCGGAGGTCAAGGATGGGCCTTAGGCCACCTGATCTTTCTGGCACAAGGAAGTATGTGGAGTAGAACCCCTTGCCCCTGAGATGATGGGGCACTGGTTCTACCACTCTGTCCTCGAGAAGACCCGCCAACTCTTTCAAGAGAAGGTCCCGATGAAAGGGAGGCTGGGAGGGCTCTCCGGGAAAGTGTGGAGGCACTTCGGCTAGATGAAGGAGGTAATCCTCCTTGACCACCTGTAATGCCCAGGCGTCGGTGGTGATCGTTCCCTACCTGTGGGCGAACAGAGAGAGCTAACCTCCTGTTGGCTGCCTGGCCTCGCTGGAGAGAGGGGCCATGCTGTAAGAGTCAAAAGCTTCCCCCTGGTTGAGCCGGGGTTGAAGCCTGGGGCTTAGGGGCCTTCTGCTTACGTGGATCATGCCCCTGCCCCTTAGCCTGCTGCCCCTGTTGGGGTGCTGGGGAGGCAACCTCGGTAAGCAGCGGGTTTCCTCAGGTAGAAGGACTTCTTCCCCGAACCCTTCTTTCGGGTAGGAGCCGAGGTCTTCTTAGAGAGCATAGTCCTCGTCATGAACTCGGTCTCCAGTTTGGAGGCCTTTTCCATTATGGGCTTGCCGAATAAGTTCTCCCCCTGGCATGGGACATCAACTAACTTGTCTTGCACCCATTGTTGGAGGTCGGACGACTGTAGCCAGGCTTGGCGGCATGCACTGATGCCTGCCGCGGCTACTCTGGCTGCCGACTCAAACCCGTCGTAGGCCGCTCGAGACATAAATTTGGAGCATTCACCAATAGATCTGGATAGGCCCTTGAAGCGCTGCAGGAGCTCCTCGGAGAGACCAGCTGAGAACCTGACGATCTCTTTTGTTAGGTCTCTTAGATACATGCCCATGTACAGCTGGTAGGCCTGGATTCAGCCATTCAGCATTGCACCCTGGTAACATTTTCTGCCGAGGGCATCCAAGGTGCGGACCTCCCTGCTGGGTGGTACCGAGGAGTGTGTCTGACTTTTTAGTCGACGCATGGCTGATTCCACGACCATGGAATTATGCGGCAATTGAGACTTTTGAAACCCAGGTCTCCGGTGGACTCGATACATCGAGTTGAGCCACTTACTAACCACTGGTGTCCACGCTGGTGTCTCCCACATGCGGAGCATAAGGCGCTCCAGGATGGGAGGAATGGGCACCGTGAGGGTTTCCCAAGGAGGGGCCTCATATTCGAGGATCTCGAGTTCATCTGCTTGCAGATCCTCTTCGGACTCCGTTGGAAAGGCCAAAGCTTTGGACATATCTTGAACGAAGTCTTGAAAGGCCATGTCCTCGGGGGGTGGGGGGGGGGAGGGGGAGATCTCCTTCGAGGCGCCGACCCCGGGGAATAGGAAGGAACATCCCAGTGAAGGAGAGTCTCAGGAGACACCTCGATTTCTGACTCCCAGATGGAGGCATCCGAGTAGGACAAGTGGCAGTCCTCGGGCCCAGAGGGGTCGGGCCGCTCTGGTGCTCGTTGGCTTGCCAGTGACGATCTCCGTCCGGAAGAACGGGAGAGCGAGTGGGACCTCAGCCGAGGATCTACTCGGGCTTCAAGGATAGGCACAGCCTCTGGGGTCGACTTCATCATCGAGTCCCCAGTGGTCAGGGCAGAGGAACCAGACATACGAGACGCTAGTGCCCTTTGCTGCTTCAGGAAGGCAATGATCTTGTATTCTATGGAATCCATCCTGGAAATGAGCTCAGATGGTTCCACAGCATCCGGCTCAGGTGCCGATGGAATCGGGGCCGATGCCGATTCCCCCGGAGGGGAGTCCTCGACTAGGATAGGACGCACTGGCCACGACCGGTCTGTGGCCAGCTCCTTCTGAGAGAGCTTGATCGGACACTCCTTCCCCGATGCCTGGGGTTGACGCTCGGGGCTGCTTGACCGGCCCCGTGAGGGACCTGGTCGACCTGAACCATCCAGAGACACAGCTCTGTCGAGGATATTTTCCTTCTTTTGGGTTCCCTCGAGGGGGACCCCCTCTCCGAGGCCCTCCGACACCGTTCAGGTTCGGAATGCTGCTGGCGGCTTTTCAGGGCCTTTGAGGCCATAAGTTTGCAAAGGCCACAAACTGCCGACTCATGGTCCAGACCGAGGCACCGGAAGCAGCAGTCATGTGTATCGGTGAGGGACATAATTTTTCCACATCTGTCGCACTTTTTGAACCAGCTGGTAGTCATGGAGGGAAAAAGGCCTCCAGCAAGGTCAAAGACCTTTATGGCTCCCAGCAAGGGAAAAACAAGGGCGGGAATGCCCAAAAAGAAAAAGAAAGAAAAGGAAAGCCGACCTGATACCGAGGTACCGGTGCTAGCCGGAAGAAAAAATAGCCAAAAGGCAAGAAGAAAAACACTTTCCGGGACAGAAAACAGATGTCATCTGAAGGGCTCCACGGAAAAAAGAAGACTGAGCAAGATGGCCCCTTTGGGGGGGAAGCGGACCATGCATGCGTGGAGGCAACTCCCAAACGCTTTCTTTGCAAGCTATGGATTTGCTGCGCGCGGGCTCCGTTGGCACCGATGTAACCCATATGTGAGGACTGACTTCCTGCTTGTTCCCGGAGAAATATTGTATACTTGGACTCACAATTTCTTTACCGAATTTATTTAAACAGATCTGCTAAAACTAATATGTTGATTTCCTTTAATTGCGTTCCACTTTAACCCCTGCGCTCATCTTACAAAAATATTTAAATAGTTCAGAGGTCGGCATTTTGACTTGTTTTGCACGCCATTTCAGACAGCTGGATTTTCCTAGACACCGGTCAGGTTAGTTCCATTCCTTCATACCTATGAAAATATTCTTTACAATGGGGATTTAGCATGACAATCAGGGTTCATATACCACCCATTACATTCTAATTTTATTTAGTTTAACGCCAGTCTGACAGTTAATTTCAGTAAACTTAAGAACGTAAGTTACTTTTAATAATGAAGATTTATTATCCGTCAGACATGAGGGTTTCAGTACAACTCCTCATGATGTTTAATATCTAGATGTGGTGTATTTAGATTTCAGTAAAGCCTTTGACACTGTTCCTCACAGGCGACTTATAAACAAACTGAGCACCCTAGGGATGGACCCTAAAGTTACTGCTTGGGTTAGAAATTGGTTGGGTGGGAGGCGACAAAGAGTACAAGTAAATGGAGCTCACTCTGAGGAGAAGGATGTTACCAGTGGTGTGCCCCAGGGATCTGTCCTTGGTCCGATTCTTTTTAACATCTTTGTTAGTGATATAGTGGAAGGGCTGTCGGGTAAGGTTTGCCTCTTTGCAGATTATTCCAAAATCTGCAATAGAGTAGACACCCAGGAAGGTGTAGATAAAATGAGGAGGGATCCAGCTAAGCTTGAAGAATGGTCTAGAATTTGGCAGGTGGGATTTAATGTTAAAAAATGTAAGGTCATGCATTTGGGCTGCAGCAATCCAAGGGAGCAATACAGTATAGGAGGTAAAGTACTTTTGTCCACTAAAGAAGAGCAGGACCTAGGCGTGGTTGTGTCTGATGATCTTCAAGTAGCTAAACAGGTAGAAAAGGCGACGGCAAAAGCTAGAAGGATGCTTGGGTGCATACGGAGAGGAATGGCTAGCAGAAAAAAGGAGGTGATAATGCCTCTGTATAAGTCTTTGGTGCGACCTCATTTGGAGTATAGTGTGCAATTCTGGAGACCGCACCTTCAAAAGGATGTGAACAGGATGGAGTCGGTGCAGAGGGTGGCTACTAAAATGATTAGTGGGCTTCATTATAAAGCATATGAGGACAGACTTAAGGATCTTAATATGTACACCTTAGAGGAAAGGCGGGATAGAGGTGATATGATTGAGATGTTTAAATACCTCCGTGGCATAAATGTTCAGGGAGAGAGCCTCTTTCAATTGAAAGCAAGTTCTTCTACGAAGAGGCATGGGATGAGGGTGAAGGGAGATAGATTCAGGAGTGATATGCGGAAATATTTCTTTATGGAAAGAGTAGTGGATCCATGGAATAGTCTCCCAGTGGAGGTGGTAGAGATGAGGACAGTAACTGAATTCAAAAACGCATGGGACCAACACAGAGGATCTCTAAAGGTAAAAAGTGGACTGTTGTAGTTGTTGATATGGAAGGACAGACTAGATAGGCCATGTGGTCTCTTTCTGTCATCATGTTTCTATATCACTGGCCCCCTTTTTCACTTATGTTTGGTGTTGTGAGGCCATTGTAAATTTATAGTACACACATACAAACCCGATGTATCTTATACTTGCTTAACATGACCTTTCTCCTTACTCCAGACCAGTAACTGTGCTATCCTGTCACTCCCTATGTTCATCCCAAAATCATCAATGTTGAGCCCCCGGTGATGGGCACCCCCCCCCCACTATTGATCCCCCCTCTGTTATATGTCCCACCGCTTTGACCCGGTGAAAAGCGGGATATAAATACAGTTAAATAAATAAATAAAATAAATAAATTTCTATAAACCTCCTATGAAATCTTTTGAGCATAAAATATATATGGTGTGCTGAATATGGGTATGCACTGACACAATCATTAATGTTCAAGCGTAGCGCTTGCTTTTGAATCCTTATATTACATAACTATCATTGGGACATTTCAGGTGATGTCTGGCCTTTTGGAAGAACGGCATATCTTATGTGCATGTAACATGTATAGTCACAATTACTTAGTAAATTAAATTGATCATATAACAAAGATCATATAGAAAAATATACAAGGCACATTTCACGCTGTTCAGATCACATGTAGCCCTTCTCCTCCCCTCCCCCTCTCTCACATTTAAACAATAAAATCTATCTTGTACATTAGTCAACCCAAAAATTATTTTATTGTACACAGCCTTCCAATGAATACCTTTTTATTGCATATATTTTGTTAAAATTCTATACCAGTTCTTTTGTCCAATACCACATTTTAACAAAATATATGCAATAAAAAGGTATTCATTGAAAGGCTGTGTACAATAAAATAATTTTTGGGTTGACTAATGTACAAGATACATTTTATTGTCTAAAAGTGACTCTCCTACCCTCCTTTCCTAATAGCACCAGTACTCATTTATAGTTAGAAGCCACATGACTTATTAATCCCAGAATCATGTACTTATGCTCTTCATCCCTCACTTTTTTAGTTTTGCGCTCATTTGTATTTATTTCTGATCAACCTATGGATGTTAAAATTACTCATTTATATATTAGTCATTCATGTTTTTATGTTTTATTAATCTTTTCAAGTTAGGCTATATTATTGATTTATCACTACTTTTGTTTTTATATGGATACACACTTCTTTTATATAGTGATATTTGTCTTAATTTTGGTACACAACATAGTTTTATTGATTTAAGATTTTTAATTCTTATATTTTATATTGTATTCTTAATTATTTTGTAAACTTATTCTCTTTGAAGTTCTCCCTGATGAAGGCTCAGCCAAAATGCGGCTGTGTCAGAGCTTTGAATAAAGGACCATATTATTATTTTTGTCTCTTTGTGTTTGCTTTGGCTATAGTGAGATAATAGTGTATTTTCCTGTGGGCCTGTATCTGTCGCATACAGCAATACAGTATCCCCTATACAGTTCTGGGCATTTGAGCATTAAACCTAGTTCCATGCCTGAACTCGCAGTAAATGTCATGTCCTTAGCCATGAACACTCCAAACCTGACCAGTGCAGCACATGCACTCTCCCATGCTGCAGATGCATTGCCCCCACCCCTAAGAGCATGTGGAATCATGCCAGGTCAGACATGGGCTTGGATTTAGAAAACGTTGCAGGTGGCACATACAACCAGGGCCGTACCAAGGTATAGCTGCGCTCTGTGCGACTTGTGAAACTGGTGCCTCCCCATGACATCAGACTTTTATCAGTTACATAGTAACATAGTAAATGACGGCAGATAAAGACCAGTATGGTCCTCTAGTCTGCCCAGTACGATGCCAAGAGTAGGTACACCTGCCGCTCCGTGCAGGCCCCCCCATGTCTTTGTCCAGGGGTGATCCCGCCACTCCATGTAGGATACCCCTATTTGTTAAGGAATTAGATGGTTCAGATTATTTTGATATTTTCTTATTGCTGTAAAGGGATCCACTGTGTCTGTCCCATGCCCTTTTGAACTCCGTCACCGTATTTGCCCCCACCACTTCCATCGGGAGCGCATTCCAAGCATCCACCACCCTTTCAGTGAAAAAGTATTTCCTGACATTGCCTTTCAATTTACCACCTTGTAGCTTCATGTTATGCCCTCTAGTTTTGCAGCTTCTCTATCTTTGGAAGAGGTTTGTTTGTTCATTATTTCTCTTTAAGTATTTAAAGGTCTGAATCATATCTCCCCTGTCCCTCCTCTCCTCCAAAGTGTACATGTTTAGGTCATCAAGTCTCTTCTCATAAGGCTTCTGACGCAGGCTCCAAATCATTTTGGTCGCCTTCCTCTGAACCGTTTCCAGTCTTTTTACATCCTTTGTAAGATATGGTCTCCAAAACTGAACACAGTATTCCAAGTGAGGCCTCACCAGTGACTTGTACAGTGGCATAAGTACCTCTTCCTTTCTGCTGGTAATACCTCTCTTCGTATGCAGCCCAACATCCTCCTGGCTTTTGCCACCGCCATGTCGCACTGTTTTGCCACCTTGAGATCTTCAGAAATAATCACTCCAAGGTCTTTCTCCTGATCCGTACACACCAATCTCTCGGCCCCCTATCGCGTACATTTCCCTTGGATGTCTGCTTCCCAAGTGCATGACTCTGCACTTCTTCGCATTAAATCTTAATTGCCAAGCATTAGACCATTCTTCCAGCTTTTGTAGATCATTCCTCATGTTAACCACTCCCTCGGGGGAGTCCACTCTGTTGCAAATTTTCATGTCATCCGCAAAATATTTTATTTATTTAAAAGCATTTCTATGCCGCTCATCAAAATCTAAGAGGCTTACAAAATTACATTCATAACAATAAATTAAACAACAAACTGAAAACATCATAAAACAAAAAAAAATGGTCGTATTAGACAACAGGCATGTATAAAGTTAACTAAAGTCATGAGTCTATGCAACTCACAGTCAACTTTAGTCAACTTTATATAGGTCTATTGTCTAATACGACCATGTAAAAACACTATCAGTTAACAGTCTACAAGGAGCTGTTGTAACTAACATACGTGTCATCTTGATACAAAATCTAGCTTATATTTAAATTTAGCCAAATGTGACTTCACTATCCATAAAGGCAAAATTAATAAGTAGAAAACTGGTCTTTGGTAAATATTTAGTATAATGTTACAGTGTTTTAAACTAAAGTTCACCAACTAAACTAATAAAGAAGAACTGGAGCACAAATCCAATCGACAACTCAATTATTTCAAAATGACTTTCCTTGCTTTCTGCACAGCAAAATCATCTATGACACTGTCGTAACTGAGAGTGTCAGCTATTTCATGTTCAATACACAAAATTACCAAGTTGGACAAACGTTCTTGGCCCATCGATGACCTAAGGTAATTTTTTACAAGCTTCAACTTGCTGAAACTACATTCACAAGAAGCAACAGTGGGAGCTGTTACCGGAGAGCGAGGGAGGAGTGTGCGTGCCCTGCTGAGGGCTGCTGGAGTGCGGGGACTTCCTTGCTGCTGCTGCCGGTCCACTGCAGGCACTCCTCGGTCAGCCTGCTACTCGGGGGGTCCTCCGGAGCTTTAAAATCCTCCTTGCTGCCATCTGGGAGTGGAGCTGTTACCGGAGAGTGAGGGAGGAGTGTGCATGCCCTGCTGAGGGCTGCTGGAGTGCGGGGACTTCCTTGCTGCTGCTGCCGGTCCACTGCAGGCACTCCTCGGTCAGCCTGCTACTCGGGGGGTCCTCCGGAGCTTTAAAATCCTCCTTGCTGCCATCTGGGAGTGGAGCTGTTACCGGAGAGCGAGGGAGGAGTGTGCGTGCCCTGCTGAGGGCTGCTGGAGTGCGGGGCCCTTTAGACACGCCCCTTCGACGCCGCAGCGACGCTGGAAGTCAGAGGACTTGTATTTCCTGATCTGTATGCTGTGAGTTTTGCTCTGTGCGTATTTCCTGTTTAGTAGAGTTTGTTAATATGGGGAAAAGAAAGGCACAGCCACAGGCGAAGGTCCAGGCGGCTGATGCTGGTGGGGGAAAACCAGTTGGCCCACTAGACAAACACTTTGCTCCGGTTCCTCTGGCACAGTCCTCGCCGGAGGGGGTGTCCCTGAGCCCGGGAGGGAGGTCTCCTCCCCCCTGCCCTATTGTTGATAGTTCAGGGGTCTCTCCACAGTTTAGCAGGGATATGGCTGCAATTAAATTGCCTAGTCCTGTTCAGTTGTCAGCACTGGAGGGCTCTACGGAGCTTCCAGTTCTGTCCCCTGATACTGAAGTTACATTAAAGGATTTATGGGGGGCTTTGCGGTGTATAGATGCTAAAGTGTCTGTAACTTTCAGTTCTTTAGCGTCCTTCTCACAAGATGCTGTGGTGGCTATGCAGCAACTTGATAAGAAGGTATCCTTACTTGATAAGGCAGTTGATAAGCTGGAATCCCAGGTGCTTCCACTGCAGTCCATAAATGTGATTGGTATTAAAGATTCTATGATTTTACATTCCAAGTTGGAGGCCCTGGAGAATACCATGCGTGCTTGTAATTTGAGATTTTTGAATTTCCCTTACACATCTTTGCTTTCTCCAAAGATTTTGTTTGATAAATATGTGAAAGTAGTTCTAGCCTTGTCAGATATTATAGATGTTAAACAGATATATTATATTCCTTCTGGCACTAAAAAGCCGTCTGTTGTTGATGCAGAAGTAGATGAGATTGTTCCTAGTGTAGCTAACCTCACTGCTTTTCTGGAAGACTCTTCTGATAATATCACTGTACGGTCCACTTTGGTGGTTACTTTATTTTCCTTTGTGGTGAAACAACGTATACTGAAAGCCTTTTTCAAAGTAAAGTCCGCCTTATTTTGTGGGCAAAAAGTAAAGAAGCAACAGTGACTGGAATTGTTTAAAAAATTCTAAGCGCAATCTCTATATTAGGATATGCATCTATTAAGGAATATGTATGGATAAGTCACAAAAGATCAATAGTATTTGCTTTGCCTAAATCAGCAATCAACATGTTTGCCTGAAATTTGAAACTCCGGACCATTATTTAAAGATGGCTGAGCCTCTCTTCTTCCCCACTCACATTCCTGAGGGCTATAAACAGTGCCTTTTGGCTGTATATCTGGTCCCAGTCGACTTCAGGCTTCCAAAGGAGCTCTTTTTTGTCCCAGCAATGAATTAGGGACATATTTACTAAATATTAATGTGCGTTAAATGCCACTACACCTATAGAAATAAATAGGTGGTGTTGTACTTAGTGCGTGTTAACATTTGTGAATACGCATTAACCTTTAGTAAGCATGTCTCAACGAGTGACTGACTTAATACCATTTTCATGGGCAGTAAGGATAAAGAAAGTTACCATATTTCTACATTACCATCCTCCAGTGTCAACTACCAGGTACATTAGAAAGTACTATAAAATCTTGCTCATTTAGAACACATACGAAACCTGCCATATCATAGAAGCACTACCAGGATTCACACAGCACCAGACTCTACATATAAAAAGGCAACACTGAAAAATAAACCCAATATACCTCAAAAAACCAATACATCTCCTTCTGGGAAATGAGAAAAAGTAGGACTCCTACACAGAAACTACACAAACAGAATACCGCAGCTCGGTCATATATGCAAAACATAGACAGACCATCATCAAATACAGAACAAGGGATCACAATTTAGAAATATGAAGGCAATGATTGAACTGGGAACCCCAAAAGCCAAACTTGGAATGCACCACAACACTGGAGACATAAAACTATAAATTCATTTCCTCTTGTAGTGAACACAAAAACATCAGTGATGTACATTTCCCAGAGGTGACATATTCCAGTTAGTAAATTCAAAATAAAATAATTTCTCTCTACCTTTTGTTTTTTGGGCATTTTATTTTTCTGTCACAATTGCCACAGTCTCTCTCTTTTGCTTTCTGAATTCATATATTCTGCTAATTCCCCATTGTCTGCTGTCCATTTATCCTTTCTTCTCTTGTCTCTCATGTTTTTCCACTCTCTCTACATTCACAGTGTTTCTTCCATCTTACCCAAAATATATGTCCTCCTCCCCAGCCTTTTTCTTATTTATTTATTTAAACTTCTCTTCTATACTGCGCTATTCCTTATCAGTGCGGTGTACATTCAGCAGAACCTTATACCATGCAGTCGGACCGCATTGCATTTACAGTGAACAGGGATTAAAACTTGGATATAACTGGGGTAACTTTCTACAGTTTATTTACACTGATGCCTATACTTTTTCTCCACTATGATCGCTTCATCTGCACCCTTTCAGCTCCCCAGCATCACCCCCTTCCAGGTCTCACCAGCATCTGCTACCTCCCAGCATCCACTCCCTTCCAGGTCCTATCCCTCCTAGCATGAATTCATTTCCAGCACTTCCATGCTTTCTCCCCCCCCCCCCCCCCCAGAGCAGCAGTCCTTCCCATGCATCTCTCCCCCCCCGCCCCAGAGCAGCAGTCCTCCCATGCCTTCTCTCCCCCCCCGCCCCTCGCCCCAGAGCAGCAGTCCTTCCCATGCCTTCTCCCCACCCCCGCAGAGCAGGAATCCTTCCCATGCTTTCTCTCCTCCCAGAGCAGCAGGCCTCCCATGCTTTCTCTCCTACCAGAGCAGCAGTCCTCCCATGACTTCTCCCCCCCCCCCGCCCCAGAGCAGCAGTCCTCCCATGCTTTCTCCCCTCCCAGAGCAGCAGTCCTCCCATGCCTTCTTGCCCCGCCCCAGAGCAGAGAAGCAGTCCTTCCCCCTCACTCACCACTTATCCAACAGAGTACAGGTGGACTTCTCCATGGCCCCACTCGCCACACAGCCGTGGGACCTCTCTCTTTAAATTCAACGGCTGTACTAAACTGCACCACCAATCCTGTGATAAATTCAACCCTCTAGGTGTCACAGATCGTAGCCTACAGATTGGTGGATTATGTTGTGATGTATTAGAGAGGAATAAAGATTGACAGCTACTACCCTGAAGACGTACGATACCACATGATCTTGTGTTAACGTATAAGAAGGGAATATCGGTATGATGCTTTGAATACGTCACTGGTTTTGAAGAAGAGCCGGGAGATTCAGCGGCCAGAAACACAGCGTTGTGTCGACGACGACTTAATTTCAAGAAACTGCTAAATGTGATGTTCCGGGATGGTATGGTTGCGATCTAATGGATTGGAGAGGCAGTTTGTGTACGACTCCCTAAGACATGGATGTGAGAATAGCAGATGTTGCTTCCTAAATTTACATGGAGTCGAGCTGCCACAAGGATCCAGAAGCTCCGCTGAGTGTTTGAAGGCTCTGGCGTTAGTTCTTTCGCATGGAGAGCTTAGTATCATTACTTTTAGTATATGAATTGCATACTATAACTTTTTCCGGGGGGACAATATAGTATTATCCCTTGGTTTGTGGTAAGGGTTGATTCCCTTTTAAAAAAGATTAAAAAGGAGAATAGTGCCACGAGAAAGAGTTTCTTTCACGGCACATGCTCCAACAAAAATTAATTTAGCTTTGGAAGCACTCATAAAATTAGATAGATTTAGCTTTGGAAGCATTTAGGGGAAAGGGGCAAAGTTTATCCTTTTTTTTTTGGAAATATAACCAGTTGGCATAGAGGTATAATAAATTACTACCCCCCCCCCTCCCCCGGCCTCACCGGAAGCTTAATTTATTTCCTGTCCCTTCTGACTGCACCCCCAGATTTTTGCACCCTGTGCGGCTGCACTGTTTGCACTGGGCTAGGTACGGTCCTGCATACACCACCATTCCCTGATTCCCTGTACTCTAACACCAGCCTTGTGACTGTCACACTCAGTGCCCTGTGGGAGCCAGTGAGGTTGTCCTGCAGGCATGCTCATGTAACACATGCAGACATTGAATAGGCTCGCAAAGGTTCTGGCCATGTGAAGATAGGCTCTGACCAGCAATGACACCTATAAAGGGCATATACTAAACATGTATGATACTGTTCCCTGCATCCCAACCCCTACTCTAAACATTCATCTCCAGGCACTACCTTCCCATATGGTGGTGGGCAATGCAGAGACCAACATGACATTCTGTGCCACGTTTTGGCATCTGGAAGTGTGCACATACCATTCGGAGGTCAGTGTTCCATGGCGCAATCAGGCACACAGGTGCATTTGGACTCTCATTTGAGGTAATGGGCACTTTAATGCTGGATGCTTTGTTCAGTGATCAGTAGACAATGTTCAGGTGGTGTTTCTTTTATTTATTTATTTATTTCTTCTATACCGCCCCTTCCAGTGATCAAGGGCGGTTTACATGGAACAAATTATGTATACTTCTGTATACATTACATTGAACAGATTTCTTGTGTGCAGATTTACCAGATACGTACCTCCTTGTATGTGCATACACTGCATGGAGCAAAGAGTCCCCTGGATTGCACTCTGTGACTGCAGTATGGGACAAGAGCAATGGGCATTCAGGTAAATCACAGATTACTGCCAGTGTCACCAAGTAAATGAATGCATTGCACATTCACAGAGACCAGCCTTCCCCCTGAGCCTAGTTCCCTATACGCTGCACCCGCGCCAGGTAGGCTGACACTGTTGCCACAGATACAGCTCTTATGGCAGTTGGCATTAATCAGGCCTCTTACCTGTGCAAATTTAGGTGTCCTAAGACCCGGAGGCTGAGTCAGAGGTGAGGTTTGCAACATACACACTTGTCCCCACTGCTCACTCCAGTCAAGCCAGCAGACTATTTGGGAGCTGCACTACAGTATCATGTTGGAAGGTAAGTGAAGGGGACTGCTGTGGGGATGGGCTTTGTCGATGATGTAACTGGGAATGCATTACAGCATCACAGCCACAGGTTGCAACTACTTTCTGCAAACAAACCTTCTGCTTGTGAATGGTGTCTCACAAAGCATGTGGGGTTGATGTCTTGCTGACCTGCAGCATGTTGTATGCACAGCCATAAAGCCTAGGCACCATATGCATGCACTGGGCATTGTTGAAGCTCGCACTGCTCTACAGATACACACACACGACCCCGCTGTCCAAAGGTGCGGTAGGATGTGGTCCAGGAGAGACCAGAGTGTTTCACAGTGCTCTTTTATGGAGAAACTACCTCTTCTGACCTTATCTCCAAAGGGATTCCCTCCACATCAGCGAGTTTTTCCTGCACATTATAACAGAGGCCTGCAAGCTCCAAAAGACATTGCTAAAGCTCTTAATACCATTTCAAAAGCATCAAGAGTTTAACTCGCCAAACATTTCCCACACTTTTTCTTTCGCCATTAACAACCTGAGTTTGGCAAGCTTGTCTTGATAGATAGGAGTTCACAGATTCTCTCCAACATAGTCTCATTATGAATTGGCTTCTGAAGAGCCAGTAATAAGATATGAGAATGTCTCCCCAGAGCACAAAAGAATGGGTTCCAATATTAGGTCTTGGAAGAAGAGCTTGAGGAGAATTTGTGCTTACCTACCTGGGGTTAAAAACCACTAGAGATGTGCATGCACATGCGGTTTGGTAGTCCAGCTTAAAATTTAGTGCATTCTGAAGTGCTTTAACATGCACTAATTTATGAAATAAGGAGCATTAAGTTGATTAGTATATTTTAAAATTCTACAACATGTATTTAAAATTCTCTATTAAAACTAATGTGTTAAACTAATAAAAAAGCATCCAAAACTTGGAAACATTTGGGAAAAAAAAGAAAATCAATTCTATGCCTGTAAACATCCCTAAAAACAACCCTAACTGGCAGTATTGATATTTTTTATATAAAGGCTCTACATCCAAAGACCCTTTTATAAAATATTACTGCAGTTTTGCACACATGAACCTGAGCATTCATTTTCCGACCTAGACATCCTATAGTAATAAAAAAAAATCTCATTAGTGCAAAACAAATTAAACAAAAGCAAAGTGGTACATCAATATCAAATTTTCATAACTACATCAACATATTTTATCCATCTCAATGTAATCATTTATATGTATAAACCCCATTACACAATAAATGTAACCCTAATTTTTAAAAGATTAAAAGGCAAGGTGATATTTTACTCACCAGATAATGCCCTTTCCTTGAGTCCTAATAGGCCAGTCCAGACAAGTGGGTTGTGTTCCTTTACCAGAAGGGGTGGAGACCAAGAAAAAAAAATCTAGAAGGTTCCTATGATCTCATCCTGCAACCATATCTGAGGCAGCTAGGAGCATACTTCTCCAGTATTCACAACCAATCCATGGTCAAAGACCTCAGATCGCACATAACCTCATTAAGGGTTAAGAAGGACCAACATTCCAATGAACTGTATATATAGAATATCCTTCGGATGGATGTCTGTCAAGAGGCATATAGTCTGCAGGACTAATCTGCACAAATGTGCCAGATCACCTAACAGGCCTCAAGGAAAAGGACATTATTTAGTAAGTAAAATGTCTCCTTCCATATCATCCTTCTATCTCGGTCCTTTTCTGGAGTCTGATGAGTGTTGGCATCAGGTGCCTTAATCCAGTTTTTGTTTCATCCCGCAACGCCAGTTCTGCTTAGCAAAAGTGGCCCACTAAGCCAGGGGTTCCCAAACCTGCCTTCTGGCCAGTTGGCTTTTCAGGATATCCACAATGAATATGCATGAGAGAAATTTGCATACACTGCCTCCATTGTATGCCATCTCTCATATGCATATTCATTGTGGATATTCTGAAAACCTGACTTGCTGGGGAGGCTCCATGACAGGTTTGAGAACCCCTGCACAAGGCGCTCACATTCAATGACTGACTGCATGCCAACAAACCAGGCATCTTACCCATTTAAAGTCTGAAAATAGGTTGAGACAGTTTCAGCCCCAAGCCCTCTAACCATTCACTTTCCGCAACCTTTTGACAGTTTTATCCAGTAGAGCGCCAGCTATCCTGAGGGAAACTTCAGAAGGAACCAGCTACAAGATGGTTAGATTAGTCTTTTGCCCTTATACCCAGGTTAGATGACCAATTTGCATGTCAGGACTGCTATGGACCTCCACCAGTTTCTTCTGGCTTTGCTCTGTCCAGGCACCATGTTTTGGATCCTATTGCACATGCTCATGCTTCACCTCCCCAACGGGGTGGGCAAGACAGACCAGTGGTGCATCTACTGCCCGGTAGGATCCCACCTCAGCTGTCATGCATCGGCCCTCACCTTCATTGTTGGACATACCAAAGCAATGCCTCAACTGGGCAGAAAGAAAACATGGCAGCCTTCAAGATCTTCACACCAAAAGGTCATGTCCACCCAAGTGCAGACATCCAACAAGTAATGCTTGACAACAAGGATGACCACGCTGTCACCTGGCAAATGTCTATGGGAGCAACCAAGTTATGCTGTGCTCAGGAGGAAGTCTGAGGCCTGGAAAGTCTCCAGGATCTGACCTGTTCCACAACAGATAAGCCGAGGCTATCATCTCCTTTATCCAGCAGCCCAAGATAGTCTTTATAATCACTTCACCCTTAAATGGACTCGCAAAAAGGACAAAAAGTCTGTCTGACTTTCGGAAGGAGTTAGTTATCCTTGGGTACTGAAGAAGCACCCCCCTAATATCTACCAGGTGAAGACTTTGCCTTACCACTGGCACTGTTCCTTTGGGAATGAAGGCAAACAGTCTACTTGATTGATGTGGAAAGATGACACCTCTTTGGGCAAGAAGGAAGAATAGATCATAATATATGGCTTCTTCTGAAAACAACTGACTGGGATCATGGCACAACAAAGCCTGTAACTCAGAGATATGTCTCACCGAGCAGACCACAGCCAAGAAGACAGTCTTAAGGGACAAATGCTTGAGCACAGGCCTCCTCAAGGTCTTAAATGACTCAGTCAGCAAGCCTTGAAGAACTAAACTGAGATCCCGAGAAGGAACAACTGATCACAGGGGGGGATGCTAGTGTTTAACTCCCCACAGGAGATGGGCCACATCCGGGTACGAGGCTACCGAGCACCCTACCACCAGCCCTCTAAAAGAAGACAAGGCCACCACCTGTATCCTCAGAGAATTGAAGGAGAGGCAGTTGTCAAATCCATCTTGAAGGAAAGCAGAGCCGGCAAGTCTGCAGCACTAGGACTGACCTGACGCTTACAACACCAGTGCTCAAAAAGGCACCAAATGTGCACATAGGCAAGACAAGTGGAGCCTCTTTTGCGTTCAGAAGCATGGAAACCACTGCAGAAGAATAGCCCTTAGGTGCTAAGCGAAGCCATAAGCAAGGAGCATCTAACAGGACCAACCCCTGCCTCATGAGCCCCGGAGTTAATGGGAAGCATAAAAGGGCCCCTGCCGGAGATGCTTCAGAACCACATACCACAGCCCCCTTGGTCAAACCTGCACCATCAGAACTATCAGGTCCTGATGGCGCTCTACATTACAAAGCTTTCGCCCTATCGGAGGCCACTGAAAACACAAACAGCTGAAATTGCCTTGGCCAAGGTTGAACTAGGACATCCTCTTTGAGGCAGCTAAAGAACTTTTGCACCTTAGCATTGGCCCATTTCACCATAAGATCCATCTTGGGGGCAACCCTGCCTGTCCAGGATCCTCTGGAACATCATTCAGCCCAATTTCCACTCTCCAGGATTGAGGGAATGTCAACTGAAATAGTCTGCTCCTATGTTGTTCATTCTTGCAATATACGGTGCTGAAAAAGCCAGCAGATTCCACTCTACCCAGGAAAACAGAACTCTTCATGTCCCCTTGCATATTAGCACAGGCGACTCCCGTGGCATTGTCCAAGAAGATTTAAACTGCCTTGCCTCGGATTAAGCTCCGGAGACACAAGAGAGCTAAATGAATGGCTCTCACTTCCAGCCAGTTGATGGGCCAAGCAGCCTCTCATTTGTTCCAATAGCCCTAGGCTGTCTGCCCCTCACACTGGGCTGCCCACATGAACAGGCTAGCATCCATCGTCAGGAGAAAGCCCTTCGGCAGATGACTGGGCTGCTCCCATCATTGCACACTGGCCACCATCGATGAGAGAACGGCATACTGTAACGGCATACTCCAAGGGACCTCTAAAAAGAATCTACATATCCTTCAAAGAGCCCAGAATGTCACTGCCCGAATCATCTCTAAAGCCAAAATATTCGACCATATCTCCCCCATTCTATACACTCTCCACTGGCTTCCAATCACTAGTAGGATTCAATATAAAACCCTCGTCACCACTTTTAAACTCATTAACAACTTAGCCCCTTCACAGCTAGCAACATTACTTCAGACTCCGCCAGAAAATAGACTTAGAAGAAGAATGAACCTCAACATGCTACTAATTCCCAATACCGTGAGAAAATGGAAGCAAATAACCACCAACATTGCATTTTCATATTATGCTCCCAGCCAATGGAACAAACTTCCACTAAATCTAAGAGAGATTAAGGACCTTACCTCTTTCAGGAAGGAACTCAAAACGTACCTGTTTAGCCAACACTACGGCAATCTACAACCCACAATCAAATATACTACACAAGAATACACAACTAACCAAACACAAGTCTATCCCACTTAATTCAAGACTCACTTCTGTTAGCATTTGTTTACAACCTTCTTTGATCCTTTACTCACTGAATCCTAATCAATCATTTAATAGCTATCCTAAATGGTCCCCCTCCCAACAATGCATACATGATTACAATTAACTATTGTAAATAGTTTTTACTCAACCATGTAAATAGTTTACACATTGTTTCTATGTAACATATTTTCTATATGCACTCAATGTTCTATGTAATACAATATTGCACTGTTATATTGTTTTTAAGTTTCTTGTAAACCGCCCCTGATCTCTGGAAGGGGCGGTATAGAAAAGCTCACAAATAAATAAATAAATAAATAAATAAAGAGAAGCAGCAGCCTGATTTTGAAGTTCTGTGAACAAAGATACCTGCAGGACAATAAGGATTTTTGCTGTGGTCCCATATGCATTCACACCCAGGGGACCATCTCAATCGTCACCGTTACCAACCCTAGGAACTGAAGGTAGTCCCAAACCTTGGGGGGCCTGCTGCTTTCAAAAAGACATCAGCTGAGACAGCAGCTTCTCTGCTCTATTCTCGGGCAGAAAGACCTTCCTGAACTGGTGTTGAACCATGCCCCAAAGCATTCCAGTGACTGGGTAAGCTCCAGGTAGCTCTTGTCCTAGCTAATTACCCAACCTAACTCTCCAGAAAGTGCACCACTTGGATAGACATCCACAGTGCCTACAAATGTGACCTAGCATGTATAAGCCAGTAATCCATGTAAGGAAGAACACAAATCCCTTCGTGACGCAGAGCAGTGGCAGCCACAGCCATTATTCTGGGTGAACATCCTTGGTGTGGTGGAGAGATCAAAGGGGAGAGCGGCAAACCTAAAGTGTGAGCAGAGAAGTGCTGCTGATCCTGCGATTATGGAAATAGACTTCAGCTAAGCCCAGAAATGCAAAAAATAACCCCTGGCTGGACCACTCGGATGACTGACCTCAACATCTCCATGCAGAAGAAAACTATCCTTAGGTGAACACTTGACACCCTTGAGATCCAAAATTGGGCACAAGGATCCGTCCCTTCTTTAGCATCACAAATCATCTCCCATGTAACCGCTATGTTAATTGCTACGTTCAATGTAAAACAATTACTATTTGTCATGTTGTTAGATAGAAAAACTGTTAAATAAATAAACAAAGTAAATGGAATACCAGCCTTTGCCCCTTTTGGCAGAAAGCACAGCACGATAGTCTGGAGGCTGAGCAGTCTCTCCAGGGTAGTTTGAATGGCAGCCGTCTTGGCCGCAGACTCACAGGGAGAGCACAAAGGCAGCTGGGATTGGATCCTTGCATTCCAGCATATAGGCGTACTGAATAATGTAGAGCAGCCACCGTTCCAAGGTCACATGGGGCCATTCCTGGCAAAAGTGATGGAGTCTATCACCTATGGGTGGCACCCTGGAATGGGCTCCCAACCTGACATTGCGTATGATGGGAGAACCCATAAGAACATAAAATATGCCATACTGGGTCAGAACAAGGGCCCATCAAGCCCAGTAGCCTGATTCCAAAAGTGACCAATCCAGGTCACAAGTACTTGTCAGTTTCCCAAAAAGTATTAAGATTCCTTGCTGCTTGTCCCATGGGTAAGCAGTGAATTTCCCCAGTCCTCTTTAATAAGCGTTAATGGACTTTTCTTCCAGGAACTCATCCAAACCTCTTAAATCCAGCTGCACTAACAGCTTTTATTATAATTTCTGGGAACACATTCCAGAGTTTGATTAAACATTGAGTGAAAAAATCTCTCTCCGATTAGTCTTAAATGGGCTACACTGTAGCTTCATTGCGTGTCCTCTAGTCTTTTTACTTTTTGAAGGAGTAAACAACTGATCTACATTTACCTGTTCCATTACATTCATTATTTTATAGACCTCTATCAAATTTCCCCTCAGCCATCTCTTTTCCAAGAGCCCTCACCTTTTAAGTCTTTCCTCATAGGAATATCCTTCCATCCGCTTTACCATTTTTGTTGCTCTTCTCTGTACTTTTCCTAATTCTGTTATATCCTTTTTAAGATATGGCAACCAGAATTGCACACAATATTTAAAGTGTGGTCGCACCATGGAGTGATACAGAGGCATGATAAAATCCTTTGTTTTATTCTCCATTCCTTTCTTTATGATTCCTAGCATTCTATTTGCTTTCTTGGCCGCCGCTGCACATTGGGCAGAGGGTTTCAATGTATTATCCATGATGATACCCAGATCCTTTTCCTAATGTGGAATTTTGCGTTGTGTAACCATAATAGATCAGGAGGAGGAAACCTTGCGAAGCTCGGAAGGACTAAGTCCAGAAATAATAGCCAGACAGAGGAAAGAATGACCTCCCTGATGATACTTCTGGAAACGCTGAAAATCCTGGCAGCGGGAGTAAGAACGTGAAAGAGAAGAGGAGGAGGACTACAAAAGGAGACTGCTACTTCTGGAGAGAGATCTGCAATTGTGAGTATATACTTCTCGGAATTTTTCTAAAGGGAATTCTTTGGATTAAAGCTGATTAATCTGTGAACCCAGTGTATTTGTTAAATCAGTCAGGGCCTAGTAGCAGCAGTTTAAGTTTAAATTTAAAACACAGAAGAGAGCTTTCTGGTTAAATTTAGAACTCAGCAGAGAGCTGCTAGTTTAAATTTCATACTAGGTCAGAGCCTAGCAGCAGCAAAGAACTTTAATTTAAATCGAATCAGACTATAACTTAGCATAAAAGGCAAAACAGGGTCAGTATTCTTTGAGCAATAAATAAAGTCTTCTAGAGACCTTTACAAAGGGGCCTTCTACCTAGGGGTGTACTATCGACCGCCTGGCCAGAATGAACAAATGGATGAGGAAATTCTCTAAGAAATCAAGGAAGCTAACAAAAGTTACAGCACAGTAATAATAATGGGTGATTTCAATTACCCCGGTATCGACTGGGTCAGTGTCAAGGAAGGACATGCTAGGGAGATAAAGTTCCTAGATGAAATAAATGACTGCTTCTTGGAGCAGCTGGTTCATGAACTGACCAGAGGGGAAGCCATATTGGACCTAGTCCTTAGTGGAATACCAGATCTGGTGCAAGAGATAAGGGTGTTGGGGCCACTTGGCAATAGTGATCATAGCGTGATCACGTTTGATTAGGGGAGGAGGGATGGTAAGGAAATCCACAGTACTACCTTTTAACTTTTGAAAGGGAGACTATGATAAAATGAGGAAAATAGTTAAGAAAAAACTAAAAGGAGCAGTTGCAAAGGTTAAAGACTTACATCAAGCTTGGGTGTTGTTGAAAAAATACTATCTTGGAAGCCCAGAACAGCTGTATTCCACGCTTTAAGAAAAGTGGAAGGAAGTCCAAAAAACTGCCAGCATGGTTTAAAGGTGAGATCAGAGAGGCTATTGCCAAAAAAAAACATCTTTCAGGAAATGGAAAAAAGAGCCAAATGACAAACTGGAAACAGCACAAGCACTGGCAAGTTAAATGCAAGGCATTGATAAGGCAGGCAAAGGGAGAATTTGAGAAGAAGCTTGCTGCAGAAGCAAAAACGCGTAACAGACTTTCAAGTACATTTGTACTGTAGCAAAAAACCTGTAAGAGAGTCAGTTGGTCCATTAGATGATAGAGGGGTTAAAGGGGCACTAAGAGGTGACAAGGCAACAGCGGAGAGACTGAATGAATTCTTTGCTTTGGTCTTTACTGAGGAAGATGTAGGGATGTCACCCAGGACTGAAGTGGTATTTAAAGGTGCAGAAGAATTGAAAGAAATATTGATACATCTGGAAGATGTATTACAACTATTTGATAAACTGAAGAGTAGCAAATTACCTGGACCGGATGATATACATCCAAGGGTGTTGAAAGAACTGAAATATGAGATTGCAGACCTGCTATTAGTAATCTGTGGACTATCATTAAAATCATCTGTAATACCTGAAGATTGGAGGATGGCCAACGTTAACGCCAATTTTTAAAAAGGGTTCCAGGGGTGATCTGAGAAACTACAGACCGGTGAGCCCGACGTCAGTACTGGGAAAAATGGTAGAAACCATCATAAAGAACAAAATTGCTGAACATGTAGATAGTCATGGCTTAATGGGAGACAGCCAACATGGCTTTATATAAGGAAGATCTTGTCTTACTAATCTGTTATTTTTTTGAAGGTGTGGATAAACAGGTAGACAAAGGTGAGTCGGCTGGATAGGAGGCAGTGTACTATTGTGGATCAGGAACTGGTTAGAAGATAGAAAGCAGAGGGTAGGTCTAAATGGCCAATTTTCCCAATGGAAAAAGGTGAAGTGTGGAGTACCCCAGGGATCTGTGCTGGGTCCGCTGCTTTTTGAAATATTCATAAATGACCTGGAAAAGGGAATAACGAGTGAGGTTATCAAAATTTGCAGATGACACAAAACTATTTAAAGTTGTCAAAACCCAAGAGGATTGTGGAAAATTGCAAGAGGATCTTGATAAATTGGAAGACTGGGCATCCAAACGGCAGATAAAATTTAATGTGAACAAGTGCAAAGTTATGCACCTAGGAAAGAACAACCCAAACTATGGTTACATGATGCAAGGTTCCGCATTGGGAACCACCACCCAGGAAAAAAGATTTAGGCGTCATCGTGGATAACATGTTAAAACCTTCCGCCCAGTGTGCAGCGGCGGCCAATAGAGCAAATAGAATTCTAGGTATCAAAAGGAAAGGAATGGAAAATAAAACAAAGGATATTATAATGCCTCTGTATCGTTCCATGGTGCGACCACACCTTGAATATTGTGTGCAATTCTGGTCGCCGTATCTTAAAAAGGATATAGCGTTATTAGAAAAGGTACTGAGAAGAGCCACCAAAATGATAAAGGGGATGGAAGGCTACGCCTATGAAGAGAGGCTAAAAAGGTTAGGGCTCTTCAACCTGGAAAAGAGATGGCTGAGGGGAGATATGATAGAGGTCTATAAATTAATGAATGGAGTGGAAAGGGTAAACGTAGATCGATTGTTTACGTTATCAGAATATAGAAAGACTAGGGGACATGCAATGAAGCTACAGGGCAAGCTATTTAAGACTAATAAAAGAAAATATTTTTTCATTCAATGTGTAATCAAACTCTGTAATTTGTTACCGGAGGATGTAGTAAAGGCTGTTAGTGTAACTGGGTTTAAAAAAGGTTTGGACAAGTTCCTAGAGGAAATGTCCATAAACCATTATTAAAAAGGGACCCAGGATATCAATGCTTGACCCAATACAAGCATTGTGGAACCTGTGTCTTTTGGGGAAACTGCTAGGTACATATGACCTAGATTGGCCACTGTTGGAAACAGGATACTGGGCTTGATGGACCTTGGTCTGACCCAGTATGGCATATCTTATGTCTTATGAGCGGCCATGCTTCCCAGGCCCTTTAGGTCTATCATCAGGAAAACGATGAAGTTTGGTTGCTTCTAGTTCCTTGACCAAATTCACCAACTCCTCCCCAAACACAAGCTTCTCCTTGAAAGGAAGCTTAGATAATCGAGACTTGGATGCAGTGTCCACTGCCTAATGGTGAAGCCAAAGCCAGCAACATGCCACCATAGAAAATGCAATCTCTTTGGCTAACAGGTGGACCAGATCATACACAGCATCTGACAAGAAGACCGCTGCTGACTTCAGAAGAACCAAAGTGTCATCCTAAGGAGTGACTGGATTCAAAGGAGAAGGGCATGTGACACAAGCCCTCCGCAAATCATCTTCTGGAAAATACAGGAGGTAACTGAAAACTGGGTCTTCCAGAAAGCCTCCAATGTGCGCCATGTGGTCTTTGAGAGCTGCACCACTCTCCATCAGGAAGATGGTACATTTAGTGCCATTGCCACTTGCGTATCTTCCTGGGGTAATTGAATCTAGGCAATAAGATCCTTTTGAGGGAAGCCGATTCATGACCCTGCCTCCTTATAATGGGGCATCAGTTGAGTTCCATTCTGTGTGCATCATGCTCTTGAGAACCTATGAGAAGGAAATGTACTGGAGGGTTTATAAATCCTCGACAAAAAGGGGGATGCACCTGCAGTGCCTGCTCCACTGATGAAGCATCAAACAGCTGCAGGGCAGAAGACACCTGATCAATCAGTGCTGCCAGATCTCCTTCCTGAACCAAATGGATGATGAGAGAATCATCTAGCACAATGGTTTTCAACCCAGCCCTTGCAACACACCTAGCCAGTCAGGTTTTCAGGATAACCACAATGAATATGCATGAGATAGACATTTGCATACAATGGAGGACTAAATGACTGGATTCTGTACCCAGTCCATCACCACAGCTGGTTGTTTTTCTCTTAGTTCCGATCATGTATGAATACACTGAACCACAGCAAGTGGTGCATCCCATTTCAATTTAATGTGTGCCTTTGAGTCAATGCTGACTCCTGGCAATCCAGCAGCTCCTGGATTTTCTTGGCAGTGTGACCAGAAGTAGATTGCTAGGCCTTTCTTCTGAGGAAATGGAGGATTAAGGTACGTGCCCAAGGCCACAAGGAATGCTAGTGGGAATTAGAGCACTGGCTTGCTAACCAAAAGACCAGGGTTCAACCATTAGGCTACTTCTCCATTCCCATTACTATTGCCTTAATATACTGATGTCAATACAACTGCCATCTTCTTGTCCCATGCTGGCTCAAAACAGTTTATCAAGCCTGATATCCCATCTCTTACACACACTTAGTAGATCCCAATGAGTAGCTCCATTCCTTGTTGCTCTCAGGAATAAACAGTGACTAATAATGCTTTATGGACTTTCTCTCTAGGAAAATATCTAAATCCCTTATAAATCCAGCTATCATAGGACCCTCGACATCATCTCCAACAACAAATTCCACAGATTAGTAAACATGCTCCTTAGTGCAAAAACTGCTCTGTTACTTTTGGATTTAGCATGCAGTAAGCATTGGGGTCCTGCATTAAAAATCCAATGGTAACTGGTTAGCAAGCAATTGGACAGGGACTGGGTGGGTTATGGGCAGAACGTGGTCACTGACGGCACATCATAGTTAGCACAGGGATCTTGGCGGTTGCCGTTAGTGCAGATGCATTAACTCCACTTCAGTCAGTGAAATGAAGTGCACCCATGTGCCGGTTAGTGCGGTGCTACATGGTTGCAACTCGCTAATGGTAGGAGGGTGGATGCCTCTGCTCTCTGAGGTTAGTACAGGCCTCTGCATTAAAGTCACGGGCCAGTTGTGCACTTAGTGCATTCGCCTCACCCAGAAGAAACCAGATAGCAGGTAAGTCTAATTTGGCTAACTGTTGTTCCTTGAGGAACTCCATTCCAGTCCCACACCTCTGAGTAGTGTACCTCTTCCAGCAGCTTGGAGACCAAGCATGTCATCTTTTGATGGCACCAGTACTAATGCAGTTGGCACCGCCCAACAGCTCCCAGTAACCTATTGACAAAGCAGACTCACAGGAGTAACAATAAGTAGTTAACAGTCATAAAAATTCTACTATTACATAATCTAACGCTTCCCCCTCCTCCCTCCCCCCCGAGAGAGAAGCCCTACCTGAAGAATTTGACGCTGAGCTCTGAACGAGAGACCGATAACTCTCCCTGTCCAACCCTGAACGCCAAAAACCCAGAGACTTCTGGATTCCCTAGCCCTTTCATTGTCAGGTAAACGGGTTACAGAACCGGGCCAATTGCCAACACCAGAACCCAGATGGGATACGGGACTGTACTGGAGCTCCTCAAGGAACAACAATTAGCAGGGTAAGTCTAATTTTGCTTTCCTTATCATCCTTCCAGTCCAGTCCCGCACCTCTGAGATGTAACACAGCAGTTAACTTAACGGGAGGGACCTGCAAACCCAGCATGAAGCACTGCCGATCCAAAACAGGCATCCCTTGCAGCTTGGATATCCAGATGATAATGCTTACTAAAGGTATGAAGCGAAGATCAGGTTGCTGCCTTGCAGATCTCCATTGGTGGCATTAAGCTATACTCGGCCCACGAGGCCACCTGAGCCCTTGTGGAATGCACACGAAACCCCGTCGGCACCGGTCATCCTTTCAGGATAAATGCCGACGCGATTGATTCCTGGATCCATCTGGAAATAGAGCCCCTGGCAACAGCCTCAGCCCTGCGTGGGCCCCCAAACAGCACAAAAAAGCGATCCAATTTGCAGAAGGCTGCTGTCTCCTTCAAATAATGCTTGAGGACCCTTCTAACATCCAACAAGCGCAACCGATATAGGCTAGAGAGGTAGATCTTTTCCTCGTCTTCAGCAAGGTTGAAATCACCGGGCCCGAGTAACTTTTGAATCCACTGCAGTGACTCGAGAGGCATGCATGCTACCAGATTCCCCCAAGCATTTGAGCGCCCTCCTGGCCCCTCGTGGCAGGAGAGCCTTGAGAACAGAGGGTGCGTCTGGTGTGATCAAAGCACTCTACAGTGGGTGCATGTGCACCCTTGCACCACCTCTAGAGTGGCTGCCATGGTTCCTAGGACCTGCAGATAATGCCAAGCTGTCAGCTCTGGCAGCCTCAGGAACTGCTGCACCAAAGGTCATAGCCCCTGAGCTCGCTGCTCTGGCAGGAAGACTCTCCCCACATGGGTGTCGAAGCACGCTCCTAAGCACTCCAGCTCCTGAGACGGGAGCAAGTGGCTCTTGGCCATGTTGACTACTGTCATGAGGTGCAGAGATCAGAGCCCGCGGAGACAGGATATTTTGATCAGAATAAAGCTAACTTTGACAGCTCAGAAATAAACATGGAGGGTTGGCATAGAAACTGTACACAAACCAATTCACGTAGTGCTAGGGAACGCCCAAACCAAAAGCTACCTCGTGGCTCATCAAGAGATAGGGGACAGCTGATAGGGGGCGGAGCCCAAACAAATACCAAATGCAACACATTTAAAAATCCCTTACCCGAGAGAAGAAGGAGGACAGCAAACACAGAGAGGGCAGCAAACACAGAGAGAGCAGCAAGCACAGGAAGTCCCAGTCGTAGGAGAAGCATTGAGAGAGAAAGCTTCAATGAGGAAGGAAGCTTTGAGAGACATGCTGACCAGAGGAGACTGGTAGGACGGTGCTGCGCTGTGAAGCCCAAGGGAGACTGCCTGGAAGAGCAGTACACGGCTGACCATTGCACCGGAGAGCTCTGCTGTCGTGGAAGCAGAGAGAATTGCTCTGAAGCCCAGTTAAGGCAATTCCAGCCTTACAGCTCAAGGTACCCAGCAAGAGAGGATTATTTTCCTGAGGCTAATTTGTTGCCCAAAAGAAAAGCTAAGCAAACACGAAGGGAAGAGTTTTTCCCCGTGCAAAGTTGTGTTCAAGGGAGGAAGTTTGGAAGGAACCTGTTAGAAGGTAGGAGTATTCTCCCTAATAGCAGGAAAGAAGAGTATAGCCAAATTCCCTGCACTTACCAGGAACTCTGTGACTCAGTTGAGAGAAACAGCAGCAATTACGGTAAATACCCATACTCCTCTAAGCTGCTGGGGGAAGGAAATACCTTATGCTATAGAGAGGAACCCTAGGCAAAACTTATCAAATACCGTTTAATGACTCACCCTGCAACGTGAGGGCTTGCTATTATCACTTGATCATGAACTGATTAATACTTTGCTCTCGGCACAGAGTCTCAGAGAAAACTAGATTGCACTTTGACCAAGGGCTAATAGCCCATTAAGTGTGCTTGTTTCACATCAATGACCCGTTGCCAGGTTGAGCTTATTTTTTAGTTTAAAATTTTTTTTATAAATTTTCTTTTTTAATAACAGATGACTTTCTTCTCATCGAGCAATATACTGCACTTTAACTTTTTCAAATGTCGGTTATCAAACGAAACCGGAAACGTAGTGACTATATATTGCACTTAACATAATTCGTACTGTTGAGCAGGGCAATTCCGACGCTCACAGCTAGGCACCCCAAGCGTTTCACAGCGGTTGTTTCTTCAGGGAATAGACCCTTTAAAACTGCTCAAATGATGCTGTCGGCGTTACTTCAATACTGTGTCCATCTTCTTCTATCTTGTATGTGGAAGCCTCCAAATTAGAACCCTCAATGTGAGTACTGCCGTGCCTAGCTGTGAGCGTCGGAATTGCCCTGCTCAACAGTATGAATTAAGTTAAGTGCAATATATAGTCACTACGTTTCCGGTTTCGTTTGATAACCGACATTTGAAAAAGTTAAAGTGCAGTATATTGCTCGATGAGAAGAAAGTCATCTGTTATTAAAAAAGAAAATTTATAAAAAAAATTTTAAACTAAAAAATAAGCTCAACCTGGCAACGGGTCATTGATGTGAAACAAGCACACTTAATGGGCTATTAGCCCTTGGTCAAAGTGCAATCTAGTTTTCTCTGAGACTCTGTGCCGAGAGCAAAGTATTAATCAGTTCATGATCAAGTGATAATAGCAAGCCCTCACGTTGCAGGGTGAGTCATTAAACGGTATTTGATAAGTTTTGCCTAGAGTCAACCGTTTAAAGAGATATAGACTACACACCAATTGTACATCATAGAGAGGAACCCGGCAGGCAAGATGAAGGTTTCAGCCCACGGGAAGCTGGTCAAGACATTGAACACATGCAGTGTGATTTTTATGAGAACCCGGACACTGAGGTATTTATGGATTGTACATATACTTTTTCTGACAGCATACAATCTTTGTGTTAAAGTGCTACAAGGGCTGTTTCACAAGAGAAGACAGACAAAAGGAGTTTTGGGAAAGAAACTGTTTTCTTTGCATTTTCATTTCTTTTTGGCTGAAGATAAGCATTGCCTGAGTTCAAGTTAATTCTTTGTTTGTAGTTCCAGACGCATGGTCTTTGTGTTACTTTGTTTTCATGGTTTAAGAATCCAACCCTGGGAAGGGAAATAAATCCTATTTGACCTTATCACTCTGACTGCAACTACTTATTTCTACTGGCTGTGGAACTACACTACCCAGAAGGCTCTGCTAAGCCTCATTATAACATTCCACAGTTATCAAGGAACTTTACCTCGCTCACTCTATTCACGCCCGTGGCCTCTGGGAGGGTGAGCGGGCGACACTACCCAGCTGAGACTTTCCAGA
Source organism: Ichthyophis bannanicus (assembly GCA_033557465.1). Lineage (NCBI taxonomy): Eukaryota > Metazoa > Chordata > Amphibia > Gymnophiona > Ichthyophiidae > Ichthyophis > Ichthyophis bannanicus. Next base: position 660,389,152 of record CM066032.1, on the reverse strand, counting down.
AACTGTATTACCTGTGACTTCACCTGCTTGCTCTCGCCCCTGGACTTTGCCCAAATCAGCCAGTCGTCGAGATATGGGTGTACCAGAATCTCCTCCTTGCAGAGTGCTGCCGCTACCAACTCCATGACCTTGGTGAAGGTACAGGGAGCTGTTGTTAGGCCGAACGGCAAAGTCCGAAACTGAAAAAGTCTATCGGCACCACAAACCATAGAAATTGCTGGTGCTCTGGCCGGATGGGGATGTGTAGGTACGCCTCTGTGAGATCGAGAAACGTCAAAAACTCCCCACTTCTTACAGCGACGATCATGGACCGCAATGTTTCCATGCAAAAATGCAGCACCCGAAGACAACAGTTCACGCGCTTGAGATCTAGGATCGGGCGAAAGAAACCGTCCTTTTTGGGTAGCATGAAGTAAATGGAGTATCAAGCACAGCTGTACTAATCTGGGGAGACAGGTAACAGAGTGCCAAGTTGAAACAGCCATGACAAGGCATCTCTTACCGCTGCCACCTTGCTTCGTGCTTTTCAGGGGGACTAGACGAAGGCATCACCCACTGGCCAAGCCAATTCCAGGGCATAACCACCTCGGATGATCTCTAGGACCCACTAGTCAGACATGATCTGGACCCAAGCAGGTAAAACTCCCACAGCCGACCTCCCACAGGCTGTACCACTGCCTGAGCCCCCCTCACTTCACTGGGGCTTCTTGAGTCCTGAGGATGAGGTGGCGGCAAATCCTCTGCCTGCCCCTCGGAAATTTTGGAACCCTTGCCCTCTGGCGGGGAACTTACCTCTTTGGAAGGAGTCAGGGCATGAGGAACAAAAAACGCCTGAAGTCTTGAGGTTGGCCCTGAGACGCAGATGGATTGCAATTCTGCTTTTGCTTAACCTCGGGCAGGCGTCCCCCTTTGGGTTCTCCCAAGTCCAGTTCCTCCCCAAAAAGCAGTTTTCCCTTAAAGGGGAGCTTGCTAAGGCAGGACTTGGAGGAGCTGTCTGCCGCCCAGTTTTGCAGCCGAAGGTAGCAGCAGGTCACCACCACTGATGCCATACTCTTAGCGAGCCCACGAATGAGCTCATAGTGGATATCAGCGAGGTAGGCCGCCCCCAATTCCAACTTGGTTACCTCCGCTGACTGGCCCGTCGCCAGTTCCACTGGCTGCTGGAGCCAATGTGACCAACGCAGACAGGCCCTAGTGACCCAGGCCCTGCAACTGGAAGCCTGCAAGGATAGGGCGTTGACATCAAAAGCCTGCTTTAACAAGGTGTCGAACTTCCTGCCCTGCCCATCCTTTATTATCACGCTCCCCTCAACTGGGATGACTGTCTTCTTCATGACAGCAGCAACAGTCGCGTCCACCCGAGAGGACAAAAAGAGCTCTCACTCCTGATTCAGTAGGAGATAGAGACGTGTCATAGTCCTCACTCCCTTACCGGCTTCCAGCAGGTCCCATTCATCCTGGATCATTTGCTTGACTACCCTGTACCGGGAAGACCTTCTGCATCTTCCATACCGCTTGGAGTAGAGGGTCCTCCAGCGAATCATCCTCAGTCGGTAGGCTAGCGGGCATATTGTGGGCTTTGAGAAATTCCACGATGAGGGCAGGTAATTCTTCCCGGCAAAACACAGGACAATCTGAACCTGGTCACCCGGTTCCAGGATCTCAACCTCTTCGAGCTCTTCACCCTCCAAGTCCGGCTCTATCGCCAGGTCCTCCACCTCCGGCCCTTCGGACAAGGAAGACTGCCCTAACCACTCTTCTGAGGCTTTGGCCCTCTTAGCAGGCATTACTCCTGGCTTGCTCCCTTTCACAGCTGCTATACATTGGACGTCGAGGGACCACCCGATGATCCCTGCTCATGCAAGCAGAAAGCCTGATGCAGCAACAGGACAAACTCCAGGGAGAACACCCCCGAGACCCCCCTCACTCCCAGACTCTGAGATGTGGAGGTTCGAGGAACTGCCGCGGAGCAAGAAGATGTCTCCAGAGGTGGAGGAGGGGAATCCATAGAGTCCTGAGCCTCATGAGATGCAGAGGAAGCAGCCAGTATCCCAGGATGCAGGTAGAGCCTGCAAAACACCTTCCAGACCTCAAGGACGGGGAAGGGGTCCTCCTGCCATGCTCTCTATAAAGAAGTACTTTCTCTTCCTGTCGAACCAACCTGTCCTCTCTTATTTTTTTTTAAACTTTAACCAAAAACCCTAAAAACAAAAAAAGCAGAATAAGAAACCCCTCTAACCTGAGCTAAGCTCGCTATTTGCCCCTTCAGTGAGTCCAGCACCATGGCTCATTACTGTTAGAAATACTTTTACCTTTACCTGTAGCCAATTTCCCTATAGCCAATATGAACAATGAGACTCAGAGAGAAATTGTTGTGAAACAGATTTATTGCGCAATTTCGTTGTCTAGACAGCGGGTACCTTCACAGCATCATGCCCACCAGCATTAAGTGAGGTACGCCCCTTGCTCGGGCTACCTTACTTTTATCCTTTTGCTCTGAACATACCCCTTTCCTGTCTCTTCCCCTGGTATACCCCTTATTTGGGTTATCTTGCTTTTCTTTAGAACCGCTAGCTCTGCCCCCTCCTGGGGGGGGGGGGCAGCCGAAGAAGTTTTAGAACTTCTTACAATGCAGTTTTTAGCTTCTTTTTAATTTTACACCTATATATATATTTTTTTTTTGTCACAGCCCCTCCTAGTGGCAGCGTGCAGAAAGGAGAGGGCGGACACTTATTATTGGTTGAAGAAGGAAAAACCTTTCTAGACCAGGTGCATCATGGTCTTTGTAGTCCCACTTCATAAAGACATAGTTGTGAGCCTTGTGCAGGGTTAAACTTAAATGGTTTTTATTCCCTTTGTTGCACAAAGGATCTCCAGGAAGACAAAAAAACAGAATGTACCTTACTTCAGGGTTTATGCCAAAATATTTACAAAGTCAGTAACTGTTACAGGCGCTTCGCAGTTCTTTGCGTTCAAACAGATTTTCTACACCAAGAGGAAAAACAAATACAAAAACTTCTTCTTTCAGCTTAGCAAAAGCAAGGATATGTTAAAGAATGTCCAGCCGGTTACAATTCTGTGAGAGACTCTAGATTCTTGGAAACAGAGTGAGCAATCCATCGGGTGCTCTAACTGCAACGGCTCTGGTTCTATCACCTCTATTTGCATAGGTTCCTGTTCAGCCATGTTGTCAGCTAGTCCTGAGCTTTCCCTGGATAAGGCAGGTTGTAGTTCAATAGATCTCTTCAATATTCCCCAGCCTTGCTGGTCTTGGTTTGGCAAATAACTTATGGCTTTTTACTATGCCTCTCTGTAAAGGTTTCACAAGCCTTTCCCAGCTTTGTTTCCTATCAGTACGGCTCTCTGGGTTAAAAGTTTTTCTAGGAGCTGGCTCACACCTTGGAAAGGAAATATAACTGTACCTTGGATCTTTGAGACGTGCTCTGCTGGTATTTGCTCTACCTGGCAGTCTCTTTTTATCACCGTCTTCCCTGAAGACTGGCTCCTGGAGCTTTCTGGAACGGGCTTGTCCTCCCTGGAACTTAGCTCTTCCTTGTAGGTACTCCAAACCTCTCTGCCTTTCAGTATGTGAGGTTCCTCTCTCAGGTCCCCTCTCAGTTCCTCTCTGAACTTGTGTTCCTCTCCAAACTTGTGGTCCTCTCTCAGTCCCTCTCTCAGCTCGAGGTCCTCTCTCAGTTCCTTCTGAGCACTGTTTATAAAGCCATTTCTCCACTGAGCTTCCTGGCTCTCTACTCAGGTGTACCTGATTAGCTCCTGCATTCTCAAAACCTGGGTGTGTCAGCTTAGCTTCTGCAGCCTCGTGCGTGCTCCCTCTAGCTGCACTTTTAAGTAACTGCACCTTCTGTGAGTCAGTTGCTTTATAATAAACAGTGTTTTTTTCTAAGTCTATAGCTTCAATGGCTTCAGCTTCATCACAATATATTGTCATGCCCTTGCTCCTGGCCTCTGGCTTAGAGGGGCGAGGTAACGGAGAACTTCACTTGGTGAGCTCAAATAAACTAGCTTTTCCTCAGGTGGATTCTGGGACATGTAGTTTGGCTCTTAAGAAGTGTAGTCATGGTCCGATGTTAAGGCAAATGACAGAATTTATTTTAAAGTAAAAGTTCAAGTAAACTGTACACAGGAATTTTGTCCATTCAGGATTGTTTGCAACAGAGCATTTAGATTAGTATAACTGCTTCACAGTCTTTTAAACACATGCAGCTGGTTAACAACATTGCTCAGTCTTAGAGAAAAAGCTCTGCTCAGCAAGGTAAAAATACTTCTTTTTAACCTTGTGTTTGTGAAGCACTTAATAGCAAAAGAATAACTCAGTTCCTCTGGAACAACCTCTTCTTTCCCTCCTTCTTTTCAGGATAGGTTTTAAACTCAAAATAAGAAAACAAGTAGCAAACATTCACAAGCTTTCTCTTCAGCGTGACTCAGCAGTTTCCTGAGAAATGCAAACACATGGAGTTTTCTTCAAACCCAATTCCTGGCTCAATTCCAGTTACCTGCTTCTAGGAGACTTTCTCATTCAATGCTAGCCTTTAGCATAATGATTCCATGCTTGTAGCTTGACACAGGGTACAGTCCATGGGGATATCTAGATCGTGCAATTCCTCCCCTGCCAACTCAATCTGCATATCCTCTGGTGGTGTTAGGGCAGTGTCCGGTTCTGAGCTCTGGACAAAGTGCTTAGAATACAGCCTCCCTGGGGGTTCTAATGTCTCTCCTGAGCTCAACTCTCCCCGATAAAGACAGTACCTGAAGCACTGGGCAGTTCTCCCTGGTTGTGCTCGCTACGGTTCCTTGTCTCCTTCCAGCCTCTCTGGAACAGCTCTCTGTATTCCTCTCTGGGTTCTCTCCTGGAGATCTGCAGGTGCTCCTGGTTCCACTCCTGATTCCCCTGAATCCTGAGTCTTCCAAACCTCCTGAGACCTCTGCCTCTCCAGAGCTTCTTCCTTCCTCTGAGCTTCCCGTTTCCTCTGAGCTTCTCCTTTCCTCTGCTTTAGTAGGGGTTTATATTTCCCTCTCCAGGGCTCCAGCCCTTCCTCCACTCCTCCCAGGTGATTGTAATCACCTCTCAAGCTTGCAGTTACATCATAGGAGTTAGGGTGCGGCTGCCTGAACTTTCTCTCCCTCAGGTTTCTTTCTCAATGAGGGGCCTGAAATCCATGCCCTGCAGGGATTTCTCCTTTCTCTGAGTTAAAGTCATTGGCCTTTTCTATACTCATAGGCTCAAAACAGGCTTCCTTGTCACAATATATATAAATTAAATTGGTGATGTGTATAAACAGCATATAAATGTTTCACATGAATCATTTTAGTTCCTTTTAGATTACATATATAGTCAGACTGCTTGCAGGGTGTGTACATATATATATATATGTATATATAGTAGCGCCCAACTACATAGGTTAGGTGGTTGCCTATTAGTAGTGGGCCTACCTCTTTATGTCCTTTGCCAGCCTGATTGCTCAATGCTGGGGCTTTCAAATGATGTAGTTGTGTAAACAAATTTAGCCGAAGGTTTCAAAAAGGTGCACAGGAAAATTTATTAATGATTATTTTCTTCTTAGCCACAGAACTTCTTTATCAGCAGCTCATGTATTATCAAACATAAATTGGATACTTCTCCAAAGAAACAAAACTTTCTAGCATAGTCCATGCATCACATGTTCTCAAAAGCTTGCTTTAAACGTTGCAACAACAATCTTTTCCTTCCATAAATATCAGCTTCTTTAGAACTAGGCTTGATACAACAGAGACCCGTACCTCCTCAGGGCTCTGCACAGCATATAAAATACTTAGCTACAAGCTGACAAACATTGCTATCATTTCCTTTTAAACAGTTTTGCATTCTTCATTCTTAAGTTGCAAACATTGGCTTTTCTTTCACGTCAAGCATTTACCGTCTTCTCTGAGCCTGGCTGGCTAGCTCAAACCTTAATGCTTTAATTAACACAATTTTCAGTGAGACGTGTATTTCCCAAAGCTCCTGGGGTTTTTTTTTCACTGCTTTAAAAAAATGCTCAGCTTTGCTACTTCTGACTAGTGCAATAAGAGCAATCTATCTCTGAGTCAGAACAGGGACTATCTGAACAGCATTCCTCTATTTCCATGAGCTCCTCATTTGATTCACTCAGCACCTATCTGTCCTCAGCGTCTATAACAGGCTTTAACTTCTCCAAGAGTTTCAAAACCTGACCCCACTGGGATTCCTTCTTAGGCTGAGTTACAGGGGAAGGATAGAGGAGATTCTTATCTCTTAACAAACTCTTTAAAGCTTGCAACGTGCTCACCTTTTTCCCAGCAACCAGTCTTCCCTCAGACTTTGCCAAAGGTGGAATAGTGTTCACAGACTCTCTCAAAGATATTCCTTTACCTTGCGTTCTTTCAGCATTCCCCACAGAGCCAACTCTCCTGTCTTCCAAGCCAGCTGTACTCTCTCTACAAATTGGACTATCTTCAGGGCTGGAGTGGTCTGTCTGCTGCACGCAATAGGGCTTTCCTTTGAGGCATTTGCTGTCACACTTTCCTCTTACACGTGTTCTCCTGGTCTCCTCACTTCCTTTAGTTTCCCGAGACTCTCTGCTAGTCTCCTCCCTCCTGGAGGACATCTCCTCCTCAGAGCACTCTCCTCCTGCTTGTCTCCTTGCTGTTCTCGTCTCCCACGTCTCCTGGGCTTCTCTCGTTTCCCAGCTTCCTCTCCTTCCTTTCGTTCCTCTTCACTGCTGCTTTCCCCAGCTTATATGATTGTGTCTGCCCTATAGCTCTAGACTCCACCCCTGGGCTCTCCTCATCACCTCCCCTGGTTTCCATGGAGCTAGGGTGTGGCTCAATCTCTGTAGCTCTATACACACAGTTTTTTTCTCTGGTCAGAGTTTTAACCCCGAACCTCCCTGAACCTTTTCTCTGTTCAGAAATAAATGGCTGTTTTTTTAGCATTTTCTTGGGCTCTAACCCTGTCTCGCCACCACAATATATTATGGTAGTCAAATCTCCCTCCTCTAGCAGCTGAGGACGGAATACTGATTCTTGTTGCTAGGTTACCCATCTCTCCCCTGGTAACAGAAGACAGTCTCCATGTAGCAAGCAGCCAAAACAACAACAAAGAAGAAGAGATAGCGGAAGAGTCACACAGAAGGTATATGATCATGCGCCGTGCTTGAGCACCAAAGCACTTGACAGCGAGAATAGCCAAAGGAAAGGCTAACATGTTATCTAAAAACATTTGCTGTTTAGAAAACATTTTTTTTTTTTTTTTTTTTTTTTTAGAATGCGTAATTAAGAACCATGAAGACAACTTCCAACTCTTGAATCACTGATAGGAAGATCCGTCATGGATGAAACTCGAGAAAAACCGAGAGCAAAAAACGGATAACACTCATAGGGTGGGTTCTGGACTGGCCCGGAGAGAACTCAAGGAAAGACAATTAGCAGGTAAGGCCTAATTTCTAACTTCCTATTCGTCTCTCCGGGCCAGTCCAGAACAGATGGGTAGTACCAAAGCAGTATCTAACCCTGGGAGGGACCTGTGAGCCCCGCTATCACCGCTGAAGCCCCCACACACGCATCTTGCCGAGCGAGCACATCCAACTTATAATGACGTGAAAAGGCATGGAGAGAAGACCAGGACGCCGCATGACAAATATCTACCGGCGGAACCAAGGCCGATTCTGCCCACGAGGTAGCTTGACCCCTGGTAGAATGAGCTCGAAGACCTACAGGAATCGGTTTGCCTCTGTCTTCATACGCGACCCGAATCGCATGCTTTACCCAACGTGCAATGGATGGAGGCCTTGGAGGCAGCTTGTCCCTTGGACGGCCCTCCAAACACAAACAACCGATCAGTCTTACGAAACGGCTCGGTCTCCCGAAGATATCTATGGAGCACTCGCCCCATATCCAATTTCCGCAGAGAACGATCGAAAGAACCTTCCCCCGAATCCACGAAGGTGGGTAGCGAGACCGGTTGATTCACATGAAATGCAGACAGCACTTTAGGTAGAAAGGACGGTACCGGACGCAAGACCACTTTTTCCGCAGAAAACTGAAGAAAGGGCGGACGGCACGAAAGGGCCTGCAGAACCGAAATGCGTCTAGCAGAATACAAGGCCACCAAAAAAGCCGTCTTCCAGGATAACTCCCGCAGCGAACCTGAGGAATGAGGCTCAAAGGGAGACTCTGTCAAGACCCCTAACACCAGGTTCAAATCCCAAGGAGGAATAACTTGCCGAAACGGAGGCCGAAGTTGCTTAGCCGCTCTAAGCAAACGTAGTACATCCGGATGTAACGAAAGACGTAGTCCACGAACCGGCCCTCGAAAAACTGCCAGGGCTGCTAATTGCACCTTTAAGGTGCTCAGAGCAAGACCTTTCTCCAGCCCGCATTGAAGAAACGCGAGAATATCTGGAATGGAAGACAGGCGAGCCCTCAAACGGCGTTCTGCACACCACGCCTCAAAAACGCGCCACACACGAATGTACGCCAACGATGTGGACTGTCGACGTGACTGCAACAAGGTGTTGATTACTGATTCTGAATAGCCTTTGCAGCGCAACCGCCGCCTTTCAAGAGCCATGCCGTAAGCAAGAATCGATCCGCCTGGGGCATCCAAATGGGCCCCTGATGCAGTAAGTCGGCCTGACCGGGCAACCTCCACGGTGGAGCCACAAGGAGGCGCATTAGATCGGCATACCAAGGGCGCCTGGGCCAATCTGGAGCAATAAGAATCAGCAGACCCTCGTGCTGAACGGCTCGGCCCACCAAGGGCCACGGAGGAAACACATACAGAAGTTGCCCCAACAGTCAGGGCTGAACTAGACCTTCGAGACCCTCTGACATATGCTCCCTGCGCCTGCTGTAAAAGCGAGCCGCCTTTGCATTGCCCAGAGTTGCCATCAGGTCCACTACCGGTTGACCCCAATGTACTTTGAGCTCGTGAAACACTTCGGCATTGAGCTCCCACTCTCCGGGATCGAGGACATGTCGACTGAGATAGTCCGCTTGTACATTGTCCTTTCCTGCCACATGAGCTGCCGAAAACGCCGTGAGGTGCAATTCCGCCCAGTGAAACAAGCGCTGACTCTCCTCCAGAAGAAGAAGACTGCCTGTCCCGCCTTGGCGATTTATGTATGAGACCGTCACTAAGTTGTCGGAGAAGATGCGCACCGGCTTCCCCTCCAGAAGACTTGCAAACGCTAACAGCGCCAGATGTACCGTTCTCAGTTCCAGGCGATTGATGGACCACAGACTCTCTTCTGCTGTCCAAGAGCCCTGCGCTATGTGAGTCAAACAATGTGCTCCCCAACCGGACAGACTGGCATCGGTAGTTACCAAAACCCAGTCCGGCAGCGCTAGGGGAACCCCCGCCTGAAGATGTTCCGGAACCAACCACCACTGAAGACTGACCCTGACATGATCGGGACAGCTCAAGCGACGAGAAAGGGGATGACGTTGCGGAGACCATCGCGAAAGTAGAGCCTGTTGGAGCGGCCGCATGTGCGCTCTGACCCACGGTACCAAATCCAAGGCCGCCGCCATTAGCCCCAGTAACTGCAAGTACTTCCAAGCTGTCGGCGCCCATGCAAGCAAGAAACTGGACACGTGATCGAGAAGCTTCCGAACCCGGTCTGGAGGTAATAAAACCAGACCTCGGTCCATGTTGAAGAAGGCCCCGAGATAAGTCAGCTGTTGTACCGGCTCCAGATGACTTTTGGCCTGATTCACAACCCATCCGAGACTTTCCAAACAGGAAATTACCCGAGCGGTCGCTCTCAGCGACTCCTCTCGTGAAGCCGCTCGAATCAACCAGTCGTCCAGATAAGGGTGAAACTGAATGCCGTCCCTCCGCAGAGCCGCCGCCATCACCACAATCACCTTGGTGAAAGTGCGCGGCGCTGTCGCGAGACCGAACGGCAAGGCCCGAAACTGAAAATGACCCATGGGAACCGCAAATCGAAGAAAACGCTGATGATCTGGTTTGATAGGAATATGCAGATAGGCCTCCGTCAAGTCTATGGAGGAGAGGAACTCCCCCGGCCTTACTGAACGGATCACCAATCTCAATGTTTCCATTCGAAAGTGAGAGACACGCAAACAGCGGTTCACGTGCTTTAAATTCAAAATGGGCCGAAAAGAGCCTTCATTTTTGGGTACCACAAAATAAATCGAGTATCGACCGAAGCCGCACTGGCCTAACGGAACTGGAACCACGGCGCGGAGTTGCAACAACCACTGCAACGTGTCGTGGATCGCCCTCCGCTTGGCGAGCGGACCGCACGGAGAGAAAACGAATGACAATTGAACTCGAGAGCATATCCCTCGCGAATAATCTGCAGTACCCACTTGTCGGTAGTAATGGCGACCCAAGTGGAAAGAAACTCCTGTAACCGACCTCCTACTGGAAGCTCCGCTTGGGCCGGCCTCGCTTCATTGCGGCTTTTTAAGGGAAGCTGGAGGAGCTCCAAAGTAGCCTCTACTGGCGCCTCTAGCGCCCCGAAAGGACTGCCCCCGGGACAGAAAGCGACCTCGCTGATAGGGAGCAAAGCGGGCTCCCCGAAAACGGCGAAACTCACGCCCTTGACCCCTAAGAAAGGAGCCTTGCTTAGCTGATTTAGGACGGTCCTCGGGCAAACGCCCTCCTTTGGAGTCCCCTAAATCGTTAACAATTTTCTCTAGCGCCTCCCCAAAAAGAAGCTTACCTTTATATGGGAGTTTACTGAGACGGGCCTTGGAGGAGGAATCCGCCGCTCAATTCCGTAACCAAAGAAAGCGACGAGCGGCAAGCATGGAAGCCATAGCCTTCGCGGAAATGCGAATCAAATCGTAAAAGGCATCCTGCAAGCAGTCTGATTATATATGTAATCTAAAAGGAACTAAAATGATTCATGTGAAACATTTATATGCTGTTTATACACATCACCAATTCAACCCCAAATCAATAGCCGCTGATAACTTCTATTTCTGACACACACTACAGTACACGACTGAAAACGGAAGTTAAAGCAGATTAGAACAGAGCTTTACTGTGGATATTTACTACAAAATCTTAGAAAAGCATATTTAAAACCAGGCACTAATAAAACTGTAGCTTCATTATCTAAGAATGATTTAGCTACTAAGTGAACTATTGGGGGTTTTTTTACTGGCAGCAGACAGAACACATTAAAGAAATCTTCCAATTAAAAAAAATAAAACCCCAGTTTTAAGTTAGAGAAAGCTGGACAAACATTAAATACTCCCATATGCAAATCTGCATTTATTCCTATGCTTGTGCTTAACTTCTATATTTTCTTCTACCGTATAATTTCCTATACACTATTTGGCTTTGCCAGCTTGCTTTACAGGGATTGGGTGAGTTAGAGGAGGGGGGGGGAGCTGTTCTTCAGAGAATGAGTGGAGATGTGTATTTCAAGGGGTGTTAAGATCAGTTGTCAGTTTTTAAGAGAAAGCGAAATAAAGCAAAATAGTTGTAAGTGGTAGACCTCAGTCTCGTAACCACCCTTATCTCAGTTGCCCAAATGCTATGTGCTCCTTGACCTACTGAACTAAAGGAGGCAGAAAGGAGGGGGGGGAAGGAGGACTACTGAGAGAGGAGTGAAGACAGCCGTTTCAGGGGCTTCAGGAGAGCAGTGATCTCGACGGGGGTGAGAGCAGGAGCTCCCCCTTCCTTCCCAAGCCCGCCAATCAGCAGCCATGATCAATGGCATAAGAACCGCCGTTTCAGGGGCTTCAGGAGAGCAGCGATCTCGACGGGGGTGAGAGCAGGAGCTCCCCCTTCCTCCCCAAGCCCGCCAATCAGCAGCCATGATCAACGGCATAAGAACCGCCGTTTCAGGGGCTTCAGGAGAGCAGAGATCTCGACAGGGGTGAGAGCAGGAGCTCCCCCTTCCTCCCTAAGCCCGCCAATCAGCAGCCATGATCAACGGCATAAGAACCGCTGTTTAAGGGGCGCGCACGCGCCTTGCGGGCCTGCGCCTGAGGGCATTGGTCCGTGGTGTCTGTTTCTGGAGTTTACATTGATGGCATGGACCGGGTTGTCGTGCGTTTATATCGTGGTAACTTGCTGTTCCGTGTTCTTCTCTTCCTCTTATCTGTTTGACTGCCTCTGTCCTCTATTCTGTCCTATCTTATAAATGGCGTACTTTTCTAATTTCCTCGAATGATATAGTATTGTAAACCGCTCTAATGCCTTTTTGGCCTGAGCGGTATATCAAATCTAAATAAACAAACATATTCTACAGGCTCCTCTGATACCTCTGGTTAGACTACTATCATGCTATGCACACAGCGCTGTACAGAAATATAAGCAAAAAGACAGTCCCTGCTCGTCAGAGCTTACAATCTAGTCAAGACAATACGGAACCATAGACAGTTCAGGAAAAGTTAATTGCAAGGGATGGGGTAATAGGGATTACACACTATGTAAGACATTTGTAAAAACAACAGTTCTCCATGCTTTCATCATTACCTCCTCCAGTCGCTTGAAGACTGAGCATACTGGGAGCTGGTGGGCAGTGCCAGATGCATTAGTACTGGTGTCATCAAAAGAGGACATGCTCAGTCTCCAAGCGGCTGGAAGAGGTACACTACTGGACCGGAGGGACGATAAGGAACTGAACCCTTCTGACCCAATATCATATAGGGCCTTAGGCGCGGCAAGATGGCGAGGCCTCCCTTCGCACTCACAGACGTCTTCACAGAGCCCACCTGGACAAAGTAAGCATCTACCCTGTCCCTACTACGCTCTGGACTCCAGTGCTACCAGATTGCCTGCAAGTTAACAATTGCTTGTAGCCCTGCTGTAACATTACATGTAACACAGCCTGTTCTGCTCTGTAATATAACTAATATAACAATCACCCTGTTTTACCCTCTTCTTGCCCCTGTTTTGCCCATGCTTGCACCCTCTATGGTTGTCTTGATTAGATTGTGAGCTCTGATGAGCAGGCACTGTCTCTTGTTTGTTCTTATGTAAACCGCACTGATTTTAAATAGTGCGGTATATAAAACCAAATAAATAAATAAATATAGACCTATAGCCAGCCTCCCTTTCATTGCCAAACTCATAGAAAAAGCTGTTCAGTATCAACTGCAACATCACATCGACAGCAACAATCTACTTGACCAACAACAACATTTTTCACGTGGTAGAAACACTCCTAATTGTATTAATAAACACCCTTATGAAAGGCATACAAAACACCAAGAACGGTTTCCTACTGATCTTCCAGGTTGCTGGGCGTTTCCAAACATCGTTTGCTGCAGCAGCGTAACAAACTCCTGTGAAAAAATGGACGCCAGTTCTTTTGGCAAAACCGCCTGAGAGGAGTGTCCGAGGCAGAAGACGGCCCAGCTACCGGCACCACCCGGGCTACCTCTACTACCTGTGAGACCGAGCCCTCCGCCTCGGCCCCCTGAACCTCCCCCTTTTCCTCCCGGGGATGTTCCATCGCAGATGCCTCCCTTACACAGGCTTTGCACACTCCTGAGCCTGTGCCTTTTCTAGCGCCACGCGCCACACACAGTGGCTTAGAAGGCATGGCAGTACTAAAATATCTGGTCCGTGTCCTGCACTGCTAGGCTGTTCCTCCCTTACACTGAGAAACAGCCCTGCAATGCACAGCGGCCCTAAAGCAGAGAGCCCCCTGAGATTGCTGTATTTTTTTTCCAACTAGCCCCCACAGCAAGGCCCTATGGGAGAACCCCGTCTAACTAAACAAGCAAATAAAACTTCCCAGGAGGCTCCCCATGTAGCCAACAAGACCCCCTGAAAGAGTAATCGAAGTCCCGGCGTCCGCCCGTGCCGGCGCCACGCGGCTGGGCCTGCTGCTCTCTTCGCGCCAAAACACGCTTTTACCACAACCACTCCAAAAGCACCTCCTTACCTTCGGCGACGGCGGAGCAAGCAACCCGCCTTATTTTCGCGTGTTTGCTTGCCGCCGGCCCCGGAGCTTGTCCGTTAACCACAGGAACTCTGTCAGCCTCGCACCGCTGAAATCTGCAGCCTGCATGCGATCGTGAAGAGCCGGCCAAGCGTGCTGACAGGCAAACTTCTGTGCGGCGCTGGCTGGGCTCTGCTCCGGGTCCCCCCCCCCCCCCACTTTGATCTCCAGCTAATCGCACCGGATTTAACTGCTGGGCTGGCTCACCCCATAGCTACCGACGGGCCAGAGGTAAGAAAAGGTGGAGGGGGGGGGGAGGGTGAAGAGACGGGAGGGAAGGCCTGCAGTCAAATTTAAAGACACAGTACCTGAAAATCAAAACTCTTGCCCCTCTGCTATAAAACAATTAAAATCTTTTTGTACTAACTCCCACTAATACAAAACTAATCTCAATTGCCTCTCCAGTAAGCCCGGCCCTCCGGGCTCCTATCCATCCAGCTGCTTGGAGACTGAGGTAACTGGTGACAGGAGGTGGATCCCGGGAGGATATACCAGTGACATCACAAAAAGGAGGAGTTTCTCAGTCTCCAAGCTGCTGAATAAGATAGGCAACCCAGAGGTCCGGGACTAGACTGGTTACACGATCAGGAATGTGTGCAAGTCTGGAGACCGCTCCTTCAAAAGGATATAAACAGGATGGAGTCAGTACAGAGGGTGGCTACTAAAATGGTTAGTGGTCTTCATTATAAAGCATATGTGGACAGACTTAAGGATCTTAATATGTACACATTAGAGGAAAGGCGGGATAGAGGTGATATAATTGAGACATTTAAATACCTCCGTGGCATAAATCCACAGGGGGAGAGCCTCTTTCGATTGAAAGCAAGTACTGCTACGAGGGGACATGGGATGAGGGTGAAAAGGGATAGATTCAGGAGTGATACGCAGAAATATTTCTTTATGGAAAGAGTGGTGGATCAGTGGAATAGTCTCCCAGTGGAGGTGGTAGAGATGAGGACAGTATCTGAATTCAAAAAAGCATGGGACAAACACAGAGGATCTCTAAAGGAAAAAAAGGGACTGTTGTAGTTGTGTAGTTGTTTCTTTGGAAGGACAGACTAGATAGGCCATGTGGTCTTCTTCTGTCATCATTTTTCTATGTTTCTATATATTCATCAAATTTTACATCCATTTGTTGCTGCCTTTTCCAGGCCATTTATAAACATGTTAAAAAACAGCAGTCCAGTACAAATCCCCATAGCACTACATTATTTGTCATTTTCCACTGGACAAACTAACCACTTAGTCCTACTCTTCAGTTTCCTTTCTTATGATCAATTACCTGTCATAAGAACATAAGATATGCCAAACTGGGTCAGACCAAGGTCCATCAAGCCCAGTATCCTGTTTCCAACAGTGGCCAATCTAGGTCATACGTACTGTGATAAGGAAGCTTATCATAGCTCAGGAAGGGGCTATAGAAAAGGTGAAGTGTCTCTGAACAAGCAACCTGTCAGTGCTGGTAGAAATGAGAAAACAGAATTTTGCCATAAAAGACTACCAGTCCCAGAATGCACCAGGTTTCCAACAGCCATGAGAGGAGCTGAAGTGAGAAAACGTGTGTTCAATCAAAAGGGCTATGAGGTAATCCCTAAGCACTCATCTCAAAGGGCAGGGCCTGATTCAGCACAGCTGTGCTGTGTTAGGGAGGAGCTCTCATCTAAGCAGAATAAGAGTAGAGTTTATTCTACAGATGACCATCTTCATGATCACCTTGGATATCCAGAGAATTGTCCTCAGTATCCTGAGAATCAGCTTGAGTTTGATCATCAGTTTCATCTGAAGGATCATCAGAAGCAGAAGCCAAACCGGACGGACAGAGAGGGAAAGAGACCCTTTGGAAGAAGGAAGAGAAAAGCCTTTGAGAGGTCTAGAAGAGTCCAAAGCAGTACGTATACTGGGAGGTATTCCAAGGGCCAGCATACACCATTGGACTGGGGAAAGCCAGAGGAATGGTGCTGCAGAGCTAGGAATCACCAGAGGCTACCTGTGAGGGAGACGGCTGCACGTGGAAGGGACCCTAAGACCTGTGCCAGAAGGTATGTGAAGAGAGATCCAGTGTCCAGGGATCTGGATTGGAAGGCTGGACATAAGAACTGGACTACATATTGGCCAGGCTATATAGAGAGGAACTTTAGCAGCAATGGAAGCTCAGGTATGAACACTGATCTATGCCCTAGCTATAACCTTGAAAGACAGCAGGGAAACAAGTATTCTCCTGAAAATGCTCCATTGAGAGATTCATCTGTGCCAATCCATGATATTGAACCCATGCTTGTTGAACAAGGGGGAATAATAGCAGATGAGGATCCTGTTTATATGGACTGCTCTCTATCTAAACTCCGTTGGTAACTTTCTGTTATAAAGTACAGCAACCATCACAAAGAAATACAAATTTGTTCTTTAATCTACTCAGAAAAGCTCCTGAAGCAGGATTTGACCCACACAGTGGAAGGCAAGCCAGCTAAGGGGTTTCAGCTGGTAACTGTTAGCAATTAAGCCTTACCTAATTGCTTGTGAGCTAGGAGAGAATCACTTCTGTATCTATGTACAGCTGAGAAGGCTGAAACTTGCACACCACTAAGACAAACACTAAATAATTAAACAAACAACAGTTAGACAAACAGTAAATAATTAAATAAACAGCTAGAACTCACAGTAAGATGTCCCAGGAGGCAAAAATCCACTCACTAGCAGAGCTCTGTAAAAGTTCAGCCTTTCTCTGATCAGAGAAAAGCAAACTAAAACAGCCTATGCACACGTGGAGAAAACAGGAACAAGGTTACAGGATACCTCAGGGGGAGGGGGTCAGGGGGAGGAGTCACTCAGGCAGGCAAGGACAGGAAAAAGCTTAACAGCAGGCTCTGGGGAGAGAGATTAATTCAAAATGGCTACCACACACACAGGGGGAGGAGTCACTCAGGCAGGCAAGGACAGGAAAAGCTTAACAAACAACAGGCTCTGGGGAGAGAGATTAATTCAAAATGGCTACCACACAAAGCCCAGTTGAGAGAGGCAAGGTAAGTACAGCTGAGAAGGCTGAAACTTGCACACCACTAAGACAAACACTAAATAATTAAACAAACAACAGTTAGACAAACAGTAAATAATTAAATAAACAGCTAGAACTCACAGTAAGATGTCCCAGGAGGCAAAAATCCACTCACTAGCAGAGCTCTGTAAAAGTTCAGCCTTTCTCTGATCAGAGAAAAGCAAACTAAAACAGCCTATGCACACGTGGAGAAAACAGTTTGTTTCTTGCTTTGTGACTTTTCATTTGTTGTTTTCCTGATTTTAACTTTGTTTTTCCAAGTTAACACTGAAAGCAAGTTACCTAATTTATGTGCTACCAAGCATATCTGTGTTGGGAGAAATAACCCCATAAATAAAAATCTTATTGGCTTTACCCAAGAGCACAACTAAATTATTGTCAGCAGCTGTGTCTGGTGTGAATGAACTACACTGCCCACAATCCCTTGCAAATCATATAGAGATATGCACTTGCCGAGACTGTGAAGATTCTCACCCAGGCAGCCGTCTGACAGTACCTAGCAGTTTCCCCAAAAGACACAGGTTCCACAATGCTTGTACTGGGTCAAGCATTGATATCCTGGGTCCATTCTTAATAATGGTTTATGGACCTTTCCTCCAGGAACTTATCCAAACCTTTTTTAAACCCAGCTACACTAACAGCCTTTACTACATCCTCCGGTAACAAATTCCAGAGTTTGATTACACGTTGAATGAAAAAATATTTTCTTTTATTAGTCTTAAATAGTTTACCCTGTAGCTTCATTGCATGTCCCCTAGTCTTTCTATATTCTGATAACATAAATAATCGATCTACGTTTACCCGTTCCACTCCGTTCATTAATTTATAGAAAGCAGCAGCACAATGCCTCCCAGCCCATGCTTTTTTAATTTCCCACAGTCTCTTATGAGGGACTTTGTCGAAAGCTTACTGAAAATCTAGGAAGGTAATTTTTATATAGTTTTCTTTCACATTTAAAGCCTAATTTACACAGAAAAAAAAAGCTTTTGTAAGATTCTATGACCACATATGCACATAAAGTACACATATGGAAAGAATGTGGCCATTTTTAGGAAATCTGCGTGCAGGCATTCCCAGGGGTGTGGTTTAGGCAGAGCAAAAGTGTGGTTGGAAATGTACATGCATATTTCATGAACATACGTATCTGCGTAGCTCATAAAGCACACATACTTCCACCATTCTTGGGGTCGGTGTAAACTTGTGCATGAGCGTTATTTGAGCTGGTTCGGCTAGTCCTTTATAAAAATAAAAACACATGGGTACCTTTTTGGACAAAGGCTTTCTATTATAAAATTCCTCCCTCCCCTGGTCCCCTTCACAAACTCACCCTTATTCACACGTTTATTAAGACCTTCAAAACATCTAGCAGATTGGTAATAAAAAACTTACTTTGCAAAATCCAAGTTGATTCTGCAGCATACAGTGTTTTTCCATATGACCAGTAATTTTGTTTTTGAGAAGAGCTCCTTTGTCAACAAAGACATCCATGAACTCCCCCGAGGGAGTGGTTCACATGAAGATCTACAAAAGCTGGAAGAGTGGTCTAATGCTTGGCAATTAAGATTTAATGCAAAGAAGTGCAGTGTCATGCACTTGGGTAGCAGAAATCCAAGGGAAATGTACACGATAGGGGGCGAGAGTTTGGTGTGCACAGATCAGAAGAAAGACCTTGGTGTGATTATTTCGTAGATCTCAAGGTGGCAAAATAGTGTGACAAGGCGGTGGCAAAAGCCAGGAGGATGTTGGGCTACATACAAAGAGGAATTACCAGCAGAAAGGAAGAGGTACTAATGCCACTGTATAAGTCACTGGTGAGGCCTCACTTGGAATACTGTGTTCAGTTTTGGAGACCATATCTTGCAAAGGATGTATAAAGACTAGAAACTGTTCATAGGAAAGCTACCAAAATGATTTGGAGCCTGTGTCAGAAGTCTTATGAGAAGAGACTTGAAGACCTAAATATGGGACGGGGAGATATGATTCAGACCTTTAAATACTTAAAGAGAAATAACACTGGCCAACATTGAAATTGTTACTGCCTTTAAAAGGCCCTAATCTGTAGTATCTTGGTGAGCTGAACACAAATATAACATTAAAAAATGTTAGTGGCTCTCGTTTTGAAGATATTGCATGTAGTTCATTTTTGATGTTTCACCGTGTAAATTTATCCAGTAGGACAACAACATCCCAAATAAGCCTGGAATGATGTAATATTGCATAATACCAGCATGCACACATCATCCAGAGTTGATTGCATCATTTTCTGATGCAATGCAATACTATTGCCAGACTGCTGCTGAAGCCATCTGACGTCAGCAGTGTACTATACGCAGTCGGAAAGGTTGAGCATTTAAAATATTTCAGACTGTGTGCGAGATAGTTTAAGCTACTGTTACATGTAACTTTTATTAATCATATAATTTTAGCCATTTAGGTACAATACAGAACAGTAATGCCGCGAAAGTGCATTAATACCATTGACAATTTCTGCTACATTTGTGGGGAAGTGACATTTGCCAACCAGAAGAAAAATATCACTTCGCAACTGAAGAAGGCATGTCATCTTTACGTCGGATGCAAGATTGGTGACCCAGACAAGCCTTGAGCCCCGCATATATGCTGTGCTACATGTACAACACAGCTTTCACAGTGGTTGAATTGCAAAAGACCATCAATGCCATTTGCAGTCCCCATGTTGTGGAGAGCGCCAAGCACCCACATAAATGACAGTTACTTCTGCTTGGTTCCTCCTCTTTCCAGCGGAATAACGAAGCAAAAGAAGTCGAGCATAGTCTACCCAAACATTCCGTCTGCATTGAGACTAGTTCCACATGGTGAGGGACTTCCTGTTTCAGAACCTCCATCAGAATATTCTCTTGATTCTTGTGATGAGGACAAGGGTGAGCCGACCTGTTCTTCTCCTGGTCCGTCAGCATGCAGAGACCCAGATTTTCACTGGGATGCATTATCAACTCAACACAGAATAACACAGGAAGAACTAAATGACCTGGTTGGTGATTTGGACTTATCCAAGAACAAGGCAGAATTGCTAGGATCAAGACTCCAACAATGGAATCTTCTAGAAGAAGATGTCACCATTACTTCATATTGAAAGCGCCACCAGCAGTTAGAGCCTTTCTTCAGAAAGGAAAGTAATCTCGTATTCTGTTCCGACATTGAAAGCCTCATGAATGCCTTAAAAATCACTCATGACCCACAAGACTGGAGACTACAGACTCTTCGAAACGGAGTCTGAAGGCTGTGCTTTTGAACAATGGAAACCGTCTTTCATCTATTCCAGTAGCGCAGCATGCCGTCCACATGAAAGAAACATACGATAACTTAAAGCATCTACTGACTTCCATTAACTATAACAAGTACAGCTGGCACCTCTGTGGTGACTTGAAGGTAGCTGCCCTTTTAATGGGACTGCAGCAGCGATAGAGTAGTTACTCACCTGTAACAGGTGTTCTCCAGGAGCAGCAGGAATCAGTCCTTACATATGGGTGACGTCGGCGCCGATGAAGCCCCCATGCGGAGCATTTCCCCAGCTTTCACAGAAAGCCTTTAAGACTGCCAGCACGCATGCGCGGTCCCCTTCCCGCCCAAGGGTGCCATCTTGCTCAGTCTGATGACATAGCTAAAAGACAGCAAAAAAAAAAAAAATAAATCATATGACTGCAACTCCAAGGGGAGGAGGGAAGGTTGTGAGGACTGATTCCTGCTGCTCCTGGAGAACACCTGTTACAGGTGAGTAACTACTCTTTCTCCAGGACCAAGCAGGAAGTCAGTCCTCACATATGAGACTCCCCAGCTTAAGGCTACCGGGGACCCAAAGCTGAAAAAATGAGCTCCCTCTAGAGCCTCAGCATGTACGAAAAGAATCTTCTCTGAGAACGCCCCCGAATGGTAGCCCAACACCAGGGCCAGAGGGTAGGAGTTGCCTAAACCTCAAAGAGATTACGGAGTACCGCCTGTCCAAAAGCACTGTCCCTGCGGGACTATCACTCGAGGCAGTAGTGGGCCGCAAACGTCTGGCTTGAAGACCAAGTAGCGGCCCTGCAGATGTCTGCCAACGGAACAGAGCGGAGATGAGCCACTGACGCAGCCTTCGCCCTGACACGGTGAGCCGTGACTCGACCCTGCAACGAGAGGCCGGCTGCCCAGTAAGCCCAGGCGATACAGTCTGCTACCTAAATGGACAGGGTATGCTTGGAGACAGGTAACCCCAACTTATTAGGGTCAAAAGAGACAAAGAGCTGAAGAGCCCTTCGGTTTCCCTGCGTACGGTCAAGGTAGAAGGACAATGCCCTCCTACAGTCCAGGGTATGCAAGACCATCTCAGCCCGACTGGCATGCGGCCTGGGAAAGAAAGTCGGAAGAACCACTTCCTGATTGAGGTGGAAGGAGGAGACAACCTTTGGAAGGAACTTAGGGTGAGTCCGTAAGACTACTCTGTTCCTATAGAACCTAGTGTATGGTGCATCAGACACCAGGGCTTGACGCTCGCTCACTCGCCTTGCTGAGGTAAGAGCTACCAAAAACAACGCTTTCCAGGAGAGAAAACGCAAAGGACAAGTAGCCATAGGCTCAAAAGGTGGGCAAGTAAGCTGTTGCAAGACCACATTCAAATCCCACTCAGGGGCAGGTGGACGAATTGGAGGCTTAAGCAAAAAGAGGCCTCTGAGGAAGCGAGCCACTAAAGGGTGGCTTGAGAGAGACTGACCATCCACCGGAGAATGGTGCGCTGAGAGAGCACTGAGATGGACCCTAACAGAGTTGGATTTTAGGCCTAGGTTGGACAGGTGAAGCAAATATTGCAGCACCACTGGTACCAGGCATGAGAAAGGATCCTCCTTGTGTTGAGCACACCAGGTGGAGAACCTACGCCACTTAAGGGCATAAGACGTCCGAGTGGACTGCCTCCTAGAGGCCAAGACCACGTCCTCCACTTCCCTAGGCAGCAGTAAGGGTGCTAGAACTACTCTTTCAGCAGCCAGGCCATCAGATTGAGGGACTGGAGGTTGGGGTGTAAGAGTGATCCCTGCTCCTGAGACAGGAGATCGGGTTGCATTCCCAGAGGAAGAGGAGTGTCCACCGCTAGTTGCAAAAGAAGTGGGAACCAGGGTTGCCTTGGCCACCTGGGGGCTACTAGGATCACCGAGGCCTTGTCCCGGATCACTTTGAACAGTGTCTTGGGCACTAGAGGCATGGGAGGAAACGCATATAGGAGGCCTGTAGACCATGGAATGAGAGAGGCATCCGCTGCTACTCAGAGGATGCGGTTGCCTGGAGCAGAAACTGGGCAGTTGATGGTTCAGTGGACTGGCAAAGAGATCTATGGTGGGAAGACCCCATCTCAGGAAGATCTGTTGAACCACCAGGGGATTCAACTGCCATTCGTGTAGCTGTAGAATCCTGCTCAATCTGTCTGCCAGGTAATTCTCTTGTCCAGGGAGATAGACCGCCTTGAGAAGTATGCCATGATTGACTGCCCAGGAGCACAAGTCCTGTGCCTCCTGACAGAGAGGTTGAGAGCCTGTGCCCCCCTGCTTGTTCACATAGAACATTGCCACTTGATTGTCTGTCTGCACTAAGACGGACTGGCGAGAGAGGACATGAGAGAAAGTCCGGAGGGCTAGGCGGATTGCTCTGAGCTCTAGGAAATTGATCTGCTGTGCGAACTCCCAAGGGGACCAGAGGCCCTGGGTGCATGCTCCTTGGCAATGTGCACCCCAACCTTGGAGAGAAGCATCGGTTGTCAGCACTTGAGAATGTTGAGGTGCCTGAAAAGGCACCCCTTTTAGCAGATTCGGAAGATGAAGCCACCACTGTAGAGAAGAAGCTAGTAGCTTGGACACCCTCACTTTGTCCGTCAGGTTTCCCGTGGCCTGCAGCCACTGAGATCTGAGGCCCCACTGAGCTGGCCTCATGTGTAGACGGGCATTTGGAGTTACATGGACCGTGGATGCCATGTGGCCTAAGAGCCTCAAGAATTGTCTGGTGGAGACCAGAGAATTGCTGTGGAATTGGCTGGCCAAGTC
The DNA here is from genome assembly GCA_033557465.1 of Ichthyophis bannanicus. Lineage (NCBI taxonomy): Eukaryota > Metazoa > Chordata > Amphibia > Gymnophiona > Ichthyophiidae > Ichthyophis > Ichthyophis bannanicus. Next base: position 660,366,104 of record CM066032.1, on the reverse strand, counting down.
CATCAGTATGTGGGCCCTGTCCACTTGCAAAAAAGCCCTTGCTTGAAGGGTGTCCAGTCTTGCTCCTATGAACTCCATGTTCTGTGAGGGGTGCAAAGCGGACTTTGCGAAGTTTATGACAAACCCCAGATGCTGGAGAAAAGCGACAGTGCGGAGGGTGGCTTGACTGGTCTCCTGTGGAGCCTGACCTCTGATGAGCCAGTCGTCCAGGTACGGAAAGACAAAGAGTCCTTGAACCCTGAGATAGGCCGCCACCACCGACAGGCATTTGGTGAAAACCCTGGGGGCGGAAGTTAGGCCAAAAGGTAGTACCCTGTAATGGTAATGGCTTCCTCCCACTACAAATCGGAGATATTGTCTGTGGTCTGGATGAATAAGGATGCGAGTATAAGCATCCTTTAGGTCTAAGGAGCATAGCCAATCTCCCTGCTGGAGGTAAGGCAGCAGGATTCCAAGGGTAAGCATCTTGAACTTTTCCCTCTCCAGGAACTTGTTGAGATTCTGCAGGTCTAGGATGGGTCTGAGGCCTCCTGTTCTTTTTGGTACTAGAAAGTACCTGAAATAGAAGCCTTGACCTCTCAGGTGGTGAGGCACCGGTTCCACCGCCTGTTCCTTCAGAAGACTTGCTAACTCCTGCAGGAGTAAGTCCCTGTGCAGAGGGAGTCTTGGAGGCTCCCCTAGAAAGTAGGAGGGAGGTACCTGGTGGAAGTGGAGGAGATAGCCCCTCTGGACTATGCTTAGCACCCAGGTATCCCTTGTTACGGCTGACCACCTGTGGGCATACAGGGTCAGCCAGCCTCCTGTGCTGGGAGGGGCCAGCTGAGGAGGAGAGGCTATGCCACTGGCGTCAAAACCCCTCTCCCTGCTGTGCAGGAGCCGGTGACTTGGGGTTTTTCTGCCTACGGGGCCCATGTCCCTGCCCCTTGGCCTGCTGACAAGCTGTGGAGGCCTGAAAATGAGGGTATGATTTGTAGGCAGATGACTTCCTCGGGTAAAAGGTCTTTTTTCCCGAGCCCTTCTTCTTCCGAGAAGGGGCAGAGGTTTTCCTGGACAGCCTTGTCCGGGTGGATCGACTCGAGAGCGCATAGACTCGAGGATCGGCTCGGCCTCCGGGGTCGACTTGGACGTCGATGTCCCGGTGGTCGGGGCAAATGCACCGGTGAGAGCGGCGATCAGTGCCCGCTGCTGTTCCATGAAGGCAGCCAAGCTGCTCTCCAAGGCCGTCATCCTGAGTCCGAGCTCAGGAGACTCAGCAGCCCCCGACTCGGGCCTCGACAGCGTCGGGCCCGATGTCGGCTCCCCCGGAGGAGAGTCCACGAGGACTACAGCATTCACGTGACTCAGGGACTCCGGCTCCACACGAGGTTGTTTTGCAGGCCTCTCCGACTCCGAAGACCCGGGACGGCGGTCGGGGCTATGCGACCTGGCCCTCGAGGAGCCAAGTGCGTCCAACGCCGCCCTCGCGGGTTTCTTCTTCCTGCGATGCTCCCACGAGGGAGACCCCCTCTCGGAGGTTCCCCGGCGATGCTCGGGATCAGAATCCCGAGACGTCGAGGCCTCTGACGAAGTCCGGGCCCGGCTGGACGCGGAGTCAGAGAAGATTCTTTCCTTCTGGTGCTGCCAACTCCTCAACACCTTCGAGGACATTTTCCCACACGGACCACAGATCATCGGGTCATGATCGGGTCCGAGGCAGCGGAGGCAGCAGTCATGTGTGTCAGTGAGAGACATAGGTTTCTTACACCGATCACACTTTTTAAACCCGCTGGCAACCATCGGGGGAAAAAGGGCCCCTGCGAGGTCAAAAGACAGGGCTGCCAGTGAAAAATAGAAAATTGGCGCGAACGCTAGTCACGAAAGACAAAAACTGAAAAAGAAGTCCGGGCTTGATACTGGTGTACCGGCCCGAGGCGGGAAGGGAAAAACCGGCGTTGAACCGAAAAAACCCACGAAAAATCAACTTTTTTCACGGGTGAACACGAACCACGTCCGTCGGGCTCCGCGGAAAAAAAAAAGACTGAGCAAGATGGCACCCTTGGGCGGGAAGGGGACCGCGCATGCGTTCTGGCAGTCCCAAAGGCTTTCTGTGAAAGCTGGGGAAATGCTCCGCATGGGGGCTCCGTCAGCGCTGACGTCACCCATATGTGAGGACTGACTTCCTGCTTGGTCCTGGAGAAATATAAAATACATGTGTTTCTTATGTGAGTGGGATAGCTGAGCAAGGGATTGGCACTACTTGCGGAAGGAATAGAATCACAGACAAAATGTAACAGTTGGAGAGAAGAATATCCAGCACCCAGCTCTGGTTGAGGCTCACAAAATCCTGCTACCACCCCTTCACATCAAACTAGGTTTGATGAAAAAAACTTTGTGAAAGCCATGGACCGCACTTCGCCAGCTTTCCAATACCTGCATGAAAAATTCCCTCGACTCAGCGAAGCAAAGATTAAAGAGGGAGTTTTTGGGGTCCTCAGATTCAAGAGCTTTTCAAAGATGGCTGGTTCGATGCGAAACAAGCATGGAATGCTTTTCACCTAGTGTCAACAAACTTTCTCGGGTATGTTAGGGCAGAAAACTACAAGGAACTAGTAGAAGACATGCTGATGCAGTATCAGAAACTTGGCTGCAATATGTCTCTAAAGATCCATTTCCTTAATTCCCATCTCGATTTCTTTCCTGAGAACTGTGGTATGGTTAGTGATGAACAGGGCGAACGTTTTCACCAGAATATCGCAACGATACCAGGGAAAATGGTCCACTACAATGCTGGCTGACTACTGCTGGACACTCCCCAGAGAAGCTCCCGAACAGCTGTACAAGAGACAGGCGAAAAAATCTAAGAAGTAGTCTATGACTTGGTTTTTTACAGGTATTAACCGAAGGCCTATTATATTTACTATTGACATGCATTTCGTGATGTAAACATTAATTCTTGTAGATTACAAAAACGCTAGAGCCAACTTTGCAATTTCACTGTCATATTCGTGTTCAGCATATAAAAATTGATAAGAAATGACTATTTTTATTTTTGTAACATGACTTTTGTAAATTCAATTTACCAACAAACAAACAAACCTCTTCCAAAGATAGGGAAGCTGTAAAACTAGAGGACATAACATGAAACTGCAAGGTGGTAAATTGAAAGACAACGTCAGGAAATACTTTTTCACTGAAAGGGTGATGGACGCTTGGAATGCCCTCCCAATGGAAGTGGTGGGGGCAAACACAGTGACGGAATTCAAAATGGCATGGGACACAGTGGATCCCTTTACAACAACAGGATAAAATAAACGGAACCATCTAATTTCTCAACAAATAGGGGTGTCCTACATGGAGCGGTAGGTTCACCCCTAAACAAAGACATGGAGAGGGGTGACCTGCACAGAGTGGCAGGTGGACTTACTCCTGCCATCTTACTGGGCAGACTAGATGGACCATACTGGTCTTTATCTGCCGTCATTTACTATGTTACTATGACTCATTTGTCCGTATTTTCCTGGGTAACTCTGGAACCCTTTAAAAAAAATGTAGTTACATTAGCCACCTGGCACCTGCCAATCTTCAGGCATTGTAGCCGATTTTAATAATTTATTTAAAAACTTGATAATACCGCCCTTCGACGATATATCAAAGCGGTTTACAATAAAAACAATTCAGACATGAGAAAGGAACACCAATTAAAATAAGAAAAGCATCAGATGAAGAGAGTAGATAAGGGGGAAGGGGTTGCAGAATATCAGTGTCCCAGGTATGCAGCTGGTGGAGTGTCCCGGACAACCCTAGCTTACGTGATAACAGGCGTTCCATTTAACTCCAACTGAGATATTTTTAAGTACAGTATTAAATTTCAGAAAGGAGGGTTCGAGACGTATGGGGACTTCTATTGTGAGGGACCTAAAAATGACCGCGTATATATTACTAATAATAGGTTTGCAATTCCATTTCTGGGCTCTTTCAAAACTCTGGGCTGTGTACTATTTAGTATAACAATCTGACATAAAAACGGAATAAAAACCATACAAATCAGAACGGAGGGCACACAATTTCGTTACACACGGGTCAAAAGCCAAGTCGCTCCCCCCGCTCTCCCTTTAGCAGAGATGTTTCTGCAAATCCAACTCCAGTAAGTAGCCGCCCTTTCGATCTCGCTGAGTTAAGGTGACGCAGCTGCAGACCAAGGAATAAATAATAGGGCGGTGGGGGCGCGCGGCGTTTCCCGGCAGCGGTGACGCGGCATCTCCTCAGAATGGCAGGGCGGAGCAACACCCAATAACAGTCACTCCATCCTGGCCCCTGTAAGTAGCCAACGGTTCAGTGTGTAACATTTAACTTAAAATGTCCGTTTTCTCTAACTCTGTCCCCAAGCACAAGTAACACCCAACAGAAGACGTCCTCCAGGTCGCACCACCCCTTCCTCAAAAACCTTCAGCAGCCCACGAGATGTGACTTCCCTATGTCCCAATGTCGCGACGCGAGTCCGACTCGCGAACCTGAAGCACGAGCGTTTAATTCCAACTTAAGCTACCAATACCCTCAAGTCACTCACGAGCACGCGACCCCTCCCCCTCTTGCAGCCAGAGGGCGGCCGGCTGCAGGCGTTGGAGATGCACGTGATCGGCCGCGCCCCCCCCCCCCCCGTGCAATAAATACTGCGGCGGCGCGCATCATTCCTTTCCCTTCCTGTCCCCCTTCAGAATCTTGGGCAGTTCTCGGCGCGAGGATACTTGTCTGCTGCTTGAACTTATTTTAGGATACACCCATCTACGCTTTTTTTCCCGCTACCACAAACGCCCTTTAAAATGGTGAAACATATCGAGACCACGGTAAGTGAAAGGTGCGCTGGCCGTTCTGTTCGCCTCTCTATTGGTGGCTGTGAGATAGTGACTTGAGTGAGGTATGTCTCTTTGCTGTTGCTGATGAGCGCAGGCCTTTGCTGGCTTCTAATGTGTTTAATTGTGAGGATGTTGTAGGGCATAAGAGAGGAGCCCTTCCTGGAACTTTGCTTTATTATAAGGGGCTCGTCTACTTATTCAAAGCGTTGGAGGAACATGTAACGGTTTTCTTATAGTTAACCGGTGGTGTCTGTTGCTGCTACTATATGGCAGGTCTTCACAGAAGGGTGGGAGGAAAGAAAGAAGCTCTAATCAGGAAGTGTAGTCCAAGAAAGCTATTGTAGCGTTGTCATGGTTCGTCCCGCAATCTCCCCCCCCCCCCCCCCCAAGAAAGTCGATCTTTAACTTATTTTCTAGCTCCTTGATTTTCATAACTTTTTTTTTAATCAACGTTATTTAAACGTAATCTTTTTCATTAAAGGCTGCACGCTTACTACAGCTCCACCTCACGACGAGTTTAGGGTAAACCTCTGTACTCCCGAGGTTGGTAGTACAATCTTTGTGGAGCCTTTTGTTGGCTGTACAGACAGGTTCAGCACGGTTGTATTTGAGATGTAATTGCCCGAGTTCCCTAGATTAGCTACACAGTTAGCCGAGATCCCTGCCCTAGGGTGGTGTTTTGTAACAGCTCACAAGGTGCGTCTCTTAGAGAAGCAAGATTTGCATTCTGACTTCCTGGTTCTCCACCTGTAGCCCTAACCTCTAGGCTAGAGTCTAGGCTAAGTAACTTCTGGATGTTTATAGTTAAGCTAGCAGGCAAGTTTTCTTCTTCTGTCGTTAACTATTGACTATTTCAAAGGTGGTGATCCCCTTGTCTGCTGTCGATTTTTTTTCTCTTCCTCCTTCCTCCTAATGTGATGAGGTAAACGGGCTTCCGTATTCCTCCAGTCCACAGCAGCTTGGAGACTGAGCATCACCAACTCATGAAATCAGTAGGCATGGGCAGCCCATAGCACATCACAGCCCCCAGTATTTGTCTCCAAGCTGCTGGTGAGAGGTGACTCCTTTAGGTGGGACTCACTTAAGGTACAGTTAGGCGTTGAACTGAAAGGACTTGGGTTCGGAGAAGAGGGTGAAGCACTGCTAGTAGGGACCCTTCCTTTCATTTGGCCAAGCTATGAGCATTGAAGAAAAGAATAAAAACAAGAGGAACCCAGATTCACACTGCTTAGGAGCAGTGATAAGGGTAGTCTGTCTGGAAGAATGGCAGAGTGCAGACGACAGTTTGAGGAGGAGGCGGCCTTTTACTTAGCCTGTTGGCTGTGCAGGAAAGTCTGCTGCCTTTTTTTTTCTGTCTTAGGGCTAGGGTTCAGAAGGGGGTTTGCTGCAGACACTGGGGCTCCTCTGGTACTTGTGTTCTTGTTTTTAGAGCAGCCCATTAGTGTTTAGACGTACAGAGAAGTACACCAGCAAAAAAAAAAAAAAATCAGTCTCCCAGTATTGGAGGCATCGGATCATTCTTAGCTTCCCACCTGGGCAGTGTTGAAATGCTTGCAAGGCCCATATGCTTGGCATGTGGTTCCCAAAGAGGTACTGTGAGGAGGGATTCTGCTGGGGATGTGAGGATGGTCTGGCCTTCAGGAGGTGAGACTGGACAGGCAGTAAGAGGGGCTCTTCAGGAGGTGCTGACGGGTCCCTCCTGGTGGAAGAACAGTGTCTCTTCATGGAAACGGTACCCTGGAACAAAGTGGGGGACAATTTGCTCCGTACTCTGCCTGAAGTGAGGTGAAAAAGAGCCCAGATCTCTCAGCTCTTTACTTCCCATGAGATGTCTGTGGATTTGCAGGGTACCTTCTCCCCAGAGTTTGTCCTCGTGCAGAAGGTCTTCTGGCACATTCTGGGATTACATGCCTGTTTCAAAAAACTTCTTATGGCTTATTCCCGGGGGTTAACCTCTGCTATCAGTTTGTATATTTAGCCTTTCCTAAAGAGATCTCCCCCCCCCCCAACCCCACGATCACACTTAGCACCTGCCACAAGCAAAGTGGATAGGATCTACTATTGTGACCTCCCTTTGGCTGGTGACTTGTGGTATAACAAGGGACACCTACTAAGACTTGGTGTGCGACATGTGAGTTTGTAGTTTACCTCATCATTTTGTCAGTGTCACCAATATTGGTTGTAAGACCTTCCTTTTGATTGGTCTATTTGCTCTTCCAGTGATGTCATATGCCAATTTTTTTTTTTTTTCCTTTAAACATGGTGGGTTTGGTGAATTGCTATTAGCATGAAGGGTGTACATTTTGGAGTCCTTGATACCTGAAGCAGAGTCTGGATTGCAACTCAAAACATGGCACATTGTTTGGGATTCCATATATTTGCTATAATTTGTTGGCGCGTCAACTTAAGTTGAGTAAAAAACTTTCATTAATGTTTAAAAAGGAACTGCTGTTCAGTGCACTGCCAGGGAATAAGGGAAAGCATATGCATCTGAGGTTCCATAATTGATCTTTGGCACTTCGGGGAAAAATGCTATGAAGGGATGTTTCACCTGCTGTGAACCACTGGGGATCTTTTACATGGTCTCTAATCTTAAAGTTGCTGTTGCCTTTTCTACCTGTTCAGCAAAAGTCAGAAGGATGCTTGAGTGCATATGGAGAGGAATGGCCAGCAGATGGTGCCTTTGTAGAAGTCTCTCTAGTGCAACCTTCTTTGGAGTATTGTATGCAGTTCTGGAGACCACACGTTCAAAAAGATAAACAGAATGCTGCAAAATGGTTAGTTCCTTATCGTTCCTCCGGGTTGTGTACCTCCTCCTGCAGCTTGGAGACTGGGCATGTCAGTCGTGACATCACTGGATATAGCCTGCTGGTATCTCCCATCAACCTCCAGTGTGTCCAGTCTCCATGCAGCAGGAGGACATAGTGAGCCTAGCTTCTGGCCTCACTTGGTGGGGAACAGATAAGGAGCATTTAGTGTGACAAATTCTATTCTGATTTTACTTTTAATTTTTACTTTTAATTCAGTTAAATGGCAATCGGATTAGTTCCCTTTAGTTATTAGGAACAAATTTCCTTATATTTACAGTAATTTTAAATTTGAGCCTGGCTCTTTAAATTAGTAGCAGCTCTCGCCTTCCCTCCTTGTCAGTTATTTTCACTTGCTGCAGGCATTCGCCGGTGCGGATCTCTCTCCCTGGACAGTACAGGAGAGAGCTCTGGGACCTGTACAGCCACACTGAAGCTGTGTGAGACGGAGCCTCTCCGTTGCTGCGGGATTTTAATTTTACTCTGGAACCGGCTGAGTGGTCCTTGCTGCGGCTGCCAGGTGCATCAGCGCGGCTTGAGGATTGGCGGAATTCAAGGCAGTAGGAGCAGGCTGCGTGGCTTTCGGCCCTGCAGGTTAGGCCTTCGGGCTCTCTGTCAGTCTGCTGAGGCCTCCTTTTTGCAGCGGCTGTTCTTGGTGCCAAAATTCATTGGCGAAGGGGTGGCCATTTTCTCTCTAGGTATTTGGACCGCTTGGCTCAGAGTTGCAGGGAGCTGCCTGTGTGAGGAAGACAACAGGCAGAATAGCTAGATTTTTGGGTCTAGTGTTTCTTTTGTTTGTAGATTTTTTTTTGAGGCTCGGGGGGTTCCTCAGCCTTAAGGGGGCTGTTGTCAGTCCTCTTAAGTTTATTCTTAGTTTTGTAGAACAGCAGTTTTGGCATTGATCTGATGCCACATGTTCTTTCCCTCCTAATCATGTCTGAGGAGCATCTGTTAAGTCTTGGGATGTTAGGCAAATTGCCAGCTTTTAGGTTCAAGAGCAGAGCCCTAACTTGTAGTTGGAGGGAGAGGGTCAGGCTGGAAGTGTGCCTTTGTGTATTCTATAGTGAAAGTTGCCCAAATGCCTGTGGTTTCACAGGGAGAGGTTTAGGAAACCTTAGGATATAAAAACCTATATAACAGTTAACTGTCAACCAAGAAGTGCCTGTGCTACAGTCTATGGCCACCAGAGGGCAGCTGGTACACTCAATAGTGCCTTTCTGTGACCGTGTATGCAGCCATATCAGATTGATTATTCTTTGCAAGTCAGGGAAGAAATAACCACAGGACCACCTCATGGGCTCTCAGGGGTTAGTGACTAAACAAGCAACTGACTAAATATTCCTATCAAATGGTATATAATACATGACCATAGCAGAAGGAAAATCACTGTTAGAACATATTGAATAAGACGGGTACAATTTTCCTGAAATATACAAAAATTAACCCGGCTGCAGAATGTGGATTAAAAATTTAAAGTAGGCCTTCAAATGGTTAATTAAAGCTCTTAACTTCTGTATCGTTTGTTGGGCTCTGGTGCCCTAAAGGCCACCGGATGGCAGCGCTGCTCATGAAGCACATATAGTATTCAGTGCCCCCATCCCTGGGGGGGGGGGGTAAAATACAAAATCATATTACTCTTCAGGTTCACACATGCAGCAAGCCACCTCTTAAGACCTCCATTTGCAAGGTTGTCGGTGGATCCCACTGCTATTTCTCTGACTGCAGGAAGGCCGGGGGGGGGGGGGTGCCTGTGTGTTTCATAGCTCCACTTAGCATGCCCTTCCCAGGAAATTCTCATCTATTTCTAGAGCAGGATTTCATTTCTCTGGTTATGGTTAATGCACAGCGTTAAGGGGCTGTGTTCAATGCTTGGGTCCCATGGACTTCGGTGGGATTTCAAAAAGAAAAAAACTCTTTAGTGAGAGAGCCTTAGCTAACACTGATTTATTTGGTGGCCTTTTGCGTCCTGAACCCCAAGGTCGGGACACTGTTTGCTTCCAGGGGTTCTACTCTCTATTTTGCTCTTCAGCTCCCGGGCAGGTGCAGCAGGCTGGCAGGTGGTGCGCAACATGTCCTGCAATGCTGAATCCCTCAGGATAAGGGGGGAAGGAAAGCTGGGTGCTGCAGGGGCTGGTAGCTTCTTGCAAAGCTATAGGAGCAATTTGGGGTAATTTTAGCTGATCTACTCTGATTTCTTTGGAGTTGGTGGAAACTTGGCTTTTGGAGTCCTATATTTCAAAAAAGAAGAAAAATAGCTATGTTGATTTACAAGAATCTCCTTCCGCTATCCATAGAAGGTCCTATAAAGCGTTAGACGGTTTATATGGCAGGGTAATAATATTTTGGCTTAGCTGCTGTGATATAGCACTATGATCTGCTGTAAACATATTCAAGTCAAAAGGAATTATGGTGATAACTCTTGGACAATTGTAACAGGCGCTTGGGTGAGTGCCATGGCCAGTCCACAGATGTGGAATGCTCTGCCATAAGCATTGTCATGAGAGGGGTTTTATAGTTGTGTGATTTCTTATTGGAAAATATTCCCATTTAGTTTGGCTTTGCCCAAATTATAAGATTTTACGGTAGATTTGTAATATCTTAAGTTAAACCACATATAGCCAAAATTTACATATGGAAAAGGCAGCTCAGCGGAGAGAGGTTGCAAAATAGAACTCTGGCCTTTGAAGCTATCTATGCTCCCATTCCATTTATCAGAGGTTCTCCAGTACGGAGAGTATCTGCTAGTGTTCAGCAAATGCCTTAATGGGGGCCAGAAGCAAGCAGCCAGGCTAGTTCTCTAGCAGCAATATCAGCAGCTCAGATTCTAGTAGGCATACATCATATGCTGGGCTTACAAGATGGCTTCCACGCTGATCGGCATCAGCTAAGATGGCTGCCGGTTTAGACTGTGAATGTGGAGGCAGCCTGGATGAGGGACCTTGCGTTCTCTGGAAAATGCCCTGCATACACTGAATCATTTAAATTTGATCAGCTACTGGCAGGACACAATGTACTCTCACATGCTTTTTTGCTTCAGTGGTCTAAAAGTGGAGTCTTTACCAGGTGGTATAATGAACTTGTCTGCAGTTTCTCAGCTTCTTCATTGCTGACTCAATTGCCACTGCAGAATGAGAGAGCTGTATTTCCTAACACCAGGTGCTAGTTGAACTTAAAATATAAAGTCCATCTTTGGGCAGTCGGATGGAATGGGGCGTTACTCTAGCAGGAAGGCCTTGGATTAGTATGCCTGTGATTGGGAGTTCTTTCTACTTCATATTGTTGGCACAGAAAGAGCTTCTGTTAACCAAAACTTCCTTCAGCATATGTTAAGAGATGTCTTTGTAACAAAAAAAAAGTATTTAGCTGTCCTGAATTCACCGCCTCTTGACTGACGTTTTGAGGCTAAGCAGGGGCAGGCCTGGGTACTACATAGGTGGGTGCACACCTTGCACTACCAGGGGGTGTGGACTCACTGTATGGAAGAGAGCCCTAGCAATCTTTAGCGCAAGATAGGAAAGTAGATGGTTCACTGAAGTGATTGTTGGGGGCAATGCTCTGTCCTTACAAGCTCCCATTTGTGGCACCTGGGGGGGCGAGAGCATGCTTCAGGTGGTCGCAGTGTTTACGGCAGTCTACTCGCCTGGAACAGTAAAGGATCAGGGAGTTGAATTGACTAGAGCCTGATATGCTTTGTGGCAAATGTGCATTATGGTTTAATTCGCACGCTAGCTAATGACTTCCTTGGGGTTCACCCAGAGGTCTCTGGAGGAATGGGGCGGCTGTTGGTTCGTCCAAGTCGAGGCTCAGTAATCTCCCAGTTAAGTCTGTCTTGTCCTTTCCCCGTGGGCTCATAGGGCAAGTAGTTAGCGTATCGAGACTTTTGGGGAAAGGTACTCTTGGTACGAGATGGCCTTACTAGACTGATCTCATTCACCTACTCGACGGGCATTTCCTAGAAGTTGCCGGTAGCGGACATTCTCCTGCGGCTAGGTCCGCAACGAGTGTCTCAGGTGGATCGGTGCCTGCCTACGGTTTGGCCTTTGAATGGGCGGGGCTGAAGGATTATTCTGCAGCAGTCTTCGCCACCTTGTTCAGAGCAAGGAGGCAGGCTGCATCTGGTACATAGGTCCATGCTTAGCGCCTTTTTGAAGGCTGCTGTTCACAGCAACAAAGGTGTCTGTATCCTTGGTCTGGGTTCTCTGCAGGACAGTGTCTGAAAGAACTAGCGGCCAGTTCCTTAGAGGGTCCAGCTGGCGACTGTTTCTGGCTGTAGAGGTTCTGTGGAGGGAATAGTGCTAGGTGTTCGGATCGATGTGTGGCGTTTCCTTAAGTTGGGACCCGACTGCGCTCCTCAAGGAGAGTTCAGGTGCCATCGTGGGATCCCGATTGGGCCTTAGAGGCATTAACTAAAGAGCCCTTTGATTCTTTACTCCAGGCATCAGTAAAGGATTTGCTGTTATAGACAGTGGCTTTGATAGCTCTTTGTTCAGCACAACGAGTTTCGGAGTTTCAGGTGTTGTCATGTAATGAGCTGTTTTCACCCTTTCTGGATAGAGGGTGGTGTTTGCGACCAGTCCCGTCGTCCTTCCAAAAGGTGGTATCTGACTTTTCTCCTGAGCCTATTGGTTTTTCTTCCAGTTCTTGTTTTTTCTGGAAGGGGAGGAGGTTGTTCGTAGCTTATGCCGATAGGAAACATAAAATGCAGGGTGCGGCGTTAGTTTCTTTGTTTTTGTGTGTTGGTTGGAGGTCCCTGTGAAGGGGAAGCAGCAGCAAAGGCAGCCATTTCACACTGGGTTAAGGCGGTAGTTGCCTGAGCATTCTGGTGGCGAGGTTGTATGATTCCGGGGTCTTTCTGACTCTTGCTACCAGGCGCAAGCAGCTTCATGGGTGGATCACTGTCATTCCACCAGGGGGGATTGTTAGAGCAGCTTCCAGGTCGTCTCTTCATTCCCTCAGTAGCAACTATTGCCTAAATGTTCTGGCAGTAAAGGATGCCTGTTCCGGGTCGACAGTGTGGGAGGGACCTATCCAGCCAACTCACCAATGATTACTGCTGTTACATCCCAGAGGTGGAGGACTTAACTGGAGGAACGATAAGGAAATAGAAATTACACTTACCTGGTAATTGTCGTTCCTTGAGTGACGACAGTTTAGTCCTCATTCCGATGAAATCTAAAGGCTTTCAGCTCGTTCATCACAATTGTACACCTATAGTAAAACTGCTTTGCATTTTTTATTCAACTTTGTTTATTTTAAGGTTATTGTTTATGATGTCAAAACGAAAGTATTCAGCTGCCCAAGTAAGAGAAATATTGCAACAAGATGCTGACAGTGACGGCTCTGAGTCATCTGCAGCATATTCAGCAAGCAAAGAAGCGCATCTGCCAGGTTCAGGCGATTAAATCTGACAGTCATGATTCAGATGGCAACAGCAGTTGGTTGCCAAGTGAATGTGAGACTGAGCCGGTAACATCACCTGCAGCAAATAGTCAAGTTACAGGTCGAGGCAAAGGTCAAGGCTGTGCTGGACAGGGAAGAAGGCAGGAGTCCTCAGTGTCAGTATCTGTGAGGAATTTTAGTTGTGGTTGTAGAGGAGCTAAGAGGTCATCAACTATAAGCACAAATGTTGCCATTGAAGCCTATGTATCTTAGGATGCCACATCATGGAACAGGAAACCTATAAAGCAAGCTGCTTGAAGATACACCAGAGCTAATGTCATGCCTGTACAAGGTCCTACAAGGTATGCTGTACATGATGGCCCTCTCGCAGCATTCCACTTGTTCATGAGGAAGAACTTATTGAATGAAAACATGATGTGGACAAGCAAACAAGGAAGACACATTTATGACAACGCCTGGAAAGATTTGACAGACGGAGAATTTCAACGTTTTCTTGGACTTCTGATCCTCTCAGGTGTGTACAAGTGACGAAATAAATCCATAGTTCAGTTGTGGAACCTTGAAGATGGTGGTTCTGTTTTCGGCAAAAATATGGCCCGTAATAGTTTTCAGCAAATTTCTTGTGATCTCAGATTTGATGATGCAGCCAACAGATGTGAACGAGGTGTGGATAAGCTTGCTCCAATCAGACATTTTTGATACCTGGGAAGCATCTCTAAGTGATACCTTTGTTCCTAGTGAAAATGTTACCGTGGATGAGCAACTGCTTACATTCTATGGCCGTGTTCCGTTCAGACAATATATTCCCAGCAAACCTGAGAAATATGGCATAAAGCTATGGATGTGACAGTGCAACATATGTTCTGCGTCTTCAAGTATATACAGGAAGGGAACTTGGACAAAACAGGGAACAGAATCAGGGTGAAAAGGTTGTGCTGCAACTCACTGCTGGATTGATGCGATCTGGCAGAAATGTTACTGTTGACAATTTCTTCTGCAGTTTATCCCTGTCACGGAAATTGCTAGAAAAACAAATAACACTTTTGGGGACAATTCGAAAGAACAGAAAAATTACCTCCAGAATTTGTAACAGCAAAGGGCCAAGAGGTATTCACTTCACTGTTTGCCTTTCGTGATGACGCCACTCTGGTTTCCTATTGCCCAAAGAGAGGAAAAGTGGTGGTTCTTCTGAGCAGTTTGCATGATCAAGAAGTAGATAACACACGTCCAGTCAAAAAAACACACATGATCTTGGACTATAATTCTAGTAAAAGGTGGGAGTAGTAAGGCAGATCAAATGTTGCACACGTATACCATAAAACAAATGACAAGATACTGGCCAGTGACATCTTCAACATGTTGGACATCAGTGTTTTGAATGCCTTCATTGTTTGGATGTCACTAAATCCAGAATGGCAGTCCAAGTCAAAGCACAGACATCGTCTATTCCTCTTGGAATTAGGAAAGCAGCTGCTTCAGAGTAATTGCAGCGAGACTTCTTCCAGCATTGAAGCCACTGATGCTGTTTGCAATGTTGGGATCCCAAAGAAAAGGCAAGGTGTCACTGCTGTTCCAGAGAGACAAAGCAACATAGTTTGCGCCTCCTGCAGGTGCAATGTTTGCAAAGAACATTCAGAAATTCTGTCCCATGCAAATGACTGTAGTACTTTACTGTGTTCATCAAGTGCATGCAAAAACTACTTTCATGGCAACTCTTCATTTAATTTTGATAAAGCATTAAATTTCAAAACATTTACCCTTCATATAATCAATTCAGAATAATTTGTCTGTCTTGTTTACATTTTTCATGGTTAATTAAAATTTGTCGGGTCATTTATGACCCCAACTGTTTTCAGTGTGCAAAAAATCTTGGTAATTCCAGGGTTAAAACAGGTGATTCTAAGAAATTTTTTCTGAACCACCAACATCCTGCAGGTGCTGCTCAGGGGTGCCTGATAGTGGAATATATATTCTTATCTTGCTGAACTGTGAAAGCATACACAATTTAAGGTAATTGTATTGAGGCAACAATTTTGGTGAATGACATTGGTGAAATTTAATTTTGCTAGCAATTCTGAATTGGAACAAAATACTGTACATGAACATCTTTAAGAAATAAACTTATTTGCATACTATTGACAGTTTGGAAGAAGGAATAGGATGAACACGGGGCAGTTAATTTTGCAGAAATTACTTTATGGAAAGGATAGTAAATGCATGGATTAGTTTACCAGTGGAGATGGCAGACAACTATCTGAATTTAAGAGCATGGGACAAGCTCTCAAGGTGTAGGGGAGGGAGAGACTGTAGCACTTAGTAGTTTCGTATGGAAGGGCAGACTGGATAGACTGTATGACAGGGCTTGACAAATCCTGGGTGCTAGGTCAGCCTAGCAACCAAAAATCTGCATCTGGCACCTCGTATTTCTTGCTCCTCCCTTCCCCACCCCCTCCAATATGGCTGTGATCTCTTCTGTCTGCCTATGAGACTGGATACCCACAAGCAGAAGAAGACCACAATGGCAGCTTGCAGTAACAACAATTTGAGGGGATGGTGGAAGTGTGGTAAGAGAAGGCAAGGAAAACTTAAAGGGGCAATGGACTGATCCTAAAAAATGGGAGGATTTTAGGGAAGGGGATGGGAGTGCTGGGGGTGGGGGGTGGTTATGAAGGGGAAGTCTGGAAAGTTAACATTAACAGAG
Organism: Ichthyophis bannanicus; assembly: GCA_033557465.1. Classification (NCBI taxonomy): domain Eukaryota; kingdom Metazoa; phylum Chordata; class Amphibia; order Gymnophiona; family Ichthyophiidae; genus Ichthyophis; species Ichthyophis bannanicus. The sequence continues at coordinate 660,350,364 of CM066032.1, read as the reverse complement.
GAACCAGCAGAGGAGAGGTGAAGGACAAGTGCAAGGTTTGCCAGAAGATGCATTCCCAGCTCCACATTACACACACACATGAGCATGCATGCACACAGGCATAGACATCTTCACCTCTGCAGCACTTCTGCTCTTAATGGCATGATCAACCATAGAAAAACAAGTTTCCTAGTCCCTCCAGCCCATTACTTATGGGTTATCTGTTCACCAGCAGCTAGGAACTGAACATGTCAGATTTCTGACTTCAGTTTAAGAGCTCCCTCCTTAGGCACCAGAAACCAGTATGCTGTTGACAAAACACTTGTAGTAGCTTGGTTCCTAGCAGCTAGGGCAGGAGCTTCCACATGGCTGAGCTCCACTGGATGAACTTCCAGTTGGAATGATTGCCTATCAAAAAAAACACCTTAGACTTAAGGCAGCAAGTAGATAAAACCTCTCTAAGGCATACCTTTCTTTGACTGCGTTGCTTTTGTAGTTGAAGAAAGCAGGCAGGGCCTGCTTGTCTTCGCCAGGGCCCTTTAGTGGGTAGGGTACAGGGCAGGGGTTAAAAACCCAGTGGTCTGGATGCCTTTGTCCCAAAGCTAGATAGCACAGTGCTTTAAATAGCTGGCTGTCTTGCTCTGACTGCCTTCATAGAACTTTCAGAGTGTGCTGACTTTGCATTTTGATGCAAAAAGACAGACAAGGGAAAGGCCATGTTGCAAAGTATCTTGGCCACCAGCTGCCTCAAGTGGTGAAGCCATGGTTTTCCTGGGGGACATCTCCCTAAGTGGAAGAGGCAGCTGATTGGGGGACAGGCCACAGACTCTGAAGGGGAGCAGGCCAAGGACAGATCTCGACAGCAGCTACTCCCTTTGGGAAGACAGACACATTATGAAGTTGATGTTGAATTTTCTTGCAAGACATAGTTGTGGGGCTGCCACAGCATGGGTGGTTGGCACCAGAGACCCTCAAAGTTGTTTTACTCCCTTTTTCTATTTGAACAGTACTCTAGGCTCCCTAAGCTTGGTGTTTGAGTTCCCTAGCAAACCACATGATTCTCTGGCTGTGACTTCACTGGTATTTTATGCTCAGTTTGTTTCTCTCTTGGACTCGCAGGAGAAGTTCAGTTATCCTGTCACAGAGCAGGGTGCATGCTCAAGCGAGGGTTGGGGTTTTTTTTTGTTCCTCCCTTTTTGGTATGAATGTGGCCTCTCCTTTTCTTCTCACTTTCATATTTGACGTTCGTTTTTTTTTTTTTTCTTTCCTCCTTTACTTTCACCAGTTGCAACCTTTTATTGTACACCGCTCTGACACCTCTGTAATGGGCGGTATATCAAATGTCACAAAGATAAAGATATTCGGAATTGGTGGCAATTGCTTCCTTGCATAGGAGTTCTTTCTGGGCTCAGGTGCTCCTTTTAAAGGCAACTTCAGCAGTTTTTTTTTTTTAGGCCTTAATTTCCCAAGGTATTAATGCTGTTTTGTTGTGGGGTGTTAACAGAATCAGGGATCCCCTTGGGATCTCTGGTTTAATTGTATTTCTTAAACTAAACTAGTTAACTTCTAAGTGCCTCTGATTTTCATTGGGATCATCTAAACGGAATTACTCCCAGGGTCTTTTGTTGGAGTTAATTTATATTTTTTATACTGCACTCTTTAGAATCAGTGTGGTTTACATGTATACTAACAAGTACTTTTTATTCCCTTGTCGCCAAAGGTCTGTCTAAGTGTACCTGAGGCAATGGCAGGTTAGGTGGCTTGCCGAAGGCCACAAGGAGTGGCCATGGACTAGAGACTAATCTGTCACACTAGAACATAAGAACATATATGCCATACTGGGTCAGACCAAGGTCCATCAAGCCCAATATCCTGTTTCCAACAGTGGCCAATCTAGATCATACATACCTAGCAGTTTCCCCAAAAGACACAGGTTCCACAATGCTTGTATTGGGTCACCCATTGATATCCTGGGTCCCTTCTTAATGGTTTATGGACCTTTCCTCCAGGAACTTGTCCAAACCTTTTTTAAACCCAGCTATACTAACAGCCTTTACTACATCCTCCGGTAACAAATTCCAGAGTTTGATTTATACGTTGAGTGAAAAATATTTTCTCTTAGTCTTAAATAGTTTATCCTGTAGCTTTGTTGCATGTCCCCTAGTCTTTCTATATTCTGACAAGGTAAACAGTTGATCTACGTTTACCCGTTCCACTCCGTTCATTAATTTATAGACTTCTATCATCTCCCCTCAGCCGTCTCTTTTCCAGGTTAAAGAACCCTAACCTTTTTAGCTTTTCTTCATAGGAGTATCCTTCCATCCCCTTTACCATTTTGGTGGATCTTCTCTGAACCTTTTCTAATAACACTATATCCTTTAAACAGCGACCAGAAATGCACACAATATTCAAGGTGTGGTCTCGCCATGGAACAAGAGGCATTATATCCTTTATTTTCCATTCCTTATGATACCTAGCATTCTATCTGCTCTCTTGGCCACTGCTGCACACTGGACAGAGGGTTTTAACATGTTATCCACAATGACACCTAAATCTCTTTCCTGGGTGGTGGTTCCTAATGTGGAACCTTGCATCGTGTAACCTGTGATAAGGAAGCTTATCATAGCTCAGGAAGGAGCTATAGTAGAGGTGAAGTGACTCTGAACAAGCAATCTGTCAGTTCTGGTAGAAATAAGAAAACAGAATTTTTCCATAAAAGACTACCAGTCCCAGAATGCACCAGGTTTCCAACAGCTATTAAAGGAGCTGAAGTGGGGAAACGTGTGTTCAATCAGGAGGGCTATGAGGTAATCCCCAAGCACTCATCTCAAAGGGCAGGGCCTGATTCAGCACAGCTGCGCTGTGCTAGGGTGGAACACTCATCTAAGCAGAATAAAGGTAGAGTTTATTCTACAGAGAATCAGCTTGATCATCCTCATCTGGAGGATCATCAGAAGCAGAAGCCAGAGCGGACGGACAGAGCAAGAAACTCTTTGGAAGAAAGAAGAGAAAAGCATTTGGGAGGTCTAAAGGAGTCCATAGCAGTACGTATACTGGGAGGCAGTCCCAAGGCAAGCATACACCATTGGATTGGGGAAAGCCAAAGGAGTGGTGCTGCAAAGCCAGGAATCTCCAGACGGTATCTGTGAGGGAGACGGCTGCACTTGGAAGGGACCCTAAGACCCGTGCCAGAAGGTATGTGAAGAGACCCAGGGATCTGGATTGGAAGGCTGGACATAACTGGACTACATACTGGCCAGGCTATTTAGAGAGGAACTCTAACAGCAATGGAAGCTCAGGTATGAACACTGATCTATGCCCTAGCTATACCCTTGAAAGACAGCAGGGAAACAAGTATTGTCCTGAGAGTGCTCCATTGAGAAATTCCTCTGTGCCAATCCATGATACTGAACCCATGATTGTTGAAGAAGGGGGAGAGGTTGTAGATGAAGGTTGTGTATACATGGCTTGCTCTCTGTCTAAACTCCTGTGGTAAATTGCTGTTACAAAAATACAACCATCACAAAGAAATACAACAACCATCACAAAGAAATACAAACTTGTTCTTTCATCTACTCCAGAAAAGCTCCCGAGTAGGATTTGAGCCACTCAGAAGAAAGTAAGCCAGCTAAGGGGTTTCAGCTGGGTAACTGCTAGCAATAGAGCCTTACCTAATTGCCTGGGAGCTCTGAGGGAACACTTCTGAGTCTGTGTGAAGATATAAGAAGTTAACCTGAAAAGAACAGTTTTTCCCTACTTTGTGGGTTTTGTTTGTTGATTGAAGCACTGCTAAGAAAATATTAGCTAGAGCCTACAGAAAAGACCAGTTTGTTACCAACCAGGTCTTTATTCTTTGATTTGATTGCCTGACGAGTTCAACTGTTTTCCTGATTTTGTTTTTCTAAGTATAACACTGAAAGCAAGTATCCTGTTTTATGTGCTACCAAGTATATCTGTGTTGGAAGAAATAACCCCATAAATATCTTATTGGCTTTACACTCAAGCACAACTAATTTATTGTGAATGGATGAGTCTGGTATGAATGGACTACATTTCCCACAATCCCTTGCAAGTCATATGAATATTTGCCTTTGCCAAGACGGTGGACATTCTCACCCAGTGCTCCCTTTGACAAACCATAGTTTGGGTTCTTCCCTGGGTGCATAACTCTGCACTTGTCCACATTTAAATTTCATCTGCCATTTTGATGCCCAGTCTTCCAATTTATCAAGATCCTCTTGCAATTTTCCACAATCCTCTTGGGTGTTAACAACTTTAAATAGTTTGTCATCTGCAAATTTCATAACCTCACTCATTCCCTTTTCCAGGTCATTTATGAATTTTAGAAAGCAGCAGACCCTGCACAGATCCCTGGGGTACTCCACTATTCACCTGGCTCCATTGAGAAAATTGGCCATTTAGCCCTACCCTCTGCTTTTTATCTTTTAACCAGTTCCTGATCCACAGTAGTACACTGCCTCCTATCCCATGACTCTTTAGTTTTGCCAAGTCTCTAGGGGACCTTGTCAAAGGCTTTCTGAAAGTCCAAATAACTATATCAACCGACTCACCTTTGTCTACCTGTTCACACCTTCAAAAAAAATAAGATTAGTAAGACAAGATCTTCTTGTCCAAAGGCATGTTGGCTGTCTCCCATTAATCCATGACTATCTATCTACATGTTCAGCAATTTTGTTTTTTATGATGGCTTCTGCTATTTTTCCTATTACTGACGTCAGGCTCACCAGTCTGTATCTTCCCAGATCACCCCTGGAACCCTTTTTAAAATTGGTGTTATGTTCGCCATCCTCCAATCCTCAGGTATTACAGTTGATTTTAATGAGAGTTCACAGATTACTAATAGCAGGCCTGCAATCTCATATTTCAGTTGAGCATCTGTTTACATGAATTCTGAAATTTCCAATGAAAACTGGATTACTTTCTCTATGTAGCTTGAAATATCTATATTCTCAGTGCTTTTGGATTTATTCTGGTTAGTAGGCAGTACTTTGGACTGCCTTCTGAAGGTCTCTGGTTAATTTCTTTTAACTTTGAGTTTTTCTAAATGCCTCAGTTTTTTTTTTATTTGCTCTGAAATAGTCTAGAGTTCCACTATGTGGCTCTGGCTTAGTGGGTATTAACCTAGACTGAGAACCTGTGTGCTGTGGAAAGAGGGGTAGTGTTACAGGATGTAAGGACCACAAGCTCAAGGCTTAAAGCAGGCATGTGATACTAGTGCCTTAGCCCTGGCAGGCTTAGATTTGTGTGGCCTATGCTACCAGGGCTTCCCTCCACTGGACCCAAGGATTACTGGTGGCAGACTTGGACTACCAAATTGCAGTGCCAGAAGCAGCTAAGCCAGTCAGCTTCTGCATATCTAGAAGATTCCTTTTTATGACCTGGTGCAAGCCTCAGCCATGGTCTCCATTATTGCAGCTCAATGCTTTGGTTAAACAGATCTTATCTATCTTGAGACTAGGCTCAGTAAACCTCCCTTTAAGAGAAATTTTCTTTTTGGGGAAGCACTGAATAAATTGGTCAAGTATCTGGAAGATTCTAAGAGCTTGCTTACTGACAGCTAGTTATCCCCTAGCTCAGTCTTGTTCACTTCTTGGAATCTGTGTACCTTTCCACCTTGTATTCCTGCTCTCCTTCAGTCTTTTCTAACCAGACTAGCCAGCTGTGGCTCTCCCTCTGGAGTTCCTCACCAATCCCATTTGTTTTTCACTTTTTCACAAGTCTCTGCATCAGGCAACATTGCAAACCTCTGTTTTTGAGTCTGAAAACTTCTTAGCCATTGTGCAGCTGCCTGCTGCAGAGGAACACCTCTCCATACTGCCCAGCACACACTGATACATGGAGCTCAGAACTGAAACTAAAACAAACTAAATACTACACCTGAGACGACAAAGGAGCAAGCAAAGGCTCCAACAGCAGTGGACCAGTCTTAACAATTTCTCTTCAGTTCATGGTGTCTCCTGCTTCTTTATGTTCCTGTGTCTCATTGGGCCCAGACAAGGCACAATCGGACAGTGTGCTGCTGTGCAGCCAGAGGTAGACCACCCACTGGTGCTAGTGCTATGGGGAACATCCCAGGATCTTAAAGCACCAGGCCAGAGGTTTTACTCAATCTCCTAAACCAGAACCAGTGGCAGCCTCCCTGCCCCCTCCTCCCCCTGCCTGAGGGACAGACAAAGCATGTCCAAAGCAAAGCACACCAGGAGAGATTTCTGGCAGCTCCAGCATTCTACAGGATCTGAGCCCATAAATGGAAGGCTGTGGAGGATCCACTTAAAACTTCATCTCACTTATCCAAGCACAGGAGATTACAGGCTGTCTCCATACCAGCCCTATCCCCCTCCACATCTACAGCAGAGGTAGGTCATCCCCCAGCAACCCCCTCTTGCAACTGCTTAGGTGCTTTTATCCAGGATAGCATGACCCTGCTAGTGGCCTGTGTCCAGACTGCATCCCTTCCCCAGAGGACGTGACCTTCATGCCTCCATCTACCACCCATCAAAACCCTCCTCTTAGAATGGAGGGCTCCTTGGCCACTGGGTGACTATGCTTATTCAGAAAGTGTGCCATACCCAAAACCCTCTCTTGGGGGATGGTAATGCATCACATTTCCTGGACCACCTGACCACAGCAGATATCCCAGGCCCTTGCACTCAGTATTTCAGACCCACACCAACAAGAGATTTTCAATCTATTCTTCACACTTGTAGTATCCCTAAAGATGTGCTGGTTTTACCAGTTCCCCAAGACCTTATATCCATCTGGAAAATACCAGCCTTGGTCCACACCACCTCCAGATACCTCCTACCTCAAATACAAGGTGCTGCCTACACTAGGGTTTCAGCATAAACAACTTCCTCACCAGTCCTCCTCAGAAGCTGTACTTAGTCCAAGTGCCCAGACCCTGGACTCCATTGATAGGAAACCTTTTCAAAGCAGTCCTGGCCATGAAAATTCTGGCCCATCAGCTCCAGATACTCGGATACCATCATGACCTTTTACAAATGGAAAAGCTGGGTGACCTTGTGGGTGAGGATAAATGCCAAATCAGAACCTTCAGGAGTCCTTATAACATTTGTGCTACCTATGATACCAACTCGGTAGCCTGATCCACAGCCACATCAATCTTTGCTCAATGTACAGGCTCTGTCCAAAAGACTTCTCCAAGCTAGTGGAGAGCCAGCACTGGTTCTGTCATTTGACATCACCATTCAAGTATGGCTGCATACCCCAGCTGTCTACAGAGAACCCTTGTTACAGATAAACTATGCTATCCTTGTAAGTAATCACTTTTTGAAGACTGCATAAGAATAGTTGAAAACTAAAGTTAATAAGTGTGATGTCAAAATAGGCATTTTTATAGTAGTCTGGGAGAGTTGATGCTGAAGGATTGCAATTAAGCTTGATCTGGTTGGTGGGGAGAGGGTGTTGGTGGCAGTGCTAAGCAAGTTCAACACACTAACATAAGTGCTTTTGACTATCAGCCCAAGTATACTGGCATCTGACTTAGCCATGCTGTAGATGTTGCTCTAGTGGACACAAGTGGCTTTGCCAGAAGAAACCTAGTGTGTTCTTTGCATGGCACACGGTATTCAGCAGGATGGGTGAGAACCTAGGTGGTTGCTGCTCCCATAAGATGTGTTTTTAAGTCTGTACACCTAGTGCATAGTCCTAATGGTAAGCTGCTTTTTTAACCCATTCTCAAATGATCTTCAGAGGAAGATAGAATACTTGAAGGATGACACTTGCACTCTTTCATGTTTCCACTGATTTAGAAAGTTTCTGCTTTACTTGTATACTGCTCTCTAACTGCATGTGAAACTTTGAATACCTAGTCTGAAATATTTTTGATTTTCTAATCACCTTCATTTTTCAATCCATCATAGGAGGAATTCCATCAGATACTGAAGGATGCTGGTGATAAACTTGTGGTTATAGACTTCACTGCCACATGGTGTGGACCATGCAGAAATATTGCTCCTTTCTTTGAAGTAAGTGTTAAGTGTCTCTTTTTTGGCTTTTTGTGGGGGTTTTTGAAGAAAACTATTAGTTTGTGGGCCTTGGTCACTCCTAAACCTGGTCCATGGGTATTTTGGTAGGTCTTTAATACAAAATAACTGTTCTGTCTCTTGCCAAGCCTCCATAATCTTTTTCTGACATTAAATCTCCAGTTTACCCAACTGAAATGCAGTACCTTTAGGGAGATGTAGATTAAGAAAAATCATTTGCAGCCCTCATGTCTTTACCTGACCTCTTAACCCTTAGCCACCACAGTCCTGTTTGGCTAAACAATCTTCAGATTTGCTTCAAATATCTAAGCCAACACTGGGGCTCCCTTTTAAGTTTTACGATAGAACCACTAAGTGTGTTTTGATAAAATCAACCATCCCATACTCATTGAAGTTTTAAACATGTCTCCATGTAGGTAACACATTTGTCTCACTGTCCCTCCTTAGATTCAAAGCTTCACTCAACTCATCTGTTGCAAGTCTTTCCATTCTCAGTAGGCAGTCTAGCTTGACTTTCCCTCTGGCTCTTTCCTTGTTCTCTCCTGGGCTTTTTGTAGTTTTTGATTTCTGTAACTATCTCCAGAAACAAGCAGAAATTCAGCCTTCACATGGATATAGTCTGTACTGATGGAGCCTGTGTGGGAACATTCCCCAGCATCCAGTAAGAGCCTTTGGGAGCATTCCACTGTGCCTGCATGTCTGCCTTCTTGCCTTCCTAACTCCTGTTTTCTGTGGAGCCAGCAGGAAGCACCTTTCCTTCATTGCCAAACTGGGGGGTTTTTGTGTCTGTGCTCCGCCTGTTTGACACTGGTACCTTTCCTGACACCAGCCCCATCTTTGTGTTTTTAACTTCAGGCAGTTCACCACCATAGGCCTCTACCTAAATTTTACCATTTGTCACCATAGATGAACATTTTTTAAATCCACAATATGTTTAAGTGCTCCGGCACCTTTAGTCACTGATTCTCATGACTGTCTAAAATATTTGCACCCAGACCATATACCAGACAATTGTTTGCATAAACAAATAACCAAACAAGGCCTAAAGAACAGGGCCAAACAGTATGACAGTTTGCCCCAGACTTTCAGTGGCTTTGGCATTGTCGGGCATCTTCAGCTGGTTCCCAGGTCTCCAAAGTCCCAACATAAACTAAAGGCTTAGTCCTCTTCATCAAAATCCAATACCAAGCATTGAGGTAAGTCCCTTCATTCATAAGATGCATCAAGAGGCATCTGATGCTGACCAGTTGGCCAAACAGCCCCAGCGGGACAGCCTCAGGAGTAGCAACCCTCCAAAGCCACATGGGCTCTAGGGTGCTCCCAAGGCATCAAACTCCAGAGAGCTACTGGCACTGTGCTTTGGGCCAGCGATGCACGACTCTGTACTCTAATCCATCCAGGCATCTGGCCCCTCAATCAGCATTTCCTGAGCGGTCCTCCAGTTTAGTCCTCCACATCCGGGTAGTGCACCACCTCCTGGAGACTGGACCAATCAAAATCTTCCTCTGGTTGTAGGTATTCTGTCGGAGCTCCCATCAGCCCCCAGTGTGTCCAGTCTCCTTGCAGCTGGAGGACGTGTGTGCCTGGTGTGGTGCACTTAGGGACGCTTAGAAGCAACACTAGAGAGCTTTTTTTGTTAGGTATTTTCTTTTCCCCCTATATCCTTTACTTTATTTTTTTTAGGTAGCTGTCTCTTTAATTCCTTTCTGCACAGCCGAAGAGCAGGGCAGAGAGGACCCAGGCTTTACTGACCTTCCTCTCAGGCAGGAGTTGGTTGCAGTCAGGGGGCTTTGATCTCTCCTCCTGGACTGTACAGAGGGGAGATCTGCCTTTAGCCAGCACTCTGTTCCTCCCGGGCAGTCTACACTTTCTGCTGCCTCTCTCCTTCCGATCCGACGCTTTGGCTGGTGATTGACAGCCCAGCTCGGCAGCGTGCTCCCGCTCTAGATTCGGGCGGCGGGCTGTCTGCCGGCGATCTGAGGACACAGTGGTGAGTTTCCTTCGGGGGACCTTTCTATTTCCTTCAGGAGCTTTGCCTTTATTTTCTTATTTTCCTCGGGCTTTTCGCGCCGTTTTTCTCCCCGACGAAAATGTGCCGGCGGCCATTTTCTGATTCAGTTTTCTTTTCCCACGCGATTTAAACAGCACGGCACGGGTTTCCCTTGACTTTTACCACGTTTTTGGCATAGCGTTTTTGTTTGGGGGCCTCCCCCCTTCCCTCCTGTTTCATTTAAAAAAAAAAAAAAAAAATTTGTTTGGTTATTTTGCTTCAGTTCTGATCCTCAGGTGTCTGCTCCCTGGGGTACCTCTTTTCACTGTATGGCTTCGCGACCGCAGTGTGTGATCTGTGGCTCGCGTAGAGGAGCTGTGGCAGAGTCTGGCATTTGTAGGGGCTGCGCTTCAGTGTCCTTGGGTTTAGAGCTTCAAATGGAACATAAGGAGCTCTCTGACTCGGACAGTCCGCATGTCCCTGCGGACCGCGCTCCTTCTCCAGGATCTCTTCCCTCTTTCTGTGGTCCCTCCTAAGGGGCAAGTCAATCCACTCCCGCTTGAAGCTGCGGAATCTACATTCACGGATTTTTCTCCGGATTTTGTGCTCCTTATGCACCAAGCTTTTCGCTTGGGTCGCTCAGGCAAGTTGCCTGAGGCCTGGCCGTCGCCCCTTCCCTCTTTTTTTAAAGGTAAGGAGCCCCGGCAGCCACTTCAGCCCTCCGCCAAGCGGTTGCGGTCTTTGGATCTCGACCACGATTTGTGTTGGCAGGATCAGGATACTGAGATGGATGAGGAGGTGGGAGGGGAAGACCTAGAGGACGGTGAAATCCCCGAGCCGGAGGATCAAGCCCGCATAGTTCAGGTGTTTCATAAGGAAGAGTTAGTGCCCTTAATTACGGAATCTCTTCATACTCTTAATCTGTCGGCCCCTCGTCCGGTGGACGAGGACGGCTTGGAGGATCCTCTCATTCAGGCAGTGCATGACTCTCAGGTGGTGTTTCCGCTTCACCGAGTGGTGGAACAAAGGATTCAGTCCGAATGGGATCAACCTGAATCCGGGTTGAAGGGTATTCGGACTATGAACCGTCTGTATCCCCTGGCGGACAAGGACAAGGAGAAATTTCGTTCTCCACGGGTTGATGCCGCTGTTTCGGCAGTAACCAAGAAAACCACTATTCCTGTCTAGGGCAGTGCTGCTCTGAAGGACGCACAGGACAAAGTGGATGGCTTGTTGAAGCAGGCGTTCGAGACCAATGCTTTATCCTTACAGGCCTCTATTTGTGGTGCTTGGGTGGCTAGGGCTTGCCTGCGTTGGGCACAGCGCCTGCAGCAGCTGACTGGCTTGGATCAGCAGGGCTTGCTGGAGGTTACTCGCTTGGAGTCGGGTTTGACGTATTTGGCGGATGTGCATTATGATCTCATCCGAACTCTAGCGAATAGTATGGCTTCCTTGGTGGCGGCGCGTAGATCTATTTGGCTGCGGAATTGGGCGGCCGATGGATCTTCTAAATCTCGTCTCAGTAAACTCCCCTTTAAGGGTAAACTCTTATCGGGGACGATTTGGATAAGTTGGTTAAAGATCTCAGCGAGTCTAAGGGTGGTAGGCTGCCGGAGGATCGGCCTAAGGTGTCTAAAGGTTTACCGGCCGTGCACGGTCAGTTTCGGTACTTTCGGAGGTTTCGTTCTTCCCATCTGTGGGGTTCCCAACGAGGTCAAGTTGGCTTCCGTTCCCAAGGTTTTAGAGGTTTTCGGGGGCAGGATGTGGATTTTCAGCAGCGTCCTCCTCCTCCTCTTTTACTCGAAAGCAGCAATGAAGTGAGGCGGGCTCCGGAGGGAAGCCTAGTCATCGGGGGTCGTCTCCGCGATTTTCTTCCTTCCTGGGCCCAAATAACCTCAGATCAGTGGGTGCTCGAAATCATCCGCGACAGTTATGCTCTGGAGTTGGCTTCTCCGATTCCAGATTCCTTTGTCCTTTCTCCCAGCAAAGGTGAGCAGAAAGCACACGCCCTTCGGTGGACACTGCACCGTCTCTTGGCACTGGGAGCGGTGGTCCCCGTACCTCCTTCGGAGCACGGCATCGGTCGCTACTCCATTTATTTTGTGGTCCCCAAAAAGGACGGCTCTCTCCATCCGATTCTGGATCTCAAGGGCGTCAATCGTTTTCTGCGGGTTCCGCACTTCAGGATGGAAACCTTACGCTCCGTCATAGTAGCGGTGCGTCGCGGGGAGTTTCTCACGTCTCTCGATCTCTCCGAGGCCTATTTGCACATTCCCATCCGGGAAGCTCATCAAAAGTTCTTGTTTCGCCTTCCCTTGGGGTCACTTCCAGTTTCGGGCCCTGCCCTTCAGTCTGGCTACCACTCCTCGCACCTTCACGAAAGTCATGGTGGTGGTCGCGGCGGCCTTGCGACGGGAAGGGATCCTCGTCCACCCTTATCTCGACGACTGGTTGATTCGGGCAAAATCCCTCAGTGTGTTACGGACAGGGTGGTAGCCTTGCTACGGACCCTCGGCTGGGTGGTCAACGAGAAGAGTCATCTGGTGCCCACTCAGACCCTCGAATACCTCGGTGTTCTTTTCTGCACGGCAAAAGGCGTCTGCTTACCGGAACGCCATGTTCAAGCCTTGCGCTGCCTCATGCGCTCCTTCCTAAAGATCCCTTCGCTGTCCGCCTGGTGGTATCTCCGACTGTTAGGCACTATGGCGGCGACGCTGGAGGTGGTTCCTTGGGCACGTTTTCACATGCACCCAATTCAGAGCACCCTGTTACGTCGTTGGTCAAATCAGTTACACTCGTTGAACAAGCGGTTACCTTGCCCGTTGTCCGTGCGACGGTCCCTTCGGTGGTGGCTGTGCTTGAAGAACCTGCGATTGGGGATGCCGTTAGAACAACCTCCTTGGGTTCCGCTCTTGACGGACGCCAGCCTGTTGGGCTGGGGGGCACATTGCGAGGGCCACTTTGCGCAAGGGATGTGGTCTCTCCTCAAAGCGTCGTGGTCGATCAACCGCTTAGAGCTGCGCGCGGTGCAGCTGGCGCTGTTAGCCTTCGAAACGCTGCTACGGGGGCGTGCAGTGCGAGTTCTGTCGGACAACTCGGTGACAGTAGCCTACATCAACCGCCAGGGCAGCACCAGCAGTGTGGCAATGGAAAGAGGCAGCAGCTCTGTTCGCTTGGGTTCAAACTCGGCTGCTGGCGCTGTCGGCGGCGCATATCGCAGGAAAGGACAATGTCATGGCAGATTATTTCAGCAGAGTGCAGGTGGATCCCGGGGAGTGGGAGCTGCACCCGCAGATATATGCGCAAATAGTACGCAGATGGGGTCCTCCGGTCATGGATCTCATGGCGACTTTTCAAACGGCCAAGACAGCTCGTTTTTACAGCCGGCAGAGGGAGCGCATGTCCGAAGGCATCGACGCGCTCATTCTGCCGTGGCCGGAGTGTCAACTTCTTTGTCTTTCCCCCGTGGGCGTTGATCGGTCGTGTCGTTCAGCGCATCGAGGCACACTGAGGGCGCGTTCTGCTAGTGGCTACAGATTGGCCCAGGAGGCCGTGGTATGCAGATCTGGTGAGGTTACGCGACAGGCTCCCTTGGAAGTTGCCACCATTACCGGATCTGCTGATTCAGGGACCCCTTCGAATGCCTCAGGTGGATCGATTCTCGTTTACGGTTTGGCCATTGAAAGGGCTCGGCTGAGTAAGAAGGGTTACTCCGCATCGGTGGTTGGCACTCTCCTTCGGGCACGGAAGTCCTCCACCTCGCTCACGTATGTCCGGGTGTGGAGAATTTTTGAGGACTGGTGCTCCAGGCGTGGCGTGCGTGCTGCAACCGCTTCGATACCAGTAATTCTCAGCTTTCTGCAGGACGGTTTTGACAAAGGCTTGGCGGCCAGCTCTTTGAAGGTTCAGTTAGCGGTACCGGCTTGCTACAGGGGTAAGGTGTTGGGACTTTCCCTGGGGTCCCATCCCAACGTGTGCTGTTTTCTTCAGGCGGTTTTCAGGTTGCGGCCTTCGCGCAGTTTCCATGCCGTCGTGGGACTTGAACCTGGTGCTACAGGCCTTAGTGCGTGAACCTTTCGAGCCTCTTCGGCAGGCGTCTCTTAAGGATTTGACCTTGAAGACGGTTTTTCTGGTGGCCATCTGTTTGGCGAGGCGCATTTTGGAGTTGCAAGCGCTTTCGTGTAGAGAACCGTTCTTGTCTATTTCTCAGGATCGAGTGGTTCTTCGGCCGGTTCCCTCCTTTTTGCCTAAGGTGGTTTCGCCCTTTCACCTGAATCAGGCTGTTTTTCTTCCAGTCCTTTCTTCGGGATCGGCAGGTACCTCGGACGCTGACCTACATTTCCTGGATGTCCGGCGAGTCCTTCGTCGCTACCTCAAGGTGTCGGAATCGTTTCGCAAGACCGACCGGTGGTTCGTGCTTTTTGGTGGGGCTCAGCAGGGTGAGGCGGCAGCGAAGGCCTCCATCGCTCGCTGGATTAAGGAAGCAATTGCTTCAGCTTATATTCTCCAGGGTCGACCGGTACCGGTGGGTCTCTGGGCGCACTCTACAAGGGCTCAGGCAATCTCTTGGGCGGAGCATAGCCTTGTTCTGCCCGTCGATTTGTAGGGCGGCTACCTGGTCGTCTCTGCATACTTTCAGTAAGCATTATCGGTTGGATGTGCTGGCCGCTCGGGATTCTTGCTTTGGTTCAGCAGTGCTGCGAGCCGGTTCGAAGGTGCCCGCCCGGTGTTGACTGCTTTGTTACATCCCGGATGTGGAGGACTAAACTGGAGGACCGCTCAGAAAATAGAAATTACACTTACCTGGTAATTGTAGTTCCTGGAGGGTCCAGTTTAGTCCTCCTTCCCACCCAGGTGTCAGGATTGTTTGATACGGCGCGCGATCTCCGAACGGTACGGAACTGCATCAGTGACTTTTTTATTCGCGTTCCGTCTTTCGAAGCCGTCTTCTACATTCTACATTCTTTTTTCCAGCTCTTGAATTCGAATATTTTTCAGGATCGGTTTCGGACAGTTTTTGCTTCGCCTTTTGGGCGGGGCGTGGGCAGAGTTCTGGCTTCGTTTGGGGAGGGGGTCGCTTCTTTCAAAAGGGGGTACTTTCTTTTTCTCTTATGTGTTTATGATAACCTCATGTGTTGCTTCTCTGAGTCTGCTTTGTTACTAGTTCACTGGGGGCTGATGGGAGCTCCGACAGAATACCTACAACTAGAGGAAGATTTTGATTGGTCCAGTTTCCAGGCTGCAGGAGGAGGTGCACTACCCGGATGTGGAGGACTAAACTGGACCCTCCAGGAACTACAATTACCAGGTAAGTGTAATTTCTATTTTAGCTATCGAGAGGACTTTGGCAGCACTCCTGGCTGCTGCAGTACCAAAGGCATAGACCTTCACAGCCAGTAAGGCACCAGCTTCCAACCTAGTGCTTTTGCCTCAAATACCAGCCCAGGCACAGGTATTAGCAGTCTACTCCCAATTCATCCACTGGAATTGGTATTGTTGGGGCCCCTACCTCTGATTCCTCTGATGGAACCAGTAACTACAGTCAGTACCCAGCTGGTTCCTGGTTCAAGTACTGCACAACCTGAACATCAGCATAGACGTAGACATTGACATTGACCATCAGCATTGGCTTGAGATCATCAATACTTAGACAATTCAGATTCAGAAAATCTGACTCTTTAGAGACATTGGAGGATTTCAGGACTACCCTGGATATTCCCACTAACTCTCCTCATCAGATGACATGTCCTCTGACAGGGATCAATGCCTTTCAGGACTTAGGGAGATGGCGGCAGCAGGTTTCGAGATCACCATAGCGTTTAGAAATCCTTCAATACCTCTCAATGCTCAGAGGCAGTAATGTTATCAGTGCATTGGGCCTATAGGATCTAATGCTAAATGTAGGAGGCCCTGTTAATTGGTCTGCCTATCTGTGTAAATGCATTGATACCATGTACTATCCCATCCCATCATGCCCAGGGCTTCAAAAGCCTCAATTACTGCACCACTCCTTGATAGTGGAATCAGCAGTGCAATGCATCAAGAGATCTAAAACTCATTCATTGGTGCCGCCTGGCAAAGATACAAGAGCTCTCAATGCTTTTGGATGTCACTGCTTCCAAGAATGTATGCTGCTTGTTAGGATTACATCCTCTACATGGGCATGTACCTCAAGGGATCTAGGAAACTTTGCTCCTAGTCTTCCAGATAAACATGATGCTTACATGATTAGTCAAGCAGGCTCAAAATACCTCAAAGTTCCCTAACCAGGGTAGCCTTTGATACCTTTGAATAGACTAACAGAGCTGCTGCATCACTCCCCCTCCTCTTGTCAACTCCTTTCACATGGTGTTGCTGCCCCCCCCCCCCCCCCAAAAGAAATCATCTTGGAGGGTCACCTTTTCAGATACCTCCCACCTCAATGCACCTTAACAGATGCTTGTATGGGGAACACATCTGGACAGTCTCACAAAAGGGTCAGTCAACAGAGCAGGAATCTCAATGCAGATCAGTCTCCTAGAGCTTTGTGCTCTCATGAATGCCCTCTGGGTTTTTCAACCTCGACTTTCAGACAAACATCTTAGTTCAGACAACCAAGTGACCATGTTCTGTGAACAAGCGAGGAACTGGTTCTTATCCCCTCTGCCAAGAAGCCCTTGGCCTCTGGTCCTTTGCCATTGCACACCACATCCACTTCTGAGTGGTGTATCTCTCAGGTGAACTCGGTGTCCTGGTGGACAGGCTCAGCTGTATCCTACATCCACAAGAGTGGACTCTATCAGGGCACAGCATCTTGGATCTTCAACATGTGGGGGATTCCCGCCTGACACTGGCAGTGGATTTTTTATTTTTATTTTTTTCTCCATTGGGGTACAGGCCTGCTTTATGCATTCCCAAACACCCTGATGCCAAAACTGTTCAAAACAGACCAGATAGTCATCTACTCAGAGGGTAGCTTCTAATGAAGAAAGTATTTTTCCCTCCAATTTTCTAGGCTATGCAACTCTGTTATTGCACCTTCTCATTCACATATACTGTCGTTTTCAGACTATATATCGCAGATCTCAGGAATATACAGGTCTCAGACTTCTCATGGCATTGGCTATATAAGACATCGTCCTTAGCTGCAGCACCCTTTAATTGTATAATAAGGAATATATTTACAATGGTCATTGATGCAAAGGGCACTGCGGCTAAGGACAATGTCGGATATAGCCAATGCCATGAGAAGTCTGAGACCTGTATATTCCTGAGATCTGCGATATAGTCTGAAAACGACAGTATATGTGAATGAGAAGGTGCAATAACAGAGTTGCATAGCCTAGAAAACTGTTCAAAAGGCAGGCTGACAAGGGCTCCATGATTCTCATAGCCCATTATTGGCCCATCAGCTGTAGTTTCCTCTACTTCATCTAGCACAAACTTCACCCCTCAATTTGGGTCATGCTTTCAGGATCAGGGGCAGCAACTGCACCCCAGTCCACAAGTCCTCCATCTCAGTGTGGCTGCTGAAGGCATGATCTTTGACCTCAACCTCCCTCTACTGGTCAAGGGCAGCTTGCTTGCTTCCTGCAAGCAGTCTACCAGATGTTATGCCTTCAAATGGTGACTGTTCACCCTTTGCACCCTACAGATTAACCCTTCTAATTGCCCTGTGGAGCATATTGTACAATATCTTCTCCACCTGTCTTCCACAGGACTTAAGACTGTTAGTGCCATTGCAGCTTAAGATGCTCTATCACAGGCCACTGGATAGACATACCACTGCACCCCTTAGTGCAACAACACATGGGGTTTTCTACTTTCCAAGACACCAATCAAACCACTGCTGGTGGCTTGGAACATCAACATGGTCCTAGCACAGCTTCTAAAAGCCCTGTTTGAGCCTCCTGGCTACCACTTCTCTAAACCTTATCTTGGATGGTTTATCTTCCTAATTGCCCTTTCCTCATCTCATTGTATCAGCAAACTACAAGTGTCGGTGGCAGAGCCTCCTCGCCTACCACACTATTCCACCATGACAGGGTGGTTCTCCATACCCATCCACATTTCCTTCCAAAAGTAGTCTCCATTTTGGTTGACATCTGGCCTTCTTTCCATCTGCATGCCTTGAGAGCTGAGGCAACATTGTGTACTTTGGATTGCAAGTACACTCTTGCTTACTACTTGGGCAGGACCAAGGCTTTATAGAAGTTCTCTCAACTTATTTCCTTTGACCCAAGCCACTTGAGCCTTCTGATGTCAAAGGCACCCTATCCAATTGGATTGCAGTGTTTCTTTTGCCTATGCTCAAGCAGGACTCTCCCAAGGGGCATGTTATCGCTCAATAATGAGGGTCATGGCAACCTCTATCGCCAACCTCTGTTCTGTCTCCATAGCAGAGATCTGTTGGGTAGCACTACCTGGTCCTCTGCTCACTACTGCCTGGATGGACTCCTGTCAGTGCTGTCTTTGGTCAGACTGTTCAGCATCTTTTTGGAAGTTGATCACAGCACGTACCTGGCTCCCAGCTCCATGTTCTTACTGCACTTGAGACCACTGTGGCCACTTTGTCAATACCTTCTTGGCTCCATTCCTTAACCTCAAATGTATTTTTCTGTCTGGTGCCTTGGAGCTAGTGAATCCCATGTGTGAAGACTGCATTCCTGCTTGTTCCTGAAGATAGCCTAGTTACTCACCTGTAACAGGATCTCTGGAACAGCAGGAATCGGTCTTCACAACCACCCTCCTCCCTAGAGGACGATGGTTATTCTTACTACTTCTATTCTCGACTACAAACTCAACTGAGAGGTGTTCCCAAAGACTTTCCTATTAGACACTGTGGAGTGTTCCCACATAGGCTCCATTGGTAACAGACACCCATATATGAAGACTGATTCCTGCTGTCCTGGAGATCACTTGTTATAGGTTACATGAGTTGGCAGTATTTCAAGGTTTTTTATAAGCATAAACATAGCCACCTTGGAAGCTTGATGCTGTGGTATTGCTGCTAAGGCTGTAAAAGTGCTATGCAGGTCTACTCTAATCTTGAAAGCACAAAGCAGCTATAGTTATGGAGTGGAGGAGTGGCCTAGTGGTTGGGGCAAGGTACTTCAGGCCGGAAGGTCGGGGGTTCAAATCCCACTAGAGGATTGGAACCTTGGGCCAGAAGGACTGGGGTTTCTAGTCCCACAGGTGCTCCTTGTGGTCTTGGGCAAGCCACTTAACCCTCCATAGCCCATGTTCCGTGTAAAATAGTTCTCTCCAAGTTATAATGCCCTGTTCAATGTAATTTCAGTTTGTTCAATGTAAACCGCACTGATGCAGAATAGCGCGGTATATAAGAGAATGTAAATAAAATAAATAAATAATGTGCTGAACTGTTCATGCAAGTTACCCTATGACTTTAACATTTTCTTATCGAGGATTCTGTCTGTTACATTGCAATGTCTGTCTTCCAGAATAGACATTCTGTGTCTAAACCCTTATTTCATCTGATACTACTCCTTGGAACATGCAGCTACATCTTTTAGTTTGGCATTGATCATTGAATCCCCATCCAAGATGGAACATTAACTTATAATCTGTTTTCTTGCATGTCTAACAACTTAATGGAGCCCAAAAAAGATACTGCCCCTAGAATGTAGGTTGCACCTGTTCTGGGAAAAACAAACAAATGTGTAAAACTCAGGCTCTGGTGCCCACTGCAAGATGGCAGAGGTGCAGGCAGCAGAATATTGTCATGCCAAGTGGATGAAGCTAGGGGAAATGGAAAAGAGTAAAATAGAATTAAACTGAAAAAAGCAAAATAGCCAAGAAATTCTTCCTAGTTTTGAATGGCATGTAATAAGCTTATCTCCAGGAACAAGCAGGAATGTAGTCTTCACATATGGGTATCGTTGGTACCGACGGAGCTTGT
The DNA here is from genome assembly GCA_033557465.1 of Ichthyophis bannanicus. Classification (NCBI taxonomy): domain Eukaryota; kingdom Metazoa; phylum Chordata; class Amphibia; order Gymnophiona; family Ichthyophiidae; genus Ichthyophis; species Ichthyophis bannanicus. The sequence goes on along the minus strand of CM066032.1, from coordinate 660,330,470 downwards.
GCGGGAATGCTCCCCAGCGTCAAATAGGAAAGCTTTTGGGGGCATCCCACAGTGCCTGCATGCTGCCTTCCTGCCTTTCCCAACTTTCCCTCTCCAGTTCTTTTTCTGCAGAGCCGACAGGTCACACATCCTGTCACCGCAGAAAAATTCTCCCCATACTATTTTGTGGTAGCATCTGCCTTCCCTCGACACTATATACCAGTACCTCCGGTTCTTTTCTTTTTTTCCAGAAAAAAAGCTTTTTCTGGAGTCTCTCCAGTAACTTTTTTTTCTTCTCGGGTGCCATTTTGGGCACTAGGCCCAACCTTTCCCTCAGAATGGAAAAACCCACTTCGGGTTTTAAAGTGTTCTAAGTGTGGCAGTACCATCTCCGTCACCGACATCCATGAGTGGTGCCTCAAATGTTTAAGTCCTGACCACTCTTTCAGTGTTGCCTGTGGAATGATGTCAAAGGGGGCTGGCAAAACAGAGCTGCTAAGCTCAGCACCCCTTTTTCCCTCCGATGCATCCTCCGTGGCATAGATGTCCTCCAGGGCTGCTTCCTCCTCCCCTGGATCTTAGGTAACTAAACATAAATCTAGCCAGTCCTCAAAGGGTAGATCTTCTAAACATCGAGATGCCTCTGGCATTGCCCTTGAGGGACTTTCACTGGCAAAATTGCCCCGGTGGGAGGCTTTGGCTTCCAAAGCACTAATGGGGCTCTGGGATGTTCTTGAGGCTTCAACCTTGGCAGAACTACTGGTGCCATGCTCTGGGGTTCCGGCCGCTCTAACCAGCACCAATAGCCACGCATCAGCACCATCAATAGACCAGAGATTCTTGGCTATTGAATGCAGTCTGGCAGCTCTTCTCACAGCCTCGATGCCCCTGAAACTGCTTCAGACAATTCAACCGGTACCAGCACCAACTGCATCAACATCGGCAGGTATTCTACCGGGACAGTCATGTCTCTATCCAGCATCAACAAGTCAGTACCGGACTACTCAGATGCCAACTTCGATCGGTACTGGTACCATGCCTTGCAGGATCACCTGGATTGGAGATACTTCAAATCCTCGGATGAGTCTGAAGACTCCGAAGGCTCTGCCGATACCAGAGTACTTCCTGAGGATTCCTCTTCTCAGCATAGGATGTCTCTACCAGAGGATATGTCCTTTCTGGATTTTATCTGAGATGTGGCCTGAGGTCTTTCCATCACAGTGGCTCCTGAAAAAGCCTAGGGCAAAGGAATTAGAAATCCTACAATACCCTAAAGCTCCCAAGGAGGCAGCTACCTTACCTATTCGTGAGATCTTGCATGATCTTATGTTAAGATGTGGGGAAACACCTCTAACCACATTTCCTCATTCTCGAAGACAACACCATGTATCGAGTTCCTCCTTGTCCTGGGTTTCAGAAGACTCAATTACCACACCATTCTATGGTGGTGGAATCAGCCATGAGACAGGAGTGCAAAAAGGCATGCATCTAATCCTCCAGGACGTGAGTTTAGGACTCTTAATGCCTTTGGATGTCACTCCTTCCAGGCTTCCATGCTTTCTGCTAGGATCAGTTCCTATATCTTGTATATGGGAATGTTTCTTAAGGAAGTCACAGGAGACTTAGAGCTTATGAGCCCTCTCCTTCCTGATAAGTTGTTGCTGCTGTCCCTTTTGTGCACTGACCTGAACAATGTCCCTGCTGGGTATAGAAGGGATAAAAAAACCCCCAAAACAAAACACTTTACTGAATGGTTTTAGAGGATCTTTTCCTCGCAGGATCAGCTGTAGATTTGGACAATCTATCCAAAGTGATATTGTCATTAGCTTTTTCCTGCCAATTCTTGTCAAAGATTCTCTCCTGTGCAAGGTATATGCCCCAGTTTGTGCTGAACCAGATTTCTAAGTCAGATGCCTGGAACCAGGCAATTCTACGTGCACCTATGGCAATAGCAGAGCTTCTGCTTATGCGTTCAAAGCAGTCAAAGATTGCACGATTAACAAACTTGGAAACATCCTGAGCATGTTAGACCAGAGTAAGATAATCTTGCCTTAGACGACAAAGGAAGCCAAAAGCAGCTAAGCCTCAACCGGCTCACTCAGCCTCCACAGGGGCTTTGATTCCTATCTAGAGAACTTTGCCTTCCTGGCCCTGAACGGCCCAGAACCCTCCACCATCCCAGGAAGGTTGTCATTTTGCCCCCAGATGGTGTCAGATAACAGCAGAAAATTGGACTCTGTCTATTGTACGAGAGGGGTACAAGCTTCATTTCCTCAGCATGCCCCCTCCTACATTAGGAAGACAGTTCAATTCTCAGACCTCTCCCAACGACCGGTTAAGTCAAGAAGTCACAATGCTCCTTGCTCAAGGAGCAATAGAAGAGGTGCCTATTCCCCAATGGGGTACAGGGTTTTACTCCCCCATTTCCTTATTCCAAAGAAAATAGGAGGGGACAGACCCATTCTAGGCATCAGAGAATTGAACAAATTCCTCTTCAGAGAGAAGTTCAACATTATTTCTCTAGGAACTCTGCTGCCATACCTTCAGTCAGGATTGGCTTTTTTCTCTAGATCTCAAGGACACGTACATGTTCTCATCCATCTAACTCACCAAAAGTTCCTTAGATTCCTGTTTCAAGGGAAGCACTACCAATACAGGGTTCTTGCCTTTTGGCCTGGCCTCTGCATCAAGGGTGTTCACAAAATGCATGGCTGTGGTGGCAGCATTTCCCCACACCCTGGGAATATTCATCCTCCCTTACTTAGATGACTGGCTCATTCGAGCCCCTTCAGAGCCAGAGGCCAGGGTTGCTCTGTCTCTCAGTGCACATCCTTCAGTATTTGGGACTTGTCATAAGCTTCCCAAAGTCCAACCTTGCTCCCACTCAATCCCTAGAGTTTATAGGAGCTCTTCTGGATACCAGACAAGGGTCTTCTTTCCACAGTCCCACTGCCTTCGCATTGTGCAGTTAGCTTACCAAGCAGTGCTAAAACCTCATCTCACTGCTCAGGAAATGTTAGTTGCTAGGCCACATGGCATCCACTGTGCATGTGTTTCCTTATGCTCTCCTCCATATGAGGGCAGCCCAGTGGACCTTATCCACTCAGTGGACTCAGGCGTCAGGTTGCCTATCAGACAAAATAGCAAACTCAGATCGCCTTATTTTGTCCCTCCAATGGTAGCAGTCACCCCAAAACCACCAGGAGGGGTTTCCTTTTTCAGCAACCCCCCACACCAAGCCACTCTAACAGATGCTTCACAGGTGGGTTGGGGAGCCCACCTGCAAGGCCTCTACCCAGGGTACCTGGACTCCACAGGAGACTTATCTCCCTATCAACCTTCTAGAGCTCAGAGCAATCTTCCTTGCTCTTCCAAGTATTTCACACCCAGCTCTGCTACAAGACGGTCCTAGTTCAAACAGACAATCAGGTAGCCATGTTCTATGTGAATAAGCAGGGCGGAACAGGCTCTGTCGCTGTGCAACGAAGCTTTGTGACTATGGGCCCTCGCCAGAGAGCATCAGATTCATCTCCTTGCAGTGTATCTTCCAGGCATTCAAAACTCTTGGGCAGACACTCAGTCGAGTTCTGCTTCCACACGAATGGTCTCTCCATGCAGACCAGGTGGCCCAAATGTTTCAGCTTTGGGGAACCCCAGACAGACCTCTTTGCAAGTCCACTGAATGCCAAACTTCCCCAGTTCTGCTCCAGAATTCCAGCTCGAGCTTGTCAGGCCAGGGCTGCTTTCCTCCATCGGGGTTAGGACTTCCTGTATGCCTTTCCACCCATTCCCCTAATTCCCAAAACCCTGGTCAAGCTTCAGAGACAGAGGTCATATGATCCTCATAGCTCCACGTTGGCCATGGCAAATGTGGTACCCTCTGCCCCTAAATCTCTCAAGCTCCACCTCTGGAGTTGGGATCTGCTCCAGATCTTAAGAGGATGGGATGCTGTGGCATCCCAATCCCATCTCTGCACCTCAGGGCCTGGTTGCTGAAAGTCTAAACTTCACAACCTTTCCCAGCAGGTAAAGGATATCCTCCTTGCTTCAAGGAAACCTTCCACAAGACGCTCTTATGCATTTAAGTGGAAAAGGTTTACCATATGGTGCTCGCAGAAGGGTCTTAACCAATGTTCCCTCTAATTTTCTGTAGGCTGTTTGCGCATAAAAATCAGCTGTGTGCAGCTTTTGAAGGAAGGTAAAATTTTTGTGCGCCACATAACGACACTCGGAGTTATATACTTTAAAATTTGACTACACGTCAGAATACAGTATGTACATCACATTTATTTTAATCAAATTAAATGAAAATAGACAATTACTAAATCAGGAAACTTCTAGTAATTACAATCATAACTTTTTAAATTTTAAGATGTCTGTTTTTTATCCGAATCAGAGCCGTAATTTTTGTGCACTCTATTAATGTGCACTCGGCAGTGTGTGCGTGCACAGCTTAGAGGGAACAGTGGTCTTAACCCTCTTGCGATATCTCTGGAATCATTACTGGAGTACCTCCATTTATCAAATGCAGGGCTTAATACCAATTCAGTGAGTCCATTTGAGTGCTATTGCAGCTTCTTTCAAGCCTCTAAATGGACAACCTATTTCTTCTCATCCTCTCAGCAAGATTTGAGAGGCCTTCTTTTAACAAAGCCTCCCATTAAGCCACCACCGGTGGCATAGGACTTGACTCTGGTACTTGGGCAGTTCATGAAATTGCCCTTTGAACCATTAGCCACTACCTCTTTGAAATTCCTTTCCTGGAAGGTTCTTTCTCATTGCAATCACATCAGCACGTTGCAGCAGTGAATTGCAAGCATTGGTGGCTGATCCTCCTTATACAAGGTTCCATCATAAGGTAGTCCTTAGGACTTACCCCACTTTATGCCAAAGGTGGTTTCACCCTTTCATTTAAGCCAAACGGTTTACCTTCCTGTATTCTTTCCAAGGCCTCATGCCTCAAATGCAGAAAGGAACCTTCATACTTTAGACTGGACTGTAAAAGAGCTTTGGCCTTTTACTTGCAAAGGACACAGCAACATAGAAAATCCTCAACTCTTCGCTTTTGGTCGTAGTCATTTGGGACTTCCAGTCTCCAAAAGGACATTGTCCAGCTGGATTGCACAGTGTACATCTTCTGCCTATGAGAGTAAGAACCTTCCTCTTGAAGGCCATGTCACAGCTCACAATGTGAGCCATGGCAGCCTCAATGGCTCATCTTCACTCTGTCTATTGACGATATGTCTAGCAGCTGCTTGGGCTTCGGTACATGCCTTCACAGCCCATTACTGCTTAGCCAAGGACTCCCCTGGGATGCCTTGTTTGGTCAGGCTGTTCAACACTTGTTCCAGCCTTAACTCCTACCCACCATCCCTGGTAGGATGCCAGAGATCCATGGGGGGAAGTGGAGCCCTTTCACAAGGGCGCACAATTTTCTGGGACCATCTCCCTGGCATCTGCAGCTAGGGAGTCCCCGTATGTGAAGACTACATTCCTGCTTGTTTCTGGAGATAGCATAGTTATTCACCTGTAACAGGTGATCTCTGGGAACATCAGGAATGTAGTCTTCACAACCCACCCACCTCCCTTAGGAGTTGTATCTTTCTATCTTTCTCTTTCCCTCTCTTGTCTCAGCTTTAAACTCCTGGAGAAGGGAAAGGCGGAAAGGCAGCACACAGGTGCTGTGGGATGCTCCCAAAAGCTTTCCTATTAGACACTGGGGAGAATTCCCACGCAGGCTCCATTGGTACCGACAATACACATGTGAAGACTAAATTCCTGCTGCTTTCGGAGATCACCTGTTACAGGTGAGTAACTATAATGTACATAAAGCAAATTCAGCATTTAGTGAAAATTGCCTTTTCAGCCCTCAGCACTGATTTTAAACGCTTTTTCCCCATGCTCATTGCATGGCTGGGGTGTTTTTCTTGTAATGTTGTATAGTTCTCTCCCTGCACCAGCCTAGTCTTTGCTCTAGTACTAAGATACGTCTCTCCATGCAGTGTTTGCTCTCCTCTGTACATTCTGACCAGGTCTTGATAGTATTGGAGGAACATTTCCATGGCAAACCTGCCTGTCAAGTTTAGCACTTTGCAGCTGTTTATCAATTGTTACAAGAAAAGGATTGTATGTATTTTGTGCAGGAACCTCCCTGCTGACTGGCATGTTTAACACATTCATATTAGCTTTAAAATGAATAAGCTTGTGCAGTGTGTTCTCACAGCTGTGCATATTTACATTCAGTGTTGACAGCTGCCAGCTAATGCCTGATTTGGCCCTGTAATCTTACATCTGTAGGCTAGATACATGTGACCCATTCTCTCCAGTCCCTTGACAACCAGCTGGATCTTACCTCATCTCAGTTTGTCCTTCTAGTCGGTGGCAGTTCTCAGCCTTTTTTTGCTGAGCAAGGAGGGGGGGGATACCAATCTCGATCTTGGGGCACAGCAAGAACTGTTCCTTGTACCTCCAGTCTAGTCCCACACCTGGGTAGTATACCTCCTCCAGCATCTTGGAGACCAAGCATGTCGTCGTCTTGACACCAGTGTACTTATACAGCTGGCACAGCCTACCAGCCCCAGAATAGTCGGTCTCCAAGCAGCTGGAGGAGGTCATGAACTAGGGTTCAGGCTCACTGAAGGGACAAAGAGCATAGGCTAGCTCTCCATCTCCCCCCCCCCCCCCTCCTTATAGCACAGTGTGCTGTTTGTGTTTTTTTAGCTAGTTCAAAAAGACTAAGAGTGGCTCTGAGGAAGACGCACCCCCTCCCCCCCCCCCCTTCCCTTATACCCCTAAGCTGTTTCAGGGGTTGGTTGTGGGGGATCTTGGACAGACTGGACTTCTGGCAGCTCCTGAACCCGTCTTCAGGTAAGGAGCTACCACAATTCACATCCTGCACAGCAGGAAGAAAACAGCCAGCAGACAGCCCTGGTCATCTTAACTTGATGTTGAAACCTGCTTTAGTGGCTGAGCATGAGGTGAGAGTGGGCAAGCCTCAGGACAGTGGATTTGCAGACTGCAAGGGAGTACTTGCTGGAGGTAACTGCCAGTGGTGGGGGGGAACCCCTCCTCCTCAGCAGGAGGCAAGCAGGGTGTGTGCAATTGTGGTGGCAGCAGCTCTGCTCTGCATAATAAAGGCCTCCCAGTATGGTTGCAGCATGGGAAAGCTGCAGCACAGGTTTTCTGCTTGGGTCCTGCTGCAATCTCTTAAGGCTTGTGGCTTCATGGCTCAGGGAATTGCTCAGTGTTTTTGCCCGACTTGCCCTTTTTCAACAAACTGAAGTAGAAATAGAGGTTTTTATTTAGTTAACCAAAAATAAACTAAACTTTATCCTGCTTCTGCTCCCACTGCTTTCCTTTCATTTGTCTTTTTTTCTCTTGGCACAGAGGGTTTTGGGACAGGATTCCTGGGTCATGGGGCAGATCTCACTGCCAGCTTGGCCGCAGTGCCTTGTTTGTGACACCAAGAGGGGTGTGGTTTCGGAGGCAGGCATCTAGTGGCTGTGCACAAGAAGCCACCTCAATGGAGCTAGATCTGCAGGATAGGGCAGAGACTCAGACAAGTTTTCCCCTCCATCTCCAGAAGCCCAGGTCTCATTGGGCCCACCACTGCTGCCATCAGCCAGCCCCGTCCCCTGGTTTTTCCCAAACCCACCACGTCTGACCCTGGGGAAGATGGGTAGCCCAGATGGTTTTTCCCCTTGAGTTTGTCCAGCTGCTGCTTAGGGCAACCTGCTAAGTAGCTGTGTAGCCAGTTCTTTGTTCGATGAAACAGGAAGCACCTGCATATAAGATGTATATAACATAAATACAGTGGATAGTCTTTCCATTGTCTGGTCAGTTAGTAACCTGACATGTTAATCTTTTGTCTTAGCCCAGACCCTGAACCTACTAAATCTGATATTGCTTGTAAGGGAAGCTATACTACTTACAGCCATTGGTATAAGAATCTAAACTTCCTGAGTGGTAATCCAGTTTAGTCCTCCACATCCGGGTAGTGCACCTCCTCCTGCAGCCAGGAGACTGGACCAATCAGACTCTTATGGTAGAATGTATGCTGCTGGAGCTCCCATCAGCCCCCAGTGTGTCCAGTCTCCTTGCAGCTGGAGGACGTGTGTGCCTGTAGTTAGGCACACTTAGGGACAGCTTAGAGGCAACACTAGAGGGTTTTCTTTGCAAATTTTGGTTTCTCACTACTCTTTCATTTCATTTCTTTATTGTAGCTGTAGCTTTAAATAAAACACAAAAAAAAAGATGAATTCAGTCTCAAGAATTGCATAAGCGGGGGGCCGAATCTGCACTGCACTGCTGGTTGCTGCAGCCGTGCCTTTTCTTCCGCGTCGAGTTCTCTCCTCCTAGGCTGACCGGAGGAGAGCTCTGCCTGATTACTCACCGGTCTGCCTCTCAGCAGCCCCGATCTGGTCGTCTGGCTTTGCTGTCACACTGTATTCTGCTTCTGCCTTACAGACCGGTGTAATCGCGGGCACCCGCTCAGGATTCGAGTGGTGAGTTAGTCTCCGCGATCCTGTTCATGTGCAGTGAGTTTTTATTTTAATTTGCTTTCCCTGCACGTCTTGTTGTTGTTTCGTGCCCTTTTTTTATTGCCGGCTGAAGTGTGCCGGCGGCCATTTTGAAGCTCCGTTTTTTGCTTTATTCCAGCGGGCTCCAGCGCCCTTGTACTTTCACTTGGTGATTTCTTGACCTGGCGTTTTTGCTGGGGGGGGGGCTTCTCCCTTTCCAGGGATTAGTTAAAATTTAAAAAAAAAAAACAGGAAAGTAGCTTTCTTTATTTCTTGCTTTTTGCTGCTTTTTTCTTCAGAGTTCAGCAGTTCTTCTTTAGGGGGGAACTTCTCTGCCTATATGGCGTCCAGAGCGCAGTGTGTTATATGCGGGTCCCGCAGGGGCGCAGTGGATGACTCTGGGGTCTGCAGGGGCTGTGCCTCAGTTTCCACCACTTTGGAACAACAAATTGAGCAAAAGGAGTTGTCTGGTCCTGCCAGTCCGGCAGCTCAGGCAGACAGCGATCCCTCTCCTGGATCTCTGGTTTCTGGAACTCCAGCCCTTCCTACTGGGCAGGCGAGTGCCTGGCCGGTGGCGTCAGCGGAGGCTTCTTTCACGGATTTTTTCCCCTGACTTTGTACTGCTTATGCACCAGGCTTTTCGTTTGGGGTGCTCGGGCAAGTTGCCAGAGGCTTGGCCGGCGGCACTATCTGCTTCCCCAGGAGGTGAGGCCCAGCTAGACGGTCAGCCAGCTGCCAAGCGTTTTCGGGTCCCGGATATTGTCCACGACTTGTGTTGACCAGATCCTGATGCTGATTTGGAACCGGAAGCTGCTGTTGAGGGGTTGGAGGATGGTGAAATCCTCGAGCCCGAAGATCAAGCCCGGATTATTCGGGTGTTCCATAAGGAGGAGCTGGTGCCGTTGATCACTGAATCTCTTCACGCTCTCAATCTCACGGCTTCTCGTCCTCTGGAAGAGGACTGGTTGGAAGACCCTCTCATCCAGGCAGTTCGAGACTCGCAGGTGGTGGTTCCGGTGCACCGTGTCGTAGAGCAAATGATTCAGTCTGAATGGGATCAGCCCGAGTCCAGGCTGAAAGGGATTCGGACAATGAACCGCCTCTATCCGCTAGCGGATAAAGACAAGGAGCAGTTTAAATCGCTGCGGGTGGATGCTGCGGTTTCGGCGGTTACCAAAAAAAACACTATTCCCGTTGAAGGTAGTGCGGCTTTGAAGGATGCGCAAGATAAAAAGGTGGATGGTCTGTTAAAACAGGCTTTTGAGACCAATGCCTTGTCCTTGCAGGCCTCCATTTGTGGAGCTTGGGTAGCTAGAGCATGCTTGCGTTGGGCTCAGCACTTGAGGCAGGTGTCGGGGTTGGATCAGCAGGCGTTACTGGAGGTGACTCGGCTGGAGTCTGGCTCGGCATATTTGGCAGATGTACATTATGATTTGATTCGCACTTTGGCGAATAGCATGGCTTCTTTGGTAGCGGCATGCAGATCTGTCTGGTTACGCAATTGGGCAGCTGATGGCTCTTCCAAATCCCGTCTCAGCAAGCTCCCCTTTAAGGGCAAATTGTTTGGAGATGACCTGGATAAGTTGGTGAAAGATCTCGGGGAGTCTAAAGGTGGTAGACTGCCAGAAGATAAGACGAAGATGAGTAGGAACTTACCGCCGGCGAGGGGTCAGTTTCAAGACTTTCGCAGGTTTCGTTCTTTCCGCCTCTGGGTTTCACAACACGGCCGGTATGGCTTCAGGGGCCAAGGTTTTCGAGGGGCGAGCAGGGGATTCACATCTGCGTCCCCTGCGGCGTCCTCTTCATTGTGGCTTTCGACTAAAGGAAGTGAGGCGGGCTCCGGAGACTAAGCAAGCCATCGGAGGTCGTTTACGAGGCTTTCTTTCCTTCTGGGCCCAAATAACTTCAGATCAGTGGGTGCTCGAGATAATCCGAGACGGTTATGCGCTAGAATTGGCTTGCCCAATTCCAGACGCTTTTGTCCTGTCCCCTTGCAGAGGCGTGCAGAAGACGCAGGCCATTCAGGTGACCTTGCGGCGTCTCGTCAATTTGGGGGCGGTTATTCCCGTGCCTCTTTCTGAGCACGGCGTCGGTCGCTACTCCATCTATTTTGTGGTGCCCAAAAAGGACGGTTCCCTTCGTCCAATTCTCGATCTCAAGGGAGTGAATCGTTTTCTCAGGGTGCCGCATTTCTGAATGGAGACCTTGCGGTCCGTCATTGTAGCAGTTCGGCAAGGGGAATTCTTAACCGCCCTCGATCTCTCGGAGGCTTATTTGCACATTCCCATTCGAGCGAACCATCAAAAGTTTCTCAGATTTGCTTTTCCCTGGGGTCACTTTCAGTTTCGAGCCATGCCCTTCGGCCTAGCAACGGCTCCCCGCACCTTCACGAAGGTCATGGTGGTCGTGGCTGCAGCTTTGCGACAGGAAGGGATTTTAGTACATCCTTACCTCGACGATTGGTTGATTCGGGCGAAGTCCAAGGCGGAGAGTGTTCAAGCGACGGACAGAGTGGTCGCCTTACTGCGGGCTCTCGGTTGGGTGATCAACGAGAGTCGTTTTGTGCCAACCCAATCCCTCGAATACCTGGGGGTGCGTTTCGACACAGCGAAAGGGTTGGTGTGCTTGCCGGAGCGCCGCATCCAAACCTTGCAGGGGCTTGTTTGCTCATTCTTGAAGATTCCCACTCCTTCTGCGTGGTGGTACCCGCGGCTGTTAGGTACGATGGTGGCCACGTTGCAGGTGGTTCCGTGGGCCAGGTTTCATATGCGGCCTCTTCAGAGAACCCTGTTGCGTCGCTGGTCGAACCAGTTACATTCCTTGAACAAGCGATTGCCTTGCCCGACATCGGTTCGCCTGTCTCTCTGCTGGTGGTTGAGCTCGCCGAACCTACGGATCGGGGTTCCTCTGGAGCAGCCCAATTGGCTCCCGTTCATTACGGATGCGAGCCTCTTGGGGTGGGGAGCCCACTGCCAGGGCCAATACACGCAGGGGACCTGGTGTCCTCTCGAGACTGCTTGGTCGATCAACCGTCTCAAGCTACGAGCGGTGCGGCTCGTGCTGCAAGCCCTCAAAGCGTTGGTGACGGGGCAGGCAGTGCGGGTTCTCCCAGACAACTCTGCGACGGTGGCCTACATCAACTGCCAAGGAGGCACCGGCAGTGTAGCCATGGAAAGCGAGGCCGAGATCCTCTTCCAGTGGGTGGAGACTCGTCTCACGGCTCTCTCGGCGGTGCATATCGCAGGAAAAGACAACGTGACTGCGGATTTTCTCAGCAGAGTGCAAGTCGATCCCGGGGAGTGGGAACTGCATCTGCAGGTGTTTGCGCAAATAGTTCACAGATGGGGTCCTCAGATTATGGACCTCATGGCGACTTTTCAATCTGCAAAGACGGGGCGGTTCTTCAGCAGGCGGAGAGAACGCATGTCCGAGGGCATCGATGCGCTCATCCAGCCATGGCCGACAGACGGTCTCCTTTATGTCTTTCCCCCTTGGGCGTTGATCGGTCGAGTCGTTCAGCGCATCGAGGCGCACCGGGGACGGGTTTTACTGGTGGCGCCGGATTGGCCCAGGAGACCGTGGTATGCCGATCTGGTTTGATTGCGCAACGGGGTGCCGTGGAGGCTTCCAACGCTTCCGGATCTGCTGCTTCAGGGTCCGCTGCAGATGCCGCAAGTGGATCAGTTCTCGCTTACGGTTTGGCCCTTGAACGGGTTCGGTTGAGGCGAAAAGGTTATTCTCATGAAGTTATTACTACGCTCCTCCGGGCGCGGAAGCCTTCAACATCGCTGGCGTATGTGCGCATTTCGAGGTTGTTTGAGGATTGGTGCTCGCGGCGTGGGGTTCGCACGGCTGCGGCTTCTGTGTCGGTAGTTCTCAGTTTTTTGCAGGACGGTTTTGACAAGGGTTTGGCGGCCAGTTCCTTGAAGGTGCAGTTGGCGGCGCTGGCATGCTACCGGGGCAAGGTCCTCAGTTTCTCTAGGGGCAAACGCGGACATGCAACGTTTTCTTAGGGCGGTTTCTCATTTGCGGCTGCCCCGCAGGGTGTCTGTTCCGCCGTGGGATTTGAATCTCGTTTTACAAGCTTTGGTTCACAGTCCTTTTGAGCCCCTGCGAAAGGCGTCGCTAAAGGATTTGACCCTGAAGACGGTTTTTCTGGTGGCGATCTGTTCGGCGAGGTGCATTTCCGACTTGCAGGCGCTGTCGTGTCGAGAGCCGTTCTTGACCATTTCTCGCGATCGTGTGGTTCTTCGGCCAGTACCCTCCTTTTTACCTAAGGTGGTTTCCCCTTTTCATTTGAATCAACCTGTTTTTCTGCCAGTCCTTCATTCGGAGGCCGACACGTCCCCGGACGGGGGATTGCATTGCTTGGACGTCCGGCGAGTTCTTCGTCACTATTTAAGGGTCTCAGCGGCGTTTCGTAAAACGGATCGTTTGTTCGTCCTTTTTGGCGGGGTCCGCAAAGGAGAAGCGGCGGCTAAAGCTTCCATCGCCCGCTGGATCAAGGAAGCAATTGCATCGGCTTATATTTTGCAGAATCGCACAGTTCCGCTGGGTTTGCGGGCTCATTCTACCAGAGCTCAGGCGACCTCCTGGTCGTTGTCTCTTCATGCTTTCAGTAAACACTACTGGTTGGATCTCTTCGCCGCTCAGGATGCTTGTTTTGGGTCGGTGGTGTTGCGTGCCATTTGGAAAGGTCCCGCCCGGTGTTGACTGCTCTGTTACATCCCGGATGTGGAGGACTAAACTGGATTACCGCTCAGGAAATAGAAATTACATTTACCTGGTAATTGTAGTTCCTGGAGGATCCAGTTTAGTCCTCCTTCCCGCCCGTGTGTCAAGTCTGGTCGGCGCGCGTGCAAAGAGTGCCGGTTCATTGTATCAGTATTTTTCTTATCTGCACTTCACTTTTACTTCCTTTTGCCAGCTCTTCAGGTTCTATCGCTGGTTCTGTCTCTTTTCTTCAGTAGCGTCAGCGGCGCTGTGCAGAGTTTGGCTTCCTCGTTTGGGGAGGGAGTCATTTAATTCTTGGAGTAAATTCTGTTCTGTTTTGACATGTATACTTAACTCATGTGTTGCTGCTTTGAGTCTGCTTTGTTAATAGTTCACTGGGGGCTGATGGGAGCTCCAGCAGCATACATTCTACCATAAGAGTCTGATTGGTCCAGTCTCCTGGCTGCAGGAGGAGGTGCACTACCCGGATGTGGAGGACTAAACTGGATCCTCCAGGAACTACAATTACCAGGTAAATGTAATTTCTATTTTTACTCGGTGTTGGTCTGATTGGGTCAGTGCATGGTCCATTTCAGATGTTTGCAGTACAACATGGCAGCACAGTCTAAACTTGCTCAAGATATGTGGGATCCAACAGGGAACTGTCTCAGAGGCAGGCATCTGCCTAGATTGCACACGAGGCTGGGTCATTGGAGCAGGGCCTGCAGGATGAGACGAGGTAGAGTTGTAATAGACCCCTGAAGGTGGGGATGCCATGTTACTTTGATCGGCTCCTGGTCCCTGCATGATGCCCACACCAACCATCCATCCCTCAAGCCCAGGGAGCAATAGGGCTCCCAAGGGAGGAGTCACTGGAGTTTCTTACTGCTGCATAAAACTACATCAGCAGGGCTTGGCAAGTGGCTCCTCAGCCCTGGAATGTGTGGCTAAGAGGGCAGCTGATGTAAGCGAGCACAAGTCAGGGGCGCAGTGGTAACTAAGCAGGTTAGAGACTCAATGGCAGCAATCACCATTGTCAGAGGGGCTGAATGGGGAAGACCAACACAGCTAGATCTGCAGGAGGAGTTGAAGATAAGATCTCAGGACAGGAGGATAAGACCCAGATCCTGCCGGAAGGAGCTGCCAGCACTCATTTTGAAGTTGTCCCCCCTCCCCCAATGCTCTGAATATGCCCACTAATCTCCCAGCAGAGGAAGAGACACTAGAGGATCTGTTGCTCCAGGCGGTGCAGAAATCAGTCTTCCCAGTACATAGAAGAACCCAGGAGGAATGCAGTCTGCCAGAGGCTAGCCTTTGAAAGGGTGCAATCCATGACATGCCTGTACCTGCTGTCAGAGCAAGAACATGAGCTCCTTTGATTGCACAGAGGGGACACAGCTGCAGGAGATGAATCAAGGTCTCCTCCACTGTTGCCAGCACTAAGGGCTGTGGAACCAGTTCTACAAGACCAGTATGGCTGCAGTTGAGACTCCATTTACGAGAGGACTGTTGCTGGTTTCCTGACCTCGATGGCATGAACCACTGTCACCAGGTACCATATTTCCACATGGAAACACTTGGATCAGAAATGGTGGCAGTACAGAGTGGTACATCTGAGGCATATCTGCACATCCCTTCCATCCAGAACATCAGCGGTTTCTCTGCTTTGCAGTGCCAAGGGGCCATTTTCAGTTTCAGACATGGCCCATCGGTCTGGCAACTGGCCCCTGTACCTTCACTAAGGTCTGGGTGGTGGTGGCGGCAGCTCTCTAAGGAAGGGATTGCATCCATCTATTCCTAGATTAGCTGATCCAGGCAAATTCCAGAGATGACGGCAAGAGCAACAGCACATGGCAGAGTTCTTCAAAGGCTTGGCTGGGTGGTCAGCCTGGCCAAGAGTCAGTTACAGCCAGCCTAGGAGCTAGAGTATGGGGGAACATGCTTAGATACTGGTGTAGGCAGGGTTTTCCTGCTGGACTGCTGGGCACAGGAGTTACAACAGTTGATACGGCAGTTCCTGAAGATGGTGAGACAGTCAGCATGGCATTATCTGCAGGTTCTGGGGACCATGATAGCTGCTCTCAATCTAGTCCCATGGGCAAGGGCACGCATGCAACAGCTGCAGAGGGCTCTGCATCAGTGGGGGTTGTATCAGTCAACCCCTGTCCCAATTTGCCCCTGCCTGTGAAGCACCAGGAGAGCCCTCAGGTGGTGGCTGTAGCTAGGAAGTCTGTAAGGGGAGGGGGCATGCCACTTGAGCCCTCATGTGGGGTCTGCTAATGACCAATGCCAGCCTATCCATAGGAAGCCCTGTGGTCAGTCAATGGGGTCAAGATGTGGTGACCTTGACACTAAGATTTCAAACCATGGTTGTAGGGGAAGGTGGTCAAAGTCCTCTCAGACATTGACCATAGTGGCTTACATTATCCGGTAAGGAGGCAAGGCAGTGCAGCCCTGGAGAAGGAGGCCAAGAAGCAGTTCAGATGGGCTGAGATTCTTCTCAGGTGTTCAGTGGCACACATACAGGAGTCAATGTGATAGGCTACCTCAGCAGTGTGAGGACCCTGGAGAGTGGTAGCTCGACCAGGTGGTGGTCATGCAGGTGGACCACCAATGGGGCACATCGGTCACGGATCTAATGGCAATGTTAGGGTTGGCCAAGGTCTGCCAGTTTGGGGTTTTTTTATCAGCAGAGGTTGAGAGGATGTTGGAGAGCCTGGATGCTCTAATTCAGCAGTGGCCCAAAGTGTCTTTGTTTGCCCACAGGCCAGATAGTGCAATGGATAGAGACACTCCAGGGAGTAGTTCCCATGACTCCAGACTTAGGCGCTTGGGGTATGCTGACCCGGTTTGGGTACTGGCAGATTGACCTTGGTGGCTTTGGTTCAGAAGGACCTTTTGGATGCAGGGGCGGCTTCACATTCCCCAGGTGGCTCCATTCTCTTATGACATGGTACTACAAAGGGCAGGTTGTAGAAGAGGAGGATCTTCGGGTGCATAATAGCAACCTTGCTACAAGCCTAGGGGGAGGTCTTCGACCCAGGCTTACTTCGTGTTGGGCATGTGTTTTTGGATTGTGGTGTGAAGGATAGGCGTGCGCTTCCACTGCCTCTGTCAGACATCTTGACATTCTTGCAGTCTGGTTTTGATGATAACCTAGCTGCCAGTCCCTTGAGGGTGCCATTGGCAATTTCCTGTTGCAGGAAAGTCTACGGGGTGCCATTAGGTACACACCCAGATGTGCTATGACTTCCAATGGTGGTGACCCCACCTCCATCTGCCAAGGAGGGTGGTGGTACCACCTTGGAATCTCAGTTTTGGTGCTGATGGCACTGTCTGGGGAATCCCATAAGCTGAGTCGAGCTTCCCTGAAGGATTTGTCTCTAAAAATGGTATTCCTGGTGGTGATTCGCCCAGCACATAGGATTGCAGAGCTTCAGGCCCTGTCGTGCCAGGCGCCATTCCTTTTTCTTCTCTAAGGAGAAAGTGGTCCTAGGCCCAATTTCTTCATTTCTGCCTTGGTGTCAGCATTTCAGGTAACTTGGGCCATTTCCTTACTGGCTCTGGCTAGTGTGGATGTGGGCCCTGCCACACCGCAGCTGTGCTGCCTGGATGTCCTGCAAAGGTAAGTGATAAGGACATTCTTTCAGAGTTCAGACCGACTGTTCTATTTGGCAGGGCACGCAAAGATGAGGCAGCAGCTAAGGCCTCCATTTCCAGATGGATCAGGGAGGCAATCACTTCAGCATACATTTTTACAGGTAAAGCAGGGTTGCAGGCACATTCTACGAGGGTCAGTCAGCCTCCTGGGCAGAGTATAACTTAGTTCCACTGGTGGAGATCTGTAGGGTGCATCATGGTCATTGCTGCATACTCTAAGCATTATTGCCTGGAGGTCCAGGCAGCAGGGGGGTGCTCATTTTGGATTAGCAGTGCTTCAGGCTGGTTGTGTGGGTCCCTCCCATTTAACTACTGATACATCCCAGAGGTGAGGGACTGGACTGGAAGGACAATAAGGAAAGACATTACTTACCTGCTAATTGTTTGAGGAACTCCAGTCACAGAACCCTCCCCGAGTGTTGCTGGGATAATTGGTGTGCACCCCGTTCCTGAAACTGTTTTCCTTGGTGGAGGATGTGGCTAGAAGCTAAGATATGGGGTGCAATCAGTGTTTTGGGGGGGGACGGGACCAGAAGAGCTGTCAGTCACCTGCTCCCTGCTGGTTAGAGTTGCACAAGTGCTTTACAGGTAGGCTGCCTCTTCCTGGGGGGGGGGGGGGATGGAGGGGGTGGGGGATACTTGTTTAGATGTAGGAGTGTTGCATGTTTAACTAATTTGTTGCTCCTGTGAGGCTACTTTGTCAGTAGGTACTGGGGCTGGTAGGTACTGCCAGCTGTATAAGTATACAGGTCATCAAGATGACATGCTCGGTCTCCAAGCTGCTGGAAGAGGTACACTACCCAGAGATGCAGGACTGGAGTTCCTCAAGGAGCAACAATTAGCAGGTAAGTCTAATTTCTCTCTGCGTCTCTCTCCATGTCTATCTTCATCCCTGAAAAATCATCTTCATGAATTTAGC
This sequence comes from Ichthyophis bannanicus, assembly GCA_033557465.1. NCBI lineage: Eukaryota > Metazoa > Chordata > Amphibia > Gymnophiona > Ichthyophiidae > Ichthyophis > Ichthyophis bannanicus. The sequence continues at coordinate 660,312,680 of CM066032.1, read as the reverse complement.
CTTCAGCCTGCTGTCATTCAGGTCATTCTACAGATCCTTCTGTCAGCTTGTGAAATAAACTGCCTCTTCCTTGTAGTCCCTCCAGTCCAGTCCCACACCTCTGGGTAGTGTACCTCTTCAGCAGCTTGGAGACTGAGCATGTCATCTTTGGACACCAGTGTACTTATACTGTTGGCACAGTCTACAAGCCCCAGCATACTTAGTCTCCAAGCAGCTGGAGGAGGTAGTAAGCCAGGGTTTGGACTCACTGAAGGGACAACTAATGAGGTTAGGCTAGGGTTTTCCTTTCTTTTAGAGCAGTATGCTGTTTATTTCTTGATAAAGTTCAACTTTAAAAAAAAAAAAAAAAAAAAAAAACCAAAAGGCTCTGTGGCCCCCCCCCCCCCCCCCCCCCCATTAGAGGGTTTTTCAGGGGATCTTGAGTAGGCCAAGCTTTTGGCAGCTCCCAAACCATAATCAGGTGAAGAGCTACCATGGTTCAAACACTGCAACAGGAAGAAAGCAGCCTGCAGACAGCCTCAGTTTCCCCTCAATGAAGCAGGCTTGAGCAGCTGAGCATGAGGGATGAGTGTCAGACCTCAGACTTACAGGTAATTGCTGGTATCAGGAATTGGGGGGGGGGGGGGGGGTGGTGTCTCGTGAGCAGGGCAGTGTAAGCAGTGTTTATAATTGTAGCCCAGCTGTGTCAGCAGCATCTCTACACCACGTGGAAGAAGCTGCTTAAAGTTGCTGCATAGGAAAGCTTCAGCAGTTCTCTGCTCAGGCCCTGCTGCTGTCTTTTTTTTGCAGGCCTGCAGTTTCACAGCATTTTTTTTCCCCTGGGAAATTGCTCTCAGCAGTTTCTTACCTGACCTGCCTATTCATTACAAGACAGATTTAGAGGTAGAAATAGAGGGGGTTTCTTTTTACTTTTTTTCTCTATTTTTAGTTGGTTTAACTTTCTTTCTGTCCTTTATTGGTCAATTGTGGTTTGGTGGGGGGAGGCCCTCTCCCACCCACCATACTCCCTTTCTACTTTTCTTTCTGGAATCAGTTTCAGGGAGACCATTCCTAGAATCAAAGGATGCTCAAACCATGCCTGCTTGACCACAATGCCTGATATGCAGGATCAGGAAGGGAGCCATTTCAGAGGCAGGCATCGGTGGTGGGTGCACACAAGAAGTCACCTCAGTGGAGCAAGATCTGCAGGAGAGCAAGACAAGTCTCCCTCCATCTCAAAGACCAGGCCTCAGTGGGTCCTCTGCCACCACCAGAGCCAGCCCCAGGCTCCCCAGCCATCTCCAGACCTGCCACATCTTAGACGTTGGGGAGGTGGGCTGCCTGGGTGTGCCCCCCCAAGTTTGTCCTACTGCATAGGGCATTCTGCATGCACCATCAGAACAGCAGGTGGTTCTGTAGCATGGGATAGAGCACAGCAGATTTAAAGGGAAGGCAAGACATGTCCTGCAAAGGTTAGGCCCTTGGAGTGGCAGGGCCTGTCCCCAGTGTCTGAAGGACCAGACAGTGATCCAGACACCGAGTTGGATTTGGAAAGCGACAAGTTGAAGGTGAGATTCCAGAACAGGAGGAGCAGCCCCAGTTTGTCTGGATCTTCTGCCAGGATGAATTGCCAGTGCTCATTGTGGAATCGTTGAAGGCCCTTTACATGCCCACTACTCTGCCTGCAGAGGAAAAGGTGTTAGAAGACCCACTGCTCTAGGCAGTCCAGAAGACAAGGTATTCCCAGTACATAGTGGTTAGCCAAATGATTCAGGATGAGTGGGACATGCTGGAGGCTGGTCTCAAGGGTGTGCAGACCATGACATGCCTGTACCTGCTGCTGGATCGGGACCATGAGCTGTTTAGGTCTCCTGAGGTGGATGCTGCAGTTTCAGCAGTTACCAGCAATGATACTGGTTGAAGGTAGTGTAGCACCCAAGGATGCCCAGGGTAGGAAGTTGGACATGCTGTTGAAAAAGGCCTTTGATATCCATGCCCTTTCCCTGCAAGCATCTATTTGTGGAGTCTGGATTGCGAGAGCCTACCTCTGCTGATCATAATGTTTGCAAAAGCTGGGCAAGCCAGTAACAGATTCATCAGGGGATGTGGTCAAATTGGAGTCAGGAACTGCATATCTTGCGGATACACTTTAAATCTCAGAGCTGTCCAAAAGCATGGCCACCTTGGTAGTGACCTGTTGCACTTTGGCTCTGAAATTGGGCAACAGGTGGTTCTTCCCAAGTCCCATCTCACAAGCTTCCCTTTAAGGAGAAACTGTTTGGAGAGGACTTCCACTCCCAAGTCCTTAACTAACTTATCTAAGGGCAAACATCTGCCAGAGTATAAACCGAAGCAGTCTTGTAACCCTACAGCAGCTTGCGACCAGCCACAGGACTTCCGGCAGTTTTGAGTTTTTCAAGGAGCAGGCAGGGACTTCGGAGCTGCTTCATCCTCAATCCAAGAAAGCCCAATGAAGTGAGGGGGCCCAAGTGGAGGTGCAGCCTGTGGATGGCTGACTGGCTACAGGAATTCTACTCTGACCAGTGGGTCTAGGAAGTCAGAGGGCTATGCCCTCAAGATGGCTTGGCCAGTACTCCCTTCCTTCAGTCCCCCTGCAAAGCATGCAGAAAAGCAATATGGTGCAAGACATGTTGACTTGGCTACTGCACTAGGGTCTGGTTCCTGTTCCCCAAGACCAGTGTTCGGCTGCAGTCCATACTCCATTTATTTTGTGATGCCCAAAAAGGACAGGTCCTTCCAGCTGATAACTCTAAAACACACACACAGCTGTCTATGGATGCCACACTTCCATATGGAGACTTTACATTCCGTCATAGTGGCGGTGAGAAGCAGAATTTTTGTCTCTAGATCTCACAGAAGCATACCTGCACATTCCCATAAGAACAGATGCCATACTGGGCCAGACCAAGGTTCATCAAGCCCAGTATCCCGTTTAAAACAATGGCCAATCTAGGTCATAAGTACCTAGCAGTTTCCCCAAAAAACAGAAGTTCCACAATGCTTGTATTAGGTCAAGCAGCAATATCCTGGGTCTCTTTTTAATGGTTTATGGACCTTTCCTCCAGGAACTTGTCCAATCCTTTTAAACCCAGCTACACTAACAGCTTTTACTACATCCTCCAGTAACAAATTCCAGAGTTTGATTAGTAAGAATATTGTTTCACTCAATGTGGAGTCTTAAATAGTTTATCCTGTAGCTTCATTAAATGTTCCCTAGACTTTCTGTATTCCGACATCGCTCCCTTCATTAATTTTTACACCTCTTATCTCCCCTCAGCTGTCTCTTCCATGTTGACCCATTCACTGCAGAATAAAATATAAAATTATTTTAACCACATTTAAACTAATAAATAACTTAGCTCCATCCGTACTCAATACACTCATTAACATAGAATTAGATAAACGATCACAAAGGAGCAGAAACACAAACACTATAGCAGTTCCAAAAGACTACACAAGCAAGAAAACAAACCAACAAGAGGGCCTTCTCTCATTCTTCACCTATTCTATGGAATACTCTGCCTGACAACATCCGCCAACTATCAGACATAGGAATTTAAAAAAAACCTAAAAACCCACTTATTCTCTCAACACTACAATACACTGCCTACTCAGAATACACAAAGACACAGGTTAGCAAACAAACTACAATACTACATAACACACAATTTAAACACACCACAATTTTGTTCTATCATGTAATTTGTAAGTACCCATAATGTAAATACGTTATAACTTTTACTGTTCAAATGTTATATTGTTACGTGTAAATAGTTCCAACTTTTCTATGTAAAACAACTAGGTATGTAATTTCACATACCTTATAATTTACTGTTCATTGTAAACCGCACTTGATACTTGGGAAAGAGCGGTATAGAAATAAGTGTTAAATAAATAAAGAGCCCTAACCTTTTTTTAGCCTCCCTTCATAGGGGTATCCTTCCATCCCTTTACCAGTTTGGTGGCTCTTTTCTAATAATGCTATATCCTTTTTAAGATACGGTGACCAGAATTGCACCCAATAGTCAAGGTGTGCTCTCACCATGTAACAATAGAGGCATTATATCGTGGTGGTTTCTATTCCTTTCCTTATGATACCTAGCATTCTATTTCCTCTCTTGGCGGCGGCTGCTGCTGCAGACTGGGTGGAGGGTTTTAATGTTATCCACAATGACGCCTAAATCATTTTCCAAAGTGGTGGTTCCTACTATGGAACATAGCATCTTGTAACCATTGTTTGGGTGGTTCTTTCCTAGGTGCATAACTTTGCACTTGTCCACATTAAATTTCATCTGCCATTTGGATGCCCAGTCTCCCAATTTATCAAGATCCTCTTGCAATTTTCCACAATCCTCATGGGTTTTAACAACAACTTCAAATAGTATCTCCAGGAACAAGCAGGAATGTCTTCACATATGGGTACGTCGGTACCGACGGAGTCTGCGCGGGAATGCTCCCCAGCATCCAATCAGAATGCTTTTGGAAGCATCCCAACACGCCTGCGTGCTGCCTTCCTGCCTTTCCCAACTGCCTCTCCTCAGTTTTCATTTTTCCGCAGAGCCAGCAGGACGTCCTGTCACCGCAGAAAATTCTTCTTTTTATTTTTTGGTTTTCTTGTGGTCACGTCTGCCTTCCCCGACGCCACCGGTACCGCCGGTGTTTCTTTTTTCTTTTTCTTCTAAATTTTCCTTTATAAGGAATAACGTTTTCCTCCTTAGTGCCTGACAGTTTTTTCAGCCTGCTAGGCCTACTCCTTTTTCCTCATGGAAGCGCCAGCCACTATCCCTAAAATGTTCAAACTGTGGTGGTACAAAATTCATTTTAGACACACATAATTGGTGTCTGCCCTGCTTGGGTCCTGACCACTATCTGCTGGAGTGTCCCTTCTTCAACAGTATAGTCGGAAGAAGTCTTCAGCATCGAGTTCACCTCGATACGCGGTCCCCAGTCAACTTCAGGGCACCGACCACCCTTCACAGGATCAGGTAACCCAAAAACAGGCTGTTAAGACTAGCCAGTCCTCGAGTGGTAGATCTCATGCACAGCATAGAGATGCCTCTGGCCTTGCCCTCGGACACACTGGCTTTAAAAACCCCGGTGGGAGTCTTTGGCCTCCAAATCCTTAGTGGGGTTTCAGGTTGTTCCTGAGGTTCACCCCTCTCCAAACATACCTGAGCCATGCTCGGTGGTGGCATCCGCTTCGAGCAGTACCAATACCCCGGCATCGGCAATGGTGTTGGATGAAACATTCCTCACCAAAGATCGTAGTCTGGCATCCTCGGCTGCAGGCCTGTTGGATATGCTGAAGACCAATGTTCTAGTATCGGTATCAAGCCCGGTACCCTCCAGATGTGCATCAATACTCGCTTCCGTTGATGCCGAGTCTAGAATTGATCTCCAGTCTGGATGACTGGGTACCGACTTGCCTTGGTACTGATACCGGACAGTACCGAAGGCATGGTTCTGATCCATGTCAGGCACTCTCGGTTTCTTTGATACCATTAGAGCTGTCACCGGCTGGCCTTCATCTACCGGTATCAGATACAGTGCCGGAGTCTGTACCGGTATCCACATTACCATTGCTGTCGGTACCTTCCATGCTTTTCTCATCAGGCTTGCTTGCTTCCCTTGGTACCAAGTTTGGAGACGATGCACTACCAACTGTTGCTGGTCTCGACCTCTTGCGGTACCAGCGACCATCCTCTAAGGATCTGATACTCCACCCTTTAGGGTCTTCTATTCCTCTAAATTTGGATAGATCCCTGGGTGCCAATGCTAGTTCAACAGATCTAGCCTGTCCTCCTCTTTCTAGAGGCTTTCCTTCTGGGGATTTTTCTTTTCAAGCATTCCTGCTTGATATGGCAGTCACTTGCCATTTCTATACCTGGTCAGGATCCTACACCAGGGAATACAGAATCCCTGTATGTTCCCTGGAGTCCAAAGGAGAACATCATGTTTCCTTTGCATCAGACCTTGCAGGATCTCCTCTTTCGAATGTGGGGAAACTTTTTTTTTTTTTTTTTTTTTATTTTGTCATATACAACAACCAAAATAGGTACAAGTCAATCCCATAATAGAGAGGCAAGTATTATACGAAAATAAGAAATATACACAATGATAAAGTCCACATCACAGAATCTCACTGTTAAAAGCAAGGAAACATGAAAAAAGGAAAACAAGAATATATATACTATCCACAAATGGAGGTTATACCCCCACCTTTGACTTAAGCCCCTTTCCCGGAGAGGAAATTTTCTAAATGAGAAACTTCAACAAAGGTATATGAAGCACCTTCATATCCAAGAATACATTTACAAGGAAGCCTTAGGAAGAACGTAGCACCTAGTGCCAATACCTGGGACTTAAGATCTAAAAACTGTTTCCGGCACAACTGGGTGCTACGGGTAACATCAGGAAATATATTGACCAACTGGCCACAGAACTTAACCGTTTTGACCTTAAAGGCCTTAAGTAACCGCTGCTTTATTTCCACAGAGGAAAAAGTAACCAGTAAGGTAGCCCGAGAATTTATAACGTCCTGAGAGTCCTCCAAAAAGGTTAAATTTGTCATAGAGGCAATCTCATCTAATTCCCCATCAACAGAATTGATTTTCTTAAATGTTGAGGGAATATAAATCTGAAGAAAATCAATAGTATCAGATGCCTAGCACTTAATAAATTTGTCCAGCAAAATTCTGTGTGATAGTAACGGGACTGGGGAAAATTTATAAACTGTAAATTAGATGCGCGCATGGAATTTTCCAGGTGCTCTAACTTAGAATGGAGCACCAAAGAATCCTTTATTCCAGCCACACCTGAAGCATGTAATGGAAGCACCTGGGACTCTAATCTAGTAACGGCCATATCTACAACTAACTTTGTGGGGAAACTCCTTTAACGGTACCCCCACCTTCTAGGGCAACTGATCTTCTATATAAGGTGCCCCCCTCTCCAGGTTTTCAAAAGACTCAACTTCCTCATTCCATTGTTGTAGAATCAGCAATGAGGCGTATTAAGAGTACTAAAAAGCACTCTTCTTATCCGCCAGGTTGTGAGTCTAAGACTTTAGATGCCTTTGGACACCAAACCTTCCAGGCATCCATGCTTTCAGCAAGAATTCTCTCATTTTCTATATGGGATTATCTCTTGAGGAGGTCAAAGAAATTACTGCTTTTGACCCCTTTTCTTCAAGAGCCCAAAAGAGCAGACTATTTCTTATTGGTTAGTCATGCTCAAAATATCTCTAGGTTCCTTACTCATGCTTCCCTAGACTCCTTTGAGTCTGTTAGCAGAACTTGTTATAGCTATAGGGGCATGACGTAAAGCCTGGTTCCAAGTTTCAGACTTGGACAAATGGGCACAAAGACTGGGAAATAGAGGGAGGAGTCACCTAGAGGTTGGGGCAAGGTACTACAGGCCAGAAGGTCGGTGGTTCAAATTCCACTAGAGGACAGCAACCTTGGGCCGGAAGGACACAGGTTTCTAGTCCCACAGGTGCTCCTTGTGGTCTTGGCAAGCCACTTAACCCTCCGTTGCCCATGTTCCCTGTAAGTATTAGTGTATGTCTCATATCCCCTCTGTTAAATGTATCCCCCAACCACTTTGACCCGATGAAAAGCAGAATATAAATGCAGCTAAAATAAAAAAAAATAATAAATACTCCTTGCACTGGACAATGTTTTTAACAAGGAGTCTTTACACCAAGTTGCTCAGTTAACCACTGACATTGCTGTTTCCAGAGGCTGTTCTACACCTTCCTCTTTCCCAGTTGGTAGGAAATTTCCTAACAAACTTTCTTCCCCTAGGGGGAAAGTTTTATCCATCTTCTGCCCATCATACAGATGTTCCCAAACAGGGGAAACATCGCACTGGTCTAAAGAAACCACAACCTCAACAGGTTCAGCAAACCCAGCAGTCACAGGGTTTCAGATTACACAGGTACACTAAAAAAAATTTTTTTTAAACTGCCTCTAATGTTTCGATTGACTTTTACGTTTTTTGGTGCGCTGAATCCAAATCTGGTAACCAATTTGCTCCATCACGTACAGATTTTTTGCTACATTGGGTTAGCAGTTTGAGGTGAACGTTTCAGATTGAGTGCGATCGAGAGAAGTTTCTTGGATGAATTCTTTATATTAATTGTTTAGTAGTTATTCAAATAAGAATAAAGAAAATTGTAACAAGGCAGCACATAAGAATAGAGTAATGTCAACAAAACACACTGATGGTAGTAAAATTGTTTGCACTTAAAACAGCCACATACATGTGCACAAACATTGAGCATATAAGAGCGAGGTTAGACGCAAAGCAAAGAAATGTGCAAAAAATGTTGTACAGGTATGTATGTAAGAATAGAAAACGCAAACCGCACCATTGCAATACATGAAGACAAACACCCGATGGTGTGAAAATAAAATTCTAATAAATGAGATCCGACATTGGTAATAACTAGCAAATTTTTATTTCAAAGTTTAGTAAAAACACGATATTTGTCAACACAGTTTAGATTTTAAAGTCATTCTTGGGTCAATCAATCTCCTGGTGGGCCCGTTTCTTCTTCCCCCGAATGCTTCTCTTGGTGCGCTGCTTGGCATATTTTTCATCTGGGGTTTCCCGCAGCAGCAACGAGCAGAAATCAGCCATCATAGTGGTGTTCCATCTTCCTTGGTACCTTCTCTCTGCGTCCTTGATGTCCTGGTGAAACCTTTCACCTTGTTCTTCACTGTACGCCCCCAAGTTTTCGGGAAAGTAGTTCACATGGGAGTGCAAGAAATGGACTTTCAGGCTCATGTTACAGCCTTGTTCTTTGAAGGCATTGAGCATCCTGGCAACAATATCCTTATAGTTCTCATCCCGCCTGTTCCCCAAGAATTTGAGAACATCATCCTTGAAGGAATCCCAGGCTTCTTTTTCCTTCTCAGACATCGTTTCAGCAAATGCTCCATCTGAAATGAGTTTCCTTATATCAGGGCCAACAAACACTCCTTCCTTTAGCTTTGCTTCAGAAAGTCGGGGGAACTTTGAGCAAAGGTATCGAAAGCACTCACCATCTTTTGGAAGGGACTTGATGAATTGCTTAATGAGACCCAACTTAATGTGGAGAGGTGGTAATAGAATTTTATCACGAGGTACCAAGCTCTCATGAACATTTTCTCACCGGGTCTCAAATACTCCCGAATTGGCCAGTCTTTTTTCCCCCAGTGTAGGTCGCGGGCCTGGCTATCCCACAAGCAAAGGAAGCAGGGATATTTGGTGAAACCGGATTGCTGCCCTAATAGCATGGATAGAATTTTAAAGTCTCCACAAATCATCCACTTATGCTCATCATAACGAATCTTCTGAAGAATCAGGGCCAAATTCTCGTATTTTTCTTGGAGAATAACAGAGTGAGCAATAGGAACTGAAGCGAATGTGTTGCCCTTATGAAGAACACCACCTTTTATGCTGTCTTTTGACGAATCAATGAACAGCCGCCATTCAGCAGGATCATACTTGAGTTTAAACTTTTCCATCACTCCGTATATATCGTTGCAAAATACCAAATCTTCCTCTTTGCTGAAATACTTCAAAAATTGTCTCGCGGTTGCGGTACCAATAAAAAGTTGTTCCTGTTGACAATAGATTTTTCTGTTTAAGCCGAGAACCTAGCAGTTGGGCAGCATCTTTTGGGAGTCCTAAATCCCAGACTAAATCATTCAATTCAGCTTGAGAGAAGTTCAGGTTTCGGATCTGGTTCAGTTTCAAACTCAGAAGTACTGGACTCATCGGGAAAAGCCATCTGAGTCTCATGATCAGAACCGTCCACACAAATATGATCCAAAGATTTTGGTGGTTCAGGCACAGGTACTTCGTTGCTATGAGGCATAGGCCTAATTGCTGAGGGAAGGTTGGGGTAACTTATTACGTTCTTATTTTTTAAGTTGTATCCCTTCACAATGCAAGAGCAAAAATAGCAGTCACTGCTGTGGTCTCTTTGTTCACGCCACATCATAGGTATTCCGAAACGAAATGCTTGTTTTTTACCTTTCATCCATAAGCATAGATCTTCCTCACATGTCTTGCACACTTTGTGAGGAGCCCACGGTTTGTCTTGATCGCCTAACTTCAAACCGAAATAGGCGAAATATACTTTAATAAATGCAGAAATGTTCCTCTGCCGCTTTTTCATGGTATATTCCCCACAAATAAAACAAAAACTGTCCGGAGAGTTGACACAACCTCTGGCTCTGTGAGCCATCACAAATACACAGCACTGCAAACTACAACTGTAGTGAACCACTTCGGAATAAAGCTGGATTACGACTGAGCAAACAAAAGGTAATAATGAACTTGCAAGAAACTGAAATTTGACAGGAACATTCATGTCGCAACCACCGTGTTTGAGCGAGCGAGCGAACGAGGCGAGGCGAACAGGAAAGAACATGCGCCAGCGCGAGTACTGGATTTAGCCCCCCACCTCCCAATTGTCCTGTTAATGTATAAAATGAATACAAAACACTCTAAAATATCATGAGGGAGTGTTTCTAGTTAGTTAACCATTACAACCTCTATTTTGGGCCAAGAAAATAAACTGCAGTCGGCTAAAAAGAAATTATGTGAACATTCCTTATATGGGTAAGAAATCTAATTTTGCAAGAAAACGTGACGTGATGGAACATTTTGGCTATTTTTCCTGGATTCAGCACCCCAAAATCTATAGGAATCAGTTGCAAAACTGGAGGCAGTTTTTTGGTAGTGTACCTGTGTTATTACATCTCCTGTTTGGTGATTAGAGTTTGCAGTCTGCTTCTTTTTACTTGAAGCATCTACACTAACTTCATCCTAAATTCTCATGGATCTCTATTCATCAGACATCCTTTCTTTTTGCTCTGAGTCTTTATGATCATGCCTATAGTTAACAGGTTTCTCTTCCTCCTACTGGGAAAAGAGATGTGACAATTATCAATAAGACAGTTTTCCCTGTACTAGCATGTATCATCTTACCTTTCAGAGACTTACTACATAGTCTCCTTCAACTCTCAACATAAGAACATAAGATATGCCATACTGGGTCAGACCAAGGTCCATCAAGCCCAGTATTCTGTTTCCAACAGTGGCCAATCTAGGTCATACGTACCTAGCAGTTTCCCCAAGGGACACAGGTTCCACAATGCTTGTATTGGTTCAAGCATTGATATCCTGGGTCCCTTCTTAATAATGGCTTATGGACCTTTCCTCCAGGAACTTGTCCAAACCTTTTTTAAACCCAGCTACACTAACAGCCTTTACTACATCTTTCGGTAACAAATTCCAGAGTTTGATTACATGTTGAGTGAAAAAATATTTTCTTTTATTAGTCTTAAATAGTTTACCCTGTAGCTTCATTGCATGTCCCCTAGTCTTTCTATATTCTGATAAGGTAAACAATTGATCTACATTTACCTGTTCCACTCCGCTCATTAATTTATAGACTTCTATCATATCTCCCCTCAGCCGTCTCTTTTCCAGGTTAAAGAGCCCTAACCTTTTTAGCCTTTCTTCATAGGAGTATCCTTCCATCCCCTTTACCATTTTGGTGGCTCTTCTCTGAACCTTTTCTAATAACTCTATATCCTTTTTAAGATACGGCAACCAGAATTGCACACAATATTCAAGGTGCGGTCTCACCATGGAACGATATAGAGGCATTATAATATCCTTTGTTTTATTTTCCATTCCTTTCCTTATCATACCTAGCATTCTATTTGCTCTCTTGGCTGCCGCTGCACACTGGGCCGAGGGTTTTAACATGGTATCCACAATGACGCCTAAATCTTTTTCCTGGGTGGTGGTTCCTAATGTGGAACCTTGCATCGTGTAACCATAGTTTGGGTTGTTCTTCCCTAGGTGCATAACCTTGCACTTGTCCACATTAAATTTCATCTGCCATTTTGATGCCCAGTCTTCCAATTTATCAAGATCCTCTTGCAATTTTCCACAATCCTCTTGGGTTTTAACAACTTTAAATAGTTTTGTCATCTGCAAATTTGATAACCTCACTCGTTGTTCCACTTTTCAGGTCATTTATGAATATGTCAAAAAGCAGGGGACCCAGCACAGATCCCTGGGGTACACCACTATTCACTTTTCTCCATTGGGAAAATTGGCCATTTAGCCCTACCCTCTGCTTTCTATCTTTTAACCAGTTCCTGATCCACAATAGTACACTGCCTCCTATCCCATGACTCTTTAGTTTTGCCAAAAGTCTCTCATGAGGGACCTTGTCAAAGGCTTTCTGAAAGTCCAGATACACAATAGCAGGTCCCTCTTACTACAACATTCGGTTTGTAAGAGTGGCTCTATTACACTGGTAAGCCCCTATGGTCCTCTACCTATTCCACAAAAGGATTTTCCCTTCCTGAGTTGTCTCCCCCTTTTTCATTTTCTTACTTTAGGGCAGCTTATCAGACATTAAGGAAGTCTTACCACTCCTACTTAAGTCTGTTGCTGCTTTTTCCAATCTTAAAAAAAAAAAAAAGGAAAACAATTTTTTTCCGCTGCCCTGGTAGTTGCTGCAAATGCAGCAATTCCTAGTGGTTAAGCCACTAGTTCAGTTCACAACACAACCAGGGTTTCTCCTCCACTAGCAATCCTTCTAGCCTCAGTGCTAAACCCCAAACAAGTTATCAACCTTTTTTGGAAACCCTATTATCAGACTTGTTTGACTTCTATTCTTCGCCATCTCCAATTCCCTGGTTTTTGGCAGAATAGTTTAGGTTACCTACTGGCTTTAAGCAGCCAGTTTTTCCTTCTAACCAACCTCTAACATGCTCTCTGCAACTCTACAGAGTAGCTTTGCACTATGGGCCCTTGCTAGAGAGCATTAGTATCTTGCCTAGCAGATAATCCCAGATGGTTAGGGAGGGGTTTACCCAGTCATGCTTCCCTACCCTTACCATCTCATCTAAAATCTCTTTTCGAGACAAGACACAGGCCTTACATCACATGAAAACCTAAAGAATGGCCAATTCCCTGGCTTGGTCCATATCTCCTTTGGACTTCTTTCCAGGGATAGTTTTCTTTCAGTTGCAGTTCAAGGACGCCTGATACCCATCTTGCCCTCATAGGCGAGTCAATATGGTATCTTATTCCAGTGGTGTCCTCTATCCATTCACCATACTGCAGTTCTAGAGAGATCTGAACTTGCTGCCTGCAGACTGAAGTTATCCTCTGCATTTTTCACATAGGCCATCCTGGTTATTCAAGAGCTCATTCTTAAAGGAATCTAGACTCCTCCTTGTCAAGGAGACCATTCCTCTGACTCTGTCAATTATAACCAGGGAAAGAAGATTCTCTATAATCTATTCAAGCAGGTATCACCCTTCTTGCTATTAGATGAATCTTCCCTCTATCTCCATATCCCTATGGGGATCTAGTTATATAGCCACGTCTCTATCTACTTACATGGAGACCTGTCTGTCTACATATTTATATATATCTGTGTCTCTGTATCTTCTGCCCAGGTGTGTGTGTATCTACGTACTTATCTGTCTAGGTTCATATATCCATATATTCCTATGACTCTGACGGATGTGCACTACCCCTATCAATGCTGTGCCAGCATGCTTGGGGTTCTACACATATAACCACTCCCTGTGGTAATTAACAAACTTTTTGTTTCTCTTACCATAACCTTTCAGGTTTAGGTACCTCTGAAGCTTTCCATGTACCTTTCTTTCCTAATTGACCTCATTTAGGAAAGACATCACGGATTTTCAGTTAATTTAAAGCTGTAACACTTCATAAGTCTGTCCTTACTTTATCAGATATAGAGGTCTCATACCCCTTCTGTCCTACAGGGACTTTCTATTGTCAGTCCAAAACGGTCAGACTTATTTTTCCTTTTGGTCCTAGCATTGTACTGTTCGACCAAAAGGGCTTAAGCTTTGTCTAATAGTACCTTCTGCGTTTCCCGCTGAAGCCCTACCTCATTGTTCTACCCCATTTTCCCCTGGGGCTATTTCTCACCCTGATGGGTTCTGACCTCCACTTGTTTTTCCTACAGTTTATTGCCTCTACTTCACAGTGAGGCACTCCTTGAGGATCTTCTACTTGCTCGTCTAACAGATCCATATGAACCTCAATAGACTTTTTACAATACCACCAAGGGAGGTCCATATTAGAATATTGCACTCAATATTTTTACTAAGTCATCTATACAGGATCTTCCTCCATAGAAGTCCTGTTCTAGTCCAGCTGTTCCACAGCACCTTTTCTATAATTGAACTCCTACCCTCCATCCCCAAGATGCCTGAGGTCCTGAGGAGTAGCATGGCTCTTTCTAGATTCTCTACATGCTAGGACTCCCTCTGGGCATCTTAGCTTGGGGAATCCCCATATGTGAAGAATTATTCCTGCTTGTTCCTGGAGATAGCACAGTTACCTGTAACAGGTGGTCTCTGGGAACAGCAGGAATAAGTCTTTACAACCCACCCACCTCCCCTAGGGGTTGCTTTTCTCTATCTCTCTCCCTTTCTTGCTCTTTGCCTCAGCTTTAAAACTTAACTGGGGAAAGGCGGGAAGGCAGCACGCAGGCATGTTGGGATGCTTCCAAAAGCGTTCTGATTGGACGCTGGGGAGCCTTCCCGCGCAGACTCGGTCAGTACCGACGTACCCATATGTGAAGACTTATTCCTGCTGTTCCCAGAGATAACCTGTTACAGGTAAGTAACTGCTTTATCTGCAAATTTGAGAACCTCACTCGTTCCCTTTTCCAGGTCATTTATGAATCACAAAAAAGCAGCAGATCAGCACAGATCCCTGGAGTACTCCACTATTCACCTTTCTCTATTGGGAAAATTGGCCTTTTAGCCTTACCCTCTGCTTTCTATCTTTTAACCAGTTCCTGATCCACAATAGTACACTGCCTCCTATCCCATAACTTCTTAGTTTTGCCAAAAGTCTTAGGGACCTTGTCAGAAGCTTTCTGAAAGTCCAGATACGCTATATCAACTGACTTACTTTTCTCTACCTGTTTGTTCACACCTTCAAAAAAACATAACAGATTAGTAAGAAATTTCTTGTCTAAAGCTATGTTGGCTGTCTCCCATTAAGCCATGACTATCCACATGTTCAGTACTTGTATGGTTTCTACCATTTTTCCCAGCACTGATGTCAGGCTTACCGGTCTGTAGTTTCCCAGATCAGCTGCTCCCAGGAGGTGTTGCTCCTACAGATCAATCTCCTAGAGCTTGGGGCAATCTTCTAGCCCTTTGAGCATTCTGCAACTTCCTGTGAGACTGGGCTGTACTGGTTCAGATGGACAATCAAGTCACTAGGTTCTATATCAAGCAGGGGCACATAAGTTTGTACCTCCTCTGCCAGGAGGCAGTGGCCCTCCTTTTTTGCAACTTGTGAGGGGTTTACCTTCTGGGCCAGGGCAACTGCTTAGCTGACAGGCTGAGCAGAGTCCCTCGGCTGCTTGAGTGGGGCTTGAACCCCAAGGTGTCAAAGAGGCTTTTCCACCTCTGGGGCAGGTCTGTGATAGACCTATTTGCCTATCCAGAAAACATACAGCTGCCTTTCTTATGCCAACTGCACCCAGAGAGTAGCAGCAGATGCCTGCCTTATCTCATGGTCAAAAGGTGTGCTCTGCATTTCCACTGACCCTCTCCCCCCCCCCCCCCACCCCAGTCACCAGGACACTCTTCAAGGTCCAGAGCATGAGGATGTTGGCTATATAACTGCTCCTAGGTGGCCCAAGCAGCCCTGGTTTCCACTGCTGCTCTCCTTGTCTGTGGCACTCCCACTGGGCCAAGCCCTGGACATCCTGTTTCAGGAGGGGGCTTCCTCCTGCACCCAGCCTAGAGTCCCAAATGCTAACAGCATGGCTGCTGAAAGGATAGCATTGGCACCTTTCAATCATCCAAGAGAAGTTGAGATTCTACTGGCCTCCTGAAAGCCCTCCACCAGACAGGCTTATGCCTTTAATTGGAGAAGGTTCTCTGCCTGATATGTGGAAATGAGGGAGAACCCCCTTCTCCTGCCATGTGGAATTAGTATGCCAATACCTACTGCACACTGTTCCCTCTAAGCTGTGCGCGTGTGCGCGCGCACACACCTCGCCGAGAGAGCGCACATACTTTACAACAGAGCGCACAAAAATTACGGCTCTGATTCTGACAGAAAACAACACAGACGTCTTAAAATTTAAAAGTTATGATTGTAATTACTAGAAATTTCTCGCTTCATTTAGTAATTGTCTATTTTCATTTAATTTGATTAAAATCAATGTAGTGTACATACTGTATTCTGACATGTAGTCAAATTTTAAAGTATATAACTCCGAGTGTTATGTGGCGCACAAAAATGTAACCTTCCTTCAAAAGCTGCACACAGCTGATATTTTATGCGCACACAGCCTACAGAAAATTAGAGGGAACATTGCTACTGCACATGTTCCACACTGGGCTGAAGGTTAACTCTGGGCATGCATCTTGAGTGTGATAGCTGCTTACCACCACCCTGTAGAGGGAAACCTCTCAGGCCAGCCCCTGGTCTCCAGATTCCTCTGGGACCTCCTGTTAATCCAAGCCACCTCTGCCCTCTGGCAGCAGAGTGGGACCTCACTATGGTGCTCACAGCTCACCAGACTGCCATTCAAGCCCCTAGCTGCTTGCCACATGCAGTACCTGTCTTGAAAAGTGGCCTTTCTGGTGGCCCTCCATGTCTGCTCAGTGAGCAAATTTCAGGCCCTGGTGGCAGATCCACCATCTACAAGAACAGGGTAGTGCTCTGAATGCACCCCAAATTCCTCCCTGAAGATGGTATCATTCCACCTCAACCAAGAGGTGGTCCCCTCCCACCTTCCCACAGCCTCAAGCCAGCAGGGAGGAACTAGTATGTCATACACTGGCTTGCAAATGGGCCCTGTCCTGCTTCCAGTAGACTCAGGCCCATCACAAAGCTGCTCAGCTTTTTGTCTTATGACCCCCAGCAGACTGAGTCTCTGACTAAGTGAACTCTATCCACTTAGGGGGTGGATTGTATTGCCCTCGCGTATGAGCAAGCTGGCTTCCCCTTTGAGTACTGGATAACAGCACATTGTGAGGACAGTGGCTGTGGCCATGTCCAATCTGCTCAGTGCTAGTGATGGAGATATGCAAGGCAGCCTCATGGTCTTTAATTCACACGTTCACAGCTCACTACTGCCTGGAGAGCAAGTCCCACAGGGACAGTGTGTTCATTCAGGCACTACTCCATCTCAGTGTGTTGGCAACTCCTGCCCTCCAACCATTCAGGGTACTGGAGTGATAGCGCTGCTGGACACTAGGGTCTTGCAGTGTTTCTCAGTGTGGGCTCATCTTCTGCAACTCAGCTACCCGACCTGGTTGCCATTTGTTGCTGTCATGGTTCAGTCCTTGGCAGCCTGGAGCTAGGGAGTCCCATATGTGAGGAATGACTTCTGTTTGTTCCTGGAGAAAGTGTAGTTACCTGTAACTGGTATTCTCCAGGGACAGCAGGAATCATCCTCCCAACCCTCCCTCCTCCCTTGAGTTGCCTCCCTACCTTTTAGTTCTTATTACCATCCTAGCTGAGTCATCTGAGCAAGATGGCACCATTGGGTGGGAAGGGGACCAGACATACATGGTAACATGTCCCAAAGGCTTCCTTTTGAAAGCTGGGGAAATGCTCAGTTGGTGCTGATTTCACCCATGTGAGGACTGAATCCTGCTGTCCCTGGAGAACACCTGTTACAGATGAGTAACTTACAGGCTGACAAGGGCTCTGATTCTCATAGCCCCTTTGGTCACCAACTGTTTTTCTCTGCTTCTTTGCCTTGCACAAACTCAACCTCTTAACCTGAGATGTGTGCCTGAACTCTCACAGGACTATGGGATGCTCCTCCATCCCAGTCTTCACTCCCTATGCCTGACAGCATGGCTGCTGAAAGGCTTGTGCTTGCTGACCTCTACCTGCCACAGGCAGTCAAAGACCTGGCCCAATTGGCTCCTCCCTGCTCCCCACCACATGGCCAATCAGGCTAAAAACACTGGCAATCGGACTTTAAATTTAAAGCGCTCCACGGTGTGCCCGCATCTGGTGGGCCGGTGCCTAAGGGCCATGCCAAAGGGCCCTTTGGCATGGCTCTTAGGCATGGCACTATGGAATAATCATGTCCCCCTCCCCACTGCAGCAACTCTGAAGAACAGACTGACCAGAGGTAACAGAACCATGAGAAATATCACCATGTAAGCATTCTCCCAGTGTAACCCCTACTGCAATGTACCCCAGCCCAGCCTGCCTGTAATGTAACCCTTGACGGTATGTAATGTACCCCATGATGCCCAGCCTGCTTGGAAGGTATTTATTGATACTTTGTGTAGTAAATGCTGCTTGTAATGTAACCCACTGACCCACCTAATCTCCTTCCTGGGTAGGGGAAAAAGGAGTGGCCTAGTGGTTGGGGCAAGGTACTTCAGGCCGGAAGGTCGGGGGTTCAAATCCCACTAGAGGACAGCAACCTTGGGCCGGAAGGACTGGGGTTTCTAGTCCCACAGGTGCTCCTTGTGGTCTTGGGCAAGCCATTTAACCCTCCATAGCCCATGTTCCCTGTAACATAGTTATTTCCAAGTTATAATGCCCTGTTCAGTGTAATTTCAGTTTGTTCAATGTAAACTGCACTGATGCAGAGTAGCACGGTATATAAGAGAATATAAATAAATACCCACAACTACCTACACTTCTGTATTTGTTCCATCTAGATCTTAATTTATTTATTTATTTAACATTTTTATATACCGCGCTATTTGTTTTCAGTGCGGTTTACAAGTAACAGATCTGCACAATCAGAAAACACTGGTGTGCTTACATTATAACAGGGAAATTAAACTTGGAACAGGGGGTAATAAAACTATAACTATGTACACACAGTGGAACTATGTACAAAAACAGTGTAAAACTGAGCTATGTATAAACATATAGGGTTCTTTAGTATTCACAGGCAGACCATGGTCGGAATAAGGTAGGACATAAGAGAACTTGGGGCAGTTCCCTCTGTATCAACTAGACTGTAAGCTCTGAGCAGGGACGTCTGTCTATCTCTTATTTAAATAGAAATGTGCAGTAGTAATGGGAGACAGCCAACCTGGCTTTGCCCTAACTAGATTATTGCTCTGTGCTTTCTCGTCTCAATTAGATTGTAAGCTCTGAGCAGGGACTGTCACTCTTATGTCTGTACAGCACTGCATACGACTGGTAGTGCTTTATAAATGTTCAGTAGTAGTAGTAGATGTCCATATTGCTTCTGCATCATGCCACTTGATGCATTCTCACTTAGTTGGTGACGTTCACCCATGTGAGGACTGATTCCTGCTGTTCCTGGAGATCACGTTAGATGTAAGTAACTACATTGGGGGAGGGGGCAGTGTAGTGTGACCTAGATCTTATGGCAGGCTCCCAGGTAACAAATTTGTCAAGGCCTGGTTTATGCTTGATGCTCTTGGCTGGCTGCCATAAGTAGGTTAATGGGCCTTAATAAAATTGC
Source organism: Ichthyophis bannanicus (assembly GCA_033557465.1). Classification (NCBI taxonomy): domain Eukaryota; kingdom Metazoa; phylum Chordata; class Amphibia; order Gymnophiona; family Ichthyophiidae; genus Ichthyophis; species Ichthyophis bannanicus. The sequence continues at coordinate 660,293,176 of CM066032.1, read as the reverse complement.
ATCTGTTACTAGTAATTTGACTTGTTCTTGCTGTGAGTCTTGTACATTGTGCCCCATAGAGCATTTGATGTCTTGTGGACCCTTTACATATTTGGTGTTTCTTAGATTTCATTGAATGCCAAAATCCACTGGTTGACTGATGCTGATATACATCCTTTAGTGGACAAGGTCTTAACAGATTTCTAACACTTATTTGATCACTACAAGTTATTTTTCAGCCCTGGAAAGAATTCAGTAACCTTGTAGTCCTTTAGCACAAGTAGTCACCCCTTTTTGAGTAAGCTTTAGTCTGTTTTTGGTTTTTGGTTCTCCTTCCCCCGGGTCCTTATGGTTGTTGCATTTGAGCTATACAAGTTTGGTTGTCCCTTGTGCCTCAACTTGATTGTATTTTTTTTTTTTTTTTTTTTGTCTGAAGTAGACTTACCATTAACATGGGCAGCAGATCAACATAAATGACAATTTCAAATAGATTCAATTGCAGTTGTGATTAAGTTATGTATTAAGTGTCATTCATTGTCCCAGTGATTATATTATCACTGGATTATTTTGTGGGTGTTTTTTTGACTGACAACTCTGTACTAGGTAGGTTTTTGATTTACTTGGCAACATGGTGCAGAAGTTAAAGCACAGTGCATTGTGTAAACATTTAAACTTTTTCATTCTCATCTTTCTAGGAACTGTCTAAAAAGAACCTGGATGTGCTGTTCTTTAAAGTTGATGTGGATGATGCTCAGGTAAGTGGGATCTTCTCCCCCCCTCCCCCTCTTCATCTGCAAAACATCCTGGTCTGGCATAGCCTACTGATTCCATATTCCTTTCTACTAGCAGACAGCTCAATCACCTTCTTACTCTTATCCAACTACTTCCCTGTCTGCTGAGACAACTGCTGATCTAAGACAGCACTTTGCCCTTTACAGGAAAGCTCAGGCACTAAGTGAGGACAGGACCATAATTTATTTAACAGTATTTTTAGACCGCCTTATCTTATTAATCAAGGTGGTATCACAGCAAACAATCGGGTAAAGTGAGTGTGTTAAACATGCAGTGAAGGTGAAATTTAGTTGAGTGTGTTGTATTGTGTGCTAGAATGGTTTGAGCTATGTACAATGTGGGCTATATACAGAGGTGCTAAACATTTTCTATACATAACAGTGTATCTCCAGGAACAAGCAGGAATAAGTCCTCACATATGGGTACGTCGGTACCGACGGAGCCTGCGCGGGAAAGCTCCCCAGCTTTTCAGATGAAAAGCTTTTGGGGCATCCCACTGCACATGCGCGCTGCCTTCCCGCCTTCCTGACCAGCTCTCCTCAGTTCTTCTTTTTCCACGGAGCCAGCAGGTCGTGTTCCTGTCACCGCTGAAGAATTTGTTACTTTGTTTGTTTCTTTAGACCGCGTACCTGCCTTCCCCATACCGAAACCGGTATCGCCGGTCTCTTTCTTTATAAAAAAAAAAATAATAATTTTTTATTTTCTTCAGCACAGCTTGGTACCCGTTGTTAGGCCTTAAGGCCTACACAAATTCTCCTCATGGAGAAGCCAGTCCCTGGTTTCAAAAAATGTACCAAATGCAGTGCTGTCATTTCGGTCACAGACACCCATGAATGGTGTCTCAAATGTTTGGGACCTGAACACTCCATACCGGACTGCCCATCCTGCACCCAGATGTCTAAACGCGGTTTGCAGAACCAGGCTAACAAGCTCCATGTGCTGTTTCCTTCAGAAGCATCACAGTCATCCAGGTCTTCCTCTCCGGATGGATCTCAGGTAACCAAAACTTCTGTGGGCAAATCCTCTAAAAGCAAATCTCTTTCTAAAGATCGAGAGGCTCTCAATTCTGAGTTCGAGGATTCTGCCCAGGCCAAAAAACCCCGGCGGGAGGTTCCGGCCTCCAAAGCAATCATGGGGTCACAGGTTGACATCGATGGCACGGCCTCGACAGATCACCTGTTGGACTGCTCTGGGGTACCGGCCCATACCGGTACCGACATCCAGGCAGTAGTGGCGTCTATGGGCAGTACTGTCCAGACCATGCAGCAAGCCGTTCTGGCATTCATTAAGGCTGCGACGCCCTCGGTACCGATTTCATCGGTACCGACCCCGGTTCCGGTATCCACACCGGAACCGAGACCATAGACTTCTAAATGTCGATCGGTTCCGCATGCCGGATTCCGGCTTTCGCCCGGTACCAATCCCATGCCCGATGTCGATACCGATCGGTATGCGTATCGTACATTGGCAGTACAGAGGGAAGACTCAGATTCTTCTGAATTTAATTCCTCTGACTCTGCTGAACTTACTCTTCCTGAGGAGCCCTCTTCTCCCAAGAGGAGGATGTCTCCAGAGGATTTATCCTTTCAGGATTTCATTGTTGATGTAGCTAAAGCACTTTCTATTACTACATCTTCTGAAAGAGAACCCAGATCAAAGAAATTGGACGTTTTAGGATACTCAAAAGCTCCTAAAGAGGCAGTCACTCTGCCTGTCCATGAAATCCTTCAAGAACACTTGATGGATTTGTGGGAGACTCCTTTAACACTGTCTCCCCATTCCCGCAGGTTGGACACCATGTATTGGGTCCCTCCTTCGCCTGGGTTCCAGAAAACTCAGCTGCCTCACCACTCCATTGTGGTGAAGTCTGCCATGAAGAAAATAGAGTCCTAAGAGGCATTCTTCTACCCCTCCAGGGCGAGAATGTGTAAACCTAGACTCTTTTGGAAGAAAGATGTTCCAGGCTAGTATGCTTATAGCCAGGATCAACTCTTATAGCCTTTATATGGGCATGTATCTTGGGCAACTTGCCCTAAAAATAAGAATTTTGCCCCCTTTATCCCTGATGATCAAAGGGCGGACTTCTTTTCTATGGTGACACAACTTTCAGAGGTCTCCAAGTTCTCCAACAGGGCAGCCTTTGATTCCTTTGAAGTTGCAGGCAGAGCTTCGGGAATTGCTATTGCAGCCCGACGTCTCGCTTGGCTCCAGGCTTCTAACCTAGAACCCTGGGTTGTAGATGGCCTCAGGAATCTGCCCTGTACCGGTGAGAACTTATTTGGGGAAGACTGGCAGATTAAAGCTGCTCAAATGGATGCAGAAAATGCCACTCTAGATAGACTTTCCAAGTCTACTTCTACCCCTACCAAAAAGAAGCCTTTTAAAAGGCCTTACTATAAAAAGACCAGATTTCCCACAAATACTGGCCAGCAATCTGCTCAGCCTCGCCTTGCGGCTAAGCGTCAATCTAAGCAGGTAAAGTCAAAGCCTGCAGTGTCTGCTACATCCCAGCAGGCTCAACCCCCTCAGGGGTTTTGACTTCCCTCTAGAGAACTTGCCGTTTCTGGCTCTAGCACAACCAGAGCCCCTCAACATACCTGGAAGGCTAGCTCTTTTTGCTCCCAGATGGGAACAAATCACATCAGAGCAATGGACCCTCTCTATTATCCGAGAGGGCTACAAACTTCATTTCTCCAGCCTTCCTCCCCATACCATGGTGAGGCAATTCAGTTCTCCCCCATCTCTTCTGACCCTGTTGGGTCAGGAAGTCTCTTCTCTTCTTGCCCAAGGGGCAATAGAGGAGGTTCCTCCTCCACAACAGGGGTTAGGTTTCTACTCCCCTTACTTTCTCATAACAAAGAAAACACGGGGCTTCAGACCTATCCTAGATCTGAGAGAATTGAACAAGTTTCTATTCAAGGAGAAATTCAAAATGCTCTCTCTGGGCCTTCTCCTTCCATACCTTCAGAATCAGGATTGGCTTTGTTCTCTAGATCTCAAGGATGCGTACACGCATATACTCATCCATCCATCCCACAGAAAATATCTAAGATTTCTGTTCCAGGGAAAACATTTCCAGTACAGAGTACTACCCTTCGGTCTGGCCTCTGCTCCAAGAGTATTCACAAAATGCATGGCAGTCGTTGCCGCATTTCTCAGAGGCATGGGAATCTTTGTCTTCCCATATCTGGACGACTGGCTCATCCGAGCTCCATCTCAATCAGAAGCCCAGATTTCTCTGGACCGCACAAGGCGTATTCTTCAATATCTGGGACTTGTGGTAAAAGTTCCCAAGTCCCAACTCATCCCTACTCAGTCCCTGGAATTCATAGGGGCCCAATTGGACTCCACCACTGCAAGGGCCTACCTCCCTCTGGTCCGAGGCCAAAGGCTAATAAGCTTGGCCTCCCAGGCTCAGTCCAGAAGTCACTTGTCAGCCAGAGAAATGCTGCAACTTCTGGGCCACATGGCCTCCACGGTTCATGTGGTGCCCTATGCTCGTCTCCATATGAGAGCAGCTCAATGGACATTAGCCACCCAGTGGTCTCAAGCATCGGGACTGCTGTCAGACCAGGTACTCACCTCAAAACGTCTGTTTTGGTCTCTCCAGTGGTGGACATCCTCCAAAATTCTGTTGTTGGGGACCCCCTTCCAACCTTTTGCCCCAAGCAACCCTCACAACAGATGCCTCCCAAACAGGGTGGGGAGCTCATCTTCAACATCTCTCCACTCAGGGAATCTGGTCTCCCCAAGAGACCACCCTTCATATCAACCTTCTGGAACTGCGAGCAATCTTCCTTGCCCTCACAGTCTTCCATACCCTCCTTGCCAACCTGACTGTCCTAGTTCAGACAGACAATCAGGTAGCCATGTTTTATATCAACAAACAAGGAGGGACGGGCTCTCTGTTGCTTTGCAACGAAGCTCTGATTATGGGCCTTCGCCAGAGAGCACCAAATTCATCTTCTGGCAGTATATCTTCCAGGAGTTCAAAACTCTCGGGCAGACAGACTCAGTCGAGTTCTGCTCCCACACGAATGGTCCCTACATATGGACCAGATACGCAGAATCTTTCAGGAATGGGGGACCCCGGACATAGACCTCTTTGCAAGTCTGTGGAATGCCAAACTTCCCCGGTTCTGTTCCAGGACTCCGTGTCAGGGAGCTCAGGCCAACGATGCCTTTCTCCTACATTGGGGTCAGGAATTCCTGTATGCTTTTCCACCCATTCCGTTGATTCCCAAGACTCTGTTCAAACTTCAGAGGGATCACGGATCCATGATCCTCATTGCTCCACGCTGGCCACGCCAAGTGTGGTTCCCTCTCCTTCTACAGCTCTCCCAGGGTTCCTCCCTGGACCTGGGAGCTGCACCAGACCTTCTGTCTCAGGAGCAGGGGACTTTGTGGCATCCAAACCCCAAGTCCCTACATCTCCAAGCTTGGTTATGAAGGCTTAAGCCTTCAAGAGTTTAATCTTTCTCAACCAGTGAAAGATATCCTTTATGCCTCTAGGAAACCCTCTACCAGGCATTCCTATGCTTTCAAATGGAAACGTTTTTCCATTTGGTGTGCCCAACAGGGTCTTGACCCTCTGGCACTTCCTTTGAATTCTCTACTAGACTATCTCCTGCATCTTTCCAATGCAGGCCTCAAGACGAATTCAGTACGAGTCCATTTAAGTGCTATTACAGCATCCTTAAAACCTATAAATGGACAATCTGTTTCCTCTCATCCTCTTATTGCAAGATTCATGAGGCCTAACCCTCACTAAGCCTCCCATCCGGCCTCCTCCGGTAGCATGGGACTTGAATTTAGTTCTGGGTCAACTTATGAAGCCACCTTTTGAACCGTTGGTATCTACCTCCCTGAAATTTCTTTCCTGGAAGGTCCTTTTCCTTATTGCAGTCACTTCGGCTCGCCGCATCAGTGAACTGCAGGCTTTGGTGGCAAATCCACCTTATACCAGATTTCATCATGATAAGGTGGTCCTTAGGACGAATCCCCACTTTATGCCTAAAGTGGTCTCGCCTTTTCATCTTAATCAAGAGGTATATCTACCTGTCTTTTTTTCCGGCTCCTCATGCATCCAGTGCAGAGAGGAACCTTCATACTCTTGACTGTAAAAGGGCTCTCGCCTTTTACCTCAATAGAACTCAGCCACATCGAAAGTCTTCTCAGCTTTTCGTGGCTTTTGATCCTTCTCATTTGGGACTTCCAGTCACCAAACGCACACTTTCCAACTGGATTGCTCAGTGTATTTCCTTTGCTTACCAGAGTAAGAACATTTCTCTGGAAGGCCATGTCACAGCTCACAATGTGAGAGCCATGGCCACTTCTATGGCTCATCTTCACTCTGTATCCATAGATCAGATCTGTCGAGCAGCCACTTGGGCCTCGGTTCATACCTTCACAGCCCATTACTGCTTGGACAAGGACTCCCGCCGGGATGCCTTGTTTGGTCAGGCTGTCCTCAAACACCTGTTCCATACTTAAACAACTCCTGCCCACCTTCCCAGAATGGATGCCTGAGATCCATACGAAGATGGTTACCCTTGGAGGGGGATCTCCCAGGCATCTCAGCTAGGGAGTCCCCATATGTGAGGACTTATTCCTGCTTGTTCCTGGAGATAGCACAGTTACTTACCTGTAACAGGTGATCTCTGGGAACAGCAGGAATTAGTCATCACAACCCACCCACCTCCCCTAGGAGTTGTCTCTCTCTATTCCTCTATCTTCCTGTCCTCTCTCTATTGTCTCAGCTTTAAACTCGAACTGAGGAGATCTGGTCAGGAAGGCGGGAAGGCAGCGCGCATGTGCAGTGGGAGGCCCCAAAAGCTTTTCATCTGAAAAGCTGGGGAGCTTTCCCGCGCAGGCTCCATCGGTACCGACGTACCCATATGTGATGACTAATTCCTGCTGTTCCCAGAGATCACCTGTTACAGGTAAGTAACTGTGCTTTAGGCGATATCATGTGCTGTTGTACATTCTCTTAGGTTATGTGATGTGTCCATAGTGTTCTATGAACAGCATGGTTTTTAGCTGTTTTCTAAAGTCTGAGGTCTGTAGTTGCCCTCAAGTCGTCCGGTAGTTTGTTCCATATTGTTGGAGCAGCCATGGAGAGTGCTCTGTCTGTGTCCTTGAGTGTGTGTTTGAATTCACTTGGGGTGCTGACTCGGTTGTGTGTTTTCTTCTTGGACGTGTGCTGGTGTCTGGTTGTATGAGGGTGTGCAGGCTGTTGGCTGATGTGTGCTGATTTATCTTGAATAGGTTTATGATAGTTTTGTATCTGATGCGTGCACCGATTGGGAGCCAGTGTAAGTCCTTTAAGGTAGGTGTGATGTGGTCCTGTCTTGCAGTACCGGATATTATTCGAGCTGCAGTGTTTTGTGCTAGCTGGAGTGGTTTGAGGGCTTGTTTCGGTAGTCCAAGGTATATCGGGTTGCAGAAGTCCAGTATTGGGGTTATCAGTGCTTGACAGACGGTACGAAAGTGTTCTGGGGCGAGGAGTGGTTTCAGTCTCCTGATTCGCATCTTGTAGTAGGCTTTTTGGGTTGTTTTGTCTGTGTGGCTTGAGGTTTAGTTTATTGTCCAGAGTAACTCCGAGGTATCTCACTTCTGATCTTATTGGTATAGTGGTGTTTTGTATCTTGATATTTGTCGGGTGTATGAAGCTTTGGTTCCAAGTGATGATTAAAGCTTCGGTCTTGTAGTTTATTGCGAGGTGGTTGTTTTTACACCAACTCGTCATTTGGGTAAGGCAGTCTGTTATCTTAGAGAAGTCTGGGTTGTCGATTGATATTGGGGTGTATATCATGATGTCGTCTGCGTATATTGTGTATTGAATGTTGTTCTCTTTCATGATGTTGCATATTGGTCGGATGTAGATGTTAAATAGGAGTGCTGAGAGTGCGGATCCTTGAGGTACTCCTTGACGGACATTTATGGGTTGGGAGGTGTGTCCCACCTTGACCTGTAGCTGTCTTTCGGTCAGGTAGGAGTGGAACCATTTCAATGTGATACCGTGTATACCAGTGTTCTTTAGTCTTTCCAGGAGCATGTTGTGGTCCACTGTGTCGAAGGCTGAGGAGATGTCGAAGATCATTATGATTCCATTCCTGGTGTTGTCAATTATTCTTAGGATGCTGTCAGAGGAAGATCAGTAGTGTTTCGACTCCATGGTTGGGACGAAAGCCGTGTTGGTTGTCGTCGAGTGTTTCATGTTTGTCGATGTGTTCCTGGAGTTGTAGTTGAACCGTTTTCTCGATTTTTGCCAGGAAGGGTATGCTGGAGATTGGTCGGTATGCTACTGGATCTTTTTTGTCGAGAGTTGTTTTCTTTGTGATTGGTCTGAGGCAAGCTTTAGTTGCTTTGGCATGAGTCCTTGAGTGAGAGTTGTTTACTATTTTATGTATGGTGTGAATAAAGTTTGATTTGGTGGCTTTGACCCATGACACTGGGCATGGGTCTGTAGGAGCAGTGCTTGTGTTGATTGTAGAGATGATGTGGGATATCTGATCTTTTGAGGGTGAGTTGAATGTGCCCCAGGTTTTGGTGTGTGTCTGTCCTGATAGTCCCACTGGGTGTTGTACGCTCAGTGGAGTGAAATTTGTCTTTGTGGTTGGCAAATTCCTGTGGATCAACTTGTATTTCCCCTTCTGTTTGCTCTTTTGTGAGGATCTTGACTATTTCGAAAAGCTCTCTGGGTTTGATTGAAGTATTTATCATGTTTGTGTGGAATTCTCTTTGGTTGATGTGTTCATTGTATTGTTTTTGTTTTGTTAGGTAAAGAGTTTGGTCGGCTGTTTTGTTTTTTCTCCATCTCCGTTCAATCTTCCTGAGCTCCCTCTTTTCCTGTCGTATTTTTGCTGAGTACCATGGTTTGTTTTGTCTCCTGTTTGGTGGTGCTTCTCGTGCCCGCCACCAGATGGTTTGGCGGCGTTAGCTAAGATGCTGTTCCAGCTGGAGACTTGTTCCTCCAGGTCATCTGTAGTAATGTTCAAGTGTTGTGTCCTGTATGAATTCTTCCCTGTCAAAATGCTTGAATCGTCTTTTTGTGTGATGCTTGTTTCGTTTGTCTGGTCCTCTTGAGATTGCAGCTTTGTCTCGATTAAGTAATGGTCAGACCATGGCACTGGGGTAATTGTGGGTGGAGAAATTAGGTCTCTTGATGTTAGGTAATTGGATGCGAAGATGAGGTCTGGGGATGATCCATGTCTGTGCGTTGGAGCATTGATTATCTGTGTGAATTGAAGTGAGGTCATTGCTTGAAGGAAGGCCTCTGCGTCTTTGGCATTGGTGGACTTGAGGTTGAAGTCTCCAATCAGTAGCGCTGGTTTGTTTTGTTATAGCACAGGCTTCTTAGAGTGTGAGGGCTAGTTCGTCGGGTGGAGCTCTGGGTGCTCTGTAGGTTAGGCAGATTGCAATGTTTTTGTTCTGGATGCTGATTGTGTTACATTGCTGTGTATTGGTGAAGCTCTGTCTCTTGAACTTTAGTCTTGTCTTTGCTATTATTAGGACTCCTCCTCCACGCTTGTGGGTGCGTGGGCAGTTGTACACTGAGTAGTTGTCCAGTACTAGTTGGTTGAGTAGTACATTGTTAGGGTTGAGCCATGTCTCTGTGATGCATATTATGTCGGGCTGTCGCTCTTCTATGTGGTCTACAAGAGTGTGTATCTTGTTGCAGACTGATCTGGCGTTTATGAGCTCAATCGTTGTTGTCTTTGAGGAGGTTGTTACATGTGCTTCCTTTGTGCAGGTTTGGGAGTCTGTTTGGTCTTTTTGTCTGGGAAGTTCTGAGTATGTATTTGTGTGTGTGCTGTGGTTCTAAATATGGCAATGCTGTTGGTGGGTACCATGTTTGCTTGTGGGTAGTGGATGTGTGCGGTTGGTGGGAGGAGTTGTGTGACGAGTAGGTAGAGTGGGAGGAAGTATGTGGCATGCATGTTGGTCTTTTGTGATGTTCCGTTAGGGTGATGCCTGTTTTTCTTAAGTCTTCGTCTGTTGCTTGCTTTGCTGTTGCTTTTCTTCTGGTGTATAGGTGGCTGTGATTCTCCCTTTGTAGTTCCTTTGTGCGTCTTCTTGCCGCGCCGTTCTTTATATGGCCCTGAGTCTGCCCCGATTGGGCAGCACTCTGTCGCTGGCTGGCTGTGCTCTTGTTGCCGCTCAAATCCCCCGAATGTGGAGAGCTGGACTCGGTGCGGGAGCCTGTCCCCGTGGGGGGAGTTGAAGAGACAGTTTGTGGAAGGAAATGTGTGGTGTTTTGTGAGAATTCTACTTGCGGTTCTGACGTCCTTCGCCTCGGTCTGGTCCTTTGTTGGGATCTGCTGAGATGCTGACGGTGTAGCTGTTTCCTATGTTTCTTCTGTTTGCCTCGTGCCGCGCCTAAGGGCCATGCCAAAGGGTCCTCTTGCGAGGCCCTCAGGCGCGGGCCCGCCCTGCAGGGACGCCGCTTTTATCCCCCGCCGGCTGCTGCTGCTTGAGCTCCCACTGCCCCGATTGGGCAGGAAATCCTTTAATATTTTACTGAACATGAGAAGGGATACCCATGCCAGAAATATTAAACCTTGAGGAATTTGGTTAAATCGCAGTGAGCAATTTGGCAAATTAAAGAATAGCAAATGACCTGGACCAGATGGCATACATCCCAGGGTACTGAAAAGTCAAAACTGCAGACCTACTAGTAACTTCCATATTGTCCTGTTAGGGGAACACAATCCACTTGCTTGGACTGGTCTATCAGCAGATTAGTGAAGACAAAACCATTGAAAAGCCCAGGCTTCAATGACATCCCTCCCATGTCTCGCCCTCAGTTACAAGAGGTCTCTGGTATTTGTCTCCAGCAGATGGTGGGTGGGATTCCCCTCTGAAAGAAAATCTAAATAATTGAGGAAAAATGACTTAAGTGCTTGTGAACAACCACCTTCATGACTCATTTGAGCACTATGTGGGGAGATTCCACTAGACTGCAGTAGTCTTGGGAGCCATGCAGTTCAGTGTCACACTTACCTTTTAAGAGCCTTGAGCAGCCAGATAACAATTGTAAGGATTTGGAAAGTTCAGCAGTCTTGCGACCTCGATGCTTCCCCAACCTCCTGTCTCCACCCCCTCCCCTGCTCTCCTGAAGATTGCAGCAGCTCTGAGGAATTTGCCTACTAACTTTAAAAGCAGTACCTACAAAGCTAGAATATCGGTTTCAGGTGAGTAGAGCTGAGCCTGGCAGAATCTCTGCCTAGGGCTCTCAAGGATGAGTACCAAGGCTTGACCTCATTGTCCTTGTTGGGGGCTCCTGATTCCATCTGTCTGGGGTGCAATTTGGGGTAGACAACTGATCATTGGTGCAGTATTGGGGGGGTTTCCTGCTGTGTTCTGCAGTGTTTTTTCTATTATCTGCCTGGCAGTCAGTGTTCACCCAAAGAGTGCCAATGCATGTTAAGAACATAAGATATGCCATACTAGGTCAGACCAAGGTCCAAGCCCAGTATCCGGTTTCCAACAGTGGCCAATCTAGGTCATAAGTACCTAAGTTTCCCCAAAAAACACAGGTTCCACAATGCTTGTATTGGGTCAAGCAGTGATATCCTGGATCCCTTTTTAATAGTGGTTTAGACCTTTCCTCCAGGAACTTGTCAACCTTTTTTAAGCCCAGCTACACTAACTGCTTTTACTACATCCTCCGATAACAAATTCCAGTTTGATTACATTGAATGAGAAAAATATTTTCTTAGTCTTAGTTTACCCTGTAGTTTCATTGCATGTCCCCTAGTCTTTCTATATTCTGGTGATGTAACTCTACATTTCTCCAGGACCAAGCAGGAAGTCTGTCCTCACATATGGGTGACATCGATGTCAATGGAGCCCCCATGTGGAGCATTTCCCCAGCTTTCTATGAAGGCCTTTGGGAATACACCCACACATGCACAGTCCCCTTCCCTCCCAAAGGTGCCAGCTTGCCCAGTCTTTCTTTTTTCCGTGGAGCCCAACGGACATGAGTCTGTCACCCAGAAAACTTTGATTTTATTCTGAGATTTTTCACTTTTTTTTTTTTTTTTTTTTTTTTTTCCAGTTCGCCAGTTCCCCTTCCCACCTGGGCTTGGTACACCAGTATCGACCCGACCCCTAATTTTTCATTTTTTTGCCCTTCATGGCACACGTTCACACCCTTTTTTCTTTTTCCCTGGAAGGCCAGTCTTTTGACCTCGCAGGGGCCCTTCTCCCCGATGGCCTCCAGTGGTTTAAAAAGTGTTATCGTAAAACTCATGTCTCTTACCGACACACACGACTGCTGCCTGCGTTGCCTCGGGCCGGACCATGATCCCAAGGTCTGTCCCGTGTGGTAAAATGTCCACCAAGGCACTCAGAAGCCAGCAGCATCAGAAGGAGAGGATGTTTTCTGACTCTGCCTCCAGCTGGGCCCGGACATTGTCAGAGGCCTCGACGTCTCGGGAGTCTGACACCAAGCATTGTCAGGGTTCCTCTGAAAGGGGGTCCCCCAGTAGGGAGCATAAGAGGAAGAAGCTCATGAGGGCAGTGTCAGAGGATGTCTCTGGTTCCTCAAGGGCCAGGTCTCAGACCCCAGGCCGCCACCCCATGCCTCTGGAGCTGGAAAAACCGCTTAAGGTACCTCATGTAGAGCCGGAGTCCAAGCACGTAAGTTGTGTTGTCCTCGGACTGTCCTCCCAGGGAGCCGACATCAGGCCTGATGCCACCAGGGCCCGAGTTGGTGGCTGCTGAGTCTTCTGAGCTTGGACTCAGGCTGACAGCCTTGGAGTGCAGACTGTCTGCCTTCATGGATCAGTAGCAGGTGCTGATGGCCAGCTTGACTGGTGCATCTGCCCCGACCACTGGGACGTCTACATCTGTCGACCCCAGAGACCGAGCCGGTTCTCGAAGCCATGAAGGCCCGAGTCCAGACTCGGTCTCCCTTGACCTCCCGTTCAGGACTGATGGCATCTACACCGATGCCCCTGGCATCAGAATGGGTGCTACCAGAGCCTGTGTGGTCAGAGCCCCTCGACTCTTCCTCAGATGAGTCTGCGTGGGGGACGGAGGATGAGGAGTCCCCCCGATACCTTTCGGACTCTGTGTCCCTTTGGACTCACCACAGTCCGAGCCCCAGAGTAGGTCCCCACCAGAGGACACCTGGTTCTCGGATCCTGAGGAGGAGCCTTGAGCCAAGGAGCTTGATGCCCTATAGTATGACTCTTCCCCCCTCCCCCCCCCCCCCGGGAGACCTTTACTGTGCCGGTTCCTCCAATGCTGGAACAGCTCCTCTTCTGAATGTGGGAGGCACCGGCCTCGGTGCCGGTTTTGAGCAAGCAGATTGCTTCTATGTATTGAGTCAAAGAGCCCTGGATTCCAGAAGGCACAGCTGCCGCACCATTCTGTGGTTGTGGAATCGGCCATGCATCGTCAGAAGAGCCAGAAGATGCACTCAGTGGTGCCCCCCAGTAGGGAGGCCCAGAACTTGGATGCCATCAGCAGAAAGTGCTTCCAAGGCTTGATGCTTGCTTGCCGTGTCCAGTCCTACCAGCTGTACATGGGCATGTACCTATGGGACCTGGCTAAGGAAATAGCCGGGTTCTCTGCTGGCCTCTCCGGGAAACCTTTGCAGAGGTTCAAGACCTTGTCCTCGGAACTGGGAATGCTCCAAATTAATCTCCCAGGCAGCCTACAATGACTTTGAGACTTCAGCCCAAGTAGCAGCAGCCAGCATCGGTGCTCAATGCCAGGCATGGCTACAGTCATAATACCTCGAGCCATGGGTGCAGGACAAGTTGGTCTATGTCCCTTGCCAAGGTGAAGACCTCTTTGGCAAGCCCATGGCCAAAAAGGCTGCTGAGCTTGAGACCGAGACTGACAAGGACAAGGTTGTCCAGGAAAACTTCTGCCCCTTCTCAGAAGGGCTCGGGGGGGGGAAAAAGGCCTTTTACCCAAGGAAGTCATCTGCCTACAAACCTTTCTCTCACTGTCAGGCCTCCCCAGTTCCCCAGCAGGGTCAGCAGGCCAAGGGGCAGGGACATGGGCCCTGTAGGCAGAAAGTCCCCAAGCCTCCGGCTCCTGCTCCTACTCAGCAGGGAGGGGGGTTTTGACTCCCATTGCATAGCCTCTTCACCTCTGCTGGCCCATCTCTGCATGGGAGGTCAGTTGGCCCTGTTGGCCCAACAGTGGCCACTCATCACAACAGATGCTTGGGTATTGAGCATAGTCCAGAAGGGCACCTGCTTCATTTCCATCAGGTACCGCCTCCAAGGCCTATTCTGCATCGAACTCCTTCTCCAGGAACTGTAAAGTCTACTTCTGGACAGGGTGGTGGAGCCTGTACCACCCCCACCTGCTGGGTCAAGGCTTCTACTCCAGGTATTTTCTTGTGCCAAAGAACTGGAGGCCTCCAACCCATTCTGGACTTGAGAAATCTCAAGTTCTTGGAAAAAGTTCAAAATGCTTACTCTTGGAACACTGCTGCCCTACCTCCAGCAGGGAGATTGGCTATGCTCCTTAAATCTGACGGATGCATACACTCACATCCTCATTCATCCAGACCACAGAAAATACCTAAGTTTTGTGGTGGGAGGAAACTGCTTTTAGTACAGGGTACTGCCCTTTGGCCTAACCTCCACCCCACGGGTCTTCACAAAGTGCCTGGCGGTGGTGGCAGCCTACTTGAGAAACCAGGGTATTTTTGTCTTCCCCTACCTGGACGACTGGCTCATCAGAGGTCAGACTCTCCAGGAGGCCAGACAAGCTGCCTTCTGTACTGTCTCTCTCCTTCAGCAACTAGGTTTTTGTCAAACTTTGCAAAGTCCACTTTGCTCCCCTCCCAGAACCTAGAGTTCATAGGAGCACGGTTAGACTCCCTGCAGGCAGAGGCTTATGTGCCAGAAGACAGAGCGGAAAGGCTGATGGACTTTGCCAGCCAGTTGCTAAACAACCCACTGGTTTCCGCCAAACTGTCTAAGGCTCCTGGGCCACATGGCATCGACAGTGCATGTGACCCCCAATGCCCACCTGAACATGAGGCCTGCACAGTGGTGTCTCAGAACTCCAGTGGAAGCAGGCCACAGGAAGTCTCAGACAAAGTAAGGATGTCCAAACCCTTCCTGAACTCCCTGCAGTGGTGGCTGCACCTCCCCAACCTTCTACAGGGAATACCTTTTCAGGTACCTGTTTCCACTGTGGTACTCGCACCCCAGCCCTACAAGGAGGCATTGGTTGTATGTCTGGACAAGTGCACACAGGGTCTGGTCTCCATGGGAGGCCACGCAACAAATCAACCTGCTAGAACTTCAGGCTATTCGCTTAGCCCTCAAAGCCTTCTCTCACACCCTGGCCCACCAATCTGTCTTGGTGCAGACAGCCAGGTAGCGATGTTCTATGTGAACAAACAAGGGGGCACGGGGTCCAGGCTCCTGTGTCAGGAGGCACAGGCCCTATGCTCTTTTGCACTTCAACACAATATGTTGCTCAAGGCAGTCTATCTTCCTGGCCAGGAGAATTTCCTGGCAGACTGAGCAGGGTTCTACAACCTCACGAATGGCAGCTGCACCCTTTAGTGGTTCAGAACATTTTCCTGAAATGGGGACTTCCATCCATAGACCTCTTTGCCAGTCCCTGAACCGGCAGCTACCCCATTTCTGCTCCAGGCAACCGCATCCCACGAGGTTCACATCGGATGCCTTCCTGACCTCATGGTCCAAGGGCCTTCTGTATGTGTTTCCTCCCATGCCCCTGGTGGCCCGAACCTTGTTCAAGATTCTAAGGGACAGGGCCTCGGTCATTGGTAGCCCCCAGATGGCTGAGGCAGCCCTGGTTCCTGCTTCTGTTACAGCTGGTGGTGGACACCCCACTCCCTCTAGGGTTGCAACCCAATCTTCTCTCTCGGGATCAGGGTTCCCTTCTGCATCCCAGTCTCAAAACTCTCAATTTGATGGCCTGGAGGCTGCAAGGGTAGTGCTGGCTCCCTGGGGCCTGCCTCAGGAAGTTGAAGAGGTGGTCTTGGCCTCTAGGAAGCAATTCACCAGTAAGACCTATGCCCTGAAGTGGAGATGGTTCTCCTTGTGGTGTGACCAACACCAGGAGAACCCTTTCTCCTGCCGTGTGCCAGTGGTGCTTCAGTATCTGCTGCACTTATCTAATCAGGTTCTTAAGTCCAATTCTGTGCGTGTACACCTTTCTGCTCTGGCAGCACACCACTCACTGGTGGAAGGGCACTCTCAGTTCACCTCTTGTGTCCTGGTTCCTCAGAGGCTTGCTCTTGCTAAAGCCTCCTCTGTCCACAGCCCCTGAGAGAATTGAATGTGGTCTTGCAGCAGCTTACTCGCCCTCCCTTTGAGCCGATGGCTACGTGTCCTCTCCGCTTCCTTTCTTGGAAGGCTCTTCTCCTAGTGGCACTGACCTCAGCCAGACGAGTGAACTTCAAGCCCTGGTCTGTGACAGGCCCTACACTTGTTTCTATAGAAACAGGGTAGTCCTTAAGACTCATCCTAAGTTCCTCCCGAAGGTAGTCTCCTCTTTCCACCTCAATCAGGAGGTGGTTCTTCCAATATTCTTCCCTAGGCCCCATGCCAGCCAGGCTGAGGAAGTCCTGCATACCCTGGACTGTAGAAGGGCCTTTTTTCTACACTGATAGTACTAAGGGTCATAGGAGGGCTACTCAGCTCTTCGTGTCCTTTGACCCTAACAACTTGGGGTCACCTGTCTCCAAGCATACCTTGTCCATATGGGTGGTGGACTGCATCACCTGGGCTTACAGGGCAGCAGACCTTCCCTTGCAGGGTCAAGTCACAGCCCACCGTGTCCAGGCAATGGCTGCATCAGTAGCTCATCTCCGTTCTGTACAGTTGGCAGACTTCTGCAGGGCTGCAACTTGGTCCTCAAGCCAGACTTTTGCAGCCCATTACTGCTTGGAGAGGGAGTCCCATAGGGACAGTGCTTTTGGTCAGGCAGTACTTTGGAATCTTTGAGGTTTAGGCAGCTCCTGCCCTCCAGCCCTCTTGTTGGGCTACCGGTGGGAATCTGTTCTCAGTAAAATTCTTTCCCTGATGCTGGGGCTTCACCGAGGGAGCTCTATTTTTAGCCTGGGTTCCTGGTAACCCAGAGCTAGGGAGTCACCCATATGTGAGGACTGACTTCCTGCTTGGTCCTGGAGAAAGTAGTTACTCACCTGTAACAGGTGTTCTCCAGGAGCAGCAGGAATCAGTCCTCAAACCCTCCCTCCTCCCCTTGGTGTTGCAGTTGTATATAGTTAGCTAAAAGACAGCTTTTTGTTTTTTGTGCTGTCATCAGACTGGGCAAGATGGCACCTTTTGGGCGGGAAGGGGATCACGCATGCGTGGATGTATTCCCAAAGGCTTTCATAGAAAGCTGGGGAAATGCTCCGCATGGGGGCTCCATCGACATCGATGTCACCCATATGAGGACTGATTCTCCAGGACCAAGCAGGAAGTCAGTCCTCACTTATGGGTGACGTCGGCGCCGACAGAGCCCTCGTGCAGAGCATTTCTCCAGCTTTCACAGAAAGCCTTTGGGAATTGCAGCATGCATGCGCGGTCCCCTTCCCGCCCAAGGGTGCTATCTTGCTCAGTCTTTTTTCCGCAGAGCCTGACGGACGGACGTTTTTTTTTTTTTTTTTCCCCGAGGAAAATTGATTTT
The DNA here is from genome assembly GCA_033557465.1 of Ichthyophis bannanicus. Classification (NCBI taxonomy): domain Eukaryota; kingdom Metazoa; phylum Chordata; class Amphibia; order Gymnophiona; family Ichthyophiidae; genus Ichthyophis; species Ichthyophis bannanicus. Next base: position 660,275,758 of record CM066032.1, on the reverse strand, counting down.
CTCTATTTTTCTATTTTCCTCCAGTTCGATGCCGGATCCTTTACCCACTCGGACCGATACGCTGGTATCGAGTCCTTTCTTTTTTTTTGTTTTTTGCCCTTTGACTGGCGTTAGTGCCTTTTTTTTTCTTTTTCCCTGGCAGACCAGTCTTTTGACCTAGCAGGGGCCCTTTTTCCCCGATGGCTGCCAGCGGGTTTAAGAAATGTGATCGGTGTAAAACTTACCGACACACATGACTGCTGCCTTCGTTGCCTCAGACCCAATCTGTGGTCCGTGTAGCAAAATGTCCTCAAAGGCCTTAAGGAGTCAGCAGCACGAGAGGGATAGAATTTTTTTCTGACTCCACGTCCGGGCCCAGACCTCGTCAGAGGCCTCGACGTCTCAGGACTCCGGCCCCAAGCAGCGTCGGGGTTCCTCTGAGCAGGGGTCTCCTTCGCAGGAACACCTCAGGAAGAAGAAACCTGCGAGGGCAGGGTCAGACGCTCCTGGTTCCTCGAGGGCCAGGTCGCATAGCCCCGATATCCCTCCCGGGTCTTTGGAGTCGGAGAGGCCTGCGAAGCATCCTCGTGTCGAGATGGAGTCTCCTGGACACGTAAGGGCTGTTGTCCTCATTGATTCTCCTCCGAGGGAGCCAACGTCAGGCCTGACACCATCAGGGCCCGAGTCAGGGGCTGCTGGGTCTCCTGAGCTCAGACTCATTTTGATGGCCTTGGAGAGCAGCTTTGCTGCCTTCATGGAACAGCAGCGGGCATTGATCGCTGGTCTCACCGGCGCATCTGCCCCGACCACCGAGACCTCAACGTCCAAGTCGACCCCAGAGGTCCAGCCGATCCTTGAGTCCATGCAGGCTTGAGTCGATCCTGGGCCACAGTCTCCCTTGACCTCCCGTTCGGGGCAGAGGGCATTGGTGCCCGCCCAACCGGAGCTGCTCGATTCCTCCTCCGAGGAGTCGGGCTGGGAGACAGAGGACGAAGAGTCACCCAACACCCATCGGACTCAGTGTGTCCCCTCAGACTCAACCGAGTCCGAACCTCAGAGACGGTCCCCACCAGAGGATACCCGGTTCTCGGACTTCGTGCAGGATATGGCCAAGGCCTTGGCCTTCCCCACAGATCCAGAGGAGGAGCCTCGTGCCGAGGAGCTCGAGGCCCTCCAGTATGACCCTCCCCAAAGGAGGCCTTTACTGTTCCGGTTCCTCCAATGCTGGAGCAGCTACTCTTCCACATGTGGGAGACCCCGGCTTTGACACCGGTGTTAAGCAAGCAGGTTGATTCCATTTATCGAGTCCGCAAGCGTCCCAGGTTCCAAAAGGCACAATTACCACACCACTCCATGGTTGTGGAATCAGCCATGCATCGACTGAAAAGTCAAAAGATGCACCCCTTGGTGCCTCCTGGCCGGGAGGCCCAGAACCTGGATGCCTTCAGTAGGAAGTGCTTCCAGGGCTCTATGCTTGCTTGCCATGTCCAGACATACCAGCTCTACATGGGCATATACCTCCGAGACCTGGCAAAGGAGATTGCCAGGTTCTCTGCTGGTCTCTCCGAGGAACCTTTGCAGAGGTTCCAGGCCTTGTCCACTGGTATTCGAGAGTGCTCGAAGTTTCTCTCGAGCAGCCTATAATGGCTTCAAGGCTTTGGCCCGAGTAGCTGGGGCCGGCATCAGTGTCCGCCGACAGGCTCAGCTACAGTCATCTGACCTCAAGCCATGGATCCAGGACAAGTTGGTCGATGTCCCCTGCCAGGGTGAAAACCTCTTTGGCAAGCCCATGGCTGAAAAGGCTGCAGAACTCGAGACTGACCCAGACTAGGCTTTCCAGGAAAACCTCTGCCCCCTTCTCAGAAAAAGAAGGGCTCGGGGGGAAAAAAGACCTTTTTACCCAAGGAAGTCATCGGCCTACAAACAGTACCCTCATTATCAGGCCTCTGCAACTCCCCAACAGGGTCAGCAGGCCAAGGGGCAGGGTCAAGGGCCCTGTAGGCCGAAGACCCCCAAGCCACCAGCCCCTGCTCAGCAGGGTGGGGGTTTTTGATTCAAACAGCATAGCCTCTTCTCCTCAGCTGGCTTCTCTCAGCACAGGAGGCTAGCTGGCCCACTTTGCCCACAGGTGGTCAGCCGTCACATCAGATACCTGGGTTCTTCATATAGTCCATCTTCACCAGGTACCTCCCTCCTATTTTCCAGGGGAGCCTCCAAGACTCCCTCTGCACAGGGACCTACTCCTTCAGGAGTTGACAGGTCTACTAAAGGATCAGGCTGTGGAACTGGTGCCCCACCACCTGAGAGGTCAAGGCTTTTATTCCAGGTACTTTCTGGTACCAAAAAACAGGAGGCCTCAGACCCATCCTAGACTTGCGAAACCTCAAGTTCCTGCAGAGGGAAAAGTTCAAGATGCTTACCCTTGGAATCCTGCTGCCCTACCTCCAGCAGGGAGACTGGCTATGCTCCTTGGATCTAAAGGATGCATATACTCACATCCTTATCCATCCAGACCAGACAATATCTCAGGTTTGTTGTGGGAGGAAACCACTATCAGTACAGAGTACTTCTCTTTGGCCTCTCATCTGCTCCCAGGATTTTCACCAAGTGCCTGGCAGTGGTGGCGGCCTACCTGAGGCTTCAGGGTCTCTTTGTTTCCGTACCTGGACAACTGGCTCATAAGGGGCCAATCTTCCCAGAAGGCCAACCAGGCCACCCTTCACACTGTGCCTCAACAGATCTCCTGGTGCCATTTATTTTATTTAGACGGTTTTGTATACCGCCTTATCCTTCAATCAAAGCAGTCACAACACAAGTGGGGGATACATTTAACACACAGGGATATGAGACACATATACACTAATACTTACAGGGAACATGGGCAATGGAGGGTTAAGTGGCTTGCCCAAGACCACAAGGAGCATCTGTGGGACTAGAAACCCTAGTCCTTCTGGCCCAAGGTTGCTGTCCTCTAGTGGGATTTGAACCCCGACCTTCCGGCCTGAAGTACCTTGCCCCAACCCTTGCCATGCTGTGGGGTACCAGTGGCTTCCGCCAGTACCGATTTCCAGGCATTGGTGGCATCGATGGATCAGAGGATTCTGTCCATAGAACAGTCTGGCAGCTTTCCTTGTGGCATCGACACACATGGTACTGCAACAGACTACTCCACCAGTACCGGCTCTAGCATCGCCATCGGTATTGATCCCGGTACCAGTGGTATCGACATCAGCATCAGTGTCCACTATGCTGGTACTCTGTCCTCTGAAGCCCTCCAGTACTGATACCCCGGTACCAGTTATTCCTGATACCAATCCTGGTCGGTACAGGTATCGGGCTTTGCAAGAGCATCCGGACAGACGATACTTCGATTCCTCTGAGGATTCTGAAGAGTCGGTCAATGCAGTAATGCTTCTTCCCCAGGAGGAGTCCTCTCCTAAACGAAGGATGTCTCCTCCAGAGGGCTTGTCTTTTCAAGACTTTATCAGAGAGGTGGCTCAGGACCTCTCTATTACAGTGACCCCTGAGACAGAGCCCAGAGCCAAGGAGTTTGATATTTTACAATATCCTAAGACTCCTAAGGAGACAGCTACCTTACCTATTCATGAGATTCTGTATGGTCTCATGTTAAGGATGTGGGAAGCACCTCTTACCACCTCTCCTCATTCTCGCAGGTTGGATACCATGTATCGTGTCCCTCCTTGTCCTGTTTCCATAAAACTCAACTTCCTCACCACTCTATTGTGGTTGAGTCTGCAATGAGAGAGATTAGAAGTGCCAAGACATGCCTCTAATCCTCCAGGACGTGAATGTAGAACCCTGGATGCTCTTGGAAGAATCTTCCAAGCTTCCATGTTTGCTGCGAGAATTAATTCTTATAGTCTCTACATGGGAATGTTTTCTTAAAAGAAGTCACTGACCATTTGCAGACTTTAAGTCCTTTTATGTCTGAAGATAAAAGGCAAGAATTTTCTCACTGGGCTCAAACATGCCCAGGATATCTCAATTCTCCAACCATGCAGCTTTCGACTCCTTTGAATGCGTAAGCAGAGCCTCAGCTATTGCCATAGGTGCACATAGGATTGCTTGGCTTCAAGCATCTGATTTGGAGATCTGGGTTCAAGATGAATTGGGAAATATCCCTTGTACAGGTGAGAACCTGTTTGGCTTTTGCTTGCCAATCCTTACCAATCAGATGGATGCTGAAAATTCTGCTTTGGATAGACTCTCCAAATCCACAGCTGCTTCTGCTAAAAGGCTGTTCAAGAAAACACCTTTTTCTAAAAAAAAAAGGGAAGATTCTATCCTGCTTATGGTCAGCGGGCATCTTCTGCAGCTCATTTCCCTTCCAAACGTCAGCAATCCTCCAAACAGAGCAAAGCAAAGGCTGAGAGGCCTGCTCCAGCCCAGCAACCTCAGCCCCCTCAGGGCCTTTGACTTTCTGCTAGAGAACTTAGCCTTCCTGGCTTTAGAAGGACCAGAGCCCTCCACCATTCCAGGAAGGTTGTCACTTTGCTCCCAGGTGGGGGCAAATTACAGCAGAGCATTGGACACACTCCATAAGAGAGGGGTACAAACTTCATTTTTCAAGCTTGCCCCCTCAAGAGTGCACCAGTTCAATTCTCCAACCTCCCTCCTCAGCCTGTTGGAGCAGGAGGTTGCCACTCTTCTCGCCCAGGGGGCAATAGAGGAAGTGCCTTTTCAACAGGACACAGCGTTCTACTCACCCTTTTTTCATATTCCAAAGAAAACAGGGGGCTTCAGACCCATCTTAGATCTGAGTTGAACAGATTCCTAGTCAAAGAAAAATTCAAGATGGTTTCTCTAGGAACTCTGCTGCCATACCTTCAGAGTCAGGATTGGCTTTGTTCTCTAGATCTCAAGGATGCGTACGCTCATGTTCTCATCCACCCAACTCACAGAAGGTTCCTTCGGTTCCTTTTTCAGGAAAAGCACTATCAATAGAGTGCTCCCTTTTGGTCTGGCCTCTGCACCAAGGGTTTTCACGAAATGCATGGCAGTGGTTGCTGCTTTTCTGCGCACCCTGGGAATATTCGTCTTCCCTTACCTGGACGACTGGCTCATTCTAGCTCCCACTCAGAGGCCAAGACTTCTCTAACCTGCACAATGTATATCCTTCAGTATTTAGGGCTGGTAATAAACATCCCAAAATCCAATTTGATCCCTACTCAGTCCCTGGAGTTTATAAGGGCATTGCTGGATACCACAAGGGCAAGGGCCTATCTTCCCCAGGCCCGTTGCCTTCGCTTGGTGCAGTTAGTAGGGGCTTCAACTCTGCTTGAGAAGCTAACTGCTCGAGAGATGTTAGTTGCTTGGCCACATGGCATCCACCATACATGTGGTACCATATGCTCGCCTTCACATGAGAGCAGTTCAGTGGACTTTATTCACACAATGAACCCAGGCATTAGGCTGCCTGTCAGACAAAATAGCAAACACAGGTTGCCTCATTTTGTCCCTCCAGTGGTGGAAGTCCCCTCAAAACCTGTTGCTGGGGTCCCTTTCAACAGCCTCTGCCCCAAGTAACTCTTACAACAGATGCTTCTCCAATGGGCTGGGGCACTCATCTTCAAGATCTCTCCACCCAGGGCATTTGGAACTCAGCAATCTTCCTTGCTCTGAGTTTTTTTCCACACCCTGCTCAGCCACAAGATTGTCTGTGTGGATAAGGACTATCAGGTAGCCATGTTCTATGTAAACAAGCAGGGAGGAACTGGCTCTGTCGCTTTGCAACGAAGCTCTGCGACTGGGCCCTCGCCAGAGATCATCACATTCATCTTCTGGCAGTTTATCTTCCAGGTGTTCAAAACCCTTGGGCAGACAGACTCAGTCGAGTTCTGCTTCCACACGAGTGGTCCCTACATATGGACCAGGTATCCAAGATTTTTCAAATTTGGGGAACCCCAGACATAGGTCTCTTTGCAAGTCCATGGAATGCCAAACTTCCCTGGTTCTGTTCCAGAACTCCGGCTCAGGCAAGGGATGCTTTCCTCCTTCACTGGGGTCAAGACTTCCTGTATGCCTTTCCACCCATTCCCCTAATTCCCAAAACCCTGTTCAAGCTTCAGAGAGACAGAGGCCACATGATTCTCATAGCTCCACATTGGCCATGGCAAGTGTGGTACCCTCTGCTTCTACATCTCTCTCTCAAGCGCCCTCCCTGGAGTTAGGGTCTGCTCCAAATCTCCCCCCTCAAGAGGACGGAAGGTTATGGCATCCCAATCCCCAGTCTCTGCATCTCAGGGCTTGGTTGCTGAAGGCCTAGATCTCCAGGATCTTCATCTTTTTCAAGTGAAAGATGTTTATGCTTCCAGAAAACCTTCCACTAGACGTTCTTACGCTTTCAAGTGGAAGAGGTTTACCATCTGGTGTTCCGAGAAGGGTCTTAACCCCTGTGCCATACCTCTGGAATCATCGCTGGAGTATCTCCATCTGTTTAATGCAGGCCTTAAGACAAATTCAGTAAGGGTCCATTTGAGTGCTATTGTAGCTTCCCTTAAGCCTCTAAATGGACAACCTATTTCCTCTCATCCTCTTGTAGCAAGATTCATGAGGCCTCCTTTTTAACAAAGCCTCCCATCAGACCACCCCTGGTGGCATGGGACTTAAACTTGGTTCTTGGTCAGCTTATGAAGCTGCCTTTTGAACCTTGAGCTATCACCTCCTTGAAAACCTTCCAAGAAAGGTATATCTTTCTCATTGCAATCACATCAGCACGCTGCATTAGTGAATTGCAAGCACTCATAGCTAATCTGCCTTAAGGTTCCATCATGACAGGGTGGTCCTTAGGACTAATCCACACTTTATGCCTAAGGTGGTCTCGCCTTTTCACCTCAACCAGTAGGTCTCCCTACCTGTCTTTTTTTCCAGGGCCTCATGCATCAAGTGCAGAGGAATCTTCATACCCTGGACTGTAAAAGAGCTCTGGCTTTTTACTTACAAAGGACACAGCAACATAGACAGTCTTCCCAACTCTTTGCCTTTGATCCTTCTCATCTCAGACAACCAGTCTCCAAGAGAACACTTTCTAACTGGCTTGCCCAGTGCATTTCTTTTGCCTATCAGAGCAAGAACCTTTCTCTGGAGGGCCATGTCACAGCTCACAATGTGAGAGCCATGGCAGCCTCAATGGCTCATCTGAACTCTGATGTCAAGCAGCCACTTGGGCCTCGGTTCATACCTTCACAGCCCATTACTGCTTGGACAAGGACTCCTGCCGGGATGCCTTGTTTGGTCAGGCTGTTCTTAAACACTTGTTCCATACTTAATCAACTCCTACCCACCATTCCTCATGGGATGCCAGAGATCCATGTGGGGAAGTGCAGCCCTGTTTCAGGGACACAACTTCTGGGATCTCTCCCTGGCATCTAAAGCTAGGGAGTCCCCATATGTGAAGACTCATTCCTGCTTGTTCCTGGAGATAAGCTACTTACCTGTAACAGGTGATCTCTGGGAACAGCAGGAATAAGTCTTCACAACCCACCCACCTCCCCTAGGAGTTGTATCTCTCTATCTTTCCTTTCCCCCCTCTCTCTCTGTCTCGGCTTAAAACTCAACTGAGGAGAGACAGTTGGGAAAGGTGGGAAGGCAGCACGCAGGCGCTGTGGGATGCTCTCAAAGGCTTTCTGATTGGACGCTGGGGAGCATTCCCGCGCAGACTCCATCAGTACCGATGTACCCATATGTGAAGACTTATTCCTGCTGTTCCCAGAGATCACCTGTTACAGGTAAGTAACTGCTATATCTGAATTCAAAAAAGCATGGGACAAATATCTCTACAGGACAAAATTGACTATAGTAGTTGGTTATGGAAGGTCAGACTGGGTGGGCCTTATGGTCTTTCCTGCCTTCATGTTGGTTCATGTCAATAGTGTGCACCTTTGACAAATGAAAACAAAAATGTTTGTTTTGACTGAAATTGACTAGATTGTAAGCTCTTATCTCTAGGAACAAGCAGGAATGTCTTCACATATGGGTGACGTCAGCACCAACAGCCTGCGTGGGAACACTCCCCAGCATCCTGTAGGAAAGCATTTGGAGCATCCCAGGGCGCCTGCACAGCTTCCTTCCTGCCTTTCCAACTCTCCCTCAGTTTTTCATTTTCCGTGAAGCCGATGGAGTGATTCCTGTCATCACAGAAAATTTACTTTTCTGGTCACGTCTGCCTTCCTGTTGACGTTAGCACCGGCATTGGTTTGGGTTTTTTTTTAGGCTGCTTGCTCTCCAGGTACTTAGGTGCCTTTTTGGGCCTTAGCCCTTTTTTCCTGAAGATGGAAAAACCAACTAGTGGTTTCAAAAAGTGTTCCAAATGTAGCAGTACCATTTCTGTTACCAACACCCATGACTGGTGGCTTAAATGTTTGGGGCCAGACCATCTAACATCAGAATGTCTTCTCTGTAGGAAGATGAGGCCTGCAGACCAGAGCTGCAAAACTCTGCACCCTTTTTGCTTTGGATGCAATGTCTGTGGCATCGATTGTCGAGAGCTTCATCTTCCTCCCATGGATCTCAAGTAACAAAACCTAGGTTGTCTTCAAAGGCTGGCCAGTCTTCAAAGGGTAGATCTCCTAAGCATCAAGATGCCTCAGGCATTGCCCTAGAGAATACACTGGCCAAATAATCCTGGCAGAAAGTCTTTGCCTCCAAAGCATTAACAGGGTCCCAAGATGCTCCCGAGGCTTCCACCTCCTGGAGAGTTCTTGGTGCCATGTTCTGGGGTTGTGGCCCACTGTTCCAGTACAGATAACCAGGTATCGGCTGGTTCCATGGATCGGCATATCTTGGCTATTGAGTGGAGTTTAGTGGCCTTGCTAGCAGCTTCGGTACCACTAAAGCCTCTGCAAATGGTCCCACAGTCTTTGGTACTGGTGCCAGTACCAAATGTGTCTGCATTGACCATTGTGCTGCTCTCCATGCTACCACCCCATGCCAGCCCTGGAGTCAGTATCTGGCATCAAGGGTCTGGTACCAAGGCATTCAGATGCTGATTTTGATCTGTACTGTTGGCAGGCTGGGCAGGAGCACCCAACCCATCAATACTTTGATTCTTCTGATGAATCCATCAGTATCAGGGAGGCTCTTCAGGAAGATCCTCTCCTTCCCCACAACACTGTCTCCTCCAGAGGACATGTCTTCAAGACTTTATGCAGGATGTGGCTCGGGGCCTCCATTACAGTGCCCTCTAAGAAGGAACCAAGAGCTGAAGAACTTGAAATTCTTCAATATCCAGTAGCCCCTAAGGAGGCTGCTACCTTACCCATTCACCTGGATATTGCGTGATCTCATGCTTAGAATATGGGAAACACCCTTGGCAGCCTCTCCACATTCTTGGAGACTCAATACCATATACCAGGTACTGTGGTGTCCCGGTTTCCAGAAGTTACCACACCACTCCATGGTAGTGGAATTGGCAAGGCATCAAATCAAGTGCCAAGACAGTCATCTAATCCTCTGGGCCGCAAGGTGAGAACTCTTGATGCCTTCAGGTGTCAATGTTTTCAAGCCTCCATGTTATCAGCCAGAATAAGTTCTTACATGTTCCACATGAGTATGTTCCTTCAGGAGGTGGCTGAAGATTTAGAACTAATGGCTCCTCTTCTCCCTAATGAGAAGAGGGCTGATTTTCTGACACTTGTAAAATGTGCCCAGAATATTTCAAAATTCATGAACAGGGCAACCTTTGATTTGAGTGTATTAGCAGGACTTCTGCTATCTGCATTGGTGTACATCAGATTGCTTGGTTACAAGCATCTGATCTTGAGCAGTGGGTGCAAGATAAGCTGGGGGAATATTCCTTGCACAGGGGAAAACCTTTGGCAAGGATTGGCAGGACAAGGCTTCTCAGCTAGAGTCAGAATACCACTCAACAGGCTTTCTAGAACCACTGCCAGTCCAGCTAAGAGGCTGTAAAAAAAAAAAAAAAAAACCCTTTTTCAAAGTTTTTTTTATCTTTATACCCATGCTGTGCACTGTCCAGTCCATGCTTCCAGAAGGGACAGCAACAACCAAAGCAACAAAGGAAGACTCAGGCCCCCCAGAGCTCAGCCAGCTGAACAGACCCAGCCTCCACAAGGTCTTTGCCTCCTTTCTAGAGAACTTAGCTGTCCTACCTCTGGAAATTCCAGAGCCAGTCAACATTCCAGGCAGACTTACTTGCCCAAAGGTGGCACCAGATAACATCAGAGTGGTGGACTCTCTCCATAGTGGCAGAGGGTACAAACTTCCAAAGTATGCCCCCTCATCTACCCCCAAGAGTTCAGCTCTGTCCCCTCACCACTCTCTTGTGCCAGGAGATTACCACTTCCCTCGCTCAGGGTGCAATAGAGGAAGTGCCACTTTCTCAGGAAGGCCTGGGCTTCTACTCATTCCAAAGACAGGATACAGGCCCATCCTGGACCTCAGAATTGAACAAGTATCTGCTCAGATCTTGAATTTCTCTCAAATGCTTCTCCCTTACTTCCAGAGTCAGGGCTGACTTTATTCTCTAGATCAAAGGATGCATATACATATCCTTATTCACGCAGAACACAGGAGGTTTCTTCGATTCCTCTTTCAAGGAAGACATTACCAGTACAGGGTTCTGCCCTTCAGCCTGGCTTCTGCCCCAAGAGTCTTCACAAAATGCACGGCAGTGGCAGCATTCCTAAAAACTCTAGGGATGTCTTCCCTTGCTTAGACTGGCTTATCCAAGCAACATCAGCTGCAGAGGCCAGCTCTGCGCTCTCCCACACAATGCAGGTTCTTTAACAGTTGAGATTTGTAATCTTCCAAAATCCCAACTCATCCCTTCTTAGACCTTAGAGTTCATAGGGGCTCTCTTAAACTTGCAGCAGTCAAGGGCTTTTCTACCACAGGTCCACTGCATTTGAATCATTCAGCTAACTTCTCAAGCAGGTATGAAAACTTTCCTAACAGCTCAAGATGCTCTAGTTGCTGGGCCATATGGCTTCCACTCTACATGTGATCCCCTATGCTCACCTGCATATGCAGGCAACTCAATAGACTCTGGCTTTGCAGTTGACTCTTATCAGGTCGTCTGGGGGACAGAATCATGATCTCTGCATGTCTAATTTCATCCCTCCAATGGTGGCAATCCCCAGAAAACTTTCTCATAGGGTCACCTTTTCAGATGCCATGACACCAATCTACCCTGACAACAGATGCATCCAAATTGGGTTGGGGAGCTCATCTGGACAATTTCTCTACTCAGGGTCTTTTGTACTCAGCAGGAGGCTCGACTTCATATAAATTTGTTGGAACTCAGAGCCATCCACAATGTTCTAAGAGTTCCAAGACCACCTTCACTCCCAAACAGTTCTAGTCCAGGCAGACAATCAGGTGGCCATATTCTATGTGAACAAGCAGGGTGGAACAGGTTCTTGGGCATTGTGCAACAAAGCCTTGCAACCAATGTTCCCTCTAAGCTGCGCTGGGTCATCCACCAGCATTCCTGCCTGAGGTGGGAGGATGCAGCATGATCAGCGCTCTGCCCCTTCTCCCCCACCAGCGGGAATGCCGGCAGAGTGCCGGCAGAGGACCAGCGCAGCTTAGAGGGAACATTGCCTACAACTATGGTCTTTTGCCATTTGCTGTCAGATCCATCTACTAGTGGCATATCTCCCTGGCAAACAAAATCTCCTGGCAGACACTCAGTGAAGTACTACTGCCACACAAGTGGTCTCCATTCCGATCAGGTTGCTCAAATCTTCCAGACTTGGGTAACCCCAGATATAGATCTGTTGGCAAGTCCTCAGAATGCCAAGCTTCCCTGCTTCTGTTCCAGAATACTTGCTCAGAACAGTCAGGTAGTGGATGCTTGCCATCTCCACTGGGGTCAGGACTTCCTATATGCCTACCCTCCCATGCCCTTTATCCCCAAGACTTTTCCCAAACTCAAGAGACGGACTACATGATCCTCATAGCCCCACGTTGGCCACGTCAAACATGGCATCCACTGCGATGTCTCAAGCCAAACCTCGAGTTAGGATGTGTTCAATCTCCTATCCCAGAACTGGATGCTTCTGCACCCAAACCCCCAGTCCTTACACCTGATGGCATGTCTGCTTAGATTTCCAGGATATCAACATCTCAACAGGTTAAGGATATCCTATTGGCTTCAAAAATACCTTCTACAAGGTGTGCTTATGCCTTTAAGTGGTGAAGGTTTTAAATCTGGTGTTCAAAAAGGGAACTTAACGCCTCCACAGGAATGGAAGAAGGATTATCTCCTCCACCTTTTGTCCTCTGGTCTCAAAACCAATTTGGTAAGGGTCTACCCTAAATGCCATTGCAGCTTTCCACATGCCCTTTGATAGACAACCTGTCTCTTCTCAGCTGCTTATAACCTGCTTCATGAGTCTACTCTTAACTAAGCCTCCCATTAGGCCACCACCTGTGGCATGGGATCTCAATCTTGTCCTCAGGCAGCTCATGAAGCCACCCTTCAAATCCTTAGCCACAACATCTTTGACGTTTCTTTCTTGGAAAGTTATCTTCCTAATTGCCCTCACTTTTGCAAGACACATCAGTGAGCTCTAGGCCTTAGTGGCTGACCCTCCTTATACATGGTTCCACCATAAGGTAGTCCTTAGGACTCATCCTCACTTTATGCCAAAGGTGGTTTCACCTTTTCATTTAAACCAGTTGGTTTACCTTCCTGTTTTTTTTCCTAGACCTCATGCCTCTAGTGCAGAAAGGAGTCTACATACTCTGGATTGCAAGCGTTACTTGGCCTATCGTCAGAACTAAGCAGCACAGAAAGACTTCATAGCTTTTTGTTGCTTTTGACTCCAGTCGTCTAGGTCTACCAGGTTCCAAAAGAACACTCCAAATGGATAGCAGGTTGTATATCCCTTACACTCATAGGTAAGACACTTTCCCTTGAAGGTCATGTCACTGCACATAATGTGTGAGCAGTGGCAGCCTCCATGGCAAACCTATGCTCAGTGGCAATTGACAGAAATATGCAGAGCAGCAACCTGGTCCCTCTGTCCACACTTTTGTAGCTCATTACTGTCTGGACAAGGACTCTTGTCAGGATGCCTCATTTGGCCAGGCTGTTCTCCAGCATCTCAGACTTAGAACAACTCCTACCCCCGTTCCAATACCAGAGATCCTTTGGAGGATATATGACCTACTTAAGCCTGTGTTTCACTGATCTGTGGTCATCTCCCTGGCATCTCCAAGCTAGGGAGCCCCATATGTGAAGACTACATTCCTGCTTGTTCCTGGAGATAGCGTAGTTAGTCATCTCCGGGAACAGCAGGAATTGAGTCTTCACAACCCACCCTCCTCTCCTAGGAGTTGTACATATTTCTCTCTCTCCTCTTATCTCTGCTACAAACCCAACTGAGGAGGGCAAATTGGAAAGACAGGACGGCAGTTATGCAGGCACAGTGGGATGCTCCCAAAAGCTTTCCTATAGGACGCTGGGGAGCATTCCCACACAGGCTCTGTTGGTGCCAACCTCACCCATATGTGGAGACTTAATTCCTGCTGTTCCCAGAAATCACCTGTTACAGGTGGGTAACTACACTATAAGCAGGGACTCTTACTTGTCTCTGTACAACAGTGCATATTCCTTGTAGAGCTATATTTTATTTAGACAGTTTTTGTATACCGCCTTATCCTTCAATCAAAGCGGTCACAACACAATTGGGGGATACATTTAACACGTGGGGATATGAGACACATACACTAATACTTACAGGGAACATGGGCAATGGAGGGTTAAGTGGCTTGCCCAAGACCACAAGGAGCACCTGTGGGACTAGAAACCCCAGTCCTTCCGGCCCAAGGTTGCTGTCCTTTAGTGGGATTTGAACCCCCGACCTTCTGGCCTGAAGTACCTTGCCCCAACCACTAGGCTACTTCTCTCCTCACCATATGAAACAGTAAGTGTGAAAGGAGGAAGGAGTGGGGTGCTAGTGGGAAAAGCATGTAACGCAAGTCTCAGAATGCTGTTCTGTAGCAAAAATGAGCCATAAAATAGCTTCATGTTTGAGTGCAGGGCCTTCTCAAAAAGCACTGCAAGATGATTGCTCCAACTTTAAAGTTGGCAAGCATTCATGGGGCTGTAACTCCCCCTTCCCCTTCCCCCATCACTGCTTTTTCTGCTATGCCCAGTCCTCTATCTTCAAGATGTATTGGTATGCCATAACATAACAGCTAGAAAGACAAATGTGCATAATCCTTCCCCCCACCCATACATTCATTGGTCTTAGTATGACTAACATGCAGTTCTGGTAGTCATTCTAGAAATGTTAGGCAACCAAAATAGCAAGATGGAATGGCTTGCATTTTTTGGGTGGTGGGGGCGAAGCTAAAGCTTAGAAGGATAGTGCTATATAAAACAAGGGTAGAACATTCTAACAGGAAATATGCTATGCTTAGTACTAATGTGGGGACATCTTTTGAAACTTTCAACACAACCTGTGGAATTGGCATAGCATGTGCTAAGTTAAAGGTACATGCCTATAAAATACTCGGTGTATGCTTGAAGTTGCCCCTTTTGGCACAAGACAAGATCTGTTTAGTATCTTTCTGGACTGGCCATTCAAAAATCCTGTGCTTGATGCATTGGTTAGGTTAATTCACTGTAGCACATATTCTTGCATTCTGCACTGGCATGCCTAACCTGGTGGGTTTTTTTGCAGGACATTGCAGCATTATGTGAAATAAAATGCATGCCAACATTCCTGTTCTACAAGAACAGTAAAAAGGTAGGTAAATGTTCTGCCAATAGCAGGTCACATGTAATGTATAACTTGATGCAGTTTCTTCCTTTCCAAATTTTCCTCTTTAAATTTAGGCATGAACAAGGATTAAGTGCCAAGCATAACCATGTGTATCTGGCCGATTCTCCAGAGTGTAACAATCCAAAAACTTCAAGATACACACTCCACAAAAACAAAAAATGCTTCTCGGTAAACTTCAAAGTTCATTACGCAAAGATCTTAAACACAATCACTACAAGGAAGGTCTCAGTAACCATGGGCTTATGACTGGCAGAATGCAAAATCACTGTCGTCCTACAAAGGCCCCCACAACATCAATGACCCTCCATGTAGATCCAGACTGGCCACCGAGACGCATTCAAAGAAAGATCACTTAGCTTTTAAACATTTCTGTCTTGATTGGTGACTACCCCACTTCCCGACACTTCAATTCAGAGCTCACAAGCGTTTCACGAGTGCCCTCGCTTCATCAGGGGAAACACCAACTGTCCAACAAAACAAATAACAAACAATCAGCAAAACTCTCCCGACAAAAGCATAAAACCAACCAACCCATCTCTAATACTGTACTCACCCCATCTAAGAATGGTGACTCAAACTTCAAACACTGAGCCGCAGTCTCCAAGCTTCCGTCAACACAGCTGATCCAAAAAACACCACGCATGCTCACAGATCTCCTTCCAAATCACACATCCTACCTTTATATACCATACAAACCTCCTTTCAAACAAACGCCACCCCTAACTAAATACACCCCCCCCCCCCCCCAGTCAACCTGTAGATTCAAACCCTGAGGCACCATGGTGTGTACCCGAAAAATCCAACAGGGACTCTTCTCTAGATTTGCCCTCCCTCCCGGCCAACACATGATCTATACAAAAACACCACAGATCTCCAAATTGGTGACCAAACTCAATGAAGTTTGAAACCAGGGGGGCCTCTCGTACCTGACATCTAAGTCATCTCCTGTGTTCAATCATACGCTTACGAAAAGGCCAGGTCATACTCCCTATATATAACTGACACAGGCACATGATTCCATAAACCACATGAAGAATCACAAGGGTTCGTTTCTTTAGTTTGTACCATGAACCCTGATACTCGAATTGCGTTACTGCCCGGGAGATTTCACAAACTGAGCAGTGGCCACAAATACCATGACCCTGAGCCACATCCTCCCCCTCCGGATCAGATATCGGACGTAACACTGAGGGACTTAACCACTCACGTAAATTCTGCTGGCATTGCCAAACATGCCTTATTTTTCTTTCCAAACCCAGAACGGTATGTAATACCCCAGATGTTTCTTAATAATCCGTTGTATACTAAAACTGAATGGAGAATACTTGGACACCAAACTAATCTCTTCCCCATCCCCCAACTGCTCAACCTTATTCCTGGGTGTCAACAGCACTCGATTGTTGTATAATGCTCTTATAGGCCGTATTAATTACCCCCTTGGGATAGCCCTGTGCTGCAAAACCATAGGCCAAAAGCTTTGATTGCCGCCTAAAATCCACATCACTAGAGCAATTCCTACAATACCTTATAAATTGGGAGAAAGGTAAACTGCTAAGCACGCAGGATGAGCACTACCATAATGCAAGAATGTGTTCCTGTCTGGACTTTCTATGCACTGAAGTCACCCAACCATTGTCACTCTTCCGTACCACTAAATCCAGGAACACATTCTCAGTGCTACTATGCACACATGCTATTACATGTTACTGAGGCAAAATCCAGTGTGTTTGGGGGGGTGGGGCAGGACGGGTTGGGGGTGGCATGGGCAGGGGGTGGGGCAGGACGGGGTGGGGGTGGCATGGGCAGGGAATTGGGGGGGCATGGCACAGGCAGGGGGGGGCCTGCATCCAGAAGTGGTGCATTTAAGAGTAATACAAGTCTGAACACACAGCAATCGGTGGTGCCTCCTTGGGACTTAAACTTGGTGTCATCATTGTTGGGGGAGGAGCCTTTTCCATCTTTGGCCTCCTGCATGCTAAAGGACTTGATGCTTAAGACAGTGTTCCTGGTTGCTATCTACTCTACCAGGATCTCAAAACGCCAAGCACTGTGAGCCTTTTCTCTCCATCTCTAAGGAGAAGGTGGTACTGTATCCAGTTCTCTTGTTTGTGCCTAACGTGCTCTGTTTCATCTGAACAAACTGCTCACTTTGCCAGTGCTCATGGGGGGGGTATCGGAGGAGAGGTCAGATCTACATTTTGCGCTTGTTTGGATGTGAGGCATGCATTGCACTGTTTGAAGAGGATGGCTCTGTTTTCAAGTCTGCTTGTGAGCCTTGTTTGGGCCATGTAAGGGGGAGGCAGCTTTGAAGACCTCCATATCAAACTGATGCAAAAGCCTCTCTAATCCATCTAAACTGTTGCAACGGTGTTCGGTACCCACAGGGTTAAGAGCCCATTCAATCTGTGCTCAGGCTGAATTGTGGCCAGAGGCAAGTTTGGTTCCACCAGGTGATATTTGCAGAGCGTCCATGTGGTCTTCGCTTCATACCTTTGAAGCATTATTGCATGGATGTTCAGGTGGCAGGGGATGCAAGGCTTGGTGCAGTGGTGATTCAGGTCAGGCTTGTGGATCCCTCCCTTAGTACTGTTACATCCCAGAGGTGAGGGACACGAAGGAAGGTGAAATCAGGCCTTAACTGCTATTTGGCTTTCCTTGAGTACCTCCCATCCGATCCTGGAACCCTCCCTGATTCAGCAGCCTACTTGGCATAGTAACCCTGGGGCCTGAAGGTCATTGCATGGGCAGTCCAGGAGTTTTTACAGGGTGCTAGAGGCTAGGGGATTTTTGCAGAGCTGCATGTTTAACACACAAAGCTGGCTAAAGGCAAAAGTTGATAGGATTGAATTTTTTTTGCAGAAGCAGTGGTGATATAGTAGCTCATGTCTGGAAAGTGCTGGGAGGTAGTATATAACCTGCTTCCTTCTGGGGAAAGAGCATCCCTGCTTGTTTTAGGGAGGAGCCGGCTTTGCTGCTTCAGATTAACCACTGAGATTAATTACTTATTCCTGTGAGTCTGCGTTGTCAATAAGTTAAGTTGGTAGGAGGTGCCCATTGTCTATGCTGATGTCGTCAAAGGTGACATGTTTGGTCTCCAAGCTGCTGGTGGGGATTGACTACCCAGAGGTACAGTACTGGATTGGTGGTACTCAAGGAAAGCCAATTAGTAGGTAAGGCCTAATTTCACTTTATTTTAGTAGCTTACTTTGTAAACTGCTCTGATCAGTACTATAGCAGTATATCAAGTTGTCATACCATAAACATGCACACAAGCACCACATATACACTGCAGTCCTGCACCCTCCACCACATCCCATACAGGCACATCACTTGCATCAAACATTCTTGCTATTTGAAGTTTGTCATATTTGTTAGCCTTGATGGATTCTTGATCCCCTGACCTTTCCTCCCTTAATGTCTTGCCAAAATATCCACCTGGTTGATAAAATCAGTTAAGACTTAATGTCTGTCAAACGTTTGCTACATGGCTTACTGGCAGTACTTTAGACCCTCTGTTCTGCACCCAACCTTGATGGGGCACCCTGTGCAACTTTCCTCATACCTGAAATATATTGGCATCTTTCTGTGTTCTGAACAAATGGCAGGTTAGTCCATGTAGTCCATTCCTTGCACTCTTTTGAGTCCTTCGTCCCTTCTTGGATCCCCCAGCACAACATTTGCACTCAGCTACTTTTTCTTGCATAGACTACTGTAACTCCCATCTAAGTTGGCCTATTTCAAGATTACAAAGTATAGAAAACACTATGGTCTGTATCCTCTGCCATGCAGGTAAGTTTGATCACATCACCCTGCTCTTAGCAGATGGGAAACCAATGGTGACCTGAATATCATAGACTTCAAAATCCTCACTTTGACCCATAAGACACTGTACATACACATACTCCTACCTATCTCGATCTTCTTCCATGCCCCAGCTAGAGCTCTATGCTCAATACATAATTGGCTAGCTATCCCCATGGCTTCCTGTGCCAGACTAGAGCCTTCTTCATAGCCCCATCCTCTGCAACGCCCTTCCCCCTCTTATAAAGATTTTAAATCTGTGCTAAAAACTTGTTCAGTAAGGCTTTCCAAGATGGCACATATGTAGTTTGACTGTGGATCAACACCTGCAGCATGCACCTGCACCTCTGTCCTGTAATGCCTGTTCAATTAAGCTTGTTCATTCTTTTGATAATGGGAAAACTGCAAAATGTTTTGTTGTAGCTGTTGGTTTGAAGGACAGTATAAAGATGAAATAAACCATAAAGATGCTATGTATAGGAACTGACACTGTCATATTTGAGAGCAAGACAAGGGGGGGGGGGCACTGTATGCACATGAGGTCACACCACTGGCTTCTAAAGCCACACAATTTGTGAAGGCCTGATATGATCCACTCTAGGCAATGTCATGTTTTAACCTGTGAGTGCACTAGATCCCAAAAGCAAATAACCCTTCCTCTAATAAATTTTGCCAAGTTTGTGCCTCATTTGTTAGCCTGTAAGTTCTAGTCAAATGTCCAATAAGTATTACTTGTTATGCATAAATGTTAAAACTGAACTTGTGAAGTAAAATATTTTTAATTGGTGTAGGAAAGGTGACCATGAGCATAAGTTATACCTTAATAAACTTGTCATTACTTCAGCACTGTATTCCTGTTCTCAAACCTGCACAACAGCCTCAAGGATCCTGAATGCATGTACTTTAAAGTCTGAGGGATGTTAAGGCAGGACCTAAAACCTTCCTACATTAGTCAATAGATTTCAAATGTGTGAAGCTATTTGTGCCTGAGATGTTACTTTGTAGTCCTGTGTAGTCCCTGACGATATAGCAGCAGAGCAGAGAACAGTGCTCTGGCCTTGACTTGAAAATCTCAAGCTGAAGTGAAATGAGGTTCAGGTGCTAAAGTATAAAGTACATGAATATTGGATGGCGTACAGGCAGAATGAAGGATGTTAGTGGTTCTTCATAGTGGCTTATGTATATTTCATATTTTGAATGAATCCAACCTTTGGCTAAGCCTTGATTTCACAGTTGCAATAAGGTAGTGTTAGAATTCAGCCTAGCAATGTATGCAGGAAAAACACAATAGGATGAGATGCAAAAGGATTGGCCAGATGTTTGGGGACATCATCTTCACCCACAAGCTTGCCTAAGCCATGTCCTGAGGAGGTGATCTTGCTACTCCCTAATGGGATTTCAACTGATTCAAAAGCTGTAGAATAGGCATAGGATGTAGAATGCTGCCTATAACCCTATCTAGATTAAGGTAGAATTGGATACCTTCAGTAATGGAATATTTTGTTTTTTAATAGGTACATGAGTTTTCAGGAGCCAACAAGGACACTCTGGAAGCCAAAGTTGTGGAATTAAAAGCTTGAATTCTACAAGCACCTATATGACATGTCACTTTATCTTGTAGCTTGTAACTTTTTACCATTTTGTTCAGGCTGATCATGTAATAGTAATACTATGTATCCAAAGGACTTTAATTTTGCATTTTAGTAACTATCAATAAAACATGTCAAATGTGTACTTTTGTGCTGTAGCTAGTTTGCTTTGGGCTTGGTGTGAAGTGTGTGAATTTTGTGGATTTTTTCCATGTGGCCTTTTGGATTATGAGAAGTAGATCAAGGTAGAAATAGCAAAAACAGTGGCTGGACATCTTCTGAGGCGCCTAACTTTCAACTCGGACTAGTTGAGCCCTATTTGTAAGCTTTTTCTAGGTAACTCTGGAATGGCATGTAAAATTAAAATGCAAGATGGACTTTTATATTGAAGGCTGTTTGATTATACAGAGGGAATGTCACCTGATATTTGAATTTGCAGTTAATTACTTGTATTAATTCTTTAACACCTTAATGCAGCCATGGTCATCTTTGCCAGCTGGCTTTAAATTTTCCAGATCATTCTGCTAGACACGCCAGACAAGTGGGTTATACCCCCCTGTCAGCAGATGGAGAGAAACTATTAATATCCAGTGACATTGGCATTAAGACCACTGCAGCTAGAGACATACCATATCTGCCTGCTGGAGACTGAAATACTAGTTGCTGGATTAGTACAGCTGTTCTCCAGGAACAAGCAGGAAGTCGGTCACATATAGGTAATGTCAGCACAGACGGAGCCCACACGAAGCATTTCCCCAGCTTTCAAAGAAAGCCTTTGGGAATACCACCATGCATGTGTGGTCCCTTTCCTGCCCAAGGGTGCCATCTTACTGTCGGGTGCCATAGCTATAGCCCCTTCAGGAAGATGGCAAAAATATACAGAACTCCAAGGGGAGGAGGAAGGGTTGCAAGGACTGATTCCTGCTATCCCTGGAGAGCACGTTACAGGATACTGACTATGCTTTCTCCAGGACCAAGCAGGAAGTCAGTCCTCACATATGGGTGACGTCGGCGCCGACGGAGCCCTCGCGGAGCAATTTTCCCCAGCTTTCAAAGAAAGCCTTTGGGAATTGCAGCGCACATGCGCGGTCGCCTTCCCGCCCAAGGGTGCCATCTTAGCCAGTCTTCTTTTTTCCACAGAGCCCTACAGACATACCCATCGTGTCCCCGCGAAAAAATTGATTTTACTCATAATTTTCTCTTTTTTCCTTCGGTTCGACGCCGGTCTTTTTCCCGCCCGGACTCGCGACGCCGGTCACGAGTCCTCTTCTTTTTCGGTTTTTCTGACTTAGTTTCGTTTTCGGATTTTCCCTGGCAGCCCGGTCCTTTGACCTCGCAGGGGCCCTTTTTCCCCCGATGGCTGCCAGTGGTTTCAAGCGGTGTGGTCAGTGTGACCGAAATATGTCACTAACTGACACACACGACAATTGCCTCCGCTGCCTGGGCCCGGATCATGAAGAAATGATCTGTGGGGCCTGCGGCAAAATGTCCTCCAAAGCGTTGAGAAGTCGGCGGCATCAGCGGGATAGGATCTTCGCTGACCCCAGCCGTACCCGGACCTCGTCGGAGGCCTCCGCGTCCAGAGGTTCCAGCTCGGACCGTCGCCGGAGTTCCTCCGACAGGGGTTCTCCCTCCGGGGACCATCAACGGAAGGTGAAACCCGCGAGGGCGGCGTCGGTGGACGCTCCTGGCTCCGTGAGGGCCAGGTCACATAGCCCCGATAGCCGTCCCGGGTCCTCGGAGAAGGAGCACCTCTCGAAGCGACCTCGCCTGGAGTCGGAGCTGCCTGCTCGGGTAAGTCCTGTGGTCCTCCTGGACTCGCCTCCGAGACCGCCGACGTCAGGCCCGACGCCGTCGGGGCCCGAGTCGGGGGCTGCTGGGTCACCTGAGCTCGGACTCAGGTTGACGGCCTTGGAGAGCAGTCTGTCTGCCTTCATGGACCAGCAGCGGGCACTGCTCGCTGGCCTCGCTGGCGCCGCTGCCCCGACCGCCGGGACGTTGACGTCTAAGTCGACCCCGGAGACCGAGCCGATCCTCGAGTCCATGCGAACTCGAGTCGATCCTCGGTCGGTCACCCTCGGCCTCCCGTTCGGGACTGAGGTTGCCGACGCCGACTCCCTCGGCGTCGGGGCGGCAGGCGCCGCGCCCTGCCCGGGCCGACCCCACCGATTCCTCGTCGGAGTCGGTCTGGGAGTCTGAAGAGGAAGAGTCACCTGATTCTTTTCGGACTCGGTGTGTCCCCTCGGACTCACCTGAGTCCGAACCTCGGAAGCAGTCCCCCCCGGAGGATGCCCGGTTCTCGGACTTCGTCAGGGATATGGCCAAGGCTTTGGCCTTCCCTGCGGATCCCGAGGAGGAGCCTCGAGCCGAAGAGCTCGACGCCCTCCAGTATGACTCTCCCGCCAGGGAACACTTTACTGTACCGGTTCCTCCCATGCTGGAACGACTACTCTTCCGCATGTGGGAGAGTCCGGCCTCCTCGCCGGTCCTGAGCAAGCGGGTCGATTCTATCTATCGAGTCCGCAAGAGCCCTGGCTTCCAAAAAGCACAGCTACCACACCATTCCATGGTAGTGGAATCGGCCATGCATCGTCTTAAGAGCCAGAAGATGCACTCCTCGGTGCCTCCTGGCAGGGAGGCCCGTAACCTGGATGGCCTTGGTAAGAAGTGTTTCCAGGGCTCTATGCTTGCGTGTCGTGTCCAGACCTACCAGCTATACATGGGCATGTATCTCCGAGACCTGGCTAAAGAGCTAGCCGGATTCTCCGCTGGTTTGTCCGAGGAACCCTTGCGGAGGTTCCTGGCCTTGTCCACTGGCATTCGGGAATGCTCAAAATTCATATCCCGAGCAGCCTATGATGGCTTTGAAGCATCGGCTCGAGTGGCCGCAGCCGGCATCGGTGCCCGCCGACAGGCTTGGCTTCAGTCATCTGACCTTGAGCCCTGGGTGCAGGACAAGTTGGTCGATGTCCCCTGCCGAGGCGAAAACCTCTTTGGCAAGCCCATGGCTGAAAAGGCTGCACAAATCGAGACGGAGACTCTCACCAGGACTAGGCTTTCTAGGAAGACCTCCGCCCCTTCCCAGAAAAAGAAGGGCTCGGGAAAGAAGTCCTTTTACCCGAGAAAGGCAGCTGCCTACAAACACTACCCCCAATATCAGGCCCCTGCAGCTCCCCAACAGGGCCAGCAGGCCAAGGGACGGGGTAACGGGTCCCGTAGGCAGCAAGCCCCCAAGCCTGCACCACCAGCCCCTGCTCAGCAGGGTGGGGGCTTTTGACTCCTTAAGCATAGCCTCTCCCCCTCCGCTGGCTCCTCCCAGCACCGGAGGCCGGCTGGTTCACTTCGCCCACAGGTGGTCCAGCATCACTTCAGATGCCTGGGTGCTTCAAGTCGTAAGAGAAGGCTATCTTCTCCACTTCCACCAGGTCCCTCCCTCCTATTTTCCGGGAGAACCTCCACGACTCCCTCTGCACAGGGAATTACTCCTTCAGGAGTTAGCAGGTCTTCTACAGGAACAGGCGGTGGAAACGGTGCCCCACCACCTGAGAGGTCAAGGCTTTTATTCCAGGTATTTTCTAGTACCAAAAAGGACGGGAGGCCTCCAACCCATCCTGGACTTGCGCAACCTCAACAGGTTCCTCGTGCGGGAAAAGTTCAAAATGCTTACCCTTGGAATCCTTCTGCCCTACCTCCAGCAGGGAGATTAGCTATGCTCCTTGGATCTAAAGGATGCCTACACGCACATCCTCATCCACCCAAGCCACCGCCAATACCTAAGGTTTGCGGTGGCAGGAAATCATTACCAGTACAGAGTACTGCCCTTTGGCCTGTCCTCCGCACCGCGAGTCTTCACAAAATGTCTCGCGGTGGTGGCGGCCCATCTCCGGCTTCACGGCCTCTGTCTTTCCGTACCTCGACAACTGGCTCATCAGAGCAGCGTCCGCTCCGGAGGTCACCAACGCCACACGCCGCACGGTGACTCTTCTGCAGTACTTGGGCTTTGTTATAAACTTCGCAAAGTCCACTTTGCTCCCCTCACAGGATCTCGAGTTCATTGGCGCAAGGCTGCACACTCCTCAGGCACGAGCGTTCCTACTGCTAGACAGGGCTCAACGGCTCATGGACCTAGCCGACCGTTTTCGCAGCCAGCCCCTGGTCTCCGCCAGGCACTTCCTGAGACTACTCGGCCATTTGGCTTCCACCGTCCATGTGACCCCCAATGCCCGCCTGAATATGCGGCCTGCTCAATGGTGTCTCCGCAGGCAGTGGCAACAAGCCACAGGCGGCCTAGCAGACCTAGTGCGCGTCTCCGAGCCGCTGGCCTCGTCTCTCCAGTGGTGGCTTCATCGGCCGAACCTGGTACTCGGCATGCCTTTTCAGTCACCTCAGCCGGCCCGGGTGCTGACGACAGATGCATCCCTCCTGGGCTGGGGAGCACATTGCCAAGGGGCACGTACTCAGGGCCTTTGGACCACGGAGTCTGCTCAGCAGATCAACTTCCTGGAGCTCAGAGCGATCCACCTGGCTCTCAAGGCCTTCTCCCACCTGACCTCTCAGCAGTCCGTCCTTGTCCAGACGGACAATCAAGTTGCCATGTTCTACGTGAACAAGCAGGGGGGCCCGGGCTCCTTCCTTCTCTGTCGGGAAGCACAGAAGCTCTGCTCTTGGGCCGTCAGTCACGGCGTTCTTCTCAAGGCAGTTTATCTCCCAGGCCAAGAAAATTGCCTGGCGGACAAACTCAGCAGGATCCTCCAGCCGCACGAGTGGCGCCTGGATCCCTTGGTAGTTCAGAAGCTCTTTCTAAAGTGGGGCCTCCCCACGATGGATCTCTTTGCCAGCCCTCTCAACCGGCAACTTCCTCGCTTCTGCTCTCGTCAGCCACATCCCCTTCGAGTTGCGGCAGACGCTTTTCTACTCTCATGGTCGGAGAGCCTTCTGTATGCCTTTCCTCCCATCCCGCTAGTCTCTCGGACTCTTTTCAAGGTTCTCCGAGACAAAGCTTTCATGATCCTGGTGGCCCCTCGCTGGCTCAGACAGCCGTGGTTTCCACTCCTGCTGCAATTAGCGATAGAGGATCCATTCCCTCTGGGGTTACAACCGGATCTCCTCACTCAGGATCAGGGGTCTCTGCTACACCCCAACCTCAGGTCTCTCAATCTAATGGCCTGGCTGCTGAGAGGGTAGTCCTTGCTCCCCTTCTCCTGCCAGCAGAGGTGGAAGAGGTCGTCCTAGCTTCTCGGCGACCTTCTACCCGCAAATGCTACGCCCTTAAATGGCATCGCTTTTCCGTTTGGTGTACCCAACAGTCTCAGGATCCCTTCTCCTGCCCGGTGTCAGTGATCCTGCAGTACTTGCTATACCTCTCTAATCTGGGACTTAAGTCCAACTCCGTCAAAGTTCACCTTAGTGCTCTTTCAGCACATCATGTGCCGGTGGACGGCAGACCTCTTTCCAGTGACCCTCTTGTAGCGAGGTTTCTCCGAGGTCTCCTTCTGCTTAAACCACCTCTGCGCCTGCCAGCGCCTGACTGGGATCTGAATGTGGTTTTACAGCGGATCACCTGTCCGCCTTTTGAACCTATGGCTACCTGTTCTCTCCGTTTTCTTTCTTGGAAAACATTGTTCTTGATAGCCCTCACTTCCGCTAGACGCGTAAGTGAATTGCAGGCCCTCGTGTCTGATCCCCCTTACACTCGGTTCTACAAAAATAGGGTAGTCCTACGGACTCACCCAAAATTTCTTCCAAAAGTGGTCTCCCCTTTTCACATCAATCAGGAGGTGGTACTTCCAACCTTCTTTCCCAGACTGCACTCCAGCCGAGCTGAAACGGTCCTCCATACCCTGGACTGTAGAAGGGCGTTGAACTTCTACCTTGACCGTACACGGGAGCACCGTAAAGCTGCTCAGCTTTTTGTGTCTTTTGACCCCAATAAATTGGGGCTCCCGGTCTCCAAGCGTACTCTGTCCATCTGGGTTGCGGACTGTATCACTTGGGCTTATGGGGCAGCCGGACTCTCCTTGGAAGGTCGAGTCGCGGCTCATTGCGTTCGGGCAAAGGCTACGTCAGTGGCTTACCTCCGCTCTGTTCCGCTGGCAGACATCTGCCGGGCCGCTACTTGGTCTTCGAGCCAGACTTTTGCGGTCCATTACTGTCTCGAGAGTCCCGCAGGGACAGTGCTTTCGGACAGGCAGTCCTCCGTAATCTCTTTGAGGTTTGAGCAACTCCTACGCTCCATCCCATATGTGGGCTACCGGTGGGTAATAATTCAGCGAAGATTCCTTCCTTCTGTGCTGCTGAGCTAGAGGGAGCTCATTTTTGTGCTTAGGGTCTCCGGTAGCCTTAAGCTTGGGAGTCCCATATGTGAGGACTGACTTCCTGCTTGGTCCTGGAGAAAGCACAGTTACTCACCTGTAACAGGTGTTCTCCAGGAGCAGCAGGAATCAGTCCTCACAACCCTCCCTCCTCCCCTTGGAGTTGCAATCATCTGCTTTAGTTTTTTTGCAAATTTTTATGCTGTCTTTTTTAGCTATGTCATCTGACTGGCTAAGATGGCACCCTTGGGCGGGAAGGCTACCGCGCATGCGTGCTGCAATTCCCAAAGGCTTTCTTTGAAAGCTGGGGAAAATTGCTCCGCGAGGGCTCCGTCGGCGCCGACGTCACCCATATGTGAGGACTGATTCCTGCTGCTCCTGGAGAACACCTGTTACAGGTGAGTAACTACGCTTTCTCCAGGAACAAGCAGGAAGTCTGTCCTCACATATGGGACATCCTAGCTACAGAGAACATGTAGAAAAAGGCACTGCATTGCTGTGAGCAGTTGCCAGTGAAAGTCAAAGGCAGCCTGAGGACCCCGTTCTGTGGATGGCCACACTCCCGATAGCCGGAACAAAGGTCGGAGGGCAGGAATTGGTTAAACACCAAACAGATTATGGGGACTGATTCTTGCAGTCCCTGGAGAACACCTATTACAGGTGAGTAACTATGATTTTTCTTTGACCTCCATGCCTGGGACCCTGGCCAAGGGCTGCATCTCCCAGTGGAGGAGTTGGTTCATCTGGTAGGCTGCCCAATTGATCCTGGGCTCCCAGAGTATACCTGCATCCTACCTCGAGAGCACCTCGGCATCTAGAGAGGTGTCAGCCTCACTGCCAGGACAGGTTGGGCCCACTTTATCCTCTTCCTCTGAAGTCTATATCCCTTGGCAGGGTCACCAGTTGGACTGCCATGGGTGCCCAGGGGCCATGGTTTGGCCATAGGGACTTTCATACAGACTTGTTCCAGTTGGCAGAGTTGTACTTTTGTCCTCCCAAATGAGCTTTTCCTTGAGGGTTATTACTTGGTGGATCAGTTTGGTTCTGTCTCTGTTGGCTATTAAGGGGCTTATTTTAAATATTTGAGTGCACCTAGCTGTATTGGTCTTAATACCAGTGCTGATGTAACTGGATCTTTCTAGTGCTTTGTCCCCATCTAAGGCAGGAAGTTGAGGTAAAAATGTTTTTGTTGCATGCTAGGTAACTTCCTGTTAACCTGAACAACATTTTTAAATGCTGAAATTTCAGAACAGTTGATCTTATGTAGTCATGTCACTATTGCTAGGTTGGAGGGGAGACTTTATTGCATGGAATCAAAGGTGACTAGTAAGGGAAAATAGTTTATGGAACCAGACCTTAACCCAGTTAAGATGATTTTTTTTTCACAAATGAGATTGCATAGAATAGACTACAGTCTTGACAAATCTGATAAAGCTAAAATATACTATTTAAGATTTCAAATCAGACTATCCCTACTTTCAAGCTAGATGCAGGCAGCATTCTAGCAGCCAAATAGTGTTCCTTATCGTTCCTCCAGTTTAGTCCTCAACCTCTGGGTAGTGAACTTCCTCCTGCAACTTGGAGACTGGGCATGTCAAAAACTCATGACATCACTGGATATAGCCTGCTGGTCTCTCCCATCAGCCCCCAGTGTGTCCAGTCTCCATGCAGCAGGACGACGTAGTGAGCCTAGCTTCTGGGCTCACTTGGGGGAACAGATAAGGAGCATTTAGTGTGACAAATTCTATTCTGATTTTACTTTTGATTTTTACCTTTACTTTTAATTGTTACCTTTGGTTAATTGGCAATCAGGGATTAGTTCCCTTTAGTTAGGAGCAAACTTCCTTATTTACAGTAATTTTAAATTTGAGCCTGGCTCTTCAAATTAGTAGCAGCTCCCACCTTCCCTCAGTTATTTTCACTTGCTGCAGGCATTCGCTGGTATAGATTGCTCTCCCTTGACAGTACGGGAGAGAGCTCCGGGACCCATACAGCCACACTGAAGCTGTGTGAGACAGAGCCTCCGTTGCTACTGGATTTTAATTTTACTCTGGAACCGGCTGAGCGGTCCTTGCCATGGCTGCCAGGTGCATCAGCACAGCTTGAGGATCGGATGAATTCAAGGCGGTAGGAGCAGGCTGCGTGGCTTTCGGCCCTGCAGGTAAGGCCTTCGGGCTCTGTTGCTCTGCTAAAGCCTCCTTTTTGCAGCGGCTGTTCTTGGCACCAAAATTTGTTGGCAAAGGGGCAGCCATTTTCTCTCTAGTATTTGGACCACATGGCGAGAGTTGCAGTGAGCTGCCTGTGTGAGGAAGACAGGCAGAAATAGCTAGATTTTTAGGTCTAGTGTTTTTCTTTTGTAGGTTTTTTTGAGGCTCGGGGGGGTTCCTCAGCCTTAAGGGGGCTGTTGTCAGTCCTCTTTATTTTAAAGTTTATTCTTAGTTTTATAGAACAACAGTTTTGGCATTGATCTGATGCCACATGTTCGTTCCCTCCTAATCATGTCTGAGGAGCATCTGTTAAGTCCCGGGATATTAGGCAAATTGCCAGCTTTTAGGTTCAAGAGCAGAGCCCTAACTTGTAGTTGGAAGGAGGGACAGGCTGGAAGTGTGCTTTTGTGTATTCTATAGTGCAAGTTGCCCAAATGCCTGTGGTTTCACAGGGACAGGTTTAGGAAACCTTAGGATATAAAAAATATATAAGTTAAACTGTCACCCAAGAAGTGTCTGTCCTGCAGTCTATGGCCACCAGAGGGCAGCTGGTAAACTCAATAGTGCCTTTCTGTGACTGTATATGCAGCCATCTTCAGATTGATCTCTCTGCAAGTCAGGGAAGAAATAACCACAGCACCACCTCATGGGCACTCGGGGGTTAGTGACTAAACAAGCAGCTAATGTTCTGCAAATCAAGATTATATGATCAAGATTTAAAGCTCTTAACTTCTGTATTGTTTGTCGGGCTCTGGTGCCCTAAAGGCCACCGGATGGCAGCACTGCTCATGAATTGCATATAGTATTCAGTGCCCCCATCCCTGGAGGGGGGGGGGGGGGGTAAAATATAAAATTGTATTCCTCATCGGGTTCACACAGGCAGCAACCTCTAAGACATTCACTTGCAAGGTTGTCAGTGTATCCCACTGCTATTTCTCTGACTGCTGCTGGGGGGGGGGGGGGGTGCCTATGTGTTTCATAGCTCCACTTAGCATGCCCTTCCCAGGAAATTCTCATCTATTTCTAGAGCCTGTGCTGTCAGAGCAGGGCTTTAAGCACGTAGGAGGGGCACTGACCCATCTGTGCCATCTTGTTAAAGGGCCCTTGCTGAGGGTGAATAGAAGGACGTCTAGGTAGCAGTCTGGGGTTTAGTGCTCCAGGGCACTGGAAGATTTAATAGAGGAAGTCAATACTGTGTATGCGCCATGCATTCAGCCTATGTTCAAGCATGCTCACTGCACTGTTTGGGTGACAGGTGCTGGCTTACCCATATATGTACATGTGCATTTTGTATGTGCTCACAATTGCTTAGGCATGATTTTTGGGTGCACTCTTTGCAGAGAGACTGCATTTCTGTGCTAAGACTGTATTATCAGATTAAGGTAATTTCTCCAGTAATAGGGGGATGTCGCTTGTAATAAAGTGCATGAGGTTCTCATGTTACATGGGGTTGGAGATGCAGTCGTGGGATCTGCTGTGGAGTGAGCCATCCAGAGGAGCTACAGTGTCAGTCACCAGTTCCCCTTTCACTTTGGGCTTTGCTCCCAGATCCTAGCCCCTCTCTCTCTCCGATGTCCAGGTCACAAGGTCCCTGGCCCACGGCCCACTGGACAATCTATTCTCAGCTTTTTCTCAATGCTGGCAGAAGGACTGGGAGAGCGAGAAAGGAAGACCAGGAACCAGCACCAGCTCTCTCTCCACTGCCAGTGTTTGCTACGGTCATATTCCCAGTCAGTTATTTGAGTATACTGATTGCCTACAGGTCAGGATGGCATACAGTCGATTACAGTATTTCTATTTCCCTTGTCCCTGAAGGGCTCACAATTTGTTTTGGTACCTGAGGCAGAGGGTTAAGTTGCTTAACGAAGGCCAGAAGGACCACCTGTGGGACCAGAAACACCAGTTTTTATGGTCCAAGGTTGGTGGTCTCAATTGGAATTCAAACCCTTGGTCCTCTGGCAACTTGCCTCAACCACTAGGCCGCACTGCTCCGTGTGAGCTAGCCACAGGATCATAGGGCCAGGCGCAGCCTGTTACTTCCAAGGCAGAGACCTTGGAGGTTCCATTCATAAGGATACGAGAAATGCCATACTGGGTCAGACCAAGCTCTTTCAGGTCCAGTATCCTGTTTCCTAGGGTAGCCAATCCTGGTCTTAAGGACCTGGCTGGTTTCCAAAAAGACAAATAGGCTACTCAATGCTTGATTCGGGGCAAGCAGATTCATGAATGCTCATATTTTTAAGGGTTCCGTTGCATGTACAACAGAGGTGACTCTGTTGGGTTGTGTGCTTTAGAACATCCTGAATTGGTGAAAGTTGGTATAAAAAAAAATTATAATTTTCCAGCTTCTCTCTAATAAAAGGTTCTCCAGGACCAAGCAGGAAGTCAGTCCTCACATATGGGTGACGTCGGCGCCGACGGAGCCCCCGCGGAGCAATTTTCCCCAGCTTTCAAAGAGAGCCCCTGGGAATTGCAGCGCGCATGCACGGTCTCCCTCCCGCCGAAGGGTGCCATCTTAGCCAGTCTTCTTTTTTCTGCAGAGCCCTACAGACGTACCCGACATGTCCCTGCGAAAAAGTTGATTTTTATGATATATTTCTCTTTTTTCCTTCGGTTCGACGCCGGTCTTTTTCCTGCCCGGACTCGCAACGCCGTCACGAGTCTTTCTCTTATTTTTCGGTTTTTCTGATTTTACTCAGTTTCGTTTTCGGTTTTTTGCTGGCAGCCCGGTCCTTTGACCTTGCTGGGGCCCTTTTTCCCCCGATGGCTGCCAGTGGTTTCAAGCGGTGTGGTCAGTGTGACAGAAATATGTCACTCACTGACACACACGATAATTGCCTCCGCTGCCTGGGCCCGGATCATGAAGAAATGATCTGTGGGGCCTGTGGCAAAATGTCCTCCAAAGCGTTGAGAAGTCGGCAGCACCAGCGGGATAGAATCTTCGCTGACCCCAGCCGTACCCGGACCTCGTCGGAGGCTTCGGCGTCCAGAGGTTCCAGCTCTGACCATCGCCGAAGCTCCTCCGACAGGGGTTCTCCCTCCGGGGACCATCGACGGAAGGCGAAACCCGCGAGGGCGGCGTCGGTGGACGCTCCTGGCTCCGCGAGGGCCAGGTCGCATAGCCCCGATAGCCGTCCCGGGTCCTTGGAGAAGGAGCACCTCCCGAAGCGACCTCGCCTGGAGTCGGAGTTGCCTGCTCGGGTAAGTCCTGTAGTCCTCCTGGACTCGCCTCCGAGACTGCCGATGTCGGGCCCGACGCTGTCGGGGCCCGAGTCGGGGGCTGCTGGGTCACCTGAGGTCGGACTCAGGTTGACGGCCTTGGAGAGCAGACTGTCTGCCTTCATGGACCAGCAGCGGGCACTGATCGCTAGCCTCGCTGGCGCTGCTGCCCCGACCGCCGGGACGTCGACATCTAAGTCGACCCCGGAGACCGAGCCGATCCTCGAGTCCATGCAAACTCGAGTCGATCCTCGGTCAAGGTCACCCTCGGCCTCCCGTTCGGGACCGAGGTCGTCGACACCAACTCCCTCGGTGTCGGGGCGGCCGACGTCTGCGCCCGCCCGAGCCGACCCCACCGATTCCTCCTCGGAGTTGGTCTGGGAATCGGAAGAGGAAGAGTCACCTGATTCCTTTCGGACTCGGTGTGTCCCCTCGGACTCACCTGAGTCCGAACCTCGGAAGCAGTCCCCTCCAGAGGATGCCCGGTTCTCGGACTTCGTCAGGGATATGGCCAAGGCTTTGGCCTTCCCTGCGGATCCCGAGGAGGAGCCTCGAGCCGAAGAGCTCGACGCCCTCCAGTATGACTCTCCCGCCAGGGAACACTTTACTGTACCAGTTCCTCCCATGCTGGAACGACTACTCTTCCGCATGTGGGAGAGTCCGGCCTCTTCGCCGGTATTAAGCAAGCGGGTCGATTCCATCTATCGAGTCCGCAAGAGTCCTGGCTTCCAAAAAGCACAGCTACCACACCATTCCATGGTAGTGGAATCGGCCATGCATAGGCTTAAGAGCCAAAAGATGCACTCCTCGGTGCCTCCTGGCAGGGAGGCCCGTAACCTGGATGGCCTTGGTAAGAAGTGTTTCCAGGGCTCTATGCTTGCTTGTCGTGTCCAGACCTACCAGCTATACATAGGCATGTATCTCCGAGACCTGGCTAAAGAGCTAGCCGGATTCTCCGCTGGATTGTCCGAGGAACCTTTGCGGAGGTTCCTGGCCTTAACTGGTATTCGGGAATGCTCCAAATTCATGTCACGAGCAGCCTATGATGGCTTTGAAGCATCGGCTCGAGTGGCTGCAGCCGGCATCGGTGCCTGCCGACAGGCTTGGCTTCAGTCGTCTGACCTTGAACCCTGGGTGCAGGACAAGTTGGTCGATGTCCCCTGCCGAGGTGAGAACCTCTTTGGCAAGCCCATGGCGGAAAAGGCTGCACAGATCGAGACGGAGACTCTCACCAGGACTAGGCTTTCTAGAAAGACCTCCGCTCCTTCCCAGAAAAAGAAGGGCTCGGGAAAGAAGTCCTTTTACCCGAGAAAGGCGGCTGCCTATAAACATTACCCTCAATATCAGGCCTCCACAGCTCCCCAACAGGGCCAGCAGGCCAAGGGATGGGGTAACGGGTCCCGTAGGCAGCAAACCCCCAAGCCTGCACCACCAGCCCCTGCTCAGCAGGGTGGGGGTTTTTGACTACATCAGCATAGCCTCTCCCCCTCCGCTGGCTCCTCCCAGCACCGGAGGCCGGCTGGTTCACTTCGCCCACAGGTGGTCCAACATCACTTCTGATGCCTGGGTGCTTCAGGTCGTACGAGAAGGCTATCTTCTCCACTTCCATCAGGTTCCTCCCTCTTATTTTCCGGGGGAACCTCCACGACTCCCTCTGCACAGGGACTTACTCCTTCAGGAGTTAGCAAGTCTCCTACAGGAACAGGCTGTGGAACCGGTGCCCCACCACCTGAGGTCAAGGCTTTTATTCCAGGTATTTTCTAATACCAAACAGAACAGGAGGCCTCAGACCCATCCTGGACTTGCGCAACCTCAAGTTCCTCGTGCGAGAAGTTCAAAATGCTTACCCTTGGAATCCTTCTGCCCTACCTCCAGCAGGGAGATTGGCTATGCTCCTTGGATCTAAAGGATGCCTACACGCACATCCTCATCCACCCAAGCCACCGCCAATACCTACGGTTTGTGGTGGCAGGAAATCATTACCAGTACAGAGTACTGCCCTTTGGCCTGTCCTCCGCACCGCTAGTCTTCACAACATGTCTCGCGGTGGTGGCAGCCCATCTCCGGCTTCACGGCCTCTGTCTTTCCATACCTCGACGACTGGCTCATCAGAGCAGCGTCCGCTCCGGAGGTCACCAACGCCACACACCGCACGGTGACCCTTCTGCAGTACTTGGGCTTTGTCATAAACTTCGCAAAGTCCACTTTGCTCCCCTCACAGGATCTCGAGTTCATCGGCGCAAGACTGCACACTCCTCAGGCGCGAGCTTTCCTGCCTCTCGACAGGGCTCAACGGCTCATGGACCTAGCCGGCCGTTTTCGCAGCCAGTCCATGGTCTCCACCAGGCGCTTCCTGAGACTGCTCGGCCATATGGCTTCCACCATCCATGTGACCCCCAATGCCCACCTGAATATGCGGCCTGCTCAATGGTGCCTTCGCAAGCAGTGGCAGCAAGCCACCGGTGGTCTTGCCGACTTAGTGTGCATCTCCGAGCCGCTGGCCTCATCGGCCGAACCTGGTACTCGGCGTGCCTTTTCAGTCACCTCAGCCGGCTCAAGTACTGACGACAGATGCGTCCCTCCTGGGTTGGGGAGCACATTGCCAAGGGGCATGTACTCAGGGTCTTTGGACCGCGTGGGAGTCTGCTCAACAGATCAACTTCCTGGAGCTCAGAGCAATTCGTCTGGCGCTCAGGGTTTTCTCCCACCTGACTTCTCACCAGTCCGTCCTTGTCCAGACGGACAATCAAGTGGCCATGTTCTACGTGAACAAACAGGGGGGCACGGGCTCCTTCCTTCTCTGCCGCGAGGCTCAGAAGCTCTGCTCTTGGGCCGTCAGTCACGGCATCCTTCTCAAGGCAGTTTATCTCCCAGGCCAAGAAAATTGCCTGGCGGACAAACTCAGCAGGATCCTCCAGCCGCACGAGTGGCGCCTGGATCCCTTGGTAGTTCAGAAGCTCTTTCTGAAGTGGGGCCTCCCCACGATGGATCTCTTTGCCAGTCCTCTCAACCGGCAACTTCCTCGCTTCTGTTCTCGTCAGCCACATCCCCTTCGAGTTGCGGCGGATGCTTTTCTACTCTCATGGTCGGAGAGCCTGCTGTATGCTTTTCCTCCCATCCCGCTAGTCTCTCGAACTCTTTTCAAGGTTCTCCGAGACAAAGCTTCCATGATCCTGATCGCTCCTCGCTGGCCCAGACAGCCGTGGTTCCCACTCCTGCTGCAATGAAATCCGAAGTAAAATACCTTGGAGTAACCCTGGACAATGAACTAAATCTCAAGTCTCACATTAACAAAACGGTCAAGAATGCATACCATAGAATGAGAATCATCAGACGGCTTAAACCCCTCCTCGACGCAGAACACTTCCGCACGGTATGCCAAGCACTCATCACCCCATTAATGGATTTCTGTAACCCCATCTACCTTGGCCTACCTAAGCAAACTCTCAAACCGCTCCAACTAGCCCAAAATACCGCAGCACGCATCATTTCTGGCTGAACAAGACATGAACACATTACCCCGGTTCTCAAAGACCTACACTGGCTCCCAATCAGCTCACGCATTAAATACAAAACAATAATAAACATATTCAAAATCAAACAACACATTTCAGCCAACAGCCTGCACACCCTCATTCATCCAGACACCAGCACCAGCCCGAGAAGACAAGGAACCTTCAACAGAGTCAGCACACCGAGGGACTTCAGAAAAACACGAAAGGACACCACAGAAAGAGCCCTCTCCCTGGCAGCCCCAACCATTTGGAACTCCCTCCCAGACGAGCTGAGAGCAACAACGGACCTCAAGGACTTCCGCAAACAACTGAAGACAGCTTTGTTCATAGAACATTATGGACACGTCACTTAATCAACAAGGTCTTACCTTCAAAGACCCCCACCCTGACGAGAGATTGTATATCGGCACAGGATTTATCTCATGACCTATCTGGACAGTACCTAGTATTATAGAACATGCTGTATCATAGCGCACTCTGTACATAGCCCCCTAATCTAGAACTCCCCCCACACGCACACCACCCCCCCTGCATTCCCTGCATGAACTCCCCCCCTCACTTTACTCCCCCAACACTGCATGAACCCCCCCACATCCTCTGATTGTTTTGCTGTGACACCGCCTTGATTTTTATGATAAGACGGTTTAGAAATACTGTTAAATAAATAAATTAGCGGTGGAGGATCCATTCCCTCTGGGGTTTCAACCGGATCTCCTCACTCAGGATCAGGGGTCTCTGCTACACCCCAATCTCAGATCTCTCAATCTAATGACCTGGCTGCTGAGAGGGTAGTCCTTGCTCCCCTTCTCCTGCCGGCAGAGGTGGAAGAGGTCGTCCTAGCTTCTCGGCGACCTTCTACCCGCAAATGCTACGCCCTTAAATGGCGTC
Organism: Ichthyophis bannanicus; assembly: GCA_033557465.1. Lineage (NCBI taxonomy): Eukaryota > Metazoa > Chordata > Amphibia > Gymnophiona > Ichthyophiidae > Ichthyophis > Ichthyophis bannanicus. The sequence continues at coordinate 660,239,472 of CM066032.1, read as the reverse complement.
GCTTTTCCGTTTGGTGTACCCAACAGTCTCAGGATCCCTTCTCCTGCTCGGTGTCGGTGATCTTGCAGTACTTGCTCTACCTCTCATCTGGGACTTAAGTCCAACTCCGTCAAAGTTCACCTCAGTGCTCTTTCAGCACATGTGCCGGTGGACGGCAGACCTCTTTCCAGCGACCCTCTCGTAGCGAGGTTTCTCAGAGGTCTCCTTCTACTTAAACCACCTCTGCGCCCGCCAGCGCCTGACTGGGATCTGAATGTGGTTTTACAGCGGATCACCTGTCCGCCCTTTGAACCTATGGCTACCTGTTCTCTCCATTTTCTTTCTTGGAAAACATTGTTCCTGATAGCCCTCACTTCCGCTAGACGCGTAAGTGAATTGCAGGCCCTCGTGTCTGATCCCCCCTTACACTCGGTTCTACAAGAATAGGGTAGTCCTACGGACTCACCCAAAATTTCTTCCAAAAGTGGTCTCCCCTTTTCACATCAATCAGGAGGTGGTACTTCCGACCTTCTTTCCCAGACCACACTCCAGCCGAGCTGAAATGGTCCTACATACCCTGGACTGTAGAAGAGCATTGAACCTCTACCTTGACCGTACGCGGGAGCACCGTAAAGCTGCTCAGCTTTTTGTGTCTTTTGACCCCAATAAATTGGGGCTCCCGGTCTCCAAGCGTACTCTGTCCATCTGGGTTGCTGACTGTATCGCTTGGGCTTATGGGGCAGCCGGACTCTCGTTAGAAAGTAGAGTCACGGCTCATTGTGTTCGGGCGAAGGCTACATCAGTAGCTTACCTCCGCTCTGTTCCGCTGGCAGACATCTGCCGGGCCACTACTTGGTCTTCGAGCCAGACTTTTGCAGTCCATTACTGTCTCGAGAGGGAGTCCCGCAGGGACAGTGCTTTCGGACAGGCAGTCCTCCGAAATCTCTTCGAGGTTTGAGCAACTCCTACCCTCCATCCCGGATGTGGGCTACCGGTGGGTATTCAGTGAAGATTCTTTCCTTCTGTGCCGCTGAGCTAGAGGGAGCTCATTTTTGTGCTTAGGGTCTCCGGTAGCCTTAAGCTTGGGAGTCCCATATGTGAGGACTGACTTCCTGCTTGGTCCTGGAGAAAGTGTAGTTACTCACCTGTAACAGGTGTTCTCCAGGAGCAGCAGGAATCAGTCCTCACAACCCTCCCTCCTCCCCTTGGAGTTGCAATCATCTGCTTAAGTTTTTTGCACATTTTTATGCTGTCTTTTAGCTATGTCATCAGACTGGCTAAGATGGTACCCTTGGGCGGGAGGGAGACCGCGCATGCGCGCTGCAATTCCCAGGGGCTTTCTTTGAAAGCTGGGGAAAATTGCTCCGCGGGGGCTCCGTCGGCGCCGACGTCACCCATATGTGAGGACTGATTCCTGCTGCTCCTGGAGAACACCTGTTACAGGTGAGTAACTACGCTTTATGGACCTTTCCTCCAGGAGTTTGGCCAAAAACTTTGTTAAACTCCACTACGTTCGGAGATCGTTTCGCACAAGGCTCTTGGAGTACACAGGAGACCCAGTGGTCAATCAACCGACTGGAAATGTGAGCGATACGCCAGGCTTTGCAGGCATTCGAAGCTACAGTGACAGGTCAAGCAGTGCGAGTACTGTCCAACTCTGTGGCGGCGGCCTACATCAATTGGCAGGGCAGAACCGGAAGTGTGGCCATAGAGGCCATGGCAGAGGGTCTGTGTGTGTGTGTGGATAGAGCTTTGGCTACCAGTGTTTTCGGTGGCACATGTTGCGGGTAAGGACATTGTGATGGCGGATTTCCTTAGCTGGGTCCGAGTAGATGCCAGAGAATGGGTGGTGAGAGGTTTTCGCACAGATCAGTCGCATATGGGGACAGCCAGTAATGGACCTCATGGTGGCGTTTCACTCTGCGTAAATGGGTCGCTTCTTCAGCATATGACGCGAAAGGAGGTCGGAAGGCATTAGCACACTGTTTCAATGGTGGCCGTCCAGTCTTCTGTCTTTCCACCAGGGGCACTCATAGGTCGAGTGGTTCTACGTATCAAAGCACTTCGGGGAAATGTGTGTTTCGGGGCCTCAGGCTGGCTGAGGTGCCTGTGGTATGCCTGCCTCATACAGTTGTTCAACGGAATCCATGGAGGTCTCTGACATTGGAGATTCTGTTGCTACAGAGTTCCCTTCAAATGCCTCAGGTGCATCGGTTTTTGCTTATGGGGTGGCCATTGAAAGGGCAAGCTTAAGGAAAAGGTGTTGCTCGACAGCAGTCTTTGCCACCTTTCCGCAAAAAAGTCTACGTCCTTTGCATCTGTGCGTATATGGCACATCTTTGAGGACGGGTGCTAGCGGAGGCACATTTGCGCGACAACAGTGTCAGTTCCCTTGAGATTAAGTTTTCTGCAGGACAGGTTTGGTAAAAGCAGGTCCTGGAGAGTTCAGTTAGCAGCTCTGCCTTGCTATAGGGGCAAAGGACGGAGTGGCTCTCATGCACAGGTCAATGTGGTATGCTTTCTCAGGCGGTTACCAGACTTGTAGCCCTGTCGTAGGATATTAATTCCACCAGGGAAGCTCAAGTTGGTTTTAGGAGTGTTAGCTAGCACGCCATTGGGGCCCTTGCAACAGGCATAGGTTAAGGGTTTTGCCTTGAAGACGGTATGTTTGCTGGTCATCTGTTCGGCGAGGTGATTTTCAGAGTTGCAGGCGTTGATCTGTCAGGAATCGTCTTTTCTGTTTCCAGACAGAAGGTGGCCTGGCAGCTGGTTCCATCGTTGCCAAAGGTGGTTTCTACATTCACTTAACAAATGATCTCTCTTCCAGCGCTAGGTGTGACGGAGGGGAGCCTATTGAACCGTAGCTTGCGCTGTTTGGACAGCAAGAGCACTGCGGCAGTGTTTAAAGGTTTCAGAAACTTTTGCAAGGTGGATCGTCTCTTTGGGGTGGTCGGAGGGCCCTGCAAAGGGAAGCAGGTGGCAAAGGAGTCCATTTCTGGATGGATTGGAGCGGCGTGTGCATTGGCTTATAGTCCCAAGGAGCTTATGAGCTCACTCTACCAGAGTGCAAGCGTCTTCTTGGACGGAGCACAGTTTGGTTCCACCAGTGGACATTTGTAGGGAGGCCTCTTGGTTGTCTCTCCATACTTTCAGTAAGTACTACCGCCTAGATGTTCTGGTGGCTAAGGATGCCGTTTTCAGGGAGGCGGTGTTGAGATCCGGCTGGAAAGGTCCCTCCCAATGATTACTGCTCTACATCCCAGAGGTTGAGGACTAAACTAGAGGAACGATAAGGAAATAGGAATTACTTACCTGGTAATTGTGGTTCCTTGAGTGACTCCAGTTTAGTCCTCATTCCTGCCCGGGGATGGGGTCTTAGCAGTGGTTTTTCTGTTGGAAGTGCAAGGTTTAAAATTGGATATAGGCCTTCACTGGTGTTCAGTCGTTTTGATGCTTCCCTTTGTTTTGTGCTACATGGTTATATTATATTATGATGTTATATATATTGCTCTGGATTGTTTAGGGCTAGGCATTCAACAGAAAGCAGAGCATGCAGGAAGCACTCCCTTTCCTTCTGGAAGGGGAGTAGTAGGTAGATTATGTTCTGCATGTCCTTGAATATAATTTTAAAGTTACTGAATTTTTTTTTTTTTTTTTTTTTTTGCTCCTTTGAGTCTGCTTTGTCAATAGTTCGCTGGGGGCTGATGGGAGAGACCAGCAGGCTATATCCAGTGATGTCATGATTTTGACATGCCCAGTCTCCAAGCTGCAGGAGGAGGTTCACTACCCAGAGGTTGAGGACTAAACTGGAGTCACTCAAGGAACCACAATTACCAGGTAAGTGTAATTCCTATTTATCCAGGCTCTTGCTGCATTTTACCAATTGATAAGAGGTATGTGTAACTGATTCAGAGAGCCACTGCTGCTTAGAATAACAGCTAGAATGGTAGACTTGAGTTAGGTATATAGAGGAGGATTCATGGAATTAAGTAGAGCACCTCCCAAGTCTGGCAGCCCCTATGCTGCTTGTAGGAAGAAACTTTCATGGAAGAAAGCACACTGATGTGGTGGAAAGCAATCCTAGGTACTGACTTGCAAGTAGTGCTGTAATCAGGGCTGTAACAATCAGGAAAACTAGGCAGTTATCTAGGGCAGCAGTTGTGTGTTGGGGGAGGGCTCACAAAGAGCAAGGCATTCATAGCTAAACAGATTCTGACTGGGGCAGGGCATGCACAAGGTTGTTTGCCTAGGGTGCAAATACCTTGAATCAGCCCTGGGGCCAGCCTTGGCTGTAATCTTTGTACTAAGAATGGTCTGGGTATTAAACTAGGAGGGATGAGTTAAGACTGCCATTGCAGTTAGTGATTCTGATTTGTCACCTAGATAGGTGGAAATGAGGCTTGCTTGAAAAATTGCCCACTCCCTTTGTAATAAGGCCTCTTGTGCATTGTGTAGATCAGTTTTAGTATGCTGTAAGGGAGCTGGCTGTCCTTCATGCGGGTGCCAGTGACACCGAAAAGATGTAGTAGGGTGGGATCATGAAACAAAATTTAGGCTTTTGAGGAGGAAATTAAACAGGCCAAAAGGAAGAGGTAGTATCTCTTAACTGGTGTGGCTTAGTCCAAAAATGTTTTCAAAAGGTTAAAACATTTAGGTGAGGACAGTTTGAGCAGCAGATGAAATACTTTTATTCACTTATGGTATTCTATTTACAGTCTGGGGAAAGGGGGAGAGATGGATGGTTGATTAGAGGGAGCCAAGCTAAAGATTTGATAGCCCATATCTTTAAGACCCCTCTGGTCCAATTGAGTCTTCATTTCAAAATGTTTGTCCACAGAAGGAGAGGGACCTGGGTGTGATCTTAAAGTAGTTAAACAGGTAGAAAAGGGTGATGGCAAAAGCTAGAAGGATGCTTGGGTGCATAGAGAAGAATGGTCAGCAGAAAGGCAATCTCCAGGAACAAGCAGGAATGTAGTCTTCACATGTGTATCGTCAGTACCAACAGAGCCTGCGCGGGAACGCTCCCCAGCATCCAATAGGAACGTTTTTGGGAGCATCCCTCAGCGTGCTGCCTTTCCAGCTGTCCTTCAGTTCTTCGTTTTCCACAAAGCTGATAGGATCTAATCCCTGTCACCGCAGAAAATTCTGTCTTTAAATTTGTTTCTCCAGGACCAAGCAGGAAGTCAGTCCTCACATATGGGTGACGTCGGCGCCGACGGAGCCCTCGCGGAGCAATTTTCTCCAGCTTTCAAAGAAAGCCTTTGGGAATTGCAGTGCACATGCGCGGTCCTCTTCCCGCCCAAGGGTGCCATCTTGCTCAGTCTTTTTCCACGGAGCCCCACAGACGTTGCCTGTGAATCCCCGCAGAAAAGTTGATTTTTTTTCTCTTTTCTTCGGTTCGACGCCGGTTCTTTTCCCGCTCGGACTCGCGACGCCGGTTGTGAGTCCGTCCCTTATTTTTCGGTTTTTTGTCCTTCGTGACAGATTTTGTGCCTTTTTCCTTTTTCCCTGGCAGCCCGGTCATTCGACCTCGCAGGGGCCCTTTTTCCCCCGATGGCTGCCAGCGGCTTTAAAAAGTGTGATCTCTGTAAAACTCATGTCTCTTACAGACACTCATGACTTCTGCCTCCGCTGCCTCGGCCCAGATCATGACTCCCTGATCTGTGTGCCATGCGGCAAAATGTCCTCAAAAGCATTGAGGAGTCGACAGCATCAGCGGGAGCGTATCTTCTGACTCCGGCCGGGCTCGGACCTCGTCAGAGGCTTCGACGTCTCGGGACTCTGGTTCTGAGCATCGTCTAAGTTCCACTGAGAGGGGGTCTCCTACCCGGGAACATCATCGGAAGAAGAAACCCGCGAGGGCGGGATCGGTGGACGCTCCTGGTTCCTCGAGGGCCAGGTCGCATAGCCCCGACTCCCGTCCCGGGTCCTCGGAGATGGAGAGGCCGTCAAAACATCCTCGACTCGAGGTGGACTTGCCCGCTCACGTGAGTACTGTTGTCCTCGTTGACTCGCCTCCGAAGGACCCGACATAGGGCCCGACGCCGTCGGGGCCCGAGTCGGGGGCTGCTGGGTCTCCTGAGCTCGGACTCAGGTTGACGGCCTTGGAGAGCAGTCTGACTGCCTTCTTGGACCAGCAGCGGGTATTGATCGCTGGCCTCGCCGGTGCTTCTGCCCTGACCGCCGGGACGTCGACCTCCAAATCGACCCCGGAGACCGAGCCGATCCTCGAGTCCATGAGGGCTCGAGTCGATCCTCAGTCGAGGTCTCCTTCAGCCTCCCGTTCGGGACCGAGGTCGTCGACGCCGACTCCCTTGGCGTCAGAGCGGATAGCATCGATACCCGCCTGACCGGAGCCGCTCGACTCCTCCGAGGAGTCGGCCTGGGAATCTGAGGACGAAGAGTCACCTGGTTCCTTTCGGACTCGGTGTGTCCCTTCGGACTCCCCCCGAGTCCGAACCTCAGACGGTCCCCCCCAGAGGATTCCCAGTTCTCAGACTTCGTGAGGGATATGGCCAAGGCCTTGGCCTTCCCCGCGGATCCCGAGGAGGAGCCTCGAGTCGAAGAACTCGATGCCCTCCAATATGACTCTCTCCCCCGAAGGAGGCCTTTATTGTACCAGTTCCTCCGATGCTGGAACGACTTCTCTTCCGCATGTGGGAGAGCCCGGCGTCATCGCCGGTATTAAGCAAGCGGGTCGATTCCATTTATCAAGTCTGCAAGAGCCCCGGCTTCCAGAAGGCACAACTACCGCACCATTCCATGGTGGTAGAATCGGCCATGCATAGACTTAAGAGTCAAAAAATGCACTCCTCGGTGCCCCCTGGTAGGGAAGCCCGAAGCCTGGATGCCCTCGGTAGGAAGTGCTTCCAGGGCTCTATGCTTGCTTGTCGAGTCCAGACATACCAGCTCTACATGGGCATGTATCTCCGAGACCTGGCTAAGGAAATAGCCGGGTTCTCTGCTGGTCTCTCCGACGAACCTTTGCAGAGGTTCCAATCCTTGTCTACTGGTATTCGGGAGTGCTCCAAGTTTATATCTCGAGCAGCCTATGATGGTTTTGAGGCTTCGGCTCGAGTAGCTGCGGCCGGCATCGGTGGACGCCGCCAGGCTTGGCTTCAGACATCCGACCTCGAGTCCTGGGTACAGGACAAGTTGGTCGATGTCCCCTGCCGAGGTGATAACCTCTTTGGCAAGCCCATGGATGAGAAGGCTGCACAAATCGAGATGGAGACTCTCACCCGGACTCGTCTCTCAAGGAAGACCTCTGCCCCTTCTCAAAAGAAGGCCTTGGGGGAAAAAGCCCTTTTACCCGAGGAAAGGTGCTGCCTATAAATACTACCCTCAGTATCAGGCCTCAGCAGCTCCCCCACAGGGAAAGCAGGCCAAGGGATGGGGTAATGGGTCCCGTAGGCAGCAAGCCCCCAAGCCTGCACCACCAGCCCCTGCTCAGCAGGGTGGGGGTTTTGACTTTCCTCAGCATAGCCTCTCCCCCTCAGCTGGTTTCTCTCAGCACAGGAGGCCGGCTGGTCCACTTTGCCCAAAGGTGGTCCAACATCACCACAGATACCTGGGTACTTCACATAGTTCAAAAGGGTTATCTTCTTCACTTTCACCAGGTACCTCCCTCCTACTTTCCGGGGGAGCCTCCCAGACTGCCTTTGCACAGGGCCTTACTCCTTCAGGAGTTAGCAATTCTTGTTCAGGAACACCGGCAGGGAGACTGGCTATGCTCCTTGGATCTGAAAGATGCATATACTCATATCCTCATTCATCCGGACCACAGACAATATCTCAGATTTGTTGTGGGAGGAAATCATTACCAGTACAGAGTGCTGCCCTTTGGCCTATCCTCCGCACCCAGGGTGTTCACCAAATGCCTCGCAGTGGTGGCGGCTTATCTGAGACTTCAAGGTCTGTTTGTGTTCCCATACCTGGACGACTGGCTCATCAGAGCCCAGTCTTCCCAAGAGGCCACTCAAGCCACTCATCGCACTGGGGCTCTGCTCCAGCACTTGGGTTTTGTCATAAACTTCGCAAAGTCCACTTTGCTCCCCTCTCAATCTCGAGTTCATCGGCGCCCGGTTGGACACACTTCAGGCACGGGCCTTCCTCCCTCTAGACAGGGCCAAGCGGCTCATGGATCTCGCCGGCCTCTTTCACAGCAATGCGCTGGTCCCAGCCAGACACTTTCTGCGACTGCTCGGCCATATGGCTTCCACAGTCCATGTGACCCCCAATGCCCGACTGAACATGCGTCCTGCTCAGTGGTGCCTTCGCAATCAATGGCATCAGGCCACGGGGAGCCTAGCGGACTCTGTACAGATCTCCGACCAGCTGGTCTCTTTTCTCTACAATGGTGGCTTCATCTGCCAAACCTGGTACTAGGAGTGACTTTTCAGCCCCCTACGCATTCTCAGGTCCTGACGACTGATGCTTCTCTCATGGGTTGGGGAGCACATTGCCAAGAGACATGTACTCAAGGCCTCTGGACTCCTTGGGAGTCTGCTCAGCAGATAAACTTCCTGGAGCTCAGAGCCATCCGCCTAGCGCTCAAAGCATTCTCTCACCTGGTTTCTCACCAGTCGGTGCTGATACAGACAATCAGGTTGCAATGTTCTACGTGAACAAACGAGGCGGAACAGGCTCCTTCCTTCTCTGTCAGGAGACACAAAAACTATGCTCTTGAGCAGTCCACCACGGCATCATCCTCCAAGGCTGTCTATCTCCCAGGTCAAGAAAATTACCTGGCCGACAAGCTCAGCAGGATCCTCCAGCCACACGAGTGGAGGTTGGATCCGCTGGTGGTTCAGCGGATCTTTCTCAAGTGGGGCCTCCCCACCATGGATATGTTTGCCAGTCCTCTGAACCGGCAGCTGCCCAGATTCTGCTCTCGACAGCCGCATCCTCTCCGGGTAGCGGCGGATGCTTTTCTAATTCCATGGTCCACCGGCCTCTTGTATGCCTTTCCTCCCATGCCACTGGTGTCTCGGACGCTCTTCAAGGTTCTCAGAGACAAAGCATCGATGATCCTAGTGGCTCCCCGGTGGCCAAGGCAACCTTGGTTCCCGCTTCTGATGCAGCTAGCGGTAGACACTCCTCTTCCACTGGGATTTCAGCCCGACCTCCTGTTGCAGGATCAGGGGACTCTCCTACACCCCAATCTCCGGTCCCTTCATCTGATGACCTGGCTGCTGAAAGGGTAGTCCTTGCTCTTCTGCAGCTACCTCCAGAGGTGGAGGAGGTCGTCTTGGCCTCCAGGAGGCCCTCCACCCGAAAGGCCTACACGCTCAAGTGGCGTCGGTTCTCCGTCTGCTGTACTCAGCAGTCTCAAGATCCTTTCTCCTGTTCAGCATCAGTGATCTTGCAATACTTGCTCTCTCCAACCTTGGACTAAAGTCCAACTCGGTAAAGGTCCACCTCAGTGCTCTTTCTGCGCATCACATGCCGGTGGATGGTAGACCTCTTTCCAGCCACCCTCTGGTGGCTCAGTTTCTCAGAGGCCTCCTTCTCCTTAAGCCACCTTTGCGCCCGCCAGCCCCGGACTGGGATCTTAATGTGGTGTTGCAGCGGATTACCTGTTCACCTTTTGAGCCTATGGCTACCTGTCCGCTACGTTTTCTTTCATGGAAAACCTTGTTCTTGGTAGCCCTCACTTCGGCTAGACGCGTTAGTGAGCTGCAGGCCCTGGTTTCTGATCCTCCTTACACTAGGTTCTACAAGAACCGGGTAGTCCTACGGACTCACCCTAAATTTCTTCCCAAAGTGGTTTCCCCTTTTCACATCAACCAGGAGGTGGTACTTCCGACCTACTTTCCCAGGCCACACTCCAGCCGAGCTGAAATGGTCCTGCATACCCTGGACTGTAGAAGGGCGTTGACCTTCTACCTTGACCGTACGCGGGAGCACCGAAAGGCTGTTCAGCTCTTCGTGTCTTATGACCCCAACAAGCTGGGGCTCCCTGTCTCCAAGCGTACTCTGTCCATCTGGATTGCGGACTGTATCACTTGGGCGTACGAGGCTGCCGGCCTCGTGCTGGAAGGTAGCGTCACAGCTCTTCGTGTTCGGGCGAAGGCTACATCGGTAGCTTACCTCTGCTCTGTTCCATTGGCAGACATCTGCCGGGCCGCTACTTGGTCTTCAAGCCAGACTTTTGCAGCCCATTACTGCCTGGAGAGGGAGTCCCGCAGGGACAGTGCTTTCAGACAGGCAGTCCTCCGTAACCTCTTCGAGGTATAGGCAACTCCTGCCCTCTGTCCCGGATGTTGGGCTACCGGTTGGAGACATATTCAGAGAAGATTCCTTCCTTCTGTGCTAATGACCTTGAGGGAGCTCATTTTTGTGCTTAGGGTCTCCGGTAGCCTTAAGCTTGGGAGTCCCATATGTGAGGACTGACTTCCTGCTTGGTCCTGGAGAAAGCGTAGTTACTCACCTGTAACAGGTGTTCTCCAGGAGCAGCAGGAATCAGTCCTCACAACCCTCCCTCCTCCCCTTGGAGTTGCAGTTATATGCTTTCGTTTTTACTAATTTTTGCTGTCTTTTAGCTATGTCATCTGACTGAGCAAGATGGCACCCTTGGGCGGGAAGAGGACCGCGCATGTGCGCTGCAATTCCCAAAGGCTTTCTTTGAGAGCTGGGGAAAATTGCTCCGAGGGCTCCGTCGGCGCCGACGTCACCCATGTGAGGACTGATTCCTGCTGCTCCTGGAGAATACCTGTCACAGGTGAGTAACTATGCTTTTCTTGTGGTCATGTTTGCCTGCCGCACGACGCTTACCGGTACCGCCAGTTCTTTTCTTTCCCATCTAAAAAAAAAAAACTTAGGCTTGGACTGTTTCTCTTCAGAAACTTTTTTTCTTTTTGGTGCTGGGCGCCATTTTGGGCACTAGGCCCCATATTCCTAAATCATGGAAAAGCCAACTAGTGGTTTTAAAAAATGTACTAAGTGTGGCGGTACCATCTCTGTCACGGACACCCATGACTGGTGCCTTAAATGTTTTAGGACCTGAACATTCTCCAACTGAATGTCTCTCCTGTATGGGGATGACTAAAAGAGGAAGACAGAACTGGGCTGCAAAGCTCGGTACCCTCTTCTTCGAATGCCAGATCCATTGCATCGACATCGTCAAGGGCCTCTTCCTCCCATGGACCTCAGGTAACTAAACATAAAATGAGTCTTGAAGGACTAGAAAAGGGGACTGTTACTTCTGGAGAGAGCTGCAATTGTGAGTATATACTTCTAGGAATTTTCTGAAAGGAATTCTTTCTATTAAAGCTAATTAATCTGTGTACCCACTATTTTGTTAAATCAGTCAGGGCCTAGTAGCAGCAGTTTAAGTTTAAATTTAAAACACAGAAGAGAGCTTTCTGGTTAAATTTATAACCCAGCAGAGAGCTTGTAGTTTAAATTTTCATAATAAGTTAGAGCCTAGCAGCAGCAAAGAGCTATAATTTAAATAAGAATATAGCTTACCTCAGCAGCACAGGACAGGGTACTGTGTAGCAGCCCTCTTTTAATAAGTGTTATTACCCACCCACCCCTGGGATAATTGTAGCTTTATAGGTACTTACACATCTTAAAAGACAGGAGGTGCGCTCAGGTGAAGCTTGTTACCCAAATCAGTCATACACTAAGGACCTTAGAGAAATTAAGCTTCAGGTGAGCAAAGTATATTAAACATATTAGATACAGTTTTATTGGTATAAATATCCATAGCAACCCTTAAGTAAAGAACTTAACGATCTAAGCAAACTTAAAACTAAGATGCAGACAGCAGTCCAGCAACGAGATGGGGGCTTTCCAGTCTTTTGCATTGAGTGTCACATGTATGATTTTCTCCTAGTTGGTGAGAGGTCTTACGTGTACACTAGGTGCAAGGAGCTCTTTGCTCTCAGGGAACAAGTCTGTTCTCTAGAGGCTAGAGTAGCAGACTTGGGAAAGCATAAAGACAGAGGTACATGGATGAGACCTACAGGGATATAGTCCTGAAGTCCCACCTCCAGTCTGCCAGCATCCCTGTTGCCATGGAGGAGAGAGGTCACATGACAGAGCATCACCCTGGTGTGGCAGGAAGTGACCCTGTAACTAGGACTCTGTCCTCCAGGTGATGTAAAAACCCTCTCGCACAGGAAGTTTCTCCAGGGTCATGTGCCCATGAGGGAAGGGTCATGTGCCCATGAGGGAAGGGTTAGGACAGCCGTTATAGTTGGCGATTCGATCATTAGGCATGTAGATAGCTGGGTGGCTGGTGGACGTGAGGATCGCCTGGTAACATGCCTGCCTGGTGTGAAGGTAGCAGACCTCACGTGCCACCTAGATAAGGTCTTAGATAGTGTTGGGGAGGAGTCTGTTGTCTTGGTATGTGTCGGTACCAATGACATAGGAAAATGTGGTAGGGAGGTTCTGGAGGCTAAATTTAGGCTTTTAGGTAGGAAGTTCAAATCCAGAACTTCCAGGGTAGCGTTCTCCGAAATGCTTCCCATTCCACGTGCAGGACCCAAAAGGCAGGCAGAGCTCCAGAGTCTCAATGCATGGATGAGACAGTGGTGCAGAGATGAGGGTTTTGGATTTGTTAGGAACTGGGGAACATTCTGGGGAAAGGAGGGGCTCTTCCGAAGGGATGGGCTTCACCTTAACTGGGATGGAACCAGGCTGCTGGCATTAACCATTTAAAAGGAGAGAGCAGCTTTTAAACTAGGTAATAGGGGAAAACCGACAGTTACCCAAGAGCGGATGGTTCGGAAGAATGTATCCTTTGAAGGATACTACCAAAAGCAGAGGTTCCAAAAAAGAGTAAAGTAACCCAAATGCCCTAGAGTATGGAGCAGACAGAGCTTAAAGATCCCAAATTACCCATGTCTACCAATAGCCAAATTAATATGAATAAAATAGTCTCTAAAATGCTTGTATGCAAATGCTAGAAGTCTAAAAAAAATAAGATGGGAGGGTTAGAATATATAGCACTAAATGAGAGGTTAGATATGATTGGAATATTAGAAACATGGTGGAAGGAGGACAACCAGTGGGACACTGATACCTGGGTACAAACTATAGCGTAATGATAGAGCTGATCAAATTGGTGGAGGAGTTTCGCTCTGTTAGAGAGGGCATTGAGTCAGAAAGGATTAAAGTTTTGCAGGAAACAAAATTTGTTGTAGAATCTCTATGGATTGAAATTCCATGTAAAAAGAGGAAGGCAATGTCAGTGGGGGTGTACTATCGACCGCCTGGCCAGAATGAACAAATGTATGATGAAATGCCCAAAGAAATCAAGGAAGCTAACAAATGTTGCAGCGCAGCAATAAAGGGTAATTTCAATTACCCCGATATCGACTGGGTCAGTGTCACAGCAGGACATGCTAGGGAGAAAGTTCCTAGATGACATAAATGACTGCTTCTTGGAGCAGCTGGTTCATGAACCGACCAGAGGGGAAGCCATATTAGACCTATTCCTTAGTGGAACACCAGATCTAGTGCAAGAGATAAGGGTGTTGGGGCCACTTGGCAATAGTGATCATAGCATGATCGCCTTTGATTTAATTATTGGAGGAGGGATAGTAAGGAAATCCACAGTACTACCTTTTAACTTTTGAAAGGGAGACTATGATAAAATGAGGAAAATAGTTACGAAAAAACTAAAAGGAGCAGTTGCAAAGGTTAAAGACTGACTTCAAGCTTGGGTGTTGAAAAATACTATCTTGGAAGCCCAGACCAGCTGTATTCCATGCTTTAAGAAAAGTGGAAGGAAGTCCAAAAAACTGCCAGCATGGTTTAAAGGTGAGGTCAGAGAGGCTGTTGCCAAAAAAGCATCTTTCAGGAAATGGAAAAAAGCCAAACGACGAAACCTGGAAACAGCACAAGCACTGGCAAGTCAAATGCAAGGCATTGATAAAGCAGGCAAAGGGAGAATTTGAGAAGAAGCTTGCTGTGGAAGCAAAAACGCAAAGATTTTTTTCCAAGTACATTCGTAGTAAAAAACCTGTGAGTCAGTTAGTTGGTCCATTAGATGAGAGGAGTTAAAGAGGCACTAAGAGGCGACAAGGCGGTAGCAGAGAAACTGAATTCCTTGCTTCGGTCTTTACTGAGGAAGATGTAGGGATGTTACCCATGACTGAAGTGGTATTTAAAGGTGCAGAGGAATTGAAGGAAATATCAATACATCGGGAAGATGTATTACAACTATTAAACTGAAGAATAGCAAATCACCTGGGCCAGATGGTATACATCCAAGGGTGTTGAAAGAACTGAAATATGAGATTACTAATAGCAAGTCTGCAATCTGTGAACTATCATTAAAATCATTTCTAATACCTGAAGATTGGAGGATCACCACCAATGTAACACCAATTTTTAAAAAGGGTTCCAGGGGTGATCCGGGAAACTACAGACCGGTGAGCCTTACGTCAGTACCAGGGAAAAATGGTAGAAACCATCATAAAGAATAAAATTACTCAGCATGTAGATAGTCATGACCTAATGGGAGACAGCCAACATGGGTTTAGGCAAGGAAGATCTTGTCTTACTAATCTTATGTTTTTTTGAAAGCGTGAATAAACAGGTGGACAAAGGGTGAGTCGGTTGATATAGTGTATCTGGACTTTCAGAAAGCCTTTGACAAGGTCCCTCATCAGACTTTTGGCAAAACTAAAGAGTCATGGGATAGGAGGCAGTGTACTACTGTGGCTCAAGAACTGGTTAAGATAGAAAGCAGAGGGTTGGGCTAAATGGCCAATTTTCCCAATGGAGAAAGGTGAATAGTGGTGTACCCCAGGGATCTGTGCTGGGTCTGCTGCTTTTTGACATATTCAGAAATGACCTGGAAAGTGGAATGAGTGAGGTTATCAAATTTGCAGATGACACAACTATTTAAAGTTGTTAAAACCCAAGAGGATTGTGGAAAATTGCAAGAGTATCTTGATTGGAAGACTGGGCATCAAAATGGCAGATGAAATTTAATGTGGACAAGTGCAAAGTTATGCACCTAGGGAAGAACAACCCAACCTATGGTTACACAATGCAAGGTTCCACATTAGGAACCACCACCCAGGAAAAAGATTTAAGCGTCATTCTGAATAATATGTTAAAACCCTCGGCCCAGTGTGCAGCGGCAGCCAAGAGAGCAAATAGAATGCTCGGTATCATAAGGAAAGGAATGGAAAATAAAGCAAAAGATATTATAATGTGTCTATCGTTCCATGGTGAGACTGCATCTTGAATATTGTGTGCAATTCTGGTCGCCGTATCTTAAAAAGGATATAGTGTTAGAAAAGGTACAGGGAAGAGCCACCAAAATGGTAAAGGGGATGTAAGGATACTCCTATGAAGAGGCTAAAAAGGTTAGGGCTCTTTAACCTGGAAAAGAGATGGCTGAGGGGAGATATGATAGAAGTCTATAAATTAATGAGCGGAGTGGAACGGGTAAATGTAGATCGATTGTTTACGTTTTCAGAATATAGAAAGACTACAGGACATGCAATGAAGCTAGAGGGTAAACTATTTAAAACTAATAAATATTTTTTCACTCAACGTGTAATCAAACTCTGGAATTTGTTACCAGAGGATGTTGTAAAGGCTGTTAGTGTAGCTGGGTTTAAAAAAGGTTTGGAGAAGTTCCTGGAGGAAAGGTCCATAAACCATTAAGGGACCCAGGATATCAATGCTTGACCCAGTACAAGCATTGCAGAACCTGTGTCTTTTGGGGAAGCTGCTAGGTACGTATGACCTAGATTGGCCACTGTTGGAAACAGGATACTGGGCTTGATGGACCTTGGTCTGACCCAGTATGGCATATCTTATGTTATGTTCTGAAAAGCCAGTCCTCAAAGGGTAGCTCTCCTGCTAAGCATCAAGAGGCCATTGGCATTTCCCTTGAGGGAACCACACCGGCAAAACAGCCCTGGCAGGAGCCTTCAGCTTCCAAAGCGTTGATGGGGCCTCAGGATGTTCTTGAGGCCTCAACCTCGCAAGACGTACCTGTGCCATGCTCAGGGGTTCTAGCCATGTTTACCGGTACCAACACCCAGGCATCGGCAGCGTCGATAGACCAGAGGTTCCTCGCTGTCAAGCACAGCATCGCAGCTCTTTCAGCTGCAGTACCAGTGGCCCATCGGGCACCAGTACCAACATCAACAATGATGCTGGTACTGACACCAGTACAGACACCAATACTGGTACTGGCCCCGGTGGGAATTCTTCCCATGCTATCTCTGGCTGGAATTGACAGATCGGTATCGGCTCAGCTCGGTACCAACTTCAAAAGTACCAGGACCATGCTTTGCAGGAGCATCAGGGTCAGGAATACTTTGATTCCTCCGATTCTGAAGACGGACAATTCTGCTGGCACTAGAGGGTTTCTCCCAGAAGATCCCTCTTCTCCCCCAACACAGAATGTCACCTCCAGAGGACATGTCCTTTCAGGATTTTAGCCATGATATGGCCAAAGGTCTTTCAATCACAGTAGCTCCTGAAGAGGAGCCCAGAGCAAAGGAGTTGGAAATTCTCCAATATCCTAAAGCTCCTAAGGAGGCAGCTACTCTGCCTATCCATGAAATTCTGCATAACTTGATGCTCAGAATGTGGGAGACACCTCTGAACCACTTCTCACTCTAGGATACTGGATAGTATGTGTTGCGTTCCCCCCCCCCCATGTCCTGGATTTCAGAAAACTCAGCTGCCACACCATTCCATGGTAGTGGAGTCAGCCATGCGTAGGATGAAAAGTGCAAAAAGGCATGCATCCAATTCTCCAGGTTGTGAATGCAGGACTCTGGATGCTTTTGGGCGCTGCACTTTTCAAGCTTCCATGCTCTCAGCTAGGATCAGTTCATATATTCTATAAATGGGAATGTTCCTTAAGGAAGTCACAGGAGACTTGGAACTTATGAGCCCATTTCTCCCAGATGACAAGACGAGGTTTTCTTGCTCTAGTTAAGCATGCTCAAGATGTCTCCAAGTTTTTTTAATTGTACATCCTTTGACTGCTTCGAATGCATCAGCAGAATCTCTATTGCCATTGGTGCACGAAAGATTGCCTGGTTGCAGGCATCAGACTTGGAGACTTGGGTACAGGACACATCAGGCAAGATTCCTTGCACGGGGGAGAATCTCTTCGGCAAGAACTGGCAGGAAAAGGCTAATGAGTTAGATTGTCAATCTACAGCCACTCCAGCCAAAAAGGCCTTATAAAAAAGCCCTCTTTCAGCAAAAAGGAAATTTTAGCCTTCCTATTCCCAGCAGAGTCAGACTCGGGGTCAGGTTGCCCAAAAAGGGCAAACTAGACAGCAGAAGAAGCCAAAAGGCCTGAGGGCCCAACCAGCTCCCCAGGTTCAGCCCCCTCAAGGGCTTTGACTCCTTCCTAGAGTTTTGCCTTCCTGCCTCTGAGGGATCCCCAACCCCCCAATATCCTGGGCAGGTTATGCCACTTTGCCAACAGATGGCATCAGATAACAGCTGAAGATTGGACTTTGTCCATTGTAGGAGAAGGGTACAAGCTTCATTTTCACAGCATGCCCCCTCCTACAATTCTAAAGCAATTCAATTCTCAAACCTCCACAGACAATCTGTTAGATCACGAGGTCTCCACACTTCTTACCCAAGGGGCAATAGAGGAAGTGCCCCTTCAACGGGGTGCAGGGTTCTACTCCCCCTATTTTCTCATTCCAAAGAAAACAGGGGGACACAGACCCATTTTGGACCTCAGAATTGAACAAATACCTGTTTCGAGAGAAGTTCAAAATGATTTCTCTAGGAACTCTTCTGCCATACCTTCAAAGCCAGGATTGGCTTTGCGCTCTAGACTTAAAGGATTCTCACTCACATTCTCATCCATCCAGATCACAGGAAATTTCTAAGATTCCTTTTCAGGGGAAGACATTTCCAGTACAGGGTTCTTCCTTTTGGTCTGGCTTCAGCACCAAGGGCATTCACGAAATGCATTGCAGTAGTAGCTGCATTTCTACGAACCCTGGGGATATTTGTCTTCCCTTACTTAGATGACTCACTCATTCAAGCCCCTACAGTTGCAGAGGCCAGCACTGCACTGTCCCATACAATGTGAATTCTCCAATACTTGGGATTGGTAATAAACTTCCCAAAATCCCAACTTGTTCCTTCCCAATGCCTAGAATTCATAGGAGCCTGTCTAGATACCAGACAAGCAAAGGCTTTCCTTCCACAGACCCGGGGTCTTCGCATAATATAACTAGCTTCTCAAGCAGCAGGCAAATCTTCCCTCACTGCTCGAGAGCTACTACAGTTACTAGGACATATGGCTTCCACAGTTCATGTAGTCCCATATGCTTGCCTCCACATGAGAGCAGCTCAGTGTACCCTATCCACACAGTGGACACAGGCCACAGGTCATTTGTCGGACAAAATAATAAATTCTCAACAATTTTGTCCCTCCAATGGTGGCAGTCATAGAACCTGACAGTGGGGTCTCCTTTTCATCAACCCTCTTTTCAGGCCATCCTAACAGATTCATCACAGGTGGGTTGGGGAGCACACCTGAATCATCTCTACCCAGGGAACCTGACTCCACAGGAGGCCGGTTTACACACAAACCACCTGGAATTAAGAGCAATCTATTTAGCTCTTCGAGTATTCCATGCCCAGCTCAGCTACAAGACAGTCCTAGTCCAGACAGACAATCAAGTAGCCATGTTCTATGTGAACAAGCAGGGCAGAACAGGCTCTGTCGTTATGCAACGAAGCTTTGCGACTGTGGGCCCTCACCAGAGTATCAAATTCACCTTCTAGTGGTATATCTTCCAGGCATTCAATACCTTTGGGCAGACAAACTCAGTTGAGTACTGCTGCCTCACGAGTGGTCCCTCCACCTAGATCAGGTGGCAAAGATATTTCATCTCTGGGGCACTCCAGACATAGACCTCTTTGCAAGTCCATTGAATGCCAAACTTCTCCGGTTCTGTTCCAGGATTCCGGCTCACAATTGTCAGGCAAGGGATGCCTTCCTCCTTCACTGGGGTCATGACTTCCTTTATGCCTTCCCACCCATTCCCCTCATCCCGAAGACACTCTTCAAGCTTCAGAGAGACAGGGGTCGCATGATCCTCATAGCACCACAATGACCACGCCAAACGTGGTATCCCCTGTTTCTACATCTCTCTCAAGCAGCACCTCTGGAGTTAGCGCATGCTCCAGATCTCCTTTCCCAGGAGAATGGGATGCTATGGCACCTGAATCCCAGTCCCTGCACCTCATGGCCTGGTTTCTGAAGACTTAGACCTCCAGGATTGCAACCTGTCCGAACAGGTAAAAGAGATCCTTCAGGCTTCTAGGAAACTTTCCACAAGAAGATCTTATGCCTTCAAGTGGAAACGTTTTACTTTATGGTGCTACAAGAAGGGATTAAACCCCCTTGTCATACCCTTAGAATTGATACTAGAGTATCTCCTTCACTTACCGAATTGGTCTTTAGACCAGAATTCGATAAGAGTCCATCTTAGTGCAATTGCAGCTTCTTATAAGCCTCTGAATGGACAACCAATTTCCTCTCATCCACTCATATCAAGATTTAAGAGGCCTTCTATTAACCAAACCTCCCATCAAGCCACCACCGGTGGTATGGGATCTAAATCTAGTTCTCGGGCAGCTCATGAAGCCGCCTTTTGAACCTTTGGCCACTACAGCCCTTACGTTTTTGACCTGGAAGGTCATCTTCCTAATTGCAATCACCTCTGCACATCGCATTAGTGAATTGCAAGCATTAGTGGCTGATCCTCCTTATACTAGGTTTCATCATGATAAAGTTGTTCTTAGAACTCATCCACACTTTATGCCAAAGGTGGTTTTGCCTTTTCATTTAAATCAATCAATTTATCTTATATTTTTTCAGAGGCCTCCCGCCTCTAATGCAGAAAAACCTTCATACTTTGGATTGTAAAAGGGCCTTAGCCTTTTACATAGAAAGTCCTCGCAACTTTTTATAGCTTTTGACTAGTCATTTGGGACTTCCAGTCTCCAAAAGAACTTTATCTAAATGGATTGCCCAATGCATATCCTTTGCTTATGAGAGTAAGGGTCTTCCTCTTCAGGACCATGTCACAGCTCATAATGTGAGAGCCATGGCAGCTTCTATGGCTAATCTCCACTCTATCTGACATTTGTCGAGCAGCCATCTGGGCTTCAGTACACACCTTCACAGCCCACTACTGCCTGGATAAAGCCTCCTGTCGTGATGCTTTCTTTGGCCAAGCTGTTCTTCAAAATCTCTGACCTAAATCAACTCCTACCCACCAACCCTGAAGGAATGCCAGAGATCCATGGGAGGAAGGATTCCTACCTTCTAGGGTGGCACCTTCCTGGCGTTATCTCCCTGGCATCTTCAGCTAGGGAGTCCCCCATATGTGAAGACTACATTCCTGCTTGTTCCTGGAGATAGCATAGTTACTCACCTGTAACGGGTGATCTCCGGGAACAGCAGGAATTTAGTCATCACAACCCCCCACCTCCCCTAGGAGTTGTCTGTCTTTCTCTTTCCTTTCTCCCTCTATCCTTTCACTCAGCTACAAACTTAACCGAAGAGGGACAGTGGGAAAGGCAGGAAGGCAGCATACATGTGCTGAGGGATGCTCCCAAAAGCATTCCTTTTGGATGCTGGGGAGCATTCCCACGCAGGCTCCGTCAGTACTGACGATACCCATATGTGAAGACTAAATTCCTGCTGTTCCCAGAGATCACCTGTTACAGGTGAGTAACTACACTATGCCTCTGTATAGGTCGTTGGTGTAACCTCATTTGGAGTATTTTGTGCAGTTCTGGAGACCATACCTTCAAAAGGTTATAAACAGGTTGGAGTCTGTACAGAGGGTGGCTACTAAAATGGTTAGTGGTCTTCATTATAAAGCATGAGAGGACAGACTTGATCTTAATATGTATACTTCAGAGGAAAGGCAGGATAGAGTAGATATGATAGAGATGTTTAAATATCTCTGGTACAAATGCACAGGAGAGCCTCTTTCGATTGAAAGCAAGCTCTGCTATGAGGGGACATAGGATGAGGGTGAAAGGGGATAGACTGGAGTAATATGTGGACATATTTCTTCAGGAACAAGCAGGAAGTCAGTTCTCACATATGGGTGATGTCTGCACAGACTGAGCCCTCGCAGAAGCATTCTCCCAACTTTCAAAGAAAGCCTTTGGAAGATGCTACCACATGTGTGGTCCCCTTCTGCCCAAGTGTGCCATCTTGCTCAGCCCCCTTTTTTCCAGAGCCCTTCAGATGTCCGGTGTGTCCCTGGAAAAAGTTGATTTTTTTTTTTTTTTTTGTTTCAAGTTTCCAACTCACCCTGGTATTGCACCGGTACTCGTTCCGCTATCGACCTATGCCTTGGTGTCTGGTTTGGTTCAAAATTTTTGTAGTTGTCCTTTTTTCTTTTCTGGCGCCTTGGTGCCTTTCTCCTGCTGGCAGCCCGGAGGGTCTTTGACCTTGCAGGGGTGTCCCCCCCCCCCCCCACCAGCTACCAGTGGGTTTAAGAAGTGTGATCGGTGCTCTAAAATTGTCCTTGACCCACACACAAACTGCTGCCTTCGTTACCTCAGGCCAGACCATGAGCCGGTGGCCTGCGGTCTCTGCAAGATGTCCAGCAAGGCCCTCAAGAGCTGCCAGCAGCAGTACAAGTTCTTCCCTGAATTCCTGGCACCACCTAAAGCTGGGGCCTCATCTGAGGCCCTCACACCTCAGGCAGAGCTTTCTGAGTTTGAGCCTTGTCGGGTGTTCTCCAAAATGGGGGTCTCCCTTGAGGGAACAATCCTTGAAGGCAGCATCCTTGGATGGTTCCAACCAGCCAGGAACTGCCCGGTTCTGTAGTCGGAGGCATCTGAGAAGGAGCAACCTGCAAAGGTCCCCCAGAAGGATCTGGCTGTGGACTAGCCTTGGTGTCCAGACACCATCCTAGTTAAGGATTCCCCTTTGGGGGAGCTAATGTTGGGCCCAAGTCCCTCCTGTGCCCATGCCAAAGGCTGCAGAGCCTTCTGGGCTGGAGTCCAGAATGGCAGCACTGGAGCAGAGTTTGCCTTCATGAACCAGCAGTGGGTACATGTCAGATTTCACCAGTTCATCTGCCCCAACCATCATGCCATCAACTTCCAAGACATCCCTGGAGGCTGAGCCGATCCTCGCGGTCCTTCAGCCTAGTCTATCTTCAGCCAAGGTCACACTCAGTCCCACTCGGGTGCAGGCCGCAGAGCATCAGTGCCTTCAAGGCCCACAGAGCAGCCCTTGAGAGTCCACTACAGACTACTCAAAGTGGGAGACGGAGGGCGAGGAGTCACCCAACACCCGTTGCCACTGACATCCCTTCCAATTCCCCTGGGTCAGAACCTCTGTGGCGGTCCCTGCCAGAGGACATGGGTTTCTTGTCCTTTGAAGGACATGTCCAAGGCCCTAGCATTCCCAGCCCTCAGGCAGATGAGTTAGATCCTCCAGTACAAGGCCCCTCCATGGGAATCGCTAACGGTACCCATTCCTCTCATCCTGGAACAGCTCATGCTCCCCCATGTGGTAGTTGCTGGCCTCTGCCGTTGGTGAACAGACAGCTCAACTTGATGTAGCTGGTCTGCTGGAGCCTGGGCTTCAGAAGTCACAACTGCCACAACTCCATGGTGGTGGTGTCAGCCATGCATCATCTGAAGATGCACTCCTTGATGCCCCCGGCAGGGAGGCGTGCACCTTGGATGCCTTCAGCAGAAAGTGCTACCAGGGCTCTGATGCTCCTCTGCTGCATCCAGGCCTACCAGCTGTACATGGGCATGTACCTGAGAAACCTGGCAAAAGAACTCACCGGGTTCTCAACTAGCCTCTGAGGAACCCTTGCAGCGCTTCAAGAGCCTGGCCAAGGCCATCCATGAGTGCTCCAAACTTGTCTCAAGCAGCTCGACTGCGTCAAATCAGCAGCTCGAGTAGCTGCAGCAGACATTGGTGCATGCTGCTAAGTTTGGCTTCAGTCCTCCAATCTCAAGCAGTGGGTTCAGGACAAACTGGTCAATATCCCATGCCAAGGGGAGAACCTCTTTGGCAAACCTATGACAGACAAGTCTGCCAAGCTGGAGACGGTGTTCATGACAAGGACCAGGCTCTCCAAGAAGACCACTGCCCCTCCCTGACGGAAGAACTCAGGTAAAAAGCCCTTTTACCCAAGGAAGGGAGCTGCTTACAGAAACTACCCACCCTATCAGGCCTCCTGGCTCCCCAAAAGGGTCAGCAAGCCAAAGGACATGGGCATGGCCCACATAAGCAGAAGGCTCCAAAACCCCAGGCACTGGTCCAGCCAGGGGGAGTTTTTGACTCCTTGAGCATATCCTTTCTACCCCAGGGAGATCATCAGCCCACAGGGGGATGTCTGACCTTTTATGCCCAGAGGTGGGTGACCACCACAGATTCCTGGGCATTAAGGGTAGTCGGAGGGCTACCACCTCCACCTAACTCAGACACCACCTCTTATTTCCCAGGAGAGCCCCTCAGGTCTCCCCTCCACCGGGACCACCTTCTGAAGGAGTTGGCAGGTCTTCTCTAGGACAAAGCAGTGGAACCAATGCCCCACCACCTCAAGGGCAAAGGGTTCTACTCCAGATACTTCCTCATGCCAAAGAAGATAGGGGGGCCTAAGGCCCATCCTCTACCTGCACAACCTCAAATTCCTGGTGAGGGAGAAATTCAAGATGCTCTCCCTTGGAACATAGCCAGTATGGCAGCAATGCTCCTTAGACCTCAGGATGCTTATACCCACATCCTTATCCACCCCAGCCACAGGCAATACCTGCGGTTCATAGTGGGGGGCAGGCACGTTCAATACAGGGTGCTCCCCTTTGGCTTATCTTCTGCCCCAAGAGTCTTCACAAAATGCCTGGCAGTTGTGGCTGCTGCCTTCCAGCTCCAGGGGATCTTCATCTTTCCCTACCTGGGTGACTGGCTCATAAGGGGGAGGCATAGCCAGCCACTACATGCACCATCCAGGTTCTGCAACACTTGGATAAACCACCCCAAGTCCCACCTCCTCCCCTCACAGTGCCTGGAGTTCATTGGAGCAAAGCTCAATATCCTCCAGTCAACAGCTTTCCTACCCAGATACTGCACCAATTGGCTCCGGTTCCTTGCTCAGGATGTACAACAGTCTCTTGGTGCCCACCTGACTTCTGTGCCTCCTTGGGTACATGGCCTCCATGGTACACATGAGGGCAGCACAGTGGTGTCTCCAGGACCAGTGGTCTCAGTGACACCAGTTGGCAGACTCACTGAACTGCTGGTGACAGTCGCCCCAGCATCTCAAAGCAGGCATGACATTTCAGGCCCCAAGTCACTTGAGGGTCCTCACCAGACACCTGCCTGCTCAGTTGGGGAGCCCACTGGCGATCTCCACACTCAGGGCAACTGATCACCAGAGAGCAGCACCCAGCAAATGAACCTCCTGGAGCTCCAGGCCATATACCTTGCCCTGAGGGTCTTCTGTCACCACCTACATCACTAGCCAGTGCTGGTCCAGACAGACAACCAGGTGGCAATGTTCTACATGAACAAACAAGGGGCATGGGGTTTCATGCCCTTTGTTAGGGGCACTGGTACTCTGCTCATATGCCCACAATAGGATTCCCTGATGGATTCCAGTGTACCTGCCAGGCCAGGACAACCTGCTGGCTGACATGCTCAAGAGGGTTCTCCAGCTGCACAAGTTGCAGCTGGACCCCAGGGTAGTCTGCTTTTCTGTCTCTGGGGGGGACTTGTGATGGACCTTCGCCAGTCCGAACTTTCAGTTGCCCTACTTTTGCTCCTGGCAGGCCAATGCCTTCAGGGTGGCAGCAGACACGTTCCTGGTCTCATGGTCAGAGGGCCTCATGTATGCCTTCCCTCTGATGCCACTAATTGCCAAGACCCTGTTCAGGGTGCTCTGTGACAGGGCCTCGCTCATTCTGATAGCTCATCAGTGGCCCAGACAGCCATGGTTTCCGCTGCTCCTGAGGCTGGAAGTGGAGGTCCTTATCCCCCTGGGAACCTACCCAGGTCTTCTATCCCAGGAGGGTGGCCCCTCTCCTGCACCCCAACCTCTGGTCCCACTTGCTGACAGCATGGCTGCTGAGAGGGTAACTGGCCCCTCTCAACCTGCTGATGTATGTGGAGAACATTCTACTGGCCTCTTGCAAGGCCTTCACTAGGAAGGCTTATGCCCTTAAATGGCACAGGTTCTCTTTTTGGTGCACCCAACAGGGCTGATCCTCTCCTCTGCCCGGTGCCTCTGGTGTTACAGTACCTTCTCCACCTTTCTCAGTCCAGGCTCAAGTCTAACGCCATTCAGGTGCACCTTAGTGCCCTGGCAGCACACCACTATCTGGTGGATGGTAAGCCCCTCTTGGTCCAACCGTTGGTGACCCATTTCCTTAGGAGTTTTCTCCTATCAAAGCCCCTAGTTTGCCCTCCAGCAAATGAATGGAACCTCAACATGGTGTTGGGGCAGCTCACTTACCTACCCCTTGAGCCTATGGTAAACTGCCACCTTCGCTACCTCTTGTGGAAGGTGGCTTTCCTGGTTGCGCTCACCTCTGCTTGCAGAGTTAGCAAGCTCCAAGCCCTTGTGGCAGAGGCACCTTATACCAGGTTCTACAAGAACTAGGTGGTGCTTTGCATGCACCCCAAATGCTTGGCGAAGGTAGTGTCGCCCTTCTATCTTAACCAGGAAGTGCTGCACCCTACCTTCTTTCCAAGACCTCACTCCAGTCAGGTGGAGACAGTCTGTTGCACCTTGGACTGCAAAGGGCCTTGTCCTTCTATACCCCATGGCACTCGGTGCCACCACAAGGCTTCTCAGCTGTTTATCTCCTACAACCCTAGTAGGTTGGGGAGGCTGTGACTAAGTGTATGCTGTCCACCTGGGTGGTGGACTGCATCACCCTCGCTTATGAGCAGGCGGCGCTCCCGTTGGGGGGGGGGGGGCCATGTCATGGCACACCTTGTCAAGGCCATGGTGGCTTCAGTGGCAAACCTGTGCTCTGTCCTGATGGTGGACATCTGCCAGGGCACCACCTGGTCTTCAGTATGTACCTTTGCAGCCCCATTACTGCCTGGAAAGACCATTTTGGGGTCTAGGCAAATCCTACTCTCCGACCCTTCTGTGTTCAGGCGACTGAAGCGCTAGTTTCATCGGACACAGGTCCTACTGTGGTCTGTGGACACAGACCAAATTGCTGCTTGTGGCTCTCCTCAAGGGAAGTCCTATTTTTCTGCTATGGCCTTTCAGTAGCCTGTAGCTGGGGAGTCCCATATGTGAGGACTGACTTCCTGCTTGTTCCCAGAGAAAGTGTAGTTTCTCACCTGTAACAGGTGTTCTCCAGGGACAATAGGAATCAGTCCTCACAACCCTCCCTCCTCCCCTTGGAGTTGCTTTATTCTGTTTTTTGCCGCCTTTTAGCTGGGTCATCTGACTGAGCAAGATGGCAACCCTTGGGCACACATGCATGGTGGCATCTCCCAAAGGCTTTCTTTGAAAGCTGGGGGGATGCTTCTGATGTCACCCATATGAGGACTGATTCTTGTCCCTAGAGAACACCTGTTACAGGAGTAACTATGCTTTACAGAAAATGGTAGATGCATGGAATAGTCTCCCAGTAGAAGTGATATAGATGAGGACAGTGAATTTAAAAAAAAAAAAGGGGACAAAGGAAGGATCTCTAAGAGAAGGGACTACTGTAGTCTATATGGAAGGGCAGACTAAATAGGCTATGTCGGATTTCTTTTTTTCTACTGTCATGTATGTTAGAACAGTTCTAAATTTCCCTTTCAGGATCCTCGCCATAGTCATGTTGGCTGTGAAATGCACTCCCAACAATGGAGGTGGCAGAAGATAACCTAGCACAGAACAAAGGTGCATCGTAGGCCTGAATGCATTCTAGTCTTTAGCATTTGGTTTGTCTCTCCAATATAGCATCCCTTTGTTTTCTGCCACAAGGAACAGCATGAGTAGGTATGCCTTATGTATGTTGCTCCTATGTGAGGTTTTATGGTGGTGGCAGCATAACTTGCAGCTTGGTATATTGCAGGGACTTTGCTGTTTTTCTTTTGGGGCTTCTAATGGGAGCATGCTTCTCGCTAACTTGATTGTTGGAAGGCCAATATTTGGTGCAGTAGTGAATCTCAGTAATTCATATTCTCTGGGAACAAGCAGGAAGTCAGTCCTCACATATGGGTGACATGGGCACTGACAGAGCCCACGCAGAGCAAATCCCCCGCTTTCAAAGAAAGCCTTTGGGATTGCTACCACGCAGGTCCCCCTTCCTGCCCAAGGGTGCCATCTTGCTCAGTCTCCTTTTTTTTCCATGGAGCCCACCAGACATCTTTCCCCCGGAAAAAGTTGATTTTTCTTGCGTCCTACTATCTAGTTTTGCAACAGTACCTTTCTTGCCTGCTGACCTCAGTGCGTCGGTATCAGGGTAAACTTTTTTTTTAACTTTTTTTATTTTCTTGGTGTCTGTGCCTTTTTCTGCAGTGGCAACCCAAAGTGTCTTTGACCTTGCTGGGGTTCTTTTTCCCCTCTATGACGACCAGCAGCATTAAAGTGTGATCGGTGCGCTAAAATGTCTCTGACCGACACACATGACTGCTGCCTCGGTGCAGGCCATGACCCGACAGTCTGGCATTTGCAAAAAAATGTCATCCAAGGCCTTGAAGAGCAGACGGTAGCAGCATAACAATGTTTCCTGTGTCCCCGATGCCTCTAAGAGCCAGGACCTTGTCTGAGTCCAACACCTCGGGAGGAACACTCTGAGCCAGAGTCGTCGTGGGTCCTCAGAGGGTCTCCCTCAAGGGAACCAAAGAGGAAGAAATCCTTGAAGGCGGCATCCTAGGACTGCTCTGACCAACCAGGGTCCTCCCGGGCCAGGTCGCATAACCCCGGGCGCCTGCTCAAGCCGTCGGAAGGAGCAGCCAAGGTCCCTCAGAAGGATCCAGCTGCCAACCAGCCTCACCAGTTGGTCCTCCATTGAGGATTCCCTTCCAGGGGAGCCAGCGTCAGGTCAGAATCGCTCGGTGCCCATGCAGAAGGCTGTCTAGCCATCTGGGCTAGAGACCAGAATGGTGGCCTTGGAGCACAGTGTAACTGCCTTCTTGGAGCAGCAGTGGGTGCTGATGTCCGGCATGTCTGCTTCCTCCACTCCAACTACTGGGTGTTTGACAGACATCCCCAGTGGCTGAGTAGATCCTCAAGGCCATGCAGGCCTGGGTAGATCCTCGGCCAAAGTCACGCTCTATTTTTTCCTACTCATTGGGACCAAGGTCATCCCCGGCAAGCCCTCTGGGGTTGGTTCACACGGTGCTGGGCCCTTCAAGGCCTGAGGAGCAGTACCCCCTCGAGTTGTCAGTGTTCTGACTGGGAGACAGGACAAGAAGTCCCCAGATACCTGTCAGCACTGAGATGTCCCCTTGGATTCCTTGGAAAAGGTCCCCACTGGAAGACATGTTTTTTTTGGACTTCATCAAAGACATGTCCAAGGCTTTGGTGTTCCTCAGAGTCCGAGGAGGATCCTCAGGCTGACGAGCTTGAAATCCTCCAATACGAAGCTCCCCCTCGAATTGCTTACGGTGCCTATTCCTCCATCCTGGAGCAGCTCATGGTCCATATGTGGGAGACACTGGTGTTGGTGCCAGTGGTCAGTAAGCGGTTTGACTCGATATACCAAGTCTGCTAGAGCCCTGGCTTTCAAAAGTCACAGCTGCCACACAACTCCACAGTGGTGGAGTCTGCCATGCATCCGCTGAAGAGCCAGAAGATGCACTCCTCAGTGCTCCCCCCCCCCCCCACCCCAGCAAGGAGGCCCACACCTTGGATGCCCTTGGCAGAAAGTGCTACCAGGGCTCAATGCTGAATTGCCAGATCCAGGCCTACCAGCTGTACATGGGCATGTACCTGAGGGATATTCCAGCTGATCTGAGGAGCCTTTGCAGCACTTCAAGAGCCTGTCCAAAGCCATCTGAGTGCTCCATATGTCTCGGGCAGCCTATGATTTCAAGTCAGCAGCCTGGGTAGCTGTGGTGGGCATTGGTCCACACCGCAAGGCTTGGCTCTAGTCATCCAACCTCTAGCAATGGGTACAGAACAAGCTGGTCAATGTCCCTTGCCTGGGGGAGAACCTCTTCGGCAAACCTATGATCGACAAGCTAGCAGAGCTGGAGACAGTTCATGAAGAGGACTAGGCTCTCCAAGAAGACCACTGCCCCTCCCCGACAGAAGGGCTTGGGTAAAAAGCCCTTTTACCCAAGAATCAGCTGCTTACTGAAACTACCCATCTTACCAGGCCTCCCCAGCAAGGGCAGCAGGCCAAGGGACAAGGGCACAACGTGTGTGAGCAGAAGGCTACCAAGACCCAAGTTCTGGCTTTGGCCCTGGCCCAGCCAGGAGGGAGCTTTTGACTTCTACAGCATAGCCCCTCCCCCTCTTGGGGATCAGCAGCCTACAGGGGGTTGCCTCACCCTATATGCCCACAAGTGGGAGGCTATTACTATAGACTCCTGGGCACTAAGGGTGGTCAGGGAGGGTTACCACCTCCATCTGAGCCAAACACCTCCCCCCTTCTTCCTGGGAGAGTCCCTAAGGTCTCTCCTCCACCAGGACCACCTTCTGAAGCAGTTGGCAGGGTTTCTTGAGAACAGAGTGGTGGAACCAGTGCCCCACCACCTTGAGGGCAAGGGGTTCTATTCCAGGTACTTCCTTACACCCCCTGTCCTCTGGCACAAGGCTCATCCTCAGCCTGTGCAACCTCAAATTCCTGGTGAGGAGGAAGTTAGATGCTCTCCCTTGGAACATTGCTGCCCTACCTCCAGCAGGGAGACTGGCTATGCTCCTTAGACCTCAAGGATGACTACACACATCCTAATCCACCCAAACCACAGGCAATACCTATGCTTTGTAGTAGGAAGCAATACAGGGTTCTACCCTGTAGCCTTGCCTCGGCCCCCAGGGTATTCAGAGTGGCAATTGTTTTTGCCTTTCTCAAGCTCCAGGGGGTATTCCTTTCCCTACCTTGACTGGCTCATCAGGGGCTCCATGGCCTCTGAGGTGCAACAGGCAACAGCACACCCCATCCAGATTCTGCAACACCAGGGTAGGTTATAACGAAACCCAAACTTCAACCTTTGTCCGACACAGGCTGGAATTCATTGGGGCAAAACTAGACACCCTTCGGTCAACAGCCTTCTTGCCCACAGACCAGGCAACCCGACTCGTGTCTGTGGGCTGGGACATGCAGCACCATACTTTGGTGTCTGCCAGGTGTCTGCTGTGCCTTCTCTGGCACATGGCCTCCACAGTCCACATCACTCCAGATGCCAGTCTCCACATGTGGACAGCACAGTGGTGCCTCTGGGACCAATGGTCCTAGGTCACTGACCATCTCCAGGACAGGGTCTGGGTCAGCCACCAGCTAGCAAAATGTCTGGTCTGGTGGCAGTCACCCTGACACCTAGAGGCAGGCATGCCCTTCCAGACCCCCAACTACTTGAGGGTTCTCACCATGGATGCCTCGCTGCTGGGCTGGGGAGCCCATTGTGAGGGCTTCTGTAGCCAGGGCACTTGGTCCCTAAACGAGAGTGCTCAGCAGATAAACCACCTGGAACTACAAGCCATTCACCTCACCCTGAAGACTTTTTTGCATTACCTAGGCCACTGGTTGGTCCTAGTCCAAACGGGCAACCAGGTGGCCATGTATGTGAACAAGCAGCAAGGCATGGGATCTAGTGCCCTCTGTCAGGAGGCACTAGACTTGTGCTCTTTTGCAATCCAACAGGGCATCCTCTTCAGGGCGACAGCTTGCTGGCTGACACTCAGCAGGATTCTCCAGCTGCATGGGTGGCAACTGAACCCTGAAGTAGCCAGCAGGCTTTTCCAAACCTGGGGGGGAACTAGTGATGGACCTGTCTGCAAGCCCGGAAAATCACCAGTTGCCCCGCTTCTGTTCCCAGCAGCCACACTGTGCTATAGTGGCCGCCAATGCTTTCCTGCTCTCATGGTCGGAGGGACTTCTTAATGCCTTCCCTCAGATGCCACTGATTGCCAGGACTCTGTTCAAGACCCTCCACGACAGGGCCTCGGTCATCTTGGTAGCTCCACAGTGCCCCAGGCAGCCATGGTTCCTGCTGCTTCTGCAGTTGGCAGTGGAGGACCCCATACCCCTGGGGTATGCTCTCCATCTCCTTTCCCAGGAAGGGGGCTCTCCCCTGCATCCCAACCTGGGCTCTCTTACTGACAGCTTGGCTGCTGAGAGGGTAACTCTAGCCTCACTCCACCTTCCCAGAGGTGGAGGATGTTTTGCTGTCCTCGTGCAAGGTATCTACCAGACGGGCCTATGCATTTAAGTTTCTCACATTGGTGCATTTAGTTGGGGGGGCCAACCCCCCCCCCCCCTTTTCTTGCCCAGTAGTTAGTTTTGCAGTACCTGCTCCACATCTCTCATTTGGGGCTCAAGCCTAATTCTGTTAAGGTACACCTTAGTGCCCTAACAGCAAACCACTACCAGGTAGATGAAGCCCCTCTCGGCCCATCCAGTTGTGTCCTGCTTCCTATGGGCCCTGCTCCTGTCTTAAACCACCGGTTTGTCCTTGGCAAGCGAATGGGATCTCAATGTGGTGTTGGGGCAGCTTACTCGGCTACCGTACTTGCCACCTTTGCTACCTCTCCTGGAAGGTGGTCTTCCTGGTCGTGCTCACTTCTGCATAAAGGGTAAGCAAGCTCCAGGCCCTAGTGGCAGAAGCACCCTACACCAGGTTTTACAAGAATAGGGTGGTGCTTTGTGTGCATCCTAAATTCCTTCTGAAGGTAGTGTCCTACCTCAACCAGGAAATGGTCCTCCCTACCTTCTTTCCCAGACTGCACACCAATCGGGCAGAGACAGTCCTCCATACATTGGACTATGAGGGCCTTGTCCTTCTATATACAGTGCACTCAGGGCCACTGAAAGTGTCTCAGTTTTGTTTTGTTTTTTTTTGTTTCTTATGACCCCAGTAAGCGGGGGGAGGCAGTGACCAAGCATACACTGTTCACATGGGTGGCGGACTGTATTGCCTTTGCCTATGAGGAGGCGAGGCTTCTGTTGGAAGGTCAGGTTATGGTGCACCAGATCAGGGCTATGGTGACCTCTAACCTGCATTCGGTCCTGCTAGCAGACATCTGCCAGGCTGCCATCTGGTCTTCAGTCCATACCTCATTACTGCCTGGAAAGAGTCCCGATGGGACAGTGCCTTTTGTCAGGCTGTGTTCTGTAACCTTTTTGGTGTCTAGTCAACTCCTACCCTCTGACCCTTCTGTGTTCAGGCTATCGGAGTGCTGGTTTCATCGGACACAGGGGTCCTATTGCTCTATCTATACAGATGCAATTGCTGATGCTTGTGGTGCTTTCCATGAGGGAGCCCTGTTCTATGGTTTTTTTGGTAGCCTGTAGCTGGGGAGTCCCATATGTGAAAACTGACTTCCTGCTTGTTCCTGGAGAAAGCATAGTTATTCACCTGTAACAGGTGTTCTCCAGGGAACAGTAGGAATCTGTCCTCACAACCCTCCCTGCTCCCCTTAGAGTTGCAGCTGTACCATCTTTATTTTCTTTTTGCCATCTTTTAGCTATGTCATCTGACTGAGCAAGATGGCACCCTTTGGGTGGGAAGGGGACCACGCATGTGTGGTAGCAATCCCAAAGGCTTTCTTTGAAAGCTGGGGATTTGCTACATGCAGGATCTGTCTGTGCCGGTCACCCATATGTGAGAACTGATTCCTGCTGTCCCTGGAGAACACCTGTTGCAAGTGAGTAACTATGCTTTTTTTTGAGTAGTGCTTTTAAATCTTTATTACAGAGCTGAAAAAAATCTAGAAGAGTATCATGCTACTCTATCGGACTCTTGAGATTGCCTTATCAGTTTTATAGTAGCTTTTGTCCAGGAACAAACAGGAAGTCAGTCTTTGCATGTGGGGGGGGGGGGTGATGACTGAGCCTGCACAGAGCATTTCCCCCAGCTTCCAAAGAAAGCCTTCGGGTTATGCCACCACGTATGCACTAGTTCCCGTCCTGCTCAAGGGTGCTATCTTTCGCAGTCTGTCTTTTTTTTTTTACACATGGAACCCAACAGATGTCTGTCCAATTTCCCCTAGAAAAAATCCTTGCTAGATCCTCAAATTAGCTGTTTGTGGCTTGCATATTGGTTCCTCTCCCCCCCCTTGAGCTGCTGCTGTTAGCTCCTTTTCTGATTGAGGCTTGCCTCAACCAGCATTTGCATCCTTTTTTGCCTGGGGACATCGACCCCAAGCCAGGTGTTCCTCAACCATGTCCCCCAGTGGGGTCAAAAAATGTGACCACTGCAGCCAGTCTGCCAAACACATGGCTGATGCTTATGCTGCCTGGGACGGGACCATGATAGTATCACCTGTGACCTGTTCCAGTCCATGATGCCTAAATCGAATAGAGGTTGGAGCTGCAGGAGAAATTGTTCAGTCTGATCTGGCACTGCCCCCCCCCCCCCCCGACAAAGTTCCAAGCCCAGCACTTCCTGAGGGCCAAGCATCCTCTGAGTCCCATGGTGGTGGCTCCTCTGAAAAGACCTTGGCCTCCAAGCAGAAAAAGAAAAAAAAGTCCTCTTAAGTCTGAGGTTCTGTCGGAGAAACCTGGTAAGACTGCCTGGTGGGACTTGGGTGACTCTGATAAATGTCCCACCAAGATCCCCAGGAAGGATACCTTGGCCATAGTTCTCATTGAGAACACTTGTGAAAGTGCTGGGCCCATTATCCTGTGTCCATGCCAAAAGCTGCAGAGCCTTCTGGCTTGAAATCCAGAATGGTGGCCATGGAGCAGAACATTGCTGCTATCCTGACCATGCAACAGGCAGTGGTGGCAGGTTTGTCCATATCTGCCCTGACTAACAAATCCCCAACTGCAGGGGTGTTCCCAGTCATCAAGCTGAACTCAGAGTGCTGCCAGCCTCAGTTAAGCCCTCAGCCCTAGTCAAGGTCCCAGTCCTGTTCCTTGGGCATCCAGTCCTCCCCCTTGGGCATCCAGTCCTCCCCAGCCAGTTTCCAAGACTCGGACCTCATGTCCTTGAGAGGGCCCCCCTTGACTCAAAGTGGGAGATGAGGCATCCCCAGAAACCAAACGGCACAGACATCCCCCAGTGCCCCAGCACCATTCTCTGCCAGAGGACATGGCCTTCCACATTTTTCAGGGATATGACCAGAGTACACTTGGTGCAAACAGAGGCAGAGGAGGACCTGTGCACCAAAACTGGAGATTCTACAGTTTGTCTCCACCCAAGGAAACTCACATTGCTGGTGCAGCTGATCCTCAAGCAGCTACAGTTATGAATGTGGAAGACTCCAGCTTTGGTACTGGTGCTGCTGATGTCGCAACACCATGTCAACCATGCAAAAACTCAAAAGCCAGAAGACTTACTCTTCTGTCCCCCTGGCAGGGATACTGGAGCCCTTGATGCCCCTGGGTGCAAGTGCTACCAGGGCTCAATGTTGGGATATCTAATCCAGGCCTATGGACTATAAATAGGCATGTATTTGAAAGCCTGGGCCCAGGGGTAGTCCAGGTTCTCATCAAGGCTGGCCAAGGAACCTCTCAATCGGTTCCAAGCTCTGACCTCCAGGATCAAGAACTGCTCAGAGTTCCTCTTCTAAGCAGCCTATGACAGATTAGTCAGCAGCTCAAATAGCAGCAGCCGACATCGGGGCTTGATGCCAAGGCTGGCTACAGACTTCAGACTTTGAGCAGTGGGTCCAGGACAAGTTATTTGACATTTCCTGCATCAGTGAGAACCTGTTCGGCAAACTCATGGTAGACAATGCAGCAGAGATAGAAGATGAAGTGGTGACCCACCAGAGGCTCTCAAAGATCTCTTCCCTTCCCTGCAAGAAACCCCCAGGGAAAAGGTCCCTATTCCCCCAGGGAACTTCCAATGGAGTCACTAATACCAGGCCTTGGGCCAGCAAAAGGGTTCTCACTCTAAGAGGTAGGGCCCAGGAGCTCAGATGCACAAGGCCCCAGCTCCAGTTTAACCAGGGGAGTTTTTGACTTCCAGGGCAGTGCCTCCTGGCACTTTTTGCCCAGCGATGAGCCAAGGTCTCTCAGACCAGTTGGCGGTGGAGGGATACCTCCATTTACAAGTACCACCCAGGTTCTTTCCAGGAGGGCTGCTGCGACCTCTCCAAACTTTCCTGCTCTCAAAGCTTGCAGGTCTGCTCAGGGACAATGCTGTGGGGCCCGTACCCAAGCATCCATGGGGAAAGGGCTTCTACTCAAGGTACTTCCTTGTCCCCAAAAGAATAGGGGACCTCAGGCCCTCCTTCTGGTGAGGGAGAAGTTAAAGATGCTTTCCCTTGGAACACTGCTGCCTTACCTCCACCAGGGAGACTGGCTGTGCTCCTTGGACCTAAAGGATGCATGTATACACATCCTGATCCACCCCTCCTGGAGGAGGGCACTGCCAGTGCAAAGTACATCCCTTCGGCCTGGCCTCCTCACCAAGGGTCTTTACCCAAGTGCTTGGCAGTAGTAGCTGCTTACTTGCACCTGCATGGGGCCTTTGTCTTCCCCTACTGGACAGCTGGCTAATCAGGGGTGCTAGGCCTCAGGTCAGGCAGGCCTCAGTGTACAACCCTCCTGCTGCTGCTTCACCTGGGGTTCATCATAGACTACCCTAAGTCTCATCTCACTCCAACCCAAAGTATGGTGTTCATAGGGGTGCAGTTGGACACACTACAGGTTAAGGCCTCCCTCCGAAGGGGCAGGGCAGATTGCCTCATACAACTGTCAGAAGAGGTACAATGCTGCCGGTCAGTACCAGCTTGCAAGCCTCCACCTGTTGGACCACATCACACCACTAGCCTGCTTACACATGTGGACTGACCAATGGTGCCTCTGCTCACAGTGGACTCAAGCCACAGGCAGACTACAGAGCAGTCAGTCACCCACCAGCTGGCAGAGTCCCTCACCTGGTGGCAAAACCTGCACCACCTCCAGGTGGGAATACCATTCCAAGCACCTGCACTTCAGAGGGCCCTGACAAGACACCTCCCTCCTAGGTTGGGGGGCACATTTCAGGGACCTCCCACATGTGTGGCAGCTGGTACCAGGAGGAGTCACTCTTGCAGATCAATCTCCTCCACCTCAGGGCAATCTTCCTGGCCCTGCAAGTGTTCTGCCACCACTTCCAGCACCATCCTCTGGGATCCAGATGGACAAACCAGGTGGCCATGTTTTATATCAAGTAAGAGCACAAGCTTATACTTCCTCTGCCAGGAGGCAGTGGCCCTCCTTTCCTTTGCATTGTGTAATGGCATGCTCCTGCAAGTGGTACACCTGCCAGGCCAGGACAAGACAACTGCTTAGCAGGCAGGCTGAGCAGAATCCTTTGCCCCACACAAGTGGTGCTTGAACCTCAGGGTAACAAAGTAACTCTTCCACTGCTGGGGCAGACCTGAGACATTTTTGCCTCCCCAGACAAAATGCAGCTATTGTGCTTCTGCTCATGCTAGCCACACCTGGGTAGGATGGTGGCAGATGCCTTCCTGATCTGGTCAGAGTGCCTACTTTATACAGTCCCACTAACCCCCCCCCCGTCACCAAGACTCTCTTCAAAGTCCAGAGCAAGGGGGTGTCTGTTATACTGATCATGCCCAGGCAACTCTGGTTCCCTCTGCTGCTATCCCAGTTGGTAGTGCTTCCAGGCCCACTGGGTTAGAACATAAGATATGCCATAATGGGTCAGACCAAGGTCCATAAAGCCCAGTATTCTGTTTCCAACAGTGGCCAATTTAGGTCATACGAACCTAGCAGTTTCCCCAAAAGACACAGGTTCCACAATGCTTGTACTGGGTCAAGCATTGATATCCTGGGTCCCTTCTTAGTAATGGTTTATGGACTTTTCCTCCAGGAACTTGTCCAAACCTTTTTTAAACCCAGCTACACTAACAGCCTTTACTACATCCTCTGGTAACAAATGCCAGAGTTTGATTACACGTTGAGTGAAAAAATATTTTCTTTTATTAGTCTTAGTTTACCCTGTAGCTTCATTGCATGTTCCCTAGTCTTTCTATATTCTGATAACGTAAACAATTGATATAGGTTTACCCTTTCCACTCTGTTCATTAATTTATAGACTTCTATCATCTCCCCTCAGCCGTCTCTTTTCCAGGTTAGAGCCCTAACCTTTTTAGCCTTTTTTCATAGGAGTATCCTTCCATCTCCTTTACCATTTTGGTGGCTCTTCTCTGAACCTTTTCTAATAATGCTATATCCTTTTTATGATACGGTGACCAGAATTGCACACAATATTCAAGGTACGGTCTCGCCATGGAACAATATAGAGGCATTATAATATCTTTTTTGTTTTCCATTCCTTTCCTTATGATACCTAGCATTCTATTTGCCTTCTTGGCTGCTGCTGCACACTGGGCCGAGGGTTTTAACATGTTATCCACAATGATGCCCAAATCTTTTTCCTGGGTGGTGGTTCTTAATGTGGAACCTTGCATCGTGTAACCATAGTTTGGGGGGTTCTTCCCTAGGTGCATAACTTTGCACGTGTCCACATTAAATTTCATCTGCCATTTTGATGCCCAGTCTTCCAATTTATCAAGAACCTCTTGTGATTTTCCACAATCCTCTTGGGTTTTAACAACTTTAAATAGTTTTGTCATCTGCAGATTTGATAACCTCACTCGTTGTTCCACTTTCCAGGTCATTTATGAATGTAAAAAAGCAGCGGACCCAGCACAGATCCCTGGGGGTACACCATTGGCCAATTTTCCCAATGGAGAAAGGTGAACATTTAGCCCAACCCTCTGCTTTCTATCTTTTAACCAGTTCCTGATCCACAGTAGTACACTGCCTCCTATCCCATGACTCTTTAGTTTTGCCAAGTCTCTGAGGGACCTTGTCAAAGGCTTTCTGAAAGTCCAGATACACTATATCAACTGACTCACCTTTTGTCCACCTGTTTATTCACACCTTCAAGAAAACATAACAGATTAGTAAGACAAGATCTTCCTTGTTTAAAGCCATGTTGGCTGTCTCCCATTAGGCCATGACTATCTACATGCTGAATAATTTTATTCTTTATGATGGTTTCTACCATTTTTCCCAGTACTGACGTCAGGCTCACCAGTCTAGTTTCCCAGATCACCCCTGGAACCCTTTTTAAAAATTGGTGTTACCTGAAGATTGGAGGATCACCAATGTATTAGAGAGAATTTTAATGATAGTTCAGATTACTAATAGGTCTGCAATCTCATATTTCAGTTCTTTCTACACCCTTGGATGTATACCATCCGGCCCAGGTGATTTGCTGTGCTTCAGATTATTTAATAGTTGTAATACATCTTCCCGATGTATCTATTTCCTTCAATTCTTCCGCACCTTTAAATACCACTTCAGTCATGGGTAACATCCCTACATCTTCCTCAGTAAAGACCGAAGCAAAGAATTCATTCAGTCTCTCTATCGCCTTGTCGCCTCTTAGTGCCCCTTTAACCCCTCTATTATCTAATGGACCCGCTGACTCTCACAGGTTTTTTGCTTTGAATGTACTTGAAAGTCTTTTTCACAAGCTGCTTCTCAAATTCTCCCTTTGCCTGCCTTATCAATGCCTTGCATTTGACTTGCCAGTGCTTGTGTTTCCAGGTTTGGTCGTTTGGCTCTTTCTCCAGGACCAAGCAGGAAGTCAGTCCTCACATATGGGTGACGTCGGCGCCGACGGAGCCCTCGCGGAGCAATTTTCCCCAGCTTTCAAAGAAAGCCTTTGGGAATTGCAGCGCGCATGCGCGTTTGCCTTCCCGCCCAAGGGTGCCATCTTAGCCAGTCGTCTTTTTTCCGCAGAGCCCTACAGACGTACCCGTCGTGTCCCCGCGAAAAAGTTGATTTTTACTCATAATTTTCTCTTTTTTCCTTCGGTTCGACGCCGGTCTTTTTCCCGCCTGGACTGACGACGCCGGTCACGAGTTCTCTTCTTCTTTTTCGGTTTTTCTGACTTAGTCAGTTTCGTTTTCGGTTTTTCCCTGGCAGCCCGGTCCTTTGACCTCGCCGGGGCCCTTTTTCCACCGATGGCTGCCAGTGGTTTCAAGCGGTGTGGTCAGTGTGACCGAAATATGTGACTAATTGACACACACGACAATTGCCTCCGCTGCCTGGGCCCAGATCATGAAGAAATGATCTGTGGGCCCTGCGGCAAAATGTCCTCCAAAGCGTTGAGAAGTCGGCGGCATCAGCGGGATAGGATCTTCGCTGACCCCAGCCGTACCCGGACCTCGTCGGAGGCCTCCGCGTCCAGAGGTTCCAGCTCGGACCGTCGCCGGAGTTCCTCCGACAGGGGTTCTCCCTCCGGGGACCATCAACGGAAGGTGAAACCCGCGAGGGCGGCGTCGGACGCTCCTGGCTCCGCGAGGGCCAGGTCACATAGCCCCGATAGCCGTCCCGGGTCCTTGGAGAAGGAGCACCTCTCGAAGCGACCTCGCCTGGAGTCGGAGCTGCCTGCTTGGGTAAGTCCTGTGGTCCTCCTGGACTCGCCTCCGAGACCGCCGACGTCGGGCCCGACGCTGTCGGGGCCCGAGTCGGGGGCTGCTGGGTCACCTGAGCTCGGACTCAGGTTGACGGCCTTGGAGAGCAGACTGTCTGCCTTCATGGACCAGCAGCGGGCACTGCTCGCTGGCTTCGCTGGCGCCGCTGCCCCGACCGCCGGGACGTCGACGTCTAAGTCGACCCCGGAGACCGAGCCGATCCTCGAGTCCATGCGAACTCGAGTCGATCCTCGGTCGAGGTCACCCTCGGCCTCCCGTTCGGGACCGAGGTCGCCGACGCCGACTCCCTCGGCGTCGGGGCGGCAGGCACCGCGCCCTGCCCGGGCCGACCCCACCGATTCCTTGTCAGTCGGTCTGGGAGTCTGAAGAGGAAGAGTCACCTGATTCTTTTCGGACTCGGTGTGTCCCCTCGGACTCACCTGAGTCCGAACCTCGGAAGCAGTCCCCACCCGGAGGATGCCCGGTTCTCGGACTTCGTCAGGGATATGGCCAAGGCTTTGGCCTTCCCTGCGGATCCCGAGGAGGAGCCTCGAGCCGAAGAGCTCGACGCCCTCCAGTATGACTCTCCCGCCAGGGAACACTTTACTGTACCGGTTCCTCCCATGCTGGAACGACTACTCTTCCGCATGTGGGAGAGTCCGGCCTCCTCGCCGGTCCTGAGCAAGCGGGTCGATTCTATCTATCGAGTCCGCAAGAGCCCTGGCTTCCAAAAAGCACAGCTACCACACCATTCCATGGTAGTGGAATCGGCCATGCATCGTCTTAAGAGCCAGAAGATGCACTCCTCGGTGCCTCCTGGCAGGGAGGCCCGTAACCTGGATGGCCTTGGTAAGAAGTGTTTCCAGGGCTC
This sequence comes from Ichthyophis bannanicus, assembly GCA_033557465.1. NCBI lineage: Eukaryota > Metazoa > Chordata > Amphibia > Gymnophiona > Ichthyophiidae > Ichthyophis > Ichthyophis bannanicus. The sequence goes on along the minus strand of CM066032.1, from coordinate 660,199,092 downwards.
TATGCTTGCGTGTCGTGTCCAGACCTACCAGCTATACATGGGCATGTATCTCCGGGACCTGGCTAAAGAGCTAGCCGGATTCTCCGCTGGTTTGTCCAAGGAACCCTTGCGGAGGTTCCTGGCCTTGTCCTCTGGCATTCAGGAATGCTCAAAATTCATATCCTGAGCAGCCTATAATGGCTTTGAAGCATCGGCTCGAGTGGCCGCAGCCGGCATCGGTGCCCGCCGACAGGCTTGGCTTCAGTCTGACCTTGAGCCCTGGGTGCAGGACAAGTTGGTCGATGTCCCCTGCCGAGGCGAAAACCTCTTTGGCAAGCCCATGGCTGAAAAGGCTGCACAAATCGAGACGGAGACTCTCACCAGGACTAGGCTTTCTAGGAAGACCTCCGCCCCTTCCCAAAAAAAGAAGGGCTCGGGAAAGAAGTCCTTTTACCCGAGAAAGGCGGCTGCCTACAAACAATACCCCCAATATCAGGCCCCTACAGCTCCCCAACAGGGCCAGCAGGCCAAGGGACGGGGTAACGGGTCCCGTAGGCAGCAAGCCCCCAAGCCTGCACCACCAGCCCCTGCTCAGCAGGGTGGGGGCTTTTGACTCCTTAAGCATAGCCTCTCCCCCTCCGCTGGTTCCTCCCAGCACCAGAGGCCGGCTGGTTCACTTCGCCCACAGGTGGTCCAGCATCACTTCAGATGCCTGGGTGCTTCACGTCGTGAGAGAAGGCTATCTTCTCCACTTCCACCAGGTCCCTCCCTCCTATTTCCCGGGAGAACCTCCACGACTCCCTCTGCACAGGGAATTACTCCTTCAGGAGTTAGCAGGTCTTCTACAGGAACAGGCGGTGGAACCGGTGCCCCACCACCTGAGAGGTCAAGGCTTTTATTCCAGGTATTTTCTAGTACCAAAAAGGACAGGAGGCCTCAGACCCATCCTGGACTTGCGCAACCTCAACAGATTCCTCGTGCGGGAAAAGTTCAAGATGCTTACCCTTGGAATCCTTCTGCCCTACCTCCAGCAGGGAGATTGGCTATGCTCCTTGGATCTAAAGGATGCCTACACGCACATCCTCATCCACCCAAGCCACCGCCAATACCTAAGGTTTGTGGTGGCAGGAAATCACTACCAGTACAGAGTACTGCCCTTTGGCCTGTCCTCTGCACTGCGCGTCTTCACAAAATGTCTCGCGGTGGTGGCGGCCCATCTCCGGCTTCACGGCCTCTGTCTTTCCGTACCTCAACGACTGGCTCATCAGAGCAGCGTCCGCTCCGGAGGTCACCAACGCCACACGCCGCACGGTGACTCTTCTGCAGTACTTGGGCTTTGTTATAAACTTCGCAAAGTCCACTTTGCTCCCCTCACAGGATCTCGAGTTCATCGGCGCAAGGCTGCACACTCCTCAGGCACGAGCGTTCCTACCGCTCGACAGGGCTCAACGGCTCATGGACCTAGCCGACCGTTTTCGCAGCCAGCCCCTGGTCTCCGCCAGGCGCTTCCTGAGACTACTCGGCCATATGGCTTCCACCGTCCATGTGACCCCCAATGCCTGCCTGAATATGCGGCCTGCTCAATGGTGTCTCCACAAGCAGTGGCAACAAGCCACAGGCGGCCTAGCAGACCTAGTGCGCATCTCCGAGCCGCTGATCTCGTCTCTCCAGTGGTGGCTTCATCGGCCGAACCTGGTACTCGGCATGCCTTTTCAGTCACCTCAGCCGGCCCGGGTGCTGACAACAGATGCATCCCTCCTGGGCTGGGGAGCACATTGCCAAGGGGCACGTACTCAGGGCCTCTGGACCACGTGGGAGTCTGCTCAGCAGATCAACTTCCTGGAGCTCAGAGCGATCCGCCTGGCTCTCAAGGCCTTCTCCCACCTGACCTCTCAGCAGTCCGTCCTTGTCCAGACGGACAATCAAGTTGCCATGTTCTACGTGAACAAGCAGGGGGGCACGGGCTCCTTCCTTCTCTGTCGGGAAGCACAGAAGCTCTGCTCTTGGGCCGTCAGTCACGGCGTTCTTCTCAAGGCAGTTTATCTCCCAGGCCAAGAAAATTGCCTGGCGGACAAACTCAGCAGGATCCTCCAGCCGCACGAGTGGCGCCTGGATCCCTTGGTAGTTCAGAAGCTCTTTCTAAAGTGGGGCCTCCCCACGATGGATCTCTTTGCCAGCCCTCTCAACCGGCAACTTCCTCGCTTCTGCTCTCGTCAGCCACATCCCCTTCGAGTTGCGGCAGACGCTTTTCTACTCTCATGGTCGGAGAGCCTTCTGTACGCTTTCCCTCCCATCCCGCTAGTCTCTCGGACTCTTTTCAAGGTTCTCCGAGACAAAGCCTTCATGATCCTGGTGGCCCCTCGCTGGCCCAGACAGCTGTGGTTTCCACTCCTGCTGCAATTAGCGGTGGAGGATCCATTCCCTCTGGGGTTACAACCGGATCTCCTCACTCAGGATCAGGGGTCTCTGCTACACCCCAACCTCAGATCTCTCAATCTAATGGCCTGGCTGCTGAGAGGGTAGTCCTTGCTCCCCTTCTTCTGCCGGCAGAGGTGGAAGAGGTCGTCCTAGCTTCTCGGCGACCTTCTACCCGCAAATGCTGCGCCCTTAAATGGCGTCGCTTTTCCGTTTGGTGTACCCAACAGTCTCAGGATCCCTTCTCCTGCCCGGTGTCGGTGATCCTGCAGTACTTGCTATACCTCTCTAATCTGGGACTTAAGTCCAACTCCGTCAAAAGTTCACCTCAGTGCTCTTTCAGCACATCATGTGCCGGTGGACGGCAGACCTCTTTCCAGCGACCCTCTTGTAGCGAGATTTCTCCGAGGTCTCCTTCTGCTTAAACCACCTCTGCGCCCGCCAGCGCCTGACTGGGATCTGAATGTGGTTTTACAGCGGATCACCTGTCCGCCTTTTGAACCTATGGCTACCTGTTCTCTCCGTTTTCTTTCTTGGAAAACATTGTTCTTGATAGCCCTCACTTCCGCTAGACACGTAAGTGAATTGCAGGCCCTCGTGTCTGATCCCCCTTACACTCGGTTCTACAAAAATAGGGTAGTCCTACGGACTCACCCAAAATTTCTTCCAAAAGTGGTCTCCCCTTTTCACATCAATCAGGAGGTGGTACTTCCGACCTTCTTTCCCAGACCACACTCCAGCCGAGCTGAAACGGTCCTCCATACCCTGGACTGTAGAAGGGCATTGAACTTCTACCTTGACCGTACGCGGGAGCACCGTAAAGCTGCTCAGCTTTTTGTGTCTTTTGACCCCAACAAATTGGGGCTCCCGGTCTCCAAGCGTACTCTGTCCATCTGGGTTGCGGACTGTATCACTTGGGCTTATGGGGCAGCCGGACTCTCCTTGGAAGGTCGAGTCACGGCTCATTGCGTTCGTGCAAAGGCTACGTCAGTGGCTTACCTCCGCTCTGTTCCGCTGGCAAACATCTGCCGGGCCGCTACTTGGTCTTCGAGCCAGACTTTTGCGGTCCATTACTGTCTCAAGAGGGAGTCCCGCAGGGACAGTGCTTTCGGACAGGCAGTCCTCCGTAATCTCTTTGAGGTTTGAGCAATTCCTACCCTCCATCCCGGATGTGGGCTACCGGTGGGTAATAATTCAGCGAAGATTCCTTCCTTCTGTGCTGCTGAGCTAGAGGGAGCTCATTTTTGTGCTTAGGGTCTCCGGTAGCCTTAAGCTTGGGAGTCCCATATGTGAGGACTGACTTCCTGCTTGGTCCTGGAGAAAGCGTAGTTACTCACCTGTAACAGGTGTTCTCCAGGAGCAGCAGGAATCAGTCCTCACAACCCTCCCTCCTCCCCGTGGAGTTGCAATCATCTGCTTAAGTTTTTTTGCAAATTTTTATGCTGTCTTTTTTAGCTATGTCATCTGACTGGCTAAGATGGCGCTGCAGTTCCCAAAGGCTTTCTTTGAAAGCTGGGGAAAATTGCTCCGCGAGGGCTCCGTCGGCGCCGACGTCACCCATATGTGAGGACTGATTCCTGCTGCTCCTGGAGAACACCTGTTACAGGTGAGTAACTACGCTTTTTTCCATGTCCTGAAAGATGCTTTTTTTGGCAACAGCCTCTGACCTCACCTTTAAACCATGCTGGCAGTTTTTTGGACTTCCTTCCACTTTTTCTTAAAGCTTGGAATACAGCTGGTCTGGGTTTCCAAGATAGTATTTTTCAACAACACCCAAGCTTGATGTAAGTCTTTAACCTTTGCAACTGCTCCTTTTTTAGTTTTTTCTTAACTGTTTTCCTCATTTTATCAGTCTCCCTTTCGAAAGTTAAAAAGTAGTACTGTGGTTTTCCTTACTTATCCCTCCTCCACTAATTAAATCAAAGACGATCATGCTATTATCACTATTGCCAAGTGGCCCCAACACCCTTATCTCTTGCACTAGTTCTGGTGTTCCACTAAGGACTAGTTGGACCCCAGACCTCCTGTCCTAGGAGGAGGACTCCCTTCTGCACCCCAACCTGGGGCCGCTAACACTAATGACATGGCTGCTGAAAGGATAGCGCTGGCCCCCTTCAACCTTCTAGGGGAAGTTGAGATTCTACTTGCCTGTGAAACCTTCCTGGCAGGCCTACACCTTTAAGTGGAGAAGGTTCTCAGTCTGGTGTGCAGAGGATAATCCCTTCTTAGTACCTATTGCACCTGTTGCGCACAGGGATAAAATAAACTCTGAGGGTGCATCTGAGTGCCATAGCCATGCACCTCCACCCTATTGAGCAAAAACCCCTTTACCTAGCCCCTGGTCTCTAGATTCCTCAGGGGCCTCCTGTTATCTCCCTCTGCCCTCCAGTGGCAGAATGAGACCTCAGTATGGTGCTCTCCCAGCTCACTAAACCACCATTCGAGCTACTTCCCACCTGAGAAATCTGTCTTGGAAAGTGACCTTCCTGGTGGCCCTCATGTCTGCTCAAATGATGAGCGAATTCCAGGCCCTTGTGGCAGATCCACCATATACAAGGTTCTACAAGAACAGTAGTGCTCTGCACACATCCCAAATTCCTCCTGAAGGTGATGTGTCTTTTCCACCTCAACCAAGAGGTGGTCCTACCCACCTTCCTATGGCCTCATGCCAACAGGAAGGAACCTAATACTTTATACACTAGATTGCAAGTAGAACAGGGCCTGTTTGAAACAGACTTGGGCCCATCAGAAAGCTCCTCAGCTTTTCATATCTTATGACACCAGCAGACTAGCGCTCCCCGTGACTAAGCAAACTCTGTCCACTTGGGTGGTGGTCTGTATTGCCCTTGCAGATAGGCAAGCTGGCCACTCCCTCAAGCACTGGATCACAGTGCATCACGTGAAGGCAATGGCTGTGTTGGTGGCCAACCTCCGCTCAGTGCCGGTGTTGGAAATCTGCAGGGCCTCCACATGGTCTTAAAATCATACGTTCGCAGCTCACTACTGCTTGGAGAGAGTCCCACAGGGACAGTGCCTTTGGCCAGGTAGTACTCTGTAATATTGTCAAGGGTATAGGCAACTCCTGCCCTCTGACCCTTCAGTGTTCAGGCTACCAAAGTGATGGTGATGTTGGATGCTATCTCTGTGGCGACTCACCTTATACAACTCATGGCTACCCATTGGTGCTATCTTGGTTTGGTACTCTGTAGCCTGGAGCTAGGGAGTCCCATATGTGAGGACTGATTTCCTGCTGCTTTTTGGACAAAGCATAGTTACTCACCTGTAACAGGTGTTCTCCAGGGACAGCAGGAGTCTGTCCTCAGCACTCCCTCCTCCCCTGGGAGTTGCTTCCCTACCTTTTTTAGTTTTATCTCCAGGAACAAGCAGGAAGTCGGTCCTCACATATGGGTGATGACAGCACAAACGGAGCCCGTGTGGAGCAATTTCAAAGAAAGCCTTTGGGATTGCTGCCACACATGCATGGTCCTCTTCCTGCCCAAAGGTGCCATCTTGCTCAGTCTCCCTTTTTCCATGGAGCCCTTTGGACGCATGTCTTTGTCCCTCAGAAAAAGTGTTTTGTTTTCAGCCCCTGGGCAGTGTTTTTTTCTAGTTGCACCGGTCCTCTTCTGTCTCTTCCCCCCCCCCCCCCGCTCTTCTTTTTTCCTCCAACTGCTGGCTGCGAAGGTCTTCAACCTAGTGGGGGTCCTTTTTGCCCCTATGGCTACCAGTATTAAAAAAAAATGCAACAGATGCTCCAAGAACATGTTGCTCATGGCCACCCATGACTTGTCTTCAGTGTTGTGGGGCTGACCATGACCCGGAGCTCTGCTCTTTGCAAGAAAATGTCCAAGACCCTGCTGAGCCGTAAGGAAAAGTCCAATGACATTTTCCAGAAGGTGGCCCTGGAATCCTTGGGGGCACCCTCTGTTGCCCCTCCACTGGTGGGATCCCCCACTTCAGTTCTGCATTCTCAGTGGCACTCCGATCAAGGATCCTCTGGAGTGGCATAAGGAGGCCTCAAGTTGCTGTTGGGGGCTCTGGATAAGTGTGGGCACTTCTGCTCACGGTTGCTTAGTCCCCCATGGCGTTCCTGAGAGTCGGACAAGGAGCAGCCTTGAAAGGTACCTCATATAGAGGCCTCTGGCAATGGTGCCCAGCTTCCTGAGGGTCGTCCTGATGAGGACCCCCCTCTCCAGCCAGACCCAGTAACCCCAGTGTTGGCGTCACAGGGTCCCATGCCCGCATGGGAGTCCTGAATGCTGGCATTAGAGTGCAATGTCCCTGTCTTTAGCTGCCCAGCAGGCACTTGTGTCCAGCACGACTGGTATGTGCCTCGACCAACCCCCAAATCCACCCTGGAAACCCCTGAGAGCCATGGGCCTCATGAAGGCCCTTGGCATCAGTCTCTTGTTCACCTTCCCAGTCCTCGGGGGTGTGATCCTCCCAAGGCCTCTGGCTCCAAGCAGGCCTCTGGATGAAGCGACCTGCCCAAGTCTGACTTCTCCTCGGACCTCTCAGGCTGGGAGTTGAATGGGGATACCTCCCTTTGAACCCATCCCCTCTCCCCTATCAGAGGCGTTTGCTGCCTGACGACACCTTTCCTGGCATTCATGCGGGACATGGCACAGGCCCTCAGCCTGGCTACGTAGACTGAAGAGGAACTGCGAGCTGAGGAGCTCGATATTCTACAGTACAAGTCCCCCACCTTAAATCTCTAACTGTCCAGGTTCACCTGTATTGTCAAGGCTGCTCCTCTATATGTGGGAGACACCTGCTTCGGTCCCAATGTAAGCAAGTGCCTCGATGCCATGTATAGAATTCAGCATGGCCTGGGGTTCCGTAAGACCTAGCTCCTGTACACCTCTATGGTTGTGGAGTCAGCGATGCGGAAGCAAAAGAGCCTGAAGTCTCTTTGGTCCCCCCAGATAGGGAGTCGAGCTCTTGATGCCCTGGGGCTTAAGGCCCATCAGGGTTCCATGCTTGCTTGTAGTATCCAGGCATACCAGCTCTATATGGGCATGTTCCTCTGGGACCTTGCCAAGGAGTTCGGCAGCTTTGCCACATGCCTCAGAAGTGAACCCCTCCTAAGATTACAAACCCTTCTCAAATCCATCACACAGTGTTCAAAGTACCTCTCCTGTGCCGCATATGATGGGCTTGAGGAGTCCTGGACATCCCTTGCCTTGGTGAATAGCTGTTCGGTAAACCTATGGAGGATAGGGCCACAGAGAGAAACTGAGTTCATGATGCAAAACCTCCTCCCTCCCTAGGAAGAAGCAGCAGCCCAAAAAGCCATTCTTCCGAAGGAAAGGGCTCCCTCACTGGGGTTACCTGCCTTTCCTGCCCACCTCTGCACCGGCTCCTGGCATGTAGGGCAAGGGAGGTGCCCATGGCCACTGTAAACCTAAAGGGCCTAAAGCCCAGCCACTGATGCTGCCCCAGCCTACACAGGGTTTTTGACTCTGTTGGCATAGTCTCTTGCCCCCCAATAGCTCTTCTACCAGTGGGGGAATGCCTGTCCCTGTTCGCCCCAGAGTGGGCATCAATCACATCAGATACCTGGGTTCTCTGGGTGATCTGAGACAGTCTCTGCCTGGACAGATGCTCTCCTGCCTTCCCAGCAGAGCCTGCTCAGCTCCTCACACACCAGACCTTGCAGTGGGAACTGTCCAACCTCCTTGCCCAACGGGTTGTCAAAAGGGTACTGCTGCATCTTTGAGGTCAAGGGTTCTACTCCTAGGGGGTTCTACTCCTACTTTCTCGACCCGAAAAAGACAGGTGGCCTGCACCCTGTCCTCAACCTCAAGTTTCTGGTGCGGGAGAAGTTCAAAATGTTTGGCGTCCTGCTGCCCTTTCTTCAGTAGGGCAATTGGCTATGCTCCTTGGACCTCAAGGACATTTATGCCCACATCCTAGTTCACCCCCAGCACAGGCAATACCTGCACTTCAGGGTGCAGGGGGAACACTACCAGTACAGAGTGCTCCCCTTCGGGCTGGCGTCCACACTGTGAATTTTCACAAAGTGCCTCTGCAGCCAGCACCTCCCTCAGGTGGTAGGGCATACCTGTCTTCCCCTACCTCTGACTGGCTTGTCACAGGGTCCTCGATCGGTGAAGCCCACCTGGCAGCGTCACACGATCCTTCTCAAGCGCCTCAGCTTCCTGGTCAACTACCCCCAGTCCCACCTTGAGCCGGTGCAGACCCTGGAGTTCATCGGTGCACATCTCAACACAGTGTGGGTGACCGCCTTCCTTCTCGTGGACTCCCGCAGTCTCCGTGATTCAAAGTTGGTGGCGGGACCCCCAAAGTCTCCTTCAGGGCATGCCCTTCCAGACTCTGCAGCACAAGCTCATCCTAACAACTGCTGCTTCCCTGCTGGGGTGGGGAGCCCACTGCAGCACATTGTGCACCCAGGGGCAGTGGTCACCTGAGGAATCTCGGCAGTAGATCAACCTGCTCGAGCTTCAGGCAGTCTGACGGGCCCTGAGCACCTTCGAGGACTATCTGAGGGGGAAGTTGGTGCTTGTGCAGACAGACAACAGCTTGGCCATGTTTTACATCAACAAGGAGGGGGGGGGGGGACAGCATCACACCTCCTCTGCTGGGAGGCAATCCTCCTTTACTCCTTTGCATCTTGTCAGGGGATGACGCTGCAAGCAGTCTACCTTCCAGGCCAGGAAAATATCCTTGCGGACAAACTCAGCAGGATCCTCTGCCCACATGAGTGGTGCCTGGATCTGGAGGTCGCCAACCTCTTGTTCCATTGGTGGGGGACCCCATCCATGGACCTGTTTGCCAATCTGGTGAAAGCACAGCTTCACCACTTCTGCAGCCTGGTTCTGCACCCACGGATGCATTCCTTTTGAGTTGGACCTCAGGCCTTCTTTACACATTACCTCCCACTCCTTATTGTGAGGACCCTCCACAAGGCTCAGCGGGACCAAGCTTCGGTGATCCTTCTGGCCCCCTTGTGGCCTCAACAGCCTTGGTTCATGCTTCCACTGAGGCTTGTATCTGAGTCTTCAGTTCCCCTGGGCTGCACCCTGGGCCTGTTGATGTGGGAGGAGGGTCGGGTGTTCCACCCGAACCTGGCCTCATACTCCCTTGCAGCCTGGCGGCTGAACGGTTCGACTTAGCTCCGCTGCATCTCCTGGAGGACATTGAGGATATCCTTATGTCTAAGGACTCAACACAACAGGCATGCGCCTTTAAGTGGCAACACTTCTTGACCTGGTGTTCTGAGCTTCAAATCAACACGTTCTCCTGCTCTACCCAGTGGATCCTCCAGTACCACCTCCAGCTCTCAAACGTAGGGTTGAAATACAGTTCAGTCAGGGTACACCTGAGTGCCATGTCAGCGAACCACTTCCTGTCAAGGGAGAACCCCTCTCGGGCAGTCCTTGGTCTCATGCTTCATGTGAGGTCTACTGCTTTCCAAGACTCCCATCTGGCTTCCACAGGTGGAGTGGGACCTCAATGTGGTGTGATGCAGCTCACATGAGTGCCCTCTTTGCTGATGGCAACATGCTAACTTCGGCATCTCTCCTGGAAAGTGGTCTTCCTGGTGGCTTTGACCTCTGCTCGCTGAGTCGGTGAACTTCAGGCCCTCATGGCTGAGACTCCATACACCAGGTTCTACAGGAACAGGGTGGTCCTCTGAACCCATCCCAAGTTCCTACCGAAGGTGGTCTTTGATTTTCATATCAACCAGGATGTAGTTCTACCAACCTTCCCGAGGCATCGGCAGTGTTGCATACTCGACTACAAGAGGGTTCTTGCCTTCTACTTGCAGTGTACCCAGGTTCATCGCAAGTCCTGACCGGCTTTTCATTGCCTACAACCCAAATCACCTGGGGCAGTCACCAAGCAGACCATCTCAGTCTGGATGGCATTGTCTTTGCCCAAGCAAAGTTGGGTACCCCCCTGGATTGGTGGGTCACTGTGCATGGTGTCTGAGCCAAGGTGGCATCGGTGGCTTCGCTGCACTCAGTTCCTCTAATGGACATCTGCCGGGCTACGACCTGGTCTTCAGCGAACACGTCCACTTCGCACTACAGCCTGGAAAGGGAGTCCCACTGAGACAGCACCTTCAGCCAGGCTGTTCTCTGTAATCTGTTTGGGGTATAAGCAACTCCCACCCTCTAACCTTTTCTTCGGCTACTGAGAGCTTCACCCTGAGGACCTGAAGACTCGGGCTCCTTCGGGCTTCGACATCTGCTCACGGCCTTGTGGAGGTGTTTTGGGTTACAGGCTTGGTAGCCTGTAGCTGGGGAGTCCCATAAGTGAGGACTGACTTCCTGCTTGTTCCTGGAGAAAGGGTAGTTCCTCACCTGTAATGTGTGTTCTCCAAGGACAGCAGAAATCAGTCTTCACTGCCCTCCCACCTTCTCTGAAGAGTTGCTAATTTTGTCCTTCCCTTTCTATCTGCTTAATAGGGCTCTAGCTGGGGGACCTGACTGAGCAAGATGGCATCTTTTGGGCAGGAAGAGGACCACACATGGGTGGCAGCAATCCCAAAGGCTTTCTTTGAAAGCTGGGGAATTGCTCTGTTGGTGCTGACATCACCCATAAGTGAGGACTGATTCCTGCTGTCCCTGGAGAACACCTGTTACAGGTGAGTAACTACGCTTACTACTGTCCTAGTTATGTCATTTGACTGAGCAAGATGGCACCCTTGGGCAGGAAGGGGGACCACATGTATGGTAGTATATCCTAAAGGCTTTCTTTGAAAGCTGGGGAAATGCCTTGCACAGGCTTTCTGTGCAGACATTACCTGTATGTGAGGACTGATTCCTGCTGTTCCTACAGAACACCTGTTGCAGGTGAGTAACTATGCTATCTCTGGGGGTGAGATTGAAGAAGCGATCTGTTTGGAGATTTTGGCATTGTAGCCTCTTTGTTGAAAGGATTCAGCCAGTACTCAAGTGTTGATCCTTGTCTTTTAGGTCAGAGCATGTATGGTAATGTGTTGCTTGGCTGTGTAATGGCCTTTTTTTATGTGAAGGGTGAAAGCTGGAATTGTGAAGGTAACAATCTGTCAATTGATTTCTTGTATATTGCCATTATTTAAACTGGGTTCCAGGAAGTTCTGGAGTATATGGATGGAATGTACTAAATTGTGAAATTATTTGAGACTCCTCTCCCTAGTCAAAATACATTAAATAGTATCAGTATAATCTGACCTTTTTTGAAAGGGTTGTCATGGAAAGGTTGGTACATTGAAGTACCATTCCTGTTCTTGATTGCTGTTTCCTATACCTGCACATCTAGAATGGAATGGGGAATATTTTACATATTCTATGCAGATTGCCAGAGGTAGGCTGAATTACTGAGCCTCAGCCATAGGTAAGGAATAGTGCAGGGGAATTAGGCCTTTAGTATTATGAAGCTGGTAACATTTTGGTGATGTACAAAATTCCATAACAAGTTCTACTCAGCTGAGGTGGCTGCTGGCACTTAAAGGAGAGAAAGTAGCTTTTAAACTAGTTGGGGGGAGGGGAGTGGGGTAAGCTGGCATTTGCTTGGGAGCTCCATCTTCAAAGGATACTAACAAAATGGAGACCCTTAAAGTATGTTGGCAGTACACAGCAAACATGAAAGCTATATCATTCATTTCAAAGTAGAAATTACATTCAAAATATATTTTAACAGGTTTTTATACTGCTTTATTTCAGTCAGTGGTTTACACTGTAACTTAAACTTGATAATCTACCTTGACTAGATACTTTGATAACGTGGATTTATCTGAGGCAATGACTTGCTCCAGGCTACAGAGTGCAAGTGGGAATCAAACCCCCTCTTGGTTTTCAAGCCACTGCTTTTAACTATTAGGCTACTACACTCCTTCAGGTATGCACCTGACCAGTCATGGAGTATGCCTTACTGAGGATAGGTTATAATCCTGTTTCTCCAGGACCAAGCAGGAAGTCAGTCCTCACTTATGGGTGCCGACGGAGCCCACGCGGAGCAAATTCCCCAGCTTTGGAAGAAAGCCTTTGGGATTGCAGCGCGCATGCACGGTCCTCTTCCCGCCCAAGGATGCCATCTTGCTCAGTCGTCTTTTTTCCGCGGAGCCCTACAGACGTAGTTTGTTACCACCGCTGAAAAAGTTGATTGATTCTTGTTTTCTCGGTTCGCGTGTCCTTTTCCTGGCCGGCCTCGATTTTTCCCTTATCGAGTCCGTCCACATTCTTTTTTGTGTTCGATTCTGCTAACTGGCGTTCCTGCCACTTAATTTTCCACCCCTGGCGGCATGGTCTTTCGACCTCGCGGGGGCCCCTTTTTTCCCCCGATGGCTGCCAGCGGGTTTAAAAAATGTGATCATTGTTCTAAATTAATGTCTCTTACAGACATGCATAACTTCTGCCTCTGTTGCCTCGGACCCAACCATGACTCTGGGAGTTGTGGTCCATGTGGCAAGATGTCCTCCAAGTCGCTGAGGAGTTGGCAATCACAAAAGGACTGAATCTTCTCTGACCCCAACCCCGAGTCCGGTCCGGCCCGAACCTTGTCGGAGGCGTCGACGTCTTGTGACTCCAGCCACGAGCACCGTCGGAGTTCCTCTGAACGGGGGTCCCCTGGCCGGGAGCATCGTCGGCAGAGGAAACTCGTGCGGGCGTCGTCGGAGGACACACCTGGTCCCATAGCCCTGCCAGCCGCCCCGAGTCCTTGGAGGTGGAGAGACCTTCTAAGCTTCCTCGACTCGAGGTGGAGCCACCTGGACACGTGAGTACTATTGTCCTCCTGGACTCCCCTATGGAACCGACGTCGGGCCCGAGTCAGTGGCTGCCAGGTCTTCTGGGCTTGACCTCAGATTGACGACCTTGGAGCGCAGTATATCTGCCTTCTTGGACCAGCAGCGGGCTTGGATGACCGGCATCACCAGTGCATCTGCCCAGACCACCGGGACGTCGACGCCCATGTCGACCCCAGCGGCTGAGTCGATCCTTGAGTCGATGCAGGCTCGAGTCGATCCTCGGTCGAGGTCTCCCTCGGCCTCCCGTTCGGGACCGAGGACGTCGGTGTCGAAGAACCCTCGCCCGCACGGAGCCCCTCGATTCCTCCATGGAGGCGTTGGGCTGGGACACGGAAGGGGACGAGTTGCCTGGCTCTTTTCAGACCCGGTGCGTCCCCTCCGACTCGCCCGAGTCGGAGCCTCGAAGGCGATCCCCTCCGGAGGATACACGCTTCTCTGATTTTGTGCGGGATATGGCCAAGGCTTTGGCTTTCCCCGCGGATCCCAAGGACTCTCACTCGGACTCGCCTGTCCCGAAAGACCTCCACTCCTCCGCAGAAGAAGGGGCCAGGGAAGAAACCTTTTTACCCGAGGAAGGTGCTTGCCTATAAGCAACCCCACCTTCAATACCCAGCATTGGCGGCTCCCACTCAGGTCCCGCAGGCTAAGGGTCAGGGAAATGGCCCCCGTAGACCGAGGGCCCCCAAGCCCGCTACATAGCCCCCTGCCCAGCAGGCTGGGGGTTTTTGACTATGCCAGCATAGCCTCCCCCCCCCCCCCTGCACCCTTCGCTCAGCACAGGGGGCAAGCTGATCCACTTTGCCACAGGTGGTCAGCCATAACATCTGATTCCTGGGTGCTGCAGGTGGTTCAGAGGGGCTACCTCTTGCATTTTCACCAGGTGCCCCCCCTACTTCCCAGGGGAACCTCCAAGGCCCCCTCTGCACAGAGACTTGCTCCTTCAGGAGCTGCAGGGTCTGCTGGGGGAGCAGGCTGTGGAGCCAGTGCCCCAACATCTGTGGTGTCAAGGGTTCTACTTGAGGTACTTCCTGGTCCCAAAGAGAACAGGAGGCCTCAGACCCATTCTGGACTTACGCAACCTCAAGTTCCTGCAGCGGGAAAAGTTCAAGATGCTTACCCTTGGAATCCTGCTGCCCTACCTCCAGCAGGGAGATTGGCTATGCTCCTTGGATCTAAAGGATGCCTATACTCACATCCTTATTCATCTGGACCACCGACAATATCTCAGATTTGTGGTGGTAGGGAAACATTATCAGTACCGCGTGCTGCCCTTCGGCTTGTGCTCCGCCCCCAGGGTGTTCACAAAATGTCTGGCAGTGGTGGCGGCCTTCCTGAGACTTCAGGGCCTGTTCGTTTTTCCCTACCTGGACGACTGGCTCATCCGGGCGCAGTCGGCCATGGAGGTCGCTCAGGCCACGCAGCGCACGGTGGCTCTGCTTCAGCACTTGGGCTTCGTCATAAACTTCGCGAAGTCCATGTTGCGTCCCTCTCAGGATCTTGAGTTCATAGGGGCATGGCTAGACACTCTGCGAGCTCGTGCCTTCTTGCCTCGGGAGCGAGCCGACAGGTTCATGGCTCTGGCCGGCAGGTTCCACAGCGCGTCCCTGGTCCCGGCCAGACAGTTCCTGCAGCTGCTCGGTCATATGGCCTCCACGGTCCATGTCACACTGAACGCCCGGCTACATATGAGGCCTGTCCAGTGGTGTCTTCGCACTCAATGGCATCAGGCCACAGGGGCTCTGGCGGACCTTCTACAGGTCTCCGACCACCTGGTCTCCTCTCTGCAATGGTGGCTTCACCTGCCCAACCTGGTACTGGGCATGCCTTTTCAGTCTCCCGCACCTTCCCAGGTGCTGACGATGGATGCCTCTCTCTCCTGGGGTGGGGAGCGCATTGCCAGGGAGCATGCACTCAGGGCCTTTGGACCCCTTGGGAGGCGGCTCAGCAGATCAACTTCCTGGAGCTGCGGGCGATCCGCCTAGCTCTGCGGACATTCTCTCACCTCGCGTCAGTCTGTATTGGTGCAGACGGACAATCAGGTGGCCATGTTCTACGTGAACAAACGGGGGGGCACGGGCTCCCTCCTGCTCTGTCAGGAGGCCCGGAGACTGTGCTCCTGGGCAGTCGACCACAACATCCTCCTCAAGGCTGTTTACCTGCCCGGGCAGGAAAATTGCCTGGCCGACAGGCTGAGCCGGGTCTTGCAGCCCCACGAGTGGAGGTTGAACCCCGGTGTTGCCCAGCAAATCTTCTGCCGGTGGGGCTCCCCCACCGTGGACCTCTTTGCCAGTCCCCTGAACCGGCAGCTCCCCCGGTTCTGCTCTTGGCATCCGCATCCCCTCAGAGTAGCTCTGGATGCTTTCCTCATTTCGTGGTCCACAGGCCTACTGTATGCCTTTCCTCCCACACCGCTGGTGTCCCGGATGCTATTCAAGGTTGTCCGGGATGGAGCCTACGTGATCCTGATAGCGCCCTGATGGCCGCAGCAACCCTGGTTTCCTCTGCTCCTGCAGCTAGCGGTGGACACCCCTCTTCCTCTGGGGTTTCAGCCCGATCTTCTGACCCAAGATCAGGGTACTCTCCTGCACCCCAACCTCCGGGCCTGGCTGCTGAGAGGGTAGTCCTAGCTCCGCTCTCGCTCCCTCCGGAGGTGGAAGCTGTTGTCCTGGCGTCTCGATGACCACCTACCCGGAAATCTTACGCCCTCAAATGGTGTCGCTTCTTGGTCTGGTGTTCTCGGCGTTCTGAGGACCCATTCGCCTGCCTAGTGTTGGTGGTGTTGCAATACTTGCTTCACCTCTCCGATCTCAGCCTCAAGTCCAACTCTGTCAGAGTCCACCTCAGTGCTCTCTGCACCTCATTCGCCGGTGGAGGGCCAGCCTTTCCTCGCACCCCTTGGTGGCGCATTTCCTCAGGGGCCTGCTTCTGCTTAAGCCTCCGTTGTGCCCTCCGGCTCCTGACTGGGATCTCAATGTGGTTTTGCAAAGGCTTACTTGCCCGCCTTTTGAACCCATGGCTACCTGCCCCCTCCGTTTCCTCTCATGGAAAACTCTCTTCTTGGTAGCCCTTACCACCTCTATGCGCGTTAGTGAACTACAGGCCCTAGTGTCAGAGCCCCCTTACACCAGGTTCTATACGAATAGGGTTGTCTTACGGACGCACCCTAAGTTTCTCCCGAAGGTGGTTTCCTCTTTCCACATCAATCAAGAGGTGGTTCTTCCGACCTTCTTTCCCAGGCCGCATACCAGCAGAGCTGAGACTGTTCTGCATACCCTGGACTGTCGAAGAGCCTTGTCCTTCTACCTTGCCCGTACGCGTGAGCATAGGAAAGCTGCCCAGCTTTTTGTTTCCTTTGACCCCAATTGGTTGGGGGTCCCTGCCTCTAAGCGTACTCTGTCCATCTGGGTAGCTGACTGTATTGCCTGGGTGTATGAGGCAGCCGGCCTCTCCTTGGAGAGTCTAGTAACGGCGAACCGTGTCAGGGCGTAGGCGGCGTCTGTAGCCCACCTCTGCTCTGTTCCGTTGGCAGACATCTGCCGGGCCGCTACTTGGTCTTCCAGACAGACTTTTGCGGCTCATTACTGCCTGGAGAGGGAGTCCCGCAGGGATAGTGCTTTCGGACAGGCTGTCCTCCACAATCTCTTTGAGGTTTAGGCAACTCCTACCCTCCGGCCCCGGTGTTGGCTACCGGCCGGATTCATATTCAGAGAAGATTCCTTCCTTCTGTGCTGTTGAGCTGGAGGGAGCTCATTTCTGGCTTGAGGTCTCCGGTAGCCTTAAGCTAGGGAGTCCCATAAGTGAGGACTGACTTCCTGCTTGGTCCTGGAGAAAGAGTAGTTACTCACCTGTAACAGGTGTTCTCCAGGAGCAGCAGGAATCAGTCCTCACTACCCTCCCTCCTCCCCTTGGAGTTGCAGTCATTCTTATGGTTGCTGTCTTCCGCTATGTCATTCGACTGAGCAAGATGGCATCCTTGGGCGGGAAGAGGACCGCACATGTGCGCTGCAATCCCAAAGGCTTTCTTCGAAAGCTGGGGAATTTGCTTCGCGTGGGCTCCGTCGGCGCCGACGTCACCCATAAGTGAGGACTGATTCTTGCTGCTCCTGGAGAACACCTATTACAGGTGAGTAACTACTCTTTATCTGTGATAGAGAAGTGCTTTAACTTTCTCCTCTAGGATTCATTTTCTGTCGCTCATGTCAGATCGGAATAAAGTTTGAAAAGTATTACACAAACTAGAGAACTACTTTTTATCAAAGCTGCTATAGTGTTAAAGGTGAAACTGCACCCATAGAAATGCATTAGGGCCCTTGTTCATTGGCAAGCTTATTTATAATATCTCCATCCATTCTGGCCCATTTTTAGACTGGGCTTTTCCCCAAGCACCATTTGGTCCTGTTCTGCTAGAGGTTTGGAGAAATCTCTCTCCTCCCTTCCCCTGGCATTTTTTTGTAGAAACATGAAAGCAGAACAGCCTATGGCTGATCTAGTCTGCCATTCCATATCAACTACTGTAAAAGCTGGTGCTGAAGTTATATCAGCTCTGTATGCTGCTTTGCAGTGCACAACTTCAGCACCGCCATAGAGAAGGGCTCATGTAAATCAGCCACACATTAAACTTGGTGCAAATGGCAGCTTTCAAACTGGGAGAGCAAGACAAATGTGTGCGTAGAAGTGGGTGCAGATTTGGTATGCTCTTCCAGGAAAAACAGGGGCACTGACTAATTTGCATGTGAGACCCAACCAGTATTTTGATGGCATCAGGGACATTGAGCCTGATTCCCCTGAGAGAGAGTGTAAATCCCTGGTGGCTCAGTGGCCTCCCTTGCCCGCCCCACTAATAACCCTAGTGTCCCTAAACCCCCCCCCCCCCACACCTCCCTCTTGATATCTTTTACAAAGGAGCAGGAGCACTGCCCAAGCACTCCCACTCCTGTGCTGCCATCTTCAAAAATGGTGCTGACTGGCCTTGCACAGTGCATCCTGGAATGCACCAGGCAGGGGCAATTTAACCCCCCCCTGGTGTATCCCAGAATGCACCATGTGAGGCCAGGTGCCACCATTTTTCAAGATGGCAGCATAGAAGTAGGAGTGTATGGGCAGTCTCCTGCTCCTTTGTGAAGATACAGGAGGGAAATGGGATGTGAAGGAATGTTAGACCTCCGGACTTATGTTTAGTTGGTGGGGGGGGGGGGAGTAGTATTGGAGCCATTGTGCCACCAAAGATTTGCTTTATCAGGAGCACAGGCCCCTAACAGTATTTTGATGGCATTGGGGGCTTTCCCTGATGCTTGGATCATCTGAGGAGAAGTTTGACACTTGCTCTCTGATCCAGGCATCGAGGAAAGCCCCCCAATGCCCCTGACAGTATTTTGATAACACACAAAACATTTGACATCTCAAGGCTAGATGTAGAGAGAGTGGTGCTAAGGCTGGTTACAAAATTCTCTGCAACTGGTGCAGACAATATTAACATGCCATTTTAGTAGGCACATCTCATTTGCATGTAATTTAAATACCGTTGGTGATGTGTACATTAGCTTTTCCTTTGCCATTTGTGTGCGTTCATCTTTCTGCTTTTGGCTGTGGCGGTAATTGTGCCTAAAAGTGGCATGATCTGTGCCTCAAGGCCATGCTAGTTTTCTGCATCAGTTGGTCCCTTTTTGTTTTGTGTTTTCTTCCCTTTATAGACCAGTGTTTCTCCCATGCTTTCTTGAACAGATACTGTCCTTGTCTCTGCTACCTCCACTTGGAGACTATTCCATGCATCTACACTTTCTGTAAAGAAATATTTCTGCATTTCTTGAATCTGTCCCCTTTCACCTTTATCCTATCCCTTCATTGCATAGTTTTCTATCTCCAGGAACAAGCAGGAATGTAGTCTTCATATATGGGTGATGTTAGTACCAACAGAACCTGCATGGGGATGCTCTGCACTGTCCAATTGAAAAGGTTTTGGGAGTACTTCACTGTGCCTGTGTGACTGCCTACCGAACTCCTCTTCAGTTCTTCATTTTCCTCGGAGCCAGCAGGAAAGCAAATCCTGTCACTGCAGAAAAAACTTGTGGATAGTGCCTCTGCTGTCCCGTCAATACTGGTAACAATCACTGGTTCCCTTATTCTTTTCCTTTACTACTTTATTTTTTTTTAAAAGGATATTTGGGTGTTGACACCCTTTTTAGGCCTTAAGCCTACCATACCCTTCACATCTCGAAGGTATGGAGAAACTGGTGGTTTCAAAAATGTTCTATTTGTGAGTGGGACATGTGCCAGATCGCCCAGGATGACGGCTCACTACTACATCCCAATCAAGTGTGTCTCCGCCTCACAGCTTGGCTGCTGAGAGCATAGCTTTTTACAAGGCTTTGACCTTTAAAAGATCCTTTTGGTTTCTAGAAAGCTCTCCACCAGAAGTTCATGTGCTTTTAGGGGGCATAAATTATGTCTGGTGTTCCCAGAAAGATCTCAATTCCTTTTCTGCTTCAGTGGAGTTGCTCCTTCAGTATCTTCTCCATCTGTTGACAGGTCTAAAGACAAACTTGGTGACAGTCCACCCTGGTGCCATTGCAGTGCCTCACTAGCTACTCAATGGACAGCCCATCTCCACACAACTGCTAGTAGTGTGTTTCATGAGGTCTCCTGCTGTCCAAATCGCCCATTAAGCAATCTCTGGTAGCTTGGGACCTCAATGTTCTAGCACAGCTTCTCAAGCCACCCTTTGAACCATTAGCCATAACCTCACTTAGGTTCCTGTCTTGGAAGGTGATTTTACTAATTGCTCTCACTTCAGCTAGATGCATTAATGAGCTTCAGGCTTTGGTAGCGGATCCACCCTATACCTGCTTCCACCATGACATAGTAGTTCTTTGGGCTCACCCATGCTATATGCCGAAGGTGGGTCTCCCATTTAAACCAGTCAATTTACCTTCCAGTTTTCTTTCCTAAGACGCATGTGTCTAGAGCTGAAGCAACTCTGCACACTCTTGATTGTAAACATGCCTTAGCTTTCTATCTCTAAAGGACTCATCATAAAGCCTTGCAGTTGTTTATCTCATTTGACCTCAGTCACCTGAGATTACCTGTTTCTAAGTATGCACTCTCCAGATGGATAGCGGACAGGCCTCTCTGGAAGGGTATGTCACTGCTCTCAATGGTCGTGCCATGGTTACTTTGATAGCAAACCTGCAGTCGGTAGCACTTGATGAAATTTGTAAAGCACCAACTTGGTATTCCGTCCATACCTTTGCTGCCTATTATTGTCTGGACAAGGACTCCTGTTGGGATGCCATGTTTGGTCAGGCTGTACTTGGCACCTCTTTCTGAGTTAGATTCAACTTCTACCCTCCATACCAGACTTTTG
This sequence comes from Ichthyophis bannanicus, assembly GCA_033557465.1. Classification (NCBI taxonomy): domain Eukaryota; kingdom Metazoa; phylum Chordata; class Amphibia; order Gymnophiona; family Ichthyophiidae; genus Ichthyophis; species Ichthyophis bannanicus. The sequence goes on along the minus strand of CM066032.1, from coordinate 660,178,582 downwards.
AAGATACCAGCAATCCATGTGGGATCCATTATCTCATGCCTATTCTGATGTGAGCCTCTACTGGTTCTGAAGCACTCATCTGGGAGCTAGGGAGTCCTATATGTGAAGACTACTCTTCTGCTTGTTTCTGGGGTAGCACAGTTATTCACCTGTAACAGAAGGAATTTAGTCTTCACAACATGCCCTCCTTCCCTAGGAGTTATAGGGTTTCATTTACTCTTTTCTTAGCTACACATTCAACTGGGGAGAGAGTTGGGAAGGCTGGAAGGCAGTTGTGCAGGTGCAGTGGAGTGCTCCCAAAATCTTTCCAGTTGGATGCTGGGGAGTGTTCCCATGTGAGCTCTGTCCATACAGATGTCACCCCTATGCTGTGTTTGCTTACTGCATAGCTTATGAGCCCTTCATGGACATGCACATGCACATGTTTCCTATGTACAAGATGGAGGAATTTACAGATATTGTGTCTCAAGAGAAGGCTGAGCACCTACTCACTAATAGGCAAAGGGAAGGAGTGCAGAAAGTGCATGGTCTGAGCAACCAATGATTTCAAAATGGCATTGACAGCTTCTGCTATGAATGTTGGTGCTGGAGACTCTCATGGCTCTGTACAATACACCTAGGAACATAAATGCCATCCTGGGTCAGACCAAGGTCCATCAAGCCAAGTATTCTGTTTCCAACATTGACCAATACAGGTCACAAGTACCTGGCAGGTTCCCAAAAAGGTACATATGTTTCACAGTGGTTGTCTCGTGGGAAGCAGTGGTTTTCCTGGGTCCTCTTTAATAATACTGTATAGACCTTTCATCCAGGAACTTGGCCAAACCTTAGTTTTACTACATCCTCCAGTAACTAATTCCAGAGGGGGGGGTTTTCCACTCAATGTGTGCAAAAAATTGTTTTTTGAGAGCTGTTTTGGTTATTCCACGTAACCTTTGGTTTTTGGTGCACTGAATCTGAAAATGACCTCCATTTTGTCATAGGACATCACGTTTCCTGACAATTTAGGTAACTATGTTAAATAAGGCAATACCTCAAAATAAATGGAAATAGACTTATAAAATTAAAGTTTTATTACAATATTTTCATGAAAATCCTTTTTTGAACTGAAATGAGCTCACCTACACACACTAAACTCAATTCTTCTTCCTTGTGAGGCTCCTCTTGGTGCATTTACGCTTGTGAGTAGCATCTGGAATGTGTCTCTGAAGCATCCAACAGTAGTCTGCCATCATTGTAATGCTCCATTTTCCCTGGTATCTCCTTTCCATCTCTTTAATGTCTTGGTGGAATCGTTCACCTTGTTCCTCACTCACGGCTCCCAAATTTTCAGGAAAGTAATCAAGGTGGGACTGGAGGAAATGCACTTTCAAACTCATCAGGCAACCTAAAGCTTGAAATGCTTTCAGCATTCATCCGATCTTTTTGTAGTGAGAATCTGTTATTGCCTAAAACTTTCTGTACGACTTCTTTAAATGCAATCCACCCTTCTTTTTGAGGATCTGTCATGGTATTGACAAACTCTTGATCAACGATAAGCCTTCTAATGTCTGGTCCGACGAACACACCTTCCTTCAATTTTGCCTCTGACAGGCCTGGAAACTTGGTGACCAAGTATTTGAAGCATTCTCCATCTCTTGGAAGTGATTTTACGAATTGCTTCATCAATCCCAATTTTATGTGGAGAGGTGTTAGAACTTTATGGGAAGGTACCAAAGTTTCTCAGAGGACATTTTTTTCACCAACTGTTAGCACCCTTGGCTGCCAACTCTTCTTGGTCCAGTGATTGTCAGTCTCGACTGTCCCATAGACACAGAAAACAAGGATATGTGGTATACCCAGCTTGTTGCCCGAGCAGCATGCACAAGACCTTCAAGTCCCCACACACTTGCCAACCATGGTCTTCATATTTAAGTTTACGAAGAACCAATTCCAAGTTCTTGTAGGTTTCCTTCAAGTGTACAGAATGACCTACAGGTATGGAAGCGTAAAAACCGTTGTGGAGTAAAACTGCTTTGAGACTTCTTTTTGAAGAATCTATAAAAAGACGCCATTGCTCTGAATCATATTGGATTTTAAATTGACCCATCAGACCTTCGACATCGATGCAATAAACCAACTTGTCTTCCTGGGCGAAGTAAGGAATGAACTCCTTTTCATGATGTTTGAACCATGAAGATGACACTCCTGGCAACAATAAATTCCTGCTTTTCAGCCTTGATCCGAATAACTCAGCGGCATCTTTGGGAAGATTCAAGTCTTACCAAATCATTCATCTCCTGAGAAAACAATTTTGGTCTTGTATCATCATCAAAGTCAGAACTTGATTTGTCATCTGGTTCAGGTATGACTTCACCGTCATCGGAGCTAGGTATCTCTTCCAAGGTAGCAGGGGGCTTGGGTACTGGTATATCTGTGCCATGGGGGATGGGATGAATTGCCGAGTGAAGATTGGGGTATGAAATGGAATGCTTCTGTTTGAAATTAAACCCTTTCACATCGCATGAACAAAAGTAAGTCGTCACTATGGTTCTTTTGCTCTCGCCATACCATAGGAATCCCATAACGGAAAGATTTTTTCTTACCCTTGAACCAGTTTCGGAGGTCCTCAACACTGTTTGCACACTTTAAGAGGCACCCAGACTTTATCTTGATCTCCAATTTTTAGTCCAAAGTATGCAAAGTATACTTTTTTCACAAAGTCTGTAATCTGCTGTTGCTTCAACACTGTATATTCACCACAGATGAAACAAACTGTCTGGTGAAATAATACACTTTCGTGGAGCTATAACATAACGGTTGAATAACGAGCTGACACGAATTGCGATGAAAAAGTGTGAACAGCCTAGAACCAAGAACCTGATGATTTGTGCACAAGTGTGGCATGCAGGAGAGAGCAGCTTTGTACACGAGATGTCACAGTACTGGCCATGCCCCCCTGCACTGACTGGAGCTGCTGCTATCTGCCCTGTGTCTTCCTCCCACTGGATTCTTCAGGAAAGATTAACCCCTTCTACCATTAGAAGCATGGACTTAAAACTTGCTTAGCTTATGTATATATTGCTGACCATCAGATTTACAGTGCTATATATTTTTTTTTTTACATAACTTGGACAACCCCTTTTAAGGTTTTTTTTGGCATTTTCTTATGCACTTATGCACTTATGTGAATTAATTAATAGTAATTTGAAAAAAAATTGATAAATTTGAAGACAATTTTGCATGTTGTGGCAAATCATGACGTCTAGGAGTTTTTTCAATATTTTATTTGTTTTCAGCACACCAAAATACATGGAAATTAGATGAAAATAATCAAACAGCTTTTTAGTCGCAGACCTGTGTAATCAATCTCCAGGAACCAAGCAGGAAGTCAGTCCTTACATATAGGTGACTGCACTGATGGACCCCATGTGGAGCATTTCTCCAGCTTTCAAAGAGAGCCTATCTATGCCACTATGCATGCGTGTCCACTTCCCACCCAAGGTTGCCATCTTACTCTGTCTCCCTTTTTCCACGGAGCCCTTTGGACGTGCGTCTCCCTGGAAAAGTTTTCTTTTTCCAACTGGTTTTTGCTCTACCGGCCTTTGCCGGTGCTCTTCCCACCTCTGAGAACCTCTGCTTTGGCCCTGTTCTTGGGGTTTTTCTTCTTTGCCCTTTTTTGTTTTTACCACGTTTAGTGCCCTTTTTAACTGCTTCCTGCGTTGAGGCTCTTCGACCTTGCTGGGATCCTTTTTGCCCCCATGGCCTCCGGTTTTAAGAAATGTGATAGATGCTCCAAAAACACGTCACTCACAGACCTCCATGACTGTTGTCTCAGGTGTCTAGGGAACTGACCATGACCAGGGAGCTATGCTCCCTCTGTAAGAAGTCCTCCAAGGCCATCCAGAGTTGTAAGCAGAAGATGGATGATCTCTTCCATAAGGCAGCCCTGGTAGCCTCCTGCTCTTTGGCCCCACCAGCTCCGGAGTCTCCTAAGGCTCCTCCCCAGGCCTGGTGACACTCTCTAACCAGGGGTCGACTGAACGTGAATGGAAGAAGGCCTCTGACTCTATCGGGGGCGCCAGACAAGCATGAGAGGTCATGTGCCTAGTCTCTCAGTGCCCCCCAGTCTCTGGAGTTGAAGAGGGAGCAGCTCAGTAAGATGCCTCAAACTGATACGGAGGCCTCCAGTGAAAGTGCCTGGTCTCCCAAGGGTTGTCCCAGTGAGGAACCCCTCTCCTCCTTGACACCTGAACCGGTCACCCTGGTGTCTGTCGCAGTGCCCCAATCCTGAGTGGGAGGCCCAAATGATGGCCTTGGAACGCAGCATTTATTTTATTTTATTTATTTATTTAGCAGTTTTTATATACCGCACTATTCATCATCAGTGCGGTTTACATTAAACAACAACATACCTGTCAATATATAACTGATCTAGGTTTACAGATAACAGGGAAGGTAAACTGGGTGCAAACTGGGGGATAACTATATACAATTAAATGTTACATCAAGGTTTGGTATTTGATGAAATTCGGTATTTTCCCATTTTAAACCTCTGTTCTGGGTTGTTGATGTGTGTAAGAGTTAGATGAGTGATGCGGAAGATGAGTTCCTTACTGCCCAGCTGGTGCTGCTGCCCGGCCCTGCCTGCATGTGCCTTGAGTCTGCAGGGACCTAGATTACTTGGGCTGCCGTGGTGACACCTGATAGTCAGAAGCCTCATGAGGATCCTCGGCAAGGGTCTCGGTCTCTGTCCCATTCCTCAGGTGTGAGATCTTTGCGGGGAAGTGCCTCTAGCCCTGGACAGGTTTTGGCCTTGGAGACCCTGTGTGGGTCACAGAGCCACCGGGCATTGAGTCCTCCACAGATACTCAGAATGGGAGTCCAATGGAGACTCTCCCCAGAGACTCGATCCCACTGAGACCCCTCCCCTCTGTCGACCCAGAAGCAGCAGTCACCTTTTCTTGGATGTCGTCTGGAACATGGTGTGGGTCCTCATGCTCGCCACTGAATCAGAGGAGCCCTGTGCTGAGGAGCTAGATATCCTGCAATATGTTCCTCCGAAGGAGGCACACTCGGTGCTGGTTCCTCCCATTCTGAACCGCTTCCTGCTCTGCATGTGGGAGACCTGGCCTCTGTCCTGATTGTGAGCAAGCACCTGGATGCTATGTATAAGGTCCAGTGAGGTCTAGGGTTTCACAAAGCCCAGCTTCCCCACACCTTGATGGTGGTTGAGTCAGCCATGCAGAAGCTAAAGAGCCGAAGACTCATTTGTCGGTCCCCCAGGCAGAGAGTCTCGTACTCTCAATGCCCTCAGGCGCAAGGCTTATCAGGGCTCCATGTTGTCATGCTGCATCCAGGTTTACCAATTATACATTGGGATGTTCCTCTGTGATCTCACTAGAGAGCTCAGAGGCTTTGTGGTGGGCCTTGATGGAGGCCATTTGCAGCTTCTTTCAAGCCCTCTCTAAGTCCATCGGGGAATGCTTGAAGTTCCTCTCAAAAGCAGCATACAGTAGCTTTGAATCTTCCGCTCAAGTGATGGCAGCTGGTTTCAGAGCCTGTTGGCAGGCTTGGCTCCGATCCTCAGACATGGAACAGTGGGTCCAGGAGAAGCTGCTGGACGTCTCCTGTCAGGGAGCAGCTATTTGGCAAGCCCATCCAGGACAAGGCTGCAGAGATTGAGATTGAGTACGTGACTTGCACTCGCCTCTCCAGTAAAACTTCCTCCCCAGGAAGAAGCAGCAAAGCAAGAAGCCCTTCTTCCAGCGGAAGGGGCTTCCGTACAGGTGCTACCCAGCCTATCCTCCAGTGTCGATCCCTGTTCAGGGTGTCCAGAGAGTCCATGGGCCACAGCCCTCGCAAGTCAAAGGGCCCCAAGACCCAAGCCCCAGCTTCAGCTCAGCCAGCCTTGGTTTTTATGCCATCGGCATAGCCTCTCCCCCTCCAGCAGGGTGGCTATCCATCAGGATGTCTGGTCCATTTCTCCTGCAGGTGGGAGTCCATCTCCACTGATGCCTGGGTTCTCCAGGTCACTCAGAAGGGCTGTTGTCTCCATCTGGACCAGATCCCTTCTCCGTACTTTCCCAGAGAGCCATGTCTGCCTCCCCAGCACCAGATGCTCCTGAGTCAGGAGCACGCAGGCCTCCTTGAGGAGGTGTGGTAGAACCAGTTTCACCGCACCTCCAAGGATGGGTTTTACTCCCGGTACTTCCTCATCCTGAAGCGGACAGGGGGCCTTCTCCCCATCCTCAGCTTGCCTAACATCAGGTTCCTGGTGCAGGAGAAGTTAAAGATGCTCTCCCTTGGAACGTTACTGCCCTACCTCCAGCAGAGCATTTGGCTATGCTCCTTGGACTTGACGCCTACACTCACATCCTTGTCCACCCCAAACACAAAGTATCTTCGCTTCATGGTTCAGGGAAACCATTACCAGTATAGGGTGCTTCCCTTTGGTCTTGCGTTTACCCCGTGGGTCTTCACAAACTGCCTGGCTGTGGTTGCGGTGCAGCTGCAGGGTATTTATTTATTTAATGTCTGATGTATGGAGTTTTCCTTCAGGAACTTGTCCAAACATTTTTTAAACCCAGCTACACTAACAGCTTTTACTACATCCTCTGGTAACAAATTTCAGAGTTTGATTATGCATTGGGGGGGAAAAATATTTTCTTCAATTTATCTTAAATGTGCTACATTGTAGCTTCATTGCATGTCTCTTTAGTTTTTCTACTTTTTGAAGGATTAAATAACCAATCTACGTTTACCCATTCCACTCAATTCATTATTTTATTGACCTCTATCATATCTCCCCTTAACTGCCTCTTTTCCAAGTTAGAGCCCTAACCTTTTAAGCCTTTCCTCATAGGGGTATCTGCTCAGCTGAATGCATTTGGCTAAATCCTGCTCCCTTTCTGATTTCCTTCACTTCAAATTCATGCTTACTACTTTCCAGTCTCCCTTTGCACTCGCTAAGCAACACTATTTTATCCATCTAACTATCTTACCTCTAACCCCTGCCTCTCTTCTCTTCTCTCAATTCCCTTCTTAAGGCATCACTGCCTCCAATTTCTCCTCTTCCTCTCTCTGCCCAAACCCTAGCTGACTATTTCCTTGGCAGAGTCCATGAGATTACTCTTCAATTCTCTACTGCATCCTCTCTTCCCCCTCTCCAATATCGACTTTCCCCCTCAACTTCACCATCCTTTTCTACCATCTCTGTAGAGGAGGAAAGAAGGGAGGTTTCCTCTTAACTCACTACCTGTTCTGATCCTATCCCCCACTCATCTCCTCAACTCTATCTCCTCCTCTGTCATCCCTTCCATCTCACATATTCTCAACTTTTCACTCTCCACTGCAACTTTCCCTGCAGCCTTCAAGTATGCATGTGATCTTCAAAAAGCCTTCACTTGACCCTACTGGTTTTTAATTATCAAACCATCTCCCTTTCATTTCCAAACTTCTTTAATGTGCAGTTCTCTGCCACTGCCTTGAATTTATCTTGCATATTTAACAGATTGCTAAAACCATCATTTCTTTCTCTATAACATTAACAAAATTCACCCCTTCCTCTGTGAACACACAACTAAAACTCTTGTCCAATCTTTTAGTTACCTCCTGTCTTGACTACCACAACCTCTGTGCTGGTTTCCCTCACAGTGCGGCTTATACATGAGATTCTGCATAAAACCTGCTTCAAGTGGATTGACAGTTTCGTGAAAGATATCATTTTCCTGAGAAAAAGACATCCAATTACCTTTTCTGATTCCAAATCAAAGTTTTTTTTCTGATAAATGTTGATATTTGTTGCCATAACATTTGGGAACATATTACAATCTGTATAGTTAAGTATTCTATATATTAGATACTCTAATGTAAGTAAGACAGATATTATTAAGGAGAGCTCAGATTTTACAGGTGTATCTACAATTTTTTCTGCTAGGGTATATGCATCCCACTTCACTCCATCTACAGACAATATCTATGATTTAATCTACACGCTGAACATTTCAATTCAAAATCTTCCCCTTAGGCCTTTCCTTAACTGTGGAGGCTTTCACAAAATTATTTGTGGTTGAGCAGCAAATCTACACTTGTTCCTTCAGGAGCAAAACACTTTTTCTCCTTCATAGTGTGGGTTTTCACAACAACTTCCAAGAAGTTATCATTTCAAACTGCAAACTGAATCTTGTTCATAGGAGCTATTTTAGACAAAGATCAAGTGAAAGCTTTTCTGTCACAAGCCTAAGGCTTGTCCCTAAGGCTATCCAGAAGGTTCAATACTCTCCACCAGTCACAGCCAGGACCTTCTTGAAGGTGTTAAGCTAGAATGGCTGCTGCAATACGTCATGCCTTTCATTTACTTGAAAATGAGAATGCTGTATAAAATCGCAAATCTCTTTACCTCAATTCTTCCATATTTTTCATTAAGGACCATATTACAGTTGTGCATGTTGGAACTCAACCTGACTTGTGTCTTTGCACCATTAGAGTATTCTAGCATTTGCTTACAACATCACTTAGGATCCCAAATGAGTTAGAACCTGATTATAAGCTCCGTATCAATCATCTGGAGCTTGGGACAGTATTTGTTCATCTTCAGGATTGATCAGTATTAATACAGACTAACAATCAAGTTATCACATTTTATGTCAGCAAATACAGAGGTGTTATTTCCCTTTGCCTATGCCAGGAAAGAGCATGAATGTGAGACTTTGCAATTTCTTATTACATATAGGTCCTAACCACTTCCATCCCAGGCTGTCAGAACTACATTGCAGACAAGTAGTCTCTGGACCATCAAAACTTGCAGAATGTCTTTCAGGCCTTGGCCACTCCTCCATCTATTTTCCATCTCTGAAAATGCAGACCTGTCCCTCAATTGTTCAGTTTGCCAATCTCCAGATTGGCTGGCAAGCAATGCAATGCAATGGTAATCAACTGAACTCTGCAATCTATTATGCTTATCCTCCCATTCCTCTAATAGCAAAAAAACCACATAAGTTTCAAAAATAGCTTACCGTAGTGCTGTACAAGTCTTCTCAGAACTGGTTCCTCCTCAAACGACTGTTTCTTTGGTATAGACTTCAAACCTATCTAGCCTTGATAATGCAGCATGAAAACGCCCTTCTGTATCCAGCTCTAGAATCACTGGCCCCACTAGTAGGGAAATTGAGCAACATTGAGTTTCTGCCTTGGGTTTATTAATGCCAATTCAAGATGTTTTGGTGACAGCAAGGAAGCTTTCTACCAGATGTACCTACACATTTAAATGGAAGACTGTTTCGATCTAGTGCTTTACCAATGGATGTGACAGCATGCTGTGTCCTCCAAGTATCATACTACAATCTCTCTATCATCACTATTGCTTTGGATTACAAATCTCTATCAGAGTGCCCCTTATCATGCATGCAGCATATTATGGCCCCATTGGTATACTTCTGGCTATATTGTCACATTGATTCAAGATCGATGAAGGGGTTTCTTCTTGTCATATCACTCATACAGAAGATTTCTGTGCCATGAAACGTCTGTTCTTTTTACATCTCATTTTAGTCTATGGAATCAAGCATCTTACCTGGAAGGTGATTTTTCTAGTATCTCTTACTTAGACTAGAAGACTAAGAAAATGTAACATATTGGTCACCTATGGATGCTCAGGGTCATCATAACAAAGTAGACTGTAGACCTATGTACTTATCCTAAATTCATACAAAAAGTAGTAACTCCTTTCCATGTGAGTGAGGAGATAGTACTACTTACGTTTTACCCTAAATCATACAAGCACCCAAGCAAGAAGTCCATCTGCACTCTATATTGTAAAATGGCTTTTGCTTACTATTTACATTGAATCAGTCAAAACCTATAGCTGTTTTCTTACAGACTTGGTATTCCAGTGATGAAATGGACCTTAGCTAATTTGCCTAATATCCTTCATTTTTGTTAGAAATATCAGTCTATCTAGTAAAGTTAAGGCTCATTAAATCAGAGTCACTGCAACTACTGTAACTCATGAAATGTGCTTTATGGGATAGTGTAAATAAATGAAACATCAGATTAGGGAGTTCTGTATAATTTTGACAGCTGCCAGGAGGGACATAGGGCTTGAGAAGAGCAGGGGTTGGTACTAGTGGCACTGAGCTGCAATGCCATTAAGCAAGATTGGTGGTACAGCTGGACTGCAACAGAGCTGACATTGAAGAGAGCACCTGTAGTATGAAGCCTCCTGAGCTATGTCAGAACCACCAGAGTGAGATGGTGCATTCTTTAGACCTACAACACTTAAACAGGCTGCAGTGTGTGGTCTGCATATAGCTAATATGGATTTGGGGCTGACAGAGCAGGAAAGGCCTGAGGCAGGCCCAAAATGGTTGAGACTCTGCCAGCCATGATGTGAGAAGGGACAGTGTATAAAAGAGGCCTAGATTAGTTGATCCACTAAAATTTAAAGAACTGGAGCAGGACTGCTGGGTTCAGAGTGCCCCAGCGCTTGCTTAATGGGGAGGGGAGGGGAAATTGCATGGCCAGCTCATCCACTAGGTGTCCACTTTAGGCTGCAAACCTCAGGACAGTGGCAGCCTTGCAGCCCTGCAGCCCCTCCACATCCCTCCCCCCCCCCCCAATCCTGCAAGGTGACGGTGGAGCAACTCATTCAGTGTTGCTAGATGACCTCAAAGTTCCATCCTGAAGTGGGTTAAAAAATAACCCAAAACAGAGACCAACCCTTAGCCTCACCATCCCGTACCCTGATTGTCTGGTCTGGCAGTCTGTCAGGCATGGCCATGCTGACCTTGCCACATGGCACTACCCTCCCCTTCCCGATTGTCTACCATATTCCAGCCAATCATTCCCATCCTGCCACATCTCATTGGTCAGTTCCAAGTTTGCTGCTCTGGGACGTGGCCAAAGAGATGAAACCAAAGGTTGTGACCTCTCTGAAGCCAGTTTGCTGTTTTTGTTTTTTTTTTTCACTTTATTTGCTCTTTTCTGTGGTTTTCTCGCCCAAATTAGGGCAGGCAAATCACCCCCCCCCCCCTCCCCTCCCCACACACAAAATGATCTGTGAAGATATACCTGCATGCTATTTTTTTCCATGTAAAGGAAGAAAAGGGACACTTTGTTAAGGAAACAATGTGTTTCTGAAAGTTTATTCAAAATAATAGTACACAAAGAAGATGACACCTAAGTATATCCTAGCATGGTGGATTCTTCTGCAAAAGAGAAAATTGAATAATTAAATTTTCAGTGAATTCATTATAATAGTGCAGTTATTTACAATTCTTATTTGAACCTATGAATCCAGACCTCTACCGAAAGTGTACGTGAGGTAAATACCTGGCTGACTGTGACACAGATATTGCTTGGGTAAGATAGGGTAGCACTTTTAGTGGAACACCCTGTTTACAGATTTTGGTGTCACTGTGACAGGATTAAAAATTCCTTGTCTTAATTGGATTTCAAATTCTTTAGATTTTGTGAATACACTTAATAGAAGTTTTGTGTCAATTTTTGCTATTTCAAGGCTCTATTTTTCATCTTAAACATCAGTCCCAAGGTAAAGATGGATGACTGGAAGGCTCAACTTGATGCTATCAAAATATTTTTTGTTCAGGAGGCCAACATTGAGGAGCAGAGGGAAGCATTTACCCAGGCCATGGGAATGGTGGGAGGATGGCCGAAATAGTGCAGCAAGCACAGCTGGCAATGATGACCTCATATGTTCCAATGAAAAAGAAAATATCAGATTTCTTTGTAACACCATGTAGGCTGGGCAATTTGACAATTGAAAAATGGATAAAGCAGACGAGTATCATTGAAGATATTACATGATCCATGAGAGAATCAGATGGAGATCATCAAAGATCATCTAAAAGCACAAACTTATGAAACTGTGAAGTTTCATGCAGAACTGAGGCATGAATCCATAGAAGTTCTGTTTGACCAGCTGAAAAGGTGTAAGGGGACCATGCCCATTAACTGAAAGGTTACAAAAATATTTTGACAGGAAACAGTTATCAAGTGAGAGTGTCTGGGATTTTGTGTACTCTCCAAGACAAATTACACAGGTACACTACCAAAAAACTGCCTCCAGTTTTGCAACTGATTCCTATAGATTTTGGGGTGCTGAATCCAGGAAAAATAGCCAAAATGTTCCATCACGTCACGTTTTCTTGCAAAATTAGATTTCTTACCCATATAAGGAATGTTCACATAATTTCTTTTTAGCCGACTGCAGTTTATTTTCTTGGCCCAAAATAGAGGTTGTAATGGTTAACTAACTAGAAACACTCCCTCATGATATTTTAGAGTGTTTTGTATTCATTTTATACATTAACAGGACAATTGGGAGGCGGGGGGCTAAATCCAGTACTCGTGCTGGCGCATGTTCTTTCCTGTTCGCCTCGCCTCGTTCGCTCGCTCGCTCGCTCAAACACGGTGGTTGCGACATGAACGTTCCTGTCAAATTTCAGTTTCTTGCAAGTTCATTATTACCTTTTGTTTGCTCAGTCGTAATCCAGCTTTATTCCGAAGTGGTTCACTACAGTTGTAGTTTGCAGTGCTGTGTATTTGTGATGGCTCACAGAGCCAGAGGTTGCGTCAACTCTCCGGACAGTTTTTGTTTTATTTGTGGGGAATATACCGTGAAAAAGCGGCAGAGGAACATTTCTGCATTTATTAAAGTATATTTCGCCTATTTCGGTTTGAAGTTAGGCGATCAAGACAAACCGTGGGCTCCTCACAAAGTGTGCAAGACATGTGAGGAAGATCTACGCTTATGGATGAAAGGTAAAAAACAAGCATTTCGTTTCGGAATACCTATGATGTGGCGTGAACAAAGAGACCACAGCAGTGACTGCTATTTTTGCTCTTGCATTGTGAAGGGATACAACTTAAAAAATAAGAACGTAATAAGTTACCCCAACCTTCCCTCAGCAATTAGGCCTATGCCTCATAGCAACGAAGTACCTGTGCCTGAACCACCAAAATCTTTGGATCATATTTGTGTGGACGGTTCTGATCATGATGAGACTCATCAGATGGCTTTTCCCGATGAGTCCAGTACTTCCGAGTTTGAAACTGAACCAGATCCGAAACCTGAACTTTTCTCTCAAGCTGAATTGAATGATTTAGTCTGGGATTTAGGACTCCCAAAAGATGCTGCCCAACTGCTAGGTTCTCGGCTTAAACAGAAAAATCTATTGTCACCAGGAACAACTTTTTATTGGTACTGCAACCGCGAGACACAATTTTTGAAGTATTTCAGCAAAGAGGAAGATTTGGTATTTTGCAACGATATATACGGAGTGATTGAAAAGTTTAAACTCAAGTATGATCCTGCTGAATGGCGGCTGTTCATTGATTCGTCAAAAGACAGCATAAAAGGTGTTCTTCATAATGGCAACACATTCGCTTCAGTTCCTATTGCTCACTCTGTTATTCTCCAAGAAAAATACGAGAATTTGGCCCTGATTCTTCAGAAGATTCGTTATGATGAGCATAAGTGGATGATTTGTGGAGACTTTAAAATTCTATCCATGCTATTAGGGCAGCAATCCGGTTTCACCAAATATCCCTGCTTCCTTTGCTTGTGGGATAGCCGGGCCCGCAACCTACACTGGGGGAAAAAAGACTGGCCAATTCGGGAGTATTTGAGACCCGGTGAGAAAAATGTTCTTCATGAGAGCTTGGTACCTCGTGATAAAATTCTATTACCACCTCTCCACATTAAGTTGGGTCTCATTAAGCAATTCATCAAGTCCCTTCCAAAAGATGGTGAGTGCTTTCGGTACCTTTGCTCAAAGTTCCCCCGACTTTCTGAAGCAAAGCTAAAGGAAGGAGTGTTTGTTGGCCCTGATATAAGGAAACTCATTTTGGATGGAGCATTCGCTGAAACGATGTCTAAGAAGGAAAAAGAAGCCTGGGATTCCTTCAAGGATGTTGTTCTCAAATTCTTGGGGAACAGGCGGGATGAGAACTATAAGGATATTGTTGCCAGGATGCTCAATGCCTTCAAAGAACAAGGCTGTAACATGAGCCTGAAAGTCCATTTCTTGCACTCCCATGTGAACTACTTTCCCGAAAACCTGGGGGCGTACAGTGAAGAACAAGGTGAAAGGTTTCACCAGGACATCAAGGACGCAGAGAGAAGGTACCAAGGAAGATGGAACACCACTATGATGGATGATTTTCTGCTGGTTGCTGCTGCGGGAAACCCCAGATGAAAAATATGCCAAGCAGCGCACCAAGAGAAGCATTCGGGGGAAGAAGAAACGGGCCCACCAGGAGATTGATTGACCCAAGAATGACTTTAAAATCTAAACTGTGTTGACAAATATCATGTTTTTACTAAACTTTGAAATAAAAATTTGCTAGTTATTACCACAGTGTCGGATCTCATTTATTAGAATTTTATTTTCACGCCATCGGGTGTTTGTCTTCATGTATTGCAATGGTGCGGTTTGCGTTTTCTATTCTTACATACATACCTGTACAACATTTTTTGCACATTTCTTTGCTTTGCTTTGTGTCTAACCTCGCTCTTATATGCTCAATGTTTGTGCACATGTATGTGGCTGTTTTAAGTGCAGACAATTTTGCTACCATCACAGTGTGTTTTGTTGACATTACTCTATTCTTATGTGCTGCCTTGTTACAATTTTCTTTATTCTTATTTGAATAACTACTAAACAATTAGTATAAAGAATTCATCTAAGAAACTTTTATCTCGATCGCACTCAATCTGAAACGTTCACCTCAAACTGCTAACCCAATGTAGCAAAAAATCTGTACGTGATGGAGCAAATTGGTTACCAGATTTGGATTCAGCGCACGAAAAAATGTAAAAATCAATCGAAACATTAGAGGCAGTTTAAAAAAAAAATTTTTTTAGTGTACCTGTGTTATCCATGATCCTGACAAGGAAAAATTCCTTAATGGTCTTAAACATTGGAATCACAAGAGAAATGAAGAGGAAGTATGAGGAAAATTTGAAAATACCCTTCCCAGACTTAATGTAAGCCATGATCAGCTAAACAGAGGAGAATCAACTGCTGAAACCTAAAATAGAACTGCCCAGGCTGCTGCTTAGGGGACTAAGGGAAGCTGAATCAAACAGGCTGAATGTGCAGGCCTCTGCTGATGCAGTGCCGGTGGAGGATTCTATACTATCTACCCTGAAGAATATGACCCATTGTCTTGAGCAGCTAGAAAGAAAGGAAGATGAGTAATTCAGTAATAGATACAAAAGAGAACATAATTAAGGCAAACTTACTTCATTTGATTCTGAGACGATAACAGCCATAATTTGTTTCTAGTGTGACAAGCCTGGTCGAGTTCTAGTCTAAATAAAGTTCTTCAAGGGCTAAGAGTGGTTATAATATATTGGAGACTTCTGATCAAGAGAAGTCATTGACTCCAACAGCCTGCATAAGAATCAACCTGAAAAAAAGAGTGGTGTCGGAGGATGCTGATCAGAAGCTTATCTTCAGGAAAAGTCCAATTGAAACTAAAGTTAATGGATATGAACTCAATGTTATTTAGATAAAGGTTCCAATGTAACAACCATTACATGAGTCTTCTTCAAGAAGAATTTTAAACATGTAAGTATAAAATGAAAACTGGGTCAAACTGATAGCAGTTAATGGCATATCGGATGCATAGAGGCAGAAAGTGTGTGCCTTCCAAATGTTTTTTTCATTACAAAGAATCATGTGTCTAAGGATTTAGCTAAAAAATATAATCAAGTACCTGGTATGTTGTGAATGAATATTCTACAAGACTTAGAAGGCATTTTCAAAGATTAATCCATGATGGGCCATGTTTCTCGAAAACAAAGGCAATGTTGCCTGGATCTGGTCTCAAATCCAGTACAGAGGAGAAATCATTGAACAGCCTATTAACACTGGTTTTGTTAAACTATCTAGAAATCAAAGAATAACAATTCCTCTATTGACAGAATGAAAACTTGAGGGCAAATGTTAGACTTCAACCTCTCAGCAGGGCCGGCCTGTCCACGAGGTGGGCTAGGTGGCCATGTTATGTTACTCTTTATTTGATATACCACATATCTATAAAAAAAAACGATGTGGTTTACAATAGCAAATTAAACAAAAAAAACACATGTACAGAAAAAGAACGTCATAATAAACAGGAAAGATATAGCAGAGAACTTACATGCATCAAAATAAAAGTTAAAAACAAACCAAAAAAGGGCTCTGAGAGAATAAGTATACAAATTGCATTCAAAGTCATGTAACTACAACCCTCCCCAAGTTCAAGCTATATTATTTATTTATCTAACAGGTTTTGTATACCGCCTTATCATTAATTCAAGGCGGTTCACATGAAACAAACATAGCAATAGACTTTCACATAGAACAGTGAGTAGGAACTTGGAGGAATATATGGGGTAGTTGATACATTTAACAATGGCTATGTACAGTAACATTGTTGCAGATTGAGGTGATATAGCTACATTTAGCAGTTGTCCATTATATACATTTGTAATATCTCTGTGGCATTTGTTGTACTAAGTGGGACTGTAGTATTCGAGGAATAGATGGGTCTTGATGGCTTTTCTGAAGTCAAGTAGGTCTTTGCTCGTATTGAGGCAGGCAGATGATTCCCAAGTTGGGGATTCTACAGAGAGAAGGCTCTGGTGCAAGTGAATTGCTTTGATGATCTGTAGTTTGTTGGAGTTTCAATGATGATGTCTGTACCTCTTCTTGTTCTGGTTGGATTTGATTTCTGGATCAATGGTTGAAGAGTCAGCAGGGGTAGATTGTTTAGTATTTTGAATAT
The DNA here is from genome assembly GCA_033557465.1 of Ichthyophis bannanicus. Classification (NCBI taxonomy): domain Eukaryota; kingdom Metazoa; phylum Chordata; class Amphibia; order Gymnophiona; family Ichthyophiidae; genus Ichthyophis; species Ichthyophis bannanicus. The sequence goes on along the minus strand of CM066032.1, from coordinate 660,161,806 downwards.
TATTAATATGCTTTTGTATTTAGCATGTACAGCAACAGGAAGCCAGTGTAGTTGGTGAAGTGTTGGGGGTTATATGATTGTATTTTGCAGTTCCTGTATAATGATTCTCGCAGCAGTGTTTTCCTTGGAAGTCCATGATATATCACATTGCAGTAATCTATTTAGGGGTTAGTATGGCCTGACATACTGTTCTGAAGTCATTGTCTGTTAGCAGTGGTTTAAGTTTGTGGAGAGTCTTCAACTTGTGGTAGGCTGATCTGGTTGTTTTCTTTGTGTGGCTGGAAGCTGAGTTGTTGGTCAAAAGTTATTCCAAGGTATTTGACCACTTTTTTTTTTTTTTTTTTGGCTAGGGTGTAGTCTAGTGTCTTGAGTGAGTCAGGTGGGGAGAATTTAGTATTTCTGGTGATGTGCATCATTTCAGATTTTTTAAAGTTAATGAGAAGATTTTATTGTATTTATTTATTTAACAAGTCTTCTATACCGCCTTATTTACATTCAAAGTGGTTTACAATGAAACAGTTATAGCAACAAGCTTTACATTGAACAGGGTTATTCAGCTTGGATGGTTACATTGGGGTCAAACAAGCAATTGTCAGTTGCTAACTATATACAAGAAGTCTAGCTGTGTTTCATAGTCCATTTGCTGTTACTGTTAAACATCATCATCCGGGGTAGATCCGAAGTATTCCAAGAACAGATGGGTGTTTATTGCCTTCCTAAAGTCCGTTAGGTCTTTGATCTCATGTGTTGATGTGGGGAGATCATTCCACAGCTTGGGTGCAAATAGGGAGAGGGCTCTGCTGCAGGTGGATTGATTTGCTTTCCTGAAGTTTAGTGGGGTCTCTAGGGTGGTATCTGTTCCTCTCCTTGTTCTGGTAGGCGGTGTTTTCTTGATCAGTGGTTGCAGAGTTGCAGGTGAGAGGTTGTTTAGTGTTTTAAATATTATTATTATGTTTTTGTACTTGGTGCGTACAGTCATAGGGAGCTAGTGCAGCTGATGGAGCATGGGTCAACTTGTAATCAAACTCTGGAATTTGTTACCGGAGGATGTAGTAAAGGCTGTTAGTATAGCTGTGTTTAAAAAAGGTTTGGACAAGTTTCTGGAGGAAAGGTCCATAAACCATTATTAAAAAGGGACCCAGGATATCGATGCTTGACCCAATACAAGCATTGTGGAACCTGTGTCTTTTGGGGATACTGCTAGGTACGTATTGCCTAGATTGGCCACTGTTGGAAACAGGATACTAGGCTTGATGGACCTTGGTCTGACCCAGTATGGCATATCTTATGTGGGTGTTATGTGTTTGTATTTTGCTGTTCCGGTGTTGATTCTGGCTGCAATGTTTTGTACCAGTTGTAAGGGGAGGGTCGTTTTCTTTGGGAGTCCATGGTAGATTGCGTTGCAGAAATCTAATATAGGCATTATTATGGCCTGGCAGACAGTTTGGAAGTCGTTGTCAGTGAGCAGTGGTTTGAGGTTGCGTAGCATTCTGAGTTTGTGGTAGGCTGATCTGGCTGTCTTTTTGATGTGTGGCTGGAAGCTGAGTTGTTGGTCAAAGGTGACCCCAAGTTATCTGACTTCTCTTTTATTGCTTATAGTGTGATCCAAGATTTTTATTTAGTCTGGCGGTGAGAATATCATGCTTCTGGTAATGTGTATCAGTTCAGATTTTTTATAGTTTATGTAAAGGCTTTGACTGCTGAGTCTTTCTGACATTGATTCCAAGCATGTTGTGATCTGTCATGTGACCCACTCGGAAATTGCTTCAAGGCATGCTGTGATTTGGGAGTAGTCTGGTTTATTGATGTTGATTTGGGTGAATATCATATGATCTGCGTAAATTCTATAGTAGATGTTATGTTTTATGATGTTACATATTGGTTTAAGATATATATTAAATAACAGTGCAGAGAGGGCCTAGCCTTGTGGAACACCTTGGTATTGTCTAAATATTTTAGATTGCTTGTTTTTGGTTCTTACTCGTTGGTTACGGTGTGATAAGTAGGAGAGGAACCACTCTAACACTATACCATTTATTCAGGTATCTCGGAGTCTATGGAGTGGTGTGTTGTGGTTGACAGAGTCAAAAGCAGTGGTGATATCTATAAAGCATAAAACGAAGCCATGTAGTATGTTGTCAATGCCTGTGACAACAGTATCTATAAGTGATGTAATTAGTGTTTCTACACTGTGATTTTGTGTGTCTAAATCCATATTGATGGGGGGGGGGGGGGTCCAGTGGGTCAAATGTGTCTATGTGGTCTTGTAACTGATACTGTACTGTTTTTTTCCCCCAATTATCTTCGTTATGAATGTGAGACTTGATATTGGGTGGAAGGAGCTTGGGTCCTTTTTGTCGAGATTTATTGTTCTTCAGGATAGGTCTAATGGAGGCACTCTTAAGTTGGGGGGGGGGGGGTATCCTTGGGTAAGTGATGATTCCACGATCTTATGTAGGTATGGTATTAGGAACTCTCTTGTTTGCTTTATCCATCTAACAGGGCATGGGTCATTGGGTGAGGTTGTTGTGTTAATATTAGTTATGATTGTATCCAGCTGTTTTCTTGTAGGGACTTAGGAGGAATTTCATGTGATATCCGTGGTGTGGTATGAGTTAGCTTTGTGTGGTTTCTCAAGTGATGTCTTGATGTATTTCTGCTGCATGAAGTCTGCTATGTCTTGTGGTGATATTGCGTTTGAGTCATATGGTTCCATTGGTTCTTTTATTAGAGCATTTACTATGGTGAAAAGCTCTCTTGGTCTGTTGATGGAGCTCATTATTAGGTTTCAGTGGTATTCTCTCTCGTGGTTGTTTATTGTGTCACGGTATATATCTTACAGTTTGTTGTATCTTGTTAGGTGTTGGGGGCTTTTAGTTCACTGCCATAATCTTTCTAACTCCATAGTGGCTTTTTTGTTCATTGATCACAGTTGAGTACCAGGGGGCATTGTGTTTCCTATTGTTCTGGAATGTTGTTTTCAGGTGGGGTTTCCGCACTCTGGAGAGTTTTGTGCCAGTTAGTAGTGATGGTTTCAAGGTCTGTTAACGTTTTGGTTTAGTACTGGTAGCACTTCTTCTAGGAATTTCTCTTTATGGAAAGACCTGAATTTTCTTTTCTCCTTGGGTGTTGGGTCAGCTGCATCTTTTGTTATCTGAGTGGTTATGGAAAAATTGACCATGTGATGGTCAGACTATGGGGCTGGGAGAACTGTAATGTTTCTCACAGGGTCTTTGATATTATGTTGGTTTGGTGAAAATATAAAGTCAAGGGTCCCTCCCTTCTTGTGGTTCAGGGAATGTATTACTTGATTGTATTGCATGTCTTTCATTGCATCTAAGAAGGCTTCACTTACTTTCAAAGGCAGAGATGGGAGGTTAGGGTCGCCTAGGATGATGAAGGGTTTATTCTGGCTGGTGTGTGAACAGACTTGTTCCAGGATGGTTGCGAGTTCCTCTTCATTTGTACCTGGGGCTCTATATATGAGACAGAGCGCTAAGTGTTTGTTTGATATAGTTAATATATTACTTTCTTCGGATTGAGAGCTGGAGATAGTGGTGAATTTGCGATGTGACTTTGCAAGGATTAATATGCCTCCACCTCTTCGTGAAGGTCTTGTGGAATTGTGTATTGTTTTGAGGTGATTTGGTTTACAATGACATTATCTAAGTTGGTGAGCTATGGTTAGGTGATGCACATGTCTATGTTCTGGTTCTGTATGTAATCCAATATGGTGTTAAATTTGTTGCAAATTGATTGGGCGTTAATTAAAGCGCAGTTGAGGGAGTTATAGTGTGGTTCCTTAATGTTATTTGTTTCCTTGTGTGTAAGTAGGGTTATGCGGAGTAATCTTTGAGGTCTATTAAGGTGTGACACAGATTTAGATTGCTGTTTGTCCCAAAAGCAACACTAAACAAATGAGTCTTTAGAGATACCTTAAACTTTTCGGGACAGTAGCTGTACGTAATGCTGTGGGCAAACAATCCCATAATGTGGGAGCTACAACAAAGAAAGCTGATCATCTAGTGGACTCATATTTGACAATGGCTGGAGATGGTATAGTTAAGCAGAAACCATGCACCAAATGTAGGGCTCTAGCTGGAGAATAAAGTGTTGTTAGAGGATAAATATTCCGGTGCCAAATCATGAATGGCCTTGAACGTGAAAAAAGATACTTAGTGATGCCATTCTGAAATAGGAAGCCAATGCTAATGTAGAAGCAAATGGTCATAACGATGTGCATGAGCTAAGGTATGCACTGCAGTGTTCTGTACTGTCTGCAGATGCCGAAGTTGGTACAAAGGCAGGCCTACATAAACAATATTACAGTAGTCCAAGAGGAACACTACAGTGTGAAGCATCACTGTCGCCTGTGCAGCCACATCTAAAACAGGTTAAATGACTCTAAAATGATGGAGTGCACAGAATGAGGATTTTATAACACAAGATATTTGTTGTGAAAAGGACAAATTGGAATCAAGAGTCACTCCCAAATATTTAAGGGTGGTCTGCAATGTCACTGGGGTTCTCTCAATGACAGGAGCAGGACCTGTAACTTCTGCTGAGTCAGAAAACCACATTGCCACAGATTTACTTGGATTAAGTACCAGGGAATTATTATGTAACCAAGTGGCAATGCATGTCAGACATGAATGAATTCCTGACATGTCTGGGGCCCTTAAATCCATCAGGTACAAAAGTAAAATATCATCCTCATAGATGAAAGTAGTAATCCCTAAGTTCTGAATAAGTGTAGCCAATGGGGTTAAGAAAATATTAAACAAAATAGGGGACAGTGTGGATCTCTGAGGTATCACACATGAAGAGGAGATAGCATTTGGGACCTGAACCTGATATGTATGTCCTTGAAGGAAAGAATAAAACCACACAAGTGGCCAGTCACATAGACCTATATTGAAAAAAATGAGTCATAAGCAGACTGATTGACAAGGTCAAATGCTGCCGATAAGTCCAATGAAATAACAAGTAGTGCCTTACCTTGGTCCTAAGCCTAATGAATAATATTTAGCATAGCTGTTAGAATAATTTCTGTTCTATGTTGAGATCGAAATCCGGACTGTCTAGAGTGTAAAGCGTGAATTTGTTCTGCAAATGAGGAGAGTTGCCAAAATATCAATTTCTCTAGAGCTTTAGATGTAAAAGATAAATTAGATATAGGTTGGTAATTCTTCAGATCAGAGGAGTTGCCATAACCATCTTTGATTATAGGTCTTAATACAGCCTTTTTCCATATGGAGGGTACAGTCCTGAGGATAAGCTATTATTGAGAAGTGAGAGCAAGACTGACAAGAGTCCCAAAGAATGCTCCTTTAGCCAAGAGGAGGGGATTGGATCCACTGTGCAGGTGGTTAAATGTCGTGCATCTAGTGGGACAAATTGGACATAAAAATGGGGGCAAAGTTGGACCAAGCATGTTTAAGAGAATGGCCCACAGGACTATGAGAGTCAGGCAATGAAAGACAGATGAATTGAGAGAGTTACTTGTAATTGAGAAATCTTTTGTGAAAAGAAAAAAGCCGGATTCTTTGCTGAAGGTTCCCTCCAAGGAAGATTGGTGTCAGATAGGTTCAAAGAACCAAGATGGTCTACCACCGAGAAAATAGTATGACTTGGATTGGATTAAGAGGAAAACTATTGCTATTTTGCTTGAACAATCTGTGAACAATAATGTGCATAAGTATTATGGAAGCGAAGGAGAGCCGAATGCAATTTATCCTTACACCATTTTCTTTCTGCAGCTCCAGTTTGCCGCCTGAGACGACGGAGGCCATCGTGGAACCATTTGAAGGAACAATGTACAGGCCGAGTACGTGCCTCACATGGGGCTATGGTGTCCAATGCTGAACGCAAGATAGGCCACCTCATGGGGTGCTGGGGTCAACCAGAAGCAAAGGGAAGTCATCAGAGAAGAGAGTATCTGCTGATGGAAAAGCTGCTAAAGTGTCAACATTGATACGTCTGGGCTCAATTACTGATCTAGCTGTTGAGAGCAATGTACCAGAAGTAGATCATATCCTCCCTTGGACTGACCATACCCTCCTCTTTACTATATATCTTTGTCAGATCAAACAGGAGGGCATGGTCAGTCCAAGGGAGGATAAGAGTGTAAAGGTCTGATATTTGAATGTCCAACTCCTGCAATGTAATTAAAAGATCTAAGGTATGTCCTGCTAAGTGTGAGGGGGAACAAACATGCTGTAACAACCCATGGTCTAGTAAAAAGGTATTAAAAGCTCTGTCACTGGTCCTAGTCAAGAAATTGCAATGAATATTAAGTCTCCAAGTATTAAAAGATTGGGGTACGATAGTGCGATGTCCAAAATCAACTGCTGGATCCACTCCTACGATGACATGGAAAGCTCAGGGAGGCAGTAGAGTAATAACATATACAAACTAGGTGAAGTACCAAGCTTAAAAAGGAGGGATTCCACATTGAGGTAATGGTTAAGAGAAAGCTCAGTAACGACTACAGAAGATCTATGGAGTACCTCCATGCCTCCTCCCTTCTTAGCTACTCAAGGGACTGAAACAGCAGAATAATTAGTTGGTAAACATCAAGTTAAATAAGATTCCTCTTCTTCACGTAACCAAGTTTCTGTAAGACATAACACATCAATAGCCTAGGTTGTTAGATGATCAGATATGAGGGCCAACTTCGATTTCAAAGAACAGCAATTACGAACATATCAATGGAGGGGTGAGGCACCCATGCCTTATCGGGATCCACGTTATTATAAGAAGTTGCAATAAGAGAGCAGTATGTGAGATTACTGACCTGCTGATAATGAAAAATCGGTGTAAATCTTGGAGGCTGCCACATCCAATAAACTGGGGTCACAGACATGCCAAACTCAGAGAGAATCATGTGCCCAATGATTGGGTGAGCAGTATATAACTGCCTGAAAAAGGCGGAGGAGAAGGAAAAGGAAATATATATATCTTTGCTACTCACGCATCCTGTTTTGATCATGTCACCCCCCTTCTCTTGCACCAGCACTGGCTACCCATCACATATCGTATTCAATTTAAAATCCTTATTTTTGTACATAAAACTATTCACACTGGTATCCCCCTTTATCTTGCAGACCAGGTTCGTCTTCACACTCCTCACCGTTCTCTTCACATTAATCGTATGTTTCTTCCCTCTCCGTCTCAGGCCCACCTGGAGTCCACTAGATCCTCTTCTTTTTTTCTTCCTGGAACCACGGCTTTGGAACTCGCTCCCCCCCCCCCCCTTGCCCTTCGATTGGATCCTTCCTTTAAATCTTTCAAAGCTCAGCTGAAAACACACCTCTTCTGCATAGCTTTTGACCTCCCTTCGCCTTCCTCTTCCCCCTCTCAAGCAATAAAAATAAGTTAACAATTCAGTGCCTTTTCTTTCACCTACTCTTTTATCACTAGTCTTGTTCTGTCGCTATCTGTTCCTTTTTACTTTTCTGATTCTATCCTTTTCTTTCCTTTGAGACTCATATATTGGCGTTCACCTTTCTTCTCCTTTTTCCTCTATCCTTTTCCTTTCTTTCTGCAGCATCCTTTGTTATACCTTTTTAATTTTTAAATTGCAAACCGCTCTGATACCATGTAATGGGCAGTATATAAAGTTTTAAATAAACATAATCAAACATAAACATACCCTTTCACCCTGTCCTGTCTGCCTTGTTCCTTACCTGCTCACTGCATTTACCTGCATTTAACAATCTCCCAACATGCTGTGTCTTTGGGTGACTCACTGTGCTAGAGTTGTGAGTATCTGTTCCCAGACCCTTCTTTCTGCAGTATGAGGGCCTCAGTCCACCCCAACAGTACAAGCCAACATATAACCACAGCAAATGAAACCACACACCAAAGTACATGGACTTCATTCCAGAAAATCACACCAGAATATTTAGAGAAGATCATCACAAGCATCAAAATAACTACCTGTCCACTTGACCCCTGTCTAGTTACCTGGATTAAGGCAACCAAACAGGAGCTCATTCCAACAATGCTAAGAATCATTCCATCCTCATTAAGTCAGGGATACGTACCACCTGAACTCAAGTCGGCCTCTATCTACCCTGTCAGGAAAAGAACATCCAATGACATCAACCAGCCATCTTCCTATAGACCCATAGCCAGCCTCCCATTCATGACCAAGGTCTTGGAAAAAAATGTATTCAGACAGCTCCAGGACTACATAGATATGAATCACCCACTAGAACACCAACAATATAGTTTCAGATCTTGACACAGAGTAGAGTCACTCATGACTGGCCTAATTGACAACCTTATTAGGCACCAATAAACCCAAATCTGGCTTCTTTGTCATTTTTCTAGACATTAAAGCAGCATTTGACTCCATCCCACATGACCTCATAATACAATGACTACAATCCATTGGTTTATCAGATGCCCCCCTCTCCTGATTCAAGTCCTACCTGACAGACTGCAAACTGCAAGTTAGAATAGACCAGACAAATTCAATCCAATACACTCAAACCCAGGGAGTCCCACAAGGTTCGACCATCTCAGCTTTATTGTTAAACTTCTTTCTGTAATTTATTTATCAAATTTTTATACCGCCATTTCCAAAGATCAGTTGCAGTTTACAAATAACAATTTGAGTAATAAAAGAACAGGTAAACATTGTAACTATGTACATTGAAGTGGTAATCCATCAAACTATATGGATGAACATGAAGGTAGACACTCAGAATGAGCTGACAAGAGCTATATACAATCATTATGCACCATAATAAAGTCATGCATCCTCCTTTACTACATCTATTCGGATGATGTAATGATTTACACACCTATCAACACAAGTCCCAACACCACGCCATAACAAGCTGTTTCTCCACAATCTACAAATTGCTCAAATGTCAAAACCTGAACAAAAATTTTAAGAAGACTGAGGCCATGGTCATCACTAGAGATACTACTTTCACACCACCAACCGCCATACCTATCGATGGAACACATATCCAAGAGAAACAAAACATATGATACCTTGGAGTTACCCTAGATCAACATCTCACCTTCAAAACATACATACGAAACATAACGCAGAGCATATATTTCAAGATAAAAACAATCAAGAATCTTAAACCACTCCTATCAGACCAAGACTTCTGCTCTGTTCTCCATACAACCATATTCCCCCACTTTGACTGCTGTAATATCATCTTTTCCAGGAACAAGCAGGAAGTCAGTCCTCACTTATGGGTGACTTTGGCACCGACAGAGCCTGCGAGGAGCAATTCCCCAGCATTCAAAGAACACCTTTGGGATTGCTGCTACGCATGTGTGGTCCTCTTCCCGCCCAAAGGTGCCATCTTGCTCAGTCTCCCTTTTTCTGCGGAGCCGTTTGGACACACGTCCTCGTCCCTCAGAAAAAGTTTTTCATTTTTGGTCTACTGGCCTTCTATTTTCTGGTTGCACCGGTCCTCTACCTGTCCTTCCCCTGCTCTTCCCTTTTAGAGTTGTTAGGGGATAATTTTCTTTGCCTTTTTTGCCAATGGGCTTTGCATCCTTTTCTTTATCTAACCACTGGCCGTGTGGGTCTTCAACCTTGTGGGGGCCATTTTTGCCCCTATGGCCAATGGATTGAAAAAATGCGATAGATGCTCTAAGAACATGTCGCTTACGGACACCCATGACTGTTGTCTGTGGTGCCTCGGTGCTGATCATGATCCGGAGCTCTGTTCACTCTGTAAGAAAATGTCCTCTAAAGTCCTGCTCAGTCGTAAGAAGAAGTCCGAAGACATTTTCAGAAAGGCGACCTCGGAATCCCCGGTGATGGCCTCGGTCATCTCTCCTCCGGTAGGATCCCCCACCTCGGCCCTGTGCTCTTGGCGGCACTCCGACCAGGGGTCCCCTGAAGTGGAGCGGTGCAAGAAGAAGAAGGTCTCGAGTCACTGTTGGGGGCTCCTGACAAGTGTGAGCGTTCACGTGCTCGGTCACTTAGCCCTCTTCGGCATTCCCAAGAGTCGGACAAGGAGCAGCCCTGCAAGGTACCCTGCACAGATACGGAGGCTTCCGGCGAAGGCTCCCGGTCTCCTGAGGGCCGTCCCGGTGAGGATCCCCTCTCCTCCTCAAAGCCTGACCCAGTGACCCCAGGATCGGCATCACAGGGCCCCACACCGGCTTTGGAGTCCCACATGCTGGTGCTGGAATGCAGCATTTCTGTGTTCATCACTTCCCAGCAGGCGCTCACAGCCAGCATCACTGATTCGCGCCCAGAGACCGTGGGTCCTCGCATGGGACACCGAAATCTGTCTAGGAAACCCCTGAGAGCCATGGGCCTTGTAAAGGTCCTCGATGTCAGTCTCGCTCGCCCTCCCATTCCTCGGGGGTTAGGTCTTCCAAGGCCTCCGGCTCCAAGCGGGCCTCGGCCCTGGACAGGGTGACCTGCCCGGCTCGGACTCTTCAACCGAGTTCTCAGACTGGGAGTCCAATGGGGACACCTCCCCAGAGACCCGTACCCATTGGGATCTTCCATCGGACCCCTCCCCACCTGCGTTTCAACAGCGCTCGCCACCCAAAGACACCTCCTTCCTGGTGTTCATCCGGGATATGGCGCAGGCTCTTAACCTGGCCACTCAGGCCGAGGAGGACCCTCAAGCTGAAGAACTCGACATTCTTCAGTATGAGTCCCCACTTAGGGAGTCTTTCACTATTCCGGTCCCTCCCATTCTGTCCCGGCTGCTGCTCCACATATGGGAGGCACCCGCCTCGACACTATGTACAAGATACAACGTGGCCCTGGGTTCAGAAAGACCCAACTCCCCCACACCTTCATGATGGTGGAGTTGGCCATGAGGAAACAAAAGAGCCCGAAATCTCACTCATTGGTTCCCCCAGGCTGGGAGTCGAGAACCCTTGACACCCTGGGCCGCAAGGCTTACCAAGGCTCCATGCTCTCTTGTCGCATTCAAGCGTCCCAACTCTACATGGGCATGTTCTTGCGTGACTTGGCCAAGGAGCTTGGAGGTTTCTCCACGGCCCTCGAGGGCGAGCCTCTCAATAGGTTCAGTGCCCTGATGAAATCCATCACAGACTGCTCTAAATACCTCTCCCAAGCAGCCTACAATGGATTCCAGTCATCGGCTCGGGTGGCGGCCGTGGGCATCGGAGCCCGCTGCCAGGCATGGTTCCAATCGTCAGATTTGGAGCAGTGGGTGCAGGAAAATCTCCTGCATGTCCCCTGCCTCGGCGAGCTGCTCTTCGGCAAGCCGATGGAAGATAAAGCCGTGGAGATAGAGACGGAGTTCGTCACCAGAACCCATCTCTTGCGCAAGACCTCCACCCTTCCTCTGAAAAAGCAACAGGCCAAGAAGCCTTTCTTTCCCAGGAAAGGCCTTCAGTACCATGGCTACCCACTGTACCCGACCACCCCCATGCCAACCACTCCGGCGCAGGGCAAGTCTGGCCAGGGATATCACAAGCCAAAAGGGCCTAAAGCCCATACCCCGGCTGCGCCACAACCCACACAGGGGTTTTGATGACATTGGTATAGCCCCTCACCCTCTAGCGATGCAGCAGCCAGTGGGGGGATGCCTGTCTTCTTTCTCCCCTCAGTGGGCTTCCATCACCTCAGACACCTGGATTCTTCAGGTCATCCGAGACAGCTATTGCCTTCGCTTCGACAGGCTTCCACCTCCCTTCTCCCCGGTGGAGCCTCCTCGACTCCCCGCACACCAGGTATTCCTGCAGCGGGAACTAGTCACTCTCCTCACCCAATGGGCAGTCGAGAAGGTCCATCCGTACTTTCAAGGTTGGGGCTTCTATTCACGGTACTTCCTCGTCCCGAAGAAGATGGGGGGGGGGGGGGGTCTGCGGCCCATCCTCGACCTCCGAAGTTTAAACAAATTCTTGGTACAGGAGAAATTCAAAATGTTAACCCTTGGCGTTCTGCTGCCCTTCCTCCGGCAGGGCAACTGGCTATTTTCCTTAGATCTAAAAGACACTTATAGTAGCATTTTTATGATGAAAATAACTCCTCATTATTAAAGCTTTATCACCATCATTCAAAAGGGAAACAACTAAGGTAGCTCTAGTAGTTATAATATCGTGTGAATCCTCAAGAAAAGCTGAGAGAATTCCGAGCTAATCTCCAGGATTCCCTCCCCTTCCTGTTCTGAGGAAGACCGCACTCTTTTATCGGGAATATAAAAAACTTGAAATCACAATCTCATTAGCAACAGGTAATAAAAAAAAATTCTGTAAAATATTTTCTTAACAGGATCTCTGGTGATAACAAATGAGTCTGAGGAAAATTAATAAAACGCAAATGCTTATTACGAAAAGTATTCTCCAGGGATTCCATCTTCTGGTGTATCAGCTGGCTATCCTTAATAAAGGAGGAACCTGCTGAACTTAATGTAAGAAAGTGAGAATCCAGGCCGGAAACCTCTCTCTCCATGGTCTCCAGCCTGGCATCCACCTGTTGAAATTTTGCAGTAGTCTCCTGGGAAAATACACAAAATTGAGGTACTATAGTAGTGAGAAGGGCCTCAGTGCATAAGACAACCTGCCAAACATCCTATAAAGAAACAGTAGAATTCACTACAGAAGAACAAACCTGATCCAAATTACATTGCACAGGGCAACTGGCTATTTTCCTTGGATCTAAAAGACGCTTACGCTCACATCTTGATCCACCCCCAGCACAGGCAGTACTTGCGCTTCAGGGTGCGGGGAGAGCACTTCCAGTACAGGGTGCTCCCCTTTGGCCTCACCCCACAGGTCTTCATGAAATGCCGTTCCGCAGTCACCGCCTGTCTCAGGTGTCAGGGCGTACCGGTCTTTCTGTACCTCGACGACTGGCTCGTTACAGGATCCTCAGTCGAGGAAACCCAGCGAGCGACGTCGCACACAATCCTTCTGTTGGAAGGCCTCGGGTTCTTGGTCAACTACCCGAAGTCCCACCTCGAGCCGGTGCAGGCCTTAGAATTCATCAGGGCATGCCTCAATACTCAGCAGGCGACCGCATTCTTGCCAGCGGATCGCGCCGACAGCCTCCGAGCCCTGGTGGCTCAGGTCCAAAGCACCCCAAGTCACAGCTCGGACTATGCTATGTCTCCTGGGCCACATGACCTCTACGGTCATTTTAGCTCGGTCTTATACACAAGAACTCTTGAGTCAGCTTAATGATAACAAGTTTTATCAAGTTTTATCTTGTGGTCCCACACCTGCCATTAAACATGAGATAGACTCTATTCTTTCATTTGGTTTGAATGCTGTTTTTTTGATGAATCATGAGTACTTATACCTGCAGGTATCTCATCCTGTCATTCCCACTATTTACACCATTCCGAAAATTCTAGGAAGCTGGTGAGGTCCAAACATGCCGGCTCAGTCAGGTATTCTAAGCCAGAAGTAACACCCATAGCAGAGGAAGAAATAATAACATACTGCATCCTGACAATAGGAAGTAAGACCTCACAAGACATTTTCAACACATCCTCAAGTACTTACAAACTGGGTTCAGAGGGGGCGGAGCCTGATGCGGAGCAGGTCGGATGGCTAGAGAGAAGCTCCGGAGGGGTTTGACATAAATCCTGGTAGGCTGCTGTTTAAACATCGCAATAACGCTGCCTTGGTCACACGGATTGGAAGAGCGGAATGTCCGGATCTAAACCGACGCATTTAGATTTCACGGCCACGCAGAATAGCAGCGCTAAACACTGCAAAACAGAACCTCTCTCCCTGCAAAAAATGGCGGCTGCGCAGGAACAGCCGGAGGCCTTACAGGAAATACTGGCCGAGATAAGAGGGACCAAGGAGATGGTCAAAGCTAATGGTGAGTCTCTGGCCTCAGTAAGAGAAGAGATCGGGGTGTTGAGGAGCAATTTGGAATTGCTCTCAGTGCGGCAAGAAAAAATGGAACAAACCATGCTGATGCATGAAGAACGGCTGCGGGAGCTCGATAAACAGGCCAGGCAAATCCGCACACTGCAAAGAGAGCTCGAAGATGGCAATAATTGGGCCCGCAGGAACAACATCAGAATCGTCAGAGTGCTGGAGGGAGCAGAGGGAAGAGATATGCTGTCTTTTCCACACAAAATGATTCCAATGGTGCTGAAGCTTAACTTTGAGATGCCCTTTGAGATAGATTGGGCGCACAGAGTCCCCTCGCAAATGCAGCCCAATAACAAAAGGCCGAGACCGATCATCTTGAGAGCCCTACATTATCATCAGGTGGTGCAAATCATGGAAGCGGCACGCTCTTGTTCCCCTGTGGAGTTTGAAAGGCACAGGTTGTCTTTCTTTCCTGACTTTGCCAAGAGTACTGTGGATCAACGCAGGAGTTTTTTGGCTCTGCGACCTCGGTTACAACAATTTACAGGCAAGATTTGGGCTTATGTATCCAGCAAGAATGCGTGTAACACTCCATAACCAGACAAAAACATTTGACGACCCTGGTGCTCTATAGCTCTACCTGGAGGATAAAGAGTCATCTCCAGGAACAAGCAGGAATGAGTCTTCACATATAGGAATGAGTCTTCACATATGGGGTACGTCGGTACCGAAGGAGTCTGCGCGGGAACGCTCCCCAGCGTCCAATCAGAACGCTTTTGGAAGCATCCCAGCACGCCTGCGTGCTGCCTTCCCGCCTTTCCCAACTGCCTCTCCTCAGTTTTCGTTTTTCCGCGGAGCCGGCAGGACATCCTCCTGTCACTGCAGAAAATTCTTTTTTTATTTTTTGGTTTTCTTGTGGTCGCGTCTGCCTTCCCCGACGCCACTGGTACCGCCGGTGTTTCTTTTCTTTTTTCTTCTAAATTTTCCTTATAAGGAATACTTTTTTCCTTCTTAGTGCCTGACGGGTTTTTTTCGGCCTGCTAGGCCTACTCTTCCTCATGGAAGTGCCAGCCACTATCCCTAAGAAATGTTCAAACTGTGGCGGTACAAAATTCATCTTAGACACACATAATTGGTGTCTGCCCTGCTTGGGTCCTGACCACTATCCGCTGGCATGTCCCTCCTGCAACAGTATAGTCGGAAGAAGTCTTCAACATCGAGTTCACCTCGATACGCGGTCCCTATTCAACTTCAGGGCACCGACCACCCTTTCTTCTTCACAGGATCAGGTAACCCAAAAACAGTCTGTTAAGACTAGCCAGTCCTCGAGTGGTAGATCTCATGCACAGCATAGAGATGCCTCTGGCCTTACCTTCGAGGACACACTGGCTTTAAAACCCCGGTGGGAGTCTTCGGCCTCCAAATCCTTAGTGGGGTTTCAGGTTGTTCCTGAGGTTCACCCCTCTCCGAACATACCTGAGCCATGCTCGGTGGTGGCATCCGCTTTGAGCGGTACCGATACCCCAGCATTGGCAATGGTGTTGGATGAAACATTCCTCACCAAGGATCGTAGTATGGCATCCTCGGTACCTGTGGGCCCGTTGGATACGCTGCAGACCAATCTTCCAGTATCGGTATCGATCCCGGTACCGGTACTGGTACTGACATCGGTACCCTCCAGATGTGCATCGATAGACTCGCTTCCTTCGATGACGAGTCTGGAATCAATCTCCAATCTGGATGACTGGGTACCGACTCGCCTTGGTACCGACACCAGACAGTACCGAAGACACGGTTCCGATGATCCAGGTTGGGCACTCTCGGTTTCTTCGATACTGTTAGAGCTGTCACCGCCTGGCCTTCATCTACCGGTATCGGATACGGTGCCGGTATCCACATTACTATTGCTGTCGGTACCTTCCATGCTTGTTTCATCAGGCTCGCTTCCCTCGGTACCGAGTTTGGAATCGATCCCTAGCATGGACGATGTGCTACCGACTGTTGCTGGTCCCGACCTCCTGCGGTACCGGCGACCATCCTCTAAGGATCCGATACTCCACCCTTTAGGGTCTTCTATTCCTCTAAATTTGGATAGACCCCTGGGTGCCAATGCTAGTTCTTCAACAGATCTAGCCTGTACTCCTCTTTCTAGAGGACTTCCCTCTGGGGATTTTTCTTTTCAAGCATTCCTGCTTGATATGGCAAAGTCACTTGCCATTTCTATACCTGGTCAGAATCCTGCACCAGGGAATACAGAATCTCTGTATATTCCCTGGAGTCCAAAGGAGGACATCATGCTTCCTTTGCATCAGACCTTGCAGGATCTCCTCTTTCGAATGTGGGAAACTCCTTTAACAGTACCCCCACCTTCTAGGGCAACTGATCTTCTATACAAGGTGCCCTCCTCTCCAGGTTTTCAAAAGACTCAACTTCCTCACCACTCCATTGTTGTAGAATCAGCAATGAGGCGTGTTAAGAGTACTAAAAAGCACTCTTCTTATCCGCCAGGTCGTGAGTCTAAGACTTTAGATGCCTTTGGATGCCAGACCTTCCAGGCATCCATGCTCTCATATATTTTCTATATGGGATTATCTCTTGAAGTCACAAAGAAATTACTACTTTTGACCCCTTTTCTTCAAGAGCCCAAAAGAGCAGACTATTCCTTATTGGTTAGTCATGCTCAAAATATCTCTAGGTTCCTTACTCGTGCTTCCCTAGACTCCTTTGAGTCTGTTAGCAGAACTTCTGCTATAGCTATAGGGGCACGACGTAAAGCCTGGCTCCAAGTTTCAGACTTGGACAAATGGGCACAAGAGACTAGGAAATACTCCTTGCACTGGAGAAAATCTCTTTAACAAGGAGTCTTTACTCCAAGTTGCTCAGTTAACCACTGACATTGCTGTTTCCAGAGGCTGTTCTACGCCTTCCTCTTTCCCAGTTGGTAGGAAATTTCCTAACAAACTTTGTTCCCCTAAGGGGAAAAAGTTTTATCCATCTTCTACCCATCATACAGATGTTCCCAGACAGGGGAAACATCGCACTGGTCTAAAGAAACCACAACCTCAACAGGTTCAGCAAACCCAGCAGTCGCAGGGTTTCAGATAGATTATCATTACATCTCCTGTTTGTTGGTTAGAGTTTGCAGTCTGTTTCTTTTCACTTGAAGCAACTACACTAATTTCATCCTAAATTCCCATGGATCTCTCTTCATGAGACATCCTTTCTTTTTGCTAAGAGTTTTTATGATGATCATGCGTATAGTTAACAGGTTTCTCTTCCTCCTACTGGGAAAAAGAGATGTGACAACTATCAATAAGACAGTTTTCCCTGTACTAGCATGTATCATCTTACCTTTCAGAGACTTACTACATAGTCAGTCTCCTTCAACTCTGTCTTACCTCCCTCTTACTACAACATTCGGTTTGTAAGAGTGGCTCTATTACACTGGTAAGCCCCTATGGTTCTCTACCTATTCCACAAAGGGGTTTTCCCTTCCAGAGTTGTCTCCGCCCTTTTTCATATTCTTACTTTAGGGCAGCTTATCAGACAATAAGGAAGTCTTACCACTCCTACTTATGTCTGTTGCTTCTTTTTCCAATCTAAAAAAAGGAAAAATAATTTTTTTTCCACTGCCCTGGTACTTGCTGCAAATGCAGCAATTCCCAGTGGTTAAGCCACTGGTTCTGTTCACCACACAACCAGGGTTTGTCCTCCACTAGCAATCCTTCTGGACTCAGTGCTAAACCCAAAACAGGTTATCAACCTTTTTTGGAAACCCTATTATCACAGACTTGTTGGTTTGACTTCTATTCTTCGCCATCTCCAATTCCCTTGTTTTTGGCAGAATAGTTTGTTACCTACTGGCTTTAAGCAGCCAGTTTTTTTTTCTTCTAACCAACCTATAACATGCTCTCTGCAACTCTACTGAGTAGCTTTGAACTATGGGCCCTTGCTAGAGAGCATCAGTATCTTGCCTAGCAGATAATCCCAGATGGTTAGGAGGGGTTCACCCAGTCATGCTCCCATGACTGATAGGTGTTCCCTACCCTTACCATCTCATCTAAAATCTCTTTTCGAGACAAAAGACACAGGCCTTACATCATGTGAAAACCTAAAGAATGGCCAATTCCCTGGCTTGGTCCACATCTTCTTTGGACTTCTTGCCAGGGATAGTTTTCTTTCAGTTGCTCAAGGACGCCTGATACCCATCTTGCCCTCATAGGCGGGTCAATATGGTATCTTATTCCAGTGGCGGCCTCTATCCATTCACCATACTGCAGTTCTATAGAGATCTGGACTTGCTGCCTGCAGACTGAAGTTATCCTCTGCATTTTTCACGTAGACCATCCTGGTTATTCAAGAGCTCGAATTCTTAAAGGAATCTAGACTCCTCCTTGCCAGGGAGACCATTCCTCTGACTGTCAATTATAACCAGGGAAAGAAGATTCTCTATACATCTATTCAAGCAGGTATCACCCTTCTTGCTATTAGATGAATCTTCCCTCTATCCCCATATCCCTATGGGGATCTAGTTATATGGCCATGTCTCCATCTACGTACATGGAGACCTGTGTCTATATGTCTACATATTTATATATATATATATATATATATATATATATATATATATGTATCTTTATATCTTCTGCCCAGGTATATCTCTGTGTGTGTGTGTGTGTGTGTATATATATGTATATATATATATACCTGTCGAGATATATCTTCTAGGTAGATATGTATCTACGTACTTATCTATCTCTCTGTCTAGGTTCATATATCCATATATTCCTATATGACTCTGACAGATGTGCACTACCCCTATCAATGCTGTGCTAGCATGCTTAAGATTCTACACATATAACCACTCCCTGTGGTAATTAACAAATGTTTTGTTTCTCTTACCATAACCTTTCAGGTTTAGGTACCTCTGAAGCTTTCCATGTACCTTTTTCTTTCCTAATTGACCTCATTTAGGAAAGACATCACGGATTTTCAGTTAATCTAAAGCTGTAACGCTTCATAAGTCTGTCCTTACTTTGTTATCAGATATAGGGGTCTCCATACGCCTTCTCTCCCACAGGGACTATTTCCAAATCGGTCAGACTTATTTTCCTTTTGGTCCTGGCATTGTACTATTCTTCGACCAAAAGGGCTTAAGCTTTGTCTAATAGTACTTTCTGCATTTCCCGCTGAAGCCCTACCTCATTGTACTACCCCAGTTTCCCCTGGGGCTATTTCTCACCTTGATGGGTTCTGACCTCCACTTGTTTTTCCTACAGTTTATTACCTCTACTTCACAGTGAGGTACTCCTTGAGGATCTTCTACTGGCTCTTCTAACAGATCCATATGAACCTCAATAGACTTTTTACAATACCACCAAGGGAGGTCCATATTAGAATATTGCACCCAATATTTTTACTACTAAATGTCATCTATACAGGATCTTCCTCCATAGAAGTCCTGTTCTACTCCAGCTGTTCCACAGCACCTTTCTGTAATTCAACTCCTACCCTCCATCCCCAAGATGCCTGAGGTTCTGAGGAGTAGCATGGCTCTTTCTAGATTCGCTACATGCTAGAACTCCCTCTGGGCATCTCAGCTTGGGGAGTCCCCATATGTGAAGACTCATTCCTGCTTGTTCCTGGAGATAGCACAGTTACTTACCTGTAACAGGTGATCTCTGGAAACAGCAGGAATAAGTCTTCACAACCCACCCACCTCCCCTTTGCTCTATCTCTATCTTTCCCTTTCTTGCTCTCTCTCTCTCTCTTTGCCTCTGCTTTAAAACTTAACTGAGGAGAGGCAGTTGGGAAAGGTGAGAAGGCAGCACGCAGGCGTGTTGGGATGCTTACAAAAGCATTGTGATTGGACGCTGGGGAGCGTTCCCACGCAGACTCCGTCGGTACCGACGTACCCCATATGTGAAGACTCATTCCTATATGTGAAGACTTATTCCTGCTGTTCCCAGAGATCACCTGTTACAGGTAAGTAACTGTGCTGTCTCAGATGAGGTAAAGCCTAAAAGGAGTGAGTGACTTTTACCTGCCTGTTTAGGCTGTGGTCGGCGTGGGACCTGGTTGCGGAAAGTAACCAGCAAATCAAGATGAGTGGACAATACAAGTAGCAGTTAATTTAAAGGTTTTCAGTAGGATAGGCTTTCACAGTCTGTTCCAATACTGCCTGTATTATAAGTAATTGGGGAAAATGTAGAAGAGAAAGGGCAGCAAGAAGGTATTGCTCCCATTGATAACATAGGAATAGATATAAGCATATATGCTATAACTATCAAGTATGGGAAATTGGATGCAGGGATTGTTGGAGAGAGATAGCCCCTCTGGCGGCCCTGTTCACATTGGGCTCACCAATTAGTTTTTTGGATAAAGTTTCCCCTTCGGGACTCACTGGGGTAATAATAACATACTTCATGAACAATACAGAGCTGGTGGCTGTAAGAGGAAGCACAGAGGGATTAAGAGTAAATAGATATAGACATGATTGTGAAGATATGGAACTTCCTATAGGGTGGCTTAGGGGTAAGAGCACGAATAAGTCATTGGCAGAGTTGAGAAACAGTCCCCCTTGGCAATACCAACAATTAGATCAGTACAAGGTCTCTAGATAGATAGTATGGCCCCTATTAAAGTTCTATCATTGAACATAAAAGGCATTATTAATCCTATAAAAAGAAAAAAAATTATATATGGACGGCAAGAGAAGGCAGATATTTTGTTACTACAAGAGACCCATCTGAATATGAAGGAATCTCTGAAACTTAATATTAAGCCTTTTATGCTAATAGCATATTCTGCTGCGAATAGATTATAGCCAACTATGGCTATATCCCATTCTTGCGACTTGTTAGAAACATAGAAACATGACGACAGAAAAAGACCACATGGCCTATCTAGTCTGTCCTTCCATAACAACAACTACAACAGTCCACTTTTTACCTTTAGAGATCCTCTGTGTTGGTCCCATGCTTTTTTGAATTCAGTTACTGTCCTCATCTCTACCACCTCCACTGGGAGACTATTCCATGGATCCACTACTCTTTCCGTAAAGAAATATTTCCGCATATCACTCCTGAATCTATCTCCCTTCACCCTCATCCCATGTCCCCTCGTAGCAGAATTTGCTTTCAATTGAAAGAGGCTCTCTCCCTGAACATTAATGCCACGGAGGTATTTAAACATCTCAATCATATCACCTCTATCCCGCCTTTCCTCTAAGGTGTACATATTAAGATCCTTAAGTCTGTCCTCATATGCTTTATAATGAAGCCCATTAATCATTTTAGTAGCATCCCTCTGCACCGACTCCATCCTGTTGACATCCTTTTGAAGGTGCGGTCTCCAGAACTGCACACCATACTCCAAATGAGGTCGCACCAAAGACTTATACAGAGGCATTATCACCTCCTTTTTTCTGCTAGCCATTCCTCTCCATATGCACCCAAGCATCCTTCTAGCTTTTGCCGTCGCCTTTTCTACCTGTTTAGCTACTTTAAGATCATCAGACACAACCACGCCTAGGTCCTGCTCTTCTTTAGTGGACAAAAGTACTTTACCTCCTATACTGTATTGCTCCCTTGGATTGCTGCAGCCCAAATGCATGACCTTACATTTTTTAACATTAAATCCCAGCTGCCAAATTCTAGACCATTCTTCAAGCTTAGCTAGATCCCTCCTCATGTTATCTACACCTTCCTGGGTGTCTACTCTATTGCAGATTTTGGTATCATCCGCAAAGAGGCAAACCTTACCCGACAGCCCTTCCGCTATATCACTAACAAAGATGTTAAAAACCATGTTTCTGTAATGGCCACAATGTCTAAGTCCATTTCCACCATTAGGACTTCCAGATCAGGAACTTCGTTGGCTAGGCTTCGAGCATTTGTACTCATTGCTTTCCAGCATTTGTTGAATGGCTTGCTTGCCCTTTGCATGGAGTTTGTTGTACATGCCCCTTCCCACTTGCCATTGATGTGGTGTTCTAAAGTGTGGCTGTTTCCAATGTTGTTTTGCTTTTGCTCTTGCTTGGAGTGACATATTGAACTTGTCCTTCTCCATCTGTCATCCCATTTCCCTAGTTTAAATGCCTGTCCATATACTGCCTGAATTTTTCACTTAGGATCCTTTTCCCTGTGGCGGAGAGATATAGTCCATCAGCACAGTATAGTCTCTTGTTGATCCATATGTTTTCCCAGTAGCCTATATAACTAAATCCTCCTCCTCCCTGTATTTCTTTTTTCACTGAAGCTCTTAGTTGCTTCAAGATTTTATCATTCACTTATTTCTTTACTTAGATCTGTGAAAGTAAAGATCTTACATTTGCATCCAAACCCCCCCCCCCCCAAAAAAAAAAACAACTGGGTCCAGATTATTCCTTCAGAGCTGGCTCTCCAGAAATTCAATCTTCAGTGTCTGGATGTTCCGCTCCTTAATCTGAGCGCTACCCAGTGCTTGTAAGTCCCCTACATGAGACTCCAACAGAGACATTCAGCTGGACTGCTGGGTCTGGTCTGAAATTACGGCCTGAAGATTACCTTTAAGAGCAGAAACCTCCTGGTTTAAAGAACCTACCATAGAAATGAGAGAATGGTTGAGAGAGGCAATGGTGTCCCATAAGTTCTCCAATGTCACCAGCGCTGTTTTTTTTCAGTCCACCATCTCCAGAAAGAAGCTAATCAAGGATCTTTCTGGGGGCCAAGGTATGTAACTGCGGACACCAATTCTCCTCCCACTGCACCTCCAACCATCATCCAATAGCCTAGGCTGAGAGCCCTCCGGGACAGCCAAGATTCTCAGAATGATATCACAAGGCTCTGGACACCACTCCAACTCAGCATGGCAAACACTTATGGATTGCGGTGGTGAAGCCCTGTAGTCAGGGCTGAATTCTACCTCATCACTGCTGAGGTTGACTATAGAGATAAGCAGGTCTGCCGTAGCCATGGATGATGAGGTGGGAAGGAAAAACTGGTCAATTTTCTGCTGAGCCGACACCGGAGTTGAAACTGCTGAAGGGCTGGTCCTTCTGCTTCCCCTTTCTGTGCTCCATCCAAAACTTCAAGGGTAGCAACAGCATAGGACTTCCAGCAGCCAGACAGGTAAGATCTCCTCACCACATGTCCTTCTCCACTGCCATCTTGGATCCTCTTCCCTATCTCATTATTTTAAGTACTGAACATTGTTAGTGTGTCACCCTCCTGCTCTTAGCTACTTGCTTGCCTCTTTTTCTTTGCTCTTCTATACTGTAGCCAACAATATGGACCCTCTGCTCTTTAGCTGATGAGTTTTGCACAACTCCTGATTTCTACAGGCCAACTTGGGGTACATGCAGTTATTGGCTGCTACAGCTATGCTTTGGGGCACATGGAGCTTCCAGCTCCTCTGATGATGATTGTGACTCCCTGCTCCCTCAGCTTTGCTGAGGTCCACAAAACATTTGGACTTGCTGGAGAATGGGAAGAGCCTAACTCCTATGAACTGTTCTGGAGCATATGCAGATCCCAGCTCATCCAGCTGTGTGGGCTACATGTAGCTCCTAGATTGTTTAGTTGTGTAGCTCATAATTCTTCCAGCCTCACTGAGCCAAGTGTAGCTCCTGGTTCCTTCAACCTGAGTGAGCCATAGACATGCTTTGGGAACAAGGAGGAAGTAAGTCCTCACATATGGGTGACATCACTGACAGAGCCCATGTGGGAATGCTCCCTAGCTTCCATAGGAAGCTTTTGGGAGCTCCATTATGCATGTGTGCCTATCTTCCTGCCCGCCAGAGCCATCATTACCTCAGTCTTCTTTTTTTCGTGGAGCTCGGTGGACATGTGTACTAGTGTCTTGGAAAGGTTTATTAGCTATTATTGTGATTCTGCCCCATTGTGGCTTTCTTCTTTTCCCTTAGTAGTATCTTTTCTTTGCCTGTTGTTGGGGGCATCGATTTGTCGGTGCTGCATCGGTATTTTCTCTTTTTTTTTCCTTTTCGTTTTTCCTTCAATGGGGAGTAATTTTTCCCACCCATTTCCTAGCTGGTTAAGATGTTTGGGCCATTTGATTTGGCAGCCTCAGTTTTTCTCGACATATCCAAGCCAGTCAGTGGGTTTAAAAAATGTACCAGGTATATCCGCACCATCTCGGTGATGAACCTCCATAATTTGTGCATTTAGTGCCTCGGATTCGACCATGAGTGGTGTTCTTGCAATCTGTGTTTACAAATGACAAGAAAGGGCTTGGAGAACTACAAAAAACAGCATGTATCTCTTTGGGCCCTCGGACTCGGCATCCTTGTCTCCGGCACTGACATAGGTCTTGACACCCTCGAGGGGCTCCACTGAGGCTTCAGCATCACATAATGCCTGAGCTCATTCTGAGCCGAGGGGTTGCGGTGCCATGGACCAGAGGTTGTCCTTCGACCTGGGGTTGGATCCCCAGAAGGACTGGTCTTCTGCACTGTTGACATTGAGGGCCGAGGCTGATAGCCAAGGGAAACCCCATGGGCACAGGCATCAAAGTCCCTCTGGACGCAACTCCAAGGGTGATGGCTGGGAGAGGCTGCTAAGCTACTCTGGTGTAAGGAGTTGACTCCCAAAGCTCCGCAGTGCCACTGGCAGTCTCCCGATGCCTTAACTATTGAGGAGTCTCTGACGCAGTTGCCGGAATTGGAGGCTGTGGTGGCTATCCTGGCCCCAGAAATTTCAGATATAGCAGTGCTGGCCAAGCCCCTGCAGGCCCTCGAGAGGAGCATGGTAGTGTTCTTGGCAGCCCAGACCACAGTGGCCCCAATGCCCTTGGGCACCGTCAATGCCAGTAGCGGCTCAGCTGTCCACAGTGGTTCCTCTGGCAGTGGTCCAGCCAATCCTGGAGACCCACACCCTGCCCATTCTCAAAGAGTACTCGGGTCGCAGATCAGACTCCACCTTGTTGCTGATCACCATCTCTCCCACTAGAGCCTTGGACTCTGAGGCGCTCGATGCCTATATGGTGCAGCATCAAACTCCACTGTTCGCACCAGAGCACCAGAGGCACTGAAAAGAGACAAGTCATTACTTTGATTTTTCTATCTGTGTCTGACTCCAATGGGTGAGAAACCATGGAGAAGTCTCCGGCCTTGGACCGACACTGAGATATCCCCACGGATCTATCGTCTCCTTATGAGAGACACAAGTCTCCACCAGAGGACATCTCCTTCCAGGAGTTTGTTCGGAATATGGCAAAGACTCTCCCATTCCCTCTGGAGCCGAAGGAGGAACAGAGGGCTGAGGAGCTTGAGATCCTGCAGTACCCCTCACCGCCAAAGGAGGCAGTCATGGTACCAGTGTACCATATACTCCAGTGTCTCCTGTTTTGCATGTAGGAAAACCCACTGATGATACCCACCATCAGCAGGAGACTGGACTCCATGTACAGAGTACAAAAGAGCCCTGGCTTTGAGAAGCCTCAACTACCACATTTATTTTATTTATTACAGTTTCTTATATACCGCGCTATTTAGAATCAGCGCGGTTTACATCATAACAAAACGACCATTACGACAAACTGTCAGGTTTTACATTGAACAGGAGTACAAACTTGGATAACTGGGTTAACTATATACATAACTCCATGGTAGTGGAGTCAGCCATGCACAGGATTAAAAGTTCAAAAACTCACTCCTCGGTGCTTCCAGGGAGGGAAGCCCATACTCTTGATGGCTTCAGGAGGCATTGTTACCAGGGATCCATGCTGGTAGCCTGTATTCTTTCATACCAGCTTTACATGGCAATGTTCCTCAAGGATATTATAGGGGACATCAACGAGTTCTCCGCTCTGTTGCCCCTGGAATGCCTGGAGGTCTTCTGAGCCCTAGTGGGAAAGAGTAAGGACTGCTCTAAATATATGAGCAGGGCAGTGATGCCTTTGAGTCTGACGGGGAAAATGAATCCCCCTTCAGGTACCCTTGTCTCAGGTTGGATCCATCTTCTGCTAACATCTGCAGCTCTAGTCCTAAGAAAGAAATAGCTTGCTGACCCTTTTCACCCTGGAACTGCAGAATTAGCAAGTTAGAGCTATGAAGTGAGCTAACATCCTGAAATCACAAAGCTGACACAATGAGAGGCTCTGAAAACTACACAGCTATTGAAAACGGCCACCTGGACCCCTCAAAAGAAGAAAGGGGAACAAAACAAGAAAGAAGAACTTGATCAACATCAGTATCTAAAGTTAATCTGCAGGAAACATGGTTAGCACAAGGCGAAGAGGATTGTCATGAGAATGGGGAGACAGGATGCCACAAGGGAAAGCAAAGGGCAAAAGATTAAGGAGCACATTTGCTGGAAAAATAGGGAATAAGAAAAGAAAGGAAATCTGTTTATCAGCAATTTAAGCCTAAAAATGAATATAAATATAGGAGAGAAACTCTGATGGGCAGACAGACATTAGCTGATCTTAACTGGAGTGATGCTGTCTCTGTCTCAGGACCCTTTACACTTAAGTCAGGTGCTTTGCTTGTTATAGATGTATTGATGCTATGTATTGATATTGAAATTTGTACCTTATTTAAAAAGCAAAGCTTGTGATGTTACAGACCTGGCAAAATAAATAAAATGTTTCCATGCTCTTACGGTGGCACGTGCAATTTGTTTAAGGTGGGTCCTGTATATATGTAGGGGTGAACACAAGCAGCCACAACAACAAAAATAGAAAAATTCCCAAATAATCTTAGGGGATGCCCAAGAAAACCCCAACAAATCCGTCAGCTGTATGGGCATCGGTGCCCTCGCCTGGCCTGGCTCCAGTCTTTGGACCTAGAGCAGTGGGGCCAATGTGCCTTGCCATGGAGAAAATCTGTTTGGCAGACCCATGAAGGATAAGGCTGGTGAGATAGAGAAAGAACAGCTCATGATGAACTGCTTTTACAGAAAAACTGCAGATGCCTCAAAGAAAAAAATCTGCTGGTAAGAAAGCCTTCTACCTGCGCAAGCACAAGTATTACCTGGGCTATCAGGACTACCAGAGCTCTCAGCCTGCCCAACAGAAGGCACAAGGCCCGCACCAACAACATCGCTCAAAGCCTCATAAGGCCCAGCCTGCCCCTCAGCCACAACTGGGGGCAGGTTTTTGACTGCTTCTTAAGGGACATGGCCAATCTTCCCTTTTCCTCTGAGGTGCCCCCTCAGATGGGGGGTCGGCTGGTTCATTTTGGTCACATGTGGCCCTTTGTGACAACAGACACCTGGGCCTTAAAGATCATCCAAACTAGATATCTGTTGCATTTCGCGCAGTTACTTCCTCCCAGGAGAGTACCCCCTTGACCTCCACCACTGTGGTCTCCTCCTCCAGGAGGTCAATGCCCTGCTGGCCAACTTGGCTATAGAACTGAATCCACCAGAACAGATAAGGCAAGGGTTCTAATCCCAGTATTTCCTGGTTCCCAAGAAGACCGGGGGCTTTCGGCCCATCCCTTCTTAGTGTGGGAGAAGTTCAAAATGGTCTCTCTGGGGACCTTGCTCCCATACCTCCAAAATGATGATTGGCTATGCTTCTTGGATATAATGGATGCCTACACGCACATCCCAATCCATCTCTCCACAGACAGTACCTCTGCTTCATGCTCAATGGACGGTATCATGTACTGCCCTTTGGGATGTGTCAGCCCTGAGGGTCTTCATAAAGTGCCTGGCAGTAGTTGCTGCCTACCTGAGGACCCTGGGGGTCTTTGTCTTCCCTTACGTAGATGACTGGCTCATAAAGGGCTCTATGCCGGATGATGTCTGGTGCTTAGCCCACCTCACTATCCATGTTCTTGAGCCTCTAGTCTTCATCATGAACTACCCAAAGTCGCACTTCCAGCCCTCTCAGTGGCTGGAATTCATCAGAGCCCTTCTTGGTACCACTCAAGCCTGGGCCTTCTTATCGGCGGACTGATTGCAATGGCTCACTGAGGTAGTCTCCAACATCCAGCACAGCCATTTCACCAAGGCTCGAGGAATGCTACAGTTGTTGGGTCACATGGACTCCACAGTACATGTCATGCCGTTGGCCCATCTACAGATGCACCAAGCACAATGGACCCTGTGCACCCAATGGCATCAGGTCACAGGCCGTTTCAAGTGCAGAGTGGCAGTCACCATGCTCCTTATCAACTCTCTTCAATGGTGGTTCCGGCCGCAGAACCAGCTCAAAGGACTGCCCTTCCAGTCCCCTTGCCTCACTGGATGCTGACCACAGACGTGTCCAAACTGGGCTGGGGAAAGCATCTTGATGTCTTGCATATGCAGGGCCTTTTGTCAGAGCAGGAAAGCCTGCACCAGATCAACTTCTTGGAGCTCCAGGCCATTGCAAATGCCCTCACACTTTCCAGACACAGCTGACCAACTAGATTGTCTGTCTGAGGACTATCAGGCGGCAATATTATTTATCAATAAACAGGGTGGCACAGGCTCATACCTCCTGTGTTTGGATGCGGTACGGCTATGGAAGTTCGCCATCACCCACGGCATGGATCTCAGGATGACGTACCTACCAGGGGAGCTCAATGCACTGGCGGACTATCTCAGCAGAGTCCTTCAGCCACACAAATGGACCCTCAATAGGAGGGCAGTGAACTGCATCTTTTGGATGTGGGGCAGTCCAAAAATCGATCTGTTCACCACTCCACATAACATTCAGGTGCCTTGCTTCTGCTCCAGGATAGCATCCAATGACCGGCTGGCCTCTGATGCATTCCTCTTGGACTGCAGTGTGGGGTTACTCTATGCATACCCCTCAATCCCATTAGTAGCAAAGACCTTGTTCAAGCTCCAGGCTGACAAGGGCACCATGATACTCATTTCCCCATATTGGCCAGGCAACCGTGATTTCCCCTGCTGCTTTGGATCTCTCAGTGGGAGCCTCTCTGGGTGGGCTGCACCCCGGATATCATCTCTCAGGACAATGGGACCCTGCTTCATCCTAATGTGCAGTCTCTAGCCTTCACAGTGTGGATGCTGAGTGGGTGGTCCTCTCAGAGCTCAATCTTCCTGTGGAGGTGTATAATAGCCTTCTATCATTCCGCAGAGAATTCACAGACCATTCCTATGTCTTTAAATGGCACATGTTTTCTCTCTGGTGTACTGACAGGGTGTTATGCCCTTTATCTTGCATGGTTGAGGTGCTGCTGAGATATCTCCTACACTCTGACTTGGGCCTCAAGTCCAAATTCATCTTAGTGCACTTAAGCACGATTGGGTTGTATCATCATAGGTTGGGTAGAAAACCCATCTCTGCACAGCTGCTTGTTGCCCGTTGCATGCAGGGCCTTTCTAAGCCTCCAGTCGTCTCTGCCTGTGGCATGAGATCTCAATGTAGTACTGGGGCAACTCCTCTCTGCCTTCTTTGAGCTGTTAGCCTTTTGTCCACTGAAATTCCTCACCTGGAAGGTGATGTTCCTGTTGGTGGTCACCTCTGCGCGCCAAATTAGTGAAGTGCAAGCTCTGGTAATGCATGCACTCTACACTAGATTTCATCAAAAGAGAATGGTCCTGCGGGTGCATCTGCGTTTCCTGCCCAAGGTGGTCTCTTTGTTCCACCTCAGCCAGTCGGTGGTTCTGCCCACCTTTTTTCCCCGGCCTCATGCCAATAGGGCTGAGGCCACACTGCACACATTGGATTGTAAACAAGCCTTTACTTTCCACCTGTAGATGATGAAAGCCCATTGGTGTTCTACTCAGTTGTCTGTCTCCTTTGACCCTAACAGGCTGGGCATGACCTTCTCTAAGTGCATGCTGTCCATTGGGGGGCGGACTGCACTTCCTTCTCTTATGCACAGGCTGGTCTGAGTCTTGAACATAATGTCTGAGCGATGGCCGCTTCTATGGTAAACCTGCATTTTGTCTCCACAGTGGGGATTTGCAGGGCTGCTATGTGGTCCTCGGTCCACACCTTCACATCCTACTACTGTCTGGATGGAGATTCTCAGCACAACAGTAACTCTGGCCAAGCTGTACTCCAGCATCTGTTTGGGACTTAGGTTCATCTCCTTCCCAATGGCCCTTCTGTATGTCCAGACTACTGTAAAGAGTCTTCTTGATGTTGATGTCCACTGTGGACTCTGAATTGGTTGAATCCCTTAGAGAGACTACTCATGCTGTTTCTTCTGGTTCTCCTGTTTGATGGCCCTATGGGCTTGTTTTTACTGTTTTTTCGGTAGCCTGTAGCTGGGGAGTCCCATTTGCGAGGACTTACTTCCTGCTTGTTCCCTGAAAAAGCATAGTTACTCACCTGTAGCAGCTGTTCCCCGGAAACATCAGGAATAAGTTCTCCATGTGGAGTTGTTCTTTTTAAGCTTTCTCATCATACTGAGATAAAGATGGCTCTGGTGGGCAGGAAAGCGGGCAAATATGCACAATGGAGCTCCCAGAAGCTTCCTATAGAAGCTGGGGAGAATTCCCATGTGGGCTAGGTCAGTGATGTCACCCATATGTGAGGACTTATTCCTGCTGTTCCCAGAGAACACTTGGTACAGGTGAGTAACTACACTTTACCCTTCTCCCTCAACTCCACTGGGTCATGCAAAGCTCCCAACCTTGTCTGGGGCAAATGCAAATCATGGGCCCACTGCAGAATGTGCTTCTCTAGTTTCTGCTGGGGCACATGTTGCTTCCAGATCCTCTGGTCTCTGCTGAGACACATGCAGATTTCAGTCCCGAGAAGCAACTTTTGTCTTCTGTGGGCCATTCACAGTTTCTGACATGTCAATTCTTTCCTGCGGGAAATATTACCCTCGGTTCATCACTGTCATGCCCTCTTTTGTGGAAAGTGAGCTGATTATGAGGGTGATTCTCAGCTCCAGCCCCAAGGGTCTTCCTAGACACTTGGATAAAGGAAAAAGGAAGGGAAGAGGAGAAGACTAACACCTGGGGCTTGGGAGGGGGTAGGTAGGGAAGAGGAGATAGGACATCTTGGTGGGTTAGGGGAAGGAAGAGGAGATGCTGGACTATGGGGGGATGCAGGACCTTAGGCCATATAGAGGAGGAGAGGGAAAGTGCAGGACTCTAGGCTGCCTCCTGGGGATGGAGTGCATGGCTAAAGGTTTGTCTAGGGCAACAGATACCCCTGCATCAGTCCTGGGAAGAGGGAAATGCCGTGAAGAGGCTCAGGTGTGTGCAGAGTTGACTGTTGTGACAGAGGTCCTGAAGAACAGATGAATTTTTTTTTTTTTTAATTGAACATTTTAAATTGTACATGATGAACAATACAGGTAATATCAGAAAAACAAGAAGAAAAACATAAGACCCAAAGGCCCAACATAACACATATCTGCAACTACAAGTCCACATCATGGGAGAAGAGAGACTCAAGCCATAGCAAATGAAAAACAATATAGGAAAACAATTTTCCAGGGAAAGGAGATACATCAATTCTAAAACCCTAAATACTAACTTGTCACCTCAGACTGGGATTCCTGGGCTTTAAGATAGGCCAATAACTGGTCAGATTCCATAAAACCATAGCTTTTCCCAGCATGTCCAACTATACACTTGCATGAGAACTTAAGGAAAAAAGTAGCTCCCAATGCAAGTGTACGGTCCTTTAACGCCAGAAAGGCCTTCCGGCACATCTGGGTTGATTTTGAGACATCCGGGAAAAGAATGACCCTAGAACCACAAAAAATAGCATGTTTCTTAGAAAAGTACGTTTTCATAACAGAATTCTTATCCATCTCGGAATAAAAAGTAACCACCAGAGTAGCACGAGCGGTTATATTATCCGAAGAGGATTAGAACAGATGAAATTTAAAGGGGCAGGACCGGGTAGAATTTGCAGCAGATCTAAAAGCCTGTTTTCTGAGTAGGCCTTTCACTAGAGAAACTTTTTAACTTTTTATGTAGCCCTTTTGGACTTTTAGCCTCTCTTCAATTTTCCATTATCTTTTTTTTAATATCATGCCCCTCAGTTCTATGTTTGTTTTTACTGGGAAAAATTGTTCACCTACCATCTTTCCCCTCCAAAAAACCTGTGAAAGAGTCAGTTGGTCCATTAGATGATAGGAGGGGTTAAAGGAGCAGTAAGAGGCGACAAGGCAATAGCTGAGAGACTGAATGAATTCTTTGCTTCAGTCTTTACTGAGGAAGATGTAGGGATGTTACCTATGACTGAAGTGGTATTTAAAGGTGTGGAAGAATTGAAGGAAATATCGATATATCGGGAAGATGTATTGCAACTATTAGATAAACTGAAGAGTAGCAAATCACCTGGGCCGGATGATATACATTCAAGGGTGTTGAAAGAACTGAAATATGAGATTGCAGACCTGCTATTAGTAATCTGTGAACTATCATTAAAATCATCTGTAATACTTGAAGACTGGCCAGCATAATGCCAATTTTTAAAAAAAGGGTTCCAGGGGTAATCCGGGAAGCTACAGACCGGTGAGCCTGACGTAAGTACTGAGAAAAATGTTAGAAACCATCATAAAAGAACAAAATTGCTGAACATGTAGATAGTCCTGGCTTAATGGGAGACAGCCAACATGGCTTTAGACAAGGAAGATCTTGTCTTACTAATCTGTTATGTTTTTTTGAAGGTGTGAATAAACAGGTAGACAAAGGTGAGTCAGTTGATATAGTGTATTTGGACTTTCAGAAAGCCTTTGACAAGATCCCTCATCAGAGACTTTTGGCAAAACTAAAGAGTCATGGGATAGGAGGCAGTGTACTATTGTGTATCAGGAACTGGTTAAAAGATAGAAAGCAGCGGATAGGCTAAATGGCCAATTTTCCTAATGGAGAAAGGTGAATAGTGGTGTACCCCGCTGGTTCTGCTGCTTTTTGACATAATCATAAATGACCTTGGAAAGGAAATAACGAGTGAGGTTATCAAATTTGCAAATGACACAAAACTCTTTAGTTGTTAAAACCCAAGAGGATTGTGGAAAATTGCAAGAGGATCTTGATAAATTGGAAGACTGGGCATCAAAATGGCAGATGAAATTTAATGTGGGCAAGTGCAAAGTTATGCACCTAGGGAAGAACAACCCAAACTATGGTTACACAATGCACATTAGGAACCACCACCCAGGAAAACGATTTATGCGTCATGGTGGATAACATGTTATAACCCTCCGCCCAGTGTGCAGCTGCGGCCAAGAGAGCAAATAGAATGCTAGGTATCATAAGAAAAGGAATGGAAAATAAAACAAAGGATATTATAATGCCTCTGTATCGTTCCATGGTGCGATCGCACCTTGAATATTGTATGCCATTCTGGTTGCCGTATCTTAAAAAAGGATATAGCATTATTAGAAAAGGTTCAGAGAAGAGCACCAAAATGGTAAAGGGGGTGGAAGGATACCCCTATGAAGAAAGGCTAAAAAGGTTAGGGCTCTTTAACCTGGAAAAGGGACGGCTGAGAGGAGATATGATAGAAGTCTAATAAATTAATGAACGGAGTGGAAGGTGTAAAGTAGATCGATTGTTTACCTTATTAGAATATAGAAAGACTAGGGGACATGCAATGAAGCTACAGGGTAAACTATTTAAGATTAATAAAAGAAAATATTTTTTCACTCAACATGTATTCAAACTCTGGAATTTGTTACCGGAGGATGTAGTAAATGCTGTTAGTGTAGCTGGGTTTAAAAAAGGTTTGGTCAAGTTCCCGGAGGAAAGGTCCATAAACCATTATTAAGAAGGGACCCAGGATATCAATGCTTGACTTATTAAAAGCTGGCTGCTACATAGTACCCTCTCCTGTGCTTCTAACGTAATCTGTGACCAATCTCCAGAAGGAGTCCCACGGCCCTTGCTTGGATAGAGGTAGTCTTGGGTTCTAAATTTAACCAGAAAACTCTCCTCTGTGTGTTAAATTTAAACTGAAACATTTTGCTGCTATTAGGCCCTGCTTGATTTAACAAATACACTGGGTTCACAGATTAATCAGCTTTATTCTAAAGAATTCCTTTTTCACCAAGATTTAGAAAAATTCCCAGAAGTAATACTTACAATTGCAGATCTCTCTCCAGAAGTAGCAGTCCCCTTTTCTAGTCCTTCAAGACTAGGTTTAAGAACTAAAATTGTTTCCTCCTTTTCTATATAACCCTAGACATATCTGGAAAAATCCTAATAGTAGACCCCATAAACTCTTTAATGGGTGACCAAAAATACAACCAGTCCTGGTCAACGTCTAATGCCAGGGTGACCAATAAAGCAGCAGTCAACCCGAAATCAGACTCTGACCACTCCAAAAAGCCAGTCAAATCCAGGTTATCACTGGATAGGGCCAGAGATGAAATTAAAACCTGACCCAAACCATCAACTGTCGTAACCTTAGCAGAAGTAAATAATAGGAAGGGCTAGCCCGTCCATTGAGCGAGAATGTTGTTCGCACAGGGTCCTGCGCTTCAGGGGGCTCCGTATGAACTTCACTCTGCTTGGTTTGCAGGGCTGACTTCAGAGAGATCCGTGAAGGCCAGAAGCCCCGGCTCTCCTCTACACAGTGCTGGAGTGAAGAGCAGCGTGTCCCTTCACTACCACTGTATTCTGGTGCAGGGCACTGAGTACCAGGAAACAGGAAATGACCTTTAACCTTTCCCAGCACTCAGCACACTTCACCAGAACACAGCAGGAATGAAGGAACATGCTGCTCTTCACTCCAGCGCTGTGTAGAGGTGAGCTGGCCTCCCTGACTCCCCCTGAAGACATTCAGACAAGCATGGGGCTCTTCAAGGGGGGGCTAGGATAGGACTGGAATAGGCTTATGGGGGGGGGAGCTTGGACTGGAAATGGGCTGATGGGGGAGCTAGGACAGAACTGGAAATGGCTGATGGGGGGACTTGGACTAGAAATGGGCTGATGGGGGGCTAGGATAGGATTGGATATGGTAGATGGGGGGCTTGGACTGGAAATGGGCTGACAGGGGGCTGGGATAAGAAATGGCTGATGGGGGGCTAGAATTGGAAATGGACTGATGAGGGGCTTGGACTGGAAATGGGCTGACGGGGGGCTGGGATAGGACTGGAAATGGCTGATGGGAGGCTAGGATTGGAAATGGGCTGATGGAGGTCTAGAATTGGAAATAGGCTGATGGGGGGCTAGAACTGGAAATGGGCTGAGGCAGGAACATGGGAGAATGGGACTAGAAGGGAGCGGATGCTGGGTGGGGCTGGAACTGGAAGGGAACTAATGTTGGGGGAGGACTAGAAGGAGATGGGGCTGGGGAATGAGGATGGAAAGGGGAAAATATATCTTTGTTGTTACTGTATATTCCAAGGTTGGCTTTTGGGGTTCCCAGTTTAATTATTGTCTTCCTATTTCTAAACTGTTCTTTGTTTGGTGACGGTCTATGATCTGCATGTGTAACCGAGCTGAGGTATTCTGTTTATGTAGTTTCTATTTGACAGTGCCACTTGTTCTCTTTCCCCAGTAGGAGATGTATTGGTATTCTCTGAGATTTATTGGTTTAATATTTGCAGTATTGCCTTTTTGATAGGTAGGGTTTGGTGCTTTGTGAGTCCTGGTAGTGCTGTTATGATACGGTGGGTTTGCTATGGGTTCTAAATGGGCAGTGTTTATAGTACTTCCTAATGTGCCTGGCGGTTGGCACTGGAGTATAGTAATGTAGAAATCTGGTAGTCTTTATTTATCCAGATACTCATTAAGAGGTATGTTTACTAAAAGTTAGCGCATGTTAATATTAGGCAAATGTTTATGCAAATGGGGCCCCCATTGAGTCTCCGCACATGGCCCCACACCCCCTTGGGCTGCCCCTGATAATAGGCACGAGAAATTGGAGGAATTGATTCCACCGGGATTTTCAAAACACTAGTCAAGAACGTAAAAAGTTCCAAAGGTGAAATAGACAGAATTTTGGGTAAATTCAAAACTCTTAGGTTCCTGCTTCTAGACATATTTTCCAGAGCTTCAGTTTTCTGTTGCAAACTTTCTGAGTCCCGCATAATAGCAGTTAGTGAGTCCTGGACATGATACAACCTCTGCTCTAATGAGGAAACTTTCACCAGCAGTTCTCTCAAAAGTGACTCATGAACCTCTACCATATGTCCAAAGCTTTCAAACTGGCTGGAGATAGCCTATAACTGTCCCAATAAAGATTGTTCACGTTTGGAGAGTGCCTCCCAGACTGTCTTAGAGGAAAAAGCTTCAGGTCTCGCCAAAACCACCAGGGTCGCTGGAGCTGAAGCTTGCACACCCGATGATCCTGACTGCACAGCGGAGGAAATCGGTAACCATTACACTATCTGCTGCGGTTCCAGCTGATCCACCTCAGCTTTCACCTCTCCAGCAATGCCGACATGAAACTCCATTGCCTGGAGATCACTTCTGGGGCAGAGGGGCTAACCATCCATCAAGGGAGAACCCGCGGCGTTAAGCAACAAGACCCCACTCGCTACAGCCTTCTTAACCATACTTGCCGGCTGAGTTGGGAGGAGACTGACACTATGAGGCTCAGAGAAACATTGGGCCCAGGGCTGAGCAGGAGTCCTTCTTGCACCCCTGTGTCTGCCATTCAGGGGCGGCTCAAGGCAATCTGTTACCTGAGGCGAAGGATGAGATGGCACCCCCCCCCCCCAGCCCATAGAGGGGGGGGGGGGCAGGGCTTTTTCAGAGCTCCAATCAGGGACTGAACCAAACCAGAAAGCCAATTAGATTATATGGAGGAAATGCAAGATGTTTGCACACCAAGGAACTAAAAGAGAACGAGAACCAACAGCACAGTTTATAAAAACAAATTCTAACTCATTTTTATTTTGTTATAAACTGCGTTATGGTTCTTGCTTTTTCTTTTTCAACATATATTTTGCATCCACAGTAGGTGCAGAGCAGAACCAGGACATTCACCCGCAGAACTCAATATCTTAAAAAAAAAATCTGATTCTGATCATCTCACTAACAACAAACAATTCTCCAGTACCAGGCATATTGTGAACTAATATAAAACCCTACAACAAAGAGTATTTCTACCATACCATATCAGCACCAACTTCCAAAACTCACATAAGGAGCCCATGTAAAAAAAGGACACTGTAAATACTTCAGTGGGACCTGGAACATCCATACACCTATTTATTTTAAAAGTTAAACAAGTCAAATTAATACAATACACTATAGATCTTATGTACAAACGCCATGTTAACAGAACATCTGGCCTCAGTCACACACTCAGAACACAGACCCTCACCAAGTACAGAATAAGTAACCACAATCTAAAGTAAAAATAAAACATATGTAGACAAAATTTAAACTGAAACCCCAAGAAGCCAGAACCGCATGTAGTGCAACATCAGATAAATAAGAGATGCAGTTACCCCATACTGTGTAAAATATAAAGATAGCACAAAGTCCAATCACTAAAATTAAATAAAATTATTTTTTCTACCTTTGTTGTCTGACCATTTTATTTTCTGATCATGCTGGTCCCGATTTGAGGCTTCTGTTTTCCTGTCTTCTCTTGTCTCTCTTTCTGTGGTCTATGGTCCATCTGCCATTTCTTATCTCTTCTTTTGTTTTCTTTATTTCCTTCCATCAGCCTATTTCCAGTTCCAGTAACCCTCCCCAGTATCGACCCCCTTTCCAGTCCTCCCCTCCCAGTACCCTCCAGTTCGGGGTTCTGGAAAGGAGAAGAATGGTCTGAGGAGGACGGCGCTCGGTGTGCGTGAAGACCGGACCGTGGGCTCCGTGACGAGCCCGGACCCATCCTCATAGCCCCATCAATGCACATGAGGAAAGCCTCTTTCGATTGAAAGCAAACTCTGCTATGAGGGGACATGGGATGATGGTGAAAGGGGATAGATTCAGGAGTGATATGCGGAAATATTTCTTTACGGAAAGAGTGGTGGATCTGTAGAATAGTCTCCCAGTGGAGGTGGTAGAGATGAGGACAGTATCTGAATTCAAAGAAGCATGGGACGAACACAGATGATCTCTAAAGGAAAAAAGGGGACTGTTGTAGTGGTTGATAAGGAAGGACAGACCAGATGGAAATATAGAAACATGATGACAGAAAAAGACCACATGGCATAAGGGTACCGAAATAGAGTGTCCCAAGTCCACAGCAACCAGCAGATAGTAAGCCATTTCAAAGCAGGTCTCGCTGAAAGGGAAAGCAGTCCGGTAGCATTGAGAGAACAGTCCAATTAATAGCAGGCAGGTAGCAGAATGGAAATAATCCAGTAGCATTAGCAGACTGAAGATACCGTTGCAGTTTACAGCAACCAGGAAGGCAGGGTTTATTGATCACACACAGCAATAATTCTCCTTTCACATGTCCACATGCTTCAGAATTTCTAAGATGGTTTGCAGAGCTTTCCATGCTCCTATATATTAATGCTGGACACTCAGACAGAGCCTTGAGCCACTCACTCCTTGGGGGGGGGGGGGGGTAAAGGTTTATCTAGGATGTCACATACCCTTGGGCCAGCCCTTTAATAGACTGTTTGGACATTCCTATAATGTATTATTTATGTTATTATATTTAATCAAACTTGACACAAAACCTAATGTGATTTTCTGTTTTAATTCTTTTTTAAAGATCAGCAGCTAGTCTTAGGTGTTTAAAATGTACGTGCCCCTTATTTGCAGGCTGAAATTTGTTTCATTTTTAACATCTTTTATAAATATTTTTATTGGAACCCAGATCCAAGTACAGTAATTTGACCATGGTGTATCTTTTGGAGTGTTTGCTGATTTATTCTTAACAAAGGTTTCTGGTTTTCCAACTGCAGTGTTTGTTGTGCGGCTCCCTTTATTCCTTTTCTGTTTTGGTGCCGTGGCAAGGTCTTGTTTTCATTTGTGTTGCTTAGGTGACGGCAGGGCAGCGCTGGAATTTGTCTCCTTCAGCCCAGTTGTGTCACCGAAGTAAATAAGGTGGCTTTCTCCAAGGGCAGGCAGCTGGGTGGGGATGGCTGAAAACTGCCCTTTGAAAAGCTGTTCCCCGTTGGCAGTAATGCCAAGACCAAGTATTATGCAGAACCCTGGCATTGTGTTGGGGAGAGAGGAGTCTTCCAAGTTGCACATCTACTGAGCACTTTCCCGGGCTGTGCCTCCTTCTCCTGCAGCCACTGCTCCATGAAAAAAAGAAGCCAGTACGGAGCCTTCCCATCTCTCGAAGGACTCCGTGCAGCATTGTCCCGCCCCCAATGCTGCACAGAGTCCGGCTTCTTTTTTTCATTCTGTTGCAGCTACCAGCACAGCCGCGGTTCCCCGAGAGGCAGGGAGTCGCGGCTGCAGGAGAAGAAGGGAGGTGGTGAGTTTGCCGCTGCCGAGAAGCGAACTCGGCGGCAGCAGCAGCAACTTGTGCGCTTTTTTTTAAATTTGGCTTATTTTTACCTTTGAAGGCGAAGTGAGGCGACTGTTTTATGGGCATTTGCCGCCCTCAAAACTTTGCTGCCTGAGGCAGCCGCCTCACTTCGCCTCATTATAGAGCCGCCCTGTGCCAGTGGGCCACCCGAAGCTTCCACTCCTCCACCGGGCAAAAGGAAAGCATCCATTGGCCCGATTTAACCTGATGGGTCCAGCTGGAGCTTAGCCTTCTGCTTTCATCGAGAATGGAGTGGCAATTATGCAGATAATGTGTAGGGAGACTAATCATCACTAAGTATAAAAGAACGTAAGAGTTAGTAGTCCGCATGCGCAGCGTTTTTTTGACAGAGAGAAATCAGAAGATACATCAGATAGACGTGGGCAGCATCTACTAGTGAGTACTAATAGGAGCTGACACCAAAAAAAGAGAACAGTTTCTTTTGAAGTATGTATTAGAGTTTTAGAATGTAAAAAAGCTGAGCTAACAACACCAGTAGAACCTTGATTTAAAGCCAATAGTTAAGAGTGGAGTAATCGTTTTATTCTTACATTAGTTGTAATACTCCGGTAAGACCACTAATTTTCTTGTTCATCGAGAATGAGGCATATAGGAAATATAGGTAAGGAAAAGAAAAAGCTACGACCGGAGCACTTCAGAGGGCCTCTGCTTGCACCGCCACCATCTTCCTTCCCCCCATCCTCAAAAATCGCAGCCAAAGTATTTTTACCAAGGGAAGGGAAAACTTTTGGTAGCTTCAAAAATTTGCCTCTTAAAATATTTGTTTGTAAAAAAAGAACTACAACTCCTAGCATGCAGAGAAGCAAAACTACTACTACTACTAATCATTTGTATAGTGCTAAAAGGTGTATGCAGCGCTGTACATATAAGATATAAGACACACTGCTCAACAGAGCTTACAATCTAATCAAGATGAAAAAACATCGCAAAATTGGGGACTAGAGTATGGCAAGATACACATTAGTAGGACTTGATCAGCCTGTCCTGACTGGCCTGAGTGAAAGGGGCAATGATATTTAGAGAAGTATAATCTCTGCCTAGTTATCATATTGGTTTTCTTGAAGCTAATTTCACTCTTTTTCAGGGTCAGACAGAAAATGTAATTCCTATTTTTTAAATGAGAGATCATTAGAGAAAGACATTATGCTTGGCAAGATAGAAGGTCAACGCAAAAGAGGAAGGCCAGCAATGAGATGGATCGATACAATAACAGCAGCTACGGGTACCAGTCTGTCAACAATGAGCCGCCTGACTGAAGACCGAACACAATTTAGGATAGCTATCCAGAGGGTCGCCATGAGTCGACTCCGACTCGACGGCACTTAACAACAACAACAACATTTTTTAAATATTTGTATTAATTCCAGCAGAACCAACACAAAACAAGATAGTACATATTTTTCCTTATTCGTACTATGTTCAAGTAAAACCACCAATAAAGACAGAATGTGGCCTGATCCCCCTTAATCCTATCCCTTCCACCCTCCCCTCCCCCAGCCAGCAATACAGCCCTCTGCTTTTATGAAATGAGGCAGCTAGCATATTAGAAACACCCCTCCCCCCACCTAGGGTTGCCAACTGGCTCCAGATGCGCCCGACAGGCTTGTTCAAGTTGTGTTTACACCATTGCATGCAGGGACTTGTAGTCTTGCTTTTCTTATGGAGTGCAATGGAGAAATCAGAACTACATATCCCTATATGCAATGGAGTGAACCCAGGACTGGATCAAGCCTGTTGGGCGCATCTGGAGCCAGTTGGCAACCCTATCCCCGCCACACCACCATCATCTAAACATCCACCCACGAATGAAGCTATGCCATTGTAACAAAGCTGGTGCACTGTCAGGTATTACAGACTGAAAGATCTTATTTTCTGCTTTCCAATACCAGCCCTGCCCACTCTTGCATCACCTTGTCACGTTCTTGCCACAGGTTTGTTACTCTGATCAGAAGTACAGAGCTATTGACTTTTGCCTAGAAAACAATTCCTTCATATGTTGAGAGCCTAAGTGGGTTTGGTGGATATTGCTTAATGTTTTGCTGCAATTGTGCTTTGTTGCCTTCCCCTTTCGGTAGTGAGTTTCTCTTCCTCTTGCCATCCACCTGTTTCCCAATCCACACAGTTCTTCTGCATTACACAGCAAACTAAGATAAACTACATTGCCCTCTACTGGATGAATTCAAAACTGCATTTTTGATAGGCTTTGTTTTTTGTTAACGGTCAAAGAAAATGTTTCCTTTTTAAAGCACCTATAGTATATGAACTTGATTCTCGTAATTATCAATTTGCCTGTTTATAGTTCTATTGGTTTATGTTTTAATCTTAATTGTAGGTTTTCTTTCTTTTATTTCAAACTAATATAGTTTGTTATATTTTCATGCCTCTGTGTAATAAAAGGTGTGCA
Organism: Ichthyophis bannanicus; assembly: GCA_033557465.1. Lineage (NCBI taxonomy): Eukaryota > Metazoa > Chordata > Amphibia > Gymnophiona > Ichthyophiidae > Ichthyophis > Ichthyophis bannanicus. The sequence goes on along the minus strand of CM066032.1, from coordinate 660,120,309 downwards.
CTTATTCTCGTGAACAAGCGCTGGAAGTAAGTCCTCACATATGGGTGACATCCCCTACAGATCCTGCACAGGAATGCTCCCCAGCTTCCATAGGAAGCCTTTGGGAGCTCCATTGTGCGGGTGCGGGTGCGCCTGCCTTCCTGCCTGCCGAAGTCATCTTTACCTCAGTCTTTTCTTTTCCACGGAGCCGATGGACCTGTGTCCTCTTGCTGACGGAAAAGAGCTAGTTCATAGTGCCCCATTGTGAGTTTTTCATTTGTTTTTTATTTCTTTTTCAGTAGTTTATTTTTTCTTTTGCCTTTCCGCTTGTTGTTGGGGGAGTTGATCCAATCTATGCTGTTTTGTTTTCTTTCGTTTATTTTTTCCATGTGCATCTTCTTCCTGAACATTTTCCTGGCTGGCTGAGACACTCGAGCTATTTGATTAAGCAGTGATTGTCTTTCCCAATATGTCCAAGCCAGCCAGTGGATTTAAAAAATGCACTAGGTGTGCTTGCACCATTTTGGTGATGAACCACCATAGTTGGTGCATTCAGTGCCTTGGGCCCAACCATAAGCCCTCTACATTTAATCTGTGCCTACAGGTGACAAGAAAGGGCCTGAAGAAAGCAAGAAACAGCATGAGTTTCTTCAGACCATTGGACTCAGTGTCCTCAGTGCTGGCATTGACATTGGCATTGACACCCTCGAGAGGCTCTGCCGAGGGCTTTGCTTCGCAGGGTGTCCATGCTCACTCCGAGCCAAGGGACCACAGTGTCATGGACCGTAGGTGTCATTCAACCTCAGGTGGGACCCCCAGAAGGACTGGTTTTCTGCCCTGTTGATGTTGAGGGCCAATGCTGAAGACCGGGGGAAACTTCATGGGCACTGGCATCAGAATGCCTTCTGATGTGACTCCGATGGCGATGGCCTGGTGCTTGCTGAGCACCTGCAGGCCCTTATGAGGAGCATTGCAGCGTTCTTGGCAGCCCAGACCATGATGGCCTCAATGCCCTTGGTTGCCCCAATGCTGGCAGTGGCCCCATTGCTGCCTGCAGTCCAGCCATTCCTGAGACCAACACCCTGCCAAGTCTCAGAGGCCAGTTGGGTCGGAGATTGGACTCTGGATCAGAGATTGGACTCCTCATTGGTGACGATTGCCATTTCTCCCTCCAGTGCTTCTGATGATGTAACATGCTGGCATTGGGCACCTCAGACCCCACCATCGCTGCCGAAGCAGCGGGATGCTTAGAGGAGACCAGGCATTATTTTGATCTATTGGGATCCAACTCTGATGGTTGGGAGATGGAGGAGAAGTCCCTGGCCTTGGATAGGCACTGAGACATTCCTTTGGACCCGTCACCTCCATATGAGAGATGCAAGTCTCCGCCAGAGGACATCTACTTTCAGGGGTTTGCTGTGACATGGCCAAGGCCCTTCCATTCACTCTGGATTCCCCTCGCTGGCCAAGAAGGTGGTCACAGTACCGGTGCACTGCATCCTTCAATGTCTTTATGTGGGAAAACCCTCTGATAGTGCCTGCCATCAGCAGGAGACTAGACTCCATGTCCAGGGTGCAGAAATGCCCCAACTTCAAGAAGTCTAAATTGCCCCATAATTCCATGGTAATGGAGTCTGCCATGCACTGAGTGAAGAGCTCCAAGACTCACTCCTCAGTTCCACCAGGGAGCAAGACTTGCACCCTTGATGACTTTGAGAGACGCTGCTATCAGAGGTCCATGCTGGTGGCTCATATACTATCTTACCAGCTGTTCATGGCCATGTTCCTCAAAGACATCATGGGGGAGATCAATGAGTTCTCTGCTCTGATTCCCCTGGAACACCTTAAGGTCTTCCGGACCCTGGTGGGGCGCGGCAAAGACTGCTCTAAATACATGAGCGGGGTGGCATATGATGTCTTCGAGTCCATCAGCTGGGTAGTGGCAGTGGGCATCGGTGCCTGGCCTGCTCCAGTCTTCTGACCTGGAGCAGTGGGTCCAAGACAAATTGGCTGATGTGCCCTGCCGGGGTGAAAATCTGTTTAGTAAACTGATAGAAGAGAAGGCCAGTGAGATAGAGAAAGAGAAACTTACCATGAATAGGCTCTCATGAAAGTCTGTGGCTCCCTCCAAGAAGAGGTCTGCAGGTAAGAAGACCTTTTACCGTGCAAGCGCAGATACTACCTGGGCTACCAGAGGTCTCAGCCTGCCCAACAGAAGGTACAAGGGCTACGCCAGCAACACCATCCAAAACCGCAAAAGGCCCAGCCTGCCCCACAGCCACAGCTGGGAGTGAGTTTTTGACTGGTTCCTGAGGATCATGGCCAGTCTTCCTTTATCCAATGAGGTGCCACCTCAGGTGGGGGGGGGGGGGGGGGTCAGTTGGTCCATTTTGCATGCAGATGGCCTCTCATGATCACAGGCACCTGGGCGTTACAGATGGTCCAAAATGGGTACCTGTTGAATTTTGCCCAAATACCTCCCCCATTCTTTCCTGGAGAGTACTCTCTCGACCTAAACCATCACAATCTTCTACAGGAGGTCACCACCCTGTTGATTGACCTGGCCTTAGAACTGGTACCACTGGCGCAGGCAGGGCGAGGTTTCTACTCTTGGTATTTCCGTGTTCCCAAGAAGATCGGGGATTTTTGACCCATCTCGAATCTCAGACACCTCAACTGCTTCCTGGTACAAGAGAAGTTCAAAATGGTCTCCCTGAGGATGCTGCTCCCCTACCTCAAACAAGATGATAGGCTCTGCTCCTTGGATCTAAAGGATGCAAACACACACATCCCAATCCATCCTCTCCACCGTGTGCTGCCCTTTGAGCTGGCGTCCATCCCCAAAGTCTTCACAAAGTGCCTGGTGGTGGTTGCTGCCTACCTTTGGACTCTAGGGGTCTTTGTCTTCTTTTACTAGATGACTGGCTCATAAAGGGCTCCACACCGGACAAAGTCTGGCAGTTGGCCTACCTTACCATTCAGGTGCTCAAACATCTGGAATTTGTCATCAACTACTCAACGTTGCACCTCCAATTTCCTTGATGGCTGGATTTAATCGGGGCTCATCTTGATACGTCGAGCCTGAACCTTCTTAGCAATGGACCACTTGCAGCGGCTCACCGAGGTGGTTGAAGCCATCCAGCGCAGCCATTTCACCATGTCTCGAGGGATGCTGTGGTTAAAAGGCCCATGGCCTCTACGGTGCACATGACACCACTGGCTCATCTACAAATGCGTGTTCACAGTGGTAATCAATGGTCCACTATACAGAGGGGTAAATACTAATATATATGGGAAACCCTTTATTTTAATCAAGATAAGATTCTGATTTTATGCCTTACGTGTGACCAAACTATTGCATCATTATCACATTAGTCTGAACCCCTTGGGCACAGAAAATGTGGCAATTGCACAGTGTGTGATGTTATGGAAGAAGTGGATGAATTTGAATACCATGATCGACACTACACTTTACGTCAGTCATCGGATTGCACCTCCGACCATGTAGTTTATGGGATACGATGCCCATGTGATCTCCTGTACGTAGGGCAAACGACTCGGGCTTTGCGGGTACGCATCGCAGAACATCGCAGCCGGCTTAAATGCAAGGTGCAAGACGCCCCATTAGTACATCATTGTATACAGAATAAACATCTGTTTGAGGAACTACGAGTGTTCGTTATAGAAATAGTTTCAATGGGTCGGAGGGGTAGATCCCTAGCCCAATCGCTCTTACTTACAGAACAACGATGGATATACCGACTTGGCTCAGTTATCCCGGGAGGGCTAAATAACATGATTGAATGGCGAACGTGTGTGTAACGTCACAATCACATCACCACTCGTACTCGTCCATATCCAATAAATAACACTGATGCCAAAGCGCATGCGTGGCGTTTTTTGAGAAAACCTTTGAACACGCAGTTTTACTACACGCCCGGTTTAAGCTTCAATTAATACATATCTTGAATGATTCAACAAAGGTGAGGTCTCCTTTCTATACAAGATGGATGTCATTCTACAATGTTTTTTGAAAAAACTGTTTGTGGAATTAAGGATTATCTATCCAGACACATTGTATCAGGTCACTATGTTACATTCTTGTTTGTGGCTATGTTTTGCAGACAGTGCTAGGTTTTGCTCTACAAGAACCCCCTGAGGAAGAATTGAAACGTGCGGTACCAGAGAGGTCGCGTTGGGGATAATGTGCAACCTGTGGTGAACCTATAGCACGACTACTGTCAAATAATTGAAGCTTGTTCTGTTTTATGCTAAGATAAGTCTTGGTTTCCATTTAAGCCTTTAAATGTATGACCAGTAAAGGCGTCCATATCTTTAAAAAATTCCTGAACCCGATGTATGGTCATTGATGTAATTGGAGTTTTTGCAGCCTATGAGCAAGTGGCTCCATATTGCAAAATATTTTGAGCTGAGACCATGGGTTCAGACTAATGTGATAATGATGCAATAGTTTGGTCACACATAAGGCATAAAATCAGAATCTTATCTTGATTAAAATAGAGGATTTCCCATATATATTAGTATCATCTACAAATGCGCCAAGCATAATGGACCCTGTGCACTCAATGGCGACAGGTCACAGGCCACCTTAGGGACAGAGTGGCAGTCACCACACCTCTGGTAAACTCTCTCCAGTGGTGGCTCCAGCCACAGAACTTGCTCAAAGGACCTCCCTTTCAGTCCCATCTGCCACACCGGACTCTTACCACAGATGCATCCAAACTGGGCTGGGGGGCTCATTTGAACAGCTTGTGCATGTAGGACCTCTGGTCAGAGCAGGTGAGCCTGCCTCTAATCAACTTCTTGGAACTCATGGCCATTGCGAATGCCCTTCATGCTTTCCAGATGCAGATGACCAACCAGATAGTCCTTATACTGATGGACAATCAAGCGGCAATGTTCTATATCAACAGGCAGGGGGGCATGGGGTCGTGCCTCCTTTGCTGGGAGGTGGTGAGGCTGTGGAGGTTCACCGTCACCTATGGCATGGACCTCAGGGTGATGTACCTTCCAGGGGAACTCAGTGCTCTAGCGGAGTCTCAGCAAAGTCCTCCAGCCACACGAAGGGACCCTCAACAGGAAGGTGCTGGACCGCATCTTCCAAATGTGGGGCAGTCTGATGATTGATGATCTATTTGCCACTATGCACAACGTTCAAGTCTGCTTCTGCTCCAGGGTGGCATCAAGGGTGGTGATTGGCTGGCCTCCAATGCCTTCCTCTTGGACTGGGGGGTGGAGTTACTAGATGCGTACCCCCAATTCCACTAGTAGTAAAGGCATTGTTCAAACTCCAGACTGACAAGGGCACCATGATACTCACTGCCCCATATTGGCCCAGGCAACTGTGGTTTCTCCTGCTACTTCAGCTCTCTCAGCGGGAGCCTCTTATTTTGGGCTGCAACCCAGATCTCGTCTCTCAGGATGACAGGACCCTACTTCATCCCAATGTGCGGTCCCTGGCCTTCACGGCATGGATGCTGAGCAGGTAGAGTTCAGCATGTCTGTGGGGTGGAGGACGTCCTCCTAGCATCCCACAGAGAATCCACATGCCATTCCTACACCTTTAAAGGACACAGGTTCTCTTTTTGGTGTGTGGACCAGGCTCTCGACCCTTTTTCGTGTATGGTGGAGATGCTTCTGTTTGATTATCTCACTCGTTATTCCCATTTCCAGGTCATATTCGTAAATGACCTGGAAATGGGAATAACGAGTGAGGTATTCAAATTTGCAGAAGACACAAAATTATTGAAAGTTGTTAAAACCCAAGAGGATTGAGAAAAATTGCAAGAGGGCCTTGATAAATTGGAAGACTGGACACTCAAATGGCAGATGAAATTTAATGTGGACAAGTGCAAATTTATACAACAAGAAAAGAACAACCCAAACTATGGTTACACGATGCAAGGTTCCATATTAGGAATCACCACCCAGGAAAAAGATTTAGGCGTCTTCGTAGATGACGTTGAGAACCTCCGCCCAGTGTGCAGCGGCAGCCAAGAAAGCAAATAGAATGCTAGGAATCATAAGGAAAGGAATTTAGAATAAAACAAAGGATATTATAATGCCTCTGTACTGTTCCATGGTGCGACCGCACCTTGAATATTGTGTGCAATTCTGGTTGCCATATCTTAAAAAAGGATATAGCATTATTAGAAAAGGTACATAGATGAGCCACCAAAATGGTAAAGGGGATGGAATGATACCCCTATGAGGAGAGGCTAAAAAGATTAGGACTCTTCAACCTGGAAAAGAGACGGCTGAGGGGAGATATGATAGAGGTCTATAAATTAATGAATGGAGTAGAATGGGTTTGCAACTTGTCGTGCTGTGAGGGCTTGCGTGCATCAGTGATGCTGAGAGCTAAACTATCGGTAGTTTAACTACTGGCAGGGTCTCCCAAGATGGACAGGTCTCAGCTGAGGTGCCAGACCAAGACAAACCACCCATCTGGGCAGCAGCAGAATGGGAGAGTGTTCACGGTGGAGGATCACATTTTTGTGACAACGGCAACAACACCAAACTTAAACTGCGCGGAAGAAAGGCCCGGCAATCTACTTCTGTATCTTGCCATGAAAACCCAATGGATAGTTACAACAAAACAAATTGTGCTATGGTGCTCGAAGATGAGACCCCCAGGTCGGAAGGCACTCAACTAGCTACTGGGGAAGAGCTGAAGACTTTTCAGAGTAAAGCCATCATTTATGATGTGGTTGGATCAAAGCCCTTGGGAAGTCTGACTGCTGATGTAGCTGTGCATGAAATGAGAGTCAGAAGCTGTAAAGATGTCTTACACATTGGAACATGGAACGTACGAAGCATGAACCAAGGGAAGTTGGAGGTGGCCAAGAATGAAATGGAACGTGTACAACTTGATCTATTGGGTGTCAGCGAACTGAAATGGACTGGCATGGGGCACTTTGCATCAGATGATCACATGGTCTACTATGCTGGAAATGAAAGACAAAGAAGAAATGGTGTTACATTTATAATAAAGAAGAAACTTGCAAGAACTGTAATGAAATACAATGCAGTCAGCGAATGCTTAATCTCTATTCGTCTACGAGGATTGCCTATCAACACAACTATAATTCAAGTATATGCCCCAACAACAGCTGCAGAAGAGAATGAAATTGAAGAGTTCTATGAACAAGTACAAGCTGAAATTGACAGAACATGCAAACAGGATATCCTGATAGTCATGGGTGACTGGAACGCAAAAGTTGGCAACAAAGAAGAAGACAAAGTAGTTGGAAAATATGGACTTGGCAACAGAAATGAAGCTGGAGAAAGACTGATAGAATTCTGCAAGACCAATGATCTATTCATCTCAAACACCTTCTTCCAGCAACACAAGCGGCGACTGTACACATGGACTTCACCCAATGGATTGTATAAAAATCAAATTGACTACATCTGTGGAAGTCAACGATGGAAAAGCTCTGTAACGTCAACAAAAACAAAACCTGGAGCTGACTGTGGTACAGATCATCAACTACTAGTATGCAAACTCAAGCTAAAGTTGAAAAAGAGCAAACCACTCATGAATGCAGCAAAATATGACCTTGAGAATATACCACTGGAATTTAAAGACTGCCTGCAAAATTGATTTGCTGCTTTAGATACAAATGACAGAGCTCCAGAAGAGTTATGGAATGACATCAAGAAGGTTGTGTTGGAAGAAAGTGAGAAGTCTCTACAAAAGGTGAAAAAGCAAAAACGGCCAAAATGGATGACAGAAGAAACTCTGAAAATTGCCCAGAAACGCAGAGAAGCTAAAGTCAGAGGAGAAAGAAAGACAATCGCAGAACTCAACAGAGATTTCCAACATGCAGCAAGACAGGACAAGGAAAAGTACTACAATGACACTTGCAAGGAAATAGAAGCAGAAACTATTAGAGGAAGAACAAGATTGGCTTTCCTAAAGCTACGAGAGTTAAAGAAAAAGTTCCAACCTTGAATTGGAATGTTACAAGATGCTCAAGGTTCTATGTTGAATGATGCTGAGAAGAACAAGAAAAGGTGGAAGGAATATACAGAGTTTTTATATGATAAAGATCAAGTGGACCAACAGCCGTTTCAACCTGTACCTTATGATCGGGAACCATTGGTGATGAAAGAAGAAGTTGAAGCAGCATTGAAAGCCTTATCAAAGAACAAAGCACCAGGCATTGATAGCATTCCCATAGAAGTATTGCAGCAATCTGATGCAGCTGTTACCATACTCACAAGGCTGTGCCAAGAAATATGGAAGACAACATCATGGCCAACTGACTGGAAAAGATCTGTGTTTATACCAATACTAAAGAAAGGTGATCCAACTGACTGTGGAAATTATCGCACAATCGCTCTGATCCCACATGCCAGCAAGATTCTACTAAAGATTATTCAAAAGAGGCTACAACCATACCTGGAACAAGAACTACCTGAAGTGCAAGCAGGGTTCAGGAAAGGGCGAGGAACGAGAGACATCATTGCAGATGTGAGATGGATCCTTGAAAAGACTAAAGAATACCAAAAGGATATCTATTTGTGCTTTATCGACTATAGCAAGGCTTTTGACTGTGTAAACCATGAGAAACTCTGGACCACATTAAGAAGCATGGGTATACCAGAACACCTGATCGTTCTCTTGCGCAATCTGTACATTGATCAAGAAGCAACAGTTCGAACGGAACAAGGAGAAACAGAATGGTTTAAAATAAGCAAAGGTGTAAGACAAGGCTGCATACTTTCCCCCTACCTGTTTAATTTATATGCAGAACAAATCATCAGAGAAGCAGGATTGTATGAAGACAACAGAGGTGTGAAGATTGGTGGAAGACTCATCAACAACCTTCGCTATGCTGATGATACCACATTACTGGCTGAAAGTGAAGATGATCTGAAACATTTGCTTCTCACAATCAAAGAACATAGTCTCAAAATGGGCCTGCACCTTAATGTAAAGAAGACAAAGATCATGACAACTGGCATAATCAACAGGTTCATCGTTGAAGGAGAAGAAATTGAAATTGTGAACAACTTTAACCTACTTGGATCAACTATCAATAAAGAAGCAACAAGCAGTCAAGAAATCAGACGACGCATTGCTCTTGGCAGAATGGCTATGAAAGACCTAGATAAGATTCTCAAGAGCAGAGATGTCTCTCTCCATACAAAGATTCGACTTGCTCAAGCCATGGTATTTTCAATAACATCATATGGATGTGAAAGCTGGACAGTGAAAAAGACAGATAGGAAGAAAATTGATGCCTTCGAATTATGGTATTGGCGGCGAATACTGTGTATACCATGGACTACCCGAAGAACAAACCAGTCGGTACTAGAGGAGATCAAACCTAAGCTTTCTTTAGAAGCTCAGATGACAAGACTTCAACTTTCATACTTTGGACACATCATGTGAAGAGAGAAATCATTAGAGAAAGACATTATGCTTGGCAAGATAGAAGGTCAACGCAAAAGAGGAAGGCCAGCAATGAGATGGATCGATACAATAACAGCAGCTACGGGTACCAGTCTGTCAACAATGAGCCGCCTGACTGAAGACCGAACACAATTTAGGATAGCTATCCATGAGTCGACTCCGACTCGACGGCACTTAACAACAACAGAATGGGTAAACTTAGATCAATTATTTCTGCTATCAAAATATAGAAAGACTAGGGGATATGCAATGAAGCTACAGTGTAATCTATTTAAGACTAATAAGAAAAAATATTTTTTCACTCAACGCGTAATCAAACTCTGGAATTCGTTACCGGAGGATGTAGTAAAAGCTATTAGTGTAGCTGGGTTTTAAAAAGGTTAGGACAAGTTCCTGGAGGAAAGGTCCATAAACCATTATTAAAGGGGACCTGGGAAATCACTGCTTGCCTCAATACAAGCATTGTGGAACCTGTGTCCTTCGAGGAAATTACTAGGTACTTGTGACCTAGATTGGCCACTGTTGGAAACAGGATACTGGGCTTGATGGGCCTTGGTCTGACTCAGTATGGCATATCATATGTTCTTATATCTCCTACACCTTTCTGATTCTAGCCTCAAGTCCAATTCCGTCTGAGTGCACTGAAGTGCGATTGGGTTTACCATCATGGGTTGGGAAACGAGCAGAGTGGGATGGAGGGGGGAGCAACATGGAAGATGAAGAGGGTAGGGATGAAGGGGATGCAGTGCTGATGGGAGGGCCAAAGGGCAGTGTCCGTTCCGACTGCAAGAGATCGGGCTACCCTCGAGGGATCCAAGTTTCCTGTCCCCACTAGTTGGAGGATGATGGGCTACCCCTTAACAGCACATGAATGGGGTGCATGGGAAGGGAGGTTAGCGGAGAAGCAGGGGAATGATAGGTAGACCATAGACAGAGGCGAGACCCCAATGCACCAAGGACTCCAGAAGAGGGCTCCGACATGGGGTGTTGGATGGTAAGACACAAGAGAGGGGAGGGGGGAGGAATAAGGGGGATGGAGGGGAGGGAACACAGGAATAAGGGAGATGGAGTAGGGATAGTCTGATTAAGGGAAGAGGAAGGGGAGGGAAGGAACCCATGTGGAGCAATTACATTGGAAAATAGGATGTGGATGAATGGAAGATGGAAGGAGCAAAACAGAAGAACACCCTGGGAGTGTGGAGAGTGGATGAGAAAGGTGGAGTTGGCTCCAGGCAGGGGGAGGGGGGGACGGGGGAGCCTGCTCTGCAAATATAAGCAAAGAGATAGCTTCTTGGAGAAGTCTAATAGGACTTTGGAAAATGGGTAAGGAGTTATATATGGCCTTGTGAAATGTATGTCGAGTAGGTACGCCCATAAAGCACTACAAACTGCTACAACAGCGGCATGCCCGCCATATTGACATTGCCTTTCTCCAGGAAACTCACTAGTCAGAGTTAGAACATGCCAAATGGAAGCGGGAATGGGTGGGTCAATTGTATGGGGCAGTGGCAGTAGGCAAGAAAGCAGGGCTGTCTATTTTAATAGCTAAAGGTGTAGATTTTGAAATGCATACGGTTTCCTCGGACTCAAATGCAGATATGTCCTAGTTGAAGGAAAACTCATGGGCACTGGGTGGACCTTGGCTCTGTCTATGCTCCAAATACATATGACCCCTCCTTATTTCGAGCCTTTGAGAATTGCTTAAGTGCAGTGGCGGATAAATTCTTGTTAATGGCAGGAGACTTTGTGCACTTGAGAGCTCAATGAACAGATCACAGACTACTGGAGCACAGGATCAACGTCAAACGTATAGAATCCAGGGAATATGTGAGGGACATGATTTGCTAGGTGTCTGGCGTGTACTCCACCTGAGTGAAAGGGATTTCACCCATCTCTCATGGGCGCATGGCACATGGTCTTGCATTATTTACTTTTTAATCTCGGCTGGTATTTTAGTGGGTTACTTGGGTGGACATAGGGCCGATCATCATATCCAATCATGCCATGATAACATTGTTAGTGACTTGGGGGAAACAGAAAGGAACACATCCCTGGCGCCTTCCCATGGAAGTGGCAGGTGACCTGCACTTTGTATCTTTTCTCTGGGCGAAATGGGAGGATTATGCTCTGAATAATGTCCAGCATGTAACAGAGCCGTCCCTATTTTGGGAGGCTGGGAAAGCTGTGATGCGGGGCGAAATCATTGGATATGTAGCAGTTAAATGGAAAAGAATAAACAATTGGATACTACAACTAGAGCATACATTAAGGGAGACAAGACGAAGGACGGTGGCACATCCTCGAAAAGAACACCGAAACGCAATATATGAGATACAAGCGGCGTTAAACTCGCTTATCCATCAAAGAGCGAAGAAATCTCTTTTTTATTACTGCTACCAGCTGTACAGATTTGGCAACAGAGCAGGGAGGCTCCTCTCATCACTGATTGGATTAAAGGATGGGCCACGATACGTGGGAGCTATGCAAGACGCCAGAGGGAACTTACAACAGTTGATGACTGGAGTGGAGAAGGTCTTCTATCGCTCTCTCTATCAAGGGGAGGTGGACCTAGGACTTGAGGGGAAGAGGTTTGTTGAGGATTGTGGGCTTCCTGTGTTGATAGAAGAGCTGAATGGCCTTATCACCCCCTTGGAAGTACAATGAACAATAAAAGGTCTGAAAATGGGATGTGGTCCGGGTCCAGGCAAATTCTGTAGCACATTTTACAAGGCAATGATAGATAAAATAACGCTGCCGCTGACAGAATACTATTCTGATTTGATTGCCTGGGGTAGCTTTCCTTTTGAATCCAATTAGGCGCTGATTCAGTCTTGCCTAAGCTTGACCGGGATCCTCTACTTCCGGGATCATATAGACCGATCTCGTTGCTAAATATAGACATAAAGATAATGGCAAAAATACTTGCAGACAGGCTGGCAGTATATCTGCCCAAACTAATTCACAATAACCAAGTGGGCTTTCCGCAGGGCCGAAGTGTAACGATGGGAGTTAGAAGAGTGCTCAGCTCTATGTATGTTAGACTCTAGGAATCCCGAACGTCCATGATGGTTAGTTTTGATAACAAGAAGGCCTTTGACCGGATGAACTGGTGGTTCATGTACCAAGTTTTGGAAACAATTGGTATTAGAGGCTTCTTTGCGGCAGCAGTTTGGCTACTACAGTATACTCCAACCTTCGAGGTACAGTGCTAATCAATGGCCAGCTTGACAGCAGTCTTTCCTCTTAGATGGGGCATGTGGCAGAAGTTGCCCTCTTTTGCCCCTATTATTCATTTTGAATTTAGAACCCCAATTATACCAAATTTGTATGAGTATAGACCTGCTGGGGATCTGAAAAGGATCAGTGGAATTTCGGGTAGCAGCCTTTGCAGATAACCTATTGGTACACTTTGAAAGCCCCAAAACAAGCATACTGGCACTGTTAATGCTCATATAAACATATGGCAGGTTATTGGGATTTAAATTAAACTTAGATAAATCTGAGGCGCTTCCATTAGACCCTGCCCTTCCTCAGCGATGGAATGGAGTATTCCCACTTAAGTGGGTGGAAGGACAATTCAAATACCTAGGAATTTACCTCCCAGCTGAGCTCACTGACCTTTACAGTAATAATATCACAAGCCTCCTGGAGGATGATAAGAACAGAGTCCAATGCTGGAAGGACCTCCTCCTATCATTGGGAGGCAGGATAGCACTCTTTAAAATGGTCATCTTCCCAAAATGGGTATATATACTCCAGACACTTCCTTTGGTGCTAAAAAAAAGAAAGATTTACGGAAAATGGAATGGCAGATTAATATCTTACTGTGAGGGGGGGGGGGGTCGACCATGGGTGAAACTGGCTGTCTTGCAGAGAAAGTGGGCACAGGGGAGAATGGGGTTTCCATATGTTTGAAAATATAATATGGTATGTGTGTTATGACATGTGAGAGACTGGCTTTGGGATCTGGCAGATTTCCCTTATGGAGTGGGATCAAGCCATAGCAGCCCCATATCTCTTATGATTTATCTTGCATACAGATAATCAAACTACGTTACCTCATTTACAAAGGAATGTAATATTTCCTTCAGCCTGCACTGCATGAAAGTACATCTGTAGGTTAATACAATGCAAATCAACTAGTTCACCGTATCTGTCCCTGCGTGGAAACAATGCATTTGTCCCTGGAATTGGGGGCTCAATCTTTGAACAATGGGAGTGGCTGGGGCTCACCAATGTTGAACATGTGGTGGGAGAGCCAGGGGCCCCACTTGTTTTTTCTGAGTTTGGAGAGCGCTTTGGGTTATCTTCTCTTCCCTTATCTACAGGGCTGGAGCTATATCAGTACCCTGCCAAGAACAGCTCTGGAATTATGCATATGCTCTCATACGGAAAAGGCATTCATGGGCAGAGATCATAAGGTCAGCATCACGCACACCTACACCAGGCCCTGGCAGGTTTGACACCAGAAATCGAGGAGGGTGGCTTGGTGGCATGACTTAGGTGAACAGGTCTCGAATGAGACCTTCTAAATTCATTAGCGGGGGGGGGGGGGGGGATCCCAAAGCTGATCACATCTGTGAGCTTATGTGACTTACAATTTAAACTATCAAGATGGTTATACTACGCCCCGCACTGAGCATGGAGGGCAGGGCTGGCATTAACTGATACTTGCCCAAGATGCAATGTGCCCTTAGCGACCCTGGGACATATGCTATGGTATTGTGCAGTGATTAAGAAATTTTGGGCGGATTATTGAAAGATGTACAGGGAATTTCAGCTGCACGAGGGACAGTAGGGCCTATTGTGGCCCTACTAGATGTCTGGCTGCCAGAAGAGGATTTGAGTGAGGGGTCTCATAGGTGGAGACGGTTAGCGTGTCTGATGGCCCAGAAAGTAGCAATGCAAATGTAGCTGACAGAGGGGGGGGGGGGGGACCGTCCTATCAGCTTTGGAAAAATAACATTTATGACCTCTTGCTAATGGAGCGAGAGAGGGTGCGTGGGCATGTAAAATGGTGGATAGAATTCATGAATACATGGGAGCCATATATCCAATCTCTGCACTTCCGGGCATGGAGTAGAATATTTAATCATTGTGAATGAATGAATGAATGAGATGGATGTACAATTAAGATCCACACGGGTATCTGAAGAAGGGTGAGGAGAGGTGGGGGGAAGGGGAGAGGAGGGAGGAAGAGGATTAGGAGACACAGGTGCAAGTCGCATACCCCAGGGAGCGAAGGAACCATGCCACCCAGATAATTGATTTGATTCTGGAGCAGACATGGGCCTGTAGAATTGGGAGGGCAGGACCTCCTGATTATGTAATTATGACATGAAGGTTAACAATACTCTTAAATGGAGATGCGGAGAGAGAGAGGAGAGAGGGGAACTTCTCGCCCACTGAATTCTTAAGGCTACAACTAAGGGCACTCACAATGAGATGGGGGGAATGGAGAGGGTCGGAGAATAGGAGAGAGGGGAGAAAATAAGAAAACAGAAGCCAATATTATACTCTTGGGGGTATGTTTACTAAACCGTCTTAACGTCGCAGCGGTGGTATTATCGCATGATAATGTAACATTATCACGCAATAACATCACTTATCGCGCCATAACGCAGCGGCGGCGTTAAGGCACACTAATGCTGTGAAATCCGGGCCTGAAGGGTGGAGTAAGGCTTCCCAGAAGGCGGAGAGAAGGGGTCAATGGGTGGAGAGTGGGCGAGGAGAGGCTCCATGCACACTAATGTCGTGAAATCAGGGTCTGAAAATTAGCGCCCGTGAAAACCTTGCGCTAGAGGCACATTTGCAGGAGAGAGAAACCATTTCAGTCAGCAATGTGCAGCAAAGGCAGGGAAACCCAGAAAAGTGATAGTTGTGATACATGTGCAGGGACCAAAAAGGCAAATAAACATATAAAAGGACCAGAACCACATCTAAAATCCCAATAACCAAGCTGGCCAATAGTGATATTAATGATAAACATAAAGCAACACCACTGACAAAGCGTATAAATTAAGATATATTTGGAAGGGTCTATGCTCTGTCCCCCTTCAAAGTGAATGATCCCACATTGAAATAGCGCTGATCAAGGTTTCTGTCATTTAAATTGGGCAGGTTTGTTATGGCGTGCACATGTGCAGCAACAGCAGAGTGGGCACAGAGGAAACGACAACTATACTGATTCTGTAAATGGGATACAGGGGGCTGCAGGCGGCACATGCTGTGGTCCAGCTGGGGCACAGTGCGGGCTAAGCAGATGCCTAGGTGGCACATAGGAATGCCGAAACTGTAAAGCAGCAAGACAGCAACTGACCAGGGTCCAACAAGGGCACAAGTATGTGTCCCACAGTGTCACAGGAGATATTACCCAGCAGGTACCCCCAAGGGCACATAATATTGGCAGGCGGTGCAGGAAGCGCACATGTCCATGTAGGCACCCCTACCTGAGAACCCACACCATAGGCATCTGCCTACCGGCATACTGGATGGCCTGGGACTGCGCCCCACCAGCACCACTGGCATAATGGCATGGCAGCATGGTGGCAGAGCGCAGAGGGGTGCTGGTGGCGGAGTGGGCAGTGGCATCTGCCCACAGCAGACCATGGCCCAGCCCCATTTAGGTGGGTGCAGTGCACTGCAACAGACAGGGTCTGTCTGATGAACAGTCATGGTATCCCTAGGGAATGAACTGTCCCTGTGGCAATAGTGTGGTGCAGTACACACAGCCAGTGTGTTCAAGAGCAGTAGGTCATAAGTTTAAGTCCCAGCTGTGGCTCCTGCCAACCCTGTCCCCATATTTTACCCAGTACTAAACTGTGGTAATGAAGATGGAACCTTTATTGCAGATAAAATAAACATGCCTGAAATGCCTATATTTTACCCTATAGAGCACAGACACCATAAACATGTGCAATCCCTAGAGCAGTTTCCCAACTGCAGTCCTGGAGGGCCAAACACCATTCATGTTTCATGCTGTCCCTAATAAATATGCCTGTGCTGCATTTGTATGCGCCGCCCCCATTGTATGCAAATGTATCTCATGCATATTCATTAGGGACAGCATGAAAACCTGAACAGTGTTTGGCCCACCAGGACCGGAGTTGGGAACCTCTGCCCTAGAGCAGCAGCCAACAGGGGCATAAACACCCACACCCACAGGCTCCACTATCCAAAGCCTCATGGAGAGTCAGGCTGTTGGGCCCTGTGTGCAGCAGCATCTCCCAGTACTAGCACTTGCATATCTTAGCAATGCCGCCCTAAACTTGGGAATACGTTACACATATATCAAAAGGTTGCTATGATTAATGGCAGATAACAATTCCTAAGTTAATCACAATTTGCTGATAGAGCTGCATCATAGCAACATTTCTGATATCTGTGGATTGTGTTTCAGTTTTGGTTTCTGACAGTGCTTACCACCCCGGGGAGTGACCCCAACAGTATTGCGTACCATAGCCATGCCTGCACTGTGCCCAGGACTGGTGTGGTGGTTAGGGCTGCCAAAAGCCTCTATATTTGCACAATGCTGGTATAGGTTTGGGAGTGTGTGTCTGTCTATCCAGTGTGTTGTGGCTGCCTACACCTTACTCAGTCCACACTGCTTGTACTGTTTCCAATGTTAGCTTGCCAATGTGCATAATGAGGAGCAAGGTACTGTGGGTATGGCCCGGACAGGGTGGCCTGGGCAGGATGCATCTGCACAGGGCATAGGGCAATGGCTGGAACATTGTAGTGCCCGGCCACCACCTGCACAGACAGGGTGGCCAGAGCATGTCCTTCTGGGAGGTCACTCTCACTCTGACTGAGCAGTGACCACGGCATGGCTAGGTTCCCCCATAGTGCTTTCTAGTTTTTTTCGCAAGTGATTTTTATGGGTTCTCTTTTCTGGGGCCCAATTACTGACTTACCTGCTTGGTGTGTGTGCACACATCTCCAGGAACATGCACTATGGACTAGTTAGCAAACTGTCTACAATTAGTATGTGTATGGCTGGAATACCTTGCAGGGTGCAGCGGCTGGAGACTCACTGTGCTCGTTGCTGGAGAATGTCAGATAGTGGTGGGGGGCAGCTGAGCATTTCCAGGCCTACTGTATCTCTGCCATTGACTTATGGATGCATACAGATCTGCATGGACTACCCTGTAGGGTGCCTGTTCCCCATCAGGACTGGGGTTGATGGTCCCCTCTACTGCCACCATTGCATGGATGTAGAATGTGGATCTGTTGGTGAGAGATCCTGTCCCCCCACCCTGAGCGCCCCAGAGGGCAGGTTGGGTGGTGCTACATAATCTGTCTATGGGTCCAAACACCCCCCTTCACTTAAATCATGTGACCATGGCACCCACACAGGATATGCACTATTCTGGATGCATCGTAGTCCACAAGGGCTAGACGTGACTGGGAAATACAGATGGACACAGGTGTATCCTAGGTGTGTCTGCAAGGACTACCTATCACACACTGGCACTGATGGCAACCTACAGCATAGCCTATCTCAGCTAAGCCAGGTGCTGCGGACCTGGTGCTGGGCGCCACACCTCGCCCTCAGGGTGAGCACAGTACCCGCACAATGTGACGGTCTGTAGCTACTCTGTGCCAGTAACACACACGGTCAGTTCCCCCTACCAGGCTGAGGTGCTGCGAGGGTGCATAACCCATCTTGCGATCATCTGTAGACTGCTTATCTGCATGTGCAGTGCATCATGGGTACGGGTGGGTTTACCCTATTCTGGTAACCACAGCAGTTTGTATGGTGGCCTGCAGTCTTTCTGTAGCCAGCCAGGGGCTTGTTAGCAGCTATAGAAATGTAGCCTACTGGTTACTTCACTGACTGTGGAGGCAGAGATCATGGGTTTGATTCTGCAGTGGGGTTATGTAAGAAGGCTGTCTGAGGCATTTCCTTTTTTAATTTAAATTAGTGCTGCCAGTAAAAACACCCTCACAGTGCTGTAACCTTAAGATGCCTCATAAGGCGCCCTATAAAGCGCCCTATGGGGAACATTATAAGGTGCCTTGGCGGACAGTGCACTTTATAATGTGCCCTCTGGAGTGCCTTATAGGGTGCCTTATGCGGCACCTTAGGTTACGGCACTGTGAGGGTGTTTTTGCTGGCAGCACTAATTTAAATTTAAAAAGAAAATGCCTCAGACGGCACTGTTTTAAATTAAAGAGTAATGCCTCAGACAACCTTCTTACATAACCCCACTGCAGAATTGAACCCCTGACCTCTGCCTCCACAGTCATTGCCATAACCAGTGGGCTACATCTTTATTCCTCCTGACATTGCGCTGGCATTAACTTAGGGTTAACACATGTTAACGTGCCACGGCGCTCACTATCGCGTGATACCGATTCTTGCTACCTTAGGAACGGAACGCCCACTCCTTATATGGCATTCTTCACATTATCGCTGGAGCTAGTGCCGGGAACATTAAGACAGTTTAGAAAACATACCCCTTTGAGTTGGAAACAAGAAAATTTAATATGAGTGTCATATCTGTTGTACTTAAATGACTTGGAATGTAAATAATAACATAATTGATGTATATTATTGTTAACCAACTTGCATTTCAACTGCCAGATCAATAAACAGTTTAAACATAAATAATCCAGAACCTTAATAACATACCAAATAGCAGAAAAGATGCCGAACAGGTATATTTGGTATTTTGCTATTGCATTGTTCTTGTTGAGGAGTGAAGGAGGATTATGGGGTAGAGGTGTCTTTGTGTGTAATTTAATTGTGTTGTTTTCATGTTTATGTTATGCCCTGAAAGCGCATTTGGAACAGGTGCATTTTGAGGAGTGTCCTTAAATCCTTAAGGTCTGTAGTTATTTGAATTTTCACAGGGAGAGAGTTCCATATTGTAGGAGCATAGTGAGAAAGCTCTTTCACATGCTGATTTGTTGTACTTCATGAAGTCTGTGTGAGAAGCAAGGAGGTGTTCTGTGGTGCTTCTTCTTTGTCTGTTATTAGGGAGTTTTCTTATAATGGTCTGTAGGTACTCGGAGGATTGGTCATGGAGTATTTTAAATATAGTAACAATGTTTTTGTATTGGATTCTGTCTGGTAGTGGTAGCTAGGAAACTCTTTTATGATGGGGGTGGTGTGAGCCCCTTGATGTTCCACAGTGTGCTGGGCTAATCGTAATGGGAGCAGATGGTATTTTGGCAATCCTTGGATAACTGCGTTGCCGAGGTCAATATGTGGAAGTCTTACTGCTTGGAAAACAGTTCTGTAGTTTTGGTGTTCAAGAAGTGGGTGAAGCCATTGTAAGGTTCTTATTTTATAGTAAATAAATTTTGTTATGTTGTTGATGGGGATCTTCAGGGATACATGCTGGTCGATAGTTACTCCAAGGTAACTATCGACCAGCAAGGGGTACCTCAAGGCTCCTCGTTATCCTCCTTACTTTTCAGTATTTACATGCAGCCCATCTGCAGCATCATAAGATCATTCAAGGTGAAATGTTTGATATATGCAGACGACATTCTCTTATACATGCCGTTCTCCACAGCTCACATGGATCTGGCCCCGATTATAGACTGCTTCAATGCGGTTTCAACGTGGCTCCAATCACAGAACCTACTCATTCAACATAAAAAAACAGAGGTGCTTTTCATCACCAGAGACCCCAACTTTACTCCCCCATCCCACGTCAGTGTCAAGGAAGCTGACTTACAAACTAAAGAAGCAATAAAATACCTTGGAGTTACGTTGGACCAATGTCTAGATATGAAACACCACATAAGCAACATAGTCAAAGCCGTTTATTTTAAAATCCGTTCACTCAAGCACCTACGCTCCCTGTTGGACCCAGATAATTTCAGGACCATATATCAAGCGCTAATCCTGCCACACTTTGACTTTGCAAATGCCATCTTACAAGGTCTCCCCCAATCCACACTAACCCCCTTACAGTTGGCCATGAATGCCGCAGCTAGGGTCCTTTACGGAGCATCCAGAAGCGACCACGTGACTCCAATTCTCAAACAGCTTCACTGGCTACCTATCCATGGGAGGATCACCTTCAAAACCCTACTCTTAGCATTCAAGGCAATCAAAGGTATCTCATCCTCCTCACTCACACATCTTATCCACATTGTACCCCCCAACAGATCCAGAAGAGCAACAGCCGTAAACTTGCTAGTAACCCCAAAGGCATCGACAAAGTGCAACAAGACAACCACAAACAGGGCATTCAGTTTCTATGTCCCAAAATGCTGGAATGCTCTACCCCCTGACATTAGGGCCATCGCCAACCTATATCAGTTCAGGAAGGCACTCAAATCCCACCTTTTCCTCCAATACTACCCAACCAGCAATTGAACCTAGATATCCCTCTCAAGAAATGACCCACTCTAGAAAGGCCCTTACATTCAGTATCTGATTTTTACCTATCCTTGCAGTGTAAATAGCTTATGTATATAGTTAACCCTGTTGTCCAAGTTTGTTCTCCTGTTCGATGTAAAACCAGACAGCTTGTTGTTATGGTCGTTGTGTTGTGATGTAAACCGCGCTGATACCGAATAGCGCGGTATATAAGAAACTATAATAAATAAATAAATAAACGTACCTGATTTGATCGTTAGTTCCATTTGATTAACCTTAAGTGACTTGGCGGGGTAAATGACTTAAGTTCAACTCCTTCCCTCTGGCCCTTCTGTCTGTCCAGGCTATCACACCCAGTCTATGATACGTAGTGGTAAAACAAGGATACTTTATTTGTTGTTCATAAAACCTGAGAGCCCAGGCTATCATAAAGGGTCAATGCTGAACTGGACGAGTCATTCGGAGGGACTACTCATGCTGTTTCTTGTGCTTCTCCTGTTTGGTTGCCCTGTTGGGCTTGTTTTTACAATTTTTGGTAGCCTGTAGTTGAGGAGTCCCATATGTGAAGACTTCCTGCTTGTTCATGGAGAAAACAAAGCTACTCACCTGTAACATGTCTTCTCTGTGAATAGCAGGAATAAGTCCTCACAAGCATCCCACCTCCCTATGGAGTGGTTGATTTTTAAGCTTTGTCATCATACTGAGGTAAAGATGGCTCCTGCAGGTGGGAAGGCAGGTGCACATGTGCGATGGAGATCCCAAAAGCTTCCTATGGAAGGTTGGGAGCGTTCCCACGTAGGTTCCATTGAGGATGTCTCCCATATGTGAGGACTTATTCATGCAGTTCATGGAGAACACCTGCTACAGGTGAGTAACTTCACTTTATCATATTGTCAAGAGCACTTGTCGCTGTCTCACTTTGCAGTTCCAAAGAAACAGATCCAAATGCAACTTAAAATTTAAAGCGCCACAGTTTTTTCAGATCACACCAACCTGAGCCATTACAATACCAAATGACATAGTACAGGGAATCGTTTCCCCACTCATCTCACCCCCTAGTATCTGGGCAGTCAATCCACCACAGATCCAGTGGCAAATGCCTTAAACTACTATAATTTCAGATGCTGCCCGGTAGTTGCTTGCTACATAAACCAGCTACTCAATCATAGCTCAATTTATCAATGAGGTCACCACCTCAACCCCCAAATGCCCAGAATGCCTTTACCCCCAAAGGCCATGCCTTACATAACAAACCCTGAATATTAACCTATTAGGCTTGGGTTTCTGCCACAAGCAAGGACCCCCCAGATCTAGTCCTTGCTCCGTCACCAAAAACCTGTAGCTTTATACCACTCTGTAAATGTTTTCCAGGTCTTCCTGAAGAGTATTATTGAACAGGTCAACCCCAATATCGGACAAATGAACAACATCTGACCGATGCAACTCTGAATAAGCTCTCTTGGCCTGAGTGTTCTGCACCTTGAAACCCACTTGGGTCTGAATCCATTTACCCAATTACTTGTTCACTTTTACCATCCTCTTATTCCACAATGGCTCTCCTTTAAACGTGGGCCTTTAAATAATATTAGACTACCTCCATTTGATGAAGGGCAACAGTGACATAAACTCCCCTGGAAACATCCCCTATATCCTTTTGCCCACATTGTCTCCCCCCCCCCCCCCTCAGCTATCACCGAACCAAATCCTTGAAATGGTCCCACAACATTTCTTGCACACCCAGTCATCAGAGACTCATCTGCTGTGGGTCTAAGCCCAGGTGTAGGCCCAGTTTATAAAGGAGTGACTTACAACCCAAACACATCTCCTGTTTATTCACCCCTCAGTGCCTGCAAAATTAAAAGTATTAATACATTGTATTGATCTGACCTTCAGGCCTCCCAAACATGGAGAAATCCCCTGACTTCTACCTCCCCATCAAATGTATTTCTCTTGCATCACCTATTCTGAAGGAATAGGTGCCATCTGCCTTGGCCTCCCTTCCTGTCTCATTAAGGATCCTCTTCAGAATAGTTTCAAACTTGGAAATTGGTAAAAGCGGATCCATCCCTATGTGCCCCAAATTATTCAAAGTCTTGGCGGCGCCCTTTTAAAAATTCTTTCACAGCAGCCAAAGAACACACCACTGATCCCCCTTATTCTATAAAGGATATTCAGCTGTTCTTCACCCCATTGATCTGTTTTTTACCTTTGTGTTCACCTACAGAATATCCTGTCATCAGTCTACACATTCCCCACCAGCAATCCCACTCCTTTGGGTTGTGCTTTAACCCCACTACTCATTCTTTCATATTCAAAGCTCTAAAACCACCAAGACGAACACCACTTGGAACAGCCTCTCTTTGTAATCTGAAGCATAAATTCAGCAACTGAACTATTAGCTTCTTTAGTAACTCATTGGTAATGGGCAAAATACTATCCTTTTTGTTTCCCTGCTCCCTCCCCCACTAAAAAAAATCTTTATATTAAAAATCTTATATTAAATCTTTATATTAAAAATCTTGCCAGTGGATTCCCTCATCCGCATAATTATGTGAAAAAGAAACTATCGAAACTGCTTTCTCAAAGTGAACGCTGCTAACCTCTCATTTCTTGCCTGCAGTATATTTAACAATCCATTCATCATCTTTCTGCTCCTTGGCCCAGCTCTATCTCTTCAAAAATTCAGTGATTCCCTTGCCTTGAATGTACAATGCCTATGTAGCAATTTCATGCTTGACTATGCCAAGACTCCATAGGTGTTCCAAGATCTTCATTCTTACAAGAGCTACATGTGGCACCTGCCAACAAAAGGTCTTCCACTTTAAATGACAATGAGAGTCTACTATAAGTTCTTCACACCAAGAACATGTCTTGCACAAGCAGCCAATGACCTGCAGCAGTGCAAACTCCCTCATTAATTGCAATATCATTGCATACTTAGCTGCCGGCTTGTTAATCACCTGAACCACACCCAGGATGTCACACCAAAGCAGGGCCAGTATTAGAGAATGGCAAACAGGGCAATTGCCCTGGGTCCCCCTGACAAATGAGGCCCCAAGTCTGTTTCAAACTGAAGAAAGCATAGCCTGCAGGCTGGCTTTGGGGCCCTCTTACCAGTTCTGTCCAGGGCCCCTGCATGTCTAATACTAGACCTGTTCCAAAGTAAGATCTTTTTGTTTCTCAGCTTATTGCTGCACACCGTCTGGTCCATCACAAAGGGAAATTGTTCCAAAAAAGGTAATATATATTTTTTTTATCAGCCCGACTACAACCCACTACTCCGGTGAAGTGCTCACACACCCAGGGACGACGCAAGGGTGATGCGGGGCCATGTGCGGAGACTCATTGCGTGGCCTCATTTGCATAGCCACTAGACCTCATTTGCATAAATTTAATTTATTTTATTTTAAAATGTATATGTTGCCCATCTAAAATTTTAGGCGGCTTTCAAAGGAGCCCAAGTCTCTTTTTTGTCCTGACAATGACCTAGGGGAATATTTACTAAATATTAATGTATGTTTAGTGCCACCCTGCCAATAGAAATAAATGAGTGTTGCTACACTTAGGGGCTTGTTTACAAAGCCGCGGTAGCGATTCGCGATCATTATCGGAGCCGCGGCCCCTTAGTGCATATTAACATTTGTGAGTGTCTCAATACCAGTTGCATGGGCAGTGAGGATAAAGAGACCACCAAATTTCTATATTACTATACTCCAGTGTCAACTGCCAGGCACATTAGGAAGTACTATATACCCTGCTCATTTAGAACCCATAGCAAATCCGCCCTATCATAACAGCACTACCAAGGCTCACAAAACACCATACCCTACCTATCAAAAGGCAACACTGCAGATATTAAAACCACTACATCTCAGAGACTACCAGTACAGCTCCTACTGGGGAATGAGAGCAAATAAGACTGTCACATAGAAACTACATGAACAGAATACTGCAGCTCAGTTACACATGCAAAACATAGTCCATCACCAAACAGAACAAAGGATCACAATTTAGAAATATGAAAACAATTAAACTGGGAATCCCAAAAACCAAACTTAGAATGTATGCTAGAGAAATAAAGCTATAAATTAATTTCCTCTTGTACTAAACAAAATGCGAAACGTTAGAGATGCACATTTCCTAAAGCTGACATCTTTCAGTTAATAAATTCAAAATAAAATAGTTTTTTCTACCTTTTACAGTTTGGGCATTTTATTTTTCAGTTGCAATTGCCCCAGTTGCTTTCTTCTGCTTTCTTCGTGTCTTCTGCTAACTCTCCATTGTCTGCTGTCCATTTGTCCTTCTTTTCTCTCTTCTAGTTTTTTTCATCCTCTCTACATCTGCCTCTAACAAACTGATCTTTCCCCTTTTGCTCTTTCCTCCATTTTTTTCTTTATTCCTTTTTCATCCAATCAAATTTCACCCCTCCATCCTCAATCCCCAATTATTCTCCCAATACTCAGCCAATCATAGATTTTTCTTCCCTCCTACACAAAATATCTGTTCCCCTCTCCATCCTCACTCCCTCACCTTCTTTTTTTTTCTATCAGTCCCAGCCCCATCCCCTTCTGGTCCTCCCCCAGCATCAGCTCCCTTCTAGTTCCAGCCCCTCCCAGCATCCACTCTCTTCCAGTCTCATTCGCCAATCCCCCGCATCAGCCCATTTCCAGTTCTAGCCCCCCAGTATAAGTCCTCCTCCAGTCCTTTCCAGCATCTACTCCCCTCCAGTCCCCCATCCACCAGCATCAGTCCATTTCCAATCCTAACCCCTAGTATCAGTCCTCCTCCAGTCCCTCCCAGCATCAGTTACCTTACAGTCCCAGTCCTCCATCCCCAGGCCATTTCCAGTCTTAACCCCCCAGTATTAGTCCTACAGTCCCTTCCAGCATCATCTCCCTTTCAGTCCCATTTGCCCATCCCCCACATCTGCCATTTCCAGTCCTAGCCCCCCAGTATCAGTCCACCACCAGTCCCAGTCTGCAACCACCAGCATCAGCCCATTTCCAGTCCTAACCCCCCAGTATCAGTTCCCTTCTAGTCCCAGTCTCCCATCTCCAGCCCATTTCCAGGCCTAACCTCCCAGTATAAGTTCTCTTCCAGTCCCTCCCAGCATCCGGTCCCTTCCAGTCCCAGTCTTCCCCAATATCAACCGATTTCCAGTCCTGGCCCCCCTCCTGTTCCATTCTTTCCTGTGGATGTGATAAAAAGGAGCCCGATGGCACACAGAGTGCTGGGAGGTCAAACGTGGGCACGTTGGATGTGCCCTTGTTTAACATCTGGGCACTCAGTGTGCTGGCGGGTTCCTTTTTATCACAGCTGTGGGAGAGAAGGCAAACGCCGCTGTTTACTCCTGTGGCTGTTCAGAGGTGAGCTAGGGCTTTGGGCCTCTCAGCTCCCTCTGCAGCCGGTCAGGCGTGGGACCCCCTGAGGTGCAGTGCCATGTGTGGGCAACATTCTGCATACACCATGATCCCATGATCTCTTAAAGTATACTCTGAAGCAGAGCTATAGCTAGTACTGACTTTTTTGGTGTGGCCTAGGATTAACATGGGTGGGCACAAGGCAGTGTGAATGTTGACATGCCTCCAGTTTTCTGCTCATTCAACTCTTCTGCTGAAGCTGCCTGGGTGGAACTGATGCCAATCTGGAGAGGACATGGGCCATCCAGGCACACCCTTGACTATGTCCATGGTTTGAAGCCAAGAATGCCCCCTGTATAAGAAAAGAGCTCAAAGCCCTTAAATGATGACATATCCTCCTGTAAGACAGCCACACCATTGAAGTCAGACTCAAGGGTGAAAGGGAGGAATATGTAGAAGCTGATGAGGATAAAGCGGAATTACTGAACAAATATTTTTGTTCTGTGTTCACAGATGAAGGGCCAGGAGCAAGACCTCAGAAAACCCCAACAAATAGGAACAGAAGTGCAGGGGATCTTGAATGATTTTCAGAAGACTGTGTTCATGAGGAACTAGCTAAACTAAAAGTAGACAACGCGATGGGACCAAATGGGATACATCCAAGAATATTGAAGGAACTTGGGGATGTTCTAGTAGCTCCACTGACTGACCTTTTCAATGATTCTTTAGAGTTGAGAGTTGGGAGTGAAAGGCATATGTGGTCCCTTTACACAAAAGTGGAAGTAAGGATGAAGTTGAGAACTACAGGCCGGTTAGACTGACCTCTGTGGTGAGTAAATTAATGGAAACACTGTTAAAACAGAGAATAGTGAGGTTTCTGGAATCCAATGGATTGCAGCATCTGAGGCCAATGGATTGCAGCATGGGCTTACCAGAGGCAGGTCTTGTCAGACAAATCTGATTGATTTCTTTGACTGGGTGACTAGAGAGTTAGACCAAGGGAGAGCCCTAGATTTGGTGTACTTAGATTTCAGTAAAGCCTTTGACACCATTCCGCACAGGCAACTTATAAATAAATTGAGCACCCTAAGAATGGACCCTAAAGTAACTGGGTTAAAAAAATTGGTTGAGTGAGAGGTGACATAGCGTACAGGTAAAGGGAGCTCAGTCTGAAGAGAAGGAGGTTACCAGTAGTGTGCCACAGGGATCTGTCCTTGGTCCGATTCTTTAATATCTTTGTTAGTGATATTGTAGAAGGGCTATCGGGTAAGGTTTGCCTCTTTGCAGATGATAACAAACTCTGCAATAAAGCAGACACCCAGGACGGAGTAGATAACATGAGGAGGGATCTATCTAAGCTTGAAGAATGGGTGAATATTTTGCAACTGACATTTACACTAAAAAATGCAGGGTTATGAATTTGGGCTGCAAAAATCCAAGGGAGCAGTACAATATAATGGGTGAAGTACTTTTGTCCACGAAAGAAGAACGGGATCTGGGCATGATTGTTTCTGATTATCTTAAAGAGGCTAAAGAGGTAGAAACGGTAATGGCAAAAGCCAGAAAGATGCTGGGGTACATAGGGAGAGGAATGGCAGCGGGAAGAAGGACATGATAGTACCTCTGTATAAGTCTTTGGTGAGACCTCATTTGTAGTATTGTGTTCAGTTCTGGAGACCACACCTTCAAAAGGATATAAACAGGATGGAGATGGTGATCAGTGATCTTCATTATAAACTATATGGGGACAGACTTAAAGATCTCAATATGTATACTTTAGAGGAAAGACAGAATAGAGAAGATAGATAGTGACGTTTAAATAACTTTGTGGCATAAATGCACAGGAGGAGAGCCTCTTTCAATTGAAAGCAAGCTCTGCAATGAAGGGACATAAGATGAGGGTGAAAGGGGATAGACTCAGGAGTAATATGCAGACATATTTCTTTATGGAAAGAGTAGTAGATGCATAGAATAGACTCCCAGTGGAGGTGAGAGAGACAAGGACAGTATCTGAATTCATGAGAGCATGGGACCAACACAGAAGATGTCTAAAGGAAAAAAAGGGACTGTAGTAGTTGATATGGAAGGACAGACTGGATAGACCATATGGTCTTTTTCTGCCATCATGTTTCTATGTTTCTATTCAAAGTTTTCCAGGAACCTCCCCCACATTCTTAAATCTTCCTGCATCTGTGATGTCAGTTGAATAGAATGGTAATACCTTTTGGCCCTGCAGTGGAAGTTAACCTTCTGACAAACACCCTCCTCATGGGGATCACTCTGCTGTCAAAATTCAGTGATCCTATTAAGGCAGGGCTGGCAGAAGTCCTGGCTGTGCTGTGTCAACCCCCCCCCCCCCCTCCATGCTGAGCCGCGCCACTATCTCCCTGCTGCTGTTTCTGAGGGCGGAGTAAGGAGCGGCTCAGAGGCAGTGGCAGTGGCAGGTCATGTGCTTAGACACACCTGACCTGCCGCTTCTGACCTCTCTGATACAACCTTGAGGGGGTCAAAAGTGGCAGGCCATGTGTGCTAAAGAACATGGCCTGCTGGGGGCTGCTGCCGCCAAGCCAAGCTGAGCCGACCCCGCTGCAGGAATCATCAACAGTGGAAACAGTGGCACGGTGTGGCTCAGCAAGGAGGGGAGGGGGCGGCAGGCCATGTATGCCATGCCAACCATGTAGGTCTGCCACCTTAGGCAGCTGCCTAGCCTGCCTAGTGGATGGGCCAGCCCTGTATTTTAATAGGCCTACATCTGTTGCAAGGTAACCTTTTTGGCTCTGCTTTCATGCCCTACTTATGCCCTGACGTTATCTGGTAGGAGTCTGGTAATTGTATCACCCATGTCAATTTGAATGCCCAGAAAGGTGATCCTCGATGAGGGGCCTTCTGTTTTATCGTCTGCCATTGGAATACCAGCACTATTGGCTACCTTCAAGAAACTGCAGCAATTCCCTGCAATAAATATAATCAAAATAACAGACAATATTTATTTATTTGTTAGGATTTATTAACTGTCTTTATGAAGAGATTCCCCCAAGATGGTGTACAACAGGGATTGCTTAACATATTATCTGAACCTGCCTCCTACACTACTGCCCAGTGCACAAAGGTACTGAGCACCACAACGAATGCACAGAACGTCCCCTTGCCAATCACTTGTCCCCTATTCGTGAAACCTGACAGATGGCAGTAACCAGAAAGAAGACTCCATGTCCAGTTTGGCCATCAGCACTCCCCATTCTTCCCTGAAGCATACTGATCGCAGCTCCCATGACACAAAACCACCCACTTCCAGCTGGCTCAAATTCATAAGGAGGGAACATTTCCCTGCTTCCTTTTTGGAAGGGTAATAAATGCATCTCCTGGAAAGGAGGTTCAGCAAATGGACTTACTACACTTCCCATTTCAATTTCCCCTGGCAACTTGGCCTGCACTACCAGACTTCAGACTTTGTCACCGCAGCCACCACCCTCTTCCTGGTCCCTTATACGGTATCTGAAACTCAAAGGTGAACCCT
Source organism: Ichthyophis bannanicus (assembly GCA_033557465.1). Classification (NCBI taxonomy): domain Eukaryota; kingdom Metazoa; phylum Chordata; class Amphibia; order Gymnophiona; family Ichthyophiidae; genus Ichthyophis; species Ichthyophis bannanicus. The sequence goes on along the minus strand of CM066032.1, from coordinate 660,090,670 downwards.
TGTCGTAAAACCCAGGTCATGCATTGATTAGAATATCGTCTACTGGAACTGGGGTAGGGGCCCTGAATTATGTCCCTTCAGTACTTATCCTTGGGCCTTGTTTCCCCTTGTCCCCATTTTGGACACTTGACTGCAAAATGCCTGCATCCTGTAGGCATGCGTGAAACATGCAGTCTGAAAACAAGTAGGTGGCCTTATTAAATTGCTAGCACAAATCAGACACCCTGCTGGCCCTCATATAGCAGATTGACCCCTAGAGCTAGTACCATGAGACTACCACTATGGGTCATAACTGCAATTTTGAAACCTGAGGTTATCACAGTGGGAGTGAACGGAGACGCTGCCATCCCTCTCTACTAGACTCCAAGGAAGATCCCCTGGTGAGTTTCAATGAGGTCGGGATATAGAGTCTGGGGGGCCTCCTGATGGAAAGGTTCCTGTGGGGGGTGATCCTAGGGGGGCTTATCTTGGGGGGATCTGATTTTTGGGAGGGCTTGATTATGATGGGTCACTGTCTGAGGGTGGGGGTGCTGATGGGGGGACTATCCATATAGCTTTTAAATATCTACAGATAGCAGAGTTATATTCTTACTGGGCACTGGTAGAAGTATAACTCCATTTGAAAATTATCCCCCATTTTTACACTTTCCAAGATGGTGAATTTTGTAAAAGAAGTCCACATTTGTTTGGCTGGGGGCAAAATTTATTTATTTATTTAGACAGATTTGTATGCCACCTTATCCTTCAATCAAGGTGGTCATGTCACATCACAATTGGAGGGTTACATTTAACAGTAGGGTACGTGTAAACATTTAGACATTACAGTTAGGCATTAGACATTATGTTTAGACATTACAGTTACTTGTCAGCATATGGGCAGTACAATATAAGGTAACATTTAGCATAAGAATATTTAATAACTCGGTATGATAAACGTGTATGTGAGTAGGATGAGTGCGTGCTTAGTTGGTAGCGGTTGTAGTGTTTCAGTATGGGTTTGAAAATAACTCCAAAAAAGGAGCAAAAAGTAATCCAAATTGACTTGCTAGAAGAAACTGGGAATATCTGGATCAGTTCATATGCCAGAAACATCAGGTCAGTATTCCGAAAAACAAGCCCTTTCAAAAACTCCCCAGTGCTTTACTAGGGCAACACTGAGAGGTTGCAGAATGTTGGCAACTGCTGCATTCCGAAAGCTCCAATACTTCACCCCAACAGCTTGGAGCAGAGCGGCAGGCAAAGCAGTTGGCAAATGATGGGACACCCTTCTACACAGACACACACATACCACAGTCAGTACCTTCTCCCTCTCCCCCCTCCCCCCCAATAGAAAGACATCCATACAATTGTTTTATCACTATTCATTTGTCTATGTATGTCTTTGTGCAACTGTTTAAGTGGCACCTCTTATCTGCTTTTAAAGTTAGAATTTACACCAGAATATGTTGCTGTAATTGTGAAAATTAGGATATTGCTTCAGTTTTGTTCTGGGCCAAGCTGCTATGGGGGAAGGGAGGGTTTCGAAATGGAGAGGCCACCAACATCCCATGTCCTCCAACTGCCTTCCCACTTAAAGTCACACGCAGACACGTATACACGCACCAAGGTGCCCCCCAAGCTGCTCGCTCCACTCCCCTCCCTTAACTCATGATTGCAATTGGGAAAACCACACTGAAGCATTGAACGGACTCACTGTGACATATATATTGATCAGGACAATGGGATGGGAACCAGAGAAGCCAGGATTCAATCCACCTGACACTGCTTGTGACCTTGGGCAATCACTTAACCTTTCATTGCCTCTGGTGCAGAACTTAAATTGCAAGCCTGCTAGGAACAGGGAAATACTTAACAAATCTGAATGTAATTCACTTTGGACTACTACAGAAAAAGCGTAAGCTAAATCCAAAAACTAAATAAATAAACCTGTTCCTTGATAGCTCAAGGTAAATTGCATTCAGGTACCATAGATATTTCCCTATCCCTATAGGACCTATAATCTAACAGCCTCATTTGCTTACCTGTGTGTGAACCAATTGGCACAGACTAAATAACACACATCTCATTCTCAGTGGGACCTATTTACTGACTACGCACTTAACTTGAGTCCTTGTGATCTTGGACAAGTCACTTAACCCGTCATTGCCTCAGATACACACTTAGGAGTTGATGCAGAAACCCTGCATTAGAGCCCAGTGCTAAAGCTCTAAGGCAAAGTTTCCAAATGCAGATTTAGTGCAGACATTTTGCGCCGACATGCAGTAAGCAAACAGCATGCAAATGAGCTGCACACAAAATGTCTGCGCTAAACCGGGAAAGCAAGCTAGGCACAGGTGTCTGTGTTAGCAGCACCTAGAATCCTGCGCACAAAAGGGCACTTATGCGCATGTGCTGGGACACTACGTGGCATGAACAAGCAATCGTTCTGCTCAGAAGAACTGCTCAGAATAATATCGGTATTCAAAGACACCAATATTATTCTGGGCAAAATGATTGCTCATTTGTGCCACATAGCTTCCCAGCACATGCGCATACATTGTTCCAGCACGCTTCCCTTGCTAGGGCCAAAAAAAGCAGCGGGGGTTGTCTGTTCAAGAACAGGCATAAATTCCTCCTCAGCACTGACCGCAGACCCCTTATGTCTCCTCTGACCCAATGTTAAAGATCTAGCATTGAGCTCAGCCTTTGGCTCTTCTCTGCATCTGGGTGGTATAGCTAATGGCTCAATTATCATCTAGTCTGAAAGGATTTACATGAGCTATGTGCTGCCATTAGCATTGGCATCTGCGTACACTCGTGATATATCACTTTCGACATTCGGTGCCCACATGACTGCAGAAAATTGTGTGTAAACACCACGCAGATGCCTGCACACTTTTCTGCGTCGGCGCCTAAGATTGTAAGCCTGGGGACAGGACAATACATACTATGCCTGAACGGAACGTGAGCGTGAGCTGAATCAAGTTCCCTTCCCTTTCATCCCCAGTACAGTTTAGCAAACAAAGCCCTAAGTTTGTACCTGAGACAACAGAGGATGAAGTGACACACTCAAGGTCACAAGTAGTGTCAACCAGATTTGAACTCTGCTTTTTAGGCTGCTGCTGCTTTAACTCCAGAATTCCCAAAGCCAGGCCTCTGCCTACTTTCATAAATTGCTCCTGAAATAAATGCTTTGCATATTTCTCTTTATTATGCTATCCACACTAGGGCAGTGCATGCCAAAAATTTTGAGGTTTCTTTTTTTCAGCAGAATATACCTGTTTGGTTGGTCTTCAGGAACTGAAGCATTCGTGTGTTCATTCCATTTGTCCCCATTAAAGTCTATGGTGGAAGCTATTTTACAATGGAACAGTTAGGCTTATAATCTATTTTTAATCAAACTGCTTATGGCAGGCATCTCTAACAGCACTTTCCTTATCCTGCTAGATCAGTCCAGACACGTGGGTTATGCTTCCTTGCCAGCAGGTAGAGGTAGACTTGAGCAACTTTCAGTGATGTCATCACTAGGTCTTTTAGCTGGTGCAGCACTGAGAGAAGCCAGTATTTGCTTCCAGCAGGTGGCAAGGTGTTTGGACTGCTGCAGCAGTGCAGATAGGCCGGTCACTCCTGGCCCAGACTCTGGTCCAAAGGCCTGTATGGCAGAGCTTATAGGCCCAGTGTTGCTTGGAGCTTGGGTACACCCCGTCTCCTTGAGCCAAAAACTTTTCCTATGTCCAGTGCTGCTATACATGGGTTCCTAGTGCATGATAGACAGAGAGGAGGACCTTCTTTGCATGCTTGTTTTGTCTTTGCCTTTTCTGATTTGTTTTTCTCTCACATTGATTTCCATAGGCTGTATTTGGCTCTCTTGCTGCTTTCAATAAAGAAGCTCTAAATTAAAAGGAAACCCAACTTTGTTGTCTCAGCCGCTGACCTCCCAGACTTGTGTGAGCATCTGAGGCTTCCCTGCTTGTGTTTCCCTAGTCAACCCAACAGGTGCTAGGGTTCCCTTTTTAGGACTCCCTTTTTGCCATGGCCCTGTCTTCTTTTTTTGGTGGAATATTTTAATGGTTTCTTTTTCCTTTTGCTACTGCAGAGCTCAGCTGTATGGCTTGATACAGCCTTCGACCAGCAGCATACCAAGGCAATGTGGTGGGTGCGGTCTACCCTGGCTACTTGCCAGGAGAGGGGTGCTGAAATGCCAGGTCCACACAATGGAGGCACGCATGGCAAACATACCTCATTATCTTTGCTGGCTTGCTGTGCTGCCTCTGCTCCAGGCCCCGTGGCTGTTCCCTCCCAGCCAAAATCTCGCGAACCACGAGACTTTGGCCCAAGAGGAAACAGCTACTAGGCCTGGAGAGGAGGCAGTGTGGCAAGCCAGCAAAAACATTGAGGTATGTTTGCCATGTGTGCCTTTGCTGTGGGGGTGCTGTGAGAAGGCCGCATCCGCTCTGGGTGCCCAAGAAGCTTAGAACACCACTACCTGCAGCCCCCAGTGTTTTTTTCTGCATCTGCTTCTTTATGCCTGCAGTTGTGGTGGGAATGCTCAGGCAACCTTTTTTGGCATTTTGGGATGTCCCCAGGGGACTCAAAGCCCAATGAGGTTTCTGTGGCCCCTGTTTAATTTTCTGCCGGTGGGTACCACTACTATTTGGATGGTTGCTTAGTTCCAGCAAAGGTTGAGCCTGGCAGGAGAGCCATAGCCTGAAACCGTGTGGTTTCTGGGGGGAGCTCCCCACTTTTCAACTTGCTTGAGCTAAAGCTGCTGAAACAGCGGGGGTCCTTTTCTCCTTTGGGGATTAGTTGAGAGGCTCAAGAGAAATCCTTTTCTCCAGAAGGTAAGTCTAGGGAAGACAACGGGGTTACTTACCTGTAACTGGAGTTCTCCGTGGACAGCAGGATAAGTCAGCCACACCTGGTGTCGTCCTCCGGGCGGCGCCAAGTACGGAAGTGCTCTCTAGAGCTCAGAAAGATGAGACTTTCTAAGCCCGCCCAGGTAGCCCACCCTACCGCTCCGCCCCCTAGCCACCAGTACGTTCCAAGCTAGTCCACCGGCTAGGGAGCAGACTCTTCAGGTGGCCTCCTCCAGGGGAGGCGGGTGGGATTGTGTGGCTGACGTATCCTGCTGTCCACGGAGAACTCCAGTTACAGGTAAGTAACCCAGTTTTCTCCATGGACAAGCAGGATTGCGTCAGCCACACCTGGTGTCTCCCTAGCTAGATATGCTGGGGGGAGGAGGCCCGTGCATGTACCAGAATGGATCAGATACTCAGGTCAACGGTTAACCAACGCACGTTTATTCAAGAACAGTGGTAAGTGCAATAGCGCTACCGTAACGCAGCCGGCAGTGTACAGCATAACAGTGGCAACAGTGCAACAATAACAATAACAGTGCAATAGTGCAACAGTGCAAACAGCAACTAGCAGTGTAAACAGTGCAATAGTAATGTCAATTGTCCCGAACAGCAGAGTATACCGCCATTGAACTCCCTTTATTGGGCAGAGGCAGTGGCAGTGTTCAGTTGCGACTCAAGGCCGTGGAGAGGACGGCCGCTCCAAGCGCACAATCCTCCTGAGAACGGAGGTCAAGGCAACAGTGTCTCTGAAAGGTGTGCGGTGAGGACCAGGTGGCCGCTCTGCAAACATCGGCTAGTGGTACTGCGCGGAGATTGGCAATTGACGTAGCCAGAGCCCTGAGATGGTGGGGGCCCACTCTTGGGTGCCCTCCACTGGCGCTTGACGGGTCGCGGCAATAGGCGACACAGGCAGAGACCCAGTGGGACAGTGTCCTCTTATTGACAGGCCTTCCAGGCCTGTTCGGATCGAAGGAGACGAAGAGCTGCTCGCCCTGCCGGATGGCCTGCGTTCTTTGCAGGTAGATCCGGAGGGCCCTGAGGCAGTCGAGGGTGTGCAGGCGTCACTCCTCATCTGAGGAGTGAGGTTCCGGGAAGAACGATGGAAGCTCTATGGATTGGTTGACATGGAAGGCAGAAGACACTTTCGGCACGAATCTAGGATTAGTCCTCAAGGAAGCATGGCTGTGGTGCAGCTGTGTGTAGGGAGGATGAGAGACCAGCGCGTGTAACTCGCTAATCCTCTTTGCGGAAGTGATGGCCACGAGAAATAGCATCTTCCAAGAGGCGAATTTCATGTCAGTTGACTGGAGAGGTTCAAAGGGTTCCTGTGTCAGGCGCTGTAGGACCGCGTTAAGATCCCAAGGTGGCACAGGTCGCCTGATTGGGGGCTTCAGATTTGATAGACCCTTCATAAAGCGTGACATGAGGGGCAATGCCCCAATGGAAGTGGCCCCTGTCGGCGGCGAGTGGTAAGCAGCTATCGCTGAGAGGTGAACTCGGATGGACTGCGTCTGCAGGCCCAGGTTAGACAGGGTCTTGAGGTATTGCAGGACGTAGGGAAGCGGGCATGTGGTGGGTTCCAGGCCTTGGTTCGCGCACCAGATGCTGAATCTTCTCCATTTAAGGCCATAGGACTTTCTGGTGGAGGGCCTCCTGGCCGCTAGCACCACGTCCTGCACTTTGGTTGGTAGCTGGAGATTGGAAAGGCTTAACCGCTCAACCTCCAGGCAGTGAGAGACAGGGCTCCAAGGTTGGGGTGCTATATTCTGCCCTCGTCCTGTGTCAATAGGTCCGGTCTGATTGGCAGTCGTTTCGGGTCTCCCTGCGCCAGGCGTAATAGCAGGGCGAACCACATCTGGCGTGGCCAGTGAGGAACCACCAGGATGGCTTTTGCTTTCTCCTGGACAATCCTTTGTAAGGTCGCTGCGATGAGGGGCGTTGGAGGGAACGCATACACCAGTGACCACTCCCCCCAACACACGTCGAATGCATCCGCTGCCAGCCTCCTGGTCGACGGGTGCCTGGAGCAGAACAGGGGGCACTTGGCATTCCATTCTGTGGCGAAGAGGTCGATGTCCGGGAACCCCCAGAGCCAGAAGAGATTGTCGGAGACATTCCGGTGTAGGGCCCATTCGTGGGGCTGGAGCTGCCTGCTCAGTCTGTCTGCCAGGGTGTTCTGATCCCCTGGGAGGTATGACGCCCGAAGGTGGCAGCCGTTTCTCAAAGCTAGGGTCCATATCAGTGTGGCCTCCTTGCAGAGGGGGCGAGAGCCGGTGCCCCCTTGTTTGTTGACATAGAACATGGCCACCTGATTGTCCGTCTGGAAGAAGATCGACTTCCCGCGCAGTTGCGGGAGAAACGCTGTCAGGGCATATCTCATGGCCCTTAGCTCGAGGAGGTTGATGTGCAGACGCCTCTCGCGTTTGGACCACTCCCCTTGAGTGCTTAGGGATAGCATGTGGGCGCCCCAGCCAGTGTTCGATGCATCTGTGGTTAGCACAATTTGATGATCGCGGGGGTGGATGTCCTTCCCCACCGACAGGTTTACTGGCGTTGTCCACCAGTGAAGCTGGGTATGGATTTGTGGAGTCATTCTGATTGTGGGGGAGAGAGGTTGACAATTCTGGTTCCAATGAGCGCGTAAGTGCCACTGGAGTGGGCGCATCCGTAACCTCGCCGTGGGGAGGACAGAAGTGGCGGCCGACATATGTCCCAGAAGGCGCAGGATGTCCTTCGCTGATAAGGTCGCTGCCTTGGTCGCCTTGCTCGCTAGCGCTGTGATGGTGTAGAGTCTGCGTTCTGGAAGGTAAGCCTTTGAAATTGTGGTGTCTATCACAGCTCCTATGAACTCTAGCCTCTGGGCCGGTGAGAGGTGTGATTTGCTGAGGTTGATGACGAATCCCAGGGAGGACAGCAGCGTCATGGATGTCTGCATGGACCTCCGAAGCTCCTGGGCTGAGGGGGCCGTGAGGAGCCAGTCGTCGAGATATGGGAAGACCGCTATGTTCTGCCTGCGGAGGTGGGCGGCTGCTACGGCCACGCACTTCGTGAAGACCCGCGGAGCGGGGGACAGACCGAAGGGTAGGACTCTGTACTGGTAGTGCTGGTTTAGCACTTGGAAACGAAGGAACTTCCTGTGCGACTTGTGGATGCGGATATGGGTGTATGCATCCTGCAGGTCCAGGGACGCCATCCAGTCGCCGGGTTGGATCAGGGGAAGGATGGTGTTCAGGGAATACATCCTGAACTTCTCTTTGTTGATGAACTTGTTGAGCCGGCGGAGGTCCAGGATGGGGCAGAAGCCGCCCGTCCGTTTGGCAATGAGAAAGTATCTGGAGTAAAAGCCAGAGCCCTTCTCGGAAAGGGAAACCTCCTCTATGGCCCGAGAGTGCAGCAGTCGTAATAGTTCCGTGGCCATGGCCAGATGCAACTGTTGGGGGGTATCGCTGGCAGGTGGGGAGTTCTGATGCGGAGGGGCTACAAAGCGTATGCGGTAGCCTTCCCTGATGACCCGCAAAACCCAGGAGTCGGAGGATATTCGCTGCCACTCTGGTAAAAAATGGGTCAGGCGTCCCCCGGTTCGGAGGGTACTCCGAGATCTGGCGTCAAAAGGAAGGCCCACCTTTGCTTGCGGGCGCGCTTGTCTTCTTCTGTTTGCGGTCTCTCTGCGAGTTTCGCTGGTGAGAGGGTCCTTGGTAAGAGTTGCTCTTGTACCTGTTGTTTTGCCATTTGTTGCTAGAAGGGTACCTCTTGTTGGAGGAGTAGTAAGGCTTCCTCTGAAATTTGTTCCTCTGTGCACCGTTGTGGCGCTCAAACCCGTCCTCTGCCAAGGTCTGTAGCGTGGTACAATGTTCTTTCATATCACTGACTGTGTCTTTTACCTTGTCGCCGAAGAGGGACTCGCCAGAGCAGGGAGTGTCCGCAATCTTGTCATGCGTGTCGTCCCGTAGGCCAGATGCCCTCAGCCATGCCCATCGCCTTGCTGAAATGGCTGTCCCGGCGGTTCTCAGCGCTGTATCGAAGGAATCAAAGGTTGCACTTGTGAGATGCTTGCTGCATTCAGACATGTCTGCGAGTGCCTTTGATGCCAGGCTCTGAGAGTCCTTTGGGAGGCAAGACAAGGCGGCCTTTAGGTGAGCCATGCATGCATCCTGGAAGAGGACTTGTTGAAATTGGTGGGCCGCAATCTTTGCGTTTAGCATAGCTCCTTGATAAACCTTTCTCCCGATATCGTCGAGGAGCTTGTGATCCCGACCAGGCGGGCTGTTGGCATGTGTGCACGAAGACTTGACGCGCTTGAGGGCTGATGACACTACAATGGATTGATGAGGCAGCTGTGAGGCTGCAAATCCTGGGACAGGCTGCACCTGGTACTTTGTTTCAAGCCTTCTGGGAAAGGGGCGGCCAGAAGCCGGGGTCTGCCAGATCCTCAGGTGACTGTCCCATAGTGTCTGGTGAATAGGCAAGGAGAACACGGTCTTCGGGGTGGCTAGGTACTTCAACACCTCCGGTACCGGTTCCTTCTTATCGTCCCGGCCTTGCAAGGACAAGGTGGATGCAAGTTTGAGAAGGAACTTGGGATAGGTGAGGTCCTCCGGAGGGGGAGCCTCCTCTGGCTCTGGGGAGGCTGACCTGTCAGGGGTCGCCCTTTCACTTTCGCGGGCAGTCGACCCCACAATTTCCCCTCTGGGTTCGTCCCTTTCGGTTTCATGGGGGAGATCACCCAAGGGTCCGCTGCATGGTGAGGGTGCCCGGTACTCCCCTGCAGGCGGATCTGTCTCTCAGGAAGCCGGTTGAGAGTCAGCTGGTAGAGGGCCTTGTTGAGGCAGTTGCGCAGGAGCCGCCATAGCTGACTGTCTTAACAGCTGGGACAGCAGGCGTACCATGGAGCTGGATGAGGACTTGCTCCTATGGCTGTGGCCGGGGCTGGAGGAGGTAGAAGGGCTCACCTGACTCCTCCTCCGCTTCTGGCGCCGATGCCCATTGCGGTGTCTGGAGGAATGGGGGCCTTTGCGCTTGGTGCTGCGACGCTGGCTGGACGAGCTGCTGCTGTTGCTGCTGGAGCTGGAGCTGCGATGTCGCCTGCTTCTGTGTTTCCGGCTCCGTTTGCGGTGAGTCGAGTGGCTGCTGCTAGTGCTGCTACTGCTGCTGCTGCTAGAGTTTCTCTTTCGGCGCTTTGACTTGCTCTTCCCCACGTGGCGAGACCGTCTGTCTGAATCGCTGCTGCTACAGCGTTTATTTCGGCGCGCGGGGGATTCGGCTCCGAGGAGGTGTGTGTTGCCATGGCTCCCATCCGACGCTGAATGACGTCGAGGCTCGTGGGCGGAGCTAGAGGATCGGCGCCGACAGACCTCATTGGCAGCGTTTGCATCTGGGACCACAGGCTTGCCGTAGGAGGGGGCGGAGCTGGAGGACTGCTTGTCTGAGTTGGAGGACCTATGCCGGGCGCCATTTTCAGCCTCCGCATGGCTCTCACAGACTCGCTTCGAGAGGGAGTTTGCAGGCCTTACCTCCCCCGACGGGACCAGGGGCTAATCGTAGGATTACCCGATGTTTGGTGAGAATGTCTTCTAAGGAAAATGGCAGCGGCGAATCAGCTTACGGACCCCATTGAGATGAGTTGGAAATTTTGAATCGAACGGGGGAGATAAGTTTAAGCACGTTTAAGCTGTATCAATTTCTCATCTGACACAGTTTTCGATGAGTAATGTGAATTTCCTTACTGTGACATTTGGTGATTACAGGAAACTGTTCACAACAAGGGATTGATAATAACTGAAAAGTTACGCGCTTGCAGAGGCTGGTCTTATGGGCCGTTTATAGCCTCCGGCAAATTTGGTCGGTGAGACCTTTTAAAAATTGAATAAAATGGAGGGTCTGTTATAAGAGTATGTTTTACATCCTCATTCACAGACGATCCGACAAAAAATATATAAAAAATGTGCACTACACTGTTTCTTAAAACATGTCAATGATGGTGTAATGGTGATTATATTAGCGGGCCTTTTTCATTGAATTTTTTGTTTATAGCAATATGGCTTGTTTTGGCTGCTGGGTGGAAGAATCCACATCCCCCTACCATACGAGACTGTTTCAAGAAACTAGCTCGTCTTATAAAGTTAGAGTTCGGGGTAGAGAGGGAAAGGGGAAACATATGTTTGAGGAGGATAGGCTAAGAATTGTTCTTAGCCGCCCCCTCTCCCAGGAAATGTGAACGCATTCCTTGCCCCTCATCTGGGAGAATTGATTGAAGTTGGTGCAATTGGGTGCCCCCTCCCCTTCCTCCCCCTGAGAATAATCATTCCTAAGACAGCCCCTAATATATTACTGTATAAGAAGTACTAAATTAATGAGTGGGATCTTTGGGAGCCTGTGCACATGCAAAGGTTGATTTGGATGTTTGTTGGTTTTTTCTAATGTTTTATTGTTTTATTGAATATGTTGGGATAGCCAGAGATATCAAAGAAGAAAGTAAGGCAATAGGGTTGGCAGCAAAAGGCAGATGAGGTTAATGATTGGTGAATTCAGTCTATATAGTGTTGGTTGGACTTAGATAGTCCCATTTAATGTAGATCCATTGTATTGAGAAGACTGTGAAAAGCAAGGCATGTTGTGACTCATTTCTGTATATTCATATTTGTAATTGTTATATGAAAACTTTTGAAAAAATAAAGAAAAAAAATTTGGGGTCTACTGTATGAGAAGGGTTTTTAAAAATAATAATTTTAATAATATAATGTAATTCAATACAAAATAATAGTTAAAATAAAAAATAAAAGGTTAAAGCATCATGTAGGCTAGACATAAACGAAAAAACATTCAAATTAACGATGTTTTCATTCTAAATATATTTAATATAAAATAATTACAAAGAATTGAAAACACTATTAACATTTATTTATTTAACCAGTTTTATATACCACCTTATCCTTCAATCAAAGTGGTTTACAACATAACTTGGCTGGGTACATTGTAACCAGGACTGGGTACAATTGGGGCTGGAATTAGGAGGGAGTGGGTAACAGTTATATACATATGTACAAACTATTTACAGATTAGTCCATTTTATGACTGTGTGTGTCATTTATGTGTGGAATTAGTAAGGGATCCTGTCTGCTGCGTGTAGTTTAGCCATGTGACCAAAGTACTCCGTGAACAAGAAGGTCTCGAACTTCTGACAGAAATTATGACAATTATGAAATTATTTATGACAAAAATTAAAACTTTTATTAAAATTATATAACATTTCCCTAATTTTCATCCCCCCATAACACAAAAATGATAAGGCATAGGAAATATTTATTCACACCAGTGACTTTGATACGTGAGATAATCCAGTACAGCAATTTTAATCAAAATCTGAGATGTGGTTAAATTTTAAAAAGATTTGTGGTGATCTGTCATGGAACAACCCCATTGAAGAAGATGACAGTGGTTACCCAGACCTCCTTGCTAGTTGCGAAGGGACCCCCCATAACAGTCCAAGTTTCAGAGCCCCAAAAATGTAGGTCCGCCACTGGTAATTGAACCTGGCTTGGTGTTTGTGTATGCATGGAGAATAGCTGAAAGAGCTCCAGGAGAGAACCTGCTACACATCCTGCACTACATATGGAGAAAGAAGATCTTTGAGTAAGAAAAACTGCAATGGGGGGCCAAGGAACTGTGGTAGAAAGACATAGAAATTTTCCAAAGTGTATTGGGTGCCACTGGCCTGGTATGTTGCCTGTACATATTTCACTCTCCAGAAAGAGGTGCTTTTTGGCACAAGACAAATGTAGAGACAAGCTCTAGCAGTGAATTTAACAGACTGAGAATGTATCCAACATGCCTTGCTTTAAGAGTAAGGTTAATTTCACATTGGATTAATAAAATAAGCCTACTTGGGGACCTTCGCCTAAAAAAAGAAGCCTAATCCGAGGGAAGCAAGAGACTCAGAAAGTGTGCTATGCTAGTTCAGAATCTGGGATGGACACTGTACACTGCACACCACAAGGTGGCGCAACAAGCACTGTGTATAGGGAGCAGTAGCAGAATGCAATATTCACTCTTTCTAAAGTGACATTTTGTAGAGCTTGTTTTTGTTATTTATTCTTTTGCATTCTTTCCAACCCAATGAAAGTTGGAAAGAATTATATAAAAGGGGTTGAGAAATGTCTGTCTGTCCATCTGTCTGGGGCAAAATAACTCTCTGAAAATTAAACAGAATGGGATGAAGCATGGCATGGGGGAAACAGTGAAAAGACACATTCAGTTTGAAAATGGGTTAGATTGGCCCAGGAATTTAAGAAAACTAACCCCAACTCCCTAAAAAAATGGTCCAATGCATTTCTATGGGAAAAGGAGTTATAGCTTCTGCTGCATAGAAACTTAGGAAGTTGCTCTTTTTAAACTGCCTCACTCCTGTTCTGAAGTCTCCCCAAACCCCAAACTGCTCCCACCCTTGAAAACTAGCCCCTGTAATTGCACTACCCCAAAAATTACCCCCACAACTCCACTGTAACCCCACAAACCCACTGTAACCCCACAAACTGCCCCATTCCCAAAAGCTACCTTCACAATCCCCCACACCCCAAAATCTACTTCCCCAATTGTCACAATAACCAAAAACTATCACTCGCAAATAGCCCTCCGTCCCACAATCTGCTCCACCCCCAAAACTCTAACCCTTACAACTAGGTTTACCAACTATTTGAAAGAAAAATCCTCCACCTGCAGCTTGCCACGCTCCGCCAATGTCAATCCCTGGCTCTGCTCTTGCCCCGACCACAAAAAATAACTATAGAGAAAACAGTGTTCAGGCTTTATCAAGGGGAGGGAGTATAAGAGATTGAACTCTTTAGCACCTATTCAGCCACACGCTCCTTTCTCAAGTCCCCCCGCCCCCAACACACATATGCTCTTCCATATAGTATTATCCAAACATAAACAGTGTTCTGCATCCACGTCTCTTCCCCAACAATCGGTGCAGAACAGAGCTAGAACCTTCCCTATAAAATGTATCATGCAAAAAAAAAAAAGCCCTCTCAATACCAGGCATATGTGAATTAATCAGGACCAGCCTCAGAATTGTTTCAAGGTATTGGCACCCTGGGCAGACCGTAAATCTTATGCCCTCCCTGGCTGTCTGAATCTATTGGTTAGCTTTTAATGCCCTGCTCTTTGCCATCCCCCAGAAGCTGTCACCCTAAGTTACCACCTTGCTTGCATGATGGTTGGGCTGGCCCTGAATTAATATAAAAAACCTAATCCCTCCCCCCAATGTCTAGCAAAAGAAAAAGAGTGCAGCGCGGGGCCTATGTTTAGATCATGTGCACGATGAGACGGCTCTGTCACATCCGATCCCATCTGATGTCTGATGTTAGAGGCGGATGGGACTTGGCCGAGCCGTCTCAGTACGTGCATAATCTAAACATGGGCTCTCTGCTGTGCTCTTGCATCAAGTTACAGACCTGAGCAGCCTGATAAGGGGTTTGTGGTGGTGGCAGCATCTGGATGGAACACAGTGGCAATTGAGCATGGGAGCGATCGACATTTGGCAGAAAACCAGCCTTTCATTACCCAGTTTTACTGTCCTGCTGACTGACGGTCTTCCTTTTTAAAACCGTCTGGGTTGGCCTAAACCATGGTTAACAAGCCACTAATTAGGTCACTTTCCAGAGCGAATTTTCTGTTGATTTTTCAAATTTATGTGCTCCAATATTATCTACAAGATTGTGATGTTATATCAATAACTTATAATATTTACCTATCCGAAATTGCAATAATAATTACAGTAATTATAAGCAACAAGGTCTCAGACTTATGCGGGTGCTTATATTCAGACTTTAACGTATCTGATAAGTATGCACCCTTTTTGCATCAATGACCTCTAACACGTCGCTTAATATTGTAACTTATAGCTTCTTAATCCACCTTAATCAAACTGTTTCTTTGAGCAAACTGTTTCCTTATGCCAAAATACAAAACAGTGCTTAGCTTATTGTACGTAATCCCCAATGCCAAAACTCAGCGCCTTCTCTGCGTTTCACTGTTATCCAGTTTCTTCAGGGGTTCTCTTAAAAGCACTAGTAACAGAATGAATAAAAGTCATATTAATTACTCACAATCTTACATATCTCATCAGACTGAATTCGTGCTCAATAAATATACCGTCATTATAGTTCTTTACCTCTGTTGTATATATCCTCAACGTATATTAGATTTTATACTCCTCATATTCCATGAGCCTACCGGCTTCCCAAAGAGACGCCGCGCATGCGGACTAACTGTTTATAGGTAATGCTGATCACATCATTCCATTCACCTGTGTATGGCGTCGCTTGTATCCCACTTCTATACACACACACTCCAATCTATTTGGGCGTTTAAGCCCTCTGGTATGATTGATTGCAAAGTATATATCCATCTTTGCTCTCGGATCAATAAAGTTTGTTCCTTCGATTTCCCATTGTGTCCCGCAGCAATTTGATTCACGCAGAAACAATGTAGTTCTTCAAACTTATGATTATATTCCAGGCAATGATCCACAATCGGTGCCTCTCTTTTTTTACAAAACAATCTACTGCGATGTTCATTCATTCTTACTTTAAAGGCTCGAATTGTTTTGCATACGTATATTAATTGGCATGGACATTGAATGCAGTAAACTACATAACTAGAAACGCAAGATGTCTTATTTTTAAGATGATATGTTATACCATGATATTGAAAATCAGTCACTTCCCAGGTGATATCGCAGATTCTGCAGTCCCCGCATTTTGTGTCCATTGACATTACCTGCTTGCTGAGTTGATAAAGGACGCAGAACCGCCGGACTTAATTTTTCTTTTAAATTTTTGTGACGTTGCCACACCCCCGCATAAGTCTGAGACCTTGTTGCTTATAATTACTGCAATTATTATTGCAATTTCGGATAGGTAAATATTATAAGTTATTGATATAACATCACAATCTTGTAGATAATACTAAACCGGTGGTTGACAACCCTACCTACAACGCCCCCTCTACCCTCTAAACTGCCCCATCTCCCAAAATACTCTCCCACTCCCAAAATGCTCCAACTCCAAAAACTACCCCTGAAATTCTTCCACTACTCTGCTAAATGCCCCACCACCAAAAAAGTGCCCCCCATAGCACACACACACAACATGGGCATTTCACACAAGTGTACACACACACAAACTTATACACATCACTTACATACAACAAACAGATGCACACCACACTTATATAGGGACTGCAAATAATTCCTTAGCTGTGTTGTACTGCATTTTAAGCTATTCAGATATATATTTCATTTTATTTGTTATTTCTGCTATAAAACCTATTAATTAAATTGTACTGCTTTCTTATTGGTTCCTATGTGTGCTGGCAACTCATATCTGTTGCTATGGGCAAGGTTAGATTAAGGCAATGTCAACATAGCTAGGATTCAGAGCTTAGGGGGTGCTGTCAGATGTGCTCAGGTTTCAGGAGGATAGGATTGACAATTACCTGGGTTTTTTTCAGGGTTCTACTGATTTCTGCATTAATCTCCGGAAGCTAGATGGATGGCAAAAGTGTCTGGACATTTTCAGAGTTTAAAAACTCTATCTGCAGTTCTCCGCTTCTCCCCTCTGTGTGAGTGAGCTGCCCTGCTTGCTTCCAGTGTAACTAGGAGCAGAGACTGTGGGTAGGATCCAGCCAATAGAAAGGCTGTGGGGGCGGAGTGCTGGAACGCTGCTTTAGTTGCAGGAAAGGAGGTGTGAGCTGGGAGAAATTCCTTTGCTGTAGAAATGAAGTTTCTCTGGGGGACAAGCAGGGGGTTGCAGACATACTCTGAAAGTGCGCCCCCCCTTCCTCAAAAAATGTTCCAAAGCGTTCCAACAGTTGTAGCATAAACCACTGATTCGTAGTAGGACAGTAATTATGGAATTGCACCTTTCAAACATCCCTCTCATCTCTTCCCATCACATGCACACAGAGAACCAACACAGATATAAATACATGCACACATATTAACATGTCCATGCATACAAACAACCATGGCTCACACGCATACACATGTAAGCATGCACACACAAACATATATATATATACCAGGGGCGGCCCAAGGGGGGTGCGGGGCCATGTGCGGAGATTAATTGTGGGGCCTCATTTGCATAGGGAGCCTCATTTGCATAAATACTTGCATAATGTTAACATGCATTTTTAGTAAACGTGTTTCTTAATGAGTGTCTGGATAAAGAAAGACTAACAGATTTCTACGTTACTATATTCCAGTGCCAACCGCCAGGCCCATTAGGAAGTACTATAAACACTGACCATTTAGAACTCATAGCAAATCCATCATATCATATAACAGCTCTGCCAGGACTCACAAAGCACCAAACCCTACCTATCAAAAGGCAACGCTGCAAATATTAAACCAATACATCTCAGAGAATACCAATGCAGCTCCTACTGGGGAAAGAGAACAAGTGACATGGTCAAATAGAAACTACATGAACAGAATACCTTAGCTTGGTTAAAATGCAGAACATAGACCGTCACCAAAGAACAAGGGATCACAATTTAGAAATAGGAAGACAATAATTAAACTGGGAACCCCAAAAGCCAAACTTGGGATGTACAACAACACTGGAGAAATAAAACTATAAATTAATTTCCTCTTGTACTAAACAAAACACAAAAGACGTTAACAATGCACATTTCCCAGAGCTGATATATTCCAGTTAATAAATTCGAAATAAAAGAGTATTTTTCTACCTTTTGTTGCTTGTGCATTTTCTTTTCAGTTGCAATTGCTCCAGTCATTTTCTTCTGGTTTCTTTGTGTCTTCTGCGAGCTATCCATTTTCCTTTCTCCTCTTTTAGATTTTTTTCCAAATTTTTTCTCTATATCTGCTTTAACATACTGATCTTTCCCCTTTTGCTCTTTCCTCCATTTCTTTCCTTATTCCTTTATCATCCACTCAAATTTCACCCTTCCATTCTCAATCCCCTCTTACTCTCCCAATACCCGGCCCATCGTAGACTTTTCTTCCCTCCCACACAAAATATATTTTCCCCTCTCCATTCTCATTCCCCATCCCTTTCTAGTCCTCCCCCAAAATCAGCTCCTTTATAGTTCTAGACCCACCCAGCATCTGCCCCCTTCTAGTCCCAGTCTCCCAAGCTTCCACATCAGCCCATTTCCAGTCCTAGCCTCCCATATGCTGTTTTCCAGTTCCATTTCAGCCCCCCATCAGCCCATTTCCACTCCAAGCTCCCCATCAGCCCATTTCCAGCCCTATTCCAACTCCCATCAGCCCACTTCCAGTCCTATTCCAGCCCCCATCAGCCCATTTCCAGTCCTATTCCAGCCCATCACCCATTTGCAGTCCACGTTCCCCCCATCAGCCCATTTCTAGTCCTATCCTAGCTCCTCATCAGCCCATTTCCAGTCCTAGCCCCCCATATGCTCTTTTCCAGTTCCATTCCAGTCCCCCATCAGCCCATTTCCACTCCACACTCCCCCATCAGCTAATTTCCAATCCTAGCCCCCTCGTCAGCCCACTTCGCCCTATTCCAGCCCCCATCAGCCCATTTCCAGTCCTAATCCAGCTCTTCATCAGCCCATTTCCAGTCCAAGTTCCCCCCACCATCACAGCACATTTCGTCCATTCCCCCCACCATCACAGCCCATTTGCAGTCCTATTCCCCCACCATCACAGCCCATTTGCAGTGGTCCCCCCATCACAGCCCAATTGTAGTCCGTTCCCCCATCACAGCCCATTTCCAGTCCTTTCCCCCCACCATCAAAGCCCACTTGCAGTCCTCCCCCCCACAGCCCAATTGCAGTCCTTTCCCCCCCCCCCCACAACACAGCACATTTCCAGTCTGTTTCCCCCCATCACAGCCCATTTCCAGTCCGTTCCCCCCCCCCACCATCACAGCCCATTTCCAGTCCGTTCCCCCCCACCATCACAGCCCAATTGCAGTCCATTCCCCCCCCACATCACAGCCCATTTCCAGTCTGTTTCCCCCATCACAGCCCATTTCCAGTCCTTCCCCCCCCCAACCATCACAGCCCAATTGCAGTCCATTCCCCCCCCCCACTTCAAAGCCCTTTTCCAGTCTGTTCCCCCCATCACAGCCCATTTCCAGTCCATTCCCCCCCCACCATCACAGCCCACTTGCAGTCCCCCCCACAGTCCAATTGCAGTCCATTCCCCCCATCACAGCCCATTTCCAGTCTGTTTCCCCCCATCACAGCCCATTTCCAGTCCGTTCCCCCCCCCCCACCATCACAGCCCATTTCCAGTCCGTTCCCCCCCCGCCCATCACAGCCCAATTGCAGTCCGTTCCCCCCCCCATCACAGCCCTTTTCCAGTCTGTTTCCCCCCATCACAGCCCATCCAGTCCTAGCCGCCCCCCTCCGAAGAGCCCTGTGCCGTCTAAGGGGCTGCCGAGGGAGCCGGGGAATCCCGCGCGAGGCCACGGCTCTCTCTGCACAGCCCGCCAGTATGAAGAACTTTTACCTTCCCGCTGGTGGCTGTTTTAATGAAGCCGCGAATGCTGGGAAAGGTTAAAGGCAATGCCCTTTAACCTCTCCCGGCATTTGCGGCTTCATTGAAACAGCCGCCAGCATGAAGGTAAAGGCTCTTCACGCTGGCGGGCTGTGCAGAGGGAGCCGGGGCTTCGGCGGGCTTCCCCGGCTCCCTCTGCAGCCGTCCATTGAGCGAGAATGTGGTTCGCGCGGGGCCCCCTGAAGCGCGGGGCCCTGTGCGAACAACATTCTCGCTCAATGGACGGGCCGGCCCTGATATATACATACAAACGTACAGACATAGCAGCCCAACAAGATTTTATTTTTATTTATTTAACATTTCTTCTATACCGCTTTCATGATATTAAAGCGTTTTACAATGAACATCAACTTCAGTGGTTCCAATGAGCATTAGAACTTATGATATAAGCTAACTTATACAACATGGTAGCCATTCAGATAGCATAGTTCTGGTGGAAACAGGGAAGTAAGGTGTTGGATGGGGTTGGTTGTTGCTGAGAGTGGGAGGGGCTGGGTTTGCAGGGGGGGGGGGTTGTGATAGCTTGAGGGAGGGAGGCCTTTATTAGGTGTCAGATCCAACTCCCTGGTCACCCAGTCAAAGAAATCAATTAGATTTGTCTGACAAGACCTGCCTCTGGTGAATCCATGCTGCCGCGGATCCTGTAATCCGCTGGACCCAGAAACCTCACTATTTTGTCTTTCAACTGTGTTTCCAATAATCTACTCACCACCGAAGTTAAACTAACTGGCCTATAGTTTTCAACCACATCCTTACTTCTGCATTTGTGTAAAGGCACCACATGAGCCTCTCTCCAGTCCTTTGGCATTGAAAAGGTCAGTCAGTGGAGCTGCTAGAATGCCCCCAAGTTCCCTCAGTATTCTAGGGTGTATCCCATCCGGTCCCATCGTTTTGTCTACTTTAAGTTGAGCTAGTTTCTCATGAACACAGTTTTCTGAAAATTCTTCAAGATGCCCATCGCTTCTATTCATGTTTGTAGGTGTTTTCTGAGGTCCTACTCCTGGTTCTTCAACTGTGAACACAGAACAGAAATATTTGTTAAGCAATTCCGCTTTATTCTCATCAGCTTCTACATATTCCTTCCCTTCACCCTTGAGTCTGACAATACCAGTTTTGCCCTTCCTCTTCTCACTAACATATCTGAAAAATGTCTTTTCCCCCCCCCCCCCCCCCATTTTATTGCATTGGCTCTTTCTTCCTCTTTTTGAATCTTTGCTTTCCTGACTACTTTGCTAGCTTCTCTGAATTTTTCCAAATATAGATGCCTGTCTTCCTCTCTCTGTGATCTCTTGTATTTCATGAAGGCCTCCCTCCTTTTCTTTTTGTTGTCTTGTCATTCTGATAAGCTTGTTCTTGTTCTTGATTGACTCAAGGGGAACCAGCTTAAGACAGGCTTGGGTATTTATGCATCACCTTTGGGCTTGCCCTCTACTGGTCCATTGCTATGCTTTGCTTTGCATTGCTGTTCCTGGTCAACAATTTGGGTTCCTGAGGTCCTGAGCTTGTTAAGGTGCTGTTCTCTTCCTGTGATGCCTTGCTTCTGGATCCTAGTTTGTTGTCTGCTCCTTGGTCCCTATTGGCTCGATGTTCAAAAGGCATTTACATGGTTTATAACCCTGTAAACCATATAAATGCTGCTCTGTGGGATATTTAACAGCACTAAAACGGTTAGTGCCACCAAATATCCCTGATCTTCTCCCCTACACGCCCTGATGTTAATCGCTTAACATCAGGACATGCCATGGGCATTCCAGGGAGGAACGGAGGTGGTGACAGTCGCTAACCGGGCAGTGGTGATACTTCATGCTGCCAGGTTAGCAACCAGCAGCTAAAAGATAGGCATAGCAAAAGCTCACCTATTTTTTAGCCACAGGGGCTAACCAGGCAGCGTGCAATATCGCCACTGCCTGGTTAGCTATTGTGGCTGGGAGGCTGTGTTGCAAACCCGGATATTCAATGCAGGGGCTGCATATGACTGCAGCACTGAATATCTGGGGTTAAGAGTTGGCGCAGATGGTGATGCACCACAGCGGTACATAGCTGTCATAATTCTGGAATTCCTGACGGTCTCCATTGCAAAGCAAGGTAATACTCTGCCTGAAAGTTCTCAAAGGGGTTTAGGTGTTCTTTTTAAAAAGCTAATACTTAAAGGGGTTTTACTGTTCTTTTTAAAAAAGCTAATTCTCCAGGAACAAGCAGGAAGTCAGTCCTCACATATGGGTGACGTCAACACCAATGGAGCCCTCGTGCGGAGCAATTCCCCAGCTTTCAAAGAAAGCCTTTGGGATTGTGTCACACATGCGCGGTCCCCTTCCCGCCCAAGGGTGCTATCTTGCTCAGTCTCTCTTTTTCCGCGGAGCCCAATGGACATAGTCCAACTTCCCTCACAGAAAAAGTACATCAAAACTACTAAAGATTCTTTTCTTTGGCCCGGTTCGATGCCGGTTCCCCTTCCCACCTTGGTTCGGTACACCGGTATCGACTCCGGTCACTATTTTCGTTTTTTGCCCTTAGTGGCTAGCGTTCACGCTCTTTTTTCTTTTTCACTAGTAGCCCGGTTGTTTGAGCTTGCAGGGGCCCTTTTTCCCCCGATGGCTGCCAGCGGGTTTAAAAAGTGTGATCCGTGTAAAAGATTAATGTCTCTCACCGACACACACGACTGCTGTATCCGCTGTCTCGGGCCCGACCATGACCCGAAGGTCTGTGGCCTGTGTGACAAGATGTCTCCCAAGGCACTTAGAAGTAGGCAGCAGCAGCAGCAGCATGAAAGGATTTTCTCTGAGTCCGCATCCACCCGGGTCCGGACCTCTTCAGAAGCCTCGACGTCTCGGGAGCTATCTGACTCTAAGCATCGTCAGGGGTCTTCTGAGCTGGGGTCTCCCTCGCGGAAACACCAGAGGAAGAAGAAACCTGCGAGGGCGGCATCATTGGATGCCTCTGATTGGCCTGGATCCTCGCGGGCCAGGTTGCGGAGTCCTGACTGCCACCCCGAGTCCTCAGAGTCAGAGCAGCCTGCATATGTACCTCGCACGGAGCTGGAGACGCCGAGAAAGGTAACTGCTGTTGTCCTCGTTGACTCTCCTCCGGGAGAACCGGCGTTGGGACCCTACCTGGAGGCTGTTTAGCCTTCTGAGCTCGGTCTCAGGTTGGCGGCCCTGGAATGCAGCATGTCTGCCTTCATGGAGCAGCAGCGGGCGCTGATGGCTGGTCTCACACGTCCATCCGCCCCAACCACTGGGACCTCAACATCCAAGTTGACCCTGGAGGCCGAGCCGATCCTCGAGACTCTTTGGACTCAGGTCGATCCTCGGCCGAGGTCTCCCTCGACCTCCCGTTCGGGACCGAGGTCGTTGACGCCGGTGCCCTCGGCATCGGGGCGGTTGAGAACGAAGCCCTCACGGCCGGAGCCCATCGATTCCTCCTCGAAGGACTCGGTATGGGAAATGGAAGATGAAGAGTCCCCGGACACCCACCAGACCCGATATGTCCCATCAGACTCGCCAAGTTTCGAACATCAGAGAAGGTTCCCCCCACCCCCCGGAGGATACCCGGTTCTCGGACTTTGTCAGGGACATGGCTAAGGCTTTGGAATTTCCGGCGGACTCTGAGGAGGAGCCTTGAACCGAGGAGCTCGAAGTCCTCTAGTATGACTTTCCCCCTCGGGAAGCCCTTACGGTACCGGTTCCTCCGATGTTGGAATGGCTGATGCTCCACATGTGGGAGTCACTGGCCTCAATGCCAGTTCTCAGCAAGTGGGTCGATTCCATCTATCGAGTCCGCAAGAGCCCTGCATTCCAGAAAGCACAGCTGCCGCACAACTCCATGGTTGTGGAATCGGCCATGCACAGGCTCAAGAGCCAAAAAACGCACTCCTCGGTGCCTCCTGACATGAAAGCCTGGAACCTGGACGCCTTCAGCAGAAAGTGCTACCAGGGCTCGATACTGTCCTGCCGAGTCCAAGCATACCAGCTGTACATGGGCATGTACTTGCGGGACCTGGCAAAGGAGATTGCCAGGTTCTCAGCTGGCCTCTCCTAGGAAAACTTGCAGCACTTCAAGAACTTGTCCATGGGGATTTGGGAGTGCTCGAAGTTTATGTCTCGAGCAGCTTATGAGGGCTTTGAGGCCTCGGCCTGAGAAGCCGCAGCTGGCATCGGTGCCTGCCGCCAGGCGTGGCTAATGTTGTTGGACCTGTAGCCATGGGTTCAGGACAAGTTGGTCGATGTCCCTTGCCAGGGTGACAACCTCTTTAGCAAACCCATGACTGAGAAGGCTGCTGAAATCGAGTCCGAGTATTTGACCCGGACAAGACTATCAAAGAAGACTTCTGCCCCTTCTAAAAAGAAGGGCTCAGGTAAAAAGCCCTTTTTCCCGAGGAAGGGTGCTGCTTACTGCAACTACCCCACTCAGCAGGCCTCCCCAGCTCGCCCACAGGGGCAGCAGGCCAAGGGACAGGGACATGGCCTGCGTAAGCAGAAGACCCCCAAGCCTCCGGCCCCGGCTCCAACCCAGCCGAGAGGGGGGTTTTGACTGCCAAAGTATAGTCTCTCTCCAACCAGGGGTGAGGTCCTGCACAGGAGGAAGGCTGAGCCTGTATGCCCACAGGTAGTCAACAATCACCACAGATACCTGGGTCCTTCAAATAGTCCAAAGGGGCTATTTGCTCCACTTCAACCAGGTACCTCCCTCCTTCTTTCCAGGAGAGCCTCTCAGACCCCCTCTACACAGGGACCTCCTCTTGCAGGAGTTGGCTGGTCTTCTAGAGGATCAGACGGTGGAACCAGTGCCCCACCACCTACAGGGACAAGGCTTCTACTCCAGGTATTTTCTGATACCAAAATAAACAGTGGGCCTCAGACCCATCCTCGACCTGCGTAACTTAAACAAATTCCTGGTGAGGGAAAAGTTCAAGATGCTTTCCCTTGGAATATTGCTGCCTTACCTCCATCAGGGAGATTGGCTATGCTCCTTAGACCTGAAGGATGCCTACACGTATATCCTTACACATCCAGACCACAGACAATATCTCAGATTTGTAGTGGGAGGAAACCATTTTCAGTACAGAGTACTACCATTTGGCCTAGCCTCTGCTCCCAGAGTATTTACCAAATGCCTGGCGGTAGTGGCGGCCTTCCTCAGGAACCAAGGGATTTTTGTCTTCCCTTACCTGGACGACTGGCTTATCAGGGCACAGTCATCTCAGGGGGCCCAATAGGCCACAGCTCGCACTATCAACATGCTACAGCATCTAGGCCTTATCATAAATCAAGCAAAGTCCACTTTGCTCCCCACTCAAAACTTAGAGTTCATAGGAGCAAGGCTAGACACCCTTCAGGCAAGGGCTTACTTGCCAGAGGACAGGGCACAGAGGCTTCTGGCGCTGGTGCACCAAATCAGCCACAAGTCTCAGATTTCAGGGAGACACTTTCTACGCCTCCTGGGCCACATGGCCTCCACGGTACATGTAACCCCAAATGCCCATCTCCACATGAGGACAGCTCAGTGGTGCCTCAGAGATCAGTGGACACAAGCCACAGAACGACTCCGAGACAGGATCAGAGTGTCCAAACGACTGCTGAAGTCGTTGGCGTGGTGGCTTCAGCCACCCAACCTGCTCGAGGGAGTACCTTTTCAGCCTCCCTCGCACACAAGAGTGCTGACAACAGATGCCTCCTTGCTGGGCTGGGGAGCCCATTGCCAGGGATCATGCACTCAGGGGTTGTGGTCTCCTCAGGAGAGTACACACCAAATCAACCTCTTAGAGATTCGGGCGATCCGCCTAGCTCTTCAAACCTTCTGTCATGTTCTCTCACATCAGTCTGTCCTAGTGCAGACCGACAATCAGGTAGCAATGTTCTACATGAACAAGCAGGGAGATACAGGGTCCCGTCTCCTATGTCAGGAGACACTCGACCTCTGCTGCTTTGCAATCAGGCAAGGTATGTCCCTCAAAGCGGTTTACCTGCCAGGTCAGGAGAACTTCCTAGTAGACAAGCTAAGCAGGATTCTGCAACCTCACGAGTGGCAACTGAATCCGGAAGTAGTCCAGCAGATCTTCCACTGCTGGAGGTATCCGTCCATAGATCTCTTTTCCAGTCTGCAAAATCACCAGTTGCCCAGCTTTTGCTCCAGACAGCCACATCCTCAGAGGGTGGCTGCAGATGCTTTTCTGATCTCCTGGTCAGTGGGCCTCCTGTATGCATTTCCTCCCATGCCTCTGGTGGCCCGAACTTTGTTCAAAATCCTTCAGGACAAAGCCTCTGTCATTCTGGTAGCCCCCAGATGGCCAAGACAGCCTTGGTTTCCACTTCTCCTCCAGCTGGCAGTGGAAGCTCCACTCCCTCTGGGGACGCAACCCGGCCTCCTGTCTCAGGAGCAGGGCTCTCTCTTGCACCCCAATCTCAGGTCCCTCAACCTGATGGCATGGCTGCTGAAAGGGTAGTGCTAGCTCCTCTCCTCCTACCTAAGAATGTAGAAGAAGTGTTACTGGCCTCAAGGAGGCAGTCCACTAGGAGAACCTATGCCTTCAAGTGGCACAGGTTTGAGGGGTGTTGTACCCAGCACAATGAAAACCCTTTCTCTAGCCTTATACCAGTAGTGCTTCAGTACCTGCTTCACCTCTCAGAATTAGGTTTTAAGTCTAACTCTGTCAGGGTCCACCTGAGTGCTTTGTCAACACACCACTCTCCAGTGGAAGAACAACCTTTCTCAGCTCACCTCTTGGTGTCCAGATTCCTCAGAGGTCTACTTCTACTAAAACCCCCAGTTCGTCCCCCAGCAACCGAGTGGGATTTGAATGTGGTCTTGGAACAGCTTACCTCGCCCACCTTTTGAGCCGATGGCCACTTGCCATCTGCGCTTCCTCTCCTGGAAGGTGCTCTTCCTGGTGGCACTCACATCTGCCAGATGAGTGAGTGAGCTGCAAGTTCTTGTTTCGGATAGACCATACACATGGTTTTATAGGAACAGGGTGGTCCTTCACACCCACCCCAAGTTCCTTCCGAAAGTGGTCTCTTCGTTCCACCTCAACCAAGAGGTGGTTTTTCCAACCTTCTTTCCCAGACCACATGCCAGCCGGGCAGAGGCGGTCCTGCATACCCTGGATTGTAAAAGGGCATTGGCCTTCTACCTGGAGCGTTCATGGGGACATCGAAGGGCTACTCAGCTCTTCATCTCTTATGACCCCAGTAAGTTGGGGCTACCTGTCTCCAAGTGCACGTTGTCCACCTGGGTGGCAGACTGCATTGCCTGGGCATACAGGGCGGCCGACCTCCCGTTGCAGGGTTGAATCACGGCCCACCGTGTCAGGGCTAAGGCCGCATCAGTGGCTCACTTCCGCTCTGTTCCGCTGGCAGACATCTGCCGGGCTGCAACCTGGACTTCGGCCCAGACTTTTGCAGCCCATTACTGCTTGAATAGGGAGTCCTGATGGGACAGTGCTTTCGGCCAGGCGGTACTCCGTAACTTATTTGAGGTTTAGGCAACTCTTACCCTCCGACCCTTTGGTGTCAGGCTACCGGAGGTGTTGCGTTCTCTGCTGAATTCCTATCACAGCTGCTGCGGCTCATCTAGAGGGAGCCATTTTTCAGCTATGGGTTCTCGGTAGCCTATAGCTAGGGAGTCCCATATGTGAGGACTGACTTCCTGCTTGTTCCTGGAGAAAGCGTAGTTACTCTGCTGTAACAGGTGTTCTCCAGGGACAGCAGGAATCAGTCCTCATGACCCTCCCCCCTCCCCTGGAGTTGCAGTCCTATTATTATATTTTGTGTATTTTGCCGTCTCTTTAGCTATGTCATTTGACTGAGCAAGATGGCACCCTTGGGCAGGAAGGGGACCCCGCATGCATGATGCAATCCCAAAGGCTTTCTTTGAAAGCTGGGGAATTGCTCTGCTCGAGGGCTCCGTCGGTGTCGATGTCACCCTTATGTGAGGACTGATTCCTGCTGTCCCTGGAGAACACCTGGTACAGGCGAGTAACTAAGCTTTCTCAAAAAACTAACTCTCAAAGGGGTTTTACTGTTTTTTTTTTAAAGCTAATTTTCAAAGGGGTTTTGCTGTTCTTTTTTAAAAGCTAATTCTCAAAGGGGTTTCGCTGTTCTTTTTCAAAGGATACATCTTTTTTTTTCTATACTGCAAAGGGGGAATTTTTTTGTGTGCTTGTGATGGTGGGCAAGGCTGTCAGGTAGAGTTCATTGTCTTTGTTCTGGCTACCTATTCACAGCTAATTCTTTGAAGGCACTGACCTCATCAGTGTTAGGTCCCTCCCTACCCACCTCAACACCTGCCCAGCCCATAGGAGCATTCTTGCTTTATAGGGCAACTCCCCAATTAGCTACACACACGGACATAGACAAGCTCTGTTAGAACACACTTAAAAGAGGTTAACTGCTTTTTCTCTTAAAGGACAGCTGAGGAACAGGTAAGGACTTTGGTATGTCTCTCTCTTTTACTTTGTAATCCAAAACATTCTTCGGTCACAGTAAAGAGTGTAACTGTCAACTCCTCAAGAACTCTCTCTATTAAAACAAATGACTTATTCCTTATTGAAAACAACAAAAATGATTGTTTCTAAAAGGACTAAGAGAAAAAAAAGGTCTCAGCTTACACGGGCATGTGGCAAATATGATCAAGACACAGTCCAGATCCTGCCATACAACATAAGCCCAATAACATCAAGGACCTTCTTTGCCCATTTATATTATAATTACAGCAACCAGCAACAACATCCAAAAAGAGTCACTTAGCTTGAAAACATGTTTGGAGTTGATAGCGGGCTGCTTCCCTGACGTACTATAGAGCTCTCATACGTTTCGCGAGTCAACTCGCTTCATCAGGGGAAATCACTAAATGACAAGAAACAAACATTATACACTCAAATTATTAAATACCAAAACGAAAAACAAAAACAACACCAATCCTCCAATCCCTACTCACTCAAATGCCCAAAAGACAAGCTCACATCAAGCGGCCACCAAACCAACTCTTCAACACTGCTGTTCAAAAAACGCCACGCATGCTCACTCACACCTCACCTCCCTCACAGAAACCCTGCTGATGACACACAGGAATTCCCCCAGGTAAAACTCCACCCCCTTTTTTTTAAACACACACTCCCCAATCAAGACGGAGATTTAGACCCTCCGGGACCACAGTACGTAATCTAAAAATCCACTTTTGCTCACATATCAGTAAAGATTGTTCCCTGCTCTTGCCGTCCCTACCTGCCAATACCTCGTGTGATTTCTCTTTTGTAGTTTATGGGTTTTGTGCCCCTGCGGGTTATTATATGTTGGTAGCACCTGCAGGCCGTTTCGTAAGCGAATCATAGAACACAAAAGTAGACTCAAATGTCTGGTACGTGAGGCACCTTTAGTACTGCATTGTGTGGAGTTTAAGCATCAATTCTGTGATTTACGATGTTTTTGCCTGGATCGGGTATTGGCGGGTAGGGATGGCAAGAGCAGGGAATATTATTTACCATCTGGGAAGAAAGATCCTGGGGCTGGATTTATTGACGGGGAGAGTCAGGCAGATTTGTTAAATATCTCAGCCTTATTGGAGTCCTCGGCTGAGGAGGTGGTTTCTCCCTCCACATTGATTGCTGTTTTTGCCTTGTCCTCTGATAGGGATTGGTTTTTACGAATGTTTTTCAAGAAGCGTTCTGTTCAATTCTATGGTTTAATTGTTAGGGTCTTTCCAGACCTTGCGAAGGAAACTCAAAAACGTAGAAAGGAATTTCTTCTGCTTCGACCTGGGGTTTTGTTGTTGGGGGGGTTATATTTTTTAAAGTATCCCTGTAAATGTATGATTAAAATTAATAATGCCTCATATATTTTCTATGAACCGTCCCAGTTGTCGAGCTTTCTGAGTGCCCGACGGCTTCCTAATGAGACTCCAGATGCCCTGCCTACTATTTAGGCTTGACTGTTTTTTGTTCTCTTTCTTATGCTTCTCATTTTTTTGGTTAATTGTTTTCTTACTTGGATCTCTTCGTGGTGGGCTATAGTAGGACTTGGAATTGTTTTTTCTTATTTTCTGTTTCCTGTTTTTAAATATGGATTATATCAATGCTTGTTTTCAGACCATTTGTCCTAATTTCCATGAAGCCTTTGTAATTTAGCTTCTTTGTATGTAAAATTAATAAAGATTAAATTAAATTTAAAAAGAAAAAAAAGAAAGGTAAATAATTGTAAAAGGAAAAGGAGGCCACTATGATTCTCAGAAGAAGTAGCTGAAAACGTGAAGAAAAAGAGGGAGGCTTTTATGAAATACAAGAGATCACAGAGAGAGGAAGACAGGCATCAATATTTGGAAAAACTTAGAGAAGCTAACAAAGTAATCAGGAAATCAAAGGTACAAAAAGAAGAAGAAATAACCAATGCAATAAAATGCGGGGATAAGACATTTTTCAGATATGTTGGTGAGAGGAGGAAGGGCAAAAGTGGTATTGTCAGACTCAAAGGTGCAGGGGAGGAATATGCAGAAACTGATGAGAAGCAGATGTTTTTGCATGTGGACAGTGAATTAGCCAGAAACAATGGTCTCCAGTATGCACAAGTATAAACATTTGGCAAGCAGTTGCTTGAAGGTCAGGTCTGAGACTGGAAACACAGCAAAATTTTCTTGCAGCAGGACACCATCTTGTTTGGTCAGCTTTGGTTCAGGCTTTAGCATCTGAGCAGGCCGGAGATCTGCAGGGGTACCAGCATCTCCCCACCTTCGTAAGACAGAATATTCTACAAGGGAGCATATGCTGTTGTACACCTCCCTGAAGTCCCACTCTTCCATGTGCTGGTCGCCACCTGCAGGGGAAGGAGAGAAGACATGTTTAGCAGCTGATATTTGACATTGAAAAACATGAACAGTCTCAGCTACTATCTCGCTGTCCTCCCCCAACACCTAGGCAAACATTATGGAAGGAGCAGCTTCCTGTGGATACATGCAGATGTGGAAAAATTAGTTGACCAACCAGCTCACGGAAAACCAAGTATGCACCTCACATATGCGAGCCCTTGCAAGGCCCTGTACACTGCTCCCAAATTTCTGAACTAACTTGGAAGCAGCTGAAGCATTTGAGGTAGCATCCCACTTGCTGTTCATGAACTGGCTATTTTGCATTGGTCACATGCAACTTACCTACATGACTCATCCCTGTTTCTAAAATGGACATCACACACATTTATGCACCTCAGTGGTAGGGGGTGTCACCATTTGCAGTGGCTGGCAGTATTGATGGTAGCAGTAGAGGTGCTGACAGCAATGGTGGTAGCGGTGACAGAGGTGCTGGTGGTGGAGGTGGTGGTTGTGTTGGCGCAATATCCACAGCTGCTACTGCAGTTACAAAACAGAGAGTTTCGGTTTTTATTTTGAAGGCCGAGTGAGGCGGTGACGGCGGTCTTTTGGGGAGCAATTTTGCCGCCCCCAAAAAGCTCAAAAGGCTGCCGCCTGAGGCCACCGCCTCACTTGGCTTCATTATAGAGCCGCCTATGTCCAAGGTCCCCTTCCTAAATGTGCCATGACTTCCTTTGTTGCTACTGCAGCTCCTGACAGGAGATTGCAGAGTCAGGGCTGGATCCTCCACATGGCCCTGAATCTGATCTTTATCGACTCCAGATCTCAGATGTGGAAGCATCTGTTGCGGAAGAGTGGAGACTTTATGCTTAGTAATACACTAATTTCACTAGTTCTTCCCCTGTCATCCACCTGACCTCTCTCACTTTGTTGCCTTTGAGTTGAGTGTTGGCCCTGTCCAGTGGCATTTAAGCTGTGGCATGTGGTTATTGGGGATGCCTTGGTATGGGGTGCAGGTCGCATCTTCAATTCTTTCCTTCTGACATCCTGGTTCCCAGCACAACTGCATGCATTGTTGAGGGCTACTATCTGTGATAGTGAACTGATCACAATATGGCTGCTTTCCTTCTGTTGTGGCTCTGTGTGCCAACACTGCCTGCAATCACGTGCACATTGTGCTCTGTATGTGTCCTGACCTGGGAGGTGAGGCCTTGCAAAGCCTCATGCATGCCAGTTATCTTAAATCAATGTTACCCTTCAATGTTCAAATGTTATCTTCTTACCGTTTTATGTAACTGCTAAACTATGCAGAGCTAATTGTTAAATGTAAACCGCTGCTGATCACTGGAAGGAGCGGTATAAAAAAGTGCTCAAATAAATAAATAAATAAAGTTATTATGGCCTTGCCTCGCAGTGGCCATGGCCCATGGCATTTGCAGATATGTTCACTGGCTATCACCAACACATCCCAGCACCCTAACCATATGCCAGCTGAGTCCAGTAGGTCTCATGCCTCATGTTCTCTTGCCACTCCTCTGCCTGCATGTGCCTAGTCTGCCTGTTGGATTCAGATTGTGCTTTTGGTTGTCTGTGTATCTGTGGCTACACTGATGTCTTTGATTGATGATTTATTTATTTATTAAATCATTTATAGCTCACAACTATCTAAAATCCTAGGCAGGGTACAACAAAACATACATAAAAATTTGCAAGACATGCAATGCAAGTCAATCCATCTGCTTTAGTTACAACAGTAAACTACGTGCCACATCCTCTAAACAATTGCACATGGTGCTGTTTCAGACTCTCAGTGGGTATCACCCTGAGAGACCTGCCTGTCATGGTTACCTTTTCATCCAATCCTGGCTACCCTACTTCCCTGCCTGCACCCTGGTTGTTAAGTGTTCACAGTTCTATGTAGTCACTAAGTTATTACTGTTCCCTGTAAGCCATATTGGCCAAGTTATTATATGTAAACTGCTTAGACTTGTAGATCAGCAGTATATAAACAGTCAAATAAATAAATAAATATTTACCATCTTGTTTTAATTACTTAATTCACTTGTGTGAATGAAGTTCTATCATTCACTATTCTTGGTTGACCTTTTTTTGTTTTCTTTTTCCCTTTTAACCTTTTTAAGCTTTCTGGTTTTTTACCCTTTTTTTTACAATTCCCTTTAATCAAACTTGCTTTGACTCAGACAAGCAATTCAAGTTTCTCTTTTTTACTTTTTCAGCAAAACTGCTCACTTGTATCTTTCCTTTAAACACCTTTATAATTTTTCTTAATCTTTGCCACATCACACAGATCACACAACTTATTATATCTAAGTACATCTTCCCATTCATTCACATCAATTACAACTAAATATACAAAATATACAATCAAGAGAATATGTGCTTTATCACTGTCCAGAAGTTCCCATCTGCAGCTATAAAAAGTTCTGGAAGGTACTATTTCTAAGTATCTGCACTCTTACACATAGAATGAAATTGGCAGTCAAATTCTCTTAACCAGGATAAGTTCAGGTCCATAACCTAGAAAACAAAACTTATTTACTATACAAAGATAAGTAAAGAAATGGTTAATCACTTTTGGGGGGGTTTTCCTCTTCCATCACAATTGTCAAATCTAGGATCTCTGTAAAATAATCTCTAATAAAATCATGATCATGTAGATTTATTTCTCAATAATACTATGCCAATTGAAAGCAAAAGTTCTTTTTATATATACTTTAACTGTGTTCTGCTCTTCCTGAAAACCCTTTTTAAAAAAATAACTTTCCTAACAAGGCTTGTGGTTGATCTAACAAGAAATTCTTGAGCAACTGAGGCAATCTTTCTCTCTGGTCTAAACATACAGTCATGCCAAGCTGTTATCTGTGTCAGAAACCTCCAAGTTATTCAGGGCTGACTCATTCACTAGGTGAACTAGATGGCTGCCTAGGGTGGTCTGATTGGGTGGGCAGTGGCAACGGCACACATATGTGGCTATACCATCCCTCTAGCTACTGCCAATTCTATTTGGGGGGAGGCGGGCTGCGGCAGTATTTCCAAAAGTGGCTGCTTTTTGCTGTCGCTTTTTTAAATATTGCTGCTGCCGCTGCCCACCTCCCCATCCCGAGATGGAATCAGCGGCAGCTGGGGGGGTGCGAGGCTGGGCCGGTCCTAAAGTTATTACTGCAGTGTACAGCATATTCCTCTTCCCAATCCATTGAATCAGAGAATCCACTTCATATTACAGTTAACCCACACAGACAGCAGGAAAAAAAAACACTTACAAACACACTATTGCTGCAAATCAATCACAGAATCTTCCTTTACATATTCATTAAACTGACACATCACTTCACATCATTAAACCACCTTTACCTTTATCAGTTCACATCATTAAACCACCTTTATCTTCTTTTGAATTATAGCTCACTTCCAATGTTCCCTCTAATTTTCTGTAGGCTGTGTTCGCATAAAATATCAGCTGTGCAGCTTTTGAAGGAAGGTTACATTTTTGTGCGCCACATAACGACACTCTGAGTTATATACTTTAAAATTTGACTACACGTCAGAATACAGTATGTACACCACATTGATTTTAATCAAATTAAATGAAAATAGATGATTACTAAATGAAGCGGAAAATTTCTAGTAATTACAACCACAACTTTTAAATTTTAAGACGTCTGTGTTGTTTTCTATCAGAATCAGAACCATAATTTTTGTGCGCTCTGTTGTAAAGTATGTGCGCTCGCTCGGCAAGGTATGTGCGCGCGCACATGTGCACAGCTTAGAGGGAACAGTGCTCACTTCCCATCACGCCTTCTATTCACTTGCTGATATCATCTACTACATTCACTGATTTTCCATAACATACTAATCTTTATAGATTAAGGCTTCTAGAAACAACTATTAGTAACTTTTTAAGTGAACTATAGGGAGAAGATTTAAATTTATTTGCGCTCATTCCAAATAGCGACTCTCTACATATGTCCTAATTAGCATTAAACATTCAATATAACTAAAATCTTAAAATCTTTATAGCATGCATCTCCCAGGCATATCTGGAGTCTATACACTAACTAAGGGCTCAGAAAAGGCGATAAGTACAGCAAATTGGGCCCTAGTAATATCAGATAAGGAAACATTTTCTATAACTTCAGAAAAAGTATCTGAGTTGGAAAGAAACCAATTTGAATATGCTACATATGAAAAATTACAATACTGAAACTTCATTTGAAGAAACTGCCCCTGGAATGATTAATTAAGGATTACTAAAACCAAAACAAAAATCAGCATGTACAAAACTCACAGTGCTACAATATATATATCTTTTTCACTTTATTTATTTACTTTATTTAACTATACTTATATGAGGTGTGACAAAAAAGAAATGAGACTGGCAGCCACACCCATGACTCAATGCCAATTGGCTAACCACTTATGTCATTGTGTTGTGCAACATCTTGCCACTATTCTGCTATAATATTTTTCATCTCTCTCACTCTATTTTTCTTTTTCAGGTTTTTTTGTAGCACACTGCTCCATCGCTTTGTCTTGCAACTGGAGGTGGCAGAAATATGGAGCAAAGCATCAACTTAAAATTTCTGGTTAAATTGGAGAAGGGCCCAACTGAGTGTCTCCAACTTCTCCAAAAGGCTTATGGAGAAGATGCAATGTCAAGGCCGCGAGTCTTTGAGTGGCACAAACATTTCAAGACTGGCCGCGAGGAGGTGGAGGATGACCCCAAGTCAGAACGGCCTTCTGCGACAAAGACGACTGAGAACATTGACAGAGTGAACCAGCTGGTGTGGAGTGATTGCAGATTGATGGTTCGGATGATAGCTGAGGAGCTCAGCCTGAACAGGGAGTCAGTGCGGATTATCATGGTGCAGGAGCTGGGGATGCGAAAGGAGTGTGCCAAGATGGTGCCCAAGCTTTTATCAGACGACCAGAAGGAGCACCGGGTCAATGTTTGTCGAGACTTGCTTGAGAAGATCGGAGAAGATCCAGAGTTCATTGGCCGAGTCATCACAGGAGACGAGACTTGGATCTTCCAGTACGACCCTCAAAGCAAGAGACAGAGCCTGCAGTGGAAGACTCGACTGTAACCAGACTCAAGAAGGTGTGCATGTCCAAATCAGGGATCAAGGTCATGCTGATTGCATTCTTCGACCAGAAGGGAGTGGTCCATCATGAGTTTGTGCCTGAGAGTCAGACAGTAAACCAGCACTTCTACCAGCAGGTCCTCAATCGCCTCCATGACCGGGTTTGGAGCAGCAGGCAGGCTCTGTGGAGAGACAAGTCATGGCTGCTCCACCACAACATCGCACCCGCACACAGTGTGAGGCAGTTCTTGTCCAACAACATAAGAACATAAGAACATAAGAACATAAGAAATGCCATACTGGGTCAGACCGAGGTCCATCAAGCCCAGTATCCTGTTTCCAACAGTGGCCAATCTAGGTCATACGTACCTAGCAGTTTCCCCAAAAGACACAGGTTCTGCAGTGCTTGTACTAGGTCAAGCATTGATATCCTGGGTCCCTTTTTGATAGTGGTTTATGGACCTTTCCTCCAGGAACTTGTCCAAACCTTTTTTAAAAACCCAGCTATACTAACAGCCCTTACTACATCCTCCGGTAAACAGATTCCAGAGTTTGATTACACGTTGAGTGAAGAAATATTTTCTCTTATTTGTCTTAAATAGTTTACCCTGTAGCTTCATTACATGTCCCCTAGTCCTTCTATATTCTGATAGCGTAAACAATTGATCCACGTTTATCCGTTCCACTCCATTCATTAATTTATAGACCTCTATCATATCTCCCCTCAGCCGTCTCTTTTCCAGGTTAAAGAGCCCTAACCTTTTTAGCCTCTCTTCATAGGAGTAGCCTTCCATCCCCTTCACCAATTTGGTGGCTGTTCTCTGTACTTTTTCTAATAACTCTATGTCCTTTTTAAGATACGGTGACCAGAATTGCACACAATATTCAAGGTGCGGTCGTACCATGGAGCGATACAGAGGCATTATAATATCCTTTGTTTTATTCTCCATCCCTTTCCTTATGATACCTAGCATTCCATTTGCTTTCTTGGCCGCCGCTGCACACTGGGCGGAGGGTTTTAACATGTTATCCACGATGACTCCTAAATCTTTTTCCTGGGTGATGGTTTCTAATGTGGAGCCTTGCATCGTGTAACTATAGTGTGGGTTGTTCTTTCCTAGGTGCATAACTTTGCACTTGTCCACATTAAATTTCATCTGCCATTTGGATGCCCAGTCTTCCAATTTATCCAGATCCTCCTGCAGTTTTCCACAATCCTCTTGGGTTTTAACAACTTTAAACAGTTTTGTGTCATCTGCAAATTTGATAACCTCACTAGTTATTCCTTTTTCCAGGTCATTTATGAATATGTCAAAAAGTAGGGGACCCAGTACAGATCCCTGGGGTACTCCACTATTCACCTTTTTCCATTGGGAATATTGGCCATTTAGCCCTACCCTCTGCTTTCTATCTTATTTATTTATTTATTTATTTAGTATACATTTGTATACCGCTACTTCCAGTGATCAGCAGCGGTTTTGATTACCGATTGGAAATTGTCAAATCATGACAGGAAACTTTTTGAGGTATAAACACATTGATTAGACAGGAAAGCACAGCACACAGAGAACTA
Organism: Ichthyophis bannanicus; assembly: GCA_033557465.1. NCBI lineage: Eukaryota > Metazoa > Chordata > Amphibia > Gymnophiona > Ichthyophiidae > Ichthyophis > Ichthyophis bannanicus. The sequence goes on along the minus strand of CM066032.1, from coordinate 660,053,818 downwards.
TTTTACAGGGAACATGGGCTATGGAGGGTTAAGTGGCTTGCCCAAGACCACGAGGAGCACCTGTGGGACTAGAAACCCCAGTCCTTCCGGCCCAAGGTTGCTGTCCTCCGGCCCAAGGTTGCTGTCCTCCAGTGGGATTTGAACCCCCGACCTTCCGGCCCGAAGTACCTTGCCCCCAACCACTAGGCCACTCCTCCACTCCAGTTCCCGATCCACAATAGTACACTGCCTCCTATCCCATGACTTTTTAGCTTTGCCAAAAGTCTCTGATGGGGGACCTTGTCAAAAGCTTTCTGAAAGTCCAGATACACTATATCAACCGACTCACCTTTGTCTACCTGTTTATGCACACCTTCAAAAAAACAGATCAGATTAGTAAGACAAGATCTTCCTTGTCTAAAGCCATGTTGGCTGTCTCCCATTAGGCCATGACTATCTACATGCTGTGTAATTTTGTTCCTTATGATGGTTTCTACCATTTTCCCTGGTACTGACGTCAGGCTCACCGGTCTGTAATTTCCAGGGTCACCCCTGGAACCCTTTTTAAAAATTGGTGTTACGTTGGCGACCCTCCAATCTTCAGGTATTACAGATGATTTTAATGAAAGTTCACAGATTACCAATAGCAGGTCTGCAATCTCATATTTCAGTTCTTTCAACACTCTGGGATGTATACCATCCGGTCCAGGTGATTTGCTACTATTCAGTTTATCAAATAGTTGTAATATATCTTCCCGGTGTAGCGATATTTCTCTCAATTCCTCTGCAGTATCACCTTTAAATACCACTTCAGTCTTGGGTAACATCCCTACATCTTCCTCAGTAAAGACCGAAGCAAAGAATTCATTCAGTCTCTCTGCTATAGCCTTGTCCCCTCTTACTGCCCCTTTTACCCCTCTATCATCTAATGGTCCAATTGACTCTCTCACAGGCCTTTTGCTACGAATGTACTTGAAAAAGTCTTTATTTCGTGTTTTTGCTTCCGTAGCAAGTTTCTTCTCAAATTCCCGCTTTGCCTGCCTTATCAATGCTTTGCATTTAACTTGCCAGTGCTTGTGTTGTTTCCAGTTTTCATCATTTGGCTCTTTTTTCCCTGTCCTGAAGGTTGCTCTTTTGGCAGCAACAGCCTCTCTGACCTCACCTTTAAACCATGCTGGCAGTTTTTTGGACTTTCTTCCACTTTTCTTAATGCGTGGAATACAGCTGGTCTGGGCTTCGAGGATAGTATTTCTAAATAACACCCAAGCTTGCTGTAAGTCTTTAACCTTTGGAACCGCTCCTTTTAGTTTTTTCCGAACTATATTCCTCATTCTATCATAGTCTCCCTTTTGAAAGTTAAAAGGTAGTACTGTGGATTCCTTTACTATCTGTCCTCCACTGATTAAATCAAACATGATCATACTATGATCACTATTGCCAAGTGGTCCCAACACCCTTATTTCTTGCACCAGATCTGGCGCAAACAGATCAAACAGATCATAGCTCTCGACCACCCTCCTTATTACCCAGATCAATGAATTGAATAGCATATAGGTGAGGGATCAGTCATTTGAGCATGTTGCAGTGCTAGGTATTATTCTTTAACTTTATCTTTATAAAGAGAAAGAGAAAGGTATTATTGATGGTAGGTGGGTGGAGGGAGGAAGAACAGTGATGGGATGGTTCATTGGTGGAAAGTTGGTTATGTTGTTTCAATGGGAAGTGTTCGAGGAACAAGTATGTTTTTAGGCTTTCCCTGAATTTGGAGTGATCATTTATGGTGCGAACATGGTCTGGTGTTGAGTTCCATAACGCTGGTGTGAAAAATGAGAATTCTCTCTTAGAAGTGGTAAAGTTGTTTTTTTTCTGTTTGACGAAGGTATATGGAGCATGTTGAGGGAACTGATTCTTCTATTTATGTTGTTAGGAGGTTTCTCTATTAGATCTTGCAGGTAATTAGAAGATAATCTGTGTAATAGTTTCAAGATTGTGTGGATGGCCTTGTGTTTTATGTGTTTTATGTGTTGAGTGATGGGTAGCCACTAGCCAGTGCAAATGTTTGAATATTGGGGATATGTGTTCTGTTTTAGGAATACTACAGAGGATGCATGCTGCTGTGTTCATGGCCAGCTGGAGTGGGTGGATTGTAGAGTTGGGTAGGCCTTGTGATTACAATAATTGAGATGCAGGAAGATAAGCACCTGAAGGACTGTGCGGAAGTCATATGAGTCCAGGAGTGGTCTAAGATGTTGCACCGTCTTGAGCTTATGATAGATGGTTCTTGTAGTATTATTTATGTGTGGAGATAGTGTGAGGTGCTGATCAAGGATAATTCTCAGGTAGTGGACTTGGGGCTTGACTTGTAGTTGAGTACCAGTAATGGTAATGTGGGTGGGTGGCATGAAGATGGAGTCCCTGGAGATGTATAGGACTTCAGTTTTTCTGTAGTTTAAGTTCATGTTGTGTTCAGTGAGCAAGGCTGTTATGGAGGTGAAGCATTTTTTTACATGGGTTAGGGTTGGGTTGGTGGTGATGATTTGGGCGTAGACTATATCATCTGCATATACGTAGCAAAGTAGATTGTGTACTTGTATGATGGAGCAAATTGGTTGAAGGAAGAGGTTGAATAAGAGTGATGATAGGGTAGAACCTTGGGGGACTCCTTGTTGTTGTAAGTATGGCTCAGATGTCTTGTTGCCCATTTTGATGCGGAGTTGATGGTCTGACAGGTAGGATGTGAACCATTGCAGTGTGGCATCTTTTAGTCCGATTGCTTGTAAACAATGAATGGTCAGACTGTGTGGAACAGAGTCAAGGGCTGCCTTGATGTCCAGGAATATAAGTATGTATTCTTTATTTGGTTTATCAATTCCTTTGATAAGATTGTCAATTAGCACGGTTAGGAGGGATTCTACTTCATGTTGAGGTCTGAAACCATACTGTTATGGATCAAGAGGGTAGTGAGCATCTGTGTGTTCTTGGAGTTGTAGTAGCACTGTTTCTCTATTATTTTTGTCAGAAATGGGAGGCTGGCTATTGGTCGATAAGAGGTGGGCAGTTCTGGGTCAGATGAGGCCTTCAATGTTGGGCGAATGCAGGCTAGTTTTAGTTGAGCTGGCATGTATCCATGTTGCAGGGAAAGTTGTGTGATTCTGAGGATTGTGGGTGATAGCTCAGTTCATGCAGCCTTAATCCAGCTGACCAGGCATGGGTCAAGCAGGGATGTGGTGGTGTTAATAGTAGTGATGATTTTGTCCAAGTGTTTTGAGGAGATGGTTGAAAAGGAGCCCCAGGTGACATCGGGGTTTGTGTGGTGATGAAGTGGTTGGAGTGCTGATGTGTGTACCTGGATTCCTTTAGGTTGCATCAGTGCCTGGAAGTGGTCTGCCATGGCTTTTGTGGGATAATTTGCTAGGGTTTTAACTAAATTAAAGAATTCCCTGGAATGGTTTAGGGATCTTTGAATCATGTTGGTATGGTACTCATTCTTTGCTTTGTTTGTGGCAGCATGGTATTCATGGAACTTGGATAGGTAGGCATCAAGATTGGTGGTTGTGGTGTCTCCATTTCTGTTCTAAGGCTCTTAGATTGTGTTTCGTGTTCTTGAGTTGGGTGGAGTACCATGTGGTTGTGATGTGTCTACATTGTCTGGCTTTTGTACAGTAGGTGCTTTGGTTGCTATAGTGCTTATGGTGGTGTTCCAATTATGAACAAGCGAGTCTAGGTTTTCAGTGGTGATCTGAAGGTGTGGGAGAACCTTTGTTAGGAAATCTTGGGTTTCCAGGTGTTGGAATCTGTGAGTAGTTCTGAATTGAGGAGGGGGTTTTGATAGGTAGTTGGAAGATTATTGTCTTGTGATCAGACCATGGGACTGAAGTTAGAGAGGACGATTGTAGAATGTGGTCTCTGAGTATAAACTGGGGCAAGAATACCATGTCTAGGATATTTTTCTTGTTGTATATGGATTGATTAATGATTTGGATAAGTCCCAAATTACATCATGTCCAGGAAAGCTTTTGAGGTCTGAGGTGCAGCAGATGTGAGGTTGGTCATCCAATAATAGTAGGTGGCTGGAATTAGAATTGTGTTTACAGGCTGTCTCCAATATGATATCCAGATCAGCTGGATTGGCATTGGGAGATCTGAATACCAGGAGGAGGGTTATTGCAAAACTGGTAATGGTAAGAGTATCCAGGCCTTTGGTTGTGATGTTACTTAGGGATTGGAATTTAAGGTGTTTTTTGGTCATGATAATGACCCTGCCACCTCTTCAGTCCTGATGCAGGTGAAGAGGAGGTGACATGAGCTGGTTTATGAGGGCGTTGTCAGAGTCTGTAAACATGATTCAGTAATGCACAGAATGTCCAAATGGTTGTTCGTGAGGTAGTCAGAGATTAGTTGTATTTTGTTGTGTGCTGAGCAGTAATGAGAGAACACGAGGTGTGGGGTGGAAGCTGGGGGCTGTTTTGGGTGTGTTGTTGCTGCATGTGGATGGGGTCTGATGTGTATGAGGCGTTGGTATGTGTTAAATCTGGGTCTGTTTATGCAGTAGTGTGATGTAATGGGTGGGTATGAATGTATAATGGGGATATGAGAACGTGTTGGGGTTAGTGAGGAGCTAATTGTGAGAATGTATGCCAGGCAGAGAAGGGTGCATAGGAAGGCTGTGGTGGTCATGATATAAATTGTTGAGGGCTTGTTAAGGGAAGGTGGAAGTGGAGGAGTTTGCTGTAGGGTGTTGGAGGATGTGTAAGCAGGGGGATTTAGTGTGTTTGATTGTGTGTGGAGGCTGATGCAGTTGGTTTTGGGTTGCTTTGTCAGCCTTGACTGGTGTTGAGGTTTATTGGAGTTGTTGTTGCGTGATTTGCTGCTTGGGCAGAGTTAGTGATGGTGACTTCCATGAAAATTGGCTTACCAGTGTCAGTAAAGCCTGTTGCTGTTGGAGGCTCACACTCCTCTTTGTGATGACCTTAGTAGTGGTGCTAGGGTGTGTTGCTTTCTGTGGTGGTGTTCAGTAATGCATGCGTTGTCTTGTGCTGGTTTCTGTTTGGTCCATGTCTAATGGCCATGCCAAAGGGCTCTCTGAGGTCCTCAGATGCGGGCCCGCCAGATGCGGGCATGCCCTGGGATACTGGAGTTCAAATCCTGGCTGCTGCCATGTTATTTTGCTTGTGTTGTCTTGTGCTGGTTTCTGTTTGGTCCACATCTAAGGGCCTCGATGAGGCCCTCAGACACAGGCCTACCTGGTGCAGGCATGCCCTGGGATGTTGAAGTTCAAATCTTGGCTGCTGCCGTGCTGATTTGTGCCGGTAGGGAGCAGGGAGGAGCTTACCTTCCAGCCCCTTTAGGGATGTCTGATCGGTGTGGTGGTGAAGTGGGCAGCCTCTTGGCACATGAGTTCAAACCTTGGCTGCTGCTATACTGATTGGGCCTGCCAGTGGGGAGCGGGGAGGAGCTTACCTTCCTGCTCCATTCAGGGATGTCCGATCGGTGCGGCAGAGGAGTTGGCAGCCTCTCGGTGCGCTGGAGTTCAAATCTTGGCTGCAGCCATGCTGATTAAGCCTGTCAGTGGGGATCAGGAAAACTTTAACCAAAACAAAGTGCATCTCTTATTTAAAAGCCAAAATATGTAACCAAAAAACAATGAACATTGTAGTCTCTACACATTTGGGGTTATTCTGGGGCAAGAATAGTGGATATGGACGTCCCGTTGGGACGTCTATTCCCGCTATTCATTCCCCCTCCCGACCCCGTCAAACTTCCCCCCTTGTTGTACGGGGAAATTAGATGGGGGCGGGGAAGGGGCGGTTCAGGGGTGGCGTTAGTGTAGGCGGTGGGCAGTCATTGGCCCTGGACGTACAGGGCCGATTCCAATGTCGGCCTTGTATGTCCAGGGCCGACGGCTTGGACAGGGAACTTATTCTACCTCTGAGGAGGAATAAGTTTCCCGATGCGGGAGGAATGGCAGGCCTGGGGCTGGGAAGGGACGGCAGGGGGCCAGATTGAGGGTCGGGCTGCGGGGAATGCACTTTGTGAGCCGGTGGCTGGGGATCGCGGCTTTTCAATGGAGCCATGGTTCCATGGCAACTGGATGTCATGGTGCCGCGGCTCCATTGAAAAGACTTGAGTTAGTCAGGCAAGGCCTGTACATGCAGGCTGGGCGGAATCGGGGTCCCAGCCTGCATGTACAGGCCTGTTCAGAATTCTGATTCTGCAGGGATAGATGTTCCCCGTGAAATCAGAATCGTGACTCCCTCTGTGCGTCCTGTACCGACCGGGCACACAGAGGGCCTGGACATCTGGGATGGAATCGGGCTCATTCTGAATAACAGTATAAGGAAGCAGAGATTTCAAATATCAACTTACAAGTCTGACGAAATTAACTTTGCCTCATTAAAGAGAAAAAAAATCAGCACACTTACCAAGTCAAGACCTGGCTACTTAAATCTTTTATAACCAGAAAATGTTTATCCTTTTAAAACACAACTCAAGAAAAGTACAGAAATGAATCATTATATACTTTCTCTTCTAATGCAAACTATCATATTGTGACGCTCGCGCCCCTACCAGGCGGTTGCCTAGTAGGGACGGCTGGCCATCTTATATCCCTTCTAGGATTTTTGTGTAGTTGTGTCCGAAAGGAAGAGCCAAGTGGTTAATAAAGCGCACAGAAAATTTTATTTGGTTTCCAGGCTGGTAAGTAAGTGGTAAACATAAAAATTCTTCAAGCATAACTTTTTTTCCAGACAAAAGAAAATACAGGATACTTCTCCAGAAATCAAAATGTCCAAACATTGTAACTTGGAATAAACTCACAGCAGTTTCTGTTCCTCCCTGCAATTGCTTAACATTATAAAACAAAAGCATTTGTAAAACTCTTCACACAGTGGATGGGTTATCAGCTTCAAGCCCGCTGTTGCCACACACTCACAGTTTCAGCTGTTTGGGCCTTCACTGAGGTTCTGCAGTTTTAGCTTCCTAGGAGAGATTCTTAACCCTTTTCCTTCAGGCTTACTCCTCTCTTCCAGCTTCTGAAACTGTCTTTAAATTGCAACAGCCTCTTTTTATATTCCACTGTTTCTAGCTCACATTACTAGTGTATCTTAGTGCACAGCTCACATTCCATCTCAGAGACCTCAGACTCAACAACACTTTCCTCAGGGCCTACCTCCATGCTCTCTATTGAGCTACAGCTGGGTGCTTCCTGAAAGTGCTCTGGTGTCTTTTCCTTAAGAGTCTTCACAAGATTAAACAGTCTTTCCCACTGCCTGGCCTTGCCTTCTCCAGGCCGGTCTCTTGGGAGTCTCTCCTGTTTAACGTCCCTGGTGAGATATTTCTTGCTGTGCTGAGCCTTCAGGGGTATGAAAGTCTCCTCTGAGTCAGAGCAAGAACTATCCTGCTGGCAATGCTTGTTCCCTGCGTACCTTTCTTGGCTGCCTCTATAATGGTTCCTCCTTTTGCTGCTCTCCTTGGCTGCAAAGGTTCTCCTCAGCTTGGCCCCAGATCTTCCCTGTCTGTGCCTCCTGGGAACTGGACTCGAACCTGGGCTAGGCCTGGAACTGCAGCTGCCACTTGTGCTTGCTCTTGCACTCCTCCTGGACCTTCTTCTCAAAGCCCCTTCCAAACTCAAACTGGCTCTCCCTCTTGTGTTTGTTTTCTCTCTGTTAACTGCTGAGCAGGGCAACTCCCTTCCTAGCTCCTCCCACGTGGACCTCCTACTCCTATGCAGGGTTGTCCTGTGGTCTGTGATTGGTTTACCCTTAGCTCTGCCCCCTAGGTTCCTTTCAGGGCTTCTAGTATGGAGTATGTGGTTTTGTGCGCCCATCCCCCGCAAAGAAGAAAAATCCTTCTTTTTTTCAGTTTTTCCTAGCTGGGCTGCACCCTCCTTACCACAATATTTATAATGCATCTCATAATTAGGGCTTTCTTCTTTTGCCCAATCTCTACAGTCTTTTTTATCTTGTTTCATTCTTCAAATTTAGTACTCTGCTTGCAATTAAGATTTCCCATGATATTTTAACTCACTCTGTCTGCTTTTTCCAAACTGTTTGAAGGACAGATCCGAGGGATGGCACCAACTGTTTTATCGCCTTCAAGCGAGGGCAGGGTTTCCTCAATTCTTTAAGCCTGGTCCTCCATACAATGAGGAAAAGAGAGATACTTGACACAGAGATTCAAAATTTATCTGGAGCTTCAGATGGAAAACAACCAATGGCCATGAACTTTCATAGCTTCTTTCTGGTTGATTCAAATTCCTTTTCTTTGAGACCTGCTTTTATTGGGTAATTTGAGGAAGTAACATAGTCATATTCATAAACCTAATATAACACAAAGTGTCACTTGAATTCTTTCACAGAAGAAGAGCTGATTACAAATGTATTAAACAAGATTTAGTTAATCAAAATGAAAGTTGCCTAAACTGCAAGGCTGCAGAAATTACACTGTGCCAGCAGTGACCTATGGTTGCCTGTGCATTGACCTATAGTACCATAGTTCATGGCCTATGTTTACTCTTATGCTTACACCAGCATTGTTCGTTAATTATTTTAGAACAGTTACATAGTTCTTATGACCATTGGGCCAGATATTCAAAAAGCATTTAAATGGTTTACAGCCCAGCAAACCATGTAAATGCCTTAAAACATGATATTCAATGGCACTTACACAGTTAGTGCTGTTGAATATCCCTTTCTAACCCTTCTACGTGCCCCGATGCTACGCAATTAGCATTAGGGCATTCTGGGGTGGAGCAAAGGTGGAGACTGTCCCTAACTGGGTAGCACCGGTACCCAGTTAGTGATCAGCGGGTAAAACTAGGTGTCATAAAAACTGGCCTAGTTTTACCTTTGGAAGCTAACTGGGTAGCGGTGCAATATCACTGCTACCCGGTTAGCTTTCGGTGGCTCCGGGGCATGTGCGGTGACTCCGAATACTCAATGCCATTGCTGCAGCATTAAATATCTGGGGTTAAGGGTCACCAGGCAGGGCTATGCGCTGTAGCGACGCATAGCCTGCCCAATTCAATAACAGGCTCATTATGTCTAATTCTATTTAAAAACTGTAGATGAAAAGCTAAACACATGAGTGACTGTCACTGTCAACAAAATTCATCTAATCAGCACATATTAGAGTCCTGTGTCAAGAAATGAATCTATCTTTAATTACATATTAGGAATTTTAGTATCCCTCTATCTGTCTATCCCTACACTTATTTATAGAGCACTACTAGGCATACACAAATACCCCAAAAGACTGTAACAAAAAGAAACAAGCGAAGGAGGCCAATCATAAACCAAGGACTTTATTGCTGGGCCCTGCAATAAAGTCTTTGGTTTAAGTGCGGTCTCCTTCCGCCTGTTTCTTTTTGTTTCTGATTATGTTTGCAGAAGTTTACCTTCAACCTGTTCCTTTTGGTTTGTACCCAAAGAGACAGTCCCTGCTCCACACAGATTACAATCTACTAAGACAGTCAAACAGAACACCCGGGGACAAGGGAAGTCTTAGGGAAAGGATTAAAATACAAATGGGTGAAGACAAGAAAAAATACAATGGTTGGTGGCCTGTGTTTACAGCTACTGTACATACCCTAAATACAAGATCTTAAATTTTATTCCAGCAGCAACTAGTAACAACTGCAGTCTCCATAAAAGGGGAGTAACATGCTCCCACCTCTTTCCTCTTCTCAAGAGCCTTGTGGCCGTATTTTGTACAAGCTGCACTCTTTTGATGTTACTCTTATTAGAGTCCATGAACGAGGAATTACAATAATCTAAACGACAGATAATATTTGCACATTACTGCCTACTATATAAGCCCTCAGCTGCAACTGATTATAATGTGCTGTAATCACCTGGTCAGTCTGATGCTGTAACTGCAGCTGAGAATCTATCCACACCCCCAGGCTAACCAAGGACTCATGTAAAGTCAAAGGAAAGCTGATGAAAATAGGACATATCCTCAATGGGGAACACTTCATGGAAATCCTCACAGCACCGTACTTTTCAATGCTCAACATCAGTGCATTGCAACACAACTAATCAACCGTGGCCCTCAGATAGTCATTAACCACTCACATTCTATCCTCCTGATCTCCATCGCAAACTGCCAGCAAACTGCAGCAGCATCTGCATAAATATGAAATTATAAGCCGTATGGCGCAATCATCTGCTTCAGCAGAGCCCAATATAAGCTAAATAATAGGAGTGATAACAGGAAATTCTGCAGTTACCCTCTTCAATTTGTGGAAGTCCAACAAACACCCTTACCTATCCACACAGTAAGACCTGTTATTCAAAACAGTCTCATACCAACTGACGATCACCATCAGTGATGGTGGTTGGGGGGAGATAGGAGCTATGGAAAGAAGCTAGCACGCTGACAGAAATCGGGTGACAGGGTGAGGAAGAGCAGGCCCAGGTTGGAGATCCAGTGGCCAGGTAAGGGAGAACAGGCCAGGCTGGCAGCTGATATTTGGTAGCAGAGTAAGAGAGAGCAGGCCTGGACTGGTAGCAGCTACAGTGACCAAAGGGAAAATAGGCTTTAGCTGACCCCGGAGGTTGCAGTGAGGAGTAATGTCAAAGAAAAATGGCGATTACCTGTGGCAGGCATGGCTGGTAGACAAACCTCAAAGGAACTGCTTCCCCATTTTATGGTCTCCTCACATGTGACTGAAATGAGAGTGTGAATTTGCTGTAGGAGCCAGCTGGCCATATGTCCCCTTTTTTTTTTTATTTTGCTTTGCAGATGTACTCATGATTCCAAATAAGGACTTTGTGGCCCCATTTGGAGTTGCGACTAACAGTTTGAGAATTGGTCTAGACTGGGTATGACACAGAGCCACTTCAACCCTTTATGGCCTCCCCATTTGCGGGTCCCCTCATTCACATGGACCACCCCACCATTTGCATGGGCCCCTCTCCTCCTGCCATCGCTGACACTCTCCGGAACGGGCAGTGGCAGCAATACATTAAAAGGCACCATGGTCAGATGTTTTGGGAGAGGGTGGTCTGTCACTTGACTCAGTGTCTGCAGCGGCCCCTACCCTTGAGTGCTGGCAATGTGGTCTTGGATGTGCGGGATGACACGTGGGTGGTTGGCTTTCGTCCCGGGACGATGCACTGGTTGCGCTTGGTGTTGCTGCTTGCTCGTCTGACAATACTGCAGAAGTGGCTGGATGCCTCGGGGCCTGTGTATGGTATTTGGAAAGTGAAGCTTCATGAACTCTTGCTCTTGGACCGGCTGCATGCTGCTGGGCACCCGGGGCGCTGGCAGCGGTTCTTGGATGGTTGGGGGCACCATCTCTCTCTCCTACCGGTTCGAGTGCGTAGTAGGATCCTGGGTGGTCTTTGATGGATAGGCTGCGTTTGATGTCTGGGGTAAATGTCTACCCGCTTGGATGATGTGTGATGTGTGTATGCCATGGGGGGGGGGGGGGCAAGGGATGGGGGGGGTAGGGTTGTACGGTTGAAGACTGTGTGAGGGGATGTATGTTGTCCCGTTGAGGGAGGAGGTACGTCTCAGCTGTTTGGCTATGGTCAGGCCTGGGAGAAGAGTACACCCTGGGCTTGTCCAGATCTCTGGGCTTGTCTAGATCTCTGGGCTGGGACTGCCGTACTATGTTGGTGAGGGGGAGATAGCGGGTGGCAAGGGGTGGGGGGGAGGGTTGCTTGGTCCCCCCTTCCTGGGACCGCCCCTGAGGGGTTTGCCTTCATTGCCAGTTTGTATGTACTTGTGGCTGTCAATAATGCTCCCTTCCTCTGTCTGCCTACAGTGTATTACATTTGTACGCATATTCCTGCTTTTCATGCCAGTGCGGTTGTATTATCTTTCATATTCAGTTGCCTGTTGTATTTTGCTGGTGGAAATTAATAAAACAAATTTGAACTAAAAGGCACCATGGTGCCGGACTTACCTTCTCTTCTGGTGCTGCGTTGCCCCTTTTGCCCATAGGTAAAAGCAGCCCTGATGACACTGAGCTGTATAGTGCTCTCATGCCCAGGCCAAGAGATCTGGGCTGCTTCCAAATCATTGCTGCAGAGTTACCCTGTAGCAGCAGCATTAGATCTCTTGTTTTAAAAAATGGGACAGATTTTGAGCCAGCATGGTCACCAGCTTAAGGTAAGTGCTAGCACTGGTCCTTAACTCAATACATATGAGGCAGCACCACTGGCAGTATATATATATTTGTGTATTTGACTGGTGACCATGCTGGCACTATCCATTTAGTTCAGGTCTGCTGGTATATCTGCTTGGCAGTATATCTCTGCTATCTGGATCATTTCTAGGGCTGTCCTTGCCTCACCCCCTAACCCAGCCCAGAAATATAGAAATAGTGTTGGACAGTTTAGCAATAGAAATGGCTCAATACTACCTCTATAACTACTGAAATTCTAATTGGCTTTGAATATCGGCCCAAATGTTTTTTGATATCTCTTGGGAGCAGCTGTTTTCTCTGGCTCATCAATTTCTTCCACCCATTGCCAGCACAACCATTAGGCAAGGCTAGATGGTTACCTAGTGCAACAGCATCTGCGGGGAGGGAGCAGCAAAACGCAACAGCAGCCAAAGCAAAACAATAGCTCTTGACAGTCCCAGAAACACAGAGCCATCAGCACATTCTTTTACCTGTAGGGAGAGCGGGCCCACACATACATGCAGAGCAAAGTTTAATGTTTAAAAGCAGGAGGTCTAATTGAGTCCACCACCAAATCTCAGCCATAGTGAAATTGCCTAATTTGATCAAGCTTCAGCAGAATGTCCCCCTGCACTTCTTTCAGAGATTACTAATTGATTTTCCTATGAGCTCTCAACTGCCCAGATCCTTTATCACCATCATGAATCAGTGGATCCAACTCACTAGCAGCTTGTGCCTAGTTAGTGAGAGAGAAAGGGGATTAGTTTTATGTGTAGTTTTCAGTACAGGCAACCTAGCTGGTTAGAGGATCAGGTGCATGAAGCAGAATAGAAAGTAGCACCAAAAACACTCTGAGGCAAACTGAGATGTGTTGAGAAATGGTGACTTATTCCTTTCCTGTGTCCACGAATTAGGAACTTTTGAGTTCTGGTCCCCTTCAGACTGACAGGGATTAGTTGAAGGGTCTTTTCTTCCCTCCTCCCTCCTGCCAGCTGCAGGAGAGAAAAGAAAATTGGGCCATCACAGTCACAGGAGCCAAAACACTCTATTTGGAAAGGCTCTGTGGATTATCTACAGACGTTTTTACAATGGTTGAATCGTCAAGATGCACATTTGAAGTTTACCCCGGAGGTATCAGAAAAAGAGGTTCATTTTTGAAAATCACATTACAGGAATATGTTTTTCAAACTTCTATTTTTTCAAAACCTACTGATCGTAATAGCTTATTGGAGTATGGTAGTTTTCATCCACGACATACACGTGATAATATACCTGTAAAGAGTTTTTACATCTTCGTAAATTATGTTCTTCTCGGCATGATTACACTGTTCAGGCACATCATATGGCAAAAAGGTTTCACGAGCATGGGTACCCCAATAATGTTATCTATAGGGCAAATAAACGTGTGTTTAATGCACATCGGGAATGGTTTTTCTTAGCCACACACTCAGTGTGAACCTAATTTGACTTGTGTTCTACCCTATTCCACTCAGACTTACAGAGTGAGGGATTTGATTTTGTCCTATTGGGATATTTTGAAAGTTCATTCTGTATTTTCTATGCCCCTGGTTTTTTCATTTCGTAGGGGCAGGAATTTGAGGGACCTATTGGTACATTCTCGTTTTAAGCAGGTCCCCATTTTGGATTATCAAGGGCATCGCAAATGTAACCATTGTGTAGTTTGTGCAGTTAAACTAGAGGTGCAGTTTTTTAAACATCCCTCTTTGGGATTTATTTATAAATTACAGGGGGATGCAACTTGCCAATTTAGTGGAGTGATTTATGTTGTTATGTGCCCATGTCAGTTACTTTATATTGGCCAGACTTCGCATCCGTTTAAAACTCGTATTATAGAACATCTGTCGGCCATCCGAAGGGGGTGGAATCTGTACCTCTTGTTGCACATTGGAAATTGAAGAAACGTTCTTTGGAGGATCTTTGGTGTTTTGTGTTGGAGCAAGTAAGGGGTGATGAGGGTGGTGACTATCATCAGTTATTGTGCCGCAAAGAACAGCAATTTATTTTTCATTGGAGAAGCGTGGAACCTAATAGGTTAAACTCCCAGATTGAATGGCATTGGTTTTACTGATTACTGGCTAACAGTCCTTCATTTAGGAGAGCGCATGCGTCAGCGTCTTTGCAATGTTCTTTCTTTTGGGATGATATGGGTATTATATCTCTGTAAAACAGAACAGAATTTAAGGTCAGTGGGGTTTATTTCACAACAATTACTGTATGCATCCATATGACATTTTTGAGCGTTTATAGGGAACGGTATTAGGATTGTATTATAATTGTTTGTTTTGTGTCATAGAGTGAATGTGAGGTGCGGTGAGTTTCCCTGAGAAAGCCGGTGTTCGGTGAAATTGTGGCTTACAGTTTGATATGGAGAGAGTTCATGGGAAGATATGCATTTAATGGTCTACCATGTTGTGTTGGTCTTTGAGGAGAATTAAACGCTACGGTGGAGGCTTTTCAGCGTGGTTTCTTCATGTGTGTTCAGTGTTGGAGGTTTGTGGATTAGAGGAGTTTATATTACAATAGAGCTCATAGTTTTGAATGACACTTGAAGAAACGAGCGTTTGTGAAGTGGTAAGCTTCACATTGAGGGGTTTTTTTGAAGGAAGATATAATATAACGTGTATTTTTGATTTGTATAAGGTAACATGGGAGTTTGAAGGAGTGGAAGGTTCAACATTAGAGGCTCCCTTGGATGGAGGTTGTACAACAGATTTGAAGAATTAGAGTGTTTGGTGTTGCGGTAATGATATGCATTAAGACCTATGATTTGAGAACGCCGTAGCCTATAGTTGGATTTCAGGAATTTCATACGCATTTATTAATCAGTACTGGTATTTCATATTTATTTATTTATTTTATTTAACAGTATTTCTAAACCGCCTTATCTTAATAATCAAGGTGGTATCACAGCAATCTGGTAATAATAAATCTGGTAATCTGGTAATAATAATAATAAATAATAAATATCTAAATATAATAAATACATGTTCATTAAATGAATATATAGTGGAATTTCAGGAATTTCATAAGTATTTATTGATTGTCCTTGGCATTTTATTGTATGTATAATAAATACATGCTAATTAAATAAATATACAGTGTAACTGATTAGAAGTTGTAAGGGGGGTTGAGATTGTATTGTTTATTGTTATTGTCATTATGTATGAATTTTATTGTATTGAAAATTTTGAATATTAATGTTAATAAAAATAATTTATATACATATTGATTGTTGTGGAAATTTAATATATCTATGTGAGTTAATGAGCATAAATTTATGACAATTTGGGCAGGATCAAGCGAGTGGTTGATTGCATTGTAGTTATATTCGTGTGTTGTGTATTTGCAATTATTGGTGATTTGTTTTAAGTGTTATAAGAGTTTAAACACATTCATTAAACTTTGAGTACTGGGTCTTGGGCTCAGACATGAAGCTTGGACATCTGGTCCTGCTTTCTCCTGGACTTGGTTTGTATCTTAAATCACAAAGTTGGGGGATGGAAATTCTGAAATGGAACAGACTGCTTCGCCCATTCCCTAAGGCATGGTTATGTGATTCCAGAACAAAAGGAGATGCTGGGGGTGTTGAAGGAAATGATAAAAGAGAACAAATGGGTGAAAGACAATCTTCCAACCCCCCTCCCTCTTACATAACAAAAAACAGCATTCATTTCCTAGTTCCTTACTAAATCTCTTATTTTTCCTCGAAAGAAACTGGTTTTGCAACTCTGTGTAACAACTAGAAGACTTTTGGACAAATGTTTTAAGACACACCTAGGGACGATAAAATCAATACTTCAAGAGCACAATACAAAGGAAATACCAGGTATTTTTTACAGTGGCTTCTGTGATTTGTCAGCTTCAGTAGTACAGAATCTGACCTCAAACATGCCACGAACATACCGTAATCCCTTTGTGCTTGAAAATCCTCAGCACCAGGAAATACTCAGGTATCAAAAAGGAGACAAAGAATCATTTAAACAAAGGACTATTCTTAAAGCAGTTTGTCTGCCTCTTATTTATGAAATAAAAATATGAATTCATACTGTAAGCAAAATTTGTAGTAAGATTTAAGTTTGCAGTCTGGATCTAATTTTAGGTTTATTTATTTTTTTGTGTTGTCAAGTCAGTGCTGATTCCTGGGGACCCAGCTGCCTCTGGGTTTTCTTGGGACAGTATCACCATAAGTAGATTGCCAGGTCTTTTCTTCTACGGCAATGGAGGGTAAAGTGACTTGCCTAAGGTCACAAGGTGTACCAGTGGGAATCAAACCCTTGATCTTCTGGGCACTAGGCAGTTACTCTAACCACTAGGCTAGTTTAGAGAAGCGTTTTTTGGATTTGATATGAGATATAGTTATGCACTGTTCTTGTTACAGAGGACTAGAGGACATCCTATGCTTCAGCCTAGGATGGAAAGCCACTGACTATAAAGGATAATGCCTGAAATTATTTTGATTATAGATTCCTGTTTGAATTATGAGTCACATATTACTGATTTAGCAAAATCTGCATTTTCAAAGCTTCAGGCTGTGAGTCTTATACCCATTCCTTCGGTCTTTGAACTAAAAATTTTGATCCATGCAGTTGTGTGATAAAAAGCAGACAATCAAATTAATAAACCTTAAACCTTCATTTTAGCATGCCTGAATAATTGTAATACTTTGTTTGTGGGTTTGCCAGCTAAGAGAGTGTCAAAGTTAGAATTAGTCACGAACAATGGAGCTCATACCATTGCCACCAGAGAATGCAGAACTTCAGTGCTGGGAGACTGTCATTGGCCACTGGTTGTCTGGTGAGCCAAATGTAAACTTTAACTCTTAAGGGACTCTTTTACTAACGGGTGCTACAGTAGCTGTCAGCGCATGTTCTTTTGCATGATGAAGGCGCACTGGAACACACGTTAATAGCTAGCACAGGGCCATGACAGCACGGTCCCATATCCACGCAAACGGTGAATGGTGCATTGGGGTGGTAAGGGGTGGGTTAGGGGCAGAGAGTAGGCATGGTGAGCACTACACAGTTGGCATGGGGTAAACACCACACTGTGTCCCTTGCAATTAGTGTGGGTTCACCTAATGCCACCTCGATAGGTGAAGATAAGTGTGCCCGTGCTATTTGTATGCTACATTAGGACATAGGGCTTATTACTTCCATGATAAAATCCATAAGATCACTCTCCAATTTCCCTCTAAATCCCCGATTTCCCCTTCCTGTTCTCAATCTCCCCCCACCCCCTTCTCATCCTACCCTCTCTTCCTTTCCTATGATTTCTATTGATGAGGCTGCTCTTTTTCTCTCCTCCTCCAAGCTCACCACTTGCTCCTCTGATCCTTTCTCCTCCCATCTCCTCTCCTCTATCTCCTCTACTGTTGTCCCCTCCATGTCTCATATTCTCAACCTCTTGCTCTCCACTGCTACTGTCCCTGCTGACTTTAAACATGCTGTGGTCATACCTCTCCTTAAGAAATCCTCACTTGATCCCTCTTGTCCTTCTAATTAATTATCGCCCCATTTCTCTCCTTTTATTTCTAAACTGCTCGAACGTGCGGTTTACCACCGTTGCCTTGACTTCCTCTCTTCCCATGCTCTTCTCGATCCCTTACAATCCGGTTTTCATCCCTTGCACTCTACTCAAACTGCTCTTGTCAAAATCTACAGTGACTTGTTCCTGGCTAAATCTAAAGGCCTTTACTCTGTCATTATCCTCCTTGACCTTTCTGCTGCTTTTGATACTGTTGACCATGATCTTCTCCTTGACACTTTGTCCTCGCTTGGCTTTAGGGACTCTGTTCTTTCCTGGTTCTCCTCATTTCTTTCCCATCGCTCCTTTAGTGTATGTTCTGGAGGTTCCTCCTCCTCTGTTATCCCGCTCTCTGTTGGTGTCTCCCAAAGCTCTGTCTTGGGTCCCCTTCTTTTTTCTCTCTATACCCAATCCCTTGGTGCGCTTATTTCCTCTCATGGTTTTCAGTACCATCTCTATGCTGATGACTCCCAGATCTATCTCTCTACTCCTGATCTTTCTCCTGCTTTGCAGTCCCGGATCTCTTGCTGTCTCTCTGCCATTGCTACTTGGATGTTCCATCGTCGCCTGAAATTGAACATGGCCAAGACTGAACTTCTTGTTTTTTCTCCTAAAATTTCCCTTTCTCCTTCTTCTTTTTCAGTCTCTGTTGATGGCTCTGTTCTCCAACCTGTTACATCTGCTCGCAATCTGGGTGTTATTTTTGACTCTTCGCTCTCTTTCTCCTCTCATATCCAACTCATCGCTAAGACCTGTCGCTTCTTTCTCTTCAACATTGGCAAAATCCGCCCCTTTCTCTCTGAGCTCACTACTACAACCCTCATCCATTCCCTAATCATCTCCCGTCTTGATTATTGCAACCTGCTTCTTGCTGGTCTCCCTCAGTCTCATCTCTTCCTCCTTCAGTCTATTCAGCACTCCGCTGCCCATTTGATTTTCCGTCAGTCTCGTTTTGCTCACATCACTCCTCTCCTCAGATCTCTTCACTGGCTCCCTATCCGTTTCCATATTCACTTTAAGCTTCTCCTTCTGACCTATAAGTGCATTCACTCTGTGGCTCCTCAGTACCTTTCTTCTCTCATTTCTCCCTACTTCCACCCTCGTGAACTCCGTTCTTCTACCCAGTTGCTTCTGGCTATGCCCTTCTCCTCTATTGCCAACTCCAGATTCTGCTCATTTCATCTTGCTGTTCCTTACGCTTGGAATAAACTTCCTTTGTCTTTACGCCAGGCCTCTTCTTTGTCTCTCTTCAAACTTAAGTTAAAAGCTCATCTTTTCGCCTGTGCCTTTGGCTCTTGATTTTGCTGTTCTTATTCTTCACCTTTTCTTGCTTTGTCTTTTTTAGAATGTAAGCTCTTTTGAGCAGGGACTGTCTCTTGTATGTTTTCATTGTACAGCGCTGCGTGCGCCTGGTAGCGCTTTATAAATGCTTAGTAGTAGTAGTAGTATAGAGCACTGCATGCTTTCCACGCTCCCGACAGTTAATGTGGGGGTGTCGCACCTAATGCACCATGGTTTTGGAGCTATTGGCGCGTTAGGTGCAACACCTTAGTGCCCTGTAGTAAAAGATCCCCTGAGTTTGAAAATATTGAAGGATAATTCTCCAACCTATCCAAAGGATTGTGTTCTCATACCAATCCTGATAAGCACTGAGATTTGTGAATATAGGGTGTTTGAACTTATCAGTTATGATGCAGATGATGAAGCTGGCTCAGACACAAAAAGAAGCCGTTTCATGTGGGCTGTGGGATATTCAAGCAGAAGTCAGGTGACAAATAATTAGTACAGATTCAGGAAGCACACTAAGGCTTGGCTTTTTTCCAGGCTTTTTATTTATGTATTTATTTTTTTAGAAATTACTGTTTTATTTATGTTGGACTCAGAACTTTGGGAGATGCTTTCCTTTCCCATTTGGCTAACATGGGGGTCGGTTTCTTCACTGACATGCAGCAGTGAGTTTAAGGTTGCTTTAGACTTAGTTTATTGATTATTATGAAAGAATTTATTTAGATAATCCAAAATAATGCAATACAATAGATATACATTTGTATAAACCAGCTAATTAATAAAAAGTACATTATGAGGTCAAAAGTTAAAATATATCAAGAATTTGCTTAAAATGTATCTAACATTCTCCAAATTCTCTCCACCTTGAAAATACAATTTAAGGTCACAGAAGCTGCTCCCTCTAACTTAGGGATCTCACAAATTGTATGTTATAGAAACACAGAAACATGACAACAGAAAAAGACCACATGGCCTATCTACTCTGTCCTTCCATATCAACCACTACAACATTCCCCTTTTTTCCTTTAGAGATCTTCTGTGTTTGTCCCATGCTTCGTTGAATTCAGATACTGTCCTCATCTCTACCACTTCCACTGGAAGACTATTCCACAGATCCACCACTCTTTCCGTAAAGAAATACTTCCGCATATCACTCCTGAATCTATCCCCTTTCACCCTCATCCCATGTCCCCTCGTAGCAGAGCTTGCTTTCAATCGAAAGAGGCTCTCCTCATGTGCATTTATGCCATGAAGGTATTTAAACGTCTCAAACATATCACCTCTATTCCGCCTTTCTCTAAGGTGTACATATTAAGATCCTTAAGTCTGTCCTCATATGCTTTATAATGAAGGCCACTAACCATTTTAGTAGCCACCCTCTGTACGGACTCCAGCCTGTTTATATCCTTTTGAAGGTGCGGTCTCCAGAATTGCACACAATACTCCAAATGAGGTCGCACCAAAGACATACAGAGGCACTATCACCTCCTTTCTTCTGCTGGCCATTCCTCTCCCTATGCACCCAAGCATCTTTCTAGCTTTTGCCGTCGTCTTTTCTACCTGTTTAGCTACTTTAAGATCATCAGACACAATCACGCCTAGGTCCCACTCTTCTTTAGTGGATAAAAGTACTTCACCCCCTATATTATATTGCTCCCTTGGATTGCTGCAGCCCAAATGCATGACCTTGCATTTTTTAACATTAAATCCCAGCTGCCAAATTCTAGACCATTCTTCAAGCTTAGCTAGATCCCTCCTCATGTTATCTATACCTTCCTGGGTGTCTACTCTATTGCAGATTTTGGTATCATCTGCAAAGAGGCAAACCTTACCCGACAGCCCTTCCGCTATACCACTAATAAAGATGTTAAACAGAATCGGAACAAGGACAGATCCCTGGGGCACACCACTGGTAACCACCTCCTCCTCAGAGTGAGCTCCATTTACCTGTACTCTTTGTCACCTACCACTCAACCAACTTCTAACCCAAGCAGTAACTTTAGGGCCCATCCCTAGGGTGCTCAGTTTGTTTATAAGTCGCCTGTAAGGAACAGTGTCAAAGGCTTTACTGAAATCTAAATACACCACATCTTGGGCTCTACTTTGGTCCAACTCCCTGGTCACCCAGTCAAAGAAATCAATCAGATTTGTCTGACAAGACCTGCCTCTGGTGAATCCATGCTGCCTCTGATCCTGTAATCTGCTGGACTCCAGAAACCTCACTATTTTCTCTTTCAGCAGCGCTTCCAATAATTTATTTATTTATTTAACAGTTTTTACATACCGTATTTCTTTGATTCAAGACGGTTTACAGTGAACATAACGTAACAGCGTGTCTCAATTGTTTTACATGGAACAGAACATTTTAACATAAGTATATAAGGCTGAGACAGTTACTCACCACCAAAGTTAAACTAACCGGCCTGCAGTTTTCAACCACATCCTTACTTCTGCTTTTGTGTAAAGGGACCACATGTGCCTCTCTCCAGTCCTTTGGCACCACTTCCGACTCCGAGGCATTGAAAAGGTCAGTCAGTGGAGCTGCCAGAACATCCCCAAGTTCCCTCAGTATTCTAGGGTGTATCCCACCCAGCCCCATCGCTTTGCTACTTTAAGCTTAGCTAGTTCCTCATGAACAGTCTTCTGAAAATTGTTCAAGATGCCCCTCACTTCTGTTCATGTTTGTGGGTGTTTTCTGAGGTCCTGCTCCTGGTTCTTCATCTGTGAACACAGAACAGAAATATTTGTTAAGCAATTCCGCTTTATCCTCATCAGCTTCTAATATTCCTCTCCTTCACCCTTGAGTCTGACAATATCCATTTTGCCCTTCCTCTTCTCATTAACATATCTGAAAAATGTCTTATCCCCACATTTAACTGCATTGGCTATTTCCTCCTCTTTTTGAATCTTTGCTTTCCTGACTACTTTGCTAGCTTCTCTAAGTTTTTCCAAATATAGATGCCTGTCTTCCTCTCTCCGTGATCTCTTGTATTTTATGAAGGCCTCCCTCTTTTTTTTCACTTTTTCAGCTACTTCTTTCAAAAACCAAAGCAGTCTCCTTTTCCTTTTACCTTTATTTACCATTTTAACAAAAAGGGTGGTTGCCCTTAAAATATCCCTTTTCAGTTTTGCCCACTGTTTTTCTACATCCCCCAGCTGTTCCCATCCTGCTAACGACTCCCTGAGATATTGGCCCATCTTGGCAAAATTAGTTTTCCTAAAGTCTAAGACCCTGGCTTTTGAATGGATTTTAACAGCCCTAGTCCTAATAATGAACCACACCATCTGGTGATTACTGATTGCAAAATGATTCCACACTATAACATCAGAAACACTTTTACCATTGGTAAGCACCAAGTCTAGTATGGCCCCTTCATGTGTGGGTTCTGTTACCAGTTGCCTGAATAGTTCTCCCTGTAGAGAATCCAGGATCTCCTTACTTCTAGATGATACTGCAGTAGGAATGTGCCAGTCAACATCTGGCATATTGAAATCCCCTATCAGTATCACTTTCCCTTTCCTAGCAATGCTGTGTATGTCTTCAATTAACTCTCCGTCCACCTCTTCCTCCTGTGAGGGAAGTCTGTATATCACACCAATGCAAATAAATTTCCCTTTCCCTCTTTCTAGTTTAACCCATGGTGCCTCCTCTCTCCCTTTTAAGCTCTGTAGTTCCAAATTTTTAATACTATTTTTTACATATAGGGGTATGTTTACTAAGCAGTCTTAACGTACGCCCGGCGCTAGTGTGCAGGCTGCCATAAAAGGAGTGGGCGTGTCGGTCTTAACATAGCAAAACGGGATTATTGCACGATAACGTGCGCTGCGCACATTATTGTGCGAGAAGCTGCTAAGCACGTTACCGCGTGGTAAACTTAAGTAGGCGCGCTGACATGCAAACCCAGAAGCAGAGCTGTAGCACAATGGTTAATACACTGACTGATGATACAGGGGTCATGAGTTTGATCCTACAGTGTGCCTAATGAATAAGGCTGGCTGAGGCATTAACTTTTACGTGTAAGTATTGCTTTTTGAGGCATTTTATTTTTATCTTAATTAGTGCTGCCAGCAAACACACCCTCACAGTGGCGTAACCTAAGGTGCTGCATAAGGCACCCTATAAGGCACTCCATAGGGCACATTATAAGGTGCACTGTCCGCCAAGGCACCCTATAATGTCCCCTATAGGACACCTTATAAGGCATCTTATAAGGCGCTTAATAGGGTGCCTTATAAGGCGCCCTATGGGGTGCCTTATGAGGCACCTTAAGGTTACAGTACGCTGAGGGTGTTTTTGCTGGCAGCACTAAATGATAATTACACTTGCCTGGTAATTGTAGTTCCTTGAGTGACGACAGTTCAGTCCTCTACCTCTGGTTGTCAATCTCCTCCTGCAGCTTGGAGACCGGTATGTCAGAATGATGACATCACTGGATATAGCCTGCTGCACTCCTACTTCCATCCCAGTGTGAACTATTAACAAAGCAGACTCACAGGAGCAACAAATAAGTAGCCAATCATAAACATTGTAACATTGTAACACAACTTATACTGACCGCCTAACCATCCAACCCCTCCAGCAAGGCTTTCTTACACCCTGCGCTGCCAGAGAGAAAGTGAACACCACAACAAATTTAAGGAATCTGGACTCACCTGTAACACTCTTCTGCTCGCCACCAAACCTGGATCCTCCTAGAAACATCCGAGCGGGAAGGAGGACTGAACTGTCGTCACTCAAGGAACTACAATTACCAGGTAAGTGTAATTATCATTTCCTTATCGTTCCTCCAGTTCAGTCCTCTATCTCTGGGATGTACCAGAGCAGTAATCATTGGGAGGGACCCTTCCAGCCAGCAGACAAAACCGCCGACCCAAAACGAGCATCCAAAGCCGCTGCTACGTCCAGCCTGCAATGCTTGCTGATAGTGTGTAGCGACAACCAAGTCGCCGCCCTGCAAATGTCCCCTGGCGGAACCAAACTGTGCTCCGCCCAGGAAAACACCTACGCTCTGGTGGAATGCGCCCGCAATCCCACGGGCACAACCCGACCTTGAAGCAAATAAGCGGAAGCTATCGCCTCTCTAACCCACCGAGCAATGGAAGCCTTAGCCGCTGCCTCACCTTTGCGCACTCCACCGAACAATACAAACAACTGATCCGACTTACGGAAGGACTCCGTTACCCTCAAATACTGACGCAATGCTCTCTTCACATCGAGATGACGAAGGCTGCGATCTGACTCGCCGCCCTCCAGAAACCCAAAAACGGGCAAGCATACCGACTGATTCAAATGAAAAGGAGATACCACTTTAGGCAAAAAGGACGGAACCGGACATAGAACCACTTTCTCCCTGGAAAAAGAAAAGAATGGTTCCCGGCACAACAACGCTTGCAACTCCGAAATTCTTCTAGCCGAACAAATCGCCACCAGAAACACCGTCTTTAACGTCAAATCCTTCACTGATGCATGACGCAAAGGCTCAAAGGGAGACTTGGCTAACGCCGCGAGGACGAGATTGAGATCCCATGGCGGAATGCACACCCTATGCGCCTGCCGTAATCTAGCGACCGCCTTCAGGAAGCGACCCACATCAGGGTGAGCCCCTAAGGGCACTCCATTGACCCTGCCACGATAACAGGAAAGGGTGCCAACTGGACGCGCAAGGAACTGGCTGCAAGACCTTTATCAAACCCGCCCTGCAGAAACTCCAAGACCACCGGCACGGAAACAGTGGTTGCCCAAACCTGACGTCTAGAACACCAATCCTCAAAAATACGCCAGACCCGCACATACGCCAACGATGTAGAGTGCTTTCGTGCTCTAAGCAAAGTTGCCACGACCGCGACGAATAGCCTTTCTTTCTCAGCTTAGCCCTCTCAATGGCCATACCGTAAGCGAGAGCCGATCCACTTGAGGCATGAACAGCGGACCCTGCCGCAACAGATCCTCCCTCACCGGAAGCCGCCAGGGCACGCCGTCCAAGAGGCGCACTAGGTCCGTGTACCAAGGGCGCCTCGGCCAGTCGGGCGCCACCAACAGGACTTTCCCCGTGTGCGCTCCGATCTTTTGAACTACTCTGCCTATCAATGCCCATGGTGGAAAGACATATAGAAGACCGTCGGACGGCCACTGTCGTAACAGCGCATCTATGCCCTCCGACATCCTTTCTCGCCTTCTGCTGAAGAACCGGGCGACCTTTGCTGACCGGAAAGTCGCCATGAGGTCCATCACCGGAGTTCCCCAATGATTTATTATCTGTGTGAAAACATCGGGATGCAGCTCCCACTCCCCCACATCCATCTGAACTCTGCTGAGGAAGTCTGCTGTGACATTGTCCTTCCCTGCAATGTGCGCTGCTGAAATCACGGGCAACCGAATCTCTACCCAGGCAAACAACTCGTCTGCTTCTTCCTCCATTGCGGCACTTCCCGTGCCCTCCTGGCAGTTGATGTACACCACCATCGCCGAGTTGTCGGAGAGCACCCGTACTGGTCGACCGCACAGCACATCCTCGAACGCCTGAAGAGCCCATAAAACAGCTCGAAGTTCCAGACGGTTTATCGACCATGAGGCCTCCAGAGGAGACCAAAGCCCTTGCGCAAACTGGCTCCCGCAGTGGGCTCCCCAGCCTACTAGACTGGCATCCGTCAACAACGGAAGCCACTCTGGCTGCTCCAGCGGCATGCCGGCTATCAGCGATGACCTGAGTGACCACCAATGAAGAGACCGCCTGACCTTGATCGGACAAGGAAGCCGCTTGTTCAAGGAATCGGCCTGATGCGACCAGCAGCGGAGTAGCGATCTTTGGAGAGGCCGCATATGGACCTTGGCCCATGGCACCGCTTCCAGCGTCACCGCCATGGTGCCCAGCACCCGGAGATAATCCCACGCTGACAGTGCTGACACCGACAAAAACTGCCTGACCAGGGACCGCAAGCCCTCGGCCCACTTGTGCGACAGAAACACTTGCCCCCTTCTGGTGTCGAACCAGACTCCGAGGTATTCAAGGTCCTGGGTGGGCTTAAAATGACTCTTGGCCGTGTTGACCACCCAACCAACACCCTGCAAAAACTTCACCACCCTGTCTGTCACCCGGATACTCTCCTCCTCGGACTTGGCTTGGATCAACCAATTTTTGAGATAGGGGTGGATTAGAATGCCTTCTTTGCGCAATGCCGCTGCCACCACCACCATGATTTTGGTGAAGGTCCACGGCACCGTGGCCAAACCGAAAGGCAAGGCTTGGAACTGATAATGACCCCAAGGAAGAGCGAAATGCAGAAATTTCTGATGAGCTATCCGGATGGGGACGTGCAAATACGCTTCCATAAGATCCAGAGACGTCAAGTATTCCCCACGACACACCGCCACTATGACCGACCGCAGGGTCTCCATCCGGAAATGCGGCACCCTTAAACAATGGTTCACGGCCTTCAGGTCTAGGATGGGCCGAAACGTGCCACCCTTCTTCGGCACCACAAAATAAATCGAGTACCGACCCATGCCGTAATCGGATTTGGGGACTTCTACCACGGCTCCCAACTGAAGGAGTCGTTCCAAGGTTCCGCGAACCGCTGCCGTTTTCTTGGGGCCCCTGCAAGGGGACATGACAAAGGAATCCCGCATGGGCCTTGAAAACTCCAGAGCATAGCCGTGCTGAATTATCTCCAACACCCATTGGTCGGAGGTGATGTGGGTCCAAGTGGAAAGAAACTCCTGAAGCCGCCCGCCTATGGGAGGCCCTTCCACCGGGACCCGCCTCGCTTCATTGTGATTTACGCGATGTGGAGGCAGGGTTGGAGGAGAACCCTCTATTCGCCCCCCGAAACCCACGAAATCCCTGGGCTCGAGACTGATACCGGCCCCTCTGGAAACTACCGAACCACGTCGAACGAAATCTCCGGAAATCTCGAAACTGACCCCAAAAGCCTTGGCCTGACTTGCTCTGCTTCGGCTTATCCTCTGGAAGTCGACCTGCCTTGGACTCACCCAGGTCCTTCATTAACTTATCCAAATCCTCTGCAAACAGCAAACCCCCCTTAAAGGGAAGCTTGCTAAGATGGGATTTAGAAGGTCCGTCCGCCGCCCAATTCCATAACCACAATGATCTATGAGCGGCCACTACAGACGCTGTGCTATTAGCCAGCACCCTGATCAAGTCGTAATGCACATCCACCAAGTAGGCTGCCCCAGACTCCAGCTGATCCAGCTCCTTTAGCTCCTCGAGATCCAAATGTGGAGACTGACGCAGTCGCTGGGCCCATTGCAGAGACGCTCTGGCCACCCAAGCTCCACAGATGGAGGCCTGCAGCAAAATAGAATCCGCTTCAAAAGCCTGCTTGAGCAGACCGTCAACCTTATGGTCCTGGGTATCCTTCAAGGCTGCACTTCCTTCTACCGGAATGGTGGTCTTTTTCGTAACCGCCGATACCACTGTGTCCACCCGCGGTGCCCGGAACCTTTCTCTATCCTTATCGGCCAAAGGATACAATCTATTCATTGTCCGTATGCCCCAAAGACCTGCTTCCGGCTTATCCCACTCATCTTGAATCATTTTGTCTACTACCCTGTGCACCGGAAACACCACCTGTGTCTGTCGAACCGCCTGGATGATGGGATCTTCAACCTCTTCTTCTACCGCTGCCTGCGTAGCTAGATTCAACATCTGCAAGATCTCCGAAATCAAGGCCGCCAACTCCTCTCTGCGGAAGACCCTAATTATCTTAGCTTGATCTTCAGGTTCAGGGATCTCACCTTCTTCCAGGTCCTGTGTACCCTCTTCCGGATCCCATTCCGGAGCTGGGGCTTCAGGCCAGTTGCCCTCCGCCAATGCAGGGTCCCTAGCCCTCGCTCGATTAGATGCCGGCAGCCCCTTGTCTAGCTCCTCGGCCACCACCAGCTGCTGAGGTTGAGATGCCAGTGACCCGGAGCCTGCTCCTTTGCCCTGTCGCCGCAGGCAGAAAGCCTGATGCATCAGCAGAACAAACTCAGGACTAAACTCACCGAGACCCGGCTCTGGAGCTGGCAGAGAGACGCCGGAGGGCCCTACCAGCTCCTCCAATGCTGGTCCCTGTGCCGGAGGCCGCAGGGACGCAGCCCTCGCCCCCACGGGCGCTCCCTGTGCCTCCGGGGACTCTTGAGATTCCATCTGCTGCTCCACCGTGGATGAGAGGGTCGCACAGCCCCGGCACACCCCGGTATCAGCTACCGTGCCCCTCCTAGTGCCACACACAATACACTGAGGTCTGGCCGCCATATATCAGCCTAGCCAGAACCCTAGGGGCTTACCTTAAGCTCTCTCACCTATTCGTGCAGTTCTGTATTTTTTTTTTAAACAAATCAACAGCAGCCTGACAAACCCGAAGAGAGAGTCAGTCTTCCTTTTTTTTTTTTTTTTTTGAACGCACTGCTCCCTTGGGAAAAGAGTTCCCCTTCAGCCCCCCCCCTCCCCTTTCCTGTGGGATGGCTGAAAAGACGAACCACTACCAAACTAACAAAGAAGCCCCCCCCCAAAAACAAGTAAAACAAATGAAAGCCAGAAGAAATAAAACCCTTGATTCGCCCTGTCACTGAATCGGGAGTCTCCCCGCTACCACGCGGCTGCTCCACGGTGCAGAAAATGGCCGCCGAGAAAATCGCCGAGTGGGAAAAAAGGCGCCAAAAGCACCGCGAGTGCCCCTGTACTGCCAGAGAAGGCGTCCCCCGAAGAAAGGCAGCCTGACGCCGGCGGATGACTTACCGGCCAGGCCTGCAGCTGCCCTGCTAAAAGCAACCTGTTTTGTGCCTCCAGACCCGGGCCCGAAGCTGTGCCGCTGAGATCCAGTGCAGGCAGCTAAGCCGTGGTAAGGCAGGCACTGCTGTCCGGAAGATGCTTACTTCTTTAAGACGGGCTCTCCCCTGAAGAGTCCGGGGGGAGAGACCTCTGGGCTCCGCAGGGGGGGAAACTCGAAATTCATGAGCCAGAACCCCCAAAATGCAAAAACAGGCACAGGCAGGGAGCAAGAAAGCCGGGAGGCACTTTTGTAATCTTTTGTCTTCTTTTTTTTTTTAAAGAACTACTGCCAATTAAACAGCTAAATTCTAACCCACTTAGCTAACCTCACTATACAATAGGCTCCTTATCAATTCCTCCAGAGAGCCCTTCTACAAGGCTCGTCAAGTACTCCTGCTGCATGGAGACTGGTCACACTGGGATGGAAGTAGGAGTGCAGCAGGCTATATCCAGTGATGTCATCATTCTGACATACCAGTCTCCAAGCTGCAGGAGGAGATTGACAACCAGAGGTAGAGGACTGAACTGGAGGAACGATAAGGAATGTACATTAAAAATAGACAATGCCTCAGACAGCCCTATCAAATAGCCCCACTGTGGGTTTGAACCCATGACCTCTGACTCTACAGGCAGTGAAGTAACCAGTGGGCTACAGCTGCTAACTACCCCCTGGCTGGCTACAGAAGGACTGCATGTCACCACACAGTCTGCTGTGGTCACCAGGATAGGCTCAACCCACAATGCAGAAATGTGTACCAGTGCAGGATGTGGGGTAGCAGCATGCACAGCAGGGTAGGATGGCATACAGCTGGCAGACACACATAGATGGACAGAAGGATGGTTTACAACTGTGATAAGGGTGCAATGTGCTCACAACACAGATCTGCGGAGATATGGCTGTCACAGGAATCAAAAGTAGCTGTGCAGCACAGGCAAACAGATCAAAGAGGAATCAAACCTATGACCATCAGCACAAGCGTCAATGCACAAACCGGTAGGCCACACCACCAACGTGCACTCATTAGCAAAGGCTGCATACAAGAATACTGCAGGGCATCACACTAGAAGCCTGCTGGCTGCCATGATAGGCAAACCTCCAACAGTAACCATGATCAAATGCACATGCAGATATGGTGTGTACAGATCAGATCACAGTCTGTAATTGGGACAACACCAAAATATACCTATATGCACACACACAATCAAATGTTGTGCAGTGCAGACAGCATGCAAAAGAGGAAAGAACCTAAAGCCAAAGGGCGGGAGGGGATGCTCTGTGGAGCAATGGAAAATATGGAACACAACAAGACAGAATTGAACCTGCAAACAGGCATGCCACAGACCAGCTGAACTGCAGCAATGCCAATCCCCCAAGTGGACTGCCATGTTAACCTGATAACGTAAAAGACATATGTAACAGCTAATATGTCATGGATAGGCAGAACAGAGGGCACACCTTGGTGTACAGTGAAGAGATGGAAGTGAGTGTGCATTGGTGATGAAGCAACAGGTTCCTAATGGTTATGTTAGCCCAATAGGAACATTTAAAAAAGAAACCCATGTGGGGATCAAACCCACAACCTACATTGTTCTAATACATGTCTGTAACCACTATCCCAAACAACCACTATAAGCACGATGCCAAAATACAACCCAAAGGGAATGTGTGTATGGGAACCTTCAACACCCAGTGATGTGGCAAACGCCTGGCAGATAGACAGGTGGCACCGTACAAGGATGTGAGCACAGGTGGACCATGGATATGACCAGAAAAGCATCAAAAACAAGTGTCAGTGTGAGCAAGCAGCAGCTGACACAAATGTATGTCAAACACATATCTTTATTTTGGTTATACATCACAGATAGTGTAGATACCACCATCATAATACTCAGGTGAGTGGATCCCAGGTGAAAGATCAAAGAAACATTTAGCAGGGCAGCAACCCACATCCTACATAAAGGTCACTGGCACATCTACAAATGAGGGGCAGGAAAAATAATGTGCATCAGGTGCATGGTGGGCAGTATGCATTTGGCCCCCACACACCACATGCTGCTGCACGCCTCAAATGTGTAACTAACATATGAGTGCATATAGACAGTAGGTGGTGCATGATGAGGGCCCAACACACAGCAGTCATGATCTGTACCTGAAAACATATCTATCTGGCAACACAGGAGACACACAAATGAAAACAGCATATGTTGTTAAAATGTTGAAAGTCTAGAAATACATGTGGAAATTTATGTTACAGCTGCCACATAATGCCTCATGTAGGAATCAAAGCTGCAACAATGTAACCATAAACTATGGTCTAATGCACAATGAGGATATGCCAACAGGTAGCAGAGGCACAAGAACACAGAAACCAATACAAAAAACAACCTGCAGAAACATGCAGCGATAACACTATGCAGAAGTTCCCCTGCACTGGTTGGTATGGATATAGTGTCTGTACACATATATTACGGCACATGGAATGCACAATTGAAGGAAGACAATGGGCACTCACACTGTAACAGTCCAAATATAATGGTGCAATGTGAGTGGCAGCATCTACACCTTTCCATCAAAGGCAGGGCGTTCCACAAGGGTCTTCCTTATCATCACTCATGTTCAACATATACATACAACCCATCTGCAATATCATCAGGTCTTTCAAGGTCGACTGTTTGATATATGCAGATGACATCCTTCTCTACATGCCATTCTCCACAGTTCATATGGACCTCTCCCCGCTGACTAAATGTTTTGATGCAGTGTCTGAATGGCTTCAGTCTCAAAACCTCCGTATTCAACACAAGGTGCTCTTCATCATGAGGGACCCTAATTTCACTCCCCCACCCCAAATAAAGGTGAAAGAAGCCGAGCTCCAAACAAAATCCACAATTCGATACCTAGGGGTTACCTTGGACCAACGTCTGGATATGAAGTTACATATAACCAACATAGTTAGAGCGATATACTTCAAGAACCGGACACTCCGACACCTTCGCTCCTTACTTGATCCAGACGACTTCCGGACTATATACCAAGCACTAATCTTACCTCACTTCGATTATGCTAATGCCATTCTTCAAGGTCTCCCATAGTCTACCTTGAACCCTTTACAACTTGCCATGAATGCCGCTGCCAGAGTCCTCTACGGAGCATCGAGGAGTGACCACGTAACACCTATTCTAAAGCAGCTCCACTGGCTCCCCATACATGGAAGACTGTTGTTCAAGACCTTGTTACTCACTTTCAAGGCCATCAAAGGCATTACTTCCTCACTAATAGACCTCATTCAGACCGTTCCACCTAACAGATCTAGAAGAACCACATCTACAAACGCTCTAGTAATCCCTAAGGCATCAACAAAATGCACACTAGCAACATCAAACAGGGCTTTCAGCTTCTATGCTCCAAAATGCTGGAACACATTACCACCGGAGATTCATGCTGTCACCGATCTAACCCTATTCAGAAAAGCACTCAAATTCCACCTATTCCCCCACTACTACCAGGTCAGCCAGACACCAACCTAACCACACCTCCTCCAATTCAGCCACCTGTGCTACAGGACCCTATTCAAACCCAGAGCATAAAGTATACTGTATATATGTAAATAGTTTCAGTTAACAATTCCCTATGTTATCCAAGTTGTCGTACCTGTTCTCTGTAAAACCAAACAGTATGTTGTTCTGGTCTATTGTTTAATGTAAACCGCGCTGATGCTAAATAGTGCGGTATATAAGAGCTTGTAATAAATAAATAATAAATAATAAATAGGAGTGTGCAGACATGCAATGCAAGGTTCTTAAATACATGTCTAGCGTCATGTCTGTACAGCAAGCAAACTCAAAAACCAGTATATAGAGATGGAAAGTGATGGCAAACATTGTACAGTAAACCACACAGAAGCCATATTACCACATGCTGTGTTTCCCCAACAAAGTCAGTCATATGCACGTGCACCGTGTCCGTATCAACATGATACAGTGATGCCACACATGCACGGAAACACCCTTGGTGAGTGACAACAGCAATCTAAACTGTTGGTGTGCAGCAAAGCATTGTCGTGGCAAAAACTGTACCATGTCAAAGTGGAGAGTAGGTGGACATAGACAACAGGACCTCTCCATTGCTCCCCCTATTCCACACGCATTGCTGTATGCCTGTGGTGAACCAAACAGATGAGCGTTTCCTGTGGTCTATGTCACACACATGGCCAAAACACAACATATGAGGAATGTACAACATACAGCAACAATGTAAGTCCTTGTTGCGCACGTGGGGACCAGTACACAGCGTCCAAAGTGCAAAGTGTGTCTGCAATCAAACAAGTCAGGTCAAAACTGTCCTTGAAACCCTGGGCATGCATAGTCAAGTGTCACATCCCAATATGCCAGAGTATTGGAAAGGTCATGTGTGTCTTCTGTGATGAACACGACACCCAGCACCAACAGTGTGTAGGACAGGTCTGTCAGGGCCAAAGTCGCACTCCAACAATAATACTGTCCATCCTAGGCATGTGTCCCACTTGCAGAGGTCAAACATCCTATGGCACCATTTCCTAGGGATAGTTCCATGGTCGTGTGTCCCCCAACAGGTGGATGATGGCGACGCCGGATGCACTGTAGTAGATGTGGCTGGTGTGTCCACTGCCCTGTGTCAGAAGAGGATAAATAATGTATTGGTGTGCTGCTTGCAACATCAGTACAAACTGCAGAGAGTCAAACATGACTATGCGCATAATAAAACGTCACACAGGCAAACATTACATGATCACAACACAGAAAACACTGCATGTTGGTCACATTTTGGATTTGGAACTGCAGACACAGCTGTCACATGGATATGTTAATGTCCATGTCCATGCCCATGCTACACAGGCATTTCACAGCTCCACCCCATGTGCATCAGTTTTTGTGAACACAGAGCCAACATGAAATGTCTATAAAACAAACCGTAAATCATTAACATGTAAAGGCTGATGTCATTCCCAAAAACAAAACGTCAAACCTACCGTGTGCGGTCAGCAAGTGTATGTCTTGGATCCCCTGAATCACTCAAAGGCCACAACATGTCACAGTGAAGGGAGATGATGCCATCAAAATGTGTAGAAGCACCATGTCACCATGTCAAGCCTCTGTTGATGCATGACCACATTATGGCGATATCTGTGATACAAAAATGCTGTTCACCAGTCGTATGTCACAACACAAGACACAGTGCTGCTCACCACACCCAACACATGTCCACAATGTTCACAGGGTAAACACCAGTAAGGTAAAGATAGGACAGTCACCACCGCCCCCAGGTGTACCGACCCCGCATACCACATGATAAATGTGAAATGCCTGCACACTGTACAATCACACAGCCAACCCAAACAAACATACCCACACAGTATGCTAAGGTGAGCATGTCAGCAGTAGCATACGGCTGGTATCTGCACAATTAGAGATTGGTGCACCTAAAGGTCCTGTGAAATACAATGATACACTGGTGTTGGCTGATGGTACAATGTCGGAGAAGGGTGTATGTGTAGCCCAACACCAATACACGTAGGACCCCCACACACATGCAGCTGTGTTGGACGTGTCACAGAGACAGTGTTGCAGAAGAAAAACTGGACAGGAATACATGGGGATATGTGCACAAACAGCAAGATAGAGGTTATGGTGGTGCAGGGAAAAAAGCTGAACAACAACATATGTACAATATGACACATTAGTGAGGACACGTGTTTCCCCTGACTGTCATCACCGACAATGTAGCTGTAGGACCACCTACCCCAGACCACTGCATGTTGGATGACCTACAGTCACCTGCCAATGCACCACAGCACCAGAAGCCCCATGTCCTGTGGTTTGGGAAACACAAGGGAAACATACATATGTCATGTTCCAGCTGTGCAACACACACTGCACCTTCCTGTCCACAGCTCCCAGACCCCCCCAAGATCCTTTACAGACTGAGTGTTCACCATCATACTGTACGGATCTCTTTCATATGACAGTTATCTCTGAGGTTTGTTTGCAAAACTACAAGGGTTTGTACTGTATCTGTCCCCTCCCACATCTCTGTGTTGCTGTACAAAATGATGAACACAACTGTTTGATCACTACCATGTCCCTGCATCACTCCAAGGCTGCAGTAATATCCTGTGTCCCCCATATCTCTCCCAATGCCCCTCACTGTGTGTTCTGGTGTTTAAATGTCGTTTGCTACCCCGCTGTCAATTTCGGGAATACACAGAACTATGCAGGGGCACCTCCCCATCCTGTGACCATAGACATGTCCGTGGTGTGTATATCTCAGACCTTTACTTATATTAACAGCTGTGTGATGATGAGTTGCAATTACATATATGTCTCAACGCCTGAGGTATGTCTGCCAAACCACACCCCGATGTGGGTTTGTGACCGTAACATGATGGCTGCATGTCACCCTACTGTGTGAAACTCATAATGGCAAAGCATGGATAGCCTGTATGTCCACCTAACCCCCCCCCCCATCAGAGCCTCCTTGTGTGTGTGGACATAACTCTCCCTCTCTAGGGTCCGCAATGTAGTTGTCTTGGACCACACTCTCCTCCCCTACACACCTAACCAGCTTGTATGTGAGTGCTGTGGTATACGTCTAGATGTCATCAGCCAAATTTGCCATGTTCCCCCTGAAAACACCACTAAGACCCAATTCCACCCCCATATATAGCCCTCAGCTTGCCTACTGTAACCTACACCTTTGCTGATCTGGCCTGAAGAATCTCTCTCAGTGTGTAAATATGCAACACTGCACTGCATGGCTATTCGACATCCCACAAAATGAGGACAATAATACTCCACCTGGCTGGACACCTCACAGGTTCCCTATCCTTTCCCGCAGCCATGTGAGGGCTACGTGATGACCTTTACATTCAGGCACACTGTGGTGTTGCAGTAATCTCCCCTACCGACATCACATACCAGTAATCCACATACCACTGATCACGTAGATATTGCTACATATCACATGTAGCGCCATACACAAACAACTAACACACAGACCCTGCACATCAGAGTATACCAACCTCACAATCAGCTCAAAACACTCACTGAAAAACACACACATCTAGACAACTGGCCCCATCCATGGCCTGCTCTCCCACTGTTAACGCCATACCACATGCCTCTCACCCTGCTACACCCAAAGTATCAAAACTAACAACGTGTGGCTGCACATTAGCCCCTATCACATGCAGCCACAAACCAGGTATGTCAGCCCAACACCTCCCACAAGCTTAAAACCCCCCACACACATATACCACCTCCACCTGCTGCTGTGCCCTGCCCACATCTAATGTGTATCATGCATGAGTAGTGTGATGAGGTAACTAGTACAGAGCCTATGTTATATGAGGAAATGGCTAGCTCAGAGCCTATGGTAATAGGAAAAGAGGAAGAGCTTACCTCACAAACACATAGGCAGCAAACATATTCAGCTTTCAAAAAGCCCAAGTATAGTGGAGAAAACCTTCCATTCACCAAAGGTGATGCAGCAGAAAGCCAAAAGGCTAATCAAGCTCACCTGAGTGGAAGGACATGTACAACGTGCAGAGAACGGGAGCATAAAAACTACAGGGAAAGCCCAGTAGAGGAGCAAAGGGAGGGGCTGGAGCCAAGGCAGCAAAGGCAGGAGCAGAAGCCAAAGGGTGGAGCAGGCTG
The DNA here is from genome assembly GCA_033557465.1 of Ichthyophis bannanicus. Classification (NCBI taxonomy): domain Eukaryota; kingdom Metazoa; phylum Chordata; class Amphibia; order Gymnophiona; family Ichthyophiidae; genus Ichthyophis; species Ichthyophis bannanicus. The sequence goes on along the minus strand of CM066032.1, from coordinate 660,017,410 downwards.
TAGCTGCAGAGGAGTCTCCCAAGCCAGAGGGGGCCTCGGTCACTGGAGAGTGAGTAACCAAGAGGAAGGAAGTCCTCTCAACCAGCAGACCTTGCTAGAACCAGGAAGTAAAGGAAGTGTCCCGGTAGCAAGAGGCAGCAGACACAGACTCTCTTCAGAAAGTGATTTCAGCTTGGACCCGGCTACAGAGACGTGGAAGTCTTGGAGAGGAGCCAGCCAAAGCCCAGAGAGAGAAGCTCATTACCCAGGGACAAAAGCTAAGTACCCTGTTGTAGCTAGAGGGAAAAAGCCAGGCATTGCCAGCAGAGCAAAGCCCAGTAATTGGGAGGAAAATCCCTATTGGAGAAGGAACCTGAGAGATATAGTTCCTAGCACAGGACTCTTGAACCCTGTTGATGTAGAGCACTTACCAAATAGAATAACTAGTGTCATTCAAGGGAAGAGCTGTGAGGATTTCAGTTGTAAAGATTGTTATGTGCCTCCAAATACAGACCATGAGCAGATGCAATGGGAAAACCAGGAGTGTGATATAGAACTGGATTCCATGGATTGCACGCTTTGTCTGTCTGATGAAATTACATCCCTATGTTAGCCCGGCAAGCAAGAGTTCTGTGATACATTGTGCTGGCGAAGAGTTTATTTTCTATACTGTGAAGAAACAGTTTTCTTTTGTGTTCTTTTGTGCTGTTCATAAAGAATTCTATGTGGGACGGAGAATAAAACCCAAATTATTTCTTTTGTCTTAATTACACGGCTACTGACTATTTCTTTAATAAGGCAACCCACACCTCACGGCCCTAGGCGGGCACCTAACAGGGCCAAAAGGGGGTGCTGGTGACAGTAGATATGAAGCTGGTATGGCTAGCCAGTCTCAGTTACATGTCAGTGCATTGCTGCATCTTACTGATATCGTCATACAAATGGTAACTAGTATTAGCTGTACACACATATTCAAACAAATGCAGGTGAGAACATATGCAGTACGTACATGAGAAGAGCTCTGCAATCAGCTGCCGCCTGACTGCTGTGCTCTCACGTGTGTCACCACGGGCACGCGCAGGGGAGCACGTAGGGGCATCCTCAAGATCCTCATTAATATCGACAGGGATATGGTGCCTGAGAGCAATGTTGTGCAGGATGCAACAGGCTATAATGATCTCTGCCACAGTCTGTGGTTTGTATTGTAAGGCCCCGCCTGTCCTATCCAGACACCTGAAGAGACTGTTTAATACGCCAAAGGTGCACTCTATGATGGAGCGGCTGGTGGCATGGGCCTCATTGTACCTCCTCTCTGCACGTGTCCGTGGATGACGCACAGGGGTCAGCAACCAGGGGCGACACCCATATCCTGCATCACCTGCAAAAACAGAAATGTGCGCTATTAAAGCAGGAGCTCATGTCCTCCCAAATGGACACAGGTATATACGTGCAAAACAAATGCATAACACATCCTGACATAAACATATGACATCACATGATGGGAGATCACAACTATGCATCAGGGTGTGAAGGTCAGACACACATGACAAGGGGTAGGTGTACGGATTGGAAACAACATAACCTGTAACCACGACACAAATGCTAGCATTAAACCATTAAACTATCAGAACAAAGCTCCATAGCAAGATGGAGTTGGAGGCCCCCCCCTTATATCACACACAGACAGATGACATAACCACACAACGATGGATACACTTCCAAGACATACATTTGCACATACAGTTAGTCACATGAACAGCATGTGCACGTCAGAAATGATAAATACACACCCAGCAATAGACACTCCTCATACTGTCCTGCCTCAAATTGAGTGAAAAGTGCCAAGTGATGCAGGATATAGGAGTCATGGGTGGACCCTGCAAACCTGGGGACCACATTCAGAATATTTTATTTATTTATTTATTTTATTTATTTACATTCTCTTATATACCGCGCTATTCGGCATCAGTGCGGTTTACATTGAACAAACTGAAATTACATTGAACAGGGCATTATAACTTGGAGATAACTATTTTACAGGGAACATGGGCTATGGAGGGTTAAGTGGCTTGCCCAAGACCACAAGGAGCACCTGTGGGACTAGAAACCCCAGTCCTTCTGGCCCAAGGTTGCTGTCCTCTAGTGGGATTTGAACCCCTGACCTTCTGGCCTGAAGTACCTTGCCCCAACCACTAGGCCACTCCTCCACTCCTCCTCCACTCCACTCCACAACCACTAGGCCACTCCTCCACTCCTCCTCCACTCCACTCCACAACCACTAGGCCACTCCTCCACTCCTCCTCCACTCCACTCATATTTGCATCACATACAACATGAACATTCAGGGAATGATAGTGTTTGTGGTTGCGGAACACTACCTCCCTGTCTCTAGGCAGGACCAGGGCAACATGTGTGCAATCAATAGCTCCCATCACGTGTGGTATCCCGGCTAACGCCTTAAAGGCCTGGTTCAGGGTCCCCCACTGTAGCCTAGTGTGGGGAATGGCTATGTAATTCCCCACACGGCTGACCATGGCACGCAGTACCTGGTGGAGACACCGTGAGAAGGTGGGCCAGCTCATGCCACCCACAGTGGCCACAGATAACTGGAAACAGCCAGAGGCAAAGAAATGTAGGGCACCAAGGAGCTTGACCAAACCCGGTATGGCATGTGACCGACCAGTCAGGGGCTCGAGGTCAGGTCTTAGATCCTCGCAGAGCTCCCTAATAGCTCCCGTGCTCAGGTGGTAGAGGGAGATGACATGGTCCTCACGCATGCCCTGGAGCTAGGCCCTGGGCCTGTAGAGGCGAGGCTGGTGAGCCTGCACCTCTGCACGTCTCCTGCCCCGTGCGGGTACAGCCCCTGCCTGGCCTGCCCCCACAGCTGCAGGTCTGTGTTGCAGCGGGTCTACACTCATGCCCTGTGCCTCAGCCCCATCAACACCATCTCCCCCATCAGGCAACCGGAGCCCCTGCTCACCCCCTCTGCAACTGCAGCAACCACTAAGGCTGCCATACACGCAACCCATCCAAACTCTCAACGACACACAAACACAGACACTCACCTCACAAACCAAGCCACACACCATTCACACCACACACACAGCAAGCCACACAATCCACAATACTCACAAACACCACCACTACACACAATACACGTTCCCCTGACTCTTCTCAAGCTTCTATAACACAGCATGGCCTCTCTCACTCTCCTACACAAACCCCTCAATGTGACCCAGGTGTGTATGTGTATTTAAAGGGTTTACTTACGTTGCGCGCGTTGCACAGGCACAGCCGCATGAGCGTGGCATTTGCGCACATTGCGCATGCGCACCAACAGGAGCGTGGCAGCTGCGCATGCACACGAGTGCCCCAGTTGCACACATGCGCAGCTGCACGAGCGTGGCATTTTCACGCATTACGCATGCGCAGCCACAGGAGCGTGGCAGCTGCGCATGCGCACGAGTGCCACAGTTGCACACATGTGCAGTCGCATGAGCATGCCATTTGCGCACGTTGCGCATGCACCACAGGGACACTTAAAGTGCTTGGGCGTGACACCATGTTACGCATGCACCATGCCCCACATGCACATTGTATGTACGGCGCAAGCGCAAGGTGCGAAGCCGCCGCAAGTGCACACATGCGCATGTGCAACGCGCGTTACGTAAAAAATTCCTATAAATACATGTGCACACCTGGGTTACGTTGAGGGGTTTGTGTTGGAGAGAGAGAGAGAAGGTGTGTGGTGTTAGCGAAGGTGAGATAGTGTCAGGAGAAGGTTTGAGGCATAGGTGGCTGTGTTAGTGAGTAGTGTTGGTGGAGAGAGTCAGAGGCAGGTGAAGAGGTTTTGGAGAGTGCAGAGGCAGGTGTAGAGGTGTATGGCCAAGCATAGGAGGGAAAGAGGGGGGGAGGCAAGCAGCAGGTGAGAGAGACAGGAGAGGTGAGTCTCAGATAGCAGGGAGAGGAGGGGGGCAGCAAGTAGGTGTGAGGTGGAGCTCAGGGGGTTAGGAGCAGGAATGAGTGATAGGGAGGGAGAGGGAGAGGGAGAGGAGCCGTAGGGTGCTGGGGGAGCAGCACATGGCTGGAGTGGAGGAGGGGCAGCCACCTACTCAGCAGGGAAAGAGTGCTTCTGCTCCTTCCTATGCAAACTTCCGGTTTGCACGAGGCAGAAGTGGTAGAAATGGGGGTAGGGCAGTAGCAGGGAGGGTGGTAGGAATGAGAATCGCCAAAGACATGCAGGCCAATCATTTCCTGTAAACCGCTTTGACTTTCAGATTTAGCGGTATATAAGCATAGCTAAATAAATAAATATCCCTGCTCTGGCCCTGGATATTTCAGAAGCAAACCTTCCACCACTTGCAAAAGTGTATTATTTATCTAGAGTTAAGAAGCCCAGTCAATCAGTTCCACTGGAGGCTGCTGGAGATTTGGAAGTATTGGATGTTTTGGTACTTCTAGAAATGCCAACCTCTGAATCAATGACTTTTGCTACCTTCATGGTGCCTATTGCTTTAGGTTCAGATAAAGAAAGGTTATTAACGGGGTTGGCCCATCCGCTAGGCAGCAGACCCTGTGGGTGACAACACAACCCCTCTGCCATTCTTCAAAGTGGCAACTTTCTGCCTCTGCTTTGGCGCTGCAGTGGGTCTTGAAGCACTTCAGTGTGCATGGGCACTTATGACCTGCTTCTTCCTTTCCTACAATGCAACTTTCTGTCTGAAGCAGCAGGTGCAGCCGTCGCAAGTGAACACACATGCCGATGTTTCAAGGCCCACTGCAGTGCTGAAGTGGCGGCAGAATGGTGGAGCGGTCGCAGTGCCCCTCCCCCCCCCAGGTAAGATGATGGGTGCCAGGAGCAGGAGGGTAGAACCTGGGCCACCTCACTATTGTGGGGGAGTGGTGGCATTAGTGGTGGAAGTGTGGGGTGAAGGGTGGCAGGGGGTCTGCTTTAGGTGCCAGAAACTCTTGAGCCGACTCTGGTTATTAAAGATCTTTTTTAAGAAATAGGATCAGTGGTATAAATTCTGCCCAAGCAGCTCCCGCAATGCAGAGGGGCCCAGGCAGAAAGGAGGCTTACAGAGTGATGCTAAGACAGCGTGGCAAACTTACTTGATCATCTTTGCCGTGCTGCCTCCACTCTTATAAGTTTGCTGCATGCCCAGAGATTGCTCCACACTGGGTCGAGTCTTGTGATAACAGCCGCTGCCAGACTTACAGCCACCAGGCATTAGCAAACTTACTAGAGCGGAGGAAGTGCGGCAAAGATGATCTAGTAAGATTGCTGCCGCCACATGGGGGGACACTGCACAAGGAGGGGGTCACACAGGGGGATGTGACACTGTGACAATCAGGGGCTGTCAGCAAAGGTTTGCTTGAGGGCCCCTCATTGGAACTTACACTACTGAATGGGATAAATTGTATTATGGTTCTAAGATCAGCATTTTTCCTGCTATAAGTAAAGATACGGAGAAAAAAATGAAGTTTTGATTTTAAGATCTGCAGTGATTAATCTAGGTGCTTTGTTTGTTTGGGGTTTTTTTTATTTCCTTGCAAGTTCATGGTTAATTACCTGTCTAATAAGTATGTTTTCCTTCGGCCTTCTCATTTGTCTAGTTTATTTCTTCCAAGTCACTGATTTTGTCTTCTGCCACTCCAACATAATTCCTCTAGTTGGAATTAGTCTGCTAATATGATGGTATATTAGCCCCTTTTTTCTTAACTACCTTTTCTTTTTTTTCTTTGATGTTCAGTTTTATTCCCCTCCCTTTTATTGTGGACTTGAGTTTTCATTGAGGGTTGTATTGCTTTTTTGTTTTAATTTTGGATTTTGCTAATTCCTTGTACCAATCTTAAACCTTTCTGTACAAGTTTTTTACATAGATGTTAAAATGAAAATTTAAATAAATAAAAACGTTTTTTAAAAAATTGGCAAGGGTTCAGCTGACATCACTGACTTCAGTTGAAATAGAGCCAGTTTTAATATGATGGCCAATAGCAATAAGGAGAAAGTTAGGAAGAGTAGGCATTCAAATAGATTAGTAAATATGGAGGAGACCATTGTGAGTCCTGTAAGATTTATTTGTTTATTTATTTGTGTTTTTGTTTTATACTGCTATTTCAGGTAATCATAGCAGTTTACAATTGGAACAACAAATACACTGAACATTCAACAGTGTAACTGGTGCTGAAATAAAAAAAATGTACATAATTTAAGAGAGATATCTTATTTACAATTCTAATGACAGGAGATGTCATTAATAACTCAGGGGAGGTTCAGGGGGCATGAGAGAGAGAAGTAACTATATAAAGAGGTCCGTTAGTTTAGATGCAGGAGATGGGCAGTTGTCTATGTGGGATCTGTATCAGATGAGGGTATGTTGGGACCAAAATGTTCAATGAAGAGGTGAGTTTTGAGGTGGGAGTGAAAAGATGATAGGTCTGTAAAGTTCCGAAGGCTAGCTGGTAATGAGTTTCAGAGCATTGGGAAAATATATTCAAATGCTCTATTGCTAGTGCATTGTTTGGTTTTTCGGAATTCTGATGGGGTAACAAGTGTGTTGTTCAACTGACCTCTTCTTTACCAGTCATTGGGTACAGCTTTGATTAAATGGGAAAGGGTTGGGGGAGCTATTTTAATGGTGATTTTATACGGCTTTGGATGGGTAACCAATGTAAGTCGTACAAGATCAGTGTTACATAGTCACTACGGCATAGGTTGTGAATGATTTGTGCAGCTGTATGTTGTGCCATCATGAGCAGGTGAAGGGATATTTTTGGTAGACCATGTAGAAGACTATTACAATAGTCTATATGCAGGTTATCATTGTTTGCCATATAGTTCTACAGTCTGAGAGCTGTAGTAGGGGTTTTATGTGTTACAGGAGTCGGATCTTGTTGAATATTGTTTTAGTTGTGTTTTTGATGTGGGTCTGGAAAGATAGGTGCTTGTCTAATGTCACGCCTAAGTATTTTACCTCATCTTTGACTTCCAGTAAGACATCATAAGAACATAAGAACATAAGGTATGCCATACTGAGTCAGACCAAGGTCCATCAAGCCCGTATCCTGTTTCCAACAGTGGCCAATCTAGGTCATATGTACCTAGCAGTTTCCCCAAAAGACACAGGTTCCACAATGCTTGTACTGGGTCAAGCATTGATATCCTGGGTCCCTTCTTAATAATGGTTTATGGACCTTTCCTCCAGGAACTTGTCCAAACCTTTTTTAAATCCAGCTACACTAACAGCCTTTACTACATCCTCCGATAACAAATTCCAGAGTTTGATTATACGTTGAGTGAAAAAATATTTTCTTTTATTAGTCTTAAATAATTTACCCAGTAGCTTCATTGCATGTCCCCTAGTCTTTCTATATTCTGATAATGTAAACAATCAATCTACGTTTACACGTTCCACTCCATTCATTAATTTATAGACTTCTATCATATCTCCCTTCCGTCGTCTCTTTTCCAGGTTAAAGAGCTCTAACCTTTTTAGCCTTTCTTCATAGGAGTATCCATCTATCCCCTTTACCATTTTGGTGGCTCTTCTCTGAACCTTTTCTAATAACTCTATATCCTTTTTAAGATACGGCGACCAGAATTGCACACAATATTCAAGGTGCGGTCTCACCATGGAACGATATAGAGGCATTATAATATCTTTTGTTTTATTTTCCATTCCTTTCCTTATGATACCTAGCAATCTATTTGCTCTCTTGGCCGCTGCTGCACACTGTGCCGAGGGTTTTAACATGTTATCCACAATGACGCCTAAATCTTTTTCCTGGGTGGTGGTTCCTAATGTGGAACCTTGCATCGTGTAACCATAGTTTGGGTTGTTCTTCCCTAGGTGCATAACTCTGCACTTGTCCACATTAAATTTCATCTGCCATTTTGATGCCCAGTCTTCCAATTTATCAAGATCCTCTTGCAATTTTCCACAATCCTCTTGGGTTTTAACAACTTTAAATAGTTTTGTGTCATCTGAAAATTTGATAACCTCACTCGTTATTCCCTTTTCCAAGTCATTTATGAATATGTCAAAAAGCAGCGGACACAGCACAGATCCCTGGGATACACCACTATTCACTTTTCTCCATTGGGAAAATTGGCCATTTAGCCCTACCCTCTGCTTTCTATCTTTTAACCAGTTCCTGATCCACAATAGTACACTGCCTCCTATCCCATGACTCTTTAGTTTTGCCAAAAGTCTCTCATGAGTGACCTTGTCAAAGGCTTTCTGAAAGTCCAGATACACTATGGGGTATGTTTACTAAACTGCTTTAGGGTGATTCGCGTTAGGATCCGCGGTCCAGGCAGAAATCTCAAATAAGGACATGGGCGGTACATTGTTGCAGATAATGCGCGTTACCAGGCGCCATAGCTTAACGAGCATTAAAAAACATTGTGTAGAGCGCCATGTAACACGTGCCCATAAGGTGTCTAGCAAGGCATCTAGAACTGTAGCACAATGGTTAATGCACTGACTAATGGTGCAGGGGACATGAGTTCAATCCCCCTGTGGCTCTAATGAGTAAAGCTGGCTGAGACAGCACCTTTTACTCAAAATCAGTGCTGTCTGAAGCATTTTGTTTGTTAATTTTAATTAGTGCTGCCAGCAAACACACCCTCACAGGGCTGTAGTCTAAGGTGCCGCATAAGGCACCCTATAAGGCACCCCAGAGTGCACATCATAAAGTGCATTGTCCGCCAAGGCACCCTAGAATGTCCCCTATGGGGCACCCCACAGGGCACAGTATAGGGTCCCGCATTGGGCACTGTATAGGGCGCCTGATGAGGCACCGTAAGGAGACAGCACTGTGAGGGTATGTTGCTGTCATCACCAATTTAAATTAAAAGAAGAAAATGCCTCAGACAGCCCTACCAAATAACCCCACTGTGGAATCAAACCCATGACCCCTGGCTCCACAGGCAGTGAAGCAACTAGTGGGCCACATCACTAGTGCCACTAACAAATCCCTGGCTGGCTGTTGAAGGACGTCAGGTCACCACACAAACTATCTGCTGTGGTGGCCAGGATTTGGGTTATCCCACTCATACCCATGGTGCACTGCACATGCAGATTTGCAGTCTATAGATGAACACAAGATGGGGTATGCACCCCCACAGCACCTTGGCCTGGTAGGGGGAACTGACCATGTGTCTCACTGGCACAGAGTAGCTACAGACAGTAACCCAACAGGGTGCCCCATATGGCGCATGAAAACATGCCTAGCAAGGCATCCAGAGCTACAGCACAATGGTTAATACACTGACTAATGGTGCAGGGGTTGTGAGTTCAATCCCCCTGTGGGTTTAATGAGTAAAGCTGGCAGAGACATCACCTTTTACTTTAAATCAGTGCTGTCAGAAGCAGTTATTTTGTTAACTTTAATTAGTGCTGCCTAAGGTGCCGCATAAGGCACCCTATAAGGCACCCCAGAGGGCACATTATAAAGTGCACTGCCCGCCAAGGCACCCTAGAATGTCCCCTATGGGGCACCCCACAGGGCACAGTATAGGGTCCCTCATTGGGCACTGTATGGGGCGCCTGATGAGGCACTGTAAGGAGACAGCACTGTGAGGGTGATGGAGCTGGCAGCACCACTTCAAATAACAAAAAGAATATGCCTCACACAGCCCCACCAAATAACCCCACTGTGGGGCCAAAACCATGGCATCTGGCTCCACAGGCAGTGAAGTAACTAGTGGGCTATATCGCTAGTGTGACTAACAAATCCCTAATAACGATGCGGTCAACCTATGGAGTATAACTGTCAAATGTTCAAAAGTCGCACACCAGATCAACAACAGTTTCTCTACGTACAAACACAGAATGCTTGCCAATCAAACAAACCAAGGTTTCAGCAAACAAGGGCATATGGCAAACACGATCAAGACCAAGGTCAAGATCATTACCAAAAACAAAAAGCCCAATAACATCACCAACCTTGTCAAACACTGAAAGCTACTGGCAAAATCCAAGGAAACACTCAACTTACTATGAATACGTGGATACAGACTAGCCAGATGCCTGTTCCCCCAGCACTAACAAATCCCTGGCTGGCAGCTGAAGGACGTCAGGTCACCACACAAACTGTCTGCTGTGGTGGCCAGGATTTGGGTTAACCCACCCATACCCATGGTGCACTGAACATGCAGATATGCAGTCTATAGATGAACACAAGATGGGGTATGCACCCCCACAGCACCTCGGCCTGGTAGGGGGAACTGACCGTGTGTCTCACTGGCACAGAGTAGCTACAGACAGTAGCCCAACAGGGTGCCCGGTAAGGCGCATGAAAAAGTGCCTAGTAAGGCATCTAGAGCTACAGCACAATGGTTAATACACTGACTGATGGCGCAGGGTTCATGAGTTCAATCCCCCTGTGGGTCTAATGAGTAAAGCTGGCGGAAACATCACCTTTTACTTAAAGTCAGTGCTGTCAGAAGCATTTTGTTTGTTAATTTTAATTAGCGCTGCCAGCAAACACACCCTCACAGGGCCGTAACCTAAGGTGCCGCATAAGGCATTGCAGAGGGCACATTATAAAGTGCACTGTCTGCCAAGGCACCCCATAATGTCCCCTATGGGGGACCCCATAGGGCGCTTGGTAGGGTGCCTCATAGGGCACATTATAGGGCGCCTGAGGAGGCACCGTAAGGAGACAGCACCGTCGCCAACACACATCCAAGCCATGTTGCGAGGCCACCTACCTGGTGCTGCCCTTGGACCCCAACCACCCTGCCTCCCACACCACCGTTGTCTCCCCAACCCCTGGCCCCCATTCCGTCACCTGTCCCAACCAGACTGTAAGATGCGATGAGGAGGGTGCCAGCAGAACACGTCCCCACCGCGCCCACCCCCACCGTATGCACATCAGTCACCATCTCCAACACCCCACAGACCCAGGTTGAAGCATGCAAAGTCAACAGGGACCATGCAAAGTCATCAGTGATGTATCAATGTTCCACAACAATGCAAAGGTGATCCCCCCCAGCTGCAATCAACGAAACACCCAGATAGTTCATGGCAGCGACGGTGTGTCAGTCCCCCCAGTGACAGTCGAAGTAGCAGGCCAACAATGAGGTCCAACAAAGGCCTGTGTCCAACTCGCAGAGGTCTATCTCCCAGTGGTAACAACACCCAGGGACAGTTTCACAGAGGTGCCGTGTCCAAATAAATATGGCTGATGGGGTCTCCAGATGCAGTGTAGTAGATGTGTCATGTATGTTGTCTGTGTCCTGTGTGAAAAGGGGTAGAAATAAGGTAAGGGAATGACACAACCAACCCCCACCATCAGGTCACAATGAAGACAGTCTAATGTTTCAAAACCTCTGTATGGTGCTCACGAAAGCATACAGTGTATCTTCTGTTGACTAAAATTGTCATTTTCCACTGACAATCTTTCATACTTAAATCAGAGTGGTCGCAAGGTTTCAGCAATGATAGGCTACCATTGACTTTTGTCTCTATCAAATGGACAAGCGCCTTTTCACATCAACAACCCCGATTGGAGGCAGCCACCCCCTTCCAGACTTTAAAGCTATTTTGGAGTGTAATGCATTAAACCTTTTGTAATAATATGAAACCAGTGCTTAGCTTTCAAAAGAAGTTTCTGAGTTCATCGCTAATTTGAGTCAGCAGAAGATACACTGTACACTTTCGTGAGCACCATACAGAGGCTCTGATACATCAGTTTGTCAGATACTAACCCTGTAAAAGAAGACCATAATAGATTTGTCATACACAAAGGAGACAGTGACATCACAATATGTGCATCATGAATGCGTAGATATCACAACATGACATGGCCACAACACACAGCACAGTGCACATGGACCACAGCAGGAGATGGCCCTGCAGACCAGGACAGCATCTCAACATGGTCATGTAAATGCCCATGTCACACAGGCATCCCAGAGGTCCACAGTATGTCCAGCAGTGGTGGTGCAAAGAGATACCACAGAAAGGAACGTTGATACTAACAGGCCAAGTGCAGCATCTGCACGTGGTGTATGTCCCAGATGATCGAAGGTGGAACCTACCTGAAAGGTATAGCAGTGGTCTGATGGGGAAAGTCCGAGTCAGGCAAGGGCACAAGGGGCCCCAGTGGAGGCTGCAGATGTCAAGGAACTGCGTCCATCACCATGTCTGCACGGTCAGCTGTCAGCGTAGCATGTCCGAGGAATGTTGCGTTGCGTGGAGACAAAACGTTGACATGCAGTGTCCTGCCATCAAACATGAGACATGTCAGGGAACAACATATGACACATGCACACAATGTACAGAAGGGCATAAGCAGAAGGGCATAGAGAGACGGGTGAACATCACTAATCAGGTGTCCAGACACATCCCTGAAACAGACAAAGGCAGAGGGGAGCAGAAGGTAGCATCAGGCAGACACGTCCCAAAGACACAGAGACATACACCGTGAGACAAGGTACGCATGCCGCAAGTTGCAGATGGCTGCACTGTGGACAATCAGGGACCAGTGGAGACAACCATCCCAGTCCATGCATGGGTGCACCGAAGTTGTCTAATGCCACAATGGCAGTGAAGTCTGTACGTGCGCTCAAACAATACAATGCCCTGAGTCCAGAGATACACACAGCCTGGTAACATGTGCAGTAGGTGCAGTATGTAGATGCCTAAGATGTGCACAGGCAATGGACACATGTGTGCCAAATGGAACATACGGTGGATGGAGTGGTAGGCCAAAGACATGTGCAACATCAGAGGAGCAGTGGAGAGGGAAACACATATATCTGTCATGCGGTGCTGCCATCACAGTACACCTACCTGTATGTCCACCCACCCCAGTCACCTGCATGTTGCATTGACGTACACACAGTCCCTACATGCACCACAGCATTGGGCAGTACCGGCAGCCCATCTTGGGGAGGCCTAAACAAAGCAGCCTATCCTGGGGAGCCAAAACACATGAGACATATAGAGACATCCCTTGATCACACCACTAATTACTGTACTCAACAATCTTAATAAACGTCTCCTCAAAACATTTAAACCCTCAAATATTGAGCTCTCACCGGACCTCAGGTTTTAATAACCCTCCATTTGGCGAAATCTTTCACCATAGGGAATGGCGGACACTTACATCATAGGTCCTTAGCTCTAATGATTAATAAAGTTTATTCCAAAAAATACCAAACCTTCAATCTTAAAAAACGCCTTATACCACCAACAATTCTCTACATTCACATAAATCTAAATCACTACACACCCATTCAATCAAACATACCCCCATTCAAACGCACTCCCTATCAATCAAACATATAAAATTCCACATATAAGCGCAAAGAGTGCCCTTCAGAAGCAATGGTAATGCATACAGCGTCCAATTCTGATGTTATAAGCATAAGCAAATCAGCTTATAGTTTTCACAATCTCCATCAATAATATGCTGAAAAAAAGAAGAAGAAAAATCTTCTTAATGGAATAGTATCACCAACTGCCATTCAAAGAGCATTCTATTACTTATCTGCTGAAAGTTTTCACTTCAATGCTCTCGCAGTCACCCACAAGCCGCAAGACTAGCTGCCGTCCAATGTCCGTTCAATGTCCAACAAAAGCTTTTGTTTCGCCACAAGGCTTCATCAGGAACAAGAACTTCAGAGACGTCACAAAGAACAAAATTCTTCCAAACTCGGGACACCCCCAGTGTCTCCCAAAATAACGGCTTACTTCGGCGTCTGATGTCAGCAACTTTAAAGACCCAGCCACCAATCGGCTTGCCAGCAGTAGCATAATCACACAATAACTTTATACATAGCACACTCACACAACAAAGCACATAAAAACACTCTTCCATAAACGAATATAACCAAGAGGAGGATAGGAAGAACTGCACAATCCCAACTTCCCTAAAAGAAGAGCGACCAGTCTATTTGCCTTTGCGCTTATATGTGGAATTTTATATGTTTGATTGATAGGGAGTGTGTTTGAATGGGGGTATGTTTGATTGAATGGGTGTGTAGTGATTTAGATTTATGTGAATCTCTGTAGAGAATTGTTGGTGGTATAAGGCGTTTTTTAAGATTGAAGGTTTGGTATTTTTTGGAATAAACTTTATTAATCATTAGAGCTAAGGACCTATGATGTAAGTGTCCGCCATTCCCTATGGTGAAAGATTTCGCCAAATGGAGGGTGATTAAAACCTGAGGTCCGGTGAGAGCTCAATATTTGAGGGTTTAAATGTTTTGAGGAGACGTTTATTAAGATTGTTGAGAACAGTAATTAGTGGTGTGATCAAGGGGTTTGTTTTTGGATATTGGGTTTAGTTCCCCCTTGGGCGGTGATATTTGTTTGTACATATAGAGACATGTCATGACAGTGCCATGAAACACACAGAGCAGCTCACTCATGGCGACCCAGAAGCACATCCCCACACATGCAGAACTTACAGGAGAAGAGCTCCTCGATCAGATGTTGCCTGGCTGCCATCCCCGCACGTGTGTCACCACGGCCTTGTGCAGGAGGGCACACAGGATCCGCCTCCAGATCCTCATTAATTTTGACTGGGACATTGTGCCTGAGAGCAATGTTGTGGAGGATGCAACAGGCAATAATGACCTCTGCCACAGTCAGGGGTCTGTACTGTAAGGCACCGCCGGTCCTATCCAGACACCTGAAGCGACTCTTTAGAACGCCAAAGGTGCGCTCAATGACTAAGCGGCTGGAGGCATGGGCCTCATTGTACCGCATCTCTGCACCTGGCCGAGGGAGACGCACAGGGGTCAGCAACCAGGCACGACACCCATATCCTGCATCACCTGCAAAAATAAACATTGTACAGTCACATGTGAGATGAGGGACCCACAGAATCAATGATGTAGCAATGTTCGGCTGGACAGCAGATAAGCATGGACACAAACATATGATGTCACATCATTGCACATGATGGCAGTGCACCAGAGTCTGATGCTGGGAGACCCAGAGCTCAGGGGAAGGCCAATGGGGGCAATACACATCCACGGTACCATGTCAAAACACACGTCCCAAACCTGTGCCCAGACAGCAGCAGTGGCTGCTGTGAGGGCACTTGGCTGACAGCGGCACGGCATACTGGGAGGGCAGATATGCGCAATTGTGCAAGTATGTGACAGTCATGATACAGTGCACACAGAGCAGAGGTCAACGGAACACACCCCGAGGGTCCAGGTGAGAGGGGCAGTGGAGACAAGATAGAGTGGGCAGACAGGTAGCAGACATGGGTGATAGCAGGTACACCCACAGCTCTGAACATGTGTCACCCCCTACATGGCCAACAGAGAGGAGGCCCCATACACACTGTACATCATGTGCATGGGTCTGTGCCCCTAACTCCCCCCCCTCTGGATGGGACACGCACAAACATGTGCCACATGGGGTGGGGGAGGGACACACCCCACAGGCATACATATGTACAACTGCCCGTGCAGTATGCCTGAGGCCAGGTGTGGAAGGCATGGGCAAGCCAGAGGTATCGCATGCAGCCACGGAAGGGACAGACCACACATGTGAAGTGCCACAAATAGGCAGCATCCCAAAACACCACCGCAATGTAAGGCATGCAGAGGACACAGGTGACAATGGGGTCCCGCCAACCATATACTGTAGGTGCATGTTAGATACGGGGAATACCCACCCAGCAGGACACAGTCCTCATATTGCCCGGCCTCAAATTGTCTGAACAGTGCCGAGTGCTGCAGGATATCGGAGCCATGGGCTGACCCTGGGAACCATGGAACCACATTCAGAATATGCATACTTGCATCACAAACAACCTGCACATTCAGGGAATGGAAGTGTTTGCGATTGCGATACACAACCTCCCTGTCGCGTGGCAGGACCAGGGCAACATGTGTGCAATCTATAGCTCCCATCACGTGTGGTAACCCTGCAATCCACTGGAATGCCTGTCCCAGGGCCCCCCAATGTTGCCTACTGTTGGGAATTGCAATGTAATTCCCAACCCGGCTGACCATGGCACGCAGTACCTGGTGGAGACAGCGAGAGAATGTTGGCCTACTCATCCCACCCACTGCGGCCACTGAGGATTGGAAACAGCCAGAGGCAGAGAAATGCAGGGCAGCCAGGAGCTTGGCCAATCCCGGTATAGCATGTGACCGAGCAGTCCGGGGCTCGAGGTCAGGTCGGAGATCCTCGTAGAGCTCCCTAATGGCCCCTGTGTCCAGCCGGTAGAGGGAGAGTACCTGGTCCTCTCTTATGTCCTGGAGCATGGGCCTGGGCCTGTAGAGGCGTTGCAGGTGGGGCCATGCCTCAGCACGCCTATGGCGCTTGTGTCCTCCCACACCCGCCTGTGGACCCCCCACAGCTGCAGGCCAGAGTTGCCCCAGGTACATCATCTCCCTCCTCTGGAACGCGTAGCCCAGCCAGCTCCAGCAACGCAACCACCGCACAACCTGCATTCACAGTTTGAGCCATGATAGACATGTGATGGAGGACAGGTGGCTGGGAAATAGGGTGTGGGGCGGGGTCGAAATCCGAAACAACGATACACACCTGGTGAGCCTGGAATGATGCAGCGCGCGTGGGAACGCGCGCCCCCACAATGCATCCAGCTACTGGAGTGACGCAGCGTGCGCGGGAACGCGCATCCCCACAATGCACCCACCTACATGTATGTATGTGATCGCACACGTTAGATGCCAGCGGGGGAAGGGGGTGGCGTGTCCTCCTTACGCAGCACGGTGCAAATATACAGCGTCCTACATCTCGAACCTCGCCCAGAGACCTAGGTGCGACTGGAACGCATGACCCGTACCCACGCGCGTTGACGTAGCGTGGCGCGTACATGTGACGTAATGTTTGCGACACAAATTGCAGGATCCTCATACGCGCATGGGAACGCGCCCGCACACACCAAACAATGACGGCAAAATCAACGTGCATGCATGCAGCAGGACTCACGATGAAAGCCAATGGGCGCGTGTATGGTGCAGTGCACACCAACCTTGCCGATATGGAAGGATCCTGGGACAGTGGGGCAAAACGCTGCATTCCGCCTATAGTAATGCACATAGGATACATCAGCTCAATGACACGTGAATGCGTGCAGAAGTGTAACGCGCAGCGTAACGCGTGTACAACCACGCCCAAGTTCCACATATAAATATAGCAGGTTCGGAATGCAAAACATCTCAGCACAAATACCCAAGCACAGCATGGTGGATAGCGATGGGGGAAACCAAGGAGCTGCAGAGGGGCACAGTGCACAGCCACCAGTCCCCACACCCGCTGGCGAGGAGGATAGCGAAAGGCCAGGGCCATCTGGGGCTCCACACCACCCCGGCCAACAGGCCACTGCAGGGCAGAAGCGCCGCAGGACCCCTGTGGCAGAGGAGGCCATAAAAAGGGCGATGATGTTTACCAAGGATGAAAATGACCGACTCCTGGCCAGCATCCTTGAACACTTTGAGATGCTGTTTGGTCGGCAGAGCGCAACCACAACCAGTGCCACATGCACAAGGGCATGGGCTGAGGTGCAGGCAGCGGTGGCGGCAGCAGGGGGACCTCACCGTGACATTGAAAACCTCAGGAAGATGTATTGTGACATTAAACGAAACATCAGGATGGAGCTGAACAGGAAGCAACGTGGAGCACAGGGCACTGGAGGGGGCCAAGCACAGATGGCCAATCTGTTGGAGCTTGAGCAGCGCCTGGCAGACCGGCTTGGGCCCGTCTACATACATGGTCTGCCCCCTGCATTGGACACGGTGCACCCAAGTGCCGGTAGGTCTGAGTGAGCTGTACTGGTGGGGGAACATACACACACTTGTGCAGGGGTGGGCTGGGGGGTGGAGGGGCAGTACATGGCTGACGGAGATCCAGGGGGTGACTCTGACACAGGGTCTAGGGGTGGGCCATCACAGGGGCAGCTGTAGGTGCACAGCCCAGTGGGGGGGTAGGTGTTGATGGAGGGCAGGGGGCGGCACAGCGCAGTGGATGAGTGCGGGGGCGGGGGGAAAGGCACATGGTAGCAGCAGAGCTTGACAATGTGTTGTGGGGACACAGTGCAGGGATGGCGAGGACAGCAGGGCCACACGGGTAACAACGCAGGTGACAGGGAGGCGCACTGCACCTGTGCCTGCCATGGGCAGTGGTTGCAGGGATGCAGGTGGTGCTGGGGTGGCATGGGGCACGAGACAGCATGCAGGGGGGAGGGGGCCCCAGTAGTGCAGGCCACTGGGGGCACCAGCAGGACTGGGATGCTGCTGGGGGGGCACAGGGGCCCTGACCTGGACCCACGTGGCCCATCCACATGCATGTGCCAGCCACGTACTGCCACCCACAGGCTGCCATCAGTCTCACTGTCACAGGTTGGTCCCACCCTGCCCATGCAACCATGCCCACATATCCCCACCACCACAAGGCATGCCCGTCCCCGGCTCCATTGGAACAGCACACCGGCCCTGCCACAGCAGCCACACCAGACCATGTGGGGTGCCCACAGTACCACACACCAGCGGCCACGGGTGGGTCGCCATGGGCACCGGGAACACGGAAATGGGACGGTGCAACTCACACCCATGCACAGGTGGCCTCTATGTCCACACCTCTGTAGCCGTGGTTGCATCACACCGACCAGGGTGCCCTGTGCCCCACACAATGTGTATGTAGGGGGGTAGAACGAGGGCGGACAGGCAGCCATGCCCTACCTAACCTATGTATCCTTTCGCCCTACAGGTGACATTTACTCCATTGAGGTGGCAGAGGAGGTGGACAAACACACTGACCCTGGGCCAGGGTGCATTGAGGACGCTGTGCCAGAGGTGCCGCTGATGGGGGCCACAGCAGTGGGAGCAGGTGGTCAAGCCCCACCCCCGGAGGACAGCGGGCAGGGCCAACGGCAGGCAAAGGCCAGCACGCCACCAGAGGTGTCTGCAGCCGACTCACATCGGGAAAGGCAGGAGGCGATGTCCACCATCACAGGGGTCATTGGGGAGATGCGGGCGCACTCCCAAGCGGCACAGAGGGATGCCGAGGGTGAGTGGCCAATCGCGTTGGTGTGTGTATGCCTATGTACAGCTCGCAGATGGTTCCCTGTCTCACAGTGCACATCCTGCCCCCCCAGGTGTACAGCATGTACTGCGTGTGGTTGTCCATGAGCAGAGGAGGCAAAGGCATGAGACACGCCGCATGCGACACGCAATGTCAAGGATGACGGCATGGCTGGATGACCTAGCGACCTCAGCACATGGCATAGCCGCAAGCCTGGAGCTCCTAGTGGCAGGCAGGGAGGCCCCCACAGGACTGCAGGGGTCACCACCACCACCGCCAGCAGCAGCGGAAGCAGCAGCAGCAGCTGCGCCGGGCATGCCACCTGCACCATGGGGTGGGAGGGGCCGCACAAGGCGTGGCCGAGGGCGTGCAAAATAAATTGGTGCACATGCAGCCGAACCTGATGTCATGTGTCCTGTGTTGCTTGTGGGGGGCCATGTTATGCACAGCCCTACCCGTGTACGCCCCAGGGCCCAACCCCATGCCACATATTGTCAGATGGCTGCCTGGGTGAGAATGTTCACAGTCTTGGCAAGTGCATATATCAATATGATTTGCAAGGGATTGTGGGAAATGCAGTCCATTCACACCAGACACAGCCGCTCACAATAATTAGTTGTGCTTGAGTGTAAAGCCAATAAGATATTTATTTATGGGGTTATTTCTCCCAACACAGATATGCTTGGTAGCACATAAAACAGGATACTTGTTTTCAGTGTTAAACTTGGAAAAACAAAATCAGGAAAACAACAGCTGAACTTGTCAGGCAATCAAAGCAAAAGAATAAAGACCTGGTTGGTAACAAACTGGTCTTTTCTGAAGGCTCTAGCTAATATTTTCTTAGCAGTGCTTTAATCAACAAACAAAACCCACAAAGTAGGGAAAAGCTGTTCTTTTCAGGTTAACTTCTTATATCTTCACATATAGACTCAGAAGTGATTTCCTCAGAGCTCACAAGCAATTAGGTAAGGCTCAATTGCTAGCAGTTACCCAGCTGAAACCCCTTAGCTGGCTTGCTTTCTACTGCGTGGCTCAAAATCCTACTCAGGAGCTTTCTGAGTAGATTAAAGAACAAGTTTGTATTTCTTTGTGATGGTTGTTGTACTTTGTAACAGTAAATTACCAAAGGAGTTTAGACAGAGAGCAATCCATGTATTCACAGCCTGTATCTATATAATCTCCCCCTTCTTCAACAATCATGGGTTCAAAATCATGGATTGGCACAGAGGAATTTCTCAATGGAGCACTTTCAGGAGAATACTTGTTTCCCTGCTGTCTTTCAAGGGTATAGCTAGGGCATAGATCAGTGTTCATACCTGAGCTTCCATTGCTGTTAGAGTTCCTCTCTAAATGGCCTGGCCAGTATGTAGTCCAGTTCTTATGTCCAGCCTTCCAATCCAGATCCCTGGACACTGGATCTCTCTTCACATACCTTCTGGCATGGGTCCTAGGGTCCCTTCCAAGTGCAGCCGTCTCCCTCACAGGTACCGTCTGGAGATTCCTAGCCATGCAGCACCATTCCTCTGGCTTTCCCCAGTCCAATGGTGTAAGCTTGCCTTTTGAATGTCTCCCAGTATACGTACTGCTCTGGACTCCTTTAGACCTCCCAAAAGCTTTTCTCTTCTTTCTTCCAAAGGGTTTCTTGCCCTCTCTGTCCGTCCGCTCTGGCTTCTGCTTCTGATGATCCTCCAGATGATGACGCTGTCCAAGATCATGAAGATGATTCTGAGGATCTCCAAGATGAATCTGAGGATAATTTTCTGAAGAATAAACTCTACCTTTATTCTGCTTTGATGAGTGCTCCACCCTAGCACAGCGCAGCTGTGCTGAATCAGGCCCTGCCCTTTGAGATGAGTGCTTGGGGATTACCTCATAGCCCTCCTGATTGAACACACGTTTCACCACTTCAGCTCCTCTAATGGCTGTTGGAAACCTGGTGCATTCTGGGACTGGTGGTCTTCTATGGAAAAATTCTGTTTTCTTATTTCTACCAGAACTGACAGGTTGCTTGTTCAGAGTCACTTCACCTTTTCTATAGCTCCTTCCTGAGCTATGATAAGCTTCCTTATCACATACCCCCCTGCTTAAGTTATTACGGACTGGTTTAACTGGTGAAACTTCTTTCCTACAGTCCGTAATACCTACGAGAGTGTTATCTTTTTGAAGCTCACTTACTTCCTGACTGGCTTCAGGGTCATTATTATTTACAGGCCTCTCCTTCCAAGACTTAAGTACATTAATATGGTAGGTCTGCCTACGCCCTCTTGCATTTTCTACCATATAAGACACTGGGCTCACTTGTTTAACAACCTTCCATGGCCCTTTCCACTGTACTTCAAATTTTGGGGCTGTACCTGCTACTTGAACCAAAACCTTTTTGACATCATACTCTGGTCTGCCCCAGAGTCTAACAAAGCATTTGTGGTAATTCCTTGCACATCAACCATCAAAAGAAATCCTTCTTTGGGCTGTTTTAAATCCACACCCATTAAGCTAGTGTGTGTCTGGCATCCCTTTTCTAAATGTCCCCATTTTCCGGCACACAGCACCCCGCTGCCCCCAAACCCCACCAGTGCGCATGATCCCCCTCCCCCCTGACCCCCACCCCTCCACCCCACCCGTCCTCACCAGCAGCTGCTGGGAGCACGTTGGGGTGGCCACGGATACATCCCCATGCAGTGCCCCCCGCAGCACATCGGATGGACATCGGACCCTGTACATAACCACACCGGCACCCCTCGCCCCTGGCTTGGAGGGGGGGTGTCCCTATGGGAACCCTCTGCTGCCCTCGTCTCCAAGCTTTCCACAACTATCCCCCCTTTGGGCCGTCTGGGGGACGTAGGCCATGCTTGGCTGTATGTGTGCATCACACAATAAGCGTGTAGGTGGGCTCTGAGGAGTAAGGCAGCTGACAGATATGTATGATACCCAATGGTGCGGTTTCACCACATACAGACATACATATTTGTGACAGTGTCTGGTGAACAGAGTATTCCTTGGAGCCTGTCAGATAACCAGCAATGTCTGTTTAATGAATCCCCATATTGCAGAGTACACAGGTTTGCAGCAGCAGGGATAGGTCACTCTCCTGGTAGCGTTGCTGGCTGAAGCAGAAACCCAGATGTACATTCAGTGGCCATATTAGCACAGCCACCCTTCAGCTTCAGATAACTCTACACCACAGACACAATGCAGGGTAGGGTACAGCTCCATGACAAAGGCTACATTCCCACCCCAGTGTCCCCATTCCTGCAGCAGGTGCTTGACAGGCCATCTCAGATTCTGGTTGTACGCCCTGGTCCCTATGACCCTCCCCCCAGCAACAGGAGGGATTCAGGGCCACCCGGCCTGGGAACTATGAGTTCCCCTCCCTGGTACACCCTCCCACAGGAATAGCCTGTGTCATCCCTATTCCTCAGGTTGATGGGCTTTCCCCACGGAGCAGTCCATTGGGGTGACATCGCCTGTCAGGTGTACCTCAGGCTCACGCAGCTGCATAGGTGCAGGCTCTCTGTCCTTCACACTGTCCCCAGCTCCCATTCCCCTAGGCTGACCTGGTTACCCCCCTGTGCCTGGCTGCCAACCCTCCTGTACACATCCTAGATCCCACTACACAGTCGCCCCTCCTGGGCACCCTGTGCCTTTGCTCTCCCCTGCACCAGTCAAACCCCTCCAGCCTGCAGTTGTGCTTCGGCGTGGAGCAGTCTGGCGTCCTGCTTCCCCATCTCCTCTGCTGCTGCCCCTGCCCTCGGCTTGGCTCCCACCTTGGCCGTTCTGTCCATATACTGGCCTTGGTTTCTACATCCGGGCCTCTAGCCCCCACCCCTCCACACCCAGGTGATGGCACCCTGCCTGCCCACTTGCACCTGTGTACCTGCTGCATTCCCTGCCTAAGAGGCGCTGGCCTCTGTGATCTCCCCCTTCACCCCACCAGGGGGACCATGCAATATGGGCCCAGTGAGAGACGTCTGATCCCTGGCGGTGTTTGTGTCCCTCCTACCTTGCTTCGGTGAGAGGGGACCCCTTACAAGGGTGGGTTCCCTGTCACTCTGCCCTCCCTCTTGCCTCTGTTAGGTGTCCCTGCTACTATGTCTGTTGACATGTGCATGCTGTCTGACCTGCCACATGTTAGTATTTGGAAACACCTGGGGCAGCAAGCACAGTAGCCAAGAGGGCGCAGAGTCTGACGGATGGGGAAATAGCCAATGAAGAGGATGGGGGGATATGCCATTATCCAGATATATTAGTGAGGAGGGAAGGGCAAGAGTGGTATTGTCAGACTCAGGGGTGCAGGGGAGGGATATGTGGAAGCTGATGGGACTACAGCGGTATAGCCTAACAAATATGTTTGTTCTGTATTCACAGATGGCGAACCAGGGGCAGGACCTCAGCCCACACCCACAAATAGGGACAGCAGCAAAGGACATCCTGAGCAATCCACAGATGACTCTGTTCGTGTGAAACTATCTCAGTCTAACGTACACGAAGCGATGGAACCGGATGGGATGCACCCATGAATACTAAGGGGCCCTGGGGACGTTCCAGCAGCTCCACTGACTGACCGTGTCACTACCTCGTTGTAGTCGGGTGTGGTGCCAAAGGACTGGAGAGAGGCTCATGTGGTGCCGTTACACAGAGGCGGATGTAAGGATGTGGTTGGAGACTACAGGCCGGTTAGTGTAACTGTGGTGGTGAGTACATTATTGGCCACGCTGCTGGGGGAGCATATATTGAGGCGTCTGGGGTCCAGCAGATTACAGGATCAGAGGCAGCATGGATTCACCAGAGGCAGGTCCTGTCAGACACATGTGATTGCCATCCTTGACTGGGTGACCAGGGAGTCGGACCGAGGGAGAGCTCTAGATGTGGTGTATGTAGATGTCAGTAACGCCCTTGACAATGTTCCTCACAGGCGACATATACACAGGCTGGGCACCCTAGGGGTGGACCCTTACGCTACTGCTTGGGTTAGAGGTTGGTTGGGTGGGGGCGACAGAGGGTACATGTACATGGTGTTCGCCCTGAGGAGTAGGATGTTGTCAGTGGGGTGCCCCAGGGAGCTGTCCCTGCTCCGCTTATATGTAACATCTGTGTTGATGCTATAGTGCAAGGGCGTTCAGGTACGGCTTGCCTCTGTGCAGATGATAACACACCCTGCAATAGGGTGGGAACCCAGGGAGGGGTGGATAACATTAGGTGGGATCTAGCTAAGTGTGAGGAATGGTCTTGGATTTTGCAGCTGGAGTTTCATGTTGACAAATGTGAGGTCATGCAATTTGGCCGCAGCAATCCAAAGGAGCAATACTGTATGGGGGGTCAGGTACGTTTGTCCATGGACGAAGAGCGGGGCCTAGGTGTGGTTGTGTCTGCTGATCACAGGGTAGCTCAACAGGTAGAGACGGCAATGGCTAGGGGAATGCTTGGGTGCATACGGAGAGGGATGACCAACAGTAACAAGGGGGTGATCATGCCTCCCTATAGGCCTTTGTTGCGACCCCATTTGGAGTATTGTGTTCAATTCCAGAGACTGCACCTTTAAAAGGATGTGACCAGGATGGGGTCAGTGCAGAGGATGGCTACTAAAATGATTCTTGGTCTGCATTATACGGCATATGGCACAGACTGATGGATCATAAGATGTTCCCCTTATAAGACAAGCGGGATAGAAGTGACATGATTGAGATGTTTACATACCTCCGTGGCATACCTGTTCAGGGAGGGAGCCTAATTCCATTGAGAGCAGGTTCCACTAGGAGGGGACATGGGGTGAGGGTGGTGGGAGATAGCTTCAGGTGTGCTTTGTGCAGATTTCTCCTTACAGAGGGGGTAGTGGTTCCGTGGAATAGTACCCCAGTTGAGGTGGGGGAGATGCGGACAGTAACTGACCTCACTAAAGCATGGGACAGACACAGAGGATCACTAAAAGGTAGAGAGGGGACCATTGTAGTTGTTCGGGACGGACAGACTAGATAGGGCAAGTGGTCATTCCCTGTCGTCATATGTCTATGTTGCTATGTTGGTATGTTTCAATGCCCGACCCTGGTATCACACTTGTGGGCACTGCCGGTACTAGATATACCACCGTGCATAGCTCATTGCACTGTGTGCCATGGAGGTGCCCCCACCCCGCCGGACCACACCCTGAGACGCCTGGACACTACTGATGGACATGGGCAGATGCATACTGCGTTTCTGGGCCAAAGCACCCCCGCCACATAGGGCCAATGGTCTACAGGACTGTGATAGGTGCACTGTGGATCCTGCATAGCTTTCCACGCTGCATGCCGCCACAACACGCTCACCCCAGGCCCCAGGTACATCCTGGCACCCTCACCATATGCGCAGGTCCAGCCACACCTGTGGAGATCTCGCCCCCCCCCCATGCCCCGTATACGCCACCCATCCCCTGTCCCCCTGCGGCCATGGCCACTCGGTCCACCCCTAGCCATGTGCACTGCCCGCCCCTGTGTCCATTAGCCCCCTTGCTTTGTCCATGTCGGCGTCCATCCTGGTCTGTACCCATCGCCACTGCTGCCCATACCCTTGCATGGTCCACCACAGCTGCCCCATACCCACTGTGTCGCGTGTGTGGGTTTGTCCGTGTGGCACTACCCCATGTGATGCCCGTAATATCACCCCAACCCTGACATGGGTACAGTACCCTGCATCCTCCCGTTGTAGTGCACACAGACACGCTTGTGGGTGCTCACATGTGTAAATCACACAACACTGACACATAGTAATGAGGGACATCTGGCCACCGTAGGAATGTGCAAAATATGTACAACTTTATTTACAGTGCCCACTATGGACATGATGCCCATGGCGACATTTGTGGGGCCCAGTCATCCCTGTCGCTGGTGGTTGTGGCAGGCCATGGCATGGGCTGTCACAGGGCGGGTGTGCCATGTGTATCCCCACACTACACACCCCGGGGACCCCCGTCACATGGTGGCTGGCCAGGAGCACCACCGGCGACGCGCTCCTCCAGCACGTGCAGCCGGTCAGCCACCACGGTCAGGGTCACCAGTACCTGCCCCATGACAGCGTGCTGCCTCTGGGTGTGCACCTGGGCACGCACAGCCGCAGCCAGGCACAGCCCGCACATGCAGCTGCACAGACACACATCTCCCCTTGTCTGTGTGGCTGCATGCATGGTGCGCCTCTCAGCGGCTATGTGTGACAGGCACACATCCAGGAGGGGTGCATCGCCGGCATCATAGGGCAGGTAGTTGGTGCCCCCATTGCCCTGTGGCGACCTGTGCTGATGGGGACTTGCCACAGCCACCACCCCCATCCCCGCCCCACCCCATCCCATCCCCTTCCCCCCCGGCCTCCACCTGCTCCATCCCCACCCGGCCCACTTGGTCCCCCTCTGGCCCCTGGCTCCCAACCGCAGAACCCCCCTCCTCCCCCTCCGCCCCCACCCAGCCCTTCTCCCCCCAGCCCTCCGCCTCATCCCCCACCTCCCCCACTCCCACCTCCCCCTCCTCCCTCGCTTCCACCACCCTTTCCACCTCCACCTCCCCCGCACCCACCTCCCCCTTCTCCTCCTTCTCCCCGTCCCCCTCCTCCGCCTCGGTGTAGGCTGTGGCACCCTCCTCGTCGGCCCCCCCGCTGTTGTCTTATGACATGGGCTCCGGGGCGTTGTCCTCCTCCTGGCCAACGTTGCCGTGTGCCTCCTGCAGCTCCGCTGCGGCATCCGGCTCCTCCGGCCCCGCTGGCTCCACGGCAGCACGTGCATCCGCTGTGGGAGAGGGGAACATGTATCATCTCCATGGTCATACATCAGCCACGGCAGTCACATGCGTCCTGTGGATCTGCCAGCCATTGCCCACAGGGCCATGTCACATCACTCACCGTCCCGACGGGCCATCCGTTCCCGCTGGACACACGCAACGAAGCGCGGGTACCTCGCCCTTATCTCCCAGGCCTTCTTCCGGAGGTCCTCCACCTGTCGAGTTGACAACACACATTGACATTAGCAGACACAAACCCTTTAGGGGCCTCCGACGCAACACATATATATCACTGTGTGCAACAGGTGCCCACCCCTATTGTGTGATACATTCATGCCCCATGCTTTTGCCAGAGCCACCCCCATGTGTGCACCGCACCAACGCATGTCTGGCTTGCACCCTATGTGCCCTGTGTGTGGGCCCCTGCGACCCAGACACAGCACACCACTGTGGGCCACCTCCACACATCTGCCAGTGCCCATCAGCCAATGCCGGGATGGGAGGTGGGCCTCTGCAGTGCTCCCTGCAGCATCCTGGGGATATAGTTGAGCCTTGTGATCACAAACAGGGGCAGTCACCATAGCACCAGGATAGGGGAAATTTTTAATGAGAAACATGCAACAATATACAAAAACAAATGAAAAACACACAAATCCAAAACAGTCCCATACCCCCCAAAAACCCCCACCCACCCCGACAAAGCACAGACAAGGAACCAACCCCCCCCCCCCCGTGACCCACCCCAACCCACCACCACACCCGGCAAATCAACCCCCCCGTGCCCAACCCCCCCCCAACAGCAGTACAACACAGTCCAAAAGAGTACCAAGGCAAAGCGAATGTCCAGAAGTCCAGTACCCCCAAAACCCCCACCCAACCCAACAAAAGCAAAATGCAGCA
This sequence comes from Ichthyophis bannanicus, assembly GCA_033557465.1. NCBI lineage: Eukaryota > Metazoa > Chordata > Amphibia > Gymnophiona > Ichthyophiidae > Ichthyophis > Ichthyophis bannanicus. Next base: position 659,989,764 of record CM066032.1, on the reverse strand, counting down.
ATGTCCCTTTGCAGAAATGTCCAGCTGCCCCAAAACCCCCACCCACCCCAACAAAAGCAAAACGCAGCAATGTCCCTTTGCAGAAATGTCCAGCTGCCCCAAAGCCCCCACCCACCCCAACAAAAGCAACAGTCAACAATGTCCGGGAGCAAATGTCCCAGCTCCCCCAACACCCCCAACCCATCCCAACACAACAAAAACAGCAACAATACAGAAGAGAATATTCCACCCCACCCCCCAACAATCACCAATACATCCCCATTTACACAAATACACCCCCACAAACCCACCCCCACCCACACCCCCCCAAAACATTCCCCTCATGAATCCCACAATACAGAGAACAAACTCCCCAGCCTTCACCCCTAAACCCACCCACGAACCCCCTCCCCTACACATACCACCCACCCCAAAGGAAACACACCCACCACACACAAACAAAAGAAACAAATAAGCATCCCCTGGCCCGTATCCCAACCAAAGCCCACAAAAAGAAATCAAAACAATAGAATGAAACAATAGCAACGGAACCAAAACAACACAAGCCAAAACCTCTGGTGATGCTGGATGGTGGAGCAGGATGCACGGAGGAGGGATGAGTCGTCGCCGGGGCAACCCCCCCCACGGTACCTGGAGAGGACCTAGCCTAAACCCAAACCCTCCCCCCTCTCCCCCCCCGCCACACGAGGATCACCTAGCCCAAGCCCTTCCGCCCCCCCCCCCCGGATTCACGGGGGACGGAGGGTGAGGTGACGCCACAGACGCTCCCAACGATGGGCCTCAACCACCCTCCTTTCGCGTTGCGCCATGCCGGACACGTCCTCCAGAATGTCCCGCACCACCTCGTCGAGGGGCAGGACCAACCCCTGGGCCGAGGCATAACCGCGCACACGCCACAGGTGGTAGCGCACTACGGCCGTGACGAGGTAGAGGGTCCCGGAGTCCTGCCTTGGGGGAAAGGACCAGGCCCCGTACACCCACTCCGCATACGTGAGGAGGGAAAGATCGGGCAGGTGAAGAGCAGCGGACACCAACAGGCAGGCCTCGACATTATAAGGGCACTGCCGGAGGAAATGTTCCATGGTCTCCGGCTGCTCTTCACAACCCGCCCTCGGACAGTTCCGCTCGGCCTGTGACCTGTACTTGAGGTTGTCCCTCACGTACAAACGAACCGTGGAAAGACAACCAGGCCACATCCCGAACCTTCTTCGGCAGCCGAGGGGAGTTCAACTGCTGAAGGCCCCGCTGCATCACATCCGCCGGACAGTCCCGCAGGGCCCACCGTGGTTGAAAGTGGGAGGCGAGAACCATCCGATACAAGCCTTTCCGCCCTTGAGCTTGGGCGAGCGGGTCGGTCACCCCCACCGCCGAATAAGCCCCACCATCTGAAAAACATACGATGGGGCCTGTTCCCTGCTCCGACGCACACGTGGGACCGAGGACGCCCCCTCCCACTGCTCCCAGAAGCGAGAAAACCATGCCCGGTAGGACGCCACCCACCAAACCCCACCCCCCTCCCATATCCGATTAAGGTGAAATGCCATAGACAGGACGGACAAAAAGACAAAGGGGTGCAACATACCCAAACCACCCTGCTCCCGGCCCAGGCAAACAATGTTGCACTGGACAGGGTTCATGCGGTTACCCCACAAGAAACAGACACCTGACAGGACGACGGAAGAACAAAGACCGTGGCCACGTGCAGAAAGAGGGGAAGCAGAAACGTCTTGAGGAGGGTGACCTTCTCCTCAAACGTATACCTCCGCCCCCTCCACCGCAGCACCCGACACCGTGCAGTCTCAACACAACGATCCCAAATGGACACCGCACAGTCCTCCGATCCAAAGACGAGGCCCAAAACGCGGACCTCCCCCACCGGAGGAGGAAAGGGGGCGCAGGAAGGCGGAGAGGCCTCCGAGGGTCCCAACCACAGCGTCTGGCACTTGCTGTGGTTAACAACAGAGTGGGCTACCTCCGAGTACTCCTCCACGGCCTCCCGCAGGGCCTCCACCCCCTCGGTGCCGTCCACGTAAACTGAGATATCGTCAGCGTAGGCCACGACAGACACCGGAGACGCACCAGGTACCTCCAGGCCTCGCAACCCACCCGAGGACAATCTCCTGAGGAAGGGGTCGAGGGAGAAAACATACAGCAGGGGGCTCAAAGGGCACCCCTGCCGCACCCCCGAGGTGACACAAAAAGGCCGTCCGAGCCACCCGTTGATAAACGGGAAGCTCACCCCCCTCGGTACAGCACCTGCAAGACGAAGAGGAAACCTGCGGGGAGGCCGAAGTACTGAAGCACCACCCACAGGTACCGGTGATTGACCCGGTCAAAAGCCTTGGACTGATCCAAGGAGACCAACCAGTGGTCCCGTTGAACCGACTGGCCTCTCTCGACCATCTCCCGAACCGTGGCGGCGGCGTCCAGAACCCCTCTCCCCTGAACCGAACAATACTGGGAAGGTGACAGCAAAACACCCGACACCTCCACCAGTCGGTTGGCCAAACACTTGGCCAGGATTTTCCGGTCCGCGTTCAACAGAGAGAGCGGCCGCCAACAGTCCAAAGAGCTATCGTCCGTCCCCTTGGAGAGCAGCAACAGGACAGACTCGCGAAATGACCGCGGGAGAAACCCCGTATCCATGATCTCCTGAAACAGAGAGGTCAGGAAGGGGGCCAGCTGGGCGATGAAAGTACGATAGAACTCCACCGGGAGCCCATCGCGCCCAGGCACCTTCCCCAACGGCATGGCACAAATCGCCCTCTCTACCTCCACCTGCTGAATCGGAGCAGCCAGTGCATCGACCTGCGCCTGAACCGCAGCCGGATACACCGGGGGAAGGCCCAAATACTCGGGGATACGTGTGAGGTCTACGGGACGATCCCCAAACAGGTCCGAGAAGTATTCCCCCACCATACGTAAAAGGTCCTCCTGAGAGGTGTGAAAGGTGCCGTCCGCGCCCCGCAGGGCCATCACCTCCCGACGCTGAACCCTTTCCCTGCAAGTTCGGAAAGGGTCTGAGGGGGAGACCCTACCGGCCGCCCCCTCGAAGCAAAGGGAGGCGTGGCGATCGTAAAGCAGGCCACGGAGCTGGACACGCACCTCCTCCACCTCCTCCCGCGCTGCCCCTCGAGACACCAAACGATCCAGCGACCTCCGGAGGACAGTATAAGTGAGGTAGCGGGATCGAGCAATGGAGGTGCCCCGGGAGCGGAAGAGTTCGCGGGCACGCATCTTCACCTCATCCCACCAAGCGCCACGGGAAGGGAAAATGCCCAACAGGGTCTCCTGGTCTGCGAGAAAGGCCAAGAACTCCTGGACCACCTCTGATGTAGCTAACAACTGCACATTCAGTCGCCACAGGCTAGGACCCCTGCTGAGCTCCTCGTGGGCCAGGAAGGACATGGAGAGGATGCAATGATCCGAAAAGTCAACCGCCTGCAGCTGCGGCGGGGAACACTCCACCCAAGCACTCACATATATCCGATCGATACGACTCCTGCAGGTCCCCCGGGAATAGGTGAAGCCCGGTGACCGCAGAAAAGCCCGGTGGAAAACGTCCGCCAGATCAGCCGTCCGGGTCACCTCAGCCAAAAAATGGCCATCGTAATGTGGAGGGCAATGCTCCCCCCCTCGGTCCTGACGCAAGGTGGTGGTGTTAAAATCCCCTGCCAGAACCACTAAACGAGAGGTGTGTAAGTAAGGGCGAATGACCCCAAAATGGGCCTTCCGCTCCCACCTAGACTGGGGGCCATAGACCACCACAAACCGAAACCGGTGAGGCCCACAGAAGCCGTCTAAGAGCAAACACCGGCCCTGCTCCAGTTCCCACACATACTGCACTTGAAATCGGTGAGACGTGAACAAAACCGCCACTCCTGCGTAGGGCTGGGCTGCAAGGGACCAGTACGAAGGACCCCACCTCCACTCCCGCTTCGCCCGATGAAGGCTAGCGAGCGAGGTGAGCCTGGTCTCCTGCACAATGATGACATCCAGCCCACTCGTGGAAAGAAAATCATAGGCCGCAGCCTGCGCCTGGTCCGTCAAAATACTGGCCACGTTAATAGTGGCGCACGAGAACGCAGGAGTGCCCGCCATACTTATTTCGATTGCCGTGTCCCCTTCCTCCTCTTTTCCCCAACCCCGGGATCCCCAGAATCCCGCTTGCAGGACAAGCTCGCAAGCTGGAGCAACTCGTCACGGTCCACATTGACCACCTCGAGGATCTCCTCGTCCTCCTGTTCGACCCGGTCACCCCAGCAGGTGCTAGTGCCCTCGGGACCACCAGGCAAAGCTGTCGCGAGGGCAAGCCCAGCCCCCACGGGATGAGGAGGCACAAACAGGCCAGGGGTCGGAGGAATGACCTCCTCCGTGGGGTCCACCACCAGTGCCGCCGCCCCCACCCCATCCCCGGACAGAGACTGAGACAACATAACAGTGCCCACCCCCGCAGGGAAGGCCGGGGCGGCCGGGTCAACAGGGGGCTCCTGCGAAGGCCCAGCACCCAACTGCGGAGGCAGGAGCCCGTCCTCCCTCCCCCGCTCCGGCAGCTTCTCTAGGGCTACCACCGGAAGCCGGGTGCCAGCATCCACACTCTTAGGCGGACCCTGACCGCGGCGTGCCTTCGGAATTTTCTGAGGCCGCCGCTGAGGAAGAGGGGCCGCCTCCGCCGCTAACCGCACCGAGCGCTGCACAGGAAGCCCTGCCTCCACAGGCAATCCGTCATCCGCCTCAGCCGCATCAGTAGCCAAGAAGACGAAACGGTTGATGTCCAACACGAGCTCTGATCCAGCAATGGGGATGTCTCCCGTTTCTTCCTCTTGGACTTGCCACCCTTAGAAGGGACAGTAGTCCATTCCTCAGGCGGCACCACCCGCAACCCCCTATCCTGACGTGCAACAGCCACTTCCACCACATCAACCCTCTCCTCCAACCTACCCAAATCCCCTCCCCCGGGTGGCTCCCTTGGCTCAGTGGCCTCCTCACTTAGGGCTCCCGGACACCTCCTGAGGGAGAGGGACCTCCACCACCTCCTCCCTCAGAGGAGCCCGAGATGGGGTGACGGCATCCCCCCCCGGTCCATTGTGTGATGCGGAGGGGCAGCGGGCAAAGGGGTGGCCCAACTCCCCGCAAAGGTTGCACCGGATGAGCAAACACCCGGCCGAGGGATGACCCCGTCCACCACAACGAGTGCAGACCTGCTCAGGACAGTTCATGCTCAGATGGCGGAATGAGCCACAGCGGTGACACTCGCGAGGTTGCCCGGGGTAATAGCACAAGATGCGATCCCGACCAAGGAAACCGGCCGAGGGCACGTGCTGCACGACGTTACCCACCTCACGCAAATGGATCCTACCCTTCCACGACCCGTCCCACACCCCTAGGGGCCCAGCACCCTTAACCAGGGGTGCGAGAAGCACCGCATGACGCGACAACCAAAACTGGATGTCCTGCCCTGGGAGCGACTCATTCCGAACCAGGATGGTCACAGGTACCGCCCCTTGGCGAGAGATAGGCACAACGCGAAAGTTGACCCACTCCCCCTGCCCCCTCCCAGAAGACCTCCAGCCCCCGTTGCAGCATGAAGTTCACATCATATTCCACAGTGTTGCTCATGTGGATGAAGGCGTACAAATCCCCTGGGAGAAACCCCAGCCCAAGGACCATCCTCAGGACCTCTTCCCTGGCCGGAGGGGGCCCCTCCCCGGCCCACCGGATCTGCGCCACATTACAGCGCCTGGTCTCACCCCCCCCCCTCCACGCAAACCTCCCCCACCCCCCTCCCCCCCAGAGGAACCCCTCCGATTAGGAACCCCCCCACCCCCTCCCACAGGAGCAGACCCCACAGGCCCGCCGGAGGGCCTCCGCAAAAGTACAAGAGGGCCCTGCCGGAGTAGCAGCAGAATCCCCCACCGACCCCTGAGACCCTGAGGCCCGGGAGACTGGCCTCTGGGAGGACCCCTGCGAGAGCCCCGGATCCCCAACCACCCATAACTGCGAGTCGCTGGGGCTGGGGACCACCAACGGGGCCAAAGCCGAGGCAGGGAGACTCCCCAACCGCCCCTCCTGAGACCCCCCTCGCATCCCCCCCTCCCCCAAGGCCCCCTGCCTGGACTCCAACAGTCTCTCGATATGAGAAACCCGAACCCCTCCCTCCTGCTCATTGGGACTGCCCAGGGCCAACAGTAAGGCAGTCTGCAGTTCTTCCTCAGACAGGCCCTCCAGGCCCTCAAGCCCCCCACCATCCCTGACCTCCCCTCCTAATCCCGAGGCCGCAACCGGAGTTTCCCCCACCACCACAGGAAAGACTGCGGATCCTCCCCCTCCCCCGCAGTCCTCCTCACCTACCCCCCCCTGGGTGACCACCAGCCTCCGCAGGCCCCCCAGCCACCTCCAGACCGTTAAGCCCACCAGACGCCGCCAGTGGTGGTGCCTGCAAAGCTTCCCCCCCAACCAAAACAGGACCCTGACTCCCCTTCAAACACCCATCATCCCCCTCCAAGTCAATGCCACTGGACATCCCCCCAGCCGTAGGGTCCGCTGGGGCCCCCGGGAGCAAGGCAAGGGGCCCCCCGGCCCCCCTCCCCGCTTTCATCCCCGCTCCACCCCACTGCCCAAGGCTTACCTGGACTCCCAGTGCCCCAAGAGGGACCTCAGACGCCAGCTTGCCGCCAGCCGCTCTGATGGTTAGAAATAAAGGTTTTTCACCAGGCTCGGGCTCCAGCAGGGGACTTCACCGTTCCCGCGAAGCCGAAGGCCACCCTCGGCCTCCCCTTCTAGCACGGGAGTAGCCAGACCGGACCTGCCCCAACCGCAAAGGACCCCGGGGCAGGGACTGGTCACAGCCGTGTTGGGACGTGCATCATGCTCACCCATGGAGGCAGCGGTGGACCCGATACAAAACAGCTCCCCCAGGCACCCGACGAAGAAGCAGGCAACAGGAGGCCCCTCTGATCCAGCTCCTTCCCCTGCAGATCCCATCCTGAT